>OX382305.1:2674971-5349942 GCA_947507805.1 Aporophyla nigra | reverse complement strand
TTTCATTTGATACATATATATATGGGAGTGTTATAAGGGTAGGGACATTTTGCCCTGTATTCTTACCATATGGAAATTTTATCTTTCAACTTCAACCAACTCAAATCAAATCAAATCAAAATATAACTCGTCAACTAACTAAGCCAAACTGGTTATTGGTAACAATAAAAAGTCCGTCTTTTTGTCCACGAAATTGAAAACAATAAGCTCAAAAGGCTGCGAAACTTAAATGGGACTAGGCAGGACATGTTTGCCAAACTGTGGGCGCAAGTAGCACAGAACTGGTTTCCTGAGACAGTGAGGTGTGGTTGCGGCAGAACACGTAGGTCATGGCGGGACGAGCTGGATAGGTTCTTTCAAAACTGGCAGAAGGACGCGCGACTTCGCGATATTTGGAAGAAGTGATATAGTGAGTGGGATAGTGCAGGCTAACAAAAAAAAAGTATAAATAGATGTTATGTCTGTCTCTTTCACACAACAGTCAAGTTATTGAATATTGCAATATGCAACTGATAAGAAAGTTAAGTGTGTCATCTCACAATGACGAGCGAAGGTCGAATGAAATAATTACAATATGGTTAAAATAGACTTGGCGGAAAAACATTGTTGCACGCTGAATTTGCGAATAATATTCTTAATAAAAAAATATCAAAACTCTAGTGTATGACTGTGTGTGAATAAAAGACATGACCAGTGTGGTGGTGCAGTTACAACAATGAAAGTGACAACGTTCTAATGATAAAAGGACATAAACTTGAGTGTCCAGTTGATTATGTTTAATTATTATTGTTACAAAGATAAAAAGAACATTTTTCTATATAAAAAGTTAGTTACTCTGTAGTAATTTTTAAGACTGATTATTTAAAATCAGTTTCATAATTTATTACGTTGGAGACTGATTATTATAATGAGGTTAAATGATTCTCTTGATTAAATGTGATGAAAAATGTAATTCAAATACAATTTTTTTACTAGATTTCTTATTGAAATACCTACATAAATAAATAATGAAAAATAACAGAGACTTAGACTTTTCAAAACATACATCCAATATATAGGTAAGCATTTCAATGTTATAAATAAATATAACTATGATTTAATATTATACATATACTCACAATCAATATATATTTATTGTGTTAGTAAAACATTTTTGCGCCTGACAGTACATTTGGTCAAAAATTGCTTTAAATTAAAATAATCGAATCGGGTGCGTCGGCCACGGGTGCCTCGACCACTGGGAGCGTAAGCCACGGACCCTTCCTGCGTCCGTATGCTTAGATCTTTTATACTACGCAACGGATTTAAATGCGGTTTACACCAATTGACAAACAGAGTAAGACATAGGCTTATATGTATTACGCGGGCGAAGCCGCTGGCAAAAGCTAGTTATTTATAAAGGTCGCTGGCTTTCGAATTTATCGGTCATTCCATTAACTTAGCTTTGGCTGACGTAATATGTTCGTTAAACATAAAACTAGGTTCATACGTTGATCCAAACGGCATTTCGTAGGAAGTGTATCGATTTTTCGAGATTTTTTCACGAAACAGTCAAACAAAACCGGCCAAGTGCGAGTCGGACTCGCGCACCGAGGGTTCCGTACAAACCTGTAGGTATTCACGGTTTATGCATAAGCTTTATGTTTAAGATTTTTTTTTTTAATTTTTATATTTCAGTTGATTGAATGAAAGGTAAATTGCGGTTTACGATTTATGACGTATTAAAAAAAAAAAACTACTAACTAGATCTCGTTCAAACCAATTTTCGGTGGAAGTATACATGGTAATGTACATCATATATTTTTTTTTAGTTTTATCATTCTCTTATTTTAGAAGTTACGGGGGGGGGGGACACATTTTTTTTTTTGGAAGTGTCTCTCGCGCAAACCATTCAGTTTAGAAAGAAAAATGATATTAGAAACCTCAATATTATTTTTTAAGACCGATCCATAGATATCCCACACGTATAGGTTTGACAATTTTTTTTTTTTGAGTTTCATTTCTAAGTCCCAAAATGTATTGTTTTTTTTTTCTATTTTTGTGTGAAAATCTTAATGCGGTTTACAGAATACATCTATTTACCAAGTTTCAACAGCATAGCTCTTATAGTTTCAGAAAAAGTGGCTGTGACATACACGGACCGACAGACAGACAGACATGACAAATCTATAAGGGTTCCGTTTTTTGCCATTTGGCAACGGAACCCTAAAAAGGGCAATTTTCAAACGTTTCAAATGAGTAACTCCTGTATTGTAACAAATAATATGTACGTATATTTAGCTTTAAATCTTTACCTTTCAAAACCCGTCTCTGCCCCAGAATGCACGTGAAGCTGTTGGTCCCGGCTGTCGTTCGTAGATTCTTTGACAGTCAGACAACCAAAAGTCGAACAACCAGTCTTACTATTACGTAGCGGTATCAGGTATCGTGTTATGCAATAAATGGGTAGTGGAGTTAAAAATGGTAATAGCTCCATGTAAAATATTGATACTCAGGTGCATCCGACAGACAGCCCTAACAAAGTGATGACGATATTAAATACTACCAATACTAAGGATTATTTTCCTTCACAAATATGTAGATAAATACGTAATTATTTATTCCCTTTTACTAGTGAGCTCAAAATGACCTTACCACGAAAACAAATTCATTCATTTGTTTTCAAAAGTTCACCGCTGCTCTAAAATGATTTTCCCATAGAACACGGAAAGAACCACCTCTGCGGCCGCTGCTAGAAGTGGCATTATGAAAACTTTACTCTACTACCGTTTAAACACTCGCACTGCGACAAAATGATGTATAGAAACTGACGGCGGTGAAGGCGGTCCATGCCAGAAGTTTGCACTCATGTTTCTTTCGGCGCCGACGAATTTTACTAACCGGCTCGTTGATCTGCTGGTCGCAAGCTCTACTGCTAAACCTTGATGCGCTGGACTCGGTTCTCGGGTCGGGGCATAATGTTATTGGGTTTTTTGATGGTAACCGGCTCGCCTCCTATTACATGGGACTTAAATATATTTGGCGAGGAATACACGCGTGATTATGTTATGATATATCTGTCACAACACAATATTTATTTTTTCCGTGTTGAGGCACTAAATCGCTATCACCACATAGTATAAAACAAAGTCGCTTCCCTCTGTCTGTCCCTATGTATGCTTAGATCTCTAAAGCTACGCAACGGATTTTGATACGGTTTGTTTTTAATAGATAGAGTAATTCAAGGGGAAGGTTTACACGTATAAAACGCGGGCGAAGCCGCTGGCAAAAGCTAGTAATATATTATATAAAAAATAATTGCATCACAAAAAGCCGCAAAGAATTTGCGCAATATGGATGGAATGGAGTTTTGGAAATATGGAGAAGTGTCATGACGCTGCGTGAGCGTGTATGATCCACTACCACCCTTTTGCTGTGCACTGCGCACAAGATGGATGAGCGTTTCAGTGGGAGGAAAATTAAATAAATAATTTTACAATTGCTGCCGTTTCTAGACAATGCTGGACTGGTAAATCCGTGCTCTGTGGTGCACCGCTACTCCAAAATGTATCTATGAATGGACTTTCCTATTGTAAGTACATTCACTGACAGGAGGCTGTATATCATTCAGATTATGTATTCATTTTCAGGGTCGAGCAGTATATCTTGGCCTTCAAGATGCTGCGAGCATATATGTTTAAAGAGTAATACTTTATTTACAAGTATGTTGAATCCCATTGTCAATCTTAAACAAATCATTTATTTACTGTCCATTGTTAATAACATTTTTATACCTAACAAAAGTTATCTTCTATAAATTGAAATTTCAACTTACAATTAGTTAAATTCTACTTATATAATTTATCTGTTCATCTAACACCAAAAACTTTATCTCAGTCTGATTACTTTAATAGTTTAGAATTTTGCTCGTATGAGGGATTGTGATTGTGATAGAATGGCGCTTAATGTTTGCATGTTTTAATGAAATTCCGTAAGCACCATATTGCCATGGTTGGATTCCCTGAAAGGTTAGGTAGAGGTGCAAGTTAGGTACAGTCACATTTCGCCAGATAAATTTAAGTTCTACTGTCATCAACTGGACAAAAATGAAATCTCCGGACTGCTACTGAGAAATTCTAGGTGCACTAGCCCAACAACATTTTGCCCGATCCGGGAATCGAACCAAAGACCTCATGTTTAGCAGTAGCGCCTGTGACATCTTAACCATCGTTCTCCTGCCCTTATTTCAATTTATTTGGGGTCGGCATAACATGTTTTTTTCTGTGACTTCTTAAACAACGAGGCAAATCCAATTAATATTGATTGCTTAAAGATAGGGCAAATGCCATATTTCGTTGTTGGACGGGCCAAAGTAATGATGCACAAATGGAGCAATAATTCATCAAATCGATAAGCTAAATTTGTACAATTTGTACGTTATCACTAGCGGGCTCCATCATAAAGTGCCCCTATGATTGTAGCTATGCTAACTCCGAATCGGGTCAGCGTGGCTGTGTCAATAGCAGACATATAACCCACCCACATTTCAAAAACTGAGATATGGTCCGTTTAGGTTCTGAATCCATATCAGTCGTGATCTTCAACATGTTTCAATAACGAAAAACAGATAAAATAATCAGGCGATGATTTCCCACAGTCAGTATGTCAATACCGCTGGACATAGTTCTCTTTTCTGGAGTAGGCCGTAATAGTATGCCGTAAGTTGCAAGGCAACGTAAACCTCAAAAGCGTACGATGCTTTGAGGTTTACGTTGCCTTGCAACTTCAGTAACTGTATCCTCGACGTGGACCTTGTCTTTTGGCGCACGTTTTTCACGCAGAACAGATGGCCGATGGGGCCTAAAGATTCTAGAGTAGCGACTGCGTACTAGAAGACGTAGCGTTGGATGGTCTCCCATAACGTGTACCAATGACCTGGTGAAGCCGCAGGAATCCACTGGATGCGAGAAACACAGATGATGATAATGATACAAAAGTGCAATACTTCCTCAGTCAAAATTTATAGAACAACTAGCTGACCCGACAAACGTTGTTTTGCCGGGTGAAAAAGAGTGAAAATTGAGGATTGTATGTATTTTTGTATGTTGTATCATAAAAAAATAGAAATTAAAAATTTTGTCTAAAAAATAAAATTTAGGGGTGGACTACCCCTAACATTTAGGGGGATGAAAAATAAATGTTGGCCGATTCTCATAGATACCGGATAAGCACAAAAAATTTCATCAAAATCGGTTAAGCCGTTTCGGAGGAGTATGGCAACGAAAACTGTGACACGAGAATTTTATATATTAGATAATTTGTTTTTACCAACCCATGAAAATTTAAACGCAGAGGAACAGAATGCCTGCGAGGGTCACGAATTTGTTTGACAGAGTTACCGTGGCCCTGCCTCAGGTAACTGAAAGAACACGGGTGGGTTTAAGTCAGTAAAACTCTGACAAGCTCTCCCGCTCCGCCCAAAGCGCGACAAGTCATCAGATGATATTTTCTCACCAAAAAAAAAGAGGGTTACAGAAAATATGGTAGTACGTTGCACATCCATGTCCCTGCATTTTGTGTATACACATACTTATTTATATTAAACTAGCTTTTGCCCGCGGCTTCGCTCGCATTAAATTTGGGGTAACACGGTTCCCCTTTCCTTATTTAGAACACAGAAGAGAACTCGGAATAGAATTTTATTTTAATACGCTACTGTAGACGATATTATACGTCTTTCCATTTGGGGATAGAATGTAAAGATTCTGGGCATTGGACACACGTGAACATGATACATACAATTGTCCATGGGAAAAGCACGGCTTTTCTTAGTTCACCCCAGCCACCTAAATACGAAAAAAAAATCACGTCGAGTCGTCACTCCGTTTTGCCGTGAAAGACAGCCAAACAGACACACAAACTTTCCCATTTATAATATTAGTATGAATTTTCTTCCACGGCTGTACTTTCTATCAGGTTAATGAACCCAAGAATTTAAAAATAAAAAAGAACTCAAACCTTTTTTCGCCAAAAACTTTTGCTAATTTCAAAGGTCAGACCGTACTTGCCTTGCGTGAATTCGCCATATAACACACAAAGTAGACTAGACACGCTATTACTGCATACCCTACTTAAACGCGCCTGAAAAAGTACCCACATACTTTTAAAACATAAATTATTTCACCTCTGTAAAGTAAGAGCACCTTTACAATATTTATCAGTCGCCCAAAGTTTAGGAGAGCTCTTAAAACTGTTATAAAATGTGCCAGACATACCTGAAATAGAGTAGAATTATATAGAGTATGTATCTTCCAAAGATATACAGGGTGTGGCGTAAGTAGTGGTCCACCGTTCAGGATTCGATGAACCAGATTATTAACTATAACATTTAAAAAATTTAAACATTTTTACCCAAGGGTTCCGAAAATATTTCATTTTTGTCTTTTATTTACGAAATTTCTATCTTTTATTACATATTTGTTTGTAGTTTCAACAAAAACAATTATTTTTTCATTTTGATTCTGTTAATTACTGCTGAATACTAGAGTTATCATGATAAATTATGATTTTTTATGTAAATTCAGCTCTTTTGAAGAAAAAATTAGTTCTTCTCTAATTTTAACCCCAATTTTAAGACACCATGTTCAAGAGCAATTTTGTAAAAAAAAAAATTGGGTAAAAATGGTTAAAATTTTTAATTGATATAGTTAATTATCTGGTTCATCGAATCCTGAACGGTGGACCATTACTTACGCTACACCATGTATATAAAACTTCTTTATTCGGGCAACAAAGATTCATAATGTTAGTAATACCTTAAACCTAGTGTTAGTAGTACATTATTATTTTTATTTGAGCTTGGAAATTCAGCATTTTGCACAGAAGATGACTAAGTAAGGTAAAAATTTCTCACTTGATCATCCTCTTCACAAAATGCCTCAAAATGAGAGAATTAAAACTCTCTGATACTGTTTTCAGAATGCTGTTGCTATGGCCCGTGTTCTATCTAGTTACCAGTGATGCATTTTTTTTTTAATGACCGCATCGGAGCCTTTATTTCGGTTCATACATCACACGCAAACATTTCCAACGCATTGTAGAAATGGAGAAGTCTCTGAGTTCGTATGTAGATTGTAAGACTGTCTGACTGACTGTCTTCAGACCTACTAATCCAATTCCAAAAAATCTTTCACTAATGGGCAGCTACAGTACTTCTTATAGTACACATCTTTGGCAAAGTAGACCGTAGACAAGAGCGCTTCTACCAAGAAGAAAAAGTAGACAAAAGACTAAAAAGGACTTAACTGAACTTTTAGTTACTTTAATCCTTTGTACAGTAGTTTAAATGAGTGAGACAGATTGTTCATTGTAGATTAATTAAAGCAACTGAGAATTTTCACAAGAAAACTGTAGTGGTTTTTCGTTTTAACCTCATTGTTAACGTTGTAACTGGCAGGGAGCACGGAAACTGTCCAATTTCTTTAGTTTGGTTGAATTATTTGCCTGTAGAAAATGGAAATATTATTTAAGTTTTTTTGTTATACATTTTTTTATTGTACAAATATTTACATTATTTTAACTCCAAATGGCTTCAGCATATTAGTATATAAATAATCATCTAAAAAATACGCTTTAAAAAAAAAATCTAATTAAAAATAGAAAATAATCGAAAAATAATGCTTTTTGAGGTAGCTTTAATTGATATTAAGCAACTCACACTTTTTCTACTTAGTTAAGTTACAAGTTTTTTTAACTAATACTTGTTTCCTATTATTTAGTTCATCTAGCTGCAAAAGCGTGTTTTTTTTAACATCCTGATGACCCTAGTCAGGATAATGGCACAAATTTATGAAATTATTGCATTGTCATCGGTCCTAGAAAAGTGTGCACAGTTTCAAATTGATCCAACGTTTTGAATGGGGTGAAAATCACGTTCAAAGATTCCGTTACACACATACAAACATACCGAGCTAATAAAAGCGTGTTAATAAGGTTGGCTTCTACATGACATTTTATGGAATTATGATAAACTAGCTTTTTCCAGCGGCTTGGCCCGCGTATTATACTTACAAACCTACCTCTTGATTCACCCTGTCTATTGGTGAAAACCGTGTTAAATCCTTTGCGTAGTTTAAAAGATCTAAGCATGTAAAGAAGATTATCTAGAAGTTGAAACCCACGCCATCTATTAGAAATTCATAAAACTAACCAATGAACACACACATTGTCCTATAAAAACCATTTAATTTGTAAATATTGAGATTAGTAATTGAGATAAAAAC
Organism: Aporophyla nigra; assembly: GCA_947507805.1. Classification (NCBI taxonomy): domain Eukaryota; kingdom Metazoa; phylum Arthropoda; class Insecta; order Lepidoptera; family Noctuidae; genus Aporophyla; species Aporophyla nigra. The sequence continues at coordinate 5,341,681 of OX382305.1, read as the reverse complement.
TATCCTATCTTTTAAGTTGGATCAAACTGCACACAGTGTGCAAATTTTATTAAAATCGGTTAAGTAGTTTAGGAGTCCATCCCGGACAAACAACGTGACGCGTAATTTATATATATTAAGATAATGAAGCTGATTTCAAATTTCAATTTACCATAAGGTTTTAGTGTGGGAACGTCTACGATAACATCGTCACGTTACAAATTACAGAACCGCACATTAAATGAAGCTCATATTTCAAGAAAATCCCATGCATGTAACTGGTCTGCCATTGCATCTGGTTAGACTGGAAGCGGACCCAAAAATTATTGGGATAGATTTATAGAAGAAGAATATTGATTTTTGATTTCAAGAAAATTATATTACATGTTTTTTTTCACATTTCATGTAAAACTAGTATTATGAACATTTTCCATCGCTCATTTGAATAAGGACATTTATTATGTAAGAAAAACTTTTGTCCGAGACTTTCTTATCTATACATCTATACAAATAAATAAAATTGGAGTGTCTGTTTTTAATATTAAGATAACCTCTTTTTACTAAGTGTATATGGATGTATACACGGTACATTACCAAAACAACATTTTTTACAATTTTTGTCTGTCTGTCTGTCTGTTTGTTTGTTCCGGCTAATCTCTGAAATGGCTGGACCGATTTTGACGGATCTTTCACTGGCAGATAGCTGATGTAACAAGGAGTAACTTAGTCTACTTTTATTTTAGAAAAAATAAATAATAGTTTCAAAAAACTAAAAACACGCTGAATTTTGAGACGTATGTCAGTGTAGTTTGTGACGTATGTCAGTGTAGTTTTCAAAGACAGTTTTTATGAAAAACTTTTTGTAAAATACCACGCGGACAAAGTTGCGGGTAACAGCTATTACCTATAATATAACCTGAATTAACACATCTTACCGCAGTAGTACGTCCTCCTGCGTTAATTTCCGACATCCACGCGGGCGAAGCCGCGGGCAAAAGCTAGTTTCAACATAAAATATATCTTTTGACACTTGGCAATACTGTAGCAGCCCATTACTGAATTTTGCTTGGAATCGGATCTGTACCTCTGAAGATTACCCTCTACACACAAACTCACGAATTTTATCTCTTTATTATTCCATTAGAATACAATATGTAAAAGCCTTTATTTGAGGCCCAAACATTTGAATAGAAATAGACACCTAGAAATTTGTTACATGAATATAATAAGTGAACAAAGTGCTGACGTGACCTGACTGGAAGGTTACCTAATTCCGAAGAACCAAGATGAACCTAGGTGCTTCTAAATGACCTAGATACTTGTAAAGGTCTGGGGAACCTTTTATGTGAGAATATAATTCTGATTGGCTCAAAGCAAAGTTACCTAGAATATTAAAGAGATAATTATAAAAATGTTTTTAAAGTGTGCTAGTTTGAATTATTTTGAAAGTGGAATGGAATAGAGAGTTTGAATGTGGAATTATTTTATTTTAATTTTCCTACTGTTCTTCACACCGGATTTTGTGTTTGATAGGCAACCGCCCAACGTCGGAAATGATAAAAATATAATGTTTATTTCTGTTAATAGATTTCATAAGACACTTTTAAACGTCAACATTTTTGGTTAATATTTTAAAAACTAGATGACGACGGCATTTTCTAGCTGACTGTTCCCTGAGAAAAAACGCCGAAACAAAGTTTGGTGTCATGGTCTCGTTTAAGGCCCAAACAAAATTTTATTAGAATTTCATGTGAGTCTAACAATGCAGGGCCATGTCTGGAAGGGCCTTTTGAGGAAGAATCATTGCAGTATAGAGTTGACCTGTCCCAACGAACAGCATGTATGTATGTATCAGTTATCGAGTAACTCAACCTTATTTTAGGGTCAACGACCCGTCATAAGGCTACCTGATCCGCTGGATATTTGCGTTCGGGACGTTGTTTTTTGCTAGTTCCGGTAAACTGTGCTTGCGCGATGCAGGATTTGACGTCAGTGTGATGCGTAGTTTGTATATGGAAATTTATATGCCGCTACAGGGTCATCAAAAACTTAGACATCTTTGACCTAGTATGGGAATAGAGGCAAAATTTTCAAAATATTTTTCTTTATTTGTACGATATTTCCTCCAAACTCATCGTGTGTGATGGATTAGTTCGTTCGTTACAAAAGAGAATATGATTATTTTTTAAGTAAGTACCTTTTCTTTTATAACTAGATTATGTATGTATTATAGAAAAATGGGGTCTCCTAACACAGGTATTGTTTGCGTAAAAGGAGGCTCCAAACACTACACACTCTTTGTAAACTGAAGCATAAATAAATGAAACTTGTTAAAGTATATTATTATTATCTCATAGCAGAAAATTGCCGACACAGAAATCCCACGAACAAAACCACTAAAATTGAAATAAAATTAATTTAATGCATACCCCATCCTAACCGGACTCATCGTGTAATCCACAATTTAAATAATCCGTACCCATTTTAAATAAAATCAGTTTACTCAACACCCAGTTTAAAGGTATCGCTACACCAAACGCGAGTCAAAAGTGAGGCTGTCGAAGGAATGTGTTTTATACCAATATCATTTAAGATGTTAAAATCCAAAACTTAAGAATATACAACCTTTATACTTCTAATCTTGTGTTAAAAAGAAACGTATAGAAAACATTGAATCGTTTGAATCAATGGAGTTTCTTGCTCTTTCTTTTCCATAGGAACCTACTTCGCTTTACAATAGACAACTAGCTCCATCTTCCAATAAGTGCTCCGAGTTTGAGTTGAGTTATATGCTGCTTAGGAAGAAATAAAAAAAATGCAAAGAATAGAAAGCACACCACCCAACATGTACTAAAAGTTACAAAAGAAATTGAAAAAGAGAAAACAAATAAAAGTGTTAAATGCGTTGCATTCACAAGACGACGTACCTATGTATGTGACTGGTTTATTACCCGAAATAGAATCACCTCTGTGGCAAAAACTACAATAAGTATTTTGTGAAAGCCAACTTGATAGTCTATTGTTTTGATATGGCTCCTAAAAAAGAGTCGCCAAAACTTAATACTTTTGCAACACATCGCTTGGTTACCGCCACTATAATAACCCGCGTTATGTGTGAACCAACCTTTACGACTGCCAGTGTTAAATTTAAAATTTGTTCTCAGTTTTAACATCACACCTGCGGTTGGAGGGTTACGGGTTCCCGTAAAAGGGGCTTACAGGGATACAAGTTTGTACAAGTGGGATCTTATTTTGAGACCAGTCGCCGAGTTTTGTTCCCTGGGGCTACGTGAAATGGGACAGTATCTATGAATCTATGCTAGGAAGTTCCACCTTTCTAGTTGGATAGATTGCGATAGAACGTGTAATGGGTATTCTTTTAAAAGTTATCGGGAAACTAGGATAGTGTTTTTTTTTTTTTTTTTTTTTTTTTTTTCTTTTTGCTACCTCTTATGCTACTACGGATTTCAGATAATGTTGGCTTAGGCAAAGTAATAATGGTGGCGAGCTGGCGGGACAGGCTTTCACGCCCTACCGCCGGCCTCGCCACCGTCGAGGCGGTCCGGCCAGTACTCGGGCCCTGGCTCGGGAGGAGGCACGGCTCCCTGTCGTTTCGGGCGACGCAGGTGCTCTCGGGGCATGGTTGCTTCGGGAAGTACCTGTGTCGCATAAACAGGGAGCCGGACGCCCGGTGTCACCACTGCGTCGACTGCCGGGAGGACACGGCGCGGCATACGCTGGCAGAATGTGCCGCTTGGGAGGAGCCGCGTCGTGTCCTCGTCTCAGAAGTAGGCAGTGACCTATCGCTGCCGGCCGTTGTCGAGTCGATGGTCGGCAGCGAGGGGTCCTGGGACGCGGTGGTATCCTTTTGCGAAACAGTCATGTCGCAGAAGGAGGCTGCGGAAAGGGAGCGGGAGATATCTTCCGCGCACCCTGCCCGCAGCAGGCGCACCGGGCGTCGGCGGAGGGCGGATAACGCCCTCTTCCAGCCCCCCTAAATGGGTCCAGGGGCGACGGATCTGGGGACATCCGTCGCCCCCTATTGTACGGACCCGAGATGGTGGCGCGTAGTGTTCCACGCGCGCCTCTCTGTGATGTATGGGGGGGAGTTTAACACCTCACTCCCCCCCAACGTGAGGAGGCCCGCGAAGACATATTGGTTCCCGTGGTCCCCGACGTAGGTGTGGGACGGAACACCGGGGTGGTTTTAGTCAGTAAGAGTCTGACAGACCCCTCCGCCCACCCCAGGGCGGAGGACATCCATGAGGATTTCCACCTCGTGATCAAAAAAAAAAAAAAAAAGGCAAAGTAATAATAGCTGCACGGCTCGATCTATTACGTTAAGCTACACTCGCCTAGGTTGGTCAGTGGATGGGTGACCGACTTTACATTATATCAAGACTCGTCTGCGCCTCGGAAAACACGTTTAACCGTTGGTCCTGGCTGTCATTCGTAAATCTATGACAGTCGTTTTTTGGATGAGAAATCATCAAATGACTTCTCCCGCTCTGGGTGGAGCGGGAGGGCGTGTCAGACTTTTACTGACTAAAACCCACCCGTTACCAGGGCCACGGTATCTAGTTTGAACAATCTCGCGATCTTGGCAGAGGACAGTCGTTACTCCATTAGTTAGTCCATTAGGAATTCTTAGTTACCGCTCGGAGTTTGAAAGATTGTGGTGTGTTACCCTCGTTTCTTGGAAAGCACGTTTTTTGTAAACGTACTATTATCTTGATGATTTTTTCGGTGATTGGTCTGATTTGACGAGGGTAAGTGTGCAAGGTCTCACAGAATTTCATACCAGTAAGTAAGCCATAGGACCTGAGCCTGATAGAGATCGATTGAATGGCGATGATCCGACTCGACCGGAGACTCCGGTCGAGTCAGATCATCGCCATTCAATCAGACTATGAGAGCGAGGGAAGAGAAAGTGCACCTGTTTCTGCGCTCACACAATACATGTTTCCTATAATATCACCTGCGCTGAAGGGTCGCTGAGATTGGTCACCACGGCCGAAATTCAGCCTGGAACCCGACATACTTCTACCCACATACCACACCAACATCTACACATTATTTGTCAAACTCAATCGCAGACTGTCGCTGGCACAATGACTGTCTTTTCCGATTTCCTACTGTCAACTTAATAAAGGACACAGAATACTTCAGAAGGTTGTTTCAGTTCAACGAGCGAAATCTCACGCACGGATATATATACGAGTACATGCTAGGAACTCGTGGCTAAACCGGTGGATCGAAGGTCAAGCTACACTTGCTGTGGTCAGTTCGAGGATGAGTGAATACCCATTAGATATCGAGATCTGAATAGCATCACTCCATTTCTTCCAGTGTATGGCGTGAAAGGCGACTAAAGGACTTACTAGAGAATGGCCAGCAGCGTTGTCTATGAATTTTGCCACCATACTGCGATCGCCAACTCGCCTGACAAGCGTGGCAATTGTGGTTAAGCTCTCCAAATTGGGGGAGGCCTATGTCCAGCAGTGGATCTCTTACGGCTGAGATGATGATGATCATCGAGACCCTTCCGTGCCTCGGAAAGGACGTTAAGCAGTTGTTCCTTGCTGTCATTCGTCGATCTTTGATAATTGTTTCGGGTAGTCAGAATCCCATAAATTGGAGACTCAGTCTTGCCAAGGGGTATCGCGTTACTCTGTTACTAGGCTGTGGGGGTCAGATAGCTAGTCGCATTTTGTGAAATACTTATACTCAGCTTCATCAAGTTAGACTGGAAGCCGACCCCATAATAGTAAAAAAAAAAGGAAAAGGTTAGGTAGATTGATTAACCAAGACATATTTCAAGTATCACGAATGAAAGCACACTCGCGACTGTCATTTGTTTTAGATCGCGGTACGTACGTGGTCTATGTGTCACTGCGTCAATTTTCGTTCTTTGTATGAAGTCGACCTTTTTTTTTTTTTTTTTTTTTTTTTTTTTTTTTTTTTTTTTTTTTTTTTTGGATGGGAAATCATCAAATGACTTCTCCCGCTCTGGGCGGAGCGGGAGGGCGTGTCAGACTTTTACTGACTAAAACCCACCCGTGTTCCTTCAGTTGCCCATGTGCCAGGGTCACGGTATCTCTTTTGAACAATCACGCGACCCCGGCAGGCATCGGTCCTAGCAGACCCCTTCAATAAAGCTGACATCTCTTTGAGGCGCGCGTGGAACACTACGCGCCGTCGACCCGAGCCTGGTCCTTACCGGGCGGCGAGCTACCCATTGCTCGCCACCCGCAAGCTCGCGCCTACGGTGGCCGGGAGTCCGCAATCGACTCCCGGCGCCCGGGGCGTCTCCTCCTGCGGCGGCTAGGGACGTGAGGGCGCAGAGACTGCCACTCCCTCACGCGCCCCGCCTCCTCCTTCGCGAGCATTACTGCTTCGCAGAAGGAGGTGACGGCTTCCCATGCCCTCTCGCTCCGTACCATGGCTAGCACCAGGGCCGGACGCGAGAGATCGCCGCCGCCGATCGCCTCCACGAGGACACGGCGGTGCTCCGCCCAGGCAGGGCACACTTCCACCGTATGCTCCACCGTGTCCTCTAGACGATCCTCACAATGGAAACACCCGGGCGTTTCCTCCCGCTTTATCCTGAACAGGAACCCACCGAAGCACCCATGCCCGGTGAGAACCTGCGTCAGGCGGAAGGTGAGGACGCCGTGGCGCCTCTCTATCCACTCCTCAAAGAGGGGACTTACCGCCGCAATTGTGGCGTGCCCTGCGCTGGGTTGCGACAATCGTACCCGCCATGTCGCCATGAGATCCTGCCGGAGCTCTGTCCGCCGTGCCGCGATTTGTCGCGGCAGCGGAGTTTCGCCCCGGCGTTTCGCATCCTCGCGCCACTCCCACATGTGGGCGAGGACCTTTGCCTCCAGATCCCATGGCGGCACTCCGGCAAGGAGGCTCGCCGCCTCGCAGGAGACCGTGCGGTATCCCCGGATTAACCGGATGGCCATGACCCTCTGGGCCGCACTCAACCGGCGCGCTGGGCGCAGCCTCAATGAGGGCGCCCACACCGGTGCCCCGTAGAGGGCCATGGACCGCACGATCCCCGTGTAGAGCCTCCGGCAGGAGGCGTTTGGACCCCCCAGATTGGGCAGGAGCCGCTTTAGCGCAGCCCCAGCCCGCTCCAGTCTGGGGGCCAAACGTCGGAAATGCTCGACGAAGTTCCACCGGCTGTCGAGGACAAGTCCCAGGTACTTCATCGTCGACTCGACGCCGATGTGAACCCCTCCTACCGTGAGTTGGGAACCCGCAGGTGGCGCGTTCCGAGGACCATGAAAACCCATGGCCTCGGACTTGTGCAAGGCCACCTCGAGTCCCAATTGCCGGATCCTATCGACGATTGTCGCAACCCCGCGTGTCATTAGTTCGGCCGCCGCCTCGTGCGATCTCCCCTGCGCCAGGACCAGCGTGTCGTCAGCGTAGCAAACTACGCTGACGCCGCTAGGGAGGTCGGCGCGCAGCACCCAGTCGTACCCGATGTCCCACAGGTGCGGCCCAACGACCGATCCCTGTGGGACACCGCACGACATCTCTCGCCGGTTCCAGTCTCCCTGGTGACCGGGGTAGATGACGGCCCTATCCGTCAGGTAAGCCTCGACCACTCGACAGAGGTAGGTCGGCATCCGGTGATACCGGAGTGCCTCCCTGATGCAACTCCAGGGTAGGGTATTAAAGGCGTTGGCGATGTCTAGAGACACCGCCAAGACGACCCCACCCCGGGCCACTGCATCCCCCGTCGTGAGGGCTCGCACGCGCATGATGGCGTCCACCGTAGAGCGCCCCTTGCGGAAGCCGTACTGGCCGTCCGACAAGTCCGGCCCCTCCCGCACCAGCCACCCGACGAGGCGGTCTGCAATCACTCTTTCAAAGAGCTTGCCCACCTCGTCGAGCAGCACGATGGGCCGGTAAGCGGACGGAGAGTCCGCTGGGCGCCCAGGCTTCTTAATGAGGACCAGTTTCCCCGTCTTCCAACGAAGTGGGAACTGGCCCCTCTCCAAGCATGCGCTTAGGAGCCCCCTGAGTCGAGGCCCGAGAGCCTCTAAGGCCAGGACCCATGCTTTGCCAGGCAAGCCGTCGGGTCCCGGGGCGGTATTTTTGGCATTTAGCCGACGTACCGCCACTCTCAACTCTACCTCGGTCACCTCTGGAGCGTTGTCGTCGTCATCGGTGGTGTGGTCCGCAGCATCGGGCACCGCAGGAGGCGGAGCCATGGGTGGGGGACTATGTTCCCCTCGCGAAGGGAACAGAGCGTTCACCACGCCCTCCACGAGCTGGGGCCGGAGACTCTGAGTCAGCGGGGGAGCCCATGGGCGGAGTTTCTCCCGGACGGCCTTGTAGGGCCGTCCCCATGGGTCCCTGTTCAAAGTCTCCAGCGACTCCTTGCGGGCCAGTCCCTTGGCCCGCAGGATCTCCTCTTGGAGGGCGGTCTTCGCCGCTCTGTACCCCTCATATAGCTCCGCCTGAATGGCTTCCGTATCCGGAGGGCGGATACGGAGCCTGCGGTGCCTGGTGTACCGGTATCGCGCCGCAACGCACGCTTCGCGCAACGCTGTCAGCTGCGGCGACCACCAGTACACCTGGCGCCAAGCCCGTCCTGGCTGGACTCGGGGCATGGCCACGTCACAGATCTCGGACATGGCCTCCCGGAACCACTCGGCCTCGTCGTTGATGTCAGCAGGCCTGTCCGGTGGTGACACCCAGGCCTGCACGATCGAGGCTTCCAGGAGAAGCTCCCGGTCCAGCTTCTTAAGCGCCCACCGCGGACCACTCGGGGTCTGCCGGATCGGCGCGCTCGAGGTCTGGGCGGAGACGTCAAACCGGATGTACCGGTGGTCGGAATACGTCTCCACCCCCTCCATGACGCGCCAATCAATGACCTGCGGCGACAGAGCGGGGCTGGCGAACGAAATGTCCACCACTGAGTTGCCCCGCATCCGTACACACGTAGGTACAGAACCCCGGTTTAGGACGACCAGGCCTGTCTCCAGAGCCCAGTCCTCCACCATCCTGCCCCGCGTGTCCGTATACCGGGAACCCCAAGCCAAATTCTTGGCGTTGAAGTCCCCGAGCACGAGCACGGGGAGGGGACGGAACCCGACGACGACAACTCTCAACTCCGCAAGGGAGTTGTGGAACTCGGCGAGAGTTCGGCTCGGGGAGAAGTATACTCCTACCACGACAATCTCCCCGAACCGTGCCGCTACGCAACCCCGTCCCCTCTTGACAGCCTCGAGGGTCGGGGTTCCGGCGGCGGCCGACGAAATGAGGGTCACTGAGCCGCTCAGGTCCTCCACCCAGTCATCCCTGGGCGGGACAAAGTACGGCTCAGCGACCACAGCGATGTTAATCGACCACTGCGTCATGCTCTGAAGCAAAAGATCCTGAGCAGAGGCGCAGTGGTTGATGTTCGCTTGGAGGAGGCGTAATGGAGCAGCCATTACTGACAGTCCATTTCAGCCCCCTCCCGGGCCCCCTGTGAGGGCCCTACTGTGGCGGTACCAGCAGCGACGGATGTTGTCGCGCCGGCAGCGGCAGCAGCGGTGACGGCGGTGGCGGAGGACTTGTCTCTGCCCCTGGCCTTGGCGGGTGGAGTGCAGGCCTTACCCCCGGCCCGGTGATCGGCCGGCTTGCCAGCCGCCGCACATGCATAGCAGTGCGGGGTGGCATTGCACGAGCCGGCCTTGTGACCGGGCTCACCGCAGCGGAAGCAGTGACCGCTGCGGTCCACCTCTGAGGTACACTTCACGAACACGTGATTGCCCATCTGGCAGCGGAAGCACCTCAGAGGTCTGGGTTCCAGGAGTTTGACCTGCGCCGAAACCCAGCCCACCAGGAGCCTTCGGCCCTCCCCGGTGATTTTTTGGGCCGCCGACACGGGGCAACTCACCGTAACGGCTCGCATCCCCGTGTTGTCAGGACGGATGGTGCCTGCCCTCACCTGCTCAGCAGAGCATTCCCCTGTCCTGACGATGGCGGCCACCACCTCTGCCTCCGTCGCGCAGTCGTCCAGGCCCATGATGCGCAAGTCAGCGCACTTGGTGGGCCTGGATACTCGAGCCACTTCCGCGTCTAGCGACGCTATCAGCCTTTCGGCCAGAGCGTCAGCGGTTGGGCCACTGTCCGCTCCCGGGACCTCCAGCATCCGGGCTCCGGTCAAGGTGACCCTTAACCGGAGGCCATTGGAGATGCCGAGCTCCTGGAGGTTCACCGCCGTCTTTGCTTTGGCAAGCACGTCGCTGTAGGTCACGCCCTTCTTCTCCGCTTCCGGCTGTAGCGTTATAACTACAGCTGCGGACTTCGGGGCGCGGAGCCTAGCGGCGACGCGTTGCCTCTTGCGCCGCTGCTGCCTTGCCTTATTTTTGGCCGCCCTCGCGGCCTTACCCGCCTTCTTCTTCTCCCCAACCACTTGCCATTCGCCGTTGGCAGGAGGAGATTCAGAAGCACGGGGCGGCGGCGGAGGTGGCTCTCTCGCCAGCTGCGCTGGGGGGACCCTTGCAGGTGCCTGTTTAGGCCGGCCTTTGTTCTGCCCCGGCCCTTTGGCTGGGGCAGCCGTGGCAGCCGCAAACGAGGCCACCTTCGGCTGGCCCGAGACAGCCTTCGGCTGGCCCGAAGCTGCCTTCGGCTGGGCCGAGGCCGCCTTCGGCTGACCTGAAGCCGCCTGAGGCCGGCCTGATACTGGCCGGCTTGCCGCTAGCGGGGGGCGCAGGACAACGGCCTCCAGAGCAGAGAACCTACTCTGGAAAGCAGCGAGCTCCTGCCGTACCAGGGTCAGCACCTGGTCCTCGGCAGGCAGGGGCCCGCCCTGCCCATGCCGCGCTCCCCCTTGCGATGCCACTTGGGGGCCGGCTCCTCGGAGCCCGGCCAGGTCCGCTCGGAGCTCCGCATTCTCCTTTCGGAGGAGCTCCATGGCGGAAGTCACGCGGGCGACCTCTGCCCGCAGTTCCGCCACCCCATCCACCGGAGGCCCAGAGCGAATGGCCTTCGCTGCCGCCACAATGGTTTTCGTGGCTGCGGATATGGCCTTGTCCTTCGAGGTCTGGAGCCTCTTTAAGGTTGCCGCCTTGATGGCCGCAGCCACGACCTCCGTGAACCTGCCCATTTCCTCCGAGCTGCCGGCAGCGTCCGACTCGCCACCGGAGGACTCTGAGAGGGCCCTACTACTGGTCCCTCCAGAGGGGTGCCCCTCCGTGGCGAGCCTCTCCCCTTCTTGGGTCAGCTCTGCTGACCCTGCTCGGCTCTGCTCGCGGGCTTCCTTGGTGGGGAGCCCTCTGCCCGTGCCCCTCTCCTGGGGCCCCCCACGCCGTGATATTTTCCGGCGGGCCGAGCTCAGCCCACCGTCGGAGGAGGACTCTTGTCCTGCCCCTGGTTTAGGGCGCTTCTGGGAGAACTCACGGTTCCCTCCAGAAGCACCCGCCACTCCTCGCTCCGGGCTCGTACGCGAGCCCTTCGCGCTCGACACGGCGTCGGACTCCGACCCCGCATCGCTCCTCTCCTTCTCAGGTTTTTTGTTTTTATTTAAATTTTCCATAGTTGTTCCCACGAGTAAAAACAATTTTAAATAAGAAATCCAGTGGTTCGCACTAGTGACTAATTAAGCTACCCATTAGTCAAGCTGCCAACCTCCCTCACGGTGCGCCGCCGCTTGGAGGTTTGGGGTGATTTTTTATAGAGGTTTTCTACCTCGCGGCCCGGGCGATTAAGCCAAGACCCTCGACCCCCGTCAAAAGTCAGAGACATGACCGTGACAGTCTTCGGGGCTACGAGAATAACGGTGGCAGAAGAAGAAGAAGACTCCTTCTTGCCTGCCCGGCGGCAGGTAAGTGCACACCGAGCCCGCTCTAACTCCACCGCTGTGCGCCTCTGCTAAGATCAGAGGGACACACGGTGAAGCGTTCCTCCGACAGGACATTCGCGTACGGGCAAAAACACCCCTTAGGCACAAAGTACCCAATGGGGAGTCCTTACCCGCACCCCAGGGTGCACCGTCCCGGAGATTGGCCTTCCCCCCGGACGTATCCATAAGGGAACTCCAACCCACGGGCACACGAGGAGGTTTCCTGTCCAAGCACCCCGCTAAGTCGACCTTCTGTGCTATTGTCCTTTGGATGGCTTCCGTACTGTTGATTGACTATTCACGTTTATCACTCTATTCCTAGCTTTAGAAAGTCCTTTATGTCCCAAGTTGAGCACTGATTTAGACGATTTTCTTTCAAATTAGTTGCAAGAGTATGTAAGGATCGCAGTGAGTGGCGCAAGCGTTGTGTAGTTTCTGCCTACCCCATTTCTTCCCGTGGGTGTCGTAAAAGGCGACTAAGGGACTTACTAGAGAATGGGCAGCAGCGTTCTCTATGCATTTTACCACCATACTGCGATCGCCAACCCGCCTGCCAAGCGTGACGCTTATGGCAAAGCCCCCCAAATTGGGGGAGGCCTAAGTCCAGCAGTGGACGTCTTACGGCTGAAATGATGACCATGGGAAGAAGGGGTGAGTTTATGTATGTGCATGTGTTAGTTGCATCTGGTAGAGAGCATAAGGTTGTATGCACATGGATGCGTTTGTAAATACTGGGTTCTTGGTTAAAGAATTGGGTTTGATTCGGATATTATTGGAACGTCTTTTTTCTATATCAGAATTAGCTTTCAGTCTAATTAGCTAGAGTGTTCAGAACTTTTCAATAATAAAACTTGTTGATTACAAATTAATTTGACGTAGTCGACAATTTCCATTGAAAATCAATACAAAGGTTCATATTATATATTCAGTTGTGGTATCAACTGATATCTATCGATGAATGTGTAATTGTAAGACTGAATTACGCATTACGCATAAATATTATTTGTAATAATGAACATTATTTACGCTTTGTCCTTTTTACAGAATTACAAATCATCAGATTTTTCACCGGGTGACTACAGTTTCGAATTACAGAATCCTACTCTTCAACTAATATTATAAACTAGCTTCTGTCCGTGACTTCAAGTACGGACGTGTGACTGACGGACTGACGTGAAGTTATAACACACTACATTATACTAATATTTCAGCTACATTTCTACAGAAATTCTCTTTATACTACGTTTGTGGTGAAAGCAGTTTAACAGCCAAAAGAGTCGCAGGTAAAGCTCGACCTGAAACAACCCGGTGGCGACGTAGTGAAAAGATGACCCGCTCATTGACAAAATGACCCGTTTTCCCATTAGTCTATTGCCTTTCAAAATGTGGGCCTTTATCAAGATCGCAGAACGCACACCATCTAGCAATACACAAATCGCATTTCCTAACGTTTCTATGACTGCTGTAAAGCATCCCAATCCATTAATTGCGGTAGTAGCCCGGTAAACTCCCTGCCGCATTAGTAGTATTCGCCAACCTAGGCATACCACATTTGACGTGTAAAAGTGTTTGTACAAACCTACTTACAGAAATAAAACCATTTATCATTTATTTTATTATTTACCCTGATCATACCAATAACACTACCGCCCTCCTCTATGAGAGTAGTCACCTCACCAGCACTCAGTCTGCTGTTCTTCCGTCCTCGCTGCCGAGACCCACCACGGCGTGCCAGTCCATGTTCGCTCCGACCCTTGCTCGAGCCAGCCAGCGTCGCTGAGCCTGTAGCATTCAATTCGTCCCTAAATAATATCAGTCTGATCCAGCCAGTCCGTAACCTTTTTTTTTGTGGGTGGGAAATCATCAAATGACGTCTCCCGCTCTGGGCGGAGCGGGAGGGCGTGTCAGACTTTTACTGACTTAAACCCTCCCGTGTTCCTTCAGTTGCCCCTATGCCAGGGCCACGGTACCTCTTTCGAACAGAGCTTGTGATCCTAGCATGTGTCCGTAACCTTAGCATGTAGTTGCTTTAGTGTTAAGTTTTTAAGCCCTGGTTGGAGACCGGATACTGACTCAAATGATCTAATTAAAGATTTTCCCGAGTTCGTTCCTAACATGTCATTATGACGTAATGTGCTCACACGAGTTATAGCGAAGTATTAATTAATACGTACCGGTTACAGCTCTGTGAGCTCAATAAGTACTTTATATTCGAGAGCTCTACCGGTTCAGGTGTTTCAATTCACTCGCAAAGTTAGGAATATTTAAAATAGTTGCCAGAGTTATACGGACGGGAAATCTGGAAGGTATAACTGATTTAAAACAAGCTTTTGCCGGAGGCTTCACCCGCGTAGAGATAAAAAAATATCACACGGGAATGTACTACTGGGATAAAAAGTATTTTCGGTCCTAATCTACTCTAGTATTTTCGGTCTAATCTATATTTGTGGTCATGGGCTATCTGTATGTCAAATTTCATCGAAATCCGTTCAACCGTTCACAGAGTTCGTGCTTATTTATAATGTTAAAGTTGCCTGCGACTTCGTCTGCGTGAAATTCCTTATAAAAACATAAATCAACTTTTCCCAAATATGTTGGGGTCGGCTTCCAGTCTTACCAAATGGAACTGATTACCTGTATATTACATGAAGCGACTGCCTATCTGACTTCCACAACCCAGTTATTGGGTAATACGATACCCTTTGGTACCAAACAAAACTTCTACATTTGCTTTACTCAAATGTATTGGACGTCCGATTTGTTCGCCCTTGCGAACCCTTAGATATGACCACACGTCCTATTATTTGATATACGCAGAATGCCAACAGCGATCTACGAACAAACTGTCTAGCCTGCCTGTAATATGTCCCAGCCTTTTCATCCCTCGTCATTCAAGAAGTCGTATCATTTCTACATTTGTCAAATAATAAAAGCGACACGTACCAGCTGGTTTCCCTATATCGATAACGATACCGTTTCCATAGCAACCAATATTGTACTTATTTTATCTGCTGATATTTTTCCTGCGTAAAAGGTTAAACGGATTATTGTGCTAGTGAGAGAGACTGCCAATCTGTCTTTTCTGTATATAAAAGATGATAAAAATTGTCAGGCAGAATATTACGACGACAATACAAATAAATCTACTTTTTTCTTCGATTGTTTTGGAGTAGGCGAAGAAAGCAATTTTAACATAACATCACGCCTATCTATATTCTCCGATGGGTTAGGCAGAGGTGTACTTATTAAGTACACCCACAATTTTGTTTAAGTCGGTACCCTTTGGTAGTCTTACCAAAGGGTATCGTATTACCGCAGTCGGAACCAACGGCTTAACATGCTTTCCGAGGCAAGCCTCGGAAAGCATGTTAAGCCGTGGATGTGTGATGTTTAGATGCCAAGGCATCTAAAGATCACACATCCACGGGCCAACTGCAGTAATTGTACCATAACCTGCTCGAACAAATCGTGCTGCTGTTATTACTACCAACAAAAAATATCATAGTCTGTTAAACCGTTAATATACCAGAAAGCAGACAAACAGAACTCTATAACATTACCGTCATTTGAATTCAGTTTGCATAATCCATTTGCCGACTTATGTAAGAGGGTGAAAAAAGAAAAAAAAAAATAGTACGTGCCAGCTACTTACCATTCTCGGCAGTAAGTCAAGTAAGGAATGAGTTTAGTGACCTTGGGACCCCGTGCCTTCACTTTCATGAGGGTTACATAGTGTTTACAAGACTTTATTAACAGAAAAAAAGGGTAGAACATTTCTTACTGCATCAGATATTCTGTGGCTTAAGAGTCCATATTACAAATTCTCAGATTAATCACAGAGTTGGAAAGATTGATGAAGATGTGGAAAGGAGAGTAAATGCAGGAAATAATTTGAATTGTGCTACACATACGATTGTGACCAACCAGTTGATATCCAAAAAGGCCCGACTGGTTGTTCACAATGTATGCTGGTGCCTACGCAAAAGTGACTGTTGAATGAGGCCGAAGAAGCATGAAAGTATTATAGAAGAGATGCTGTAGAAATGCGTTCCTTGTGATGAATGTGTGGTGCGACTATGAATGATGCGATAAGGCAATTGTGCGGTTTAAAGGAAGATGTAGTAACAACAAAATTGAAAAGAGTATGCTTACAAAATGTATTTACATGGTCGATGTGTGGGGAAATGCCCGGGAGAGGAACCCTTAAGAGGACATATGTATAATGACCTTACTGTTGTTCTTCAGAAAGGACAGGTGCGAAGTACTCGCAACTAGCCTGCGTGTATGACCATGTAAGAACGTAAACGGGGCAAAAGGAATATGTAAAGGACATACTTCTTTTTTGTATTTGCCTACTCTCATGGAGAGAAGGCGTCAATTTATGTACGAAAGTCGCTTTGCGTGTCCGTCTGTGAGACCGCGTGATTCTTCTAAATTTCGCAACGGATTTTCATGTGGTTGTCATTATTGTTTAGAAAATTTATACCGAAGTGACCCAAGGTTTGATATTCATAATTATTAAACTACCATAAAGGAAAGAAATCTCGATATTTTATAAAGACGTAAAAACCGAGTGAAGCGGGGGTGGGTCACAAGTTTTTATTAAAATTCTTGGGCTCCAATCACCATTTGTGAAACAAAAGGCCGAAAAGTATCCGTCATGAAATGAGCAAGCATAGTGATCGATCAGTAGTCATTAATCCTGTACTATAATGAAGCTATAAGCCCTAAGACCTAAGCTATCCATTTTTTTTTTGTTAGAAAACATTGGTTTTGGATGCCTCGTTGGTTTAATGGTCGTTAGGGCTACTACATATCCCAAGATCATGGCATCTATGCAGATTTTAATTCCGTACTTTCTCAATTGGCGTCAGGAGCCTAGATTTTTATCCGATTGGTGATAATAGGCTCGCTCTCTATTACATGCGACTTAAACAAAATTGTGGGCGTACTTAATAGGTACACCTCTGCTCAACCCATCGGAGAATATAGGCGTGATGTTATATTAAAATTGATTTCTTCGCCTACTCCAAAACAATCGAAGAAAAAAGTAGATTTATTTGTATTGTCGTCATAATATTCTGCCTGACTATTTTTATCATCTTTTAGATACAGAAAAGACAGATTGGCAGTCTCTCTCACTAGCACAATAATCCGTTTAACCTTTTACGCAGGAAAAATATCAGCAGATAAAATAAGTACAATATTGGTTGCCATGGAAACGGTATCGTTATCGATATAGGGAAACCAGCTGGTACGTGTCGCTTTTATTATTTGACAAATGTAGAAATGATACGACTTCTTGAATGACGAGGGATGAAAAGGCTGGGACATATTACAGGCAGGCTAGACAGTTTGTTCGTAGATCGCTGTTGGCATTCTGCGTATATCAAATAATAGGACGTGTGGTTATATCTAAGGGTTCGCAAGCGCGAATAAATCGGACGTCCAATACATTTGAGTAAAGCAGATGTAGAAGTTTTGTTCGGGACAGTTGATGAGTTTTTCGCAGTCAAAATGTTGGTCTATTGGAGGTGAAAAGTTCATTCATCTCCGTAGAATAGGGAGAATCTTCCAACCAGGCGGGTGTCGGGTCTGGTGTGTTGGGAAACTGCCTGACGATTGATACCGGGACGTTGTTATGTAACGATAGTCACTCACCTGATCGATCGACCCGTGTGTCTGTTATTACTTAGCCACAAGCCCCTCTACAACTGCCAAGGTCGCGAGATTGTTCGAAAGAGATACCGTGACCCTGGCACTGGTGGGTTTTAGTCAGTAGAAGTCTGACACGCCCTCCCGCTCCGCCCATCCAAAAATGATTTCCCATCCATAAAAAAATAAAATAAAAAAAAGCCCCTCTATAAGTTCCTTTACATATGTATGTCTACGTATTTGTCAACTTCTAACATAGGATTAGTTATAGGTACGGTTTACTAAACATTTAGTAAATCTACTCGTGTTCTTAGTCTTAGCTTTTACATCGAGTAATCTCAATAGGTTTGTAAAAAAAATTCCTCGCTAAATAAAATATCTCCAGACCCAATATTGTAGCTATTTAGTTTCCTCGAAGACATAAAACTAAATAAATCAATAAAAGGACGATGTGCGAAGATATTGTGGATATAAAAACGTATTATAACACGATGTTCAAACGATGTTCTGAACCTTATAACATGATGTTCATAACACTCAAGGCTCAATTTCGTTAGACAACGCCCTTGGACAGAGATGCGAACGAATTTTAGATGCCCAATGAGCTCTCCCCTCTTTTTTTATTTTTATAATTTTACATAAATATTTGGGTTGGTTGATTGATCGCAATTGAATGATAATATGAACCGCGTATTCATACTGACTGAGGATAAAATCAGGAATGAAGTTATCCGGAAAAGAACTGGAGTTACCGACATAGCTGGCAGAGTAAGCAGGCTGAAGTGGCAGAGGGCTGACCATGTCTGTCGAAGGACCGATGGCCGATGGAGCAGACGAGTCCTGGAGTGGAGACCGCGTATCGGCAAGCGTAGTGTGGGACGCCCCCCAGCTAGATGGACCGGAAGGCAGAGGACAGGGTGCTGTGGCGCAGCATGGGAGAGGCCTATGTCCAGCAGTTGATTGATTCATACTGCCTTATGATAATAAAGTCATCCGGTGAAAGCTCAGGTCTGCCCGGGCGATTTTTCCTACGGCGATTTTTTTTCGCTTGCTGGATTTTAAACGCACTCTTTAGCGCCAAGAGCTAAAAATCGTACAGGGTGTTTTTTTGAAGAGCTGGGAAGCAATCTGTTGGATCCTCAATGCTTGGTTCTACGCCCAGAGTTCATAATCCTCTACGGCGAAAATCCCGCTGCGACATTTTTTTGCCGTGTATAAGTGGTGTAAGTCGACATTCAGAGAGAGCAGTGGTGGCTCAGTGGTAACGGCCGTCACTTACGAGTAGTAGGTCGTGAGTTCGAACCCAAGCAGGCGTTTTACTTCGTGTAAATTATTTCATCACCACTGCTCTCAAAATGGTGAAGGAAAACATCGTAAGGAAACAGGCTTGTCTTAGAACCGAAAATTCGAAGACATGTGACATCTACCAAACCACACTGGGCCCGCGTGGTGGATTATGGCCCACTCCCTCTCACCGAGAGGAGGCCTGTGTCCCAGCAGTGGGAACATTATAGGCTGTTGATGACGAAGTCGACATTCACACGGACGTAATAAAATCGCGGTCGGATTTTTTGGCACCCTGTACTATTTTCAAAGCACTGCTTAGCGCTGAGAGTCTAGAAAATCGAAAAGTTAAAAACACTATTCGATTTTCGACGCTGGATGCGGGAAGCACAAAATCGGTCGAAGTGGCTTGAGGCTGGCTTATGTTCAGCAAGAGGCTGCGGAAAAGGAGCAGGAGATATCTTCCGCTCACCCAGCCCACAGCAGGCGCACCGGGCGTCGGCAGATGGCGGATAACGCCCTCTTCCAGCCCATCTAAATTGGTCTAGGGGTGACGGATCTGGGGATATCCGTCGCCCCCATTCCTTAGGACCCGAGATGTTGGCGCGTAGTGTTTCACGCGCGCCTCTCTGAGATGTACGGGGGGGAGTTTAACACCTCATTCTCTCTCTAACGTGAGGAGGCCCGCAGAGGCGGGCCAGCACCAGTCGAGGATCGCGGAAGACGCATTGGTTGCCGTGGTCCCCGACGTAGGTGTGGGACGGAATACCGGGGTGGTTTTAGACAGTAAGAGTATGACAGACTCTTCCGCCCACCCCAGTGTGGAGAACATCCATGACGATGTCCATCTTGAGATCAAAAGAAGGCCTATGTTCAGTTGACGTCTCTCGGCTGAAACGATGATCACGGTGAAGATACACTCTTTTGGATTCTGAATGCAACACCGAGAGTTAAAAATCAAGTGCGCGAAACAATTCGTCCTCGATTTTGTTACGTCCATGTTTATATCGACTTATTCGATATAACTAATTCGTCGGAAAATTTTGTTGAATTTTAGGAATTACTTTAATGAACTCCAGTTAATAATTAAGCGCCTTAATTACTTTCTTGAAGAGGAAAAAACTTGAAACATGAAAAAGTTTGTTCACGAAGAGCGTGTTAATTATAATTATGAACTTAGCAATATTCTTCAGAGTTTTGTCTTACAAATAGGCTGATTTAGATTTGAAGTGTAGCTAGGTTATATAGCATGTTTTACTTATCCTTTTCAATACTGATTGGAGTATTTTAATAGTAGAAACATTAGGAGCATAAATAATATAAGCAATAATATCTGATTTCATGATTCATCCATAATTTTATCAATGACCAAATCCTGAGCCCCAAGATACGGACTAACTGTCTAGTTTGGGGTTCACTGGTATATAATATAATATACTGGTACTAGCTGCAAGCTACTCATGTCGTCTCAACTTGATGTTAACCTATGTTTGCATACTTTATTACCTGCACCCTAATTGCGTGACGCACTATGAATTAAAATCTGAATCGTATTGAAGATTATTTCTAATCTATTGCGACATTTGTTCGAATAAATTGTTGGCTCAGCATTGTAAATAACGCAATGAATGTTGTTTAACTATCAAAATCAAACCGATTCCTATTGATAGCAAGTTACAGAATTACCCCTCTGGACAATAAAATATTTTCAATTTCTATTTTCTAATTAATATCTGACGTCATGATGACGGAAAATAAATGTGATCATTTAATATGGAAGATATTTATACGTGGTTATACAAATATTCGACATTAAAGGAACATCAAACTATCTGACGTGAAAAGCATCGCCTGTTTATGGTTTGCTGAATCGGATTCCAAAAGATGTGTCAGTTCTTAGAAAGCAAAAATATCGTATATCTCTTTTGTTATTAACATTTGCCTACTTTGGTATTTTACTACACAAAATACAAATCTTTTGTTGTATTCATTTCTTTGTATGAAATCGTATGATATTCATGTTACTCAAATTGTATAGGGTTTTGAACACTGTTCATCATTTCAGCCGTAAGACTTCCACTGCTGGACTTAGGCCTCCCTACATTTGGGGGGCTTTGCCATAATCGCCACGCTTGGCGGGCGGGTTTGCGATCGCAGTATGGTGGTAAAATGCATAGAGAAAGCTGCTGCCCATTCTCTAGTAAGTCCCTTAGTCGCCTTTTACGACACCCACGGGAAGAAATGGGGTGGTGTTATTCTTTACGTCCGGCACCACACGGTACTCCGGCACCACACGGTACAAAGGGGTTTTATTGCCTGTAATGTCCCGGTTATCGGGCTAAGGCCACTTCACAGAGGAGGTATGAGCTTGATCACCACGCTGCCTCAGTGCGGGTTGGCGATTTCAGACTGAAGTCCAGGGTTTCCTCACGATGTTTCCCTTCACCGTCAGTCAGTAGTGTCTAAGAGAAAGACCAACTTAGAAAGTACATATAACTTTGAAAAAGTCACATTGGTACTTGCTGGGTTTGAACTCGCAACTTGAGGCGTAAGATGCGGATCAGATAAGAAATGGGCCACCACGACACTGTTACCGCTGAAAAACAAACCTCTAGTTACCTTTTGACTATTTTTACACACTAAAATCTATTTAACACGTTTAATTTTCTCTTTTATAAAAAATCTTAAAATGTTTTTCTCCTTTGACATAATCGTCATTAATTGTGGTCTCATTTCTCTTTCTGCGCTATAGCTAGTGTCTAGTCTATGGTCAGGTTCTCTGTAACCCGGTTCTATTGTTTCTAGTCGACAAATAATAAAAGTATTTTAGAAATGTGAAACATATAAATCTAGTTTGATCAGGCACTATGAAAAGTGCGACGTTAGTCTTTGCTCAATCGTTAACCAAGTTTAATCCGAATATTAGTTGCTTATTCCACCAAGTTTAGTTTGGAAATTGGCTCCGTCTCCATTTGTTTATTAGTGTCATCTAAAACTACTAAGTATAGTTTATTTAATGTGCTGTGTTTGTCTTTTCTATTAAATAACCTTTTAAATATCGTCCGTGTGATTCATTCCCTCCACCTCCGCCCTTTTCGCTTACATGTGTGAGAGATCGCTGACGATGAGACTCCTCTAGTTACGTCACGTAGAACGCTGAAGCCGACCACTCGACTACTACAGCCATATTCATTCAAGTCCCCTACTGCCTGTCGATCCTGCTACATCTTGTCTGTCGAACCTACTGCATCCTACTACATTCTGCTGCATCCTACTGATGGATTTGTACGTCATAAGTACCTAAAGCCAAAGGTGACTCATTTAAAAAAAAATCTTTTATTGCCAGTTGTTTTTTCTTCTTTGTTTTTAAGATTACAACTGGCCCTCAGGCTAACTGTAATCTGACACTACTCAGTTAAATTTAAAACAATGAAATGCCTCGCTGTGATCACTTTCGCTGCACAATTAGCGCTAAACGCATTTAGTGAATTTGTGGTGCAAGGTAGATTTTAAATATAAGGATTGTATTAAGGTTAATTTGTCCCACTCACCTTTTAAAATAAAGTGAAATTCATGTGTTTTTATGTCATCGTGAAGCTGGTCTGCTTGTTCTGAAATGTTGCTGAAGGATATTATAATCGTCCTTGTAAAATATTCAAGCCGAGAAGCCTGCTGTACTTATGTCTACGTGCCCTAACATCAGCGCTTCTTATTACGTTATCAAACAAACTAATTATCCCTATGACTAGACAAATTTATATTGTCAAGTCACCAGACATCGTTACATCTCCGTCACTCGTGAGTGTGATGTACGAGTGTGTAAGAGAAAGAGGATGTCTTTGGGAGCTTAAGTATGGAAATTAATTTTTCGAAGAAAACCGTATTATGAATTTGAACAAGATAACCTTGAGGGAATTTGATTTTAGGTACGTTCAGCTGCTTGTTTTGTTTACTAATATTATTGTGATAGTTAATACGTATCTACACAGACTGGCGCCTTCTTCCTGTGAGGGTTGGCACAAACTACAGAACACAACCCCGTCTCGTTTTGCGTTCACACTGAAATTTACCGACATTTCTGACGCACTCTGGGTATCTTGTTAGGACCCTATTTGCTAAAACAGAAAAGCAAAAAATAATAAACCTTAAAATTATGAGTCACCGCTTTGAGTGATCTTAGTTCATTGATTTTTCAGCGCCGACTCAAAATTTTAAGGTTTATTATTTTTTGCTTTTCTGTTTTTCGGCGGTTAAATTTTTTGTTAAAAAGTTTTTAATTTGTAATTTTTTGTGGCTTTAATGTACTAATAATACTTGGCAAGGTATACCCTATCCAATGAAAATAGAATTATCACAATCGGACTACTATGTAAAAAGTTATGCGTGGTCATACATAAAAAAAAAACAAAAAAAAATAAAAAAATACGCGTCAAATTGATAACCTCCTCCGTTTTTTTTCGTCGGTTAAAAATATTTCAAATACTAATATATAATAGAGGACAACCCAGCATAGGTGCACAAGCAGTAAGGGGACCGATAACCTGCCTGTTTGAGCCTTTCGACTCTTCGCCAAGGAGAAAAGAAGTTGGAATCAAATAAAAAGTGTGATTGAGAAATAGGTTTGTCAAATGTCATCAGAATTCTTGAGATCTCTCTTTATGCATGAGCTCGGGAAGTTTTTACAGGTTTGAAACTTAAGTTCTGCTGTTCATCGCTATCGACGTCGGAGCTAAAATTTATAGTTTGGTCCTAGTAAGTATAGTGACTAAAAGAGATATCGTATATATAAATTCACCCAAAGAGCAACAAAATATGTCGCGGTCATCAACAATGAGGTTAAGAATGCGGAGCGCGCTCGTCAGCGGCGTTTTCGTAGCAAATTGTCGGAATATGGCCACTTTTTATCCGAACTAAAAAAGAGCAGGTATCTGTAACTACTTTTTTTTGTTTGTGTGTTCAGCCACATCATCGCCAATGGAAAACTAATTTTCATGATCCTTCTTTTTCGAAAGAGTATTTTACCGGGGTGGTCTCATGTAAATGTTATTGATTTTGCTTGGGTATTTTTTGATTAAAAAAAAATGATATTATAAAAACTTCTTGTTACTATTGTTAACAGGGGCTATCAAATACAATAAGATTTTTCACATCCAACTGGTCGTTTGAGAGATTAGCGCATTAACACAAATAAACTCTTATAAAAAATAAACATAATTGTTATATTAGTATAGTTTAAGATATAGATAAATGATTATAATTGTGATTTTGTGATATATGCTTTAGTAAAAACAAACTAAAGAAAGAAAAATTGTTTATTCTGCACAAACAAAACGCACATCTATGCAAATAAATAATTACAAGATAAAATTTAAAAAAAAAAACATTTAAAAAATACAGTTTAGCAATATTGACATTACTTGTGATGATAGGACTAGTGACCATAGACAAAACAGAATATGTTAAGAAATTGACAATTACATCACACAATCAAAACAAAAACAAAATGCCGATTGTAGATTGTATTAATTATCTACTCTTGTAACGAACAAACCACAATATTAAATAACAATTAAGCTGTGCGTCGCATCTGTGCAAGAACAGGTCGTTGCTCAGCAATATGCTGTGACTTCAGACGAACCTAGCGTCAATAGTGCTGATTTTCAGCAACTACCTTTTAACTAATATAGAACTGTCATTATCAACCTTAAGAAATTTTTTAACGGGTTCAGCCCCACCATGCCTGTTGCTCGACAGCCCTACGAGCCCAATAGACTGCATTAATTTGACCTTGAAAACTGTGGCACGTGTCGATAATTACGGGGAAATTAATATCCTACGATCGCGTGTCATACTGGTTAAAGAGACGTCTAATAGTGTTGTCAATATGAGTGCCTTTCGTGTTTTTGAAAATGGTGCTCAAATACACGAGCCGCATGTTGTGGACGGCAGCTGTAGCCTTGTCGACGACTATAGTTGCCACTGACGTTGATGCGTACCGCTCGTCTATCAGAGCACTAAGCTAATATATTAGTATCACCATGATTAATAACTTAATTGAATAATTTTCAACCCTATCTATAATATAATAACCTAAATGAAAACAGATCATCAACATCTGCTTAACTTTTTCTCCACTATGTTAGAGTTGACTCCAACGTCAGACACTAGTAGTCTGGCATTTTTTGTTGAACTGGGCCTTTTTGGCGCATCCGTGAGGCACACTATAATGCTAGTTTCTGACAAAAAGTGTAATGAGTGAACTCATTACACTTTTTAAATTTATTTTTAATTTACTCTTTCCTGCAGGCGTAGCATGATCACCGTAGAAATGGGTTTTGTCTATTCTTGGTAGAATAGAGATAAAATGGTTATACTACGCCAGCATAAAACGTACAAATCTTTCTACAATCTTTAATTTTGTCTTTAATCTTACTACAAGCTGTAACTTTATCTATTCTTCCGTCGACAAAACCCATTTTTACGGTGGTCATGCTACGCGTGCTGTTGTATACCTATTATGTGCCTTTTAAACTGAGCTAAATAAATATATTTTCTTTCTTCTTTCTTTCAATCTGACCGGATTAATATAGCTGAATACCTGTATTTTACATGTAGCGACTTCTTTTTGTACATGATACCACTTGACAAGACTGGTTTTCAGACTTTTGGGCAACTAACAACTGTAAAAGATTTACGAATGACAGCCGGGACCAACTGCAGAACGTTCTATCGAGGCATATAGGTGTTTCAGTGTGTAAAGATGGTGATACATCCACGTTTGAACGTTTTCAAGAGATCGATACATGCTGCTGTGATAAGTTAGCAACAAATCCCTCCGACATATTATCATCATTATCATTTCAGCCAAAAGACGTCCACTGCTGGACATATGCCTCCCTCAAATAAGGGGGAAATGCTATAATCGCCACGCTTGGCAGGCGGGTTGGCGATCGCAGTATGGTGGTAAAATGCACAGAGAACGCTGTTGCCCATTCTTTAGTAAGTCCCTTAGTCGCCTTTTACGACAATCACGGGAAGAAATGGGCTGGTGTTATTCTTTACGTCCAACATCACACAGAACCGACTGATATTCCCATATAAATATACGTATATCGTCATGATGGTTACAGAATTTAAACTTTCAAGGTAACACGTTGCCTCATATCACATCTTTTATCGCCAAATGATGTTCGTCTTTACTAATATTATGACGTCATTCTTCAGGATTGCCGAGACAAATTGTCGGTGCTTTTGAGTCTAACGTTAAGGGCAGATATAATATGATATAGTAGCTAGCTTATCGTATTATGCGAAGGATATTTTTGTTACTCTACGCCCTTATGCTGAAATAGGATTAGATGAAAATGTGAGAGGCGTGAGGAAAAAATGGGATAATACCTTATAAGATAGCTTAGATCTGGAAATAGATTTTTTTGGAAACGATTTTCCTTTGAGCAAGTAGTTCTGCCTATAAATCCTACTATATAATACCTCTTTACTCTGAATTCATTTAGGATTTAACAATTGTCTTAGTTACAGTATATTCAGCATGTCTCTTGGCAAAGGCCTCTAGCAATTTCCTTTGAATTCTATCACGAGTCACTCTCTTATTATCCTACTTATAATTTTCAACATTATCCGCATGAATTTCGTACTTTCTTCTGAAGTTCAATGCCGCACTTTAAAGGGCACTTTTAAATTAAATGAATTATTACGATATTTTTACTTTACTGAGATAAGTGTTTGAGCTTAATTTTAAGTTACTTAACCGAAGGATTGAGATCTTCATAGATTAGAAAATAACACTGTTTATTACAGAAATTCTTTTTTCTTTATTTTTTTTTTCTACTCTCCTGCACTTATCTCAATTTATTTAGGTCGTCGCAACATGTCTCTTTCTTCCAGACTTCTATTAGTCGTAATTTAGGTAGTCACCGCCTTTCTAGACAAATCATCTTTAACACAGTATATCCCCCTTTTTTTGTTTCCCCCTTCTCTAATATCCACCGAAATTCATACTCAAAATTTTTAGACGTGCCAACCAATAGATTGAAAATGAAGAAATGGAAAGTAGGCGCACTATTTTTCATACTGCATGATTATTCAGCCTATTCGATAATGTTCCAAGTGCTAGGCTGTAGGCAACAACTCGATGAGAAGGAATGGCCATGACCCACTACACAGGCTCAGTTCAGTTTGATAGATGTCATATGTTTTTGAATTTTTGATTCTAGAACATGCCGATTTCCTCACGGTGTTTTCTGTTTACCTGTTTGAGAGCAGTGGTTATGAAATAATTTATACAATACTATGCACACGATATTTCACATTTAATCGTTCCTCGTCGTTTTAACCGAAAGACGTTCACTGCCGGACATAGGCCTCTCTCAATTTGGGGTGGTTTGCAATAATTGCCACGCTTGGCAGGCGGGTTGGTGATCTCAGTATGGTGGTAAAATGCATAGGAAATGCTACTGCTGATTCTCTAATAAGTCCGTACGTAGCCTCCTACGACACCCATGGGAAGAAATGAGATGGTGCTATTCTTTACATCCAGCACCACATATAACATGAATTCGAAATCAATCATTTCAAGTCATCAAAAAAAAAAAAAAAAAAATGACCATTCGTAATTTTAAAGACCCAGAAAATTCCAGCTCCGGTCTCATTTTACATACCTACGTAATATTTCCCCGTAATTTTAAATTGCCTCATGTTAAGTATGACATACAACATATCATAACTTTCTTTACGATACACGTAGAATCTGAAAACGTTATGTTTTACGCTTTCAGCCATCAAAAGGCTATCATACACTTCACTTTTATCTCCTAATGGACGCTGCAGTATACCAGGAGCGCGATGGCCTGACATTTACCGTAGTGTAGATATTTTAGTTAAGTTTGTTTACAAAATACCCTATGATAATATGCCCGGGGTGTCCCGTAGTTAAGATTAAACAAGATGTAACAGAATAGACGCAAGTCCTGAAAGTACATTTGTCATTATTGACTATTGAATCGATTTCAGCTAATTTGAATAAAGGTTTTTAGGGTTCCGTTGCCAAATGGCAAAAAATGGAACCCTTATAGATTCGCCATGTCTGTCTGTCTGTCTGTCCGAGTATGTCGCAGCCACTTTTCTCCGAAACTATAAGAGCTGTGCTATTGAAACTTGGTAAGTAGATGTATTCAGTGAACCGCATTAAGATTTTCACACAAAAATAGAAAAAAAAACAATAATATTTGGGGTTCCCCATACATAGAACTGAAACTCAAAATTTTTTTTTTCATCAAACCCTTACGTGTGGGGTATCTATGGATAGGTCTTCAAAAATGATATTGAGGTTTCTAATATCATTTTTTTTTTAAACAATCATATTTGGGGTTCCCCATACATAGAACTGAAACACAAAAAAAAAATTTCATCAAACCCTTACGTGTGGGGTATTTATGGATAGGTCTTCAAAAATGAAATTGAGGTTTCTAATATCATTTTTTTCTAAACTGAATAGTTTGCGCGAGAGACACTTCCAAAGTGGTAAAATGTGTGTCCCCCCCCCCGTAACTTCTAAAATAAGGGAATGATAAAACTAAAAAAAATATATGATGTACATTACCATGAAAACTACCAACGAAAATTGGTTTGAACGAGATCTAGTTAGTAGTTTTTTTTTAATACGTCATAAATCGTAAACCACAATTTACCTTTCATTCAGTCAACACAAATATAAAAATTAAAAAAAAAAACATTTCATTTCATAAACGATGATGACGAATGATGATGATGATGACCTGCAGGTTTGTACGGAACCCTCGGTGCGCGAGTCCGACTCGCACTTGGCCGGTTTTTTTTTGTATATTTATTCTGTCATACCTACCTCTGATTGAGCCAAATAAAATTCAAACTTATTAAATGACAATAAGACTCAATTTTAAATGTATAAAGTAATGCTAGGGTTAACACGATTTTACACGCTTTATATTAGCTTCACTTGTATGTTTGTTTGTAACCGACTCCTTATAGCACGATTTTGACCCACTTTAAACGACCAGATTTCATTCAAACTTTGCACACCTGTCAGATACCGATGAAAATGCAATAATTTCATAAATTTCTGTCATTATCCTTGCCAGGATTACCATGATGGTAAAAAAAAACTGTCTTTGAAAACTACGGTGACATACGTCACAAAATTCGAAACATCCTAAAAAAAATAGAAAAAAATAATAGTTTAAAAAACTTACAAACATGCTTCCATAGAAAACCAAACTGAAAAGTTTGGTTTTCTATGGAAGTGTGTTTGTTAGTTTTTTTAAACTATTATTTTTCTTAATAATCACAGCTTTAAAAAAAAGTTTCGTCATTGTAATATTGCTTTTAGCTCAATACTCTAAAGGTGGTGGTGGTGGTGTGGTCTTTCGTTAATTATGTTTCATGGTGTATAGTATAGTCTTCCAGACTGTACTTTGGCAATGGCAGCCAATCTCAAAGACGATGGTCTACTCGTATGCAAAATGTCATAAAAAAAGTTCAGTCGCTAAGACGTGAAAAAGTAGACAGATAGAGTTTGTTTCGCATTTATATAGTAAATTAGCTGCTATCCGCGACTTCGTCTGCAATTCAGGATGAAAAGTAGCCAACGTCGATATCCAGGTCAAGGTCAGTAATATTCAGTAGTATTATAATTTATAGTTATTAATATCAGTATGCTATTCAGTACTATCAGGTCTATCTGTGCGCCAAATTGCCTGAAAGCATATATATTTTTTTAATTCATATTTCCCTACATTAAACCTGACTAATATTATAAATGCGAAAGTAATTCTCTTTATGAATGGATGGATTACGTCATGTTAAAACAGCCACAAACCTTATTTATAGTATCTACCTATTACGCAGGTACCTATCACAAACACTTATACAATTTATATTTATTTGCTAAAGGATTACCGTTGGCAGTAAGTAGCTCCGTAAATGAGTGAACGCTATTATATTACCGTAAGCTTATTGTGTTAAGAGGATTACTCGGAGCTCATACATATACAGCCTGTATCAGAAATGCGTGGTATACAAAACATCAATACCTTCTTGGCCCAAATGTACGGGACAGCTGTTTAGTTTTTCGCGATTGCAGTGTTGGTCCCTTGGAGAAAGTTGTTTAGGTTGATGATCTGAATCACAATCTAAAATATAAAATAATAATAATACCTATGATACAGCAATCATTGTGCCGATAGTCGTGGCAGCCAATGACATAACAGCCAAGAGCTCAGGGGCTTGAACAAGAAAGCGGTGCTTCTGGATATGGCGAGTATAGTTAGGAGGTTCCTCTCTCAGGATCTTTACCCACCAGTAGCTTGGAATTTGTTCCCGTTACCGGTGGTATACTTATAAAATTATTTTTTTAATGTTTTTACATTATAATTTTTAAAAGCATCATTTATATTTGTATTTAGTTTTAATGTAATAAATGAGATAATAATTATAATATTTGACGGCCAATGGCATAATAGTCAAGAGCTTCGACCAACACTTCGAGAAAGCATCCGTTAGGCAGATGTGTCAAGGGCTTGATCCAGAAAGCGGTACTTCTGGACGCGGCGCGTGTAGGTAGGAGGTTCCTCTCTCAGGATTCTTACTCACCGGTAGCTTGGATCCTGTTCCTAATACCGGTGGGCTACAATTTTTTATATATTTTTTTACATTTTAATATTTAAAAATATAATTTATACGTATATTTTAATGAAAGAATAATTTTATTTATTTTTTAGTTTATTATTTATGTACACTCAGTAAACAACCAGAGTAGTAAGGCATAGTAATATAATTGAGTATTAAGGTATATTATATAAACATAAAAATATATTTGCCTTATCACCCTGTTTTTTTACTGTGTGTACATAAATAATAAAATAAATAAATAAATATTTCATTTATTTTTAATTCTACTCACGAACAATAGTGAAGCTCGGGCTCGGTAATAGGTCGGATATATATTAACCGGGGGCTGGTGGAACTATTGACCTTTTATGTAGAATTTTTGGTTCTGAAACTGTGTAATCACTCTGAAATTATTATTGGTTGTACCAGTTCTGAAAACCAGTGATTGTTTAGACCCTTTCCGTGATATATCTTTTCGTGATTTCCGTGGTATTCGGTAAATGATTAAAGTGTGTTGTACGTCACGAGTTTAATTCCCATACGATTTATTTGATAAAAATGATTGATTAATTGACATTGTTTCAGTTTTACTTAATGATCAAATTCACCCTAATTCGTATTGATTCAGATTAAAGAATTAGAGAGTGCACTAGCCGTTCGGTATTGTTTATATATTCAGTTTACACACAGCAATAAAATTAGAAACGTCAAACTAGAAATGCCCGTAAAGACCAATAATTTTCGTATTTAAAACCGTTTAAAATCTAGTCGCAATCTTGTCAGTCACAATCAATGTTAAACCAGAAACCACATGAAGTGAATCCGGAGGGGTAATTCGAGTAATTTTAAGAACGTTTACAGTCTCAACTAAATCTCAATCTTTCCATCGTCAATCTTTCCATACATTTTTGGCAAGTTTTTGAGACATGCTTGTCGCCAAGGTGACACTGCGACTAGATTTTGAATGTTTTTAATAACGAGAATTGGCCTTCTTTATTGTTAAGAACGTTCTCATTCCAACCTTAAACTGACATTGTCATCAAGACGAGATTGCGACTAAATTGTGAATATGTATAAGTTATGTATTTACATAGAATTAAAATTCGTAATCATATTATGTTACTATCATTGTAAATATGTCATTGGCGTGCCTTGCTTAATAAATAAATATTTTTAAATACTAGATTGACAGACTAAGAATTGAATTCAACTGTTCGTTAAAATACGGTATTTGCCCCTCTAATCTTTATAGAGAGAGTAGAGTTTAGTTTCAATATTTTGTTGGTGTGCTGGCGTGAGCTAGCTGACATATGGCAAATACAGTAGACCGTCGATTATCCGAACTAATTGGGGGACAGGATTGTTCAGAAAATCGTTTTTTTGGATAATCGAACTGTATTGATTCAGTCATACATATTTATGTACAGGTGAATGAAAACCAAAGTTGTTTAGACATATTATTAATGACAAATAGTTTCTTTCACACGGTATAATTTATTTTATAAACTAACGGCTACTTCAGAATCAAATACGAGTACATATAACTAATAGTTTGAGATAATTTCGCGTGTATTGTAGCGCGGGAGAGAGATAGCACACGCGAGTCGGGCGGGCGTAGTAGTTCGGATAAGCGGTCGTTCGGTTGATCGACGTTCGGATCATCGACGATCTACTGTAATTAAATGTATGTTTTGTTTTCATAATATTAGTTACTTACATATTATTGTGTAGAATCAAGTTCTTTTAACTTAACAGATAGCTGTGCTGCTTGGGAGTTTGTTGCGTCACTTATTCCTAGTTTAAGCACTTGGAAGTGGTGAAGGGCGGGCGTTTTTTGGGGGACTCTCTTATGTAACTTTGACATTCAAAAACTGCTGACTCTTAGCCAAGTTTGAATAAATGACTTTTGATTTTGATATAAATATTGGTAAACCACAATGTAACAAAACGTCAAACACAGCATAAGTCAGCCAGCGATAATCCCAACGTTTAACATGAAGAAGGCCAGAGATATTATTCAACTTGACCACAATACTAGCGTGACCACATCACAAATACTACCTAGGAATACTGTGTAGGTTGCCTAAATCTCGTTAGGTAAGCATTAAGTTGGGAGGCCCGCGGTTTTCAGTCAGGAGGGTACTGTTAGTAACTTTGTATTTATCGCGGGTAAAGTTATGTTAACTGTGAGATATTTTTTTGTGTAATTTGTAGGCTTTATGTCTTATATTAATTTACGGCGTCGTTTCAGCCGACAGACTTCCACTGTTGGACATAGACGTGGTTTGCTATAATCATCACGCTTGGTAAGCGGGTTGGCGATCGCAGTTTGGTGGTAAAATGCATAGAGAACGCTTCTGCCCATCTATACTAATATTATAAAGCTGAAGAGTTTGTTTGTTTGATTGGACGCGCTAATCTGTATCTTGTATTTAATATTGCTATTGGTTTATCATAATTATAATATCTCAATCATTATTTTATCTTTAATCATTATTTTTATATTATTTTACATAGTAAGTTTTCTAATGCAACAAAATTAACAAATGCTTCCTCTCTCCTAACTCACTTATTTTGCTGTGCCCGACAGGGTCCATGTGATCTAATTATAAGTTTACCACCTAAGAATACATGTGGAATGCAATTAAAGTATTGAGTATTGAGTATCTCAGGAATTACTGGTACGAATTGAAAAATTATTTTTGTGTTGGGTAGCCTATTTATCGAAGAAAGCTATAGGCTATATAACATCACGCTACAACCAAGAGGAGCGGAGCAGTAATGAAAAATGTTGCGAAAAAAGGGAAAATCGCCCGGGTAGGCGATTCGACGCGACGGAAAGGCTCGGGGAACAAGAAATTTAACGCAGACGAAGTCGCGGGCAGAAGCTAATTCTCTAATAAGTCCTTTAGTTGCCTCATACGACACTTACGGAAAGAAATGGGATGATGCTGTTTCTTTACGTCCGAAACGTACCGTCCGTCACCAAACGTACATTATTCAAATACCTACGGACAATTCTGAAACTTCTCAATAAACTTCTTGTTGTATCTTTAAACAGTTTAAAAAAAAATCTGAATGGGCATTTTTTCTTGCTGCTCTTAAAATTGATCATGCTTGACGGAAAGCGAAAGATGAGGTCTATGATGAAACAAGCGAGCCCAGAAGATGCTGTTAAAAGCCCGTTGTTACGTTAGTGACTTTGTTAACGTATTCACTATCTTACTAATATTATTGTGTACGTGAAAGTTTGCATGGATGTATGGAAGTTTGTTATTCTAAACTTCAAAACTTATGAACAGTTTTGGATGTATGACACACAGATAGTTTCTAACCTGAATAAAAACATAGGGTACTTTTATCCCGGAAGTACGTTCCCGCGAGATAATTTCCGACCTATACGCGGACGAAGCCACTGGCAAAAGCTAGTCAAGTATAAAATAGCATGGGTTGCAGAATAACAAATGATAGGTTTTCTCAAATCCCTTGGATTTTCACCTAGACTATATAGAATGTTTAAATGTTACAAAGGGGTTGAATATCAAGTCACTCTGTATATTTACAGCGGGTACAGTAATGTTTACCGCGGTTGGGTGTAGAATGTTTTTACGTTGTAACGTACCAATTTAGTTGTGCGGTTAAAACTGTTTGTCAAAGGTTGGAAGTATCTAACCTTACATACAAACATTAGCTCACATCTTTTTCTCATGAGGGTTGGCAGGAACTACAGAAAGCCACCTGCTACGATCGTTACATACGCTTTTTGCTTCATTTATGTTCATACATCTGGTCATACACGCACGCTGGTTACCAGAATACTACGCACCTGACCTTTCTGAAGAACATCACCAATAAAGTCACTACATTTTCTCCTAGGGCGTCCACTTACAGCGTCTCCAGTCACACCTGCCTTCTAGATAATTGACCTTCTTCCACATAAGTTTTTGATATGAAAGATTTATATGCACATGAGACATTTTGTATTAATTTTGATCAAAACACGATTTACTGTTCTGGCACAATATTTGTTTATTTATTTTATAGAGTAATGGTACATCATCATCAGGCTATAGCAGTCCACTGCTGAACATAGGCCTCTCCAATTGCACGCCATTCAGCTCAATTTTTGGCAACTCTCATCCAACTGCTACCAGCCACCGTACGAAGATCGTAGCTCCACCTAGCTTGAGGGCGTCCTAGCTTACCTTTGCCGATTCGCGGTCCCCACTCAAGAACTCGTCTATCCCAACGGTCACCGGTTTTCAACTAATCTGGCCGGCCCATTGCCACTTCAGCATAATTAGTTATGGTATATACGCGGACTTAATGACACAAAACATTCTCTACCGGTCCATTCACAGTGTATACAAAATATTCATTCGCTATATCAAAATTACTATGTTATGTTACAGTCGCCAATATAATACCTAAAAAACCCTTATAATACATAATTAGCCCCCGTACAATGAAGCAGCTGAGCAATATTTGGAGGAATATTTAAGAAAAAAAAACAACCTAGTAGGTACTATTTGTTCCATTCTCCCATCCCTATTCTATTTTTAAAAGCAGTGAACTGCCGTCTGGTCCATAGACTAGAGAATGGCGCGTGTACCCAATGTCCTCGGGTTTCAAATAAAATTTTATATGGAGTCTGTTCCTAAAAGATATCGCCTCTTTGTCGGGGCCAAATGGCAGACAAAAAGATTGTTGACATACATGAGAAATTTCAAATAGCTGTACGAAATTTCGTATACTTTTGGGAAGAAATTCTTAGATTTTTCCCGTAGTATGGAGTTTATAAAATAGTATCATAGTTTGAGTTTATGCATTAGTGCAGGGGTTTAAAGGAAGAGATATTTATTTAATCCTGGCTGCAGCCAACGGTACTAACTTTTGAAATTTTGTCTGGTCTTAAAATAGGTTAAACAAATAGGTAGATGCGCCAAGGTAGCCCATGAAATATTCTTCTCATTCTATTTAGATATAATTTGCAGCTGTAACAAATATGGCTTAACAAATAATAATAATTAAAATCATCAATTTAACCCGCAAAGTTCATATGATCCCACTGAAGAACTATTTCATGAAAAATCATTCAATGGGTTAAAATGAACTTGGCGGTATGTATTCATGATTTTAATTCCAAAAATACATACGTATGGATCGCAAATCCTATTTTGTTCAACACACTATGTCACTGCTGCAGCTTACTCAAAAATTACTAAAAATTCATATATGAACAACGCGCGGGCTTCCTCTACCAAATAAAATAAAATAATTCATAAAAACTTTTTTACAAAAAAAAACAACCGACTTCCTTAAAAACACTACACAGTGAAAAATAACTTTAATTTCGGAAGTCGGTGTCTTAGGATCTGTATTTATGGTTTTTTTGCCACCGACTTCCGAAATTAAAGTTATTTTTCACTTTGTAGTGTTTCTAAGGAAGTCGGTTGTTTTTTTTTTTTGTAAAAAAGTTTTTATTTTTAAATTTTTAGTTGTGGTATCCACCCTGCACTAATTCCAAACAAACAATTCATATTTATGCGATAGCAGAAATCGCGGTTGATTTGCTGTCATTTTTTAAAGAGTTCCGGTGTCTATCTTTGGAACTCATCATCAGATCTATATGAAATTTATATGGGACCATTTCGGAATAAACTCCTTTCAAACAAAAAGAGAATTTTGCAAATCCGTCTATGTATGACGGAGTTATAACAGAACATACATAAAAAAAAAAACATCCGAATTGAGAACCTCCTCCTCTTTGAAGTCGGTTAAAAATCAAACTGACTGTATTGATGAATATATTGACAAACATACATACATACAGATGAACATATACAGGATAACTTTTTATACAGTGCCATTGGAACCATGAATTCAGCATATCATTCTAGACCCCCTTGCGCAGATTATTATTCGTCGGTTTTACAAAAAAATATCAGCTGTTTCATAGAAAAATACAATACCTACGGGGTCAAAATGTATGGAACAGCTGATTTTTTTTGTATAACCGACGAACATTTTCTACGCTGGGGGGTCTAGAATGATATGCTGAATTCAAGGTTACAGTTTGCGCACTGGATAAAACTGATCCTGTATATACTTCTCCTTTTTTGAAGTAAGTTGAGAATGTTTTGCAATGTTTGTAAAAATCTCCATCCCTTCTTATATCAAAAGCAATAGAATTAAATGGTCTTACAACACAACAACGCCCTGATTTACCTTATTACATAAATACTGTATGTGACAAAGCCTGTAGAGTAATTAGTGGTAACTCGAGTGTACTCATAAGTACAGAGAACCATGACTGTTATAATTTGACATAGACAGCGCCTGTATGTCCAAGCCATAAGGGTGTTTTTGCAGTGCAGCTGTTACAAGTATGCGGTTGATCGTACGCAGAGATACGGAGTGTTGTTTACCCAAAATCCCAGTGTCTCAACAAAACGATGGGAATTAATTATGTAGACTGCTTAAAGTAGAGCGTTTTGTCTGTTTAATTTACAATGTTATTCGTTTAAATGTTTTAGAGTTATTTTATGCGTGCACTGTACTGTGCCGGGATTATATTTGGTTATCTCAGTTTGTTTATGCTGTGAAAATGACAGAATAGCGAGCGTTTTTAGGGTTCTGTAGTCAACAAGGAACCCTTATAGTTTTGCCATGTCCAACCATCTTCCGCAGCTTAGTTTAGAGATTCTTTGCTATATTACTAGAAAGCTGTAATTTGGCATCATCATCATCATCATTTCAGCAGTAAGACGTCCACTGATGGACTTAGGCCTCCCCCAATTTGAGGGGCTTTGCCATAATCGCCACGCTTGGCAGGCGGGTTGGCGATCGCAGTATGGTGGTAAAATGCATAGAGAACGCTACTGCCCATTCTCTAGTAAGTCCCTTAGTCGCCTTTTACGACACCCACGGGAAGAAATGGGGTGGTGTTATTCTTTAGTCCGGCACCACACGGTTCGGTAATTTGGCATGGATATAAATAATAGTCACGCCAACTAAAAACAATTTTTTATTTTATTTTGGAGTACGTCTGTATGAAAAGTTGGGATGTTTTTATTTCGTTTATCCCATAATATGGGGCATCGTTGGATAGGTCTTTCAAAAATAATGCCCGAAATACGAACCATTTTTCGATTAAAGAATCCATTTGTGAATTATAAAGTGCAAATTTTTGTTAGTCAAGTTTCTTAGCGAAATTGTTCTTTTTGGATATATGACAAAATTCACGGCAATAGAAATTAAATAAGGAAATTAAAACAAAAAGTATCACTAAGCGGGCTTTACAATTTAACAAAGTCATCCAACTTACATTGGTTGGAATATATGGGAGAAAATGTTTTTAAACTTGTAGTTAAGTTTGTTCTTAGGATAAATTCGTCCCAACTACGGAGGCCTTCATTGTTCGTGTTATTTGGAAAGAAGGTCCTTATAGCATGTTATACTCTAAACATTTGAAGAATGAGAGCTAGAAAAAAGTATACGACTAACATTTCCGACTCTCACGACACTTCTATAAAGTATGTGCGTTTGCGTTTTTGTGCGTGTCTGTTTACATCTATAGACAGCCGGGATACACGTCAGCTGTTTTTGGAGTTTACTCTTTCAGATTTTCTTATATAAGCCCGGGATATGAAAATTTATGGGGAGTAAAATCAAATTTTCTCCGTTATGTTACGTTACAACATAACTTTTTTTTCCATTTAGTTGTTTCCAAACATTGTTGATTAATATATCATTATGCATGTTACTTGTGACCGCCTATTATCATATTATCAACATGAGACTAAAGTACACATTTAGCTACAGCGCATTTGATAAATCTCCTAACACTCTAGTTCATGTTTTTTATTTGGTTGAATTTGTGGACTCAACAAATAGTTCATTTTTTAACCGACTTCAAAAAGGAGGAGGTTCTCAGTTCGGATGTTTATATTTTTTTAATTTTTTTTTTTATGTATGTTCGGCCATAACTCCATCATATATAGACGGATTTGCAAAATTCTTTTTTTTTTTTTGAAAGGGGTTTATTCCGAAATGGTCCCATATAAATTTCATATAGATCTGATGATGAGTTCCAGAGATAGACACCGGAACTCTTTAAAAAATGATAGCAAATCAACCGCGAACTCTGCTATCGCATAAATATGCATTGTTTGTTTGGAATTAGTGCGGGGTGGATACCACAACTAAAAATTTAAAAACAAAAACTTTTTTACAAAAAAAAAAAACAACCGACTTCCTTTAAAACACTACAAAGTGAAAAATAACTTTAATTTCGGAAGTCGGTGGCAAAAAAACCATAAATACAGATCCTAAGACACCGACTTCCGAAATTAAGAAATTAAAGTTATTTTTCATTTTGTAGTGTTTTAAAGGAAGTCGGTTGTTTTTTTTTTGTAAAAAAGTTTTTATATATTTACTCAAGTACAGCAAAGCCAATTAAGGCACGCACTATACGATATATGCCTTAATTACATGACTTAGTAATGACACGTCACTCTGGGTATATCAAAACTAAAACGAAATTGATATTGACGTCATATTTATACCTTTTTAGTTGGCATTTTTGTCGTAGTGAGGTTTAGTTATAACACATAGTTTTAAGTTTGTCCAAGACTTTTTATTAAGACTAGTAGTCACTTAGTGGTCATTTTTCGACCCTGTATTTTTATTATGTAATGTATTTTATGAATATAGCTTGTTACATTTCTTCTCCATAAAAATTAAACTGTACTATATTTCATAATCCTCTGTCCACGTAATTTTAGGTAAATGGGGTACACAATTTTTGCCTCACGTATTAATATATAGATTTAGTTTTCTTTTCATCTAAGAACATTGTCACAATTTCTTGTGTTTATATCGTCAGTAAACCTTAATGAAATGAAACAACATGCTAATGACAGCGCTGCAATCATGGCGTGCCGAGTGCAATGAATTCAAAGTGAAATTATTATCGCTTCCAAATGTGTATCGGAGGCTCTACTCCGTTACCATAGTAACGATTTGGACGGGGTAGTAGGCACGTGGCTAAATAATAACAGCGACATGGATCAATGGAGGGTAAAGCAACCCTTACTGAGGTCGGTTCGTGGATGGCCATCCTTTACATGTCGAGACCCCTCCGTGCATTGAAAAGCTTATCAAGGCGTTCGTACTGACTATGATTTGTAGATATTTGACAGTTTTAAAGTAAACTCAAAACACAAACTCACAGAAAACTCAAACTCAAAGTATTTATTTCAAATGAACCAATTACAGGCACTTTTGAATTGTTAAGGGGCGGTGGGCAGAAAAATGAAACTAGTTGCCAATTCTTAATCGGATTAGATACCTATGGAGAAGAATGGGCAAGAAACTCCATAAACATTCTTTTCAATTAAAATTTTGTATCATAAAATTGGTAACATAAAGAAAATACGTTTATATGCGGTAAATATGACGCAAAGACAAATTGAACACACCAAAAATATAAAAAAAATGCTGGGGAAAATATGCGTCAAATCCACGCAAAACGGCCATCGCTCAGCATAATACAATACAATACAATACAATCCTTTATTTCAGGCAACTTAGGCCCATAAAAACACAATAAACAAATAATATAAAACAATAACTATAAACTAATACATATTTTATAAAACAAAACTTAAACTATCACTAAACACGTAATGATGACGGCGTCGTGTTCCGCTGCGTGGTGTCACATAACCGTCCTCGGAAATGACGATACAAGACACCTTTCGGCCAAAAGTCCTCTCTCAGGCAGGTCTGTAGATGGTGGGTTGGAACTCGTACCACAAACGACTTACGCGACTGCGACTTTATGCGAGACAGAGCCCCAGCGCTGGTTTTCAGCGACAGCCGGCGCTGACGTGTGACGTCGGACGGTGCAGCAAATCATGAGTAAAAAGAAGTAACAATACTAAATCTTAAATAACAGAATATTAAAAGGCAAATAAAGAGTAAAAATTACACAATTTTAAAACATAAACAATAAATAACACATTATTATAAAGTGGCAACATTTCGTTGCAACAGCCGGATATTATTTATCAGTGCCATTATTATATTGATAGTGTTCTCTCTATTGATAAATTCAACATCATTTATTTTGAAGTTATGAGTATGAGAACGATGTAAAAAAAAGTTCACATCAAAAGCCCTCGTAAGTAAGTTGTTACGGGTAGTCAAAACTCCTAGCAGCTAGCCTTATCAACGGTCGAAAAGGTATATATGTATAACTGGATAGTGAAGGTCAGATCCTCAGTCTCTCTATGAAAAATAATGGTATTCAGCTGCATTCAGTTAGACTTAAATCTGACGACAACATAGTAGAGAAAAGGCTAAGCAGATATATGACTGTATTATTAGGATGAAGTTGTGGTGAATTTGACGACAGTGGTTCCGATACGAAAAAAAAGAGTTATTTTAACATGCTAATCATAAACATAGCCAAACATTGGTAGGTTACGATATTAGAACTTTGATGGGTTTCACCCTACTAACATAAAGTTATATCAAAGTTTTCATCACATTAACATAAAGATATAGTGTGGACAGATGTCAAAATGAAGAAAATTTGTTGTTCCGATAATCTCGTTTATATATTTTTTAATATTTTCATAAAGGAAATACAAAAAAACTTTAAAAATGTAAAAAAAAACTTTTTAACAAACAATTAAACCACCGAAAAAAGGAAAAGCAAAAAATAATAAACCTTAAAATTATGAGTCAGCGCTTTGAGTGATCTTCGTTCATCGATTTTTCAGCGCCGACTCAAAATTTTAAGGTTTATTATTTTTTACTTTTCTTTTTATCGGCGGTTAAATTTTTTGTTAAAAAGTTTTTATTTTTTCATTTTTTTGTGGCTTGAATGTACTAATAATACTTGGCAAGGTATATCCTATCCAATGAAAAAAGAATTATCAAAATCGGACTACTCTGTACAAAGTTATGATAATCAAAAAGACAATCAATAAGTGAACAATCAATCATATCCTGTTTTCCGACCCTTAGGGTTCGATTTTGTTTTCCAAATTTATATGGGACCACTCTCGGAGTATACTCTTTCCAATAAAAAAAGAATTACCGCAATCAGACTACTATGTAAAAAGAAAAAAAAAAGAAAAAAAATATATATACGCGTCGAATTGATAACATCCTCCGTTTTTTTTCGTCGGTTAAAAATGTGGTTCGCCAGTATCGGAAGCAGAGTCCAAGATACCGGTAGTAAAGGTTTTACAGAAAGAAACCTCCTCACGTTAGTGACCGTGTCGAGGACTACAGCCTTCTGAATTAGGCTCCGGATCCACCCACCTAACGAGAACCTCGAGAGATGATGATCGAGGCTTTGAGGGATCAGCCCATTGGCCGATACGATATTCGGCACAGTAACTTTCGAGTTAATGATAGTCTCATTATCTTTGAGGATACAAATTAGGTTGTTCTTTTGGAATAGGATTCACACTTTTTTCTTTCTAGATGTATAGCTTTTGACTTAAACATAACAGGTGAAATAGGGATGTGCTATACATAACCCTTCGCATACAGGCATGTTAAATAATTTATAGAGCCTTCTATGTTCACAAATCAAGTGACTACAGAATAAATGTAGGTCTACCCAATATTTCAAAAGAATCATTTACAAATTGTATTTATTTTCAAATTACATTGAAACACCCCGATATTTATTTTACCATTCATTGTGTTCATTTTGTTTTCGTTCCATGTTATTGTTCCTGAACTGTTTATTCGAGTTCCGTACAACGGACAAACATGTTGAGTGTACAATTTGAAAGGTGAGTTTTCAGTTCAGAGAGCTCTGTGAATGCTATTGTTTGGACGTTGTTATTATTTGTCATGTTCTCTCTTGGTGCGGAGAAAAAAATATAAATATTTTGGAGCTTGTGACTCAACATAACTGTGAAATGTTCTAAAACTAATTAAGCTGGAATTAAGGTGGATTCAATAACTCTTTTCATCGTTCAAATATCGATATGGTACTATATTAATTACCACTATTATCATCATTCGAAGATATGTGACATCCACTGGGCATGCGTGTGGATTCCAGCCCACTTCGTCTCACTGGCCAGAGGGCTAATTGCGTAACTTGCTATCCGTAGGAATCGGTTTCATTTTCATAGTTAAACAACATTCATTACGTTATTTACGTTGTTGACCCGACAAATTATTCGAACAAATGACGCAATGGACTCGAAAAAATCTTCAATACCATTCAGATTCTGATAGATAAAGAATTGAGTATTGAGTATTGATACTAGTCTTAAAGTTGTGTCTGGTGGTAGTAATGTCGAAGTAGTTAATAACGTTAAATTCTTGGGTGTCCACATTGACGCGTTATTAAAC
Source organism: Aporophyla nigra (assembly GCA_947507805.1). Lineage (NCBI taxonomy): Eukaryota > Metazoa > Arthropoda > Insecta > Lepidoptera > Noctuidae > Aporophyla > Aporophyla nigra. The sequence continues at coordinate 5,298,855 of OX382305.1, read as the reverse complement.
TGGAAGGTTGAGACATTGTCACTAACCAAAACTGTTAGCTCTGCATGCTACGCAATCAGAAGCCTAAGGGACGAACTCACTTTGGCCCAACTTAAGATGGTATACTTTGCTTTGGTTGAGTCCAGGCTCAGATATAGTATTGAGTTTTGGGGAAACAGTTACAACTACAATGTCCACTCGGCATTTGTGATCCAAATAAATAATAGTTTAAAAAAAAAAACTAAAAAACACGCTTCCATTGAAAACCAAACTAAAAAGTACAAAATAATGGAAAAAAAGCGTGGGGTGCTTTTTAAGGTATTTTTTAAATGATATCAGGCACCCCACGCTTTTTTTCCATTATTTTGTACTTTTTAGTTTGGTTTTCAATGGAAGCGTGTTTTTTAGTTTTTTTTTAAACTATTATTTATTTTCTATTTTTTAGGGTATTTCGAATTTTGAGACGTATGTCAGCGTAGTTTGTGACAGTTTTTTTGCTGTCCTGGTAACCCTGGCAAGGATAATAGCACAAATTTATGAAATTATTGCATTGTCATCGGTCCTTGACAGGTGTGCAAAGTTTGAATGAAATCTGGTCGTTTAAAGTGGGTCAAAATCGCGCTATAAGGAGTCGGTTACAAACAAACATACAAACGTACAAATATACAAACATACAAGTGAAGCTAATATAAAGCGTGTAAAAAGAGCCTTAAGGACAATGTTGCGTCTGAAACAGAGAGATTCGTGCAGGGACTACTTCATCAAGCTCAACATTCTAACAGTGCCATGTCTCTATATCCTGGTATTGTTAACCATGTTTGTCAAAAATTTGCATGAAACCGATGAGCAAAAATTAGTTAGATATAGTACTCGTAGGAAAGACCTACCTTCCACGATCCAACCAAAATTGAATGTGGTTGATCATAGTCCTAGAGTGCAATCTGTAATTTTATTAAACAAGTTGCCAATAGAATTTAAAAGCATGAACAGCATGACCTTATTTAAAAACAAATTAAAGGCATTTTTATTGAAGAAAGGCTATTACAGTGTAGATGAGTTCATTGACGATAAACGACAATCATAATTCATTTATTTGTGAATGATGACTTACTGTGTTTATATAATTTATTTTTATATAAATTTTTGAATTTTCAATCTTAATGCAGTGTTATTATTTAATGTTTTTGTTATACATTTTTTGACATATATTTTACTAGTGATATTGTTATATTTGAAATACGTGATGAATTCTAAATATGAATGCAGTGAATATAGTATTTTTGTTATTATTTATTTTTTTGTTCGATCTATGATATACTTAAAATGTTTCAACACAAAGTATTTTGTTATGAAATAAATGACTTATGACTTATGATAGTGCGTTTCGCAATTAGGGTGCAGGTCTGTGTCCCAGGAGTTCTCAACATTAAAGGTTGTTTATATGCTATTCAATCAGGGTCCTAAATAGGACTCCATATTTTGTAAATGCGTAATGTCAATATATGTCGATAAAATTTCAAGTTGTTATATTCATTCATTGCGCAATGTACATGCAGTTACAGGCTATGACCAGTCTAAACTAAGAGTACATGACCCTGGTTAGGGCACTGAAATTAGCGACATTTAACTTTAAACTAGGTTATGCTTAACATAAAATGTTCCAAACCACATAATATTACAACATAGATACACATAAACCGCACCTTTCTTCTTATGCCTCGTTTACGTTCATACATCTGGTCATAAACGCACGGCGATTGCAATTACTACGCACCTGAAGACCTTCCTGAAGATCATCACCAATAAGGCCACTATATACCCACCTACGGCCCCACCCTTCGTTTTCATAATAGATTCTTATAATATTAGCCACTTCATATTTTACTAACAATAAATTGACAAAACAATTCTGAGTAGGTATTTATATATATATATATATATCTTAGGACAACCAACACACCGTTATCTGTTCCCAAATTAGGTAGAGCCTGTACTATGATAACTAGACAACTGATAAATATACTAATATAGTTCTAAATACATACATATAAATTACACCCAGAATACATACAGATAAATTACACCCAATACATACAGATAAATTACACCCAGACACAGAAAAAATGATTGTGCTCATCACACAAAGATTTGTCCTGGGTGGGAATCGAACCCACGACGTCAGTCTTAGCAGTCAGGGTCACTATCCACTAGACTATCAGGCCAGTCAGAGAGTCATTTAACATTATAATATAATGTTAAATGACTCTCTGTTTATTTGTTAGAATAAGTTATTATAGCGTTATAGAATTTATGGACAGTAAGAAGTTAGGCAATAAAGCACAAATAAATGAAGTATGCAGGCCCGATTAAATTATTTTGTTGATAATATCAACAGACCCGATTAAATTATTTTGTTGATAATATCAACAAAATAATTTAATCGGGCCTGCATACTTCATTTATTTGTGCTTTATTGCCTAACTTCTTACTGTCCATAAATTCTATAACGCTATAATAACTTATTCTAACAAATAAAACTAAAGTTTAGATTTGAATATACTAACATAGTATTTTTATCGATCTTATCCCGAAAACGAGGTTGATAGCCAACTTTTAAGCAGACAATCGGGCTTAGCTACATAGTTCGGAGTTACAATGAAGATAGCGCCCTGATAACATTAAAGTTCAATAAATGTTCACATACATTTGGAAACTAAGTACCTACTTTAACTAGACAACTGTAAAGAGGTTCTGTAACTCACAGACTAACTCGTTAGTTTGTCTGCGAGTTACTGATCGTTCAAGATAAGGGTTTCTTTGATCATAACGAGACTGCCAGACAGTCTGATTGCAGTCGAAGCGATCAGGCGCGACAGATGTGATATTCAGATCAATGATATTTAGGACTTAGACGATATTTTATTAAAAGAGTTGCTACGTCTGTGATTTGATGGTTGAATGTTAAAAATTGTCAAAGTCAAAGTCAAAGCATTTATTTCAATTAGGCCCAAAAAAGGCACTTTTGAACGTCAACTGTTACATGAAAAAAAAGAATTGATTCTAGTTGCCCCTTCCAAAATGTAGATTCATATGAAGAAGAATGGGCAAGAAACTCCACCGTTACTCTTTTAAAATAGTTTTCAGTATTTATATACAATACTTATACAATTATATGTGAAGACGATGCACCTACAATAAAAAAATTACCATACCACAACAGGTAAAAGAACTGAAAATGAAGCAATGAGAGATAAATTCATTATATGATAGATACATGGTGCTCACATATTTACAAAAAAATTGTAAAGGGAATAATACGAATTTACTAATATATTTACAAGTTACAAGTGTATGAGTTACAGTAATTATAGAATGTAAAACAGTGTCATAGAAGAAAAAAAAATATCTATAAAATTAAGTTATCAACTAGTTTGATAAACTCTAAGACAAAAACATTGCAAAGGCAAGAATGTGAATTTCCTAATGTTTTTACAAGTTACAAGTCAGTGTATGAGTTACAGTAATCACAGAATGTAAATCAGTGTCATAGAAGAAAAAATAAATATTATCTACACAATTAAGTTAGCAACCAGTTTGATAAACTCTAAGACTGTCCTATGGAGCGAGACCAGCATGTTTCCAAGCGTTCTTATCTTGGATGTAGTCCTCTAATTTGTAATAAGCTCGTTTACAAAGTGTACTTTTAATATGACTTTTAAACCTCCTTTCATTTAATTGCAATATATCAGAAGGTATTTTGTTGTAACATTTAACACAGTAGTACCCCATAAAAGATGTATGTACTTTTGCTAATCTGAACAATGGTTGATCTATCTTGTCTTTATTTCTAGTATTAAAATTATGTCTATCGCTTATTTTATTAAAAAGATGTAGATTTTTTCTTACATACATAATATTATATATTATAATTGTGAACATATTGCATTGCATTCCTATTTGTGATTAATTTTAATCATTTATTTTCTACGTATATATTTTGTGTTATATTCTTTCACGTGTAGAATAAATTATCTACTGTCTTAACTAAATAATAAATAACATCGGAGAACTGGAATTAATAATATTGTTATAATCTAAATAATAAATACCGTTGGAGAAGAGTTAATAACAATATTATTATATGAGAAATCAATTTTATTATTTGTAAGTTTTTCATATCGTAGGGTTTTTCTTCACCGTTTTGAGAGCAGTGGTGATGAAATTAAATACACAATTAAAGCGCCTCACATACCATGAGACCACCACTGTTCACTTATCTGGAAACCTATATTAAATACATTTTTTTTTTAATTTCTTACCTTGGTTGATAACTGTAGCAATGAATGGCTGAATGAATTAAGTTTGGTTGCTTCCAGCTGTTGATGGCAATAGGCTCGCCCCCAATAACATGGGATGTAAACATAACTGGTGAAATGGGAGTGTACCATAGATTCACCTCTAGCTTACCTTCTTCCCTCAAGGAAACAAGGTGTGAAGTTATGTTTATAAGTGTCGTTACCATGAGCATAGTTTTCTAAATTTCAATCAAAATTTCCCATTACGGTTGATTTATTTCAAGAGTAATAGGCTCCTTTTTGTTTCTCTATGTAGTAAGAAACTGCCTTAGTAGGCAGATATATATATATATGTATAAACAGGGATAACAATATAATGTTGAGAGGGCGTCCTACGCTATTTTTCCCGGTCAATGGTTAGCTCACTGAAGTATTTTCGTGAATGAACACTGACATATACATGAAGGAATTGGGTCTGTTTTTGTTAATGAAAACCAGATGAAGCGGCTTTCTTTCGGAATCAAGATAATTGAATTTTCAGAAATAATTAAATAATTTAGTAAACTTCCCATTCAACAAGTCGCATCAAAGCAAAGACTATATAACCACTTGACTGCGCATACAGTGCCCCGACGCTCGAAAACTATTAGTATTTTGTCGCCTATGCATAGGCTGCGGTTCAAGTAGCCATTTTAGTTGTGACCAATTGTTAGACCTCTGTGCACGCTAAATTATTGCAAATAATATAACTAAATCTGCAATTATAACGCATCCAAATACCTTCATGCGCGGTGAAGTGGTGTGAGAAACATTCCAAGACTTCTAGTTACAAAAATGATCGCATAACTTTTCATCAGTAAATAAACAGTACGAAAAATTATTGTGATTTAATCAGATTATGATCCACCGTAGGGGTCTATTTAAAATGGTGGTTGGGTAAACCAGCACACTGTGTGAGTCCCGCGTTGATGTCTTTTGGAAAAGTCTCGTTCTTTCATTAGACAATTCTAATGCATCTATCCCTTACTTTCACTTTGTATTTTTATCGTAAAAATTAGTGCTGTTTCCTTTAATAGCTGAAAGTCTTTATCGAAAATTTAAATTAAAATGAATGAAAATTTTATTCAATTGAAATACTGTGGCTTCTTTAGCTTCGTCTTGACAATCCGTTTGTAAACTGGCGCCAAAACTACCGTGGCCATAGTACCTTCTGCCTTGGGGATGATATTCGACACCGTTTCTGATTGCTATTTCGTCGAATATGATACTGGAGAAAGTTTTGTTCTTGGATTCTCTAGTTTTCATTTTATTAGTGATTGATTTTGATTAAATATGATTTCTTTGATTTTAATTGAGTATTTATCACAATTTTAAAATCCATTTTATCGATATCGACTATTTTCCCTTAATGAAGTAGAGCAGCCCTACGATGGGCATACCTACGCAACTTGACCTTGAATTGACCAATTGCAGCCGCACGTTCTTCCTCTTCCCCCGGCCCGCAGTGGTGAGTTGTGTGCTAAGCAGAAATCGGCCTATACGCTCTCTAGTGGTTTTATTCTCTTTGCATCAAAGTAAATACAAACTAAATTAAATTAATCAAAAGCATTTCCGACATTCAAATAAACATAATCGAGAACGGCCCATAAACCGAGACAACTCAAATGGTAAATGAGAAAATTGGAAAAATAAAACGAGCCTTTGCTAATAAAGCAGGAAATTGGAAAATTCTCGAATTAAATTATATTTCCATTTTCCGATAATTTCCGCCGCGAGACGGAATCGGAGTTTACGTGATTTGACGGCGTCTGTCTTGTCCTTATGCAGTACTGAGAAGTGGGAGCGTTGTTGCGGTTTCCCAAGCTTTGTAGTGGGAGAACCACTTCAGAACCTAGGTGGCCATAAGAAAGAAATACAAATATAAAAGTTATGCAAGAAAGAAATAATGATTTTAGGACAAGCAATGGCAACAGGATTTGGAGAAGATCTAACAACTTATTTTTGGTGTTTGAAGCGCGACTTGACAGCATGATTTTAGGGCGGTTCTCTGTGCTTATCACGTCAATTTAGTGTCGTCTTGCCCGTTATTAAATTTCCTATTTTTTTTTTAATGTTTTATTTTGAAAGTTTTCCACATCCACATTAAAGTAACTGATCCCTAAGGATAAAAAAAAATGAGGAAAAAAAAAGAATGAAAAAAAAAATCATTCATAATCAGCCTATATTGTTCCACTGCTGGGACACAGGCATCACTATACCTTCTTGAAATTTATAATCTGCTATAATTAGTACCATATTACAATATAATTCTAAAATAATTATAAATTCAATTCTTACGGTATATATAAACCACATTGTGACGTGTAAACACTATGTGATTTGATTTGTAACAAATCAAATCAAAGCCTATGTCCTTTCTCAGGCTCTAAACTGTCTGTGTACCAAATTTCATTTAAATCGGTTCAGTAGTTTTAGCAGGAAAGCGAGACAGACAGACAGAGTTACTTTTGCATTGATAATATTATATAAGTGTGGATGTAACAGCTACAACCGCATATATTTGAATACAATACTTTTGGGCTATATGAAGGGATCAACGTGGATTGTATAAAGTAATCTGTTTTCGTGTCTGCCATGTCGGACTATGTGTCCGACACTTTTTGTTCCATTCAGGCCTTGTCGGACTATATGACCGACAACACATACAAAATCTGAACATGTCGTTGCTGTCTGGCAGCCATGTTTCTGGAATAAATAATGTATTTATGGAATAAATAATCGATTTAAAGTGAAATAACACTAAGTACATTTTTTGACTTTTTCTGATTTTAACCTTGGCAGTTAACGTGTTAAGTAACTATTCTCTGGATATAGCTTCAGTGAAGTAATTTGTTAGAAATGTTAGATTTAAAATCGAGATTTCCTCTCTATTCCTTAAAATCTAGACCAACGGATCGTTTAAACTACATCGAATGCTCGCTAACCGTAATTTTAAGAGCTCAAAACTAATTGCTTTTAAAAAGCCATTCGGTTAAAAGTCCTAATTAATGCTCTCAGCTGTTGGAATTAGTCCAAATGGTTGCAATCCATTATGTATCATACCCCTTTAGTCATAAAGTTTGAATTAAAATATTTTTGGGTTATGTAATATTGGCCATGAGAATTTGCACTCTATTCATGAGTTTTAAGGATCAGATTGGAAGGTGTCGTTGCATTTATTTAAAAGGAACCGCGTGGAATTTTCAACTAAACAAAATTGGCCAGTTATCTCATCTCGATGAGATGAAATGTTAAATCGAATCCGTTGGCAAACGATTTTAATTGTGTTCATATATTAATTGGAATTGAGAGGACTGACCTTCTCGTTTTAATTATTTGTAAGTGTTTTGACCTCAACGGTTATAGTTCAAGCCAAAACAAGCCAACTCTAGTTAAGTCAGGCCAAGTCAAGCTCGCGGCATACGCTGGCAGAATGTGCCGCTTGGAAGGAGCCGCGTCGTGTCCTCGTCTCAGAAGTAGGAAGTGACCTATCGCTGCCGGCCGTGGTCGAGTCGATGGTCGGCAGCGAGAAGTCCTGGGACGCGGTTGTATCCTTCTGGGAATCAGTTATGTCGCAGAAGAAGGCTGCGGAAAGGGAGCGGGAGATATCTTCCGCTCACCCAGCCCGCAGTAGGCGCACTGGGCGTCGGCGGAGGGCGGACAACGCCCTCTTCCAGCCCCCCTAAATGGGTCCAGGGGCGACGGATCTGGGGACATCCGTCACCCCCTATTCCTTAGGACCCGAGATGGTGGCGCGTAGTGTTCCACGCGCGCCTCTCTGTAATGTATGGGGGGGAGTTTAACACCTCACTCCCAACGTGAGAAGGCCCGCAAAGGTGGGCCGGCACCAGTCGGGGATCGCGGAAGACATATTGGTTCCCGTGGTCCCCGACGTAGGTGTGGGACGGAACACCGGGGTGGTTTTAGTCAGTAAGAGTCTGACAGACCCCTCCATCACATCCATGAGGATTTCCACCTCGTGACCAAAAAAAAAAGGCCAAGTCAAGCTAAGCCAAGATAAGCCTTTATCTTTTTTAGCCATGTGCGTTGCATGAGATACTTCAAAATATTATTTCATAAGGGTTTGACACTATTAGTAGTAACATAAAACAATCCGAGATCCTTTATGGTTATTAAACCAAAAATACTGTAGTAACTTTTACCAATTACAGTATGATATTCAATCCTACTTATATTATAAATGCGAAAGTTTGTGAGTATGTATATATGAATGGATGTTTGTTACTCTTTCACGCAAAAACTACTCCACGGATTTGGATGAAATTTGGCACTTCTATAGTTTATAACCTGGATTAAAACAAAAGTTACTTTTTATCCCGGTAGTAAGATTCCGCGGGATAATTTCCGAACTCTCACGCGAGCGAAGCCGCTGGCAAAAGCTAGTAAAGAATAAATAGTAATTTTTTTACACAAAACGTAATTGTCTTTTTTTTGTTAATGAGTGATATTTTAATTATGGTAAAAGCTCAATTGTCTCATTAATATAGCCCCTCTTTAATGGCCCGCTAATGAAGCTCCGTTAATATAAATTATGGTTAAATATTTGAGGAAACCTGTTTTATCAAGTTTTGCGATCCAAAGCTATGGTAACTGCTATATAATTATCATATTGGAGGCTATTATTTAATAGAGGGGAGATTAAAATAAAGTTCATCCCAACTTAGATAATTACGTGCAACAAATAGCATTAAACACAAAAATAAGAATTGTTCACGGGTTTTTGATTGAATTGAATTTATTATTGGTTTTTTTCATTAGGAATTCGCAATGTGTGTCCAGTTGTCAGTGATAGGTTGGCTCTCTATTCATCATCATCATCATCATTTCAGCCGTAAGACGTCCACTGCTGGGCCTAGGCCTTCCCCAATTTGAGGGGCTTTGCCATAATCGCCACGCTTGGCAGGCGGGTTGGCGATCGCAGTATGGTGGTAAAATGCATAGAAAACGCTGCTGCCCATTCTAGTAAGTCCCTTAGTCGCCTTTTACGATACCCACGGGAAGAAATGGGTTGGTGTTATTCTTTACGTCCGGCACCACACGGTACACGAACTCTCTATTACAGAATCAGAAATAATTTATTTGCCTTATTTCTGATTCTGTTATAGAGGACGAACCATACATTACACTACATAGGTTATTACATAGGTACATTACATATGACTTAAACATAACGGGTGGAATGTGGGTCTAATATAAGTATCTTCAGCTAACTATACGAGGAAACAAGGCGTGACGTTTTGTGTTCATCTTTAAGCTTGCCCGCAAAATACTTAAAAAATAATTTCTTTCAAACTCGTAGACCCCTCTACGTGCTACGAGGGCTACGCCGTAGCTTTGAAGCTCCGTAGCTTCGTAGCTCCGTAGCGCTGAGCGAGTAATTTACGTAGCTGTTTTATCGGACGCTATACTGACATTCAAAAATATCTTATCGACAATCGAATCGATGGTGATTGATGTTTCGATTCGTAATCGTTTATATACTGAACACTTGAGCTATTTTAATGCCAACGACAGTTGATTGTAGCCAAATACGGGTATATCTGTAGGTCGTTGTATGTATGTGATCATGGCAGTAGGGGTTTTTAACACTATGTTTATAATATTGGATAGTATAATATATGAATTATAGCAAACTAGATTTTTTGCTAGACATAAATAATATTTTAAATCCCCTACCTCCAACTACACCAACATAAAAATTCATTTGTTTTATTGGTAGCTGGAGAGAATGGAAATCTTTTATTTTCTTCCCATAAGCCGATATTATATGCTCCAGTCAAGTAAAGGTTCGTTAATGTGACATTCCACGTTTTTATGACACTGACCAAATTATATGAACGTTCATCAGCTTCTTGCATTTGATTACCGATTGAAGGCGAGTGAAAGATGCGAGGCCGGAAATCAAACATCGTTCGATCGGTTCACTAATGAATTATTTTTTTACTTTTGTATTTTATTTTCAGTCGTTGTAGGGTTTGTGGGATCGATCGATCATGTTAATCTTACTTGCTGCGGTTAGTCCATCGTTCTTTGACAGTAGTTACGGATTGAAACTTTAACAACTAGTCTTACCAAGAGGTATCGTATTATCCAATAACTGCATACCGGATGACATTTTTTACCATCTCGACCTTCATATGGTGGGTTGTGTAACTAGAATAGAAGGCAGGAAGGCCTTCAGATTCATCGCAGGTGACTAAAGGAGCGCGTAACGCGGGTAGACGGGTATGCGTGTGCGGCTCGTAAACCTGCGAAAGATCAATGAGGCCGCCTATCGGCCGGCTTCAAAGGGTAGGACCGCGCTACGAAATCACTGATACATGCCGCGCATTGAATAGGGTGCGTATGATTTGAGTTTCGATAGATTTTAATTGTTTTTATTTATATTTTTTTTCCAAATTTCTGTTTTTGTTATTCTAGTATGAAAATGTTACTTTTAATTAATACGTTTCACTTCGAGTGAAAGAAGAATGCAAAGGAAAAATGAACGAAAAGGGAAACATCTAATATCCCCTGTAAGACTCCCATATTAAAAAAAAAAAAAAATTAAATGATAAAACTTATCACAAATCTTATGCTTCAAACTTGGCCCTTACAATCTTCTCTTCGTACTCTTTGAACTGCGACTTATACACTCAGAATTATTAAGAACTCTGGTAGCTTATTATCTGATGCCATAGAAATTACCGTTAAATCCGAATACTCTAAGAAGCCCTGAACAGGAAATCCGATACATTTAACAATCTTACACCCACAGTGCCTCTGGGACTATGTAGCCATATTTACTGCTTTGTTCATCTAATATATAGTCGTTTATATGCTTATCGAGACCTTGAAGTATTTTTCCTATAAAATTGTGGTATGGAGACTGTCGTTAGGGAAAAGCCTCGTCAACACCGCTTCGGGTACACGTTTTGTACTCCGAGCATGTACCATTGTGACGTTTTAACTTATATGAGTTAAAATGTCACATTGGTATAGTGAGTATCATGAAAGAATTCGGTTCGCCCGCCGTTATGTTGGCTCCTCTGTCTGAATAGCTAAGATACCTACGAATTTCCATGCAACCAACATTATAGGGAGGGTATTCACTTATCGGTAGAGGCAAAAATGTGACCTAAAAACTGAATTTATAGTCCTTATAAATCTTTAATCACCAACCTCTTTTGAGCTAGTGTGATGATCAATACCTGTTCTTTTTGAGAAGAGGACTTTGCCCTGCAGTGTTACTGCAATATTCTAGTATATTTATTGTGCTTAAGCCACAATCCTCGACACATGCGCCGTGAATGGTTGAACAAAATAACGGTATTTTTTTTAATCTGTGACATTCTTGTATAATCCGAAGGTTACAGCGGAGTACTTTCTCAACATACTATCAATAGGATCGGCTTCCATTTTGACAGCTCAACCACATTTATTGCGTTATTCACGTTGTTGAGCACTCAGTGTTGTCGAACATATGAAGCAATGGTTTAACAATATTCCTTCTAAATTTCCTTCAAAGTTATTCAGATTGCGATAAATTCTGTGTTATGTACCGTGTGGTGCCGGACGTAAAGAATAACACCACCCCATTTCTTCCTGTGGGTGTCGTAAAAGGCGACTAAGGGACTTACTAGACAATGGGCAGCAGCGTTCTCTATGCATTTTACCACCTTATTGCGATCGCCAACCTGCCTGCCAAGCACGGCGATTATGGCAAAGCCCCCCAAATTGGGGGAGGCCTAAGTCCAGCAGTGGATGTCTTACGGCCGAAATGATGATAATGATTATGCTACGAGGGTGCAGTATCTTTTCTCTATTGGATGGCCAGGGTCAAAGAAGGAAGGTGGTCAGTTGTCAGGTGGAGAGGTGTGGTAAAAACAGAGATTCATTAACGGCGTCTCGTGTGAGACTAATGAATTGAAAGGGCCTCCGTTGTGTTAGAAAATGAAGATTGGCATAAAGTGTAAGTGGGAGCGAGAGAATTTAATGGTAAATTATTTGATTACAAATTACTGTGTATTGTTCAGTGATTTAACTACAATTATAATAAAATAGAGAAATTCTTACTTTCTTTGTAATTAATGGTGATCGTCTTCATCTGCAAAAGAGCTGTTGTATTTAATTACACAAGCCGTGTGGTCGATTGTACTTCCTATGGACAAAAATTACGAACTTCCATCCAAACTTTCATCCCCTATTGAATACCTTTAGGCATTTAATTTTTTTAATCAGTCCTTAGTACTCACTTTCCCTGCCACGCCACAAAATGTCGTGCTTCAAGACTCAGAATTTTCGTTTTGACTTTGTTCCTACCTGAAACCATTGACATGTCCATCTCTGAATATCTCCACGCTATAGCTTGCATCTGCTTCTTACTAGAATTTTCTCAACTATGTAGGGGTCGGCTTCTAGTTCAACCAACGTGCAACGCTTCAGCTTATGACTTAAATATTTTACCGTAATTAATTTGTACTATGATAGACAATTTATGAAAGGCACTGTAATTAATTAGTGATGATATCGTAGATGTATCGAGACCCTACTATAGTAATTAATTAATAACAGGCAAAGCTTTTAATTAAAATGTATGTATTTTTTAACTATTTACTCTTTTCAAAATGTTTGAAAAATATGTACAGGATGTAGCAAAAACATTCGTATAAAATGATTTAGTCTAAACAATCTAAGGGTTTGATTTGCTTCCTTTTTTTGTAGCAAAAAAAAAATCCTTAAACTTAAACTCTATATCTCAGTTTCAAAGCATTTATTTCAGGTAAAGTCAAGGAGTTGGTCAGTCAGAAAATGAATTGAGTTGTCCATTCCAAAGCATACTAGGACCTATGGAGAAGAACTCACAATAAATTCTATTTACTAAGATATTATTTACATAATTAATGTTGAATTAATAATTATATGTGAGAACAATGTGGTAAAACGTCAAATCAAACGTTATTTTTCAAATTAGGCTGAGAATCAGCACTTTCCAAACGTCATAATTATAATAGAAAGTCCTCACTTCCTAATCTAACTTCCTGGGAAGAAGTGACGCAAAAAACTCCCCAGTACCAACACTTTAAAAGCGGTCAAAGTACAGCTAATTTACAAAAACTAAAGTAGCCAAGTAAGCCAAATAAGCCAAGGCAGCTAAAACCCTTCTAGCTAGGGCTAGTTTCGTAAACTTACCAACCATGACGAATATATTACTTACATTTTAAAAGAACGCAATAAAGGTAGGAAGAAAGAAAAACTGATTATTTTGCACAAACTTGCTCAGTAACGACATTATAGGTGTCATTAGGTACCAACCATTCGAGCTCATTGGTACGATTAGGTACCATTCGTCACAGTAACGACATCCGTGCACGTGTCAGCGTGACAATTATCCTGAACAAATTACTGTTCAGTAGGATTGGTTCAATGAACACAGTTTTACAATTAGTATTTATTTTTAATGTTATTGCTTTTGAACGATTAAAGTTATTTTATTTTCTGTTATTTAGATCGTAGCTAATTTGACATGTGCCTGATTTATATCGCATTGATTGATGAGCTTATAAATATTACAATATGCAACGTGTTATTAATGTTCTTTATTATACTTAAGCCTAAAAAAAAATTAAGTAAAAAAAAAAGTCCAAAAAAGATATTAGAGTGAGTAAAACACAGTTTTGAATAAACCTAGATCGGGCGGGTCGCTACCTAATATGCTAATTCCGAAAAGTCATCATTTTCATAAAAATATTTTAGAAATAGGTAGTTTAGGCATTGTAATTGTATGGGAAATTTACTACTTTATGCTTAATGTAGTGTTTTTGTTATCGTTTTTATTATTAAATACTACTAATATTATAGTGAAAGTTTGTGAGCATGGATGTATGGATGGATGTTTGTTACTCTTTCACGCAAAAACTACTAATCGGATATAGTTGAAATTTGGCACATAGATAGTTTATACCCTGGATTAATACATAGTGTAGCGAGACGGTTGAGAAAAAACACCAATTCACCACTTTTAAAAATTAATGTATAATTTTGAAAAATAAGAAAAACAATTGTATATAAAAGGTTATAAAAATACACGTTATAATTATTAGGAATTCGAAGTTAGGTAACAATAGAAAATAATATACTAGTTAAATAAGAAAATAGGTAATGTAAAAAGGTCCCTTAGCCGGGTGTGACGCTCTGGAAGGGTGCCGTTGGTGCCGATGTCTAGCGACGCCAGTAAATCGGTGTCAGCGAGGTCTCCAAACTCTGCGACAGGCGTCAGATGTCCGCAACTATGTTACGACGACGTCGACTCGTCACGTCGTAGACCTCACAATGAGACGGTTCCCAGAAGCCCGTCGGGGAAAAACCGAACTTCGGCTTGTATGGTCGTCGTGAGCTAAACGGGAGAGTTGCACACAGAACTTTCACTTTGAGCGGATAGCACTTAATACACGTAAGCTTATTTAAAATTTTAGGGCTCAATAATAGAAATTTTGGCGTGGAGGTTCCGAAAATAAAAATTCATCTGATTCGTTCGGATTCAATCTGCAGTCTCCCCGTTGACAAGAGAAAATTTTCGCCTTCAATTTTTACAGGTTCGAAATTTGAGGTAGGAGAAAAAATATAAAGGCCAGTGTTTCAAAAAAAGGTTGAATTAAAAACCAAAAAGTTTCGTCCGCAGCGGATTTACGCTGCAATAGGTTACTTTTTATCCCGGTAGTACGTTACCGCGGGATAATTTCCGACCTTCACGCGGGCGAAGACGGTGGCAAATGTTAAGATATTAATTATCTGTGAACATGATGTCTGTCACATCTTTAGTTTTGTTCACTCTCTGGGATTTTGGATTTTGCCTAAGATGGCTGTTTATGAAAGTGTAACAATAAAAGATAATTGTATTTGATTAGATGTCTTGTTTTATTATAGTAACCACTAAAGTTTTCATAGGTTATGGGCCCAGACGCCAAATAGTGTCGAGTAGGAAGTAGATTGTCGAGATTTTCAAAGATTTAATTTTATGCAACAAAAGCGTAACGAAGAAAAAGAAAATGGCCGGGCAGCAAACTAAGTTGTTTTACAATTTTCCCCAACTAAATCCAGAAGCTTTCGACAATTGGATGTTCAGGGTGAATTGTATTTTAGAAGAAAAGGGATTAAGTGAAGTTTTGTCGTTACCAAAAATCGAAGACTGTAATAAACAAGACGATGCAAAAGCAAGAAACATTATTGTTCAATGTCTAACGGATCAGCATCTAAATCTGATAAAAGAATGCGTTAACGCAAAGGATATGATATCCACTTTGAAAAGTACATTCCAAAGAAAAAGTGTAATCTCCAAATTAAGTTTGCGAAGAAAACTTCTAAACTTGAAACAGCAAGGAAATCTTCAAGAGTATTTTTCAAACTTTGATAACTTAATCAGAGATCTAGAGGTATCAGGAGACAAGATTAATGATACAGACAAAGTATGCTATCTATTAACAGGACTGAGTGAAGAATACAACCACATAATTACAGCTTTGGATGCGGTGAACACTGAAATAAAAATAGATTTTGTAAAAACTAAATTACTTGATCATGAAATAAGAAAAGAAACAGTTACAAACGAGCCACATACATCTTTTATATCGAATATAACCTGCTATAAATGTAAAAAGAGGGGACATAAGTCCTATGAGTGCTACAGTAGAGGACGAGGCAGAGGAAGAGGATATCGAGGACCAAGAACTCGTGGAGGAACTGCTCATCCTGCTGAAAGTCAACCAATTTTTATTGCCTCAAATGAAGCACTTGTATGTAATAGTAATGATGGAATATTAACATTTGTTGTGGATTCAGGAGCAACTCAGCATTTCATAAAAGAATCTTATGAGAAATACCTCACAGATGTCAAGCAACTGTCACAGAAATTAGAAATCAAAATTGCTAATGGCCAAATACTGACAGCACATAAATCAGGATATCTTGATGGATATTACAAAAATGAACCATTAAGACTGGAAGTCATACTTGTACCGGGAATCAGTAACAATTTAATGTCGGTCAATAAATTAGCAGAACGAGAAAAGCAAGTAATTTTCAAAAAGGATAAGTTAATAATAACTGCAGGTAAAAAGAAATATTTTGGAGAAAAGAGGAATATGTTATATACCTTCTCAATAAAAATAAAAGATAAAGATGAATGTAATGTGATACAAGAAGATAATGACTTATGGCACAAAAGAATGGGTCATATGTGTAGAAAACATCTAGCTATATTAGGATTGCCATACAGTAAGGAAGTGTGTGAAGTATGCATGAGGTCAAAATCAACCAGACTACCATTTAACAGATTACAAAGTCCAAGGTCAAGTAAGATAGGAGATTTAATACACACTGATATTGCTGGACCAGCAAGAGAAGCAACTAAACAAGGATATAAATATTTCCAAACAATAACAGATGACTATTCTCATTATACTCAGACGTATTTGTTAAAAAGCAAAAATGAAGCCACAGATAAATTAATCAATTATATAATAGAACAAGAGAGGCAAGATGGGATAAAAGTGAAAAGGATCAGATGTGATAATGGAGGGGAATTCACAGCGGAAAGTCTCAAAAAGTTTTGTTATGAAAAAGGTATCAAAATTGAATACACGCAGCCATATAGCCCACAGCAAAATGGGAAAGCTGAACGTATGAACAGGACAATATATGATAAAGCGAGAACCATGTTAGATGAATCAAATCTACCAAGACACCTATGGGGTCAAGCAATCTTAACGGCTACTTTTCTTATCAACCGATCGCCATGTTCTTCAATAAATTATCAAGTACCTGCAAGGATCAAGAACAAGGAATTAATTTTAAATAAAATCAAAGTTTTTGGATGCAAAGCATGGGCACATATTATGCCCAAACAGGATAAATGGTCAAGACGAGCAGTGCCAGCTCGGATGATAGGATATTCTATGAATGGATATACCTTATGGAACCCAAAAACTGATGAGATATTTGTCTCAAGAGATGTAAGATTTGATGAAACAAACATAAAATATCAACATGAAGAACAAAACAAAAATATAAAAGGATACTTAGAAGAAAATGAAATTCAGAAAGAAATGTGTGTGAAACCAAAAGAAAAACAAATAATAAAAGAAACAAAGTATTCAGAATCAATTCAAGAAGAAGAAAGTTTTTATGATCCAGAAGAGAATAATTACTCCACTCCAGAAAAACAAAACGAAGAAATCAAGCGAACAAGAAGTGGAAGAGAAGTAAAAAAGCCTAAACAATTTGATTTAAATACATATGAAGATTATTGTTTACTTTCAAGTGAAAGCGATCCTGCCACATACACAGAAGCCATTCAACAAGATAAAGAATGGAAAACAGCAATAGATAAAGAGATTAAGTCATTAAAGGAACAAAACACATGGATAGAATCAGAATTGCCAAAAGGAAAAAGTGCTATTGACACAAAATGGATTTTCAAAACAAAATCGGATGGAACTAAAAAGGCAAGATTAGTTGCACGCGGATTTCAACAGTACACAGAAGATTATGTTTATTCCCCTGTAGCCAACATAACTACCATAAGAATGGGATTATCAGAAGTAATAAATAATAACTGGGAAACAAACCAGTTGGACATACCTACAGCATTTCTAAATGGAAATTTGAGCACAGAAGTTTACATCAAAGTTCCAGAGGGAATAAGTTCGGAAAATAAACAAGAAGGAACTGTTCTGAAACTTAAAAAAGCTTTATATGGATTGAAAGAGTCACCAAAATGTTGGAATATAAGATTTGATAATTTCTGTCAAACAATAAACATGAAAAGATCAAAATATGATATATGTTTATACAACGATAAAGATATATGGCTCATATTATTTGTAGATGATATTTTACTGATGGGAAAGAGTAGTGAAATAAATAAAATATCAAGAAAATTGCAAGAAGAATTTAAAGCTAAAGATATGGGAAGAGTATCTAACTTCTTAGGAATTGAAATTATGAGAAATGAAAATACATTGAAATTATCACAAAAACTGTTTATTAAAAATTTATTACTAAAGTATAAGATGCAAGATTGTAAAGAAGTGAAGACGCCGATGGAAAACAATTTTCAAGTACCTGAAACAGAAGAAATAATTAGTGATATACCTTACAGAGAATTAATTGGAAGTTTAACTTACCTGGCTACAATAAGCAGACCGGACATCACTTTTGCAACTTCATTCCTCAGTCGATATCTTGATAAACCCACGAGAAGCTTATGGACAGCTGCAAAACGTGTATTACGCTATCTGAAGGGCACAATTAATAAAGAGTTGACATACTATTGTCAAGAGAAAGAAGAAAACACTAATAAATGTTCTAATATTTCAGCATTTTCAGATGCCGATTGGGCAGGTGATAAGATCACAAGGAAAAGTGTTAGTGGAGCACTAATATATCACCAAGGGAACCTAATTGCATGGTCATCACGAAAGCAGAGGACTGTATCTCTCTCCAGTGCTGAAAGTGAATACATAGCTGCTGCAAGTTGTGTCAGTGATTTGTTATTTGTGAAAGGATTATCAGTTGACTTTAATGAAAAGTGTAATATTGTGCTTTATGTGGACAATCAGAGTGCAATAAAAATGATACATAATTGTGAAAATACAAAACATTCCAAGCACATAGACATTAAATATCATTTCATAAAAGACATTGTAAACCAAAATTTTTTGATTGTCAAATACGTAAGTACCAGTGAAAATACTTCGGACATTATGACGAAACCACTGTGTAGTGTTAAGTTTTGCTATTTTCGTGACAAGCTGTTAGTTTTGTAACATTGTTTTTCATAGAATGTTTGCATTGTTTATATTTTAAGGTTATGTTGTCACTTGTCACTAGCTTGTCAAAATTATCTGTCAAAACTTATATATGTCAGTTTTAGTGTTGCAATTTCAAGAATTTAAATATTACTAAGTTTGTGTTGCCATGTTAAAGTTAAAGTTTGGTAGAATTTATTTTCATTTATTTATAGAAGCAATTTGTAAGTTTTCACAAACATAAAATTGAGGGGGAGTGTTAAGATATTAATTATCTGTGAACATGATGTCTGTCACATCTTTAGTTTTGTTCACTCTCTGGGATTTTGGATTTTGCCTAAGATGGCTGTTTATGAAAGTGTAACAATAAAAGATAATTGTATTTGATTAGATGTCTTGTTTTATTATAGTAACCACTAAAGTTTTCATAGCAAAAGCTATTCTATTAAATAAATCTAAAGTATCTAAGTCTTAATATTTTGTTACTTTTTTGTGATGTCTTTTATGAATATTCTCTGTTTTTTTCTGAAATTGTTCGCTATTGTTATTATTATTCATCCCTTAAGTCATTCACTTTGGTTGCTAAGTATAATTTTCGTGTATTTTTAAAAACTGTTTTAATATGTTTATTCATGTTCAAACTTACTGTACCTAGATAACAAGTAAATGATGTGGTCTCCTGTAATTGGAAGCGTACACTGTATTTTTTCCTGTTCTATGTATACTTCCAAGTAATTGTGTAGCTTTTGTTGGAGATCCAATAAATAAAAGAAATAAATCTTGGACTAGGAGATGTTTTTTTTTTGTATTGGAATTGATTGAGAAAAAATAAGCAATATTTATCGTTATCATCATCATCATCATCAACAGCCTATAATGTTTCCACTGCTGGGACACAGACCTCCTCTCAGTAAGAGGAAGTGGGCCGTAATCCACCACGCGGGCCCAGTGCGGGTTGGTAGATGTCACATGTCTTACAATTTTTGGTTCTAAGACATGCCGGTTTTCTTACGATGTTTTCCTTCATAGTTTTGAGAGCAGTGGTGATGAAATAATTTACACAAAGTACAGCGCCTGCTTGGGTTTGAACTCACGACCTACTACTCGTAAGTCGCGGCCGTTACCACTGGGCCAGCACTGCTCTTATTATCGTTACCAACGTTGCTTTTTTGTCAGTTTAAAAAATAGGATACTGGAATTAATACAAAAACACAAAGTTATTTCAAAATATTTAACACTAGCTTCTGCCAGCGGCTTCGCCCGCGTAGATGTCGAAAAATTCACCATTTCAACCCCCCATTTCACCCTCTTAGGAATGGAATTTCAAAAAACCCTTCCTTAGTGGATTCCTACTCTTCACAAAGAACACATCCTCCAAATTTCATGTCTCTAGGACCAGCGGTTTAGGCTCTGCTTTGATATATCAGTCAGTCAGTCACTCAGGACTTGGAATTTTGTATATATATATTAATATAATCATCATTTCAGCCAGAAGATGTCTACTGCTAGACTAGGTCTCCCCTACACAGAACCTTTACAAAATATTCCAAACCACTATAAAAAATAAATTGAAAATTAATGTGTTTACAAGATAACAACGTTTACTTAGTCGACACTTAGCTATCGATAAGCACTTATCGTCAACTTGACATCAATCGCCTGGATTTTGTACTTAGTTGATCTAGATAAGTAAGCTCCCTTTCGATCGGTCTGGGATCCTAAAGTGCTATGAAGGTTAAACTGTTTTCTTAAGTGGCTGGTAACCAAAAATTGGATAATAATGTTGACAAAACAGTTTTTAACCAGTGCGCAAATCTTAACAAATTAAACTTAAACAAGTTATATTTACATGCAATTTTTATTTTGATATAATCTTAGTTAAAAAAAAAGTTATCGTTAACGAAAGATGTTATTGATGAAACTGGTTTTTATGGTAACTTGCCCGCGGCGCCGGCGCGGTGGCGAAGGTGAACAACCAAGCGTAGCTACTAGTACCTACTAGCTGTTTGATCGGTCAAAATTCTAAGAAGTTCGAAGTACCTACGCCGGCGCACGGTTATTGACCTATTACTATTTCGATATCATATTACGAAATATGTAGGGTGTCCACAGTTTACTGATTTAAGGTCGGATAAAAATAATTGAAATGTGTTCTTAATACTGATACTGAACCACGAAAATAAATTTGCGCACTGGTTATTTTTTTTTCTGTGTACAATTTTTTTTTTACAATATTTAAGGTAGTTATAAAATAACATCAGCCTTATTTCCTCGAAGGGTTGGGCAGAGATATACATATAGCACGCACACATTTCACCAGTTATGTTTTTAATAGTGGGCGAGTGTATTGCCATTATCCTGGCACAAATCTAGACTCCAGGCTACTGTTGAGAAATTCTAGATAGAAAAACCTGATAACACTTTTCCCGACCTGGGTATCGAACTCAGAACCTCATGAGTGGTGCTTACACTAGACCAACGAGGCAGTTATGTTTAATAGAAAGTGCTCATAAAACTTTCATATTATACGTATAGACGTACATCAACTAATAGTAGTTGTTAATCGCCTAACTCAATAAGAATGAGGATAAAATTACCTATTGGGCTTAAAAAGTACATTTTCTATCTCAAATAGTATTAACTGTGGTCTGGTCCTTTTTAATGCCATCAGCCAAGAGCCAAGACGTAGGAAGAAATGTTACTAAATGATTCAAGAACATCAATTGATGTATGAAACTGAATTATTTCACAAAATTCTTTTTTTCTATGTTTACTATTTTTTTCTTTTATTTACATAATTGAGCGTTTGTCAGCGGCTTCGCGTATTTGGAGCTAGAAAATTATCCCACAGGACAGTACTATCTAGATGTTCTTTGTTAGAGAGGTTTGGTTTCCGCACTTATTGTTAGTCCTTTGAGTGTAGCATTGACCGTGGGCCATGGCGGCCGTCGGTATTTATTCCAACCAGCCCACCTCTCTCCAAAAGTTGGTTTGACTCTTGGTCTGTTGAGAACCTCCGTGTAACTATTAGAATAAAAAATATTTTATTTATTAATCCGGGTTATAAAGTGTGTATCAAATTTCATCTAAATGCGTTCGGCCATTTTTGCGTGATTAAGTAACAAACATTCAATCTTTCATATTTTTGATATTATGGTAGGTTAGTAGGATAATATCATTTTACAGGAGTTTCAGATATAGAGAAACTGAACTATAAATCTAAATAAGTGTCTGTGCTTTCACCATTGATAAAACTATAGCCAATATTTCCAACCCTTTAACTGTACTCCGACATCCATCTTCCATCGTGTACCGCTAAAAAAACATCGACGCATCTCGCCCCCTCACTGCCACAGGCTGTTACCCAGAACGTTAAACCCGTTGCACACGAGAGCCACTCGTCCTCACTCGTCGTCGACGAGTTAAGCTTGTTTCAAAAAGTTGAAACACATTAACCTCTGTTGCTCTTTGAGATACGTATCGTGTGTAACGTGCTTTAGGTCTTAAGAGTAAAAAGCTTTTTGGAATTACGTTGGAAGACGTAACTAGATACCTAGATTCTGTTTCCTTTAATGAATAGAGTGGTGTCTAGTCTAGTAGAAAACATAAAATAATCAGCCGATAATGTTTCCATTGCTAGGCTACTTCTCTTTGAAAAAGAGTGGTCCGTAATACATCACGCGTGCCCACTGCGGGTTGGTATCTGTCACATGTCTTTGAATTTCTGTAATTTAGCTATTAAGTAATTGCGCCCTTTTTGTAACCCTCAAGTTATTCTTATATTGGGGTTAGAATGTTAAACACTGCCCTCAAAATGGTGAAGAAAAGCATGCTTAAGAAACCAGGATATCGTTGAACCAAACAATAGGTTTTTTTTTCTCTTCAATGAAGAACGTTAATATAAAGCCAAGAAAAGTATTAAAAGTCAAATTTTCCTACGGTTTATTGCTCAAAAATTGTTAATCAAATTAAACAATGTTCTACAGTTCCAACGTGTATTATTGTCGCCGGCATATTGTGACGTAATTTACTACAATACTGCCTTTATTACATCTCTGTTTTATGGCAATCGCAGTATGGTGGTGGTGGCATAGAGACAGCTGCTTCCCATTTTCTACTAAGTCCCTTAGTTGCCTTTTACGACATCCACGGGAAGAAATGGGGTAGTGACATTCTTTACGTCAGGCATTACCCGGAATAACTTGACGTCTAGTCAAAGCTATTTGTCCACATTTTCAAGGCTATGGTATTTCACGTAACTAACCAACTTATGCGTGTTCATTATAATTAAAACAGAATTGGCTAATAAACCATAACAATTATATGGTGTACGGCTATGCTGCCGTTAAATAGACGGTAATTATGCGTGTTAGTTTGCCGTTAATATTGCACGGGCTATTTAAAAATATAACATAGACCTCTACAGCAAAAGGTAAAGCAATAACGGTAGCTTGAACTGAGAGTGTATATGCAGCTAGACACCGGTTTCACACACAAAACAGCAATCATGATATTTTCATACGCTAAGTTAATGAGTAGCCTCTTCTGGCTGACGACTGTGAGATGACTGGTGGTCGACACTAGTAACCAGGGTCACCCTTCAGTGGTCTAGTATGCAGCGGCTGTTTAAAATGCTTGGATATTGTGATAGTGGAGCTAAACGTGTCGAGCAATAAAGGTTTAATGTCTCAACTTACCCCATCACAATCCAATGTTGGACGTAACCCTCTCTCCCAGACTGCGCCACAAGATTTTGTCCTCCGCCTTCCACAACTAGTCTGTCCCTGTCACCTAGTTAAACTAGCTGGAGGACACTACGCTTGCCGATACGCGGTCTACACTCCAGATCTCGTCTGCTTCATTGGCTATACGGGCCTTTGACAAACATTGCAACTTACTGCCACTTGTTTACTCTGCAAGCTTTGTCTATAACTCCAGTGATGATGATGTATTTTTCGTTTGTCGCCCCACTATAACTCTGAGTCCACTACCAAACTGTTTATAATTGCGAGCAGATTCTGTTTAATCATAAATCAACTTTCATATTGAGCGCGACCTTTTCGTTTTGGTTTTAGCCTCACAATAAGCCAATAAACGTTAATTAGACGAAAATTGTCGTTAATTGTACACCGTAAGCTATACTTAATTATTGTTAATTTTAGGGCAATTTGTGTTAACAAATAAATATGGGTAACCTTTAGAGCCGTGGTTGTGTTACTAATTTTTTCGAATACTTGTTTGGAAAAGTTTATTTGAATTTGTGTGGGTATTTACAAAGAGGGTTTAGTATGTTGCAATGTTTGTAATTTCATTGAGTAGTAACGTGAGTAGTAGATGGATACATTGATACAAACGAAGGTATTTTATTTATTTATTACAAACAGGTTGGCATGGCTATCTACGCGTAAACTAGAAAAATGAAATTAGCAAATGATTTTAGACCCTCAAGCGTAAAATATTTCTTTGGGACCATAAAATCTGCTTTTCATAGGAAAGTTGAATACCTACGCGGTATCAGGAATAGGGTATAAAGTTTACTTAACCTTCGTAGATAAGGGAGGATCTTCCGACTAGACGAGTGTCGTATTTGGTGGCTACCTTATACAAAATAGCAACGATATCCACGCGCAATCTACATATCATTAGGATTAAGAACATGAACAACAACGCAATGGGCGTTGAAACTTTTTGTTGGTTGTAAAAATAACTAGTTGTTCTATACATATGTAGTGGCATCCACACCGCCATATGCGAACACCACACTCCATACCATACCATCACATTAACCTCACGCAAAATTCAGTATGGCGCAAGCAGATTTTACCGCGCAATTAGCATAATATGTACAACGTCCCAATATCAGTCGTCGGGCAGTTGCCTCCCAAATACGATACCCATCTAGACGGAGAACCCTAACTTTTCTACGCAGTGTGAGTGTACCTCACACCTTCCCCAATCTTCCAAAAATATACAGCATAAATTTTTAACCAGTGCGCAAATTTTAACAAATCAAACTTAAACGAGTTATAGTAACCATGCAATTTTTATTTTGATGTATCTTAGGACCCTACCTTGAAAATAGATGATAGTTGGATTGTTTCCCCCGCACGCGGGGAGTGGCGGATCTATCTTCAGTGGTCGGCCGACACGTCATCGCCACAAACTTTATTGACTTATTTTACCAATAGCCAAAAGTGGAACAAAGGAATTATCACTGACCGAAATTTAAAAACGTTACTTAGCATGGCCTTTCGCTAAGCATTATTCGTGTCACCGTCGCACAACTGTTAAAATAGAAGTGCAAGATAAAGACGGCAACATATTTAAGAAAAATGTGCATGCCAAGTGACGTTAATTTGTCTCGCTCTTTGAAATTTTTGCGCATAGTAAACTATGGAGTAGACAACGAATACAAAATATTTAAAAACCTTAAACTTAAATTTTGATTAATGGTATGCATGGGTAAAAAAAATAAAATTAATTCAAATCGAATAATGGTTTGTTACAGAATTTGAATTCTTGATTAACGGAAAAATAAAGAAAAAATTCGACCACGTAAGATTTTGTAACAATCTTCATAAATGCTACCATAGTACAATAATATGATATGATAACAATTATTATTTTCGACAGGGCTTGTGGCTAAGTTACAACAGCTGCACGGGTCGGTCATTCAGGTTAAGCTACGCTTGCCGCGGTTTGTCCGTGGATGGTTGACCATCTTTACAAACCCTTCCGTGCCTCGGAAAGCACGTTAAGCCGTTGGTCCCCCTGCCAGGGTCGCGAGATTAGTTCGAAAGAGGTACCGTGGTCCTGGCATATGGGCAACTGAAGGAACACGGGTGGGTTTTAGTCATTAAAAGTCTGACACGCCCTTCTCCTCCACCCAGAGCGGGAGACGTCATTTGATGATATACCATCCAAAAAAAAAGCCGTCGGTCCCGGCTGTCTTTCGTATCTTAGACAGTCGTTACGGGTCGTCAGAAGCCCAAAAGTCTGACAACCAGTCTTACCAAGGGGTATCGTATTACCCAGTAACCGGGTACTGGAGGTTAGATAGGCAGTCGCTCCATGTAAAATACTGGTACTCAGCTGCATCCGGTGAGACTGGAAGCTGACCTCAAAATAGTTGGGAAAAGGCTAGGCAGATGATGAATAATTATTATTTTCGACTGTCATTTTACTTGCTGGTAGTTATTAAAAATATCTAGTAAATGTGATTGACTGTCGACTGATTGATCTCTCTATCGACAAAACCGAGCCACAGCTATTTGCACAACCAGAATTAAACAACTTGGTGCGTAAATTAGATCTTTCTAAAATTGCAGCAGAACTTTTAGGATCTCGACTCAAAGAAAAAATAAATTTGCTACGGGCACTACTTTTCCATAGTATTCATATAGAGAAAACCCGTTTGTCCCAATTTTTGCTCAAGACGGTGATTCAGTTTTACTGTAAAGATATAAACGGGCTAATGAAAATGTTTAATGTCAAATATGACAAAGAAGCTTCAGTGACAAGCGAATAAGGTATTACAAGGATTTATAACAGTTTGTTTTGTGAGTCAGGTGAGTGCTTCTTCTTCTTAGCGTGTCGATAGCAATCTAAATAGAGTTAGCCTAGAATTTGGCTACGAGCTTGGCATTTTCAGTAGCGTCCATCAACTCCTGTGGCGTGCAAACAACAGGACATGCTGGACAAGATATCAAGTGCCTCATCATTTGTGGGACAGCACCACATTTACACTCCAGGGCTGATTCGTCTATGAATCTCCTCCTGTACAGGTTTTCTTTACTCCGGCCTACCCCAGTCCGGAGTCTATTTAAAGAATTCCATGAAAGCCAAGGCAATTCGTGTTCAGTTGCGAGATTTTCAGCGGGTGGAACGAATGGGTTTGGTAGGTAAGCGCCTTGTCGCCACAGATCTAATCAGGTTAGTGCTAATCGTCATGAAAATCTAAATGTGTAAGTAGTAGTTTTATTTGTAATTTCCAAAAAGGTACATTTTGCATACCTTTGTTATTTACGATATGAAATTAAAAATAACGAAATAATCATCTAGAGGTATATAAAGGATGTTGGCATATAAGAGATTGATAAACTCCAACTTCGTTTCACCGATCATCATACATTTTCTTGGCAAAATCATTACTCTCCTTTGGGCCACAGTCAGGTATAAAACCTCACCTTTTACACACTTGTAATGCGACTCCATTCCTTCGTTGTGCTCTTGTATTTAAAGTGTCAGTACTTGACATATAGATATATTGTTGACGTACTTCAAACGTAAAAATGAATCACTTATTTTAATTATTACCTTCTAAATGAACGATTATTATAAGTTTTTGGGATAAAACAGACGTTCTTCTCTAGAAAATAGGGTGTTAACTCAATATTACTTTACAAAGTGAGAATAGATTGTTGCTGTAATGCTGTAGTGAAGGTGGTGAATTCCTCTTTCTGTTATCATCGTATTATTGGTATTGAATTCCTGCAAAATGAATGTATTAATTGCCCTGTGCAGGTACTTCTAACCTTGAAGGTACTGTTCAATTTTGGTTTATGGTTCTTCCCATTTGCATACATAATTTAGGTCGTCAGTAAATAGTAATAAAAAAAGAATGTTATATTATTCACAGTCACAAAAATAGACACATATATAGTCTAAATATAAAGTTTTTGGAAAGCCAACACTTATTATATTAAATAATTACAGCAAAATACTTTGTTAAGATATTAATTATCTGTGAACATGATGTCTGTCACATCTTTAGTTTTGTTCACTCTCTGGGATTTTGGATTTTGCCTAAGATGGCTGTTTATAAAAGTGTAACAATAAAAGATAATTGTATTTGATTAGATGTCTTGTTTTATTATAGTAACCACTAAAGTTTTCATAGGTTATGGGCCCAGACGCCAAATAGTGTCGAGTAGGAAGTAGATTGTCGAGATTTTTCAAAGATTTAATTTTATGCAACAAAAGCGTAACGAAGAAAAAGAAAATGGCCGGGCAGCAAACTAAGTTGTTTTACAATTTTCCCCAACTAAATCCAGAAGCTTTCGACAATTGGATGTTCAGGGTGAATTGTATTTTAGAAGAAAAGGGATTAAGTGAAGTTTTGTCGTTACCAAAAATCGAAGACTGTAATAAACAAGACGATGCAAAAGCAAGAAACATTATTGTTCAATGTCTAACGGATCAGCATCTAAATCTGATAAAAGAATGCGTTAACGCAAAGGATATGATATCCACTTTGAAAAGTACATTCCAAAGAAAAAGTGTAATCTCCAAATTAAGTTTGCGAAGAAAACTTCTAAACTTGAAACAGCAAGGAAATCTTCAAGAGTATTTTTCAAACTTTGATAACTTAATCAGAGATCTAGAGGTATCAGGAGACAAGATTAATGATACAGACAAAGTATGCTATCTATTAACAGGACTGAGTGAAGAATACAACCACATAATTACAGCTTTGGATGCGGTGAACACTGAAATAAAAATAGATTTTGTAAAAACTAAATTACTTGATCATGAAATAAGAAAAGAAACAGTTACAAACGAGCCACATACATCTTTTATATCGAATATAACCTGCTATAAATGTAAAAAGAGGGGACATAAGTCCTATGAGTGCTACAGTAGAGGACGAGGCAGAGGAAGAGGATATCGAGGACCAAGAACTCGTGGAGGAACTGCTCATCCTGCTGAAAGTCAACCAATTTTTATTGCCTCAAATGAACCACTTGTATGTAATAGTAATGATGGAATATTAACATTTGTTGTGGATTCAGGAGCAACTCAGCATTTCATAAAAGAATCTTATGAGAAATACCTCACAGATGTCAAGCAACTGTCACAGAAATTAGAAATCAAAATTGCTAATGGCCAAATACTGACAGCACATAAATCAGGATATCTTGATGGATATTACAAAAATGAACCATTAAGACTAGAAGTCATACTTGTACCGGGAATCAGTAACAATTTAATGTCGGTCAATAAATTAGCAGAACGAGAAAAGCAAGTAATTTTCAAAAAGGATAAGTTAATAATAACTGCAGGTAAAAAGAAATATTTTGGAGAAAAGAGGAATATGTTATATACCTTCTCAATAAAAATAAAAGATAAAGATGAATGTAATGTGATACAAGAAGATAATGACTTATGGCACAAAAGAATGGGTCATATGTGTAGAAAACATCTAGCTATATTAGGATTGCCATACAGTAAGGAAGTGTGTGAAGCATGCATGAGGTCAAAATCAACCAGACTACCATTTAACAGATTACAAAGTCCAAGGTCAAGTAAGATAGGAGATTTAATACACACTGATATTGCTGGACCAGCAAGAGAAGCAACTAAACAAGGATATAAATATTTCCAAACAATAACAGATGACTATTCTCATTATACTCAGACGTATTTGTTAAAAAGCAAAAATGAAGCCACAGATAAATTAATCAATTATATAATAGAACAAGAGAGGCAAGATGGGATAAAAGTGAAAAGGATCAGATGTGATAATGGAGGGGAATTCACAGCGGAAAGTCTCAAAAAGTTTTGTTATGAAAAAGGTATCAAAATTGAATACACGCAGCCATATAGCCCACAGCAAAATGGGAAAGCTGAACGTATGAACAGGACAATATATGATAAAGCGAGAACCATGTTAGATGAATCAAATCTACCAAGACACCTATGGGGTCAAGCAATCTTAACGGCTACTTTTCTTATCAACCGATCGCCATGTTCTTCAATAAATTATCAAGTACCTGCGAGGATCAAGAACAAGGAATTAATTTTAAATAAAATCAAAGTTTTTGGATGCAAAGCATGGGCACATATTATGCCCAAACAGGATAAATGGTCAAGACGAGCAGTGCCAGCTCGAATGATAGGATATTCTATGAATGGATATACCTTATGGAACCCAAAAACTGATGAGATATTTGTCTCAAGAGATGTAAGATTTGATGAAACAAACATAAAATATCAACATGAAGAACAAAACAAAAATATAAAAGGATACTTAGAAGAAAATGAAATTCAGAAAGAAATGTGTGTGAAACCAAAAGAAAAACAAATAATAAAAGAAACAAAGTATTCAGAATCAATACAAGAAGAAGAAAGTTTTTATGATCCAGAAGAGAATAATTACTCCACTCCAGAAAAACAAAACGAAGAAATCAAGCGAACAAGAAGTGGAAGAGAAGTAAAAAAGCCTAAACAATTTGATTTAAATACATATGAAGATTATTGTTTACTTTCAAGTGAAAGCGATCCTGCCACATACACAGAAGCCATTCAACAAGATAAAGAATGGAAAACAGCAATAGATAAAGAGATTAAGTCATTAAAGGAACAAAACACATGGATAGAATCAGAATTGCCAAAAGGAAAAAGTGCTATTGACACAAAATGGATTTTCAAAACAAAATCGGATGGAACTAAAAAGGCAAGATTAGTTGCACGCGGATTTCAACAGTACACAGAAGATTATGTTTATTCCCCTGTAGCCAACATAACTACCATAAGAATGGGATTATCAGAAGTAATAAATAATAACTGGGAAACAAAGCAGTTGGACATACCTACAGCATTTCTAAATGGAAATTTGAGCACAGAAGTTTACATCAAAGTTCCAGAGGGAATAAGTTCGGAAAATAAACAAGAAGGAACTGTTCTGAAACTTAAAAAAGCTTTATATGGATTGAAAGAGTCACCAAAATGTTGGAATATAAGATTTGATAATTTCTGTCAAACAATAAACATGAAAAGATCAAAATATGATATATGTTTATACATAGGAAAAGATATATGGCTCATATTATTTGTAGATGATATTTTACTGATGGGAAAGAGTAGTGAAATAAATAAAATATCAAGAAAATTGCAAGAAGAATTTAAAGCTAAAGATATGGGAAGAGTATCTAACTTCTTAGGAATTGAAATTATGAGAAATGAAAATACATTGAAATTATCACAAAAACTGTTTATTAAAAATTTATTACTAAAGTATAAGATGCAAGATTGTAAAGAAGTGAAGACGCCGATGGAAAACAATTTTCAAGTACCTGAAACAGAAGAAATAATTAGTGATATACCTTACAGAGAATTAATTGGAAGTTTAACTTACCTGGCTACAATAAGCAGACCGGACATCAC
Source organism: Aporophyla nigra (assembly GCA_947507805.1). Lineage (NCBI taxonomy): Eukaryota > Metazoa > Arthropoda > Insecta > Lepidoptera > Noctuidae > Aporophyla > Aporophyla nigra. Next base: position 5,267,570 of record OX382305.1, on the reverse strand, counting down.
TTTTGCAACTTCATTCCTCAGTCGATATCTTGATAAACCCACGAGAAGCTTATGGACAGCTGCAAAACGTGTATTACGCTATCTGAAGGGCACAATTAATAAAGAGTTGACATACTATTGTCAAGAGAAAGAAGAAAACACTAATAAATGTTCTAATATTTCAGCATTTTCAGATGCCGATTGGGCAGGTGATAAGATCACAAGGAAAAGTGTTAGTGGAGCACTAATATATCACCAAGGGAACCTAATTGCATGGTCATCACGAAAGCAGAGGACTGTATCTCTCTCCAGTGCTGAAAGTGAATACATAGCTGCTGCAAGTTGTGTCAGTGATTTGTTATTTGTGAAAGGATTATCAGTTGACTTTAATGAAAAGTGTAATATTGTGCTTTATGTGGACAATCAGAGTGCAATAAAAATGATACATAATTGTGAAAATACAAAACATTCCAAGCACATAGACATTAAATATCATTTCATAAAAGACATTGTAAACCAAAATTTTTTGATTGTTAAATACGTAAGTACCAGTGAAAATACTTCGGACATTATGACGAAACCACTGTGTAGTGTTAAGTTTTGCTATTTTCGTGACAAGCTGTTAGTTTTGTAACATTGTTTTTCATAGAATGTTTGCATTGTTTATATTTTAAGGTTATGTTGTCACTTGTCACTAGCTTGTCAAAATTATCTGTCAAAACTTATATATGTCAGTTTTAGTGTTGCAATTTCAAGAATTTAAATATTACTAAGTTTGTGTTGCCATGTTAAAGTTAAAGTTTGGTAGAATTTATTTTCATTTATTTATAGAAGCAATTTGTAAGTTTTCACAAACATAAAATTGAGGGGGGAGTGTTAAGATATTAATTATCTGTGAACATGATGTCTGTCACATCTTTAGTTTTGTTCACTCTCTGGGATTTTGGATTTTGCCTAAGATGGCTGTTTATAAAAGTGTAACAATAAAAGATAATTGTATTTGATTAGATGTCTTGTTTTATTATAGTAACCACTAAAGTTTTCATATACTTCACTGCTACCTTTTTCTGTGGACATAAATATATAAAAAACGTAATTTTGATCGCACCGATTTGTAAAAAAGTGACATAGATCCGTCGTCGATGAGCCCTACTGGGCGACTGATTTATGAACGAACGAGAGTGATGACACTACTTATTATAGGCAAAAAAAGAGATGGCGATAATGTGTATGCGCTTGGAATAAAATAACGTATGTGCCAAAACGAATTGCCGTATTTTATGAATGAAAAGTATTATTAAAACGAAAACTGTTTTACAAAAACTTAGATAAGATTATTATCAATGTTTTAAAGTAAACTATGTTTAATAAATCTAACGCATTGCGCCTTGAGGCTAAAAAAATCATAAACATGGATAGAACTTTGCGATTTTTTTGTATCGAGAAAATTTTATCGTATCGTGTATTCCTTTTACAGGATACTAGATCATATAGTCAAAAATCATACACTTAAATATTAAGTTCGGCTATCATATGGTAAGAAAGGTACACTTAAAAGAAAAAGCACGGTTTTCGCAATGTGTCACCTTTGTTTGTTTTGAAACTGGATTTTATGGTAACTTTTGCGCGGCGCCGGCGCGTTCGCGAAGGTGAACGACCGAGCGTAGCTACTAGTACCTACCAGCTGTTCGATCAGTCAAAATTGTAAGAATTTCGAAGTACCTACGCCGGCGTGTGGTTACTGACCTTTTACTATTTCGATATCATATTACGAAATATGTAGGGTGTCCACAGTTTACTGATTTAAGTTCGGATAAAAATTTAAAAAAAGTATCGAAAAAATAATTGAAATGTATTCTACTGCTGACACTGAAACACCAAAAAAAAATTTGCGCACTGGTTAAAAAATAGTCCTGTACAGAATTGTTGTGTCCGCGTGCGTGTATCAGAACGGTGTCGGTGTCAGTAAATATGTGAACGTCAATATACGTTTGACTAAACTGGCACTACTGAGTAAGTTCACGTTCGCACGGATGTAAAAATATGACGGCGGAATTTTTGATTGTTTGATTTTTAACAGTGTGATTTTTGACGCGTTTTTTTTTCTTGGTGAAAATCATCAAATGACGATTCTCGCTCTGGGCGGAGCGGCAGGGCGAGTCAGACTTTTACTGACTAAAACCCACTCGTCTTCCTTCAATTGCCTACATGCCAGGGCCACGGTTACTTTTTCGAACCAATCTCGTGACCCTGACAGGACCGTAGAGATCCTTGCAAGCTCTTTTCCGTAGAAAACGACGAACGACGAATAAATAAATAAAATTGTAATCGTGCACTTAGGCGCTGAGATACACTCTTTGGATCCTCAATGCTCAGTGCAACACCAAAAGAGGAAAATCGAATATATTTTACGTCCATGCGATCGTGTTCTTGGCCGAGTTGCTTGTTGAGATAACCTAAACTTATTCACAAACATGACCAAATTGTTTCGTAAGTCGCATATCTACAAGGATTCTAAAATAAATAAAACCCGAACTCAATTGTTTCAGTTAACCCTTTTAACGACTCGCTGCACCGAGAATGACCTCGTAATGTATATTATGTACAATAAACTGAAGGCATGACCCTTGACCCAGTGGCATTTGACCCCTCCCCCCTACCTCTACAGTGCGCGTAATCGAATTCTTCTGTGGACCTTAATTATACTGTCTTGCTTAGAAATTCTTCGTTTAATGATAAAACTTCCTCCTTTCGTATTCATTGCTGGCTGTAAACCCTGAGCCTCTTTATTTTTAATAAACAAAGAGACAGTGGATGTTGTTTTTAATTTTTCATCCGTGTTTTTATTTTTTTGTACTTGTGGGGAAAAATGTAGGTGTTTCATCAAGTTAAGGGTTAATAGAAGAGTGGTACATTTATATTTGTGTAGGCTTAATAGCGTCTTGGGCAGGACTAGAATAATATTAGTGGCTAATTGTCTTCAAGTTGGTAAATTGTTATAATTTTTTGTTCTTGTATTTTTAGGTTTACGTACGTTCTAATACAGAAATGGAACTCTTATGGGATCACTTTGACGGCTGTCTGACCGTCCATCACAGTCAATTGGCTCTGTATTTATTGGACTGATAAAACCGAAAATGTTGTGAGCCAAACACGCAAACGTAAATAAATCAATTTTAAATCTCACTTTTGGGAGGCTAACGATAAAATTGAAAACGAAAATTTTGCAAACTTTTCTGACCAGCACAATCTGTCTAATATCTTATCTTAGTAGATTTCATAGTAAAATCATGTCGTTATTTTGGATCATTATGTGGCATTACAGTTGATATGGACACTTTTAACTTTACACGTTACACTCTAAAACGTTACGTGACAAGCGTAGTATTTACAAATAAATGGAAAACAAAGTTAGAAATTATTTTACTTGTGTTTTTTTATAGTTATGACGTATAAGAAGTTTGACAATTATTGAATAAAGTGAAAAGAAAGAAAGAAGGAAGAAATACAACTCAGAATACAAACTCATATTGCCAGCGACGCGTTGGCTTACTCGTTTTGTCCTCCATCTGATCCACCAGGTCATTGTGTTTTAAGAACTGCTTGCTTATATCTGAACTCTATTAGAATATTTAAATTATAATATAATACTAGCTGACCCTGCAAACGTTGTTTTGCCGGGTGAAAAGAGTGAAAATTTAGAGTTGTATGTATTTTTCAATGCTCAATCATAATAAGGAATATTTAGAGGTGGACTACCCCTAACATTTAGGGGGATGAAAAATAGATGTTGGCCGATTCTCATAGATACCGGATAAGCACAAAAAATTTCATCAAAATCGGTCAAGCCGTTTCGGAGGAGTATGGCAACGAAAACTGTGACACGAGAATTTTATATATTAGATTTTAAAGCGTGACTGCCTCGTTGGTGTAGTGACTGCTGATCATGAGGTCCTGGGATCGATGCCCAGGTCGGGCAAAGTATTATTGGGTATTTTCTATCTGAAATTTCTCAGTGGCAGCCCGGAGTTTGGATATCCTAACCTATCCGGTAGCTGAAAAAATGTTGGTATACTACAGTGACAGTGGCGTGATGTTACGTTTCTGTATAATAATTCAAAGCGTGTCTAATACAAATTGATGTATTTTTTTTTTTTAATAATTGCCATGCTTTGCAGGTGGCTTGGTGATTGCAGTATGGTGGTGTAATGTATAGAGAACGCTGCTGCACATTCTCTAAAGTCTGTGCCAGATGTGAGAAAAATAAAAGTCATTGACACCTGCTTATCAATGTTTTCAAATTACCGTTTCGGCCGTGATAGCGACACTTTCTTTACATTTATTTCGTATCGTTTTGAAATAGTTGTATACATTGGAAGGCGGGTGTCAAAGACTTTTATTTTTTCACATCTGGCACAGACTATAGTAACTTCTTTAGTCGCCTTCTGCGATACCCACTGGAAGAAATGGGAAGGTTCCTACTTTTAACGTCGGCAACACATGGGACCTACACCCTAGTAACTTACTGGAATTGCTTGATTAGCTTGCTTAATATTTTTGTTTTTTTATTTTATTTAATTGGCAAGAAAAACTACTTTCATAAAAATCACAACTTCTAGGGTGGTAGGTAGAAAATACAGAATAGCACTACTAGGCTACGATACTTACGTATTTTTTTTTGCTACATTTCATTCATATTTTTGGTCACACACACACACCTTTGCTTTTCTAAAGAAAAATCCAAAAGTATTTCCTTATATAACCAACTATTGGATAAATATACTGATACTAGAACATTTAAACTAACTGAAACTCAAAGGCACGTCAAAAAAGTCTCCCAAAGAAGGTAACATATTTAACTGCCACGCGAAACAGCGTTTATTTACATAATAAAGGCATTAGAACAAAGTAAGTTCTAAACAGAAGTAAATTTTTCTTCCGCGGCTATAATAGCCAACAGGAAACGCAAACAATTTGCCAGTTAGAAAAGAGATTAAACCGTCATTAATCGTTAAACTTACTAATGTCCATAACTTCCTACACTAGGTTACCTAGGTAACCATTAATATCACGTTAAAGTTACTAACCTTTAGTTACCACAAAATGTAGAGGCAAAAGGTTCACTATGAGTTGTTTTGCCGCTGATAGTGCATCATTGTAATAGTCACAATGATCTTTGTTGTCGTTGTAACAAGGATACTTTTGTGTTGCTGACACTGAGACTTCTGTCAAAATATCAGCGAACTTTATTCTCGTAACAATAGTTTGCGTCTCAATTCGTTCTAGATTTTGGTTTTTTATTTAGTAAGCGGTAGGAACTGTTTCTTTCCGTGCGTTTCATAAGATGTGACTAAAAGACTTACTAGAGAATGGGCAGCAGCGTCCTCTATGCATTTTATCACCATACTGCGATTGCCAACCCGCCTGCCAAGTGTGGCGATTATGCTAAAGCCTCCCAAATTGGGGAAGGCCTATATACAGCTTATATGTAAAATAGAAATAATAAGTAATCCTTTGTTTTTCACAAAAATACTAATCACTAGGCTGTTTCCTTTAAATCTATATATAATAATAATAATAATAATATCGCCTTTAAAGGCCGGCTTGAGTGGAGATTCGCAAGAGCAAACGTGCTCGGGGAAAGGAAGTATTCCAGTAAGTGTTCGTAGGGATATTGACCATCTTCTGGGCTCTGGGATTGTTCTGAAAGCCGTGGAATACCTCTCCACTTCTCAAGCACCTCAGGAAGTGTTGCCCCCTTGTCACTGCGTCACTATGTGCCTGCGACGGTTTCCGGGGGCCCATTATTGAGTGTGCAAGTCACCCCCTGCCATTTAATCCGTGTAAATACAAACATTGATGCGGCAGGGGCCATAGACCTTCCATAGTTCTTGGTAACCAGTCCATTTTAGCCAGTCAAATACATAGTCCAACATCTTGGTTTCCATATCCTGCACTAGTCCAACACCAACCGGAGGTTGTCCTTGGGTGCACTTGCACAGTGCATACCGGGATAACCGTCGGTTAGTGCCTCACTTCATTTAAATTTGCTAAGGGGCCTCTGCGAGTTGGCTTCGGCCCCTCGTACGCCTTCTAAAAGACCGGGATCCTAGGATCCCGAGATATATAAATATATATATGAAAATAATAATAAATAACGTTTATTTTCTCCACTACATAATGATAATTGAGCACAATATATAATAGTGGTAACAAAAATACATTGATGTTGTGGAGACTGGAGCCTGTACTAGGAATACCTGTGTTACAGGTCTCCAGGCTCCCAAACTAACCGGACAAGCTACAGTTATACAAAAAACTACTAATCGATGTTGAAGTGAAAAACAAAAATCTAATATATAAAATTCTCGTGTCACAGTTTTCGTTGCCATACTCCTCCGAAACGGCTTGACCGATTTTGATGAAATTTTTTGTGCTTATCCGGTATCTATGAGAATCGGCCAACATCTATTTTTCATCCCACTAGTTAGAGGTAGTCCAAACCTATTTTTTTTTTTTTTTTTTACTTTTATTTTATTATGATTTGGCATAAAAAATACATACTACTCTAAATTTTCACTCTTTTTCACCCAGCAAAACAACGTTTGCTGGGTCAGCTAGTTACTCTATATAAATGTATGTTTTGTAAAATATTAAAAAAAGCCTCATTAGTCTAGCGATCCCGAGTGCTATTGCTGAGCATGAGGTCCGAGATTCGATATCCAGGCCAGGCAAATTGTTATTGGGCTTTACCATTAGGCATTCCGCATCCTCGAGAAGATGAGGAGGAATCAAATAATATTTTGTTGCAGCCGGTATGGATTCTCATTTTGAAAGCACCCTCGAAAACCATGAAAACTATCTCACTCTGTCTTTCTATTTTGTGTAAATAATAAAGAGTCGCATGAAGTCACACATAATAGACCGTGGTGATGTTCATCATTTCAGCCGCAAGACATCCACTGCTGGACTTAGGCCTCCCCCAATTTGGAGGGCTTTGCCATGATCGCCACGCTTGGCAGGCGGGTTGGCGATCGCAGTATGGTGGTAAAATGCATAGAGAACGCTGCTGCCCATTCTCTAGTAAGCCCAGGTGATGTTACGTAACGCTTTTTGCGTTGAGTGGTGATTTTTATAATTTAATTCCTAGTTATTCCCAAGCTGCGTTAAAGAACTACGTTCCAATTAAATTAAATTAAAATAAAGCAAATCAAAACATATTTAGTTAAGTGAGAGATTTACAGATCAGCCTCTTATAATTGTTTGCTCAATTTCAACTTCTGAACATGTTTACTCGCAGTTCTACGAGTTCTGTGCTGATATACTATTCTGTGAACTGGCGTCACGTGCGCCGAACGTGTTTCAAAAAGTATAAAATTTTAGAGTGCAGTCACAGTTTAAATACTGTTACAACGTGAAAGTTTAGTAGGACACGTATTGTTCTGTCAAATGTGTCTAGATTTTATCTAGATTTAAAGTTCTTGTTTCATAAGATTCTTACTTTTTGACTTTTTTACAAAATGTATTTGAAAAATCCAATCGTTATGCTTCCTAAGTTCTGAGTTGAGATACACGCTTAGTGCCAAATGTGTGCACTGACTGGACAAGTACACTCAGTTTGTGTGATATTTCAGACAGCTAGCTATGTACATGGTCATGGTGACATGGTAACTGCCCCGTTGGTCTCGTGGTCGCAAGCGCGACTGCTGAGCGTGGGGTCCTGGGTTCGATTCCCGGGTCGGGCAAACTGTTACTGGGTTTTTCCATTAGGAATTTCTTAGTAGCAGCCCGGAGTTTGGAAGTTGGCGGTGTGATACCCCCGTGCCTCGGAAAGCACGTTAAGCAGTTGGTCCTACGCCTGATCTCTCTCCGGTCGTGTCGGATTGCCGTCCCATCGGACTATGAGAGTGAGGGAAGAGTGAGTGCTCCTGTGTCTGCGCATACACTTGAGCACTATAATATCTCCCGCGCCGATGGCTAGTCTCCGTTGAGATTGGCCGCCGTGGCCGAAATTCGGTCTGGAGGACTATCTATATACATGGTGACATGATATGACCAAGATTATGTCTTGACTTTAAAAGATACGGTGGCTTCTGAGTTTGTTTCGGCCTTTCTTCTCAGAGTAATCAGATAGGATACGCCGACCTCTTCTAGTTTAAAAAATATCATTGACGTGTAAAAGTGTTTGCACAAACCTATTTGGAAATAAAATCATTTATCATTTAAAAACAATTACTACTGCTAAGCAACTCGAGTAACGTTTTATTTACGGGTTCGATTCTCAGGTCGGGCAAATTGTTATTGGGTTTGTCCATTAGGAATTTCTTAGTAACAGCCCGGAGTTTGGATGTTGGCGGTGGGGTACCTTCGTGTCTCGGAAACCACGTTAAGACGTCGGTCCTGCACCTGATCCCTCTCCGGTCGTGTTGAATTGTCGTCCCATCGGACTATTGGCAGCGAATAGTGAGTGCCCCCATGTCTGCGCACACACTCGTGCACTACAATATCTCCCACGCCGGTGGCTAGTCTCCGTTGAGATTGGCCGCCATGGCCGAAATACGGCCTGGAGGACTATAGTTACAGTTTAAGATACTTTAATTTAATACAAAAGAATACAAAGACAAACAAGATATACAGAGATACAAAGATTATTGTAAATACTAAACAATGATCGCGCGATGATGATAAAATCATCAAGCAATTGGTTGTTTGTCGATTTATTTTGTAACGATAAAAGGTACACAAGACTACCTAAATGTCCTTTTGATTAGTATTGTTCGTCAAATCGTTGACCTTCGTAAGTTCTGGTCAGGTCCACTCCTACATGTGTGGTTCCTTAATCAAAATATGCATAAGCATAATTATACGTATAATCAGCCTATATCGTTCCCACTGCTGGTCACCAATACAGAAACTGTTTAGTATTTATACACACAAGCGACACTTTGTCCACGGTTACAGTACACGCGTGTCGTTCGTGTGTATAGGTGGTATTATTTTCGTCATAACCTCAAATGACTGCATTCAACAGGCTATTAAACTTCATATAGGTTATTAAACCTTAACTCTGTGGCTTTTATGGAATTCCACATAATCGTGGGTTTCGAATAGCCAGTAATAGCATAGCATAAGTGCAGTAATGCATAGTAAGCGCATAAATCTCCTTTGTCGGAAAGGTCAAGGAAACGGACGCTCTGTGTATAAAACTGCAGGTTATATAACGCAAATGCAAATTTAACAGAAAAAATATAACGAGTTTTATATTATACTTTATGTCACGACAAAACGTAACCTTTTCTTGGGACGTGTAGGCAGAAGAACTGAGTAGGTACCTACTGATATTTTAGCCCACAGAAACAAGGAGGAGGTTCCCAAATCGTAGTTTTTTTTTTTCATGTCATGCATTTCTTCTCCAGAAACGTCAAATTTTGACGGCACTGTTTTTTCTGTACGATGATTTTCGGTCCTATTTTTATCCAACTTCGGAGGGTAATGTGTTTATGATCTGAGAGTAAACGTAATATTAGCTCTGCAATGAGTTTTACTATGCTAAACTTTAGGTTTCAATTTTAATTTAATAACTAGCGAGCTGCTCCCATTTCGCACGGTTTCTACGATTTCAGAAAATATCTAAATTTCACAAATAAATCTTCCGAAATAAACTCTCTCAATTAAGGTTAAACCTGCACCAAAATCCATTATGAGTGGTTTTACAAGAACTAAGTGGCACATAGACACTCTCATATTACACAATAGGCATAATTGACAGTCCCTTATGCAAGCATGGAGGCTGAAGACACCGTTGCGATTGTACTTTTCAAATGTACAGGCGCGTCGCGTCGCCCAAATTAGGACTGAAATCCTCGGGACACCCAGAACTTACTCGGGCGTTCTCAACAGACCAGGATATAAAGTCAACTTCTGGAGGGTGGTGGGCTGGTTGGAATGGAACGGCTGCTATGGCCAACGTGCAATAGTCCACTTGATAGGACTAAGTGCGGAAACCCAATCCACTAACATAGAGACACAGAAACAAAATGCGACTTTATTTTATTTAAGTAAACAGATGTTGAATAAGTCACCTGCATTCGTCAAGGGAATGATTCTAGATTCTAAGCATCTTTCTAAATAACTTTCGATATACAATAACTCGTAACCGTGTTTAAAATAAATTAAACCGCCGAAAAAACTGAAAAGCAAAAAATAATAAACCTTAAAATTATGAGTCAGCGTTTTGAGTGATCTTTGTTCATTGATTTTTCAGCGCCGACTCAAAATATTAAGATTTATTATTTTTTGCTTTTCAGTTTTTTCTTCGGCGGTTTATTTTTTTGTTAAAAAGTATATTTTTTTTGTGGCTTTAATATACTAATAATACTTGGCAAGGTATACCCTATCCAATGAAAAAAGAATTATCAAAATCAGACTACTCTGTCTAAAGTTATGCGTCGTTATACATTACAATCAGTGAGTGAACAATCAATCATCCCCTGTTTTCTGACCCTTAGGGTTTGATTTTGTTTTCCAAATTTATATGGGACCACCCTCGGAGTATAACCCTTTCCAATAAAAAAATATCACAATTGGACTACTAAGTAAAAAGTTTTGCGTGGTCCTCCGTTTTTTTTCGTCGGTTAAAAATTCATAGATGCATCGAAGTAGTCTGTCTACTGTTGAGGGTGATTATACTTGTGAAGGGTGGGCATTTTGGGTGACTGCCTTATGTTATTTTGATGTTCGAAAAGTGCTGATCCTCAGCCTAATTTGAATACCAATTTATTTTTTATTTTTATAGATATTTAAACAAAAAAAAAAAAAAAAAAAATTTAAACTAACCCGTACATTTATCGCCTTAATGAATGCAGGTGACTATATCGTTATCCTGTGGAAAAACGTTAGAAAATCTAATCAAATAGGTTTTCAACTTTATCGCTAAAGTTTTAGGTTCAAGATAGATTGGGGAAATTTGACAGTTTCGGGTAGCTAGATGTGCTGGCGTCTATACATCTATCTGAATTGATTTTCTATGGCTAGACTTCGAAGATTTTCATCTGTGTTATCTACTGGAAAAATGTTTTTATTCATCGTGATAATCCAGTGAATTTTATACCCTGTTCCTCATACCTCAAAATTAAATTAATAAAAAAAGGTAAATTTCACAACAGGTAACCAAAGGTAACAGGTAACAAGGGTCAAACCATGAATAAATAATACGTTATTGTGTGAAAACACCGGATGTCCGGTTACCGGGCACACAGAAAGGTGTAATTAATGTGTTTTATGTGGCTTGCGATCATAATAATAGCCATGATGACGAAAAACCGTAAAATATTATTTGTCCATTTCACACAGCAAACGTTATGACCAATGCTTATTAAACTGGACTTAATTATCAAGACGCCAGAGTCACGAGGCCGTGAAGAGCTTGTGGCTGTTATAACAGTTGCACGGGTCTATCAATAATTTAAGCTAAGCTTGCCGCGGTTGGTCCGTGGAAGGGTGACCATCTCCTGCCAGACCCGCGAGATTTGTTCGAAAGAGATACTCTGGCATATGGGCTGAAGGAACATCGATAGGTTTTCGTCAATAAATATCTAACACGCCCTCCCGTTCCACCCTAGAGCGGGAGACGTCATTAAATGACGCCCCACAAAAAAAGGGTGACCATCTTAACATACCAAGGCCCTACGTGCCTCGGAAACCACGTTAAAAAATTGGCCCGGCTGCCATTCGTCGATCTTCCACAGTCATTACACCTGTGAAGGTGACTTTATTTAAGGCATATTGTCAGTCATTTTACACGTGCAGCCTGTGGGCCAACTTTACGCAGCGCACATACGAGTATTTCCATCTAAAATCCGGTCAAAAGTCGAATTTACGAATTTAAACAAAAACCTATCAAAGCCACACATTTTTGCAGCTTAATAACCGGTCCATTGAAAAAGGGACACATCTGTGACTCAGGTAGTCGACTCTTCCCGCACAAGCAGTCGGAACCCAGTCGTTGTCTAAACCGCATGTCTTTGTTCTCGGCCCTTGTTTATTTTCACTGCATTGGAGTTTGGACTGTACGTTTGGTGTGATAAATTGTGGAAAAAAACATTGTGAATGTGGAAATACAAGGTACGCACATTATTTTAACATAACAATTATTTACTTTATGTTTTATTTATGTGTTCAAAAAAATGTAGAAAGATGAACCAAAAATTCGAAATAAATTGTGTAAAATATTTTCTTAAATCGTGTTTTTGTTTATTTGTCAAGGCTTGTCAAACCTTTATTTTAAGATTAATATGTTGCCTAGAATATGTTTTAGTAAAAACAATAAAAATTTGCCGCGCCTGCGCGCGCCATTTTTGTTTTTTATTTTTTGAAGATGATAGTCTAAAATGTGGATATATTTGACTTAACGTTGATATATTTTTTATTTTCAGATAATGTAGAATCAACTTTTAGTTTTAACAGAAGAGCTTTTTACGACAGTATGCGTGACTGTAAAGGAAAGAAAATTGAGGAAAAGTTGGAGTTTTTGGAAACAAAATTAGTTGAAATAACCAAATGCCCTGGTTATAAAAAAACTATCTTGGATCGTACTCTGAGATTTTTTATGACAGAATTCAAACGAAAATGGATAGCAGCCAGTCGCAAAGAAGAGCGTTTTTTGCGTAATAACGACAAATGGCTCAAATCGTCTATACAGTTGCAGAAATTCAGTGCAGAGCTTAAGCCGGGTCGGCCAACAAAATCTTTTGAAAACTTAAGTGAGCGTAGTAAGCGATGAAAAACTAGTGAGATACGGAAGCAAATACCTGCTGAAGAACTAATATATGCAGCTGGAGTCAGTCAACGCATTATTGGAAACAGTAATACCTCAGCTATGATAAAAGAAATAGTGGCAACGCCAACAAGAGCGTCGAAAGTTCGTAAATCTTACACTTATCCCAAAAGCAAATAAGTGTGAAAAAGCACACGCCACAAGAGGCACTTTCAATTTATATTGAAGGTGACTTCACAAGAAGGCAATGGGAAATCCTACTAATATTATAAATGCGAAAGTTTGTGAGGATGGATGTGAGTGTATGTTTGTTACCCTTTCACGAAAAAACTACTGGACGGATTTGGATGAAATTTGGCACACAGATAGTTTATAACCTGGAATAACACATAGGGTACTTTTTATCCCGGTAGTATGTTCCCTCGGGATAATTTCCGACCTCCACGCGGGCGAAGCCGCTGGCAAAAGCTAGTCCTTTATAATGCTAATAGGAGTATCTATCCATGTTACTCATTAATACAAAAGGCAAAAAAGGATTGTTACCCCAAGGAAGATATCATACGCATTACTGAAACGTGCATGGAAATCCAACTGCAAAAATATAGATGAAGACGATAAAGAGGAAGAGGAAAATTAAGATAGTTTTAGGAACTTAAGTTGCAAAAACATTTTTTTTATATGAATGCACTTTTTAATATCATTAAAGATTACATTAAATAGTATTACCATGTTTTATTACTAAATAAGCCATTAAATAATTTTGACCGGATTTGAGATGGAAATACTCCTGTGTGCAGCGGGCGTACAGCGCACTGCGCGTACAGTACAACAATGCCTTCAGGATACTGTTGGGGCTTCCGCGGTTCTGTAGCGCTTCGACCATGTTTGCGGAGGCCCGGACCGATGATTTTTTCGCCATCATAAGGAAGAGGAGTGCTTCACTTCTAAATCGCCTGCAAAGCAGCTCAAACAGTCTCCTGAGGGTGTTGTCCGAGCGGTGGGACCTGTCCCTGATAAAGAGGTGGATGCAGCGTCATGTTAGCGCTTCTCCTCGTATTATTTGACATGTGTTTGTAAATTTATTGTGTATGTCTAATTTTATAATTGATTGTTTTTTATGTGTATTATTTTATTTAAATTTTTAATTTCAATTAATTTAATTGTAGTTTTTATGTTATGCTCATGTAATTGTATTAATTGGTGATTATTTTAATGTTGTGTTTTATTGGATTTTATTTTGTAATTTTAATGAACTTATAACTTGCAATTATGGACTATGTCTGAAATAAATGAATTAATAATAATAATTACAGGTAGTCAGAAGGCAAAAAGTCTGATAATTTATAACCAGTCTTACCAAAGAGTATCGTATTACCCAGTTACTGAGTCTTTGAGGTCTGATAGGTACTCACTCCATGTAAAGTACCGATATTCAGCTGCCTCCGTTTGGACTGGAAGCTCATCCTAACATAGCTGAGAAAAGGTGCTTGCCTATGTATTACTATTTATATTGTTTAACGTTCCGTGTGTAAAGCATAGCATCATCCCATTTTTCGAGGGTCTCATAAGAGGCGACTAAGCGACTTACTAGAGAATTGGCAGAAACGATCTCTATTTATTTTACCACCATACTGCGATCGCCAACCCGCCTGCCAAGTGTCACGATTCTGTCAAAGTCCCCAAATTGAGGGAATGTTCAGCAGTGGCCATCATTTGGCTGAACGATGTATTTTATTTAACTGAAAATCTGTCGTTGTACTTAATGAACTGTAATTTATAATGATCATGGTTTATTTACGGACGCAATATTTCATTTATCGTTGACATTAATTGATTAATGGGTTGGCACAACACTAGGCCACGGCCCTATTATTATGAGTGAATTAAATGTGAAGTAAAATGTGTGAGTATTGCCAGTATTGTTTACTTATTTCAATCAACACTGATTTCATACGTGTTTTAACAGAAATAGTAACGTAGGAAAGTGTGTATTAATTACGGACTTTTTAGTTCGATATTGAATGTTTCCATAAAAATAATAATCGCAAAATGTTGTGTGATATCCCATACCCGTAGAGTATTAATGACACCTTATCAAAGAATCAAATGGCATATGAATTTTACTTTTTCGTTTTAATTTTTCATAGAAAATAATTCGACGTCGCTATTGTAAAAAACCCAGTCGTCAGACAACCTCGCATTTTTCTAGCTTTTAATTTGAATTATTGTTTTGAATGAAAAGATTAACTCGTACTTATCAATGAAACTTACAAGAAATAAACCCATTAAATACTTAAATAAAAAAAACATAAGCCGGTTGATTCTTCATCATGGCCTCATTAATAGTCTTGAGTTTTGGGATATCGATAGGGACACGATACATAATAGGAGTAAAGGGTAAGTGTTGAGAATGTGCCCCCAGAGCCAAATGTAATGTACGCTGCTCATTTGCTTTACTATTTATGTAGTTTTTGACTGCCTAGCTCTTACTGTCATTGTGTGACCTTGAATAATGACCTGATTACAGGCATTTTTTTAAATTTCTCTTTCTCTAAAACTAATAGAGCTAGGAATGTTATTCTAAAGCCAAACTGTAGACAACATTATGAAAAATATTACATATATCGATCTTACTGATTTTGCTAAAAAAAAATATATTTTTTTAACAGAAATAATTTTGTTTTGGCTATTATTAGAAAGTTCTTACAGAGTGACCACTTTAAAAAAATCATAGAAAATATAACCTCATCATCATCATCCTATAGCAGTCCACTGCTGGACATAGGCCTCTCCAATTGCACGCCATTCAGCCCGATTCTCGGCAACTCTCATCCAGCTGCTACCAGCCACCCTGCGAAGATCATCGCTCCACCTAGCCTGAGGGCGTCCTACCTTACGTTTGCCGATTCGCGGTCTCCACTCAAGAACACGTCTACCCCAACGGTATAACCTGCCAATACATAACCTGCTCAATACTTAACCTGCTATACCCTTTATAGGTAGTAGGCATAGGCAGCAGAAGCAGAAACACACCTGTGTTCTCCGAAGCTATATCCAGAGGAGCAGCTATAGTCCACTCACATTTCATCAGTTATGTTTAAGCCCCAATTAATAGGGGGCGAGCCTATTGCCATCAATCAGGGGCAAATCCAGGCTCCGGGCTGCTATTGAGATATTCCGGACGCTGTCGACCATACACTACACGTACTCCCACAAAACACCCTCTCCCCTCTCGTACACCACACCACACCACACCACACCACACCACACCACACTCCATCCCAATTCTCATCCCATCCCCCACACACATACTCACAAATACATATAGCAAATCAGGTCATTATGGGTTTATTGTTAGAATCACACTCTTAAATAAAGGTTTATTTTGTATACGTAGTAACTAGTAGAACACTGACTCCTAGGTCACAGGGTTTCCCTAGTTTAGGAGCCAGAGTTTTCCACTATTTGTGCAGCCTTTTCCCAAAAACCAATTTAACTACCTATGTGAATTGTTTTTGTTATTGTATACAAAGGTTTTTTTTTTTGTGTCAATAAACTTATTTTATTTTATTTTTTTAAGCCTGATCTCTCTCCAGCCGTCTCGGATTATGTGCTATCCCATCAGACTACGATAGTGAAAGGTGAGTGCACCTGTGTCTGTATACACACTTGTGCTCTATAATATCTTCCACACCGAAGGCTGGTCTCCGTTGAGATCGGCCGCCATGGCCGAAATAAGGTTTAGAAAAAAATATTATTCCAGATAGAAAAAGCCAATTACACTTTGTCCTAATCCAGATATCGAACCTAGGGTCAGCAGTAAAAATAAACCAACGTACTAGTTAAAAAAAAAATCAGTACCTAATTACTACATGTGTACGTATATTTTTTTACTATCAAGCTAAACATTTCTGCACAAATTGATAAAAAAAGGTTAACAAACGCTAATTTATGATAACAAAACAGACGTTGCATTATAACATGACAAAGCTTTCATTTCTATTTTCCTTCCATGCAATGCTTCACCAAAATCAACCCTATTTATCCGAGCACAAGATTCAGTGTTCACCAAACAGTATGCTACTTTGCCACACAAATTGGTTGTACTACGGTCTATAAGAGGATAGTGACGTCATTGAGCGACTCAGAAGAATACTTATGTTCCAAGTCCAGAGGGACAATCTGAGGAGTACCGAGTTTCATCGCAGAGGATTTTGTTTTGTTTTTTGTAAGGGAAGGTCGATGTTGGGAAGAGTGTTTTGAATGGGAAATATTTAACTGAAACAGTTTGCAACTTTTTGCACGTCTAAAAATAGACAATTTCGTTCTCATAGATAGTTGCAGCAGAACTAAGCTAGTACACCCCGACCAAATCAGTTAGGTTAGATTAGAACTGTGACTAACTGCGTGCGGTCATTCTTCTTAAAATTTAAAACGACATAATATAATTATATTTAATCGAAAATCTCGTAATTCTCACTTTGCGCTGCTAAATGATTGAACACTGTAATATACCCCTCTGCGCATCTTCTGGTCAATTTCAAATAACTCCTTGGAAGTAGCACTCACTCTCACACTACATTCGTGGCAGCGGCGGACAAGCGCTACATCCAATTTGGTTGCATTTATTTGAATATATATTAGTATTTTTAGGACCCCAAAAAATAGGAATTATTTAAAGGTAGAATTGCGAGCAAAAATGCAAAAAAAACTTTATTTCAGACATGGATAGTCCATAGGTTGTTTCGTGATGGGTTAGTAACAGAAAATACTTTGTGTGTATTAGTATTGTTAGTAGAGACACAAAATACAATTAAATTGCCTAAACCCTCAAGCCTAAGCCCTCAAGGTTCAGTATGGAAGCACCATAGCAATAGCACAACAAAAACACGACAAGCACGAGCGACGAGCATAGTAAAAGAACGACCTCATTAATAAGAATTCAATATAACTGTTGAAGCGAAAAACAAAGTGAAAGTAACTTGTAGTTCACAAAATAATTAAATCACCTAACTGAAATACAATAATGTTATAGAGATGATAGTTCAAGGGTCATAAAGTAAAGGTCAGATATTCAATTTCAGCGGTGAAGCTTACTCAGGTACCTTAATATAACAAAATTGAGCAATGGTTTGTATTTATTTATGAAGACAATTTATTTTGATAGAGACTAGTACCACCGAAGAGTGACGAAGATTATTACATCTTAAACAAAACATAGGCAATCATAGGAACTACTGACAGAAGTTTAAACTAGGAAAAAATAATGTTATTGAAATGTAAACTTCTAAAGCCACATTAAGCAATTTTTGGTAGAGGCAAAACAATAAATATAAGTTCGTGTCACCGATATGACGCATTGTTGTTTTTCCAAAGTTTTAGGTTATGTAACACGGTTCGTAAGGTGAGTGTAACGCATCGGTTGATACCTTTGACCTTCAAAACACTTTGCGCTTTGGGGCGGTCCACTGCGCTCTGGCAATCGATGTATCCTTACCACCCCATGCGCAGCTACTAAGACATACTTATACGCCTATCATAAAGAATTACTATTAGACTGATAATGGTCTTGTTTTTACGATCATATATTAAACTAGCTTCTGCCCGCGACTTCGTCCCCATTAAATTTCTTGTTCCCGTCGCGTCGAATCGCCTACCGGTGGGATTTTCCCCGTTTTTGCAACATTTTTCATTACTGCTCCGCTGCTTTTAATTGTAGCGTAATTTAATATAACCTATAGCCTTCCTCGGTAAATAGGCTACCCAGCACAAAAATAATTTTTCAATTCGAACCAGTAGTTCCTGAGATTAGCGCGTTCAAACAAATAAACTTTTCAGCTTTATAATATTAGTTTAGATATATAGTAATATAGTATAGACTACAATTTATTACAACAATGAAAAGGTAAATCTAAGCTAAATTACCACTAAGATGGTTTAATTTGGCTTGATTGGAGTAACATGATTGGTTGTCGAACACGTACATAAAGATTTCACTTAAGAAAATTATACACCAAGTCACAGACAACGATAAAACACGTGAGAGACCACCTCTTTTTCACCTTACTACCATAATCTGTAACAAAATTATTCAGCAACACCGTATTATGCTAATCAAGTGTGTCCCAGCTGAAAGTTAATCAAAATTCTCTTGTATTTTGCCCCTCTTCATCATAATAAGGATTTCGTTGAGGAAGGCTGTTTGCTTTTCTTCACGTTATAGTCTGACGCCTGGATTTACTCATGTTTAGGATTTGCATAATTATTGAAGAGGTTCTTATCAGTTGCTTTTTATTATAGGCTGAACATAATTGACGGTTTAACGGTTGAGTGCCGATCACGCGATATCGCGTGATTTGTCGGCTCTGCATTATGGCCGATCACGCGATATCGCGTGCTTGCTCCTAACAATTTTGTATGCGCTCTAAATCTGTGGCCATATGGGTTTTTTTTTTGGATGGGAAGTCATCAAATGACTTCTCCCGCTCTGGGCGGAGCGAGAGGGCATGTCAGACTTTTACTGACTAAAACCCACCTGTGTTCCTCCAGTTGCCCATGTGCCAGGGTCCCGGTATCTCTTTCGAAAAATCTCGCGACCCTGGCAGGCATCGGTCCTAGCCTAGACCTTCAGTTTTGCTGACATCTGTTTGACGCGCGCGTGGAACACTACGCGCCGTCGACCCGAGCTTGGTCCTTACCGGGCGGGGAGCTACCCATTGCTCACCGCCCGCAAGCTCGCGCCTACGGTGGCCGGGAGTCAGCTATCGAGCCATATGGGATTAACCACCAATCTGTGTTCGGCACTCAACGTGTTAAACCGGTATTTCCTAACTAAGCAATGGTCTCAAAAGACGTTCTCCATTTGGACAGATATAACATGAGTATTCACCGCTTCTTAAAGCCTGTTCACGCTTCTTAAAGCAGGTAGTAAGTATAGTAGAAGAGAATTGACGTCACTGAAATGTTATTTATGATAGTAAATTGATATTTTTTCCTAGAGAGAATTTCTTGACACAGTAAAGTCAAATCGCAAACATCATTTTCATGACGATGGTCATGTGGCGACCCTAAAAAAATCCAAGATGGCGGCTGAAATAAATTAAAATTTTTCGTCATGGGTGTCTTTTTCATTATTTTCGAGGGTGCTGGAGAAAATAGTGAGGTCAAAATTAAAATACAAAATGGCAGTTGCGGAAATTCACTATGAGTGTCGTTGGTTCATGGTTTTCGAGACTTATAGTGAAATATATAAGCCTATAGCGATGCCAACATTAAGTTTAAGTAATCAAAAGATAGAATAAATGACAAAACATTCAGTTGAAGAAAAAGCGTAAGGAACTTCGTTTCGGACGGGGGTCCCCGGACTCCACACGTTTTGTCGTTTTGTTTTGTAATAAATATTTTTAACGTGACAACGTCTTATAATTCGATGGAGCTGGCTGATGGGCTGCACGCACGAAAAATCATGACTCATGCGGCATGCATTACCTCGCTCTGAGGCGTTCCATTGAAGTGCAAGCGAGAGCGCGCATTAGTATTTTCTTATGACGTTGTCACGTTCAACTATCGTCAGTAAACCGACTTTACAGACAATCTATTATTTTTTTTTGTTGTAAAGATAGTAAGCGTTCGAAACTTCATAAAGGTTATGACTGGTACACATTCCCACAGATGGGACTCTGGTTTCCTCTCTGTAGTAAGTTGACTGATTATCCAACACGTAGACCCATTTTTAGTTCCATAACAATCCTACCTACTTTTCGGAAGATGTATAACTTATGTTATGATAATTGAAATCCAATTCAAGTAAAAATAAAGGTCAATAAAGCCTCTGCAAACCTAAGAAATCCGATAAAAATAATAAAGTTTTATTGCTAGTCCCGACATAATATTAGAAAAATTAATATACTCCTGCACTAGCACTAACGTCCGACCTTGTTCGCTTTTTGTTTGATTAAATTATTTTATTATCTGTTCTGTTCTGTTGAACTAACGACTGTACTCCAGTTAATTGGAGTTGTTTTTACAATCGTAAAGTTTTAAAACGTTTTATGTGGAGAATGGATTAAGTGGGTAATCATTAAATAAATAATACTTTGGAGTGATCATTATTTATGGAGATCTTGGCTAAATAATAACAGCCTTTCGGGTTGGTCGAACGTTAAGCTACGATTGCCGCGGTCAATTCGTGCATGGGTGACAAACTATAACACACCGAGACTTCTCCGCGCCTCGGTATGCACATTAGCAGCATTAGCCTTAGCTCCCGGCTGTTATTTTTACTTATTTCACATTCGTTACGGGTAGTCAAAAGTCCAAAAGTATGACAGTAGCCTTACCAAGGGGTAGTAACCAGTAACTGAGTTGTTGAGGTCAGATAAGCAGTTGCTCTACGTTAATTCAGCTGCATCTAGTTAGATCTGAAGCCGAACCCACAAATTCTTATTTTATTGGGGCTAAGCAGGTTGATTGAGTGAATATTTGTATCGATAAAAGTTAAAAAATAAAAACATCGACTAAAACAAGATGAAATTAAATGGTTTTGAAAATGAAATTAACGTAATGCATTTATTCAGACTTGCACTTAAATAAAACACGATTACATCAAATCAACAATATTAATAAAAGCAAAAGTGAAAGCTACTGTGCTTAGCCCAAAAATGTAATGGGCGTTCAGTGCCTAAAATTCACATCGAAAACCTTTTCACCCCAAAAATAAGAAAATCCTTGCCGCGTCTGACATTTTCGAATAATCGTAATCTAATCTTCACTCGGGATGAAGAAAATGTGATTGGTTTGGCACTAGCAATATTTTATGCGGTCGTCACCACAGACAACTTTGACATACACTGATGTATCATATTTATACCTACAGTTACTGGTAAAAGTCTCCTAAAATATTGATAGATATTTTATGGTGTTACGAACATACTGTAGGGGAGGTTTACTTGAGACAACTTTTCGATGGTATAGTATAGACTGGCTATAATTTCTTTAATACATTCGAACTGTCAAACTAATTTAGAATAGAATTGAGAAAAAAACCGGCCAAGTGAAAGTCGGGCTCGCGCACCGAGGGTTCCGTACAAACCTTCAGGTATTCACGGTTTATGCATAAGGTTTATGTTAATGAAATTAAATGTTTTTTTTTAAATTTTTATATTTGAGTTGACTGAATGAAAGGTAAATTGTGGTTTACGATTTATGACGTATTAAAAAAAAAACTACTTACTAGATATCGTTCAAACCAATTTTCGGTGGAAGTTTACATGGTAATGTACATCATATATTTTTTTTAGTTTTATCATTCCCTTATTTTTGAAGTTACGGAGGGGGGGGGGGGACACATTTTACCACTTTGGAAGTGTCTCTCGCGCAAACTATTCAGTTTAGAAAAAAATGATATTAGAAACCTCAATATCATTTTTGAAGACCTACCCATAAATACCCCACGCGTATGGGTTGGATGAATTTTTTTTTTTGAGTTTCAGTTCTATGTATGGAGAACCCCAAATATTATTGTTTTTTTTCTATTTTTGTGTGAAAATCTTAATGCGGTTCACAGAATACATCTACTTACCAAGTTTCAATAGCATAGCTCTTATAGTTTCGGAAAAAAATGGCTGTGACATACTCGGACAGACAGACAGACAGACAGCCAGACAGACATGACGAATCTATAAGGGTTCCGTTTTTTGCCATTTGGCAACGGAACCCTAAAAACAATAAAAGGGGTGATCGGACTGACTAAACAAAATAGAAAGTGCTAACACTTTCTTCTTCGGTTCGTCAGCCCAAGTAAATAAGATTTGTGGAACGATTTCTAAGAATAATTAATTATAATACATTCCTCCATAGACCTCGGTACCCAAAGGACCTTTAGCAGGCCCACAGACCTGCCAGGTTCACGGATTCGTTTGAAAGAGTTACCATGGCCCTGGCACAGGTAACTAAAGGAACACGGATGGGTTTCAGCCAGTAAAAGGCGTCCTCCCGCTCCGCCCAGAGCGGGAGAGGTCAATTGTTGATTTTCCACACAGAAAAAAAAAGCGGTCTCACAGTACTTATTACCGAAACAAAAAAAAAAAAAAAAAACAATCTGCCTACTCTTTTTCCCAACTATGTTGCGATCGGCTTCTAGTAGCTTTCTGACCTCAGTAACACGGTTACTGGGTAGCGCGATACCAACTTTGAACCACATTTTTGATAATACTGGTTGTCAGACTTAGGATTCTGACTACTCGTAACGACTGTAAAAGATCAACAAATGACAGGTGAGACCAATGGCTTAGCGTGCTTTGGAGGCACGGAGGGGCATCTCGATATGTAATGGATGGTCTCTCATTTACGAACTGACTGCGGCAAGCGTAGCTTAACTTCCGATAGACACGTGCAGCCATTATTATTAAGACACGATATCCTTCCAGTTACCTTTTACCATAACTATCTTTAGTATTATGAAAGGGAAATTTTTAGCTGATGCTCTAAAACCTTATTGATGTAACTTCCGATAGACACGTGCAGCCGTTATTATTAAGACACGATACCCTTTCAGTTACCTTTTACCATAACTATCTTTAGTATTATGAAAGAGAAATTTTTAGCTGATGCTCTAAAACCTTATTGATGTTCTAAGTATGAACGCTTTTTAAAATTACCTTCTAAAAACTTTTTGAGCTTCTAATGATGAACACCTTTTCAATTAATGAGCTTCTTTTTAAATTCATGACCTTTTTATCACAGGACGTCGCAGTAGTATCTACAGTAAATTATCTTTCGAGCAAATTGGAAAGAACAAAGAAAATAATTTATCGTAACAACAAATAATAACCCCGATCTTATCCGTAATTAGCTTTTTTCTCAGAAATTCTGCAGGTGCTGGGTGTCCGTTTAAATCAAATCAAATCAAATCAATTTATTTCGGGCTACAAAGACCCATATCATAAATACCTTACAGACTAACATACATACAAATAAAAACAATGGAAACATAAAACTATTGTACACGAAGTGACGGCGTCGTGTTGCGCTGCGTGGTGTCGCGTAGCCTTCCGCGGAATCGCCGATACACGACACCCTTCGGCCAAAACTCTTCCTTGAGGAAGGTCTCGATTTGAAGAGTTGGAACTCGCACTACAAAACGCGCGTTTAAGCTTGAGCAAGATTGAATATGTTTTGGTAAAAGAAATGACATTCAATGTGATTAAAATCCAGCTTGATATCTCTTTGGGTATTTAACATAGCATAACATGACGCATGTATTAATCTCGCGATGTTTGGCTTCACCGTTTTGAGAGCAGTGGTAAAGAAGTTATTTACAAAAAAGTGCAATAGTACCCGTTCCCACTGGGCCACTACTATTTATATCCATATCTGTATTGAAGTCATAATCAGCATGTAATGTTCCCATTGCTGGGACACAGGCATCCTCTTCTCAAAAGGAAGTGGGCCGTAATTTACCACGCGGGCCCCTTGCGGATTGGTAGATGTCACAAGACTTTGAATTTTCGATTCCGAGACAAGCCAGTTTCCACATTCGCGATGTTTTCGTATACCGTTTTGAGAGCAGCGGTGATGAAATTATTTACAGCACATGGCCACTACCACTACTATCCATATTTGTATAACAATGTTACTCGAGCATGACTGGTGAAATTTGGGTGTCCATATATTTTATTTTTTCAGTGCAAAATGGGGTTAGCGCTCTCGACCTCAATCTTGCCGGATGGAAAGCGTTGGTTGAGATCTACGATGGAATGTGCCCAGAAGATGCCTATTCTCTCTTGCATTGATAAATTGACGGATTATAATGTGGAAGGGAACTCAAGGCCAGGCTCCACTTTGCGACCACACTTTGCTATGTGCATCGTCAATAATAATCTTATTATTATTTATGAGTTTATTTTCCATATACTTAGCCAGACAAAAACGCGGATAGAAGAAAACGTTCCTAATTACTCTTAGTTTAAAAGTATTACAAACACTTAAACTCTTTACTTAGCTAAAGATTCCTTCACTTTGGTAACTTATTAAACTCATAACTAAATTCCTTAACTAGTTACTTCTTATGAACTCCAGCAACACATTCTAACAGATATTTGTATCTTCATTTCACGGAAACACATTACGTAAACCCAAAACTTGGATCCCAAAGGTTATCAAAATAACTTACTAAGACTTTGATTACAGTTATGTAAGATAACTTTGGCTATTGCATGTGGTAAGATATACTTGCTTATGCTTCGGTCATGCAATACATACATTATATAAACTCACGCTTTTTACCCATGAGGGTAGACAGAAACTACGGATCGCCTCCCACCACGATCCTCACATACTTTTTGCCTCGTTAAAGTTCATACAACTGATCATACACGCATGCCGGTTGCGACTACTACGCACCTGACTTTTCCGAAGAACATCACCAATAAGGTAACTAAATGTCCTCCTAAGGCGTCGCCTCCCGGAGTTTCCACTCACATCTGCCTTGTTAGTAACTTTTGTAAGCTATCCTTCATTAATTCTCTAAACTTGACCAAACCATCTAAGAATACTCTTTTTAATTTTGGTCACTACATCTTCTTTTATACCACCCGGTTTTCTTAACACATCATTCCTTGGTCGTGTAATGTGTCAATGAAATAAGCATTATTATGATTCAAGTTTTCTCTAGCACGTACAAAAAGCTCAGCAGAATTAAGGGTTCCCTCCACATTAGACTATTTTTTATTTTATTAGCCGACAGGCGTACAATATTCTCCCATACGTATTAACACTGTAATAACTTTGTAAGCTAATTCTTTTTAACCGACTTCAAAAAGGAGGAGGTTCTCAATTCGGATGTTTTTTTTAATGTAAGTTCGGCCATAACTCCGTCATATACAGGATATTTTTTTATCCAGTGCGCAAACTGTAACCATGAATTCAGCATATCATTGTAGACCCCCAGCGTAGAAAATTTTCGTCGGTTATACAAAAAAAAAAAATCTGCTGTTCCATACATTTTGACCCCGTAGGTATTGCATTTTTCTATGAAACAGCTGATTTTGTTTGTAAAACCGACGAAAAAATTTCTGCGCAAGGGGGTCTAGAATGATATGCTGAATTTATGGTTACAGTTTGCGCACTGGATAAAAAATTATCCTGTATAGACGGATTTGCAAAGTTCTTTTTTTATTCGAAAGGGTTTTATTCCGAAATGGTTGCATATAAATTTCATATAGATCTGATGATCAATTCCGGAGACATACCGAAACTCTTTAAAAAAAAACCTTAAATACAGATCCTAAGACACCGACTTCCGAACTTAAAGTTATTTTTCACTTTGTAGTGTTTTTAAGGAAGTCGGTTGTATTTTTTTTTGTAAAAAAGTTTTTTTTTAAAGAGTAACCGTGGAGTTCCTCGCCAGCTTATGGATAGGAAACGACCAATTGGAACCGTGTACCTAGCCTCTAACGTTCCTATGACTTAACCGTATTCGGATAAAGATAACTTGGTTTTTTGGCACCTATGTCATACCAACTGTTGCCCGCGACATCTTCTTTCATTCAGAGTGAACAGTAGCCTTTGTCCTCACCGAGATCATACTTTATCAGTGTATCGAATTTTATTCCAATCTGTTCAGCCGTTTTAGCGCGTGAGTGTTACAAACAAACTCACTTTCGCATTTATTTTGGATGGGTTCAAGACCCAAGTTCATTCATAGTCAGAGAAAAGGGTGGTTATCGTAATACAGACATTACCAAAATTACCTTTTTCTTTTGCTACGTTTGACAATTTAAAAATAAATAAAATGTTATTACCACCAATATTTACATTTATGCGCGAAGTGCTTAGCTCCCTTAAATTGCAAATCTGACATGTATGACATTTATGTGACGTAATAAAAATCCCGGCTCAAATCTTCATATCACGTAAAGGGACGTCAGTTTTCACGGGACGTTGCCTCCCAAAGAGATATAAATGCGATTCTGCCTTTATAGGATAATGTGATTTGCAGGAAATATTGTGTTGTCGAAGAATTTCACATCCCTAAAGAGTTATGAAGGTCAGAAGTTCGACTTTTGCTTGAAGAATAAAACATAGCATAAAATGTCCCAGACAAGGTCATCTTTACTGCTTTCGCAAATATATAATATGCTTTCAGACAGTATAATGCCAGCGTTTCGGAAAATTAATTAATAAACTGGTTTTACTCGTTCTTGAGTCAACAGCAGCTTTCGCAGTATTTAACCGACTACCACATTTATTGTCACGTCTTCTAAGAAAAGTAAGTATAACATTATATTATAAAGTTCAGAAACAAGATTTCAGAGTGGTAATTATTTTTTGGAATAATAAAAGTCAATATCAAAATATTTTATTTTACATGGGCAAATGAATTACGAAATGTCAGAAACTAGGTAAACGGCCTTCCAATGGACTGTTCCATATGGACAAGAGCTAGAAAAAAACTCCACGGTTACTTCTTTAAAAAATGTTTTTTTGCTAAGTGTGCACATTATAGTGAGGGGACGGATGAGAGTTTAGACCTGTCGAGACGTACCAGGTACCTAATAAAATAGGTAATTGCTACAAATCGACTGTCAACAAGACCATGCTCATTTTTACAAATAAGAAAATATTTATTACTAGTTTCTGCCCGCGACTTCGCTTGCGTCAAATTTTTGCTCCCATGACCCTTCCCATCGCATCGAATTGCCTGCCAATTTTCGTCCATTTTTCGTTGCTGCTCCGCTTTTATTGTAGCGTGATGTTATATAGCCTATAGCCTTCCTCAATAAATAGGCTACCCAACACAAAAATATGTTTTCAATTCGGACAAGTAGTTCCTGAGATTAGCGCGTTCAAACAAACAAACAAACATACAAACAAACAACTCTTCAGCTTTATAATACTAGTATAGATAAATGAGATAAATAAAACTATTGAAACCAATGTGTGGTGCCGGTTGTAAAGAATAGCACCAGCCCATTTCCTCCCATAGGTGTCGTAAGAGGCGACTAAGGGACTTACTAGAGTACGGGCAGCAGCGTTTTCTATGCATTTTACCACCATACTGCGATCGCCAACCCGCCTGCCAAGCGTGGCGATTATGGCAAACTGCCCTAAATTGGGAGACGCTTATGTCCAGCAGTGGACGTCTTTCGGTTGAAATGATGATTGAAACAAAAAAAAAAAAATTAAAGTTGTTACAAAAGATTGCTAGCATCTCTAAAATACCAATATATGTATAATATGAGAACGATGACGATGTTCTGATTGATTTATTGTTATTTTAAATTTGCCACAATATTATTATTATAATTTTATTTATTTATTTTAGTGAAATTTACTAAACCGTTGCTACTGTTTAACAAAATCCATATTATATGTCGAAAGAGACTGGATCCTGCGACACAGGGTATCCTAGTGCGGGATCCAGTGTCACATCTTAATACTGTGAAACGTTTGTGAACCAATAAATATTATTATTATTATTTAATTGCTTAGTTTTTTTGTTGTTTTAAGAGAATGTTTTAATAATAATATGCCTTCATATTCGCACGTCACATCATGTGTACTTTCAATGTTTTGATAATATTGCATGCATGTCTTTCTGTATGTATGAGACATGTTTAAGCAAATAAATATTATCTTATCTTGAACCATCATGCTTACCAGTCATTGTCCATAATCATAGCAATATGTCTGTCTTACGCACATTCGCTTACATAACGCTTAAATAATTCATGAAATCTCCAGCGACAGCACGCAACAGCTGCTACATTCTATTGGATTATGATTTATCTTGTTAGGAGTAATATTCTGTAAACATACTACACTATATTATGTATGTATGTGAGGTCGTTTGTACCTATGTAGATCTACAGGGTGTGGCTTAAGTAATGGTCCACCGTTCAGGATTCGATAAACCAGATAATTAACTATAACAATTAAAAAATTTAACCATTTTTACCCAATTTTTTTTTTTTACAAAAATTGCTCTTGAACTTGATGGTGTGTTAAAAATTGGCGTGAAAATTAGAGAAGATCCAACTTTTTCTTCAAAAGAGCTGAATTTACATAAAAAATAATAAGTTATCATGATAGCTCTAGTATTCAGCAGTAATTAACAGAAATCATAATAAAAAAATAATGGTGATTGTTGAAACTACAAACAAATATCTAATAAATGGTAGAAATTTCGTAAATAAAAGACGAAAATGAAATATTTTCGGAACCCTCGGGTAAAAATGTTTAAAATTTTTAATTGTTATAGTTAATTATCTGGTTCATCGAATCCTGAACGGTGGACGACTACTTACGCCACACCCTGTATATGTTAAGGCACGCGAGACATACTAATGGGTAGATATAGGAATTTTAAAGCAGACGGTCTTACGAGTCACGCTTATAAATTCATCATAGTCATCATTTCAGCCGAAAGACGTTCAGCAATGGACATAACACAAGAACCACTTCGAATGGTTCTGTGGTTCTCGCATCCAGCGGATTCCTGCGACTGGTTATAAATTGGATGGAGGGAATGGTGGCTAATTATTCCAAGCCGCACGGGTCAATCGATCACCATTTTTTTATCGGTTTGCATTTTGCTGAAGGGATTTTTAAATTAATCAAGTATTCGTTAAAAATCACTTCCGGAAAGTGGTGAGCGACTAATGATTTTTGTAGAAAAAATTACTTATGATTTGGAACATTAAAAAATATCCTAAACATTAATTTTAAGGTCGTCCTGCACGTGGTTCCAGACCCACTTTTTTCAAATTTGATACAATAAAAAAACAGCAGAAAATGTGGAAAAAACATATATTTGAAATAAGAAACCCAGTTAATGATGTATTTTTTCCTATTATTTAGTAAATTATTTTAAGAAATTTAACAATTTAACAATCACCCTCAAGAGAAGACTCGTCGACGTGTGTATTCTTCCCATCCTCACGTAAAAAAAATAAAAAAATATTACCTTTGGTTGTACAAAAACACTTTTAAATACTATGCAGCATTACAACTAAGAGAGTGGGTGTTTTCGATGAACTCTGGCACCCAATGTAAGATTTAACTTGTGTTTAGGGTGCCAGCTACCTCGCCTAAAAAATGAACACATATCAGTAGTTGTAAGACAAGCACAACATAAATATTAATATTAAGACTACTATTCACTAACAATAAATGCAACTATGATGTGGTTGATTAATGTACCTATGGGTATGTGTATGTGTTGAGAGTGGGATACATATAGTGTAAACTTGTGTTTATATAAGTCTGTGTTAATCAAATTATAAATATATGTCTCTAGCTACATTAAGTTTATTTAAACGATTGAAATATGTAGTAATGCTTCAGTCTCATCATAACTCAGCGTTAATAACCACTTTAAGACCTTGGTCTTACAGTCATTGAGGCTCCTGGGAGCAATTGTGCATATTTTATTTATTTTATTATATAAATGGTTAGACAGTATACCATAATGACGTTGAGCAAAGGCCGTTCTACATCCGCCAGTTGTGCATGCCTCGTAGAATCTACGTTTTTTAACAGCATTCGGCTCGTATATTACAGTGGGATGTTTACGCAGAATAGTACCGAGCACAAAGAGCTGTCTCACAGTGAGGACCTGACATTCGGTGTAAAGAGCTGAGGTGGGTATCGGAATGGCTTCAAAGTCATGACTTTGAGGACAGCTCTCTTTGCTCGTTCAAGAGGGAGCAGGGTTGTCTTGTGAGTTCCACCCCAGACTGTAATGCAGTAGCTTATTATGCTTTGACATAGGGCATAATATACAGTTTTAATGGTGCGGTAGTCCGCGGAGTGCCTGAGTTTTTTGAAAATAAATATACATTTGCGGACTCGCGATATGAGATGGTTGACGGTTGACGTATGGTTCTCAAACATGGTCTTTGACAATTCAGCAGAGGTCCACGCTCGAGGTTTGTCAGAGAGCTATGGAACGGAGTATTCTGGGTATTAAACATGTAGATCGGGTTAAGAATACAACAATCCGTTCCATTACTAAAATAACTGATGTCACTCGGAAAGCAGCCACGCCTAAGTGGAATTGGGCTGGACACATCTGCCGTATGTCAGACGATCAGTGGGTCAAACTTACGACCCAATGGGTCCCGCTTAATGGCAAGAGACATCGCGGCAGGCCCAGACGGAGATGGCGGGATGAGCTGGACTCTTTTAATAAAGATTGGTCCTTGGCAGCTGTGGACAGAGAGACGTGGAAAGAGAGTAGGGAGGCCTTCGCCCAGCAGTGGGACAGAAACGGCTAATAATAAATAATAATAAAAATCACCCTTTAATCTTCAACTTTCTTTAAATTAAAATCATTTTTGATTGATGATTTTACAATATTTCCATTTAAATCAATCAAAGGAAAAATAAACTGTATTTTCAAGACCACACTGTCTACGGGTGTGTGACTGACGAATGTTTCAGTGCTACAAACCTGTACTTTTATTGTCAAACAGCCTTTTGTGCTCTTGTTACTTACAGTGTCTTTAATTTCTGTAATTGGTTCTAAGCCGTTTTAATTAAAGAATAAATAAATAAATAAATTCAATTATTCCTATCACTTAGATATAATAATAATTTAAAAAAAAAGTTTTATCGAGCATTGTCACGAAAACCAAACGTGTGTTCCAAATTTCAGCCCGATAGCTTCAGTCAGAGTGTGTGAAATATTAATGTCAAAATCCTTATTAAATAAAATAAAATAAGTAGTTGCATTAGCTATGTATTATTATGTCGCTAAGACATTAAAGGTAGTTGTTTTATTCTGTACCGTTCGTTAACAAAGCTGCCACTTTCAGATAAAATCTACATAAAAGCCTCCAGACAATCTCAAAATATTCCAAATTGAACCGGATATACGGGCTTCAGCCGGATGATTCGTTATATCCGCCCAAGTACTGCAGACGTCGTGATATCCGTCTTTATGAGCGAATTCTACGAACGGACGGATTTGTGACTGACTTACAGATCTGATGGACGGTTGATATTCGCAATCTATAGTAATTTATAAACTACTAGCTTCAGCTCGCGGCTTCGCCCATGTGGAAAATTCAACGACCATTTCACCCTCTTAGAGATGGAATTTCAAAAAACCCTTTCTTAGTGGATACTTACTTTTCACAAAGAACACAACCTCCAAATTTCATGTCTTTAGGACCAGCGGCTCAGGCTGTGCGTTGATATATCAGTCAGTCACTCAGGACTTTGAATATCTATATATATAAAATTCAAAGTCCTGAGTGACTGACTGACTGACTGATATATCAACGCAGAGCCTAAACCGCTGGTCCTAGAGACATGAAATTTGGAGGGTGTATTCTATGTAAAGAGTAGGTATCCACTAAGAAAGGGTTTTTTGAAATTCCATCCCTAAGAGGGTGAATTGGGGGGTTTAATTTTCACGCGGGCGAAGCCGCTGGCGGAAGCTAGTCAAATATAAAGAAAACTCCTGTTCGTTGGTAAGCCCATCACTCGTGTATGGCAAGATAACCATTACTATCATTCCATTCCCATCAAAATTGTTTTGTGATTGAACCTTTGGGAATTGAAATTTGGATAGTACATCGGCTTTAATCATCTGTCTAGACTTACACTTATTTTCATTATAGCCATATCCATCCCTTCTATATATATAAAATTCCGAGTCCTGAGTGACTGACTGACTGATATATCAACGCACAGCCTAAACCGCTGGTCCTAGAGACATGAAATTTGGAGGGTGTGTTCTTTGTGAGGAGTAGGTATCAACTAAGAAAGGGTTTTTTGAAATTCCATTCATTAGAGGGTGAAATGGGGGGTTGAAATGGTGAATTTTTCGACATCCACGTGGGCGAAGCCACGGGCAGAAGCTAGTATTGAAATATAACTGATGTAGCCTAGGCTAAGTTTTTGATAAATAAATTACTTACTATATCCAACTATATTGGGGTCGACTTCCAATCTAACTGGACGTAGCTAAACCCCTATATTTTACATGGAGTGAACTATATGACTTATTTTTTCCATAGGAAGTCGTAAAAAGTGACTAAGAGACATTCTAGAGAATGGGCAGCAGCGTGCACTATGCATTTTACCACCATACTGTGATCGTGATTGCCCAGGCCCTTGCCACACGTGGTGATTATGGCAAAACCCCCGAATCTGAAGGAGGCTTATTTCTAGCAGTAGACGTCTTTCGACGACGACGATGGGATACGATACCCCTAGGTAAGACGGGTTGTCGGACTTTCGTCCTTCTGACTATGCATAACAAGTGTCAAGGATCTACAAATTACGGCCGGGACCAACAGTTTAACGTGCTCTAGACACAGGTAGTTCTGTCGGGTCAGTTAGTTTCATATAAATTGTATGTCTGGGTATAAATCCTCATAATTATAGCAGCGTAGATTGTCTTTATAGGGTACGGTCGACACAGAGAAAGGAGTTTCGGGTTGCCTGTGAAGTTCTACTAAATTTGCTGACAAAATAAACTTCCATATAAATAACCGTGTGGTGCCGAACGTAAAGAATAACACCACCCCATTTCTTCCCGTGGGTGTCGTAAAAGACGACTAAAGGACTTACTAGAGAATGAGCAGCACCGTTCTCTATGCATTTTACCACCATACTGCGATCGCCAACCCGCCTGCCAAGCGTGGCGATTATGGCAAAGCCCCCCAAATTGGGGGAGGCCTAAGTCCAGCAGTGGACGTCTTACGGCTGAAATGATGATGATGATGAATGTATCCATCAGCCAGTTACGTTACAACTTAATAACATTACAAACATTACAACATAAACCTTCTTTATAAATACCCACCAAATTCAAATAAACATTTCCAAACAAGTATTCGAAAAAATTAGTAACACAACCACGCCTCTAAAGGTTACCCATATTAATTTGGTATGTTCCCCAAATTGGGGGCGGCCTAAGTCCAGCAGTGGACGTCTTACGGCTGAAATGATGATGATGATGATAAATAAACTCGCGCCTTCATCCCATGGGGTTAGGCAGAAGCTCCAGAATGGCATCTGTTACGATCCTTACATACCTCCTCCTTATGACTTGTAGGCAATTGTACTTCTGGTCATACAGACACGCCGGTTGTAAGTACTACGCACCTGACTCTGCAGAGTAAAATTTAATTCAGTCTGACACAGATATCGTTTGGTACTCCGAGGTTGTTCCATATGGTGCCAGACTTAAAGAAGGTCGGTGTCATAGAAGGCGATCGCCAACCTGCCTGCCAAGCGTGGCAAACTCCTAGAAATTGAGGGAGGCCTATGTCCAGCAGTGGACGTCTTCCGGCTGAAGCTATGATGATGACTCCGGGGTTTATTAATCGGTGGAAGCATGAAGGAAATTGAACCAGATATAATAGAAATAAAGTTAAGTCCGTTAAGGGTCTATCAATGGGTTAATAATGGGATTTATATTAAGTGTTACGAGTTTAGCTGTTTATAAAAAAACAACATGCAATAAATAAATCAATACATTGTACAGTAGGCTCTGTACACCGTGACATTTTGGTCATCTTACAACGGCAGCCCACTTCTTGTAACCAATGACTACTACACATCCATAACAAAATAATGAACATTTGCAAAACTAAAAAATAAATTGTCCGTATTTATGCAAAATGGAACCACACAACAAATTTCGTTTTTTTACTTTTTTTGAAGAATACTGATTTAAAAGTGGTCTAAATTCTTATACAAAAATAAAAAACACATCATTTTTCCTTTGGAAACAAGGTATACTAAAAGCAGAATGGAACCAACAGCAAAAATAAATATTACATATAAAGCAAAACTGAACCACAGTACAACGGGACTCGATTGTTCAAACAAATAAACGATATTATTACTATGTCATTTTATACAAAACAGATCCACAGTTACTTGATACCATTATAAATTACACATATTTCTATTATTAACATTTATTTTCAATACAGCAAATGGAAGGAACCAAGTTACATAGTTTCATTGATATCAGTAATTCCCTGGGTCCTTTTTCCGTATGAGAAAACCAATCAATTAGTAAATGTTAAAAGGAACCACATGCACATTTTCTTAATTATCTAGTATGTTTAAGAGTATTCAGAGCAAATTTATACACGCATACTTAAATAAGTAATTGATTAATAAATTTAAATAAAATAAATAGTAATTATACTTCTTCTATCACTTCATCATCATTATAGTGTAAATTGTAAAAAATGTAGTGAAATGTTAAGTGAATACTTAGCGACATTAAATTACTCAGACACTGAAAAATTGCTAGAAATCATGCAATAAGTTTATTAATGTTAAGGCAATTTTTATTTAATAATATAATTATTATGTATCAATGCTAGCTCTATGTACATTAATTTAATAGTCCAATAAAACACTCAGCGTTGTTACGTGAAGGCCTGAAACACAGGTTTGAATAAACCTACATCAGGCAGGTCGCTATTGTTTTTCATTAGGCCTTTATCCAATATATTATATAAGTTATACCTACACTAGATTTATTTTAGGCATAGTTTAATATTTGCTTAATAATTTTAATATGTAACTCTGTACTGATGTCACTTCTATGTAATTTATATGTGAACTTATGAATAAAAAGTATTTTTATTATTTTTTATTATTATCTAACAGAGCTGCACATGTTTTTGAAAATCCTCTGATATATCAGAAGTGCGTTTTTGCTGGGTGGTTCCTTTTTGCATAAATACGGACAATTATTATTCATTTTGATTACGCAAGACGTAGTTTAAATTTGATATTTTGTCTCATTGAAAATGGAGATGGATTGATCTAGCCGACTCGTGCACTGGGTAGGTATGTTCTCTACCGTATGATACGTAAACATTATTAACAGGATGTTTCATAATTCTAATCCACTATTTATTTCTCGTTGTACCTATTATCTTAATTAATCTTAACAATGTTTAATCATGCTTATATGTCGTTCGTTTGGATGAACAGGGTATTAACTCAAAGTTTACGATTTTTGACCTAAAAATACAGTCCTACTAAAATTTATGCGATCTTTCTAACTAACGAACATGGTTGCATAACAACGTAAAAACAAAGCTAAAATATAAATGTTAAAACTATTTTTATGTGAATTTTTAAAATAAATAAACATTTGATAATAAATTATAAAGTCAATTGTTTAAAAAAAACAAAAATTACAAAAAAAATATTATCAATAATTATATAGTTAATAATAATAAATTTTTGCTTTCATTAAATATTATTTTGAAAATTTACTCCTAATATTTGTAGAACATATGAATTAACAAATGAAAAAATAGGATGGCATAGCAAAATAAACATTATATTAAAAAAATGTCAAAAAAATAATAATCGAAAGGTCAAACATAGACTCTCAAAATTGCATTTTATGAAAATATAATTTTCTAGTTAGTACTTTGGTTTATAAGTATTTTTTGTGTAAAAAGGTATTATTATATTCTTACCTGTAGATTTTCTATTTTTTCTCAGAAATAACAAAATTAACATACTCGTGAAGAGAACAAAAACGTGATCAATAAAGTAAGTTTACAAGATATATAAGTGAGATTAACCAATTATTAACGGAAATGGAAATATATTGTTTTGAAAACTTCAAATCGCTCTCCTGAGAAATAGGCTTTTTTGAGTTATACCCTGTTCATCTGAACCGACGATGTATATTATGTCGGATTCGTTGATTGGACAAGCTTTGTAAGACGACTAAAATGTCACGGTGTTATGTTCAATAAAAAACTTTATAAGGTCTTAGTTTAGACTACCCTGAAACTACTAACTTAATATGTCATCCTACTCAGCAGTGTGTCCATTGACCTTCACTCGTAGTCTGGCTCTGTGCCAGCGTCGCGATCACAATTGATCCTCTAACTATAGCATAATAAAATCTTAGGCGTGTAATGTTTGTTCCTGTTGATCTTCTATCATCATATTCTTGAAGTTCAGAGGTTTGAGTTAGAGGTTATTGACTTATTTCGTGAAAGTTGACTAAAAGTAAGGATATTTCACTTTTTGTAATTTAAACATTTTATTGTGATTAAAAAGTTCCTCCTACAGAGTGTCATGCCCTATTCTATTTGTTAAAACACTTCCGTAAATCTTAGATTTTGCAAACGGGCACTTCAAAGTCTATCAGAAATTAATGTATTCAGATTCATTTCACTTTGACAGTGCCGATACATTCTGCTTTAAAAATGTATAGACAATGGATAGGGTTGACCCTGTTTAGGGTTCACGATTGAATCTCTTGGGGGCCGTCAGAAACACAAGGTTAGAGGAAAAGCGGTCAGTTTGAGTGGTTTAATCGCACCTGACCCACAAAGAAGCGACTAGTGTCAACGGTTTTCCCACTCACGAAACGTATAAAAGATTGTCGGTCCCATGTAAGTTAAAGAGATAGACAAAATGATATGTAGTTGATTGCAGACTGTTCACATTACCAGCGAGTACTCATTTGTTGCATCAACAAGAGATATCAACGGGAGTTTCCGGTAATGCTCGCTTAGCGAGAAGAAAACTCAATCGGTGCTCGTTACTCGCCAGCTAGTTTTTAGTAGCTGGCTCTTGGACGGTGCGACCTTAAAAAGATGCGGAATGTGGCGGACAGGATATTGTGGTGCAGCTTGGGTCAGCACAGGTGCAGCAGTGGATTGCGGTAGGCTGATTTGATGAAGCGATGCATTAAAATAGCCTCCGACAGTGGCGATACTTACGTGAATGTCGGTTAGTACGATAGACGTAACCTGGGTATCAGCTCCACTACCAAAT
This sequence comes from Aporophyla nigra, assembly GCA_947507805.1. NCBI lineage: Eukaryota > Metazoa > Arthropoda > Insecta > Lepidoptera > Noctuidae > Aporophyla > Aporophyla nigra. Next base: position 5,230,024 of record OX382305.1, on the reverse strand, counting down.
GTGCAGGCTAAGTAGTCTAAACTAATATTAGAAAAAAAAGATTTGATGCTTTCATGTTAATACGGCTGAACGGACTTGGATAAAATTTGGCACATGGATAAACCATGACCATTTTTTTGGATGGGAAATCATCAAAAATTTCTCTCGCTCTGGGCGGAGCGGGAGGGCGTGTCAGACTTTTACTGACTAAACATCACACACCAACACACATCCGTGTTCCTTTAGTTACCCATATGCCAGGGCCATGGTATCTTGTTTGAACAATCTCGCGACCCTGGCAGGTGAACAATCTCGTGACCCTGGCAGGTTTCGCGATCCTGGCAGGCAAACCAATGACCTGGATTAGAAGGTAGGATAGTTTTTATCCCGATATTTCGACGAGATCGTGACTTATAAGGTTGAAACCGCGGGGTACAGATAGTCATAATAATCAACACCTTTTCATTAAAGCTTACATAGACACTCATAAAGCGACAGGAAATAGGTGCACGGTTCCAATTCATCGTTTCCTATGGAGAAGAGATGTCGTTAATATCTACGGTTTGAATTTTAATTCAAAGTCGTTACTCAGGTAACCGGGTATTAAAAATACCCTATAGAGACTTCAAATCAACGATATATTCCCGTAGGAAACCACTATGTAATTCAAGCGCCATTCGACATAATTTGGAAAACTTTGAAAATGTTTTTGAAATGATTGATTATCAGAGGTCGGAGTAGGTAGATTGATTTTACGTACTCGCATCATGAATAGTCATAGAAATCATAACAAGGATAAGCCTTTTTTCCAGAATTTCATTTTGGTACTTACGGGACTGAATCAAATATTGTGAAAGTAAGGATTTTTAAACTAGGTACTACATTATTAATTTATAGAATGCGATAGATAAACTTTAAAACTGTTTTTTTTTTTTACTGTAGAAGGCCGGTCTCCTTTACAGTACTATTAAAAAGACAGCAAAAGGATAAACATTTCTTATTCATATTGATGTATTCTTTATTCTACACATTACAACATTTGAAATTAGTTTCAAAATACCGGAATCCCAGAGGCTTATCTGTACTAATATATACGTTCATTGATCCCATTTCAATCTCCTTACTCCGATCTCTGTTGATCATGTTATTAATTGGAGAACAAAATATTATTTTAATAATTAGGTATAAAATCTTGCTAACTAGAAGATTTTCTTGTAAACAGAAAAATTAGGGACCATTCATATCGAAGACACCAAAATGGTTTTTAAGAAATTCTATTTCAGGCGTGAATAATTATGCCAAGCAGGGTGATTATCATAATAGCACTGAAACTAATCTATTCTATTTAGAGTCTCGTTTACACAGGACTGAATATTTAAAGCTTAGTTACTAAATTTTACAAGAAAATTTTACAAGAATTAGCCTTAAATAATACGACCTGAGTTTAATCGTTCACAGCCTCACTTTAGGCCTTCAATCTAAGTTACTGAGACTAAAATAGTTATTAAACCGCCTTTAAAGGCACTGCTCCACAGCGACCCTCGGTGAACTTACGCACGTGAAAGTACTAAGCTTCACTTTCTCTGAAAATGTAGGTGAGATCTCCGAGTTATATCGAAAGATATGCCGCGACAAACGATTATCGCATTAGAACGTAAATTGACTAACACATGATTCTGTCAGTCAATTGAAGGGCAATTCTCGTGATTAAAAACGTTCAAAATCTAGACACAGGCTAATCATAATGACAATCAAAGGTTAAAAACTTATGGCAACTCCAGGTATTTTTGTCTAATTGAGACTGAGATCAAAGGGGCAATTCTTGTAGTTTTAAGAACGTTTAGAGTCTGATCTCACCCTCAATCTGTTAATAATGTTCGAGTTTCCATGCATTTTTGACCTTTTGTGAGCGTTTTTAATAACTTTTTTTTAAATATTTTTATTTAATGAAAGTAAAAGTACAGTTTTGTAACTTAATTCTAAACTCGCCAAACTACTAGAATTGCCCCGCTGTTTTTTCGTCAACGCTCAAAACAGTATCGTTTGTTGTCATAGGGACGTAATTGTTGTAATATTTATGTCATCATCCGTCATATTTTTTACTAGCTTCTTCCCGCGACTTCATCCGTGTTAAGAATTGCCCCGCTGTTTTTTCGTCAACGCTCAAAACAGTATCGTTTGTTGTCATAGGGACGTAATTGTTGTAATATTTATGTCATCATCCGTCATATTTTTTACTAGCTTCTTCCCGCGACTTCATCCGTGTTAAATTTCTTGTTTCCCCGACCCTTCCCGTTGCGTTGAATCGCCTACCCGTGCGATTTTCCCCGTTTTTGCAACATTTTTCATTACTGCTCCGCTCCTCTTAGTTAGTTGTAGCGTGATGTTATATAACTAATAGCCTTTCTCGATAAATAGGCTACTCAACACAAAAATATTTTTTCAATTCGGACCAGTAGTTCTTGAGATTAGCGCGTTCAATCAAACAAACAAACAAACTCTTCAGCTTTATAATATTAAGTATAGATTTGAAATAATTATTAATTTTAAATAAATTTACTTACACGGAAGGGCCTTTAGAAGAAAGTTTCAGCTTTGAGCTGCCCTGTCCCAACAGATGGCATTCATTCATCGGTCATCAGTCATCATGTCAACCCTATTAAAGTGTAGGTATCTATATACCTACATATGTATGTAATAGATACTTATGTAAACACTGTCTCATGCATACAAGTACAAAGAGGCAGCTGCTGTCACTAATGTCATCTGTCAGTCTCGAGGAATGGCGGGATACATAAGGTGAAGCAGTTCTACACGGAAGCGCTTGATGTGGTAGTGAGTCAGTGAAGTGATGTAACTAGAAATCAACTTAAAAACGGAATCAATATGATTCTATACCTGTTTTTGGGAATGAACTACTCGATGATGTGTTACGAACTGTTTTTTAAAGATCAACTGATTCGCTATGTGTGACGTCGTACCACTATAGTATTGACACTCCTCACGCAATGTAAATACATTGAGGGCAAACTTACATTTATATCTCTGGATGGGATCGTCCACTGTACGACACACAGCCACGCTACGCAGAAATGGGTGGCTGGAAAACGAATGAATCGCGCAGCTAACGTGGCAAGTCTCTCCGTGAATATTCTGCGAAGTACTGGAGGGTCGACCTAATACTATTGGAAAATGGATTAGCCATAAAGCTACGTTAATTTCATTGCGTTTTGTAAGTAAAGTTTACGACGTCTTCGAAGTAAAGTTATCAGCGGGAAGCTTAGACATAAATAGAAGACAAGACATAATATCTTTTAACGATAGGACATTAAAACTATATTAGCGTGTAGTATTTTTATTATGTTGTGTGTTTTTAGCATAGTTTGAGCCTTTCCAAATTTTATAGTATGGTTTTAATTTCGGTAAAAATAAATAGACACTAACTGTCAACGTTTTTAAGGTTGAAAATTGGTCTTTATTTATTTGTTTGTTTTCAAAGTTTGTCGCAGTAATTAAGCTAGGGTACCTCAAACATAGCGGGATTTTTTTATCAGAAATGGGTAAAATCCCCATGCAAGCCCAGACTTCTTTGAAATTCGATTAAATATATGCCATTGTTTATAGGTATTACGGTCGACTGCTCATTTGTCCGATTAATGCTCAGGCAAGTTCAAATTTGTTCGTTAGCTGACTCTCTGCCACCGTAGGCGCGAGCTTGTGGGCGGCGAGCAATGGGTAAGCTCGCCGCCCGGTAAGGACCAGGCTCGGGTTGAAGGCGCGTAGTGTTCCAAGCGCGCCTCAAAGAAATGTCAGCAGCACTGAAGGGGTCTGCTAGGACCGATGCCTGCCAGGGTCGCGAGATTGTTCGAAAGAGATACCGTGACCCTGGCACATGGGCAACTGAAGGAACACGGGTTGGTTTTAGTCAGTAAAAGTCTGACACGTCCTCCCGCTCCGCCCAGAGCGGGAGAAGTCATTTGATGATTTCCCATCCAAAAAAAAAAAAAAAAAACTTTAAACGGTCCCAATCGATTTATATTTTAATCGAGATTCATATCTGGAACGTTGTACTAGAATACGTGCCTAGCTAGCTTCACATTATCCTTCCCTACATTCACGTAAAACCTTCTAGAAGCCTTGACCTAATACATTCTCAAGCCTCCGTCTTGTCCATAAGCGACTCATATCTTGTATAAATGCGCGATATATTTTGCGAATATCTTTTTCACTTCGGTGTATACCCAAAAAAGATCCCGAATAACTCACATCATAAGAAATGAGGTTATATACCAAAGGTCCCGCCTGTATCATTTGGATCCGTTTCTTATTTGTCGGTCGATTACCTTTGCTGGTTTTACATGGTAATTCCCTTGTCAAATTATTTTTATTGATATATGGGAAAGGTAGGAGACCAATGTATTTAGTCTTTATAGGCCAACATACCATGACCCACATTGTATGTTGGCCTATTATAAAGACTTAATACCTCAAAAGCCTGAAAGTCTGATAACCACTCTTACCGGGGTATCAGATTACCCAGTAACTGGGTTGTGGAGGTCAGATAGGCTGGCGTTCCATGGAAAATACTAATATTCTGCTGCAACCGGTTAAAATGTTTTGAATAAATTTTTTTTGGTGAACTGTATTATATTTTTATTTCTCTATTCTGTAAAAATCTCACCTTGAAGTGACATGTAAAAAGTTTCAATCTATAGCATCAGGTAGAATGCTGATGCTCACTTCAATCTTACTTAAGAAAGAAAGAAAAGAAAGAATACCGTTTATTTGACACAGTTCGTAAAACACAAAATAAAAAAAATAAAAAAAAAAACAACAACATAACTAACAACATAACTTAAGTTTTAATGACAACATTTTTTCACAATAACACCGCAGGAGCAGGAATCGTTCTCTCAACAACTGCGCAATCATTTCGTCCTCAACTTTTGATTACATCACGTTCAATGAAACCCGTTAAGCCTCTTATATACCGTAGACATAACATAACAGATATTAACGTGAAATATGTACGGGGTATGGTGTTTATATGGTGTCTTTATTATCCGTCATAAAAATATTAATGGCGGACTTTATTAACGGGACAGCCTTGAAATTAACCGGTTAGTTAAAGATTTAATGGTCATTTACGGAAAAGCCTGTAATGAGAAAATGAAGTAAGCGATGTTAGCCTCCGCCGAAATATGTTCATTTTTGTCAGAGGAGTAATTCCCGTAATTATAAGAACATTAGTCTGATCTCAGTCGTGATCAGTCAAAAATAGCTCTAATTTCTATACATTTTTTAACCTGTTTTTGATTGTAACAGAGAAGAGATTGAGACTAGATTTGGATCGTTTTTATTAACCGACTTCAAAAAGGAGGAGGTTCTCAATTCGGATGTTTATATATATTTTTTTATGTATGTAATTTCATATAGATCTGATGATGAGTTCCGGAGACAGACACCGGAACTCTTTAAAAAATGACAGCAAATCTACCGCGATTTCTGCTATCTTATAAATATGCATTGTTTGTTTGGAATTAGTGCGGGGTAGATACCGTAACTAAAAATTTAAAAAAAAAAACTTAAAAAAAAACCGACTCCCTTAAAAACACTACAAAGTGAAAAATAACTTTAATTTCGGAAGAAGGTGGCAAAAACCTTAAATACAAATCCTAAGACACAGACTTCCGAAATTAAAGTTATTTTTCACTTTGTAGTGTTTTTAAGGAAGTTGGTTGTTTTTTTTTTGGAAAAAAGATTTTTTAAATATGAGAATTGGCTTTCTGGTCATTGTACAGCTTCAAAAATATCGGGATGAACAAAATGTTCAAAATAATCTAGATAACTATGAAAATAAATATTAACTCAATGACACAAGGAATGTTTCAGAATGAAGACAATACACAACAACTATTATTCTGATGAGAACTGTATAAAAATAAAATAAACATCTTTAATTAAATTTTTAATCTTTAATTCAGATAAGTCACCGGTGTTTCACTGGCCTGTTAGTCTAGTGGTTAGTGACCCTCACTGCAAAGACTGAGATCGTGGGTTCGATTCCCACCCAGGACAAATCTTTGTGTGATGAGCACAATTATTTGTTCTGTGTCTGGGTGTAACTTATCTATAATATGTATGTAATTTGAAATATATAAGTATATTTATCAGTTGTCTGGTACAGGCTCTGCCTAGTTTGATAACGGTGTGTTGGTTGTCCTAAGATATTTTATTTTATTTTTTTATTTATAAGTAAACATCCATAAGGGTTAGTAAACAAACACTTTATACTTACTTAACACTTTAGACAACTGAGATGAAACTTAATTTTCTTTGTTGTTAGATCAATATTTTTGCGCTAGGTCTAGAATCCTACTCTCTGCCTGCCTAAATAGTTCACTATAACTAGTTTGCTCAGTGCTGCAGCTTCAAAAAGTATTATGTGAAACTGACAATGATTTATAATACTGGATTGTACATGGCATGAAGTAGCTATTGGGTCGATTATGGTTTGTCAACGTTGTTAATTACAGTTTTGGCTTTTCGTAATACACTTCTTAGGTGTCTACGAGAAATACAAGTCAAAATCTATAAATATATAGGAATATTTTTTTTAAGTTTATGGTTCATTATGATCTGCCTAGCTTTTTCCCAAACATGCTGGGGTCGGCTTCCAGACTTATTGGATGCAGCTGAGTATCCGTATTTTACTTGAAGAGATTGTCCCCGTAACTGGGTAATATGAAATACATTGGTAAGACTGGTTATAAGACTTATGGGCTTTTGACGACCCATAAAGACTGTTAAAGATCTCCGAATGAAAGAGAGACCAACGGCATATTACGCTTTATGAGGCGGTGTGGGATCTTGGTGTTATAAGCAATCTGTGTGTCAAAACTCATCTAAATCCGTTCAGTAGATTTTGCGTGAACAAGTAACAAACTTCCATAAATCCTCTCAAACTTTCATATTCATAATATTAGTAGGACTTACACAACTTACCACAAGTAGAAACCATTTGCCAGTAACTCGAGCGGGAAAGGATAATGCTCAGTGTGGCTAGGCTTATATTAGTGTTGGTAGACTAAAACTAGTGTTGCCATTACATGCACATTTTATAAAAATAATAGTTTAAAAAAACTAAAAAACACGCTTCCATTGAAAACCAAACTAAAAAGTACAAAATAATGGAAAAAAAGCGTGGGGTGCTTTTTAAGTTATTTTTTTATTGATATCAGGCACCCCACGCTTTTTTTGTTGCTTTTTTAAACTATTATTTATTTTCTATTTTTTAGGGTGTTTCGAATTTTGAGACGTATGCCAGCGTAGTTTGTGACGTATGTCAGCGTAATTTTCGAAGACAATTTTTTTTGCTGTCCTGGTAACCCTGGCAAGGATAATGGCACAAATTAGTTTGTAACGTATGTCAGCGTAGTTTTCGAAGAAAGTTTTTTTGCTGTCCTGGTAACCCTGCAAGGATAATGGCACAAATTTATGAAATTATTGCATTGTCATCGGTCCTTAACAGGTGTGCAAAGTTTGAATGAAATCTGGTCGTTTAAAGTGGGTCAAAATCGCGCTATTAGGAGTCGGTTACAAACAAACGTACAAATATACAAACATACAAGTGAAGTTAATATAAAGCGTGTAAAAAGAACAAAGGAAACTGAACGTATAGAATGTTAAATAACGTTCTTCACTCGATAATAGTAGTAGTAACTCATTCCCATTGATTTAAGACTCCTAACAAAGAAAATAAACAAACATCGCACTAAACAAACAACATTACAACAATATAGTTATTATATGAGCATATAGCGACCAAACAACACTAGTATGTGAGTGGTGTGTGTGTTTACAGCAACTCGGAGGCGTGTGTGACAGAAGTTCTACTACTGAACCTCGTTGGTCTTGTATTCGCAAGCGCTGCTGCTAAGTATAAGGTTCGGGATTTAATGCCCAGGTCGGGCAACGTTATTGGGTTTTTACATTATGAATTTGTCAGTAGTAGCCCGGTATCTAGATTTGTGTCCTGTTGATGGCAATAGGCTCGCCCTCTATTACATAGGACGTCTACTATTGGTATAACTTTGTGTCTTCTTTCGGGGAAAATAGGCGTTATGTTTTTGTATCGCAAGATACTGCCTTATCTCATACTAGCTTTTGCCAGCGGCTTTGCCCGCGTGGAGGTCTGAAATTATCCCGCGGGAACATACTACTGAGATAAAAAGTACCCTATATGTTAATCCAGGTTATTAACTATCTGTGTGCTTAATTTGATCTAAATCGGGTCAGTAGTTTTTGCGTGACAGAGGAACAAACATCCATACATACAAACCTTCGCGTTTATAATATTAATAGGATACAAAATATGCTTCATTGTACATCTAACTTCTGCAATTCTCATTGGTTTATATTGCGAATTTTATTACGAAATATCGTATGGACATGGTATAAACCAACATTTGGAATTATTTGGCTAGTAGGTTTGTAGGCACCCCTTCAAGTATATGAAAATTTAGATAGTTACACTACCGCATACATTTATGTGGGTGGGATTCTCAAGCTAGGTGGACCGACTGGCGCAGACTGGATGCGGAAGGCGGAGGACAGGGTGTTGTGGCGCAGCATGGGAGAGGCCTATGTCCTGCAGTGGACTGCGATAGGCTGAGTTGATACATTATGTTAGACAAGTTAGATCAAATAGGCAGTTACATCATGCACAAAGTGTTCAAAACGTCTGCCTAGCCTTTTCCAATTATGTTGGGTCGGTTCCAGTCTAATTGGATGCTGCTGAACACCTTTTTTTTTACAAGGAGTGATTACTTATTTCATCTCCACAACCCAATTACTGGGTAATACGATATTCCTTGGTAAGACTTCTTGTCAGATATGCGAGCTTCTGACGTCTCGTAACGACTCTCAAAGATTAAAGAATGACAGCAGGGACTAACAGCTTAAGGAGTAAGGTCTAGTTAGAACGTTAAAAAAACCGGCCAAGTGCGAGTCGGACTCGCACACCGAGGGTTCCGTACAAACCTGTAGGTATATAAGTAAAAGTTCACCCATCACGACAATCGAGTCGTAGTTCTGTTCTATTTCTTGGCTTGGTTTTATTTCTCTCTGTGTTTTGTTCTGTTTATTATATGATGTAATTAAAAATTTACGGTTTTCGCAATTTTTCCTTTATCTGTGCTATAAGACGTTGCTTCGTACCAAATTTCAATTTTCTAGATCGACTGGAAGTACCCTTTAGGTTTTGATTCCCTTGCGAGTTTCGAAAATTTGCGGAAATTTGTGGCATAAACGGCTATATCTTTTGATCACGTTAGCTTAGAAGTTTGATTTATTCACAGCTCCAAGGGACAGTAGACATGAGTATTCGATATAAATTTCAGCTTGATATCTCCACGCGTTCCTGAGAAAAAGAGTCTTGACAGACGGACGGACGGACGGACGGACGGACAACAAAGTGATCCTATAAGGGTTCCGCTTTTTCATTTTGAGGTGCGGAACCCTAAAAAGGCCTTTTTTCCGATTTTTTTTGCCCAAACGATATAATTATTTACAACAAAAGTTCTTTCGTTTAAAACATATATATTTCATGTAAATATGACAATTTTTTCAAATAAATGTATTCCAAAATAAGCCGATATGTATCGATGGCCGATGACGCTGCAAAAAAAACAGGTTTTGCGGTGATCACTCTCGCGCTGCAACGAATTATCTGAAACTAACAAAACAGAAGATCTTTAGTTAATGATATAATGCTCCAGTTGAACGAAGGGTTTTGGAAAATTTTCATTTTTCATAATGGCGGACGTTGAAAGTCAAAAGTGTTGTTTTGACCAAAATTTCACGTACATTTTTGACTATATATAAAAAATATTGTCCCAAAAAAAAAACCTTCGTTCATCCCGAGGACAACTATGTATAGAAGAAGTTATATAAATTTCAACCCGATCGGTAAAGCCATTCTCGAGTTACAGCGATCACCGACTTCGAAAACATGGTTTCCAGAAAAATTAGTTTAAAGTTTTGAATACGATTTGCATGCAGATAAAAAAAAAAATTGTAACTTGCATAGAGTCGTCTATTCATGGGCCATATAGTTCGTGTTCCTGTGCTATTTTCCTGCATCTGAAGCCATTTTCAGCTGCCGCCGAGATACTTTCACCTCTCGAGTGTTTTTCAGGGATTTTAACTAGACCTGACTCCTTAATCTGCTTTCTGAAGCACGGGGTCTCGGTATGTAACGATGGTCACCCATCCACAGACCGACTGTGGGTAGCGTAGGCTGTTGTTACTTAGTCAAGCAATTGACTATAATCACCTCTACATAATATATAATAAAATAAAATCGCGTCACGTATCAAATGATAAATGACTTTATTTTTGCAAGTAGGTTTGTACAAACACTTTTACACGTCAATCATATATTTTTTTTTTAAATTAGATGCTGTCGGCGTTTCCTTTCTGACTACTCTGAGAAGAAAGGTCGAAACAAACTCATAGGTCACAGTCTCTTTTAAAGTCCAGACATAATCTTGTTCAGATCATGTGAAGACAATATGGATTGGTGTCTCAAGTGGTCTTTTAAGGAAAGAACCACACAGGTTGAGTGGACCTGTTCAATCAGTGCACGCATTTGTCAGTAATCAGTCATTTCAACTTAAAACTTAAGGAGGTTCATGATTTGAAGAACAATACCAAAGAAAAGACATTTGGGTAGGTATCTGTGCGCTTTGATACGTGTCTTTTTCACTACACAATGGATTTTGAAGCAATTATCATCACTAAATAGCGTGATTCAAGAGGAAGGTTTTATGTATAATACTTGGACAAAGCCGCTGGCTTTTGTGAAATGTGTGAGTTTTTACAACTAGATGTTCAGTGTTTGACCTTCTGCATATTTGTATTTGATGTTGAGTTGAAGAGGCGTCGAACGGGTCAGAGATCAAGGCCCATTTGCATGATCGGATTAGACAGACCGACCATCGCAGATTCGTTCTACATACACCGTAGTACAACCTATGTAGTCAACTAGATTGAGAGCATTGTTTAGATTTGCATGTCTAAAGCAATCATCGAGTACAGGCAAGGGCCGATCAGACTTATTTAATTAATTTACAGGGTTAAACTAAATAAACTGTCAATTCCTTACCCACGTACCCAAAAAAAGGCTATTTTTTTTAAATTAAAATTTGTTTATTGCAGGTAACATAACCATATTAGAAAACAAAATTTAAATTATAAATACAATGTCACACATAAATAAATACAAACGAACAAATACAATATTAATATAACATCAACACTAATTAAATAAATCAAATTCATAATCAACTGATATTACATTACTGTCTTACGTGGGACACTATACCTATGTAACTTTAAAGAATTGCCAGCTTATTCGTATCGAAAACTTATGGACCGAAAAAACCATTCGATGGCCGAAGGTCAATGCCTGTAATCCCTAATCATTCTTAACATTTTGATCACGTTTATTGCAGTCGCTTCACGTATAAATACCACCAAAATTAAACTAGTATCTATTATTTAAGTAAATCTGATGTTTTTTTTTAATACTGTCTTCCTGTGGTTAAGTAGCGGTTATGTATCTTTCATTGTAACAAAAATAGTTTATTCCGAATCACAAATAGTTTTAAAAATTTGTATGTATTTTTTATTTATGTGTAAGTGACAAATTCACCATACTAATAGATATAAGTTAGTAATAAGTAACATATTATTAATGAATAAGTCGTTGGAGTACCTTATATAAATAAATAAATAATGGATCAGCTGACTTTGTTATTTTTGTGGAATAAGAATATTTTATGCGAATTTCCCACATAGAAGGCGAAGGTGGTGTGACAATCTGATAAGGTTTGCAGAGCCAACATGGCCATAGATCGCGATTTGATGAAGGATATGGAAAAGGCCTTTGCCCAGCTGTTGGATACAAAATATTCTAATATAAAAAGATAATCATAGGAGAATTACCTGAGTCACACCTTTAAGACACAAATCATTACAGCAGCTTTCTGCAGAACATGAATATAAATTAAAATCTCCTACCACTACTACTTCACGATAATTATTATAATATTGTTCAATGATTTTAAATAAAAGGCTTTTGCCCTGGAGTGGGATAGGCTAGTTAGATTAGTTTCGATTCTAAATAGCAATCCATATTCATGGTCACTACTATTAGGCTGGATATGAACAAACAATATAAAAAACAAAAACCTATTAGGTAAATAAACAGTGATACCTTACCTGAAGGACTTATGGCTAAATTACAACAGCCGCACGGGTCAATCGTTCAAGTTAAGCAACGCTTGCCACGGTTGGTCAGTGGATGGGTGACCATCTTTAAATACCAAGACCCTTCCGTGCCTCGGAAAGCACGCTAAGCCGTTGGTCCCGGCTGCCTTTCGTAGATCTAAGACAATCGTTACGGGTCGTCAGAAGCCTGAAAATCTGACAACCAGTCTTACCAAGGGGTATCGTATTACCCAGTAACTAGGTTGTGGAGGTCAGATAGGCAGTCGCTCCATGTAAAATACTGGTACTCAGCTGCACCCGGTTAGACTGGAAGCCAACCGCAACATAGTTGGGAAAAGGCTAGGCAGATGATGAAACAGTGGCACCAACTAGTTCAAAAACAGTGTCATCAATGTTAACGTCGCTCGGTACAGGTACTCGCCGCAACTCAATTCGCGGTGCGGCACGGGACACGCGCCGCCCTGCTATCGTCCATCCGCTCGGTCTCATTGCATTATAGTGAGTCCTGCAGGGATTAATTCAGAATCACAAATGGATTCGTTTAGGCCAGTTTCCGTGATAGCAAATATGTATATCAGACTTATAACTTGATAGTCTATTTATAAAAAATTCAAAGTCCTGAGTAACTGACTGACTGACTGACTAATTTAACAACGCACAGCCTAAACCGCTGGTCCTAGAGACATGAAGTTTGGAGGGTGCGTTCTTTGTGAGGAGTAGGTATCCACTAAGAAAGGGTTTCTTGAAATTCCATTCCTAAGGGGTGAAATGGGGGGTTTAAATGGGGATTTTTTTTGACATCCACGCGGGCGACGCCGCTGGCAGAAGTTAGTCCTATATAAAATTCCTTTGATTTGGTTCGCAGTCCTCTTACGGCCACAATTATAAGGCGTTGAGATATGCGGGGTAACTGCGGTACTCACAGTAGCAATACTATTGAGACAGTTCAACATTTATTGTGTTATTTATGTTACTGAGCTGTATTTGTTTTACTAACAAACAAAGAAATGCATTAACAATTACATTTTGTACAGTGATTGAAATGGTATTACGCAATGAAGTGGACTTTATGGTCTAAAATCGCCAACACGTAGTGATCATTCTTCATAGCATGCATGTAGAACAAATCATAGCTTTACTATAGATTAGTAGAAAATAAGTGAGCTTAGTAACTACAAGCTCATATTTCCATATTTAATTCTGTATCAGATAGATCTATACGTATAACCATCTGGTTCATGCTTGTTTGAGTTCTAATATAGGAGGTATAATTCCGCACAAGCTATAAGAGGTAACCGAGTGAACTAGAGCGTGTGATGCCTTACTAGTAGAGCAGCCAAGGTATGATTGCTTGTTTGTTTTACTTTGTATCGCCCTTTCCTACTCTTACCTGTCTGACCATTGAGGAGAGAGTGACTAGCCATCGACTGTTTTTTCGCTATAGCTACTTATAGTAGATGTAGGTCTCATGTCAGTCGGAGAGTTACATACAGAATAGAAACCATAGTATGCAATCAATGAAACTACAAGTCATACTTGTCCATACATCATCATCATCATCATTTCAGCCGTAAGATGTCCACTGCTGGACTTAGGCCTCCCCCAATTTGGGGGGCTTTGCCATAATCGCCACGCTTGGCAGGCGGGTCGGCGATCGCAGTATGGTGGTAAAATGCATAGAGAACGCTGCTGCCCATTCTCTAGTAAGGTACTTGTGCATACAAGTAAAGCAAAATTTAATATTTTATTAAAATTTAAAAAAGACAAATTTTCAAACAATATCAGTAGCATAAAAGCATACCATAATCAACCCACCCACTATTAGGCACCTAGTCTCTGTGTGAGGGATGAGAGCAATATGCCACCACGCGGGCCTAGTGTGGCTTGGTATGACAAAATAAATATAGTAAAAATAAACACTGCTTAGACAACGCACCATCATATCATACCATATAAGTGTACCGATTTTACATTTTAAGGAAACAAGTATTACATAACAGCGTCGTTATAGTTTACACAGCGTAGCAACGTCACCTTACAATGTCCAAGGATAATAATAATATCTTAGAACAACCAACACACCGTTATCTGATCCCAAACTAGACAGAGCCTGTACTATGGCAACCAGACAACTGATAAATATACTTATAATTATGTATATTTCGAAATATATACATATTATAGATAAATTACACCCAGACACAGAACAAATGATGTGCTCATCACACAAAGATTTGTCTTGGGTGGGAATCGAACCCACAACCTCAGTCTTAGCAATCAGGGTCACATACCACTAGACTAACAGGCCAGTCAATTGGGATTGAAGTTCATTGAACTATGAACCTTTTTTTTGTCGATGGGAAATCATCAAATGGTTTCTCCCGCTCTGGGCAAAACGGGAGGGCGTGTCAGACTTTTACTGACTAAAACCCACCCGAGTTCCTTCAGTTGCCCATGTGCCAGGGTCACGGTATCTCTTTCAAACAAATCTCGTGACCCTGGCAGGTTGAACTAGACCTAGTAATCCAGTTCCACAGTGTTCAAATTTGCTCGTAAAATAAACCTCCACTTTTTGTCCTAATTACTGGACCAATTTTGTTTTTTTGTTATATGTCAAAAAAAAAAGAGTTTTAAAAAAAGGGGAAAATACCTCAAAAAGCACCCGACGCTTTTTTCCATTATTTTATGCTTTTTAGTTTGGTTTTCTAGGAAACCTGTTTTCATACTTTTTACTATTATATTTATTTTAAATTTTTAGGGTGTTTCGAATTTGTGACATATGTCAGCGTAGTTTTCGAATTTTGTTCCGTATGTCAGCGTAGTTTTCAATGACAAGTTTTTTTGGTATCCTAGTAACCCGGGCAAGGATAACGGCATTTATGAAATTATTGTATTGTCATCAGTTCTCGATAAGCCTACAAAGTTTGAACGAAATTTGGCCGTTTAAAGCGGCCCAAAGGAGTCGGTTACAAACATACAAATATACAGGTGAAGTTAATAGAAAGCGTGTAAAAATAACTTGGTATACGTCGTTCCAAGAATAAAAATAACTACTTGTTATTGTTATTCTTGGAACGACGTATACCAAGTTGTTTTTACACGCTTATAAGTCAGTGCGTGAGTACCTACTACTCATGAAACTCGCGTAGTTCCTTATAGCCCAGCAACGTTGTTCATTGCTCACCAAATCATTTCTAGTTGCTAGCGCTACTCGCTTCCCGCTTATAGTCGTCGACAGTGGGGCACGTGCCTTTGGATGTTCATTAACATTTAAACTTTCAAAAGAAAGAACTGAAACTGCAAAAGTTGAAAATTTGATTTAGTTCAATTAACCTAAATGAAAGTTGCAAGACAACATTATTAAAAGTTTTCGACAAAGTAGAGGTTGTTTGCATGAGACAACCTTACGACTATATACACATTTAAAATATACGAACTGTCAAAGTAATTTAGACACAGAAAAGTATAGTTGAAAAAACAATATAGTAGAAATCTCACGGCCACAGGTCAACCTATACATTTCCAGTATAAGCTGACGTCTCACTGTACGAAAAGCCTAAACAACGCGAGGTCAGCTAAAACTGGATTCTTAGGGCTTGATGTGTAGCCATGTGTATTAATAAGCCGAAGAAGAAAGTTATAAAATAAATAAAAATGAATTTTCTAATAGGATACGAAATCATCAACATCATCATTTCAGTCGTAAGATGTCCACTGCTGGACATAGGCCTTCCCCAGTTTAGGATAGTAGTATAGTTTGCCATAATCGCCACGCTTGGCAGGCGGGTTGGCGATCGCAGTATGGTGGTAAAATGCATAGAGAGTGTTGTTGCCCATTCTCTAGTAAGTCCCTTAGTCGCCTTTTACGACAGCCACGGGAAGAAATGGGGTGATGCTATTCTTAATTATTCACCTAAAAACAAACAATTTTTTTTGTCTATCATAATATTATTATCAGGTTTTTGTAAGTATGTATGGCGTAATATTCAGAACTACTGATCCGATTCCGAAATTATCTCACTAATAGGAAGCTACACTATTGTCGAGTGGCCTAACATATTTTTAATATTAAAACGTGGACAAAGTAGCGGGAAGATGCTTCTTTAACATAATATTCTACATACAAACTTTGGTTATACCGGCATGAATGACGTCACGACGTCCCTCATATTACGAAATATTCCTACATAATCGTGTAGACGCTTTTTACGACTGATATTAAAATCATGTCCTTCACATTCTCAGCCTTGGAACATATGTGACGGTCAGCAATAAAAATATACCATTTTTGTTTTGCCAAATCCTTATCGAAAAAGCGGATATAAAGATGTTATTTTGACTTTTGCGATTTCAAAAGCCAATAATACTTACTAAAATATAAAGTATTTATTTCAATTAAACCAATTAAGAACAATTTTACACTGTGAAGGCGTCAGTCAAAAAGATGAAACTAATTGCCCGTTCCATGGAGAATAACGAACAAGATTCTCCGCGGACACTCTTTTAATCAAAATATTAGTTTTATCTTTTACTAGCTTCTGCCCGCGACTTCGTCCGCGTAAAATTTCTTGTTCCCCCGACCCTTCCCGTCGTGTCGAATCGCCTACCCGTGTGATTTTCCCCGTTTTTGCAACATTTTTCATTACTGCTCCGCTCCTCTTAGTTGTAGCGTAATGTTATATAGCTTAAAACTTTTCTCGATAAATAGGCTACCCAAGACAAAAAAAAAAAACAATTCGGACCAGTATTTTCTGAGATTAGCGCGTTCAATCAAACAAACAAACAGACTCTTCAGCTTTATAATATTAGTATAGATGTTGAAATTATACGAACGATGTACACCAAAGCACAAATATATTCTAATATTAACTCCATAGTCAGTTTTCACGATGATTTAAAATTGTGACGGTATTCGAATCTTTTAATTTGTAATGCATATTATAGGTGACCATTTTTAACAGATCTAATACCATTAATACCGAGAGGAAGTTTCACGTAGAATTTTGATATTTGGTAGCGTTTTTTTTCTGTTTTTTTTTTAAACTTTTATTTTATTTTCTATTTTTTAGAGTTTTTCGAATTTTGAGACGTATGTCAGCGTAGTATTCGATGACAGTTTTTTGCTGTCCTGGTAACCCTGCCAAGGATAATGGCACACATTTATGAAATTATAGTATTGTCATCGGTCCTCGATAGTCTACAGAGTTTAAATTAAATCTAGCCGTTTAAAGTGGGTCAAAATCGCGCTATAAGGAGTCGGTTACAAACAAACATACAAAAATACAAGTGAAGCTAATATAAAGCATGTAAAAAAAACCAAACTAAAAAGTAGAAAATAAGGTATTTTTTTATTGATATCAGGCACCCCACGCTTTTTTTCCTTTATTTTCTACTTTTTAGAGTCTGGTAACCCTGGCAAGGATAATGGCACAAATTTATGAAATTAAAGTATTGTCATCGGCCCTCGATAAGTCTACAGAGTTTGAATGAAATCTGGTCGTTTAAAGTGGGTCAAAATCGCGCTATAAGAAGTCGGTTACAAAAAAACATACAAACATACAAGTGAAGCTTATATAAAGCGTGTAAAATGGCTGTAATGTCAAATAATGAATAATGATGATATGTAAAAGGTGTAGATAATAAATCGAGCGATTGTAATAGCTGACCGTACTTTCTAAAATGCGTTTAATTAATTTTGTTAGCTCCCTAGTGTTCTGATGAAAACGATATTAATCTACAGGAATGAAAATTCGTAATGTATGTGAGCCTAGGGAATCGAGCCGCGAGTATTTGAAGGTCGAATTTATTTGCGACATTTAGGCCTTGAAGCCTTAAAATTCAGCCATTTTGTGATTAAAAAAGGTTTTTTCAGGAAAGAATTTTGGGTTTTAATACGGTCTACCCTCGTTGGGAAAGAACGAGGCCGTTTAAAAACAACTTTGATGGGTGAAACACCTTTTTCAGCCGGAAAGTTTCAGGTCTGTAATGGTAATTTGAATTGTTTGGAACTTAATTTGTCTGATCGATATACAGGATTGTATGAACATTGACGCGAAACGTATTACCATGGATGCAATCATGTAGATTCTGGTCCCCTGGTCTGCCTACTCTGGACCCCGTGTATTTAAAATTATTCGTCGATGACTTTAAAAAAAACTGCGAAGGTTTTTGCATTTTTGCAGGAAATAACAGAACAGCAGTTTTGTTATAATAATTGAAATATAATAGTTATAATAAATTCCCTAAATTATTATAAGACAGCCGCATTATAAAATTTTCAAAGTTGGACCACAAAATCTACCCTCAAATGAGAACTGAAGAGGTCTTTGAACCATTTGAAAACAAAATGGAGCACACTTGAACAAACAATATCCAATTCAAGTTAAAAGTTTTCTTTTCGGATATATTTTATACAAATAGGGGCAAACACGTTCTTGGGGTAATTTAGCTCATGTGCAATTGAGTTTCAATAGAAACTTCCGCCTAATTGGGTTAATTAGTTACGTCGTATGGGTTTCAAAATAATTGCAAAAACAGCGAAATAACATTTTCCGCAATAGAAAAATTGTTTTAGTTATTTTTGTAAAAACCATTATGGTTTATGATTAATCGCTTTTAATTTTGTAATAAATAGTTGAAACTCTTGTTGTTAGAACTCTTTTATTCAAAATTATAAACAGCGCCATCTATGGTGAGCATAAGGAACTTTGAACCTCGTGGAAGCTCGCTGAAAAGCAAGTGCTACACGTTTACTGCTCCCTACGATAGATGGCGTTAGCTTCACTCTCTCACTAGAGGAAAACCCGTCTTGAAACAGAATTGAATTAAGAACAATTTCTAGTGTCGCTGTATTTCTCTAGATGAACTGTGTCTAGTTTTGACTTGCATCAAAAGAGGGCGCTTATTTAGTTGTATCGGTATTCAACACATAGCATCAACTGAAAGAAATACAGACTTTGATATAGTTTTTTTCTCTTATTATTATACTTTTCTTTGATTGTTTTTCCCGTGAAATATGGATTTAGGGATACTGAAATTGAAAATAAATACTGAAATGTCGGTGCGATTTTGTAAAGAAATATACAGCACATTTTTTTAACCCCCGACGGAAAAAGAGGGGTGTTATAAGTTTGACGTGTCTGTCTGTCTGTCTGTCTGTCTGTGTGTCGGTCTGTCTGTGTGTCTGTCTGTCTGTGGCATCATAGCTCCCGAACGGATGAAGCGATTTCAATTATTATTTTTTTGTATTAAAGGTGACTTATGTGCGAGTGTTCTTAGACATATTTGATGAAAATCGGTTGAGCCGTTTAAAAGTTGTGGGGGGTGAAAGTGGGGAAGAATAACCGAATGTCTACAAATATACTCGAGTGGGGTCTCAAATGAAAGCGCACTGAAAGAGAATATTGATGACTTAATCGAGAATGTTCAAGCTTCGCTTGATGAGAAAATTGGTGGTGGGAAAATTGGGACATGGAAATCCGATTGTCACGTGAGAGTATCAATGACTACATCTCAGTCTTTGCAATTCTGCTAAAGATGATTTGTCACGTGGGTTATTAAATAGTTTTCTTTGGTCGAGCTCACAAACTGCTACACCATCTAAGGAAAAGGCCAAGCCTATGTAGCCTGAAACAGAGTAAAAATACTCTACTTAAGGCTACATAGGCTTGGCCTTTTGCGAAAGTACTTTTACCTAAGTAAACCACAGCTTTTTCAACTGTCGTGCCTTGCAACTTATATGCCGTAATCGCCCAACATAAAATGATAGGAAACATTGTTCTTTCAATATTTCCAATATCCTCTAAGACCTTTAAAAGTTACATTATATGGCCTTATCAGAATCCATCCATTCTCATCAACACAACTCCGGCAGATAATGGCATCATCAAATTGAATTGATATTGTTTTTGGAAGCTTCCCATCTTCCTGTTGGCCACGGCGAAGTTCTATGTATTTACAACTTAACAAAATCTACATTATAATAAGTATACCTATAAAAAGTATAAAATAAAAAATTAAATTAAAAATTTAAAAAACCCCCGACACAAAAACCTAAAATCCCTTTAAAAAGTAAAAAATAATAAAAAAACTCAATCTTGAAGTACCTAAGTATGTATTAATAATTCAAAAAAAAAAATACGTCGCGTTGGGGGACCGCTCTGCGAGGGCAGACGTCGTTGACGGTCGTATCCTAAATGCAATATTTAGAAGTCATTTTATAAAAGTTTTCTTCAGTTAGGTAATAGACTATTTGTAAGTAAATTGTTAGGTTTGGAGCGGTCCCCCAACGCGACGTACTTTTTTTTTTGAATTATTAATACATACTTAGGTACTTCAAGATTGAGTTTTTTTATTATTTTTTACTTTTTAAAGGGATTTTAGGTTTTTGTGTCGGGGGTTTTTTAAATTTTTAATTTTTAAATATATGAAATGACATAACCTCACGCCTACAGTCCCAGAGAGGATCGGCAGAGTTGTATTGTTAAATAAGAATAAGTACGATTATAGCGCTTTATTGGCTTTTAATCCTTGAAGCAACAACAAACACATGATTTTTGTAAAATCTTTTCATAAAAGGGGTCGGGCGATCAGCTTTTGCCACAGATTATATAAGCCAAAATCATAAAATAACGCAAAAAGGGGTAATAACTGTACTCATCATTATACATATATAACGTTAACATTACGTTATTTAAAAAAACTATTTTAATAGCTTCATTGATAACAAATAAATCTATTGTACATAATAGCAAAGCATATTATGTTACCGTGTGGTGCCGGACGTAAAGAATAACACCACCCCATTTCTTCCTGCGGGTGTCGTAAAAGGCGACTAAGGGACTTACTAGAGAATGGGCAGCAGCGTTCTCTATGCATTTTACTACCATACTGCGATCGCCAACCCGCCTGCCAAGCGTGGCGATTACGGCAAAGCCCCCCAAATTGGGGGAGGCCTAAGTCCAACATTGGACGTCTAACGGCTGAAAAGATGATGATGATATTATGTTATGTAATGAAGTATTTCAACCTTTAAAAGACCATTTCAGACACCAATCTATATGGTCTTCACATGATGTGACCAATATTATGTCTGGACTTTAAATGAGATTAATCTCTGAGTATGTTTCGGCCTTTCTTCGCAGAGTAGTTAGTTAGGAAACGCCGACCTAATCTAGTTTTAAAAATATAATTGACGTGTAAAAGTGTTTGTACAAACCTATTTACAGAAATAAATTAATTTATCATTTACCTGTTTATGATAAAGAAACAATGATTTATCTTCGAGTATCTTCTACGCGTCGTAACACGTAGCCTGCGTAGCGGAGGCGGCTACGCTTTAGCACGCGCGTAGCACTTATTCGTAGCTTAAAATACATTTCTTGAAATAAATGATTAAATAATGTTTTATTATTACAGGTACGTATCACCGAATGAACAATCAATAGTTATTATCCGAGACATCATCCATCCATCATTATTATAAGTAATGATACACAGGTAAGTGATAGAAACTATTAATTATAATTATTATGTTGTTTTGATAGGTATATTATATCTTTTCCATGATAAATAGTAACGTACCGATTACTTGTAAAATAACTTCGTTTCTTTTATGAAAGGTTTAAAATAAATATTAATACTAAATTAGTTTTAGATCTTTTAAATCATAAACATATCTCTTAAGCAACTTTCAGTTTATTTTTTAGATGTGTATATACGAAAAATAAATTAAACAAAAAATTGAGTGAGTAAAAAATTTAACCATTATGATAGCATAAAACCCACAAAGAACCAATAGAAAAAAAAAACTACGAAAAGAGACCAATCTATATAACCATGTTTATTTGTTCATATAATTCATAATTCATAATCATTTATTTGCTAATATGGGTAAATTACATAAAGTTGTTAAAATATATATATATAGCACAGTCCAACCATATTACACCTTAAGGCATGCAAATCACAAGCTTAATTATTTATCAGTGAAACAATTAATGAAGTTAATATTAATGTCATCAAAAAAAAAATCAAATTTAAAATGTCATATATTAAGTAATAATGTCAAAATAATATTAGTGATTAAATGTTAAGTAAGAATATAATTTAAATTGATACATTATTTGGTAATTTCATCATGGCAAATAATAATGTAACTTAATAATCATGAAGCAAATAATAATTAAAAATGTCATGTATTAAATGAGAATGTCAAGATATATTTGTAAATAGATGTCAGAGTAAATGTCAAAGTAATGATATTAATAATAAAATAAATTAGTGAGTCACATCAACAATATGTCCTTACATCCTCCTTTAAATAATCCTGAACACTATAATAACATTTACTTAGCAAAAATCTTTTTAATTTCTTTTTGAATTCAGCGATAGATTGAGTTTCTAAAATGGACTTTGGCAAGTGGTTGTATATACGCGGCGCCATACTGAAAATGCTTTTAGAATATAAGGCCGTCTTACTAGATTTGCCACAAATTTTATCACTATGCCGCTTACTTCTATACTTATCAAAAAGATGTTTGTTAGTTCTCGCAAAGCTAGCAATCTCATCTCTCGTTCCTCTTCTAAAACCATTTTAGTTTTGTTAAACTTAATTTTACTCAATTCGTAAATGAGTTATGATTCCTAAATATAGCTACAATAGATATAGACCTCTTTTAATTACATTTTAAAAGCGGGTCTTAGCAGCGGGTCTTAACTTGTCATTTTAGGATGGATATAAATTAATTCTAACGAAGCGAGCACCATTAATTTCTGAGGTCAACAGGGTTTGTTGTTCAAATTTCTATTCATTTATTAAAGAAAATATAAATGAGGGTTGAAAATATTTAGCTGTCTTTTATAATTAAAGTGTACATGGTACGAGTTTCATTTAATTGATGTATTGCCTGTATTCAGGCTAAATCTAGAACCTTCTTTCTCTTTTGGCGATATGACCGCCTATTGTCTAACCTTATGTATTTTTTTTTACAAATATCTTACCATTAAAATGGCCGTTTTAATGGTGATTGCAAATAAAGAGTACAATTTCGTAAAGAGCAAATACTTATCATTTAATTCTGGATAAAAGACAATGGTGTAACTCTCATAAGATTATATGGGGTTTTGATAAATGAGCTACTAAAAGTGTCGCTCCTTTGTTTGGTCTGAAGCTTCAAAATGGGCCCTAATAGCGCGTCTTTAAGTGAGCGTTTGAGGGCTCATTGCACTCATATAAACCTTCGAACTGTACTCTACTATCTGAAATATTCCGTGATACATTTTATCGAAACAAAAGTTATTATTAAAACAATAGTTGTTCACTTACCCGCGTCGTGTTGCACAACTGTTGTGCAGACAAACGTCTTTATCTCTTTAGCCATGAGCTACACATTCAAACACCATGCTTCTTGCGACAGCGACTTCGGATAAAACAAATGAAAGAAATGGTTTAGTGCATGCCACGCGTCTCCGCGATGCGACCACCTGAGCGACGACGGGTGGGAAGAAACGACATCGCAAGGCGTGTCGCAAATCGCATCGCTGGAGCTCGTGAACGGGGCCTAACATATGTTTTTCGTTACATTGACATCTTGCTTAGTAAGAACACGCGTGGCATGCGAAATACTTTGGGATGAATCTGAGAAACAATAAATACTTGTTATTTTCCGGAGGTACGTAACCTTGTAATGTCTCCTTTAATAGCAATACATAGCCGTTAGGTTGTACATAATGTTAGAGAGAATGAACTAGCTTATTAAGGTGTCAGGTTACTTATTTATAGGTTTACTAGCTTTTGCCCGTGGCTTCGCTCGCGTGGATGTAAGAAATTATCGCAAGAGGACGTACTACCGCGGTAAGAATGTATTAATCCAGGTTACATAGGTAATACATACTATCTGTGTGCTATTTTCTATCAGATCCATTCAGCCGTTTTTGCGTGATTGAGAAACAAACATCCAATCATACAAATGTTCACATTTATAATATTAGTTGTACCTAAGTACGTTTATAATTCATATTACTTTGGATTCATAGTTTATCAGAATATCATGTGTGTTTGATGTACTTAAAATAAAACTAAAATTATTCAGAGTAAGAAGACTACGACATAGGGCTGGATTGAATTGAATATAAATCTTCTTGGTTTTTCTTAACGCTCCTATTCTACCTATACAGACACTAAATTATTTATCAGACACCAAATCGAACATAGTTATAGGAAAAGTACTTTGGCCAGTGGCTTCGTCCGTATAGCTGACGGAAAATATCACCTGGGAACCTACTACTGAGATAAAGTATCCTATATGATAAGTATCCAGATTAACCAAAAATTTCCTTCCAAAAATCTAAACATCTAAGCCATATTGCGCGGTCTCTTACTTGGAATAATACAATTAGGTTTATTTTGAGTCCTTCGAATACACAGGATATTTATTTATTTATGTATTAAAACTTTATGCACAAGTAAAACTACTGTACAAAGGCGGACTTAATGCCTGAGGCATTTTCTACCAGTCAACCTTAGGGTAATGCAGAGAAAAACATGGCAGGTGCAACATACGGGATAGATAACTCGAAAAAGGAAGAATACTAAATATAATATAATATGTTAGGACAACCAACACACCGTTATCTGATCCCAAACTAGGCAGAGCCTGTACTAAGGTGACCAGACAACTGATAAATATACTTATATATTTCTAAATACATACATATAATACATAGATACAAAAACATATATATATATGTTTTTGTATCTATGTATTATATGTATGTATTTAGAAATAATATATATATATATATACATATAACGATAGGTAGAGAAGAAACCAAATCCAGCAAATCAGCGCTGGGATGATTCTGCCAACTTCTTGCGAATATGCTCACGTACTTTCACTTTAAATGATAACCGACTGGTTGCCATCCTGTTGTTCAGAGGGAGTGCATTCCAAAGAAAGACCGCTTGGACAAAGAAAGAAGAATAAATGAAACCAGAGCGGTGAGAAGGACAACGTAGAAGACGATAGTTGATGGACCGAAGGTTTTTATTATGCGCAGAGCATAAGTACTGAACCTGGGAAGTCAGGTAAGAAGGAGAAGTAGGTTTGTCAAGTATAGAAAACAACATTGATAGAGCCCTCAACTCTCTGCACTGACGAATGGGTAACCAATTTAAAAGCAACCGGTGGGCGGACACGTGATCATACTTACGAAGATTGAAAACGAATCGAATGCAGTTATTCAGAAGGCGGTCAAGTTTATTGAGGAGATCTGCATTCAGGTCATAGTAACACACATCGCCATAGTCAATTATAGGAAAGATTAGGGACTGTACAAGCATTGCCTTTATGTGTGATGGAAGAACGTTTTTCAACTTATGGAGCGACCGCAACGTTCCGGTGACTTTTTTACTTACAGTTGCAACCTGCTTTCGCCAGTCAAGACAAGTGTCGAGGTGTCGACATGTAAACCAAGATCCTTGACATCGGGGCTAAACGGGATGATGAAGTTGTCGAATATTACGGGAGGCACCATTAAGCCATTCAACTTTTTCATACTGTGACGGCTCCCTACAGTGATAGCCTGACACTTGGTAGGGTTAACTGCCAATCGAAACCGATCAGACCAGTTCTTAACCATGCCTAAATCCCGGTTTAGCTCCTCAATCGCATCGGAAATGTTGTCAACACTTGCCTGACAGTAAAGCTGCAAATCGTCTGCATAAAGATGATACGCAGTCCGAAGCTGGGTGGTGATGAGGTTAATAAAAATAGAGAATAAAATAGGAGATAAAACACCGCCTTGAGGGACGCCAGCTGCAAGATCTCGCCAACTCGACTTAGAGTCTCCAGCACGAACAGACTGCTGGCGCCCCTGAAGATAAGAGGCAAACCATTCCAATACCTCCGGAGAGACTATCAAATAGGAAAGGATGGATAATAGGACTTCGTGACTGACGGTATTAAAAGCGTTGGAGAAGTCAATTAACACTAAAACTTTAACTTTAGTGGCTTCCATTCCCCGCCTTATATCGTCAGTCACTTTAAGGAGAGCTGAAACGGTACTGTGCTCAGGCCTGAAATCGGATTGAAATGGACTGATGAGGGAGTTGCGGTGAATAAAGTGGGAGAATTGTTTATTCGTATTTACTGTGAAGCCAAAGTAATATGAATTACAATCCTACTCATCCTGCACTACCCTACCGCTACCAACCGGGACGGATGGACGGTGCGCTAGCCGCTCTGCGGCTATTTTATATAATCTCTGATATCTTCTATAATATTCATTTTAATGATATGCTGTTAAAAGCAATTTTGATCTACATGAAATACACAATTTAATTGGATAAAGAACGATCCGTTATTGTTTAAAATAGCTTGGTGAATGACCCATTTTTTTTTTGAATATACAAAAGTTAAAAATGGTTGTTGTTGGTTGTCCTTAATTTTTTTTTTTTTTATGGATGGGAAATCATCAAATGACTTCTCCCGCTATGGGCGGAGCGGGAGGGTATGTCAGACTTTTACTGAATAAAACCCACCCGTGTTCCTTCAGTTGCCCATGTGCCAGGGTCACGGTATCTCTTTCGAACAATCTCGCAACCCCGGCAAGCATCAGTCCTAGTAGACCCCTTCAGTGCTGCTGATATCTCTTTGAGGCTTGTTGGTTATCCTTAGGATATATATAATAGGATATATTAAATTACAAATAATGAAGGTACTGTTGTTATACGTTTATTCCATGTTAGCAGATTCATTACTACTTACTATTTGGAACCGTGGACCAGCCTTCTGACGTTTCATAAGTTTCCATGTTGGTTTATGTGAAATAAAAATATTTTTGATTTGATTTGATTGATTTGATTACTTCCGAAACAAAAAGCTATGCTAAAATATTTGAAGTCCTGTTCTAAAATTCATTGACAGTTCTAATTTGATAAAGCTATTTCGTTGTCTGCCAGTACAACACAAGGTTGACTTTGGTCAACAACTAACCTTTACAGTACTACTAATATCAGATCTTTAAAAATATTTAAATTCCTTATGCATTCTACCTTTAAGACATACAAAAATATTATGAACATTATAGCTATACAAATATAAAATACACTAACTATCGAGAATCCATTAAAAAAAAAAAATAGTATGTTATCGGCCAAAATATTAGCTATAGTTTAATAAGTATTTGGTAAGTTTCAAAAAATTAAAATCTGAACGGTTGGCACCAACAATATCTCTCCTGCTTAGCTGTGCCCGTAAAAGTCCACGATGGTCATCTCTTTAAAAACTTACCACCTAGGTGTAAATTGTGGAATCCAATAAACGTACTGAGTATTGTAGAACTTATTTACTTGTATTTCATTGGACATAACAACGATTATACATTTCCGGTACAATATCATTTACATATAAAAATGAAAAATGAGAGAGAGAGAGAGAGAGATTTAAAAAAAACCGGCCAAGTGCGAGTCGGACTCGCGCACTGAGGGTTCCGTACAAACCTGTAGGTATTCATGGTTTATGTTTATGAAATTAAATGCTTTTTTATAAATTTTTATATTTGAGTTGACTGAATGAAAGGTAAATTGTGGTTTACGATTTATGACGTATTAAAAAAACAACTACTGACTAGATCTCGTTCCAACCAATTTTCGGTGGAAGTTTACATGGTAACGTACATCATATATTTTTTTTAGTTGTATCATTCTCTTATTTTAGAAGATGCAGGTGGGGACACACACATTTTACCACTTTGGAAGTGTCTCTCGCGCAAACCATTCAGTTTAGAAAAATATGATATTAGAAACCTCAATATCATTTTTGAAAAAGTTTAAGTTAAAGTTTTTTTTCTATGGATAGGTCTATCCATAGAAAAAAAACTTTATTGAGTTTCAGTTCTAAGTATGGGGAACTCCAAATTTTTTGTTTTTTTTTTCTCAGCATCTTAATGCGGTTCACAGAATATATCTACTTACCAAGTTTCAACAGCATACCTCTTATAGTTTTGGAAAAAAGTGGCTGTGACATACGGACGGACAGACAGACAGACAGACAGGCAGACAGACAGTCATGACGAATCTATAAGGGTTCCGTTTTTTGCCAATTGGCAACGGAACCCTAAAAAATGCCATTTGAAAGGGATACTGTAGTATCACGGAGTTTTTGAATGACAATATTGAATTTAAATAATTTAATATGTCTTTTAGTTTTAATAATTACACTGTTTTATTTTTAATTTTTGCCTACATTTGTGTATTGACTGTAGTTATGTATTTGAATATATTTAATTTTGAAATATTAACATAATTATCTTTATTATTTTAAAAAGTAAAGCTTAACTTTTAAGGGGGGGTCGACGAATTGTGACATTGTGTGACAAGGGGGTGGGAGGGGCCCTAAATTTTGTGACGCCACATTTCAAAACTGAATATACATATTTAAAGTACTATTAGAATCATGAAATTTGGCCCCTAATGGACTCTGCAATCGGCAATTTTGTTTTATTGTGTTTGTTTTTATATAATTGCCTGTGTCGTTACGCCGATCTATTTCTATTGTCTTTCGTCCGTAGCTCTGACATCAACAAGCTATGGAGAATATATTAAAACTTTTTTGTTTGTGTACGGGGCTTGACTACCTTGAACATGTGCATTTTTTCTATTTATTTTATGTTATTTTCCATAATGTGCGTTTTGTTTGTGCAGAATAAACATTGTTTCTTTCTTTCTTTCATAAAACAAAGCGTGGCAACACTAAACTAAGAAGCTTTGACTCTATGGAGATACCCGGCAGTGTGATGTCCGTTTTAATCCGGAAAAATTAAGACACCTTACTGAAGCGCATACCTTTTCCGGTTTACCTGCTTTGTGTTGCGGGGTACATGTTGTAAGTAAAATAAAATGATACTAAAAACTTTTTTACAAAAAAGAAAACAACCGACTTCCTTAAAAACACTACAAAGTGAAAAATAACTTTAATTTCGGAAGTCGGAGTCTTAGGATCTGTATTTATGGTTTTTTTTTGCCACCGACTTCCGAAATTAAAGTTATTTTTCACTTTGTAGTGTTTTTAAGGAAGTCGGTTGTTTTCTTTTTTGTAAAAAAGTTTTTATTTTAAAATTTTTAGTTGTGGTATCCACCTCGCACTAATTCCGAACAAACAATGCATATTTATGCGATAGCAGAAATCGTGGATGATTT
This sequence comes from Aporophyla nigra, assembly GCA_947507805.1. NCBI lineage: Eukaryota > Metazoa > Arthropoda > Insecta > Lepidoptera > Noctuidae > Aporophyla > Aporophyla nigra. Next base: position 5,200,551 of record OX382305.1, on the reverse strand, counting down.
GCTGTCATTTTTTAAGGAGTTCCGGTGTCTGTCTTCTGAACTCATCATCAGATCTATATGAAATTTATATGGGACCATTTCGAAATAAACCCCTTTCGAACAAAAAAAGAATTTTGCAAATCCGTCTATATATGACGGAGTTATGGCCGAACATACATAAAAAAAAAAACATATAAACATCCGAATTGAGAACCTCCTCCTTTTTGAAGTCGGTTAAAAATAGAATAATGCTACTGGCAACGTGACAAAGTACCGTAATGCATGGTAACCGTTTATTTATTTTATTCTGATGGTCCCCCTTTGTTTTTCTTTTTGGATGGGAAATCATCAAATGACTTCTCCCGCTCTGGGCGGAGCGGAAGGGCTTGTCAGACTTTTACTGACTAAAACCCACCCATGATCCTTCAGTTGCCCATATGCCAGGCCACGGTAACTCCCTCTACGGGGCACCGGTGTGGGCGCCCTCATTGAGGCTGCGCCCAGCGCGCCGGTTGACTGCGGCCCAGAGAGTCATGGCCATCCGGCTAGTCCGGGGATACCGTACGGTCTCCTGCGAGGCGGCGAGCCTCCTTGCCGGAGTGCCGCCATGGGATCTGAAGGTGGTACTATGCCATTTATGTTTAGAGGCTTTTATTTGCTTATCAAATTCTGTTCTTACTAAAGAATGGGCAGCAGCGTTCTCTTATAACCATACTGTGATCGTCAATTCGCCTGCCAAGCGTGGCGATCATGGCAAAATCCCCTTTGGAGGAGGTTAAAGTCCAGCAGTGGACGTCTTTCGGCTAAATGATGATGATGATGATGAAGTTCTATTCACATTCTTAGCCTAAAATGTCGCCACTGCTGGTAAACCTCCCTCCTTTCGGTGAGAGGGACTGTTTACGTTTTCATTTCTGCTTTAGTATAGTTTTCAATGTTTTTTGGCATATTGGTATGTGTTAGCTGAAATATGGCAAATAATTTGATTAAATGTTATGTTTCGTAATAGTTATTACTTACAATTGTATGGAATCAAGTTCTTCTAACTGAACAGACAGCTGTGCTGCTGGGCAGTTTGTTTTGTCACATCTCTACCAGCTAAAGCACTAGGGCTCGGTGAAGGGTGGGCGTTGTGGGGAACTGTCTTATGTTATTTTAACATTCAAACAGTATTTGTTTTTTTTTGGCTAAAACACTAACATCCCGTAACATCACGAATGTTTCTGGCTACAATATTGCGCAATGTTGCAAAAAAAAATCTCTAAAGAGGACGTGACATTGAACAACTATGACTAGCGTGTTAACAATTGTCACATAAACACGTTTAGAGTGCAGATAGTGAGAGTTGCCGTACTTTGGATATTTAGTCTCGACCCTTGCACAAGATTCACGCTGCAGTTATAACTTATAATACTATCTTTTAGTTGCTTTAATAATGTCATACAGCATAATAATATAGGTATTATTATTATTATGCTGTATAGTTGTGTTGACTGCGTAGTCGCAGTTCTTAGTTAACTTTTCTTAATAACCGTAACTCATTAATAAACTCCCCCTTCCCTTTACCTCAATTGATTGACAGTTAGGGTTGTCAAACCTTTTAGCAGTTTTTCATATTTTTATTTTACTGTATCAATATCTGTTTTTGAGTAATAAATCTATGATATATGTGTTCTCTTTAAAATTGAGCCATATCCTAAGTATGATTTTTTTTTCCAAATATCATATTGACCTATTTCTCTCAATTCGCTTATAGGAACTAACTTCATAACTTATGCGGCAAAATAAAGTTGATACGATCTGTCTCTCTCGTTTGTGATTTATGTAACTGACAGGTAATATAATGGCAGAATTCGGTGATATATTGAGTTTTAATACTTAAACCAATTTCTGAGATTCTTGAAGCGTTTAAACAAAATTAAACTTTAATGACTTCAGTTTAGAACATAGTTTAGAGATTGACGAAGAGTAAGGCATATATCTGTTTATGATACGCACTAAGTTATAAAGAGTCAAACCCAAACCAAAATTAATAACTCCAGTCCGCGGACATCATAATGAAACCAATTCCCGTAGTGACCACAATATCAACTTAATTCAGCGTTCAATCCCTACAGACGATTAATTAAACCGTACCAAACGCTTAAAATTACACCTACACGGTATAAAATCGACGCATTTCACTACAGAATGCGCGCGCAACCCTAAGCATGAACGGTTACTTCGCCGGCAGTCGCCAGCCGGGCCGCGCGCTCCCACTTCGCAAGTAAACAGACCACAAAATAAACAAAATACGAAAGCCCTGGCTGTATACACCCCGGTATAAATAAAACCTTATCCAAAATCGACTAAAAACAGCAGCACATCCCTACGCTTTCGCGCCATTCCGAACTGTCACTCAAGTGCAATCAAAAGGAATTGAAAGAATTCAAAGCAATAATATCGTGTTATTAGTTATTTAAAATAACGAGTGTTAAATTAATAAACAGCTCGTTTTTAACTGTGGTTCCGAGTATTGTTGTCGGTTTGAAGTTATGTGAGTATGTTAAACAGCAGTTCGGATAAGTATAGCTTACGTAAGGACAGCGTAATGTTAAAAGTCTGTAGTTGAGTCCTTTGGGATAAGCGACTATTTAACGACCGTATTTTTGTAATAAATAGCCGCTTTATACTGATTGCTCTATTTGAGACACTTCATTGTTTTTATGATTTATTTCTGTTCTAAAATTTCAGGTGACATCGTTTTAATTTATCGAATGATTACGATCAGAATAACTGCTACGATCTGATCTTCACATTTATCTATATTATACGTGTCATTATCACAAAATTTACGTTTAATCGTTAATAATACATTGATGCAATAACATTAATAATTATTATTTTCGAATACAATTTATAGATTAGATCCCAAAATATAGGAACCTTAATGTTACATTCCTACCCCATCTCAGCTGCTTCTGAGTCGCGTATCTTATGAAAGTCAGCTGAGATACTAGAAGTAGTGTAATACAGGATTGAAAACCTACAGTTTAAAATTTAAATGAATAATTTTCAACATTATTTTATCGTTATGAGTCAAGGAATAACCGTTTGGTTCTTTATTTCTTGATATATTTTGGGTGTCGCAAAAGACGAGAGATCACAGTGCAGCGAATTTCCTCCTTCTAAAAAAAAACAATGAGGAAAATTCGTGAGGAAAGTTTTGGGTATAAATGTAGATGCCTTAAAGAAGACCAAAGACACGATGAATGGACTGTGTGAAAGATGATATGGCTACAAAGAAGATGACTACTGAGATGACGACTGATCATAGAAAAGTACGGAAGGGAAACACATGCTGCACCAACCTCAAATAATTTGGGATAAGGACAAGGCGACGATGATGTAATCTACCATCCTTTTTCTTATTATCACCGTTAATATCTGTTGCAGTGATCTTTCTGTCATTCCACGATATTGAAATCTCGAGCATCGTTCGAAATTCAAAGGGATGGTTAGAGAATAATACTACTGGCCATATAGGTTTTGTAACATAACGAAAAGCTTTGGAAAGATCTTTGGACCCGATAGGTTACCTGCACACCATTCCCATTTTTTTACAAAGTCGCGAACTAGCACTATCATGAATTCTAACTAGAATAATGTAAGCTGAAGACTTGAGTGACCCATAGAACTGAATTGTTTTTGACTCATTAACTATAATTATTATGGACGTGAATCAATCGAGCTTCCGATTTCCACGAAGTATACTATTCTACCATCGAACTTTGTGTGCTCTTACTGCTCTATCATTTCAACATCCATTGACTCTTTCAGAAGAAGCTTCAATACAGAATATAAAAAAGAAAAGGTGATGGATGACAGTCAGGAATCTTATTCTAAACACATTAAAATTTCTTCATCACAATTTTTGGTTTGACCGTTGACCCTCAAAGTAAGCAGGGCATTGTATCTTGGGGGCCGGAGTGCCAATGAGCAGAAAGGAATTTATCTTGGTGTGGCTAATAATAATTTGCCAGCAAAAGTCACTACATCTAAATCATATGGGGTTTCGAGACAAGCCGTAGCGCTTTTAATTTACGTGTGTGGAAATCGAATTAAATTCGTTGAAATGCTATTTATTAACCGACTTCAAAAAGGAGGAGGTTATCAATTCGGATGTTTCAATTTTTTTTTAAATGTATTTTCGGCCATAACTCCGTCTTATATAAACGGATTTGCGAAATTCTTTTTTTGTTCGAAAGGGGTTTCTTTCGAAATGGTCCCATTTAAATTTCATATAGGTAGATCTGATCATGAGTTCCGGAGACAAACACCGGAACTCTTTAAAAAATGACAGCAAATCAACCGCGATTTCTGCTATCGTATAAATATGCATTGCAATGCTACTTATGGTGATAGTCTTGTTATGATGCCAGAATTGTAATTTATCCTGCTTAATCAAATCAAATCAAGTTAATTTATTTCAGGCTACCAAGACCCATATCATAAATACCTTACAGACTAACATACATGCAAATAAAAAACAATGTAAACATAAAACTATTGTACACGAAGTGACGGCGTCGTGTTGCGCTGCGTGGTGTCGCGTAGCCTTTCGCGGAATCGCCGATACACGACAGCCTTCGGCCAAAACTCTTCCTTGAGGAAGGTCTTGATTTGAAGAGTTGGAACTCGCACCACGAAGACTTGAAGTTCGTGTTGTGGCGCGGTTCCAACTTCTCGACCCTCAAGGTCCAGTTGGCCTTCACACGTACATACTCCACGATCTCCTCAACCTTCGTGGTGTAATGTAGACGGAACACACAGAGCTGCGTCGTCGGTGTAATTCCGGTATATCATCATACCTGTACTATCAGAGGCCTACCAGTCTCACCAAGAGATATCGAGTTACCCAGTGACTGGGTTGTGAAGGTCAGATACTCCGAGTTAAATCTGGTATTCAGTTGTACCCGGCTGAGTTAAAAGCTGACCCTAACATAGTTCGAAGAACGGCTAGGCCAAGCTATCTAGATTTTATGATGCCTATACTGTTCAGGGATAGACAAATGTGAAGTAAACCCACCAATCAACAGTTATTTCCTAGTGAGGACCACAAGCCAGAGCAGTGGTGGCCCAGTGGTAGCAGCCGCGACTTACGAGTAGTAGGTCGTGAGTTCAAACCCAAGCAGGCGCATTACTTTGTGTAAATTATTTCATCACCACTGCTCTCAAAACGATGAAGGAAAACATCATGAGGAAACCGGCATGTCGTAGAACTATAAATTCGAAGACATGTGACATCTACCAACCCGCACTGGGCCCGCGTGGTGGATTACGGCCTACTCCTCTCACCGAGAGGAGGCTTGTGTCCCAGCAGTGGGAACATTATAGGCTGCTGATGATGAGGAGCACAAAACCGGACTGCGGGCTGTTAGTTAGAATCACCTAATGGAAAACCAATGACATTACTCGACCTGGGGATCGTATTCAGGATCAATCGGTTATCTGTCGCACCTGCAAACATAAAACCAAAAAGAAACTCATTCATTTATATTTTTTTATAAACATTTTCTTCGAATTAACATCTTTTTGAAAATGTAGGTACCAATTGCTACGTTGTTTTGTATAACATGGGACTTACAAATAGAAGCAAAAACATTAATGTACCCAGGATTTTGTAATATCTTGATTTAAAAAAGTATTCTTGGAATTTCTTGCCCGTTCCTCTCCATAGAGATATGTTTTGAAATGGGCAACTAGTTTCAACTTCCTGACGGACTGATCGACCTTTTTTACACGCTTTATATTAGCTTCACTTGTATGTTTGTATGTTTGTTTGTAACCGACTCCTTATAGAGCGATTTTGACCCACTTTAAACGACCAGATATCATTTAAACTCTGTAGACTTATCGAGGACCGATGACAATACTATAATTTCATAAATTTGTGCCATTATCCTTGCCAGGGTTACCAGGACAGCAAAAACTGTCTTCGAAAACTATGCTGATATACGTCACAAACTACGCTGACATACGTCTCAGAATTCGAAACACCCTAAAAATAGAAAATAAATAATAGTTAAAAAAAAAACACGCTTCCATAGAAAACCAAACTAAAAAGTAGAAAATAATGAAAAAAAAAAGTGTAGGGTGCCTGATATCAATAAAAAAATACCTTAAAAAGCACCCCACGCCTTTTTTCCATTATTTTCTACTTTATAGTTTGGTTTTCTATGGAAGCGTGATTTTTAGTTTTTTTTAACTATTTGTTTTTAAGAACTAAAAAAACCTGTAACAAGAAACGTAACTGCGAAAAGTGGGTGTACTATTAAGTATACCTCTGCATAACCCTTTGGGCAACAGAGGCGTGATGTTGCATTTAAATTATGTACCACGTAAGATCAATACTTAACGAGGTGTGATTATATTAATGACGTGTTCTGTTCTTAGAATTGAACTTAACGCGTTAAACTAAAGTTCGTTAAATTTTTAAACAGCGGGTTTGGAATTATGACTAGCTTGCCTGCTGAGACTGAAGATATGTTCTAAAAAAGAACTTTGTATCTTGTGAATTATTTCCACAAAAAAAAAAAAATGAGACTTTTTAATCGATCGTAAATATGACTGCTGCAAAATTAAAGTTGATTAATTAAAATATAAAATAACATCACACCTAGTTTCCCGAAACGGTTGAGCAGAGGTGTACACCTCATATAGCACACCCACAATTCGCGAGTTATATTAAAGTCTTATATAATAGGAGGAAAGACTAATGCCATCCACCGGGCACAAATCCAGTCTGAACTTCCAGGTAAAAAAGCCCAATAACATTTTGGCCAATCTGGTCATCGAACCCAGGACCTCAGTTTCAGCAGTAGCGCTTGATACGACTAGACCAACAGTCTACAGTCATCGATTAAAACACTCACGATTAATCATTTCAATTTAAAAACAAATATAATTAAGCAATTAAAAGCAATGATTATTCTCTTAAAAGAATTGTAATTTTTAACCGACTTCAAAAAGGAGGAGGTTATCAATTCGGATGTTTATATGTTTTTTTTTTTTTTTTTTTTTTTATGTATGTTCGGCTATAACTCCGTCGTATATAGACGGATTTGCAAAATTCTTTTTTTGTTCGAAAGGGGTTTATTCCGAAATGGTCCCATATAATTTTCATATAGATCTGGTGATGAGTTTGGGAGACAGACACCGGAACTCTTTAAAAAATGACAGCAAATCGACCGCGATTTCTGCTATCGCATAAATATGCATTGTTTGTTTGGAATTAGTGCAGGGTGAATACCACAACTAAAAATTTAAAAATAAAAACTTTTTTACAAAAAAAAAACAACCGACTTCCTTAAAAACACTACAAAGTGAAAAATAACTTTAATTTCGGAAGTCGGTGGCAAAAAACCATAAATACAGATCCTAAGACACCGACTTCCGAAATTAAAGTTATTTTTCACTTTGTAGTGTTTTTAAGGAAGTCGGTTGTTTTTTTTTTGTAAAAAAGTTTTTCAGTTGATTTTCATTCTTTTTCTCCCGTACAAAATGGAACCAAGGTGCTTGGATATCTAAACACAACAATCGTAGCGTGGAGTCTAGGAGTTCTACCCACTTGAATGTAAAATATAGCAAATAAATTTATTCTTATTCTTAAATAAATAAAGCTTTTTTTGTAAATTATTTAAATATATAATACGTGAATATATAATATATAAACCCCAAGTATGTACCACTTGGGGTTTATATATTATATATTCACGTTTATCTGAAAATTAAACAAATGAACTCTTATGTTCTAATCACTCATTCTGTTAGCTGACAATATTTAATATGGTAATTACACTAATTAAGTGTCAAGCACGTAATTGTCGATAATTGAAATTTTACTAATGAATATGTCTGTGATGGCAACGTAATTATAAAGGAAACAGGCGTAAAATTAAAATTTTATTACAATATGGTGTATTGGGCAAAAGATAATTAAATTAAATATTTTGATGTTTCATTGTCATTCGTTCACAAATTTTTAGCGGCTTGTGGCTACGTATTAACAGCCGCACAGGTAGGTCGATCAGGTTAAGGTGCATGTGCCGCAGTTGGCGACCATTTTTATTACACGCTTTATATTAGCTTCACTTGTATGTTTGTTTGTAACCGACTCCTTATAGCGAGATTTTGACTCACTTTAAACGACCAGATTTCATTTAAGCTCTGTAGACTTATCGAGGACCGATGACAATACTATAATTTCATAAATTTGTGCCATTATCCTTGCCAGGGTTACAAGGACAGCAAAAAGCTGTCTTCGAAAACTACGCTAACATACGTTTCAAAATTCGAAACACCCTAAAAAACGAAAATAAATAATAGTTAAAAAAAACTGAAAAACACGCTTCCATAAAAAAACAAACTAAAAAGTAGAAAATAATGGAAAAAAGCGTGGGATGCCTGATATCAATAAAAATACCTTAAAAAGCACCCCACGCTTTTTTTCCATTATTTTCTTCTTTTAGTTTCGTTTTCTATGGAAGCGTGTTTTTTAGTTTTTTTTCATACCAAAACCCCTCCGTGTCTCGGCTGTCATTGCTAGATCTTTTGGCTGTCGTTACGGGGCGTCAGAACTCTGAAAGTCTGACACACCAGTCTTGCCAAAGGGGATCGTAGTACCCAGTTATTGGGATGTAGTAGTTAGATAGGCAGTCTCTTCATGTAAAATATTGGAGTAGCTGCACCCGGTTAGACTGTAAGCTGACCTCAACGTAGTTGGGAAAAAGCTAGGCAGATGATGATCTACTAGAACTTCATTTTGAAGCGAGCACCTTTCGGGAGTCAATAGCTGACTCCCGGCCACCGTAGGCGTGATCTTGCGAGCAATGGGTAGCTCGCCGCCCGGTAAGGACCAGGCTCGGGTCCACGGCGCGTAGTGTTCCACGCGCGCCTCAAAGAGATGTCAGCAAAACTGAAGTGGTGTGCTAGGACCAATGCCTGCCAGGGTCGCGAGATTGTTCGAAAGAGATACCGTGACCCTGGCACATGGGCAACTGAAGGAACACGGGTTGGGTTTTAGTCAGTAAAAGTCTGACATGCCTGCATGTCTGCATGACATTTGATGATTTCCCATCCAAAAAAAGCGAGCACCTTCACTAGGTCTGTAGTAAAAGCATAATCAGCATTTATAATTTTCGCAGCAGGCATACTGGCAAGCTCTCTTTGAGAGGCAGTGACTCAAAATCTACCACGCGAGTCCAGTACTGATAAGTAGGTAGAAGTCACATTGATAGATGTCACAAAATTCAAAGACATGCCGCTTACAAAGATTTTTTCTGTCACCGTTGTGAGAGCAGTGGTGATCAAATTAAATCCACAAAGTTGAGTTCCTGCCTGTCTTCGAACTCAAGGTCTACGACTAGACTTCGATACCACCGATGCACTTCTGGTAAACTCGTAGCCAAATTCTGGACTGACAGTACATAGATTGTTATCAACACTAAGAAGTAGATGTACTCGTAGTAATTCTTAAATCGTCAAAGACCTTTTTGTCCCCTAAATAAATAATACATCTCTAAGTACAATTGCAAGGTGAATCTATTATTGATATGTATTAATAACATTTAAACTCTCATTTTTGACTAATTCAGTCTGTAAAACCAACTAAAGTGAAATCTCATACATAATGTTTTAACCATTTAAACTAAGCACATTCAAAATGATCATACATACATTCATGTATAAATTATCATAATAACTTAGGTACATAAGTTATGTATAATTTATCACAACTAGATACATTAGACATTATTCATCAGCTACAATTCTTGTGAAAATTAAACGTTTCAATATAAGAACTTGTTTGAATATGAGACCCATTTCAGCAACTAAGGTCACCTTGTTCATTGTTTAAACACAAGTTGAGAAACAATTGCAAAACACTGTTAATAGAATATTGCAGTGTTGGTGGTAAGGCAACAAAAATACATACAATATATGTATTTCTTACTTGAATCATAGCCGTTCACGTGAAATTGTACCTACTATTTAACTTTCTACACTGATGAAAATGTATTTACTTACTTAATAATAGTAAATGAATGAATTAATTTACTCTATTTTCCTTTATTTTTCTATTCTTAAAAATATCTTTATAAGTACGTACCTATGTCTGGCATTTTGTTCTGCAGGTTTGAGCGTATGGCGTTCGTAGGTAAGGTGGGAAAATAGTTTTTTAAATTAGTGTACAAGCAGTTAGCACAACTTTGTTTCACAACAGATACGGGGCTTTATATACGACTTACGCTTCAACGCGTCCGTTTGCAATATGTCAGTGCGGAAGTTTTCGGTACGTAACGGATATGAGGGTAGATGCTAATACGAGGAGTTTTGTGTGTTGTACTCCTGTTTATTGGTTTCTAAGTATTTTGAGAGGAATTTACAGAAGTTAATGAGACATTCATTTTTTGTCCATTTCCGGTCTGTGAGGCGGGGTTGGCGGGATTGTGGTTCACACCACAGACGATATACGTATCGTCTGTGGTGTGAACCCACAACTATTTATGTAATCAATAAAAAATATACATTATTAAATTCCCTCACACGAGATCCTAAACCCACTCCAAATAAGTTCCTGCTATTCATTATATGCTACCATTCATCCGTTAAAATGTGAACATGCTTAAAAGATTCCTTTGAGTCGTCGGAACGCTGGATATTGAAACAGTTCGGTACCATCCATATTATTATTTTGTTATTTTTTACGATGCTATAAAGCGAATGATAAAATTATGGACGCAAAAGAATTCCATGATAAATTCTTTTGCCTGAACTAACTAAGTATTTTTGTAAGAGGAAAGGAATGTTGCGACAGAAATTGTTTTATTATATTTTTCCTGGTTGTAATATGGAAAAAGGTAAGCGCTCCTTGCTCGGGTAAACTTCGTCAGAAGATTCCTTAGTAAACTTTGCGTTCACATTCCAGAGTAATAATCCAGAATATTTTTTTGTCATTATATTACAATCTGCCTTTAATGTTCCCACTGCTGGGACGTAGGGCTCATAGTGTGGGTTAGAAGACACATTTCTTCGAATATCTGGTTCTAAGACATGCTGGTTTTTTCACGACGATTTCCTTCAACGTTTTGAGAGCAGTGGTGACGAAATAATTTACACAAAGGTCTGGGTTCGAACTCACAACTCGTAAGTAGCGGGTTACCACTGGGTCATTGCTGCTAAAAACTTGCTTTGTTGAACGCTAGTTTTTTTTGTGTATTAGGTATATTCACCCAGAATATCTAAACTAGACAATTAGCAAGAAAAAAGTTCATTTTGTTTAACATCATATTATTGTGTAACAATTCATTCGTGTTAGAAAAAAATACTGTCTACAATATCATGAAAATAGTAAGAATAAGCCTAATTCCAAGAAAAGCCAAAAATATGCTAAAATTATCTATTCTCCTCACGTAGCCAAGAGAATGAATGCCTGAAAATAATTCCCGATTGGGAAAAAAATACCGAACACAATAAAAGTCACGCTTGCGAGTCCCGAAGGGTTAGGTGGGTTACAGTAGTACACCCCAACCCGTAGGTGGGGGTGTATTTACACCCCTCACGCATACTACAGATGACTTGATAACGATAAGGTCCTATGAAGGTGGTGTAGATCCTTTTGTCATAGCGCCTTTGTTTTATTACAGTCTCGCTTATGTGAAAAGGAAATAACGTAACATTACGCTTGTAATTCTCCGAAGGGATAGGCAGAGGTGTACCTAAGGTATATCCCTGCATGACTATATGCATAAATGTAAAAATATTTAAAAATATGCATAAGAAAATAAATAAACGTACATAATAATAAAGCAAAGATAATAATTTCAAAGAAAAAACAATGTAGAAAATGAATTAACAGAATTATAATACATAATGTACAGAGATAAAAAAAAACTAAAATGTTTAAGTTAATTTTGCAGATAAAATAATACATAAATCATAGATCAGATACATTAGTATCTTATTCGTGATCTCCTGACTTTGATTACATGCAAGTTAAAACTAGTTCCCACAATAACAACTAAATGATGTCCTAAAACAGGGCATCCTCTCTCCTACTCTTTTGCTGTTCCCTACAGGGTCCATAATGATCTAAATGATATAGTTACCACCTAAGTACACATTATGGTAAAGCAATAAAGATATTGAGTATTGACATTTTGTCAGTTAAATTTAAGTCTCATGTAATAGTGGGCGAACCTATTGCCATCAAACTGGCACAAATCCTTACTCCGGGTTATTATTATTAATATTATAATAATATTATTATAATAATAATATTATTATATTATTATTATAACTAGCCTGCACTGTCCCACTCCTGGGCAAAGGCCTCCCTCCACTTCTTCCAACTATCGCGAAGTACTCCGGGTTACTGAGAAATAATCCTAGTAGGAAAACAAAATAATAGTTAGCCTGGTAAAGGAATCTAAGCCACGACTTTATGCTCTGCAATACCACTTGCGACCTCTACACTAACGACGGAGCCTGTGTGAAAATATTATGTACCCGCAATATAATGAAAAATATCGATTTGACATTATGAGGCTTTCTAGGTACACATTATTTATGTAAAATAATTCGAAATTTCAATAAATATTCAAGAGGATTGCTTTTAAATTCATTGAGCCTTTAGGTACCTTTTTATAGATACACAGAACGTGTTATAAAATGCCTATTTAGTCCTTTTTGGCTTTTAATAGCAACGAGATGAGAATAGAGATGGAAAAAAACTAATAGTATAAATGTAAACGTTTGAATGTGTTGAAATTTGGCTCACAAATAGTTTATAACCTGAATTAACACAGAATAATTTTATCTCGGTTGTATATGCCTGTGGAATAATTTTCAATATTCACGTGAGCGAAGCCACCAGCAAAAGCTAGTTTAAAAATAAAATATTCTTTATTAGTCTATAGAATTTTTAGGTAGATTCTGTAGTAAATGAGTTGGACTTGTATTGAATAAAAGATAAATATTAAATGCATTTTACCTTTAAAAGAATCTTATCTTGATAAAACATTTGATTTTACTCAAACAGAGCAACGGCTAAAAGCAAGCAATAAAATGTTCTACTTTCCCCGCCTATTAAAATAAATTTAAAGTAAACAGTTGTAGTATTTTAGTACCTTCTCATTCAGTTTCGGGAGCGCTGAACAATGGGTTATTTTTAGCTATCTTGTTCACACCACTCTCACTTTCATTGAGGTTAAAATCGGATGATTTGACATTGAACCAGCACTTGAATACACGTGAATGGTTCAAGGGCGCTCGTGCGTTTCAAGGGTAGTTATGTCATTCAAGTATAGGAGAACAAGTTGAAGTAGTAAAATTCGTATGTGGATTAACTATGTTCTTCAACTTACGAAAATGGATCTTGGAATATTTTTAAAAACTTGTTGTTGCCTGCGAATTCGTTTGCGTGTATTTTAAATGTATAAGTCATGATCGTTTATCAACACATATGTTTTAAACACGCATCCACAGTGAAAAACAGCCTTCCAAGATGTCCTTCTCCAGATCCGGGTACGGTACCTCTCCGTCAAATTTCTTAACGATCTGTTTCGTGGTTTAGTCTTGAAAAGGTAACAGATACAGTACTAGTACTAGTATTTGGTGGAAAGCAGTTCTATAACGATCAGTTCAAAGTTTTGGTGCAAAATACTTATAATACTAGAAACGTTAGAGAACGAAAATTCGTACGAACACCAGTAAAAAATTCCTATAGCAAAAGAACCAGTAACTATTTGACCCCAACATTGTACAATAATATCGACTGGCTGAGACAAGATAATAGTTGAATTAGCAAGCGAACACTAAAGATACAGATACAAGATATTTATTTTGCTAAAACATGAGTGTACGCATAAATGCAAGATGTTACATAAAGTTCGGTCAAGTCGCTGTCATGTTTTGCCTTAATAGCGTACCAAATATAAATGATTAAGAAAAAAAAAATCATCACAACACTATTTACTCATACATGCATTATTTAACAACAATTATTAACGGTCAAAAAGTTCTGATTTCCATAATGTCAAACATGGTTTGTTACATAAATAATCATAGTAAAAAAAAAAAAAACTAAAAATCGAAATGCTAAGTGAGGTTGCCGCGGCATGCGGCAGCAGTTGAGCATTTATTGTTAGGTAAACAATACAAGTGATGAATGCTTAATTGTTGTGGCATGTTGCGATAATTTCGTCGCACTTGACGATGAACCTCATGCTCAATTGTAAAGAGTTACGTATGTTTGTGACTACCATTGATAATGTTTGATTGAATGTTAAAACGAGCGCTAATCCTGCCGACAAACTGTTACGCAGTATGGCAGGTTTATGAAATGTAACACTAGTTTGGTCAAAATAAATGTTTTTTTTTTTATAGTTACAATAATTATGTAGTAACTAGTTTGGTCATTGATAACTTCATATTGTGTGGCCTCTTTGTCACATTTTGTAGTGTTTAAGTCTCATATAAAAAGAGCGAGTCTATTGTCATCGACCGGGTACAAACCGGGCTGCTACTGAGAATTCCTATTCCTGCTTCCTGTGTTTAATTAAAAGCTTTTATTTAACATCACTTGTATGTCCTGGAATTTTGCAATCAATAATTAACCCACTTTGACTGAAGCAATCGGGCTGAAATTTGCCACAGATGTTTGGATCTCGTGTGGTCACATTTTGCAATTATGCAAATACCTGCTATCATCATCATTTCAGCCGAAACACGTCCACTGGTGGACATTAGCCTCCCAAAAGCACTGCCATTTTTTTTTTGTGGGTGGGTAATCATTAAATGATGTCTCCCGCTCTTGGGTGGAGCGGCAGGGCATGTCAGACTTTTACTGACTAAAACCCACCCGTGTTCCTTCAGTTGCCCATGTGCCAGGGTAACGGTATCTCTTTCGAACAAGTCTCACGACCCCGGCAGAGGCACTGCCACTGCAATTGGTTTTGTGCTTCTCGCTTCCACCTTGTGGGAGACATTCTTACCCTACGTTTTCCAGTATGCGGTCATCACTATGAATCCTTTCAGCCCTATCACCCATTTGTTCTACAAGCAATGTGACCTGCCCACTGCCAATTCTTCAAAAACCTGCTTCAACTTCATTAGACATATAAAAATGGGAGCTATTCAACCTACTCGTATCAAAGGTAGCGGTTGAAAAAAAATTTTACACTCTATTTAAGTTACACTAGGTACGTTATTCGAATGACTGTTTTAATGACTACATGTCATGATTTCGTTTGAAAAGCCTCTGATATCGTTAGTAGTTGATTTGTTTAATGATAATGATCAACGTGCTGGGCAACAACCATTATAGAAATAAATGATACATTGATATTAACAAAGTAATGTGACTATTAACAACGTAAATAAGTATTTACGGAGGGCGAATATTTAATAGACCCTCTGACTTTCGCTGAAAATTCAAAGCATTTGCAGGCACTTTTGAATTTCTCAAGGATTCAGTAAGTTAGACACAAAGTAGGAACTAGTTGCCCGTTCGAAATCGTAAATCTCTATGAAGCAGAACGGGAATGAAACTCCATGGACACTTTTAAGTAAAGATTATTACAAAATCTTGTGCGTATTCTTTTTTTTTTGTTTCTTTTTTGCAATAAAAATATAAACATAGATTAAAAATAAGCCCTGGCAGTTAAGAGATGACCAGTCTCAACTGAGAGCTCCCGTTCACGAACATGATGATTTCTAATTATCTCCTTTTATTCAATAACCTTTTTGACACTTTCTAGTGTTTTTTTTTTTAATATCTGTACTGTTTATGTTGGTTGCAGTACCTAAGCTAAAGAACGGCGACCGATTACGTTAGATTTGAACTGTGACTAATTACACTACAGTCACAAAACAGGATTTGGGGATCGTTGATAAATTATATTTATTTTATAGTTTTGTTCGTGAAAACAATTTATCACGTCACATATAGTGTAAAATTAAAGTAGCTGGTAATACCTTGCCCACATATAGGGTAACGATATCGAAAACTAATGATAAAAACAGAAACAAAAATTTAAAAAAAAAAATGTTCATCATTCCAATTTTGTTGCCTATTGATTGGTTAGCGTAATCATTCATCCCATACTTATGCTAGGGAACCAATCGATTGCGGACCCAAGTAGGCCGCTGCCTACTTCGGTACACATTCGATTGATTGCTTTCCAAATAGCCCACTGTAGGCAACAACATACACCTTAGACAAAAGGTAGAAAGGAAAAGTTCAGTTTTTCGACCTCCCTCAACCCTTTATGTCTTGTCTAGTTATGTGACATGGGTAGAAATGAATGATCCTATGTGAGGAATGGACTTTTCCCAAATCTAATTGTCTTAGGTAGATTGCGGAAACCAATCATATAGAGCACTATTCGTGGGTAGTTTTGGCAAAAAATATTATTTCAATTGGTGCTGAGAGGTGGAGGTGTGCCCTGCCTGGGCGGAGCACCACCGTGTCCTCGTGGAGGCGATCGGCGGCGGCGACCTCTCGCGTCCGGCCCTGGTGCGAGCCATGGTACGGAGCGAGAGGGCATGGGAAGCCGTCACCTCCTTCTGCGAAGCAATAATGCTCGCGAAGGAGGAGGCGGGGTGCGCGAGGGAGTGGCAGTCTCTGCGCCCTCACGTCCCTAGCCGCCGCAGGAGGAGACGCCCCGGGCGTCGGGAGTTAAAAGCGGACTCCCGACCACCGTAGGCGCGAGCTTGCGGGCGGCGAGCAATGGGTAGCTCGCCACCCGGTAAGGACCAGGCTCAGGTCGACGGCGCGTAGTGTTCCACGCGCGCCTAAAAGAGATGTCAGCAGCACTGAAAGGGTCTGCTAGGACCGATGCCTGCCAGGGTCGGGAGATTGTTCGAAAAAGATACCGTGACCCTGGCACATGGGCAACTGAAGGAACACGGGTGGGTTTTAGTCAGTAAAAGTCTGATACGCCCTCCTGCTCCGCCCAGAGCGGGAGAAGTCATTGATGAATTCCTATCCAAAAAAAAAGGAAAAAAATGGTGCTGAGAAAGGGGTGTTATTCAATAAGATTTATTATTTTATCGGCAGACCACGAAGATGTATGTGAGACGCATTTTGTTCGCTTAGAATTGGCAAGATGATTTCACAGAATTATACAAATTGAAAATTTAGAAAGAATGCATCAGCAGCTGTTTTGGCAGGCTTCTTTTTAAAAGACAATTCATCATAAGATTATGCCTGTTTTAAGCCTGGTTAGGTAGAGGTGTATCTATAGCATACCCACTGACTGGCCTGTTAGTCTAGTGGTTAGTGACCCTGACTGCTAAGACTGAGGTCGTGGGTTCGATTCCCACCCTGAACAAATCTTTGTGTGATGAGCACGATCATTTGTTCAGTGTCTGGGTGTAATTTATCTATAATATGTATGTATTTAGAAATATATAAGTATGTTTATTTATCGTACCGTGTGGTGCCGGACGTAAAGAATAACACCACCCCATTTCTTCCCGTGGGTGTCGTAAAAGGCGACTAAGGGACTTACTAGAGAATGGGCAGCAGCGTTCTCTGTGCATTTTACCACCATACTGCGATCGCCAACCCGCCTGCCAAGCGTGGCGATTATGGCAAAGCCCCCCAAATTGGGGGAGACCTAAGTTCAGCAGTGGACGTTTTACGGCTGAAATGATGATGAAGTATGTTTATCAGTTATCTGGTTGCCATAGTACAGGTTCTGCCTAGTTTGGGATCAGATAACGGTGTGTTGGTTGTCCTAGGATATTTATTTACTTACCCACATTTCGCCAGTTGTGTTCCAGTGAGTCCCATTTAATTGAAAGTACGTGTATTGCTGTAAACCAATCACGTCAAGCAATTCTTGATGGAAAAACCCAGTAACAGTTTGTAAAAGCCAATTTATTAGATGTATTGTTTTAAGATTTGAATAATCATTTTTTGGCATCTTAATACGATATCGTGTGATAAATTGTTACAATTATGTATAACAACTCACATATTGTGATATTATTATATGAAAATGTAAATGAACTATACTTAGAATATAATACTTTTTATCGCTAAATAACTAGACGGGCGGTCATTAGTACAAAGAATCGATATTACCGGTCAGATGTTAAATAAAACATAACTTACGGGATATTTTATGACTTAATCCATAAAAACTCGACCACATGCAATGCGAAAATGCAATTTGTCAATTAATAATGGTTTTAGGTACACTCGAAACAAAAACAACTAGAGTGCTTGTAGTAAATAGTGGTAGTAGTAGTAAGTATATTGACTCGTTTGGCTCAAGTTCGTAATTTTTATTTGATTTTTGGTTACCTTTTTTAATTGTTTAGTTCTAGTTTTTTTTTTGTTTTAATTTAAATGTGTATGTCTAGTTTCTATAAGTTTAATCAAAATTGTTATTATGGAACTCAGTTATCTATCGCTCCTGGGGTGGGCGCTAATATCTGCGACACAGTTACTAAACTAACGTAGTATTAACGATCACAAAATTTGTATTGTTTTTTTTTTTTGTTCTAATAAATACTTACTAAAATACTTACTTTTCTGCTGTGATTTTTCAGTTGTAGGGCGCAGGTTTTAACCAAGCGGTTTGCTGCGGCAAGGCTCCCATAGAGCCCAACGAGAAACTACGCGCCGCGAAGCCGAACACTCCGGTGTATATTTCGCGTCTCCATTACACCACTGACGCGGAAGACATCGTGAAGTACGTGCGCCAAAGGCTGAAATACTCGCCGAGAGTGCAGCTGCTGGAGTCGCATCGCAACGTCAATTTTAAAGCGTTTGTGGTGCGCGTACCAACATGCTACCTGCCTCAGGTGGTGGAAGAAAGCTTTTGGCCACAGGATGTGGTATTCCGCCGCTTTCGTGGACAAGTGCCGCCAGAACGCACAAAGACTTAGTGCAACTTTAGTGTTACTAACATAGTTTTTTTTTTTTTTTTAAGTTATATTGACTAACACAATTGTTATTAAACGTATGTATACTTAGGTTAAGGTATTTATCTATGGGTCTTTGTTACCTGAAAATAAATGGTTTATTATTATTATTATTATTATTTTCATATATATATTTATATATCTCGGGATCCTAGGATCCCGGTCTTTTAGAAGGCGTACGAGGGGCCGAAGCCAACTCGCAGAGGCCCCTTAGAAAATTTAAATGAAGTGAGGCACTATCCGACGGTTATCCCCGTATGCACTGTGCAAGTGCACCCAAGGACAACCTCCGGTTGGTGTTGGACTATTGCAGGATATGGAAACCAAGATGTTGGACTATGTATTTGACTGGCTATAATGGACTGGTTACCAAGAACTATGGAAGGTCTATGGCCCCTGCCGCATCAATGTTTGTATTTACATGGATTAAATGGCAGGGGGTGACTTGCACACTCAATAATGGGCCCCCGGAAACCGTCGCTGGCACATAGTGACGCAGCGACAAGGGGGCAACACTTCCTGAGGTGCTTGAGAAGTGGAGAGGTATTCCACGGCTTTCAGAACAATCCCAGAGCCCGGAAGATGGTCAAGATCCCTACGAGCACTTACTGGAATACTTCCTTTCCCCGAGCACGTTTGCTCTTGCGAATCTCCACTCAAGCCAGCCAATAAAGGCAAGAATGAGGCGGGAGCTCTGAACCTCATCAGTGTTCACTCCAGCCGGCCAATAAAGGCAAGCCAGAGATGAGGAACAAGCATTCTCCCGGGAGATAGGGTCCGTGGGGTCGCTACTGCCCAACAGCTCGCCACAAGCTGCCCTGCGGGTTTATTATTATTATTATTAACCTAAAAGGCGCTTTACTTTGAGAATAAAATAAATAAATATCTTAGGACAACCAACACACCGTTATCTAATCCCAAACTAGGCAAAGCCTGTACTATGGTAACCAGACAACTGATAAACATACTTATATATTTCTAAATATATATATTATAGAAAAATTACACCCAGGCACAGAACAAATGATTGTGCTCATCACACAAAGATTTGTCCAAGGTGGGAATCGAACTCACGACCTCAGTCTTTGTAGTCAGGGTCACTAACCACTAGACTAACAGGCCAGTCAATTACTTCATCATCGCTGCTCTCAAAACGGCTAACGTATCCGTTAGACATTATTTTTTTTGGATGGGAAATCATCAAATGATTTCTCCCGCTCTGGGCGGAGCGGGAGGGCGTGTCAGACTTTTATAGACTAAAACCCACCCGTGTTCCTTCAGTTGCCCATGTGCCAGGGTCACGGTATCTCTTTCGAACAATCTCGCGACCCTGGCAGTCCGTTAGACATCGTGAGGAAATCGGCATGTCCTACAACCAACGGCCTCCATGGTGGAGTATGGCACACTCCCTCTCATAAAGAGGAAGCCTGTGTCCCAGCAATGGGACATTATATTGATTATGCTATTAACTTAAAGTAACTATCACTTCTCTATTAAAAAATAAAAGGTTCCTCGAACTGCTATGCCCGGACATAGGAAATCCATTTAAAGTCACACTTTAATAATAAATGAGTATCTCTTTATCTGTCAGCTGGTTACGTTTCAGGGCTACACTGCCAAGGTGAAATTGTCTATTTTTAGTTGATACTTAGACCTTGAAATGGTTTGTAAAATTTAATAGACATTTAAATAATCAAATTTGATGCAAGACAAGAAAAGATCGAAATTCAAATTTAATTTATTTATAGAATTGTCTGTTTTAATCTCTTTCAAGCAAGCAATATCGTGATGAAAACTATTCCTAAAGAGTGAAATCGTTTTCATTGTGATATTTTATACTAGCTTCTGCTCGCGACTTCGTCCGCGTCAAATTTTTACTCCTCTAACCCTTCCCGTCGCATCGAATTGCCAGCCAGTTTTCGACCATTTCTCGTCGCTACTCCGCTTCTTTTAATTGTAGCGTGATGTTATATAGTCTATAGCTTTTCTCAATAAATAGGCTACCCAACACAAAAAGATTTTTTAAACTCGGACCAGTCGTTCCTGAGATTAGCGCGTTCAACCAAACAAACAAACATACAAATAAACAAACTCTTCAGCTTTATAATATTATTAGTATAGATTTCTTTGTGATCTATTGGATTCTGTGGAATGTGACATACTGAACTGCGTCATGAATCAAATAGACAGATTGAATATCTCCAATTTGTTTGATGCATAGGTACGTTTAATTTAATTAACTGCTAGTTTTTCTAACCAAGTTATAAATAATATTATTAAATCAAGTAAAAACATATTTTGTCCTTGCAACCGGGTAAAAATGATATTGGTAGTACAAAAGTCACATTGGGTAGACAAAAACTTCAAACAAGAAATATTATTAAAAATAATATCATTTTGTCGTAGTGGAAGTTCTTGTAACATCTTGACTGCTCATATGTCCTTTATTATATACTCCGAAATGGAAGCACACCGGGCCTCGTTTGTCAGACCTCGCTTCGCCAAATTTCGAGCTGCGATGGAGTTCTATTTTTAAATTCGTCGAATTTTGGTGGCCATCTTCTTGACGTTTTCGTGAAAGGAGGCTTGAGAAATGAGGATGTAGGTTTGATTTTAAATGGTTATGATATTTTTAAGTGTTATTTTAAATTAAAATTTTATTTTGGAAGTCGGTGTCTTAGGATCTGTATTTATGGTTTTTTTTGCAACGACTTCCGAAATTACAGTTTTTTTTCACTTTGTAGTGTTTTTAAGGAAGTCGGTTTTTTTTTTTTTTTTGTAAGAAAGTTTATATTTTTTGTTTTGGTATCCACCCCGCTCCAAACAAACAATGCATATTTATGCGATAGCAGAAATCGCGGTTGATTTGGTGTCATTTTTTAAAGAATTCCGGTGTCTGTCTCCGGAACTCATCTTCGGATCTATATGAAATTTATATGGGACCATTTTGGAATAAACTTCTTACGAACAAAAAAAGAATTTTCCAAATCGGTCTATATATGACGGAGTTACAGACGAACATACATAAAAAAAAACATCCAAATTGAGAACCTCCTCCTTTTTGAAGTCGGTTAAAATAGATCCTAATGAAAGATTACAACAACACTTTTACAACTTCAGAAAGTGTATGTTTTAAATATTACCTATTGAACACTGTACTGTACCTATTTGTAAAAAAAAAAACATAATATTGTCTTTAGATTTGAACGTTATTACGGATTTGAATTTGTGAATAATCATGTTTACTACATTTTGTCTCTTTTAAGAACTAAGTTAAACTGGCCAACGTAATGATATATAAGTAATAGTTCAATTAAGTGCATAATACATCTATGATTCCGGAAATAAAACTCGTGCGTAAGGAACCTCATTCCAAAAATATAAAAGATAAGCTAAGTTAATTAAGCTCAAGTATCTTCACAAATACCTCGCTCCCTACTAACCCCCAAACATTAACCTTGAAGGTTCTTTATAAGAAGCGCGTGGGTGTGTTCTATTCTCGTCGTTCGACATAACGAGTACAGTTGGAACTTGTTTGCCAATAAGCAATGAATTTGTCCTGTTCTCGCTTGTAGACGACGGATGCGACCGTACGTAGGGGTAGCAAAAACATTAAATGTTGTTAGTATTTATTGAAAGGATAAGAGTTTATTTTGTAACAGAATACAGTAATTATTAATAATAATATTTTTATATATAAAAATCTAGAAATCATTTATTCATGTAAGGCTGAGAATTAGTACTTTTTAGGGTTCCGCACCTCAAAAGGAAAAAGCGGAACGCTTATAGGATCACTTTGTTGTCCGTCCATCCGTCCGTCCGTCTGTCAAGACCCTTTTTCTCAGGAACGCGTGGAGGTATCAAGCTGAAATTTATATCAAATACTCAAGTCTACTGTTTCTTGAAACTGTGAAAAAGTCGAACTTCTAAGCTAACGCAATCAAAAGATATAGCCGTTTAAGCCGCAAATTTCCGCAAATTTTCAAAACTCGCAAGGGAATCAAAACCTAAAGGGTACTTCCAGTTGATCTAGAATTTTGAAATTTGGTACGAAGCAACATCTTATAGCACAGATAAAGGAAAAATTGCGAAAACCGTAAATTTTTAGTTACATCATATAATAAAAATATTTTTTACATTTTTAAACCTTATACCTACAGGTTTGTACGGAACCCTCGGTGCGCGAGTCCGACTCGCACTTGGCCGGTTTTTGAACGTCAAAATTACACTCGCCCGCACTTCACCACTTCGTAGTGCTTTAGATACACAGAATAAGTGGCGTTACAAACAACTATCTGTTTAGTTAGATAAACTTGATTCTATACAATAGTACCTAGATAGGCAAATAAATTACCATAACGAGACACAGAAAATTAAATTTATTTGCCATATTTCAGTTAGTCGTGTCATAAACCAATAAATACAATGAAAACTATACACATGAAACAAGTTAAAAATGTCAATTTTGACTTTTTTTAAGCTAATATCAAAATAAAAGCCTATAAGAATAAAGGACGTGACTGCTTAGATTATGCAATGCTGGATTATATTGACATAGTTGTTACGACCCGAGTTACAACTTCAATTCACAAATGATAAACTATTACCATTCTTTAATATAGCACTTCTTTCCGATGCATTATTTTCATTGAAAAAAATGTGTTAAAGTTATTACTTATTTAGTATAAAAATATAACGATATAAGTGAAATCGAATGGCACCAAAATCCATTTCAAAAATAGACAATATAAATTCATGAAAAAAAATATTTTTTCAAGGCTTAAAAACGTTAACACTGAAAACCTTTCACCAATTTCAATTTTAACTAGACTAAAAATAGAAAATAGCCTCTGGTCTGCAGTCCATCAATCGACGTAAAAATTCTCATTTATTTGCCGACGCTACTGCAGCCGCCCACTCGTACTTTTCTGCTGATGCACTGAATTTCCTGAAAGATTTTACATAAATATATATGTAGAGGTCAAACTTAGTATAGCTCTTAGACTTTTAGCGACTGGGTTTAAAGATTTAAGTTTTATCTTACGTAAATTTTAGTTTGTTACTGGGAGTCGTTTTTTTCTCGAGGTACTTTTGTTTTGGCTTTTTTTAATGTAGTTGATTTAAAGTCTGTATTTTTTTGTAATTTGCCAGTCGTTTGTAAGGGTTTTCATTGTTTTTACTTTTGTCAATTGATCTAGTAGATAATTTGACTTTACTGTTACAAGTCATAGTGACACCGTTGCAAAGTACTTATCGGGCATAGTATTATTCATATCTATATTGCTCGCATACAAAAATTAACAATATCATTGGTACCATGAGGTATACCTTCATAAATCTTGGTATTTTTAACACTGTTCATAAGTATCATTATTTTATTCAAATTCCGGTTATTCATATGTCTACTTAATTACAATATTATTTAACAATAAAACCAACTTTACCTACAATCAGACAACCTGCTTAGCTTTTTTCCAACTCTGTTTGGGTTGACTTTCACTCTAACTAGATGGAGCTGAATACTGTTCACCATATATTTATTTATTTTTTACTTCAGGTTACAGACATCATTGAAGCCCTGTCTCTTGTACTAGGAATTCCTACATCACAAGAGCCAGACCTCTCTATTTACAGGGATTCTGATTTGGAAGTGAGATAGACAAAATTAGATACTTAAGTTATCGTTATAATAATAATAATAATAAAGTCGTCCAAAAGTCGCACGCTCGCTTGGCATCTCAGTTCCAGTCAGCTTTAGAGTCAGGGTCGCTGCCCCAGTTCTTAACAACAGGGATAACCCACCTGCTCCATAAATCAGGTAGTACCGCGGAACCCAAAAATTATAGACCGATCACTTGTCTACCGACGGTCTATAAAGTTCTTACATCCATTTTGAGAGCCAAAATTTACAAACATATAGACACAAACTCTATCTTGTCTGTCTCTCAAAATGGATGTAGAAACGGGTCCCGCGGTACTAAGGAGCTACTCCTAATCGATATGACCATTAGTCAACAGGTTCGTCGTTCCCGAAGGGATCTGTCGACATGCTGGATAGACTATAAGAAGGCCTATGACTCGGTGCCACATACCTGGCTCAAGAGGGTGCTGGAGTTGTACAAAGTAGATACAACGCTGCGCACCTTCTTGATATCATGTATGGGGCAGTGGACGACAGTCCTTCGCTATCCAGGATGTCGAAATATCCAGAGGAATAGCGAACCGATAAGGATTGAGCGAGATATATTCCAGGGCGATAGTTTGAGTCCACTTTGGTTCTGCCTAGCCATGAATCCTCTTAGCACACTGCTGGAGGATTCAGGTATAGGTTATCGATTGAGGAGAGGTGGTCAGGTTATATCTCACCTCCTTTACATGGATGACCTAAAACTCTTTGCCCCCAATAATTTGCAACTGATGGAGCTACTGAAAGTAACTGAAACCTTCAGTAGCGCCATCAGGATGGAATTTGGTGTGGACAAATGTGCGGTCATGCATGTAAAGCGAGGGGAGATTGTGGAATCCGTGGGAACCCAACTCTCGGATTCCATACACCTAAGATCCCTTTCCCCAATCGACACATACAAGTATTTGGGTATGTCGGAAGCGTTAGGCATCAACACTGCTGACATGAAACAATCGTTGAGGGAGCGCTTCTTTGGCCGCCTGAATAAAGTATTAAAAAGTCTTTTATCAGGCGGAAACAAGGTGCGCGCCTTCAACGGTTGGGTCATGCCGGTTTTGATGTACTCTTTCGGCATACTCAAATGGACTCAGACGGAACTTGACGCCTTGGATAGACGGGTCCGCACACTGCTGACCGCAAATCGAATGCATCACCCACGGTCATCGGTGATGAGACTGTATATCCCGCGGAAGTGCGGAGGTCGAGGTTTTTTGAATGCTAAGACCCTGCACAACCGTGAGGTATGCAGTCTCAGGGAATACTTCCTAGAAGCCGACGTGGGGATGCACCGAGATGTGGTCTCAGTGGACAAGAGCCTCACCCCGCTCTCCTTGGCTATCGAGAACTGGCGCAAACCTAAAGTATTAGATACTAATGACCGCATGGAGGTATGGAAAAGCAAGGAGCTTCACGGGCGCTTTTACCGGGTCCTACATGGATCCGATGTAGACCTCTTAGCGTCCGTATCCTGGTTACGTTTCGGAGACCTATTTGGAGAAACCGAAGGTTTTGTCTTTGCGATTATGGACGAAGTTATGATGAAAAATAACTACCGGAAATATATTGTGAAGGATGGCACGGTTGACATCTGTCGGGCATGCCACCGTCCGGGTGAATCAATCCGACACATTATTTCTGGCTGTTCTTGTTTGGCTAACGGAGACTACTTGCATAGACACAACCTTGTAGCCAGGATTATCCACCAGCAACTTGCTCTGAAATACGTCCTTGTGGAATCAGAAGTACCATATTATAGGTATGTGCCCGACTCAGTTCTCGAAAATGGCAATATCACGTTGTATTGGGATCGATCTATCATCACTGATAGGACTATTGTTGCCAATAAGCCGGATATAGTGGTGATAGATCGATTAGAGCGTCGCACAATGATTGTTGATATAGCAGTCCCACATGACGAGAACCTCATGAAAGCTGAAAAAGATAAGCAGATGAAGTATCTTGACTTGGCTCGCGAGGTTGTCGACATGTGGGATGTGGATACGGCAGTCATTGTGCCGATAGTCGTTACGGCCAATGGCATAATAGCCAAGAGCCTCGATCAACATCTCAGGAGGCTCTCGTTAGGCAGCTGGATCAAGGGCCTGATCCAGAAAGCAGTAATTCTGGACACGGCGCGTATTGTTAGGAGGTTCCTCTCTCAGCAGCCCTGACCACCGGTAGCTTGGACCCTGTTCCCGATACCGGTGGGCTACTATTTTTTATATTTTTAAATGTTTTCTTATATCTTTTTTATATTTTAATATTTAAAAATGTAATTAATATGTATTTAAATGAAATAAAGGAAATAATAATAAATTCATTTATTTTAGGTAAATAAGCACCCATTGCCAAACATTAATTAATAGAAAAATTTACAAATAAAATAACATTACACACTTAAACAAAATCAAAAGTGACATGCTTAAAAAGGTAGCATATTATATAACGCCCGTTAGTCTAGTGGTTAGTGACCATGACTGCTAAGACTGAGGTCGTGGGTTCGATTCCCACCCAGGACAAATCTTAGTGTGATGAGCACAATCATTTGTTCTGTGTCTGGGTGTAATTTAACTACAATATGTATGTATTTAGAAATATTTAAGTATGTTTATCAGTTTTCTGGTTGCCATAGTACAGGCTCTGCCTAGTTTGGGATCAGACAACGTTGTGTTGGTTGTCCTAAGATATTATTATTATTATATCGAGATCCCTCCGTGCCTCAGAAAACACGTTAAGCTGTTGTCCCAGTTGGTATGCGAATTAGTATTTTTTTTTTAATTAAAAAATAAAGACTCCCATGGTATATAGGAAAGGCACTACATTGCCAACTCAAATCCCCTAGTAATTTCACTCATCGTTACAGTTTCACTTTTTCTCAATTATAAAAAAAAAAACAATGGTCTAAAAAGCCTCGGCAGCGCTTGGCAGCGCTCCAAATAGCTATATTAAGCTGTGTTCCTGACAAATTAATTCTCAAATGTTTTGTGTCATCACTACGAAGGCTTTTCGTGTTTTCGTAATATTTTTTAGCTTATGTATTAGTTTTTTTTGTTACCTCGGATCAAAGCTGATTGGATTTCAAATGAGAAAAAAATTATGTTCGTTTTTTTTTGTGTTATGGCGAAATACTGTGTACTATAGTTAATTTAAAAACAGTATCTCATTTATTATGCATTACAACTGCTAGTTTATTAAATGCCTCGAGTCGTTTCAGCTCGGAACAATATGTAAGGAAAAACGCTAAATAAGTAAAGAAAAACTTCCTGTGCCAACTCTACTCTTCTAGTTGTGGACGGAACTAAATTCGGTCTAACTAGTTATATTAGGGCGCACGCTAGGAAATAATTTTACTTTATTTAACTATCTAAGGACCGTTAAGTGCTAAACACAGGGTGCCCTTAGGGAGTAGTTGCTCTAGTTTTCAGTTTTTAAGCTCCGGTGGAGGCCTTCATTTATTAAGATAGACACAAACACGTTCGGCTTAGCAGCCAACAACCTGATATATTGACCTAGAGATGTCAGTCCCAAAAAGAACTCGCTTTGATAAAAAATGTAAAACATTTTATGTGCATTCCATTCAGGGACGTGAGGTGCTCACACGACTTGTTATCACCGTCATTTTTAGACGTACGAATGCAGGCTTGCGGGCGCCTCTACGTCACCTCATAGGCAATTTTAATAAGTTACTCTCTAATTTTGATCTATTTGCACATATAAACATAGCGCTTAACACAGTCAAAAATTTAGTGAATAATAATATATTTAATTCTCTCTAGTGTTTCTTAAAAGTAGCTGTTATTTATTTATATTTTATTTCATGTACTTATCTATTTTGTCCTTCTTTTACTTTTACTATGTGTGTCTATAGAGAACGTTGTTGGTTACACATTTGTGTTTTCGTGATTACTATGTTCATCCCATGGAGAAAGTTGTTCAGTTCAATGGTCTTTACAATACCCATACATATGATCATACCTTTCTGAAACATACTGTTTATTTGTACTCCTGGGTGTACCTATGAGGAACACTGCCTACAGTGAATTAAACTTGCTAATGTCCGCTTACACGGGTCAGTGATTATATTAGACTAAGTTCATTGACACGCGTTGGCGTTCGCGTATGGATGACGCATCGAAGCAAGCGACTGCTTTTATTGTTTAGTATATAACATATCTACTATGGAGATTGTCCGTTTTGTCTTGTTCCAAATTTAAAAGTGTTAGCAAAAGAAAACTGTTTCTATATTCGGTTAGATAATGTTCGATTTTGCGTGTTTTTATTGGAGCACCAAAGCTAGTGGCCTGTTTCGTTTGACTCTAAAAAACATTATATTCAAATATGTTCTATGCAGGTAAGTAACAAAAACAAATTAAATAATATCCTTCATATTTTGGTAGTTTATTTATACTTTAGCAATTTACAAAACAACCTCTATAACTAAGTTGCACTGGTTTGTAATCACGACCTCCTTTCATCAGTGCACGCCTGTGTCTATGTAGCTTTTATTCTAACTAGCAGGGCCAACATGCATAGCGCGACAAAATTATGTCGTTTCATTATCTCGAGCTGAGAAAAGACGCCTTCCGTGTACCTAATTTACGAATCGCGATAAATTTTGTCGTCACTTTATCTCGCACTGAGACGCCACTTTTTTGTGTTTTTTTTTTGGATGGGAAATCATCAAATGACTTCTCCCGCTCTGGGCGGAGTGGGAGGGCATGTCACACTTTTACTGACTAAAACCCACCCGTGTTCCTTCAGTTGCCCATGTGCCAGGGTCACGGTATCTCTTTCGAACAATCTCGCGACCCTGGCAGACTGAGATGCCATAAGACTGCATATCTACCAGTATCTCCATGTCTTACATGCATGCCAAGCCCGAGAAAATGTCTTTTAACTACCTGTCTTGGAGTAATTGAAAAACTTTTAGTACCTTAATAATTGAGCTAATTAACTCTCGTCCTATCGGCCAATTAGTGTGAATGGCAGTGAGGGATCAGAAAACACTTCCTGCGACAAGTTACTTACGACTCTCTCATTATTTACGAGTTCCTATAAACTCGGGAGCTGTGACGACTCTGCTTAAGAGCAGCTCTATAATTTATTTCCAATTTGATTTGTTGAAATTGTTTGTATAAATCGTGAAAGTGTATTTTTCTGGAAATCGAAAAATCGTATCATTATTATGATTTTATAACTTTTTATGATTTTTATGTATTATGTAATTTTATGGAGATTTCTCTGAAATAAATTAATAGAATTGAATTAATTTTTATGATGGCAAACTGGGTAAAATACATAATTATTCTAGCGTGATAAAAATAGAATTCGATGATAAACTTAATGTTTCATTTAGAACTATAGTTTAGATCTTATTTTATCTTAAATTAAGTTCTAAATTGGTAAACTTCAATAATTTATAGTACATAGATTCTGATATATCAAGTTCAACTACATAAATTCTAAATACCTTTTATAACAAATTACATATCATTTTACATAACCTCCAAAGTAATTATATATCTTAACTTTAAAATTAGTTCATTCACTGCGACGCACCGGCTACGAACTTCGTAGCTATCTCGTAGCGCTACGCCGCTACGCCGTAGCAAGTTGAAGATGGAATTAAAATGAATTTAGCATTAATGTTTTCTTTAGTGCCCTCATTTTAAAACCGCTTTTGCTTTAAGGACCCTTGTAATGTAATATTTTAAACTTTTAACCAACATTTAACTGAGGTAATTATTTTGATGAAACTAATTAAGTTTTGACTTTTGTTTTAGGGACTATTGTTTTAATTTAGAGTTTAATAGTAGATTTGTGTTTGTACGATTAAGTTTGCACTAATTATTACGAATGTTAGGGATTCAATGATAATAAAGCCTCTAGTACTTTTAGAATACCAACATCATTAAAATTAGAAACTGTTTCGATTCATCATAATAATATTTTGACAAAACAAAATAATATTTTTATCTATTCAATAATAACCTTTGTACACTTAAAAAGCTTTGTACCGTATTATATATGATTTGTTTTCTACAATAGAAACTGTAAATGGACCCGTCCTCAAATAAAAATAACTATTTTATTTATTTATATATATATACTCTATTGTACACCATTAAAATACAAAACATTAAAACATTACAAAGACTACAAAATGTACAATCGGCGGCCTTATCGCTTTATGCAATCTCTTCCAGGCAACCATGGAATGGACAGTGATAAGTCTGGACATAAAATGGGTATGTCAATGGTGTAAACATATATAGTCCTCCAGACCGAATTTCGGCCACGGCTAAAATTGCTACACAGATATTTATTTTAACCACATGTTTGTAAGGAAACTTTTAAATAATTTTTCAGGAGCAATTTGAAAAGTTACACCCACAACACTGAAACGTGTCTACACGCAATTTCAAATCGTGTCAAACTTTGTTGGGTATCAATCAATACTTGATTGCTGTGATTGATATTATGTAACGAGAAAGGTCGCGAGTTCATGTTGTGACTGTCACAAAGATTTATGAGTTATTCGTCTGTTTAATCTAGTTAGTTTTATTGTTTTGAAATATCATCTAAAGCGAAATCTATACTTCTTTACCTAATATTATAAAGCTGAAGAGTTTGTTTGTTTGATTGAACGCGCTAATCTCAGGAACTGCTGGTCCGAATTGAAAAATTATTTTTGTGTTGAGTAGCCTTTTTATCGAGAAAGGTTATAGGCCACGCTACAACCAAGAGGAGCGGAGCAGTAATGAAAAATGATACAAAAACGGGGAAAATCGCACGTGTAGGCGATTCGACGCGACGGGAAGGGTTGGGGGAGCAAGAAATTTGACGCGGCCGAAGTCGTGGGCAGAAGCCAGTTATTAATATTATCTTTAAAATTACGTAGTGTGAATATATCAAACTAAATTTAAACACTAAGTTGCCTAACAGTCATCTAAATCTGATTTATGTCAAGTAAAATCAACTCGGTCTATCACCGTCCAGCTGGACATTGGCTTCTCCCATGCTGTGCCACAACACCTTGTCCTCCGCCTTCAGCATTCATTCTGTCCCCACCACCTTGTTCAGTTCGACGGCCCATCTAGTTGGGGAGCGTGACACACTACGCTTGATGATACGTGGTTTCCGCTCAATCGGCCATCGGTCCTTCGACAAACTTAGCTAGCCCACTTCCACTTCAATTGCTCACGATAAGCTATGTCAGTAACTCCAGTTCTCATGTTCAAGTAATCCGCAACCAAAATCTTGAAATTAACCTGGATGCACTACCTGATGATTTAAACAAAAGTGGAACCATAGATAAATTTTACAAAGCCCTAGAAGAACAAGTTAGAAAACAACACGAAAAATATAGATTGGCACCTTTGTTGCCTAATTCTCTTATTGTGAGCACAAAGAATCGCATCGACTTTTATTTTTATACTTACATTTCTCAATATTTTAAGTGAACTGTAATGCTCTTGTTTTTGAGAAACGAGCAATTCTTGTATATATATAATCTGAATATCGGAAACGACTCCAACGATTTTCATGAAATTTAGTATACAGGGGGTTTCGAGGGCGATAAATCGATCTAGCTAGGATTCATTTTTAGAAAATGTCGTTTCATTCGTGTTTTCAATAATCAACTTTATCGATAAAATCAACTTAAACATAAACTTGTTTTTTTTTATTGAAAAAAAAAAATAACAAAATGTAATTTGTATTTAAATATAATTTCAAAACATTATTTAACAAAAAAAAAAAAAAAACCGAGCTAAGTTCGGTTATCCAGGTCCTTAAACCGAACCCCTAAACCTCAAAAAATCATGGTCGATGCGTATTTCAATATAAGGTAAATGCCAAATAAGTTTCCATAAACAGTAAAGTATGCTACTTTGCACACACACAATAAAATCGTTACCTTAATTTATTTTGTTCAGCTTATAATGAGAGGAAGTAAGTTTTTACACGCTTTATATTAGCTTCACTTGTATGTTTGTTTGTAACCAACTCCTTATAGCGCGATTTTGACCCACTTTAAACGGCCAGATTTCGTTCAGACATTGTAGGCTTATCGAGGACTGATGACA
Organism: Aporophyla nigra; assembly: GCA_947507805.1. Classification (NCBI taxonomy): domain Eukaryota; kingdom Metazoa; phylum Arthropoda; class Insecta; order Lepidoptera; family Noctuidae; genus Aporophyla; species Aporophyla nigra. The sequence continues at coordinate 5,167,821 of OX382305.1, read as the reverse complement.
ATACAATAATTTCATAAATTTGTGCCGTTATCCTTGCCCGGGTTACCAGGATACCAAAAAACTTGTTTTCGAAAACTACGCTGACATACGTCACAAACCACGCTGACATACTTCTCAAAATTCGAAACACCCTAAAAAATTGAAAATAAATAATAGTATAAAAAATCTAAAACACACGCTTCCATAGAAAACCAAACTAAAAAGTAAAAAAATATGGAAAAAAAGCGTAGGGTGCCTGATATCAATAAAAAAATACCTTAAAAAGCACCCCACGCTTTTTTCCATTATTTTTTACTTTTTAGTTTGGTTTTCTATGGAAGCATGTTTTTTAGTTTTTTTTAATGAACAATGCGGGCCCAGTGCGGGTTGGTAGATGTCACATGTCTTCGAATTTATAGAACATGCCCGTTTCTTAACGATGTTTTCCTTCACCGTTTTGATAGCAGAGGTGATGAAATTATTGACACAAAGTAAAGCGCCTGCTCGAGTTCAAACCCACCGCTAGGTCACCACTGCACTTTGTATAAGTGGCTACTACAAATAAGTTCATTTAAAGACGCACTACTAATATAGTTACTACGGTTTTTTCACTTATAAGTGTAGCAGTTGTAATACGCAGAGGTTACCCTTTTTTTTTTCAGGATGGGAAATCATCAAATGACTTCTCCCGCTCTGGGCGGAGCGGGAGGGCGTGTCACACTTTAACTGACTAAAACCCACCCGTGTTCCTTCAGTTGCCCATGTGCCAGGGTCACGGTATCTCTTTCGAACAATCTCGCGACCCTGGCAGGAGAGGTTACCCCTTGGTAATTATCAAGTAGGCCATCTGCTATTTCCGTATCCTACTCAAATAAAACTAAAATAAAAAGCTAGATAATTTTATAAACCACTCCCATTATGACCTGTAATAATTTTTATCATCGAGCACTAAAAGTTAAATGCTCACATTTCCGACCTAAAAATATTATATTATATCCTGTAACTATAACAAGCCTCTCCGAATGTTATTGACGTCATAAAACAGTTTTTATTTTTAACATTGACTTATACATAGGGTGGTATTTTTGCGTGGATTCAGTACATTATTCAGAAATGCGTTGGAATTTCTCGCAAATTATTAAAAAAAACAATTCGTACATTTGACTAAATACCCATTGCACTTTGCTATGTAACGTAAGATATCTTTTGATATCCGACGTAATATTTTTACGCTAGGGGGTTTGGAATCGTGTGATAAATTCATGGTTACAGTTTACGCAGGGACGTCCCTGCTAACCTATATATTATACACACATACATACATCCAGACTAAATACCACATTTAATAGCCCCTTAACACGTATGGCAAGGGAATATAATAACAGGTCTAATTTGACAGATTACCCCATTGATATATTTTCCATGACTTTCGCTTCATACAGGCGTTCCCTATTTAAACAGTGTGACGACTGCACGTCTGTGTAGCGTGTAAAATTAGTATTTTGTAGTGCTCTAGGTTTGGGTCTCTGGATACACTTTTTACTTTTAAGTTTTTTTTTCTCTTTTGTCTCTAATATTCATATGCTAATGTCATGCATTCCTGTTATTTGCATGGTTACTGAAGTGCCAATTTTAAATTGTATGTTATTTGAATTGTAAGTGATTGTGCTGTTGATGTGCTTATTATAAATTAAAAAAAAATATACAATCACGCCTTTTTCGCATGGGGGTAGGCAGAAACGGAACACCACTTGCTACAATCTCTATACACTCCTTTTATACAGGGTGTGGCGTAAGTAATGGTCTACCGTTCAGGATTCGATGAACCAGATAATTAACTATAACAATTAAAAATGTTAACCATTTTAACCCAATTTTTTTTTTTTACAAAAATTGCTCTTGAACTTGATGGTGTGTTAAAAATTGGGGTTAAAATTAACCAACCAACCAACCAAGAACCAACTTTTTCTTCAAAAGAGCTGAATTTACATAAAAAATCATAATTTATCATGATAGCTCTAGTATTCAGCAATATATAACACAAAATAAAATGAAAAAATAATGGTTTTTGTTGAAACTACAAACAAATATGTAATAAAAGGTAGAAATTTCGTAAATAAAAGACAAAAATGAAATATTTTCGGAACCCTTGGGTAAAAGTGTTTAAAATGTTTAATTGTTATAGTTAATTATCTGGTTCATCGAATCCTGAACGGTGGACCACTACTTACGCCACAGCCTGTATATTATATCTGTTGTTAATTCTGGGTTTGTATCCCAGATTGGGCAAGTTGTTACTGGGTTTTTCTATCTGTAATTTCAAATTAGCAGCCCGGAGTCTGGATTTCTACCTGGTTGATGGCAATAGGCTCGCCCCCTATTACATGGGACTTAAACATAATTGGTGAATTGTGGGTCATCATCATCATCATTTCAGCCGTAAGACGTCCACTACTGGACTTAGGCCTCCCCCAATTTGGGGGGCTTTGCCATAATCGCCACGCTTGGCAGGCGGGTTGGCGATCGCAGTATGGTGGTAAAATGCATAGAGAACGCTGCTGCCCATTCTCTAGTAAGTCCCTTAGTCGCCTTTTACGACACCCACGGGAAGAAAAGGGGTGGTGTTATTCTTAACGTCCGGCACCACACGGTAGTAAATGTACACCTACGGTATTAAATATACGAATTGTGGGTGAAGTAAATGTACACCTCTACCTAACCCTTACAGGGCGTGATGTTACGTGTTGCTATACATGTTAAAATCACTTGCACAAAAATTGCCTGTTCTCTTGTACAATAATATAGGTACCTCATTTATTTTATTGGAGCTTTCACTGTTTCTTACCCGTTCTTATCTGTCTTCTACGCTATGAAACTAATTATTCTGACCGACTCCTTCACAAGTCGTTTAATTGAATGTCCATTTATTATGTATAGGGACTGATGTGTGGGGTGAAACGTTTTGGGGCGAATACGGAACAAATGTTTTGATTTTATGATTTACACTCATACTCTAAAGTTAAAGCAATTTAGTAATCGATTCTACCAATAAATTTAGGAAAATGTGTATTCCATCTGTTATAAAGAGCCAGATTTCAAGAGTTCCATATATTTTCAGTTCTAAAGATTAAATGTAAAAATAAATCCCTAGCATGGCTTAATTTCTGTTGAAATCATTCCAAGAAATTACTTGAATAACAAACCATTTTCATCGAAAGAACCCACGCACAAAACCTAAAAATAAAAACAAAATATTTCCAGAAATGCGTGTTGAACATGGCGCATGAGTGGCTTTAACACGATCATGACGATTGCGTGCGAATACCAACTTAGTTTTGATTTATTGTGATTACAATCGAAAGCAGGAAGGTCACAATTCCTTAATGGTGTTTTCAAACAACGTTTATGGTGTTAGAGTGAACCACGCGAGGTTAGGAAGTCACTTCTAATCGGAATATTGCTCACTGCGTTTCTTTTTACACACATTACATTACACCTGTATTTCCGAAGAGTAGGTAAAGGTGTACATAAAATACACCCATTTTAAAAAGTTCTGTTTAAGTCCTATGCATAACTCCATAAGTCTTGTGGTCACAAGCACGACGTAGGATCCTGGGTTCGGTTCCAAGCCAATAGCTTCGTGTTTGGATGATGGCCGTGTGATACCTACCCCCGTGCCTCAAAACGCACGTAAAGGCTCGTACAGACAGGCGCGACATGTCGCGCGACCTGTCGCGGAGGCGATTCTGCGATATATCGCGACGCAACACCTTTCACACTGGCGCGACCACTCATGCGCGAATCGCGCGCGAATTGCGGGCGATTCGCGCGCGACGAGCAGCGCGACAGCTTTTAGTACATTTTGTATGGCGTCGCCGCGTCGCAGCGATTTCGCGGCGATATCGCCGCGACACCACACAAATGGTATAAATGGCGGTGCAATCCGGGCTGAGTTCAGTAGTAAGCGATTTTAATCAGAGGACGACGGCAAGTATGAGGGTGTTTGCGGGTCGTAGGATCGATTCCCTGGTCGGTCGACATAGGTACCTACTTAAGTTAGGTAATGTCACATTCACATAAAGGCTCTTACAGACAGGCGCGACATGTCGCGCGACCTGTCGCGGAGGCGATTCTGCGATATATCGCGACGCAACACCTTTCACACTGGCGCGACCACTCGTGCGCGGATCGCGCGCTGATCACCCGCGACGTTCTTGTAGCGGCGCGACAGCTTTTAGTATATTTTGTATGGCGCAGCTGCGTCGCAGCGAATTCGCGGCGAAATCGCCGCGACGCGGACGCCATACAAAATGTACTAATAAGCTGTCGCGCTACTCGACGCGGCGCGACCGTGTCGCGGCGCGACAGGTCGCCCCTGTGTGAAGTGTCGCGCGCGTTTTCATAGAAATTGTTCTACGGATATAAATCGCCGATTCGCGCGCGACCGTCGCGTCGCGCTAGTCTGAACGAGCCTTAAAGCAGTTTGTCCTGCGCCTGATCTTTCTCCGGTCGAGTAGGCTTACGAGAGTGAGGGAATGGAGAGTGTGCCTGTGTCTGCGCACACACTTGTGCATTATAATATTTCCCAGGCCGAAGCCTAGTCTTCATTGAGATTGGCCGCCACGGCCGAAACACGTTCTGGAGGACTATTTCTACTAAGTCCCATGTAAAAGGGGGCTAGCTTATTGCCATCAACCAGGTATAAACCCAGACTCCCAGCTTCTACTAAGATATTTCCGATGGAAAACCCATAACATGCCTGACTCTGGAATTGAACCCAGGACCTAAGCTCTGCAGTATTCCAGGGTCAGGCTTCCGTTTTCAAGGGCAGGTTCAGCCTTGTGATCGCAAGTGCAACAACAGAGTGATCAGTACTTTTTCATGGGCTGGTAACATTATATAAGTTATATATATTTATATATACTAGCTGACCGTACAGACCTAGATGTTGTCCTGTTTCCTAGAACTCGATAGCAGCGCCATCTGTCGGGCTGATTTGTCTAAACGATCCAGCGTGCCACCCAAACGCACACAAAAAAAATCATTCAAATCGGTCCAGCCGTTTAGGAGGAGTTCAGTGACATACACACGTACAGTAGAATTAATAGGTTGGGGAAAAAGTTTCTTCGCATTTTTTAAGAAAATTCAAAACATTTTTTAATAAAGTTTATTTACATTTAACTAAAGTATGTAGGTACCATTTTGTTCGATAACTTTTCGCCATCTTGTAGGTAGGGACATGATCCCATTGCTATAGAAATTTTGGGACTTCTGGTCAAAATACCGCGACAAGTGGTTTTGGCAGTCCTCTCGTGATGTTAACCTGACACTGCCTAAAGAATTCTGAAGAGACCGAAACAGGTGGAAATCTGAAGGTGCAAGGTCAGGACTATACGGCGGATGCATTAACACCTCCCAGCCAAACTCTCTTAATTTTTGTTGGGTGGCTAAAGATGTGTGAGGTCTAGCGTTATGATGATGAAAAACCACATCCCTTCTGTTGATTAATTCCGGCCGCTTTCTCTCAACTTCTTGCTTTAATCTCATCAGTTCGCAGTAAAGTTCAGAATTGATGGTCCTGCCTGGTGGTAACAGCTCATAATGAATAATGCCCTTCCAATCCCACCACACACACAGCATCACCTTGTTGCGAGTTAACCCGGGTTTCGCCACAGTCTGTGAAGCCTGACCGGCCTTTGACCACGACCTTTTTCACACGTTCTTGTCATACGTGATCCACTATTCATCACCAGTTATCAGCTTCTTCAAAAATGGTTCGGTTTCATTACGTCGTAATAAAGAATCACAAATGAGTACACGGTTCATTAGGTTTCTTTCAGTGAGCTCGTGAGGTACCCAAATGTCGAGCTTTTTTGTGTACCCAGGTTTTTTCAAATGCGCCAAAACTGTTTTGTGGTCAATTTCCAGTTCTTCAGCTACGTCGTAACTACTGGTATGCCGATCTTGCTCCACTTTTTCAAAAATGGCATCCATTTTATCCGTAATAGGGCGACCAGAGCGACGTGCATCTTTGACATCAAAATTTCCGGATTGAAAACGCTTAAACCAAATTTGTGCTACTCTCACAGATACTACACTAGGTCCATAAACATCGCAAATTTTTTTCGCGGCTTGCGTTGCATTTTTACCTTTTTGTAGTAAAATTTTTAAATGTATCGAATTTCTTCATTAGATTCACTCATCTTGACGGTACGAAAAACAAATGAAAATCACACATTTTCCTAATTTGAATTTGGAATTATGTTCTTTAAAATTTAAACTTTCAATGATACCAAAACCAGCCAGATACAAATAGTATAGCCAAAGAGATTTTATTACAAGTTCATACATACTATAATGCGAAAAGACTTTTTCCCCAACCTAATATATATATAAAGATATAGTAATGAATCCTAGCTATATTTGGTACTGAGATTCTCTACCACTGCACCACTCAGGTCATCGAATTAAAAGCAGTAAATTCAAGTAACCTGAACCTCTTTCCTTGTCAAAGCAAGCCACAGCGACAATACTGAGTATTTTGTTTCAAACGACGATGAAGTTACATCAACCAGTTAGTGAAGACCTCACCAACTTTCAGTAACTTAAGCGTTTAAGTTACGATTTAAGAAGAAGCAGGGGTCTTTGTCACTGGTGTATAAAGTTTGGAGGGGCGCCAACTGCATCAGAATTCAAGCTACTGTGGCGTCCTTCTATTAAATATTTTCCTTATATTTCCGAGAAAAACTTTTAGTATAAGTAATCACAAATCATGGTGATATTCAATTTAGGGTACCGTAATTGTAAATCTGTTGCCAAGAGACAAATAAAGTAGCAGAGGTTTTATTTAAGGATTGAACGTAAGTTTGCAGATATGTTTTTAGGGAATCAACCATGTTATTTTTTTTTTTTTGTTTTATTTACTACTATCTATGCAAGTGTCTCCGCCGACGTGAATGTCGGAATTTATCCTACGGGAACATGCTTCCGTGAAATAAGCTTTCTTCATATACCATCAGGTATCTGCCAATGAAAGTCCCGTCAGAATCGGTTCAGTTGTTTCGGAGATTACCCAGAACAAGCAAACTGACAGCCATAAAATCATAAGTGGCATTTGAGCAGACATTAGGTATTATTTTGACATTGCAAATAAATATTTCATTTCTTCATAGGCAAATGTATTTGTTATTTAAATTATCAAAGAAAGTTTTTAATTTTAAAAGATGTCATCATTGGGTTTTGAATTTAAACGTGTCTGATGACGATGTTAGAGATACTACAAACGTAGAAATAATTAAGTGATTGTGTTTCCTGTATTTATTACCGAATGATGTCACCTAGGCGTGCCGCTGTAGATACGGAGTGCCCTGACGCACGCATACTTGTAACTTTCAGTTTAAACATCGTAAATCGTAGCGAATATTGATCACCACGAACTAGGTCAGTTTCTCTTGAATGGGATAACAAATCTGGGAGCACAATCATTTGTTCTGTATCTGGGTGTAATTTATCTATAATATGTATGTCTATTTAAACATATTTAAGTATGTTTATCAGTTGTCTGGTTACCATAGTACAGGCTCTGCCTAGTTTGGGATTAGATAACGTTGTGTTGGTTGTCCTAAGATATATTATTATTATTAACATAGATGTAGGAAATTGGCAAAGCTTTTAAATGAATATTGTTTCTATCAAACTCATAATCAGTATATTGTCATCATCATTGCTCTCAAAACAGTGAAGGCAAAAAAAACATCTTGAGGAAACCGGCATGTCCTAGAACCAAAAAATTAGAAGACATGTGACATCTAACAACCCGCACTAGCTCGTGGTGGAATGCGGCCCACTCCACCTCAGCGAAAGGAGGACTGTATCTTAGTAGTGAACATATTTTAGGCTTATTCCAATACTTTTAATTCAAAAATTATTCACACCTTTGGCCTCTATTTTTAACCGACGAAAAAACGGAGGAGGTAATCAATTCGACGCGTATATTTTTTTTTATTATGTGTTTTTTTATGTATCACCACGCATAACTTTTTACATAGTAGTCCGATTGTGATCATTTTTTTTTTATTGGAAAGGGTATACTCCGAGAGTGGTCCCATATTGGAAAACAAAATCAAACCCTAGACCTAAGGGTCCGAAAACAGGGGATGATTGATTGTTCACTCACTGATTGTAATGTATAACAACGAATAGCTTTGAACAGAGAGTAGCCCGATTTGATAATTCTTTTTTCATTGGATAGGGTATACCTTGCCAAGTATGATTAGTACATTAAAGCCACAGAAAATTATAAAATAAAAACTTTTTAACAAAAAATTAAACCGCCGAAAAAACTGAAAAGCAATAAATAATAAACCTTAAAATTATGAGTCGGCGCTTTGAGTGATCTTTATCATTGATTTTTCAGCGCCGACTCAAAATTTTAAGGTTTATTATTTTTTGCTTTTAAGTTTTTTCGGTGGTTGAATTTTTTTCATTCAATATAAAGAGTATGAATAACGGCATGTATTAACAGAAGTTTTTCAATCAAACTCTCAACACGAAGTCTTGAAAGACTAAAATAAATCTTGACTTACCTCAAGCACAATACAGCAGGACATAAAATCTACCTCACAATAACTCCTGTAAAAATATCTCTTATGGTAATTTTACGGGGGAACTATCCCACATGTGGTGCCAAAGGTCGAATACTGTGTGCGGAACCCTTGGCAAGAGGACAACGCACACACGACGTAATTTTTATAGACGTATTGTTTTCGTTGTGGAGGTCATGTTGTTATTACCGAATCGTGCCTAAATAATAACAACCGAACTATTCGACCTTTAAGGTTAAGCAACACTTGCCGAGGTCAGTCCATGGATGGGTGTAATACGCGGGATTAGCTTAATTGAAAAGCTAGTTTTATATAAAGACTCATGAACTATTCTATACTCGTTCAGAAAGACTTTAGTTGCATACTTATCTAGTTTTAAAGAAATCAACTACATACCATAATTGCAGACCGGAATAGTATCCTAAACTAAGCGACGGCATAAATATTACGTTAATTGAAATTTTAAATTACAATATTGTGGCCTCAAACAAAGCGTTTTCTGACCTTAGAAATAAAACAATTACAGTCTCATAATTTCGCTGTATTCGGTATAAAAGTAGGTGTTGAAACACAACGTTTTATTGGACTGGCGTGTTGAATTACAATTAAAAAATATTTCGTATTGGCGCGTTCTAACTCGAGCCTGACCATATCAGGCCCAACCATCTGATCCAACTAGGTCATCGGAATTTTTAATGTTTAAAAAATAATAATTAATAAAATATTTTATTTTATTTTGTCGTGTTAGTTCAATGCGTGATTTTGTTGGTTTTTGTTACACGCGATTAAGTTGTTCCGAATTGTTATTATCGCCCTTTTGTAAGTATTTAGTATTTCTGAGAAACGTTAATTCATTTTGTTTTGACTAAATCGCATGCTAACGCTCTTTAAGGGCGTTAACATGCCATTTTAAACGATCGGTAATTAATTCTTTTGATTAATATCTTTGTGATTACGGAGTGTTAGTATTTTAGCTTCAAAATAAGGTTAAAAGGAGTGATTAAAATTTAATAGCTCAAATCAGATCAAAATATTTTATTTCACATAAACACTTATGAATCGTTAGAAGCTAGATGCATGTTTCAATTGGTTGATTCCTGTGGAGAAGAACCGGCAAAATACTCCATGGAAATAATTGGCTCTTCCTTGGTTTCAAATTACAGTGTTCATAGGTATGGGAGGATAGTGTAGGCCTGTCGACAAGTTACAGGTACTTAATAAAATAGAATTTCGTCTACAAATCTACATATTAATGAGTTGATTCAGAAAGTTTGCTATCTATAACATTAACTTAATATCAGTAATTTCTGTAATTCCCCTTCGGATTAGGCAGAAGTGTCATTTAGCATATACACTCACATTTTCTAAAGTTCTTAGTAATTTTTATAAATCAAAATGACGTTAATATTCATTAAGATGGCCAATGTTGCCACAAGAAAATAAACACGCAAAAGATAACAAAACAACATCCGCTCGACCTTGTGAAAACCGATAACATTTAATATTTTTTTAACAAATCGGTTTCCCAATAGGGTACCAATCGGCGTGATATCGGCCAAATCTCTTGAATCGGGGGGTAATAACAAAACTTCGATAGCGACTTGGGCGGCGGCGGGAATGAAAAATGGTGGTGACGTCAGACACGGCCATGATGGCTCCAAACCGCGCCCCCTACCGCTCCCGAAACTGTAGATTTATGAAAAATACGGCAAAAGAAAAAGAAAGTTCGGGAGCGAGAAAACAATTGATGGCGGCAAAGGTCTTTGAACGTGAAAATGAAAGTGCTGTATATCATTTTTATTACGAACTACCTTCCAGGCGTGACTTTGTTCGCGTGTAAGTTGTAAGACACCATAATGCTACGTTTGTAGTTTTGTTCTCAGTAGCTTTATATATAAAAGCAAGATGTACAGCTATTGTACGTGTGTAACAGCTAATCCTGAGGCCTTCAGTGTCTGCCCCTGTGACTTGTTGATAGTCATCGCGAAGCACACTCTTACAGGGAATTACACGCGCTTAAATTGTAAGGGATATTTTTGGGAATTAGTGGTATACGTGGTATAAACACAGTCTCGTATACGCCAGAACATATTAGTCTTTATTATTAACTAGCTTTGCCCCTGGCTGTGGTCGTGTGATGTAAAATCTAGCAATAGAGCCATAAAAGTTGAAAATATGTATATATTTTGTAATTTTCATGTGTAGTTCTTGAACACAAATTTACGAACAGACGTTGTTTATGCATGCTTTTTTTTGCTAGCCGCCACTATGCTACTCCTGGGCAAAAGTCTCCCTCCACTCCATCCATCTTCCGCGAGCCTGTGCTTCCTCCTTCCAGTTTTTACGGAATCTGTCCAGCTCGTCTCGCCATCTCCTTCGTGGTCTGCCGCGACCCCGCCTCAGTGTCTCAAGGCACCAGTTCTGTGCTACGTGGCCCACATTTTATCCGGAATGCGGCAAATATGTCCTGCCCAATCCCATTTAAGTTGGGCAACCTTTTGAGCGTGAAATATTATCTAAGACATGAATAGAATAAAACGTTGCAAGAACCAGTCAAAAAAGCAGCAGTCACTCAGGAAAACAAAGTGGTTTAGAGATACTCTGTGTTTTGTCACAGCATAATAAGTTATGAGTTATGAACTATTATAAGTTATATAAAAGTTATATAAGTTATAACTATTATAAGTTATATAAGTTATAACTATTATAAGTTATGAACTATTATAATTATAAGTTATGAGTTATGAACATAAGTTATGAACTGCCGGCACCCAATGTCAACTCCACAAGGAATTTGGCACTGTTCGTGATTAAAGCACGGCAGGAATTCTCGCCACTGTGTCAGTACTATGTGTATTCGACGGCTATATTAACGCTTTCGATCAATGTGCCTGAATTTTAGACACACATACACTGTGTTGGAACACTATTATGTCTACTTATCCAGCTGCAGTGGCCAGTTTCTCACTGTAGTGAGGATGATATAATTATGACATACAATATCACTAACTGCTATATTCCCAATTATTTATTGTAATATCAACTGCGTCATTGGTATAGTAATCACAAATGCTACTGCTAACAATGAGGGGTAGGTTTATTTTCCAGAACGGGTAAATTAAGTTTGTAATTTCTTAGTAGCAGCCCGACTCTGGATTTGTGCCTAGTTGATGGCAAAAAACTCGCTCCCTACATGCGGCTTAAACATAATAACTGGCGTAATGTTGGTATACTTAAAGTTACACCACTACGCAATCTTTCATGGGAATACAAGTATCTTAAGACAACCAACACAACGTTATCTGATCCCAAACTACGCAGAGCCTGTACTGTGGCAATCAGACAACTGATAAACATACTTATATATTTCTAAATACATACATATTATAGATAAATTACACCCAGACACAGAACAAATGATTGTGCTCATCACACAAAGATTTGTTCTGGGTGAGAATCGAACCCACGACCTCAGTCTTAGCAGTCAGGGTACTAACCACTAGACTAACAGGCCAGTCAAGTATGATGTTATGTTATGTGATACATTATATTGGTTGAATGAATAGATACTAGGTTTTTTAGTATATAAACCGTCCCTTTAGCACTTTTAGTGCCCACCCAATAGGAAGACAGTATGTTCCCATTAAGTGGACACAAACCTAGTTTCTGATTTCTTAGTAAAAATAACCAATAACATTTATCCGGGCATGGGGATTGAACCCTTAACCAAAATAATATCTATCGTTCTTATTACTAGAAACTGCCTTAGTAAATTAAACCTGTGAATAAACCTCTAGGCTTCATTACTTCATTACCTAACAATTCAGTTCATCTCAACTGTCTGTCGCAGTAGCTAATCAGAATACCGACTAACACGCACTGTTTATCACAGGAACCACTACTGATTGCTATCTCTGTCTCTGTCAGTCATTTGTGTAGGTTATTTGTTTGTCTCTGTCTATTGTGGGTCAATTTTGATGAGTAGGATAGTGAGGTTATGTCACGACAAGCAGAGAGGTGTGTGCTTTTGCTATTATTGGAAATAGTCTAATTTAAATCATTTGTTTATGAGCGAGACCAAATGCGTCTGATTGATGTTGGGGGTTCACATCTTCACAGCACCGGGGCTATTAAAATAAAAGCAGGGTGTCGTATTTTAATAAATATTTCTATTAGCCTTCTACGTTTTATATATTACAAGCTTCTGCCCGCGACTTCGTCCGCGTCCGCGTTAAATTTCTTGTTCCCCCGACCCTTCCCGTCGCGTCGAATCGCCTACCCGTGCGATTTGCCCCGTTTTTGCAACATTTTTCGTTACTGCTCCGCTCTTATTGGTTGTAGCGTGATGTTATATAGCCTATAGCCTTTCTCGATAAACAGGCTACCCAACACAAAAAGAATTTTTCAATTCGCACTAGTAGTTCCTGAGATTAGCGCGTCAATCAAACAAACATACAAACAAACAAACTCTTCAGCTTTATAATATTAGTATATATTTTACTGCAAATCTTCTAGTCATCCATATTCATATTCATACTTACTAGCAACATTATGAGTAGCAAAATTTACTATTGTAGGATCTACAATGCAAATACGGCTTTCACGGAAGAAAAATAAGATTCCTTTCACGCCACACTCATGTAAGGAAAAGGTGTAATCTTTGCCAGGGCCCAAGGTTGTCCGAGATAATATCGCGGTATAACTTCCGAACTTTACAGGAGGGGCTTGTGTCTATGTAAAAGTCTCATGGGTCGATCGATCAAGGATTAACAGCGTTGACCTGACCCGGTCTGTCGATGGGGGGCCATCATTCTTTTCACATTGAGACCACTCCATGACTCAGAAAGCACGTTAAGCTGTTGTTCTTAGATATCACTCGTAGATCTTTCAGTTTCATCATCATCATCATCATTTCAGCCGTAAGACGTCCACTGCTGGACTTAGGCCTCCCCCAATTTGGAGGGCTTTGCCATAATCGCCACGCTTGGCAGGCGGGTTGGCGATCGCAGTATGGTGGTAAAATGCATAGAGAACGCTGCTGCCCATTCTCTTTCAGTTTAGAACAACTTTATTTCTCATAAAGAATTGCAGTACAAATTCACTTACTAAGAAACAATATTTAAAACTAAGATTAATATTAGAGCGCACAGATGTACATAAATAAAGAAAAAAAAAAATATATATTATGTGGGTAAACAGATAACAACTCGATCGTAACTTAACCAAAACACAACATGGATGTATGAGTTTGATTTTTACTGGATGTGGCATTTATGGCAAAGTCTGATAACAGTAAGTTGGTAGGTTTACTATTCCAAGACCATTTTATTATTATATCTTTGATAGTTGTTACGAGTTCTCAAAAGCATCAGATAACCAAGAGGCATCGTATTACCCAGTTACAGGTTTGGAGGTATGAGGAACAGGGTTTAAAGTTAACTCAACCTTCGTAGAAAAGGGAGGATTTGAGGATCCCTCTGACCAGGATGTCATGTCTGGTCGACAGCTTCCCGACAATTGATTTCGCAACTTCATGTAACCAATGACTACTACACATCCATAAGAAAAAAAAATGAACATTTGAATAACTAAAAAATAAAAATAATATTCATTATGATGAGGCATGACGTGGTTTAAATTTGATATTTTGTCTCATGGAAAATGGAGAAGGAATGATCTAGCCGACTCGTGCACTGGGTAAGTATGTTCTCTACTGTATGATACTTAAACATTATTAACAGGATGTTTCATAATTCTAATCCATTACTTATTTATCTTAGTACCAATTATCTTAATTAATGGTAACAATTTTTAATCACACCTAGAGGTATATTATATCAGATACATTGAGTGGACAACCTTTGTAAGACGACTAATATGTCACGGTGTATAAGCTAGTTGCGCGATAAACTTTTATTGCGCATGTGATGCGTAGTTCTCATGTTGCGGCAAAGATGGCGCTATAATGGATTGTGGAGGTGAGATATGCATTGGGTCCATGTAAAATACTGGTATTCAGCTGTCGACCCTAACACAGGCTTAACAAGAAATATTTCCAAACTTCTCAGATCGATAATGGCAATAACCATTAGCCACAGCACAAATAGTTCGCATGTTGCGATATAGATGGCGCTATACTGAGTTGTGGAGGTCAGATATGTGGTCGCTCCATATAAAATACTGGTATTCAGCTGTCGACACTTACACCAACTTTAAAAGATAGATTTCCGAACTTTCAGATCGATAAATGGCAATAGCCATTAGCCACAGCTCAAATAGTTCGCATGTTGCGATATAGATGTCGCTACAGCGGGTTGTGGAGGTGAGATAGGCAGTCATTCCATGTAAAATAATGATCTTCAGCTGTCGACCCTTACACAGACTTTATAAGATAGATTTCCGAACTTTCAGATCGACAAATGGCAATAGCCATTAGCCACAGCTCAATAGTTTGCATGTTGTGGCATAGATGGCGCTATACTGGGTTGTGGAGGTCAGATATGCAGTTGCGCCGTGTAAAATACTGGTCTTCACCAGTCAAATATAACACAGTTAGGCTTGACTAGATAGATTCCCGAACTTTTCAGATCGATAAAAGGCAATAGCCATTAGCCACAGCTCAAATAGTTCGCATCGCAACATGCGTATAGATGGCGCTATACTGAGTTCTGGAAGTCAGATACCTGGCATGTGGGTAACTGAGGGAACACGCGTGGGTTTTAGTCAGTAAAAGTCTGACACGCCTTCCCGCTCCGCCCAGAGCGGGAGAAGTCAATTGATGATTTCCCATCCAAGAGATATGCAGTCACTCCATATTATAAAATACAGATCTTCAGCTTTCGATACTAACACAGTTAGGCTTGACAAGATATATTTCCGAATTCTCAGATCGATAATGGCAATATTCATTAGCCACAGCTCAAATAATCATATTTTATTAATAACAACAGTAGAGTTTGCGTGTAAACAAACAATTAACGAGTCTCGTGCAGTGCGGCAAAACTGTTTGTTTTTACTACGATTACCTTCTAAATAAGTATTGTTCTAAAAGTTATTTTGCTAGGACAAGGAACTTGGGTTTTAGTACGGAAAGTAGGTTATTGTTCAAGTGTTTTGAAGTGAAGGATATAAGGTTAATTGAGTTTGTATTTAAACTTAACTGAAACACGAAAGCGTTAATGCTAAACGTGCTTCGTAATTTCTGGAAACCTTTAAAAAGTTATCGTTATTTTTAATATTCATTTCAAGAATTCTAGTGAACGGTTGCAACGTTGGTAGATGCAGATGTTTTTTTAGGATGTTGCTGTTGTTGATGTTGATGTTGCTGCAAACAACTGGCAGATTTTTTATTCTGCATTTTAAGACACAACATAATATTATCACGAAACACCTTTAATAAAAGGAGTATGCGCTAAAATAAATAAATGGGCAAAAAACTCAGAGTCGCTTGAGATAAACGTATGTGGGGTAAAATAACACTAATTGTATTTTACAAAGCTGTCTTTTGACATTTTTAATTTTAATTATAATAATCATTACAAATCATCTCATCCTCTTTTCATGTATCGGCCCATTGTCCATTGTCAATAGTCACGACTTATTAGCACTCTTATTGCTTCACTGAATTTGTTTTTTTTTTATTTGGATGATGGAATATTATCCACATGGTGCACCATATTTCTTTTTGACTACAGGAAACTCATCGTCCGAAGCTTGCAATGTTGCTACTTTGTGCACGCTGTGATGCTTCTAGTGATTATTTTGTGAGAAACTAATTTCACGTTTGATACTTACCGGTATACATACACGGTTTTTATTCGACGCTGGTTTTTTTTGGGTATTCTCCTTTGTTTGTGTTTTTGTTGTATGCTTAAAACAGGCTCAAATTGTTTTCTGAAGCGTTCTGCAGCGTTTTGTGCGTTTGATCCTAAAATACCAGACACAACTAAATATTATACTATTTCCTATTGATATTATAAATGTGACAATACGTATTTTTAGTTGTTCCGATTTTTGTTACTTAATCACGCGAAAACCACCAAACGGATTTTGATAAAATTTGAGATGGCACAAAGATGGTTTATAACCTGGATTAACACAGAATACTTTCGTTCCGATACTATATGTTCCTGTGGGAAAATTTCCGACCTCCACGCGGGCGCAGCCACTGGCAAAAATTAGTACTGGTATAATTTGAAATGCATAGGGAGCCCTGTTAACTTGTTCTCCACAAAACTGCTATATTGAAGCAGTTACATACAAAATTCTCATCCTAAATTCAGAATAAATGTTTCAAAACATGTCCCTTGACGTGCATTTCCTGAAAAACTTACACTGGAACACGTATTTCAGACTTGTGTAATGGCGGTTAAATAAGTTTTCTGTGTCACGCGGAAAAGGTCCTTACATCTGAAGAGGGAGGGTTTACAGTCGTGTAGTTTACTAAAGTAACTTGAATAAGTTTTTCTCGCCGAGTAATCTTTTGGAGATCTGCGAACGTTGGGTGTGTGAAATTAAGGATTAGTTTGCAGTTATACGAGGTGATTTATTTAGAAGAGTCTGTTCAGTGAGGAAACAAAATTCAAATACGTTGTAGAAGTGTTTGTTTCAAGAATCCTTATGGCTTACCTATATATACCCTGCAAAATTACTTAAAAGACATATACCAGGATACTGGATATATATAACCCTCTAGACCGTATTTCGGCCTAGAGATAGACTTCGACGCGGAAGATGTTGTAGTGATGTAAGTGTGTGCGAAAGGGGCACTCACTCTTCCCTTACTCTTATAGTCTGATGGGACGGCAACTGCCAACGGTTTAACGTGCTTTCCGCGGCCAGGGGGTATCACACCGCCAACTTCCGAACTCCGGGCTGTTATTAAGAAATTCGTAATTGAAAAATCCAATAACACTTAATACTTTTTTTATATGTTTTATAATGAATATCCAACATTTCAATATTTATTAATTTTCTTTAAAGGGTTTCTTAGTTTTGTAAGGAAATTAGCTGCACCTACCATTCTCTATCTGCGTTAGTGTTTTAACTATACCTATCACTCCATGTCTGTATAGGTTGAAAGAACTCAAGAGAAGTTTGTAATGATGGCTAATAATAGGGCTTGGTAACGTTACCAAATTCACACTATAAGTATCGTTAAGTAACGTTATTTTCATAAAGTTAATTTTTTAACGGTAACACGGGTAACGATACTTTGGTATCGAATCTATAAAATAACGTTACCATTACCGTTACTAGTATCGATACTTTTATCGTTACTTAATGCGTTGTTGTCAACCCGCGCAACCTAAGCGGCACGTCATGGGCGGCGGCGCTCTACGGCAACATCGCCAATCAAACGATGCAAATGCAACTTCATTAATGTAGACGAAAGAATTAGATGAAAGAAAATAAATAAAAATTTAACGTTACTCAGTTACCGGTAAAACGTGTGCCAAGTATCGTTACCAAACATAACGTTACCTCTACTAATAACGTTATCTTCGTCCGATGAAAGTAACGATACCAAATTTTTAACGTTATTCAAAGCCCTGGCTAATAATGACCGATGGCTAAATGAAGTTGTTCCAGTGCAAACATTGTGTCTTGTCGCTACGGTCAATCACTGCTACAAAACGTAGGACTAGGCGTCTGCCTCTGCGTTTAGTCGCTGCGACAAGTAGCAAGGCCGTGTGACTGCTCTAGCTTGTCATTGCAACTCTGCAAGTAGACGCCAACTGCGATGTAGTTTGAAAAGGTGGGGAGGTCTGTTTATTCGTGTCTGATTTTTTTACTGTTTAGACTAAATAAGTCAGACTACAATGTTCCCAAATGCTGGGCCACAGGCCTCTCTCTATGAGAGGGAGTGGACCATGATCGAGCACGCGGGCCCAGTGGAGGTTGGTTGATGTCGTATGTCTCCAATTTTTTTGTTCAAGGATATGCAGGTTTCTTATCAAAGTTTTTCTTCACCGTATTGAGAGCAGTAGTGTTGAAATAAGTTACACAAAGTAAAATGCCTGCTTGGGTTTGAATCGACGACATACGACTTGTAAGTCGAGGCCGTTGCCACTGAGCTGCTGTGCCGCTGACCGGGTGTGCTGCTTACTGTTATATACGATAAACTTACAAGAATTGCTTACTTGTTTTACTACAGAACCCTGAAAATGTAATAGTTGCCTCTTTAAGGTCATTTGAGTCTTCCCCTCAGTCTAAGTTCTCTAGGTTATTGTCCCATTTGGACTAAATCCAAATAGGATACACTCAGATCATTAACTTTGAACATATTTCTTGCCACAAATGAGACAAAACATTACGGTTTTAAGGCTAATCACTGTACAATAAGATGAAAATAGTTCAATAGATTTCTAGCCTACATCTGAATAAAAAGGCGCTGTTTAATTTTAAACGTTAGAACCTGCACAGAAAGTGAAAAATCCAATAGCGCGCTTTTATTTGGGCATTCACTTAGCTGTCATATAGTGAACATTTAAAAAAGAAATTTTTCTAAGCATAGCACGACGGGAATGTCGGAAGGTTCCGCGAGGTTGAGTTGCGTTTGTCACGATATGCCCGTAAATTGGTGACAATTCTTTATATATTGAAGGAAGAAGATGCGGAAAACGTAAACATTGTTCCCAGTTAACCTGACAACTTCTAATTACTTAGCCCAAACTGAACTGGGTCATCAGTTCTGCGTTCAAGAATTGTCAGTGTTATTTTTTCCATAGAAAATAATAACACTGACCGCTTTTAAACGTGGTTTAAAAGTGGCTGAACGCTTTCAATTTCTTTGGTGAAATACATTCTTAGTCGTTAGAGATGGTCAAAATACAACCAAAAGCCAAGAATTTTCTTTTAAATAGCTGGACTATGGAATATGACGCGCTATTTTGAGGATAAAACTTAATTACACTCCTATGGGAAGGCTATAGGTAAGCAATCTGCATTTAGAAAGTCCATTATAATACAGTCTTTTAAATTCCACTTTAATTTGCCATTAAATGTCTCCAATGTTCGCCAAAACAACATAAAAATACGTCCATTTTGTAGTTTGGTGAAAATAAAACAGAAGGTTAATTTTGAAACATATTATTCCGTAGTAATTACAATTCAGTGGATGACTGCCTCGTTGATCTAGAGGTAGCAAACCTCTGTACTGAGTGTAAGATCCTGGGTTCGATTGTCAGGTCTGGCCAAGTGTTATTTGGACTGACCTGCTAGTCTAGTGGTTAGTGACCCTGACTGCTAAGACTGAGGTCGTAGATTCGACTTCCACCCAGGACAAATGTCTGTGTGATGAGCTCAATCATTTGTTCTGTGTCTGGGTGTAATTTATCTATAATATGTATGTATTTAGCAATATATAAGTATATTTATCAGTTGTCTGGTTACCATAGTACAGGCTCTGCCTAGTTTGGGATCAGATAACAGTGTGTTGGTTGTCCTGAGATATTATTTATTATTATATTATTATTATTTGTTTTTTCTATCTAGAATTTTTTAGTAGCAGCCTGGAGTCTGGATTTAACAAAACGCGTTTCTAACTAACAAAATGTGGGTGTTTTACACCTCTGCCCAACCGATATTCGCAACGGGAACAAGTATATTGTCGCGAATCATAATTTTTTTTTTTTTTTTTTTTTATCCACAACTATCACACAACGCCATCTAGTCCCAAGCTAAGCAGAGCTTGTGTTATGGGTACTAGACAACTGATAAACATACTTATATATTTCTAAATACATACATATTATAGATCAACATGATTGTTCAACATACGCATTTCGCAGACTACACTAGCGCTTACCCCTTAAGAACATCATCATCATCATTTCAGCCGCAAGACGTCCACTGCTGGACTTAGGCCTCCCCCAATTTGGGGGGCTTTGCCATAATCGCCACGCTTGGCAGGCGGGTTGGTGATCGCAGTATGGTGGTAAAATGCATAGAGAACGCTGCTGCCCATTCTCTAGTAAGTCCCTTAGTCGCCTTTTACGACACCCACAGGAAGAAATAGGGTGGTGTTATTCTTTACGTCCGGCACCACACGGTACACGGTACGGTACGGTTGTACCGTGTGGTGCCTTAAGAACAATCGCAATTTAATCTCAGTCTTAATCTGTCAAAAATAACTCGAATTCTATTACACTTTCGATGCTTTTTGACATTGATCGTTTCTGAGATAAGATTGTGACTAGGTTTTACTTTTTTAAAACGTTTTTATTAGCTTCGTACGAATGTTAGTATTTGCCTATTTTACGGAAACTTTGAACATGATTTTTACCCATTTTAAAACGTCAGATTAACTCGAAATTTGGCAAATTTATCAACTATCAATGACAATATAATAATTTTATAAATTTGTGCCGTTATCCTTACTGGGGTACCAGGATAGCAAAAAAACTGTCTTCGAAAACTACGCTAACATACGTCGCAAAATACGAAACACCCTAATAATTGAGAATAAATAAAACATTTTCCCATTATTTTCTACTTTTTAGTTTGATTTTCTATGGAAGCGTGTTTTTTAGTTTTATTAAATACGGTTATTTGACATTATGATTAACAGAAGATTTATAATGTAGTAGTGGCGTTTGCCCTTGCTGACTGACCAACATTATTAAGTTCTACACGAGTTATTCTTGTATGAATGAATTAACAAATTAGAACCGTGGACCTAGCTTCTGACGTTTCATAAGCGCCCATGTAGGTTTACGTGTAATAAAATGTTTTGATTTTATGATTATAGACGATTGCGATTGAATGAAAAGACGAGGTGCTTCTCCTAAATGTGATGTATGCTACCACTTGCGGCAAATCTATACTGTTAGTCTTCTGTTTTGATTTTTATTTATTGTCATTATTTTGTAAGCGGTTTTCATTAAAGTGTCGACTCCAATTCAGTCCGCGTCCCGTCCTGCTGACGGGCCCGGCCATCATTTTTTACTTCACCAAGATTAAGGCGACCGTTTGACCCCATTTTAGAGGAAAGACTTACGTCATTGTTTTGTTTCAGTCAAATTTTAATTGTTTGTACTTACTGTATTAAAATGAGGCTACAAAGGTTTTGTAGAATGATAAATCTACACAAAATCACATACATACATTATTATTATTTATAACACGAATAAAATGAACTGTCTGTTTGTAATGTCAAAATAACATCTTTTTACTTATGCCTATGAAAGTATTTAAGTTACAGATGCCAGCACATCAAGGTACTACAATCTGTCAAATTTCTTTAATAGGTTTTCAACTTTATCGCCAAAGTATTAGGTTCAAGGTTGATTGGCCTGGTTTTGACTGGCCTGTCGCCTTTAGTGATCCTGACTGCTAAGACTGAGGTCATGAGTTCGATTCTCACCCAGGACAAATGCTTGTGTGATGAGTTCTATTATTTGTTCTGTGTCTGGGTGTAATTTATCTTTAATATCTATTTATTTAGAAACATAAGTATGTTTATCAATTGTCTGGTTACCATAGTACACGCTCTGCCTAGTTTAGGATCAGATTACGATGTGTTGGTTGTTCTAAGATATTATTATTATAATTGTGAGAATTTTTCAGTTTAAGGTTGCTTGATGTGCTGGCGTCTGTACATAATAGAAATAGTACTATTTTTGTCTGTAATTCTGTCTGTTTGTTCCGTCGAATCTCCGAACCAGAAGACGGACTGGCAGATAACTGATGATAAAAGGCTACAAAGGCTACTTTTTATCTCGGTCACACGTTTCCGTGGTATAATTTCCGACATACACACGCACGAAAACACGGTCACTGCAAGTTACTTAATATTGAGAAAGTCCTTTTATTTTATTTCTGTCTATTAGAAATACAACCCAGGTGTCTATTCCAGTTTTGGTAGCCAAAACAACAGGCTACCCGAGTGTATTTTATTTTCCAACGAGCCAATAAAATGTAAAACTCTAACATACTTTTGTATTTAAATTCCTCTCGTCTTATAAACAAAAGACGAAAGATTACTCCGCCTGTCTCCCATCCACGACACATCCCTTAAAATATACAGTGACAATACATCGCAAGGAACAGATAAAGTCTACAACCATTACTTACCCGACAACGCCGATTTAAAAAGCATTCAACTAATCGCCGGGACATAAATTCGCTTGACAACCCCCTACGGAGAGACATAAATCGAAAAACGGGGGGAGGACAAGAGATTTTTTTGTGTCACTGCTGTTTTTCTCTTGGGGTATCACCAGTTTTAATGGATGATTTTTTAGGTCACGTGTTTTGAATTATTTCGTAAATGGGATTTTTTCCAAGCACACATAAATTCACCCTTATTCCCATAAGGGTGACACGTGCAAGAATTCTAACACATTTCTTTTGCCAATGCCTTCCGCTTTAATGTTAATAAACCTGGTTGATCACATGAGTTTATTCTCACAAAATATCTCATCATTTTCCTAGGTATTCTGAAAATTATAATAGTCCTACAATCGTTATTAAAAGAAACAGTTTCAATCTGCTAATAAAAAAAAAACTTTTTAGTTTGGTTTTCTATGGAAGTGTGTTTTTTAGTTTTTTTAAGCTATTTTTATTTTTAGGATGTTTCGAGTTTTGATACGTGTGTCAGCGTAGTTTGTGATGTATGTCAGCGTTGTTTTTGAAGACAGTTTTTTTGCTATCATGGTAACCCCGACATGGATAATGGCACAAATTTATTGTATTATCATCGGTCCTTAATAAGTGTACCAAATTTCGAGTTAATCCGACGTTTTGTAGGGGTCAAAATCATGTTCGAAATTTCCGTTACATACTAACATACGAACGATTAAACCGTGTTAATATTACTAATGACTAACATCTAAGTGAGATGATTGACTATATGTAATCCATGAAATTAGTATCCACGTCTTAGCTTAGTAATTTTTTTTTAAGAAGGACATCAACGTCGGGAATATTCAAATTTATAATCATTGCCATCAACTTCAATTGTCTAAATATTCAAGTCACAATTGTGATTTTTTGACAATCGCATAAAGTAAATAGAACACGTAAAATTGACTGAGAGTGATTTATAATTTGTTTCATAATTACGTTCGCTGATAGTACCTTACCAGAAAATAAATCCGAATAGATACCTAGACCAGATGGTTGGCCTCCACCAAAACAATACAGCAATTTTCTTCCATAATTTTCTCCGCCGTCACAAAATATAAATAAACTGAATACTTTCCGTGTCACCGGCCTGTCTAAAGTTAATCGTAGGAAGCCATTATTTCAGGCGTCTGAATAATTTCGTAGCAATTTGAGGCGGTATGCCGCCCGTCACCAGACTATTGTTGAGTCTAAAGCTGGTCTTACAATTCAAGTAAATTGAGTTGAAACTAAAATTTTCCGTCAATACTTTGGCAGACATTCAAGACATTGCTTACAAGCAAAGACTTCAAAGTTATTTATGATTTCCGGTTTACAGCTTATACTTTTGTGCTTGTCTAAGTTTACCGATTAGATCTGACGATTATTCATGCATTTATTTTCTTTCGAGATAGTTAGGTACTTAATTGGTAAGATATGGTCTTCAAATAAATGTATCAGAACCGAAATCAGAGTCCTAGGTGCAAAAAACCAAAATGATCAATCTCTGCGCCCACCGAATTGTAAGTAACATTGGGCGAAAAGATAAGTCTGTATCTTTTATGACTTAATAGATTATCGCTATTCATATGAAAATATGAAGATAAAGAAACATGTAGGTAAATAAATAATGTATAGGTATGTAGGAAAACGGACCCCGGCTCCGAAAGGATACAATTGAGAAAACGCGAAGATAATTGATGTTGATGATGAAGATGATGATGAAATATGTAGTATGTGAATATCTTAATGTTAATATCGTAGGACAACCAACTCACTGTTATCCGATCCCAAACTAGGCAGAGCCTGTACTATGGTAACCAGACAACTGATAAATATACTTATATAATTCTAAATACATACATATTAAAGATAAATTACACCCAGACACAGAAAAAATGATTGGGCTCAACACACAAAGATTTGTCCTGGGTGGGAATCGAACCCACGAGCTCAGTCTTAGCAGTCAGGGTCACTAACCACTAGACTAACAGGCCAGTATATACTGGGTGACTTTTTTTAGCGTCTTGAAAAAAAATGGGGGTAATAGGTGAACGGAGTAGAAGCTTTTGGCATAGAAATTTTTATTATTTTTATTTTTGAATAACATGTAATTAAATTGATCTAGCAATAAATACTACACATTTAAAGTAACATTTTCATACTAGAACAACAAAAACAGAAATTTGAAAAAAAAACAATTTTTTTTTTTTAATCTATCGAAACTCAAATCATACGCACCCTACTCAATGCGCGGCATGTATCATTGAATTCGGAGCGCGGTCCTACCCTTTGAAGCCGGCTGATAGGCGGCCTCATTGATCTTTCGCAGGCGCACGAGCCGCACACGCATCCCTGTCCACCCGTGTCCCGCGCTCCTTTAGTCACCTACGATGAATCTGAAGGCCTTCCTGCCTTCTATTCTAGTTACACAACACACCATATGAAGGTCGAGACGGTAAAAAATGTCATCCGGTATACGAATATATAAAACGATAGATGTCGTGGGACACCCAGTTATAACGAAGTTACACACTTTTGCACAAAAGAGAAAGAAAAAAAATTAGTTAATGATCATAATGTTCCACTTTTTTAGATCTAGCTTTCGTTTGGTAAGCCTGAAGAGTATAAGGTTGGATAAGAAAATTCGTTCCAAAAAAAAAACATGCCACCTTAAATTTTGAAAGAGCCGGAACCAAATATAAAACAAGAATATTTTGCTAAAAGATATAGTCGACTTTTCATAAAATATTTTTCACTTAAAAGCCGACTTTTTACCTACCTTTCATGTCATCTAAGATACAAAGACACTAGAATTTTACCCGGGACGTCTCTATACAACCTTTAGAGATATCAAGTTCTAAGGATGTCAGGCTTCCGGGCTACAGACTACCCGGAACTGCTGTGTCCCACATCCAGTCTTTGTTGATGGGGTATGGAGCAATATTGCGTTGTAAGCTTGGAGATAAGCCCTGCAAAATTGCTCTCATAAAGAGGGATTGTTACAATATGTATCTTGGTATTATAGAGATATTAATGACTGGCAAAGGTAGCGATGTTGCAGATATAAGACGTGTTTTTAATTATTAACACGCTTTTTTTACAAGCTTTTATTAGCTTCATTTGTATGTTAGTATGTGCCTATGTAACGGAAACTTTGAACATGATTTTGACCCCCTTTAAAACATCAAATTAACTCGAAATTTGGCATACTTATCAAGGACTGATGTTGTTGTTGTGATGTTCTTCTTCGAGAAAAACACTGACACACGTCACAAAAAAAAAAAAAACGAAAACTACGCTGACATACGTCATAAAATTCGAAACACCCTAAAAATAAATAATAGTTTAATAATAATATTTCCTACTTTTAGTTTGGTTTTCTATGGAAGCGTGTTTTTTATTTTACACTTAGGATAACATCAAAGTATTCTATTCTATTTTTTTTACTGGCAAATAAAGCCGATATCGACTATCCTGCCAATGTCTAACGTCAAAGTGATATGGTGAAATTAAATCAATGTCAATTAGATAAATGTCAATATAAAATTCAAATCGTTATAATTTCTTATCCTAGTTCTCTATCTGTTATAATGGATTCAATACATGATTTAACCTCACCCATGTGTTGAAATATAATGTCAGTATTTAAAAATACATATATATATTTTGTATGCATTTTGACTGCATAAAAGTTTCATTTTTCTAAAATGTCTACGCTAAGGGTCTAGAATCTTGTGCTGAATTTATAATTGTCTGTCGCTGTATTCATGGTTACACTTTGCGCGTCGATGTCTATGCCACATCATTCTCATCTGCCTAGCGCTTTCCCAACTATGTTGAGGTCAGCTTCCAGTCTAACCTGATGCAGCAGAATACCAGTCTGTGCCACCCTTTTTTTCTTAAATCCTTACTATCTCTTTAAATAATAAAGAAAGATAAATTGCATTTATTGGTATTGCAACCAAAACCAAAACATCTTCAAACTATACTGGGTGACATTTTTTTAACGTCTTGAAAAAAAATGGGGGTAATAGGTGAACGGAGTAGAAGCCTTTGGCATAGAAATTTTTATTTTTAAATAACATGTATTGAAATTGATCTAGCAATAAATACTACACATTTAAAGTAACATTTTCATACTAGAACAACATAAACAGAAATTTGGAAAAAAAAAGAAAAAATAAACAATTAAAATCTATCGAAACTCAAATCATACGCACCCTATTTAATGCGCGGCATGTATCAATGATTGCGTAGCACGGTCCTACCCTTTGAAGCCGGCCGATAGGCGGCCTCATTGATCTTTCGCAGGCGCATGAGCCGCACACGCATCCCCGTCCGCCCGCTTCCCGCGTTCCTTGAGTCACCTGTGATGAATCTGAAGGCCTTCCTGCCTTCTATTCTAGTTACACAACACACCATATGAAGGTCGAGACGGTAAAAAATGTCATCCGGTATAAAATAGAAAACACTTCAGTGCTTAGTGTTATTTCAAAAGATAATAAAAATCATATTATTTTCACAGCCAGTTTATGAGGAGACAAGTTTACATCTTCTATCATCTTGTCGACTTGATTGTGGTTTTGCCATGAACGATTTTAAGAAACTTCGTACCGATACGCAAGAAAAATCTTATGTGTAATAATTACCCACAATTATCTCGTGTACCTTAATATTGAGCCACGGTAGGCTTTGGTCCTAAAGACTTCCCTACAAAACTCCGTACTCTGGCGCTTTGTTTCTCAGTTCCGCACTAGATAAGCCCCTTGTGGCTTGAGCTCTCATTTTAATGCTTTTCTGCGGAATCTTCTTTTTATTTCAGCTTTCAGACTTGTTGTTGTGTTTTGTTCCTGTTTGGCGGTTTAATTACATTTTTTGGGTTGCTTGGGTTCTTTTTTTAATGTGGAATGTGGAGTGTATTTTTGGAGTTAAAATTCTTTGCTTTTTGTTAATTTTGAAAGATGTTAGAAGTCATTAAATTAGAAACATGATGAATTGAGTTTTGAGATTTGATAACATAAAATAACATCGCACTTGTTATGCCCGCAAGGTAAGGCAGAAGTGTACAAACATTCGTCAGTTATGTTTAGATTTTATGATGATGTTTCCTTTTGCCATCAATCAGTCACAAATCCTAACATAGGGCTGCTACTTAGTAACTAGAAAACCCAAAACACTTTATCTGACCTGGAAATTGAACACAATGGCCTAGTGGTCAGCAATAGTGCTTGCGACCACTAGACAACCGAGGTTTGAGACTTCTGCTTATTCAAGCAGCTAGCATATTCATGTATTTGTCAGAATATGGTACACTATAAATGATATCATCACTTTCTGCCAAGTCGCCAGACTTAAATATTATATTGCAAATATTAATTACACACATTATAATATAATGATAGAGATTACTGAGTTAGTATTATTAATTAACATTATTGATTGCATAATTATGAATTAAAATTGCAATTTTAGGACCCTATGTCAGATATCTTCCATTGCCAAGAAAAAAATTCTGCATATTTCAGCTGCCGTATACCGTAGGCTAGCGTTCGAAGGGTTATGATTACCTAAATTTCAGGCTAGTGAGCAAAACTTTATGAGTTTAAGCCCCATCCATTGCATTGCCAGTGAACGTAGCTAGAAATGGCTATCAGTTTTAGAAAAAAACAGACAACCAATATTATAAGCTACATACAAAGAAATACATAAGCATTGTCTCTCGGCATAACAATAGAATACGAGAATCGCATTCCGTATTGAAATGACAAACCAGTCAGCTAGGTTGGAAGCGGAAATTACTGCTCATGTAAGAGTAGGAATGATAGAAATCGTCCCTCGAAGAAGCTTGCTTTTTAAAAGACTTTTTAATTTTGTATCACACACGATGAGGCGGGAAGGAGCTTGTGGCTGAATATTGACAGCCACCCGGTTTAATTAAAGGTTTAGACATGCTTGTCGCTGTCGGCTTGTGGATGAAGGACCATCCATTACATATAGAGTCCCGTGCCTTGGAAAGCACGTTGGGCTACTGGTGCCAGCTATCATTTGTAGAATTTTGACAGTCGTTACGGATTTTTTTTTTGGAAGGGAAATCGTCAAATGACGTCTGCCAGGGTCACGGTGTCTATTCGAACAAACACGCGACCCTGGCAGGCATCGGTCCTGTGCAGACCCCTTCAGTTCTGCTGACATCTCTTTGAGGCGCGCGTGGAACAATACGCGCCGTCGACCCGAGCCTGGTCCTTACCGGGCGGCGAACTACCCATTGCTCGCCGCCCGCAAGCTCGCGTCTACGGTGGCCGGGAGTCCGGTCGTTACGGGTAGCCAGAAGCTCAAAAGTCTTGTAACCAGTTTTACCAAAGGTGTGTTACCTAGTAATTGGATTCTGAAGGCCAAATAGGCAGTCGCTTCATGTTAAATACTGGTATTCAGCTGCATCTAGTTATACTGGAAGACGACCCCAACATAGTTGAAAATAGGTTAGGCAAATTGATTAATTTTGTAATCAGGCAATTGAGCAGTAGTGACCTAGTGGTAACGGCCGCAACTTAAGAGTTGTTGTTGTGTTGTTGTGAGTTGTTGTTGTTGTGAGTTGTTATTGTGTTGTTGTTGTGTTGTTGTTGTGTGTTGTTGGTCATAGATTTGAACGCAGATGCTTTGCTTTGTGTTGATTATTTCATCACGTATAACGGTAAAGGAAAACATCGTTAGGAAACCGGTATGACTTAGAACCAAAAGTATCGAAGATGTGTGACATCTACTATCCCACACTGGGCTGGTAGATTCTCCCTCTCACCAAGAGGACTGATTATGCTATTGCAACTTTTGATAGCCAGAATTTCCTGGAGCGATAATGCAAAACCCCACCGACCGATTTAACGACTTCATAGAAAATGTGAAATCAAACAGAAAGCTCGTAATACAGCAAGAAATTAATAAAGTTACGATCACAAATCTTCTTGATTCGATTACTAAAAACGGTAACGAAAGCAATACGATCACCCAAGTTCGGATCAGAGTCTATGCAGTGGATCCCAACCTTTTGTAGCAGACCACGAGGAGAAAAATAAACTGTGTAACTTTATTTTTTTTCTTAAATCGGAACTTAGTTAAACTCAAAATTAAAATGCATTAGACGTATTATTCCAAACAGGTATACTAGAAAAATTATGAGGTACGGAACCCTAAAAAGAAAAATAAAGAAAATAGCACTTTACCCGCGACTTTAAGTTACTCCGGAATAGTGTAACTTTCCAAAGGTGAAAGAATTTTTAAAATAGGTTAAATAATTTTTGTGTTCATCCATTACAATCAGATCTTTCGTCTTTACAATATTAATCATATGGATTTCGATTATAATCAGTTTGCATAAATGAGAATTTTGATTTTGCATCTTCCGTACAAGTTCGGTTATTCTACGATTACGAATATTTAAAACGTTATACATATTAAAAATTAAAAACGCTTTTCGTGTCTGTCTGTGTGGTCGCGTTTTTCTTCTAAACTGCACCGGAAGGAACCACAAGGCACCAGGAAGTTTTATGTTTATTTATTCATTTCATTCAACTGAAAAACGTACACTGCCGGACATATGCCTCCCCCAAGCTTTGCTACCTCGACTGGTACCATGCTTACCGCATCCAGTGTATTTTTGCGGCCTTCACAAGGTCATTGGTCCTCCTTGTGAGAGGCCTCCCAGCTCAACTTCTTCCAGCCCGAATTCAACATTCCAGAACATTTTGGTTCCATCGGCCACCTGTTTTGCAAGCAATGTGACCTGCCCACTGCCACTTTTGTTTAGCATTTCGGGCTATGTCGGTTGCCTTGGTCCTCCTGAGGATCTTTCATTCTAGGATTCCATAACACAGGGAAACTCAAACTTTCGTGTATCTATAAGACATTAATATTTAATTTAGTTATATTACAGAAATCTCGACGTTTAGTCATGGCGTATTACCGAGCGAATCAAGGGCGCGGCGCTAGTAACTTTATAAACCTTTCCGTCGAATGGTTGAGAACCAGTGGTCTGTGCCATCCGAAACGGCTCGTAATCCTATATAGTTGTCAGCGAGTTCCGAAACTCTGAGGTTCGCGGTACGGCAACCGAGTTAGGTACTTTAATCTCGTTAATTCTTTGTCTTTAATCATGTTTCTTCCATATTGTAATG
Organism: Aporophyla nigra; assembly: GCA_947507805.1. NCBI lineage: Eukaryota > Metazoa > Arthropoda > Insecta > Lepidoptera > Noctuidae > Aporophyla > Aporophyla nigra. The sequence continues at coordinate 5,136,962 of OX382305.1, read as the reverse complement.
AACTTTGTTTTGTAAGGAATCGGGCTTGAACAAATTATTTGAGGAGGGATTGTGTGGTGAGAAAGTTATTGTATTGTTTTGTCTTTTCTCTTATGTTGGTAGGAAATTTACGAAAATAATTTGTGTACCTATATTATTATTTATTTAGAAGTCATTAAGCTGTGTTGTACCGTATGGTGCCGCACGTAAAGAATAACACCACCCCATTTCTTCCCGTGGGTGTCGTAAAAGGCGACTAAAGCACTTACTAGAGAATGGGCAGCAGCGTTCTCCATGCATTTTACCACCATACTGCGATCGCCAACCCGCCTGCCAAGCGTGGCGACTATGGCAAAGCCCCCCAAATTGGGGGAGGTCTAAATCCAGCAGTGGACGTCTTACTGCTGAAATGATGAAGCTGTGTTGTTACATGTTGAGCCTACGAAAGCCTTTCAGCGAGGCACCAACTGTCACGGTATATCTAAAAATCTCTTTATCGACTATGAAGTCAGGTTGCTGGCACAACATAGACAGGTAGGTGTACTCCGCCGCAGTGCGAGTGTAGAGTCACATCGCAAACTATACCCCACTTCTTGTCGTGCTCTCTGTGCAGTTACACCTGCACTATGGGAGACCTTTGCGAGGCCAACGGTATCGCTGCCAAAATGGCCTAGTTCCGGTCGAAGTTAACTTAAAATCAACAATTGGAATCATTAATACGACTAAGAAGACGAGGAGTGTTGTTATAATAAATATAAGTACCAAAACAAACCATTTCTGGTTGAATGAAACAAGAAAAACATATACCTGTATTAACACTGCATGCACTACATTCGCACGTCAGCAAGTTTGGTAACGGAAAAAACCTCAAAAGGCGAATTTCACCAATGAAATTAATTAGGGTCAGCACTATATGTAAACCGCATTCAAGAGCCACCAGTTTCAGTATTCTACAATAAAGATGACGCTGACATCTTTTAAACGCAGTTTAGATGTGCTGAACACAAGTAGTTTCACTACTGTACTTTAGATCAGACCATGAGATAGTACTAAAACTCGAGCCTATGAAAGCTCCATATTGTCATGTGTTCAAGAAATCGCGAATGCTATTACAAATGCATTTGCTGTCATGATAAAGGCAATATACTCGCAACAATCAGTCTTCTCAGTCAATGTAGTCGACGTCTATTTGATTGTACGGAGGTTTTTAATGTCTTTCTTTTCGACAAAATTATTCATCTTCTTCACGTCGCTGGCATGATCAGTCTATAATGTTCCCTATGCTGGGATATAGGCCTTTTTTTTAGTTGAAGGGGTCAGACCACCACACGGCACCAGTACGGGATCGCGGATGTCACATGTCTTAGATTTTTTTATTCTGGGACATATAGGTTTCCTCACGATGTTTTCCTTGACCCTTTTGAGAGCAATGGTGAAAAAATAAATTACACAAAATAATGTGCCTGCCTGGATTGGAAGCTACCACCTACTACGGGGCTGTTACCATCGGGATACCACTGGTCTTGACAGTATTTTAGATCTTGGTGGCCCAAAACTTTACCACTTCCACGGTGTTGTTGGTAACAGGGCAGAGGTCTCTTTAACTGCATGTTTTGGGAAACATAGGGCAGGACAGATGGGTCGTATAGTGTGCTATTCAGTTCAACATCTATACCCTACTGCCGTTACATTATTATTATTGATTTCTCACAAAGACAAAATTGGCTTAGAACATCCTCCAATTTATATTCTATTTTTATTCCCAATACCTACATTCATATTCAGGTAGAACCCACACATACGTAACTACCTAACTATAACTAATAGAACCTGGATGTGTTCCAAATACCGGGGAATTCCTCCAACTAGCTGATAATGCTGAGATATTGTCTAGCTGGCATTAGGCGAAGCAAATCTCGGGCTTACTTGGCTCATAAACTGCTTTACCTATCTTGAGATATATTACATGATAAAGAACTGATTGTAGAAACACCATTCTGTATAAGCTTTCTGCGTAATAGTATTAGATTTGCATAGTTACAGGCAATACTTAAACAAAAAATCTAAATCAAAAGTCCTAGAATAAAACTAAGCTGAGAGTCAGAACGTTTTGAATGTCAAGATTACATAAGACAGAGGTCATAACGCCTGCCCTTTAGGACATCCCAGGTCTTTAACTGGAAATAAGAAGTGCCGCACAAACTTCCCAGTAGTACAGCTGTCTGTTTAGTTTGAAAAACTTGATTTTATATAATAGAAAGTAATTAACATTGCGAAACACTAAACATCAAATTAAATTATTTTCTATATATCAACAAGGAAACACAAATATACCAACAAAAATATTGAAAACTGTACTCAAGCTAATATCTATACTAATATTATAAAGCAGAAGAGTTTGTTTGTTAGTTTGTTTGGTTGAACGCAGTAATCTCAGAAACTACTGGTCCGAATTGGAAAATTCTTTTTGTGTTGGGTAGCCATTTTATTTAGAAAGGCTATAACTTATATAACATCACGCTACAACCAAAAAAAGCGGAGTAGCAACGAAAAATGGACGAAAACTGGCAGGCAATTCGATGCGACGGGAAGGGTCAGGGCAGCTAAAATATGACGCGGAAGAAGTCGCGGGTAGAAGCTAGTCAATAATAAAAACGTAAACAGAACATAATTTTCACATAAAATCCACAAAGGGCCATCGCTTATATATGCAATGTTACATTATGTTCTTCTCATACAGCTGTAACTTGACGTTCTCGATAGATATGCAGAAATTTGTTCCGGCTCGTAGGCTGTTGTCCCGTAGCTGGCAAATTACGAGAAGCGAGTGAGTTAACAACTAAAAACAACAGTTGGTAAGCAAAGAGTAGCAAGTGAGCGATGGAGACGAGCGATTACATGCTGGTATTTGTATGTAGGAAGCGTAAGTCTCTCACCGAGTGTTTTACCGTCGAACGATCGTCGCTGTTCGAGGTCTCTTGTCGCTGCGACATACGACACTCGCGAGCAGTGTGAACAGTCAGCGATCATTAAATGTATGTATGGGATGAGGTATTTGATACGACTCTTGAGCGAGAAAATCGTTGAAAGTCGAAAGTCGCTTTCTCGTCGGCGGTGAGACATGGGCGGATGGAGATTTGAGTCTGTAAACGTAAGAGGGCTCTGATTTTCAACAATTCTATCTCAGTGTGCTAAAATAGGTTGCTGAAGAATTGCTAGTACTTTATGAAGAAATCTGCTGGAATTGTTATCTTTTGATAGCAACATGAGCAAAAACTGTACTAAAAATAAAAATTACATACTAATTCCATGGAACGAATCTGTAGAACATTGTCATACTACACCAAAATGAGAGATGTTATAGAAATATGGTTCAACGAACTCTGGTCCTAAGCGAAGTTTGAATAAATATTAATTACAGTGACAATTCAATTTCGAGACATAATACAAAATGGAATCTCATACCGAAAACACATTGCAAACTTTATTTAATTTATAACATTTTGTTCACATTGCATTGAATGAAATTGTTAATTATTTCCACATTGATTTTTGTATATACTAGCGATAAGCTTGTGGTTCGAGAAATTATATATCTACATATATCGTGATTTCTTAATAACATAATGTTGAAACTAAAACCTTCCGAAATTCTGTGAATGATTGTGAAAACCGCATTAAAATTCGCTCTATCGTTGACGCGGTAACATTACACATTTTACACGAAAAGAGAGAAGAAAATAAACGAGGGTATGTATTTTTTTGCAGTTCATAATCACATGATTATATTGAGGTGTACTACATAGCAAGACTATCTTAATCTTGAAAAAATTAAGATAAATTGATAGGAAAAAGAAGTATCATAGACACCAATGAATCTATCTTTCTAAAAGATTAGTGCAGTCATCGTGATTCGACGTATCCTTTGGCAATATCTTTACGGAATCGCCGTGAGAGATCTTTCTTTTAAATGATTAGTAGGATTCCGATTAGTGTTGGTCTTTCTTGTTTTCTTTTTCAAGAGAAAAATGATGAGATGATTTGGTACAAGAAAAGCTTCTATTGGAAGCGTTCGTCAGGGAAGTAAAATGACTTTAGGCAGGTATAGATCTATTTATGTTGCAGTGAAACATAACGGTAATTGACATGCGTAATGGATAGCCTAAAAGCTCGAACATTTGAAAACAGTAGTCTTATCAATGGGTTACTATATACCTAAACTTCTAAGAACCTACATAACGCTACTGATGTTGCAGTTAGCGTGGCTATCTACTGAGTAAACTCATTTAATAATTTACCATCGACTTAAAAAGAAAAAGATATCAGACGAAGGGTGTCGTATTGCCCAGTTACTTGGTTGTTGATGTCAAGGTAGGCAGTTGTTCCATGTAATATACTGGTTGGTATTCAGTTGCATCTGGTTAGAATGGAAACTGTCACCAATAAAATTATTTTGTTGGAAAATATGTTCTTAAATATAAATATAGTAGAAGATCCAAACCAAAATTTTATACTGGACTTAAAGTATAAAACATAATAGAATGTGCAAACGTAAGGTTGTCTATAATTTACCTGGACAAACTACTAGGCTGCCCGGTATAAACAGGTATGTCGATGCCAGTTACTATCACTTGTTATGATAATAGAAAAACATTAATATAACCCTACGTTTGCACATTCTATATGTTTTATACTTTAAGTCCAGTATAAAATTTTCTTATTATCTTGATGTTGCAACATTTAATGAAAAATTTTTTTTTTTTGTTTTAATAATTAAAAATATTTTGTCCAGGTTTTTTTTTGACAACCCATTTTTAATATATTTTCTAAAATACTAAATTTATTATAAAATAAGTTTTATTCTATTATTAGCTCGGTGAAGGTCGATTTAGGTTCGGATCTAAGACTAATAGAGCCTTTATCGTTCATTGTCATGAGAACCAAACATGTGTGTAATATTTAAGCCCGTTAAATTTAACTTCAGTGAAAGTGGGTGGAATAATGTTTGCAAAATTTTGGGACATGCAAATGAAGTTAAATGAAAGTTTAGTAAGAAAGTATAGCGTCTACCTAGGATGACGAGAAACAATGCGATGATCCTGTTTGGAAGACAACAAAATTACAGACACTTGGACTTTTTATACATCTTCATCATCAGCCTATAGCAGTCCACCGCTGGACATAGGCCTCTCCAATTGCACGCCATTTAGCTCGATTCTCGGCAGCTCTCATCCAGCTGCTACCAGCCACCCTGCAAAGATCGTCGCTCCACCTAGCCTTTTTACACACATATCAAATATCTGAAAAAGCTAAAAAATCCGATAGAGAAAACTGACGTAGATATTAAAACATTTTGCAACTTCAAATATTTTTAATTTTAAATAAAATGTGGAACATTCTCAGATGTTCGTGACTTGGCAGACTTCTCGAGCTGCGGAGTGCCGCGTCATCATATTTCATCAATCCGTGACGTCATAATATCGATGTGATGGATTTACTTGGCTCATGCTTCATACTCGGTTCACGTATAGCTTAGGATGCTGTTCCACTTGACATAATTAGGAAGTGGTTATGGCATCTCATCCATTATCCTATTAGTTGACTAGCTTCTGCCCGCGATTTCGTTCGAGTGAAATTTTGGACCTCGACCACCTGGACCTCTGGTACTGGTTTCTATGACTTATTTTCTACCTAAAGTTAAAGAGATATGATAAATGTGATTCAAATCTATACTATAATATTATAAAGCTGAAGAGTTTAATTGTTTGTATGTTTGTTTGATTGAATGCGCTAATCTCAGGAACTACTGGTTCGACTTGAAAAAATATTTTTGTGTTGGGTAGCCTATTTATTGAGAAAGGCTATAAGCTATATAACATTACGCTACAACCAAGAGGAGCGGAGCAGTAATGAAAAATGTTGCAAAAACGGGAATAATCGCACGGGTAGGCGATTCGACGCGACGGGAAAAGTCGGGGGAACAAGAAATTTAACGCGGACGAAGTCGCGGGCAGAAGCTAGTCTGTAATAATATTATAAAGCTGAAGAGTTTGTTTGTTCGGTTGAACGCGGTAATCTCAGGAACTACTGGTCCGAATTGCAAAAAATGTTATTGTGTTGGGTAGCCTATTTATTGAGAAAGGCTATATGCTATATAATATCACGCTACAATCAAAAGAAGATGAGCAGCAACGAAAAATGGACGAAAACTGGCAGGCAATTCGATGCTACGGGACGGGTCAGGGGAGCAAAAATTTGACGCGGATATTAAAATATGAATCCTCAACTATTGGGCACGCTACAATTACGGCGGTAAGTCCCCTCTTTGAAGAGTGGATAGAGAGGCGTCACGGCGTCCTCACCTTCCGCCTGACGCAGGTTCTCACCGGGCATGGGTGCTTCGGTGGGTTCCTGTTCGGGATAAAGCGGGAGGAAACGCCCGAGTGTTTCCATTGCGAAGATCGTCTGGAGGACACGGTGAAGCATACGGTGGAGGTGTGCCCTGCCTGGACGGAGCACCACTGTGTCCTCGTGGAGGCGATCGGCGGCGGCGACCTCTCGCGTCCGGCCCTGGTGCGAGCCATGGTACGGAGTGAGACGGCATGGGAAGCCGTCAACTCCTTCTGCGAAGCAGTAATGCTCGCGAAGGAGGAGGCGGGGCACGTGAGGGAGTGGCAGTCTCTGCGCCTTCACGTCTCTAGCCACCGCAAGAGGAGACGCCCCGGGCATTGGGAGTCGATTGCGGATTTCCGGCCACCGTAGGCGCGAGCTTGCGGGAGGCGAGCAATGGGTAGCTCGCCGCCCGGTAAGGACCAGGCCCGGGTCGACGGCACGTAGAGTATTCCATGCGCGTCTAAAAGAGATGTCAGCAGCACTGAAGAGGTCTGCTAGGACCGATGCCTGCCAGGGTCGCGAGATTGTTCGAAAGAGATACCGTGACCCTGGCACATGGGCAACTGAAAGAACACGGGTGGGTTTTAGTCAGTAAAAGTCTGACACGCCCTCCCGCTTCGCCCGGAGCGGGAGAAGTCTTTTAATGAATTCCCATCCAAAAAAAAAAATCCTCAACTCTTATTATAAGAATGTGCTGTAACCAAACCATAAATATCATAAAACATAATTTGTGCGGTTACAGACTTTTTAAGTTTAGATAACTTTTGGCAAACGTTACTATACCTTCGTGGAACTTGAAACAATAGAAACAAAATACAATTAAAAATACACCTTATCTTTTACAAAATAAAAAGTGATTCATAATGGCTACTTGTCAAGCTAAAAAAGAGTAAAGAAACCCTTTATTTAGGAGTGAGCTCGGTTATTTGGCACGCCTCTGTTAAACGATAAGGCTTTTTGCAGGTATTGTTAAATGTTAAATAAATGCAAAGGGCATCTGGGTATTTATGTGTGTTAAGCTGTATGCTTTTTGTTTGAGGTATTTGGGGATAATAGATATCGTTAGTTAAGTTGCACATTCTATTGTGTAAAAGTGACACCCCATTTGCTTTCATGTTTAACGATGGACATAGCTTTTTAAGAGGTCACTTACCCAAACTTGTGCCAGGGGAGGGGGTCACAAGTCTCAATTCAATAAGGCACAAGTCTCAATTCAATAAGGCTGTCCGTCCGTCCGTGCATTCATCACATCTGCATCTTTCGAACTTTATCTGTATCTTTTGAACCGTATTAGGTAGATACTTGAAATTTTCACAGAGTGTGTACTACTATGGCCGCTATAATAGCAAATAATATCAGTTAAATAATTGTTCTATTTTTCTTCTTCAATTGTTTATGGGGGTTTTAATTATAGCGTATGTGAGTCCCAATGTATCCTAAATCCATAAAACTGAAAAAAAAAACGGGTGCCGTAAATATTTTATTCTTTACAAAATCATTTAAAAATATATATATTGTCAAATAATGTACGGAACCCTTCGTGTGCGAGCACAACTTGCACGGTCGCTTTAATGACATATCGTAAAAATTAAGCGTCTTGTAACTCCGTACATTTTGGAATGACCATTTATAAGTTTAACTTGATAAGTATTTGTTGTGTACTTTATGACTAATCTACAAAACCTTTTCTAAATGTGTGGGAGTCGGCTTCTAGTTTAACCGGATGCAGCTTTATACCAGTATTTTACACAGAGCGACTGCTTATCCCCCTTCACCACCCTGTTATTAGGTAGTACCCTTTCTTCTTAGTATAAAAATTAAAAAAAAATATCTTAGGACAACCAACACACTGTTATCTGATCCCAAACTAGGCAGAACCTGTACTATGGTCACCAGACAACTGTTAAACATACTTATATACTTCTAAATACATACATATAATAGATAAATTGCACCCAGACACAGATTAAATGATTGAGCTCATCACACAAACATTTGTCCGGGGTGGGAATCGAACCCACGACCTCAGTCTTAGCAGTCAGAGTCACTAACCACTAGACTAACTGGCCTGTCGATAGCAATCTATCTATACGCAGTCAGCCCAGAATTAGGCTACGAGTTTGGCACTTTTATTAGCGCCAAGAAACCCCAGTAACATGCATACAACAAGACTCCCCTTATAAATCTACTAACCATATTTACTTAACCTTTATTACCACCATTTTTAAAGGTGTAAGTCTAACATTCAACTGCAATACCCTAAACAATACAGAAGTAGTAGCATGAAGACAATAGGACACCCCTTGTAAATCAACTAACCATATTTACTTAACCTTTATTACCACCATTTTTAAAGGTGTAAGTCCAACATTTAACTCCAATATTTTCAACACTACAGAAATCATTTATTGATTAATAAAAATAACAAAATAATATACTAAACTAACTTAAACTTTATACGAACTCAAATAAAGTGTCGAAAAATTCATCCACATCGCTGTCGACTGTACCCAAGAGATTGGCGGCGTTACCACTTTGCATAGCAATGCTTAGCCACTGGCCAAAATAAAAACCAGCCCTTGGGTCACGGGAAGCGTCAACCAGCCGCTTCGAGATTTTATTATTGAGGCCATGAGCAAATTGGACCCCGAGGGTTACAACCTCAAACGGCTCGAAAATATAATTACCAATAATAATACTCAACACTTGAAATAATTATAGACATCATCAGCAGCCTGCCACTGCTGGGACACAAGCCTCCTCTCGGTGAGAGGGAGTGGGCCATAATCCACCACGCGGGCCCAGTGCGGGTTGATAGATGTCACATATCTTCGAATTTTTAGTTAAGACATGCCGGTTTCCTTACGATGTTTTCCTTCACCGTTTTGAGAGCAGTGGTGATGAAATAATCTACATAGAGTAAAGCGTCTGCTTGGGCTCGAACTCACAATCTACTACTCGTAAGTCGAGGCTGTTACCACTAGGCTAAACTGCTCCATATATAATTATAGTATCAGTTCTAAACACGTAGTCTATGAGTCAGCGTTCTGCTAATAATGATCGATGAGCCATTAGTCATCAAATGAGTTTGATGGCTGCCCCTAATTTAATAACGTATCATAACTATTGTTTTATGATATGTAACACTAATTTGATGGAATATTAGTTTTAAGAGTGCTGCGTCAGCGTATTCGTTTAGAAGGCTGAAAGATTACGTAGAATAATATGTATAACGGTTTTTCCTGCGTTCTGTTTGGACTTTAGGAAAAGACCGCTGCCTTTTACATAACACGGCAAATTTTTACAGTTGGTAATACTTTGTGTAGGGCATTGATATTGAAAACGAAAAAAAAATGGTCATCATTCGATGCGATAATTTTGCATGGAACTTAGATATTTTTAACGTATTTTCGAAAAATTACAGCAAGCGGTAGATTGTATTAATGTGCATATCACAGTGTAATTTAACCCTTAAATGCATTGTGATGGAAATTTCTATCAACTAATTCAATGTCATTTTTTCGTTTCCACAGAGTACTGGGATTATATTTTTTGTACATAGTAACTTTTACGCAACCATAGTGACTTTTCCGAACGAGAAAAAAGTTCATTCTTTAATGCCCCACCAAAAGGACTTCACAGGGATGTGCAAGATCATTGGCCTTTGGTAGGGGGATCCTTGCGATGCAAATACCCCAATTGTAAAGAATATTCAACTATACATTGTTCCAAATGTAATATTAACCTTTGCCTCAACGAAAATAATAATTGTTTCAGCAAATACCATAGTAAGTTTATTATCTCACTACACATTTTGTTCTCAGTAGGTTAGTTTTGATTACATAAAGATGTAAATTTCCACTAACCAATTTAAAAAAAAGTATTTTTATGAATTTATGTTTTAAATATTTTTTCCTTCCTAATCTTATATCCAAATAAATTTAATTTGGTTAAAACGTTAAAATCATGCATTTAAGGGTTAAAGGTTTAACCCTTACAAACTAAGATTAAAGGCGCTTGTGGTTAAGTAGTAACGAAGAAACAGACGCACCGGTCGGTCAATCAATTTACGCTACGCTTGTCACGATAATTTTGTATGGCGCCGGACGTAAAGAATGCCGCCATCTTATTTTTTCCCGTAGGTGTCGTAAAAGGCGACTAAGAGACTTACTAGAGAATAGACAGCAGCATTCTCTATGCATTTTGACCATCATACTGCGATCGCCAAGCGGCCTGCCAAGCGTGGCGATTTTAGCAAACCTTCTCAAACTGTGGGCGGCCTATTTCCAGCAGTCGACGTCTTTCGGCTGAAATGATGATGATTGCCGCAGATAGTCCCAGCATCATTACATAGCAAGACCCTTCCATTTCTTGTTAAGCCGTTGGTTTTGACAATCGTAACGGGTCGTCCAAATCTCGAAAGTCTGACAACCAGTCGTACCAAAGGGTATCGTTTTAACCCAGTGAATGGGTTATGGAAGTCAGAGTAGTCGCTCTATGTAAAATACTGGTATTTAGCTACATCTAATGAGACTGGAAGCCAACCATAACAATGTTGGGAAAAGATTAGGCAGATGATGACAGTTAGAGACCTAATAGGAACAAAATGCCAGATACCTATATTTTTATGCTCACCCATTAAAAAGCGTTTAAAAGGAGAATACCAAATTAATGCAAGCGTCGAATCACCTGTTAGTCTCGCGAAATTCATTCGAAAGAGGTACCGCGGCCCTGGCATATGGGCAACTGCAACACAACACGGGTGGGTTTTGGTCAGTAAAAGTCTGACACGCCCTTTCGCTCCACCCAGAGACCCGGGAGACGTCATTTGATGATTCCCACCCACAAAAACTAGAGGATGGGCAGCAGCGTTCTCTATGCATTTTACCACCATACTGCGATCGCCAATCCGCATGCCAATCGTGACGATTTTGGCTAACCCCCTCAAGGGGGGGGAGTCATTTTTAGGGTTCCGCACCTCAAAAGGAAAAAGCGGAACCCTTATAGGATCACTTTGTTGTCCGTCCGTCCGTCCGTCTGTCAAGACCCTTTTTCTCAGGAACGCGTGAAGGTATCAAGCTGAAATTTATATCAAATACTCAAGTCTACTGTCTCTTGGAGCTGTGAAAAAATCAAACGTCTAAGCTAACGCAATCAAAAGATATAGTCGTATATGCCGTAAATGAAAAATTGAAAGAATGTAACGGTAAGTCGTTGAAGATGTGGAAACTTATAAATAATCTGTCTAACAACAAAATTAAAGATAGTTGTATTCCTCCTAACTTACAAACCCCTTCAGGCCTAATCACGGAAGACAAAGAGATCTGTGAACACTTCAACACTTACTTTGCTAGTATAGGTATTCTCCTGGCAAACAAAATAGCTTCAAAACACCACAATACTAACATTAACAATACTCCATTACACACCAACGCTCCGGGTCTCTCACAAATGTCACTAACAAACGCAAAAGAAATCACCAAAATTATTGATAGTCTAAAACCAAACACCAGCGCTGGTGTAGACGGCATCACCGTCAAAGCCATTAAACATATAAAAAAACTAATAATACCCTATTTAGTGCAATGCATAAACAAATGTTTGATCGAAGGCTACTTTCCAGATACACTTAAAATCGCGAAAGTAAGTCCTATTTTCAAATCAGGCTCAAAATCAGACCCGGGCAATTACAGACCTATTTCAGTATTGCCAGTGATGTCGAAAATACTGGAGAAATTAATTCATACAAGACTTATGGAATATCTAAATTCTTTCGGTTTTCTCTTTGAACGTCAATATGGTTTTAGACCTAAGTCTAATGCACTAGCTGCTGCGACTGATTTGGTCACGAAACTCAGGACTAAAATTGATCAAAAGCAAATAGCTCTAGGGGTCTTTATAGATTTAAAAAAGGCTTTCGATACCGTTAGCCATAATGTACTCTTGCAAAAATTAGCGTCTATAAAAATAACGGGAAGTTTTTATAAAATGTTCAAGTCTTACCTAGAAAATCGTTTGCAAGTCGTTAAAATAGGAAACAACACCAGTAGCTACAAATTTATCAAATGTGGTGTGCCTCAAGGATCAATATTGGGGCCACTCCTGTTCCTTATCTATATCAACAATGTACACGAACTAGGATTAAAAGGACATATTACACTCTATGCTGATGACACTTGTCTATTTTACTTCGGAAGCTCCATTGAAGCAATCATACAAGATGCACAGGATGACCTAGATATTTTGGAAAGGTGGTTCTTGGATAACCTATTGACAATTAACACATCCAAAACAAACTACATAATTTTCTCGGCCAAGAACAAAAAAATTCACAACCACAAGCCTTTGTTGATCAATGGAGATGTCCTAAACAAAGTGAACACAGAGAAGTATTTGGGTCTTACACTTGACAGTCACTTAACGTGGCAGCCACACATTAAAAGGATTTGTTCTAAGTTGTCAAGCCTCACGGGTGCGTTGCGAGGAATAGCTAGATGTCTTCCACCAAAAATTCGGTATACTGTGTACAATTCACTAGTAAAGCCACACATTGAATACCTTATTGAGGTCTGGGGATCGACAACAAAAACAAACATACACAAACTTCAAATCGCCCAAAATAAAATTATTAAAGCCCTGTTTCAATATCCCTACTTAACATCCACAAATAAAATCTATAACGACACTAAACTATTTAACATCACCAAAACACATCAATATAACACCTGTATATTAATAAGAAAAATCCTAACAAAAGAAATACACACAGAAATTACGTATAAAAGAAATAACGAAGTGCAAACACGATCATCACGTCGGGAAAATGACCTAGTACTCTTACACAAACCTAGAACAAAGCATGGAAAGAGAAATATTAAATACGAAGGAGTGCAACTATACAATTCACTACCAAAAAATATTAAAGAAGCTAAAACTAACTTATATTTTAAAAAAATGTTAAAGAAACACATCTTCAACGGCTCCAACGTAAATAAATAAAATATTAAATTATTATTGTCTAGTATTGCATAGTGTGCACGGTTCTTTATAACAGTAACTGATAAGGATAGTGCGCTCGATGGGTAGAACGATGCGCGCCTAATGAGAATTTTCGATGTACCCACAAGACTTATCAGATTTATTAAAACAACCAATTGTATTACTGGCTAACTGCATGACGAGCACTCTGCGCTTTCTTAATGTTTACCTATATGTTATTATTAAAACTTTGTTTCTCATTAAGTGATTATGTAAATCTTTGAGAAATAAATGATATTTAACCGTAAATTTCAGCAAATTTTCGAAACTCGCAAGGGAATCAAAATCTAAAGGGTACTTCCAGTCAATCTAGAACTTTGAAATTTGGTACGAAGCAACGTCTTATAGCACAGATAAAGTAAAAATTGCGAAAACCGTAAATTTTTTGTTACATCATATTATAATAAAAAATATTTTTTTTAATTTTAAACCTACAGGTTTGTACGGAACCCTCGGTGCGCGATTCCGACTCGCACTTGGCCGGTTTTTTCATACTAAGCCCCTCTATGCCTCGTAATCGTAAAACACGTTAACCCCCAACGGGTTAGTGGATGAGTGGATAGTTCACAGTCGTTACGGGTCGTCAGAAGCCCGAAAAGCTAACAACCAGTTATATCAAAGGTTTATCGTATCGTATATTTTACCCAGTAAATGGGCTATGGACGTCAGTTAAGTAGTCGCTCTATGTAAAATACTTGTATTCACCTGTATCCGGTGAGACTGGAAGCTGACCCTAACATAGTTAAATATCTTAGGACAACCAACACACTGTTATCTGATCCCAAACTAGGCAGAGCCTGTACTATGGTAACCAGACAACTGATAAATATACTTATATATTTATAAATACATACATATTATAGATAAATTACACCCAAACACAGAACAAATGATTGTGCTCATCACACAAAGATTTGTCCTGGGTGGGAATCGAACCCACGACCTCAGTCTTTGCAGTCAGGGTCACTAACCACTAGACTAACAGGCCAGTCAAATATATATAGTTGGGAAAAGGCTAAGCAAATTATGACAACTAAGAAGCCAAAAGAGAAATAAAATGTTCCCTAGAACATGAAGTATCAAAAACTGTTAACAGATATGCACAGCCATAAAAAAACCCGTTGAAAGAAGAATACCCAATTAATGCAAGCGTCGATACATCGTGTTTTCAACGCTTTTGCATTTAACATTCAAACAAAAGTGGGTAACACCGCTGTTTTAACGGTTTCAATTAACAAAACATGTTTCAATAGATGCTCGGTGCTAGTTGGCACGGGCGCAAGAAGTTTAATAGCCAATTAAAATGGAAACCACAGCGCATGCAGAACATACGCGTGATTGCGTAAATGTATCGTAACATGCTTGGTGGACGTTCACGGGCATTGAAAATGGACGTGTGAATAATGTGGGGTATTTTTATTTCTGGGCTAGACAAGGGTCTAAAGACTGATTGTTTCGTGTTTTTCTTGTTGTTTTAATCTTGTATGAACGTAAACAAAGAAAATTCAAGGGTCAAGTCCACAAGCATATAGCATGTAACGCAGGATTTGTATTCGTGTTAAGATGTTGTAAAAATTTTGTGTAATTTCTATACATGTACTGTTATTTGTCATTTTTTTATATTTCTAACTAGCTTTCGCTGGGTCGGAATGTTCAAATTACTTATTGTCTCGAATCACATTGCGCCCCGTCGAATTGCGTTGCCTGCCCGCGCTTTTACTTAATTTTTTTTATCTTTTTGCTCGGCTCTTAACAGACCTAGCTAGATGATATACAAACGAGTATATGGCTAGATAGCTTGTATCCTTGAGAATTGCATTACCAAACACAATAAGATTTTTTCAAATCTGACTGATAGTTCTAGAGATTAGCGCGTTCGAACAAATAAACAAATTTTTTAGCTTTATAATACTATACTAGCTTCTCTCCGTGACTTCGTCCGCGTCAAATTTTTGCTCCGCTAACCCTTCCCGTCGCATCGAATTGCCTGATAGTTTTCGTCCATTTTTCATTGCTGCACCGCACCTTTTAATTGTAGCATAATGTTATATAGCCAACAACCTTTCTCAATAAATAGGCTACTCAACAAAAAAAGAATTTTTCATCTCAGACCAGCAGTTCCTGAGATTACCGCGTTCAACCAAACAAACAAACAAACAAGATTTATTTTGTTACAACCTGTATAACGCGTATGTAACGTTAACTACAAAGAGTGATTAATGCCGGAAAATTGCATGATTGACATAAAAAAAAACACACGTGTGCACAGTATAAAACAAACAATTTCAACTAAAAACTGCTGATTGTGTTTATTTTTGTTTAACAAACAAATCGACTCAAACATTTGTCTACCACACAACTCAACACGAAAAGCGCTAACAATATAATTTAGGACAACTAACAACTCTAAGTACTTGACATGTTGTAACAGTGATATTTCACACATACAAAATAACAGTTACTTTTGACAGATACAAAATAGCAGTTACTTTTCACAAATAAAAATAACAGTTATTTTTGCACGTGAAAAATCAACGTTATTTTTGGCGTGAAAAATGCATGGCAGACTCTTATCAGCAAGAAGCAGGCACTGGCGGTATTTTATATCCAACTAAATGTGATTTGTTCGCGCAGTCTCTCATTTTTGACCTTTTTCGCGGGAAAAAAGCTTTACGTTGAAAAATGGAGTGGTGGCACGACCACGTTGTAATTTGAATGGTACTGTCCTAGTTTGCAACGTATTAGGTTGGGGAAAAAGTCTTTTCGCATTATAGTATGTATGAACTTGTAATAAAATCTCTTTGGCTATACTATTTGTATCTGGCTGGTTTTGGTATTATTGAAAGTTTAAATTTTAAAGAACATAATTCCAAATTCAAATCAGGAAAATGTGTGATTTTCATTTGTTTTTCGTACCGTCAAGATGAGTGAATCTAATGAAGAAATTCGATACATTTTAAAATTTTACTACAAAAAAGGTAAAAATGCAACGTAAGCCGCGAAAAAAATTTGCGATGTTTATGGACCTAGTGTAGTGTCTGTGAGAGTAGCACAAATTTGGTTTAAGCGTTTTCAATCCGGAAATGATGTCAAAGATGCACGTCGCTCTGGTCGCCCTATTACGGATAAAATGGATGCCATTTTTGAAAAAGTGGAGCAAGATCGGCATACCAGTAGTTACGACGTAGCTGAAGAACTGGAAATTGACCACAAAACAGTTTTGGCGCATTTGAAAAAAACTGGGTACACAAAAAAGCTCGACATTTGGGTACCTCACGAGCTCACTGAAAGAAACCTAATGAACCGTGTACTCATTTGTGATTCTTTATTACGACGTAATGAAACCGAACCATTTTTGAAGAAGCTGATAACTGGTGATGAAAAGTGGATCACGTATGACAAGAACGTGCGAAAAAGGTCGTGATCAAAGGCCGGTCAGGCTTCACAGACTGTGGCTAAACCTGGGTTAACTCGCAACAAGGTGATGCTGTGTGTGTGGTGGGATTGGAAGGGCATTATTCATTATGAGCTGTTACCACCAGGCAGAACCATCAATTCTGAACTCTACTGCGAACAACTGATGAGATTAAAGCAAGAAGTTGAGAGAAAGCGGCCGGAATTAATCAACAGAAGGGGTGTGGTTTTTCATCATGATAACGCTAGACCTCACACATCTTTAGCCACCCAACAAAAATTAAGAGAGTTTGGCTGGGAGGTGTTAATACATCCGCCGTATAGTCCTGACCTTGCACCTTCAGATTTTCACCTGTTTCGGTCTCTTCAAAATTCTTTAGGCAGTGTCAGGTTAACATCACGAGAGGACTGCCAAAACCACTTGTCGCGGTATTTTGACCAGAAGTCCCAAAATTTCTATAGCAATGGGATCATGTCCCTACCTACAAGATGGCAAAAAGTTATCGAACAAAATGGTACCTACATACTTTAGTTAAATGTAAATAAACTTTATTAAAAAATGTTTTGAATTTTCTTAAAAAATGCGAAGAAACTTTTTCCCCAACCTATTATACATACTTCTTTTGATAGCCAGAACTTTGTCATGGACCTTTTTCTTTAGTAACTAGAGTAGGTTTTAACGTAACAGCTTTCGTAAGCCACAAAAAATCTAAATTACGATTACCAAGAAAGTTATCTTGATTTCGACTTCTCTCTCATTCTCTAGCCTTAAGGGGAATGCTCCAAACCAGCCCGCGAAATTCAAAATTTCTTGCGTTTTTTGCAATTTGCAGGCCAGTGCTAGGTTGTATGTTGATCAAAATATTATTCGCGACTGTAAGACGCATAAAGTTATAGAATTATAATCATCAAAATCACCAATACAACCCTCCAATTTCATAAAGACTTAGGAACAAAAAAAAACAGAAAAAGTCATTCCTACAGCTTTATGAACTTAGAGCGTTGTATTGATGATTTTGATGATTATAATTCTGTAACTACATATGTCTTACAGTCGCGAATAATATTTTAATCAACATACAACCTAGCACTGGCCTGCAATTTGCAAAAACGTAAGAAAATTTGAATTTCGCGGGCTGGTTGGAGCATTCACCTTAACCCATTATTTAGAGGTCGGCTGTCTTCGTGATTCTTTGACAGACGTGTACTGGATACTATACCGGATTCGGGAAATAAAACAATTTAGTCGTGTAACTTCGATAATTATTCAGAGAAAAATCTACGAGTACATTTTAATCTACTTCCTTCTGCTTAACAGCCAAATCTCACCCTTACTGATTTTAATGCCATTCCATTTCTAAATAAGCTTGAGAGTTTAAATGCGATTAAAGTTATTTTATCAGCAGCCACTACAACATAAAGTCGTCTTTAGCGGACAACTTTTACAGTACTCCCAATTTTCATATCAACCCTCCAAATTGGCAGCTAAATGTCACCGACCACAAGAATAAAATAAAAGCAGTTCTAGGAAATATTTCAAACCACTATAAAAGAATACAAATGGTCATTTTTATAAACGTCATTAGGGATCCAACTGCCATCATAACCCCTGTCTTGAAAGCTCCTTGCCTTAACGATGGAAATGACCCACAAAAACCCAATATCCTTAGCCGAATGACGTCATGGTCAACCTACTTGGGAGCGGCTCGATCTTAACGAGCAGCCGGAGTTTTAAAAAGCATTTTGTAAACTCATTTGGGTTCCGCAGTTTGTGTAATGACTGTAGTCCTCTGCAGCAGCTTTGTATTAATTTCAATGGATATATTGGTTCTTTTTGGTTCATTATGGCTGTACATTTTAGAAACTGTAGCAGGTTGCATTAGCAAATCCTATGGCTCCATCATACAGCTTATAGTAGGAATCTATGCAAAAAAATCCCATAATTTTTCAACACCTGAGACACAGGCCTGCTCTCACAGGGAGGAGATCTGTGCCCAGCAGTGATTACATTACAATACACGTTTTTTTGTTTGTAATGTAAACTTCCTCATTACCCACAAATAAAAACAATTTTATTTATAGTCAAAAAACGCAATTTATTTATGACTTAACTAGCTTCTGTCAGCGGCTCCGCCCGCGTGGATGTCGAAAAATTCACCATTTCAACACCCCATTTCAGGCCCTTAGGATTGGAATTTCAAAAAACCCTTTCTTAGTGAATACTTACTCCTCACAAAGAACGCACGCTCCAAATTTAATGTCTCTAGGACCAACGGTTAAGGTTGTGCGTTGATATATCAGTCAGTCAGTCACTCAGGACTTTGAATTTTATATATATAGATTAATGAAGTTAACACATTGAAAGAGGGCCACAAGATAGTAATGACTACAAATAAGAAAAAAATATATACATGTAACGATGCCTGGAAAAAAATCCTCCAATATGAGCGTCATTCTTGGCTTAAAATTAATTTTGAACTTTACAATTTGACGCCTTTACCAACTTCTGAGTTATTTTTTTACTTACTGAATTTTCACTTCCATCTTTGGTAACAACCGTGAGTCCGTGACTTTTGTTTGACTGCCCCGTTGGTCTCATAGTCATAAGCCCTGTAAGTAAGCATGAAGTCCTGGATTCAATTCTCAGATCGAGTAAAGTGTTATTGGGTTTTATTTAAAAAAAATCAAAACTAACAGCTTTTTCCTAAATGCATAGGGAAGTGGAAACAACATCATCTTTTTCAATTTTTATCTCTCAGTCTATTTGTTCTGATTTATCTCCGAATTGGCACGTTCATAGCAATGCTGATACTTTGTCCCAGCTTTGTGGTCACTTGAAGAGCCGATCAACCGCTTGGCGATACGCCGAAATAAAGAAAGAAAGAAAAATGTGTTTATTGGCATTATTATATCATTAAAATAAAACTTAAACTGTAAAAAGAGCAGAAAACAAAACAATGATAATAATGCTGAAAGGGCCTCAGCTCAGCATAATGTCAGATGACAACACAAGGTGTGCCACCTGACGCTGATTTTCTGCTGCAACCCAAAAAAATAGAAATCTTCAGTGAGCACTCGAACCCTAATTCTTTTCATATCACATTCTATTTGGTGGCCTTTATATGATAATAAATACAAGCTAGTGTAAACCATTACCGTTAAATAAGTTTAATTTGACCAATAATAACCTTAATAAACGTTTATACGTTTGTAACGATAATAATTAGCGTTGAGTAATAACATGCTATATTTACAA
The DNA here is from genome assembly GCA_947507805.1 of Aporophyla nigra. Classification (NCBI taxonomy): domain Eukaryota; kingdom Metazoa; phylum Arthropoda; class Insecta; order Lepidoptera; family Noctuidae; genus Aporophyla; species Aporophyla nigra. The sequence continues at coordinate 5,116,882 of OX382305.1, read as the reverse complement.
AACGACTCTTGACAGTTATTGAAATTATTTTATTATTTCCGTATAGAGTATTCTATTTGAGTGTTTATTTTCCAAGAGTGTATTTTACTAGATAGCTATATTAATTGACTCGTTAGTCCAGTACTCGTAAGTGCTACTACTGAGTATGAAGTCTTGGGACTGATTGCTACGTGTAAGACTAATATTATTTCACGATTTAGGTTATCCTATTGTTATTGCAAATGTGACGCGTATCTGTCAGCTGTCTTAGACACAATAAACAGTCTAGTATTTTTTGGCTAGTAACATTGACAGATGCCCGTCACTAGATTAGTAATATACTATTGTAACGTCTGTGTTTATGGCTATTTGAGGGTTGAGACGTTTGTCATGATAACCTATAAATGATGTCAGTTTGTGCCTTGCACGGCACTGGGGTTCGAACCGTCGAACAGACCGTTGATGTTTTGAAGTGATAATTAAATCGAAGTATATCTTGACAATCGTTGTTTCGTTTCTATTTGGATTGAGTTCCTACATACGTGAGGCAAAGTGTTATTGTGTTTTTTCATGACAGGTTTCACGGTAACGGTCCGGTGTCTAGATTTGTGTCCGGTTGACGGCAATATGCTGCGACTTTTATTCCATAGAATTAAAATATAACAAGCCAAATGTAAGGTAACAACTTTGCCTAACCCTCTGAATCATCATTTTCATCATTTCAGCAGAAAAGGTCTCGACTGCTGAACATATGCTTCCTCCGAAAGGGGGGTTTGCAATAATCGCCAATTATGGCACAGGTGGATCGCAATATGGTGGCAAAATGCTTAGAGAACGCTGCTGTATATTTTCTAATAAGTCCCTTAGTCGCCTTTTACAACACCATGGGATGAAATAGGATGGTGCAATTTTTTACGTCTGGCATCAAACGAAACCCCACCCCCTTAAAATAAACGCATGCAACTATACTGCATCCAACTACCACAAAACATATTGCTGTTCATTCTAAACACGCTGCCATTCAAGAGTGTTAACATAACCCATCGGAAGTGCACAGCGTGACACGAAGCGTGACAGCGTGGTCTGACAGGCGGTAATGACGCTCGGGTCACTTCTGTCACGCGCAGAGAATCAATTGTTGCCATACTAGACTAGGAGTGACAGGGACGGGAGATGTGGATTGGGGTAAAGAAATTAGATTCGTTGTGTGGCTTTGCTGTAGATTGTTTGTTTGAGAAGCCGAAGCTAGTTTAGAGGGTTGTCATAAAAACACAGCGGGTTGCACATTGTCCTCTGCAAGGCAGAGCTTCTTGATGGTCTAGTGGTCGAAAGTCACTCATAAATAAAAAATACGAAATTCAGCCATAATAAAAATATTAGCTTTTTGCACTCATTCTTCATTATAAACTATAACCTGTAAATACTCCTCCGTCCGCGTAATTTTCGTAAAAAAGGTGTACAAAGTTTTTACTTCACATATTATGTTTTATATAATCTAGACAAATAAATATAATTGGAGTGTCTGTTTGTAATATTAAAATAACCGCTTTTTACTAAGTGTATATGGATGTATACACGGATCATATACCAAAACATTTTTTTTTTTACAATTTTTGTCTGTCTGTCTGTTTGTTCCGGCTAATCTCTGAAATGGCTGGACCGATTTTGACGGGACCTTCACTGGCAGATAGCTGATGTAACAAGGAGTAACTAAGGTTACTTTTATTTTAGAAAAAAATAGAATCTCACGAAAAAAAAGAAACAAAAAATTTTTTTGTTAAAAATACCATGCGGACGAAGTCACGGGTAATTACCTATATAACCTGGAGTAATACATTCTTAATACATTAACCGCGGTAGTACGTCCTCTTGCGATAATTTCCGACATCCACACGGGCGAAGCCGCGGGCAAAAGCTAGTCGATAATAAATTTAACTCACTTTTTGTGTCTTCTTCATTTCGTTGTTCTTATCTAGGTAACGGATTTTAATGCGGTTTCCCAATAATTTAGAAAATGTATCACTATTGTGTACTATTTTACAGCGCGAGTGACATCAGCCCACACTTAAGCCACGCTTTTCTATGTAAAAATGTACTAGGTACTTTAGTCACAAAAACCGGCCAAGTGCGAGTCGGACTCGCGCACCGATTTATGACGTATTAAAAAAAAAACTACTTACTAGATCTCGTTCAAACCAATTTTCGGTGGAAGTTTACATAGTAATGTACATCATATATTTTTTTTAGTTTTATCATTCTTTTATTTTAGAAGTTACCGGGCACATTTTTCCACTTTGTCACACACAAAGTGTCTCCTGCGCAAACCATTCAGTTTAGAAAAAATGATATTAGAAACCTCAATATTATTTTCGGGGACCTATCCATAGATACCCCACACGTATGGGTTTGATGAAAAAAAAAAAAATTGAATTTCAGTTCTAAGTATGGGGAACCCCAAAATTTATTGTTTTTTTTTTTCTATTTTTGTGTGCAAATCATAATTCGATTCACAGAATACATCTACTTACCAAGTTTCAACAGCATAGCTCTTATAGTTTCGGAAAAAAGTGGCTGTGACATACACGGACAGACAGACAGACATGACGAATCTATAAGGGTTCCGTTTTTTGCCATTTGGCAACGGAACCTTAAAAATCGTGATTTATTGCGGGTTTAGGTAATACAGTGCTATGAATTAATTTGAGACCTTAGTGATAAAAAGGTTCATCGGAAAACACCTAGACAAAAATGGTCATATTCATCTTACTTACCTCATACACTGATTCTCTGTACTTTAAACAAATTAATATTCATGCAAATTTCATCATAAAAAATCCAAAACTTAAATTGATTACATAACAAACAGTTAAGGTACCATTAAAACTCCAACCCGCTCAAGTTTATCGTCCCCGTCCCTTCCGTGGGGAATACAGCATCATTTGCATGAGAAGTCACCACCATGGGAGTTGTCATAGCGCCGAGATTATCTGCCTTTATAATGCTACGCCTGTTCCACTGTTCTGTTAGATCATGCGCACACCAGAGACATGACTGTTTTGTGAATTGCAGACAGTTTTTTCTTGCAACAAACCATTTTTTTTTTCTTGGGTAACAAAACAGTTTCTTCTGTAACTAGATTATTTTTCAAATTTGGTTACGTAGTGGTAACGGCTCTATTGGACTGGGTTTGAACCCAAGGAAGCACGGCCATTTGAATGCAATCTACGTCATTGCTATGTTGTAATAGAAAGAAAACAATCGTGAGAAAACTGAACCCTATCAATCAGAATTTAATTAATTTTGAAGCAATCCATTCCTTCATCTTTAGTTCGAAAAATGGATCTGCTTAGCAACGTAAATAACTAAATAAATGTTGTTGAACTGTCAACATGAAATCCATTTTTACAGGTAGTGCGTTATGCAATTAACCCTCTAGTATGTCCTTGAACTGAAAACATTTTAAACCCCAACCAACGTTTGGTCGTGATTTTAACCCTACACTTAGGCGCCCGGCTACTGCAGTTGCCCGCCTAAGTCCGTCTTAGCAATGCTGATGCTACACTTAAAACAGCCTTGATTCAGGTCTGCGCAAAAGCTTACACGTGTTCGTTTGTCCCGTGTCACGGTTGTTGAAATGTTTATTCATGTTGACATGGTAATGGGGGTGAATTATGTAGTGTGTGGAGCAATGTTAATGGTTGAGGTTTTGTCGTGTAAGGTTACGATTTGTTTGTGGTATTATGTTTTGTTGAAGATAATGAAATGAAGTTAATTATTAGGTCGTTTTTTTGCCATGATTACTTATTTCCTTTAAGAGTAAAGTACGTCTATGTACAGATTGTTTTAGAGAGGTGCGGTCATGTTTAGAGGTTTTCAAGTGTCCTCGAATGTATGGGACAGTTGTTAATTTGTTCGCGTTTTTAATGTTGGTGCTATGGAGAAAGTTATTCAGTTTAATGGTCGGTATCGGTTTTGATATATCCTACTTGTATTATAATCATGAGGTTGTGTATCACGCAAAAACGACTACGATATTTGGCACACAGATAGAATAGTTTATATCCTGGATAAACACATCATTATAATCAGCCTATATTGTTCCCACTGCTGGGACACAGGCCTCCTCTCGCTGAGAGGGAGTCGGCCGTAATCTATCACGGGGGCCCAGTGCAGGTTGGTGGATGTCAGATGTCTTCGAGTTTTTAGAAGTACGCTCCCGCGGAGATATTTCCGAACTCATACATGGGCGAGGCCGATGGCAAAAGCTAGTAGTGCTTTATAATTGAGAATGATATTAATTGACCCGTCCATTATCCGCATCTATCCACCAAAATATAAAACATATATTTTGTATCACTACGTAACTAGATTTTAGATATTTTCGTTTGAAAATATTCTTCGACAGAGTGACAGTGAAATACCGTAAAACGCTAAATCACCAAATCCAGAATTCAGACTCCGAAAAGAGGCCAGAAAAAGCTAAACTAAGGAAAGGTCATTTGTCTAACAGACTGAAATCAGTAAAGAAATATTTCTCCGATTTTGCTGCGCAAACAATAAGATTGAGCGTAAGAAATCGTAGGCAAAGAAACTCGACCTAGAATCATAAGTGCTTCGTCCGGAACTCCGGAATCAATAAAGATAATAATAAAGTAACGCCTAGATCTGAAAGGGTTGGACCGGACTTCGGACCCTTCTCTAATATTCGCTATTCAAACGCCACGCGACGGGTTAGGTACAGACAACGAAACAGATAAGTGTGTAGGATATGTAAGACACATACTTTTAGCCCGTATTGCATGTTTTGTAGCTCACATCTACACTGTAGTATAGCAAAGTCATATAACTACAGTGATAATTAGAGTGTGTACATTTATAAAAGTTTTATTGAGTCAAGAGTTAACAAGCCCAAAAGTAGACATCTATACTAATATTATAAAGCTGAAGAGTTTGTTTGGTTGAACGCGGTAATCTCAGGAACTACTGGTCCGAATTGAAAAATTATTTTTGTGTTAGGTAGCCTATTTATTGAGAAAGGTCAAAATTTAAATAACATCACGCTACGATCAAAAGGAGCGGACCAGCAATGAAAAATGGACGAAAACTGGCAGGTAAATCGATGCGACGGGAAGGTCAGGGGAAAAAAATTGCGGACGAAGTCGCGGGCAGAAGCTAGTATACAATACATTCGCAAGAATTGTTTCTGTTTTTGGAACAGGGTCGATGTATAGCATGTGTTTCAAAATTAATTTTATACATACTTGAGTTTTATTATGTCTAAGTAGTATTAGACAATTTGCCATAAGTCAACGTTGGCAAGAACGTATAAATACCGAGGCGTGTTTTGTTTTGCGCACTTTGCGTATTCAATAAAATCTTAACGCGATATTTTTACGTCCATACGACCGTGGCATAATTATTTTTTAAATAGATAATTTAAGTATTTGGCTTTATTATGCTTACGTGAATATGTAGATTCTGCCTAAGTACACCACTGACAGTGTTAACACATTCATATGTTGCCCACACACCACACTCTTTTGCCAACACTACCTACAAAGGTCCAATTTTGCATTGATGAATGAATCTCCAATTGGGGTCGACCATTCGGTGGTTATGACGGAAATTGTGGCTACGATCTGCGGGTCATGGTTCTGATTATTTGAAGGTTGGATTCGACTTTGGCAATTTGGGGTTAAATTGTTTTATTTTTATGATTGTTTCGGTTTTACTCGCTATAGGCTGCAAGGGTTAATACCGCAAATGTGTTCAATTATTTCAACTTGAATTGAATTGGTAATTTTAGTTATTAAATCTCAAGATAACTGATTTGGTTGATCTGTAACTTTACAAGTAACTTTCGTTGATATATTTCCAACTAGCTTCTGCCCGCAACTTCGTCCGCGTAAATGTACCCCATACCAAATGTCATCAAAATCCGTCCCATGGTTTGGTGATGAAAGCGTAACAGACAGATAGAGTTACTTTAGCATTTATAATATTAGTATAAAAGTGAAGATAGTATAGATAAGTATTTTTTTGATTAACTCAGTAGCAGCTGGGAGTCTGAATTTGTACCGGGTTAATGGCAATAAGCTCGCGTCCTACAAGGGATTTAAACATTACTACCAGCACGCGTAGCATGACCACCATACAAAGAACTTTATATATTCTAGGTAGAATAGAGATAGAAATGTCATGCTACGCTAGCATAAAACGGTACAAATCTTTCTACAATCTTTAATTCTGTCTTTAATCTTTCTACAATCTGTAATTTTATCTATTCTTCCGTCGACAAAACCCCTTTTTACGGTGGTCATGCTACGCATGCTGGACTTTTAATCGTATTCAGTAAAATGACAGTTGAAAAGATATATAGGGTTTTGACAAAAAGAAAAAAAATATATAATATTTTGTTTTGTTTCTATCAGAAGAAAATAAAAAAGGAAATAACTGTATTAAAATTTATTAATTATAATGATGAATGATGAAAAACGATTTTTAAAGTTTTATTTAATTTAAACCATTTTTATCATTCATTCTTTACGTGAAATCGTTCACTAACCCAACACTATTAGATTTAGTATGGTATCTATCATTATTTTTCTTTGAACTGTCAAGTCACTGAATAGGATTAAAATTCCAACCTTAGCAAATATTGGGTGTTCCATAGACTACACCTCTGCTTAACCCATCGAGATTATGTCACGTTATGTTTTCTTTTTGGTTCCTTTCGTGCAACATCTCTTTCAAATAATAAGCTTCTATAGGTATGTCAAGCCCGTATTTACACTCCTCTCCAATCAGACTTTCCCAGAAATCACAATAGTGCAGGAAACAGTCGTCCATTTTCAACAGAACTACCGAATTACCTAGAATAGTGGCTGGTAAACAAACTACTCTACTGTTACTGTCCTTTGATTTCCATGACGTAATCCTATCATGGTTGCCATATACGTACAGTGGACATTAATTCAATTTGAAGCGAGAACAGGCATTCAGTGAGGCTCTCGGCTACTGTTCTGTTTAAATCCACTTATGCTTTCGAACTGACAGATGTCAACGTCAAACTTGTTCTGTCATTTTGAATTCAGAATTGAGCACGGTGGTTTTAAAATAACCCTGTTCGATACTTTCTTGATACGTCAATTTAAGATTTATAATCATTTCAGCCGATAGGCGTCTATGGCTGGATAAAGGCCTCTCCAAATTTGGGGATTAGCCATAATCGCCACGCTTGACAGGCGGGTCGGCGATCGGAAGACGGTGGTAAAATGCAAAGAGAGCGCTACTGCCCATTATCTAGTAAGTTCCATAGTTGCCTCTTACGACACCCACGGAAAGAAATGAGATGGTGCTATTCTTCACGTCCGGCACCACACTAAACACGAAAACACGAAACATGGAATTTGAGATTATGTATGAGCAAATAATGAAATCAAAACGTGTTACAATATGCAGGGCTCGTTGGAACACGAATAATTCAACAAAATCACGTACGTTGTTATACCCTATGGAATAGGCGTACCTACGAATTCGCTGTGAAAAAGTAACATCATCGCTGATAGCCGTAGTATATTTTTTATACTTATTATTCCAAACTTTAAGCCTCATAATATTCGGTAAAATGTACCAGTATTTTACGTGGAGGGACTGCCTATCTGACCTCCACAACCCAGTTACTGGGTATTACGATACCCCTTGGTAAGACTGGTTGTCAGAGTTTCGGGATTCTGACGACCTGTTACCACTATCCACAAATGATAGCCGGGACCAACGGTTTAACGTGCTTTCCGACGCACGGAGGGGACTTGACCAGGAGACTTTGACCTCTGTGTTTGTTTCGGCCTTTCTTCTCAGAGTAGTCAGATAGGAAACGCTGGCCTCATCTAGCTTTAAAAATATGATTGACTTGTAAAAGTGTTTGGTCAAATCTACTTACGGAAATAAAATAATTTATCATTATCCAGGTAGTACGTTCCCTCGGGATAATTTCTGACCTCTACGCGGGCGAAACTGCGAGCAAAAACCAGTCATTTATATATATCGTCACAACACCAAGAAAATTTGCACCACAAACAGACCAAACCCACAAAATAGACTTACTATTAAACAAGCATAAGCATAACCAAGCAATAAGCAAGCAGTAATAAGCATTACCTTTGTACATATTTTTCTGTTCCTTTCTTCTTGTCTATTTATATGTGTGCATAAATGGTTAAATAAATAAATAATAATAATAATAATAAACTTCACTCCATATAAAAACAGTTGACATATTCACTGCACTACCAAATAGTAGGTACAGCATATTTTGTAGTGGGTAGTAAACAAAGTCTCGAGCTTTCAGCCCTATCAACTTGACATAAGTGACGTAACCCCGACAGGGCTGTCACACAAACTGGGACAAGTTATTGTCTTGGTTTAGTTTTTGCTACGCTTAAACCTTTTTATTCTGCCTAGACAAGTCGAAGCTTAGAAGAGTTTGGTAATCCATAAACGCTTGCTTGCCAGGGTGTGCGATCTCAGTATGATTTAAAAAAAGTGTAGAGACAGCTGCTGCTTTTACGACACTAATTGAAAAAAAAAACGGGTGACGACATTGTTTTAGTCCGGCAACGGACCCACACCGGCAGGATCCATCCGTGTGGATCTTCAGTTTCTGGCCTCACTTAGATTTAATAATGGCATAGTAGGCATTTGTCCGATAGTGGTTTTTGACATACCAAGTTGGTTGATTGATTGAGTACGGGTAACATGTCAATAGTAAATTGAGTTGTATTGTGACAGATTGCGAACCTGTCAGCTATAAATATAGCAATACAGTAATACTTGGTACTGTTACGAGCAGAAAAAGTAGATTTAAACACCAACATTTAAAAAAAACACAAAACGATTAAGGAAATTATCGTGAGGAAACTGGCATGTTGTAGAACCAAAAATTCTAAGAAATTTGACATCCACCAATCTACACTACGAACCAACGACACCACCAACGTCGATTACGGCCCTCTCCCTTTCAACGACAGAAGACCTGCGTCCTAGCAGTACAAACATTATTGACTGATTTTGCAAACAAAACACATACACAATAGAACATGCCAACAACCAACCGCTTTCAGCTCCAGGTGCACCTGCCAGCCGAATGTGACCTGCAGTGGCCTATATAGAAAGTAATCAATCGAGTGCCAATCCAAGTAGGCCGCTGCAAGCACAATTTTGAGAAATGAGGGATTAACGACCCAACTGACACCCAGTGTGAATGCGATGCTCTATAGCGTCCATACATACATACCTGCAGTTGTGAGCTCCTAAAATCGCCACTGTAGGCGTAACCAACTCCAGGGCCCAACTCATCTATCGCGATTTATCCACTTACGAAAAGTTGAAGACAACATTTTAAAAGCTTTTTTCTGTTTTTTTTTTACCATTAATAGTTTTCTAAGACAAATACTGTGTCTTTAAATACGGCATATAGGTAAGGTATCACACAATAATCTATCCTGTTTGTTATTACCGAAAAGGGTAAGTTCTGCACGCAACTAAACAACGGTCACACTAGTTAGATAACTTTTCTGAACTGAGAAAGGAATCAGAATTTAGACTAAAACATAATTCAAAAGATAATCCATAAAATTTCTAATCCATTAATTAAATAATCCAAATATGAAAATTCTATTTCTTTCTTTGATGATTTTTAGGGAAAATTAAAGAGGTAGAGAGTGATACAGTACAGACTGTATTTTATTTTTTCCTTTGTGCGTGTGTATTCACGTCTAAACTGCTAAACCAATCGGTATAAAATTTGACGGACACGTAGCCCGGGACCTGAAAACTAACGTAGGCATATGAAATATTAAAATCACGCAGGCGAAGCACAGTGCATCAAATAGTACCTAAATAATAAAAATATCTCCTATACTCCAAGTTCCCATAAGACAGTTTAACTTATCAAATATTTATCAAGAAACTGAGCTTCACGATGCAACTTGAAGCAATCTTGCAACTATGAATCCCACAGATGTGTGGGATTGCAAATTAAGCCAAGTTTCTAATCGCTAAGTTTGCCAAGCACTAAATTCATGGCGCAAACTTGTTCTGCTTGCAGTTTGAAATGAGTTGAATAAAATTAACCCTTGGGGACCGAACTAGTGATCTGAGCTTGGTTATTTATGACAAGGGACTTTGAGTGAAGAGACCCGTAATTACTATGATTAATTTATTATCGATTCGACGAATTTCGTCATGTCAGTTCTGAAAACAATAGACAATCGTTTAAAAAGTTCACACCAAACCTCTACGTTAATTGCTCAGGTAATACAGTAAGAAAACATAGGTATGCGACATGAGTAGCTTAAATACTACAGCTAGTTATAGGTAGTATAGTGTTTCTCATTGAACCCCAAAATAGACAGTTAGTCTGTATCTTGGGGTTCAGGATACGAATTCTAGAGTGGAAACTAGAGAGGTGATTTCAGGTCTAGTATGAGTGTATGTGTGAAGTTTGTGTGGTTTTCTGGCTTATGTTTGTTGTATGTGTTTAAAGTCCATATATCACAAAAAAAAAACCTTTAGTTATAAATGAAGTAATATTTTTTTACACAAAGTATTACTTTAATAATTTAAATGAAGAACAAAAGTCTACTAGGACTAAAGACGATTATTTGGCATGGTTTTGGTGGCAAAAAGTATTAAGCTTGCATAGATTCAAAATGGTTTATTATCTAACAGTTCTATCTCCATATGCAATTGCATGTTACCAGTACGTTATAGTGGAATATTCTCATTTAAAATGAATTGAATTTAGTTTCTTCATTCCTTTATTCAATTAATTTTGCAGTATATCAACTTTCAAAATTCGCAGAATTCTAAATTAATTAATTTTGCAGTATATCAACTTGTTATTTGGATGTACTATAGGTATGCACCTCTACCTAACGGGAGCCGAAGCGCCAATGTCCCCGGAAGGAATACAGTCACCACGGTCCCCGTAATGTTAGAAACAGGATGTTCTCAATTCCGTCACTTAAGGCATCGAGAAGAAAGTTTGTTACATGATTGTTACTGTGTTGTAGGACAAGTTGCAAGTGACGTTAACAAGAGAACTTTAGAAACGTAAAGTTTTATCTAAGTAAAGCCTGTATCTCTATAGAGGAAATTGTATTTGTACAACACGAACTACGTGAATTCAGGTATAGTGTTTGGCCATTTAGACCGAAAGTTTATTCAGTTTGAATTCCGTATTCAAATAAGGAATAAAAATTAACAAATGCGTGCACAGACTGAACTGATCCAGTCTACCTGTGTGGTCCTTTAATAAAAGGATTATTTCAGAATCCAATTGCCATAGTCTTCACTCGATGTAACTCACTTCAAGTTTATGTCTGGTCTGAATAGAGACTGTAACTTCTGAGTTTGTTTCGTCCTTCTCAGAGTAGTCAAATAGAAGACGACATCCGCATTTAGTTTAAAAACTCGTATAAAAGTGTTTGTACAAATCGACATTCAGAAATAAAATCATTTATCGTTTGATGACATCGTGTGGCGTATCAAATAAATGGTGTTTCAAACAAAAATTCTAAAATATTAGTTACTTTATTTGACTTTTATGTTACCAACTCATATGTGAAATTACGCAAGAGGCTGACTTTGCAAGCTAGAAAAGCAAAAATCTGTCCTCGATCCGTACTCATGCATTTGTCGCTTTGGGTGCGTTTTGAAACCATTCAGGGCTCGGCCCATTTACGTAATTGCCGGCCGTCCGCGTGTCCCATTCAATACGGTTTCTATCCGATACGGCAACGGGCCGGACGCGGCTTGAAATGCAGAGTAGTTTGAAAGAGGAGTTGTGGTTGCATGGTAGCTTTCATTTGATTAATTAAATGGATAATGCTGTGACAACATTTATACCTGACACTTTTTTTTGTGGATGGGAAATCATCAAATGACGTCTCCTGCTCTGGGTGAAGCGCAAGGGCGTGTCAGACTTTTACTGACTAAAACTCACCCGTGTTCCTTCAGTTGCCTATATGCCAGGGCCACGGTAACTCTTTCGAACAAATCTCGTGACCCTGGCAGATGCCTGACGCTTGAAGTATTTTTGGAGAGAGCTCTCAAACAGCTACCTATGGTTGAACTTTTCAAACACACGTACAAAGTTATGTTTTTCACAATTTCATTATGTAGGGACATACTTTAGAATCTTGCTCAAACATTACGGGTCATTAGCATATTTCATGATGACATAAATATTTCTTGTAATCAGAAGATTTATTGAAAACCAATCATAACTTTTGGAACCTCAAAACTTTGTTTTTTGACGCGTTCGAAGTTGAACACAAATCGGAAGTTTTTTACGCAATCTGCAAAAAGTTAGGCACATCCTGACCCCAAAGATCCGTTTTGAGTTATGTGATTGGCAAAACAAATTCTGCATTGACATAGTATGAGGAAAAAAAAGATTATTTTTATTACATATAGCTTGGAAGAGGGGCTTGTAGGTAAATATTAACAACTGCACGGGTCATCCGCTCATGCATGGCCGGGTTGATACGTGGATGGGTGACCATTATTTACATACCAAGACGTGCCTCGGAAAGCACGCTAAGCTGTTTGTCCCAGTTGTCATTTGTGGTATCTTTGACAGTCGTAACGCTCGTCAGAAGCCCAATAGCCTACCAGCCAGTCTTACCAGGGGGTATCATATTACCCAGCTACTGCAATTGCTACATGTTGAACGTCCAGGGCGTCCAGTCAACCCGGATGCAGCTATTTGGTTTGAGACTGCATGCCGACTCTAACAAAGTTTGGAAAATGCTACGCAGAAGATGAAGGCGGTTTATCATTATTATTATTCTCCAGCATAACATTTGAATTAGTGGGAAACATCTGGTCTCTGAGTTACTAATGGTCTAGGCGGAAATCCACACTGCGTTTCATAGTTAGCATCATCGACTGGTGGACCTGTGAGTTTGTTTTGGCCTTCTTCTCAGAGTAGTCAGATAGGAAACACCGACCTCATCTAGTTTTAAAAACACAATTTTCGGGTAAAAATGTTTGTTCAAACCTTCTTGCAGAAATAAAATCATTTATCTATATATATAAAAATGAATCCCTATTTCCCTTGGTCACGACATCACGCGTGAACGGCTGGACCGATTTCACTTTTTTTTTTGTTGTTCTGTTTGTAATTGTCAGGAGAAGGTTCTTATGAAAGAAAAAAAATAAAAAAATTGCGCGGAAAATTAGAAAATTTAAGAACACTTATTTAAGAATACTTAACAACCATATAATAGGACAATGTAAACTTTTTTAATGTAACATTATGACATTTGACATGAATTGACAGAATGCGTGCTCAAATATCATCAAAGAGACAGGACAACGTCTGTCGGGTCAGCTAGTCATATATAAAATCTAATATAGCTACGTCTCTACTTCATCCAATCCAGATGTCAGCAACATACCTAGATCCATTTTAAGATAGCTAGGAAAGCAACGCAAAGCACTCCACTGACCACCATTATGACGTAGTACACTGGCGGACACGAGAAATGGCTCACTATTAAATTGATCATAAAATGTTTTAGTAAGTAAGTACGTTAATGTAATGGGACCTGATGGTAAAGGAAGCATTATGTCAAGTAGTAAGAATAATGGATAGATAGATAGATGCTTGGTTTTAACCGACGTCTAAAATTAAAGGATGTGGAGGAGATGTATGTTTGTATGTTTGCGATCCTCTCAAAAACTTCAGATCTGATTTGGATAGGGTTTTCGTTATTTAAAAGCATATTTATAACGGAAGGTTTTAAGATATAATGTGATGAAGATTTACGGAGATAGGCAATGGAACTATTAAATGTCTATCTCCGAAGATAAAGATCGAATAATTTAGTTTTAGTTAAATTTAGTTAAAGGTAACAACAAAAAAGTGAAAGTAAAAACTTCGGTGTCTATGGTTTTTTTTCGGTTTTGAACCCGACTTCCGTAAAAAGTCATTTATCATTATCATTGTGTTTTTTTTTGGAAGTCTGTTGTTTCTTCGTAAAAAGTTTATGGCTCTTACGCTATGCTTAAGTAAGTGTTGACAGATTATTCACGTTTTAAAGTCAACCGAGCCCTTGATTGTTCATTCCGCTATCTAAAGCTTTATCCCGATTTCTCTAGCATTAGGCTGTCCCCAATTATCATTGACCCATAAATACTGAACCTAAATGAATATTAAAACATAACATGTTAGCTACCCATTTCCGATTTCGGGCAGATAGCCACGTCCCATTACTTACAGTGGTTAGATCTGGCTAGATCCTTGTATCACGCAGATCCGGTTCTAGCCAGATTATATCCGGATCCGTGATTAATTCAGGGATCGGTTCTTATACTTTAACGTTTCCAGCAGTATAGTTACTTACTCTGATTTTTGCTAAGATAAAATATAGGAATAGGTACTTTTTTTGCAAGATTGTGCGGCAAATATTATCTACAGAATAAATTAAACTTTTTGGCTTAAAGGAGAAGCTCCAAAGAAGCGCGCAAATTTAAAATTTTCATAAGTGTTTTTGCAATTTGTAGGTCACTGTCAGGCTCTATGTTGAACAAAATATAATTTGCGACCGTCAGAAATATGGCTTTATAGACTTATAATCATCAATACTACCCTCTGAGTTAATAATTATACCACTATTGAATGAGTTTGACATGAAATAGTCATTCAAATTGGAAAAAAACTATGATTTTTTCTATTTTGAAAATGTTTCGATTTTTTTAACTCCTTTATCTAGTCAAGCTCAGTAATGATTGTCTTTGTTTTATACTGTAACTGAAGGCGAAATATATGTATACTGTTTCTCACACTGAAGTGATATTGTAACATATTATACTTGGATTTTACAAAACTACGGTAAGTAAAAAAGAGATATTTTACTAATAAGGAAGCAACTGTCCAGAACTAGTTATAACGATTGTAGCCCAAGACTTGTTTAAACTAAAAATTCTACCCACATTTGCAACTCCTCAAATGTCTCTAAGAAGTCTATTATTGCTCAAATAAATTGTTTGACTGTGACAAAAATAGATTTATAGAAAACCAGAAAATAAATATTTTAATTTAAAAAGAAAAAAGTTTATTCGTGGTATATCATGCCGAAAAATAACATAAAAAAACAAAATAAAATAACATGTTGGGGGGAAATATTGATCACGTCCACGCCAAACAGCCATCGCTCAGCATAATGCTGCGACCATGCGAGATAAATCCCCAAAGCACTGGTTGTTGGTTTTGCCAAACAAAGTGTGACTATCAAAATTGCGATCAAGGAACCAAGCGCGCAATATGTCACTGTGTCTTAGTTCTGTTTACAAACTTGCAAAAAACCTGGCAAGGTCTGTCCGTCTGTCTTATCTCTTATTATGCAAGTAACAAATGGACCTGACTTGGCGACCAGCCAGCACCACGTTGATAAGTCCTGTGGCCTCGGACATTCTGTTTGTGAGCCGAATTTTTACAGGTCCAATTTGACTTAAAAAGTCGCAGTGCTGTGGGAACGTTTTTTTTTTTTCTTTTATACGTTTAACTAACGAAGCAAAATATTTGAAATATAATTTTAAAAGTAAAGCTAAGAAGACAGGTCTCTGCATTATTTTGCATACTTGCTGGATATGACACATTCATGCAAGGCGTTTAATGAACGTCAAATAACGCGACGAGTCACGGCTAAAATATTTAGTAAAAATTTTCTTTAAGTAATATTTTTCATAATAATATTATGGCTGAAAATTTGCATAATGCTGCATAACCCTTCTCTCTTTCTTTTAATTGACTTCAAAAAAATATTTAGTATCTCAATCAGTTTCCTTTTTTTCAAGTCCGATTTTTGTATAAATATATGTTACTTCAGAAATCCGTCATTTGATATTGATTAAAGATGAAAAAACAAAAATACTACATCGTGTCCATTTTTCATTTCAAACCACATTTGATAAGGAAAAACAAGCAATGTAAGAAGAAAATCTTGTGTACGGTTCTAATCAACCAACGCCTTTATTGTAATCAAGTAATACCAAGGCGACTGCCTGGCGGCATTTTATTGCACTGACTTGTAATGAAGGACCTTCATACCTCCTCTTTCTATTCGCCTCAGTAATATTATATACTAGCTTTTGCCCGCAGCTTTGCTCGCGTTAAAAATAACAATAAACGTAGTTTTGTTTTTCATAAAAAGTATCCTATGTTACTTCTAATACCTCCAAGAATATGTCCACAAAGTTTCATGATGATCGGTTAAGTAGTTTTTGCGTGAAAGCGTAACAAACAAACTTACATTCACATTTATAATATTAGTAGGGATTGTATGTTTGTTTCTTTACAGTATTAGACTGAGATTTGCTCTTACCGTACTAGCATAAACATAACCAGCCTATACTGTTTCCACTGCTGGGACACAAGCCTCCTCTCAATGAGAGGGAGTGGGCCGCAGGCCATGACGGCTCGTTGATAAATGTCACATATCTTCGAAGTTTTTGGGTCTAAGACATGCCGGTTTCCTCATCATATTTTCCTTCACCGTTTCGTGGGCAGTGGTTGTGAAATACCTAAATTACACGTGGGTTAAGCGCCTATTTGAATTCGAATCTACAATTCGTAAGTTGAGGCCGATACCATTGGGTCACCGCTGCTCTATTCAGTGGGACATTAATAGCTTTTTTTTATTTTTTTTACCTTGCAATGCTTGAACTAGGAGTACATTCAGAACTTACTGGCAACGGATGGGATCCAAAAATCGCACGCTATGATATTGCTTACAATGTCCAAAGAAACATAAATCTTATACAGAACATATAAGGAAAACAATCAGAATAATGCACTCTTAAACCAATATAGATTTAACTCCCCATCATTGCCAGTCAGTGCAATAAAAGGGCGACAGGCTGTCTCGTGAGTTTAACTCACTCTGCCTGTGGTTTCGCCCTTTTTTTTTCGTGGGTGGGAAATCATCAAATAACGTCTCCCGCTCTTGGCGGAGCGGGCGGGTGTGCCAGACTTTAACTGACTAAAACCCACCCGTGTTCCTTCAGTTGCCGATATGCCAGGGCCACGATAACTCTTTCGAACAGATCTCTCAACCCTGGCAAGAGCGTCTTACCCTGGGGTATCCGGTATCCAGGGGTGGTTCCACCCTTTCCTACTGTATATAATTATGCTTTCCTAAAAATATTACTGAACACTGTAATATACCGACGGCGCCTCTTTTAGTGGAGCTTACTCGTAAATAATTTTCGGGGGCTAAAAATAATTTATAGCCAAGTGCCCGCCCTTTACCACTTCCTAGTGATTAGCTGGGAAGAAAAACATACATACATACATACAATAGCGCCTTTTTCCCATGGGGGTAGGCAGAAACCACGGAACGCCACCAGCTAATATAAACTGGGAAGAAGAAGTGGCGCAACAAATACTCATTTATTTTATAAGCTGGATTAACACATAATGGGATAATCAACAACCTGCACGCGGAAAAAGCCGCTTGCTAAAGCTGGTGTCAAATAATTTTTCGCTTGCAATATGTACCAACAAAAACTGTGAGACCCACATTGCGTGTTATCCTTAAAAAAATGTGATATCAACCCGAAAACGTTGCGTGAAAACGGCCACAATAATTTTATATTATATAATGAGCATGTTTACGTGTCTTTTAACCCTCGCGGTGAAGGTCGCTGCCCGCATTTCGCTAATTGGATAAGTTCGAGGTGCGGCAGAAACAAACAGTTTAATAAATATGGCGTACATTCGTGTTGTTATTTAGTGTTAAGTAAGTTCTTGTGAAGTTAATATTATAGAAATAGCGTAGTTAGTAAGGCATAATTAAATGAATTAACTATATGTTTTATGTATAGTGTTGGATGTGTTGATGAATTGATTACTATTTCAATTCAATTATTTGTTCTGTGTCTGGGTGTAATTTATCTATAATATATAATATTTAGAAATATATAAGTATACTAGCTTTTGCCAGCGGCTTCGCCCGCGTGAAGGTCGGAAAATATCCCGCGGGAACGTACTACCGGGATAAAAAGTACCCTATATGTTAATCCAGGTTATAAACTATCTGTGTGCCAAATTTCATTCAAATCCGTTCAGTAGTTTTTTCGTGAAAGGGTAACAAACATACACATACACATACATCCATCCTCACAAACTTTCGCATTTATAATATTAGTAGGATTTATCAGTTGTCTGGTTACCATAGTACAAGCTCTGCCTAGTTTGGGATCAGATAACAGTGTGTTGGTTGTCCTAAGATATTTATTTGTTTTATTTGCAATAATAATTGAAATTAGAAATTTATTTAGTCTGTAAGACTCACGGAGCAAATTTGCTCCGTGGTAAGACTGCTTGGGCTGCTTGTATCCAGGCCAGGGCAGCCGTCTTGACTATATCTACTATCATTTTCCCATCTATTTCACGGTCATCATACATACATACATATATACTTTATTGTACACCATTAAAATACAAAATAAAAATAAAAACATTCAATAACTACAAAATATATAATGGGCTATATACAATCTTTTGTAATGTTTCCCTTTCGGGCCTTTCAAGTATATCACTTGATATGATATGATCCATCGCTCGTCGATCAATCGCGCTGCATGCATTTCAGTTTCACGGCATAGTTAAGAGATGCAGTGATGACATTAATTTCAGCATTTAATTGATTCATAACAGGGCATGGTCTCTTTTTAACCGACTTCAAAAAAAGGAGGAGGTTATCAATTCGACTGTATTATTTTAAAATGTTTTTAACCTCATAACTTTTGACTGGGTGAACCGCTTTTGATAAAAAAAAAAAAAAAAATTGAAAGCTGGTGCTTCCCGAATGGTCCCTTTTTAATTTGGTTTCATTTGTATAATGGAATCTATGTGAAATTCTTATAAGTCTTAAATTTGCATTAAGTATTTGCGCGACAAATGAACGAATAACGCGATGAGATTAGTGCGGGGTATCTACTTACTAACTTTTTACAAAAAAATAACAACCGACTTCCTTAAAAAAAGTACTACAAAGTCAAAAATAACTTTAATTTCGGAAGTCGGTGGCAAAAAAACCTTAAATACAGATCCTAAAACACCGAATTCCGAAATTAGTTATTTTTGACTTTGTAGTGTTTTTTTTTACGGAAGTCGGTTGTTATTTTTTTTAAGCAGAAAAATTAATAGGCAAATCATAATTCACCGCCTGTTGGCAAAGTTCAAATTTTGTCAAGATGTCTTACTTCACTTTTCTACTTTACATTATTTGATACAATTGAAATAATTCAATGTGATTGATTTCGGATTGTGGGTACTATCTGAATCTTTCCAAATAAAATGTGTCACACACTCACACACACACACAATCGGCTATATGTTCCCACTACTCAAACACAGGCCTGCTTTCTGTGAGAGAGAGTCGGCCAAAATCCACGACGCGGATCTATTGCGGATTGGTACAAAACATAAAACGTATAGTATTGTTTAATACCGCATAGAAAAGTACGAAAAAGAATTCTATACCTTTTTTAACAAAGCAAGTAATTCCTCTCTCATTTTTAGTTTTTTCATCCTTTCATGTTCAGTGTCGAATAGAGATACTGTGAAAAAAAGGTTTTTTAGTTTTTATTCGCTTGTGTGAAGCGCTGATTGAAAATGTCGACACGCCAGCGATGCAGCGCTGCAGCGTTTTGTAAAACATTTTGTGTGCGGGCGATTAGATTGTGGAATGAACTGAATAATAGTACAACATTTTTGTATTGGATTCTTCTTTCACATTCTTTCTTTCGTTGTGGTTTTGGGAAAGTCGAGTTTAAAGGCTAGCCAGTAACAAAACTTTTTTGAATAGCGATTCATCCTTCAAGAGAGTTAAGGCTCCCGCTGACAAGCGTGACGTGACGGTGCAACACGACTCCGGGGGATCAATTACGGGAAAATATTCTTAGAAATTGGTCACTCAGAATCATGTCGTACTATAGCGTCGTACGCATAGCGACAAATCAAGCTATACATTTCCAGTATAAGCTGACTTCTCATTATACGAAAAGCCTGTAAAATGCGAGGTCAGCTAAAACTGGAAATGTATAGCTTGATATGTAGCCGTGTGTACATGTCTCCCTTTTATCTAAATTACACTCCACATCTTCGTCCTAAACGCTCGACGCACCTTGGACAGCTAATACTTGGTAACGCAGAGTCTACTTGAGCAATCTTCTCATCACGATGGTAAACCCTATCAGCTCTCTTCAGAGCCAGGATCAAATGACTCATCTGCCTTAAAAATTAGGACAAGACACCGCAGAACTGAATATAAACTTAATCACATGCTGAATGAATGCTAATTCTTTCCTAAAATGAGAAGAGAAGTATTTGAGGTTCAAAATTCAAATAATGACGCTCCCGTTCCGTTTGGTGTCATTTCTTCCTGTTGGTGTCGTAAGAGGTGACTAAGGGGCTTACTAGAGAATGGGCAACAGCGTTCTCTATGCATTTTACCACCATACTGCGATCGCCAACCCGCATGTCAAGCGTGGCGAACCCCCTCAAATTTAGGGAGATCCAGCAGTGGCCGTCTTTCGGCTGAAATGATGATGATGAGTAGGTTGATGTAAGATAATTGGCGACATCCACGCTGGCGAAGCCGCAGGCAACGCTTGTACACGATAAACGGGTAAAGACAGTAGTTATCAGTATGAATATTTATGGAAGATATTTATCTATAATAAAGGCCAATGCATGAAGGAATCAAAATCAATGTGAATGAAACCCGCCATTAGCGAAGTTTACAAACCATTATTTATCATTAATGCAATTTGAAATAATGATAATATGCGGGATGGTGTTATGCAATATGAAAGCGTCATCTGCCTACTATTTTCCCAACTATATTGGGGTCGGAATCCAGGCTAACTGGATGCAGCTGAATAGCAGTATTTTACATGGAGCGAGTACCAACCTGATCTCTACAACCCAGTAACTGGATAACACGATACCCCTTGGTAAGACTGGTTGTCAGACTTTCGGGCTTCTGACGACCCGTAACAACTGTTACAGATACACGATCGACAAACAGATTAAAGTACTTTCCGAGGCACAGTGGAGTCTTGTTATGTTGTCGGTTACGCATGTTATGGAGGGTGAGACACAAACAAGTGAGGGTGAGTATGGAAAAGAATATATGTATTTCGAAAAGTCGGCTCCTTAAATACAAAATATGTTGCAAAAATTAATAAACAGTGGGTACATAAATAAAAGTTTGTTCGGACACAATAATTCGAAATACCCTACGTGCCGTACTTTATCTGTGAGGATGATATTCCGCTACAATGTAAAGACGGTCACCCATCCACGGACCAACTGCAGCAAGCGTAGCTTAACCTGAACGATCCTCCCGTGTCGATGTGATTACTTAGCGTCAAGCCCCTCTTTGCTTTGGAAGTATAGGTACCTAATTATAATGACCTCTGTGTGGATGAAGGGGATTATAACACTGTTTTGACGTTGGATGGGTCTAAATGCTTTCGTTTTTATTAGACACTAGCTTCTGCCCGCGACTTCGTCCGCGTTAAATTTCTTGTCCCCCAACCCTTCCCGTCGCGTCGAATCGCCTACCCGTGAGATTTTCCCCGTTTTTGCAACATTTTTCATTACTGCTCCGCTCCTCTTGGTTATAGCATGATATTATATAGCCTTTCTCGATAAATAGACTACCTATGACAAAAATAATTTTTCAATTCGGACCAGTAGTTCCTGAGATTACCGCGTTCAATCAAACAAACAAACAATCTAACAAACAAACTCTTCAGCTTTATAATATTAGTATAGATAGTATAGATGTACGAAGCAAAGTCCTAAAAAAAAATATCGCTTGCTAAAAGGCCATTCGTTGAATCTCGACATGTGTACCAGATCAGTGTTTAACATCTAAACTGTGTGAACACGCAGCTGTGCTACTTCTATTGACCATGAAATCCTGGGTTAAAGGTCTATTCTGTACTTTAAATTAATTATATTTGTTTATTTGAGTTCACTTGTCTTTTTAACCGACGACGATAAAAACCGAGGAGGTTCTCAATTCGACGCGTATATATTTTTTGTTAATGTATGACCACGCATAACTTTTTACATAGAAGTCCGGTTGTGATATTTTTTTTTTTTTTGATATGGACTGTCTTTTGTGCCAGTAAATCTTTATTCTTTCGTTCCTTATATAAGCTAATCTACATTGTACTAATATTATACATTGGTAACATTTGTGTTTATATGAATCTTTGAAACTACTGATTCGATAAAGAAAACTCTTTCTCTGATAAAGGGTTTTTTTTATGGGTAATCATCAAGTGACTTCTCCCACTCTGGGAGGAGCGGCAGGGCGTGTCAGACTTTTACTGACTAAAACCCACCCTTGTTCCTTCAGTTGACCATATGCCAGGGCCACGGTAACTCTTTCGAACGAATCTCGTGACCCTGGTAGGCATCGGTCCCAGCAGACCCCTTCAGTATTGCTGACATCTCTTTGAGGCGCGCGTGGAACACTACGCGTCGTCTACCCGAGCCTGGTCCTTACCGGGCGGCGAGCTACCCATTGCTCGCCGTCCGCAAGCCCGCGAGTCAATTGTGTAGCATTTTCTCTAAAGGGTTTAGGTAAAATGCTTCACAATTGACGAGTATCATAGGGTAAATTTTAGGTAAAAGATAAAAAATTTCACGTTGCCTAATAATTAATTTACTTTGTGCCTCTAGCATGCACCGGTCCTGATCGATTGTAAGTTGCACACAATTCGTGTGTTCCATCGATTTTGTTGTGAGCGGCGGTAATTGCCGTAGCTCTACCAATTAGGGTCGTTTATTTTAGTTTTATTAAGTGAGTATATCTTCACGTTTTGCTTTAAATCGGTTAGCAAATAGAAGCGCTGATCATACCGACTGAGGTAAATTTGGATAAAAAAAATGTGTATATTGCAATAACGTGGTTGAAGTCTCGTATGAATAATAGATATAATAATCATCATATTTCATGAAAAGTCATAAAAAGTTACGATTATATGCATAATAAAATATTAATTAGAGCAGGAAGAACATCGAAATGGGTCAAATTTGGGACGCCCGCACTTCTAGTGTTAAGGTACTACAGTCATCCAATCTTCTATTTGGCTGCAATAAAATAGACACTTATTCCTCAAAACGGTCAAATATCCGTTACTAAAAAAGGTATATTATTTCAGTACATTCTTGTACCTGCCCAAACAAAGATGAAACAAGAAAACTAACCACATTATAACACAAAAAATACTACCATTATCCTCAAAGCCACGTTTAAGTCAGAAGCGACAGCCCAAACTGAGGATAAACTCAATAATTTAAACTTAATAGCGCTTTATATTGCATAACTTTATCGCCCAAAAAGACACTGAAATTTCAACTCTAACACGAAAAAGATACGGTGTATTTTCCTTTGTTGAATGACGAGATAATTCATGTGGGTAGTTTGATGCGACAAAGGGCACTTGTCGCGAAGAGTCTCAGCGACGTTGTTACACCAGCGAATGTAGGGTTACATGAAGTTATATCTCATTTTGTGAGAGCGCTTACAACACAATTGATGTTCAACTTCTGAAACATTTTGTTTTTTTTTTGTTTTATGACCATTTTAGAGGGTACTCCAAGAGTAATTTCTGTTATTCGTGTCGAGTGTGCTTGAAAATAAAATGTGCAACTGGAAAAATACTTTATTCAGATAGACTCCATCTACTCCTGAACCTCTTTTTTGTTGTGCCAAGCTCTACGCTCATGTGCTAGCCTCATCCAAGTTCCATTTACGTAGATAACAATCTAGTCCCTTTTATGTTACTTATTTTTTTTTCCGTTATAAGGAGATCCTTCTATTAGGATGTTTTTTCGGGTTACTTTTAATGAGTGGCAACCGTTAACCATACAAACAATATGGATACCATACCTACTGCAGACCAGTTCTATAATCACGACGGTAAAGATCATTTTTGAAGTGAAAATTTGATCACTGAAAAGTGAATGAAAGTGAAACGTTACGTTCCGATTGGTGTCGCTAACTCGGGTATTAAAAAAAAAAAAAAAATATGCTCAGCGTTGCCTATGCTCGGCGTTGAATCGCGTATACGCGGCTCCAATGGCCAACAGCCATGTTTAGTGTATGTTTTCATTTCTATCGTGTAACATAAGCATACTGTTTTTCTTTAAAGAAAAATGCTCCAAATTTTGATTTCTTTAGAAACCCGCATGTAAAATCGTCCACAGACGATTAATAAACCATTTAACAACAGAGAGATCAAACGGATACTTTAATATAATATAATTCTTCTCTTTTTATCGAACAATGCCTCGAGAGGCTTTGTTAAAGACCGCCTTTTTGACGGCCTAGTTATTGGAAGAAAGTCTAGACATTTAGAAAATCTAAGTAGGTAATCTTGGAGCAAAAGATTCTTAAAGGATGATTAAGTTTTTTAATGGTATACGCGTACGCAGTGATAATAACCTAAATAGAAAAAAAATACAAATTACTGTTTGAAACTTATGAAATCTACAACTTCATGATTTTGCATTTCAGGATAATATTTTACATTATCATATAACTTAAAAATTCTGGACAATAATATCTCAGGAACCACAATTTTCAAATTCTAGGTTAAGTGTGATCTTCAATTAAATACGTTCAATTAAAGTGTTAAATAATTCTTAGAAAATAATTGTTGTCGTTGAATACAACAACGAAAGAGGCAATAACTGTTAAGTTTTAAAAATAAAGCCGAAAAATATCGATATTAAAGTAAAGTGTCGACCTAATTAGAATAGAATTCAAAAGCAATTAAATTCGTCAATTTAAAATTATAAGCCTGTGATTCTGTTCTATTAACCCCTAAAATAAAGTGTTAGTTTGTAAAGTGTTGAGACTCTTCAATTGTTGGGGACTTGCTAAAGTGTTGGGGACTCACTAAAGCGTTGGGGACTTATTAAAGTGTTGGGGACAACTAAAGTGGTTCTTACTAAAGTGAAGAGTGGCAATTGGAAAAAGGCTTAAGCGAGGCATCAAGATGGCGTTCGCGGCAGCTCGTATGATTCTGAAGGACAAGAGGCGGAAGGCATCAAAGGAAGACTTCAGGGACCCGAGAAACAGAAGCAAGGTACAGCTAAAATATTTCTACTACAATATTCATCAAAATTAGGATGAGATGTTCCATAACAAATAATAATTGCATAAGATGAAATCAATACGAATTATTATTTTAATTTAAAGAAAAAACCTACAGTATAGTCAAGTGATATCTAATGTGAGTTTTACTACACCAAAGTTAGCACAAAGTTTCATAACACAATTCCTAAAGTAACATTTGCTGGTGCTAACGTCAGTAGATTTACTACCTAATTAGTAGGCAGCAGGTGCGTTTGCCAACGGTTTATCCAATCAGGTGGCAGGTAAATAATTAATTGCCTAGAATACGTAGAGTATAGGGAGAACTTGTACCTCTACTATTAGTATGCATTTGAGATTTACGAGATTTGCGGTTCAAATTAGTCTAGATGAAGTTTTGAACTGTAGATTGAAACTTAGGTAAACTTAGGTAAATGTTGTGATTGTATTTCAGATTTTGATTTCAATTTTACGGATGCAATTCGTTCTAGAAATTTTGACAGATATTATAACTTGACATTTTTTTTGTTTTGTATTTTTATTGAAGAACCTCTTTGTTAGAAGCAATGCATTGTCCCATAGTTAATTGGAGATTTTTGGTATCTGCTCACAAAATAACCAAAATTTGTGTTAAAGCCAGTCATTTTTAATACAATAACTGTGCACTTTCTTTCTAGCTCTTCTCTATAAGAAACAAAACAATTGGAACCGTTTACTTTCTTTCTTTAATCAACCCTCAAAATGCGCCCGGGCTTTGGGGATAAGAGTTGGGATTGTGGGATTTTTACCTCACTAAAACCTCCCCGGTGGTCACTATCTACACAAGTAACGTACCCCACGTTACCTCTAAAAAGACCGATTCGAAACCCTCTGTGCAACGCCGGTTAGAGTACAATTCTGAAGAAAATGTCTCCCCGAAACCTAATCTGTGTGTAAAGTGTGCGAGGCAGCACGTGCCACCGTGCGCCCTTTACCTGATGCCATTCAGTGGGTGGAAACGTGTACCTAGCTTCTGATATTCCAGGAGTGCCCAGTGTCCATGTAGCTTTATTTAAAATAAATTATTTAGATTTGGATTTTGATGTTAAGGCTTTTAAGCTATATTTATGTGATTTATTCAAAAAGCTATTACAGTTATTCAGGATTTCTACTGGATTCTTCCGTCATAATATTATATGTACCCATTTCAAAAACGTTTTTAGAAACACGTTAATGTAGAAAAGTTAATCTCTTTCCATTGTTTTATACCATCAACATCGTTACTGTTTTTTTTTTAGATTTCACCGGGTTAATATGTTAATAAACATAAAATCGGGCTTTTTATAACATTTAGTGGGCGTTTGAATGAAATATAAACGTAAAAAAGTAATGGTAGCTTGCAGTGTATAATTTCAGATAGGTTCATTAGTACGGCTCGTTCGGAAATTGCTCATTAAGCCACGTTGAACTTCACGGATAAATAGGGCGCCTGTCACACGGTTCTGTGCCGAGTTAGTAAAAGAAAAAGTTTGAATAATGACTTGTTTTTATTATATGTATGTATCAAATTATGGCTATATAATAACAGATGCATGGGTCGATTGAAGGATAAACTACGATTGCCGAGGAAATATTAACTGATTCAGTAAGTCAGTTAATATTTCACTTTCAGAACAATAAACACAGTGCAATGCTAATGACATTCACGCGTAACGTTCTAAATTCGGGCAAACCAATCGTTTTGCGTAGGCGAAGTGGAAGTCTGCATCGGTTTGTTGCCCTCACAAGACCGGCTCCTCTTTCAGTTACTTCTCTCCCCACGACTCTGCCCACGTGCCGCCCCACTTAACGACCGCGTCAAGGCGTTTAATAATAATAATCAATTCAGAGATATTTTCGCTCAACTTTTATAAACTGCGACAAATAACAGAAATTGTTACACTTCGGTGTGCCACACGGCAAAGTACTGCTAACTCGCTTGTTCCCAATCTCTGCATGGAATAGGGAATCATTATAAACTAAAGGTAATGAGTTTTTACCTTAAATGGTTTTCTCTTGTTACCAAAACTGAGTTATTGGTAGTCTTTAGATGGTGCTTGAGTTGAGACAGGCTAGACACAAGCTTCTAAAGAGTACATTTAGTAAAAAGTATCTCGTTAGATTGGTAAGAACTGATGAAGGATACTAGGATAGGATATAGAATAAGATTGGTAAGGACTGATGTACCGTGTGGTGCCGGACGTAAAGAATAACACCACCCTATTTCTTCCCGTGGGTGCCGTAAACGGCGACTAAGGGACTTACTAGAGAATTGGCAGCAGCGTTCTCTGTGCATTTTACCACCATACTGCGATCGCCAACACGCCTGCCAAGCGTGGCGATTATGACAAAATCCCCCCAAATTGGGGGATGCCTAAGTCCAGCAGTGGACGTCTTACGGCTGAAATGATGATGATGATGAAGGATAGTAGCATTTGTTATTCGAGAGGTTGTGTAAACAAGTTTAAATGCATTAAACATAGTTTAAAGTTAGAATACAGATAGAGTTCAATATCAGTAAATTTTAGGGTTTTATTCTGAAAGGAATTAATATAACCTTTTATTATTCAGCTAATATTCCACCAATAATTACATAGGTACATCGAATCTAAAGTTCAGGGTTAGTATCAAAACTTGGACTGATACAAAACAAGCGAATAACCTTCAACATCTAAATTTATCCCATAATTACAAACAATTCGAATCTAAGCCGACTTTTACCAAATCCTACACCATATTTCGCTATTCCCATTCAAATCAGACTTCCAACAAGAATGAATACATTTTACCGAAATCTGAGCCTCTGGGGAATCAAAAAGTCGGCCGGATGAATCGCAACTGAACCGGATAAACGGCTGAATTGCCGGACCGGCGCTTCGGACTAGCCGTATCGATTGCGGCCAGAGGGGAAAAGATTGGTAGCTGGAGTTTGAGTACTTTAAAAGTTTACAGAAGTTTGCTCTTATGTTTTTACCTACTAGTTTATGTAGGTACAATCTGTATTCTTTTGTGCAAATAGTGCAAAGGGTGGGCACCTAATTTATGGCCTATCCTTCATCTGTAGCTTAGCAGGTCGCTCTTACCCCTTTATTTAATCCGCAGACAAGCCAAATGTAAAGTTACAAATATTAAAAAATGGTTGTCGTTTCTTCAGTTTCCAGAAAACCCAACTGCCATTATTATAGGCTATATCAAGCTTTGTTCCTAGAAGCCAAACATGCGATCGGAAATATTGACTAGTAAGCAGTCTATTGAAGACAGTGGTGGCCCAGTGGTAACGGTCGCTATTTAATAGTTGGTACCGTGTAGTGCCGGACGTAAAGAATAACACCACCCCATTTCTTCCTGTGGGTGTCGTAAAAGGCGACTAAGGGACTTACTAGAGAATAGGCAGCAGCGTTCTCTATGCATTTTACCACCATACTGCGATCGCCAACCCGCTTGCCAAGCGTGGCGATAATGGCAAAGCCCCCCTAATTGGGGAAGGCCTAAGTCCAGCAGTGGACATCTTACGGCTGAAATGATGATGATGATGATGATCTTTTCAAGAGGGAGTGGGCCATAATCCACCAAGTGGGCCCAGTGCGAGTTGTTAGATGTCACATGTCTTCGAATGTTTGGTCCAAGGACATGCCGGTTTCCTAACGAGGTTTTCTTTCACCGTTTTGAGAGCAGTGGCGTTATTTTTTTGTTTTTCACAAAGTAAAGCGCCGCGTTCGCAGGTTCGAACCTGCGAACTATGGCTTATAAGTCGGGACCGTTACCACTGGGCTGACACTGTTCTGATAAAAGCATTTCTCTGTGTAAATTATTTCATTACGATTGCTCTTAAAATGATGCTGTTTAAGCTTCGATCGACCCTTGCCGCTGTTATTATTTAGCCACGAGACCAAATAAAAACCCATATCATCATAGTTCGTTAGTTACGTTTTTGGGTTTAAATGGTTGAAGAAAGTTTGTCAGCGAATCGCCGAATCTTTACCGTATCGGTCACTTTCTGGATGTAGATTTTGACTTACAGGAAAAGTCTAGTGATTAAGTCACAAGAAAAATTGTTTTGGTATTTGATAAAACTGTTTCCACTAAGTTTGCGAACAGTCTAAGCCACTGGCAGCTTATAGTTTTCTATTATTGTAGCTATTTCCTCACATGCATTGATATACTGGGATAATATTATATTTGTTCCGATCACGGATGCGACCTACTTGCGGGCATGTTGGCATTATTGACAATAACGTCTATTACAAGTATTTATTGTTGTTCACAAGTTATATTGTGTAACAATAGATTATGTTTTATTTCTGTATTAGATAATGTTTGGATTTTTAGACTTATTGTTGTTGATTCTACACGTATTTTCGAAACGAATATGGGTATATTACAGGAAACACATGGGTTAAAGCGTGTCCATGGAGATTCTTGTCCGTTCTTCTCCTTAAGAACCTACTACGGTTTGGAATGGGCGACTATTTAGAATTCTTTGTGATTGATCGACCCCTTGATGGTTCAAAAGTGCCTGTAATTGGTTTATTGAAACAAATGCTTCGAGTTTGACTTTAAGAGATTTGATCTGAGTATTAATTATATGCTTACTTGAATACAATTTGATGTTTTCGTTTTCTTGGAGCTCTGGATGGGAAGTGGCCTAAAAGATCATTTGAATGCTATTCCTTCAAGTAGTATTCCACCCACTTTTTGAGTATTTTAGTAGAACAGACTAAGGATAAACCAGGTCCAACCTGTCTCTTGCTGCCCCCTACCAGTGACTGCTTAAGCCGAGGTCCGCACCCCACCTGGGGTTGCCCTTAAGTCTTAGTCGCTTTAGTTTTTAAGTATTATAAGCCCCGGCTGGAGGCCTTAAATTAACTTTTAAGGAATTCGCGGGAAAGACCGGTTAAGTAGTAACAGCCTTAATAGGCTAACTACGAGATGCCAAACAAAAAATAAAAAAATAGAACAGTCTACGAGTTTCAGTGGTTAGGGCTCCAGAGAGATGAACATATTCTGTTCTTTCCAACAACTTACAACAAAACCGATCAATCGACCTGTGTAGCTGTGACACAAGCCCCATCCAGCTCGTGAAGCTATGTTCTGTATATTATCTATCTACTTATTATTTATTTAGAAATATATAAGTATGTTTATCAGTTGTCTGGTTACCATAGTACAGGCTCTGCCTAGTTTGGGATCAGATAACGGTGTGTTAGTTGTCCTAAGATATAATATAATAATATACTTAACATATTACCTAAAAAGCTGAAGAGTTTGTTTGATTGAACGCTGAATCTCAGGAACTACTGGTTCGAATTGAATAATTATTTTTGTGTTGAGTAGCCTATTTATCGACAAAGGTTATAGGTTATATAATATCACGCTGCAACTAAGAAGAGCGGAGCAGTAATGAAAAATGTTGCAAAAACGGGGAAAATCGCATGGGTAGACGATTCAACGCGACGGGAAGGGCCCGGAACAAGAAATTTAACGCGGGCGAAGTCGTGGGCAGAAGCTAGTTATTATAATAAATGGTCATGCCCAAGAATCCCTTCTACTAATCCTATGGTAAGTGCCAGTACATCCCCCTTATAGGCAAGGGGTGGCGAATACAAACAACTATCAAATTTCTTCAGGGACATACATCTGACCTTGAGATAAGCCAACCTTGATAGTTTTCCTGTTGTTTCCTTTACCACCATTCTTATGGAGTTGGTCTGGTATAAATCTTGCTTTGGTAAATATGCGCATTTATATATTGTGGTAATATTCTTATGTATGTATTTTGTAAATGATAGTGTCTTTATTAGTCGATAAATGAACGGTCAAAATTATTTTGGCTCTTGAAGATAGAACAGCTATGTGAACATAATTCAGCATTGCATAATATATGTAAGCTGCCACGCCTTGTATGCCAGGAGGCTTTTATTTTGGTATCGTGCTATTTTTACGGATTTATTTAATTTTTTGTTTGATTATAGTTTTCATTTTATTGTTGGTATATCGGCTTGGCTAGCTGACATATATGGCAAATAATTGTGTCTCGTATGGGACTGTCTTATGTAGTTATGACGTTCGAAAAGTGCTGATCACCTCACCTTAATTTAAATAAATGACTTTTGATTTTGATTCTGATTTTAGAACAGATTTGTCTTGCTCAAACACAACGGTTTTTGCTTCCGAGTACCTATGCACCATCATTATTTTCATTTAGAGATTATCTAGAGACTCAGGTCTTCGCATAAATTTATTCAACGATAGTTCAATTGACGCGAAGCTGAGATCGTGAATGCATCATGCTGTGTGAAATCTAAAGTCTATTGCCTTGGGCTGTAGCGCCTGCCCTAAAACCTTACTGACCTGCTTGGCTCATATTTCCACCCCTATATGAGCAATTATCGTTTAAATCCTATACCAAAGAAGGTCTACTACTTCTAGCTCCCACGAGGGGCCTAAACTAACAAGTCACAGTGTGTAAGCAGAAAACCGTTCCGTTTATTGCATGTTCAGTTATTAGCAGTTCCGTGCCGCATCCGGCTAATATCCGGCAGTGGAGGCCGAACTTCCGAACTGACGGACGGCCTACCGCGTTGCATGAAGGATGGGAAGTGTGGTTTATGCTTTCCTATCTTATTAGGATACATAATCAGTATACCAATACATATTTATGTACATTAAATAAATATTTGGGACTAAGTAATAACAGTCATACGGGTTGATCGTTCAGGTTAAGCTACGATTCCCGCGGTTGATCCGTGGATGGGTGACCATCTTTACATACCAAGACCCTTCTGTGCCTCGGAAAGCACGTTAAGCCGTTGGTCCCGGCTGTCTTTCGTAGATCTTAGACAGTCGTTACGGGTTGTCAGAAGCCCGAAAGTCTGACAACCAGTCTTACCAATGGGTATCGTAATACCCAGTAACTGGATTGTCGAGTTCAGATAGGCAGTTGCTCCATGTATAATACTGGTACTCAGCTGCATCCGGTTAGACTGGAAGGCGATCCTAACATAGTTGAGAAAAGGCTAGGTAGATTACATAAAATAAATATTAATTTCAACACGACTACTGTAGATGAAGGTTTGTATTTCCTTGTTCTGTTGTCACGTAGTGACTACTATTTTTATTTTATTTGCCACGTCTTAGAATAATATTTATAAGACATTTTAGATAAATTTTGACCTGAACTGAGCAATCAGGTGGCCTTATAAGTGCAAATTGCCAGATTCTTTACTAATCTCAGTTCTATTTTGTTCTGTGCAACATTAGTCGACGTGACACGGACGTAATAATATTATGAAGGGACTTTTTGGCGCATTGGATTTTCATTGTACTGCTTAATGCTGAGAGTAGAAAATCGAACGGTTTGGTTTTTCGAAGCGTTGAAATGCATTCTGTTGGTTTCTCAATGTTTGGTTCAGTGCCGAGAGTTGAAAATGCCGCAAATCCCCGCGCGATAAAATCCATTCACGTTATGTTTATATCAGAATGAAATTCAACTTATGCCATCAATATACATAGGTCCTATTCAGTACAAGGATCTTTTTGCCCATGGCGACGATCTGAACTAAAGCCACCATCGTATGTTTTTAATACAAAACCTGTGAAAACTTCATCTTACGTCACCAACAACGCCCTTTTTTTTGTGTGTGGGAAATCATCAAATGACTTCTCCCGCTCTAGGGTGGAGCAGAATGGCGTGTCAGACTTTTACTGACTAAAACTCAACCGTGTTCCTTCAGTTGACCATGTGCCAGCGCCACGGTATCTCTTTCCAACAAATCTCGTGACCCTGGCAGGCATCGGTCCTAGCAGACCCCTTCAGTTGCTGACATCTCTTTGAGGCGCGCGTGGAACACTACACCCTTCTTTTAATGTCTTTTAAACACCAAAAGATCTTGTACTTCGGTAGATACTGCCTTTTTTGTCGAGCTACACCGTCAGCCATCCATTCTACCTATACCCGAAAATTAAACAAGTTGGCAGATTTATTTGTTTCCAAAGATGTCCCTCGATCGTGACCCAATTCCAAGATCAAGAGATTGAATGATATATCACAGTAATTAGTAAGGATTTGTGGGTTTCTTGCGGCAAGTAAACAGTATCGGACATATTGGAGGATTCAAAGGGAAATCCATTTGATTGATAACTGTGCTCTGTATACAATTGGTATTGGAAGGCAAATATGTTTTGTTTACTTCTAAATAATTCAAGAATTGTTTATAAAGGAAATACGAAGAAGTAGAATTCACGTACAAATACAATTGACATTATGGAGTTCAATATGTCAGCCATCGGAATTTTACTACTTTCGTTTGCCCTAGGGGGGCTCGTGGCTAAATAATACGAGCCAAGTAGTGGTCGACTCCTGGATGGATGACCATCTTTAGATCCATTACATATCGGTACCCTTCCGCCTCTCGGAAAGCAAGATTTGCTGGTTCCACACTCATTCTCCATTGGGGGCCATCCAGAAATTACGTCACACGTTAAGGGGGCGGGAGGGGGTCAACGAATTGTGACATTGTGTGTCAATTGGGTGGGAGGGGTCCTAAATTTTGTGACGTCACATTTCAAAATCGTATATACATATTCAAAGTACTATTAAAACACGAAATATGAAAAACGAAAGAAAAATTTAAAAAAAATTCAACGTCTAGATGGAAAATTGCAAAATATGTGACGTCACACTAGGAGGGGGGTCTCACAAATGTAACCAACTGTGACAAGGACGAGGGAGTGGTCTAAAAATCATGAAATTCGTGTGACGTAATTTATGGATGGCTCCTTGGCAGTCGTTACAGTCAGAACCCCAAAAGTCTGAAAATCAGTCGTAACAAAGGTAACGTCATCATCATTATTATTTCAGCCAAAAGACGTCCACTGCTGGACATAGGCCTCCCCCAATTTGGGGGGGTTTGCCATAATCACCACGCTTGGCAGGCGGGTTGGCGATCGCAGTATGGTGGTAAAATGTATAAAGAACGCTGCTGCCTATTCTCTAGTACAAAGGTAACGTGTCACTTAGTTACTAGGTTGTAGAGGTGAATTTGGTAGTTGCTCGATGTGAAACACTGGTTGGTACTCAGCTGCATCCAGAAAGACATCAACATAGTTGTGAAAAGGCTTGGAAGATTGATCTCGCTTGCGCTGTATCAGAATCCACACTACATTTCTGCCTACCCCGTTTGGTTTGCTACAGGCGAGATTGTGTTGTTTTTCTTTGTTTCCATAAAAAACCACACAATTCTTCTGCATGTTTTATTCACGGGTATCTACAAGACTCTAATACCATTAAAACAAAACCTTATGATCTATTTTGGAGAGTAACCTTTGAAGTGTCCCGTAAATGTCCCTTGGGATGTCGAGACACATCACAAACTTTGAGTGACACTGACAGTTGACACTTGTTGACATCGGATGTCAGGAGGATGTCAGGAGACTTTGTTCTGGTAGAGCATTAGTTTCAACAGCTACTCTGTTTAAATCTAGTTACTGTTATCAAGTTTGGTTTCAAGAGAATTGACCAGGATGCACCGACTTCTGTTCTGTATATGTGGATCATCCTTGAAATTCCAAATAATTTTATAATTATGACATAACAGACATTGGTACTTAATAGTTAAAACGATAGATAATCCTGTCGTTTTGATACTTTCCTTGATGATTTATTTATGTAGAAATCATGCAATTTTGTGATAAACGTTTTGCCTTGAACTACTGGTCTAAAGGCGGCGATCCCAGAAACTTTTTAATCAGTCACTGTTATGAAACTGATTCTTTGAGCAAAAAAAAAAAAACATAGTTGCATAGCACAAACTGCACCCTAAATGCGTACCGTAGATACTGTAAATCAGATCTTGAATCCTTTTCAAGGAGATTGCTAAACCATTGCTTTAAATGTTAGAAAAAATTGTCAGCTCACCAACATAATAACGCCATGAATGTCTCTGAACTGCCAAAATGCAGGCTATTTCTACCGTTAGAGTATTACGCAATTACCCCCTTGAAATACTTAAAAAAATAAGTTCTAAACAAGCGAAAACAAATGAAACTCTAACAAAACAGACTAAAGTTCCTACTGTCAACACAACATCATAACTTTGTGAGTGTCATGACATTTTTTGACAGCTGTCATCCTTAGGGAACATGAGGGATGATGGCGGAATGCCAGCGGGAATCGCTCGCTATCGATTTGGAAATTACACGAGTTACGTACTTTGAAATGTAATAAAAAGTTACGTTTGAGTGTTACATAAAACTAAATGAGATTTTGATGATGTTCATATGGTTGGAAGATTTCCGTTTGATGTATTTCAACATTGGTAGCTAGGATAATGATCAAATCAAATGTATGCAGTATGTAACCCGCCCATCTAGCTCATACGCGCCTAATCGTGAAACGATTGCCTACGTACGCACCGACGTAAAAACATTACGGCGAAATTTAATCGTGCACTGCCTTTAAACCTAACAGAGTGGATCCAAGCGAGTGAAAAAAACAATGTGTTGGATTTTTAACTCTTGGCTCTAAGCTGTGCATTGAAAATCCAATTTATGAAAAAATATTCGTGCGAGATTCTAATGCTACCTACCGCTTCTACCGGAGCGAACTGAAAACCAGAAGACCGTAGGTGAAGTGAGATAGCATTTCATCGGATTTTAGGATTTGACATTATTCACGGCTCAATTCTGACTCATTACATCGGCTGGTTCTTTTAAGGTAACTAGCATTATACTAGAAAAATCCCACATAGTTTACATAAGTAATTTTATATTGAATTAAAGCGATTTCCTATCCACAAGGTAACAACTTTATTTTGATAACAATATAACACTGCCTCGACTACCTCGTTGGTCTAGTGGTAGCAAGCGCTACTACTGGGCATGAGGTCTTGGGTTCAATTTCGGATTTTCCATCTGGAATTCCTCATTCAGCAGCCCAGAGTCTGAAATCTGTGCCCGATGGTGGCAATAGGCTCACCCGCTGTTACATTAACAGAACTGGGGTAAATGGGTGTAATATTAATACAACTCTGCCTATTTCTTTTGGAAAACAAGCCGAGAAGTTAAGATGTTTTTTTAACTTTTGGAAAACGATTTAGAAAGGGAGTCTTTTCCTTTTTTCGTATTGTCGGTATTGCTTTTGTATTTTTTATTAATCCTTCCGTGCAATGGTGGGGAATATGGTTATTTTTACGACTGAATGGTTATTTCCGACACTTTTTGAAATAGTAATAATATTTCATGAACGGAAACGTCTTAAATATAATTTAACTAATTGTGTTTATCAAACAGGGTGTTTTTTCAAAAAAATTAAACAGAAAGTCACGTTCAAGGCCGCTGTAAGCTTCAGGCCTATAATTTAGGCCTGTTTGGCCATCAAATTGGACAGTGTCTAATTCACTTTAGATTTCTATATTTTTGTACTAACTTTTGCCAGCGAAAGAAATAAGTATAATAACATAGAACACCAAATTATCTTCATAATGAAGTCCTTTATTATTATTTTTAAAGAAATAAGTATAACCTAGAACACCAAATTATCTTCATAATGGAGCCCTTTATTATTTGTAATATAGTTAATTTCCAAATGTCAAGTTATATATTCTGTCAAAATATTTAGGGAGCCTCGTTCGAGATCGTTCCTCTTTCAGCGTGATGAGAAAATTATCTACAACGTGGCATACGTGCAGGTAGGTATCTTATTCCAAACGGAACAAAAAACATAAACGAAAAATCATTTAATTTTGATAAAAACACATTGCGCGAATAGGACGAAGAATATTTTCCCAAACGCTTTCAAACAAATTAGGAGGAGGAAAATTCATTTCCTCATACAAGGTTTATGCGAAAGGACAAAATATGAATAAATAATAATATTCTGATGGAAGAAAATTGTGTGGCCAACGAAAACTCTGCAGGGAAACTTGGAAAATTGAAGATTTGAACCGATTTTCTTGGATCATAGTGGATTTACTGTGCTAACTTTAGGTAAACTCTGATATTGGAAAATGATATAGTGCCTACGTAATGCATATTATATGGAACATGTCTAAGTTACTTTGAGATTGCATGGTAAACGAGAATATATTTTTAGTAATATACGTAAAACATTTAACAGAAAAAAAACAACTATTGCATTAAAACGTCTCTCTAGAAAATGTTGTGTGTTATATTTTAAATATTTGATGTCCTTAAATACAGGTTGTGAAAATATCAAGAACGAGTGATTCTCTGCGTCGTTAAGGATATCTTTACACCCATTGTAAAGAGGATACTAATGTGTATATCTTTACATGTATTTTTCCGAATAAATAGGTTTGTAGACATTAAGTTTCTCATTACTTATTTACGGCAGCTAAACATGTTAAGTAGTAAAGACTTTAGCTAAATGGATGATTGTTTCGTTGAATGTGGATTAATTCAAGACGTTAATTTCTTTGTTGGTTTTAACATTTCTGTTTCAGGTGTTCCAGTGTTATAACATAACCACAGTTAAAGACTTTTAACGTTAACTTGTACACTGACATCCGCCATTACCGTTCGACGCAGAATGATTATATGTCTCTATTGTATGTAAATGTTGCTGATCGTCTTGGCAAATGCTTTAAATGTTAATATAGTGCTCTTTACATTTTGTTTACAATTATAAGTATCAACAGGACAAACGATACATATGATTGTGTATTAATCTTTAATGTGATTATTGGAATTTTTTCTAAGTGCGTTATTTTTGACAAAATCTTCACGAAATCGGGAATATTTTTCATCAATTCGTCTTTCGGAGCCAAAATTTAGTACGCAAGTAATTTTTAAATTAGAAACTTCTTTTAATTTTATCTGTTTTCGCAACTAAAACACTTTTTCAGCACAATAATTTCCAATTTTGTCAAACAAAGCGCACAAAATTTTATCTTAACTTTTTCTTGATTTTTCTCACAATTACTTGTAAAGAGTCACTTAAATGTTGATTGTGAACTACCTATCTTGCTTCCCTCTGGCGGTATGACTACTAAAACTCACTGTTTTTCTGAACTTTCTATTTACACAAACAAACAAATTGCTTGCATTTAAATGTTATGTGTTTTGGAGCTCAATTTGGTAATTTGAAATGCAATTCGAGAAGTAAATTGCAAAAATAACGAGGAAAGTAACTCATGAGGAAGTAAATATGAATAATAATCTTCCTCGTGGGAGCTTTAAAGATCATAATTAAGACCATTTAGTACAAAGAGTTCTGAATAATAATATAATGATATCGTTTTGTGCATTCAATTTTATGGTCCTAACCACCTACGCTTTTAAAAGGACTTATTCCTGAATTGCCTTCAAAATACCAAGTTTAGCTCCTATATCTGTGCATAAAAACGTTTGACTAACTGTTTTCTGTGTGCTCGACCAACAAGATTAGAAATGCTGCACAATCTGTCTCCTTCTTCTTACGCTATGCACATAGATGCACTAACAAGCTGTTTGAATGTTAAAACGCTTCTTAATATAATTTAAATTATTTCAAATTCATATTACTGATGGATTGCTGGTCATACAGAAAAACTATGTTATTGGTATTTCATGAGAAATTTTGGTAATGGATGATAGTAAAAAGAAAAAAAGGTAATCAATAAAAATAAGGAAATTGCATTTGTTCTTTTGAAAGATGAAAGGAAAAAGTTTCAATTATAGGTAAATATGATTTTTTAACGACTAACGAGAAATGACATTGCTCGCAATACTGTTAGTAGCGATACTTTAGCGAACGATAAAAAAAAAAAGATTTAAACAAAATATTTTTCGCTTTAGACACTAAATCATCCCAATGTGACAATTACGTGGCTTATGGAGACATTAATTCTCTAACAGTAGACAGTAAAATGGTACTACCAAGAGTATCTTAAAATAAAATTTTATTGGATAAAATATTAAACATAAGAAGTTTAAAAAGAACATACTGTTGAATAGAAATTTTCTGATTTAGCTACAATTAATGATAGAAATAGATGAAAAGAGTGACGAAATTATCTAACATACAATTTAAGAAAAATGCTAATAATGAAGCAATAATTTGGACCAGGTGATTATGGCTATCACATAATACTGTCAATTATGATATTACTTCCTAACGCAAACTCGGAAACATCATTTTCAATAACAGAAATGATTGATGCAGTAATACATTTAGATATCACAAACTTTTTATTGACAATAAAAGAAAATATGAGCAGCAATTTATCAAACACAACTTTGAAAATGAAACGAAACTTTATTGAAACGGAGCGAGTTGTATTGAACGGTGACCGTTTACAACCTCGCAAACAGCTTGTTCATTCAGCATGTCAATCTTCTTGGTCGTTGTGACAAAAGCTGTGTGTGCTAGTGTATAGGAACGAATGTTTCTTCTTGCAGGCTCGGAGCGCTAGCACCAGTAGCTTTAGGAGTGTAAGTCAGGTAATGAAACGTAAATGCTTGATCACGCCTGTCCATTTTCAATATTGAGCATTTGATTTTGTTCGGTTGGTCGGCAATGATTTTTATGTTTTGTCAAAGGCTTTTGACAAGGTCTTTAGTCTTAGGGTCTTTAGTGATCAAAGATTTTTAAGAGTTTCCTATTTGAATTAGGATTTTACGTAGTTGCTCTTTTACATTGAAATTTGAATATTTTTTAATTATAAAACGAGAAACTATACTACACAGTTCATTTCATAACTCTGGAGATATTTCTGTAGAATCTTATGATTCGAAATTAAATTCATCGCTTATTCTCCAATATAAAAGAGTCGGTTTCATTTTTATAGATAAACTCTAGCAATATACCTTTATCTTTATGGATGCTTTCGGTAATTTTATTAGTTTCCTCAATAATGTCTGTTCCCAAACTTGTTCCTCCTAATGCTTTGGGTCATGACACTTAAGCATTATGTAATTGAAAGTATATTCCTTCTTGGACAAGTGTTCCCTTTTCAATGTCTATTTTTGAAACAAATTCTAGTATTTTGTTAAAAATTTGATCACTTCAAGGGTAATAAAAATCGTTGCCAAAATTCTGTCATGAGTCATAAATGCGTAATAAATTGTAGTTTGTTTTAGCAGTAGCCCATCTTCATCTGCGTAAATTCAGAACTGCGAACGGTAAGTGGCGACACATCACGACACACACATCATTGTAGACTTTTTTATTACATTTCAAACTAATAATAGAATCTACGAGGTGTCGTCACCTGAAGATTTTGATGAAGAACGGTGCCGAGGAGAAATGGTAAACAAAATAATTTGTATTTAAATTATTTACACTGAAAGGTAAAATTAGCTTAGGGTGATTTCTGCTTCAGGATGGGCAGAGCACGTCTGTTAAAAGATTTAAAGACACCATTTTATAATATTTTGTTTTATAAAAAAATTAGTGATAAGCGGCTAAAATCTAATTAAATTGATATATTTAAAAACATGATACCACATTTCAGATTTCGAAACGACATTTTTTGTTGAATTCTCTTTGTATTCAACAAAAAATGCCGGTTTAAATATAAAACACTCAGATGTCAAGAACAGATTAAAGGTAAAATCAATCACAAATCGGTTCCGATTACGATCTTAATAAACTAATCAAAATACAATTTAGGTCACTCAGTGATCGAAAGATTAGCCGAAATCCACAATTCACAAAGAAATTCCGTCCTTGTAATGAGATCTAATCAATCTTTATCCCACAAGATTTGTTAGAAAATGTGGGATTTGCATTTTTTTTACCGACTTCAAACAGGAGGAGGTTCTCAATTCGGATGTTTATATATATATTTTAATAGATTTTTAATGTATGTTCGGACATAACTCTATCATATATAGACGGACTTACATTTTTTTTTTTTTGTTGGAAGCTCATCATCAGATCTATATGAAATTTAAATAAGACCATTTCGAAATGAGGGGTTCATTTCGAAATGGTCCTATATAGGAGATAGACACCGGAACTC
The DNA here is from genome assembly GCA_947507805.1 of Aporophyla nigra. Lineage (NCBI taxonomy): Eukaryota > Metazoa > Arthropoda > Insecta > Lepidoptera > Noctuidae > Aporophyla > Aporophyla nigra. The sequence continues at coordinate 5,075,724 of OX382305.1, read as the reverse complement.
TTTAATAAAAAATGACAGCAAATCAACCGCGATTTCTGCTATCACATAAATATGCATTGTTTGTTTAAAATTAGTGCAGGGTAGCAGGGCAGATACCATAACTAAAACGTTAAAAAAAAAAACTTTTTTACAGAAAAAAAAAACAACCGACTTCCTTAAACACACTACAAAGTGAAAAATAACTTTAATTTCGGAAGTCGGTGGTAAAAACCTTTAATACAAATCCTAAGACACCTACTTCCGAAATTAAAGTTGTTTTCACTTTGTAGTGTTTTTAAGGAAGTCGGTTGTATTGTTTTGTAAAAAAAAAAATACTTTGGGTGATTCACGTAATTCTGGTAATTTTAGGAAAATACAACAGTTATATTTATCTCTAATTCAAGTATACATATAACTTACAGTATGAGGTAATAAGATATTGCAAGGGTGATTTATAAACATGAAAAACAATACGCACTTTTTCTTCCACTCTATCAAGAAACTAATTGTGATTATATTACCAAATATTACTGTAAATAATTAATAAACTTATCAGTCACAAGAAACAAAAATACTAAAATATTTTGTCGTTTAATTATAAGGACCAAAATATGATGATGTTAACTAGTGACAGGGTTGGTAATATATAATCCTTTCATCCTACATATAGATAAGGGCAACCCGTAAGACCCGCCATATTTGTGGTAAGAGGCGACGAAAATACGTGTTACCACATGCTTGCTGATAATATCGTAAACCTAAATATTACGGCATAATTCCTGCCGCATAAGTTCATGTTGGTGATGCCTTTATTCTGTATTTAGTAAGTGGTAATTCTAATAAGTTTCTGCCTGCTACAAATTTATAAAGGAGTTACTCGAAACTGTAGTAATATATCAATCAAGCTGACGAGAACAACAAAAGTATTATATAATATATTATGTGTGGGTACATCTATGGTCTTTCTATAAGAGGAAGACGGGTCACAACCCGAGCCCAGTGCGAGTTGGTGGATGTCCAATATCAACGATGTTTCGGTTCTCGGACATGCTGGTTTCCTCACGATATTTATCTCACTGTTTGAGAGCAAAGTTAACGAAATTAAATACACAAAGTAAAGTGCTTGCCTTTTTTTTTGGATGGGAAATCTTCAAATGACTTCTCCCGCTCTGGGCGGAGTGGGAGGGCGTGTCAGACTTTTACTGACTACAACCCACCCGTGTTCCTTCAGTTGCCCATGTGCCAGGGTCACGGTATCTCTTTCGAACAATCTCGCGACCCTGGCAGGCATCGGTCCTAGCAGGCCCCTTCAGTGCTGCTAACATCTCTTTGAGGCGCGCGTAGAACACTACGCGCCGTCGACCCGAGCCTGGTCCTTACCGCAAGCTCGCGCCTACGGTGGCCGGGAGTCCGCTATTGACTCCCGAAAATACTTGCCTGGGTTCAACTTCATGACCAACAACTCGTAAGTCTCAGCCATGAGCCACCACTGCTTGTGTCATTATTTATGTGCCCAGCGTTTATTCCACAAATGACCATTTAGTTTTAATAATACAAAACAATGCTTTGTCCGCTTTCTAATCCAAAGTTTGGACCCAAAACTTTTCCGGCCAAAAGGTTCGCGAATAATCTAAAACCTTTATGTAAGGCAGCTTAAAAACCCTTTATATAGTCAGTAGTTTGCTACAATTGGGAAGTTTTGTAACTCAGTGTCTTTTCCAAAGGCCTTGGCTTAAAATCTGACATATTATAATACTAGTCCATCAGATCTTCCTACACCCAGCTGCATCGTAACGATATCAAAAGAATAGATTATATCGTCATCTGAATCTATACCAAAATACTGAAGAGGTAAAATTGTTTGTATATTTATTTGTTAGAGGTAATTTCTGCAAGGTCAGAGCCAATACCAAAAAAAAAAAACTCGAATATGGATTAATTTTGAACTGAAGTTCAGTTTTTTTAATTTTATGAACGAGACTTCTAAGTAGCCGAAAATAAAAGCAATGTTTTGGCAATTCTCTCTAAAATCTGACTAATGTAATTCTTTTTCTCTGTTTTTATAAGAAAACTAGCTTCTGCCCGCGACTTCGTCCGCGTTAAATTTCTTGTTCCCCCGACCCTTCCCGTCCTGCATCGCGTCGAATTGCCTACCTGTGCGATTTTCCCCGTTTTTGCAACATTTTTCATTACTGCTCAGCTTCTTTTGATTGTAGCGTGATGTTATATAGCCTATAGCATTCCTCGATAGATAGGCTACTCAACACAAAAATAATTTTTCAATTCGGACCAGCCGTTCACGCGTGATGGCGTGACCAAGGGAAATAGGGATTCATTTTTATATATATAGACTAGCTGACCCGACAGACGTTGTCCTGTCTCTTTGATGATATTTGAGCACGCATTCTGTCAATTCTATGTCAAATGTCATAATGTTACATTAAAAAAGTTTACATTGTCCTATTATATGGTTGTTAAGTATTCTTAAATAAGTGTTCTTAAATTTTCTAATTTCCCGCGCAATTTTTAAATTTTTTCTTTCATAAGAACCTTCTCCTGACAATTACAAACACAACAACAACAAAAAAAGTGAAATCGGTCCAGCCGTTCACGCGTGAAATCGTGACCAAGGGAAATAGGGATTCATTTTTATATATATAGATTGATGATGCATAAATTGTGTGGAAGAATACTTATGTAATTTCTTAATACCATTTAGACGTCAAAGCATTATGTATTGAAACTTATTTTACCTGTCAAATTACATCTGTATAATTTCGTGTACGGCCTTAATTCTTCTTCATAAAGTGAGCAGATTGACCACATTCTTGCTACCAGACCCGAAGAATTCAGGCTCTGTTGGCGAACGATTAAAAAGGTATTTTAGTAGACACCGTTTTCAAAGTGTTGTGGGTCAACCGCAGGGTATATTGTGGTCAGGCGAGGGATAAAATATGTCACTGAAATAAGGAATTTACAAGCCTAACCCTATTGTTGGAAATATCTTTCAAAGTAGTAGAATAATATTGTATTATTCACAAATAATACGTTTTATTTTGCTGTAAATAATCTAACTTTAGGTAAAGAAGAGCGTTAACCTTATTATGTAAATTTTCTACTTTCCCTCCGCCATTATTATAAGGGTCTGGTATCAACTTTCGGTTGCTAGGCGCCCGATATTGTCCTATTATACAGGGTGATGTTAATAATACAAGCAGGTGAAAACGAGTTGTATTAGGTACTTACATACGGTATACCCAATACCTTTATATTTTTTTGGTTTGGGTAAATTCTTTGAAATGGGGGAAGGCTGTAATGGTTCCCACCATTTCAAAGAATTTACCTACCAGTCTTGTGCCTACATGAAAAATATTAAAAATCTTATGATATATTTGTAATATCATTAAAAAAGAGATTTTACGAATAAAACGAATACTATAGAATGTTACTATGATACTTAAATACATGATATTTAAAGAAAAGGCATTGCTAGACAGCTTTTTTTTTTTTTTTTTGAGGAAATTAATGTTGATTTCATTAGTTTTATTTCGATTAATATGGATGCTTTCAGCTCATAAACGATTTTCGTCGTCATTTAAATATCAAACAAAGTAAAAAACGATATTTATTTTTCCCAAGGGTCAAAGAATGTGTTTACATCAAGCTATCAAAATATTTTAATGAGCTACAAAAATCGCAGTTCCATTTACACCAAGAGCTGGCCCGGGGAACTATCCAATCATACCCGAGTTACAAATGGCGGCTGCCAAACGATTTTACAGAGTCCTGTGACCTACAAACCCATTTCCATTCCCTCCAAGTGTGAAATTCGCAGCTGCGGAGCGACAGAAACTATGATAATTATCTCGAATTAGTTTCGACTCAACTCTGATTTGAAATCAACTGATGTTGCCAAGAGGTCTGTTTTAATGAAGAATTTGTGGTTCAGATATTGAGGCGTTTAGTTGCGTAGTAGTAATATTGGCACGTAAGTAAATAACCTAGTTTTGGGCGAGTAATCAATGATAAGTGATTTCATTTCTGTAAGTAGGTTTGTGCCAGTTTATGTTTTATGTGGTGCCGGGTATAAAGAAAAGCGTCATCTCATAATTTCCGTGGGTGCCGTAAAAAGCGACTAAGGGAGTTACTAGAAAAAGGGCAGCAACGTTTTCTATGCATTGTACTACCACACTGCGGTCGCCAACCCGCCTGCCTAGCGTGACGATTTTGAGAAATCCCACCAAAATGCTGGGGGAGGCCTAAGTTTAGCAAGGGAAGTTTTCCGGCTAAAATGTTGAAGTGACGGAGCGCCACATGGATCTTCGTTGGCCCTGGTGGCGGGCTGGCAGGACAGGCTTTCACGCCCTACCGCTGGCCTGGCCACTGTCGAGGCGGTCCGGCCAGTACTCGGAAGGAGGCACGGCTCCCTGTCGTATCGGGCGACGCAGGTGCTCTCGGGGCATGGTTGCTTCGGAAAGTACCTGTGTCACATAAACAGGGGGCTGGACGCCTGCCCATATCTTCCGCTCACCCAGCCCGCAGCAGGCGCGCCGGGCGTCGGCGGAGGGCGGATAACGCCCTCTTCCAGCCCCCCTAAATGGGTCCAGGGGCAACGGATTTGGGGACATCCGTCGCCCCCTACTCCTTAGGACCTGAGATGGTGGCGCGTAGTGTTCCACGCGCGCCTCTCTGTGGTGTTTGGGGGGGAGTTAACACCTCACTCCCCCCCAACGTGAGGAGGCCCGCGAAAGCGGGCCGGCACCAGTCGGGGATCGCGGAAGACATATTGGTTCCCGTGGTCCCCGACGTAGGTGTGGGACGGAACACCGGGGTGGTTTTAGTCAGTAAGAGTCTGACAGACCCCTCCGCCCACCCCAGGGCGGAGGACATCCATGAGCATTTCCACCTCGAGATCAAAAAGAAAAAGGTTTGTACAAACACTTTTACCGTATTTTCTATCGGACTTCTCTGAGAAGAAGCCGAAACAAACTTGGGTCTTAGTCTCTTTTTAAGTCCAGACATAATATTGGTCATAAACCACTTTATTTTGGTGATAGTATAGGTACAAATATCACGAATATCACAAATTACTTACTCACAGAGTAATCCGTTAAATGTTGTAGGAAGCGTGTTTTTAGTTTTTTTTAAACTATTATTTATTTTCTATTTTTTAGGGTGTTTCCATAGATGGTGTTTCGAATTTTGAGACGTATGTCAGCGTAGTTTTCGAAGACAGTTTTTTGCTGTCCTGGTAACCCTGGCAAGGATAATGGCACAAATTTATGAAATTATTGCATTGACATCGGTCCTTGACAGGTGTGCAAAGTTTGAATGAAATCTGGTCGTTTAAAGTGGGTCAAAATCGCGCTAAAAGGAGTCGGTTACAAACAAACATACAAGTGAAGCTAATATAAAGCGTGTAAAAATGCGTACAAACTGATGTTTCTTTTCGCCAAGTCTTTGCAAGCGACTGTCTTGTCATTTAAACGAGCATAACGGTCATGATAAAAAGCAAAGTCTTGTGTAAAACGTTATTGTTCTCATTTATGTAATCCCAGCTCTGCGCTATAAAAGTTGCTCCAAAAATTTAAACACTGTTTATTAATGCATAAATTAGTTATGCAAAACGTCTCAATTTTTGGTCCTTAGGGATGTAGTAACACGTAATAAATATGTTACAACGCGTGTACTTAGGCGCAGTTTGTTTAAGACTACCCAACGATATTTATGAAGGTCCTCTAACAGATTAAAGGGAGTGTTTCAACAAGATTGTTAGTGTCTTGGAGATAAATGGGGACATAATATCAACATATGTACGTACAATCATGTGTAGATTGAAGGTAGGCTTATTTATATTTCTTGGGCTGAGGACTGTTTACTCACTTTGTGTATTTTCCAAAGAAAGCAGTAAACGGAAACACAACAGCGACTGTTGTTTGAGAGAGAGAGAGCGTTTTTTGACACCTTTATGTCAAATACTGGTGAAAATGACAGATTTTCGTGACGTTCATTTTAATATGATGCAACCTCTTTTCTAGGAAACTGTAGCTTATCTGTTTTCCTCGGTTATGACTTTGGTCCTCAATCCCCATTTATTAATGTTCAGAACTTTTAGAACCAAACTATTTTTTGCCAGCGGGTCCGCCCGTGCGGAGGACGGAAATTATACCCTGGGAATATACTACCGGGATTAAAAGGATCCTACGTGTTAATTAAGGTTATAAGCTATCTGCGTGTCGAATTTCATTCAATTCCAGTCGGTCGTGTACGCTAAATTACATCCAAATCCGTTATTACGTGATTGAGTAACAAACTGCCTAAGTTACAAACTTTCTTATTTATTATTTTTTGAAGCTCTAATGGGCCTTGCAACGTGAATTGATAACTTTATTATTACGAAAAAAAAAGACGGTGTTGTCAGGTGTCTGTAATAAGACTTCATGAGGCAATCAAGTTTGCATGGGGCTCAAGCAACTCACTCGTGTTTGTACAGTAGGCCGCAAATCACGGCCACACTTTGACTTTGAGCTGACCAAGCGAAGCATAGAGTTTCAATAGAATATGAGGCCAGATATACCGGTTTTTTCTTCACTGATCTGCGACTCACTGTATCATGTTATAAACCTTTTATTTGGAACTTAGTTAAACGAACGAGTTATTCAATTAATACCATGTTACTACTGGCTGATGTAACTGACGATGATTGCCGACGACAACCGATAACTGCCGATGCCGACCGGAATCTCTCTCTAGGGATTGCTGTCGTGAACAGAAGACTTGATTCATGTGTGTAGTTCCTCTCTTACCTCTCTCTCTGAACTTTAGTGCAATATCGTGATGACTCGTAAGTGCGAGATACCACTTTTGACAACAATTATTTAATTCCCAATAAATTAAAACTTCTTGAAGATTAATAATATCTAACCAACGTGCCATTAGGATCTTTAGGCACTTGAATGATGTTAATAGGTAAACGCTGCTGGTAAAAATTTATGGAATTTGTTTAGTGAAAGGTTTTGAAAAATCAAGATGGCGGTGCTGTTACCGATTTTGGTTCCACGCCAAAACTTTTGTAGGGCTATAGACAATGGGCTTTGACGTTTAATGACGTGCAAGGAACACTGAACCTTAGTATATAGGACCTCGTACTTGGTTTCCAACCACTTAGTGGCCCAGTGGTAACAGAAGCGACTTACGAGTTGAAGATCGTAGGTTCGAGCTCAGGCAGGCGCTTTACTTTGCGTAAAATTATTCATTCATCACTTCTGCTGTCAAGACGGTGAAGGGAAAGATTGTGTGGACACCGGAATATCCTGAATATCCTGGAATCAAATATTCGAAGACATATGACATTTACCAACTCGCATTGGGCCTGCATGGTGGATTACGGCCCACTCCCTTTCGAAGGAAGGAGACCTGTATCCCAACAGTGGGAACTTTGTAGGCTGATTTTGTAAACCTATAACAAGGACGACTATACTTCATACCTGTAGGTATACGATATTGGAATATAGGTAGGCCTCATTGTGCAAATAATTCTTAAAGAGTAATGTTTTTTCAGGCAAAATGGGACATTACAGACCTTTTATGCGAGGTGCTTACCGTAAGCCTTAGGCTACGTTCCTATGTGCACACAACTAAGAGCTTAGTGCTCTCAAACGCTTCGTGTTGGGCCTCTTAGCAACAAAAATATCTAGCGCGTTTTTTCGTTATTCAATTTTTTTAGGTTCTAGATCTAAAAAAAATATATGGGCGCTAACTTCACAAAATATCAATTTTACACCATCTACCAATCAAGCTGCGAGTCAAGTTAATGTACTTTTTGGAGCACCTTCCTTTATTTTCTTTTATTGTTTGTTTTGGAGATTGTTGGCACCCTGTGTTAAGATTTATTGGGTTTCAATAAAAGCTTTCCACCAACATGATTTTAAAATATTATATATAGTATGTAGCCAATTCATAAATTTTAATACAGAGATTATTTATAAACAAGCTTTTAATCAACTACACTTGTAACTCACCAATACGCCTGTATTCTCTGAAGCGCTAGCCAGAGAAGTACTTAATGTAGCACTCACATTTCTCTAGTTATTTAAATCCCATCAAACAGAGCAACCCTTTTTCAACACAAATCCAGATCCTGGGCTGTTCAAAACCTCAATGACACGGTGCGCGACCAGGGCATTGGACCCAAAACTACAAGATTGGCAGTAGTGCTTACAACTACTAGAGACAGTTAACTAAAAAAAATAACTTAATAAAACTTAAGTAAACAGAAATATATTTTTGGATACATGTTTGAGGTACCTATGTATGTATTTAAGTGTAAGAGGGACATTCAGGCCTATATCCACATTCCAGTTCCATCATCAGACCCAGAACACCACCTTGTAATAGCACTAGACAGTACAGACACGATAGTGCTATCTTGTATGATTGAGGAGTTCCTACTTTACTCAATCATTTATTTTTGGTAAAGATAAAAGACACTGGTTTTCATTCTTTACGGTGGTGGTTTATAACTTAATTTTAAAATGAAAATAAAATGAAAATTCATACAATAGGCTGGAAATCAGCACTTTTGGTGGAACGTTAAAATGATATAAGGAAGAGTCCCCCAAACCGGGTCACTCTTCACCACCACCTATTGCTTTAGCTGGGAAGAAGAAGTGGCGCAACAAACTCCTCAGCAGCGCAGCTATCTATTCAGTGAAAAATACTTTTGGTACGCTAGCTCGATTCGAAACCATATTTATCAGAATAATTAATGATCTTAATAACGCAGATAGATAGAATATTTTCTATTGTATACAAAAATCTGCTCTGCTAAACATCATAACAACTCTCATGAAAAACATGTATTTTTACTAAACCAGCAGGTTAATAGCCTAACACATAAATGGTAGTCTATCGCAATACCTTTTATTTTGATAGTTTAGCCACGTTCCTAGAGAAGTTTTCAAAACTATTTAGCAATGGATGTCAAAACTAAAAGCATTGAGATTGATTACCATTGTTCGTAAGTTTCGCAATTATCCGGTTGTACTTATTTCCTGATTATTGGTTTTTGGTTATTGGCTTCAGTGTGATCAGGTGCATAGTACTCGCAACCGCTGACTGAATTTTTTTGTATTACGGGTCAATGGTGAACCATGGAGCAGTGGTGGCCCAGTGGTATCGGCCCCGACTTACGAGTTGTAGGTCGTGGGTTCAAACCCAAGCAGGCGCTTTACTTTGTGTAAATTATTTAATCACCACTGCTCTCAAAACGGTGAAGGAAAACATCGTGAGGAATGGCCGGCATGTCCTAGAACCAAAAATTCAAAAACATGTGACATCTACCAACCTGCACTGGGCCCGCGTGGTGGATTAAGGCCCACTGTGGGAACAATATAGGCCGATGATGATGATGATGATATTAATGATGGTGAACCATGCTTACTGTAGACAATTATATCGTCTAAGGGTAATTGTATATACCGGAGTCACATAAACGAAGCAAAAGGAGTATGTAAGGATCGTAGCAGGTGGCGTTATCTAGTTTCTGCCTACCTTCATGGGAAGAAAACGTGAGTTTATGTATGTACAGACACCAGCACATCGAGCTACTACAATCTGTCAAATTTCTTTCATAGATTTTCAACTTTATCGCTAAAGTAATAGATTCAAGGTTGATTGGAAGAATTTGATAGTTTTGGGTACCTTGATGTGCTGGCGTCTGTACGTAAAGATCATGTGATCACTGCGGATATATTTCGTACAAAAGCGACGACTGTCCCTGGTGCAGGCTATTTGTTACTACACAAATATTTCTCTGTACAATACAAGTCCCACCTGGGCGTAGCTAAAATATTGCCACATAAAACATGTGATAGATCATAAAAAGCTGTAGGTCGTGAATATACAAAGCGTACATTTTTCCTGAAGCAAGTTTGAGCGAAAAAGGGACAAATTGTGTGTTTATATCTGTGTTTTACTGTGAATGGTTGACGCTGAGCAGAGTTTGATTATATTTTTCACACTTAAATGGACAGTATGATAATCAGCCTATATAGTTCCTGCTGTTGGGACACAAGCTGTCTCTCAATGAGAGCAAGTTGTCCGTAATCGACGGGGTGGTCGCTAGTTGTCACATGACTTCGAATTTTAGGTTGTAGGAAAAGTCGGTGAAGGGAAGCATCGTGAGGAAACATGCCCACTTCCTCACGATGCTTTCCTTCACTGTTTTGAGGGTAAAGGTGATGAATATTGTTAAGCCTTCAAAACAAAAGGTTATTGTAGTATTGGTGCATTACGTAATTACCACTTTGTTCACTCTTGCTTTGAAAAGCTTTTATTTTTTTTCTGGATGGGAAATCATCAAATAACTTCTCCCGCTCTGGGCGGAGCGGGAGGGCGTATCAGACATTTACTGACTAAAACCCACCCGTGTTCCTTCAGTTGCCCATGTGCCAGGGTCACGGTAAATCTTTCGAACAATCTCGCGACCCTGGCAGGTAGTAGATGTCACATGACTTCGAATTTTTGGTTGTAGGACATGCTCCTACACGATGCTATCCTTCACCGGCTTGAGAGCAATGGTGATGAATGTTATTACACTCTCAAAATGAAAGCCATTCTTACTGATTGGTACGTAATTACCCTTTTTTTTGTATGGGAGATCATCAAATGACTTCTCCCACTCTGGGCGGAGCGGGAGGGCGTGTCAGACTTTTACTGACTAAAACCCACCCGTGTTCCTTCAGTTACCCATATGCCAGGGCCACGGTATCTCGTTTGAACAATCTCGCGACCCTGGCAGGTAATTACCACTTTGTTTACTCTTGTTTGAAAGGCTGGGAACACATTAGATACTACTACTTTACAAGTGATTATCAAATATTTATTGTATCTCGGTATAAGCTGATAACTAATCTAAAGTGACCCCTAGTAGTTTTCATTAGGGACTTATTTTACTGTCATTTTAACGTCACTTTTAAAGCTGCGCTGTTTCTGGTTTGCACTCTAACATGATATTAATTACAATAAACAAACAACATTCTACTAATAAAAATAGATCTTAAATTTTTTATTGGCGTGGTTAAGTTTGTAGTCTTTTCCATAAAAATTAACAATATTTTCTGCAATTTTCATTCAAATTAAATGACACAATAATATTCTGTAACTCTATTTCATTTGACGTTTATGAATTGGAGTATTATTACCCTCATATTTTCATTGTTGCTTTTCTTCAAGTTTTTCTACGCAAACAGTCCTAAATTCCTTGGAGTTGCCACAAAGCAGTATACTTTCCTTTGTGGACGGCTTAGGCGGGTCGTTTCATGTGTTAATTAAGACCCTCTTTCCCTCTGGCCTGTGAAAAGGTCTTTGTCCGATTTGGAAGGAAAAGAATTTGTGTGTCGTTCTGAAGGGCGCGCTTTGTGATTGTTATAGCTTTAAATTGCGTATAATTTTGGGGATTGCAGCCTTCGCCAGCGTAATATTTTTGGTTGTTAAACGGCAGATATTTCCTTAAATTACGGAAAAAGGTATAGATATTATTATTAAATGTGCTTAGCATGTGTTCTATGTGGTGCCAGACGTAAAGACCACAATCCTTTCTCTTCCCATGGGAGTCGTAAAAGGCAACTAAAGGACGTACTAGAGAACGGGCAGCAGCGTTCTCTATGCATTTTACCAATAGATTGCTATCGCCAACACGTCTGCCAAGCGTGGCGATTATGACAAACTTTAGGGGAGGCCCATGTGCAGCAGTGGACGCTTTTTGTCCAAAATGACGATGAATGATGTGCTGAAGACCGAAGTAGTGAAAGTACTTGGAATCTGTTGGTTTCAGGAAGCTCTAGTCTAACCCCTCTAGTCCAGTCATTGTGGAGATGTTTAAGAGAGAATGTGCCAGAGTAGACCCAGAAATTTAAAATTTCTTACGTTTTTGCAACTTGCAGGGGCGTTACATTCGCGACCGTAACACGTTTCTCATTAAATAATCATTCAACGAACTTTACGGGTTGTATTGACAATTTTAATGATTACTAGCTTCTACCCGTGACTTCATCCGCGTCAAATTTTTGCTCCCGCGACCCTTCCCGACGCATCGAATTGCCTGCCAGTTTTCGTACATTTTTCATAGCTACTCCACTCCTTTAGATCGTAGCGTGATGTTATATTGCATATAGCCTTTCTCAATAAATAGGCTACCCAACTCAAAAAAATTGGTTGCCTGTAAAGTCGGTATACGGGCGAAAGTTTTACGTGACAACGACTTTGAGTGACTTTTTATGTCTGTCTCTCTCGCTCTTAGGCGGGCTAACCATGCCCGAGTGGAAGGGACGCGTGCCTCTCACTCGCTCTCATTGTGAGCGCATAACGTGAGCGGAGCGTAACGCAGTTTCTTGAAGTGTCACCCGGCAAACCAATTTATAAGACGTTGTCACGTCAAAATATTTTTTCAATTCGGACCAGTAGTTACTGAGATTAGCGCGTTCAACCAAACAAACAAACAAACTCTACAGTTTTATAATATTAGTAAAGATAATTCTGTAAACATCTAGATACGTGTTACGGGTGCGGAACATTTTTAGTGCAACCATACAACCTAACACAGATCTGCCATTTACAAAATACGGAAGAGAATTTGAAGTTCGTGGGCTACCTTAGTGCATCGTCCATAAGGTTTTTTTTTTTAATTTTGATTTTTTGTAGGGGGGAAATCATCAAATGACGTCTCCCGCTCTTAGTGGAGTGGAAAGGCGTGTCAGACTTCTACTGACTAAAACCCACCCGTGCTCCTTCAGTTGCCCATGTGCCAGGGCCACGATATCTCTTTGGAACAAATCTCGTGACCCTAGTAGCGCACCCTCCTTAAGGAGGTTTATCATAATGATGATGAGCTATGATATTATTCTCAACTATGTATGAATTTTCTCTCCAACAATTGTTTAAAATAAAACTAGGGGTAAAAAACTAAAATAATATTTTATTAAAATAACCCAGCATAAAAGCCACTTTCATTTCGACACCACTAATCGCCAGTCATCATCGCCATGAATTCTGAAACAGTCATTAAAGTTTCAAGTTATTAATAATGCTTTTTCACGTAAAGGAGTTTTATAACTTTATTTCAGATTAAATTATCCATATTTGCGTTAGTAAGTACTTAGGAACTAAGTTAGTAAAGTACAAAAAAAAAACAGTAATAATAATAAAAAATAATTCTTCAAACTGACGTGGGGATGCACCGAGATGTGGTCGCAGTGGACAAGGGCCTCACCCCGCTCTCCTTGGCGAACGAGAACTGGCGCAAACCTGCAGTACTGGATACTAAGGATCGTAAGGAAGTATGGCAAAGCAAAGAGCTTCACGGTCGCTTTTTCCGGGCTCTCCATGGGCCTGATGTAGACTTTTTGACGTCCGTATCCTGGCTGCGTTTCGGCGACCTCTTTGGGGAAACCGAAGGTTTTGTCTGTGCGATTATGGATGAAGTTATCATGACGAATAACTATCGGAAATACATTGTCAAGGATGGTACGGTTGACATCTGTCGGGCATGCCACCGTCCCGGTGAATCAATCCGACATATTGTTTCCGGTTGTTCTCGTCTCGCTAACGGCGAGTACTTGCACAGACACAATCTAGTAGCTAGGATCATCCACCAGCAACTTGCTTTGCAGTACAACCTTGTGGAATCTGAAGTACCATACTACAGGTATGTGCCCGACCCAGTTCTCGAGAATGGTCACGCCACATTGTACTGGGATCGATCTATCATCACAGACAGGACTATTGTAGCCAATAAGCCTGATATTGTAGTGATAGATCGACGAGAGCGTCGTGCAATGATTGTTGATATCGCTGTCCCTCATGACGAGAATCTCGTGAAAGCTGAGCAAGATAAAAAAATCAAGTATCTTGACTTAGCACACGAGGTTGTCGACATGTGGGACGTGGATTCTGCAATCATTGTACCGATAATCGTTACAGTCAATGGCCTAATAGCGAAGAGCCTCGACCAGCACCTCAGGAGGCTCTCATTACACGGCTGGATCAAGGGCTTGATTCAGAAGGCGGTACTCCTGGATACGGCACGCATAGTCAGGAGGTTCCTCTCTCTGGAGCCCTGACCACCGGCAGCTTGGACCCTGCTCCCGATGCCGATGGATCACTATTTTTTTATATTTTTAAATGTTTTTTTTTTAGATTTTTGTTAAAATATTTAAAAATATACTTAATATGTTAAAAAATGAATAAAAAAAAAAAAAATAATCAAATTAATTAGACACTTGAAGTGCAATCCAGTGTCTAATAAATGGACCGTCTGACTAACCGGTCTGCTATTACTCTCAGAATGTTGTTGGAGCTTGCTCGGATACGATGCATTATGTTGGCCACTCACTTTCTCATAATGGCATGAAAACCATCAATCCGAGCCTCCATAAACATACCAGACTCACTACAGCAGCTCAACAACATTCAAAAAGCATTGTTGTATTGTACACGAATATCTTATCCACGTTGTCATTACAAAAAAATAAAAATAAACATTTATTTGACTCTTAAAAATACATGCTACAAGCCAGTCATAATGAGATAGCACATGAATGTATTGTCACAAAATAGATCCTAACCAACTCGGCCTGGGCCTGTATTTTAGGGGTCAGCGTTCGTCATTGCTGTTCAATTTGACAAAAATCATGCTTGTGCTCTGATTCCTAAAGAGCGTACATAATCGGCCTATGTGGTTCCCACTGCTGGGACACAGGCCTCCTCTTTTTAGAGAGGGTCGTAATCCACCACGCGGACCCAGTGTGGGTTGGTAAATGTCACATATATTTTTTTTAATTTTTGTTCTAAAAAACCGGTTTCTTCACGATGTTTTCCTTTCCCGTTTTGAGAGCAGTGGTTATGAAATAAATTACACAAAGTACTGCCTTACTGAGTTTGACGTACTTACAACTCGTGAGTCCAGGCAGATACCTGGCTTACCACTGCTCTGACAACTAAGCACGCAAAGATATTACTCATCTATAGCTTTTTATGTCCGAAGTGTAACATCGAAGCGTTTTGAAACCATAATAATGTTTCTGTTTATCCTTAGTATTTATAGTGCGTCTTTATTTGAATAGATAAAAAAAAGCAAGACCATTCTATTTTAAAAACATACTGCAATAATATGATTATATTTCGACAGAGTTTAATAAACATTCGAAATTCTTTTGGAAAGAGAACCTTGGAAGGCGGTTGTTTGCAAATCTGTTTTACACCGTCGTATTATTTTCTTCCTTTCCCTTATTTAGAAACGTAGGTTAGTCAAAGAAATTACCATCAAAGTCCACAGTGCCGGACGCATCAGTGTCAATCTCAGCGATCATCTCGTTCAGCTGGTCAGGGGTCAGTTGTTCGTCTAGAGCGGCCAGGATCTCACGCAGACTCGAAGTGGGGATGTAGCCATTGCCTGGAATTAAAAACATTTTGTCACGATTATTAATGTTACTTTCTAACAAGGGGACGGCACGACCTTGGTGAAACGGATTTGAATTAAATTTCGTGCAGTGGTAGTATACCATGTGGGTACTACCACTGTAAAATATTTCCGCCCAATGCCCAGTAGGAGCTGAGAAAAACGCATACAAAGTTCAGCCCGCACTTTATGTATAAGTTACATTAAATTCCGTTCGAGCGTACTGTGGCGTAAGCGGTAATGCAATAAATAAATGTCTTCGATTTTTGGTTCTATGACATGCCGGTTTCCTCACGATGTCTTCCTTTGCGGTCTGGGTTCGGACTCCCGATCTACAACTCGTAAATCGGAGCCAAAATCTCTAGGCCACCACAGCTCACTGGGACAAGAATAGGCTGTTATTAATTAATAATCACCAATGAGTAGCCAAAATGTCACAGCATTAGTATTTCATGGTAGTCCGGATACGAGGAACCCAACCACAAACTAGTCAATAAAGCGTAAGTATGTCGCGTCATGCTTTGATATTCTAGTGATATGATTGAGTAAGCCTAGGTTCGCAAGGGTGATTTGTAAGCTTTTTTCACTGTATTATCAAATCACGATCTAGAAAATATCGCCCGTCTTATTACTAGGCTCAATAGCCTTGTATTGAGAACTCAACGGAGCGCATCCCAGCGCGGAAATGTTATTATAAAATTGACGAACTTCGTAATGATGAATCGCTGAATTGTTGATTTATTTTATTATTGTTATAGCTTCTACTTAATATCCTGATTGACATACTTTTATTCTGCCGGACATATTTTTTTTTCTCATTGACATACTTATTATTTTGTTTTGACATAATTGTGATAATTTTTAGAGTAGCCAGTCCGACATTTTTATTTTGTTAAACATGATAATTATATATTTATCAAAATTTGTTTTTTTTTTTTAATGATTTGACATTAATCTGAACTCGTATTTTTTTATTTGAGTACAGGGAATTTCACAATTGAATATTATTTGCATGCCCATGTAACGGTAAAATATGGAGGACTTTACTATGCAAAAAACAACACCTATGTACTAATTACCCGTATTTGCAAAAAAATATTATAACAAACATATAACAACAATAATACACCAACAATAATATAACAAAAAAATGATTTTATTTGAAAACTTCATAATAACTATACCAGATTACAAAGATTATAATAATCAACAATTAATTTAGTTTAAACGATTTAATGAGCTATACGCTTTACTCAAACGATTTTATCACGTTTTCTTATCCCAATAGCATTAAACATTTTCTATTAATTTTCCTTCTGCGACATCCACTTATAAAATCATCAAAGTGATATTATTTATGATACAGAGGAGCTTATATGTTTGGCTGGTGACATTTGCGTGAGGCGACAACGTAAATATTGTAGAACTACCCACAATGGCAGATTGTTTTGACATTCATGTATTAAGTGTGATCACGGATGACTTTTGTCACGAAGTTTTATAACACTGTCGGCGGTTATTTTGTTAAATATAGATCATTTTGGATTTTGGGATTTAGTTCTTTATTTAGACTGTTTTTAAGACGATATTTTGTTATCAACTTTCAGCTATTCTCTTGTTTAAAAATGTTAAGGTTAATTTTACAAATGAACGATTTCATGTTTCTAATACGAAATAGAGCGTGAACGGAGTTTAATGTAGTGCAAATTTAATTGAAAATAATTATTTTACAAATAAAGCAATTAACCCTAGCGAAATTGCTCTGAAAATATTTTTCCAACTCAAAATTGCTACTTAGTATTTGCTTCAGTGCATAAAATATTTGATATATTTGTTTTATAGGTCAAAATATAGGTCAATTAGAGCAGATCAAATAGTTTCCAATAAATGGAGAGCGATCTTGATGAAAAGCCGCTAAGTTGATTACAGTGGCGAATGTGAGGACTGCATTTGATCAGACATGGCAGCGGAATAACGATTAGTAGGTAATAATCTTTGATTATATACCTGTCTAGATAGAGTAATGCATACAAACGATGCACAAAAACTGTCCCCAGTTTCGCGATTATGTGTGAGTACCGCTCGCGTACTTATTGTAATCGAAATGTCAAAGTGTGCGTGTTTAGAGATGCCAGCTCCAAATTATTAACTTACCTTTCTTCCATCATTTAATAAGATCAATATTAAACAAATTAGATTAAATGAAATAATTTTTTTTTAGATTAGTGTTTTATTTAATTAATATAATATCTCTCCAGCAATTTGCCTATTCGGAATCCGTAGGAAATCTAAAACCCAAAATATTAGAAAGAACTAACAACAATACTATTTAGTAAATGACTAAGTAATTTCTCATTTTCAGATCAAATAAATACCGTCAGTTTTTAAATAATAATTTATTATTCTCCTGATCAAATTTCGGTCACGGCAGACAATCATAAGTTGTAATGATATTTGTAATATGTTTCCCATATTTTCGCCAAATCTCCCCTGTAATGAACTGGCAACACCGGCTAATCAAAGTAACCTACGAAGTATCGAATTAAAAATTCATGTTTTCTTTAAAAAAATGTGGTTAAATAACAAAACTTAGCGATGAAAACTGATCTTGGTATTATTATATAGCTTTCCCACATAAATGCGACACAGTTTGACAACACAAACCAGCGTAATTAATATTCTTTCGTGAGCACATTACCCCTAAGTGATTCAAATGACACTGACGTCGGTGAGAAGCGAGTCTACCAAATTTAGTAGACTTTATTTGAGCCGTTCTGTACGGCCAATGTGTCATCTGGACATGTATATAATCAAAGGTAATAATATATTTTTCGTACCACTTGCTCAATAAAGTGACATTCTATGCCACAAAAAGCGAACATAACAATAGTCATTTTTAATCTGTTAAAAACAGGAAAAGAAAATTGTACTGAATTTCATTCATCCTCTAGGGGGAGAATGTGATTTAAATTTGAAATACTTACCGAAATTTATACTGAACTACATCTGTTTTTACACCATTGAGTTTGTATATAAAGCATTATACATCTTTTTGAAAAAGGAATACGCATTTATTATGCAGTACCGTGTGGTGCCGGACGTAAAGAATAATACCACCCCATTTTTTCCTGTGGGTGTCGTAAAAGGCGACTAAGGGACTTACTAGAGAATGGGCAGCAGCGTTCGCATTTTACCACCATACTGCAATCGCCAACCCGCCTGCCAAGCGTGCGATTATGGCAAAGCCCCCCAAATTGGGGGAGGCCTAAGTCCAGCAGTGGACGTCTTACGGCTGAAATGGATGCAGTTATGATTATTAAATAAAATTACGAAAATCGACGAGGCCGTATGAGCTTGAAGCCTTTGCTTTTCCGACAAAAAAATATTAGTCTAGGAATTTCCCGCGTTTTTGTTTTCTTCAAATACATAAACGTTAAGTTTATTTATTTTTAATTGTCATTATTTTTAATAAACGCTTATCTCATATGTTGTAGATTTTGGCCCATCATACTTTTACAAAGAAGGCCTATGTCCCAGCAGTGAGAAAAATAATAAGAATATCTTAGGACAACCAATACACCATTATCTGATCCCAAACTAGGCAGAGCCTGCGCTATGGCAACCAGACTATTGATAAACATACTAATATATTTCTAAATACATACATATTTTAGATAAATTACACCCAGACACAGAACAAATGATTATGCTCATCACACAAATATTTGTCCTGGGTGGGAATCGAACGACCTGAGTCTTAGCAGTCAGGGTCACAACCACTAGAATATAGGCTGATTATGCATACAAAAAATAATTTTGTCGTTGAAGCCTCCTTTTAAGCAAACAATATCTGTGTTAGGAGATATACACAACATCCCGACATCAATCGTCCGGCATTTGCCCAACAGACACAACACTCGTCTGGCCAGAGGTTCCTCCCCAGAGGATGCATGAACTTTACACCCTTTTCATGATGTACTGCCAATAAATACATTTTTCTTTCTTTTCTTTCTTTCGTTTCCTAATACCATCTTAATTCATTCGCCGGTATTTTGCGTCATCTATGTGGTGGTCACCGCTTTTCTAGGTAACCAAAATAAATGAAAATGTTTGATTATAGACTTTCTTTTGTGAGTTCATTTACCTATGCCGTTTATATTTGCACATCGCGAAAATAGGCGATGTCCTAAGAAATAAACCTGAAATTTTAACAAAATAATTAATTTCGTCAGTCAGTTTGTTATTCCAATTAATATAGTTAAATTATATAGCGTACACTTCTATCCATCAAAACATTTACCGACCCAGTCTTTGTCTGATATTTATGTACGAATATTAATAATTGACTATGTCTTATAATTTGACATAAGACTGAGGAAGCTCCTTTCCCAACAAATTTTGGTTATAAATATCTTTTTAATACCCTATATGAGTTTCTTCCGTACCGTTTGAAATAAGGAGAAGCTTTAAATTATGACAAATTTGTGTCAGAAATATATACAGACATGGCCGTAAATGCCGGTTTTGATAATAGAAATTGTGTCGAGGCGAAATGATTTAATTATTTTTCGAGGTATTTTAAAATTCACTTCAAGTTACAAAAATCAGTGTAGCCTTGGCTTATGTACAAGGAGTTCCTGTGTCACAAGAGCCAGACCTCTCAATTTATGGGGTAAAGAGGCGCCATACAAGTAATGACAAACAATAAAATGTAAGTATTAAAATATAGGTACAAGACAAAAACAAAGGTAATAATAAAAGAGCAATTTTAAAGCGTGTTTTAAATCGCTGTAAACCTAAAAGACATTTTAAAAGCAAATGGTTTAATTTGTTAAAAATCCGTTTTGTATTCACACGGTATGGTATAAAATGATTTCAATTTCGTTAAAAATAATATTAAACCACAGATTATTTTTAAACAATGTAGGAATTTAGTTAATTCCTACACTTACGGATTCACGGTCACACCAGGACACTTCCAAAATCAAAACCATACATCACCGATTTTATATACATACCACAGCAATTATATTAAAGTCAGCGTAAATTACCATCAAACGCATCTAGTAGGTACATAAATACACGTTTTTATTACGCACACACTTGTCACGAAATCTCGGTTTTTATCGTTTTTACATCGTAATTCTATCGTCGACAAATCGTAGGGGTTCTGGCGATGATCCAGGATCCGATCGACGACGGTTATTGCAAACAATTATCAGTGAAAACACGCAGTGAACACTATAAATTGGATACAACGGGATTTACGGGTGAACTCGGTGATATTTGCGGTGACAAATGGGGTTATTTAATATTTAAAGATTTCATTTTTCATTGAGATTGGAACTGATTTATTAAAATGATATTTTTCACACTATTAAGATGTGATAAGTTTGTCTTTAGATTGTTTTTCGGTTTCTTATGGGATTGTAGTAAATATGTTTTGGTTGTGTTCAAAGAAATCATGTCTGTTCGGGGCTAAAATACTTTCATAAATTAAACGTTCCCAATGTTTCGTGTAGATTATAATTCATTTCAAGTGAAACCATAATGAAAATAATACCATGCCATGGTTTTAGTCTTAGTTTTAAATTACATTTAGTATTTATGTTTAAGCAAAGATTCGTGATAAATCCACGAGAACCTATAGCCGACAAATTGCATTGCAGTTTGGGAGATGATCAATAAAACTGTAACATTATGGATTAAATAAACTTAAAAAAAAAAACGGAAGCCTATAAGGATCCGTAGCAGGTGGCGTTCTGTAGTTTCGGTCTAAACCCCATAGTAAGGAGTGAGTTTATATTAGGATTGTATATGTAATAACTACTTCCTTTACTTTCTGAGCTCATAAAAAAGCAGTCATAATCGAGAGAATTTAGAGTTGCGGTTCAGTGAGTGCCATGTTCTCTTCGACATTACATCTTAGCAGTTTTGCTACAAGCTGGTCGTTCCTATTGTCGACATATTTTCCTGTTTGTTCAAAAGAAATCAATGACTGTAAAACAAACTGACTTCCAAATCGAAGTCATAAAGATGCAAATACGAAAAACAAAACAAGAAACTTTTATTTGACATAAATCGGTATCCATCTTGACGTACAAAGCATCCCGCAAAATCTATCGAACAATTTTAAGTATGTATGCGAAAATAGCCCTAAAAGTCAAAGTTTTACGGCTGGAAATCGGGTCCACACATTTACCTACAATTTGTATATCAGCTTTCTAGTTACGAAGTCGAAAACTTTTCAATACAATTTCCATATAAAACAAGTACTCGTTTCGAGCAACGTTTTAAGTTTTTAACTAGTTTAATCCAGTTAGGTCCGGTTTTAGCAAAGGAGAGCTCTAAAAGGCAATTGGTTTTATATTATTTTTTTACCGTTTTTGTTTTGTGCTACAGTTTCTTGGTGATTTGTGATGTTAGGGAAAATGAAGCTTCTGTTTGATGGAACAAAATTTGTATAGATATTTTTTTAAATTATTTAATTATAATTAGTTAATCACTTAATTATTTTATCGATGTAATATTTTCAGAGCCATTGGTCGTAAAAAAAGATATTAAAATGAATTTAATATGTTGAAATATTGGCTTTGCTGTCCTTGTTGACCTTGTGAAGGCGGCAGGAATCCGCTAGATGCGGGAATCACAATACTAGTCGAAGTGATGGAGCTTGGGGGAGGCCCTTGTCCAGCAGTGGACGTCTTTCGGCTGAAATGATGATGATGATGAGGACTTTGTTGTCCCACTTTATTAAAACGCATGTATAACGGTATTTATGAAAGATTAAAATAACACAAATAGAACCGCTGTGATTCAATAAATTATATGCAGACAAATAAAATGATTTTAAACTTGGTTTTCTATTTAAAAAAATACTTTCTGCAATTGTTTTTTGACTCTGTTATTAATGAGTTTGTATTGCCAACCTCAAAAATAAATGTATTGTCTTTGCTGATTTTCATTCAAAAATCCTCTTATTGCGTTTTTCAGCAACTATTTTGAAAAAATTCGACTTTCTTCATGATGTGTATTATTTATCAGTGTTATGTAGAACGTAGAAGTGAAAAATAGTGGTCAAGTGCGAGTCGGACTAACACACACTGGGTTCTAATCACCATTAACACTACATTAACTTAAAAAAAATACTTTAGTAAAAATAAACATGTTTCTTGTCTAGGGACCCCCCTTACATTTTCACTTTATTTTATTTTTCATATTTTTTTGTTATAGTGGCTAGTAGTAGTGCACATTTTGTAAGCAATTCAATTGTCTACCTATTACGGTTCAAAAGATACAGCCTTGTGATAGACGGACGGATAAACGGACAGCGGGGCCTTATTAAAAGAACTCTGTCTTAACTCTATGGGTTCTGAACCATAAAATAGTTTTTATTTAAATTTGCATTACTACTTCAATAATTCAATAGTAAGTGCTATTAGTACTATTATTTACCCAAATTTTAATCGAGTACAACTGTCTGTTTTTACAGTCAATATACATGTTCCTTTGATATGTGTCATCCAAAGTGTTAGTCAAATATGTTTAGTTTTAGACAATAATTAGGTTTATTTTGTAAGTCATTTGTAAACGAAATAAAACTAGCCGATTACAAAGACTTTGCTTTAAAATTCTTAGGCAATTTAACAACTAGAGCAACTCTTGGGAACAGAAATTAAGCCAATCTTACGCTGTTGGCCTGCTAGTATTATCTAAATATTTTGCAGAAAAAAACCTTAAAGTAATTACAAACTAAAACACATAAACCAGATATAAATTAGAAAGTCAACGCGAAGAAATTTCAATTAAATTTTAATGGAGAAGATTTTAGTCTTGGCGAGGAATTTGCTACGATAAATTAGTATAAACCCTCACGCTATTATCATTTTAGAGGGGTCACAGAGCCTTAAGCTGTAAGTATTTTACTTGAAAGATTGTTTATTTGGTCTCGGTTTAGCTTGGTGGGAGCCTGGGATCGGTATTGAATTGGCCTAGTTTTTCAGACTGTTATTGTAGACATTAAGGTAAACATACGTACCTAATAAAATTATTTTGTTAACTGCAACATAGTATTTCAGACTCCTTATTTATTAACACACATCAGACAAGATGTAAAAAACAAGAAAGATTGAGTAAGTATAACATATCATCTTACCGTATCGACGGCAAAAAGTTCAAACATCGTTGGCCTAAAATTCAGTTGCTCAAACTCTGCTCACTGACATAGTCATAGGATCATCCAATGCGCAAGATGGAAGGTGAGCTATTGTATGTAGAGAAGTGCCGCATATGCACTGAAGATGTGAGCAGTTCGTGAACCCCCATCTATGGAGGATTTTGGTTCCAAGTCTTTTAAGAGATTTACAAATCGGCCACGACAATTCGTACCAAGGCGTAAGGCCCTTAGATGGTTCGATAAAATTGTCATACAGCTCTTGCCATAGTTCAAACTATGTAACATGTTTACTTGATCATGGCTTAGGGCGCGTACACATAGAACGTCTGATTTTACAGGATCCTTTTTAACTGATCCTTCGCTACTAGAGGTAATATTCACACAGCATTTACAGAACCGATTTTAACGGATCCGATGCTACTGGACTTTTGTTCTTCAGTGTATCGCCTACGTTCTACGAGGATGGACGTTGTCGTGTTGTATTGGTACTATCGTCGTCTGCGTCGGAGGAAGCCCCGGCGTTATTGGAAACATCCATTTTTAACCGACTTCAAAAAGGAGGAGGTTTTCAATTCGGATGTTTATATTTTTTTTTTTTTTTTTTTATGTATGTTCGGCCATAACTCCGTCATATATAAACAGATTTACAAAATTCTTTTTTTGTTTGAAAGGTGTTTATTCCGAAATGGTCCCATATAAATTTCATATAGATCTGATGATGATTTCCAGAGATAGACACCGGAACTCTTTAAAAAATGACAGCAAATCAACCGCGATTTCTGCTATCGCATAAATATGCATTGTTTGTTTGGAATTAGTGCGGGGTGGATACCACAACTAAAAATTTAAAAATAAAAACTTTTTTACAAAAAAAAAAACAACCGACTTCTTTAAAAACACTACAAAGTGAAAAATAACTTTAATTTCGGAAGTCGGTGGCAAAAAAACCATAAATACAATACAATCCTAAGACACCGACTTCCGAAATTAAAGTTATTTTTCACTTTGTAGTGTTTTTAAAGAAGTCGGTTGTTTTTTTTTTGTAAAAAAGTTTTTTTAAGGCAAAGATTTTATTTCCGTTGTGTGTGGGAGTTTTTACTGGATCCGGAATACTGTCATGTGTGTGAACTGGCTCATACAACTACATACGCTAATAATATATACGTTTAAATGGACTTGTAAAACGGATTGCTGCTTATTTTGTCGGATCGGTATTTTTTACTGGATCCGGAATACTGTATTCTGTGTGAACCCGCTCATACAACTACATACGCTAATAACATATACGTTTAAACGGACCTGTAAAACGGACGTTATATGTGTACGCGCCCTTAGTCGGAAATTGCTGCCTCTAAGAAAGGAAGATAGATTAAAATAAATGTAAACTTACCCTCTTTATCGTATAGTCTGAAGGCTTCTTTGAGTTCTTTCTGTAGCTTCTCGTCGTCTTCTTGTAGGAAATAGACGGCGACGCGCACGAATGAGTCGAAGTTCAGCTTCCCACATGCTGGAAATTAAGTAATGAACTTTTAATGAAGATATAATTAGTATGTAAGTTAGAAAAACCTTTTTTTAATCACAACTACCTAGGTATTTCAAAAAAAGTTTTTCTAACGCTTGGCTCTGCGCTGAAATGTGTAATTTCAACAGCCCATTTTATTTAGGCATCATTAGTAAAAACAGAAATTTTTCACAAATTTATCATAACAAATATTACTTTAAATAAATAAAAAAAAGAGTGGAGTCGGGGGACCCCGTCAGGAACGTAGGTCCTTACGCTTACATTACAACTCCAAATGTTACGTTGTTTACTCTATCTTTAATTAAATAAAATACTCTAACAGTATTTCGGCATCACTATCGGCTAACACTCTCGAAAACAATGAAAATGACAACAGTGGAGAGAAATTTACGCAGCCGCCATTTTGGATTTTAATTTTGTACCTTCAAAATTTTTGCACCCTGAAAAACCATGCAAACTGACTCTCTGTCTCTAATAAATACAATAAAAAACCGCATGGAGTAATGTGACGATTTGTATAAGTTTAGTTTTACCGAAAGCTGCGTCAAAAAACTTTGATCCAAAACGCGTGTACCTTTTGTCCCATTTGTACATGCTCTGAAAAGCAATTATGAAGTTACAAATATAGCGGCACAGCTTGCATTTACTTTTTGTACCTAATTGAATGAGAAAAATACTTCGCGGTCAATCTATTTAAAAGCACTGATTAATAGTGCAGTTATTTTTAGACACAGAAAATAAGTTTTGCCTAACTTGTCATTTTAAAAGTTAGACGTTTCCCTAAGTTGCTTAAAAGTTCTGAGAATAGCGAATTTTGATATCTAACACACAAAATATTTTCAAGCAATTTTGAATTATCAAGGAGTCGGTGACTAAGAGGGATGGCTTACTACTTATCTGGTAAACCAAACATTTCTCACACCGAATCCTATAGTAAAGCGTTATTATAATACCTAATCTATCCAATAAATCATACATTATATCTAGCATTCCGTTTAACGAGCCACAAACAAGACATAGAGAAGGATCTTGTGATAATCCGTACGTCACCCTTGATCCGAGCTATTACGGCTTTAATGACTTCATTAAACAGCTGTTTGTGCATCGGTATCTGGGGCTTAAATGGTCACAAGTAATTTCTGAAGCTACTTCTACTTGGGGTAAATTTTATTGCAGTCAGGTATATTTTCATCTGTGGAGTACGGAAAACAGGAAAAAATTTATCATTAGTAGTAATAGTATCAACGAATAATAAAAGTTTGGTCAAATTCGCAAAATGTTTTCTCTGTTGGGGCACAGGCGTTCTGTCGATGAGATGAACTGGGCCTTAATCTTTTTAGTTTTCACACTTTACAGAATTTTTGGTTCTAGAACATGTCGGTTTCCACACGAGGTTTTCACTCACTGTTTTGCGAGCAGTGCTGATGAAACCCCAAATCGGACCTAAAAACCAACAGTATCTGAGACAGTCTCTATTTACTATCCGAGGCTCCTTGTGCATTTCAAATGTTAATCGTTGTCATACCATGTCAATAATACATGCTTAGAGACACTAGATATGCTTTTGTTTTTTCATGAAATTCAGTGAACTTAATTGTTATTGGTTAAGTAGTTGTTAATTAATTAATTGTTAAATTTACGGTCAATTTTAGTTTGTTTGGTAGCAAACAGCTTAAGTTTTCGGTATATTTGAATTATATTTAAAATATTAAATTGCATTAATGTACTGCAACTATAATAATATGTCCATTTTTATGAGTATACACCAGCATACAAACTTACACATACCAACGGACTAGAGATTGGCTGAAAAAAAAAACAACCCGCGCGGAATGAGCGCCCTTAACACTTACTATCCTTAGACTGTACCTACATGAAATGTGCCAATATAATACATTTTATACGCAAATGTATTGTATTATTTCGAACTATAGCATCTAAGTAGTCTGTGGTCCGGCCACAGAGGAACACACTACAAAAAATATCAACAAAATTACACCTTTTTTTTTTGTATTTCAACTTGAGTAATCTTGGCGGTTTAACGAGTGTAAAACAGGATAAATTCAAGGGTCATAACCAACAACAAGGCATCTTAACAAACACAATATCTTTCTCCCAGCTAAGAGTGGTCGAGATCTCTTGTAATCTTTGTTAAGTAGATATTTGTTGAAGAAAACCGTCGCTTGACCTTCTGCAGAGTACGTACTGGAGAGGATGATCCGAATTTTTAGGGTTTCGTAGGTCAAAATGTAAGGGACTTTTGTATGCTGACCTTTGATCCTAAGCCTTTGGTATTAAGTTCTTCCAATAGAAATTTCTCAGTAGCAGTTGTCCGGTTGAAGGCAATAGGGTCAGCCTTTACATCAATCAATCTGCTAAGCCTTTTCCCTAATAACCAGATTGGCTTCCAGTATATCTGGAATGGGGCTGGGCAAATCTGCTGTATATCGGACGATCAATGGTACAATCTTATATGACCCAGTGGGTCCTGCTTGATGATGAGCTGGGCTCCTTTAATAAAAATTGGTCCTTGGCAACTCTGAACGGTGGAATGAGATAGAAATTTTCTAGCAATGTCCCATGCTAACGACTATTAATAAAAAATCAACATCAGCCTAGCCCTCTCCCAACCATGTTGTGGTCGGCTTCTAGTCTAACCGGATACAGCTGAGTACCAGTATTTTACATGGAGCGACTGCCTATCTGACCTCCACAACCCAGTTACTGGGTATTACGATACCCCTTGGTAAGACTGGTTGTCTAACTTTCAGGCATAAATAATAAAAATACTATTATGAAATAGGTCTTATCTCTCGCTTTTTAGGGTTCCGTTGCCAAATGGCAAAAAACGGAACCCTTATAGATTCGTCATGTCTGTCTGTCTGTCTGTCCGAGTATGTCACAGCCATTTTTTTCCGAAACTATAAGAGCTATGCTGTTGAAACTTTGTAAGTAGATGTATTCTGTGAACTGCATTAAGATTTTCACACAAAAATAGAAAAAAAAAAACAATAATATTTGGGGTTCCCCATACATAGAACTGAAACTCAAAAAATTTTTTTTCATCAAACCCATACGTGTGGGGTATCTATGGATAGGTCTTCAAAAATGATATTGAGGTTTCTAATATCATTTTTTTCTCAACTGAATAGTTTGCGCGAGAGACACTTCCAAAGTGGTAAAATGTGTGTCCCGTAACTTCTAAACTAAGGGAATGCTAAAACTAAAAAAAATATATGATGTACATTACCATGTAAACTTCCAACGAAAATTGGTTTGAACGAGATCTAGTAAGTAGTTTTTTTTTAATACGTCATAAATCGTAAACCACAATTTACCTTTCATTCAGTCAGCGCAAATATAAAAATTAAAAAAAAATCATTTAATTTCATAAACATAAACCTTATGCATAAACCGTGAATACCTGCAGGTTTGTACGGAACCCTCGGTGCGCGAGTCCAACTCGCACTTGGCCAGTTTTTAATTATAGATATTAAGCATAAACCTACATATTAGTACTTGTAACTGTGCTACATCTCTACCTCACCGATTTGGAGAAAACAAGCAATGAATATGGAATCATGGATTATTTTGGTTCCTTCCATTTTCGTTCCACATTTTTTCGCGCATACTTTTCACAGCTAAACTCAGTCGTATACGCAGCACATGACATCTATTTCCGTCAAGCATATGGCGTCGACTAATTGAAGCCCAGATCTTGTCTCGGAGCAAATTGCCGTGACTTCGTAATTTACGGCAATGACAGTTGACGGGCTATGTAAAGGCGGAAAAGTAACCTTGTTACAGTGTTTTATGTTTGCAAATTCATTTGGGATGGAAATTCCAATTTCACAGATTCTCAAACTGACAAATTGTCGTCTGATTTTCATTCTTATATGCAAAATTTTCTCCTGTATATCCCCGAAGAGTTAGGGATAAGTGTTTCTATAATACACCCAGTATTCGCCAGTTATGTTTAAAACCCTGAATCGGACATATTTCTAGCAGTGCATAAATCCTTAGTGGCAGTGGTGGCCAAGTGATATTGGCCCCGACTAACGAGTTGTAGGCCGTAGGTTCAAACTTAGGCATGCGCTTTACTTTGTGTAAATAATTTCATCACCACTGCTCTCAAAACAAAGAAGGCAAACATTGTGAGGACACCAGCATGTCCTAGAACCGAATTTTCGAAGACATGATACATCTACCACACCCGCTCTGGGCCTGCGTGATAAATAACAACCCACCCCCTCTAAAAGAGAGTTCTCACATATACTTTTAGTTTGTAACTGGCAACCAATCTGCGGAGCACAACTTATCGGGTCTAAACCAACCAATATAAGCTAGTATCAAAAATATCTAGGCAAACATTTCAAACTAGACCATACCTGTATGGTTGGTCCTAACAGATTGCAGTAAAATTCACAAAACTGCATTGAAATCGGTTGAGTAATTTCAGAGATTAGCGTGTACAAACATAATCATTTGAATATACGTATTAAGATAAACTAAACTGGTCTATAATATTCGGTTCCACGTAAAGTAGTCTGTTCTATCTCATTATTCATTATTTTTATTTTTTCCATCGTACTAACCTATTTATCAATTACACTAGAGACCAACTATAATATTTTCATTTGGCCTCTAGTCAACAATAAATAATATAAAAATGAAAAATTGCCACTTCCGCATTTTAAAATGATAAAATAATGTCATCAAAACGTAATTCATTTAGACAAATTGAAAATTATAAAAATCTACACGATTCGAGTGATGAAATGTTATATGAACTTGCGTCCATTCTTCAGTATTCAAGCGTTCTTTATGTCGTAGGTACAGTGTAGTGCAGAAATACGGACGATCGTCAACAGGAAATAAAAATGTCAGCGTAGTGGATAATCTGCGCGCTGGCTTTGAAGGAAAACAGAACTATTTTCTGGACTTATCGTCGCGAACACATAAACTTCGCTCTTTAAGACACGTTAAGGCGAGATTAACTGTGGTTATTTCTGTTAAAGTCATTGTCGACGCTGTTTTATGTTAGTCTTGTTAAAATAAAGTGATCTTTGAGATTAAAATGCCAATGTTCAAATTGTCGTGTTATTTAGCTATGTTGTTTTGAGTTCTACCGCTCTGTCACACTCCTTTGTTTAACTAATTAGTAAAAAGTCTATATTTAAGATACTGACAGCCAAAAAGGCTAAAACTGCAGCCTTCTTTTACCTAGTTTTTCTGCCACTGTCTCTTGTTACTTAGAGTCAGCTCAAAAGAGGTTTTAGTAACCGTTTTATGGTTATGCAGGATAACACCAAACCTCCTGGCTGCTGGTTTTACCAGTTCACCTGCAATCACGCAGGTTGAGCAACGTTCTGTATGAAATGCACTGATTGTAAGTCCTGTATTACAGAACCTCACTTAAAACTCAAGCAATCTGCCAGGGTCACGAGATTTGTTCGACAGAGACACCGTGACCCTGGCACATGGGCAACTGAAGGAATACGGGTGGGTTTTAGTCAGTAAAAGTCTGACACACCCT
This sequence comes from Aporophyla nigra, assembly GCA_947507805.1. Classification (NCBI taxonomy): domain Eukaryota; kingdom Metazoa; phylum Arthropoda; class Insecta; order Lepidoptera; family Noctuidae; genus Aporophyla; species Aporophyla nigra. The sequence goes on along the minus strand of OX382305.1, from coordinate 5,045,054 downwards.
TCTGCTCCACCCTAGAGCGGGAGACGTCATTCAATGATTTCCCACTCACAAAAAAAAAGACTAAGCAATACATATAACAAGCTGCCCCATTGGTCTCGTGGTCTCAAGCGCGACTACTGATCGTGAGGGCCTGATCTCGCTCCGGTCGTGTCGGATAGCCATCCCATCGGACTATGCGAACGAGGGAAGAGTGAGCACCCCTGTGTCTGCGCACACACTTATGCACTATAATATCTCCCGCGCCGATGGCTAGTCTCCTTTGAGATTGGCCGCAATGATCGAAATACAGTCTGAATGACTGTTCCTATGACTAGTTAAAACCCATCAAATAGCTTTAAACTAGTTTTAAGCAATGCCTGAGACTTGAGATTCTGTGATACATACAGATACCTTAAACTCCCTTAGTTGTTCTTGATGTCACCCATGAAATGTGAATCACACTGGCACTTCTTCTACTCCTTTAAAAAGGATAAGGCTTCGACACTTTCGACTCACCTTCAGCATCTTCGCTGTCAAGCATTTGGTCAAGTTCTAGGTCATCATAGTTGTGTACCATTGTGTTCAGTATCGTCTTGACTGTTTCCTTCGCGATGCGGCCTTGTTTCTCTGAGTCGAACATGCTGAACGCGCGCCTGAGCACTGTTGAGCAAAATAAAGAGGTTTTAGGATTTTTTTATTTGTTGGAGAAATATTTTTAGCACAAGGCGTCAATATAACGGATTCTTGAGTGGCGACCGCGTACTGGAAGATCTGGCTTTGGGAGGCCTCCCACAAGATGGACTGATGACCTGGTAAAGGCCGCTGAAATCTGTTGGATTCGAGAAGCAACAGAACCGGTTGAGGTGGCGGTGCTTGGGGGAAGCCTTTGTCCACCAGAGGACGTCTTTGGCTGAAATGACGATGCTGATCATGTCAATATAACATTAGTATCTTAACGTTGATAAATTTAAATGGAGTCAGTTTCTAGCAGTCAGAGAGCGACTAGTAAGAGAGATAGGTAGTAATCATGGGTATACTTTTTAAAGAGTTGGTAGGTATTTACACTGTTATGTTATGCTTCTACACTATTAGCATATACAGGTGCGCAGGTCATCGATACGTACCCCTTTTTACCTTTAGTGTACTAAAAACATGATTCAAAACCCCCCAGTGTTGAAATCTCGCGTCCATTTTTTTTTTAAATTGCTGTTCCATATATATGTACCTTCGTACCTATTGCACATTGCATGATGAAACAGCAGAATTTTTCGTGAAAACTGAAGATAAATTTCTACATTAAGGGTTCTAGAACTATGAGCTGCAGTATGGTTATAGTTTGCGCATCCCTGTCAACCCATATTATTTTTTTAAATTTGTTTATTAAAAATCTTGAACATCATTTCAATTTCCTCTTCCTAACAACAAAAAATGGAAACTCTCCAAACAAAGGAGAAATTGAAACATTTTGTTCCCAAAGAGGACATTCAAAGCAACCGCAAATTAGTTATTGATTTCACCCCTTAAAAGTTAAACGACCAAAGTTTCAGCATTGAAAGTATTCTGTGAACATCGACGATCCCTTTGCTTCAAAGGGAACTGTTTTGGTAGGAAAGTGATAGGCACTCAGAATTAAAACTAAGTAACAAACTTATATTACGAAAACTGTTTTTGGTTCATATTTCGATAGCAAAGTGATGACAGCTTTTCTTTGATAAACAGTTTTTTGGGAGTATGTGGTTTTTAATTAATAGTGATATACTGAAAGTAAGGATTTATTTATTTTTCAAGTAGAGTCAATTATCATTATCTGCTCAGAATTTTTCCCAACTATGCTGGAGTCGATTTCCACTCAATTTGGATGCAGCTCAACAGCGAGGACAATTCTAGTAATTTTAAGAAAGATTAGTCTGATCTCAGCCTTAAAATGTCTACCTCAAGTTTCCATTAATTTCTGATAAGTTTGTGACATTTGATTGTCGCCGAGATGGGACTGCGACTTTTTGAATATTTTTAATTACGAGAATTGGTCTTTAGAATTTTACTCGGAGCGACTGCTTATCTGACCTCCATAAACCATTACTGGGTAATACATGCACAATAAACATGTTCTATTACGTTCAATTGAACACACAATTGATCGATCGATTGCATACACAATCAAATTGAATAACAATAAATACAAGACGAAGTAAATCGTCACACAATCTTATTTGTAATACAAAGAGGTATTTTAATGGTGTTTTTTTGTTTAATCTAATTGAAAAATGCCAAAAATTTAAATTAAAAGTAAGTATCTCGCCAGTTGTGGCTTAAAATATTTTACGAACCTAACTCCCGGGCCAGCTTTGGCATTGTAAAGCCGGAACAATTTGGGAGCAAAATGTTTTTGGTTTACACTGTTGGCCGTAAAAATTATGTAATTAACTTAAAATTGTAGATATTAAAATGATTTTAAGTTGAAATATGAAAGTGGATGACAAATCTTTGGATCAAAAATTAGGTATACATTGGTAAAAAACACTTATAGTTGAATAAAAGTTCACTCATATTAAAATAATTGCCACTGATGTCTACCCTAAAAATAAATAACGTCAACCCTTTTGACGCTTTTGATTTATTAATGTTTAAGAATATAGATTTAAACTATCATTTTTTACACCAACTATTTCAATTTATCACTACTAATGTGACACAAATATGGCTGCGACGATTGCAAACAACTTTATTTAATAAAATATATATTAGCATTTAACTTAATTTAGTTGTAAAGCAATATGTCAAAACGTGTGAAAATGTTTATTGAAAAATGGTTTTGGAAGCGAGATGAATAGTGGTTATCCATACCCACAGATTATTCATTAAAGTCGCTTTTTGTGTATCTGTGAGTGGCTGCGTTGAGGGCCTCGTGAGTCGTGGCTAAGTAGTAACAGCTGTACGGATCGACCGATCAGGTTAAGCTACGGTTCCCGCGGTTTGTTCGTGGATGGGTGACCATCTTTACATATACAAAAGCCCGAAACCTAGTCTTAACAAGGGGTATCGTATTACCCTGTAACTGGGCTGTGGAGGTCAGATGGTAGGTCAGGTGGTATTAAACTACATTCGGTTAGACTGGAAGCCAACCACACACAGGCGACAGGCTAGGTCGATGATGATGTGCGTGTGCTGTGTTGTTCTTATATAGGTACTACAAAACGAATTTATGCTATCATTTGGAGAAATTATTCCGCAAGGCATACGTGTTTACTAAACGGAAATGTAATAAAGAAATCTTAGTAGTTTATCAAATTAAATCGTAAAAACCGTGGGATTAATTGGCGGGTCGCTAATAGTTCATATATTATGGTGACCGCAAGTGTACAGCGAATGAGTAATGTCAGGCGGCAGATTAAAATTAATTGCTAGCTGTCCCAAAAATCTAGTTTATGTGTAGATAAAAGTTAACTGTTATTTTAGAAAATCCTGGCAAAAAAGCCTGGGTAAACCTGTCGATTAATCAATACTGAAGGGTTTGCTAGTCATAGACATAGTACTCTCCTGAAACTGGATTTGTCATAATCGCCGCGACTGGCTGGTGGGCATGGAGGTAAAATGCGTAGATAACGCTGCTGCCATCTTTTAATAAGTCCCTAACTCGCCTTTTACGACACCTACGGGAAGAAACGAGGTGTTGCTAATCGTCACGCCGCCGGCACCACACGGAAGAAATAATGGTATACCTACCGTTATAATACATCTGCCCCCCTAGCCAAGTTACAAACGTTTCGTGTCGAATTCCGTTCTACAATCGGTAACGCCTCGGTGTCAGCAATTGTAGAAAACGATAAGTTGGTAGCCATGTTGACGCGCCTGAGTCGGCCGCTCGTTCTACAATGTCTTTAGAAAAACGACATTATAACAAAGGATGTAGCGATGAACATTGTAGAAACGATAACAATTCATTCTATCATTTTGAACTTGTGAACCGACCGATGTGAACTTGGCTACGAATTTTCTATTCGTTTGTTCTAACCACGTTACTTAACGTTGAGGTTATTTCATTTGCGATATTGTCGTGACTGTCTGAAAATACTATTATGAAAACGATTTTACGTTTCCATTCACAATAACGTTATAAAATGCATTAATTTTTAACCGACTTCAAAAAATGGAGGACGTTATCAATTCGACTGTATTTTTTGTTTTTTAAATTTTTAAATGTTTGTTACATCATAACTTTTGACTGAATGAACCGATTTTAATGATTATTTTTTTATTTGAAAGCTGGTGCTTCCCGAATGGTCCTATTTTCAATTTAGTTCAATACAGATCCTAAGACGCCGACTTTTGAAATTAAAGTTATTTTTCACTTTGTAGTGTTTTTTTAGGAAGTCTGTTGTTATTTTTTTGTTTTTTTCTAAAAAGTTTTTATAATACACTTATGAACGAACTTATGCAGACGTATACAACAATAATTATGATACATCCATTTAAACCTATTATATTTCACTCGGTAAGAACACACCAAAAACAAACCCAAACAATGTCCTTATAAGGTACACGTTTACTTAAAACAAGTTCATCAGCGATACGCCTAAAGTTATCATCATTAACGAATTTACAACCCCTAATGCGCCACCCCTGGCCCTACCCTTATCAAACCTTTGGCAATCAAGAGTCGATCAGGGGTCGCAAACTGATGGCGACTCATGAACTTGGTTTATAATATAAACAAGTTGTTAAGTTAATATAGACTTCATTGGGTTGTGGGAGAAAATATCTATGCTTTAAACTGATATTATAAAGATACTAGCTTCTGCCCGCGACTTTGTCCGCGTTAAATTTCTTGCTGCCCCGACCATTCCCGTCGCATCGAATCGCCTACTCGTGCGATTTTCCCCGTTTTTGCAACATTTTACATTACTGCGCCGCTCCTCTTGGTTGTAGCGTGATGTTATATAACCTATATCCTTTCTCGATAAACAGGCTACCCAACACAAAAATAATTTTTCAATTCGCACCAGTAGTTCCTGAGATTAGCTCGTTCAATCAAACAAACAAACTCTTCAGCTTTATAATATTATTAGTATAGGTATTATATGGCGGTTGCAAGCGCTACTGCTGAGCATAAGATCCTGAGTTTGATTCCCAGGTTAGGCAAAGTGTTATTGGGTTTTTCAATTAGGAGGTTTTTAGTAGTAGCTTGGAGTCTGGATTTGTGCTAGGTTGATGGCAATAGTTTCACCCCCTATTACATGGGAGTTGTAAATTGCCCGCGTGATGTTCACATTCAGTTTGGAAATGACTTACCTGTATATATCGCACCCCTAGATCTAAAGGGAACTAACTCAAAATTCTTAATTTTTGAATTATGCACACCTTCGAGTCTGCCATTTCAATACCTATCGACCAATAAACCAGATTCAAAACTATTTCCAACATTAGACTCCAAATATTGGAAATAGTTTTGAATCTGGTTTATTGGTCGATAGGTATTGAAATGACAGACTCAAAGGTGTGCATAACTGAAAAATTAAGAATTTTGAGTTAGTTCCCTTTAGATCTAGGGGTGCGATATTGACCGCAATTAGGTTCGTCAATCCCGACTATAATATAAAGTCGTTATATGTCAGTCTTAAAATCTACCAGTCGTAGGAAATTATAAAGTATTGCCTCGCCTCGTAACTCTGTGTAATACATATTTATAGGCATTTTAAACGACACATTCACATTTTTCAGAAAAGCAAATTCTTGTTATAGGCCGGATACACGTTAAAATGAAGAATCTAGGCACGAAGTTTTGCTTAGTCATATCTCTTCCATTTTTGCTCTTCGCTAAATGGATAATAAATCTTTGATATAGCTTCATCTTTGGTACCTATACATTATATTGACACGATTTCGTCTATGTAGGAGTGTGATTTCACCGAAGCCAGCCCTCGTTCAGTGGATTAGACCATGATAGACTACCGGACTCCTAAATCGAGCCACCATGCAATTTAACACGGAGATATAAAGGTCTTTAATATGAAACAAATTACGAATAAAATGAAAATAATACAAATCTTAAACCAACAAACGGGCGATTATTGTTCCAATTTCGCGAAGTATTAAAAAAAACACTTTAATACAAAAATGGTGGAGTGGCTCGTTACAGGTACCCGGAAATGATCCTACACTGTGGTTCAAAAAATATCCTCCATCCTGAATGATGCTCAATTTAATCCTACCTTGTTCTAAAAATGTCTTCCCAAATTTATTCTCTCCTAAATACTTTAGACAAAATCCTTATGAATTTCATCCTCACTTTCTTTTACAACAAAAACCTCTACAAGTAAACCTAACTACATAAGTGCATGTCTTGTATTAACAATGTCGCTGTTCCACTATAATCACAAGACAATTAAGCGCTGCAGCAAAATTAATAGCTGTACGCTGTGCGCTGCATATGAAGAACAAAACAGCGCGAGCGCTGACATTAACATTAAGCCGTCTATTCACTACTAGGCGATAAATGTTGGCAATATAAGCCTGTTTTAATGGTGCTGTGTTGCTAGAAAATGGACTGTGTTTAATGACTTCAGAAGCAACTTACCTGCATTAGAAATAAAATTCTAAATACAAAACTGATTACTTAGTCCGGTAAGCTGTCAGTTTTGTATTAAAAACTTTTCCGTTGCCGAATATTTAAATTTCGAATTTAAAAAATGGCTTTATGGTTTATTACTAGCTCCGCAGGTAATCTTGTTTTGTACGACGTATACGATGACATGAGACAGAATATCTCGAAAGTTTTGTAAAATTAACCAGCATCCGTAATGCGTCATACTCTACCAGTCACAATCTGAATCATTTCGTCTGCCTGTCAACATAAATAACGCAACAGAATGATGTTGAACCGTCAAAAAACTTTTACAAAAATATAAAAACAGACTTCCTAAAAAAAAAAACACATAAAAAGAGAAAAATAACTTTAATTTCGAAAGTCGGTGTCTTAGGCTCCGTAATTAAGGTTTTTTTACCACCGACTGCCAAAATTAAAGTTATTTTTCACTTTGCAGTGTTTTTTTTAGGAAGTCTGTTGTTGTTTTTTTTGTAAAAAGTTTTAATTTTTAATTTTTTAGTTATGGTAGATACCTCGCACTAATCTAATCGCATTATTCGTCCATTTGTCGCGCAAATACTTAATGCAAATTGATCCCATTGTCCAAATGAGACCATTGGAAAGCACCAGCTTTCAAATAAAAAAAGAATCATCAAAATCAGTTCACCCAATCAAAAGTTATGAGGTAACAAACATAAAACAAATACAGTCGAACTGATAACCTCCTCGTTTTTTGAAGTCGGTTAAAAAGAAAAACCATGAAGCCATGAAGTATGTTACGCAACTGCAAAGACAGATTGAGGATCCAAGTAAAACTTTTTTATCTGACAGAAGGAAGCTGGTGTGTAGTCTCATTTCCTTGTACCATTTTAAGTATTTACAAAATCAAAAGGCTTATAATATATATTTTTTTTTAAATAGCTACATCAAAAGAAGTATAGAACGTCAAAATTCGTCACAGCACTCTAGCCACAGATTACCTTCCACAGTGGACAAAGAGGTATTTCAATTTAATATTGTAAAGATGTGGATTTTAATCCAACATGGTTGAACACAGCTGCCACGTTGAAAAGGCTTGCAAAGATATTGTCTCATTCAACGGCGCATCATTGTTCCCAAGTTATAAAAGATCACCAAGAAAGTGACATCTTTTATCTTTCAATGAAAGACAGGGATCTATTTATTAGACGCTTTTTCCAACATCACTGAGGTTATTAAAGTCAGTTTTACGTAAGCTTCTTTTAATTTCTATTCGTGTTTGTGGTTTTTATTATTTAGGTTTATTTATATTTTGGAGAATTACAAGTTGCAAGATCTATTTTATGCAAAGTAAACGTCAGGTGGCCAAGGCTTTTATAAGCACATAATTTGGGATCATGGTGGCTGGTGGTTTTATGTTTTCCATCTGAAACTCCTCAGTAGCAGCTCAGTATCTGGATTTGTGACCGGTTGATGGCAAAAGCCTCGCCCCCTTTTACATGGGACTTAGACATAACTGGCAAAATGTGTGTGGAATAAAGGTTGATAAATGATGTAATTTCAGTAAGGAGGCATTAACAGACACTTTTACACGTCAATCATATTTTTAAATTAGATGAGGTCCGCGGTTACCTGACTACTGAGAAACTGAGAAAAAAGGCCAAAACCAACTCAGAAATCACAGTCTCTTTTAAATTCCAGACATAATCTTGATCAGATTATGTGAACACCATGTAGATTGGTGTCTGATGTAGATGGTTGTTTGAGGAAGGGGCCACACAGATTGAGTGGACCTGTCCAGTAAGTGCACGCATTGCATAACCCTTAGGGGCTTGAGGTATATTATTTTTGGGTCAATTTGCATGAAATTATTTGCAATATAACTTTACTGTAACTTATAATAACTTGCCGTAAGTGGATAGGTTGTTTTAGTGATTCAGATGATCAGATTTATGACGAAGCAAAAGATTGTAATAGGTGACGTAACTTCCTAAAGTAATGTTTACTTTTCGTTATGGAGAATATTTTTGAGTTTAAATTCTTTGAACGTAAGCAAACTATATTATCTCTAGTACCTAGTATTTTCAAGGCAAAATTTTGCAGATTTTCAAACTCTCTTATGCAGAATATTTTTATCCAACACCCAGAGTATTTTTCAAACCAAGTTTTTTATTATTTCTACGTATGCAAAGATACTAAACCTGTTAGTATTTCTACAAACTATTTTACTTCGTACGCTTATATTTTATCGAAACGTGTTTCGTCGACAGCTTGCGTGTTACAAAGGAGACAAATAGAAGAGAGAGAAAAACTTATTTTCTCGAAAAAATATAATAATATAAAAACTGCAAAAGTTTTTACTATCTTGGATCTTCTTTAAGAGTTTTCGTAACTTTTGTATTGAGATAGGGGTTGAAGATGTTCCCAACATATCCGTACTATGACAGACATTTAACTAAGTACTGAAGTTTTTGTTCTTTTTATTTTTAAGAATAAAATAACACCTTATTTTAATATTTTTACAGCCACTATTTACATATCTTGATTTTAGGCAGACATTTTAGGAAGCCGGTTGTTATTTTTTGTAAAAAGTTTTTATTTTTAACTTTTTAGCTATGGTAGATACCCGCACTAATCTTATCGCGTTATTCGTTCATTTGTCGCGCAAATACTTAATGCAAATTTAAAACTTTTTCACATGGATTGTCCAAATGGAACCAAATTAAGAAATAAAAGAACACCTATTTTAATATTTTTACAGCCACAATTTACACATCTTGAAGAAAAACTCTAGCTTCGAAAAATAAACTCTTATGAAAAATGCCTTGAAGAATTTCTTGACGCACTTATCGACTTATGTACTTATTACGCATTCATAATTTTAGCCAAAAGACGTCCACTGCTGGACATACGCCTCCCCTAATTTGGGGGGGCTTGCCATAATCGCCACGCTTGGCAGGCGGGTTGGCGATCGCAGTCATCATTCTCCTGCCCTTATCTCATTGGGTTGGCGATCGTAGTATGATGGTATAATGCTTAAAGAACGCTGCTGCCCGTTCTTCAGTAAGTCCCTTAGTCGCCTCTTACGACACCCACAGGAAGAAATGGGATAGTACACATTATCATTAAAATATCACTTAAGCGATAAGATCGCCCATTATGTCATCCTATAAAAATTATCATAAGCCTTACATAAAAAAGTATTCTATTATATCATCATTAATACGTGACCACCAAGCTGTATGCATGGTTTCCGTAGCCTACAGAATAATTAACAAAATGGCGGAGAGAACAGGTGGCTTAGCAATTTACCTCGTATATCCAGCTTTGCATTTTATGCGCTCAGAGAAATGAAATTTCAATTTACATGGAATATTTTTATGGCAGTATCTTTGTATGTTGTTCCTCATCATATATTTTTTTACTATGTATCCTTCTATCCTTATTTAGTCATATAATTTCTGCGATTGCGAGTCTTTAGACAAATCGATGCTGCCGTTTATAGAAATAGTTTAGAAGCCATATTGTTACTTGAACGGTATGTTAGTACGTCGTTTGATTTGTCAGCTAATGTTTATTTTGATTATTTTCGTCTAATTTTAAATTAAAACAAAATACGGATTGAGAAAACGTAAAACTACTTACTAATGATTTGTCCATCATCTCTTTGATCCTTTCTTCGGCTCTGTAATACATATCATTAACTTCAATATTACCAATAACCAAATAACTAACTAAAAAAACAACACTATTTATAAATAAAAATGGAAAGCTCGTCTTCAAATAAAATAAAAAAACACACCATTTTGGAATGATTAAACGTCAATTGGAATTTTTCAAAAATTCAAAAATAAGCGGGCTCTGGTCAAGGCGCGCGCGGCGTGTACACTAAACTGGCCGTTCAGAATCACGTTCGAAATTTAAACGAGGTGTTACGGGCACAATGCTTGTTCCTGACAATTTTACTTGGTTGACGTGGTCTTGTAGCGGCGGCCTAGAATTTATTTTAGGCACAATATTTTTATACAAACTATTAATAATATTTTATTTTACCCTTTTGTTATTTACATTGTTTCTTTTTTTATCGAAGGCCAGTTTTTGACTAGATAAAAGTTAAAGGCGAAATATACAATTTTATCTTTGAAAAATCACAACAGCCTTTGCTGTGATCTCTTATTACCCAAAAATCCCCCTTAAATCTTTCAACAAAATACCAAGCTTAAAATATAATTCGCACTTAATACCATAAGAACAAAATAGGATTACTCGAAGGTAATCGCATTTGCCAGTCTCATTTCACAGCTGCAAACAGACTGTGAACACTTCCATTTAGACAGAATTTCCCTAGATGTTTAAAATCTATAGGTATATAGGTACCTTCTCGCATTTCCACGTCAGGTAAATCGAAAATCCGAGCGAGGACTACGATTTTAATACGGTTGACTTGTTATTTAGTTCCGAGATGACGAAATGGAGTTTGTTTCTTGTCGATCGGAAAATAAAGATCAATCTTTGTCTTTCCTTTGTCAAATAGTATTGTGCATTTTTCAGATAGAAATGCTATTGACTATTTGAATGTGTCATTGACAAGTGCAATTATCATGTGGAAATCATATTTCTCGAGTGCAAAAAACTGTCATCGTGTGTTTTCACATTTTCCAATCTCTATTGCGTACTTACATACTACAGGTGAAAAAAAGAGTAAGAGTTACTAAAATGAGAGAGATTGAGTTACGGAATAATGATTATGGCCAGGTTTTTCGAAACTAAATAGGAAATCACTGTTTGAGTGCTACATTTCAATAGACAAGAAAATACCGAGTGAAAATAAAAATAACACATGGGTAAGTAGAGATGTAAAGTGTAAGTGCCAATATGATTTATATTAACTAATACGTTATTATTAATGCGAAAGTACCTAAGCTGGTTTATTTGTAATGCTTGCACGCTAAAACGGCTGAACGGATTTGGATGAAAGTTGGCATACAGATAGACCATCCTGAGTAAGACCTGTACATAATTGCAAACAAAATCGCGGGCAATAACGGGTAATTCATAAGTTGAATACAAATCACACCTGTGTTGTCGTTGCCACTTCACATTTTGTTATGAACTATAAGAACTGCCCGAGTTCTGAACATAAATATTTTTAAAGCACAGACACACTCACGGAAGAATAATTGCGCTTACAAAAAAACTAGACACCATTTACCTACCTAAATATTTATGTTATCACATTATTATTAAATAAATCTTGAATTTTATTTTCTGTTATTTATCGTTTCGTTTTATCTTGTAACCTATTTGCGATTACTGCTATTTAAATTAGGTTATTTTTTTGTGATTTATTAAAAATGTGTGATGATTTCATTTTTAACATTGTTTTTTTTTGTACTATAAGCAATAAAATATAGTTTTTTGTCCGTGGACGTAAAAAAGGTTAGCATAATCAGCCTTTTATATTCCCACTCCTGGAACACAGGCCTTCTGTTTAGAAGAGGGAATGGGCCGTAATCCACCATGCCGACTCAGTGCGGGATGGTAGATATCACATGTCATCAAATTGGTTCTACGACATGCTGGTTTCCTCACGATATTTTCCGTCATCGTTTTAAGAGCAAAGGTAATGAAATAATTTACAACAATATATAGATACTTGTAAGTGTTTCATAAATTACAGAATCTGGGTGTACGTGCGTTGTTTTTTTTTAACTGTACCTAGGGTTATTCAGTGTAACAGGCTTTACCCAGGCTTCTGAAGGGCTGTTCACCGCACTTTCACACAAAAACTCAGGCCTCCTTCCCATGAGAGTAAGTAAGTAGAAATAAACAAAAAGATTATGTTCTGTAGTTTTTGCCTAAAAAACTACAGAACATAATCTTTTTGTTTATTTTACTTTTATGCATCTGGTCATACACGAACACCGGTTGCGAACAGGTACTACGCACCTGATCTTTCTGACAAACATCACCAATAAGGTCTCTTTCATCTCTAGATCATTTCATTTTTTTTTAAATTCATTAAATAATATTCATAACTTAGCTTTCATAACTTGTAAAGTTGCCCCTAGCAACATTTGAATATTCATAAAAAATAATCTAGCGAAAATTGCATTTTGCTAACAAAATGTATACGATGTAGGTAAATGCTCTTGAAGGAGTAAATGTTCTTGAAAAAAATACACTGACAGGCATGAAAAAATATGCTTTTAATAAAGTCCCACGTAACTCCCACGATTAGGGACACTTAATTAAAATAAATTAAGTCTTATATCCACTTTATTTCTAATTATGTTACTTTTATCTACTTAAGTTTTCACAAAAGGGTTCAAGGAGCGTAAGTATGTAGAAAAAGCAATTTGTGATCTTTTACCATATTTTATCAACACGTTTTAATTAGCTTCACCTGTATTCATCTACCTGTGTAACGGAATCTTTGAACGTAATTTTCACCCACTTCAAAACGTCAGATTAAGTTGAAATTAACTAACTTATCAAGTATCAATGACAATATAATAATTTAATATCTTTGTCAAATTATCCTAACCATAACTTTCAGGATTAGCGTTTTTTTACCAGAAACAGCCACCACATCCAAGGAAGGCGTGAAATTTACCCATTCCCAGGTATTCTAACAAAAACCCACTTTAACGGCCAATTGAACTCTAATCTATTCGCGTTAAGAAAATAGTGACTCATCGTTACACTCAGCTTAGCCACGCCCCTCGACCAATTAGATCATAGTAAATTAGAAAGCCGTGTTTACACTAACCAGTTGAAGTAAGCACTTCAGACAGTACGGACGCGTCTTTTGTCAATTTACTATGATCTAATTGGTCAATTCAATTTGGTGTACGAACTGTTGGGTTTAGGCCTCCTCCCTTTTATGCCATGCATTCCGTGTCTTAAACGTGGGTGTGATCTAACACGCAATCTTTTGAATATCTGCGGTCTCTCGGTAAGTACTCAGTCGTTCTCAGTAGCCCTTCCGGGCGCTGGAAAAAAAGAACCAAGAATCCGATTCCCGACATCTCTACGATTACAAGACGACTTCAGGCAGGCTTAAAAGTCGTAAGAGCTTCTTACGCTCTACACAGGTCATCGACAAACCAACATTTGTGAGGACCAAACTATGGCAAGAGAAATATCCACCACCTCCCAACTTCGTTGAACCCCAGCAACACTTGCCTTCCGTTGCCGTGATCTGCAGTGGCCTATATGGAAAGCTCTCAATCGATTGCGTACCCAAGTAGGCCGCTGTAGACACAATTTGTCAAAACGGGGGTTTGCCGTTGCGAGTGCGGTACGTCTGATCAGACCATGACCCACCTGCTGGAGTGTCCCAAGTGCCCGTTCACCTGCACCTCAGATGATCTCAAAAATGCCACTGATGCCGCAATAAAGGTGGCCACCTACTGAGCTCAAACCATATAGTAAAAAGTGTACGAGTGCCATCGATACGAAAGAAGAAGTAGTTCTAGGTTACGCTTCAAAATAACACTGAAGTTAGCCGCGTATGGGAAACAACATCGTGTATACTCTTATCGGATGCATACGCCTTACTCATAGACGCTGGTCTAATCCCTTAAGTATTCAAAAATATCATACGTACACGTTCAACATCATCATTTCAGCCAATACACGACCGCTGCTGGATATAGGCATCCCCCAAGAGGGGTTTATCATAATCGTCATACTTGGCAGACGAGTTGGATTGCAGTATGGTGCTAAAATGCATAGAAAACGCTGCTACCCATTCTCTAGTAAGTCCCATCGCCTTTTATGGCACTCACTGGAAGATACGGGCTAGTGCTATTCTTTACGTCCGGCTCCGCACGGAGCAGCATACACATTATAATGGTACATTCACCTCTCCAACATCTGTTGTAATATTTATTATACTGCGATTTGACGCATAAATCAAGTTGCACTAGCAATACTGTGTTGAAACTGGCACAGATTTTTCTTTCCTACGTTTGCAGCTTTGCATAATAAATGAGATAATTTATCGTCTCACAAGTACTAAGTACGATCTCGGAATACCAAGAAATTTTTATGATTTTTAAAAAGAATGAAAGGTGACTGACATAATATATTTGTAAGGTAGCCGTGAGAGGGAAAGGTTGGATGTGACACTGCAGGAGGACATATCGTGACCTTAATGGTAACGTTCTTCAAAAAGATCAGATGCTTAGTACTAGCAACCGGCGTGCGTTTATCACCAGATTTATTTATATAAACGAAGCAAAAGGAGTATGTAAGAATTGTAGCAGGAGGCGTTCTGTAGTTTCTGTCTATCCCATAAAAAGAAAGTGTAAGTTTATGTAGGGGTATGAGTATTTATGAAAAAAATATATTTTGTAATGATAATATTTATAAAGCATAGTTTAGGAAAGGAAATAAATATGGTATTATCAAAAATAACATATTAATTATAATATGTTAATTATCACATAAAAAAACCGCATCGATATTGGAACTGTGCAGGACGCCCATAGATTGATTAAGTAATAATGTGTATTGTACAGGACACCCATAGCATAGATCGCTTATGTGATAATATACATTCTATGTACTGTAATAATATGTATCTATGTATGATCAATGTAAATAATAGCACCTATAAGTTAGTTTAGATATAGTTTGATTCTATTCAATTAAGGAACTAAGAATCTTTGTAATTGTGATCTATTCCGGAGTCAAGTTTGGTCAAATCAGAACGTGTCGAAACCTGTCCAAACCTCGAGACGCTCTTGCCTGCCTCTGATTGGTGGACTCGGAGTCGATCGCAAAAACCTAAAACTTAATTAGTTATGTCATTGGATAATTTAAAATTTGATAACTCGGCGCAGTCGGCGCAACTTGCACCTATGTGTTTTAACTATAAATATAGGCATGTTCGAATTTTAAGTTAGTTGTAAGAACCACGCCATGGGCGACTGATTAAAGAAATAAATACGTCTTCAAGTTTTAAAGTGAGTTTTAATAAGTGAACCGAATAGTAGTTCCTCCAATCCAGCAAATAAATAGATGTGAGACCTATAAACCTCACATTGTCTGGTCCTTCGAGCCGGATTCGAGTGAAAACGCTATTAAACAAGACTCCAGTGTGAACTTATTTGAAGAATATTTATAACAACTCATCAAGAACAATGCCAGTTACGAGGTCTACAGGGAAAAAGGGTAGACAACCGTCGACTACAGCTACAGAACGAACCGAAACCGCTACTGAAAACGCAAATGAAGCAGCGACTGAAACCACTACGGAAGCCACTACAGAAGCCACTACTGAGACTACGACTGAGACGACCACTACGGAGCCTACGATAACGACAGCTGATACATCGGAGGCCCCCGCCGCGACCGAGTCAACAGTTAAACGCACAGCTAAACAAAGAGTCGCCGATGAACCTAAGAACAAAGAAAGTGGTCGCCGTATGAAGTCTACGAGTGAAAAAGTGTCGAAATCGCGTCGCGTAGCTAAAGCCAAGGCGGAGCTAGCACAAAGGTTAGTAGAACTAGCAACCGCACGCCTTGCCGAGGTCGAAGCTGAATCTACCGATGAAGATCTATCCTCAGTGGCCTCGGAAGCTGGCAATGATCAACGAGTGACTACGTGGCTACAAACAAGTCAGCTACTCGCTATCGCCGATCGACCACATGAATCTAACGTAAAGTCGTCGACCGAACCTGCAGTTCCAGTGAACGCTGCCGTGTCCTGGAACATCCCGGCGACTTTACCGGCGGGAGTCAGCACTACTGAACCCGAGAACATGCTGCCAGTGAGCACTGCCGCCGCCTGGCAGCCGAACCTTGCGACTGAACAGCCGCACCTGAACCCACCGCCAGTGATCGCCGCCTGGCAGTCAAACCTTGCGATCGAACAATCGCACCTGAACCGGCTGCCAGTGAGCGCCGCCTGGCAGCAGAACACCGCGCCTATGCAGCCACACCCGAACCTACAACCAGTGTACACAACCGCATCCTGGCAACCGAACTATGTGCCTGCGCAGCCGCAACCAACGTCAGCGTCGGCGGAACCCGCCGCTCCTTGGCCACAGAACTCGACGTACGTAACTACGAACACATCATGGCAACCGATCTACACTACGGCACCACATCACGACTACACGACGGGCTACGCCGCCGGGACCCGGGTGCCACAGTCTATGCCATCTACGCACACCGCACGTCAGCCTACAACAATGACCGTCCAAGAACCAAGGACGGACTTGAAAGAACTTGCTGCTGCGATCACGCACGCTGTGCAATCTACACAGTACCAGCAGCCCACGAGATACACCGAACTACCCTGTTTCAACGGAGCTCATCAAGACTGGCTCACGTTTCGCGCCGCCTACTATGAGACGGCACATAGACTAACAGCAGGGGAGAACATGTCCAGACTTAGAAGAAGCCTTCGAGGTCTAGCCAAGGAAGCTGTACAGGGTCTATTAATAGTGAATGCAGACCCAAGTGAAGTTATGAAATCACTCGAGCTACGCTTCGGACGTTCAGACTCAATTGCAATGGCTGAGATAGAACGTCTACGAACTCTACCGCGCCTCACCGAATCTCCGCGTGATGTTTGCACCTTCGCTACTAAAGTTGAAAGTATAGTTGGAACTCTGCAAGCACTGAACTGTGGACATTATCTTTATAATCCCGAAGTAACTAAAGCTATTGTTGAAAAGCTCACACCTACCTTGAAGAGACAGTGGTACCAGTTTTCAGCGATGAACTCCAGAACTGAACCTGATCTACTGAAGTTCACCCGATTCATCAAGATCGAAGCTGAAATATGCAGCCCGTACGCCCTGCCTGAAAACATCGCTGCAACCGCACAACCTACTCAACAGAACACGCAGCGACGCCAGCAACGGGTACATGCCACGCAAGAAACTAACAAGCCGAAGTGTGGTTTATGTGAACGACAGGGACACAGCATCATAGAATGTGAACAATTCAAGAAAGCAACTGTCGATGTTAGGTGGGACATAGCTAAGAAGAATCGGTTGTGTTTTCGTTGCCTCAAATACAGAACAAAGCAACACAGCTGTAAACCAAAGAAATGCGAAATAAACGACTGTGTCCACCTACATCACAAGATGTTACACGCCGACAGGAAGAAAGAAGAACCCGAGTGCCCCAACGAAGAACAAGAGAAGGTACATTCAGCGTGGACCCCTAAGGTGTCATTCCTGAAAATAATACCAGTACACCTTTCTGGACCGGCGGGAGCTGTGGATACCTACGCGCTCTTGGATGATGGCTCCACGGTAACACTTATCGACGAGAGCCTGGCCAGTCAGATCGGAGCAGAAGGATCATATGAACCACTACGTATATCATCCTTCGATGGCGAACCCACAATCGACGTGACATCTCGTCGAGTGAACTTCTGCATCAAGGGACGTCACACAGTTGAACGCAAGTTACAGGCAAGAACGGTGAAGCAGCTAGAGTTGGCTGCACAGAGGATACCTGGAGAAGCAGTCAGGGATTGTGAACATCTTCGAGGCATAGCCAAAGATATAGTGACTGAAGATGCAAGACCCAGACTCCTGATCGGCCAAGACAACTGGGATCTTCTCATCACAATAGAAATCAAAACAGGAAAGAAGAACCAACCAGTAGCATCACTAACGCCACTCGGTTGGGTCCTGCACGGCAGCCACACACGAGCGCTTGGCCACAGAGTGAACTTCATCAGACATGCTGACACAGACGACGATCTTCATGAACTTGTGAAGGAATACATCACAATGGATAACATGCAAGTCAATCCAAGGAAACCCATCAATGATCCAGATGAAAAAGCACTTCGTATTCTACAGCACCATACGAGGAGGACCACAGAAGGACGGTACCAAACCGCTCTATTATGGCGAGAGGAGAACATAAAAATGCCAGACAACTACGATAGCGCTATGAACAGGCTCATCAGTGTGGAAAAGAAAATCGATAGAGATCCAGAACTAAAGAAGAGGTACTCTGAACAAATGGAAGCACTAGTGTCAAAGGGATACGCCGAACCAGCTCCATCGACCACGTCAGAACATAGGACCTGGTACCTACCTCACTTCGCGGTTTTCAATCCAATGAAACCGGACAAGTTAAGAATTGTCTGTGACGCTGCAGCCAAGACCAGAGGAATATCGCTAAATGATCAACTGCTCACTGGTCCAGATCTTCTGCAATCATTACCAGGAGTAATAATGCGTTTCCGTCAGCACTCAATCGCCGTGACCGCTGATATTACTGAGATGTTCTTACAAATAGAACTTCGACCAGGAGACCGGGACGCTCTCCGCTACTTATGGCGAGGAGACCGAAGAGACAACCAGCCACCTGAAAAATACCGTATGAAGTCGCTGATCTTCGGAGCCTCTTGCTCGCCAGCTACAGCGATATATGTGAAGAACACAAACGCCGAGAGATTCCAACATGACCAACCAGAGGCAGTCGAAGCCATCAAAAGGAAACATTACATGGATGACTATTTGAACAGCTTCGACACGTTAGAAGAAGCAGTAAGAGTCTCACAAGCAGTGCGTAGCATTCACAGCGAAGCACATTTCGAACTCAAGAAATGGTCATCAAACTCTACCGCCCTTCTTGAAGCACTAGGGGAGATAACCGAGACTGAAAACACCATCAAGCTGGAAGACGACATCCAGACAGAACGAGTTCTCGGTCTGATATGGAGACCAATAGTAGACTCACTTGCCTTCAATCTAAACCTAACACGCATACCTCAGAACGTCCTACAGAACGACACGCCTACTAAAAGGGAAGCCCTCCGAATAGTCATGTCCTTATTCGACCCATTGGGACTTGTATCGCCGGTGACCATCAGAGCCAAGCAAATACTGCAAGAAGTTTGGCGTCGTGGAACAGCATGGGACGAAGCCCTAGACAGTGACCTAGCCGCAAGCTGGAGGAAATGGCTCGCTCATCTCAGAGCACTTGAACTTGTCTCCATTCCCCGAACTTATCCAGGCTTCAGCGCTACGGAATCACTACAGCTGCACATATTCACCGACGCAAGCGAATCTGCATACTCAGCAGCATTATATTGGCGAACGGTCACCAGCGACGAAAGAACCTACGTCTGCCTGATAACAGCCAAAGCCAAGGTGGCACCACTGAAGCTAATGTCAATTCCAAGATTAGAGCTGCAAGCAGCAGTGCTTGGTGCAAGAATGGCGACAGCGGTTAAGGAAGAACATGAAAGAGTACCAGAATCAACCACGTTCTGGAGCGACAGCAGAACTACACTGTCATGGATCAGGACTGGAGCCAGGTCTTACAAACCATATGTCGCTCACCGCATTGCAGCCATCGAAGAACATAGCTCCACCAACGAATGGCGCTGGATCCCGACCAAATTGAACCCAGCAGATGACGCTACGAGAGATGTACCCGAACACTATGATGCAGATCACCGCTGGTTCCACGGTCCCGAATTCCTCCGAGGACCCCCAGATACATGGCCAGCTGATGAGAAGAACCCTGTCATAATCACAGGAGAAGAAAGAACCTGCAGCGTCGTACACAAGAAAGTGCAGCTCAGCGAGGCTATACCAAAAGTCAATAGATTCTCGCGCTGGGAGAGGTACCTACGAGCCACAGCACGAGTTCTACAGTTCCTGCAACTCTGCGGCCAATCAGGGGAGAATATTAACTACAAGAGAACCAAGAAGAACAATAGCAACGACCCTGATTGGAGAAGGGGTGAGCAGATGGTGCGGGTCAAACCGAAAGAGAGACTACAGGTCACAAATAATCACCTACCTCTCACTGCTGAACTCTTACACCGCGCCGAAAGTCTGATCCTGAGAGCTTCACAACAACAATCCTTCCAGGAAGAAATAGAAGCCCTGAAGAACAAGAAGCCCATCTCACGAAGCAGTCGCCTACACCCATTGTGCACAGAATTCATCGAAGGAGAGATTCGTCTGAAAAGCAGAATAACCGCCATGACGGACATCACAGAGCGCCTGAAGAAACCCATGATCCTAGATGGAAACCACGCCACGACACGATTATGGATCGAACACGTCCACCGTAAACTACATCACGCGGGTACAGAGACCATAGTCAACGAGTGTCGTCAGCAACATTGGGTGCTACGTCTACGACCAACCATGAAGAACATTATAAGCAAGTGTCTGCGATGTCGTATAAAGGCAGCCTCTCCCCCTCAACCAATGACAGGGGACCTCCCTTCCTGTCGATTAGCACATCATCAGAGGCCATTCACTTACACCGGCTTGGACTACTTCGGACCATTAACAATCACAGTGGGACGAAGTCATCAGAAGAGGTACGTTGCCTTATTCACGTGCCTGACAACGCGCGCCATACACCTTGAACTTGTGGTATCGCTCAACACAGATTCAGCGATCATGGCTTTACGACGTATGATGGCACGTCGAGGATGTCCAGCACAGCTGTGGTCCGACAACGGGACGAACTTTCACGGCGCCGAAAAGGAACTGCGAGCAGCCATCTTCGCGGCTACAGCAGAGGAAGCGTCGAAGAAGATGATCGACTGGCGATTCATCCCACCTGGGGCACCATTCATGGGGGGCGCCTGGGAACGTATGGTGAGGTCGGTGAAGACAGCACTAGCCACCACAATGAACGAGCGGTTCCCGAGCGAAGAAGTGCTCAACACACTCCTCATCGAAGCCGAACACACAGTGAACAGCCGACCACTTACACGCGTGTCAGTGAACCCCGAAGATCCTGAAGCATTGACGCCCAATCACTTCATTTTGGGCGGTCCAGGTCGCATCGCGACTCCAGGGGAATTCGACGACAGTGACTTACGTCTACGAGCCAGTTGGCGTGCAGCTCAAAGGCTCGCCGATATATTCTGGGCCAGATGGCTGAAAGAATATCTCCCAGAACTAAGGAATCGCAGAGAGCCACACACTAAAGGCATAATTCCCAAGGTCGACGACCTAGTGCTCATCGTAGATGGCAACCTCCCAAGAAACATGTGGATCAGAGGACGCATCTGTGCTACATTCCCCGGCCCTGATGGAGTGGTGCGCACAAGTGGACGTATCGACGAAAGGAGGTATCCTGCGACGTCCAGTGAAGAAGATAGTGGTGCTATCAATAGACCACGACGATCCTGCACCGGAAGCTACGACTGCGACGCCAGCAGCGGACGACGCACGGCGGGAGGAATGTGCAGGACGCCCATAGATTGATTAAGTAATAATGTGTATTGTACAGGACACCCATAGCATAGATCGCTTATGTGATAATATACATTCTATGTACTGTAATAATATGTATCTATGTATGATCAATGTAAATAATAGCACCTATAAGTTAGTTTAGATATAGTTTGATTCTATTCAATTAAGGAACTAAGAATCTTTGTAATTGTGATCTATTCCGGAGTCAAGTTTGGTCAAATCAGAACGTGTCGAAACCTGTCCAAACCTCGAGACGCTCTTGCCTGCCTCTGATTGGTGGACTCGGAGTCGATCGCAAAAACCTAAAACTTAATTAGTTATATCATTGGATAATTTAAAATTTGATAACTCGGCGCAGTCGGCGCAACTTGCACCTATGTGTTTTAACTATAAATATAGGCATGTTCGAATTTTAAGTTAGTTGTAAGAACCACGCCATGGGCGACTGATTAAAGAAATAAATACGTCTTCAAGTTTTAAAGTGAGTTTTAATAAGTGAACCGAATAGTAGTTCCTCCAATCCAGCAAATAAATAGATGTGAGACCTATAAACCTCACAGGAACTGTGTAAAAAAATAATTGTAATGATAATATTTATAAAGCATACTTTAGGAAAGGAAATAAATATGGTATTATCAAAAATAACATATTAATTGTAATATGTTAATTATCACATCAAAAAAAAAACCGCATCGATATTGGAACTTGTTGTAGTATGGGCCAGATTTTCAGTATGGCAGTATGTGCGTCGCCACGCTCGCCACGCCAAAATTTAGGTTTACCCTCGCCCATAGATGTTTCACATCAAAATTATGTTCGCTGTACCGTCACAAGAGTAATGAGCAAGAACCAATAAAACTGTAATGTTAAATTGAACTCTCTCGACGGAAAATTCTCCGGAATAAGTACCTTTTGAAGGAAGATGAGCGCCCGTTATCACAACAGGGATTTACGAAGAATCTTCGCGAAAATAAAAGGCAAGCGAGCCAATCATCGCTTTACAACGGTCCATAAGCCAATACCCCTTGGGAATTACGCGATTCCCCGAAAAGAACACTTGAAAACAACAACTGAGTAGGTTAGAGTTTTATTTTGCTGTACAAAAAGAAAATTCAATACAAAACTGAAAAAATAATAATGTTCTAGACTTCTAGACTATCTTTTCAATTGGTAATACGTTCAGTTATATGATTAATGAAATGATAAGAAACAACATTGTAATATGTAAATAATTTGCTTATCATGGCAATTACTTCAACTTACTAATAATTTAAATAATTGTAATAAAAGGTTTTTAATTGAACATACATAAATTTCTATAATAGGTATGTGTTGGATTTTGTTATCATACTATAGAAAGAGTTTATAACAACAGACAAAAACATTGGCAATAATTCAACCTTAGGTTATGATTATGACAAAGTATCCAACATAATCCCGAAACTTTCGTATTCCGCTCATAAGCGGTTTAAATCATTCCTATAATGATAAGGGTGACAGACTTCATGTAAGCCGGTTAATTTATGCATAGACTTGACTGTCGTACCCCTGATCCCTCGATGCTCAGTTTGAAATCGTTTGGCTTGGCTATGTAACGCTCATTAGCATATTCGAAATTTTCATCCATTGGGCTGTAATGATCCTCAGAATTAACAATATTCATATAATTTGTTGCTGAAAGTTTAAAACGAGCTTTATTACAAAATTTATTTATTGTTTAAATTATTTATGAGTAAGTTAGAGAAAACCAAACAATGCCGATTTTAGATAAAGAATATAGCAATCTTTTCTAAAATAAGAAAAAAAATTAACATAGAAAATATTCTAGATTTCCATCTGAACTCCTAACTTTATTATTGCTGTGAAATAAAATTTATAATTTTATGAACATCTGTAAAATATTGTTCCAACGCACCTTGAATAAATAATATAACAACGCCGGGACAAAGTCACTGCGTTCGGATTTATACGTTTTGCCGAAGTTTTATAGTTAGTTTCGAGTAGGCTTGTCTCGCCTACAAACAATTGTCGGTGAACGTTTATGACACCACAAATTAAATGGTATACGACTTTTTATTTTTTTTAAATTGCTGTTTCTTTAGATACGGAAAATATGTTTCTGATATTTTAATTTTATGAGCTTATAATAAGGAAGTCTGCAGCTAAGTTACAAGAGACTTTTTCTGGATTTTTTGTGTGAAAGTTATCCATCAAATAATCTGGAATAAAGTAAGTGTGTTGTTGCCACACCAGTAACCATGGAGTTTCTTGCCAGTTCTTCTCCATAGGAATCAACAAATTGGAACAGTGCAGCTAGCTTCTGACGTTTCATAAGTGCCCATGTAGGTTTATGTGAAATAAAAATGTTTTGATTTGATCTGCTGAGGTAAAAATTAAGAGTTCGATCTCATAAGTCTTTTGAACGTAAGTTTGATTGTACATTTCCTAATTCTAAATGTAAGTAGGTATGTATCTGTATATATTATTCTATAAACTGAAACGTTCTATTGAACTTTAAGTTAAATCGTAGAATTTTTGCAGATTTTTCGAGTGATTTAAAAGAATTGAAAAACAAAGAAGTAATTTGGGTAACTCTAGATAATAGAGATTATCTTGTCCAAGCTAACTTTCACAACTAATAAAACTAGTCAATTAAACAGATTTACGGACCAACCAGCACCTTGATCGAAACGCTAAATGTAGTTAAAAACCACAATTTCTTCGTTCCATTATATTTTTTCCAGTAAAAACTTTAACTATGAGCCATCCGGTTTTAAGCTCACCCCTAATGACGTTCATTTGTTTGAATTCTTCACGACTTTAAACGAAGAAAATTATTTTTAATTAGACCTCTTTTAGTGCAAAAAGTTTTGACGCCTTTCTGAAAATTCTTTGCTTCATTTTAATTGGAAGTGGGAAGATTTTAGTGGTGAATTTTATTTTGTTTGGCTCTCATGAATTTTTTGAAACTTAATGGCTATGAAATAAAATGCTTCGTTTTAATATAATATGTATCTTTAATCTGCCTTTTTCTAACTATATAATCGTAAGCGTACAGTTTAACCGGATGCAGGTACATACTTTTATATTACATGTAGTGACGTCCAATCTTGGTCAGATTATTCGGCACAACCCAGTTACTGTGTAGCACGTTACCTCTGGTAAGCCTAGATGTCAGATTTTCGGGATTCTTACTACCTGTTAAGATTGCCAAAAAATCTAAGATTGACAATCCGACTAACGTGCTTTCTGAGGCTTTATAAAACAAACACAGTTATAAATATAGAGGAACTTATGACACTAGTTGATATTTCTATAAATGATCAATAAAAAATATAAAAAAACGATATTTCGAAAATAGAATGCGGACCCATTTTATGTAACTATGTATGTTGTAAAATACATTTCCTTTTTCTTTATTACTACTTAAATAATGTATAGGGTACCTAACCAAAAAACAAAATAAAATTCTCTTACTCTCTGTTACTGTGACGTGCCCGACAGGGTCTACAATTATCATATCTTTGTAAAACCTACCAACTCATATTTAGAAACTTTTGTAGCTCTGGAAAATGGATAGATAATTTCCAGATACTAGGTTGGGTTATCTAAGTTTACAGGTACTTAATTAAGTGAAGTATAGGATATTTCATCCCTATCTTATTACTGGACACGTAAACTAACATAAAACCTGTTACACACTACAGAAATTCATGAAAACATCGTTAGTCGTCAGTGTTGCCAGCCCGAAAAGATACACTTGTCGGCCGCTTCCGGACAGCTGTCGCAGGAAGCTCATCCGTCACCGAGTGTGGCAACACTGAGTTGACAAGGGCTACATTGTCGGTACACAAATTCAATGTTTAGGTAACGATAGTTTCTGAAATATTATTTTGTTTCTGTTATAATACGAAATTTTTCGCAATTCTTAACCGTTGTCCTTAGCTATATTTTCCGGATACCAGTACTATTTAAGAATAATTAATACTTTTTAATAAATCAAATTATTAAGTTAGTCATAGTTGCCATGTACATATTTCAAACCACAAAGAAACATGCTTTTAATAATATCATATACAATACAAACATACATTACTAATGCTTTAATAATTATTTTATTTACAGTTCAGCTGAGTCCCGAAACTTCTGTAAAACGCTTGAAGCCATTACTATTATGGAAACTTTATTTGCTATTTTCAGCCCGTTTCAAAAAGCCGAAATTTCAGTCGAATCCATTTTAAACTCACTATTATTTATCATTATAGTAGTAGAAGAAATCTCTTGTACAAATGATACAAACAAAAAAAAGTGAACATTTTGTGATAATTTCACCAATAAAACTTAGATTTTAATGGTGAAATTCGTACTAATTTAGCACTTTTCCTTTCGCACTTTTTTTTTCGCGATCAGCAGATCAAAACGGCGTTCAAGAGTTGTCATTCATTAGAAAATAATGACAGTGACAGCTCTTAAACGTGTTTTATGTGCTGATTGCGTTCAATTTCATAGGTGAAATTCGCCCTAAGTTTCTATACTACCCTGTCCACATTGATTGTAATATTCGTTGTTTTCTTTTCTTTGCAGGCACGGAATAAACCAGCTGATGGAGGGGGTCACGTCAATCAGAAGAACGCAGCAGGACAGAAATCGACACAGCCGTGTCAGAAAGGTAAATACAAGATGACTGTAAATCCTAGAATTAAAAGCTAGTCTAATGATGGCAATATAGTAATTTTATATGTATAATTATCTTGCTTTGGAAGAGCGAATTCAACTAATACAGGCATTTCTTGCTTAAAAGGAGGCTCCAATCACTAACGTATAATATATTGTGATACAGTAATTAAACAAATAATTTTAATTTTAATGATGACTCATCTATCTAGCAAATTGCCCAACTGTGTCTCTCATCACCATCCAAACTGCCATCTGACCTCCGCAACCCAGTTACTGGGCAGTATGACACCCCTTGGTAAGACTGGTTCTCAGACTTTCGGGATTCTGACGACCCGTACCGACTGTCAAATATCCATGAATGACAGACGGGACAAACTACTTTTTTTTTTCTTTTTTTTTGGATGGGGAATCATCAAATGACTTTTCCTGCTCTGGGCAGAGCGGGAGGGCGTGTCAGACTTTTACTGACTAAAACCCACCCAACGAATCTCGCGACCCTGGCAGGAAAAATTACTTCTTCGGTCAGGATCCGTTTTGAAACATAAATTTGACATTAAGTTTTGTAGTTTTTGCCTACCCCTCATGAGAAATAGGTACTTTATTAATAAATATCTATGCATCACCACGTGATACCAATCACCTTTGCGATGTTTTTATTATGTAACTTCCCGCGACTTCGTCCTTGTGAACATTTGTCCCCCGAGCCACTCCGTTTTCATACTTCGCTTTCACTCAGCGGTCGATTCGACTTTTATTTTGTAATCCGACAGACAGTTCCAGATACAATATTACCCTCTACATACAAACAAATTTTACCTCTATATGATACCATCGTATAATTACATTTCAATCGTCCCTTTTTGTAACAGGTGGCCCAAAAACCCCGGTAAAGCCATCTGCTCAGAAAGGAGCAGCGAAGACCGCACCTCCGAAGCAGGCGGCGGCAGCAGCGGCAGTCAAAACACCTCAGGGAAAGAAGAAGAAAGGCCACAAGCACCAGCAGTACGAACTGATTGTCACCATCAACCTGGTAAGTGAAAATAATACTAGGTAGTTCGTGATAGTTCCACAGTCCCCTACTCAAGGGATTCAGTCAATTTTTAATTGGCAAAATCTAATCAACTAGCCTGTATTGTGCTACGGCAGGGCAAAGCCCTTTCTCTCCGTTTTACACAGAATTCTGTCTTTTGCTAGTGCTGGCCAGTCTTTCTGGTAGGAGTCAAGCTATTGGCTAACATTAAGAAAAAACATGGGTAATTTATCGCCAGTTTTGTAGCTTTGGTGACCAGTGTAACACAGTAAGAATGGATTTCATTTGGATAATTCAAGAAATTATGAACACCGCAACGAGTTCCAGGTTGTCTATATAATGGCTATGATCATAAAATGACAAGCATTCGCGGGGTAAATGCGTAACGCGTAGTAGGTATGGTCTCCATCTTGACAGTTTAATAACATACATTGCGTTAGTAACGTTAGTGAATAGCCAAATTTTTATTTAAATCGCACCCCTAGATCTAAAGGGAACTAACTCAAAATTCTTGATTTTTGCGTCATGCACACCTTTGAGTCTGTTATTTCAATACCTATCGACCAATAAACCAAATTCAAAACTATTTCCAATATTTGGAGTCGATTATTGGAAATAGTTTTGAATCTGGTTTATTGGTCGATAAGTATTGAAATATTGTTGGACAACATGAACGTTTGTACGTATAGGTGAACTGAGTTACTACAGCTAATAAAGAACTGTAAATAAACAGGTACTGCCTAAATAATATCTAAAAATATTCCCCGTAAAAAAAGTCTATAATATCGATCACAGCTGGTTAGGTACCGGAAATATATTTTTCTTAAATTTTCCCTAAAATTAAGAATTTTTATAAACCAAACCACATACACAATAGCAATAGCGTTCAGCTATTCACCATGAGTATTCCATAAACGATCATTACCGTATTTTACGAACAAACCCTACCAAAACAAACTAGCCAAAGTAACATACTGCCTCATAAAATAAAAGCAACTCTTATCGCGGGAAAGTTTTACATCTGTCTCTATCCAACTTCAGAATTTTTGTAATGGTTGTCTCCCTCTAACGCGCGTTTCCGCGATCAGGCACGCGTAGTCGCCTCTGATTGGATTATCGAATGTTGTTTGTGAGAAGTGTATTTTTTCGTTCCTTTTTGTTTTTGTTATTCGCATTGAATTTTGATTATGTTGTTTTTTTTTTTTTTGTATTACCGTAGAGTTCGCTGGCTGTACAAAAACATTTTTTTTTAATTTGACATTTGACAGGTCCATTAGGGAAATAAGAAAAGGTTGGTGCTTTATGTTTCGTTGAGTTTTCTTCGCTGATTTGAATGAAAAGCGGTATTTTCTCAATAAGAGTTTCTTGTTGAGGCTCTCGAAGCGTGAGTTTTGACTTCCACATTAATATTAGAATACTTGGCCGGCTTCATTACTTAAATGTCTGTATTATTTTCAAAGTAGCTTCATTCAGAACTGTGGCCTTGAGGTCCTTAGGCGAAGAAAATGTTATAACAGTACATACTTACATAGAATTTCTTGGTCCTTGATCATTAAATATGAAATAGTTTTAAGTAGTTCGATGTAGAACACGGATTGTGATAAGAATTATAATTGTAGGATAGGTTTCTGACTTTCGTCTTTCGGTAAATACAGTCTTAATTTACCCACCAAGTTATTTTGCTTAGAAAGCCGTACGTTTAAAAATAGAACCACGTGCCAATTTCACCAATGAAATTTAATGATTAGCACGACTAAACTGCGTTAAAGTATTCTAAGTAAGTAGTTGTTCTTCTTGGTTACGAAATGTCAAAACATACAGCTAGGTACCGGATAGTGCTTCAAAGACAGAAAGAGTTGGGCACGCCACAATTGCGGCGGTAAGTCCCCTCTTTGAGGAGTGGATAGAGAGGCGCCACGGCGTCCTCACCTGGCGCCTGACGCAGGTTCTCACCGGGCATGGGTGCTTCGGGGGGTTCCTGTTCAGGATAAAGCGGGAGGAAACGCCCGGGTGTTTACATTGCGAGGATCGTCTGGAGGACACGGTGGAGCATACGGTGGAGGTGTGCTCTGCCTGGGCGGAGTACGCCGTGTCCTCGTGGAGGCGATCGGCGGTGGCGACCTCTCGCGTCCTTCTGCAAAGCAGTAATGCTCGCGAAGGAGGAGGTGGGGTGCGTGAGAGAGTGGCAGTCTCTGCGCCCTCACGTCCCTAGACACCGCAGGAGGAGACGTCCCGGGCGTCGAGAGTTAATAGCGGACTCCCGGCCACCGTAGGCGCGAGCTTGTGGGCGGCCAGCAATGGGTAGCTCGCCGCCCGGTAAGGACCAGGCCCGGGACGACGGTGCGTAGCGCGCGCGCGTTTCAAAGAGATGTCAGCAGCACTGAAGGGGTCTGAGAGGACCGATGCCTGCCAGGGTCGCGAGATTGTTCAAACGAGATACCGTGGCCCTGGCATATGGGTAACTGAAGAAACACGGGTGGATTTTAGTCAGTAAAAGTCTGACACGCCCTCCCGCTCCACCCAGAGTGGGAGCAGTCATTTGATGATTTTCCATCCAAAAAAAAAAGACAAAGAGTCGCGACTATCTTTGCAGAAAACCATTCTAATATTATTTGAAAATTTGTTTCACAGGTGTTTATAGCTTCAATAAATATATTTGATCCACAATTCTATTTTGTGTTGTTGGTTAACCCATCACCGTGGCTGACGACAAACGTACGGGAGACTATTTTATTTAGATTTCGTCGCGTTGTGATGTTTGTTTCCTATGTTTATCTAGGTATGTTATGACTATACATCGACCGGTTTAACATGTTATTAGTTTAAAGAAACATAATTTACACGGCGTTGAAGATTTTTCTGTCTGTAATTTTGTCGAAGAGTTATTGGTTTTGCCGTCGGTACAATAGTCACGTTTCATTTGTTTTTCAGAGCTCTAATTGCTAATAAATTAAAAGTAATTAGCCTTTGTTCAATGTAGAGAACCTTGTGCAATCTTAATCGCAGGAGATTAGAGTCTGCAGGTGCCTACTTTTTTTGTTTGTTCACGACTGACACTTGTCAATCAATCAAGTCAACCTATCGCGAGTCACTGCTGGATGAAGGTATATCCCGGGTTGCGCTACAACAACCTGTCCTCCGCCTTCCACATCCAGTCTATCCCAGATGCCTTCTAAAGGTCCTCGGTCCATCAAGCAGGACGCCGTTTCACACTACGCTTGTCGATACGTGTTCTCCACTCCAGGACTAAACTGTCTTCTCAGTCGACCATCGGTCATTCGACAAACAAGGCCACAAGGCAATGTAACTTGCTCACTCTGCAAGATATGTTTGAAACTCCAGTTCTATGCCAGATAACTTAGTTTCTGATTATATCCTTTAAGAAACCTTCAAGCATTGCTCGCATCATACCACGTTGAGCGACCTTAAATTTGTCGAGCACCCCAACTGTATCCACGTTTCGGCACCGTATGTTATAAAGTGCAGGGCGCACTGGTTGAATACTTTAGTCTTCAGACGCTGTGGGATAGTCGACGAGAAGACTTGACGAAGTTTCCTAAACGCTGTCCAACCCAACTGGCTTCTTTCTCAAAGTTGTGACTACCAAACTGGATGACTTGCTGTAAGTTAATAGACTTCACAACTTTGAGAAGCAACCCTTCGATGTAGCTAGTCGATTCAACATCGCTACAGAGAGGCCAGAATTATTCAAATTTCGATGAAGTTTAAAGGCTTTTTCATAGTCCACACATACCATACAAGCTGGTTGTACTTTTCGGTCTCCTTCACTATTTTCTGAACAGTATGGATTTGATCTACGGTGTTGAATCCTTTTCGAAAACCGGCTCGTTCTTATATCTGGAACATATCAATTCTCCTGGCAGGACGGTTCGTGGTGACGACCCTCGAGAACAGCTTGTATACGTGGCTCAGAAGTAGGACGAGTCTTTCGATCTTTGTCATCTTTTCTGTAGAACAGAGTCACCGCACCTCTGCTCCACGCTTCGAGTGTTTTATCCTCTTGGATGATGGAGTTATAGAGACTCATTAGCTCGCTCAGAACTGGAGCCCAAACCGCTTTAAGGAGATCTGTCGTTTCTGCATCGACTCATGCGGCTGCTATTAAATTAAAACTAATAATCCTAAACACGTGTGAAGGAATATCATATATTTTCTATTTCAATACTTTATCTTTTGATTCGTCCAACAAATAAAAATACAACTAATTTTCAAAAATAAACTAGAGTAAAAACGTGCCAATAAGTGTTATTACAACATTTGTCTTTCATTATGGGCTGGCGCTATATTATTTCCCTAGTGTCATAATAGAATAAAATACAGAAGGCTTATGCCCAATGACTTGTAAGAACTGAAAGGTTTTATTTACTACCCTGTACCCCTGATTACTGTTATTTCTAAAATTAGGGTTATATATGGCTGCAAAGGACTTGGTGAAAATCATCATAAGTTATAGAGAAGCTTGACATAATGTTTGACATTACTTGTGGTCTTAACGTCTTCAGCTAAGCTGATGCATGTCATATGAATATTGTTTTTGTGCTCATAGGTTCTTCAAATACTTTTAAAACTTTCTTTCAGTAGGATATTCACGATCAACGTTTTATCAAACTGACAGCAATCGTTATTATTTATACTTTATTATCATGACATAAAAGTTACATTGTGATGACTTAAGTATGGTTTTATGTCATCCGAATTAAATTCGATCATGAATATCTTACCTTAGACATCCTGAAGTCAGTAGGGGTGTCTCTCTTTTTACTCTACTTCATGAACATGTCTATAAATATAATTTTGAGGCTTTTGTTCAGCAGTAAGCTTACGCTTACTGATAAAGATATGTGTTGGTTAGACCTTCTTTAATCAACCTGTATAGTGTCAATACTGTCCAACCGTTTTAAAAAGTATGTGTGACGTCATTAATTCCATTAAAAATGTAGTTTATGGATGCAATTTAAATTTAGACTTTAAATATTATTTAATAAATAAATTGACAAGTACTTTATGACTCTCTCACTGCCATAGACATCGTAAATGTCAAACTGGTTTAATTTTTTAAAGTAAAACGGAAGGTCAAAATTGTATGAATGTATTAATAAATTTACGAAATTAATATTTTAGTGGCTATTTCGTGACATAAAATATGAATCATTATACTATTTTCTTACAAAAACACTTACTTACTAAATTTTACTTATTTTTATTAAAAAAAACCTGCCCAAAATACGTACCTAGGCTTAAGCCATTTTCTTTTAAGTACCTAGGAATTTTGGTAAATCCCAATGGTAGGAAAACATGTTGTCAATTTTTTTAGAATGTTTAAATTCAGATTTTTAATTTGACAGCTGTCTTGTCAAATTCCTGTACTTAAGAGCAAACACAAAAGACTTGAAATGTCAGATTTGTCTCTGTGTTTAAAAATCGAACTTTAAATATTTTCGTCCTAAAGTGTAGGGCAGTCCAAGGTCACAAATACCTTGGCCAGGTGTGTGAACCAAAAATACATTGTGGAGAAAATATTTTGTTTTTCCGCAATATTTATGAAATAGGGCCCGTAAAAGTGACAAAGTTGGTCGTATTTATTTCAACGCTATAATTTAAAGGCGTTCTACATGAGCAATGTTCGCCCACACTCTTGAATCAATGGAGTCAGCTCATACTATCGTGAAAAGAATTTTGTTGCTGATCTTTTTTTAATGTTATGTGAATGTTATGTTATGTGAAGAGCAGTGGTGGTGCGATGGTATCGACCCCGACTTATGAAGAGTTCGTGAGGTCGAACCCAGGCAGGCACTATACTTTGTGAATTTAATTTGATCACCACTTCTCTCAAAACGATGAAAGAAAACTTCGTAAGGAAACCTTCATGTCTTAAAACAAAAAAATTCGATGAATTGTGACATCTATAAACCCGCACTGGTACCGCGTGGTAGATTATGGCCCACGCTGTCTTACAAAGAAGTTTCTCAGCAGTGGAAACAATATGAGCCAATTATGAATCATTTTCACTGGTGGAGTAATCTATACTAATATTATAAAGCTGAAGAGTTTGTTTGATTGAACGCGGTAATCTCAGGAACCACTGGTCCGAATTGAAAAAATATTTTTGTGTTAGGTAGTCTATTTATCGAGAAAGGCTATAAGCTATATAACATTACGCTCCAACTAAGAGGGGTGGAGCAGTAATGAAAAATGTTGCAAAAACGGGGAAAATCGCACGGGTAGGCGATTCGACGCGACGGGAAGGGTCGGGGGAACAAGAAATTTAGAACGGAGTCGCAGGCAAAAGCTAGTTTAGAATTAGATTCGGTATATCTGTCGTGGCTAGATCATAGAAATTGATCACTTCATGATATGGCTAACTAAAATTGCCCAGATCATTTTAAACTTTGATGATATATCAATCTTCGTTTGGCCTACTTTCTTTAGACTTTTAACTATCATAGAAATCCTACATCAATTACATAGCGGGCACGCCCTTTATGCCTGGAGGCTTTATTAAGGTTTTTTTTTTTTTTTTTTTTGGATGGGAAATCATCAAATGACTTCTCCCGCTCTGGGCGGAGTGGGAGGGCAGACTTTTACTGACTAAAACCCACCCGTGTTCCTTCAGTTGCCCATGTGCCAGGGCCACGGTGTCACTTTCGAAAAAATCTCGAATCATCAAATGTAATCATTTAAACGATCTGGCCAATTTAAGATGGCCATATCATGAAGTGATCAATTTCTATGATCTAGCCACGACATATCCATAACATTGCCGTGCAGTGTAATTTTTGTATTGTTGTATAGAAAACCTCGTACGTAATGCATAACTAAAACAATCGTGCACATATTTATGGAGCCTTTAATGCTTTCTATTGTTGAAAATGAGAGAATTTCAATGACCGCCAGTTTCCAGGTTTTCAGTGCATGATGACGGCGTAACATTTTTCTGTGACACTGAAAAAAGTAAACACTACAGCCATTGTAATGAGACCTTTATTTTGTGTGTATAGGAAGAAATTCACACTAGAAGTTGCATTTTTTTAGAAGCCATCTTCTGTCACCAAACAATACGCATCCGCTTTACCTGTTAGTTGGACAGTAAAAAGTATATTTTTTTTTTAGTTTATGCTATTGCTCTATTTTATAAACTATTTTTACTTACACACTGGTAAAGTAATTTTATTCAAGGTGCATTGTTTTCACATACAATTATTTAATGAATGTACCTATCTAAAATATTGTAAATTATTTTTAAAAGAGTAACGGTGGAGTTTCTTGCTCGTCTCTATACGAATTTGGCTTTCGGAAGGGACGAGTAACTCAGTTATATTTTAATGTAAATTTTGACATTAAAAAGTGTCTTTAATATTAGTCTATTTGAAAAATATGCATTGAATTTGACTTTGAAAACGGCTTATCACTTTGCTTCACGATTTTTTTTATGATATTCCTATTAATATAGAACAGTTGGTGAATGTTGCTCATTTGACATAAAAATATATTGTTCTGTGAAGTGGGTGGTTTACCATGGTCATATTAACTCATGAAAATTTTATTTGCATACCTCATTAAAAATGTATCAGAAAAACAATATGTAAGTCGGGACAGGTTCTGAACTTTTACGACTCAGATAATAAAATGAGTGCGACGACTAACGCTAATTTATTGTCAAAAATGTCATCTAGCTCTTTTATTTCGTATTTTATTTTGATAAAGTACGATATGTCGCTTATTTGCGCTAATTATCGTATAAATAAATGAATCGAACATAAATGCAAAAAGAAACGAATGCGAAAGGCGATAGGATAAGGGAAGCATAATGGCAATTGTTTCGCCTCCTAATGCAAGGTACTAAATCATTACTGGCGAAATGTGAATAAAGTATAGGTATCACCTGTGCCTAACACCTGTGAAAAATAGGCGAGATGTTATGTTAAGGTGGAATCTCCTCCATTTCATTCCAATGAATGAATTTTTCATGACATTGTCATTCAATCAATCAAGTCAATTGATTTTAAGGATTATAATTATGTAAAGTCATGTTTGCTACATTTGCAAATATGGTGGTCAACATGCAGCTTAACTACAGGTCAGTGTTTTGCATCATTCGTATTTACGATTTTATTATTTCAGCTTGAGTTTAGTTTTCAATGTTTTGTTGGTATTAATGTTTGGTTGGTATTAGCGTGGGCTAGCTGACTTATGGAAAATAATTTAATGTGTGTTTTGTTTTCATAATATTAATTATTTACAATATGTAATCAAGTTCTTCTAACTTAACAGACAGTTGTGCTGCTGGGGAGTTTGTTGCACCACTTCTTCTTCCCAGCTAAAACACTAGGAAGTGATGAAGGGCGGGCGTTTTGGGGGACTGTCTTATGTAACTTTGACGTTCAAAAAGTGCTGACTCTCAGCCTAGTTTGAATAAATGACTTTTGATTTTGCAATAAACATAAGGAAAGTAAAATTTCACGGACTACCCTGGAGTTTTCACTTTAAGATATAATAGAAGACCTTATTTGTCTAAAACATGAGTGCCTTTAAACACACATGATAATAGGTTGGGGAAAAAGTTTCTTCCCATTTTTTAAGAAAATTCAAAACATTTTTTAATAAAGTTTATTTACATTTAACTAAAGTATGTAGGTACCATTTTGTTCGATAACTTTTTGCCATCTTGTAGGTAGGAACATGATCCCATTGCTATAGAAATTTTGGGACTTCTGGTCAAAATACCGCGACAAGTGGTTTTGGCAGTCCTCTCGTGATGTTAACCTGACACTGCCTAAAGAATTCTGAAGAGACCGAAACAGGTGGAAATCTGAAGGTGCAAGGTCAGGACTATACGGCGGATGCATTAACACCTCCCAGCCAAACTCTCTTAATTTTTGTTGGGTGGCTAAAGATGTGTGAGGTCTAGCGTTATCATGATGAAAAACCACACCCCTTCTGTTGATTAATTCCGGCCGCTTTCTCTCAACTTCTTGCTTTAATCTCATCAGTTGTTCGCAGTAGAGTTCAGAATCGATGGTCCTGCCTGGTGGTAACAGCTCATAATGAATAATGCCCTTCCAATCCCACCACACACACAGCATCACCTTGTTGCGAGTTAACCCGGGTTTCGCCACAGTCTGTGAAGCCTGACCGGCCTTTGACCACGACCTTTTTCGCACGTTATTGTCATACGTGATCCACTTTTTATCACCAGTTATCAGCTTCTTCAAAAATGGTTCGGTTTCATTACGTCGTAATAAAGAATCACAAATGAGTACACGGTTCATTAGGTTTCTTTCAGTGAGCTCGTGAGGTACCCAAATGTCGAGCTTTTTTGTGTACCCAGTTTTTTTCAAATGCGCCAAAACTGTTTTGTGGTCAATTTCCAGTTCTTCAGCTACGTCGTAACTCCTGGTATGCCGATCTTGCTCCACTTTTTCAAAAATGGCATCCATTTTATCCGTAATAGGGTGACCAGAGCGACGTGCATCTTTGACATCAAAATTTCCGGATTGAAAACGCTTAAACCAAATTTGTGCTACTCTCACAGACACTACACGAGGTCCATAAACATCGCAAATTTTTTTCGCGGCTTGCCTTGCATTTTTACCTTTTTTGTAGTAAAATTTTAAAATGTATCGAATTTCTTCATTAGATTCACTCATCTTGACGGTACGAAAAACAAATGAAAATCACACATTTTCCTAATTTGAATTTGGAATTATGTTCTTTAAAATTCAAACTTTCAATGATACCAAAACCAGCCAGATAAAAATAGTATAGCCAAAGAGATTTTATTACAAGTTCATAATACAAGTTCGTGTGTATAATGCGAAAAGACTTTTTCCCCAACCTAATATGTCATCCATGAGCTACAATGACTGATACATGCATGCCATCTGTCGGGACAGGTGAACTCAAAAGCTGAAAAGACTCTTTCTTGAAAAGGACATTTCATACATAATCCTATATTGTTAGACTGGCATAAAATCGTAATAATATAATATATGGAATTTAAAAAAGACCATGACCTCATAGTTTGTTTCGACATTTCATCTCAGGGATCAGTCATCTAGGAATAGCTGGCGCCATCTAGGTTAAAAATATTAACCAACAATATACTGACACCTAAGTGTGTATCTACTTACTTACATACTTAAATAAACATTTCATGTCATGCCACATATAACATTGGTGATGACAAATGATTACAAAGGTATTGTAGCTAATTAGCAATGTACTCATTAATCTACGACATAAGGGTAAGCGACTCTTGCATTGGTTAGTCCGCCGATGGGTGAGCATCAGTTATTTGCGACCCCGTTCGACGCGACTAACGCCTCAATGGTAAAAAAATAACAAGTAGCGGTCAGCACACTAATTTTAGAAAGTACACTGTTTTTGATATTTATGTTTATTCTTAAAAGTTTAATCGATCAAAGCGCCTACGTAAAGTTTTTATTAAAATGTGTTCGATTATTTTTGCTCCAAGATATTGTGCAGGCGTTAGGAAATGTTATACATTATACGTTGTATTCGTATGTTTGTACCCGATACTGATTGAGGCTTGATCTCACTGTTGTTGATCTGAAACGTTGACTATGATTTCCGTAATGCAGGGTGGTAAGGTAAGGACATCGATCAGCAAATTGAAACCATGAATACAACAGCTAGCATCAGTTGTTGTAAGTATTCTAAAATCTTGTAAAATTGAATTTTAAAAAAGACTCTTATTGTCAGCAACTACTACCGACTTCGAACAATCTTGCTGTGGCCAACATATAGAAATTACCTAATTTAAATAAAAAATATGAATGTTGAAAAGTTTAAAATTATTGACAGCAGATGTCGCTACGATCCTTGTAAAAGAGACGACTGGGAAAGTCATGTCAATAGTTTCACACGTGGGCTAAACAATAGTGTAATTCAATTTATTCTTACTATGCCAGTAAATAAGGTTCATTTTAGCACAGCGGTAAATCTCGGTCTTGTTACGTCACAGGCTGATGAGTCTATATTTTTCCCGCCAAAACTGTTTCGCGTTCCAAATGACACGCGTCGTGCCAAGACGGCGGAATACCTAATAATTATTTGTTCTACATTGATCGCTAAAATTAAGTATAAAAATTCCTTTCACCAAACCAACGTAAAAATATCTTGTACAAAAACCCATAAACGTAGTCTAAAATGTATTATTTATTGGCAAAATAATATTAAATGTTATTCAACAAACTGAAATCAGTAAACATGTTTCATTATCCCAGGGGAGGTACGAATGGATACTTTTCACCTGTTTTACTATTCAAACAGTTTGAAATGGCTAAAAATATCTACAGCTTTTCATGGCCACTTTACTGGATAACTCCAACATTGAATTAGTTTAACTCTGAGAGACAAAAGTAATTGGTGCTTCCTTGCATTATTTGATCAAAACGTGATTTTTTGTCACCACTGTAGAACACACCTAGAGCAATAAGCGAATTATTTAAATATAGAATTCTACTAATATCCGAGCTGACAATGTCGCGTCGCGCGTATTATCGCCAGTACGATAACATTAAACGTTTTTAAAAATAAATAACCCTTAATTGATAAATAAAAAGTCTATAAAAATAACCAAATATTTGGAGTAAAAATAAATGCGTCTTTGCCAATAGTTATTTTGAAGTGAAACTAAAAAAAAGACCTTGTCGTGTTTCGAAATAAGAAAAAATAAAATAAAATTTAAAATAAGAACGTGTTTTTCGCGCCATATTGCTTTGTTTACGTGCAGTCTTAAAAGGCAGTCGTGTTGGTGTGCAAAATCGTTTAGATTGTGTTAATCGTTTAAAGTGAAGTGCGAATAAAAGTTTTTAAATTCGTAAAATATTTTTATCATTTTTAAGTGTTGTTTGATGTGACTAATAATTTGGTCACTAGCATTCCGTAGTTTTACGCAATTTGCAATGTATTTCTCTTCCAATTTCTCAATTAATATCGTAGTTTATTACTATGACTTACTAAAATTCATAAATAAATGATTACAGCCCTCCGATCTAGTGTTTGGGTGACCATCAATTACGAATTGGGATCCCTCCGTGGTTCTCGTAAAGGACGTTAAGCCATTGGTCCCACCTGACATTCATAGGTAGATGTAGGATAGGAATAGGTAGATGTGGCTGTCGTTACGGGTTCTGAAGCCCAAAAGCCGATAAGAGTGTGTTCTGTGCCCAAAAGCCTGACAACCAGTCCTACCAAGGGGCGTCCTGTTATCCAGTAACTTGGTTGTGAAGGTTACTTATGTAGATAGTTGCCTCATGTAAAATACTGGTATGTAGCCGCATCCATTTAGACTGAAAGTCGATTCCATCATATTTGGGTAAAGGATTAGCAGATTGACTACGATATTTCAACGAAGCTGATCGGTAGAAAAATATTAGAACTAGGTTTTACTTCAAGCATTTTCAAAATTCAGTATAAAGTAATTTACAGTACACCGTATTACCTAAGTACTGTATCTAGGCTCCTTTTTTGTTAATTTAAAATCAATAGTGAACATTCTAGCCTGCTGCTAGACCCACAATCGATTATGGTGTAGCGAAGTAGTAAAAAAATATAAAGATGCTCTTTACTTAGCATGCAATTTTTTTTCTCATTATAAATCGTGAGGATTGAGTGTCCCTCTCATATACTACGTACAGATTTTAAATTTGTATTAGTTGTTACAATCGTACCATGTTTCAACCGTACCCATTCTCCCTAAAAACATTAAAAATAATACATTTAATAAAAATGTACCACAGGGAAGACGTACTCGTAATTTAAATTATTGAATGTGATTTTAACAAAATATTGCTCCATCTGTCTGCTAAGTAAACTATAGCAGGCAGATTGTTTCTCTTATTTTGAGTCATGAGGATAGTTCTGTTTTTCCCATCTCCAAGATGGTATTCTTTACTACTTACCGACACCAGTAGAAAACATTTCAATCAACATAATTCCATAACTTCTTGAATCATTGATTCCTTCGTAATTACTTTTGACTTCTTTTCCTATCTGTGCAAAACTGTACAATGTACAATAAACACAATTTTCTTAAAATCAGTAAGTTGTTTTGATTTAACTAGGCTGAGATTCAGCTTTTTTGGAACAACAAAATTACGAAAGAAAGCCCCCGAAAACGCTCGCTTTTCTCTACTTCCTAGTACTTTAAGGTGAATGCTCCAACCAGCCCGCGAAATTCAAATTTTCTTAGGTTTTTTGCAATTTGCAGGCCAGTGCTGGGTTGTATGTTGATTAAAATATTATTCGCGCCTGTAAGACATATGTAGTTACAGAATTATAATCATCAAAATCATCAATACAACGCTCTAAGTTCATTTTTCGCGGGCTGGTTGGAGCATTCACCTTAAGTAGGAAGAATAAGTGGCGTAGCAAACGCCCCAGCAGCACAATTGTCTGTTCAGTTATTCCTATCTTTATGATAGTCGACTGGAATTTTCAAAATGACTTTTTTCCAAGGTTTCAGAACACATTAAGAACTAAATAAAAAGATAAAAGCATCGTATGTACTACATGCGACAAAACCTTGGATAAAAATAATGCGGTTTGATGACAAGCGTCAATGATGTTTTAAAATAAATAAATAGGTATGTAGGAATTACCATCATGATTTTTCATTCGTGAGATTATATCTCACGAATGAAAAATCATATAATAAACGCAGATAATATTTTGAAACTGTTCGGGAAATTTTACATGGCGTCGTAAGCCGTATTATGGAAATGCTTGTCACTGATTTCATTTCAGGGTAATATTGTGAACATAACGCTCTTTGTAAACATAAAAAATATCGATTCTAATAGAAACGAGATTTCTTATTTCCCTTTCACAGGTTTGCTGGTATTGGTAGCTTACTTACAAATAAGCATTACAACACCGTTTCTTACGTTGTACCTACCCCTTCACCTACCGCGCACAGTTGTTAAAATATTTGAGTTGTTACAACCGGCCCCTGTTACAACCATACCCAATCTACTTCAACCAATCAACTCAGCCTATCACAGTCCACTGCTGGATATAGGCCTCTCCCATGTTGCGCCACGACACCCTGTCCTCCGCCTTCCGCATCCAGTCTGCCCCAGCCACTTTCCTGAGGTCGTTGGTCCATCTAGCTGGGGGGCGTCCCACACTACGCTTGCCGATACGCAGTCTTCACTCCAGGACTCGTCTGCTACACCGGCCATCGGTCCTTCGACAGACATGGTCAGCCCACTGCCACTTCAGCTTGCTTACTCTGCGAGCTATGTCGGTAACTCCAGTTCTTCTCCGGATAATTTCGTTTCTGATTTTATCCTTCAAAGAGACTCTGAGCATAGCCCACTCCACAGCGCGCTGAGCGACCTTGAATTTGTGGACCAGCCCAACTGTGAGTGTCCACGTTTCGGCACCGTATGTCCTTACGTGCAGGACGTCAATCTACCTTTCAAAATATTATTATCGAACATCGAAGGAGACATTATTCCTTTAAACTATTGAATTTCACGAAACATTTCTCAAACAAAACAAAAGAAATATACCAATTTTCCATCAAAGATAAAACAAACAAAAAACTACCGCGATAAAGTTTTGAAGCATCAGTAAAAGTTTATACCTATCAGTAAAAGTTTAGAACAGCCATAAATCGTCCGCAGTCCGTAGAACACTAACAAGTTACTAACCTTATCGAGTTTCATAACAAAAACTATTTGCTGTACGTATATGACACACAGCAATTAGTTCTAAAGAGTACCAGAAAGATGTGGTGATATTTAATCATCTTCATCATCATTTCAGCCGAAAGACGTCCACTGCTGGACATAGGCCTCCCCCAAGCACTGCCACTTCAACCTGTTCTGTGCTTCCCACATCCAGCGGACTCCTGCGGCCTTCACAAGGTCATCGTTCCACCTTGTGGGAGACCTTCCAATACTACGTGGTGTGATACAGACCATCAAACTAAAAAACTTTCTCTGGGACCAACGAACAAGACATATAATTCAGAACGTCACCTGCTACGATTATAATCAGCCTCTAATGTTCCCTCTGCTGGGACACGGGCCTCCTCTCAGCGAGAGGAAGTAAGCGAACCCAGTGTAGGATGGTAGATGTCACATGTCCCCTCCAATTTTCGATTCTAAGACATGCCGGTTTCCTCACGATGTTTTCCTTCACTGTTTTGATCCGTCAAAACAAGTGTCAACTTTTTTGTCAGTTGTCAAATCTTGTTATCTATCACTATAAATTAATTATTCGGGCTCCTAACTAATCTTATGTCCGTAAGTGATTCGGAGTAGGAATCACCCATCATTTCAGCCGAATCTGCGAATTTCGTGCTTAGACACTAAACCCCTGTTCACATACGCACGCCGTTTGCGAGACTCGGACCAACAACGCAATAAAAAATTATAATCGGCTGTCCCATACAAACTTCAATACCCTCTAGACCAAAAAGTAAAAATCATTTTAAAAACATCATATTGTTTTTCCCATGGGGAAAGTTGTTCAGTTTGATGGTATTAACCACACCCTTAAAATATACCACATATTTCTGATACACGCTGTTAAATACTTTTAATCGCACTTCCAACACTTTAGAAAGAAATTAAAAATGGCGGCACCTAAGCCCCCTGATGATAATTATAACAAGGAATATAGGAGACTGAGGAGGCTTACCAGTGATCTGGCGATACGACAAGTGTCTGTACGTAATAACAAGCTATGATTTGTCATATTATTATTATATTGGTTTGGAAGAGTGTCCTAGGACTTTTTACCCTATCTCCTCCCTGGAAATCTACGTCTTGGAATAAACAACTAGATTCAGTTCGAAAGTACCTGTAAACGGTTCATCATTTCAGCCGTAAGACGTCCACTGCTGGACTTAGGCCTCCCCCAATTTGGGGGGCTTTGCCATAATCGCCACGCTTGGCGGGTTGGCGATCGCAGTATGGTGGTAAAATGCATAGAGGACGCTGCTGCCCATTCTCTAGTAAGTCCCTTAGTCGCCTTTTACGACACCCACGGGAAGAAATGGGGTGGTGTTATTCTTTACGTCCGGCACCACACGGTACAAACTGCACTGTAAATGGTTATCTTGCAATAAATGATTTCAGTTTGGGTTTATTATAAAATATAATATGCAAAACAATTAATCTTTCTCGAAAACTTGAATATATCGCTACTATATAGATAAGTTTGATCCTCAGATTGGGCAAGGTGTTATTGGAATTTTCCACAAGGAATTTCCTAGCAGTAGCCCAAAATCTGATTTTATACCCGATGACTGGCACTTGGTTGGCCAACTACCTATATATTGGACAACATAACTGGCGATGAAGTAGCTACTTTTTTTAGCATCGTGAGGAAACCCTCTTGAATGTCCTCCACCCTGGGTGGATGGAGGGTTCTGTCAGACTCTTACTGACTAAAACCTAGGTTTCTTACCGTATTTTATGTTGTGTTGTTATGATGATACAATACTAATTTGTTATATTTTTTATTTCAGTCCGAGTATGGTCTCACAGAAGAACAAGTCGCAGGTAAAAAATAATTTTATTTTTCTTCTTTTACTACTACTCCATTATCAAATAATCATAATTTGAAATAATCCCGAATTCTGTACTGCGCTTGGTTTAGCTTCCTATTTCAGTGAAACAATCGATATTGACCCGTTAAAATATTGGCTAGTGACCTGTAAATCAGGTTTTCATATCAACGCTTGACAGGCAAAATTGACTAAGCGACATAGCCCATAGCCCTATGCCCATAGTCCTATGTCGCTTAGTCAAGCTTCAAGTTCGCCTTTCAAGCGTCGATATAAACTTTCTGGAAGCATCAGTCCCTTAAAAAGTTAGGGTCCGTTTTAGTGCGCTACTGTCAAAGTTTAGTATAATTTCATTACTTGTATAGAGAGGAAAGATAAACAAAAAAAAAAAGATAAACGTTTTATATTAATACCTACTATATTTTTATAATGTCTTCAACAGAGTTCAAAGAAGCGTTCATGCTGTTCGACAAAGATGAAGATGGCACAATCACGATGGCAGAGCTCGGAGTCGTCATGCGGTCGCTTGGACAGAGACCTTCTGGTAAGGACTTACTGAAGAACTTAAGTACTAATAATAATTTTAACCTATCAACAAATAATGATGAGACACAATTTATAAACTGGAAAACGAACGTTGCGCGACTTCTAGGGGTCTAATGGGCATCGAGAAACGGAGAGTTGAAACCACGTATTGGCAAGAGCAGCTAATTCGACGGAGTACCTGGGACAGACTTCATGCGAAAGGTGGAAAAAAGGGTGTTGTGGTACAGT
The DNA here is from genome assembly GCA_947507805.1 of Aporophyla nigra. Lineage (NCBI taxonomy): Eukaryota > Metazoa > Arthropoda > Insecta > Lepidoptera > Noctuidae > Aporophyla > Aporophyla nigra. Next base: position 5,000,247 of record OX382305.1, on the reverse strand, counting down.
CTGAGAGAAGCCGAAGTACTGTAGTGGACTGCGATAGGCTGAGTTGATTGACAGAGTAGTCATGTGCCCAGTTAGTTGGCCTGCAATTGGTGACACCTATGACCAGCACCTATGACCGTGTGGTGCCGGACGTAAAGAATAACACCACCCCTTTCTTCCCGTGGGTGTCGTAAAAGGCGACTAAGGGACTTACTAGAGAATGGGCAGCAGCGTTCTCTATGCATTTTACCACCATACTGCGGTCGCCAACCCGCCTGCCAAGCGTGGTGATTATGGCAAAGCCCCCCAGTTGGGGGAGGCCTAAGTCCAGCAGTGGACGCCTCGCGGCTGAAATGATGATGATGACCAGCAATGCACTGCTGTATGCTGATAATAATGCCATATGTTAAGTTCATGGTAAATTAGTTCATAGGTAATTCAGTAGGTAAATTATAGCCCTCCAGTCACTCATTTCGGCCATGGCGGCGAATCTCAACGAAGACTAGCCATCGACAGGAGATATTACAGTGCAGAAGTGTGTGCGCAAACACAAGGGCACTCGCTCCTCCCTCACTCTCATAGTCCGATGGGACGGCACTTCGACACGACCGGAGAAAGATTAGGTGCAGGACCAACAGCTTATCGTGCTTTCTGAGACACTGGGGTATTACACCGCCAACTTCCTTACGCCAGGCTGTGTTACTAAGAATCACAATACATCTGTATTTTGTATGGAGATCATTATAGATCCGAACAGTGCTTGAAATATATATGGCAATAAAAACATGACTCAGTCAAGCAAACAAATTGGATTGCGGTTAATCTTTATGACATTGATGAGCAAATTACGTAGCGATTTGATAACAAACAGTTTATATTTTTTTCTGATTTCTATGTCACAACAATTAGTTATCTCAATTATGGTTATCGAATTCCATTGTTTTAATTAAACGAACAACTTCCTTCCTACAATCGATTGTTCCTTTAACCTACAGATGTAATTGCAAACCACCAATTAGCCGTTTCAAATTAAATGTTCTATTGACAAAACGAATCAATGTTTACGTGTTTTTATGTCGTACTTGCGCCAACTGGTGGCCTGGTGGTAACGGTCTGGATTACGATTTGTAGGGCGTGGGTTCGAAGCCAGACAGACGCTTTTCGTTGAGTAAATAATTTCATCCCCACTGCTTTCTAAATTATTGTAAACCGGCCTGAGGAAACCCACAAGTCCCAGAATCCGAAATACGAAGACATACGAGTATGTGACATCTAGTAGGTTATAGCCAGTAGGAGTGCCCTTTCGTGCCCTGAAGAGAGAAGGCTTATGTCCCAGCAGTGGAATAATTATACCCTGCTTATGCTAAGGGTAGAAGAGTAGGTTCCCAGCTGCGGTGGACGTAGTCTATGGCTAATCCGAGTCTTGAGTAACCATCATCAGTTTCTTCTCAAATATAGTAGGACCGACTTCCTGTCTAAACAGATGCAGCTGAATCTCTGTATTTTAAATGAACCGACTACCTATCCAACCTCCACAACCCAGTTACTGGTTTACGCAATACCCCTTGACAAGATTACCAGTCATACTTTCGTGCTTCTGACAACACGTAACGACTGTCAAAGACCTACAAATAACTAGCGGAGCTAACGCTAAACGACCTTTTACGGGCACCGAGTGGTCTTGGCAATAGTGAATGGTCACCCATTTACCGACCAACCTCGGCAAGCAAGCCTTTTTTTTTTGATCTCGAGGTAGAAATCCTCATGGATGTCCTCCGCCCTGGGGTGGGCGGAGGGGTTTGTCAGACTCTTACTGACTAAAACCACCCCGGTGGTCCGCCCCACACCTACATCGGGGACCACGGGGACCATTATATCTTCCGCGATCCCCGACTGGTGCCGGCCCGCCTTTGCGGGCCTCCTCACGTTGGGGGGGAGTGTGATGTTAAACTCCCCCCCATACTTCACAGAGAGGCGCACGTGGAACACTACGTGCCACCATGTCGGGTCCTAAGGAATAGGGGGCGACGGATATCCCCAGATCCGTCACCCCTGGACCACCCCTGGAAAAGGGCGCTGTCCGCCCTCCGCCAACGCCCGGTGCGCCTGCTGCGGGCTGGGTGAGCGGAAGATATCTCCCGCTACCTTTCCGCAGCCTCTTTCTGTGACATGACTGTTTCGCAGAAAGATATCACCGCATCCCAGGACTCCTCGCTGCCGACCATGTACTCGACCACGGCCGGCAGCGATAGGTCGCTGCCTACTTCTGAGAACCTCGGCAAGCCTAGGTTAACCTTGGAGTCAGACCATTTCGGCTGTTATTATAGCCACGAGACTTTCAGCCTCGACTTAAATCATTCAGAGAGGATTATAAAGACAATTATGAGATTCGTAAACATATCGAGTTAATACTTTAATTTACTGCCATATTCCCGAATAGGGTATCATAAAATGATATTGAATATGGACCGGTGAAGTTATAAAAGTGGATTACTTGACCGGACTATATACTGGCGTTAGAAATTAGGTCAGATCCGGGTGAATTTGGACAGTAAGTACACAGATTTCGGATTTATGAGGATTCTTTTGAAAATAATCTGTAAAGTTTAGTAACATAACAACGAAATAACATGACGCTTTGTTTCCCCAAAAGGTTGGGCGGAGTTGTGCCTATAGTACACCCTTAGTTCGCCAGTGAACTGCCCCGTTGGTCTCGTGGTTGCAAGCGCGACTGCTGAGAGAGGTCCTGGGTTCGATGCCCGGGTCGGGCAAAAGTGTTACTGGGTTTTTCCATTAGGAATTTCTTAGTAGCAGCCCGGAGTTTGGAAGTTGGCGGTGTTGATACCCTCGTGCCTCGGCAAGCACGTTAAGCCGTTGCTCCTACGTCTGATCTCTCTCCGGTCGTGTCGGATTGCCGTCCCATCGGACTATGAGAGTGAGGGAAGAGTGAGTGCTCCTGTGTCTGCGCACACACTTGTGCACTATAATATCTCCCGCGCCGATGGCTAGTCTCCGTTGAGATTGGCCGCCGTGGCTGAAATACGGTCTGGAGGTCTATACATATAATTCGCCAGTTATGTTTAAGTCACAAGTAATAGGGGGCGAGCTTATCGCCATCAATTGGCCACAAATCCTGACTTCAGGCTGGTTCTGAGAGATTCCTCATAGAAAAACGCAATAACGCTTAGCCAGAGGGGTAATTGCGGAACTTTTTATCGGTAGGAATTGGTTTAATATTCATAGTTAAACAACATTCATTGCGTTATTTACGTTGCTGAGCCGACAATTTATTCGAACAAATGACGCAATGGTTTAGAAATAATCTTCAATCCCATTCAGATTCTGATAAATTGTGCGTTTCGCAATTAGGGTGCTGATCTAGAAATCGTGCCAAAGAGTTCCTGCTCTGCGTTAGCTTTTGCGACCACTAGATCAATAATACACTCGTATAGTACGACTGATTTATATCAAAAAGTTCTAAAGGAAATATCCTAAGCCCCTTGAGTAATGCTAATCTGCATTACATAGGCGATTAACACACGGCACCGCGCACCGCCGCGGTAGGCGGTGAAGCGGATCAGATGTCGCATTGCCCTCTATTAAATCCGTTGATGTCTTACACACGTACACCGACCGACCGCGCAGTCAATCCGCTATGCCGCCACAGTTATCCGCGGCGGTGCGCGGGACCGTGTGATAATTGCCATAGGCGTAGCGTAGTTAAAACTAGATCATATAATTATGTTTTTGGAGCTTTCATTTTCTTACATTTTCGATCCAGTCTTAAGTAATTTAGTAATCAAAAGCGTGGCTACCGCTGTATCAGCCCTATCAATGATACGGGGCTCCCAAACTACAGGGCCCCCTTGAGCCCCGACGTATTGTAAAGCATTTAAAAAAAAAACAACACAACAAATACTTGTGAAACTTGATGAGAGGCCCGTATCTAATGAGTTATGAAAATATAAGAGTTTTCGTAATTAGCTTATGTCTTAGTCAGGCTTCAAGCTGCATTAGCAGGACAATTCTAACGCATCCGATTCGGAATCCCCTAATATTCAAGCGCACTTTACTTGCTTTTGCATTCTTTTAGTAAGACCACAATGGGAGCTAGGTAAAACCTTCCTAGTCAGGATGCTGTTTTCTTTATTTTGTAAAAAAAAAACTCCTTTTGAGCTTAGCCGCAGTCTGGGAAAGAGGGCCCCTAACAAATCTTGACACAGGGCCCCTTTTAGGACTAGCTATGCCACTGTTAGTAATCAACCATATAAAAATCTATATCAAGGTACATAATGTATATTAAATGCTAAATTATTAGGTTGGGGAAAAAGTCTTTTCGCATTATAGTATGTATGAACTTGTAATAAAATCTCTTTGGCTATACTATTTGTATCTGGCTGGTTTTGGTATCATTGAAAGTTTAAATTTTAAAGAACATAATTCCTAATTCAAATTAGGAAAATGTGTGATTTTCATTTGTTTTTCGTACCGTCAAGATGAGTGAATCTAATGAAGAAATTCGATACATTTTAAAATTTTACTACAAAAAAGGTAAAAATGCAAGGCAAGCCGCGAAAAAAATTTGCGATGTTTATGGACCTAGTGTAGTGTCTGTGAGAGTAGTACAAATTTGGTTTAAGCGTTTTCAATCCGGAAATTTTGATGTCAAAGATGCACGTCGCTCTGGTCTCCCTATTACGGATAAAATGGATGCCATTTTTGAAAAAGTGGAGCAAGATCGGCATACCAGTAGTTACGACGTAGCTGAAGAACTGGAAATTGACCACAAAACAATTTTGGCGCATTTGAAAAAAAACTGGGTACACAAAAAAGCTCGACATTTGGGTACCTCACGAGCTCACTGAAAGAAACCTAATGAACCGTGTACTCATTTGTGATTCTTTATTACGACGTAATGAAACCGAACCATTTTTGAAAAAGCTGATAACTGGTGATGAAAAGTGGATCACGTATGACAAGAACGTGCGAAAAAGGTCGTGGTCAAAGGCCGGTCAGGCTTCACAGACTGTGGCGAAACCCGGGTTAACTCGCAACAAGGTGATGCTGTGTGTGTGGTGGGAATGGAAGGGCATTATTCATTATGAGCTGTTACCACCAGGCAGGACCATCGATTCTGAACTCTACTACGAACAACTGATGAGATTAAAGCAAGAAGTTGAGAGAAAGCGGCCGGAATTAATCAACAGAAGTGGTGTGGTTTTTCATCATGATAACGCTAGACCTCCCACATCTTTAGCCACCCAACAAAAATTAAGAGAGTTTGGCTGGGAGGTGTTAATGCATCCGCCGTATAGTCCTGACCTTGCACCTTCAGATTTCCACCTGTTTCGGTCTCTTCAGAATTCTTTAGGCAGTGACAGGTTAACATCACGAGAGGACTGCCAAAACCACTTGTCGCGGTATATTGACCAGAAGTCCCAAAATTTCTATAGCAATGGGATCATGTCCCTACCTACAAGATGGCAAAAAGTTATCGAACAAAATGGTACCTACATACTTTAGTTAAATGTAAATAAACTTTATTAAAAAATGTTTTGAATTTTCTTAAAAAATGCGAAGAAACTTTTTCCCCAACCTATTATACCTGTTTACTGTTTAAACAAATGTCCAGAATCTTAACTTGATCTTGGATCTTATCTATTCGTATACCTACCTACTTTTTAATGCAATGTTGTGATTATTGATAAATCATTTTGTGTACTTATTATTTATATCTATATTGTAATCTCAGAAACTGTGTTAAACCTGCGACAGTATTATTTTATTTTAAACATTGTCATCAATGTACCTTATTGAATTCGAGTTTTTGTCAAAAATAACAAATGATTAATAATTTAATACCTTTATTAATACGCGAAGTAAAAATTTTGTACCACGTTTTACGAAAATCACACGATGAAAGAGTATGAAATTTGGTACACTAAGCGTTTATATGGAGATGTGCAGAAAGCAAATTTTCGGTATGAAATGCATCAAAAATACATTAAAATTTAAAAAAAAAATGGTATTAAATCAATCAAGCATGTTATCGCGTGTTAAACACGTAAAAAAGACAACCTAGGCCCCGGCGAGATTCGAACTCACGATCTCCTGTTTACTAGACAGGCGCTTTAACCAACTAAGCCACGGCGCCACGAGTGCGGTCGACAAAATTGTGAATTGGCACCAACTTACATTTTCACTGTGATGCAAAAATATCTTTTCTTTTCAGTAGATATAAAAAATTCTATTGTTATGTTTAAAGTAGTTTACCTATATTAATGATTGCTTAATATAATTTTATGCGGCTTCCCGTTCATCATATATGTATATGAGAGAAATGTAATTAAATTATCTTCGTTCCCTAATATTAATCATTTAACGATGTCGTGTGCAAAACCAGCAGGACACGATAAAATATCTCTTTTCCGAGCAAACCCTTGTTATATTTAACTTTATCTCAACGAGAATGCTCACGTAGGCGACTTGCTATAATTTACGATGTCATTTACTATCTGTTTGTGAGATAATACCAAGTTTTGGAAAATACGGGTGTATTGTACGTACTTTATTTTTAGCGTGTTATTGTTGCTCGCTTTAGATTTTATGATTGTTTTATTTTGATCAAAGGAGTACTTAAAACAAATGGTTTTTGATTCATCTCTTGGACCGCTGAGGGAATCGTTTTGATTTGAAAGATAATATCCGGGATATAGAATATATGCTCCTTACGATTCATGTCATATGCTAGGTTTCATCATTCTTCATCATCATTGCAGCTGAAAGACGTCCACTGCTGGACATAAACTTTGTCTAATTGCTTGGCAGGCGGGTTGGCGGTCGCAGTTTGGTGGTAAAATGCATAGAGAACGCTGTTGCGCATTCTCTAGTAAATCCCTTAGTTGCTTCTTACGACATTTACGGGAAGAAATGGGGTGGTGTTATTCTTTACTTGCGCAACCACACAGAACAGGCTATGTTTACTCTGCATTAATATTGTATACAAGTAAAAATTATCACACAACACAAAGATGCTTAGAAGTTACATGGGCGAACACCAAATAGGATCGCTAACTTACTGAGAGAGGTATTGAGAGCTAAAAGCAACAGTGATTCTCAATTTAATGCAAATTTATGAATTGTTATTACTTAGCCGTCAATCAAGAGATACCTAAGTACAGTTATACCATGCACTTCGGTAATCTATGTGATTCCGAGTCAATAGGAACGATCGCCACTGATTAATCCCACAAAGAAGTAAAGCTCCTAAGATTCGTACTGCTATGATTCTAACAGCTCTATATAAGACTAGCTTCTGCCCGCGACTTCGTCTGCGTCTAATTTTTGCTTCCGTGACCCTTCCCGTCGCATCGAATTGCCTGCCAGTTTTTGTCAATTTTTCGTTGCTGCTCCGCTCCTTTTAATAGTAGCGTGATGTTATATAGCCTATAGCCTAAATAAATAGGCTACCCAACACAAAAAGGTTTTTTCAATTTGGACCAGTAATTCCTGAGGTTACCGCGTTCTAACAAACAAACAAAAAACAAACTCTTCAGCTTTATAATATTAGTATAGATTTCATCATCGTGCATTCGTAATTCCGAAGGAAGACAATGATCACCGACGCGCATACTTGTCTTGAGAAATATGTACCAAAATCGATACAATAAACACAGACAGAGAGAACAGACCATAGATATCCAGAGATATGCCTTCATTGCGGAATAGTAAGGAATCCTAGTGTCGCCGCTTATCTCCCACCCAAAAAATTACAACATTAACAAATAGTGTACTGACGACACACACTTAAAATTTAAACACGCACACCAAAAAGAAAGCAGCCACACTAAATCAATTTCTAATAGCACACATACATAGAATAGGCGGGGCATTCACTTGTAAACACTTGCTATCTGCGAACATCCAATGCACACGCATGCAATTAGGGAATCGAAAGCGATGGTCGATTATTTTTATCGATATTTAATTTTAGCACATTATTGTATTATAATAACTTCGTTTAATTTTATTTAAATATATTTTTTTATATATCTATCAAAATATAGTTTACTTTTACTAAAATAAAATGGGAATATGTTTTTAAAATTTTGTATTATCGGTTAAAGGGAACGCTCTCTGTTACATATCATGCCGTATAAATAAATAATATATTACTTAATCTTAAAAAAAAAGTATTACTAAGAATATTTTAATATAATACGTTATGTTATATCTTTGTGGGCTAAGTTTGTTACTACGTCTGAGGCCGGATTGGAGCCGAGAACGTAATAATACAATGTTCACACAAGTTAGACGACATTTTTAACACATTAGTATAGAAATAAAATAAAATGTGAAACCCTCAGTATTATAGACAAAGATTTGACAAAATAGCGACGGACCGCGAATTTTCTAATTTAAACTTCGAACCTTAGGTCGTCGGCCTTATGATTGACTAAGATGGGCTTGCGATTTAGTGATCAATACAATAATGTTGCGGAAAATAATTATAGGTATCAACCTCGACTTACAAGTTGTAGATCGTGGGTTCGAACTCAGGCAGACGCTTTACTTTGTGTAAATAATTTCATTACCACTGCTCTCAATAACGGTGAAGGAAAACATCGTGAGGAAACCGGATGTCTTAGAACCAAAAATTCGAAGACATGTGACATCTGCCAACCTGCACTGGACCCTCGTGGTGGATCATGGCCCACTTCCTGTCACCGAGAGGAGGCCTGTGTCCCAGCAGTGGGAACAATATAGGCTGATGATGATGATCTTCAATATTAATCTTACTCTGTCAATAATATTGCGCAATATTATTAATAGTTTTTAATTTGCTATTAGGTGGTTTCGTAAGGTGGGCCACCTTACGAAACCAGCCCACCTTACGAAACCACCAAATAGCAAATTTAAAAAAAATTGAATATTTTTGGATTTCGAAAACAAATTATTGTAATTTTTTACCAAATATAAATAATTGGATGAAATATATGTTAGGATGATAATATGAAATATGAAATATAATATTTATTTATCATATTACTTCTTATATTGTACAATAAATTAAAAACTGTTAATTTGTGAAAATCTTTAGGCATAATATTACTTTAAGTAACACACACACTTAACTGTATTGGAATTATGATGTTTTAATTTGGTTCAAACAACATTAAATTAATAAGTAATTTAACTGTTTTACTATACAAGTAATACGAGGATATCCATTGAGTTCTGTTAAAAATATTCAACTGCAATAATACGCATATCGATAAAATCAGCCGCACGCAAACGATTGCACCTCTCTAAGTCGAAAACGTTCGTTTCGTTCGGGACGATTCGGGCTAGTTCGGGTTAGTTCCTGTCGCTCCGCACTTAAGTTAGTAAATCATTTAAAAATTGATTTAAAATATAAAACAGTGACTTAATTGTTTATTTACCGGTGGTAGGACATGCCATTTGTCTTCAGGTTGATGGTATTTGGTCTATTTTACAAATAATTACTGCACAACTCGGCATTTTGGCTTTTTACGCATCAATAGTGCACTGTACGCAGTTACAAAGCGACTGAATGAAGCGTACAGCCGCCGTTCGACAATACTATCAAATTGATAGTATTGAGGCGGCACGTGCCACGCCCCCAAGGCATATCCCTCGATATCCGTGGAACAGACTCATTCTTACCAGGTGCCATTTAATTTATTTGATAAACTGTGTATTTCAGAGACGGAGCTTCGAGATATGGTGAAGGAGGTAGACCAGGATGGCAACGGCACCATCGAGTTCAACGAGTTCCTCCAAATGATGTCCAAGAAGATGCGCGGATCTGATGGAGAAGACGAACTTAGAGAGGCTTTCAGGTATACCTTGGAGGAATACACTTACTGTCTTATTACATAACAATGTTTTTCTTTAGTTATGATTCACATCAACAACCATCGACCTTATTGTTTAAATAAGAACCTAACAGAAATTGTAATACAGTTCTTTTTCCAAAACTGATGACTTAGTTCGGTGCTAAGTGGCTAAAGTAGGACCATGTTTTTTTTAATAAGACGATTATTGTCTGAACGTGATTTTATTCCAATCACGGATCACTTATAGAATGTGGTAAACATTCGTAGGGTAATTAATAATATAAAAGATATTTTTGACTACATATAGAATTTTTACCACGCTTGGCAGTCAAAAAACACTTATAAATAGCATCTATGAAAAAAGTGGACCTAATCTGGAATGCTCCATCCCATAGTTTAATAATTCAACATTTGATCAAATACCACCACATTCATCAGTGGCCAGAAAAATGACCTAGAAAAAAAAAACGAATTATGGTACTCCAAAACTCACGATTAGGATAGTCATGTTAGTACACAAGATTTATATTTAGATTTTAGGCTTTTTGTTAATCTGGTGCTCGCCGCGGCAATAGTCTTGAATTTAATCATTTAACCATCCACGGTATGTGTGACAACTTCTTAAATTGGCTGACTAACACAGCATTTAAACTCAAGGCACCATACCTCAATTTGTTCACATATTAAATGTCACCTTAACAAATTCCAGGGTATTCGACAAGAACAACGACGGTCTGATATCTTCAGTGGAGCTCCGTCACGTGATGACCAACCTGGGGGAGCGGCTCAGCGAGGAAGAGGTCGACGACATGATCCGCGAGGCTGACCTCGACGGAGACGGCATGGTCAATTACGATGGTACTCAAAATTATACATCTCACTTTAAGATTAGGAAAGGAACAGGCTCCAAGTTGCCACAAATTTGTCAACTTACCAGTTAGTCGAAAACTGGTCGGGTTGGGAATACCTAATCATGATAATAATGATAAATATGAATAGGTCTGACGAAAGATCAACATTTTCATCTCATGAGGTAAGGTCAAAGGCAATGTTCAGGAACTCGAGTAAATGTATTGGCCAACTATTGGGCTCAGTCGTACTGATGTTGGCAAGGTATTCTGATAGTTTCGATAGAGCTACCCCACATGATGAAACGGAAAAGCGGTGATGTGAATCTCGATTGAGATGGTAGCATAATTATAATTAAACTGGAACAAACTAAAAAAGAAATTCTTAAAGACGTCACCCATCAGCCCAGTGAATCCAGTGATAGGTCCGATTTGGTCCAGAGTTATCCAGGTAGTACCAAACCTAGCAGAAAGCTAAAAACCAGAAAGAGTAAAATTCAGTGATGGTTCCATCATCATTCCATCATCATCTGTGTGTGCTGTAAGGCACTCAGCTTCACAAAGTATATCTCGTATAATGTTAATAGTAACATAGCACTAAATCGTCTAAATTATAGGATTTAGACGATTTAGTGCTCAGCTTATACAAGGGACCACAGACGAGGGAGAGAATAACTATTTCCATCTTATAGGTGAAGAACTAATGATATGTAATATTACTAGACAGCCTATTTTTGTCCCACTTCACTGTATGGTTATGACATTTTCTCATACACAGAACGTACCAGCACTGATCACCTAATGGTGATGGTCGTTGCGTATTCATGTATAAAAAATGCGAAACACAATTCTGACATAAAAATTCTCATGTTCCAGAGTTCGTGACAATATTGACGTCGAAAAACTAGTATGCAGACCCCGGCTCGAAGAGTGAACCTCCCGGAAGCCAGTGCCCCTATTCGTACCTCCAACGGTTCGGTGGGAAAGAAACTCTAATCTAGATCTAAAGCATAGACGTGTTGCTAAAGTGGATCATTTTATAGAACGCGCTTGGTGGCAGTGTATACGTACCCTTATTTCAGTTCCCGCGCACATTTTTAAACAAGTGCGATTATTCTGTCGCATTTGCAGAAACTCTGTCGTATTTGCGATTATTCTGACGCATTTGCGATTTAAAAGTCGCAGGAAAAAAACAGTTCCCAGATTTTAAAGTATAGTCTGTACTGATTAGTAAATTCGGTGTGTGTGATAGTTGTTTTGTTTGTATGGCTTCAAGTGTACTATAAGGCCTTAAAATTACATGTCATGTTATATTATAAAATAAAACGAATATTGTAACCCGCTTTTAAGTTTATCATAAATGTCTTATAACATAGATAATAAAGGGCTACATCATTCAGAAGGAGATGAAATAATAATACAAATAATGGAAAAATTTAGTTTCCTTTAACAAGCTGGTATCCAAAGTCAGATTGGCAACCTGACTTAATACAATGCAATCATATTAATAAAATAATAAAAACGATTTCAACAAATTAATACTCAGTAATGATGCACAAAATTATAAAAGTTTGGCTATAAAAATGTAAGAAATATATAATTTTTTAACCAGTGCGCAAATTTTACAAATTAAACGAGTTATAATAGCCATGTAATTTTTATTTTGATATATCTTAGTATAAAAAATATAAGTTATCGTTAACGAAAGATGTTTATGTTGAAACTGGTTTTTATGGTAGCTTGCGCACGGCGGCGAAGGTGAACGACCTAGCGTAGCTACGTACCTGCACCAGCAGTTCGTAAGGTCAAAATTCTAAGAAGTTCGAAGTACCTACCTACTGGCGCGCGGTTACTGACCTATTCCTATTGTCGATATCATATTACGAAATATGTAGGGTGTCCACATTTTTCTGATAAGGTCGGAAAAATAAAAAATAAAATTATTGGAAAATAGTTGAAATGTGTTCTATTCCTGATACTGAACCACCAAAAAACATTTGCGCATAGGTTAAAAAAAATCCTGTATAGTTCTTCTGAAAGTCATTTGATAGCCCTTTAACATAAAAGTCTTAGAGCGCCATTTGATAAAACTGAGTAGCGGTTTTCAAAAATATTTAAGAGTGGTGTAGGTACAGCATATATCCAAAAAGTGTGGATGTATTTAATGGTGTGAAACAAACCATCAAACTGAACAACTTTCACTATGGGACGAACATCGAAATCCCAGAAATCCCGGGAAAATATCGCAATTACGATGTTGGTCCCATGTAAAAACTTGTTTCCTAATTAGCTTATAGAAAACACCCCGGAAAATGCGTAAATTATGAAAATTTCCTTAGAAAAAGAAAACACTTTTAGTTCGTCACAATATGCATAAGGATGGCACTTCGCCGTTTTCACATCTAATAAATGACTATCAATGTAAGTGTCGATTATTTGGTCGAATAAAGACTTCACGATTTCCATTCATACATGTTGACTATGTGTAAGTAATATTTTACTTACCAGATATAATAAAATAATAGTAAATAATAATAATATGCTTAATAAACTAGCGTCGATGTGCATTAACATTTTTATAACAGGTTTCTTTAATTGAATTAAAAAAAAACAACATAATTTTTGTGACTTACGGAAAGCAGGGTTGACTGCAATATTTTTTTCTCAAGTTTTATTTATATTTTGCAAATTATAAAATGCTTTTAATAATGCTAAAAATATATACCTAAACTTACTGTTACAATAGAATTATAATACATTTTAAGGATTCATTACACGTTTTAAAAATAGTTATCGTCGTGTCAGTGTTATGCTTTTGTGATTGAAGATAGTGTAATGAGTCTTTATAAAATAATGAATGTGTTTATAGCCCATAAATTTACATTTTAGAAGCGAATAGATGCAATAGATTGACTAATTAACCATAAACAGTATAGAAAAATTAATAATAGTAATACACAAAATGTTCGGTTGTGTCAACAATTTTTGTAAAGACAGTTAAACATAATCGAAGTTTCTAGTGTCGTACGTATACACGTTGTATGAATTTGTGTATGTAGAATTAGAGAAAAAAAAAATGGATGTGTCATGTATAATAATGAAAGATTTCCGTTAGTCTTCCAAAATGTGGAGGTTGACTGAACATGAACAAAAAATGATCAGCCAAATGTTAACAGTTCATTAATGTTACGAGGAATCGAAAAAAAATATTTATAGTACTAGCGAATTAATGCTAAGGTGATTTTATTTAAACGTAAAATTAATAAAAATAAAATAATGGAGGAATTTTACCAAAATCAAGCGAAAAGGGTACTTATATAATAACGAAATAGTAAAAAATTTCTACATTTTGCTAAGCTCTTAAAGACTATAATAAAATTTTAATGGAAAACGTTTAGGATTTTAAGATCATTGTACCACCCAACATTTTATTAAGTCGAATAATGAGAATAGAGAAAAGCGAAAGATTTAAATGTAAAAACGTAATTCTCGTTAAATTTTATCTTTTTGATGATGATACATATGTATTAAATTATTTAATTTTATTTGTGTAACAAATAATATACTTACCTACTCTATACTAAAAATATTAAACCATATTTTTAACTAAACATGTACTCATATGTTTATATTCTATATTTTATGTTTTGCAATTCTTCCAATATTCGCTTCAATTAAAAACAATAATTTTCTTAAGACCAACTGTATAACACTGAAGAAAAAAAGAAATCTGATTGTTGCTCGAATTGTAGCAGTTTTTCAATATCATTATTTTAACATCCTTCAGTTGTCAGAAATATATAAGAAAATATTTAAAATATTTGCTTTATCTGAAAAACATTTTATGACAATAAAAATACCTAATTTTAAAAGAGGTCAATTTTAACATATTGAGAAATATTTTAAAACCAAAATTATATTTAAAAGAGGAAAAGAAAATTTTATTTACTACACATTTTGAAGTTGTATAATAGTACAAAATTATTTAAAATTGATATATACAATAATTATTGAATTAAATTCAACAAAGTTTTAGGTCAGAAAATAATTATTTACTTAATATTTTATGTCATATTATACGAGATCTACAAGTAATAATATCTAAATAAACGGGTAGATTTGGTATCGCATTTTTGTTTAATAATCATAATAAGTATTTTAAGCCAGCGTAGAAATCAATAGTATAAATAAAATAATATTAGAATGTTACTAAAATAATCTAAACTAATCAAATACAAACAAAACTAATTGGGCTGAGTATATAAATAGATGTTGTACTTAATTTAACATAATATAGGATATTAATTTAACTCTTCTTTCGTTTTTATTAATACACATACAATCACATATTACAAGATTTAAAACTTATAAACAAATGCTTAAAAATAACATGCTAAAAATGTACATAGTAAATCCATGTTAACACTATTTTATTTTAAAATGTATGAATCGCCCTATTTTATTTATAATTGCGTTTAAAATGTATGCAAGATAGAGCCGACAAAATTACATTAAATTAAACTGCGTGTATTTTATTTTAAAAAATATAAATTGCCCTGTTTTATTTATAATTGCGTTTAAAATGTATGTAAGATGGAGCTGACAAAACGACAGAAAATTAATCTACGTATATCTCATAATTATATCAAATATTTTAGTAAATAAAGCAAATCAACGATTGACAAAGCCCATAGTCAGCTCATCACTACTATTTATTTTGTTTGAAATTTTTACTTTTTTAGTTTTGATGTTCGAATTAATTTGATTGTTAGAAAATAATCCTACGCATTAGTATTGTCTGTGTTTTTATTTATTGTCGTCTTCACATTGCATTAAATATAATTGTTAAAACATCCTACTCAGCAGTAAAAAAAAAAATCATCTTCCTGCCTTTTCCCAACTATGTCGGGATTGGCTTCTAGTCAAATCGGATTAGAGCAACTGCCTGTCTGACCTCCAAGTTACTAGGTTATATGGTACCCCGTGGTACGACTGGTTCTTTCGGGCTTCTGACAACCCATAACAACTATCAAAGATACACGAATGGCAGCCAGATCTAATGGCTTAATGTCACGGAGGAGTCTTGGTATGTAAGGATGGTCACCCATCCATATACCAACCACGCCAAGAGTAGCTTAACCTGATCGATCGAGTCGTGCGGCTATTATTCCTTAGCCACAAGCCCCAATAAAAATAATCAGTT
This sequence comes from Aporophyla nigra, assembly GCA_947507805.1. Classification (NCBI taxonomy): domain Eukaryota; kingdom Metazoa; phylum Arthropoda; class Insecta; order Lepidoptera; family Noctuidae; genus Aporophyla; species Aporophyla nigra. The sequence goes on along the minus strand of OX382305.1, from coordinate 4,984,357 downwards.
ACATATACAAAAATTGTTGCTTTCAGTTTAAACTTTTTTTTTGCGTTTAGAGCCTAATTCTAATACATATTCACAATAGAGACCTTGCTTTATATAACTGGATCAAAAATCAGTTAAATACAAGAATAATATTATGTATAAATCATTATTAAATGTATAAAAGTTATGTATATGCAAGTTAGATATTTGATGTAATTAGATCAATATACAAGCTTCGTATGAAACAAGAAGGATTTTAATAAAATTGATATGTGAATTCATTCTTTTATTTTACCATTTGAGAAGAAAACCCATATTATCTATGATATTATAGTGAAATATTATGCCAAATTATCGTGAACGTTTATTTAAACAAATCATATAGTGATTTTGTGTCTGCAAGTAGGTTTTTAGCCGTCAATCATATTTTAAAAACTACATGAGGTCGACGATTTCTATTCAAGTAGTTGAATAGAAATCGTCGACCTCATGTAGTTTCTGAGAAAAAAGGCCAAAACAAACTCAGAGGTCAGTCCCTTTTAAAGTCCAGACCTAGTCCTCACATGATTTGAACAACAAATAATGTGAGGACTATGTAGATTGGTAACTGACATTGTCAGTTCACGTCACACAGATATTGTCAGTTATCCTTATCAGGCAATTCAACTCAGAATTTAAGAAGCTCAAGGGTACGACAATCCAAATGAAATTGCAGTACCTACTCAAGAAGATTCTGTATAAATGAACTATTTTATGGCTAGCTTGAAATAGCGAAAAAACAATTTGCTGTTTTTTTAGCTTTGCCCATAATGGTTAAGATTTATTAATAACTATGGATATGAGACCAATTCTGAAACATTTTGCTTTCTTTTAGGGCTGAGGTTAGGTGAGAGGGAGCTTAACAACTGAAAGGTATAAAGTCGCAAGCTCTGAGCATCCTGGATTCCACGATTGTACTAAGTGTTGTAGGCACTGAGACGTGGTCGCTCACAATGGGCCTCATAAGAAGGCTCAAAGTCACCCAAAGAGCAATAGAGAGGGCTATGCTTGGAGTTTCCCTACGCGATCGAATCAGAAATGAAGAGATCCGTAGGAAAACCAAGGTAACCGATATAGCCCGAAGAATTGCCAAACTTAAGTGGCAATGGGCAGGGCACATTGCTCGCAGAACGGATGGCCGATGGGGTCGGAAGGTTCTGGAGTGGCGACCGCGTACTGGAAGACGGAGCGTTGGAAGGCCTCCAACAAGATGGACCAATGACCTGGTGAAGGCCGCAGGAATACGTTGGATGCAAGAAGCACAGAATAGGTCGAAGTGGCGGTGCTTGGGGGAGGCCTATGTCCAGCAGTGGACGTCTTTCGGCTGAAATGATGACTAAGTGTTAATGAGATTATCAATCAGAAATATTTCAGTAGCTGCCCGGAATCTAGATTTGTGACCTGTTGACGGCAATAAGTTTGCTTTAAAATCACGCCTTTTTCAAGGCGGTCGGTAGAAACTGACTGGCCTGTTAGTCTAGTGGTTAGTGACCCTGACTGCTAAGACTGAGATCGTGGGTTCGATATCCACCCAGGACAAATGTTTGTGTGATGAGCTCAATCATTTGTTCTGTGTCTGGGTGTAATTTATCTATAATATGTATGTATTAAGAAATATATAAGTATATTTATCAGTTGTCTGGTTACCATAGTACAGGCTCTGCCTAGTTTGGGATCAGATAACAGTGTGTTGGTTGTCCTGAGATATTATTTAAAAAAAAAAAGAAACTACAGAACGCCACCTGCTACGATCCTCACTCTTTTATCTTTCCCTTTTCCTTTTTGTTACTCCTTTAGCCTCGTTTAAGTTCATACATCTGGTCATACACGCACGCCGGTTACTAGTGCTACGCACCTGATCCTTCTGAAAAACATCACCAATGAGGTCACAAACAAATCAATCCTACTTCCTACTATATATCCTACAAATATTATAAACGCGAAAGTTTGTATGTATGGATATGTGGATGTTTGTTCCTCTTTCACGCAAAAACTACTGAACCGATTTGGATGAAATTTGGCACACAGATAGTTTATAACCTGGATTAACATATACTTCTTATTCCGGTAGTACGTTCCCGCGGGATATTTTCCGACCTCCACGCGGGCGAATCCGCTGGCAAAAGCTAGTTAAAAATAAATTCAATAACATTATAAATGAATACGAAAGACGATAAGATAAAGAATGCATGACAAGAATGATGGCAATACTTTCACCTCTTACTAAATGGGACTGAAATATGACTGGCGAATTGTGGTTGCACTACAAGTGCATCTGTGGCGGCATCTACATCGTCACATGCGCACTAAGCAATTCATTGACGTCATTCAAACTCCTGCATCGCGCAAGCATAGTTTGTCGCGCCTCAACCTTACATTACAACGTCCTGACATCAATTTTTGTACAGTTGCCCACCAGACAAAACATCCGTATGTTCGATGGATCCTCCCTTTTCTATGGATGATGAATGAAGTTAAAACCTTGTTCCTGATACCTCAAAACACCTCTGCCTTACCTATCTGGGAACAGGCGTGATGTTGCATTATGTTAAAGGAGCCTTCTGTTCCTCTTCTGTTGTTCCGTGTGGTGCTGGACGGAAAGAATAGAACCATCTCATTTTTTCGCGTGAGTGTCGGAGATGGCGACTAAGGGAATAACTAAAGAATGGACAGCAGCGTTCTCTATGCATTTTACCACCATACTGTGATCGCCAACTCGCCTGGCGATTAAGGCAAAACCTCCCGAATTGGGGGAGGCCTATGTCCAGCAGTGGACGTCTTACGGTTGAAATGAGGATGTTGAAAGTAGCCTTAGATACTGCATACAATTTTACATGGAAGTTAATCCAATAAAAGTGTAATAACATCCTAATCAAAAGTTTCATCACCCATGAACAAATTATAATGAGGTTTTTATTTATGTAATCAGTTTGACAAACCGATAAAAAAAGTAGTTAATGTTATAAAAATAAGAACCACACCCGTCTGTCAAATCAAATCATCACTATCAGTGGCTAAGATAATGTACAGAGACGAATTAAGAAAATAATTCTTGGACAAAGTTTCGCCTTAATTTGGTTGTTGTTTATAATAATAATAATATCTTGGGACAACCAACACAACGTTATCTGATCCCAAACTAGGCAGAGCCTGTACTATGGCAGCCAGACAACTGATTAACATACTTATATATTTCTAAATACATACATAATATATATAAATTACACCCAGACACAGAACAAATGATTGTGCTCACACAAAGATTTGTCCTGGGTGGGAATCGAACCCACGACCTCAGTCTTAGCAGTCAGGGTCACTAACCACTAGACTAACAGGTCAGTCAGTGTTGAGTTGGTTTGTAACGAATTACGCAGATGGTCATGCACAAAGATAGACTTTATCACCACGTGATTAAAGAATAAGTTGAGCTACTTGGTAACACGAAATTAGTCCGAAGACTGGTCTACTCTCCTAAGTTCGTGAAAATAGTCCGTCCGCAGTAGATCGAAATTTGGAAGTGAACTGTTCTCCCGTTATTGTTACAGTTATTTCTTCATTAGCAGGCCTCCCTTCCTTCTTCCCGCTTTTCCCGGTCTTCTGTCATTGTGTGCCAATCTTTCTAACTCATACTGCCATCTTCTTTTGCTAACCTTCTTAAGGTCGTCGGTCCCACACTACCCTTACCGATAGGCACACCGGCAATTGGTCTTTTGATAAACATGGTCAACCCACTGCCACTCTAACTTGCTCCCTTTACAAATCATGTCGGTATCCCCGTTCCTTTACCGGATAAATTTATTCCTTGTGTTATTTCGGTCGGTTGGTTGTGGAATATTATTATTATTTTTATTTATGTTAACATATCTCGGGACCCTAGGATCCCGGTCTTTTGGAAGGCGTTCGAGGGGCCGAAGCCAACTCGCAGAGGCCCCTTAGACAATTTTAAATGATGAGGGGGCACCAACCGACGATTATCCCTGTATGCACTATGCAAGTGCATCCAAAGACAATCCCCGGTTGGAGCAGAACTATTACAGAATATGGAAACAAAGCAAATTAGGCTATAGGTTTGGATGGCTATAGTGGATTGGTAACCGCAACTATGGAGGGACTATGGCCCCTGCCTGATCAATGTTTTGTATACACGGATAAAATGGCAGGGGGTGACTTGCACACTCAATAATGGGCCCCCGGGAAACGTCGCTAGCACATAGTGACGTAGCAACAAGGGGGCAACACTTCCTGAGGTGCTTGAGAAGTGGAGAGGTATTCCACGGCTTTCAGAACAATCCCAGAGCCCGGAAGATGGTCAAGATCCCTACGAGCACTTACTGGAATACTTCCTTTCCCCGAGCACGTTTGCTCTTGCGAATCTCCACTCAAGCCAGCCAATAAAGGTAAGAATGAGGCGGGAGCTCTGAACCTCATCAGTGTTCACTCCAGCCGGCCAATAAAGGCAAGCCAGAGATGAGGAACAAGAATTCTCCCAGGAGATAGGGTCCGTGGGGTCGCTACTGCCCAACAGCTCGCCACAAGCTGCCCTGCGGGTTTATTATTATTATTATTAATTGTCAACGATAGTGGCATGAATATGCGTTTCACATGTGTTAAAGTATGCAGCAGTGTGGAACTGTGGACCCCGTGTGTTTACAGCAGAAATAGCAAGCTGACAGTGACATGTGTGCCTGTGAAAATAGCCCTTTTGGATTTTTGCGCCATGAATACAACTTGCTCTGATTTTACTGTACAATCTTCTAAACATCTAAGGATCATAATCTTCGATTCATGTTAGTACTAGATTAGGAACAACAACACACCGCATAAGTTGCTGCGATTGCATATAACTTGATTATAAACCTTAAAAATCAAATACAAAGTTTATTATCCTTTGCAATATCGTTGCGTGTTGCATATAGTCGTTGCATTTACTTCTTTGATTGAAAGGTAAACGAATTTTAAAATATATATAAAAAAATAAATCACAACTTCTAAAGCAATAAGACTCACAAAATTTTAATGCTATATAAGACCATAACATTATTTTTATTCGGAAATCTAGTAATATTGTTCATCGAAGAACTTAATTAAATAATTTAAAGGTAAAGTAAAATCAAATGTATCTTAAAAAAAATAAAAAGGCGAATGCGGCTCTGTGCGCACACGCACGTGCTGCCCGCTCGTTTACGTAGACACGCGTCACACGCATGCGCTCGAGTGTCTTACTGAGGCTCTTATAAGAGGAAGTGGCTTCGGTTTATTTATACTTTTATTAATCACACTTATGATTAGAAATGCTCTAAAGTGGTTTGAGTTTAGTTTTGAATTGTTTCCACGAGTAAAAAACTAGAAAGACAACGCGATAGCTACTTGTTGAGGACGAACTAGATATTCAAAAGTAAACTTTTAAAACTTGAGATTGTACGGTATGGCAGCGATGGGACAAAAATGACCACTTTCAAGCTGCTCCCTTATTCCGTAACATCCTACCAATTAAAATCTGAATCATTTTGAACGATATTACTAAACCATTGCTTCATAATGTTCGAAAAATTTATCTACTCGAATAACACTACGTAAATAAAAGGTATCGTATACATAATATCGTATTCCGTGAATAACGTTCAACGTAAGTAATGCAATTAATATCGTTGAACTGCCAAAATGATAGCCATTCCTACTGATAATGTGTAATCACCCCGTGGAATGCAAATGTTTTTGTTACTTTTTAAACACGTTTTTATCAAATTATTCATTTTCTAACTTCAATTTATTTTTATTACTACTAAAACCACCGAAAAGATTTCACTCTGAAATTAATGTAATAAAAGGTGAGTAAAAACCTTAAAGAGAGCAAGCGAGAACTCTCCTTATATCTTTCTTAGTCTCCCAGAGTATCAAACTAGTTTCCACTAGTTTGATACCAGATTCTACTATTACTACTGATTGTTATCATCCTGCATAATCTAGTTAACTAGATTAAATCATAACTAGTGTATTTTATTAACTTACGCCTACGATTGAAACACTCGACCTTGACTATTTTTAGCACAAAAATGTCTGATATTGTTCTAACGAGTAACATTCGTCTGATTGTCCTAGTTTAATATTCTCACGTAAGTGAAAACAGCATTAATAGCAGCTATTTTATAGCTACATAGCTATTGTTTCAAAATTCTAAGTAAATGTATGTTCTACTTATTAAACACAACTCGGTTACAACCCGAAGTTTGTATTTGTGGTCGATTGATAACAATAGGCTCTAAAATATAACTGGCAAAATGTTAATGTACTATAGATACACCTTTACGATACCCTTCGGACGTATCAGGTGTGATGATATGGTAAATGTGTCAATAAAACTAAAATAATAATAAATCGAAACCTACTCCATACTAACCAAACTCTTGAAATCTCCGCAACACGTTTACGCCCCAAAAAGATAATAGATAATTACTGTAGTTTGTATACTGTCACCGCTTGGTTAAAATAGCAAACACTTTAGTAAAACCATAGATTAAATTATTTAAATAGTCATGATGTTACTTCATTTTCATGTAGGGTATCACGGGCGTTGACATGCAACCCTCATGCACTACATTTCGACCACGTAGATTTTGCAGTTTAAAAACAACTGATTTAATAACTAACGAAAAATTTGTAAGTAGGAAACTCCTAATCTATTGCTTTATACGTTTGAAAAAAAAAAACAGCTCAACTCCGTTAATATTGTAATACAATGGACGTGGCCGAACTACCAAAATGAAAGACATCGCCATCGATTGTCTTTGTATTTGTGTTACGCAATTACCAGTTTTCGGTGCTTCGAAACTGCGGAAGTACCACCATCTTAGCTATTTCTGCTATCAAGAGCATTGCTGTGGTTTCAAGGTTATTAGTGCCGATATAATTACTGGCACATCAATGAGCCTATGATGTTCCACTTGCTGAGACACAGCCCTCCTCTCTTCGAGAGACAGTGTTCTGTAATCAAACGTGTCCTTATTAAAAAAGCATATTATAAGATAAAAGACTACGATGAAGACAAGGAAGTTCTTCTTTGACATCTACTCATTTTTGACCCTACAATTCTAATTTGTACTCTATAATATTGGTTGTCATATCAATAGTAACATTTGGTTTAAATAGTGTATTGTCTTATTTATGAAATACTATTCTTTATGTAGACTATTTTATACTTTGTGAATGTGAGAACGTTGCAGGCCTTGTAGACGGTAGGCAATTTTCCATTTTATTAAGTACTCGGTACTTGTTGACAGTCCTACATTGTTCTCCCACACCTATTAATACTGTAATTTAAAACCATTGTTAGAGCCAAAATTATTTTTAAAAGAGTAACCGTGGAGTTTCCTGCCGGCTCTTCTCCATAGGAATCAACTATTTGGAACGTTGCACCTAGCTTCTGACGTTTCATAAGTGCCCATGTTGGTATATGTGAAATATTCGGGTTTATTACGGGTTGGTAGATGCCACATGTCTTTGAATTTTTGGTTCTAGGTCTTGTTCTTTCCTCACGATATTTTTCTTCACCGTTTTGAGAGCAGTAATCATGAGATTATTTACACAAAGTGCCTGCCTGTGTTCGAATCCACGATCTACAACTCTTAAGTCAGGGCTGATACTACAAGGAGGAGGCGGGGCGCGTGAGGGACTGGCAGTCTCTGCGCCCTCACGTCCCTAGCCGCCGTAGGAGGAGACACCCCGGGCGTCGCGAGTCGATAGCGGACTCCCGGCCACCGTAGGCGCGAGCTTGCGGGCGGCGAGCAATGGGTTGCTTGCCGCCCGGTAAGGACCAGGCTCGGGTCGACGGCGCGTAGTGTTCCACGCGCGCCTCAAAGAGATGTCAGCAGCACTGAAGGGGTCTGCTAGGACCGATGCCTGCCAGGGTCGCGAGATTGTTCGAAAGAGATACCGTGACCCTGGCACATGGGCAACTGAAGGAACACGGGTGGGTTTTACTTTTTAGTGAGTAGAAGTCTGACACGCCCTCCCGCTCCGCCCAGAGCGGGAGAAGTCATTTGATGATTTCCCATCCAAAAAAATAAATAAAAAAGGGCTGCTACTACTAGGCCACAAATGCTCTCTAGGCCACCACTGCTCCATTGTAATATGTGTGCGTCAACATGCATAGATCAATGTGATACTAATCAGATTACAGACACATGAGCCATCTTATAATACGCTTTGTTAGAAGGCTCATGGTCACGCAAATAGCAATGGAGACGGCTATGCTAAGAGTTTCCCTACGTGATCGAATTGGAAATATAGAGATCCGCAGAAGAACCAAAGTAACCGACACCCTACAGTGGGCAGGGCACATTGCTCGCAGAAATGATGGCAGATAGGGCCGAAAGGTTTAAGAGCGGCGACCGTGTTCCGGAAGGCCCCATAAGGCGGATCGATGACATTTTCAAAGCCGCAGGAATCCGCTTGGTGCGGGAAGAAATCAAAATCAAAAGTCATTTATTCAAATTAGGCTGAGGATCAGCACTTTTCGAACGTCAAAATTGAGGTTTGAGATCATTTATTCTCATAAGAATTACATTCACTTAACATGAGAATAACTAAAACTAGACATATCATAAAAAAAGTAGATGTTGGACGTATTACAAATAACAGGGCGTCTAATAAAATGTTTTGAAGGTAGTTTAAAAAAATATGAACAAGTGTTAGTTCGATACACCGGCACAACTGTCAACTCAAATAAGTAAACAAAACAAGTTTCCGTGAAACACAGATCAGCGGTAGCTGGATGTGGCTCGTCCCTAGTGCAGGGAAGATGATTTTTTTACTATAAAGTGTTTTAGTAGTTTTTTAAAAGTGGTTATGGATTTAGATTCTATGAGGTCTCTTGGTAATTTATTAAATATTTTGGATCCTTCATATACAATAGTTTTTCTTCCGTAGTTTGTGCGGGTTGGGTGTAGTTTTAAAAAGTCGTGTTCGCGTCTCAGCTTCATTTTGTGTTTTTTTATATTTTTGGTGAAGGCTATGTTTGTGTGTATATTTTTATGAAGTATTTTTCGAATTAGTATGCATGTATTATATATGTATGTTTGTGTTATATTCATTACTTTAATTTCTTTGTATAGGGTTTCTGTTGGAGTTAGGTAGTCATAATTAAATAATGTTTTTAAAAGTTTGTTTTGAGCAGTTTGTAGTAGGTTAGTGTGTGTTTTGGCAGCGGTACCCCATATTTCCACTAGGTAGTCAATATGTGGCTTAACAAGGGAAAAGTAGATTGTATAACGAACTTGGCGTGGTAAGCAACGAACGATACCCCGTAAAGAACCCGTGAGTGATTGTAGTTTTGATTTAATTTTTTGAATATGTGGAAGCCACGTCAGTTTACTATCTAAAATTAGCCCTAAATATTTTTCTTGATCTACTTTGTTTATGACTTGGTTGTTTATTTTAAGTGGTGTATAATTGCCAATTTTTTTATTTTTTGCTGTGAATATCATATAGTTTGTTTTTGCTGTATTAATGGTGAGAAGATTTTGTTGAAACCACAGATTAAGTAAGTTCAAATCGTTCTGTGCTTGCTTAATAATAGTATCAACTGAGTGGCCGAAGTAAAACAAACATGTGTCATCTGCGTATAACGTTAGGTCACCTGTAAGACCAATTTTGTGGATACTATTTATATACAGAAGAAATAACAATGGAGCCAAAATTGAGCCTTGGGGCACGCCGTATGTTATCATTCTGGGATCACTTTGGGTGTCACCAATTTTAACTACTTGGTATCGGTTTGACAGGTAAGATCTAAAAATATCAAGGGCAGGGCCTATTATCCCAATTTCCATGAGTTTTCTTAATAATAATTCATGACTGACTGTGTCAAATGCCTTTTTTAGATCGATAAAGACACCCACAGCCATTTTCTTTTTATCGATATTAAGTTTTATAGTTGTCACAAGGTCTATTGCAGCTGAGAGTGTATTTGATTTGGGTCTAAAACCATACTGCTTTTCATATAAGATGTCTAGACTAATTAGGTATTTTTCGAGACGATTGTACAAGACCCTTTCAAAAATTTTTGAAAGCACGGGAAGGACTGAAATAGGACGATAGTTGCCAGGCTCTGATTTAACTCCAGATTTATATATTGGCGTAACTTTTGCAACCTTAAGACTATTTGGAAATGTTCCCGATTTCATACATTTGTTTATGCAATTTGTGAGTTCGTCAATAATTAGGTTTGCAATACATTGTAATGATTTAGTGGTGATACCTTCTAAACCTGCGCTGGTGTTATTATTTAAATTATTAATTATTTTTAGGATTTCATCTGTTGTAGCTGGTTCTAGATCGCAAAGGGAAGATGAGCTAGATTCAAATGAGCCTGTTACGGCATTACCCGATGGATGATATTTTAAGGGAATTTGGTTTGCCAGTATCGAACCAACATTTGCAAAGAAATCATTGAAACATTCGCATATGTCCTTTAAGTCTGTAACAGTACCATTTTGTGATTGAAGTTTCCGGGGGGCGGATTTTTCAGTGAATTTATTGCAGGACAGGTTGTTTATCAGTCCCCACGTTTTCAATGGCTGTTTCTTGCAGTTTTCAAAGAGTTTTATGTAATAGCTTGATTTCGTTCGTTGAATTAGGTCTGTAACTTCATTTCTTTTCCTTCTAAATGTATCTTCCTTGTCCTTGTCTTTTGGGTGTTTCTTATGTTGACTCCACAAAGTATTCCTACTGTTTATTTCACTGATGATTGCTCCTTTTATCCAGTCTTGTCGTGGTGGGTTAAGCGTTTTGGTTTTCGTAAAATTACATAAGACAGTCCCCCAAAACGAACGAAGTACAGAACCGGTCGATATGGCGAAGCTTGGGGAAGACCTTTGGCTATCAGTGGACGTTTTTCTGCTGAAATGACAATAATGAGCCATTAGTTATCAGGTTTTTATTGGAACGAAGTTCCTTATGGCGCGTTGCGAAAGGGGGCTAGACGGAAATTAAGAGAAAAAGTTGTAACGACACTTTTTAACCGACTTCAAAAAAGGAGGAGGTTTCTGAGAGAGAGAGAGAGAGAGGGAGAGAGAGAGAGAATATTTTTGTTGAGTGTATACAGGTTATTAATAAAAAAAAATAACAATAATGAATCCTGGAAAGGAACTTCGTTCCATCCGGGTGTCCCTTGACACCTCTCAAGTTTTTTTTTGTCTCGGAAGGCAACGCATCTGCAAGGATTCTGGTAGTTCAGATAGCGGTGGCTGTAACATTGGACCATTAAGCTGACTGCTTATTTGCTAATCAGTATCGTTAAAAAAACTTTTTTACAAAAAAAAAAAAACAACCGACTTCCTTAAAAACACTGCAAAGTGATAAATAACTTTAATTTCGGAAGTCGGTGTCTTAGGATCTGTATTTATGGTTATTTTGCCACCGACTTCCGAAATTAAAGTTATTTTTCACTTTGCAGTGTTTTTAAGGAAGTCGGTTGTTTTTTTTTTTTTAAAGTTTTTATTTTTAAATTTTTAGTTGTGGTATTCACCCCGCACTAATTCCAAACAAACAATGCATATTTATGCGATAGCAGAAATCGCGATTGATTTGCTGTCTTTTCTTAAAGAGTTCCGGTGTCTGTCTCCCGAACTCATCATCAGATCTATATGAAATTTACATGGGACCATTTCGGAATAAACCCCTTTCGAACAAAAAAAAGAATTTTGCAAATCCGTCTATATATGACGGAGTTATGGCCGAACATACATAAAAAAAAACATATAAACATCCGAATTGAGAACCTCCTCCTTTTTGAAGTCGGTTAAAAAGAGAGCAGCGGTGACTCAGTGGTAACGGCCGCTACTTACGAGTCGTGTGTTCGAACCCAAGCAGGCGCTTTACTTTGTGTAAATTATTTCATCACCACTGCTCTCAAAACGGTGAAGGAAAACATCGTGAAGAAATCCGCATGTCCTAGAACCAAAAATTCGAAGAAGTCACATCTAACAACCTGCACTGGGCCCGCGTGGTGGATTATGGCCCACTCCCTCTCACCAAGAGGAGGCCTGTGTCCCAGCATTGGAAACATTTATAGGCTGCTGATGATGATGATGAACGTAAAAAACAATATCTACCCTCTTTTAGGGCAGTTGGATAAAAAGTGATGGGTTGTGATTGTGACACAATTGACAAGAGGCCTCCTTCAGTGGAAGTCATATAAAAGGCAATTGTGTGGCTTTCTTACTCAACCCAATAAAATAACTACCGGATTAACTTCGTAGATATTAATTACAATGTTAAATAGATTACTGAGTTATCTAAACAGCAATTCATGTTATCTGTAAGGCAGATAACTATTTGAAATAATTATTGCAATGTTTACAGAAGTATACAATGGATAAAGATAATAAACGTCGTTTAAATAATCATTAATTGTAATCAAATTCTACACGCAATCGTCGTGTCCTCACCAGAGCGATCATCGGGCGAACACGTGACCATTGTTCATTTTGTTCGGCGAACCCAAACGCGTCGTCATGTCGACAAAAGGTGCCTTTCGGTTTTCCGAACAAATGAGTGATAAAGTATGTCGAGGTAAATTCAGTGCAGGGATATGACCGTACGAATTCATTTCTCCGCTAAATTGATATAACACAAGGTTATTTTGAATACTGACAATATTGTATTCAGCGCCATTTTTGTCTGCCCCGTCCATCAAAACCAAACAAAATAATAATAACCTAATTATAATTGAATTCGTACGGTGTTAACCCCGTGCCGAACTTACCCCAACATACTCTACTTTCCCGGATCCTAACCAAAGCAATCGGTCGCTTATTCACGCTAACGATCGCCTTGTCGATCTATTATTGTAATGTTTACACAAGCGGGTATAAATATCTGATAAAGAAACAATTAGTCATTTTATTACCTACTTATTCCTTGTTTTACTTTAATTTCTTTATACCTCTGTTTGGTCGTCATGCTTATCTGACAGAATCTTAACAGAAAACCTTAATATATTAACAAGTAAAGCAACTAAAAGTACACCTAATATTATATATGTAAAATTAAAATTTAGTCCAAAAAAAAAGAATTTACTTTATAACCATACAAAAAACATACATGAAGTTTCACGTTCATTCCACGTTTCCCGCCATAACGTAATGTCGCCATGTTTACCACAGACAATAAAAACAGACAAACACAATAAAAGCATACAATACGTTGTCTACACTAATCATAAACCACAGAAAAGAATCACTGTGCTGATGTAATTGAGTTAAATAATTTGCAATGAACATTTCTACAACATATGGGTTTCTTTTGTAAATAAACTATACATCTATTCTATACAAATAAATAAAATTGGAGTGTCTGTTTTTAATATTAAGATAATCACTTTTTACCAAGTGTATATGGATGTATACACGGTACATATACCAAAACAACATTTTTTACAATTTTTGTCTGTCTGTCTGTCTGTTTGTTTGTTCCGGCTAATTTCTGAAATGGCTGGACCGATTTTGACGAAATTTTCACTGGCAGATAGCTGATGTAACAAGGAGTAACTTAGGCTACTTTAATTTTAGAAAAAAATAAATAATAGTTAAAACAAACTAAAAACACGCTGAATTTTGAGACCTGTGTCAGCGTAGTTTGTGACGTATGTCAGCGTAGTTTTCAAAGACAGTTTTATGAAAAACTTTTTGTTAAATACCACGCGGACGAAGTCGCGGGTAACAGCTATTACCTTTATTATAACCTGAATTAACACATCTTACCGCGGTAGTACGTCCTCTTGCGTTAAGTTCCGACATCCACGCGGGCCAAGCCGCGGGCAAAAGCTAGTTACTCATATACTTGAAAAATTAACACAGGTTCAGAAACCCAGTATTTATTCACCTATAAATTGATAAATAAAAATATAATTTACATGATTTAGTTTTCTGCAAAGTGTGAACAATAATAATACTGATAAAAAAGAGAGTTATGCTACTCGAATTGGTAGACTATATTCCACTTACATAATATAAGACAATACATCAATAAACTACAGAAAATTAGGACTAAAACTAACACAATACATTGATAGACTACAAAAAACAAAGAGCTATTTATCACTCAGTGGAAACAAGGAAACATGGAGGAAGCAAGCCGTAGATCCATGGTTTTCTCTCAAACATGCTCAATAGTTTTTATTGACATATTTGCTCCAATTCAACGGCAAACCTTGAGTGCAGATGGCGGTCAATGCCCCCCGTCATTTAGGCCAAATGTCAAATCAGTGGCAGAAATTGAAACTTGTGTACCAAGCCCTTTTTGGTACAAGGTATTCTGATATCACAAACAAAATGATTTCACATCTTTTCACGTTCGCTAGGTCAAAGTCATGCTTTTTATTAAAATTAATAGAGTAGATATATGAAACGTAATAAAGGCTGTTCTGATGTGTAGAAGTTTATTAGAATTACTTTATTTGTGATTCAATGTCAACCAACTGTTCAAGTAGTGCAAAACGCTTAGTTATTTGCTCATTCACGAAACAATTTTGTTTGTAAAAATGTTTTATGTAACGGAGTTGGTTGAATAATATTAATAATTATGTAACATTTGTTGGCGATCCTTAAATAAATAAATAAAAATAAATAAATAAATAAATACCTGGCCATAAGCAAATTAAAAAAAAAAACAACAAGTTTATAATAGTAGTTTTTTTTTAAAGATAATACAAAAGAAGGTCGTACGGAAAATGTCGTGTGGCAAGTTTTGAGTATGAATGTCGATGACTGTAACATAACAGTAGGAGGAGACCAAAAAAACGATGGATGTATTGTGTGAATAATGATATGGATAGAAAGGGGGTGTCTACCGAGATGACGACAACTAGAGAAGTGTGAAAAAATTGAGATTACGGCAGGAGAATGATGAAAAGAGGGACGTACGACATAAATACAATCCATGCAGCCATCTTGTTTTTTCAATACAATTTTACAAATGTTTACCAAGCGCCTCTCACATCAATACCATTCAATCGCGAAAATAAATCTTGTAACCTTATCGATACACAATAGACAAGAGCAGAACTACTATCTGGTCATTCGTGAAATAAGTGAACAAATTTTATTTGGAATAAAATCTGTATTTATTATTTATGGTAATTATAACTACTACATACTTCATTAGTATTCCCCGTCTTTTTCTATAATTTGTTCCCAAATAGCTTGCAGTTGCTTCACTCCATTAAAAGTACCTTTTTTATTCAGGGTCTCCAAAACTTCTTTAATCTTAATATCCACTTCCTCTTTTGATTTATGCCGCACTCCTGCTAGTTCTCTCTTTAAATGACCGAAGCAATTATAGTCGCACGGCATCATATCAGGTGAGTACGCGGGGTGCGCCAATTCTACCCAACCCATACTTTTGATGAATTCCCGAACAACTTGAGATTTGTGTGGCCGCGCATTTTCGTGTAGCAGTATTGGCGTAGACACTTTGTTCTTGGTAGCCCATTCCGGTATATACTCTTCAAGGAACTTTTTATATTTTTCGGGATTCATTGTACCTACAATTTTCTTCATAACTCTTCCAAAAGGCTACACCATTTACATACATACCAACAATAAGTAAGATCTTGCGCTAATGCAGATTTTGCCGCGGGACAGGTGTTGCTGGCTCACCTGGTTTGACCCAGGTCTTCGACTGATGTCTCTGACGTGGGGTATAAAATTCGACATAAGACTCATCAAGGCACACGAGTCTCTCAAGCATCCTGTTGTTACGAGTATACCATGCCAAATTAATTTTCGCAACTTCAACCCTGAATTGCTTCTCAGTTTCTGTAAGTTCCTTGGCGGCAAGTAGTCAATTTGTTCGCTAGCCCAAGATCTTCTGTTAAAATACTGTAGACGGTGGCGGCGGGACATCAAATCGCGTGGAAAGATCCTGAACGGTTACTCTTCCAGATTCACGTTATGCTTCTTTAATTAATTCTCTGGCAGTCTCTCTATTGCTCGAAATTGGTCGACCTGATCTTGGTGCATCTTCAGCTAAAATTCTCCCTTCCTTAAAAGATTTCATCCAATTGTGCACAGCTGTTTTTTAGCGCGTTCTTACCAACTGCTTTCGATAATAGTTCTTGCGAATATCCTTCGGAATAATTTAATAATGTGCAAAATTTAAAGAAAACACGGTGATCTTCCACAGTGATCGACTTTTTTAACTCTTCCATTTTATTTACTTTATTAATTCTAATGATGTATGGTTTAATAAAATTTTTAGACACTATTGTTCTTCACTCTACAGAACTTAAATAAAAACAGACGAGTACCTGAAAGTAAACAAAAAATAAAAATGTTCACGTACTTCCCGAATAAACTGATAGAAGCACTATTGAACGTGGCACTTCATCAAGTCACAGACCGCACGCAGCATAAAGCAGATCCAGAATCCACAAAGTAATAGGTAGAAATCACGGTAATCGACTTTGATGGACCTATTTAAGAAGAGAAGTCAGTAGGAATCGCTTTTATTTTGAAAGTTTCGCAACATTCATGGCTTTCTTTACATTGCTAAGAAAACATTTCTTTCGAACATATGAAAGAATGGATGACAAATATGGCAGTTTCAAAATGATTCAGATTCTTATTGATAGTTTGTTACGCAATTAGGGTACAAATTGAACATTTTCTTTGTAAAAATACATACATACATACAATCACGCCTTTTTCCCATGGGGGTAGGCAGAAACCACGGAATTCCACCTGCTACGATCTCTACACACTCCTTTTGCCTCGTTTAGGTTCATACAATTGGTCATACACACACGCCGGTTGCGAGTACTACGCACCTGACCTTTCTGAAGAACATCACCAATAAGGTCACTATATGTCCTCCTAGGGCGTCCCCTCTCGGTGTTTCCACTCACATCTGCCTTGTAAATACCTTTTGTGAGCCGTCCTTCATTCATCCTCTCAATATGACCAAACCATCTAAGCATACTTTTTTCAATCTTTGTCACTACATCTTATTTTAATGGATTTTAACTTATAATTATGGACTTTGTCTGAAATAAATGAATTAATAATAATAATCATTAATAATAATAATATTTTTTATACTTTTAAATGTTTTTATAATTTTTGTTATTTTAATATTTAAAAATTAAATTTATATGTTGTAAAAATTTAAATAAAGGGAATAATAATTAAACCACACCGTTCTCTAGTCACATCATTCCTCAGACTATCATTCAAGTCATACCACACTGCTTCGCAAGGAACGCATTTTTGTAAAAATGAAACTTTTAATTTCATTAATCTTGTTGAAATGCTCATTATAGAGCATTATCTTAAGATAGTGAAAAATAGGGGCATATTCATTGCACTATCGAAAGTGTTAATAAACTGCGTCATTATTCAATTTAGTAATTATAACTAACAAATCTGATTCAAATATGTGTGAGGTGGCTGACCTACCTACGTTTTGCGCCCGATTACAATACGTCTTATTTGCGGTCCTTGCACATTGCGTAGGCGCCATTCAACTCTAAAGAGGATATGTGTATTAACTATAATAGCTGCTCATATTGTATTGCATTTGAGTATTGAATAGGGTACCTGACCCTTTAGACTGTGACCTCAAGAGTTGGTACATTTACCTTGTTTACTTTACACCGTGAGATGATTTGACCTATTGTAGTCAAATATGGATGACATTTAACTAGATATGTTTAAGTCCCATGAAATAGGGAACGAGCCTATTGCCATTAGCCAGGCACAAATACAGATTACGGACAATTCCAAATGAAAAATAAATCCCAATAAGGCTTGTCGACCCGGGGATTTCTCGCTCAGCGGTAGCGTTAGCAACCACTAGTGGTCTAGGGTTTGCTAACGTAGTAACGCTACAACGAGGCAGTTGGCAAATAAATAAAATATATAATAATATATTTTGGAACAAAAACAAATGTATTAAAATTTTACTAGAAACCTTCTCCTACATTTACACACACCCTGTCCTCAGCCTCTCACAGAGGGGGGGCTTGTATCCCAGCAGTAGGAACTTTATAGGCTGGTTATGATACCAGAAACGATGATAGCTACAAAAGTTAAAAACTGTCGCAGCTATCAACGCCTGAAAGAAACATTGAATATAAGACATATTGGTAAAAGGCAAAATACTATAACGATTTCTCAAATGCACAGATCCATAAAAACAGTCTACTTATGGTACAATACAACTTACAGTATGGATTTTTTTTATCGTGCATTGTCACGAGAACCAAACGTGTGTGCCAAATTTCAGCCCGAAAGCTTCAGCCGAAGTGGGCGAAATATTGATTGCAAAATTCCAGGACATACAAATGAAGATAAATAAAACCTTTTAATAAAATAAAAGCAGGTGCTCCTTACATTTTATCCAATAAATGAACATAAAAGCATGAAATAGTTAAAATGATCTCCCGTTAAGAGATTTTCAGTTGTTTCAATAACTTCCGGGAAAAAAGAATAGGGTCAAAATCCAACAATCCTACTGTGCTATTTTCTCCTCATCACTTTGAAAGTCAGTTCTTAGGAGATTCTGTCATTTGACTGAAGTTTGAAGTAAACTTAGCATATAGATTCATCGATTAAGTTCTCTTTCCATGATCAATATTGAATCGAACACCACTTTTGTGATAAAAGACCTTTTCGTGCTAAAGAGTAGGAATGTTAAATGTTTGGTTCCGAGTGTCCTAAGTTCCAAAGTGTTTACTGTTCAAAGGTCCTTTCCTCATTTATATTCCATTATTATATAATTGGGATCGTCTCTTCGTGACAGTACCCTGTGAAAAACTGTCTATTTCGTAATTCTATCCTTCTTAGCGTGTCGATCGCAATCAAAATGATTGAATCCACTTAGACTCTCATCGTATTCTCTTAAGGTTTTCTAAAGGCCGTAGTTCATCCCAATCTATAGTCACGTAAAATAGGCATGGCCTAATAAAGTCGGAAAAAACACGAAATCTTTCTCAGCTCTTTATCATAAAAAGCAAATACTGCAATTAAGTTTCTTGGTAAAAAATTAAGATTATTTTCAGCTATTAGCAAA
The DNA here is from genome assembly GCA_947507805.1 of Aporophyla nigra. Classification (NCBI taxonomy): domain Eukaryota; kingdom Metazoa; phylum Arthropoda; class Insecta; order Lepidoptera; family Noctuidae; genus Aporophyla; species Aporophyla nigra. The sequence continues at coordinate 4,965,271 of OX382305.1, read as the reverse complement.
CAGTAAGTCACTTTATAAATAATGCTGTAACTTGCGATAAGTTATGCTAAGTTCCTGAAAACAACACGGTAATTACATGCATAAATTCACGCCTTCTTCTCATGTATGTAGACAGAAACTATGAAAAACCACTTGCTAGATTTCTTACATATAGTTTTTGCTTCGTTTACGTTCATATGCGTACAACTGATGCCAGTACTACACACTTTACCTTTGTGAAGACCATCACCAATAACCTCACTTTATATCGTTCCAAGAGATTCCCTTCGCAGCCTTTCCACTCACATCTACCTTATTTTGTTAACAGTAATTAAAACCACACATAGTAATATGTGTTCATCCAAAAGTCACATACAAATCAACCGATATATCAATAGTATTATTAATTTTCTAACACATGAACTGAATTTAAGGCCAATACCACTAAAGACCAACCAGGAACAATCGTACACTAAGCTATAAATAAATATTTATGAAGAACTGAACCACCAATAAACATATTGGCTCTACCAACGAGATAAACTGAAAAAATAACCGCGATAAGAAATGCGTCAGAACTGCTTACCAAGTGTAGACCCACGGGATTCAAGCGTGGTGTCGTTATACGGGATGTTTCATTCTCCACACGAAAATATCAGACAGCACTGAGGAAGTTAAATGTGTGAAATCGTATGCTTGGTTTTAGAAAAAAATATAAATCAATCGCAATATCAGTAGGTACGTATGATACGACATCAGACTGTAAAGGAACAGAAGGGCAAAGGTATAATATATAACAGAATCGAATACTAATATGTTTGAAACTCAAACATATACAGAAATAGATTTAGGCCAGAGGCATTTTCTAGCTAGTCAACGTTTAGGTGATGTAGAGATAAGCGTAGGTGCAATTTATACAGATATACATATTACTAACTATAAAATAAATTATCAATCTACACACTTTCTCATAGCGTGCTAATTATTTGACATTAGTTCTTGCCCTAGGGATAATTGCGTAACACACTATACTGTTAGTATATATAATGGCTTTATCTAGGCTACTGAGGAGACACATTTTCGATCATATGAAGAAATGGATTAGTATCTATTATCCTTCAAAATGTTAAATCTTTAGTTTCATAAACCCTTAAACCACAAGACTACCCATCAGCTAACCTACGGCGATCGAGTGTCATGCCTAAGAAAGACAGTTTGTGTCCCATTCTCAATGGTCTTATAACAGCCCACAAAAAACGTCTTCCCGTTAAAAATGGTCAGGGAGATGAAGATGAGAAAAAAGGAGACGTAAATGATGAAGATGATAATGATGCAGATGAAAGTTGACATAGTGTGTAGTTCAGACAAACGCCAGTTTGCAGTGGTCAAGATGAGGAAGGACAAATGAAAGTATAGCCATTTCTTTAGCTAATATAATGTATAGAAAATTAGTGAAATACGGATAACATTACAGCAAATAATTTATTTATATATTTGTTTAAAAATTACGCACATAAAAAGGTATGAATGCGGACTTAATGACTCAGGCGTTAACTACTAGTCACCCAAGGGTGGTGAAAAAATAATATGGCAGGTGCTTTGGTTAAGAATTAAATTGAAAAAAATAATAATGAAAAGTATGCATAACATTATGAATAAATAAATAAAACAGGTGCACGCGTACATAAATAGTTAACCTAATACTAGCACACGCACACATTTTTTTTTTGCTCACGTTATGTTTCGTAATTATTGCATTTTATGACCTGAATTCAACACCAAAATCAAAATTAATTCATACCCAGAAAACTCTACAACTCATAGCTATAGTTACAGTTGTATCTAAAAATCGTATCATGGTCAATAAGGCTGATATTACTATCAAACAGACAAACATAACAGACTGTATGTAGTACCAATTAACTATAAAGTGTCTCGGGACAGATTACCGTGACAGTTGAGTGCGAACTGTCCCGGGTCCCGACCACGCTTGGCCACATCATGTTGCCGACTGTACTCGCGGTCTTCCTCGTCGGTGTTGATTGTTTACGTAAGTTGTTCTTTTTTACTATTGTTTATATTCAGACCTTACCTTAAGTATCTCACTCAGCACGTGTTTTATATTGGGCCACGTCTCACGATCGCTTTGAGGACAGTCGTTACGAGAAGGTAAGGTAAAGCCCATTCTGCAAAATTGTAACCCGTTTTTTTCCTGTTTTTGTAAATACATATGTGCTTGATAATTGTTCTAGCCTGATTGGCTAAAAAGTAATTCATCTTCAACTTAATATTTTACGTTGTAGATTTTAAATTAACTTATCACTAAGGATAGTGTAAATTAGCATTTATTGACAATTTTGCAGCACCTTCTCAGGTCTGATAAATAAATTAATAAAACACTTTTTTTTTTTTTGCACATAAAGCACAATATTATTTTTTATCATTAATTCACTATTTATACGTATACTACACTAACTCAAATGATTTATCCAAATCTGTGAGGCCAGTTTACTGATTTAGTTTTGGAGTATCAGTGTTCTTACGTGGATATATATTTTTACTCCCTACTGCGAATCTCGAAATCTAACGCCAAATATGCTTATAAAAAATGTTCTTCGAAGACATAATTATAAAAGGTTTCGTCAAAGTCATAGCATTTATTTCAAACAGGCCTATAACACGTACTTATGAACGTCAATATTTACATTAAAATAGAATTGATTCTAGTCACCCCTTCCAAAAGGTAAATTCGTATGGAGAAGAATGGGCAAGAAATTCTACTTCGTAAATCATGTATTAACTACTGGATGCTTTAATTGAAAGACAGTAATGGTACTTCTTGACATGACACTGTCCTCCCATGCTATTAACAGTACCTATTTTGAAAACATTGTGAAAGTCAATTATTTTAATGAGAGTAACTATGGAGTTTCTTGCCAGCTCTTGTCCGTATGCAACGACCAATTGGAACTTGGCACCTAGTTTCTAACGTTTCATAAATACCCATAGTAGTTTATGTGCTCGTAAGTTTATCTATCCATGTTTAATAAAAAACTTTTTAACAAAAAATTAAACCACCGAAAAAACTGAAAAGCAAAAAATAATAAACCTTAAAATTACGAGTCGGCGCGGCGCTTTGAGTGAACTTTGTTCATTGATTTTTCAGAACCGACTTAAAATTTTAAGGTTTATTATTTTTTGCTTTTCAGTTTTTTCGGCGGTTTAATTTTTTGTTAAAAAGTTTTTATTTTATATTTTTTTGTGGCTTTAATGTACTAATAATACTTGACAAGGTATACCCTATCCAATGAAAAAAGAATTATCAAAATCGGACTACACTATATAAAGTTATTCGTGGTATAACCACGCATAATTCAAGCTACTACACGTTAAGGGACCTGGCTTAGGACGTCGTAGGGGGAGGGCAGCAATGGACGGGTTGGATCGGATCGGGTAAACAATTAAGTATGGTGTCACCACTCAGAGAGGCTATTTTATGTAATAGATTGACTAAAGGTGGCTACTCAATATTACAAAAATCATAATCCTTCAAAAATTTGAATGAATAATTCGGCAAACGACGATACAAGAATTATTTAATTTATAATTGCTATTTCTGTTCATAATTTTAGTGAGTTTACATTTTTTAAATATTACTGTATGAGATGTGAGGTTTTTTATTTCAATGTTTATAATAACCACTGTATTTCGTGTATTTTAAGTGTTTTGTTGTTTTTTATTTCTTATTAATATGTAATTGCAAACACAATGAAAATTGTTCGTGAATAAATTAAATTGAAATATTGTGAGAAACCCTGTAGGTACTTTATCTTGCGAATAAACAATATAAATAAATAAATATGAAGTATCTGTTCGTAATATCGAAATAACTTTAACTAAATGCATATGGAATTATTTACGGTACTAAGACAGAAAAAGCACGTGTTTGTTTGTTCCGGCTAATCTCCGAAATAGCCGGGCCGATTTTGGGTGATCTTTCACTGACAGATAGCTTATGTTATAAGGACAAACTAATTTTTATTTTAGAAATAATAATGAGGCCTCCGCGCATAAAAAAAATAAACCAAAAGTTGATTTTTCACGACACAACTACAGAAAGGTTTTTGATAAAATTAGTAACGAAATAAGTGGCATGGCATCGCATTTGTTTTCTGGTTGGGAGTCATCAAATGTCTTCTCCCGCTCTGAGCGGAGTTCCGAGGGCGTGTCAGGAGTTTTACTGACTAAAACCCACCCGTGTTCCTTCGTTTGCCTGTGTCAGGGCCGCGGTAATTCTTTCGAACAATTCCGAGACCCTGGCAGGATGGCATGGCATGGTATTTACGTGGAATAATTTCCGAAAACAACGCGGACGAAGCCACGGGCAGAAGCTAGCGTCTAGAACAAACATGGTGATCAACACTCTGCCTTCTCAGGATAAGAAGAGCGCTTTGCCCTGCAGTAGGATAATAATAGGCTGGCTATTTTTATTATAAACGTTAAAAAAGCACTCAAAATGCATGCCTTTTCCTTCCTCTATAAATAATCTCTGTATCTCTGACGTCAAAAGGGGGTGTGGCTTCATATCTCCGGAAACCTCACGGCAAAACGTCGTGACTTTTGGTGTAAACAAAAACTTTATCTATCACTTATCGCTTTGATTTTCAACCGAAAAATAACATTTATATTTATCTAACGGATTAAAGTTCACATTAAAGGGGTGATATAATTTTGTATGTGTGACATGACCTTAAGGTCATCAGTAATGGGTAGATAGATCTATCGCTGAATCGACAAAAATAAAATCTTAGTGCCATTTAATTTTTAGTTTTAGTTTGTTGTGATAGAGTCTAAATTTGAATTGGATGATACGAGTATAGTCATCCGGTCCAGTCATGATTTTCATGCCACAGACATGTCGAAAATGAGTTAGCTTTCGTATTTTATAGGTTTGATACGATGAAACGATGCTATACTACGTTGTCTGCCTAGAGGTTACCGACTACTTAGCGTTATTAACGCTGGCATTGCTTAATTTTGTATACTTGGTACCTATTGTACTATAGTAATTTTATTCGAGGTGCATGGTCTTCCCGTATGTTAAAACTAGCACTTCGTCCGATTAATGTTTACAAAACGGTAAGAGTAACTAATGGCTTTTTGCCTATTCATACAATCATTTCTATTTCCTTGTGACCTACTAAAATGCGTTTTAGTTACCTACTTTACATAAATGATTTGACTCTGACGTTGGCTTTACCCGGTCCATCTTCACGCCATGTTTTTCCACCTAAACCAATTTTCAGCTTCTTCGCTTTTACTCCCAACTTTATAAGAAGACTTTTTGTCCGTCTGTTACACAGGTATTTATTTTAATTACATGTTGTGAGCCCGATGGGATTCCCCATCTGCAAAAATGAAGAAGTTCCGTGCAAACTTTCAAAAATCCTTTCTTAGTGCTCACTTTCGTTACATAAGGAACATTTTTGCATTTCATGCCTCTAGACCCTCTGACCAGCATTTGCCAATTTTTATTATGTATATGTTCACTAGTTAAATCTTTGTGTTCTATAATAAAACTACGAAATTATCAGTAAGTATGAAACAACTCAAAGGCACGTCTAGTCGTCGCCGGGGATAGAACGAAACTCTCTTGAGGCGTTATTATTGGGTTGAGTTCTACATTTAATGGTATATCACAGTACCTACTTGTAATCAATCAATAATCAATACTAATATTATAAATGGGAAAGTGTGTGAGTCTGTTTGTCCATCTTTCACGGCAAAAAGGAGCGACGAATTGACGTGATTTTTTAAGTGGAGATAGTTGAAGGGATGGAGAGTGACACAGGCTAATTTTGTTTCTTTCCCTAAAATGGGGGGTGGAACGCGCTGATCTAAGGAACGACTGCTTCGAATTGAAAAATTCTTTTTGAGTCGGGTAGCCTATTTATTGAGGAAGGTTATAGGCTATATAATATCATGCTACGATAAAAAGGGGCGGAGCAGCAACAAAAAAATTGACGAAAACTGGCAGGCTACGATGCGACGGGAAGGGTCAGGGGAACAAATATTTGACGCGGACGAAGTCGCCGGTAGAAGCTAGTATAGTATAACTTTACTCTTTAACTCTGATAGGCCGGATTGGTGACCAAGGTTTATAGTTATTGGCAAATTAGAGGTCACTGCCGCTAATGCCCTTGATGTTAAAATTCGCGTCACTTTTGCGAGTCTCACGGAAAGGGATATCCTAATGAATTGTTACTGTGACGGCCCGTTTGTATAGTATAGAAGATCTAAGCGGTGACACAGGGAAACACGAAAAGTGACTTTGTTATATACTATGTAAATATTTGTAAGAAGAAGTTACCGTCCAGTATCATTTATATAAAATGTAACTTATAAAAGTAGAACTAACATTAGAGCCTTTGCTTTTCTGTCTGTGGTACATAAATAATTAAATACTTAATAAAATAAAGCATCTCCAAACAAGAAGTAATCTTTGTGAGACTTTGTGTTACTATGTGCCATTAAGGTGACAAAAATGGAAACACCATGATGACAATGGTTACACCATGAATAGATTGACCACATTTACAAGAAAAAAAAATCGGTTGTCTGTAAAGTCGGTTTACTGACGATAGTTGAACGTGAAAACGTCATAAGAAAATACTGATGCGCGCTCTCGCTTGCACTTCAAGCCTTAAATGGAACGCCTCAGAGCTAGGTAACGCCGCATGAGTCATGTTTTTTCGTGCGTGCAGCCGGTTCCATCGAATTATAAGACGTTGTCACGTCAAAAACAAATCAATCGTCCCTATTAATAATGTCGGTTCTGCAAAAAGACTACTGTTCAGTAGAGCAGTTCAAAGTTTATTTTACTACTAACACTGTTGCGCGGACAACCGACAATATTATCTTTAAAACTGGCTAAATAACATGATTTTTCAAAAAAAAAATTACGTACGATAGATCTTTTTATTGTGATTCTATTTATGTTAAAAAAGTTAATATTGGTAAAATGCATATCCGACATTGTTAATAGGGACCGTCGAAATATTTCAAGCTGATTTTTGAGCTACGATTGAGCACACATCCGACATGTAATTTCAAAACCTTCTTTCTTCTTTTTAGCTGTTATTGTAGTTGGGAAAATAAAATGTATTCACACATTGCATTGGATTTGATATGACGTGTCAGTGGGTAGTTGAATCGCCGGCTCTTAAGTGGAATACAATACAAGAATGAGTCGAAGGTCAGCTAGATATTTTTCTGTTTGTAAATAAGGCTAGTGTTGCAGTAGGTTTGTAGAGCATTTGTACATCTATACATATTATTATGAATTAAAGTCGCATTTTGTAACTGTGTAATGAAAATCCTTTGAGCAGCTTAACACTAGAAGCGCTGAACATACCGACTGAGGTAAATTTGGATAAAAAAACATGTATATTGCAATTATATGGTTGAAGTCTCGTATAAATAATAAATTTAATAATCATCATATTTAAAAGACATAAAAAGTTACGATTATATGCATAATGAAATATTAATTAGAGCAGAAAGAACATCGAAATGGGTCAAATTTGGGACGCCCGCACTTCTAGAGTTAAAAGAAACAACGTGGTCAACGTCATTAAGAGAATTTGTTTTAGAAAGTTTATGTCTAAAAACATTTATATTAAAATTACATTTCATTTTAAGCCCAATCTCGAGGCTTGCTGAGGTCTGTGAGCATGTTACCCAATTCAGCCGCTTATGAGCAAAAAAAGTAGGTACAATACATAATAAAGAAATCTCCATATTTTATCTAGTCGTAAAAACCGTGGGGAGGAAGAAGTGGGTCGCTAGCTTTAAAATGAAATATTGATCAGATGTTAATATTGGTTTTTTAGTCTGAATTTGTGCCATCAACCGGCACTAGGATCACTCCTTAGACATAACTGGCGAAACTATGTGAGTGAACTGTACACCTCTCTTCAACCGTTCGGGAAGACAATACTTTACATTATGTGGTTTTGTTTACGTATCGAAAATAGTAGTGGTTAGATTATTTTTTAAATGTTAGACAGATATCTGAAAGCCAATTCTCGTAATTAAAAACTTTCAAAATGTAATCGCAGTGTCACCTCGACGACAATAAAACGTCAAAAAATTGTCAGAAATATATGGAAACACACGGTGTTTTTGTCAAACTGTAAACGTTCGTAAAATTACGATAATTGTCTCTCAAATTTTTAGTGTTTCACTGAAGACGGCAATTTAAATTTTTGAATAGTTTCCTATTTAAATGTTTGAGTGATGTCTTTAAATGCATAGTTTTGTTTTTCTGAAACAACTTGAACAGCTTCTGTAATATACTACTAATACCAATCTGTCGCCACTAATAAAGAGGAAAGACATGCTAACAGTATTTAAATCTTTATCACAAAACTTTTTACAAAAAAAAAGACAACTGACTTCCTTAAAAAAAAAAACACTACAAAGTCAAAAATAACTTTAATTTCGGAATTCGGCGTCTTAGGATTTGTATTTAAGGTTTTTTTGCCACCGACTTCCGAAATTAAAGTTATTTTTGACTTTGTAGTGTTTTTTTTAAGGAAGTCGGTTGTTATTTTTTTGTAAAAAGTTTTTATTTTTATCTTTTTAGTTATGGTAGATACCCCGCACTAATCTAACGCGTTATTCGTTCATTTGTCACGCAAATACTTAATGCAAACTTAAGACTTATATGGTTTTCACATGGTTCCCATTGTCCGAATGGAACAAAATTAAAATGGAACCATTTGGAAAGCACAAGTTTTTAAATATAAAAAAAAATCAACAAAATCGGTTCACCCAGTCAAAAGTTATGAGGTAACAAACATTTTAAAAAATACAGTCGAAAAGATGACCTCCTCCTTTTTTTGAAGTCGGTTAAAAAGTGCGTATATTTGTGTTTTGGATTACCAAATTTAATAAAAACTTGTTTAAAATCTAGACATTAGTATAGCCTTCAATCAAATCGGCATTATCATAAAATAGTTATCTAACCTTTAAACGTTTTGAAACACTAAAATATTTATATCAATCAAGTTTTATCAAAATACTTTTATGGCATATAATTTGATGCAAGAGCTATCGGCATCTTGCGCAATTTTAATAACTTGCTAATCTTCAAGACTTATTTTAGATAACTACTACCAATCGAAAGGATTAATTAATTACACACATTAATACATAAACTCATGGCTTTAACTCAAGCTGAAACTAAAGAACGCCACTTGCCATGATCGTTAATTCTTCTCATAAATATTTAAAATAAATATCTTTAGGACAACCAACACATCGTTATCTGATCCCAAACTAGGCAGAGCCTGTACTATGGTAACCAGAAAACTGATAAATATACTTATACAAACAAAAAAAAATTACAAACATAAAAACAAAACACACCATAAAAAAAAACATACATATTGCAGAAAAAATAAATAGACAAATATTATTAGATTCTAAATACATTACATATTATAGATAAATTACACCCAGACAAAGACAGACACAGACAGAGTGTCACAGACAGACAGTCACAGACGGACAGAACAGACAGTCTTGCTTCGTTTACTTCCATATCATTCCAATCCAGCCCATCTCTTGCTGCCCTCTACCAGCAATGCCCTAAGCCGAGGTCGGTACCCCACAGGGGGTGCCCTTGGCGAGTAGTTGCTTAAGTTTTAAGTCTTATAGGCCCTGCTAGAGACCTTAATTTATTAAGGTAGCCACAGGCAAGTCCGGTTAAGCGGCCGACAACCTCGTAGGTTAACCTGCGAGATGTCATACAAAAAAAGTTTACTTTCATACAATATCTGCGCGGTAATTACGTAATACATTAACAGTAGGGATGACTTTTTAACCGACGAAAAAGACGGAGGAGGTTATCAATTCGACGCGTATATTCTTTTTTTTTTTTTTTTTTTTATGTATGACCACGCATAACTTTTTACATAGTAGTCCGATTGTGATAATTCTTTTTTTCGGGTTCTTTTAGGGTGGTCCCATATAAATTTGGAAAACAAAATCAAACCCTAAGGGTCAGAAAACAGGGGATGATTGATTGTTCACTCAGTGATTGTAATGTATTACCACGCTTAACTTTATACAGAGTAGTCCGATTTTGATCATTCTTTTTTCATTGGATAGGGTATACCTTGCCAAGTATTATTAGTACATTAAAACCACAAAAAAATGTAAAATAAAAAAATTTTAACAAAAAATTAAACCGCCGAAAAAACTGAAAAGCAAAAAATAATAAACCTTAAAATTTTGAGTCGGCGCTGAAAAATCAATGAACAAAGATCACTCAAAGCGCCGACTCATAATTTTAAGGTTTATTATTTTTTGCTTTTCAGTTTTTTCGGCGGTTTAATTTTTTGTTAAAAAGTTTTTTTTAACCGACGAAATATAAAACGGAGTAGGTTCTCAATTCGATGCGTATATTTTTTTAATGTATGACCACGCATAACTTTTTACAGAGTGGTCCGATTTCTATCATTCTTTTTTTATTGAAAAAAATTTATCCCGAAGATGATCCCATGTAATTTTGGAACGAAAATTCCAACCCTAAGGGTAGGAAAACAGGGGATGATTGATTGTTCACTCATTGATTGTAATAGATAACTTCTTACAGAATAGTCAGATTTTGCAAGCATGTAGTAATTAGTAGATTATAGACACAAAAAAAAAAAAAAACAAAAAAAAAAAAAATAACAAAAGTTATACTTTGACAGTTCAACAATATTCATTGCGTTATGTTCGTTGTTGAGCAGGCAAATGTTTCGAACATATGAAGCAATGGATTAGTATCCTTCAAAATAAATTATTCAGATACTATTTGATGGTGTGTTACGCAATTAGGGTGCAAGTCATATCATCATCATTTCTGCCGAAAGACGTCCACTACTGGACATAGGCCTCCCCCAAGCACCACCACTTCGACCTGCACCCTAATTGCGAAACGCACAATTTATCAGAATCTGAATGAGATTGAAGATTATTTCTAAACCATTGCGGCATTTGTTCTAATAAATAGTCGGCACAGCAACGTAAATAACGCAATGAATGTTGTTTAACTATGAATATTAAACCAATTCCTACCGATAAAAAGTTCCGCAATTACCCCTCTGTTCTGCGCCTCTCTCAACCAACATATTCCTGCGGCCTTCACCAGGTCATTGGTCCATCTAGTGGGAGGCTTTCCTTCCTTCCTTCCCTACGCAGGTCATATACGCACAATAAATTATACATCTATGTAAAATCTTGCGTAAACGTTTGAGGATTGTAAAAATACAAGCATATCAAAAACGTTTTCATACTTCAACTAGCTGACCCGACAGACGTTGTCCTGTCTCTTTGATGATATTTGAGCACGCATTCTGTCAATTCTATGTCAAATGTCATAATGTTACATTAAAAAAGTTTATGGTTGTAAAGTATTCTTAAATAAGTGTTCTTAAATTTTTTAATTTTCCGCGCAATTTTTTAATTTTTTTCTTTCTTAAGAACCTTCTCCTGACAATTACAAACACAATAACAACAAAAAAAGTGAAATCGGTCCAGCCGTTCACGCGTGATGGCGTGACCAAGGGAAATAGGGATTCATTTTTATATATATAGATTTAATTTTTCTTGATGAAATAGGTTAAGCGGGATATATTGTCATCATGGGTTGTCTAATCGGATCCTAACTTATTTGGGGTCTGCACAACATGTATTCTTATTCCATACTGCAGTATATCTAATCTATATCCTGGATATGTAAATACGGCTTATTAGTCGATTCGAACGAAGTGACTTGACTAAATCGGGTTAATCGACCCTTTAATACCTGTATTATTTTCTATAGACAACTCGCACGAAGCTCATTCATTTGTGGGCAAATCGACCACTCCAGAAATAAGTATTTGACAATTGGCACGTTTTGAATTTTATGCAATAAAGTTATCAAGACAGGTCAGTTTTACATGCAATACTTTCCATAGTGTCCAGATTTATACCGTAGTGTGGTGGTGAGGTAGTGTAGTAATACAATCAGCTTAAATACGGAATTAGCAGGATTTCACACGTACATCTCTATATCTAGCTATAACTTTCATCGACTAAAGCCCCACACACATAATCGACCCACTCCTGTCGATGGCGCGTTCTGTTCCACGCGCCTCAAAGAGATGTCAGAAACTGAAGAGGTCTGCTAGGACCTATGCCTGCCAGGGTCGCGAGATTTGTTTGAAAGAGGTACCGTGGCCCTGGCATATGGGTAACTGAAGGATCACGGGTGGGTTTTAGTCAGTAAAAATCTGACACGCCTTCCCGCTCCGCCCAAGAGCGGGAGACATCATTTGATGATTTCCCACCCAAAAAAAGGGGCCGTTATCATTAGGCCACGACTGCTACCACACACAGTGCAATTTTAACGAATAATGTCTCATCTTCAGAAATATATCTTCAACATTGGCCTATTTATTCAAAGTCACTCACATCGCAGTCACAACCAATCCTTAAAATGACATATTTTAACACCCATTTCATTAAAAAAATATTTGTTCTAACTTTTATCATTTCTTGAACAAATATTAGTAGTATCTTTACAAATGAATGTAAAAGAACTATTTTAATCTTACTATGACATTCTCAACATGTTGTAAACGTGACAGATTGTGCAAAATATTTGAATGAAAGATATTTGTACCTGTTAACTTATCTGTCACACCTTTTTGTTTAAAGGCTTTGCAGTTAACTCTGTGACATGAAATAACATATATTATTCTCCAAAAGTACAGGCAGACGTCTATCATACATACATACATACAGTCACGCCTTTTTCCCATGGGGGTAGGCAGAAACCACGGAACGCCACCTGCTACGATCTCTACACACTTATTTTGCCTCGTTTAGGTTCATACAATTGGTCCTACACACACGCCAGTTGCGAGTACTACGCACCTGACCTTTCTGGAGAATTTTTGTCACTACATCTTCTTTTAAACCACACCGTCACACGTCTATCAAGTTGACCTAAATTTCAGAACTGAAACATTTAAGTTCCATGTAATAAGGAGCTAGGCAACTGTCATTCAAAATCAAATTACAAAAATATTTATTCAAATTAGACTGATAGTCAGCAGTTTTTGAACGTCAAAATTACATAAAACAGTCCCTCAAAAGGCCTATCCATTAAAACATCCTTAGTGCTTTACCTGAGAAGAAGTGGCGCAACAAACTCCCCATCAGCCATAGCTGTTTGTTAAGATAGAAGAAAATGATTACATAAAAAAGATTCATTAATCGGGTAGAAATGTGGACATCAGGATGCTGTTGAAAAAGCTCTAAAGAAAAACTTAACCCACATATTAAACTATCCTACAAGTGACGTTGTTACTAAACATTCGTAAAAAATACGACAGGAAAATAAAACAATAAATCTAAGAATTATAAATTTTAACTATTTTAGAAATTACAATTACTTATTCTTTGGGTTTAAGAGATCACGTTGCTCTACACAGTTTAAACGGGACGCGGGAACGACGCGAACTTTGTTTTTTTCCAGGAATCATGATTTTGCAGTCGCAAATTTTACGATAGTTTAGTAATCTAGGGTTAATAACAGCTAGCGACCACTAAATCAACGACCAATAATACGTATAGAAGTAAAGCCAGAAGATCATACTATACACGTTGCTGGTTTTCATTGCCGACAATCTTGAGGAGTTTAACCTATTCGTCAATCCTATTGGGCCTATTTCCTCCTCCCTGCTTTCCGAGGCACGTTAAGCCGTTGCTCTCGTCTAGCGTTCGTAGATCTTTGATAGTAGTTTCGGGTCGTTAGGAGCCCATAAGTCTTATAATCAGTCTTACCAAGGGATATCATATTACCCAGTAAATTGGTTGTGGAGGTCAGATGAGCCGTCGCTCAATATAAAATGCTGCTATCGGTTAGACTGGAAGCCGACCAGACTCAACAAATTTGGGAAAAGGTTAAGCAGTTTGATTGAATGTCATGGAGTACACACCCAATTCAGTTGATTAAAAATATTCTTATCTGAACCTTGAAAATACATACGAATGACATTTCCTCCAGTTTCAATATAAGTGCACCAGTCTTTACCAAAGGCAATAAAATAATTATGTTTCTTGTAATTGAAGGATAACAATGAATGTAAGCGGAAAACCTTAATAAAACTCCAACATAAAGAGGTCATAATGTTTTTATTTGAAATTATCCTTATTTGAATTTTTGAGATAACACTCCAAGATGCTAATTTTAAATGACAAAGGAACCCATACTTACCTTAATAAAAACTTCGTCACGGTTGAGAATTTTACAGGTTCAACTGCCTGTGCGCAGAAACAAAAGTCTAATGGGATCTTTTATATTTTATACTAGCTGTGCCCGCGGCTTCGTCCGCGTGGATGTGTAAATGGACGTGGTACCGGTACAAAAGTAACTTATGCTACTCCTTATAAAAGTCCCGTCAAAATTAGTCCAGCCGTTTCAGAGATTAGCACGATAAGTACCGTATATACTTTCATATGCATTTAGTGAAAAGCTGTTAACTTTAAATTACAAACAGAGTACAATTTCATTTATTTCCACAAATATAGATTCATTACTAGCCGTTATTGTCCTACTGCTGGGCGAAAGCTTCCCTACACAACCTCTCTCCAGAACTACTAAGGAACATTCTTTAGGCAAATCTGATTTGGGCATGAGTGTCTCAACGAGAGACTTATGCCCAAAGCAAAATAATTTCAAGGCTTTTAATATGTAGAGTGTTAGTGAAAACTTCTATAATTATTTGCTATTATAGTCCTCCAGACCGAATTTCGGCCACGGCGGCCAATCTCAACGGAGACTAGCCATCGGCGCGGGAGATATTACAGTGCTCAAGTGTATGCGCAGAGACAGGAGCACTCACTCTTCCCTCACTCTCATAGTCCGATGGGACGGCAATCCGACACGACCGGAGAGAGATCAGGCGTAGGACCAACGGCTTAACGTGCTTTCCGAGGCACGGGGGTATCCACCGCCAACTTCCAAACTCCGGGCTGCTACTAAGAAATTCCTAATGGAAAAACCCAGTAACACTTTGCCCGACCCGGGAATCGTACCCAGGACCCCACGCTCAGCGGTCGCGCTTGCGACCACGAGACCAACGGGGCAGTTGCTATTAACTAGGTTTTGTCATGCACTGCGAACAAAAATGCATGGATAAGCTAAAGGGTTTCCGCGATTTTCTTTCTGTAAAAGTATGTCCCTCGTTCAGATTTTCTACCCTATTGTTTATGGAAATAAGTAAGATAATCTTTATGTATATCAATTTTACAGGAAAGTAGTTTATATGAATAGATAATTACGTATTAACCTCAGTTAAAGAAGGCTTTAGGGTTCAATAATTTATATGCCCTAATATTTTTGTTAACAGCACAATTCCATTTTTTCCTGTGGGTGGTGAAGAAGGCGACTAAGGGACTTACTAGAGATTGGGCATCAGCGTTCTCTTTGCATTTTATTACCATACTGCGATCGTCAACCCGCCTGCCAAGCGTGGCGATTATGCCAAAGCCCCGCAAATTCGGGGTGGCTTATGTCTAGCAGTGGAATTCTTTTGGCTGAAATGATGAATATTTTTGAAACACGTGGTATTCGTTAGCCTGGAAAACAAACTTCGGTAATAACTTATATTTACACAATAGAATAATACGTATTTTATTTAAACATTATTACAGTGCAATATTTCATTATTGACACCGAGTTAACCTACCTCAAAATATCTGTGCATATAATAACTTTGAACAAAAACAAGTTAAGGCAAGAATTACAAGAATTTTAAGAGACGACCTCGAAAATTTAAGGAAAATTAAGACATTTTTGTGGTAAACTTTTTACGGATTTCGTTACATTGGCAGGCACGGCATATTACATAACTCTTCGGTATACAAAGGCCAAAAAAATATATATTTCTTCTTCCTTGTTAAAAAAAACAGCCCCTCCCCAAAAACTCTCTTTGATGCCCACAAATCTCTTAATATTGAAAAAAAAAAAAACTTAACAGAACATTTGATGAATTGTATAAGTAGGGTGACAATGATCTTAAAGGATATAGATACTTTACACGTATCCATTTATCTTATTGGCGATTCTGTGTAACATTTGCTACTGCAGTTAAACATTTAAATTCAGAACTCGACACTTATTATTCGTTTTTAAACAACCGTAATGGCTTAAGAAATATACAATGCGTCAAAACGTTCTGCCAAATAATTCGCTGGGATGACGTAATTGTTCAAAAAAGGGCCTGGGCTGCACCAAAAACTGGTTCCGTGTTGACTGGAACTTATCTGCAGTCTCCGCACGAGGTCAATAGCCTTGTTTCGGTTACGACTGCAAAAAACAACCATCGACCTCACGGTAATCAGAAACAAGTTTTTTTTTTTCAATACTAAAGAGTTTCGAGTTATCAGACTTGATTATGTCACTGGTCGAAAGTGAAACGTCAAGATATTGCGAAAATCATCTATTATTTGTCAACACACGTTTGAGATTTAACATTCAGATTTTTTGATTATTTGCAAATATGTGATTTTTATTAAGTTTCTCAAACCCATATAAATTGTGTTAGCTGTAATTATTTTGATCAATGTAGTTCGGTACCAAAATTATGAATGTAAAATATAATTTTATTACTTAAACTTAGAGGATCAAAAAGAGGCAAGTCCCACAACTATACGGACGTTTAGTTATTATTATTCACAAATAGCACGCAATTTAAACACAGGTACAATTATTTTATTTTTGTTGGATTCACTTTTCAAAAAGAAATTTAAAAGAAACTTGAATTCTCTTTTTTACGATTTGTTGAAAATGGATAAGCAATGTATTTAATGCCAGACTGGCAGTTAAAATGAATGTATTATCATTGTAATTGTGGCGTCAATAAAGAAATAAGGTCAGTACTCTCTAAAATTGTTTTAGCAATTCAGTTAATGACGTAATTTATAAGTTAATAAAAAAACAATGTAAGTGTTTTAAACGGTATTTGTACAAGGTAAAAATTTAAAACCCGTAGTGACCGCTTCATAATTTCCTATATTTTTTGTTGGATAAAAACATCGACTGTTCAAGTCAGTGAAATAAAAAGAGAACGTGTCAGTATATTAAAATTATAATTAGTATGTTTTAACATAATATAACAACACGCTAGTAATCTTCAAAGGGTCAGGTAGACGTGCACCTAGTAAACCCAAATTTTGCCAGTTATGTTGAGTCTCATGTAATAGAGACTGACCTTTTGCCCTCCATTTACCACAAAATCAGACTCCGGGCTGCTACTGGGTAATTTCTGATCGAAAAATCCAATAACACTTTGTCCGACCTGGAAAACGCATTTACGACCTCATGTTCAGCACTGCAGTAGCGCTTGCGACTACTAGATTAACGAGGTAGACATTGTCCATTGCATTAATACCAGTTTTGTAAATGTACATCCTTATGAATCTGCTAAGGTCGGCCGCCGTGTAGATTTGGCTGGTGCAATCTGACATAACCCGCTTTCTACATACCGGTAAAGAAAAACATGTAAGCATGTACCAATAACGTTCCGTAAAGGATAACAAGACAATTTGAAAGTTAAGGGACATTACCTGTCAAAATAAATTTAAGCCAAATGCAAAATCATGCGCTTGAGTCATTTTTGAATTAAATATTCGGAAAGAGTCGCCGTTAGGGTGACCATCAAGATGATTATTTAGGAGATGTTTTATTGAGAAGAATCGCGGTCACGTGGTAATTTGTGATCGCTCCTTGTTAACGTATTTCTGTTTTCTCCTTGGTTAATGATATTGGTCCAAATTAACAGTAATTTCAGAAATAAAAATTAATAAGCCTATTAACAAACATAGGAACATGGCATAGTATATCATAGAGATATTATCCATTTAATCGTAAAAAATAATTTGTCTAGTAAGTATAATTATTAATTAGCCACGGTCAAAATCAAAACTCACTTCAAGTATGCAAATCACGATGAGAATCAGCAATTTTTGAACGTCAAAATTACATAAGACGGAGGATTACATAATTACTAAGATAATCTAGCGGCTAAGTAGTAACCGACACACGGCTCTATCGATTAAATTTAGCTGCACCCTAATTGCGAAATATCAGAATCTGAATGGGATGGAAGATTATTTCTAAACCATTGCGTCATTTGTTCGAATAAATTGTCGGCTCAGCAACGTAAATAACCCAATGAATGTTGTTTCACTATGAATATTAAACCAATTCCTACCGATAAAAAGTTCCGCAATTAACCCTCTGCACTTGCCGCGGTTGGTCCATGGATGGGTGACAATCTTTATATACATGGGTATATAAAGATTGTCACCCATCCATGGCATGGATGGCCATGCCTCGGAAAGCATATTAAGCCGTTGGTATAAGCTGTCATTCTTATCTAGAGAATGAAAATTGATCTTTGACTGTCGTTACGTGAGTCGTCAGGAGCCCGAAGGTATGACGACCAGTCTTAGCCAGTAACTGGATTGTGGAAGTCAGATAGACAATCAGTATAATAATAGTCATCATCATCATTATTTCAGCCGAAAGACGTCCACTGCTGGACATAGGCCTCCCCCAAGCTCCGCCACTTCGACCGGTTTTGTACTTCTTGCATCCAGTGGACTCCTGCGGCCTTCACAAGGTCATCGGTCCACCTTGTGGGAGGCGTTCCAACTCTACGTCTTCCGGTACGCGGTCGCTACTCCAGACCCTTTCGGCCCCATCGGCCATTTGTTTTGCATACATAATAATGGTACTTAGCTGCTTGGAACTGGTTGGACGGAAACCAATCCCAAGATAATTGGGCAGATTTTGACAAATAATAACAAATTATCAAGTCTCCCAAATTACCTGCCCATCACAGAAAAAACAAAGGAATACGTAAGCAAAGAATAAACGCCAATGACCACGGTACCATGTTTCTTCTTTAATCAAAATCAAATTGAATTATATTACTCACTTATGCTATACACACATACGTAATAAATACAATTCTGTTTTGTCGAGGAGTGTAAAAATATTTTATGAAACGTAATTTGCGTATCGCCACTGTTTTGCAATAATTAGTTCTAATGATCGCTGTGTTAAAGTGAAAAAATATTTTAATTAGTCTGGAAAACTCTTCTTTTGAATGTGTCAGTATAATCCTATGTACGGTCACCAAAATAGATGAGTAACCAGGTTCATTTGAAGTTTAAAAAGAAACCCATGGACGTTTTCGATATTTTTTAAATTTATTCAACAGAAGGCAAACAGCTCATTTACCAAATTAAATTTCAGTCTAAAACATCTATCGGTTTCTAAATAAACTTCAACTATATCCGCCGTCCCTGGTTACTTATCTTTTTTGGTGACTGTACGTAGATACGTAAATTATTCTTATGGAATACAATATAACTTGACCTTGAAATTTTCATAGAATGTTATAACTGTTAGTAACTCTGATTTCTTTGTTGTTACCATCGTTACGTGACGAAAAGATACAATATTTGTGTTTGTATAAGTTTTTGAATTTTTGTTTTGAAGCTAGGTTTTTTTGTTTTTATAACAAAAATACCTGGATATTTCAAATTGAGTAAATATGCTACGATGATAATCGTTATCATCAACAGCAGGCTGAAAGTAGGCCTCTTCAATGGCTTCCAATTCAGCTCGACTCTCGATAATTCTCATCCAGGTGGTATCACTCTCATGTCAGGGTCGCGAGATATATTCGAAAGGGTTAACGTGGCCCTGGCTTATAGGCAACTGAAGGAACACGGGTGGGTTTTAGTCAGTTAAGTCTGACACGCCTTCCCGCTTCGCCCATAGCGGGAGACGTCGTTTGATGATTTCCCACCCACAAAAAAAAGTGCTATCAGTCTACGAAGAAGGTCCCTCTACTTAGCCTGAGGGCGACCAACCTTACGATCTGCTTCTTATACCTAATTAATTGAATGAAGTATGATGAGTATTGATGAAGTATTTATGTATGTTTGTATGTATGTATATTTTTATTTTGTATGTTTATACTTAAATTATAGTATTATTTTTCTTCTACTATTACACACGTTGTCTACATCTCTTTGTATATTCTCTCCTATTGCAGGTATGCTGGAAGAGATTTCTATAGAAATAAGCATTACCTTTGTACATATTTTTCTGTTCCTTTCTTCTTGTCTATTTATATGTGTGCATAAATGGTTAAATAAATAAATAAATAAATAACATTTATTATTTATTACCTGACATTTGGCATTGTAGATTTATCCTTGATAAAATAGTATATTAATTGCAGCCGTACGTTTTCCATTTAATTTATTACTGATTTTCAAACGTAATTCTCGGATTAGGTTTCATGGGAATTACATTTTATTTTAATGTGTATCTAACTCTAATAATATCAGCACCCTAATTGCAAAACGCACAATTTATCAGAATCTGAATGGGATTGAAGAGTATTTCTAAACCATTGCTTCATTTGTTCGAATAAATTGTCGGCTCAGCAACGTAAATAACGCAATGAATGTTGTTTAACTATGAATATTAAACCAATTCCTACCGATAAAAAGTTCCGCAATTACCCTGCTGGTATTTATTGTGAAATGAACTCAGTAATCTGTTTTTTTAAGATGTCATTTCTCAAACTTTGAGTGTGATAAATATTGTATCCATAAGTAATACCTATAGTGATCCTCACCTGTACAAAAAAATAATAATTTAATTTTGCAGTCAAATATTTTTATTTTAGCTGTCATGATGGTAGACAAAAATAAAAACAAAAAAGCAATGCTCGTGTGATTTGATAACAGATAAATTTTGATGCTTGCAAAACCTTGCTTAATTAGCCAATGATAGAAAAACAAAAAAATAGAGCTGTGATTCAATCGAATCACACACTTCACTTCACTTGCCTTAAAATTTGTCAAATAGTAATATCATTATTTTAGCTATAAAGACGGTAAACAAAAATCTGCAAATAATGCTCATTTGACAGATAAACTGATGCTCGTAAAAACCGGAGCTAACGCAAAAAAAAAACATAAAGAGGCATAAACAAACTCGCGCCTTAAAGATACTGCGAGTACCTCAAAGTCGGATCGTCCAATCAATCCTAACATTCGTTTACCGCGTGGTGTCTCTAGTCTTAAGCCCTCGAAAATGAATTGAAGTGCAGTTGATAAAACGCGCGAGTCCAGTGCTGACGCTTCAGTATCACGATAATGGCGCGAATCCCTATCACGATACTGGTCGTCTCGGCTACAGTTCTGGCTGCAAAACTTGTTACAGGTGCGTAATTGTGAAAAAAAAATGTGGTGTGACTGTGGTTTGCTGGCGGGAATAAGGATCGGGTTCCATTTTTAAAATTTGGAGTTTTTATTGGTGTTTGTGGTTGAAACAGTTATTTTTTCTTGAAATCTTTTTTTTCGTGATTGGTTGTGAATAATTTTCATTCATTACAGCAACGCAAAAAAAAAATATATATTCGATAACAATGTCATCGCGTATGTACAAAAATAATAATTTAATAACTAAATAGTTTTTCTGTCGTGGATTGCAGATGAGGCTTAGTTAACTTGCATGAATTAATTCGCCCGAATCGGGAAAATCGACACTTTTAAATAATAAGATAATCCGCAGAAGATAGTCGCGAAAACTGTTAAAAATAATAAGTTATCATGGTTTTATAAATCCAATCATGACAGGGACAATCTATATATATAAAAGAAAGTCGTGTTAGTTACTTCACTTATAACTCAAGAACGGCTGAACCGATTTAGCTGAAAATTGGCAGGGAGGTAGTTTAGAGCCAGGAGAAGGACATAGGATACTTTTTTTTTTTTTTTGCTTTTGGCAAAGGATACTTTTTATCCCCTTCGACCGCGTTCTCGTGTGATGTGACATAAAACGTCAAAGAGAATACATTTCACTATAAAACGTGGTATGACAAAAACTTTGCCTTCGAGGTACCAGGCGGTCATAACTTGGTATGACCTTATTAAACAGCAGTGTCAGCCAGAAAACGCTTTATGCCTTCGAAGTAACAGGTTATCATAACCGAGTAGGAGCTACCCAAACATATGAGTATCAGCTAGAAAACGCTTACCAGATCACCACCGCGTACCAGGTTGTCAAACTTGGAAGGTTTATTACAACATTTTGAATCTTAGGCGATACGAAGTTCGCTGGGTCAGCTAGTAATTGATTATGACAAAGTTAATCTGTCGAATTTTATCAGTTTAAAAAAAATTAGGAACCTAATAAACAATATTTTTTTGGAAATTTCTGCACTTATTTCGTCAAAATGATGTATTTTGCGGTATGATAGTAGAGTATACAGTATAAATAAGTTAGTCAGTAAGCAAGAAGTATTGGGTATTGTTTGTTTTATATTTTCTCAGTAAATTATAAATATATTGATAGTACATAGTAAAACGGGTTTATGCTGAAAATTGTGACACACTGTTAGTACTTCCCCGAATGAATTTCACAAGGTACTGTTCTGTTATTGATTCTTATCATTAATAATAAGTGTGGAATTCTCAATAGCTAGCAAGGTAATTGTGTACCATCATCATTTCAGCCGTAAGATGTCCACTGCTGGACTTAGGCCTCCCCCAATTTGGGGGGTTTTACCATAATCGCCACGCTTGGCAGGCGGGTTGGCGATCGCAGTATGGTGGTAAAATGCATAGAGAACGCTGCTGCCCATTCTCTAGTAAATCCCTTAGTCGCCTTTTACGACACCCATGGGAAGAAATGGGAAAAAAAATTGGGAAATAGGAATGGGAAATGGGGTGGTCATAACTAACAGGTTTTTTTTTGTGGGTGGGAAATCATCAAATGACGTCTTCCGCTCTGGGCGGAGCGGGAGCTGTGTCAGACTTTTACTGACTAAAACCAACCAGTCCTTCATTTGCCTGTGCTAGGTCCACGGTAACTCTTCTGAACAAATTCGTGACCCTGGCAGGCCATAACAACAGAAGAAGCTATGTTTTTGACGGTTAAAACACATTCATTGCGTTATTATCGCTGTTCAGCAGACATTTTTTTCGAACTTATGTACAAATGGATTTCCAATAATTATATCCTTTTTAACCGACGACAAAAAACGGAGGAGGTTATCAATTCGACGCGTATTTTTTTTTGTTTGTTTTTTTTTTAAATGTATTACCACGCATAACTTTTTACATAGTACTCCGATTGTGATAATTCTTTTTTTATTGGAAAGGGTATACTCCGAGGGTGGTCCTATATAAATTTGAAAAACAAAATCGAACCCTAAGGGTTGGAAAACAGGGGATGATTGATTGTTCACTCATTGATTGTAATGTATAACCACGCATAACTTTGTACAGAGTAGTCCGATTTTGATAATTCTTTTTTCATTGGATAGGATATACCTTGCCAAGTATTATTAGTACATTAAAGCCATAAAAAATTACAAAATAAAAACTTTTTAACAAAAAATTAAACCGCCGAAAAAACAGAAAAGCAAAAAATAATAAACCTTAAAATTTTGAGTCGGCGCTGAAAAATCAATGAACAAAGATCACTCAAAGCTCATAATTTTAAGGTTTATTATTTTTTGCTTTTCTGTTTTTTTCGGCGGTTTAATTTTTTGTTAAAAAGTTTTTTAGATGATACATACTGTGTCTGAATTTGTGATTAATTATTAGCAGTACGCTCTCCGTATATTACTTAAATGATTTACATAGGGTATAGGACAAAATTCACCGATTGTATTTTGATCAAGTATTGTTAGCGATTTATACCAATGTATACCTTATTTTAATGCTGATAATATTGATACTTTTAGGAGCAAATATTAATGAAATTTTCATACCGTTGACAACCATATTTTTATTTACATACTAATTTTTGCCTGTGGCTTCACCTGCGTGGAGGTCCAGATAAATTATCCCACAGGAATGTAGTACATTCCCGGGATATAAGTATAATATGTGTAAAACTACGTTACAAACTATCTTTGGCTTAATTTCATCCAAATTCGGTCAGCCGTTTTACGTGATTGAGTAGCAAACATCAAAACATACGAACATAAAAACTTTAAAATTTATGATTTTAACGGGATTAAAAGTATTCAGTGTGTTAAATTACCATCATCAACAAACATACGTCATATTTTTATGTACAACTAGCTTCTGCCCGCGGCTTCGCCCACGTGGATGTCGAAAAATTTACAATTTCAATCCCCCATTTCGCCCTTTTAGGAAAAGGAATTTCAAAAAACCCTTTCTTATTGGATATCAGAGAACAGAGGTCGGAATTAGGTAGAGTTATTTATGTACTTGTATCGAAATGTTGATATTAATATGGATCTTCCCGGGTCTTCCAATAGACAATCCCGTGTGACCAACAATATTACAAATAAATAATAATAAAAACCTCAGAGATAGATAAGACAAAGATAATTAACATATTTTTTTATTAGTATTAAATTCACAATACAAATTATTAATAGTCTGACGCAAATTCTCAAACTTATACTTCGCCTTTTTATAAATTGATCACGGGATTTTTCTGCTCTTCAAAATTAATCCCGGGATTTGGGGCATATCCACTTTCTTCTTTCGTTGTATAAAATCAGTGTAAGTACATAAATAACTCTATCTAATTCCAACCTCTGGTTATAATGCAGGTTATAAATGTTTTTGAGTGCCAAATTTCATTTCTTATTTCATCCTTATTCGTTCAGCGGTTTTTACGTAATTGAGTAACAAACATGTTAACATTTACATTTATAATATTGGTAGGACGTAGGGTAAGAAGGACCGTTGGATGATGAATTTTGCCCTTAAACTTGGTGAAATTTGGTATTGTCAAATTGGCAGCACTACTCTCCTCTATCTACACCTCGGGGCAATCGGACGTGATGTCATAAACAGTTTGTAAATTACAATGATCAATATTTACAATATTCCTCGTACTAATTACTAGTACATAATTAATTTGTTAAGGACAGTGTCAGGTACGTAAACGAATTATCCGTGAAAATTACAGAAATTACGAAGAAAAATAACAATTTATCAACAATAGATGGCTTTACGTCAAACATTTATTTTGTTAGCTGTTTCGAAGAACAATGGCAACACATACTTTTGTTGACGATGTTTCAAATTAGTTAAAGTATTAAATTCCAATGTACGTAGAATAAATATATCAACCCGGACTGGGTCATATTTTTTATCATGCGAAGGTATTCTAGGTGTATAATAGGTGGATTAGGGCCAATTATATTAATATCAATTTAATTCATCAGCAGCCTATAACGTTCCTACTGCTGGGACACAGGCCTCCTCTCGGTGAGAGGGACGCGGGCCCAGTGCGGGTTGGTAGATGTCACATATCTTCGAATTTTTGGTTCTAAGTCATGCCGGTTTCCTCACGATGTTTTCCTTCACCGTTTTGAGAGCAGTGGTGGAGAAATTAAGAAAGAAAAACGAAAGAAAGAAAAATTGTTTATTCTGCACAAACAAAACGCACAACATGAAATAAAAAATTGTTACAAAAAAGAAAAATGCATACGTACCAGGTAGCAAAAAGCCCCAAACCCCCCCTTACACAAACCCGCCCTTTACATTTACACTAAGTAAAGCACCTGATTGGGTTCGAACTCACGACCTACTACTCGTAAGTCGCGTTCGTTACGACCACCACTGCTCTCGCATCATCAATTTAATAATGAAGCCTAATTTTAACTGTTTTTTTTTTTTTTGTTATGGCAGGAGTGGGAAATCCTCATGGACACCCAGACTGTCTCACGTGTGACACAGTCTGGGTAGTGCCGGACTCTTACCGGCTAAAACCACACTCCTGCCCTTCTAAGTGTCCCCCTGACATAATCAGAGTCCTTAGGTTTCTTTAATTTTATTTAAATTTACATTTAATTTGAATATTCTTATTCATAATGAAGTTTGACTGATGTTATTTTAATTTTTGGTTTATTTTTAAAAATATCCAATTTAAATTTCTTTGCTATTTTTTAAAATCTTTTATTTAGCTTATGCTTTTTCTTTATATAGTTTTATATATTAAAAGCATAATTTTAATTGTCTTTGTTCCGTTTAATAACTCTGTTTGTAATGGTTATGCAGTACTCCATGAAAATGTTCCTCAGCTTATCAGTTTTTATTAATGTTGCAATACTTTTCTTGTTTATTTCCGTCTCTAGCATTACTTCCGTGTTGAATCGTTCCACTCCAAACGCAGGACATTCTGTCAGAATATGTGGGACAGACTCTAGTGCATCCGGCTCACAAATGCACGACGGGCTCCCCTTACACTTGAAGCGATGCAGGTATTCGGAGAACCCACCGTGCCCTGTCAAGATTTGCGTAGCCACTCCTGCCGGTTTCAATTTTTTGATAACCTTGAAGGCATCAATTACGTCCGGGAAAAACATTTTTGTTACAGAGGCTGTCTCGCCATTCTTGTATCTTCGGTTCCATTCGTCAAGCGACCCCATGCGGATCTGCCGCTTGACGAATGAAACCGGACAGCAGTCGTAGTCCGGCTTCTTTTTCAAA
Source organism: Aporophyla nigra (assembly GCA_947507805.1). Taxonomy (NCBI): domain Eukaryota; kingdom Metazoa; phylum Arthropoda; class Insecta; order Lepidoptera; family Noctuidae; genus Aporophyla; species Aporophyla nigra. Next base: position 4,938,673 of record OX382305.1, on the reverse strand, counting down.
TTGAGTGCAGCTTCTTTTGCCAAGTGGTCTGCGCGTTCATTGCCCTCTAGTCCGGCGTGAGCCTTTACCCAAAACAACGAAACATCTTTGCTCTGGGATAAAGCCGCGCCCACATTTGCTCTCGCTTCCACCGCCAGCGCGTGGAGGGAACCCTGGTTTGTGACTGTCTGTAGTGCCGCTTTTGAGTCACTATAGATACCGAAGGTTCCCTCTTTGCGTTTGAGGATCTGCCTCGTGGCTACGCATATGGCCAGGAGTTCCGCCTGGTAGACCGTACAGTACGACGGTAAGCTAAGCTTTACGGACTTGATCTCGGCATCACCGTCCCATAGTGACAGCGCTGCGCCGACCTTGCCCGCAATCCTGCTGCCGTCGGTGAAGAATCGGACCGTCTGGTTGTTGTGGGTGTCCACTTGGGACTGGTCTTCCAGACTCACGAACCCCATGGCCATATGTTTCGCCGGATGTGGTGTCTCTGCAAATGCCACCACACACTCCACCTCCCTGCCCGCAAGTACCGGCTGTGGTACCCCTCTCTTTGCCTCATACAGAGCGGCTGCTTCTTGAATTCGGAGGTCGAGTGGGAGTATCCCAGCCAGCACTAGGGACGCGTTCAGAGAGACGGTGCGGTAGGATTTGCAGAGCTTTTGGGCAAATCCTCGTTGAACTGCGTTGAGCATCTTCTGCACTCCAACTTTCTTGGTCGCCGGCGCCCAGGCACTTGCTGCGTACATGACTACCGGCTCCACTGCCGCCGTGTATATGCTCCTTATAACCTCTGGGTGGAGACCCCAGCTCACTTTGGCCGCTCTAGACAGCTGTTTGTAAATGTTTGCAGCTTTCCTGCAAACATTAGCGGCGTGGGTGTTAAAAGTGAGCTTGTGGTCGATCGTGAGACCCAGTATTTTTATTTCCTTAGACATACCAATGTCTACCCCGCCCATGCTCAGAAGTGGGACATCGTACTTTAACTTCCTGGTTATAACCATCGCACAAGTTTTGTGTGGTGCGAACTTTAGTTTATTTCGGATGCCCCACCTCCGAACATACTCGAGGGCGGCACTGGCATGTCTCTGAACCTCTAGTGCTGTGCTACCGTCAAAGATCATAACTACATCATCGGCGAAAGCCTGGCAGTATATTTCTCGATCCTCCAGCCCCTTCAACAGAGGATCCAGGACCAAGTTCCAGAGGATCGGACCGCCTACCGACCCCTGGACGCATCCTTTGTTGGTGCTCCTTTGGCATTCTGCACCGGCGTACCTCACACGGACGCTCCTACCATCCAGATAGCTGTCAACCATCCTCCTGAGATTCACCGGGCACCTTTCCTCAGCCAGTCTGGTCCTAATGGCCGGCCACCATGCGCTGTCGAAGGCTCCCTCTATGTCCAGAGACACAACAGTGATTAGCTTCTTTTCGTTCAGCTTTGCTTTGATATGTTGTATCATGGTGTAGAGGGAGTCTTCGGTGCTCCTCTGGGGCATGAAACCAAACTGACGAGTACTCAGCCGCGGGACCAGGTGCCACTTCAACCTTGCCACCAACATCTTTTCAAGGATTTTGCCGAGGACCGGCAGGAGGCCAATCGGCCTGTAGGACTTCGGGGTGGTATAACAGTCCTTTCCCGGCTTCCGAAGTATTACCACTGTGGCCTCTTTCCAGGCCCCGGGAAAGTGGCCCTGCTTTAGGCACTTATTGGCCAGTGCCAGGAAAACCCCCGGGTCCCGGAATATCGCTTGGGCACAGATATCGGCTGTGAGACCATCTGGCCCCGGAGCCTTTTTGGGGTTGAAGCCTTCCACCGCGGTTTTAAGCTCCTGATGTGTAAACGGTGGGTCATGGTGGGTCAATTTTAACTGTTGTAAAAAAGGAGATTCTGTATGATGAGTTTTTTTTTATGTATCTGGGATTTGGAATGAAGTTTTAGAGGTATGAGGAAGGGGGTGTAAAGTTTATTCAACCTGCATAGAAAAAGGATTCTGTGACCTGACTGGTGGGCTTCTGCCCGACGATTGAAGTCAGGACGTTGTATACAGGGTGTCCCAAAAATCAACGTCAAGCCGAAAACGGTTGATAGGCCAGGTGGTGACAGTTATCAGAAAAATAATAAAAAAAATCTAAGTTAAGCATTTTTTTTTTTTCAGTACAGTCAGTTAAAGTTGGGCGATGTAATAATTTTTAGTACATGGTGGAGCAATAAAGTGATGTTATCTTTAAAACTGAGGTAGTTGTGTTTTAATTTTGCACTGTAGTTTACAGAAGGGTTATTCAGGGTTACATCACTCACAAAAAAAACTTAGATTTTTTAAATTATTTTTCTGATAACTGTCACCACCTGGCCTATCAACCGTTTTCGGCTTGACGTTGATTTTTGGGACACCCTGTACATGCTAGTTGCGCGGTGACCTCTACTTGCGTGATACAGAATTTTGCATAACGTCATTGTGATGAGTAGTTAACATATTGTTACGGTATGTCACCTATTTAATAGCAAAATATTATATTTGTCCTAACATTGTCACACGATAACGTGTGTCTTAGAAAGCACATTAAATCTTAATTTTATTGCCTGACAACTTGACACGTTACCGTAATAAATCGCAAAGTATCCTATTTTCGAAAAATTCTGAAACAATATTGAACTCCTTAGAAACCCATTTAATTTCTATTTTATAGGAAACGAAAGTGGTAGTTACGCCAGCAGTTAGTCGAAAGCAATATTTCACGTTACTTAAAGATGCACAGATGACATTTCGTACAAATTCGAAGATCCGGTGGTGTAAAACAAAGCCAATGCAAGAGACGAGCTCTACAGGGCGGTACGGCGCGGAGTGCGTCCCTTCTTCCTTCGGAGGGAATTTACTTATACACTAATGTTAACGTAATTAGAAGAAACGAAAATTTAATCAGCCTTGGGTAATTTAGGAACAGTCACAATATAGCCATATAGCTTCTGGCCACGACTTCGTCCGCGTATAATTTTTGCTCCCCTGACCCTTCCCGTCGCATCGAATTGCCTGCTAGTTTTCGACCACTTTTCATCATTGCTCCGCTCCTTTTGATTGTAACGTGATGTTATATAACCTATAGCCTTCCTCAATAAATAGGCTACTCAACACAAAAATATTTTTTTCTATTCGGACCAGTCGTTTCTGGGATTAGCGCGTTCAACCAAACAAACAAACTCTTCAGCTTTATAATATTAAGTAGATCCCGCTACAAAATCAAGAAAAGTATCAATACATCAGGCAGCTGAAGTTTTGTGTTCGGTTGTCAAAACTTTGCTTACATAGTGAAAAGACGTTAATCTCTTGATAGATAAAAAAGTTTATGTTTTTTGTTGACGAGAGCGGTTTCTCCGCGATTTCTGGGACAGTTTACGCCGTTCTTGTTTATTCTTATTTTGGACTAGCTTCTACCCGCGATTTCGCCCACGTGTATTTCGTAAAATATCTCAAGGAAACAAACTATCTGTCCTAAGCTTCCAAGTAACAAGTAGGTAGGTCATCTATGCGTGGGCCTCATACGCACTCGCTACGGGACATACATTTAAACAAACGGAACTCATCGGTTCGGCTTTCGTTCATTCCAATTTTTTAAATATTTTTATTGTGTTCAGTCTTCCTTTCCGTCATATTTACCGCAAATAAACCAATTTACTTTCTTCTTTTCTTTTTTTTCCTTCAAACAAACAGAAAAACGGACAAAAATGTTTCGTTACAGATATACCTATATTTTTTTGGTTTATTTTTGTTTGTAAAATAGTTGTCGACAAAGACAGCCGAAACTTTCGAGGAATCAAAGAAAGTATGGCCACTGTTTTCCACGATAGAAAGGCTCTAGTAATATTAGTTGCGCATGGCTTAATCGATCAGGTTAAGCTACGGTTACTGCGGTTGGTCCGTGAATGAATGATCATCTTTACATCATCATCATAATTTCAATCGAAAGACGTCCACTGCTGGACTTAGGCCTCCCCTAAGCACCGCCTCTACGACCTGTTCTGTGTTTCTCGCATCCAACGTATTCCTGCAGCCTGCACCAGGTCATCGGTCCATCTTGTGGGAGACCTTCCAACGCTCTGTTTTCCAGTACGCGGTCGCCACTCCAGAACCTTCCAGCCCCATCGGCCATCTGTTCTGCGAGCAATGTGCCCTGCCCACTGCCAATTAAGTTTGGCAATTTTTTGGGCTATGTCGGTTACGATGGTTCTCCTACGGATCTCTTCATTTCTAATTTGATCGCGTAGGGAAACTCCAAGCATAGCCCTCTCCATTGCTCTTTGGGTGACTTTGAGCCTTCTTATGAGGCCCATTGTGAGCGACCACGTCTCAGTGCCATATGTCATTACTGGCAATACACACTGGTCACAGACTTTTGTCGTGAGACACTGCGGTAAGTGGGACGAGAAGATATTGCGTAGCTTCCCGAACACTCCCCAGCCACCCATCTTTACATACCAAGACCCTTCTGTTCCGCGGAAAGAATGTCAAACCACTGATTCTGGTTGCGGTGGATCTTTCCAATCGTCACGGATCGTCAGCAGCTCGAAATTCTAACAACCAGTGTTATTAAAAGGTATTGTTTTGCCCAGTAACTGGATTTTGGAGGGCAGATTATACGCAAAGTCAGTTTATCGTGTTTAGATATTGATACCTATTGTATCTGTAGAGTTCAACTAAACAATTTAATATCATAATAATAATAATATCTTAGGTCAACCAACACGCCGTTATCTGATCCCAAACTAGGCAGAGGCTCTGCTAACCAGACAACTGATAAATATACTTATATATTTCTAAATACATACAAATTATAGATAAAGTACACCCAGACACAGAACAAATGATTGTGCTCATCACACAAACATTTGTCCTGGGTGGGAATCGAACCCACGACCTCAGTCTTAGCAGTCAGGGTCACTAACCACTAGACTAACAGGCCAGTCATTAAACACCTTCGATCACGCGTAAAAAGCAGTCACGCGTAAAAAATATATTTACGTATTTAGCCAATTTAATGAGAAGATAACGATGACATCTGCCCCGTTGGTCTAGCTGTCGCAAGTGCTACTGCTAAGCATGACCTTCTGGGTTCGATTCTCAGGTCAGGCAAATTATTATTAGGCTTATCGATTAGAAATTTATCAGTTGCAGCCCGTAGTCTAGATTTTTGTTTGGTTGATCGCAATAGGCTAGCCTACTATATATTACTTAAATAAATTTAAAGAAATTTCAAAACGGCTGGTTGACACTTCTCGTGACCCAAGGGCTGGTTTTTTATTTAGGCCTGCGGCTAAGCATTGTTATACAGCGTGGTAATGCCGCCAGTCTCTTGGGTACAATGCCGGTCGACAGCGGTGAGGATGAATTTTTCGACCGTTTATTTTAGTTTGTGTATAAGTTTTGGTTAAGTAAATATATTATTTTGTTACTATAAATACACTTCTACCTAACTCTCCGAGGATTATCAGTTATTTTTATTTATTTAAAACACATACAACTATCCCATTTCTTCCCGTGGGTGTCGTAAAAGACGACTAAGGTACTTACTAGAGAATGGGCAGCAGCGTTCTCTATGCATTTTACCATCATACTGCGATTGCCAACCCGCCTGCTAAGCGTGGCGATTATGGCAAAGCCTCCCAAATTGGGGGAGGCCTAAGGCCTTTGGGGGGCCTATTGGGGGACGTCTTACGGCTGAAATGATGATGATGATGACATACAACTATCATCACTGGCTTACCTACTACAATAGTGTAGTTATAGTTATAATAACTTACAATGATTCGACTTACAAGTAACTGTATTATTGTGAACGACCAATAGTAATCTTACAAAATGCGGTCTGTGTGAATTCGCTCAGAGCACAATTGAAGCAGTCAATCTGTTGTGACACCATATTGAGTGTACGTAGGGTGCGCGTCAGGTCAGTTATGATGTTATGTTAAAAATAAAACTTTTTACAAAAAAATATTTTACAGGAAAAAAAGGTTTTCATGGCTTACAGTCATGAAATCCATCAATACATCTTTCATGTTCATTATATTTGTCGTCAATTCTGTCATAATGGTAATTCTAAAGATTTATTTTATTTCTGTAAGTAAGTTTGTACAAATACTTTTGCACGTCAATCATATATATAAAAATAAATAAAAATATTTGTTTAACTAGGTGAGGTCAGCGTTTCCTAACTGACTACTGTGAGAAGAAAGGCCAAAGCAAATTCAGAGGTTACAGTTTCTTTTAAATTCAAGACATAATCTTGGTCACATCGTGTGTACACCATGTAGATTGGTGCCTGTAATGGTCTATCTACAATGAATATATTCCTCTAAAGTATGTGAAAAAAGGGATTATAAGCCTTCAAAATGATTCAAATTGTTATGGATAGTGTGTTACGCAAGTAGGCTGGTATACAGGCATTTTAATAGGGTGGTACTTAAATATCATATCTAGCCTTCAAAAACAGCCGCAAATTAGTCCGGTATTGTGAACAGTTTAGTAGGAAAAAAACGTAGTACCTAATCATCAGTTGGTCGGGTGTGATGACACCATAATTTCGTTACATTGTAATCACAATTGATAGTAGCAGCAACATGATACGAGTTTTTAATAAAAAGTCACGTTCTGTAGATTTTTGTAAAGAGACACGTATTTGATAGTTTAACTAGATAATTTTCTATCGTTCGGTGATCTTTTAATTGTTATCTTCTTTTATCATCATCATACTGAAGATGGTAAAATTATAACAATAATACCAGCCTCTATCTATTTATTTATCTGTCTCTCAAATGCGTCATATTGGAAGGCTGCTCAGAGTTTTTCTACACGATCGAAACAAATGAAGAGATCCGTAGGAAAACGAAGGTAACCAACCTAACTCGAAGAATTGCCAAACTTCAGTGGCAGTGCGTAGACCACGTTGCTCGCAGAACAAATAGCCGATTAGTGTGGCGACCACCAACCGTAAGATGTAGCATTAGAAGACCTCCCTTCCATAAGGTCGACCGATGACTTGGTGAAAGCAGCAGAAATCTGCTGAGACTTTGTTAAAGACATAATGAGCATTCGGACCCTACGGCCCGAGAAACTTTGTTTTTACATAATAAACATCACGAGATAAATTAGGTGCCAATTTTTTTTCTTTTAAAAAAAAATTAATAGAACCAGTAGTCGCTCAGTGGTCGAAATTCGACGATAATTAAGAAATAGTATTCTGCATTTTTTTCTCTACTTATATGTATACGCTTCAACTATGCCAAATTTCATTCTCCTTCATCCGCGTAATTTTCGAAATAAGGGGTAGAAAGTTTTTGCTACATGTATATATTTTCGGTTATATGCTGTGTATATTCTGCATTTTTTTCTCTACTTATATGTATACGGTTCAACTATGCCAAATTTCATTCTCCTTCATCCGCGTAATTTTCGAAAAAGGGGTAGAAAGTTTTTGCTACATGTATATAATATATTTTCGGTTATATGCTGTGTATGTTGTAACATACCGATTTTATGCTGTAATATGTTGCATTTGCATATATTTTTTAAATAAATATATCCAATGCAGCAATGCATATGCTAATTGATTATATGGAGGGTTACAAATCTGCCATAATCGATATTTCAATAAAATTAACACAGACGGAATTTTACGATTTTTTCCAAAAATAATACATTTTACAAGAACGAAGTCAAATCATATACGAGGCACTTTTGAATTCCCCAACTTACAAAAAAAAAACCGGCCAAGTGCGAGTCGGACTCGCACACCGAGGGTTCCGTACAAACCTGTAGGTATTCACGGTTTATTCATAAGGTTTATGTTTATGAAATGAAATGGTTTAAAAAAAAATTATATATTTCAGTTGATTGAATGAAAGGTAAATTGCGGTTTACAATTTATGTATTTAAAAAAAAACTACTTACTAGATCTCGTTCAAACCAATTTTCGGTGGAAGTTTACATGATAATGTACATCATATATTTTTTTTAGTTTTATCATTCTCTTATTTTAGAGGTTATCAGGGGGGACGGGGACATACATTTTACCACTTTGGAAGTGTCTCTCGCGCAAACCATTCAGTTTAGAAAAAAATGATATTAGAAACCTCAATATCATTTTTGAAGACCTATCCATAGATGTATGGGTTTGATGAAAAAAAAAAAAATGTTTGAGTTTCAGTTCTATGTATGGGGAACCCAAAATATTATTGTTTTTTTTTCTATTTTTGTGTGAAAATCTTAATGCGGTTCACAGAATACATCTACTTACCAAGTTTCAATAGCATATCTCGTATAGTTTCGGAAAAAAGTGGCTGTGACATACTTGGACAAACAGACAGACAGACAGACATGACGAATCTATAAGGGTTCCGTTTTTTGCCATTTGGCAACGGAACCCTAAAAATTGCCCGTTCCAAAAAATGTTTTCGTATGGAGAAGAATGGGCAAGAAACTCACACATACAGAAATGATTTGTCATCTTCAAATAAATAATTCTAATCCGGATATACGTTACGCATAATTTTTCACACTTTATTTATCTATTTGGAAGTACTTTACAATAATAAATGTTGCAAATAAGTGACAATTTACATGATTATCGGATAGTGGCAAACAAGTTTAGGAAGGTACTCTCATAATCAACAATTGAATAGATTACGAAATGTTTAAACAGTAAATTTACGTTTAGTTTATCGTTATATTTGACTCAGCAGTCACTGGAAGAAAAATATTTTTACTGTTCCGCTTTAAACCTGTCAAATTGATTATCGGATTTATTGTAAAAAGTGAACAAGTTTGTAAGCCTATCCTTATGTTTTCTCAGATTTTTTATCCCTTGTGAAAATGTAGCTATAAAGCAAGAATACAAAAAAGAAGGAAAATATATTTTTTGCGGTAAATATAAAGCGAAGAAAGACCAAACCCACAAAAATAGTAAAAGCTAGGGGAAAATATGTCACATCCACACAAAATGGTCATCGTTAGTTCCAAGCGCGGGTTTTGCTAGTATTTCGAAACTATTCCCAGTATAACTAAGCAGAGATTGAAAACCAGTATCAGTCTGTATCTCAATCAATCAGCGAAAAAATAATACAAAACAGTTTTAGTTGCCAAAAAAATTGATTTCTATGAAATTATGCACACAGAAAGACCTAAGCTAAGCTTGGGCTAGGTCAAAGGATACTTTTTATTCCAGCTGTACGTCCTCATGGGATAATACCCTACGTTCCAGGCGGGTGAAGACGCGGTCAAATCATCAGCAACCTGTAATGTTCCCACTGCTGGGACACAGTGGGCAATAATCCACCAGGCAAGCACAGTGCGGGTTGGTAGATGTCACATGTCTTCGAATTTGTGGTTCTAAGACATGCCGATTTCCTTATGATGTTTTCCTTCACCGTTTTGGGAGCAGTGGTGATGAGATAATTTACACAAAGTAAAGCGCCTGCTTGGGTTCGAACTACTACTTGTAAATCACGGTCCTTACCACTGAGCCACCACTGCTCGCGGGCAAATATAATTGTTAAACTCACAAATCTGACATTTGCATAATCTAAAGTCTTATTAAAACTGAATATTAATCTAAAGAACGCGTCCCTATAAAAACCTTACCCACAAGATATGTAAAAAGTGATGTTAATACTTCAATCAATCAGCAAAAACGGACTTCTTTTATGTTGCTAGTTATCTCAAATTTTGCGAGAAGGAACCGTTCCAGTCTAATACACTACAAAGTTGATCAGGTTAATAAAACTTAATGCTCATCACCTAGTCTTAATGATCAATGAATAAATAATAAATAAGATATCTTTACATACATCATCAGCCTATAATGTTCTCACTCCTTTCTGTAAGAAGGAGTGGGCCGTAACCCTCCACGCGGGCCCAGTGCGGGGTGGAAGACAATTTCACAGATTTCCGAATTTTAAGTTATGGGACGTGCTGGTTTCCTTACGATATTTTTCTTCACCGTTTTGGTGCTGTCTTTATTGAATAATAATTAACTGGATAGTGGAGGTCAGACAGACAGTAATTCCATAAATAGATAAGAAGAAATGAACAGGAAAATAGATATAAAGGTGATGCTTATTTTTAAAGAAATCCCCTCCACGCATACACCATGCAAATAACTTTAGTGGTCGTGTGAGCATACGTCCGAGCAAGCATCAAAAATGCGTTTTCTGAGATAGGTGCCAAGAAGTGCTGCCATAAAAACAATTTTATATTCATTAACAATGACCCTTAATTAATTACAATTCTTATAACACGCTTTATCACTTAAAAAAATAAAACCCCAACCACAAACCCATGACCCCAGATTACTTTCGTGCATTTGCCACTTCTTTTCCGGTCCAAATCAATAATTTGTACCTTATTCCCGTCAGTTATCAGTTCCCCGAGCTACATGAACCACGCATCGGCCAGCTAAACGCAGTTTTTAACGAAAATACTGAAAAACAAGTGTAGATAGATTGAAGTGAAGGGTCAAATAATTAAATGAAGCTTCTTTTTTCCAGGAGATGTCACGGCATCGGTACCAAAACAGAAAAATGTCCTGGATACTTTTATGAATCCAGCGTACATACCGGCAGAGGAAAAACACCAGTCTTTCTGGAAGAAATCAGCTGCCCAGACCCTGAAAGCCAAGCTCGCGGAGAAACCAAACACGAACAAAGCGAAAAATGGAATCTTGTTTATAGGGGATGGAATGTCGTTGGCTACTGTCATGGCCGCCAGGACATTTTCCGGTCAACTTGAGCAGAGCCTCGGGGAAGAATCAGTGTTGGATTTTGAAACGTTTCCTGTTACTGGATTAGCCAGGGTGAGCATTAATTGTTTATTTACTAACTAACACTTATGTATAAAGTAGGTGCTTGTGAGTTGTGGTGGCTCAGTGGTATCGATCCCAACTAATGAATTGTAGGGGTCCGCGAGGACCGATGCTTGCCAGGATTGCAGGTTTGTTCGAAAAAGTTACCGTGGCCCTGGCACAGGTAACTGAAGGAATACGGATAGGTTTTAGTTAGTAAAAGTCCCACACACAAAATAATAGTTTAAAAAAACTAAAAAACACGCTTCCATAGAAAATCAAACTAAAAAGTAGAAAATAATGGAAAAAAAGCGTGGGGTGCTTTTAAGGTATTTTTTTTATTGATATCACGCACCCCACGCTTTTTTTCCATTATTTTCTACTTTTTAGTTTGATTTTCTACGGAAGCGTGTTTTTTAGTTTTTTTAAACTATTATTTAATTTCTATTTTTTAGGGTGTTTCGAATTTTGAGACGTATGTCAGCGTAGTTTGTGACGTATGTCAGCGTAGATTTCGAAGACAGTTTTTTTGCACAAATTTATGAAATTATTGCATTGTCATCGGTCCTTGACAGATGTGCAAAGTTTGAATGAAATCTGGTCGTTTAAAGTGGGTCAAAATCGCGCTATAAGGAGTCGGTTACAAACAAACATACAAACATACAAGTGAAGCTAACATAAAGCGTGTAAAAAGAAGGCAGCCTCCTGACTTTGTGTATTTAATTTAATCACCACTGCTCTCAAAACGGTGAAGGAAAACATCGTGAGGAAACCGGCATATCCTAAAAATTCTAAGTCATGAGACATTTATCAACCCGCACATGGTCCCGCGTGGTGGATAACGGCCTACTCCCTTTTCCACAGAAGACGCCTGTGGCCCAGTAGTGGGACATTACAGACTGGTAGGCAGGATAGTGATTGTGAGTGTGATAAATCATGTAGGGCGCACAGAGAGATATGCGAAATAATTGCGTTCGGTTTGATCCCTTGCTGCATCGTTCTTATAGTTATGATAAAAAAATAACCACCGACTTCCTAAAATAAAAACACTACAAAGTGAAAAATAACTTTAATTTCGGAAGTCGGTGTCTTAGGATCTGTATTTAAGGTTTTTTTCCACCGACTTCCGAAATTAAAGTTATTTCCACTTTGTAGTGTTTTTTTTTTAAGAAGTCGGTTGTTATTTTTTTTTTTGTAAAAAGTTTTTATTTTTAACTTTTTAGTTATGGTAGATACCCCGCACTAACCTAATCGCGTTATTCGTTCATTTGTCGCGCAAATACTTAATGTAAATTTAAGACTTACCTATATATGGTTTTCACATGGATCCCATTGTCCGAATGGAACCAAATTACCAGCACCAGCTTTCAAATAAAGAAAGAATCATCAAAATCGGTTCACCCAGTCAAAAGATATCAGGTAACAAATATTTTAAAAAAAATAGAGAATTGATGACCTCCTCCTTTTTTTGAAGTCGGTTAAAAATAGGACCTAGTAACTCGGTCATACTATCGTATTTATCAAAAAATGGGTATCCCCTTAGTAAGGTAAAACTGGTTGTTACACTTTCCGGCTTCTGATGAACACGTATCGACTGTCAAATATGAGAGAACGGCAGCCGGGACCAATGACTGGTCACATTTGTGAGACCCTCCCTAGTGTGACGTCACATATTTTGCAATTTTACATCTAGACATTGACAGAGACGTTTTTTTTCATATTTCGTGTTTTAATAGTACTTTAAATATGCATATTCAATTTCGGGCCCCTCCCACTCCCTTGTCACACAATGTCACAATTCCTCGACCCCCTCCCCCCCCCCCCTTAATGTGTGACGTAATTTATGGATGGCCCCAAACCAACTGCAGCAAGTGTTATTTAATCTGACCGATCCGTGCGGCTGTTATTCTCATTCATATTAAAAATCTATCAAAAAATGGTTTAAATTTCGCGCCAAAAAAACAGAATAAGGAAGGAAGCAATCCGAAGTACAATCACAAATTACATAAAGTATTGTGCGAAATTGTTGAACCTCCAAAAAAAAAGAACAATTTGTTCGATGAAGTGTGTCAGAAAACACGAAGAAGTACTTCGAACTAACCGCTTTTGTACGTGATTGTACCACGATGACAATAAATTGCTTTACTTCTAGATTTCGCCTATATTCGATAAGTGAGGACAAAGCACTGTCTTAAGTTATTTGTTAGCCGATCAGTATTTATTAACAAAGTTTCGAGTTTATACAGGGTTATTTGTAAAACACCGGCAACCTCTCAGGTCTATGTTACTAACATCATAATCAACAACTTTTGTTCTGTGACTTTTAAAAATTCATCACATTTTAATTCATCAGATTTTCAAACAAAAATAAAAATATTTACATTAAACGCTCTAAATGTTACGGAGTCTATGCGAAGCAAAAGAAAGCGATAGTATATTAGCAAGGGGAGCGGGGTTAGGGCGGCGGGGGCGCTTGAACTTGACCTATTTACAGGCAGCCGATTTTTGTATGAAAATCTGATGCACTAAAATATGATGAATTTTTAAAAGTCATAGAACAAAAGTTGTTGATTATGATGTTAGTAACATAGACCTGAGAGGTTGCCGGTGTTTTACAAATAACCCTGTATTGAGAAAAAAAAGTATGCACGGCCACACATCAAGCTACACATTTCCAGTATAAGCTGACATCTCATTGTACGAAAAGCCTATACAATGCGAGGTGAGCTAAAGCTGGAGTTGCAGCCATGTGTAAATTGTTCACCGAGGGGTGAAATTGACTGATTACTAGCGAGGGTGTAGTTGCGCACAATGTGTCTTAATACACTAAACTAAGAAAGTGCGATTCCCTATTCTTATCATGAATTACGAATTGCACTTTCTTCCGATTGATATACGGTGCTTTATACTATACATAGGAGGAAAAACTTGCTACCCATACTACTATTATAAACTAGCTTCTGCCCGCGACTTCGTCCGCGTGAATTTTTTGCTCCCCTGACCCTTCCCGTCGCATTGAATTGCCTGCCAGTTTTCGACCATTTTTCGTCGCTACTCCGCTCCTTTTAATTGTAGCGTGACGTTATATAGCCTATAGCCTTTCTCAATAAATAGGCTGCCCAACACAAAAATAATTTTTCAATTCAGACCAGTCGTTCCTGAGATTAGCGCATTCAACCAAACAAACAAACAAATATACAAACAAACTCTTTAGCTTTGTAATATTAGTTAGTATAGAAGGGAATGTGTGTGTGTATATTTGTCCGTCTTTCACAGTAAAACGGAGCGACGAATGGATGTGATTTTTTAAATGGAGATAGTTGAAGGGACATCGGCTACTTTTTGTCTCTTTCTAACCCCCACTTCCCTAAAATGGGGGGGGGGGTGGAATTTAACGCGAGCAAAGCTGCGGGCAAAACCTAGTATAACATAAAAACCAAAATTCAGCGATAATAAATAAAAAAATGGAGGAATTTCAAATCATTTGCCAGCATCATTTTAGAATTGGTCTCTCTCTCTACTTCTTTAGACTTGGTGTTGTTGTATTTTCAACTCTCGGGGCTTAGCATAGCGTTAAAGATCCAGTGCTTGAAAAAGTTACGTTGCGATATTTTAACATCCGCGCCAACGTGGTCATAAAGCACAAGTAAAAACGTGGGTATAAAGTATGAATTAATTTTATTTTTCCAAGCAATTAAGTAGTGACGTTGTTCGATAGTTTTTGCGTTTAAAATGTCAAGTATGCATAAATGTTTGTTTTTCTCTTGGCAGAGGTATATATATTTCTCAAGAACATCAAATTCCTAGTAATCGATTAGAATGAAATATGTACGATATTCTTAATAATTAAATGCATAATACATAGTTCTAAAATTCTCCGTATTTACGTTCTTGCACGAGTAGAGATTGTTGTTCTTATTACGCACTTGTCATACTTATTTATTAAAACTGTATGCGCAAGTAAAACTACTGTACAAAGGACTTAATGTCAGGGGCATTTTTTACCAGTCAACTTTAGTGTGATGCAGAGAAAAACATGGCAAGTGCAACATAAAGGATCAGTGCAACATTTAACGAAAATAAAATAACGATAGGTTGGGGAGTAAACGAATCCAGCAAATCAGCTCTGGGATGATTCTGCCAACTTCTTGCGAACGTGCTTTCACTTTAAATGATAACCGACTGGGATACAGGTAGTTTTTTTTTTGTGGATGGGATGTCATCAAATGACGCCACCCGATGTGTCAGACTTTTACTGACTAAAACCCACCCGTGTTCCTTCAGTTACTCATGTGCCAGGGTCACGGTATCTCTTTCGAACAATCTCGCGACCCTGGCAGATGAGGTCGTCACTTCATATTTTAACTTAACTATAAACTATACAGATATATACGTTACTAGCTTCTGCCCAAGACTTTGTCCGCGTTAAATTTCTTGCTCCCCCGACCCTTCCTGTCGCGTCGAATCGCCTACCCGTGCGATTTTCCCCGTTTTTGCAACATTTTTGATTACTGCTCCGCTCCTCTTAGTTGTAGCGTGATGTTATATAACCTATAGCCTTTCTCGATAAATAGGCTATCCAACACAAAAAGAATTTTTCAATTCAGACCAGCAGTTTTTGAGATTAGCGCGTTCAATCAAACAAAAAAACAAACAAACAAAATCTTCAGCTTTATAATATTAGTATAGATAAGTATTAATATCTAAACACGTAATCAGCCTATAGTGTTCCCACTGCTGGGATACGGGCCTCCTCTCGATGAGGGCCGTAATCTACCATGAGTCCAGTGCGAGTTAGAAGATGTCACATGTCTTCGAATTTTCGATCCTAGGACATGCTGGTTTCCTCACAATGTTTTTCTTCACCATTTTTAGAGCTGCGGCGATGTAATAGTTTACACAATGTGAAGCTCCTGTCTGGATTCGAACTTATGACCACAACTCGTAAGTCGAGGCAACAATCTACATATACAGAGTTATATTTTGACTGGCCTGTTAGCCTAGTGGTTAGTGACCCTGACTGCTAAGACTGAGGTCGTGGGTTCGATTCTCACCCTGGACAACTCTTTGTGTGATGAGCACAATCATTTGTTCTTTGTCTGGGTGTAATTTTTCTATAATATGTATGTATTTAGAAATATATAAGTATATCCAGTTGTCTGGTCACCATAGTACACGCTCTGCCTAGTTTGGGATCAGATAACGGTGTGTTGATTGTCCTAAGATATTATTATTATTATGATATTAAATTGTTTAGTTGAACTCTACAGATACAATAAGTATCAATATCTAAACACGATAAACTAAAAATAAATTTCGATGGTTTTCTTTTTTTGAGTGTTCAACGACTGCTGTTCGTGTTCTTAATTGAATTATAACTTTCTGATGCCGCAATTATTGTGGCCACCTACTGGGCTCAAACTACCTACATAAAATAAAGGAAGTGTACGAGTAAGAAGACTTTATAAAAAATATTTTTTAACGTCCTTGCGACGTTTTATGAAAGCCTTGATAAATGAAGACCGATTTTCTGCTGTCATTTGTGATATACATTACAATAACTTTCAAGAGTTAGTATGGCATGAAGTAGACATTGTTTTGTCAAATGATGACGTCACAGAACACGGACACGCTCCAAACTCAAACTCAAAGGATAATATTTCAAGTAACAATTGACTTTGAGTCAGGGTGTCGGTCGTTCATAATGATGAACTAAGTTGCCGATTTTCAAAGGATCCTATAGAGAAAACACACACATATAACATCGAGTCTTATTTTCCTGAAGAGTTGACCAGAGATATTCCTATAGCACCAACATTTTCAATCAACAATTGACTTTTATTTGTCATGGTGTCGGTCGTTCAGAATGATGAACTTAGTTTATTTATTATTTTAATTATATGCATAACACCTTAACAGCCAACCAAGATGATTTTACATGTAAGACATACAAATTAATTTAACAAAAAAGTAACACAAAAAGTTGCCCAAGCCAAATCGCAGTAGGTTGCTATGGAAAAGGCACACTTATGACATCGAACCTAATTTCCCCTAAGGATTGGGCATAGATATACATTTCGCACCAACATTTTGACAGTTCCGAGTGGTGCCGAACGTAAAGAATAGAACTATCCGATTTCTTCTTGTTGGTGTCGTAAGAGGCAACTAAGCTTGCCAGGGTCGCGAGATTGTTCAAACGAGATACCGTAGCCCAGGCATATGGGCAACTGAAGGAACACGGGTGGGTTTTAGTCAGTAAAAGTCTGACACGCCCTCCCGCTCCGAGAAGTAATTTGAAGATTTCCCATCACAAAAAAAAAGAGGCGACTAAGGGACTTACTAGAGAATGGGCAGCAGCGTTCTCTATGCATTTCACCACCATACTGCGATCGCAAATCCACCTGCCAAGTG
The DNA here is from genome assembly GCA_947507805.1 of Aporophyla nigra. Lineage (NCBI taxonomy): Eukaryota > Metazoa > Arthropoda > Insecta > Lepidoptera > Noctuidae > Aporophyla > Aporophyla nigra. The sequence goes on along the minus strand of OX382305.1, from coordinate 4,921,444 downwards.
TAGCGATTATGGCAAAGCCCCCCAATAGGGGGAGGCCTTTGTCCAACAGTGGACAAAGACATCTTTTGGCTGAAATGGCGATTGTGAAGGATTTCAACATTTATGTTTAAGTGACATGTAAGGAGGCGAGCTCGAGAAGAACGGACATCAAAATACTCCGTGAAAACTCTGTTCAACGCCCCGTCAACCGAGCGATTTTTTGCTGTTTGGCACCACATCCTAACAATGACTCAATCAAATCCCATCGAGAAACTGTTAGTCGTATAAACAAAAAAGAGTCATCAGATACATAACTTTATTAATGCTGTAAAGAAAGGCAATTTATCGATTACCCTACGAAGAATTAATCTATCTGTATATATAAAATTCAAAGTCCTGAGTGACTGACTGACTGATATATCAACGCACATTCTAAACCGCTTGTCCTAGAGACACGAAATTTGGAGGGTATATTCTTTGTGAAGAGTAGGTATCCACTAAGAAAGGGTTTTTAGAAATTCCATTCCTAAGAGGGTGAAAAGGGGGTTGAAATGGTGAATTTTTTGACATCCATGTGGGCGAAGCCGTGGGCAGAAGCTAGTGCTTCATAAAATACTTTTGTTGCCGACAAAAAAGTAGAGTTAAACCAGAATAAAAATAGGTGCATTAAAAAAAAGAAAATATAATATTTTTCATAAAAACTATACCTAAATAGCTTTACATTTATATCGAACCTAGACCTCAAAACACACAAATGAATACTAGAACACACAGCATGTTCTAATTCAAACAAATCAACAATACAATGTTTACGTGTGCAGTGTGCTAGTAACGCGCTTGACCGCGCATGCGCTCTATGTCACGTTCAAGGAGAGCTGCGCACGATTCGAGGCCGCGCGTACCACGACTGACGTCACGCTCTCTTCCGATTCCGCACCGTATTGATTTGATGAAAGAGAGATTTCTTCTAGTTAGTCAATTAGTTTAGGATAAATTCTTGGACCTAATAAAATTGACTGAATTTATGATCCTTGGAAATTTATGTCATTCATCTGTGACGTACACATATGATACGTCATAGGTATACATTATTTTTATACATGACCAAAAAACTGATATTTTTCCTCGTATCAGAATTTTGGCTCTCAATGGCAAACTTGTTTATCATACCCATAACAAAATATTCAGGTGCCTGCCAGTCACTCTATATTATATGTTTGTGTTTCTGGCTAAACCTTTCTTACTCTTGTAACGGAAAAATAATCACGATGCCTAGTCTTGGTCAAATAAGATAATATCGCGTCTACAGTATTGTCAAGTCAAGTGACATGCATAATTTTGAACAATGTGAGGAAGGAAGCGTACGGTATTATTTTCACGGCAATTAAATCATTGTTAGGCCCACAGTGTAACCTACTCACAAGGTTACAGGAAAGCGAAGAATCTGAGGAGAAAATAAACAATTTCCGTCTTATTACACGACTAAAAACTTTAAATATATGGTGACGTTGAGAAAGATTTTTCGTTTCATATTTTCTCAAACTGACCTCATCATCAGCATATACCTAGCATTTTCTAAACTATGATGGTGTTGACTTCCGGAGTAGTGAAGGGCGCGCGTTTTAGGGGACCGTCTTATATAATTATGACGTTCAAAAAGTGCTGATTCGCAGCCGAGTTTGAATATAAATGACTTTTTTATGAGAAAATCAGAAACTGAAAAACTTGAATTCTGTCACTCACAGCGTGCCTTCCATAAAATATACGTCGTCAGAGCGTTTTCTGCCTAGGTAGAAGATAATGCTGGGATTTTTTGCGCATCTTCTTTTTCCCAGCTACACCACTAGAAACTGGTGAAAGGCGGGCGTTTTGGGGGACTAGCTAAAGTAATTTTGACGTGCAAGAAGTGTCGATTCTCAGCCTAGTTTCAATAACTGGCTTTATATCTGAATAAAATGACTTACAATTTATTATAAAACATTTCAGACGTACTGCTTAGACGCCCAAGTACCGGATTCTGCGTGTACTGCCACAGCGTACCTGACCGGTGTGAAGACCAAGTATGGCGTCATTGGTCTTGATGGCAACGTCACCCGATCATCCTGCTATTCACAGCTTCACGAACCGAACTGGACGCCTTCTATTGGACAATGGGCGCTGGATCAAGGACTCGATGTTGGTGAGTTTATTCTCCTTTATTTTTGAAAATAGAGCTATCTTTATACAGTACATTGAGAAGGTTGTCATTCTTAAATAGTTGACACTCGTTACGGACAGTCAAACACCCGAAAGTGTTACGTAGGGCTTAGAAAGAAAGAAAGAAAAATAGGTTATTCTGCACAAACAAAACGCACAACATGAAATAAAAAATAATTACAAAAAAGGAAAATACCCACGTATAAGGTAGGTAAAAGCCCCGTATTCAAGATAAAAAACGTTGTACAATGGTATCTATGGCTCATTGATATCGAGGCTACGGACCAAAGACAAGGCTTCATTTGCTGTTACCTACAGGATGCTCCATGGCGTTATGGGTTTGCACCCCTGTTATAGGTTTACTGAACTAAAAGATACTTTTGCTAGATTGTGCGTAGTGATATTGAATCTTCACGAACATTTAATAATAAGCTGTTCATGTTACACCGTGCAGCATCCCTTTTCCGTTTTAGTTTCCCAAGAAACAGAGCAGACACCGACCGATCGTGTCCGTGATAGTCTAGCCCAAAGTATCCCTAAATGTTTTGTTGAGTTCAGATATGCAGTCGCTCCGTGTTACCTGCGGGAAAAAGCTACTTAGATGACGATTTTGATAACCAAAACAGATAGGGAATCTAACATTTAGAAAACCGGTAACGTCAAAGAGCTGTTAAGTATTTCACTGTTTTCATTAATTTGTCAATATTACATATTACTGAATGATGATATGAAATATCACTCTGTGGCACATAGATAAAGAATTTCAATAATGACTAATGTAACACTGAATATTTAGTTTTAGGGGTAACCGCTTCTTTACACTAAACAAGGGATACTTTTGAGTACTTAATGCTATGGTTGCCAACTTTCTATACACAATCACAAAAGTATCTTGAGCTCAATATTTTTTTGGGCTACGCCAGCTATTTGAGCACTAATTAAGGTCGAGAATAGGTAGTACAATATTGTGTGTGTCCTTTTGGGTATTCTCTTCAAGCAAGTCGAAGTTTCTACCTAGAAACTAAAAGGAATAACCATCAGTCTCAATGATATTTCTTAAGTGAAATGTAAATACAGGCACAATTAGGTATTTTTAGAGATAAGTACTAAGCTGTACGGTTATTACACCTACGCAATTTGTGCTAATATTTTACAAAACGATACCTCAGATAAGCGGTAGGCCTTTCTTAGATAAATTGTTACCATGTGATGTACATAAGGGGTTTAACTCAGGTATCTCTATCTCTGTTTTGGTACGACGGCGTTTCTTATACGCACGTTTCATAAAACTTGCGTCGAATGCACGGCGAGCGACGACGCGTTTTTTGCCTAGAAAAAGCAGCAGTAGATTCGTTCGCAGTATGTATAAGTGCGTTGATGTCGAAGAGATAGAAACCAACATGTACTTCGGTCCTATTGCTTTGGCTACATTATCGTGATATCGCGAACTACACTTCGCGCGCTCTCTGTTGCACAGCGAGACTTCGAACTGTGTGTGACAGAACTGCACGAAGTATGACTCGTGCTATCGTGACAATGTTGCTGTATGCAAAACTAGGATACGCCGACCGAGCCATACCCTAATCATTCCCGATGACGCTACACCCCTCTTCCAAGAGAGTAGCAAGCTAACCAGCACACTCAAGATTCACCTTCGCAAACCCCCGTCCTTCCGTTCTCGCCGCCGAGGCCCGCTGCGACGACGTCCCGATTTATGTCCGCCCCAACCCAACCCTCGCTCGGGCCAGTCTGCGACGCTAAGCATGTTGCATTAAATTTCCCCCTAAAGAATAATCGGGGTGCCCTAAGCTTAGGTCCGTAAAAATAATTTGTCGAAGCAGAGACTTTAATTGAACAGTTTCAATGAAAATTTCATGAAAATTGTTCTGCAATATTCAGGTATAAATGCCCATCGAAAACAAACACTGTATCCGAGTTAGTTATGTCTAATAAACAGATGGAAAAGACGTATAGGTAATGGAGTGTCCTTTCAATAGGTGTCTTTTGGCCGATGAAGACGATAAATTGATTTTAACGCCACACTCTAACGTCAAATCATGAATGGTACACAAAAATGGCACAATCGGTGATTAGTGAAGACAATAGCTTCCATTAATTGTATGACTGTGTTTTGTTCGATACGTGACGGTGACATGTTTGTATGGTGGATTCATAAAAATGTAGGTACGTAATGATTGTGATTTTCAATTAATTATTACATTACTTGGTCTAAAATTGGGAACATTTGCAACCTTCCAGATAGATACAAGAAAATATACAAAAAAAAAACAAATACAAAAACATTTGTTACTAAAGTAAATGTTTATTTTTTGAACGCACAGGCAGCGCCATCTACCAAATATGAGTAGAACTACGTTGTCGTCAGTGTCTAATATTATAAACGCTTACTAGATGTCACTGTCAAAACTATGTATCCAAAGAGAGGCCAAACTACCAACGGAACTCTATTACTGAGCCTTTGCTTTCTTTCCGTCCGTTAGTCCGCTTGTATGTCAGCTGTATTTCAAGAATAATAGGTAGAAAATTTAAAATTTCACAAAGTATGTATTTCAATTATCGCTATAACAATAAATAATAAAAACAAAATAAAATAAAAGCTGAAGAGGAGATCGGGGGACGCCTCTTTTTAGTTTTTAATTAATTGTTAAAAGATGGCGTTGCTATTAGCAAATGCTGTGGTTACCTGTTTTTTTTAGTAACTGGTTACTTAATAAAGCAGACGCCTATTTGCGTTTATGTTTCTTTACTTAATAATTGGGCTATAGAAATAAAAAGCAAATACTTACATTTTAAAAACACGAAAGAAGTTGCTGATTTTGTAATACTATGGTTAGAAATGAGCACGTTTTAAATTTTATGTAATTTTAAATAACTTTTGAGTGTAGTAGTTGGGTTAGTTTGGTTTTATACATTGATTTAAATAGTAAAGATACGGTCGTCCGAACATTTGACGGACGCGGTCGCCCGACAAAAAACACTAACGTCATCTATTAGAACTAGTATGAACTACGATGTCAATCCGCGTGGTCTGCTCCTAGACGTAACCTTGTAAGAGCGGGGTGAGGTATTTTTCGAGGTACAAAGAAATAAAAAAAAAACCTTTTATTTTTGAAAATTTATGTTTGTTGCAGTTTGTTGGTGTTATTAAGTTTTCATTAGCCTTCGAATAAAACAATTTTTTTAAATTATTTATAGTAATATTATTAAATCTTTCCATTTCATCGGCTACCGGCTACAACGAGCGCCGCTGCAAAGTTATGTCGTACTTTGACGCGGCTTCGCTTCGTCTTTGTCATAGGTTGAGACAAATATGAAAGAAAATTGTTTTAAATAATGTTAGCAGTGGATTTAAGGACATATTTTTAACTTACCGGTGATATGAAATGTTATCATTTTTTTATTGTGCTTTTTGTCGTAGTTCACGCAACCCTTCACGGCAAAACTTGGCATTTTTGCTTGCAAAATATACGACCGTTCCGAAGACAGCCGATCGCGTTCTAGTGAACTAGAATCTAGTTCACTTCGATAAAGGGAAGACCATTTTGGGACCAAGTTCGAGGCGTCATTGTAACATGCGGTCCGCCCTGTCCTTACGCAGTAATATAATATGTCAATGGTTTTATATGAAGGCGTGTTTTTAAGTTTTTTATACTATTATTTATTTTACAGCTATCTGCGATATTGCAAACTTTCATAATGCACTGTCAAGTATATTTTAATAGTATTTAGGTATATTGATTACAAATTGTATCAGCACCATCTCAATGATCGTGAGACTACTACCTACTAGCCGAAACCTCCTTTCGTTTACCGATAGAATCAATTGTGATTTATGATCGGTAACATCATGCTGTAACTGGAACCCGAATCGAAGTCCCAAAAAGATTAGACAGATAATGATGAACAACTGCATTTGTAGTATCAATATTTATGGTCTATACTATATTAATATTATAAAGCTGAAGAGTTTGTTTGTTTGAACGCGTTAATCTCAGGAACTACTGGTCCGAATTGAAAAATTATTTTTGTGTTGGGTAGCCTATTTATTGAGGAAGGCTATAGGCTATATACCATCACGCTACAACTAACAGGAGTGGAGCAGCAATGAAACATGTTGCAAAAACGGGAAAAATCGCACGGGCAGGTTCATTGCGACGGGGAGGGTCGGGGGAACAAACAATTTTACGCGGATGAAGTCGGGGGCAGAAGCTAGTGATTGTATTTAGCTTAATCAGCTTTTAACGTTCACACTACTGTGACACAGCCTTCTCTATGTGAGGAAGGACCTAGCCAGTGCGAGTAGGAGGATGTCACATATCTTCGAATTTTTGGTTCTAAGGCATGCCGATTTCCTCACGATGTTTTCCTCCGCCGTTTTGAGAGCAGTGATGATGAAATAATTCACACCAAGTTAGTGCCTGATTTGGTTCGAACCCAGAACTTGCAGTCGTAAGTCACGGCCGTTACCACTGAGGCACCACTGATCTCCGTGAACCATTATTCATTTTGTATTGAGTACTGTAAAGGCTGTAAGGTCGAGAAATTAAGTCAGCATGGGTCAGTCTGATTACAGTACGTTATATATATTTTTTTTTAAAAAATGGAAAAAAATCCATCCCTTTTTCTTGTATGGGAAATCAACAAATGACTTCTTCCGCTCTGGGCGGAGCGGGAAGGCGTGTCAGACTTTTGCTGGCTTAAACCGACCCGTGTTCCTTCAGTTGCCCATGTGCCAGGGCCACGGTAACTCTTTCGAATGAATCTCGCGACTCTGGCAGGCATCGGTCCTAGCAGACCCCTTCAGTATTGCTGACATGTCTTTGAGGCGCACGTGGAACATTACGCGCCGTCGACCCGAGCCTGGTCCTTACCGGGCCGCGAACTACCCATTGCTCGCCGCCTGCAAGCTGGCGCCTACGGTGGCCGGGAGTCCGCTATCGACTCCCGAAGAAACAGTGGCTTTTTTTTTTGGATGGGAAATCATCAAATGACTTCTCCCGTTCTGGGCGGAGCGGGAGGGCGTGTCAGACTTTTACTGACTAAAACCCACCCGTGTTCCTTCAGTTGCCCATGTGCCAGGATCACGGTATCTCTTTCGAACAATCTCGCGACCCTGGCAGGAGAAACAGTGGCTGGGGTCAGTCCGATTACAATACGTTATTGGGCGATGTTAATGTGCAGTGTAGGCCCAGTGGTATCGGTCCCGACTTAAGACTAGTAGGTCGTAGATTTGAACCCAAGCAGGCGCTATTCTTAGTGTAAATAATTTCATCACCACTGCTCTCAAAACGGTGAAGGAAAACATCGTGAGGAAACCGGCATGTCCTAGGACCAAAAATTCGAAAACATGTGACAACTACCAACCCGAACTAGGCTCGCTTGGAAGATTACAGCGCACTCCCAGGCCTGTGTCCCAGCAGTGGGAACGGTATAGGCTGAGTACCTATGTATTGGGCGATATTGATATTTGCAGTAGTGATTGCCAGTCTTTTCTGAAAGCTATTAGCTAAACATCTGTTACTTCTTTTCATTCCAGGTTTGGTGACAACAACGCGCGTGACACATGCATCACCTGCAGGGATGTACGCACATACGTCGGAAAGGAACTGGGAGTCGGATGTAGACGTGCCCGCAGAATGCCTGGCGGCTGGCTGCAGGGATATCGCGTACCAACTCGTCTCCAATAGCCCTGGAAGACATTTTAAGGTACACCTTCTGCCTAGGCTTTTCCGATCGCTATTGTGGTCGGCTTGCACTCTATCTGGATGTAGATAAACACTAGTTTTTACATCTAATGACTGCCTATGAGACCGCCGCAACTTAGATTTTATACCTATATGATGGCAGAGATAACGATCACAAAATGTTACGATAGTTTCAGTGAATTATTCTGAACAATGCAGAATTTAAATTTTTCATAGGTATAACAATTGCTGTTACATATATTTTGACCACATAAGTCTTTTATACAATCAGCTGTTTTTTTTTAATTCGTTTTTTAGTAGATAGGCCTAGGTTTCCTGCCAGGGTCGCGAGATTCGTTCGAAAGAGTTACCGTGGCCCTGGCATATGGGCAACTGAAGGAATACGGGTGGGTTTTAGTCAGTAAAAGTCTGACACGCCCTCCTGCTCCGCCCAGAGCGGGAGATGTCATTGGATGATTTCCCATCCAAAAAAAATAAATTAAAAAAATACCTAGGTTTGCGGCTTTTAAAACTTTAACGCAGGGGGCGTTAAAATTCACTGAATCCATGGTAACATGTTTTGCTTCGATGTCCCTAGGCGATTAAGGGACTTACTAGAGAATGGGCAGCAGCGTTCTCAATGCATGTTACCACCATACTGCGATCACCAACCCGCCTGCCAAGCGTGAAAATTATGGTTAACCCCCCAAATTGGGGAAGCCTGTCTAGCAATGGACAAATTTGGGCTGAAATGATCATGATGATTCCAATAGCCTTATTGCCCGACTATATACATTACTTAATTTAGATATCAGAGCATGTAAACCTCGATATTTTGACATGTCCCCACAGCAGTAAATGAGCCTATGCAATCACATGGGTGAGTTTAATGGCGCTTAGCAAGCAGTTTACATTATTCTAAGCTAGTGTTTGATATGCGGTATTTCTCGGCTGTATGCCCGAATTAATGGAACTTATCTATAGTCAATATCGGTTCAGCGTGATCCGATAAACCCCGGCGGCAAAATCGAATAATATCGGGAATAAGCCGGTCGGTCTAGTTAGAATTGTGCCGGGCTGATCCACAAACATAGTAATACGATGATAGAAGCCGAAAATTTTATGTCGAACGCCAGTATGTAGTAATTGCTTCGAGTCTTCTTTATTGTACAAAGAATACAGCCATTTCCAACGTGTGTAGTAAATAGGCTGTAGGCTGTAAATTTGACTGGACTGTTAGTTTAGTGGTTAGTGACCCTGACTGCAAAGACTGAGGTCGTGGGATCGATTCCCACCCAGGACAAATCTTTGTGCGATGAGCACAATCATTTTTTCTGTGTCTGGGTGTAATTAATTATCTATAATATGTATGTATTTAGAAATATATAAGTATGTTTATCAGTTGTCTGGTTGCCATAGTACAGGCTCTGCCTAGTTTGGGATCAGATAACGTTGTGTTGGTTGCCCTAAGATATTTATTTATAGTCATCATACGTTTTATTTTATTTTGCAGGTCATCATGGGCGGTGGACGCAGAGAGTTTCTCCCTAACGTGACGACTGTAGTGGGTAATAAAGGCAAGAGATCGGATGGAGTGGACCTCACAGAACTATGGCACGTTGACAAACAGCAGATGAACGCAACGCACCAGTACGTTACTGACAGATTGGAGCTCATGAAGGTTAGCACCGTAATTTTTAAACTTCATCATCTACGTAATAAAACTCTTTTTTTTATTCAGGCATTCACTGTTTTTGAGAACAGTGCAGGTGATAAAGTAATGAAACAAAATAAAGCAACTGCGTCAGTCCGAACGTATTACAACTCGTAACAACCCTGAAAAAAGGTGAAAGAAAACATCTCAGAGTATATATAGTCCTCCAGACCGAATTTCGGCCACGGCGGCCAATCTCAACGGAGACTAGCCATCGGCGCGGGAGATATTATAGTGCTCAAGTGTATGCGCAGACACAGGAGCACTCACTCTTCCCTCACTCTCATAGTCCGATGGGACGGCAATCCGACACGACCGGAGAGAGATCAGGCGTAGGACCAACTGCTTAACGTGCTTTCCGAGGCACGGGGGTATCACACCGCCAACTTCCAAACTCCGGGCTGCTACTAAGAAAATCCTAATGGAAAAACCCAGTAACACTTTGCCCGACCCGGGAATCGAACCCAGGACCCAACGCTCAGCAGTCGCGCTTGCGACCACGAGACCAACGGGGCAGTTTCAGAGTAATTAGATACCAAACGCCGACCTCATATAGTTTAAAAAAATATGTTTGATGTGTAAAAGTGTTTCTACAAACCTACTTACGGACATATAATCATTGATTGATCATTTATATATCATCGTGAGGAAATCAGCATGTTCTACAGCCAAAATTCGAAAACACGTGAAATCTACCAACCCGTACTGAGTCCGCGTAATGAATTATAGCCCACTCCCTCTCTCAGTGTCTCCCAGCAGTGGGAAAATTATAGACTGACAGGCAACGCACTGCTTTATTAAACTGTTGGGTCTGTAATTATTAGGCCAAATTAATGAAATATTGCACAATGGTGAAACATTATCATTAATCGAAAACAAAGGAAATATATTTAAAAAATACATACTCTAAAGGGGTTAAATATACCATCGAAAGCATAGGTTGTTAGTAAATAAATAACGAAGCATTCAAATCAAATGTTTTTTTTTAGTACAGTATGAAGCAAGCGCGTTTAATAAGCTGCATAATTGACCCCTTTATTTATAATTGTCTACTTGTACATAATATAAGATATTTTAAGTTAGCATTTTTTATATTTCCAGGTATTTAATTCAGACGACCTTCCCGAGTACCTACTGGGTCTCTTCCGGGACGACCACATGGAATATCATTTGAAAGCTGAAAACCAACCAACTCTCGAAGAAATGGTGGAAGTCGCCATCAAAATGCTCAGTCGGAGCTCTAAAGGATATTTCTTGTTTGTCGAAGGTAATTATTATTAACTAATGAAATGGGGAAAAAAATTAAGTTAAACGGTTTTATATAAAGATAGTAATGAAAATAAAGAGAATAAAGATAATGTACTAAAAACCAAACAATAATGGAGTAGGTCCAGGGTACCAGTCATCACAATCAATGAAGGCATTGATCAGATAAAAAATTGAATCAGAAAAATCAATAATAGATAGAGCAAGCTACATAAAATCGTATGAAAAAGAGCTCCTGGTTAAGTAACAGCTTCATGAGTCAGTGGAAGGTTTAGTTATGCTTGCCTCGGTCAGACCAAAGATGGGTGGCAAACCCACAAAAATGTTATTAGATCTTTGGCAGTCATAGTCGTCGTAGTTACGTGTAGCTAGAAACCAGAAAGTCTGATAAAGTCAAAGTCAAAGAATTTATTTCAATTAGGCCCAAAAAAGGCAATTTTGAACGTCAACTGTTACATGAAAATAGAATTGATTCTAGGTGCCCCTTCATAAATGGAAATTAATGCAAGAGGACGTATAACCGCGATAAGAATGTGTTATTCCAGGTTATATAGGTAATATAGACTCTGTGTGCTATTTTCGATCCAGATCCATTCAGCCATTTTTGTGTGATTGAGAAACAAACACCCAATCATACATATTTTCACATTTATAATATTATTAGTAGTAGGATTATAACTCATATTACTTAGGATTCATAGTTTATGAGAACATCATCTGTGTTGGTGTTTTTAAAATAAGAGTAATAGTATTCAGAGTAAGAAGACTGCGACATAGGGCTTGGTTTAGTTGAATATAAGTCTTCCTGGTTTTTCTTAACGATCCTATTTTACCTATACAGACACTCAATCATTTACCAGACACCGAACATAATTATAGGAATAGTACTTTTGCCAGTGGCTTGGCCCGTATAGCTGTCGGAAAATATCACCCGGGAACCTACTATCGGAATAAAGTAGGTATCCCATCTATTACGTATCCATGATATAATATATCTTTGTGCCAAATTCGATCTAAATCTGATTGGCCGTCTTTGCATCATTGAGAAACAAACATCCAAAAATCTAAACAAGCCATTTCGCGGTCTCTTACTTGGAATAATACTATTAGGTTTATTTTGAGTATAATGAACACACATGATATTTGCAATTACTATGAAGCCAAAGTAATATGAATTACAATCCTACTTATCCTGTACTACCCGGCCGCTGCCAACGGATGGACGGGACGGACGTAAGACCTGCTGCTCTGCGCCCGCTTTTTAAATCTCTAATATCTTCTCAGATATTCATTTAAATTACATGCTGTAAAGAGCCATATTCAGCTCTTTACAGCACTAATCCTTATCCAATTAAGTACCTTAAAAGGTACTTAATTGGATAAGGATTAGTGCTGTTTTGCTTAAAATCGTTTCGTAAATAAGCCCTTATTTCACATAAAAAGTAAAAGATAAAAAATGGTTATTGTGGGTTATCCCTTAGGGATAGACATATACCATTGCAGACATTTTTGTAGGCCTTTTTAAGGTGTACAATACTGTAGTACATTATTTTGCTCTATTTCGTAGGATTCAGCCAGGGTTTTTCGAATTTTGAGACGTATGTCAGCGTAGTTTTCGAAGACAGTTATTTTTTCTAAAATAAAAGAATTTTTCCAAAATAAAAGTAGCCTAAGTTACTCCTTGTTACATCAGCTATCTGCCAGTGCTGCAAAGTCCCGTTAAAATCGGTCCAGCCATTTCAGAGATTAGCGGGAACAAACAGACAGACAGACAGACAAAAATTGTAAAAAATGTTGTTTTGGTATATGTATCGTGTATACATCCATATACACTTAGTAAAAAGTGGTTATTTTAATATTAAAAACAGACACTCCAATTTTATTTATTTGTATAGATGTATAGATAAAAATGACAATTGATCGCAAATGTTTTTCATTAATCGACCTAAAAAAGGGAAGAGATCTGAATTCATCGAAAGTTCCTTTATAATTTTTTTATATTATATTAACTTTGCATGGGATGTTTTTTTGTTACACCATAACAAAAATGTTATCAACATCGTTATGTTTTGACAAGTAAAGGTTAGGACAATACTCGTAATGTCGCATCTCAACGAAAATCAAATGTTTAAGTTTACCTTTTTGCCATGTACCGAGCACAAATGCGGTCTTCTGCTTACATGACGTATTCCTTATGAAAATAACCAAATTTTTATTGTACCACTTTGTTCGTCTTGGGGATTGAAGTCACTCAGCTGGGAGACATGTCACCTCCCATTATGTCAACTAGTCACATCATTTGCAACCAGAAGACATGCACAGCAAAGCAGTTCTTACAAAATAATGTAGAAATTAATATTTTTTGTTATTTCCAGGCGGCAGAATAGACCATGCTCACCACGACAGCCTCGCCCACTTGGCCCTAGACGAGACGGTGGAGTACGCCAAGGCAGTAAAGAAAGCCAAGGCGTTAACAAACGAGGAAGACACTTTAATAGTCGTTAGCTCCGACCATGCTCATACTATGACCGTGGCCGGGTACCCTTCGAGAGGCAACGATATACTGGGAACCGTGGACACCGCTACAGGACTGGATGGGAAACCTTACACTACAATAAGCTACGCCAATGGAAAAGCACATTCTATTGGTGCAGACGGTACGAGGGTTGACGTTACTCTGCAAAATGAATTCACAGCGCGTAAGTTATATTATATTTTATTTATATACAACATGTAACCTTATTAACGCAAGATCTTGTATATTCAATTACAGTATTGAATTTAAAGCATAATACAATTCCCAAAACTGTTATTTTTGAAGCTATTTTTATTAAGAAAATCCAAAATGTTGACCCAAGCATTAGTGAACATGAATTAAGATTGAATTTTTTTTTGTTCAATCAGCGGTGTGGCAACATATAAGTTTCTTTTTTGTAATACCCGTCAATTATGTCCATCTATTTATAGGACTTGCGATTATTTTGTTATACGTTGTATACGATACAAACGTAACTCAAAGAATTGTATTATTATTTCCTGTTTTTAACCGACTTCAAAAAGGAGGAGGTTCTCAATTCGGATGTTTATATGTTTTTTTTTTTTTTTATGTGTGTTCGGCCATAACTCCGTCATACATAGACGGATTTCCAAAATTCTTTTTTTGTTCGAAAGGGGTTTATTCCGAAATGGTCCCATATAATTTTCATATACCTAGATCTGATGATGAGTTCGGGAGACAGACACCGGACCTCTCTAAAAAATGACAGGAAATCAACCGCGATTTCTGCTATCGCATAAATATGCATTGTTTGTTTGGAATTAGTGCAGGGTGAATACCACAACTAAAAATTTAAAAATAAAAACTTTTTTACAAAAAAAAACAACCGACTTCCTTAAAACACTACAAAGTGAAAAATAACTTTAATTTCGGAAGTCGGTGGCAAAAAAACCATACATACAGATCCTAAGACACCGACTACCGAAATTAAAGTTATTTTTCACTTTGTAGTGTTTTAAGGAAGTCGATTGTTTTTTTTTTGTAAAAAAGTTTTTATATTGTTATCAGTTGATGGTCGATGGTTAGGCCTAGAATTGAAATATGAAATTCATTTGCCGTGTCCTAATCAAAAGCGATTGTTGCGCTCGTTTATATGAATATGACAGAGTAGTGCGATTAATCAGATCGTGTGGGTATGTCATAATTAATGTTTTCCTTTCTTTTAGGACACAGGGACACTCTCGTTTGTCTCGAGAACACTCAACACAATGCAACATCGTGCAGATATTAAAATAGCTACCTATTATTTTTGCAGGTGACCTAAACTACGCGTACCCGAGTCTGGTGCCTTTGGATTCGGAGACCCATGGTGGAGAGGACGTTGCTGTTTTTGCGTCAGGACCCTGGCAACATCTGTTCACTGCCAGCTACGAACAAAACGTGGTGCCGCACCTCATGGCTTTCGCCATGTGCATAACGGATAACCAGCACGAGAACTGCGCACCAGCAGAGCAAAGACAGACATCCAGTGGCGTCACCCTACAACCCAGCATCACTGTGCTGGCAATCCTATCTGTGATATTTAGTTTAAGATTACGTTTTTAGGTACAAATACTTAATTTTTTAATTGTTAATAGTGCGAATTTTGAATTATTGACTCTGCTCCGTTTGTGAGGTGCACTGGTGATGCAGTTTTAATTATAACTACTGAGCTAATAATTAGGGAAGACAATCAGAAACCTCACGTAGAGCCCATCAACTATCCCCCTGAACCATCTTTAGGTTTTGTACAATAAAAATAAATATTTGGTGGTGAAAGGTACTTACAAGCATAAAGAAACTATATCTGATATATCGCACACTTAGATCTAAAGTAAGACAACTCAAAATTGTGAATTTTGAGTTATCATTGTATTCATATGCTCGATAACCCTACGCAGCTATCCAACTTAACGGGTTCAATAAAATCTTGAAAGATTCGTCACTAGATGGCATTAGTCTTCTTTTGTTGAATCAACGCATGTCACCCCTCGCACCTAAACAAATGAATACAACGATCACTCAAAATTCACAATTTTTGAGTTGTCTTACTTTAGATCTAGGTGTGGGATATACAGGGGTTGCTATGTACTATGCCAGAAGACATTCGTTCAAATTAGGCTGAGATTCAGTTCTTTTACTTTTTGTGAGCCATAATTACATAAGTAAGATAGTCCCCCAAAACCCTTCACCGCTTCCTAGTAGTTTAGCTGGGAATAAGTGCAACAAACTTCCCAGGAGCTCAGGTTCGAAGAACTTGATTGCAAACAATAGAATACAAAGTAATTAACGTAACAAAACACAGAATCACAAACAACTATATAATACATACTGGTTTTTAAAACAATGTCGGCAAAAAAAAAAAAATTGTAACTAGGAAACAAAATATGAAAATTACGAATTTATTGGAATAATTAACTTTATGAGTGGAGTGGTAAATAGCAAAAGCTAGCTTTCCAAAAGACTAGAAGATTGAAACTTCATCAAATCATATGTCATTAATTTGTTACAAACAATTTGTCGACGCAATCACGTTCATGTTCGGTGAATAAAACGAACGCAACGATCACATAATTGCGTTGGTTAGGCCGCGGCCTCAATTTTCATTCTTCTGAAAATTCTAGGAATTGTAATGCATATACGTAATATTAAATAATTAATGGCTGTTTATGAATTAAATTCATAAAATGTCCTATGAGCTGTGAACCGTGTTTATTAAATATTAACAATGTTGTACTTGTACATATATTAGATTTTTAAGAAGTTGTTAAATAGAATAAGAAGATATTTCAGTATTTTTATGAGTAAATTTAAAAAAAGTACAATATATTCTTGTGGTATTATTTTTTATTATGCGATTCCGTCATAATTTAAGTATTGTAGCGTTAACCCGTTACGGTTGAACATTTTTGAGACAATTCACCAAACATTTTTGGTTGAATTTTAAATATGGATTCTAGAAAAATGGTATGTCAAATACGCTCACTGCAGATTTGGTAGCCATACATGGTGGTAAAATTTTATTTGGAACTACTACTACAAAATGTTGTGCTTTTCGTTATCTGTAGCATTTTATTAACATACCCTAGCTATAGAAAGCTGTCTCGGCTATAGAAAGCTATGGCAAGGGTTTTTTTGTACAAAACTTGGTACATACGTGGGACACTCAAAAAGTTTTGCTAAAATAAAACGAAATGTTCTATAGGTAAATATTTTTTTTAAATCTTTTCAAAATACTCTCCACTAGCCTCTATACAAAGTTTCATGCGTCTAAACCAGTTTTTGAAACACTTTTTCCAGCCTGCTCGAACGCTGCCAGCACATTTTCCGGCGACAAAAATTGTATCCCTTTGAGCTGATTTTTAATTCTTGGGAATAAAAAGAAGTCACACGGTGCTAGGTGACCCGGATGTTTGACCGGTGTGCTGTCCAAGAAGTCCCTCGTTTTGAGCGCGGTGTGCGTGGGCGCGTTGTCGTGGTGGAGCAGTAGCCCGCGGAGGCCTGTGTTTGGTCGCTTGTTGCTCACAACAGAGAAAACTACTGCCAAGCAGTTGGTAGTAAGTATACTATTCAGCGTTGATGCTTCTTTGGTTCCGTAAAGGGATTGACACCAAATAGCCAGTCAAATGGAAAAAGCTCGCGATCAAAATCTTCCCCCGCTTCTAGATCGCTTCACTTTGGTAGGCGGCGCGTTTTGAAACACCCAAACCGTCGACTGGCGCTTCGTTTCTGGATCGTATTGATAAATCCAGGACTTATCACCTGTAATAATGCCGTAAACACGCCGAGACGAGCCTGCTTCATTATCATATCACGGCACCATTCCACCCGGGCTTGCTTCTGAGCATCGGTGAGGTTGTGCGGCACCCAGCGTGAAACTATCCTCCGCACGCGAAGATGCACGTGTAGAATCTCGTTAAGGCTTCCCGATCCAATCTGCAGTATGTGTTGAATCTCCTGATACGTAATTCGCCTATTGTCTTGGATTAAATTTTCACTGCTAGCACGTTTTCCTCCGTAACAGCCGTCAAAGGGCGACCACTTCTTTTTTCATCCCCCAAAGTTAGTCGACCACGTTTGAATTCGTTATACCAACAATACACAGTTGCCTTGGAAGGGCCTCCATCCATGAATGCAATTTGAAGTCTATCGTATGATTCGTCCGGTTTCAGGCGACACTTGAAATCGTAAAAAATCATAGCGCGAAAATGTTCCCGGTGCAAATCCATTTTCCAATGAGACACGATAATTTAATTAGCTCGCAAAAAATGTGGAGGGAAATTTTGAAATTGGAACTTATCTATTTTACTTAGAAATAATCATTATTTTTATAATAGTTTATAACTGGTCAATCCCTCATACAAAAAACTTTATTTCTCAATGCTTTCTGAGTGGCCTGGTATTATGTAAAAATTTTCTCTTCGTGGTTTTATTTGATCTACTTTTGATTCTTGCTCGCTTTATCAATGATTATGCTTGTATGTTTAGTCTGAACTTTCTGCTTATTTTTCTTTAGACGTTGAATTTTTAATGCAAACCACATTTTGGCTCCTCTGATGGGCGAGAAACTACGTGGTAAGCTATGTCGGATCAGTTTTGTTGTAATCGCTTAGAAGACCCGTTGTAGAAACTGCTATCTCTATATTTCAACACCCTTTTTATTAAGTGGGAAATCATTAACTGACTTTGCCCACTCATTCTGCGTTGAGCGGGAGGGCATGTCAGATTTTTACTGATTAAAACCCACCCGTGTTCCTTCAGTTGCCTTTACCACGATAACTCGTTAGAACAAATCCGTGACCCTGGAAGGTACTTCAACACCCTAATTTTTAAGTATAATAACCCTTTTCAAAATTACATTTTATTGAACCTTGCAATCATATACATATGTTGTGTACCAAAATATATTACGTAACACATGACTAACTTGTTTTTTAAATCTTATATTTAAATTCAAATCTGCAGTTATTCATGGTTATTTATATTTTAATATATTTGGTGTTTTTACATAGGTACATGTGATAGTAAAGTGTTTGTTCTGTATTGATGGATGCGGGATTGTTGCAACAATAACACAGATGAACTGAGAAGACACGTTTATAGCATTTTAAAAAAGTAGCAATTTAGCCGCGTGCGCTATCGCGCCCGTTTTTCTAATTATTATTAGAAAAACGGGCGCGCGCATTGATTCTTGTTTGGTGGGAGACTAGCGGGGAGCTCATAGTGTGACAAGCATGTCAGGGTGTCCCGCCTCTTAACTAGTGATGCTACTTACTTAGATAGCTAAAACTTAGGTTATTAACCTTATTGTAAATCTATTGAGTGGGTCACTAACACTCCCCACCTAAATGCTATCATAGCACTCATCAACGAGAGTGATAGAAGCGACGCGTGCCGCGGAGCCGCACTCCGTCTAACTAGTCTGATACGACTGTCCTTACCTGGGAATTCCTCAGTGATACCCTAACTCTCCCCGCAATTAGTGGCCAAAAGGGAAGTCCTTTTGGCCACGAATTGCTGGGAGAGTTTGGGTCCCGAGGTCGCCCAGTGGCGGTGGCTGCTCTGTTTTCGCCTTGGTAGAAAGTAAGGTAAAATTTCCTTTACATGTCGGCCAATCGCTGACTTGTATGCCAATGCCTGCGTAATAGGTCGGAACTGTCAAACGTTTCGACTACAGGTAAATTTTACTACTTACCTAGCAGAAAGCAGTTGGGTTTGGGGGTGAGGGATTTCACGCCCTCTGGGTCTACCGAAACGTGCATCAAGAGACGAGTGTTCACTTTATGTTCTTTTTTCTCAGTTTCAATCCGAATGCCCACGTGCAGCAAGGCAAGCATCGTCTCAAACGGTGAGAGAGCAAGTAACTTACTATTTTTAACCGACTTCAAAAAAAGGAGGAGGTTGTCAATCGACTATTTTTTTAAATGTTTGTTACCTCATAACCTTGTATTGGATGATTCTTTTTATTTGAAAGTTGGTGCTTCCCGTGTGGTCCCATTTTAATTTGGATCCATTCGGACCATGGAATCCATGTGAAAACCATGTAAGTCTTAAATTTGCATTAAGTATTTGCGCGATAAATGAACGAATAACGTGATTAGATTAGTGCAGGGTATCTACCATAACTAAATAGTTACAAAAGTGGCAAAAAAAACCTTAAATACAGATCCTTGGACATCGACTTTCGAAATTAAAGTTATTTTTTCATTTTGTAGTGTTTTTTTTTTAGGAAGTCAGTTCTTATTTTTTTGTAAAAAGTTTTTTTAGATAACGCCTTACCATTGCTAATCGAGAAAATCCTCTGCAAACGACTTCTCTTGCACGTGTCAGCTGCTACTCTGCACGTTCCATTATCTACACACTTTAGCCGCTGCCAGGAAGACCTGTGCACTTGTCAATAAATTGAAAACAGTGGCTGACGCCCGTAGAAGGCGCAGCCAAGAATAAAATCGAACTGGGTCTAGAACCGGTGAATGAACTTAGCGTTTCCGAATAACAGCTGTTACCTTCTCTTCGATAATTTTCAGGTGGATGATATCCTTAGGCCATGACGCGTCACTGAAGAGCAAGTTGGATCAGCTAGCCTCTCAAAATACAAACTAGGATCGAAAGTTTCCTGTGTAACTAATTCAGCTACATTAAACTTCGTAGGAACATAATTATCTCTATTCTTCAATACGTGTAACTTTGTCAATTTCCCTAAGATAGTTGGCTTCGAACGCTTTATAAGTGCGCGTAATGTTACAAATCCAATGAAGAACTATAATGGAGTAGCACTAAAAGAATCGATGTACTGGAGTTAATTTGTGTTCCTTGCCAATATTGTTAGTTAGCCTTGCAGCTAACAATGCCGCTTGAAGGTCGTATCTAGGTTCTGTCAAAGGTATCACAGGCACCACTCTGCAAAAAAAAGCTTAACTCGTAATAAAAGATTCACATAAAACCCTGCGCTTCCCAGCGCCAATATGCGCTCAGGCGTATTTCCATTCTGTACATGGCCAAAACGCAACCATAGAAATCGACTCGCGTATACTTTGTAATGCAATTTTTAAATTTGTGATTACAATGTATTCACGAATTTTAGTATGTAGTAGTAGTAGTGTGTAGTAACAGTGTATAGTATGTAGTCTGTGTGTTTAGTATGTTGTAGTATGTAGTATCTTAGTATATAGTTTGTAACGTAGGCGCACGTGCATCTTTCCAATTTATACAAGGCCATAATTGGCCATAATTTGGTAGGACTTCTGATTGCCGGGATTCGATTTAAGGGGTGGTAGGGGGGGAGGGAGTGGCGAGGTGTAGAGCCTCTCCTGTGAAAGAAAAGTTTCGAAACTGTTTTGAACTGTTCCCTTTTTGTGTAATATTTTTTAAATATTCTAACCTAACTTTCGAATTTTCGTGTATCGTGCAAGCTTTTATATTTCTTGTAAGATTCCTGTGATCGAACTAATCTCATCCTTTTAGCATTTCTGCTACATTGGGAGAGGTTGGATCTTCTTCGAGGCATTCTTACAATAAAATAGTACTTACTACTTAACACACAGTTATTTAGTAAACACGTACTATCGTAAACAATCAAATTATTAATACTTACAGATTATTATACAGTCTAAAATTATCAAAGTTTAAGTAATAACTGTTAAGACGTGTAAACCAAACGTACTAACTTTATAAAACAAAAGAATTGCTAGAATAATTAATTACTAACCTGAGCTAATGAACTTATACTTAATAAAGAAAATCAAGAAACGAAATGCCTAACCTATACCAAATACTTATAATATTTATATACAAACCCTAAATACAAATTAAGATAAGTATACCAAATACTTATAATATTTATATACAAACCCTAAATACAAATTAAGATAAGTATACCAAATACTTATAATATTTATATACAAACCCTAAATACAAATTAAGATAAGTATACCAAATACTTATAATATTTATATACAAACCCTAAATACAAATTAAGATAAGTATACCAAAAATCAAGGAAAGAACCGCCTAATCTATACCAAATACTTACAATATTTATTTACAAAATTTTAAAGAAAATTAAGAAAAAGAACCTAACCTCCAAACTCTAAAATATAAATAAATGAAATATACAAACAGTCAGTATTCAAGTGAATCGCAATAATCGAATGCAGCTATTCGCCTATATTCTCCAGGATACGTGCGTTCACTACGAATAACTGAATCCTTATGGCAGCGGCGCGTTACTTTTTTTTTTGGACAATGACTTCTCGTAGTTAACCTAAAGGTTTTTACTACTTAACCGGGCTTTCCCTGCAAATAACCTTAAACGTTAATCTAAGGCCTCCGGCCAGGGCTTACAAACTAAAGAAAAAACTACAAACTAAGCGACTAAGACCTAAGGGCACCCCCGGTGGGGTTCGGACCTCGGCTTAGGGAGTCACTGGTAGGGGTCAGCAAGGGATGGGCAGGATCTGAGTGGTACAGCGGCGCGGCTCTCAGTGCGCTTTATATAGAGCTACGGACGCGCAGGCGCGTGGCGTGTACGTACTCTGATAAAATACGAATACCTTAAGAAATGTTCGCCGTGATTCTTTAAATTGACATAACTTTTTTATTTATAAACCTATTAACATGAAATAAACACTAAATGTTAAGTGAAGCTTACTACAATATATTAAAGAAACAAAAAAAGAAAGAAAATACATTTATTTAGCACAGTTGAAAGGCACATAACAGTTAATACAGCAGGCAAGAGTAAAAAATAAAATAAAAAAGTGTTAGGTGAGATGTCAGGAACTAGCATTATAGTGTGCAGTGTGTTTATTAGTGAAAACCGCATCTAAATCGAATAAGCCGTTTCTGATATTAGCGTGCACAAACACACAGACAAACAGACAAACCGACAAACAGACAAAAAAAAATTACAATTTCGGGTTCGGCATCGATATAATAACAACCCCTGCTACTTTTTTTATATATTTCCATTGTACAGACACCACTTTTCTACAATTTTATTATACGTATAGATGTGTATAATAAGTGGTGTGTAAAAGCCATACTTGTTTATATTAAAAAACATTCCTTTAATCTTTACATTATTCTTAAAGCTTAACCTAGATTATGTACTTATGAAGTGATCTAGTCGATTACTGCATAACATAACAAAGACAATGAAGTAATTTACAATGTTTCAGAAGACATTATTTTAATTTTAACTTGTTTTAATGAATGTATGTACCTAACTACAATTTTGCTATTTTAATTAGGTACGTGGTTTTATTATTAGGTGGGTTTTAGACAGTAAAAGTCTGACACGCCCGTCCGCTCCACCCCGTGAGATTATTTTCGGTATCTACGAGGGGAAAAGTTTCGGACAAAAGCAAGTGTAATTATAAAACGAAACTCATCTATTTATGATACACGTAAGCACCATATACATAACGTAAAAGATATGTAACGCACCACAAAACTTCCTAGAAATCGATGTTATAATATTTATTTTTTACTTTCACTGGGCAGCACATGTCTGTCGCATGTGTGATGACAAATGGGCTACAAGAACGACAAATTGGTACCTACCCAATATGTCATTCTCTTTGTTTCCTGTTGCCTATCATTCAATGCTGACGAGCGATATCGCTAAGCCATGCGCTTTTTAGGGTTCCGCTGCCAAATGGCAAAAAACGGAACCCTTATAGATTCGTCATGTCTGTCTGTCTGTCTGTCCGAGTATGTCACAGCCACTTTTTTCCGAAACTATAAGAGCTATGCTGTTGAAACTTGGTAAGTAGATGTATGATGTATTCTGTGAACCGCATTAAGATTTTTACACAAAAATAGAAAAAAAAACAATAATATTTGGGGTTCCCCATAGAACTGAAACACAAATTTTTTTTTTTCATCAAACCCATACGTGTGGGGTATTATGGATAGGTCTTCGAAAATGTTATTGAGGTTTCTAATATAATTTTTTTCTAAACTGAATAGTTTGCGCGAGAGACACTTCCAAAGTGGTAAAATGTGTCCCCCCCCCCCGTAACTTCTAAAATAAGGGAATGATAAAACTAAAAAAAATATATGATGTACATTACCATGTAAACTTCCACCGAAAATTGGTTTGAACGAGATCTAGTAAGTAGTTTTTTTTTTACTATGTCATAAATCGTAAACCACAATTTACCTTTCATTCAGTCAACTCAAATATATAAAAAAAACATTTAATTTCATAAATATAAACCTTATGCATAAACCGTGAATACCTGCAGGTTTGTACGGAACCCTCGGTGCGCGAGTCCGACTCGCACTTGGCCGGTTTTTTTACCAACTGCGCCAGATGGAGCGTTATGTATATTTCTTTGTCACGCTCTGTAGCCTAAACAGCTTAGTGGATTTTAGCTTTAAGAGGCTCGTCAGAACACTAAAATTTTATTTATTTGTATGTAGTAAATCAATCAATCAATCAAAATATATTTATTTCACATAAACCAACATAGTGAAACGTCAGAAGCTAGGTGCACGGTTCCAAATAGTTGATGCAAGTATGTATGTAAACATATATTATATTTAAGAAGATGTTATTTTGATATCAAAAACAGTGGTAGGTAGGTCGCATTTTCGGTCTACGTTATAATTGTATGTGGTTCCCTTCGGGTCATTGTTTTGTGTCGTTTTGTACGTTTCGTTTTTTTGGTTAACTTTCCGTCACTCAATTAACAATATTGATTGTTTTTGATGATTGCAAAATATTCCTTTCTTCGAGCCTGAAGCATTTCTTCTCGCATTATTTGCCACTCCCTTCGCGTGTTGGTATCTAGGAACTCTGAAACATACAACCAGGTACCCTGCAGGTATTGACTATTACTGATTGTTTACTTAGCCATTCTTTTGCTAATTAATTCGATGACAAGTGGCCTAGAATTGTTGTTGTTGTATCTTCCCACTCTGTATGTCTCTTCTATATAACCTGTCAGGTCTGTGTTCATCGTGTTGCAGAAAAGTTGGTAATATTCGGTAAGTCAGTAGAGATCCATTTTCTTTGTGTTTGATTCAGTGCAAGTCGCGGTTAGGGTATCAATTCTGGTTTTTATTCCTGGAATTTATTTTTTTAGCTTCTCATTTTCTTGAGTGAGGTTCTTAATTATTAAGTTTACTTTCTCTATTTCGTCCTTTCTTAGTTCATTCTGTTTATTTAGGGTGTCTGTTTATGTTGGAAATCTACCTTTAATTTAGTGATGGCTTTGTTTATCTCGGTTTGGATTGTATTTTTAATTTCACTTACAGTGGATTTATTGCTTTCCTTAAGGTATTACATTTTCACTTAGATCTTGTAGCATTAGTTTGGTTTGATTGGCTGTTTCCTTTTCCTCTGTGTTCAATGTGTCGCCTAGTATAGTTAGGTCTTCAGAGTTAAAAGTGCAGTTGTTTGTGTTTGAGTTGGTGATAATACTTATTTCCGGAGGTGATTTTCTTGGTTGCTCACGGTCTGTTGGCGTGTAGGGGTATTACCGACTTTAAGGGTTTTGCAGTTTGACATTGCCATTTATTTTTATGCTGAAGAGTCATCAATTTTGTAAAATGATGGCTTGACACATTAGCACATTTTAAAACATATGTGTTTTTGCATTGCGCACATGTAAGCTTTTCTACTTCAGTTATTTTCTGATAACATCCCGCACATTCAGAAGCCATTTGTGTTTATTTTTACGACTAGTGGCGCCCTCTAGTAGTGGACTGTATAAGTTGGTAGTGATGTATTGACGTTTGGTGTTCGTTTCTCTTTTAAACAGTAGATGGTGTTGTATTCCGGAAAGCAAGTTCTCAGTTTGAAATTAGTTTCTCTAGTCTGAGATAGATGGCACTGTTTGTAAAATCAAATGGCTATGCAATCAATTTTGTTTGCAATAAGTTTGTGTAATAATTATAGGAAGACGAGATGGATTTTGTTATTCGTGGTTTTCCTACCTTTCTTGAAGTTTGTAATTCTGATCGTTTTATGCTTTTTACTGCTGGAACTTTACTGTTTGTTGTCGTGTTTGTGAAACAATTTGAATTTGAACGTAAACGTCGTTATGAGGTAGGTATTTATCATTGTTCACCCTTTGAGTTTTAGTAATTTCACTGGTACTTTAATTTTATTCACTGTATGTCCTCTTTAGCTTGAAACTTAATCACTTTTTGATATGATTTAATCACAATAACAATTTTATAGGATTTCTAAGTACCGAGCTAATGTTTGCTTGCGCACAGTAGCGACCTCACTCTCCCAGTTACTCAAGGGCCTGGATAACGACTAGGGTTGCCACCTTTTTTTCTTGCAATTAAAGTACATTGGTTAATATAGGTAAGAAAAAAAAGTACATAGAATAAAAATAAAATAAGATTTATTTTTCTTTATTATTATGTTTAAAAACATATTTTTTGTTGCTTTTTGCAGTTTGTATCAAATCAGTATCTTTACTAAACAATTGCACAGCATCTGTACAGTCTATATTTAAATATTAAAGTAAATAAGTAATTAATTTTCTCTCAAATTTCGAGACGTTTTGTTTCTTTCGTCTCGCCATTTGCTATTCATCACAGAAAAAACTTTTTCTGTGAATGCTGACGTGGCGGGATTAGACAATGAAAATGAAATTACTATAAACAAGTTTAAAAAATTCTCATCACTTTTATTAAATAGTTTGCAGCCCTTTTAGTGCAGTTGATAGTTCTGCAAACCCTCTTTCGAAATAAAGTATTTTCGTGTACTTTATTGTTCTCATAAAATTATAAAGTACAATTATGGAAATAACGTATAATACATTATTATAAAGTACAGGTGGCAACCCTAATAACGACTGAGACTTCAATCTCTTTACCGCAAAATAAAGGGAGATTATAACGCTAACCTGATATTGGAAAGAAGTTCAGACCCAAAATGTTTTAGAAATCTATCGAAATCGTAAGTAGAACCTCAAAAAATTACAATCAAAATACAGAATTACCGCACAGCTGTCAAACCATTAAGTCTTCGTTAACTACAGTAACCACTTTGCCTCGGTAGGGAATTATTGTTCGATAAAATACTCTCTAAAATATCAAAAACAAGAATCAGTATTTAAATATCTACTACCTTCAGAACATGTTAGAGCACACGGTTTTCCTTTACCCTTTCCTTTAATATGAAATAAGGCATATAATCACCCAGCTAAAAGATGTCAGTTCACCAGACCCACCCAAGTAGCACAAAACTGCTGGTTAACAGCATTTTAACAGTGCACAGTGAATGCATTAGTTGCTGAATAATAGCGTAGACAGCGCATCCTCAGATGATATAACTCTAATTTGGGCACAAATTATTCAGCACATAACTGAGTAAGAGTTCCAATTGATAATAATTGCATTATAATAACATTATAGTAGCATTTATGTGTGTAACAGTCACCTCAAGAGCTGAATATTGCCTGATTAACAAGGCACGTGTGACTTACTATACAGCAAGGAAGACGAATGTGTACATTGTGTGTACTTTTAAACAGCTAAAATGACACACTGAGCGAAATTGTGGAATGCAATAACTCAATATTATTTATTTTTCTTTAATATGAACTGTCAAATTGTAAAACATGAAGTGTATCGTTGTGTGCAAGATCTCAGGAGCCATTGTGAAAATAAACATAAAATTTAAGGTAAGTTAAACTTCGATTTCCTGCTATTATAATATTTCAAATCTTATTGGGAAGGTAACTTTACTGTCAAATACCATACATATTTAGTTCAAAATTTTCACGCGCCTTCGGAATACCACTAAATACTAAAAGAAAAGTAACAAAAATTGAATGAATATAAAATAAACTTGTTTGTTTTAATACAAAGAAAACAAAAAAAAAAACTGTTTTCGTGTTATTAATTTGTAATCCAAATTAATTACGATTTTTATATTCGAAACAAAAAATTAAAGATAAAATTTTATAATAATACACAGTAACGCAGTGAATATGGCGGATGGCAAGTGAACAGTTTTAATGTTAATATAATGCTAAGGTCTGTACGGGTGTTCACATGTGGCCTTTAATTCAGCAAAGAGTAAAATAGTTTGGCACTTGTGGAATACAAATCAGACATGGATCGATTAGGAGAGTTATATTGGTTCACATTTGCATCAGTTACCTTGATAACTACCTTTATGGATCCAAGCTTTTAGGGTTCCGCCGTGGTTCGTTTAAAGCCATTTTGTTCCTTTTTTCAGTTGTTATTCGACGATTAGTATTTAATTAAAATTGTAATTTAAGTAGCTGATATTATAATTTAGTTATGGGTATGTATAATACATAAGTTATTGATTTATTCAATATGCGACGAAATACCTATAACTTAGTAGATACCTATCTAAAAATAATGTATTCTTCTGGCCTAATAATAATTAATTACTTCCATATGAAATTGAAATTGACATGCCATACGCACAGTATTTATGCGATGCGAAAAGTATTTTTTATGAAACATTTCGCTTGATCTGCAACATGGTGCATGCAACGCTATCGTTCACACGCCCGGCGCCGGAGCGGCGCGCGGCGCGGTGACGACGTCATGTCGCATTATTTGTTTACATAGATCATCAGTTTATCGCTAAATCGCAACTGGGTTGGTCGTTCGTATTCTACGATAGATGAACAATATCATTTCAATTTAGGGTTGCGAATAAAAGTAAATAAGTTGCGATCGACTTAATTCCTGCTATTTTGGTAGGTAGAAAAGTGGGTCCTCTGTGTTTGTGTCTGTAGATGTTTTGTATATAATTATTATGTTACGTTATGTTTAGGTATTTAATATGTTATTATATCTTGTGGTTTTTTTTCCTCAAAAACTGTATAGGTAGTGTTGTCATTTTAAGGAACTGATACTTCTATTATAATAAATATATTTCTCTTGTTTTTTACAGAACAAGCTTTTCAAAATAGTTCAGACTATAGAGACCGATGTTGTCGATCTAACAGTCGTTCCTGCATCGTGGAAAACTAAGGAAATTCTATGGTGGCCACCGAGAAGTACTTTTATACTCCTTGAAATTATAAAAAGATGAAAATTCAAGGCCTGGACCAGGGTGGTACACCGTAAATTGTTCTTTAAAAAGGGAAAATTAAATAAACATAAAGAACATTACGTTGTTTTTTTAGATGCTAGCTGTACTGGTATTTCCTAACTGACTACCTCTGACAATAATTGTCGAAATCTGGAATCTTAAAAATTCTCGAAATTAATTTATGTATTATAATTAAAAAAATCTTGGATTTCTCTTAATAAATGTTCTTCATTTTTAAGAAAGTACGAGAAACATACCAATATTAATTTTGTGGCAACCATATTAGTCCCGAAAATGTGTAGGTTATAAGAAGATTTTTGTAGCAGAGAGTACCTACCTACTCAGCCTAATGTCACCAATCACACTGATCTCTATTTATAAAGGCTTTTTTGTATTGTTTTGTCAATATGTCCAATTATTATTTATTGTTACTTTAATTTAAATCCGACGTAAATTTGACATTTGCTTTTATTTCAACTAAGTGACATATATTTTTAGTTTGTTAATAACATTTTATTGTTTTCTGCTGCAGCATTGTTACGTTTATCTTAATTTTTGTAATATGGGTTATGTCTGAAATAAATTGATTTCATTTTATTTATTTTTTTATAAATATAACATACGGAACCCGTCGCGTCCAATGTTCCATTCGCGCATGCCGACACTTCGATGCATGCTGTTATTCGAGGGTATGGTAACAACTGACTAATAGGGGAAAAGTGAACCTGTATGCAGCATAAAGCATTAAATTTTTGTTAAATAAGTTCACAAAGTAACTGATTACATTATAGTGGGTTACATGTTCTCTCTTAAAATGCAACGGTTGTATAGTACACGTGTGGGCTATTATTCAGAAAACTTACAGCTGATAGGGTACTGCACTACTAAGCGCTGAATAACAGTGACTTTTTTTTCTAAACAGCTGTTACACCCCGGGTGAATACTAATAACTCTATGTAAATGCTCAAAGTGCTGTGGGCCTTATGTGACAATTTATAATGCAGTTCTGTGCTACTTGGACTCGCTAACTGTCCCTCTTATTCAGAAAACTCTCAATTCCAGCTGTAAAGCTATAACGGTAACGTTAATTTTCGACCTGACCTTAAAGACAAGGTCATGCCCTGAATTTCGAAAATTAACAACGTGTATAACAGCGGCACTAAAAAAGAAAACCCGCAAAACTATAGGTCCATTGTTCTGCTTAAAACAATGTACTGGAAAAAGTTGTTAACTTTCTAGAAAAATTGCGATTGGTCTCAATCAAACAGTTTTCAATAACTTACTCTCACATAACACTGAAAAAATGAAATACATCGTCGTATCTAAAACCATAACCTCTAATAACTCTACTCACCTCGAAACACACACACACACACACACACACACACGCACAGACACGGACACCATGTACACTCCGCTCCCTCACGGACACCACTCACACTCACGGACACCACTCACACTCACGGACACTACGCACACTCATACACACCACCCACTGTCACACGCACACACCACGCATACTCACACACACCACCCACACACGCACACACACTCACACACACACACGCACACTCCGCACACTCAAACACACCACGCACACTCACGGACACCACGCACACTCACACACACCACGCATACTCACACTCACACACACCACGCACACTCACACACCACACAACCAAACACACACACACACCACGCACACTCACACACCACACAACCAAACACACACACACACACCCTCAGTCACGGACACCACACACACTCCGCACACTCACGGACACCACGCACACTCACACACACATACCACACACACCCTCACACACACTCACACACACACACACACACACACTACTGACAATATACACCTGCCGTCCTTTGTCAGCCACAAAACCATCAAACTGAACATTTGTAAGGTCGTCGGTAAAATATCTGGGTTTCACTATTAACGCGAGGCTTTCATTCTCGCAGCTTTGGCTGGTACTACAGTTGAAACTTTTGCTCACAACAGTTGCTCATTTAAGCATACATAACCAAACTGTATTTTTCTTAAAGTAATTTTATTGGTTCTAATTTTAAACTTTGAAAGCCCAGTTGTTTCCTGTTGCTTATCGTTCAACGCTGACGAGCGATAGCACGAAGCCAAGCTTTCTTTTGATGACTACTTGGTGACGTCACCGGCGCGCGCGCCGCTTCCTGTACTAACAACGCCCGTCGACCAATAGGGAGATAGTACAGGCCCGCGCCACAGCCACGCCCCGTTCGTGGCCAACCAGGCAACGGAATTTTTATATAGCGATGTAGATATAAATATAACTATGGAACACAGAATGAATGGAAAATTATTAATTGTCGAGCAGTGTCAAGATGTTGTTTTATGATTTATGTACTCGTATGTACGGTGTTGTCATTGTCTGTGTTTTGGTGTTGTTGTTGATTTGAGTATTGCCGGACGTAAAGAATAGCACCACCATGTTCTGTGGCTATCGTAGAAGGCGACATAGAGACTTACTAGAGAATACGCAGCAGCGTTCTTTGTGCATTTTACCACCGTACTGCGATCGCCAACCCGCCTGCCAAGCGTGGCTATTATGGCAACCCCCTTCGGGGGAGGCCGACAGGCCCAGCAGTGGACGTTTTATTACTGAAACGATGATGATGATATGGATGATGATGGTAAAAGAAAGAGCATACTTTGTAGGAGGGCAAATTTTTTAAGTTTTACTATGATATCTACAAACTCTGATAAAATGTTATCACCTAAAGTTATTTATTGAGACCAACGCGATAATGCCGCCAGTCTCTTGGGCACATTACTAATCGACAGCGATGCGGATGAATTTTTCGACGCCATATTTTAATTTGTAAATAGTTTTACTTAATTTAGGTACTAATTTTGTTTTTTAAATAACTTAAATCTTAACAGTTTCATATTATTAGGTAAAATAAAGTGCTATTCTGATTCAATAAAAAATAGTCTTAAGAACATGTTACGAAGTTAGGCAGTTGCTCCTTGTAAAATACTGGTTTTCAGTTGCAGCCGATTAGATTGTAAGACAACTCCACCATAGTTGGGAACAAGCTAGGAAAAGTGGTCATAGTTATAGTACAAATAAGTTTTATTTTGAATAAATAACTGTAAGGCGGTTTTTGTAACACTAAGAAGCTAGGTACCAATTGTAAAACTGCAAAATATTTTGACAAGTTGACACTGATAGTTTTATTTTGTTTGTTTATGGATGAAAAGGATATTATGACCATATACTTTCCTTCTCTTTCGCTCGGTTGCTATATTATGTAAAGTAAATACGACGACCAACCAAACCAACGAGCGATTACTACATATTGTAAGCCACGCCTTCTTCACTCAGCATTCAAAGTTATATATAACCACAGACCGCGTGTTCCACGAGCGAAATACGGATGCATGATCAAATTCTATGAACTTTTTATAGAAATCTATACTAATATTATAAAGCTCAAGAGTTTGTTTGTTTGTTTGAACGCGGTATTCTCAGGAACTACTGGTCCGAATTGAAAAAATATTTTTGTTTTAGGGAGCCTATTTATTGAGAAAGGCTATATAACATCACGCTACAATCAAACGGATCGGAGCAGCAACTAAAAATGGACGAAAACTGGCAGGCAATTCGATGCGACGGGAAGGGTCAGGGGAGCAAACATTTGACGCGGTTGAAGTCGCGGGCAGAAGTCAGTTTGTATAAAACATTATGTGGTTTGGTTAGTACATCGCTGGAGACAGGTAACGTCTACTTAAATGTCTTTATCATCCTGAACCTATAAATGTTTCACTGCTGTGACACTGACACCTCGCTGTGAGAGGTAGCGGAGCGGAAATCCACGACGCAGGCCCCGTGCGGGTTAGTGGATAACAAATTTCTTTGATTTTTTAGGTTTCTAGAACATAGAATATCTTTCCTTCACCGTTTTGTGAGTGGTGGTTATGTATAATATGTAAGAAAAAATCTACACCTTGTTAATAAAATAAGCGATAGACATAATTTTAATACTACACATAAAGATAGATCAAGCATTTTTTAGATTAGCAAAAGTACATACCTACGTCTTTTATGGGGTACTGTGTTAAATGCTACAACAAAATTCCTTCTCATATATTGCAATTAAATGAAAGGAGGTTTAAAAGTCATATTAAAAGTACACTTTGTAAACGAGCTTATTTCAAATTAGAGGATTACATCCAAGATAAGAATGCTTAGAAACATGCTGGTCTTGCTCCATAGGACAGTCTTAGAGTTTATCAAACTGGTTGCTAACTTAATTGTATAGTTTAAATTTATTTTTTCCTCTATGACACTGATTTACATTCTATGATTACTATAACTCATACACTGACTTTTAACTTGTAAAAATATTAGGAAATTCGTATTCTTGTCTTTGCATATTTTATAAGTATGTGAGCATCATGTATCTATCATAGAATTAATGTATCTCTCATTGCGTCATTTTCAATTCTTTTACCTGTTGTGGTTTGGTAATTTTATCTTAGGTGCATCTTTTTCACATATAATTATATAAATATTGTATACAAATATTGAAAAACATTTTAAAAGAATAACGGTGGAGTTTCTTGCCCATTCTTCTCCATACGAATCTATATTTTGGAAGGGGCAACTAGAATCAATTCTATTTTCATGTAAATTTGGGCCTAATTAAAATAAATGCTTTGAATTTGACGCACAAAGTAATTCGCAGCCGCAGCCGTAGTTATGCATGGATGTGACCACGGAATAGATAGATGTGACGCATTCTTTCCCTTACCTTATTTTTATGTTTGTGTACCTCTGCTCTTTCTGTTCGTCATGTTTGCCGCAAATAAACGTATTTTCATTCTTTTTCTTTTTTTCTTTCAGCCGTTACCACTGGGCTACTACTGTACACCTAACGTGAGTTGGCTCTGGGCACAGGCAACTAAAGGAACACGGGTAGTTTTAGTCAGTAAAAGTCTGACACGCCGTACCACTCCACCCAGAGTGGGAGAAGTTATTTGATGACTTTCCACCCCAAAAAAGAGAGAAACTGTACGAAAAGTGACTGCTATTATTACTATTCTTGAAGTATCCTTACGGCTGGATGGATTTTAATTCGAGAGGTGTCTATGGGCGCATTTGGGTCAAGTAATGGTTAACGGGGAGATTTTGCCTTTTATATTTTTTTTTTTGTAATTGTAATTATGGATTTTAAAAGACATTTAAAAGTCTTGAAAAAAAAGAACTATGAACATTTAGGGAACCAATTTAAGGCGCGGTGTTACCTCAATATTCACAAAACACTGGTGTCTTTGACAATCGAGTATGACGTAACGCAATGAAAATATACGACACAAAAAATACAGTGGACAGAGAAGGGTTTAAAGAAAAATTCTAACCGAATAGAATAGTGAAAAATTGTTTGATATTCCCAATAAAAATTGTTTCACAAAAAAAACTTTGACGTCGAACATCTCTGTATTTTCAGCGATAACAACATTTTTTTTTAAAGAGTTCAATAGAATAAACATTACTTTAAAACTTTAACCAGACAATTATTTAATTTAATGTGTGTAGTCCGAATAATCTAAATAAAACCCGTAAAATAAATGCCAATTCGCAGCTTAGTCACATCGTCATCCAAATATTTATTCAATTTTCAACCTTATTTGTTGGAGCTGTAGCATGTAGTTGTAGCATTTAAAATCGTAGTCAGTCCGCGCCTTAAAAGGCAAATGATAAGACGATTCGCGCGTGGCTGGTCATTATTTCAACCAAACCTGACTCGTTTGGTCGGGTTGCCCTAGCTTAGTTAGTGCGACCAATTTGGCTTGCAAGTGGTTGTTCACAGATCCAACCAAAACTTGACCCGTTACTGCGACCAATTCGGCTCGTGAGTGTTTGCTTGGTCTCAGCTCCAACCTCATCCAGGCCGATTGACCGATGTGCTTCTCGCGACCAAATGTGATAAAACACCAGAAAAAGAGGTTCATTTTTTTTTTAACTGCTTTAATAATGGCGCAACAATTTTTTGACGTTACTTACTTTAAAAATGTTTATAATAAGAATGTCAATAAGTTTTTAGAGGATTAGTTAATATTTCTCATTGAAAGGACGTAATCTCAACTGCCTTCCTAAAACATATTACTTACTCACATTATATATCTTTTTGACAATATCTTTTGACAACCAACACAACGTTATCTGATCCCAAACTAGGCAGAACCTGTACTATGGTAACCAGACAACTGATAAACATACTTATATATTTCTAAATACATACATATTATAGATAAATTACACCCAGACACAGAACAAATGATTGTGCTCATCACACAAAGATTTGTCCTGGGTGGGAATCGAACCTACGACCTCAGTCTTAGCAGTCAGGGTCACTAACCACTAACAGGCTAGTCAATTATAAGATCTTCACTTAGGACAACTTATATCACACAAAGACCAAACAACTGAAGAAATTGGAAGACGAATATCTAATGGGAGGGGAAAATACTGGTCATTGAAGGAGGTCATGAAAGCAACTGATCTAGGTATTGAATTAAAACGAAAGGCCTTCAACACATGTATACTGCCTTGAATGACATATGGTAGTAAAACTTTGTCTCTTATAAAACAACACAGAGACATGTTGGCACACCGCCAAGAAAGAAAGAAGAAAGGAGTATGACAGGTATATAACAAGACAGGATACGAAATAAATACCCTGATTAGAGAAAAGACAAAGGTCTTGATACATACATATATAAATAAATTCACGCCTTTTCCCCATGGAGGTAGGCAGAAACCAAGGAACGCCATTTACAACGCTCTCGACACACTCCTTTTGCCTCGTTTAGAGAAAAGACAAAGTTATTGATACATACATACATACATAAATTCACGCCTTTTCCTCATAGGGGTAGGCAGAAACGAAAGATCGCCATCTACAACGATTTCTACACACTCCTTTTGCCTCGTTTAGGTTCATACAATTGGTCATACACACACGCCGGTTGCGTGTATTACGCACCTGACCTTTCTGAAGAACATCACCAATAAGGTCACTATATATTATGTCCTCGTAGGGCGTCCCCTCCTGGTGTTTCCACTCACATCTACCTTGTAAATACCTTTTGTAAGTCGTTAAAGTTATTTATGTGCTTGCCAAAATATACCAAGAGAAATGGAGATGGACACGCTACATGTTAAGAGGCTTTCAAGATAAGTGGAATAAAGTTGTGACTGAATGGTATCCTAGAGATGGCAAAAGGAACAGGGGAACACAACATTAAAGATGGAAAGATGAATTAAACACTCACAGTGGGCCCAAATTGTAGAAGAGTTTTTAGAGATAGGATTCAGTGGAAGTTGTCAGAGGAGGCCTTTGCCAAAAGGCACACTGAACTATGAGAAATTTTATAAAACACTTAAAAATACTGCAACACAAAGATGTTCAGCATTAAAAGCGCTTATTATTATTAATATGTATATTATTATCTTTTGTTTTTGTATGTGTTTTGTTTTTTTTTACCAGTTACTGAATTGTGATCCTGATCATAGTACATATTTACTATATATAATTTATATAAATAAGCGGATGCTACTGTCAATTCTTGTTACTTTATAGCGTCACCCACAAAAAATGTTAATCTAACTATAAAACGCATTATCAACGATGTTTGATTAGTATGACTCGTCACTCAGCTAAATAAATACATCGAAATCGAACGTATGCGTCATATTGTATACATCACACAAAAAATATGATTGAGTGTGTGGCGCCAGTGTCAACTCAGCCTTGCTCCGAACAACCGGTCCTTAGATAATCACTGATCAATCAAGTGACTTCATCTGTTAAATACTTCATTACCTGAGTATCTCTCAAAGTGAACGGTTGTGTCAAGTGATATTTTTAAACGCGAATTAAATATGAAATCACTACAGCTTTTATTTTGCTCTGCATTTTTACTAACATTTATCAGTGCCTTAAGCGATAAGAGGGACGAAACTAAATACGTATCGCATTTTAAATGTACTGAATCGTTTGGAAAAATTTCGACGAGACTTACTCAGAAATCTAACTTATGTGCGCCGATGCAGTTGAAAAGAGCTACAAGAAGTAGAGCTTCAAGAAGTGTTATAAACAGTGGAAGGTGTGCACGGGGACAGGTTTGGTACCTGTATAGATGCTGGTATTGTGATGTGTAAGTAAATTGTTTTTGTAAAAACTTGGGAATTCCGATCGGTAAAACATACGAATAACCAAACTTTTATTCCTTATCTAACCATTTTAAAGGATAAAATTTAAAAATCTTTCCTCGGAACTCATTTTGGCTTCAAAAAACTGTGTAGGTGTTGTGTTGTTTGTCAGTGTAGTCACAGTTTAAGACTTTTATTAAGATAAAAACAAAGAAACCACAATCTAGCCACGCATTATGCTTTTTGCACATTAACCTCCCGAAATACATTATTAAAAATGATCGGGAAAACCGCAACAAAATCCATTGAGTAGATTAGAAGATCTAAGTGGTCACACCGAAAGATACGAAAAGTGAGTTTATTTTATAATTCATTAGCGTTTTCCAGCGGCTTCACCCGCTTATTATCATATACACATAGACCTTCCTCTTGAATCATTCTGTCTATTGATAAAAACCTCAATGAAATTCTTTGCGAAGTTTAAAAGATCTAAACGTACAGACGCGGGAAGGGACTTTATTTTAAACCATACTAGCTTCTGCCCGCGACTTCGTCAGCGTCAAATTTTTGCTCCCCTGACCCATCCCGTCGCATCGAATTGCCTGCCAGTTTTCATCAATTTTTTGTTGCTGCTCCGCTCGTTTTGATCATAGCGTGATATTATAATAGCCTTTTCCAATAAATAGGCTATCCAACACAAATATATTTTTTTAATTCGGACCAGTAGTTACCGAGAATACCGCGTTCAACTAAAAAACAAACTCTTCAGCTTTATAATATTAGTATAGATATTATATATTGATGATTGATTGATTGAAATATAGGCACCTATAGATATCTAGAGACAATCAACATCTCAACGAAGGTCTTAGAATCCGAGAAGTTCTTGGAAAATGCTAAAACATGTTTGATGTTTGATTATGTGATTTAGTACACCTATACTAAAGCTCATAATTTAATGGAGTTAGCGTTTTAAATGGGAAAAGATCGTGAGAACTGTATGATAATTTTAATAGTAAACATATTTAGTTTGGCTTCCAATGATAAAAACCACCGTCCGCGTCGCTTCTACATAAAAATAAGCATAGCATTTGTTTGTTGTACGTTTTATTACTCGGCATTTACGTCTAGGTAAAATATTATACTACTACAAGGTTTTATCTGCGACTTCGCCCGTTTGAAGGTCGGAATTAACTCCACGGGAACGTACTACTAGAATAAAAATCCTATGTTCCAAGTTATTGTCTATTCGTGTGCAATTTTAATGCAAATCCGTGCAGCCGTTGAGGCGTTTTAAAAGTAATAGACAGATAGATATAGTTACTTTTGCATTTATAATTAGTAGGGGTACATAAAACACAAATATAAACCTACAACTTTTCCCATGAGGGTAGGCAGCAACGACATAACGCCACCTACTACAATCGTTGGATTTAGTTTATGTTTTCAAAAGCTACGAAACTTTAACTAATGATAATTTATCCACGTATGAAATCAAACAGTTCAGGATTCACCAAAGTCACTCTAAACCAATTAAAGTTTGTTTTTTTCCAAGCGTCAATTTATTGTTTGCTAATAACTTAGCAGTCAAGGAATTTGTTGAAACACAAACACATTTGACAAGATTAATTTTCGTGTTAATGATGAGATTCTACTGTTTCCAAAATGTCTTGTTTGTTGGGAAAGGCACATTCGGTTTAAACTTACAATACATACTCGCTCCTCCATCCTTATCTACCGTAAATAGGAATGCTGTCAAAAAAACTGGTTGAAATGTGCCTAAGATTTAGGCATATTTAAACATTTTTTAAAATAAATAATCGATTTACCGATGATCACATTGGATCAGATCTACATAAGCCAAGAACATTAATTTCTGGCTGAAGGCTTGCCTTAACAATCTTAGATTTGTTTAGCAATTTATTTAAATAAAAGCTTTAGCCATCAGAAATCTCCAGTTTCCTTTTGTATACGAGCTGTTGAAACGTATAGGCCTTCCGAGGCGTTTCCATAGCCCATAGTCGCAAGTTTTCTTTCTCCATATCACTCCCGCAGAAGTTCTAGAGTTATCTTCCCATCTTAGACCCTAGTCGTCTTCCCATCTTTCTCACAGATGAATACCATTCTTCCTCTGTGACAGACAGACGGGCAGACAGATGACAGACAGATGTCGTAGGCTTATTAATAGGGTCCGCTCTAAACATACCATTGCAAACTGTTGTTACCATAACCTGCATTTTAATGAGCTTGTTCATAAAATAAAACAAACAAATATGAATCAGCAGACTACTGTAGTTCTCTTAATTGGAAACAGTCTGAGTTTAACTAAAACGGACATTGTTAATGGTATTGACACCCTACTTAAATTAAAATTTGGCAAATTAATATTATGTGCTTTGCCTTATTCAGATAATTTGAATAATGAAGAAAATGATTACATTTTTAGTTTAAACAACTTAATGCATATTTTAACATGTCGTCATAGTGACCGTTTATTGTATTTTGATACTAACAATTTTGTTAGAGATTTTGTGTTAGCTCGGGAACATATGTTTCTTCCCAAGAATAGTAGACATGTATTAGCTACTTTGTTAGCTTACAATATACACGCAGTTATTGATAATTTAACTGAGATTAGGTTAAGTGATGAAACAGTATTATCTAGCATTTCTAATAATACTGTTATTGATTCTTTAAACTTTTAGAGTGGACAAAAGGGAAGCATAATAAGAATATTTTGCTGTTTCATCAAAACATAAATCGTTTCTCTGGCAAAATCCTAGACGTGGAAATGTTAATAGATAAATATCATATGGATATCTTGTGTTTTTGTGAAACTTGGTTAAAACCAGATAGAATGTTGTTTAATATAAATAATTATTCAGTTGCCAGTGCGTACAACAGGTCTTCAATAGGGGGTGGTACCTTGATATTATGCAACAGTTATCTTAGATATAAAGAAAGAAAGGATATTACTGCTTGCTCTGTTGATCGCTTATGTGAGGTAGCATGTGCAGAGGTTGAAGGCCATACTTTCTTATGTATTTATAGGCCACCAGCCTCAAACTTGTCATCATTTTTGATCATTATGGAAGGAATATTAGGCAAACTTTTTGAAGATAATAAATTAATTTTCGCTTGTGGTGACCTAAATATTGATCTGTTAGTTAATTCACCGGAAAAATGTAAGCTTATCTCATTGTTTAAATCATTCAATTTAAAATGCATATTTAATGAACCGACAAGAATAACACCAACCACAGCCTCATGCATAGATAATGTATTTACCAATTGTAAAATAAAAGAGTCGTCCATAATTAGTGGCGTTAGGTCTGACCATACCGGTCAGCTTGTATCGTTTGACTTAGACAAAAAGTTACACTTAAATAAAACCATTGAACTTAGACCCCTGACTAAAAATAAATTGAAAATGTTTAATAATAATGTTCTTAGGAATCTCTCAGCAGAAAGTTTTGATTCACAAGACCCAAATATTAACTACGGCACTTTTTTTTCTACAGTATGCCAAGAATTCAATAAAGCATGTCCTGTAAAAAAAGTTTCAATCAATATTAAACCAAAATTTAGTGAGTGGGCTACTGCTGGCATTAGAAAAAGCAGAGATATTTTATATAATTTGTATCACGAAAAATCATTGACTTCTGATCAAGCCCTTCATAATTATGTAAGAAACTATTCTAAGATATTCAAAAGAGTCTGCGCTCAAGCTAAATCTAAATTGATAAGTAACAAAATTAGTATTTCAAACAATAAAATAAAAGCTGTCTGGGAGATAATTAATAAAGAAACTGGAAACACAAAACAGCGAGATCAGAATGAGTTGACTCTAAAAATTGATAATAAAACTATTTCAGATAAGTTAAAAGTTGCTGAGACCCTTGAAAATTTCTTTACTAACATTCCAATAGAAGATACGAAATCTCTCCCCTCATCATCTATATTAGCTGAATCTCTTCTTAAAGAAAACTTCAACAAGGACATTCCTAGTTTTGAATTCAAACCCATTTCTATTGCCACAATTAAAACAACATTTAAAAGTCTTAACATAAAAAACACAGAAGACTTATGGGGTATTTCGGTTAAAGTTCTTGAAAATATCATCGACACCATTGCTCCTGTCTTGACAGGTATATTTAATCAATGTTTAGACCGCGGTACGTTTCCTGATTTAATGAAACATAGTAAAGTAGTACCAATTTTCAAATCGGGTAGTAAAACTGATCCTTCTAATTATAGACCTATATCTGTGTTACCAGCATTGAGTAAAATTTATGAAAAAATCATGCTGGACCAGATGTTGGCTCATTTCAACTCAAATGGAATTTTACATAGTCGACAGTTTGGTTTCACGAAAGGTAAGTCAACGAGTGACGCGGGAGTAAAACTTATCAGTCACATATTAGAATCCTGGGAGCAGTCCCAGGATGCAATTGGCATTTTCTGTGACCTCTCGAAAGCGTTCGACTGCGTTGACCACAATACACTGATCTGTAAATTACACCACTACGGAATTCGTGGACAAGCTGCCGATCTTGTTCTTTCCTATTTATCAAACAGACAGCAAAAAGTAAACGTTGGCGGGGCTACGTCCTTGGGGTCTCTTGTTAAGATGGGCGTGCCGCAAGGTTCAATTCTTGGCCCTTTCTTATTTTTAGTTTACATAAATGACCTTCCTTACATGATAGCTAAGTTTTCGGATATAATTTTGTTCGCTGATGACACTTCACTTATTTTTAAAATAGATAGAAAAGACAGGGATTTCTTACATGTTAACGATAGTCTAGCTATTCTTTCGAAATGGTTTGCAGCTAATAATCTCTTACTGAATGCGAACAAAACGAAATGTATTAGGTTCTCATTGCCAAATGTTCCCCAAGTAGATTTAAATTTAAAACTTGATGGCAAGAAACTAGATGCTATTTCGGAAACTGTATTTTTAGGAATTACTCTAGATTCGAAACTGCAGTGGGGTCCCCACATTAGAGCTATGTCAGGTAGATTAAGTTCAGCTGCATATGCAGTAAGAAAAATTAGGCAGTTGACCGATATAGGTACAGCTCGATTAGTATACTTCGCTTATTTCCACAGTATTATGTCTTATGGCGTTCTACTGTGGGGTTCTGCAGCTGACGTAGATTCAGTTTTCATTTTGCAAAAGAGGGCAATCCGCGCAATCTATAAAATGGGGCCTCGCGAGTCTCTTAGAAACAAATTTACAGAAATTGATATACTGACTCTTCCCTCTCTTTATATCTTTGAATGTATTTTGTATGTTCGCAAAAATTTAGGCCTTTTCAAAATAAGAAGCGATTTCCATAACATAAATACGCGTAGTAAAAATGAAATTGTGATACCAAAATTTAGATTAACTAAAACTAGTAAATCATTTCTTATAAACAGTATCCGCTTCTATAACAAGTTGCCAAAGTCTGTTACTGAACTTAGCTATGGAAAGTTCAAATCACACATCAAACGTGTCCTTATCAAAAAAGCATATTATAAGATAAAAGACTGCGTTGAAGACAAGGAAGTTTGGCAATAATTCCTTCTGCACATGTGGCTTCCCTGGTAGCTCATTACAGGATGACCTGTGTCTATTAACTGCTCCCGAATGACGATGTACATTTTGTATTCAAGTTTTTCAGTTTTTAAATTCTTTCACATTTACTCATTTTTGAAATTATACACCTACAATTGTACATTGTACTCTTTAATATTAGTTGTCATGGCAATAATGACATTTGGTTTAAATAATGTAATATGTCTTATTTAAGAAATAATATTATTTATGTAGATTATTTTATAGATTATTTTATACTTTGTGAATGTGAGAACGTTGTAGGCGGTAGGCCTTGTAGACTGTAGACAATTTTCTATCTTATTCAGTACCTGGTACTTGTTGACAGGCCTACACTGTCCTCCCATACTATTAACACTGTAATTTGAAACAATTGTAAAAACGAATTATTTTTTAAAGAGTAACCGTGGAGTTTCTTGCCGGCTCTTCTCCATAGGAACCAACTATTTGGAACCGTGCACCTAGCTTCTGACGTTTCATAAGTGCCCATGTAGGTTTATATGAAATAAAAAATATTTTGATTGATTGATTGATTGATCCTATTAGCAGCATTTGGATATGGAATTCTAAA
This sequence comes from Aporophyla nigra, assembly GCA_947507805.1. Lineage (NCBI taxonomy): Eukaryota > Metazoa > Arthropoda > Insecta > Lepidoptera > Noctuidae > Aporophyla > Aporophyla nigra. The sequence goes on along the minus strand of OX382305.1, from coordinate 4,878,628 downwards.
AAGAGAATAGGTAAAAGTTGTATTGATGATATCACAAGTTATTATTTACTTACTTGAGCAAATATTAGGTATATTCGCATTTTCTAAACAGTTTGTTTCATATCACTGAATGGTATGTCAAACAAATTTCACGGATTTCTGAATCATTTTTCTTGCGTGTCAATATATTCTGAGAAAAATCAATTGGCAGGAGTATCTATTGTTGCATGAAACGTGAAGGATGCTCTACTATAATATTCATACAGGGATATTTTAAATTGGCTAGCTTGACTTCTTAGACGCAATGGATTGTAGACGCCATGCGTCTAAACGTGCTATAACAAAAATTATATTTTTGGGAGGTCGCAGATCGATGTTAGTGTTGTTATTTGAAGTAAAAGTTGAAGAAAACTGTTGTCTTATGTATTTTCTTGTTCATGACCCATCATGTCTGTAAAGTTAAGACAAAAGGAACTGTTTTTTTTAAACCTGGTATTTCGAATGGGAATCCTTCATTTTACGGGGTTCAACACGTACTTGGCCGGGTTTTAATTTTAGTCACCATATGACTACACAAACACTTTTTTTTGTCTATCAATATCATATCTACACAGGAAATTTAGTCAGTGATTCAGTCTAAGCCTGATAACCATATTGGCAAGAAAAATATTTTTATAGATATCCAAGAATCTAAAAATTCGGAAGCTGATTCATCGTTAGATAATATTATAAAATGCAAAAAGGTTATCTGCACCCTAATTGCGTAATACACTATTAATCAGAATCTGCATCATTTTGAAGGCTAATCCATGCTTGTGTTTGTTCGATAAAATTGTCTGCTTAGCATCGTAAACAACGCCATGAATGTTGTGGAACTGTCAAAATGAAAACGAGTCATTCTGATAGAGTTTTACGTATTTACCCTCTAGTCATTATTCCACCTTCAATCAACCGACAAAAGGTGTAAATCTAACTTCCTTACCTTTACTAGCTTCTGTTTAGAAGAAAGCACTATTTTCTATTATGATTGCGAATCAGCATCGTCACGTCATGTATATAGTTTGAACAACACGGCTGTCAGATAAATGATGTTCTCCTGAGACTTTACAACGTCTCAGTATGAGCAGCACATGTGCAGTGCAATGATATGTATTGTAGTGGACATGACATACACGGTCAGATCAGGCGGGTCATCTGAAATTGTATAGAAAGTAATTGTATAAATACGGGGTTTTTAGACCGAACGAAAATAAAACCAGAACAAGAATCATAAATAAATATAAATAAACAAAAACAAGAAACATAAATAAATTGGTTAAGTGAGGAATAGTCCTCACACAAACAATTTATTTCTGTTTGGGAATAGAATATGTATTGCAACAAAGCAATTTAGTCAACTAAATAGATAATACAAAAATATAAAGTTTTGATTCTTTGGATCATAAGTGTCTCCGATAACGTTAAAGTTACTATGTCGAGTTGTCTCCAGACATTATTGTGCGAAGATTTAGTTTAAGATCCTAACTTGTGTCAGATTAGGATGTTCCGTTGTTATTATAAACTAGCTTCTGCCCGCGACTTCGTCCACGTCAAATTGTTGCTCCCCTTCCCGTCGCATCGAATTGCCTGCCAGTTTTCGTCCATTTTCCGTTGCTGCTCAGCTCCTTTTAATCTTAGCGTCATGTTATATAGCATATAGCCTTCGTCAATAAATAAGCTACCCACCACAAAAACAATTTTACAATTCGGACCAGTAGTTCCTGAGATTACCGAGTTCAACCAAACAAACAAACAAACTCTTCAGCTTTATAATATTATAGTATACTAGCTTTTGCCCGGGGCTTCGTTCACGTTAAATTCCACCTCCCCCATTTTAAGGAAGTGGAGTGTTAGAAAGAGACAAAAAGTAGCCTATGTCACTCTCCATCCCTTCAACTATGTCCACTAAAAACTTTTTTACAAAAAAAAACAACCGACTTCCTTAAAAACACTACAAATTGAAAAATAACTTTAATTTCGGAAGTCGGTGTCTTAGGATCTGTATTTATGGCTTTTTTGCCACTGACTTCCGAAATTAAAGTTATTTTTCAATTTGTAGTGTTTTTAAGGTTTTTTTTTGTAAAAAAGTTTTTATTTTTAAATTTTTAGTTGTGGTATCCACCCCGCACTAATTCCAAACAAACAATGCATATTTATGCGATTGCAGAAATCACGGTTGATTTGCTGTCATTTTTTAAAGAGTTCCGGTGTCTATCACTGGAACTCATCATCAGATCTATATGAAATTTATATGGGACCATTTCGGAATAAAACCCTTTCAAACAAAAAAATAATTTTGCAAATCCGTTTATATATTACGGAGTTATGGCCGAACATACATAAAAAAAATATAAACATCCGAATTGAGAACCTCCTCCTTTTTGAAGTCGGTTAAAAAAAACACGTTAATTCGTTGCTCCGTTTTGCCGCGAAAGACGGATAAACAGACACACACAGTTTCCCATTTATAATATTAGTATGAATAGTATAAATACTCAAGTAGGTTAACTTAAATAATCAGTTTGGAAGTGTCATCTTATTACGTCCTGCCTTTAATAAGCACAACTTTCTTTTTCCAGGTACACTGAACTGACTGGTAATGATTGTTAACAAACAGCTGCTGCAAACGGTAATAGACGAAATGATGAAGACCTGTCAAATTTGGCGCGAGTCCTTGGAGAGTGGTGGCGTTAAATCCACAGAAGGATCCTAAACGCACGTCACTACCATGAAGGAGGTCAGCAAGAGTGCTGACGGTACCTCACGAGGCTATTAAAAGTGTTAGTGATTACGACAACCTGCTGGAATATGAGAATGTCACACAGTATCAACACACGAAGACGATAAAACAATAACAACAATGTCATTACGTTTAAATACTTGGGGCATATTTTCACGGACACTTTGAACGATTAATCTTATATGATTAGGGAACCCAGAGTGTTGGCGGTCAGGGCTAATATGCTAACTCGCAGTTTTGCCCGCTGCACAAGAGAGTTGTTTTTTATTCAAATTCTACTGTTAGACTGTCAATTCCAGCAACATGTGGACAGCAAATATGCAAAGGGCTCTCATCCTCTGCGGGTTCAATACAATAACGCATTCAGAATGCTGTTGAGACTCCCTCCATTTTGCACCGCCTCGGCCATGTTCTTGGAGGCACGCACAGATGGTTTCGCGGCAATCCTACGCAAAAAAGCGGCGTCATTGCTGCACAGAGTGAATAAGAGGGTAACAGTATCTGGAATGTGATTGCGGACGGGTATGACTGTCCGTTCATTGTATACAATTATGTGTGAACTAAACTTGGCACTTGCACCGAGCACTTCTTTACTAACAAACTGGATCAAGTTGTACGAATGAACAAATAAATAAAATTACAGGATACCGATCATACCCTAGCAAAATCGACTTCGGACCTTGAAGGTAGACATATATTTTCCAGGCCACAATAAGTAAAAATCCTCCAACATCGTTTCCACTCCTTTCTCAAAATAAGTTCGACCTTTGTAACTTTTCCCGCTGTGCGTGTCCCTCTAAGACGTCAGGCACGTACTAGAGCCTACTCTACTAACGACAGTAGAGGCCGCACTTTCATAACTACTCATTTTATCTCCTACCTGCACTGTTCTTTAGGTCAAATAACTGTTTGATGCGTTCAATGGACAGCTTTGAACCTCCGTTTGCTTCTTTGGCAATCTGGGGAAAATGATATGTCTCATTCAAAAATTGCTACTTACATTTTGTTTATTTTGGCAAAGGAAACCCTAAAAGTTAAAAAGTATTCCTGGTTTCTGAAACAAAAAAACTTCGTCTGACCTTCACTAGTTTCGCGTAATTTTAGGTAATACAGGTGAAAAACACCGCGCTTGTTTCAGATTGTATTGCAATGCGCTGCGGTTCAATGCGGCTGTCTTGTGCTGTTATAAGTATTTATATTTTATTTTCATTTAACCATCATTCACTAGTACCTACGCCTATATTTTAATTTAATTTAATTATCATTTCGGTATAAATACTTGTTTGATTTACTAACTGTTGCTCCGTGCCAACTATATGTGATGTGAGGTATTATTGCATTTAGTGACGCTGCCACGATATAAAATGAATCCTTAAGTGGGAGTACTTATCCACCCATAAAACCAGGCAAATGTCAGTAATGATAAATTATAAAATTTTACGAACCTTGCTTCTGCAAGAGTTGAAAAAGTGATTTGATCTTTGTTTCGTACAGTTAAAACTGTCAGTGGTTTGAGAAAGATAATTGACACACGCTGGCAATCATCCTATATTGTTTGTTCGTAAATAACATCAATTTAATTAATATCATTGTTCCATTGTAAAAACTAAAACCTCCAACTTATGACCATCGTTTAACTTTCGTGTATGAATCGTAAGTTTGTGGTCGTGATTGGTTTATCTTGTATTAAATTTCCAACACTATAAAATTTTCTGTATCTCTATTCTTATGAAATTGCATTCAAATATAATTATCTATCATCCTTTCACTATGAGAAAACTCCCGCCAGTCTTACCCAGCTTATTTTACAATAAGCGTTAGCTGTAACCGTCAAAAATACTATGTCGTGTTTCGAATAATGTTCTTACTTTTTGTAATCGTTTATTAACCTTAATTTTTATTATATCGGTCACTTTATTTCCAGAAATAATTGCTTTATACTTTTATTTATATTTTATATAACATAAAAGGTAATTTAATGTAACGAATTAAATATTTCTCTATTCATATTCCCATTTCTTCTCATGGGTGTCGTAAGAGGCGACTAAGAGACTTACTAGAGAATGTGCAGCAGCGTTCACTATGCTTTTTGTCCCCAAACTACGATTGGCAATAACCCCTGTCTAATAACCCCAAATTGGAGGCCTATGTCCACCAGTGGAAGTCTTTTGGCTGAAATGATTATGACTAATTAAATACAATGTTTAATCAAATTAAATCGGAAAAGGTTAATCTATACTTTTCAAATTCAATTATGAGCTATTGACAACTAAGTTGATCTATAATAATATAATAATAATATCTTACGACAACCAACACATCGTTATCTGATGCCAAACTAGACAGAGCCTGTACTCTATGCTTCCTATTGGATATTTAAGTTGCACCTAAGTGTAGTCTGCAGTAATTGTTACAATAATACTTATTCATTTTGACAAAAGGGAAAATTTACTATTTATGTTTTTAACAATTTTTTTCATAATTTTGACAAAAAAAAAAATATGTAGTTGGGGTACCTAACAATTATTTTTTAAAGATAATTATAATATTAATAGTATTTACATTCAGTATTATTATATTCAAAGAAAGTTTTTATAAAATATTTTATGTTGTAACATGTAGTTTTATTTTGTTTATTCATCCTTCTTGATAATAATCGTAGCTGTATTCATTATGACAAGTCTGTAGCCAGCATCAATAATTGTAATCTGTGATGAGGGATATGCAGTAATTATGATACAGTTGTGAAGAGAGATTCAATTAACCCTTAATCGAAGTAGCATAACGACAATCCCGTAACTGCTTTCATGGAGTATCTAGAGACTCCAATTTGTAAGTACAAATAGTTCTTTAGAAAGGATTGTACTATATTCAAACTTTAAAATATGAAAATTACAACTTGAACCAAAATATTTCTGGACTCAATAAAAGAAGTGCAGAGAAGTGAAGAACGGTAATGGCCTAGATGTATAGGCCTAAGATTTACAGTTGTACGTCATGTGTTCGAACGCAGGCGCTTTATTAAACATCGTGAGGAAACCGGCATGTCCTAGAACCAAAATTTTAAGACATTTACCAATCTATACTGGGCCTGCAAGGTAGATTATGGCCTAATCCACTGTCACCGAGACGTGACCTGTGTCTCAACAGTGGGAACAATGTAGACAGACGATAACAATATAAGAAAAAACGAAAACTAACAATTTAAGGCTTGATTCTGGGAAATTATGAGATCAAGGCTAAAAATATTACACTTCGAATGAACTTTGGGCATCAAAAAAATACGAACACATCCTGTTATAGGACAAATTAGAAAACTTTAAGCAAGCTACACGAACAAAACAACTTACTTCTAATAAGGACTTACTAAGTCAAATCTAAGTCTGCCAGGGTCGCGAGATTGTTCGAAAGAGATACCGTGACCCTGCCACATGTGCAACTGAAGGAACACGGGTGGGTTTTAGTCAGTAAAAGTCTGACACGCCCTTCCTCTCTGCCCAGAGCGTCATTTGATGATTTCCCATTAAAAAAAAAAACAAATCTAAGTCAACGAAATGACCACAACATTTGTTGATAGTGTCATTATTTCAGTAGTTCAGGCTATATGAGAAGTTAAAACTGTCTGATATACTTAAGGTACCTATTTTCTTCTCTCTCGTGCTTTGTAAATAAGATAAATTACAACACGCGAACGCCCTATTTTGCAAGCCCCGCCTTCTTCACCAAGCATTCAAGGTAATAAATATAATATGTACAGACCGCGTTGCAGAAGTGAAACAAAGATAAATTATACCAAATTACGACTGTTTGCTATCCTTATCTTGTTATGCCTTATTTTGGGGCTGCCGCGCTGGCCCAGGGCGTCGGGCATTTTCGCGAACGCTTATGACTTCCACGCCATACTTCGGAAGCGATGCGGCTGGCTGTTATTGCGGATAGGCTGACACACGATCCGTCCTCCACTGGGTTATTACCAACTTTAGGAGTTAGGTTATATTTTAATGCTTATTTTATTTATTTACTAAGTACTAACATTAGTTTCACAAGTTTTACTGTACTAACATTCTATGAATTTTTAGTCTGGATTAAAAAGTTTTCACTTCATAACCGCCTGTTTCTAAAGCATACAGTAGGCCGCACGTCAGTGGTAACAAAACTATGATCTAGTGATCAAGTAAAACTATGCTTCCCGCGTTCGATGGATGGGTGGCCATCTTTACATACTGAGATGCCTCTGTGTGTCGAAAAGCACGTAAAGCCGTTGTCCGTGGCGCTGGCATATGGGCAACTGAAGGAATACGGGTGAGTTTTAGTCAGTCAAAAAAAAGCCGTTGTTATTTGAAAATCTTTGACAGCATCCTGAAAGTCTGACAATTAGTCTTTTCAAGGGGTCATTGTACAATTCTGTGTTACCTAGCGCGTGCGACTATCTATATAACTTTCGCATCTCAGTTAGGGTTGCGAAAGTTTTATACGTATAGATAGTCGCTCTCTGTTTAGACTGAAAGACGAGCCCAACATCGATGGGAAAAGTATGTCACTCTAGTGGACTATATAGAGGGTATGGTCCCACGAGAGGACCCCGAGGCACACTTGCTGTTTTAGGTGCAAAATGCTCTTTGCCTGCGTAAACTGAGAAGAATCGATGAAGTACGTAAATTTAAATGAGTGCGAGTGCGAGACTAAATCAAAAGCTTTTACAATGTCTAGTTAAATCATGCCTCTGGAAAAATCGTGGCCATGAAACTGTGTATTTTTTTTTTTGTGGGTGGGAAATCCTCAAATGACATCTCCCGCTCTAAGGTGGAGCGGAAGGGCGTGTCAGACTTTTACTGACTAAAACCCACCCGTGTTTTTTCAGTTGCTCATATGCGAGGGCCACGGTACCTCTTTCGAACTAATCTCACATCCCTGGCAAGCATCGGTGCTAGCAGATCCCTTCAGTTTGCTGACATCTCATTGAGGCGCGCGTAGGACACTACGCGCCGTTGAGCCGGGCCTGGTTCTTACCGGGTGGCTAGCTACCCATTGCTCATCGCCCGCAAGCCCACGCTTACGGTGGCCGGGAGTCCGCAAACGAATGAGATATGTGTTGCTTGGCTTTCGGTTGCGTATTGAGTGTGAAATTCAAAATGTAAACTGTTCTGAGATCGAAATATGCTCAGTGAGTTATTATTTAGGCGCGACAATAGATACTGGGAAAAGTTGTTTTTACATGTTTGGTAACAAACGGATTGGTCGATAGCTTAATGGAATGGATAAACTGTCCTAGGTTTTTCTTGTCTTCTGGAAGTATGCAGGCGTTGGCAGCCATCGAACAATTTGTCAAATAAAAAATAGCTTTCTGAGGGTTTTTTCTCAGGAAGCCATTTCCCAGGCCGTTAAAATCAGGCGCTTTGTTTGAGTTTAGTTTTTCTACGAGTTTTACGGATCTCATATAGCCTAAAAATTGATGCGTAGTCATTGAACCGGTAACTGTCTAGGCACCTAATGTAATCTTTGACTGCCCTTTCAATTGTGGAATCACTGACCCAATGTTTGGTTAAAATCATGTTTTCTACGAAGGCATTGGGTAGTGTGTAACATTGCTTAAATTCTGAGGAGATGGTAGAATTATTCGAAAAGTTAGAGATGGAAATGACATATCCTGATGGTTTATTGCCTTGACTTATCATCTTTAAGTATGAAGAGAGGTTGCATGTTTTAGCCAATTTATTGTTCCAGACCAATGTCTGGTATGATTATGACAGTTTGCTATTAATACAAATGACACCGCGATTAGGGCTTATATCTTGAGAGTTGATGCATTCCTGCATGTTGTTGACTTGGAAGAACAGCCAACGGTGGTAATGCGGATTTGATGTTTCTCAGGATAGTTTTAGAAAAAAAAAATTGTGACCATGTCCGTCTACGCATTTTTTGACAACCAGCTTAGTACGAATAGGAACGATTTTATCTATTGCATTAATATTGATTGGGTATCGTGCTCAACAGTTAAAATGTTTTAATTTATCGTTCTATCATATGCCAAGTCTGCAGGATATACCGTGAATTAAAATTACGTAATCTTTACTAGCTTGTACTGAGAAGCCGGCAGTGATTTCTATTACGAAGCAGCAGCGTGGCGTCAGGTAATTTGAGCAGCATGGATGTCAAGGCATTGGTGGTCACCTGAGACTTGAAAACGTCTTTGGACGAGCAGCACATGTGCAGTGCGATGATACGAACTGAAATGGACGTGACATACGCAGCCACATCAAGAGGGTCATCTGAAATAGTATAGAAAGTAATTATTAGTTAAGCATGTCGTTAAGTCAACTCACTAGTATTTTAATGTTTAAAGTATATGTTCCGTGTGGTACATAAAGAATAGCACCATCCTATTTCTTTCCGTGGGTGTCGAAAGTGGCGACTAAGAGACTCACTAGAGAATGGGCAGCTGCGTTCTCTATGCATTTTAACACCATAATGCGATCGCCACGCTTGGCGGAGGCCTATGTCCAGCTTTGGACAGCTTTCGGTTGAAATGATGAACGTTTAGTAGTATATATATGATGATTTAAGCGCGATGTTGCTTAATGTGAATAAATGACTAAGTTGTAATGGCTTGCTTACACTTTTTGTGTTCCATGTAGAAATAGGTGCACAGGATCAATTCGTTCATCTGCTATGATTGAAACCCTCTGAAACACACATACACAAATTAGTAGTTGACTTTGTAATTACCATAAGAGCATGGCTGTATTGAAGTGTTAAAATAATGTATAACGAAATTTGTATTTTATCAGAGACTCACAGATGTTATATCTTTGGTCACCAAAGATATAGACTGTGCCTAGTTTGGGACCCGTTGTTAAATCTAAATTAAGTCTTCTGTTGCTTAGAACCTCATGCAATGTTGGTTGTATGTTTGTAAACTATGTGCAAGTGTAGAATTTGAATTTATCAAGGGAGGCGTGGTAGGGGATCGTTGTTGGTTGTTGTTGTTGATGATCAAGAAGGTCTGCAAAGCCATAGCAAGTCTAGACCGTGGGATCTACAAACGGAATGTAACCAAAATATACATGTAGGTAGACCCATAGGCCAGCAAGACCGACTATCTGCGCTGGGGGTCTGGTTGCAAGCAGGTCCAAAATGGTTACTGTAAATAAGTAACAGATATTTTACTGCACCATAATTTTGTAAAATCAATCAATATACGTAACGACTGACTCGTGATGATACTTAGCATAGTCGATAGATGGCGCTTGATTAAACAATAACGAGGAAACTCCACGCTGAAGCGGATGAGATAAGTTCACTGTTAATGGGTTATCAACATAGCTAAAAGTTAATTTAAGGTCAGCAAAGATACAAAAATATTGAATGATTGAATAATTAGCTGCAGCCACGTTATTTGAGATTCTAGGTGCACATATATGTATGTAGTTTTTCACCTACATTTGACCACCTACCGTATGTAATTGAGATCCATGGGAACGTCAAACACTTTTCGGAGATTCATCTCATTTGGTGTGTGATCCCTCAGTTATTTATTCAGGATACGATAAGAAACGACACCGGTATGCCTGTATCCACAAATTTAGGTTCTATTAAATAAATGTTGCACTATTTATCTTAAAAAATTACTGAAAAGTTTTATATTGAACATTCTGATTAAAATACTTACATCGTGTTTTTTCCTCATTAAGTGTTGCTTACATACAAAATTAAATAAATACGTTCGTTTTGTCATGAAATTATGGTAATTTAAACTTCCAAGAAAATCACATTGACATACAAATATACTTGTATACAATATATTTTTATAAATAAAGTTAAATAGTTCACATTTATTTCAAATTAATACGCATAAGTATCCTCGTTTTCTTTTAATTTAGTTTTTTACGAAGCATCGATTTTTAATCGATAGCAAAATTCATAATTAATTATTTTTTCTTTTATCACGCGAAATAGCCATAATTAAAAATTCTGTTGCATCGAAGTCGTTTAATTAAAATGCAAGAAAAAACTATGTTTATAAATAATTGTAATGATTAAATCCACGTATCCTTACGAGCCAATATTTTTATCTATGTTGGCAATACCGACGGCACTTTAGATAGTCTGCCTATATTGTGAGTCAGTTCGCACTGCAATTCATGCTGCCGGACGCTAGTATAAATCTGCCAAAAAATTAGACCTCTGAAGATGAATAAGTTACAATTGTTGTCCCTTGTGCTCACTATGACCAGCGTCATCGCTTATGTATTCAGTGAGAATCCTATCAGAAATGGTGAACTTCATATAACGGTGAAGAGAATCGTCATGAATTTGGGAGAGTGCGCTGAAGGATTTTTTAAACTTTCTTTCCAATGGATTAATTTTGACTTGTAAGTAAATATTTTAAAGGTACTTATTATTACTATTATTTTAAGCCTGCTGGATTTGTATGTTACTCTTAAGTTTTCTGAGGATTTTGTAACATTATTATCACACGAATTTTTCATTGAGAACTTTTGATCTCTGAAATCATGAATGAAGTTTAACGCGAATTTAATTTTTTTTTAATTAATTCAAAAACACAGTCTTTTCTTGCCGACTTCGAGCTTAATGATTTTTTTTGTATATTACGAACGTTACATGGTCTGTCTGTTTTTGTTCGAAATTAAATGAATTTCGCTTTTGAAATGAAATGAAGTCGAATACGCAAGGTAAAAATATTTCTTGTTTTTAATTCTATGAATTAGATGCTGAAAATTGAAGGGTTAAGTGGATAAAGGTGTTATCTGACAAAATAAAAAAATCCGACTTCTTTGTGTTAACACATTTGCAAATCTGAAATATATACTTGATTGACAGTTAACACCTTTGCTAGCATCTGTAACTATGTAACGAATTATAATTGGTGTGTTTTAAATCAATGAATCGATTTAACATCAGTTAAAATCTATTTTCATGCAAAAAAGTCGAGTTTTTTGATTTTGTCAGAAAATACCTTTGTCTACTTAACCCTTCAATTGTGATTTATGTCCCTACCGGCATTTTTTTACATTTTCAATTTGCACGCATTATAAAATCTTCAAATTCATAGGGCGTGAATTTACTAGATCATGAACTTTATTTTACGTAAAATTAATATTATAGTTTTGTTTTTCGGATGTATACTATAGGAGCCTTAAAAAGTATGTTGACGTTCCTAACTTTCGCAAGGTTCTCAAGTAGCTACCTATTCGATTTCGGAGAAACTCTTGGATATTGTACTCATCTTATCTGCGGAAGCGCATTTCCTTGCGAGATCGCGCAGTGTTGCCCCTGCGTGACGATAGCTATCTATATAATAGCCAGCCCAGAATTTGGCTACAAGCTATGTACTTTCAGCAACGTCCGTCAACTATAGTAGCACGCAAACAACAGGACGTGCTGGGAAAAATATTATGTGCCCTATTGTTTCTGGGATACCTCTACATTTACACTCTCGGGCCGAGTCATCTCGCCATGAGATCTGGAGGAAAAAGTCCTCGCGCATATGTGGGAGTGGCGCGAGGAGGCAAAACGCCGGGGCAAAACACCGCTGCCGCGACAAATCGCGGCACGGCGGACAAAGCTCCAGCAAGATCTCATGACAACATGGCGGGTACGATTGTCTAACTAAACTAACAAAAATCTGAACGAAAAGCAAGAAGAAAGAAAGAAAGAAAGAAAATTTATTTGTCAAACATGCGTTTACATAAACTGACTAATCAGGCATGCAAGTTATTAGATTAATATGTTGTGAGCGTCCATGTTTTGCCAATAACAGCGTACAATTTTTGTAGGTATAAAAATTACATTTCATTTACATTTACTTAATCATTTAAAATCTCATTACAATATACACAAGAAATAAAAATTAATTGATGTCATGATATTATAGTAAAAGTAAATTATGTCCAGTAAGTCCAAAAGATTTAAAATTCACATTATTAAATTGTTATTCTTAACCATATAATTATATTCATTTAATTCGGAATAGAAAAGTCCTTTTCATTCAAAAAATCTAAAACATTGTAGTACACTTTATTAATTAAAAAATTTCGCAGCTTATTTTTGAAAAGTGACAAGGGCAGTTCTCTCCAACTTTTAGGCAATTTATTAAATATCGTAGGAGCCATACAAAAAACACTTTTGCGCATGAGGGCTGTTCTCGCAGTATGAGAGCATATCCTACTGTTGTCACGCCTGTTACGTGGGACTACTTCATCTAGTTGTTTAAATCGGTGTGGATTTATTTTGACAAATACAGATACCTCTAAAATGTACAGACATGGCAAAGTAAGCATTTTATATTTTTTAAAGTAAGGCACTCAACTATCAGTTGGTTTAATTTTAAATATTGAACGAACGCATCTCTTTTGAGCCTTGAACACCATGTCTTTTTCTGTAAAATAAGTGATTTCGTGATGGATCGCGAAATCGACTTCAGTTGTCTATTTCCCGTCCAATTTCAAAAGATTATTTATTTGGTGAATTATTAACACAAATTTCGTCTTCAACAGGTACACCGAGCTCGATTTTAGAATTCATTACAAGCCGTAATGAATGCTAACAACAAGAAAACCTGACATTGGTATTTGATCAGAAACACTACATCAAGATTGCGACATCTCTAGTACCACCACAGTACCTCTTTAAATTAACAAGGACTCTTCATCTTAATGTCCCTTAACCTGGGTTACAGAGTATCGATAGTGTGCAAGCAAACCCAGCCGCCAATGACAATGAGAGATGCTTTTCGGAAAGAGGTGAAATCATATAAACTTGGGTATGAAGAAGGCGCAAAGTGGGGAAGAGAAGGTCCTTCTTCATTAAATCTCCAAGATACTGGGTCTGGCGTTGGATCTCCCAGAGACTCCCAATTGCATGCCACAACCATGGAGGACCTCAGCAAGAGAGATGACAGTATCTATGTGACCTTAAAACCTGCTCCCGATCACGAAAAACTATTGGGAAATAACGTAATATACTCAGTGTCAATAAAGAATCTCATCAATGTGATAACAGGGTACCTACTGATCAAATACCAATTTAAACGTAGCAAAATCGACTGATCGCAAAGGCTGACGCACAATGGAACGGACCATACCAAACCGAAAGAAACCTCCTACAACACCACTTGTAATAAATTCCCTACAGTATGAAATTATCTGGATTTGTATGAAATAAGTGTTTACTGTGATAGTCCATAAAAAGTAAATTAAGTAAATTATTTGCTAATTTATAAATTTTAATTTAAACGCAGCTCAGTGATGTTTTCAGAGCATAAATACATTATATAGAAATAGAAATAATATTACTATACATTAATAACATTAAAAATAAAATAAATAACTAACTATACAAACAAATAAAAAAAAAACAAAAGACACTTAGGGGTCGAAGTACTCGTCCGCATCGCCGTCATCTGTGCCAGTCTTCTGGGCACGTTTCCAGATGACAGCGATGCGGACGAGTACTTCGACCCCTAAGTGTCTTTTGTTTTTTTTTTTTTATTTGTTTGTATAGTTAGTTATTTATTTTATTTTTAATGTTATTAATGTATAGTTATAGAATTCTGCAGAATAATATTTATTTGCATAAACATGGTATATACAGGTGTAAGATAACAAAATATAGAGCATACATGTTTAGCTTATAGCATGCAAATATTATTGGTGACCTTTAAAAATGTTTCTGGTCAGTAAATTCATTGATACTGTAAATTTTTTTAGTTTTTAACCATTCAAGTAATGTTTGTTTAAATAATCTGAGATCCAAAGTTTTAAAATAACTTGGAATTTTATTATAAATAAGAATACACATGGCTAAACAGCTTTTACTATATTTAGCTAGTCTCGGTAAGTCACTTAAAACAAGCCTATGCGGATCTCGCCGGTTTCGAGGACATACATCCTCTGCCTTTTTGAATAGGTCTTTATGCTTCTTAACAAACATCATACTTCATAGATATAGAGGGAAGGTAGCGGTAATAAACCAAGTTCTTTAAATATTGGCCTGCAAGATTCATCAGGTTGAAGCCCATATATGGCACGAATATGCAGAATATATGTCAACATGAAATTGTAAATACCGTTAGATTACAATCTAACGAGCGAGATTGTAATATGCCGAAAGACTGTGAACCGTCGGATTGTAATCTAACGGTATTTACAATTTGACGGTGACGTATATACACTTCTGAGAACAGTGGTGGCCCAGTGGTATTGGCTCTGACTTACAAGTTTGTAGCTGCAGGCGCTATACTTTATGTAAATAATTTCATCAGCACTGCTCTCAAAACGGTGAAGGAAAACATCGTGAGGAAACTAGCATGTCCTAGACACAAACAATCGAAGACATGTGACATCTCACAACCCGCACTGGGCCCGCGTGGTAGATTATGGCCCACTCCCTCTCACCGAGAGGAGATCTGCGTCCCAGCAGTGGGAACAATATAGGCTGATTATGATAAATGATGTAATCAACATTAAATGTGATCGTTAAAGCCTTAACTTTCTATTATTGTTGACTAATAAACATTAACATTTGACTTATACATATAAACATAAGGATATTTGCATTGTACCTGAGTATGTCTGTAATATCTATTGTAACAACCTACCTATGCCAAAATAGAATTCAGAATTCTATGTTGGCAAACAGGTTTCTTTTTAAGTTTGAAAATCTACGAAAAAATTGATAACCGCTTAATACTGCGTGTTTTTATCTCTGCCACCACAGATAATATATAGTCCTTAGGTTGTTACAAAAGTTTTTTTAATTGTGTATCAATTTTTTTCATACTTTCATTATAACATTTTTGAAAAGTTAAACAGTTTTGTGTGCTTACTTACAATTCATTTTTGAAGATCATGAAAATAATATATTATTACATGTAGTATTATTATTTTGAATATAGAATGTCAAGTTATACCAGGCAGTTTTATTTGTTTTTTCATTCTTTTAACAATAGATGCTGCTTATCTTCAGTATGACTGCTCTCGATATGTCATAATGTCACCGTCATTTCAGCTGAAAGAAGTCCACTGCCGTTTTCATGCTGAAAGCAGAGTTTTTAGAAATTTTTGTCTCTTTATCTTTTTTCTGTTTGTATTTTTGTTTTCTGTCTTTATTTTGAACTAGCTTTTGCCCGCGGCTTCGCCCGCGTGGATGTCAGCAATTAACCCAGGAGGACGTACTACCGTGGTAAGATGTGTTAATTCAGGTAATATTATAGGTAATAGCTGTTACCCGCGACTTCGTCCGCGTGGTATTTAACAAAAAGTTTTTCATAATAACTGTCTTTGAAAATTACACTGACATACGTCACAAACTACGCTGACATACGTTTCAAAATTCAGCGTGTTTTTAGGTTTTTTAAACTATTATTTATTTTTTCTAAAATAAAAGTATTCTAAGTTACTCCTAGCTATCTGCCAGTGAAAGTTCCGTCAAAATCGGTCCAGCCATTTCAGAGATTAGCTGGTACGCGTGTTCGCGCACGATTGGCTGCTCTCTCACCCTGCCCCCGCGCACGTTACGCCTGCGTCCTCACTCGGCCCTGCGCTGCATGCGGTGAATCATTCCGTACCGAAGCGGGCGAAGTTAAGCCACTAACATTTTTACTGCTAACATATTTGATGACATATTTTTATGCAGTCCATTGTAGTTGGTTAGCTCATACCTCCACTATACCACTGTGTGGACTGAAAATGGTAATTGAAGTATCTGCAGAGATACGTAAAGCCCTGATAAATAAAGGCAGAGTGTTTGTGAATTGGTCATCATGCCCCGTCAGAGACTTTAGCCTTGTTACACGCTGTTATAACTGCCAGCAGTACGGACATGCGGCCAAATTATGTCGGGAGACCACCAATACCTGTGGCAATTGTGGTGATCAGGGTCACTCAATCAAAAATTGCACAAAGAAGGCTGAGACACCTAAATGCGCTACTTGCTTAAATTTCAAAAAGCCGAGTAACCACAAGACCAGTGCTGATGATTGTCTAGCGAAAATAATGGCAGAAAAGAGGTACATAAATTCTATGATTATGTTGGCGCCTAAGAGCGCCGTTAATTAAGTATTTATCTAGCCCTTGTTATTGGTATTTTATAATTATGATTAGTAATTTAATTAATGACATAGATAAATTCTCTGTAGCTGAATCCCATACTTATGACGTTGAACAGTGTAAACAATATCTCTCCTCCTACTCTAGCCCGCTAACCATACTAACCCAAAATATTCGGAGTATTTCTAAGAATTACGACAGTTTTTGCATTTTCCTACAACGTCTAGACATAAACTGTGACGTTATTGTCTTAACCGAATGTTGGCTTTCAAAACAATATAACATACCACAAATTCCGGGATATAATATGTACAAAAGTAACATAACCTACAATCAGATCGATGGAGTGATAGTTTATGCAAGAAACCATCTCAATGTGTCTGTCGAGGAACCGAATATGCACGACTATAGCAGATAGGTAATTAAAATTGCTTCAGAATTCGCGAAACTAGCCTTATATCGATCCCCCTCTTTTAAAAATATAAGCAATTTCACTGTCTCTCTAAATGAAGCCTTTCAGAATCTATCATCTTTCAAAAATACCATTTTGATTGGAGATATTAATATCAACATTCGTCCAGAAAGTGCTGACGCATCCGCTGAGGAATACCTTAACCTGTGCGCTTTCCATGGTTTGCTTCCCACTCACACGCTTCCTACCCATCAAAGTGGCTCCTGCTTGGACCATATAATACTCAAATCGAATTTCCCTGCTCTTGCCCTTGTAATTAATTCAACAATAACCGATCACAGTGTTTCCCTATTCATTTTAAATTGTAAATTGCCTAAAGTAGTCACTCGCACGATTACTAGATTAAACGTAAATAAATTGAAGAAGACTTACACAATATCGACTTTGACCCGGTCTACGATTCCGCTGATCCGCAGTTTTGTACAATGTACCTAATAAAAAATGTGCAACATGCAATTCAGAATAACACTGTCAAAACTCGGCTAAATAGCAAAAACTACAATATAAAACCTTGGGTCACGGCAGGACTCATACGATGTATGAAACATAGAGATAAATTGCATATGAAAGCTAAAACTAACCCAGATAATTTAATTCTACAACAGTCGTATAAACGATATCGTAACTTTTGTAATGATCTCCTAAAAAAAGTAAAATGCACCTACGATAAAATTGCACTTGAAAAGGCTGGTACGAGTAGCAAAAAAATCTGGAATTTTATTAAAAGTGTAACATACAATTCAAAACAAAATCAGTCATCTTCAGGTTTGTAATAAGCATAGTCATCACAGTTAACATCTGCCAACATTGCAAATAATTTCTTTGTAAATGTTGGAAAGTGTTTAGCTGAAAAAGTTCAGGGCCAATCACAATATCTAACCAGCACACCATTTCCATGTAGCACTATTTTATCATCCTTTGCGTTGTTAGACACTGACGAGGCTGAGGTAGAGACTATAATTATGAGTTTGAAAGATGACTCTACAGTAGGCTGGGATAACATACCAAATAAGATTATTAAACAGTTTAGACACATTTTGATACCACCACTTACATATATATCTTCCAAAATGTTTATCTACAGGTATTTTTCCTGAGTGCCTAAAAAAAGCTGTTGTTGTCCCTGTTTATAAATCAGGCAATAAAGAACAAGTGACAAATTATAGACCTATTTCCTTACTGCCTTCTATGTCTAATATATTAGAAAAAATTCTAAATAAAAGGCTTTACAAATACTTGGAGTATAAATTAATTTTATCGAAACGGCAATTTGGATTTAGGCCAAAAATGTCAACAGACGATGCCGTACATCATCTGACTGACTATTTATCCAAAGAACTTGATAATGGTAACCATACAGTAGGAATCTTCCTGGACCTCGCGAAAGCATTTGACACGGTTTCTATTTCTATTCTGTTACGCAAGCTTGAAGCCATAGGTATAAGAGGGACACAGATGAAATTATTTAAGAGCTATTTAGAAGACCGTACCCAATGTGTAAGGATTGGTAATGTTCTCAGTGATGATCAAAAAAACACGTCCTTCGGAATTCCCCAAGGAAGTATTTTGGGACCTACACTTTTTTTGATTTATATAAACTATCTTTGTAATCTAAACTTAGAGCACGGCCAAATTATTTCTTATGCTGACGATACTGCCCTACTATTTTCGGCTGACTCAGAAAACAATGTCTACAAATTTGCGCAAAACGGTTTTAATGTTGTTAATAAATGGCTTCAATATAATTCACTCACACTAAATGCAGACAAAACAAATTACATTAAGTTTTCGATGCGCAAGCAAACATCAACTTGCCCTACCTCGACAATATAGTATGCTCATTATTGCGCTATGCCTACAGATAACCAATGTGTTTGTCCTGTCATCAAAATGACAAATACAATGAAATACCTTGGTGTTATAATGGATGAATCACTTTCGTTCAAAAAACACATAGAAGCCTTAAATAGCAGAATTCGCAAGTTGATATTTGTTTTTAAAAAGTTACGCCATATTGTTGACCCAAAAATAATTAGACAAGTTTACTTTGCTCTATGTCAATCGATATTAACTTACTGTATTACCACATGGGGTGGAGCGGGTAAAACATTGATATTAACTATCGAGAGAGCTCAGAGAGCGATACTCAAAGTGTCTACTTCCCGCCCTTTCCTTTTCCCTACTAACCTACTATACAAATTTTGTGAAGTATTAATTAACAGTTCGACAGCTATTTATAATGGGCATTGTATTAAAACAACACGCAGCTCTACCCTACAGCACTGGATTTACTAATAAAAGACGTAAAGATATAGTCTGTCCACAAAATAGAACAAAACATGCTTTTATATCCAAATTTTATCTGTACCTCGGCCCTCTCCTCTATAATAGATTAAACTCTATAGCAAACATTTTTTCACTGAACTATACAAATTGTAAGAGAACTCTCAATGACGCGCTCCAAAGTATGTCTTACGAAGAAACAGAGAATTTACTAACTGTGTTAAAGTAAGAAACTATTTTATTATCAAATTTTAGAAACTATTTTATAAGCTATTCAATATTTATACAATAATTTGTCTTTTCACAACTTTTGGTTATTTATTTATTTTATAAGACTATTTAGGCTCTTCTTGCCTGAAACACAGGATTACCTAGTTCAGGCACGTAAATATTAGAATATAATTAACATATAAGCAAACTGTACATATTTTTAAGCCTTTTATTTTTTGAATAAATATTATGTTATGTTATAATCCGGTCACAAGGTGAAGGTTTGTTCGGGCATATGAATACTGGTGGAAATGCTTTACCCCGAATGCTATGGCCGTTGTCTGTTTATTTTAATTAGCGCATATTTTGTATCGGCTTCTATTAACATTCTAGATGCAAAGCTAATCGATCGTTCGTGCCTATCGTTTCCTATTTGTGATATCGCAGCGCCTATCTCGTATGGAGAAGCGTCTACCGTTAAAATTGAATTCGCCGCAAGGTCAAAATGTGCCAGTAGCCTATCACTCACACTTGCTTGGTTATATGACGAGACCTGTGTCCGCCAGCTTTTCTAGTACCGTGACTAACCTGCTCATGTATTGTTTACTATCGACTCCTGTTGTTAATATAATTATCCTGCTCTATACAGCCCACATAATATACATTCCAAGGGTGCGAGTTTCCAATACTGCTGGTGCACTCCATAAGCAAAATACTAACCTTGTACCCATATTTACACAGTTCGCTATGATGAGATATACAGATCTCAAATTTGCCGGAGCCGAGTGGTGAAAATCCCATACACACGGCTATGCTAGTAACGTCGAAGATGGGCGTAAAAATCGAAGCACGCGATATTGTGAGTGCCGCGCGCTTTGGAGGCCGACGCATCAATGCTACGCAGCCAGCGCCGGTGCCCGGTGGAGACCCGCCCGCGTTTCCTCGTCGTGCGCCTCGCGCGCCGCGATCTACGCGACGAGATGTTGGAGGCCGCACGAGTACGTCGTGGTATGACTTTTGCTGATCTCGACATGCCCGGTCTGCCTGCGCGATTTTACGTCAACGAACGCCTTACAAAGCAGAATCGGGAGTTGTTTCAGATGGCGCGAGAGGCCGGGGGCCGACTCGGTTGGCAATTTGTTTGGTGCAAACGCGGCCGTGTTCTCGCCCGTTACAGACCCGGGGACGCCGCTTGCCAAATTCGTTGCTAGGCTGATGTACAGCGCATCTTTGTACCAGTACCTGTTCCGTTTACTGATGGCCACAATCGGCCCTAAATATTTCTGTCTTACCGTCAATTATTTTTATTTTTGCTTATTTTGTTTCGTTTTATTATGTATTATTTTAGTTTTTAACATACCGTTGGCACGTATTTTATTGGATGTTGCAAAAGTGTCATGGTCTTGTAGTTATTATATGTTATGTTTTTTCTGCCCGACCCTGCGGGGAAACAGATGTAAAATTATGTTATTTTATGTTGTTTGTCTCACGGCGGCAGCGCACGCGCAACTCAGTGGGTTCGTATACCAGTTTCAATATACTCATGTTATCATATTATTTATTTACAACGTTATTCTACATCTATCAATATTTTTAATCTTTAATACATTTCTACATATATTATTATACATATTTACTTTATTCACGTTATTAACTATCCAATATTTGCAACAACCAATACAGCTATTCCATTTAATTCCAATCCAATAATAATACTACTACAAATAATGAATACTTTTTGATTGACTGTGTAATTGGCAAATAAAGTGATAGCGGTAGTAGTAATTTTACATTATAGCCATGATGCCTAAAAGTGGAAAATATCTTAAGGTTGGCTTCCTTAATGCAGGGTCTCTGGGTACGGGCCACGATGATTTGGTTTGTGCCATTGATAGATATAAGTTTGATATAATGGCGATAAACGAGACTTGGCTCCGACCGGGGGAGGACGGGCGCGCGCCGGTCGTGCCCGGTGCCCGTCACACTCCGCGGCCGTCAGCGATTCGCGCGGGCCGTGGTGAGGGCGTGGGATTTTATCAGCGGCGTGGACTGAACGCGCGCATCTGTACGGGCACGACTGATCCCAGGTTCGATTCCGTCGAACAGATGTGGCTGACTATCTCGTTAAGCGGGAAAAAAATTGCTGTTGGTACAGCGTACCACCCGCCGTGACTTGATATAGACCACTTCCTTGATGCCACCACGAATACTTTTACTACGCTGGGAAACTGTGATCATTATATATTGCTCGGCGATTTTAACGTGAACATGCTTAACATAAGTGAGACCAAGACCAGAAAAATACAAGAATTTCTAGATTGCATAAGTCTCGTTCAATTTGTCACGATGCCCACTCATTTCACAGATACGAGTGAGACTCTTATCGACCTACTGTGCTCAGACCTTAAGGCAAGGTACACGATGATGGAATCTTTTGGTTCGATTACAGGTCATTCCATAATAGTCAGTGAATTTCACCTAAAGCGAGACAAATTTATACCATATGTCACAAAGTTTAGGCCGATGAAAGACATTTGCCTGGATAGTTTTTACGCGGATTTGTCACAATCAAATATAGACCATATTTTTGAATTTACCAATGTGAATGACATGGTTAATATTTTTAATAACTGCATAATATCATTGTTTGATGTTCACGCGCCGTTTAAAACGTGTTAAGGCCCTCTTGTAGTTGAAGACGTTTCGGCGAACACTGGCCGGTCGTTGCGAGCGCTTGAGCTGCTAGATTTTATGTATAATTGTTTCGTGGAGACAAAATGATAAGGAAATTATAAAATATTTTCTCAGCATGCCCTAAAAAACAATAAAACCTATTTTTTGGTATGAGTTTTACATGGTTTAATGATGGAATCTCTTCAAGGTACACGTTTTGAATGGCGATTTAGTGTCATTTTTATGATTATTTTTTATCGAGCCAATTGTTTTAATTCACGTTTCTATCTTCACACAGCGCTTAATAGTATGTTCAATTTTCCTAAATATTTTTTTTTTACGGAAACTAGCCATTTTGATAGATTTACAGAGGGTTAAAAAAGTTAAAAAGTACTGCAACCTCGCCTTAAGGAATTATCCTATCCCTTGATTACGGATGTTATCCAGCTCATGATGCGATTGCGAGACAACGCATTAGCCACATATAGAACCACAAAATCAGAAACAAAAAAAGCTTATTATAAACAGTTTAAATCCTTGGTAGAAAGTTTCTTTGTATCGTGAAAAAATTGCATACTTTAGGCACAATATAAATAATAAAATAAACAACCTAAAATTACTTTGGAAGAGCATTAAATCTACGTTTGCACCATCAAAACAAGCACAAGATCTTCCTCCACATTTTAGAAACCCAGACCTAATAAATAACACTTTTATGCATGTCCCTGGTAAATCGGTAGCTAGCACGTCAATAACATTATTTTTTGAGACTCACAGATATAGTGACGCAATATTCACCATTGCTCCGGTGGACCAAAATGTCTCTCTATCTCCCGCTTTATTTCAGAACTGAAGTCAAATGCTCAAGGCTACGACAACATAACCTTAAGTATGCTTACCCTAACGCTTCCGCACACTTTAGCAACCATTACCCACATAATTAATTCTTCTATTCTTTACATCAAAGTTTCCTTACCAATGGAAAATTGCCGTAGTTAAACCCCTTCCTAAGAGTCCAAACCCTATAGAAGTTAAAGACTTGCGACCAATCAGTATTCTGCCCTGTTTCTCAAAAGTAATGGAGAAGTTAGTGTGCCGTCAATTAACTCGGTTTTTGGAACAGAATGAAATATTGCCTGATCTACAATCCGGTTTCAGGAAACAGCGCAGCACTTCTACGGCGTTACTAGATGTTACAGACAATACCCTATCAGCCCAAGATAAGGGTATGTGTTCACTTATGGTGCTACTCGATTTTTCACGTGCATTTGACTGCATAAACGTCCCGCTATTACTGTTAAAATTAAAGTACTACGGTTTTGACGACAATGCCATTCAATGGTTCCACAGCTACCTTAGTAACAGAAAGCAACTTGTGGAATTGCGTTTATTGGATGGTACTACCTTGACTTCAGCCCTGAGTTCTATAGATAGAGGCGTTCCTCAGGGATCAATTTTGGGCCCGATTCTTTTTATTCTCTACTGCGCAGACATAATAAAGTGCCTTCGGAAATGCAAATATCATATTTATGCCGATGACGTCCAACTGTATATATATTTTAGTCCTGATAATTATGAATCGGCCATCAGAGACTTAAACGACGACTTAGAAAGAATCGCCGCGTGGTCAGATGAGAATTGTTTGGCACTAAACCCATTGAAAACCAAATATATGTTGTTTGGTACAAGGCAGCAGTTGAAAAGGGTACCTTTGAGCATTAACTTAACTCTAATGGGTGAGCCTATTGAGCGTGTAAATGAAGCGCGGAACCTTGGTTTATATATGGATAATAGTCTAAGATTTGACAAACACATTGCAAATTCTGTAAGAAACTGCTTTTATCGTCTGAAATTGCTTTACAAAATGAGGCCTTACTTGTCTGAAAAGCTTCGCGAACAGCTAGTCGAAACCCTTGTTCTGTCTAAATTAAACTACGCTGATACGGTTTACGGCCCACGTTTGCTGGCTCGTACTGATCGACTTATACAAAGAGTCCAAAATACATGTGCGCGCTTCTGTTACTCTGTTCCACCGAGAAGTCATGTTACCCCCTTTCTTAACAATCACTTTATTCTCAAGATGAAGACAAGAAGAAAGTAACACTTAGCGTGCCTACTCTTTGGTGTCGTTAAGTCTAAGAAACCGAAGTATTTGTATGAAAAGCTTAGTTGGATGGCTAGTAGACGGGATTGTGCGCCCAGGCTGTGTGCACAGCAGCTCTCAACGCAGTCCCATAGGACAGCGGCATTCAGACTATTCAGAGGCACTTTCCGATACGCTGCATCTAAGGTGTAGAATAATATCCCACCACCATTAAAGGTTGTGAGCTCTATCCACACGTTTACGGCAGTATCTGATGGATTCGCAACGGAAAATTGATATGGTCGCCTTAAATGTTTCACTTATATGAAATGTTTACTTTAAATGTTTACTCTAAGCATAATTCCTGTTGTGCCACCCGGTTTCCATTCTTTGCTACCTCGACTGATGACGCTGCTGTGCCATTTGGGCTAAGGAGCTGTGTGTGTGAGTGCATCGCACACGGTAATGGGTTTTTGCTTTAGTTTCTGCGGTTTCTGTTGTTTTCGTTTCGTTTTGTTTTGTGTTTGTGAGTAAGTATGTTTAATGGTTAGTTTATTTATTAATAATTATTAAATAATGTATGTTGATACTGTTTTGTACTCTTCGTCACTTGTCCCTATAGGTTCATTAGAAAACCAGCGTCATACAGCATCTGTCTGGCATTAATGCTGAAATGAACCTTTTTGGCGAAGCCGTGAGGCACACACTTGTTGTTTTTTTTTAACTTTTTTTTTCATGTTACTGTATTTTGTGTTTTACGTACTGTGACAAATAAATGGTATTCTTTCTTTCTATCTTTCTATGTGTAATACAGGTCATGCTCTATGATTGTTATTTTAAACTAGCTTTTGCCCGCGGCTCCGCCCGCGTGGATGTCGGAAATTAACGCAGGAGGACGTACTACCGCGGTAAGATGTGTTAATTCAGGTTATATTATAGGTAATAGCTGTTACCCGCGACTTCGTCCGAGTGGTATTTAACAAACAGTTTTTCATAAAAACTGTCTTTGAAAACTACGCTGACATACGTCACAAACTATCCTGACATAAGTCTCAAAATTCAGCGTGTTTTTAGTTTTTTTAAACTATTATTTATTTTGTCTAAAATAAAAGTAGCCTAAGTTACTCCTTGTTACATCAGCTATCTGCCAGTGAAAGTTCCGTTAAAATCGGTTCAGCCATTTCAGAGATTAGCCGGAACAAACAGACAGACAGACAAAAATTGTAAAAAATGTTGTTTTGGTATATGTACCGTGTATACATCCATATACACTTAGTAAAAAGTGGTTATCTTAATATTAAAAACAGACACTCCAATTTTATTTATTTGTGTAGAGTATAGAAAATTTTAGTTATACGCCATTCTCGTTTGAGCACTTGGTGGATAGTATGCTTACGCCGGGAGCAGCAAACACTGCGTTACCGTGCTTTGGGTGACAGATGTCGGCGATAAGCGTTAGTCCAGGGATGTGTGGCCGGCTTTGGGTTTCATCTCGATGGGTCTCTTGGACGCAAAGAATGTCGCAGTGAGTTTTGCGGTAGACATCAGCAAGAATTTCCGATTTGTCTTGTGAGAACTCTTCGATGTTGATCGAAACTACGCACAAAGCTGGCTTTATAGGCTGTAACTTTGGATTGCCATCGTGGTGAAAGGATTAGCCAATTAGCGTGGAAACTAGCTGACTGCCCAGGGTGCGCCGGACGTATAATGGCTCAGTTGATACGTCACTCGGCGAGGCTCCTTTCATGCACCCCATGCGTAGCATGACCACCGGAGAAAGGGGTTTTGTCGACTGAAGAATAAACAAAATGACAGTTCACACAATGTGAAAATTAACAACAATAAACTGAATTTATCCAAAGTTGCTTTATTTATTTACTTAAGGTTGGTGTTTTGTTTTTAATTTAAATCAACTCGAGTTTGACAGTTTACAGTCTACATCTATAGGGACGTAGACAAAGATCGTGAGAATCGAATGACAAGATGACAGATTGTAGAAAGATTTCTACGGTGACATGTCAAAATTAGAGAAACGAATTGTCACTTTGTATAGAAAGAGCTGTGTCTATTCTTTGTAGAAATGAAAGTGCTATGATAAGCCTGCATATAACGGTAGAAATCTTTCTATTTTTTCCGTTGCCAAAACCCGTTTCAATGCTGGCGTAGCATGACCAGTTCCATCTATATTCTACCAAGAATAGACAAAGTTCTTTCTATGGTAGTCATGCTACGCGTACTGAGCTGCCAAGGAACAATCTTTATTAAAAGCGTCAATTTCATCCCGCCGTCTCCGTCTGGATATGCCGCGATGTCGAGGTTCCAATATATCTTAATTATGCCTTAGTTCATAAATATAATTAAACAAAAGCATGCTAAAAAGATGTAATTAAATACACATTTAAAACTGATGTCGTTGTTTATTAAATATAATTGTTTTAATAGGTGTAACATATTAAAATACTCCATGTAAATACTATATTATTATAATGATCTTCAAAAATGAATTATAAGATACACAAAATAGGTTAACTTTTCAAAAATGTTGCTACAAAAGTACGAAATAAATTTTTACAATAACAAATTATTTTTAAGCCAATATTAAATACGGAATGGTTATAAAATCAATTATCACAAATTAGATTCAGGTACACTGCAATTATTCTATAGGATTTTAAAAGCCAAATGAAGTTTTGAAAGTTGTTAGTTTTATGTCAAAAAGCAAAAAATTGCAATATCTTTTGGTTTTGAAAATATCATTTAGGTAGGTACATAGATTTCAATTCCTGTTAAAATTTACCAACTAAATTAATAAATTAGAAAATAAATTACTTAATTCACTATTTATTGGACAATTCCAGCTAATACTGATTATATTTAAATGCAAGTTCGTAATAACAGATATCCATAGAAGTTCATACTGTAAAGTTTGTGATATATGAGAAGGCAAGCAGGTTGGCCATCGCAGTATGGCGGTAAAATTCATAGAGAATGCTGCGGCCCATACTCTAATAAATCCCTTAGTCACCTCATGACACCCACAGGAAGAAATGGGATGGTGCTATTATTTACATCCGACACCATACGGAACACAAATCTTGATGTAGTGTTGCCGATCAAATACTGATGTCAGCTCTTCTTGTTGTTTGCGTTAATTGTGGCTGATAATGTAGTTTAAAATCAAGTTCAATGTACCTGGAAAAGACGAAATTTGTATTAGTAAAATTGATTAAATACTTATTTTTTTTAAAGACGTAGAAATATTCGCGATCCGTGTAGATTACACCGTCAAGACAACTCATAATACACAATATTTCGTACGAAGTTTTGATTTTGAAGGTTTTTCTAAGGCAGCACTAACATAAAAACACCCCAAAAAGACATTAAACGTGTAAAAAATGTACGGAAACGCGTACATAACGAAATTTATATCGGTTTGTTCATTTGAAGTTTCATGCTTTGTACTACACACCAACGATTAGCCTGCATGAAGACTTCGGGCTGCGTGAGGACTACTCTGCCTGCTGCACTCGAAGTAGTGCTGGATCTATCTCAGCTCCACCTGTTAATATAGCAGGAAGTAACAATAACGGCAGTAGTCCAAAATGCCCTAACTCTTTAAGGTGCGACACTCCGTGCCACTTTAAGGACTCAACAAAGAATACCAATACACATAGTCAAACCTATTAGGGGTATCGTATTACCCAGTAACTGGGTTGTGGAGGTCAGATAGGCAGTCGCTTCATGTAAAATACTGGTACTCAGCTGCATCCGGTTAGACGGGAAGCCGATCGCAACATATTTGGGAAAAGGCTACGCAGATCACACAGTAATCCAGGTGGATTGTATGAGTATTTCTATAGCTATTGCATCCATATAGCTTGGAAGGATACGGATCACTCAATCCGCATACTCTCAGACAGCACGGCTACCCTGTGCAAGAAATATTATCATCATCACCTATCTTGCTTTTTCCGAAATATGTTGGTTTCGACTTCTGAATACACACACACACACACACATTCACATGGAGCCTCAATGATAGAGATATTTATCTACTCTCCACACCCCAGTTACTGGGTAAGTCGATAACCCCGGGTAAGATTGGTTGTTCGACTTAAAGGCTTCTGACGGCCGATAAATATTGTCAAAAATACAAGAATGACAGATGAGACCAACGGCTTAGCATACTTTCTGCGGCATGCAAAGGTTTTGGTATCTAAATATGGTCTACCATCCTCGGAACAACCGCCAATGTCAGACAACTCGTGCCTGAAGCTGCCTTTAAACTGGATCTGAAGTGGGAGTGACTAATGTAAGTTAGTTTTATAGCCAATACATCAAAGTGATATTTGCTTCTCAGCTAGCCGGTGGTTACCACGAACAAAGCAATATACAAAGCAATGCATCTCGGAAACCCGGGTATCCAACGTTAAATTGTCAGTACGATCAAGTTGTTGCTAGTCTTTCTTGGGGTGCCAAGTGGATCCCATCTCTCTGATACTAACCTATTGTACGCAAAAAAAAATTAAACCACCGAAAAAACTGAAAAACGTTTTGGGCAGTAAATTTTTTTTTGTTAAAAAGCTTTTATTTTACAATTTTTTGTAACTATAATCTACTAATAAAACTTGGTTTATCAAAATCGAACTACTCTGTAAAAAGTTATGCGTAGTCTTACATTACAATCAGTGAGTGAACAATCAATCATCCCTTTTTTCCTACCTTTAGGGTGCGATTTTCTTTTCCAAATGGGAACACCTTCGGAGTATACTCTTTCCAATAAAAATAGAATTTTCAAAATCAGACTATTCCATAAAAAGTTATGCGTGGTCATACATAAAAATAAAATACGCGTCGAATTGAGAATCTCCTTCGTTTTTTTTTTTTCGTGAAAGATAAACTATTCAATTATTATTTTTTGGCATGAATAGTTGTAAAAACTAAATTAAGATTAATATATCTATATTCATATCTTTTTTAACTTGAATAGGGGGCATTTGGCTACCTTGTACGTGTGCATTATTATTTTTTTGTAACTGTTTTATATTTCATGTTGTGCGTTTTGTTTGTGCAGAATAAACTATTATGCTTTCTTTTTTTCTTTCTATATTTGTCGATACTTAGTAAAAATAAAGTAAAACAAAAATACATAGCGCAATAATTTGAAATAATCTTGACCTAAATTTTATTGCATTTTTAATGTTTAATTTTAAATTAGTAATTTAATACTAAACTATATTTATATATGGTTAATACTATATTATCAGTTTGATAGAACTTTAAATTACCATAATTTCATAATACAACAAACGTATTTATTTTATTTCGTATATAAAATAAATAAATATCTTAGGACAACCAACACACCGTTATCTGATCCCAAACTAGGCAGAGCCTGTACTATGGTAACCAGACAACTGATAAACATACTTATACATATATTACTAAATACATACATATTATAGTAAGTAATATAGTAAGTATATATTATAGTATATAGTGTATATATTATAGTAAGTAATATATTATATAAGTAATATATATATTATATCTCATTTCACTTTAGTGTGCTTTTTTTTTTTTTTTGGATGGGAAATCATCAAATGACTTCTCCCGCTCTGGGCGGAGCGGGAGGGCATGTCAGACTTTTACTGACTAAAACCCACCCGTGTTCCTTCAGTTGCCCATGTGCCAGGGTCACGGTATCTCTTTCGAACAATCTCGCAACCCCGGCAGGCATCGGTCCTAGCAGACCCCTTCAATTTGCTGACATCTCTTTGAGGCGCGCGTGGAACACTACGCGCCGTCGACCCGAGCTTGGTCCTTACCGAGCGGCGAGCTACCCATTGCTCACCGCCCGCAAGCTCGCGCCTACGGTGGCCGGGAGTCAGCTATCGACTCCCGACGCCCGGGGTGTCTCCTCCTGCGGCGGCTAGGGACGCGAGGCCGCAGAGACTGCCACTCCTGTGCTTAGATAATTATCGATACAGTCATATAGACAGCAGTAGACCCTTTAGACAATTGTTATTTTTGAAGTTTTTGTATAACTCTTATTTGTTTCTATAATGTTCTTTGGAATCATTCGATCATGCTTGTGCTGACACGTCATCGATCGCTTGCTTCAAGTTTATTCCACATAGATTAGCGAAGGCTTGAATAACGCCGCCACGTTTTAATCCCCGACCGATGCTCGAGCCAGCTGAGGCCGCTGATCCTGTAACTTTAAATTCGTCCCTAAATAATAATAATTACCATCCAGCCAGGCCCTTGCTGCCCTCTACCAGCAATGCCCTAAGACGAGCCTCGCTCCCCAAGGGAGCCCCTTAGCGAGTAGTCGCTCTACTCTCAAATTTCTAGGCCCTGGTTTTAATTTATTAAGGTAAGGCAAGTCCGGTTAACCAGTTGACAACCTCATAAGCTGACCTGCGAAATTTCATCCCCAAAAAAAACTAAAAAAGGACAATTATGTACCAAACAAAACCATGCGGCAAAAACATAATGCTTCTTGTAAGTCAGGTTACAAGATTTGATGGTTTCTATTTTTGTTATTACTCTCTGGTGTCGCATGTGATTTGGTAAAAACTTTTTAATTTTTTAGTTATGGCATCTACCCCGCACTAATTCTTTTACCAGTTCCTATTCCTGGATAAGGTGATATTTAAGACCTATATTTTCTCATGGATGCCATTGTCAAAACTGTTTACTTTTAAATAAAAAAGAATAATCAAAATCGGTTCGAAAGTTCTGAGGTAACAAACATAAAAAAAACAGTCGAATTGAGAACCTCCTCCTTTTTATGAAGTCGGTTCAAAAGTATAATTAGCTGTGTTTCTAGTTTTTGGCCGTGCCTAGATATACCACTTTCTAGATAAAACCCTTAATCCAACTGCCTAACAAGAGTCTTATTGTTATTATAAGGGGGTTGAAAGGGTTGTCTTTGTTATCAACGTTGTGTTTACTTGTAATTGATTTTTTAAGTGAAGTTTACCTCATCATTTCAGCCGAAAGACGTCCACTGCTGGTCATAAGCCTCCCCCAAGTTCCGCCACTTTGACCGGTTTTGTGCTTCCCACAGCAAGCGGATTCCTACGGCTTTCTATCTCTCTCAGTTTACCTCGGCTACCTATAACGGCAATGATCGCTGACCGGTTGGACTGCTTATATCCGGCATGGATGTGACAGGCATGTTAGAAAATTATAATTATTGTATGTGTTTTTATTTATTTTATTTTTGATGACAATTTTGTGATTTAATTTTAAATTTTAATATAAATTTTTTATTGTTAATTTTGATTTAAATTCTAAATTTGTATCTGTATTGTTTTTATAATTGTATGCCTAATGAGTCCATTGTTACTTGATTATGAATAAATAAATCAAAATATATATATAACTCGCATCTCGGACTACTCTATTTTGCCTGGTCTCCAACGGCGATCTGACGTTCTATAAATTGGGGCAATGCAACTGAATCATTTGTGATACAGTCTTTAGATTTGAGTGAATTTTAATCTGAAGGAAGACAGTAGAACCTCGATGAGCAATATTGAATACATTATTTTTTAACAGGTTTGAAGTTATTAGATTTGGGAAGGGTCCTTTGGCTCTCCGCAAAGTTTTATGACGGACAAAAATATACAGAGCACATTACTATTGCTTCATAGAATATTTTTTTTATATTTGTCAAGCTTATATGGGTCTGTCATTCATCTCCTTTATTAAATCTTATTACCTCGAGTTTAAATAACTACTATACCTACTTCTTTTATATAAAAAAGTAAATAATATTTCTACATATTGCAAAATTAAGTATTTTAATAATCTGACTTGTTGGACTTTCTTAATTATTTTAAGCTTTATTTTTATTTTATTTATTTATTGAAAAACAAACAGTAACACAATAAGAGATAGACATATTATCTTAGATATTAAATTTTGAACAATTGTGCTACCCACAACGTTCTCCACAGATTACAATGCAAAGTATTTAAAACAAACTTTAAAACAAATATACTCACTTATGTTACTAAAAGTAGAAGTTTTTAATTACTGGACAATTGATTAACAATATTTCTACAAATATCAGAATGGAAGTACAATACTCCTTTTAGAAAAACAGGTTTCAATAAAATGCTAAAACGTACACTAGAACCAAACCTAGTTTTAATGCCAAATTATTAAGATAAGATAACAGTTTAAATAACAATACGAGAAAAGCCTAAAAGTCTTATTTCTAAAGTAAGTAATTTTGTTAGATGAAACCAATGACTTTTTTACTTGAAACACAATTACACAATTGCTCGGTCTAACTCACATACGTCAACATCATTTAATCAACTTCTGCAGGCTGGTGGACTGGTTCGAATAACCACCGACGGCTGAAACTAGTGACATCATGAAATTGTAATGTCTTCATAACATGCCCTAAATTAAAATACGTTATCTTTGCTAGTTTTGAGTAGAGTAGAAGGCAATTTTTTCAATCACAAAGCAGCATCGTCATGTCATGAAGTTTGAGCAGCACAGGTGTCAGGTAAATGACATTGATCTCCAGACGAGCAGCTCATGTGCAGTGCAATGACACGCAGCTGAGTGGACATGATATGCACAGTTACATCAGGAGGATCTTCATCTGAAACAGTAAAGGAAGAAAGCATTTTAATGCGGGTGGGATCAAATGGACATAGAACCAGAACAAGAGCATTCTTTTCATGATATTCTCGAATTTTTTTGTACAAGAAATAACATTCTATTAATTCTACACATAGTTGAGTGTGGATATAAAGAGAGATATATATTGACTACACCAAAATTTACAAAGCAATGAAGTCTTCTAATTACATGATATAAAAATTGTCAGGTTTTGAAATAAGCAATATATTCATTGCGAGACAATTTTTCTCTTCGAAATCGGTAACTACGATGGCGATGTCTACAGACTCCAAAACTATTCTCCAAATAGATACGGGCCACGTCCGAAGATGGCTTAAGGGATGTTTGTTCCTGCCAGCGTCGCAAGATTTGTTCAAAAGATATACCGTGGCCCTGGCATATGGGCAACTGAAGGAACACGGGTGGGTTTTCGTCAGTAAAAGTCTGACACGCCCTTCCGCTCCACCCTAGAGCGAGAGAAGTCATTTGAAGATTTCCCACCCACAAAAAAACAGGCCAAGTGCGAGTCGGACTCGCGCACCGAGGGTTCCGTACAAACCTGTAGGTATAAAGTTTAAAATTTAAAAAAATATTTTTATTATATGATGTAACTAAAAATTTACGGTTTTCGCAATTTTTCCTTTATCTGTGCTATAAGAAGTTGCTTCGTACCAAATTTCAAAATTCTAGATCGACTGGAACACCCTTTAGGTTTTGATTCCCTTGCGAGTTTCGAAAATTTGCGGAAATATGCGGCATAAACAGCTATATCTTTTGATTGCGTTAGCTTAGAAGTTTGATTTTTTCACAGCTCCAAGGGACAGTAGACTTGAGTATTTGATATAAATTTCAGCTTGATACCTCCACGCGTTCTTGAGAAAAAGGGTCTTGACAGACGGACGGACGGACGGACGGACGTACGGACGGACAACAAAGTGACCCTATAAGGGTTCCGCTTTTTCCTTTTGAGATGCGGAACCCTAAAAAGGGATGCGTGTCGCATAAACATTATCATTTAGTGAACACTTGGTTCAACTATAACACATCAAGTGGCCTAATACTATCCTGCTCGTGTTTTGTGCATAGAAAGTACGCGATCACTCCTTTAACTGCCTGCAACGGTAGATTTACTCTGAAACATTTCACGAAGATACAGATTAGTATGGATGACAAATTGTGTCTTTAAGTATTTATTTCGTCTAATTTTAAAGTCAGAAGTTCTCTCATCATCATCATCATCATTTTAGCTGCAAGACGTTCACTGCTAGACAAAAGCCTCCCCCAAGCACCACCACTTTGACTGGTCTGCGCTTCTCGCATCTAGCGGATTCCTGCGGCCTTCACCAGGTCATCGGTCCGTCTTGTGGGACGGCTTTGAACGGTACGTCTTCTAGAACGCGGTCCCGACTCCAGGACCTTCCGGCCTCATCGGCCATCTGAAAAGTATCCTAATATTGTAAATAAATTAAAAGCTAAATACCTTTTTTTAAAAAAAGCTTTTATTTAAGGTGAATGCTCCAACCAGCCCGTGAAATTCAAATTTTCTTAGGTTTTTTGCAATTTGCAGGCCAATGCTAGATTGTATGTTGATTAAAATATTAGTCTCGGCTGTAAGACGTATGTAGTTACAGAATTATAATCATCAAAATCACCAATACAACCCTCCAAGTTCATAAAGGCCTAGGAACAAAAAAAGAACAGGAAAAGTCATTCCTACAGCTTACAACACTTATATACTTAGTGCCCGTAATAACTGCATGTAAAAAAAAAATTAAGAATCAGCAATCAGCAATCAAAACTTATGACAGTCGGTCTTTATGTGGATTTTAAGGTCTTCACGTGAATTTATAACGAGTTGAATAACACCCTTAATTTTTTTAATTCAAATATTTCCGTTTTAGTACTTATAACTAAGAGTATAGTCGACTTTCGTATTTATTACGTTATTAAATGGGATTTTTTATTTAGTATTTTCATTATTGTTTCAATATTTAGCGCATCAATATTGTTAGATCATTATGTACAAAAAGTAATGATATCCCATCAAAAACATAAATGTGAAATGAGAGCCAAGTTCAATATTATGATATTTGCCTTGGTTGTTGACTTCAATGAAAAAAGAAGTGAGATCTAAATGGAGTCATGGTACTGACCATTGAACTTAGGATAATATATTATAGCCTAAGGTCTGACTAGTTTTCATATACGAATTATATTATAGCCTTCGCAAGTTCTAAACCTGTTACGAGTACTTGTCGGTTCTTATTTTATTATTCCGAAAATTTGGCTTGCTGGTAGAAACTAGCTATTGAAATAATAACACAGGCCCACAAAAAAAAAGTACCCTGCGCGAAAGACCAGACCACCTGAACTTTATGTTTTCGGGGTCGCTGAGTCCGAATATGGTGCCAGAATAGCGAAGTTGGTTGGCGTTTTTTCAGAAATCAGCAACAAAATTTAAGTTTTTTATGTTGTTAAAAAAAACGCAAAATTCAAATTTGCAATGAAATAAATTATACAAAAAATGTCTCGCTGAATCAATAGAGTTTTTACTTAAAGTTAGAATCACCAATCGATTTCATATTTTCTCATCATAGAGGAAAAATGCTGAAAATATCGAATATTTGTCATTACACAGTATACGACCGTTGAAAATATTTTTCAACATATCTCTCTTAATGGCAACAGAAAAAAAATGACAATTCTGACTTTTAATATGAATTCAGTAGATCTAGAAAATATATTCTGAATGGTTTTATTCACAACAACTGGTACTTTTGCATTTTCAACGATCTTATACTGTGTAATGACAAATATCCGATATTTTCAGCATTTTCCCTCTATGATTCGTAATACGACAACTAGCCAAGTCAGACCTTAGGCTACAATATAACTATTATCCTAAGTTCAATGGTCAGTACCATTGAACTTGCCACCCATTTAGATCTCACTTCTTTTGTCGTTGAAGTCAACAACCAAGGCAAATATCATAATATTGAACTAGCCAAGTTCATTTCACATGTATGTTTTTGATGGAATAGAACCTATACAATCATTTAGTAGAATCAAGCTAGTTTCGTAACTAAGTGATAATTAGCATAATTGATAGATGGCGTTAATACATTGAAATAATGAGGAAAATCCACCTCATACTAAAGCGGATGAGATAATTGCGCATCAAATGGTGTTCGTCCAAAGTCTAAATTATAATTTGTGAAAACAAATATTCGAGATTGTTTAGTTACAACCGCGCATTTTGAGACTATTCCACTTATGATGGCCGTTTTGAAATGCTTATACATAACGACAACCTACTTACGTACTTACATTTGAAGGTAACTCGATTCAAGTTTTCTGTGTTCCACTCAACTTTATGTCGTCAAACGATTGTTTCACTTATGTCAACTTCTAAATGGACGATACTGTAAATTTAGTTTATATTTAAATTTAGGTTCCATGGGTCTCTTAATTCTCCTATGGAATAAAATTTGAATTTCGCGGGCTGGTTGGAGCATTCACCTTAAATAAAAGCTTTTTTTTTAAAAAGGTATTTTGCTTTTAATTTATTTACAATATTAGGATACTTTTCAGATGGCCGATGGGGCCGGAAGGTCCTGGAGTCGGTGTTGTCAATAACGATAAACAATATTTGGTCGTTTAGATGCATTCCATTTTAATAATTTAATTTAAATTTATTGATTGTTTTCCTCGTATCTAAATTTTAATTTCAATGACAGATATTAAGACTGTTTCGAGTAGTGAAACATTTAAAAAAAATTGCGTGGAGCAGCCAACACTTCCTTTTTAAAATCGATAAAAATAATTGCGACAACAAATGTAGCAATTATAAATAACTATGTCAGTCAACTACTTACTACCTACGTATTTAGTAACAAATTTGTCAGTATTGTTATTGTGTGGTATTCATTAAATTAATATAACTTGAAAAAGAAAACTTGATGTAACACATACTTTACAGTTTCAATTTGGAAAAATGGAATATATATTATTCAAATTTTAAAACTGTAAAGTATGTATTGGAAGTTCTCACTTACTCAGCTTTATCCTGTATATAAATGTTGCCAACAAAATAAAATAATTTACGATATGATGACATGAAATCATGGACCTTTGTTACATCAAGTTTGCTCATGCGCTATTTGTATTAATGCCTCGCTGTTTCCGTGCAGTTATCGAACACTAGTACTGTCCCGCCAATTTACTTAATCCAAACAGGAATGGTGAACTTATTTTACCCTGCCCCTATTTTTTTGTCGCGCACTGTATTAAGACTGTTTCGAGTGTTTAATTTTTTTTTAAACTGATTGTTATAACCGATAGTTACACCCAACGATTCCTTTTAAAATCGTTAAAAATAATCGCAACAACAAATTGTACCATTATTAAATTTTATTGATTAATCTTTTCATATACAAGAGACATTTTTAAATATTTTTACAAAACACTTAGAAATAAATTGTACCTATTAATTTTATATAAGACAGAGGTGCTATTAGGAAAGCCGTTGGCGTACCACGGTCACTTGAGACGAGTCACAAAGTTGGAATATTGCAGATAGTTACAGATTTAACCTTATAAATGATAACCATTACGCTATATCTTTATCGAGCTAAGCAGTTAACCATGACATATACAGATGTTTGCAATAGGTAGGTACGTTACATTTTTACTGTAAAAACATTTTTATCACAAATCATCTTGGAAAAAAAAACCAACAAGTAAGAAATCAGCCAATTTTCACAAGAAAAAAAAAAAAACTTATTTTTCCTTTTCGGATCAAAAATCTCTTTTGGATCAACTGCAGTCTGAGTACTAGAAAAAGTGAGAAATCACTAAAACTTCCCCTTGTTATGTCGTAGGATATGTCTTGGAGGTGAGAGATGGTATAATATAATTATAACAGCAATAGCAGCAACAGTTGAATTATTCCATTACTTCACTGGGCACGCGTAGCAGCGTAGCCTCGTAGCTACGAGCTACGCTGCTACGAGCGTAGCTTGAAATATTAAGCGGATATTCGCTGCGTGCGGCGGTTCGGCAGACGCGATTTAAAGACGCTACGTCAAATGACGACTTGAGTATAATACTTGATAACCTCAGTAGAGCTTCCGAAATAGTGTATCTTAGAATAAACATGGACAAGACAAAGGTTATGTCAATTGCCCATATTACAACAGCTCTTATGTAGATCGCAGAGGCACTTGGAGTTGTAGATGGGTAAGTTTAGTCAAGATGAACTGTCCAGTTGGATAACTATTTCTCAAATTGGTTAAATCAGTCAAATGTAAGTATGCCATTATTGGTTCGAGTAAGAAGGTCGATAGTCGAATCCAAATTGGCTGAGCAGCGTTCGGGGAGCTCTTCAATATCGTTCTTCATACCGTTTTTGTTCGATATACCTCGTCCAAAGACTGTAGTCTTAGACCATTGCGTGTTGCCAGTGATGGATGACCAAAGACCTTGTACAGGTTGCAAGAATCAGCTGGATACGGGCACAGAACCGGTTGAGGTGCCGGTGCTTGGAGACGTACGAAGACATAGGTCTCCCGCCTATTTCCAGCAGTGGATGTGTTTCGGCTGATACACGGTGGTGGTCTGGTAAGCGTTTTCTAGCTTACACTCATATGTTTGGTTAGCTCCTACCAAGTTATGATAACCTGATACGTCGTCGGCATAAAGCGTTTTTTACCTGACACATACCCAGAGGGTACGTAATACACTATCAGTAGGAATCCCTTTCATTTTGAAAGTTCCACAAAATTCATGACTTTGTTTGCGTTGCTAAGGACAGGCAATTTTTTCGACCATATGAAAGAAAAGAAAGAAAGAAAAAAAATATGAATGATGATGACCAATAAATAACCCTCATAATGATTCAGATTCTGATTAATAGTGTGTTGCGCAATTAGGGTGAGTTTCGGCGACCTCCTACAGAATTATGACTACCTGGTACTTCGAAGGCATAAAGCGTTTTCTAGGTGACTCTTCTTTGTTAAGCGATTACAAAGATCATAAAGCTCCTACCCAATTTATGACAACCTGCTTCTTTGTGGGCAGCCCACCCGTGTTCCATCAGTTGCTTATATGCCAGGGTCACGGTAACTCTTTCGAACAAATCTCGCGACCCTGGCAATCAGGTGAGGTGAGCTCCTACCAGGTTATGACAACCTGCTAATTCGAAGGCATAAAGCGTTTTCTAGATAACACTCCTATGTTTAGCAAGCTCCTTCCCAGTTATAACAACCTAGTACTTCGAAGGCATAAACAGTTATGGTTGTGGTATTTAAAGACAACGCGTTTGCCAGCTGATACTTCTGTTTAATAAATAGCTCATACCTTACGCGCTCAGACGTGGGGTTGTGGAGACAGCCTGTTCTGCCTAGCTCATACCATACCAAGTTATGACCACCTTTTTTTTACGGGAAATCATCTAATCACGTGTGAGACTTTTATTAACTAAAACCCACCCGTGTTCCTTCAGTTGGCTATGCCAGGGTGAATGAAGGCCACGGTAACTGTTTCGAACAAATCTCGCGATCCTGGCAAGAAGTTATGACCACCTGGTACTTCGAAGGTATAAAACGTTTTCTGACTGACACTACGGTTTGATAAGCTCATACCAAGTTATGATCACCTGGTACTTCGAAGGCATATGTTTGTAATGAATAAACTCAAAAAACGACTGTGCCGATTTCAATTACGTACAAACTTAAGTCGCAGAACATGCCAGCAATTAGACGTACAAACTTAAGTCGCAGAACATGCCAGCAATTAGACGTACAAACTTAAGTCGCAGAACTCAAGTATTCTTATTATATTATATAAGTGTTCTTAAATTTTCTAATTTTCCACGCAATTTTTTAAATTTTTTCTTTCACCTTCTCCTGACAATTACAAACACAACAAAACAAAAGTGAAATCGGTCCAGCCGTACGCGTGATGGCGTGACCAAGGGAAATAGGGATTCATTTTTATATATATAATATAGATATTATATAGCTGAAGATTTTATTTGTTTGTTTCTTCGGTTGAACGCGATACTCTCAGGAACTACTGGTCTGAATTGAAAAAATATTTTTGTCTTATGAAGCCTATTTATTGAGGAAGGCTATATAACATCACGCTACAGTTAAAAGGAGTGGAGCAGCAACGAAAAATGGACAAAAACTGACAGGCAAATCGATGCGACGAGAAGGGTCAGTGGAGCAAAAATTTGACGCAGACGAAATTGAGGGCAGAAGCTAGTAAAATATGTTTATACAGCAGCAAGTGTAAGTAATTCCTAGTTTTTTTATTGACAACAAGCATGTGGAGTCATAAAAAATCCGGTTTTGAAATCCTAATGTTTATTACAACATGTACTGATATTATGTCCTGTGATCGGATATTCGGACGCATATTTACCTAATGTTACTATTTAACTGTGAAAGCACGGAAACGGCTTCGTGTTTTTTATTAAAGCCGGGATTCTAGGATCATCATATTTATTTAAAATTAATGTTTAACCCCAGATGCAAAATATGTGTGTAGGGTCATCATCATCATCATCATTTCAGCCGTGAGACGTCCACTGCTGGACTTAAGCCTCCCCCAATTTGGGGGGCTTTGCCATAATCGCCACGCTTGGCAGGTGGGTTGGCGATCGCACTATGGTGGTAAAATGCATAGAGAACGCTGCTGCCCATTCTCTAGTAAGTCCCTTAGTCGCCTTTTACGACACCCACGGGAAGAAATGGGGTGGTGTTATTGTTTACGTCCGGCACCACACCGTGTAGGGTGGTATGTGTTAGTTAAAACAACAAACAAAACACGGTAAAAAGTTAAAATAACACACAAAACACGGTAAAAACGCGCATTCTATTACTATGGAATGCGCGTTTTTACCGTGTTTTTGCTGAAATGTTGGCTACTGCCAACATATGCATCTGAATATCCGATCTCTAGTTATGTCACACCAGTTTTGAATATTTACCACATTGCAAGTTTTGACAAGTTTCGCAACTAGTTCAGATTTGTTTTAAGGTGTGGAAGATTGATTGTAACTATTCCTAACTACTTATTTTTAGTACTAAAAAGTTAAACAGTAGACACAACTTATTAAAAGCGTCATGTTTTTATCTTACTGTAAATGCGAAATAATATTCATCATCATCAGCAGCCTATACCGTTCCCACTGCTGGGACACAGGCCTCCTCTCGGTGAGAGGGAGTGGGCCATAATCCACCACTCGGCCCCAGTGCGGGTTGGTAGATGTCACATGTCTTCGAATTTTTGGTTGAAGATACCGAATGGTCATCGTTTGCTACTCTCACGTATACAGTTACACACATACATACTCATTACAAAGTTTCTAAGTTGATGTTATTGCTTTTGTTGATATAGATACATCTTATTTACGCCTGTTCTCAGATTCAAAATTGATCCAAACTTCAACAAGATTCTGGCTGTCAGCTACTTTGTGGTTGTCATATTTTTGTGTTTTTTTTGGTAGCCACCATTATGTTATTAACCTCATCGACATTTGAGGCAAAACACGTCCACCGCTGGACATAGGCAACAATCAATGACCTCAACCTATCACGATACCTACCACGACTGGAAATAGGCCTTACCTACGTTGCCTACAACACCCTGTCCTCCGCCTTCCGCATCCAGTCTGCCGCAGCCACTTTCTTTAGGACGTCGGTCCACCTAGATCGGGGGCGTCCCACGCTACGCTTGCCGATACGCGGTCTTCACTCCAGGACTCATCTGCTCCAGCGACCATCGATCCTTCGACAGACATGGCCAGCCCAGTCCAGCCATAGGCATCACTGAATAGAAATAGCAGAATACGTATAGCCACAATGACCGGTCTCTATGTTGCCTGTGTTGCATTCCTCAATATTCACTCAAGTAGGTACAGAATCATCATTTCAGCCGTAAGACGTCCACTGCTGGACTTAGGCTTCCCCCAATTTGGGGGGCTTTGCCATAATCGCCACGCTTGGCAGGCGGGTTGGCGATCGCAGTATGGTGGTAAAATGCATAGAGAACGCTGCTGCCCATTCTCTAGTAAGTCCTTTAGTCGCCTTTTACGACACCCACGGAAAGAAAGGGGGTGGTGTTATTCTTTACGTCCGGCACCACACGGTACAGGCGAGGTTGAGGTACAGAATGCGACCGAGTAATTGAGCTTTTAAGAGTGTTGTGAACTTATGACAGACACCTTATTATTTTTTTGGTTGGGAAATTATAAAATGACGTCTCCCGCTCTTGGGCGGAGCGGGAAGGCGTGTCAGAGTCACGGTGTCTCTTTCGAACAATCTCGCGACCCTGGCAGATGACAGATACCTTAATAAATTAACCTGGATTTATGCCCTACTGTGTACCCAGATATTATTTATGATAATTTAATATAAACACTTTTTATTTTTCTTTATTTACTAAGCAACGCACACCAACTACATATTAACAAAACTTTTTGTATTTGTAAACCATTTTGTATCGTCACAAAACTACGTCATGAACGCCGCAAACAGGAATATCATTATCATTATCCTGAAAAACAGCTGTTAAACCGGTCATTAACCTAAACTTTATCAATCGTAATAATACTCATTTTAATGTATGTATTTGAATAAAGCCGTTGATAACGTGTTATCGTGAACATTGCGTTCGGGTTTCCTTATAGCTTTTTGTAGGTCAAGGTCGGAAATTATTTACACTGCGCTACAAGATCAGAATTGACCATCGTTCCCTCGTCATCTGTTCATCGATACTGCTGTAGCTTAATGCCATTTAGTTATTTATTAATTGGCTCGCCATACATCCATAAACTCACGCTTTCATCCCATAGGGGTAGGCAGAAACCACGGAACGCCACCTGCTACGATCTCTACACACTCCTTTTGCCTCATTTAAGTTCATACAATTGGTCATACACACACGCCGGTTGCAAGTACTACGCACCTGACCTTTCTGAAGAACATCACCAATAAGGTCACTATATGTCCTCCTAGGGCGTCCCCTCCCGGTGTTTCCACTCACATCTGCCTTATAAATACCTTTTGTAAGCCGTCCTTCATTCGTCCTCTCAACATGACCCATCTAAGCATACTTTTTTCAAATTTAGTCACTACATCTTCATTTAAACCACACCGTTCTCTTATCACATCATTCCTCGGCACGCAATGTTAATAAAAATGTTATAAAACCTTCATAGGGTAAAGTTTAATCTGCCATCGTGTGTTACG
This sequence comes from Aporophyla nigra, assembly GCA_947507805.1. Lineage (NCBI taxonomy): Eukaryota > Metazoa > Arthropoda > Insecta > Lepidoptera > Noctuidae > Aporophyla > Aporophyla nigra. The sequence continues at coordinate 4,835,172 of OX382305.1, read as the reverse complement.
GTGGCAGATCAAGTTAATTTAAATGTGCTTACGACCACAGAAGACACAAAACGGGTTCTCTCTCTTTTTTATTTCGCTACACTTCATACTTAAGTAAGTATGTGCTTACGAAAAGTACAGAAGTAAAAAAGAGAGAAAGAAAGTACAGTACTTATTGTACTATAAGTACCTACTGTACTTTCATTACATCCTTAAGTACATTATATTTATCTTAACTTCACTCGCGCGACACGCGGTCTGTAGTTATATATAACTTTGAATGCCTGGTGATGAAGACAGGACTTACAATATGGGGCAATTGCGTGCAGCCAGCCTTGTGCTGTATAAAAAGAAGCCACGAAGGGACATATGATTCTCACAGACCAATAATGATGAAACTACGAATAATATTGTCAAAAGATGTGCCAACAAAATCGACCTATTAATTAGTTATTTAAATTGTGGTAATTTAGTTGTCCCGTTTTAGTAAACTTTTATATTCGAGGTGCGGCCGTTTGGCACGAACCGTTGTGTGACTGCTCCACCTTCGCGTTCCCCGCCGCTGCCAGTATGTACATGCGTATGGTACGAGATTCAATGAATATTTGAATTCAATTCATAATCTTGCAACACGCTAATTTTACATATGCTGAACATGAAATGTATTTATTGTAACCAGGAGGAACTGAAAAAATAAAACTGCTAGCTAAATCTTATGACATTATATTTCAAAAACTCCTGTGTCTACTTATTACAATACTGAGATTAAATACTATAGATATCAGCAATCTTTCCATCAACATTTCAATTTGTTTCTTCTACTGAAATAAAAGATATTGTTAATTTTGTCAGAATGAACACAAAAAGGATTTTACAATCATTGAGACAGGTTCAAAGTAAGATACAGTGCGAATATTCTACAAAATTTTAAATTTAAATCAAATGTCAATTGTAAATTTTATGTCAAAAGGAATAGAAAATTAAGGCTTTTATAATATCGTTTCATTTTAATAATATCATTTAGGCACATTTAAATATTATCATACATGTAAAATTAAATAAAGGAATAAATTACTTAATTCTCTTCCAATAATCTCACAAATGTAGGAAGCCGATTAGCCATAATATATACAGGTTACCAAGACATCGACGTGCACTCTATAACAATGAATTCAGCACGCGATTCTAGACCTCCTAGTCAAAATGAATGAAACGGTATACTTTTATGATCTGCCAAAAAGGAGATGTTTCATTTTTATATGGGGCTCCGGCCATAACATGTACCTTTTAGCGAAGCTGGGAAACTTACCCCTGAATAGAATAAAGTATATATTTTTTTCATAATATCAAATGGTTTGTATGTGCAAAATAAAAATTAAAAATGTTTGACGTTTGTCCTAAGAATTAGCAAGGGGTTACTTTGAATTCGTTTAGAAACGTACTTCAAAAATGGAGACTAATGATTTTTGTAACAATGAAATGGTCACACTTAATTATATTTACTCAAAAATATGTATCAGAGTATAATAGTAATTTATTTTGAACACTACAAGAATGCGCACATTTTTGATTATTTTCTACGTTACATTGATTTGATGAGACATGATTTCAGAACGAACGAAGTCTGCAAGCAAACAAGACGCCATGTTGAATAAAATATGGCAATAATTGAAAAACTATTATTTTTTGTACACAACAAATCGGGCTCAAATTCACCAGAGAACATTTTTCCCTTTTTGTGGTATTTTTTTCTCTTTTTCGATAAATGTACATCTGATGGCCGAAAATGAAACATCTCCTTTCGACTGGGGTGTGTTTTCGATCACATCATATCGTAGCAGTTTGCACGTCAATGTCTATGACACCCTGTACAATTAATTGTTACACACAATATTAGTTATTTTAGAATTAAGTAGGGCAAGACCGGCGGGAGTCTCATAACTGTGAGTATTTGATGGTTTAATTTAATTTAATTTAATTTTAGCCTTTATTAACAATCTTACAATCTAGTTACATAAATAATATTTAAAAGAGAAAAAAAAATAATATTTTTCTTCAGACATCAGTTTCCGAAGATTGTTTTGCCTTAGCATAGGCCTCCCCCATATTTTGCCATCGTTCCCGGTCATGGGTTGCTCTCTTCCACAATGGCCCAGCTATCAGCTTCACATCGTCGTCCCACCTACGTATCGGGCGTCCTCGTTTCCTTTTGCCTTCTCTTGGGTACCATTCGGCTATTAATTTTGCCCATTTCTCTTTTTTGTCTCTGATAAGGTGGCCTGCCCATTTCCATTTCAGCTTTTTTATCGTATATGATACGTCTGCTATTTTTGTTTTTGCTCTTATATGTTTAAGGCTGAATTTGTCCTTTCTCTTAACATAAAGCATACTTCTTTCCATGTTGTGTTGGCAAGTTTGTAACTTCTTAGAGTTTTGCTTCGTTAAAGCCCATGTTTGGCATCCGTAAGTCATGACAGCCAGTTGATGGTTAATACAATTTAAATGCAAATACAAATAACGGAGATTCAAACGAATTTAATACAAGTTGTACTAAACACAACCACATAAATCATAAATACTACTTACAACACTATCAAACAGATATTAAAGGCTCGTACTGACTAGCGTGAAGCGACGGTCGCGCGCGATTCGGTAGTCTGCACGAGCCTTAAAGCATTTAAAACGCTTGCACTAACAAATAGTTATTTAAATTTGAAAATTCTTATACGAAATCTAAACGCTAGTTCTATGTGAGACAATAATTAGCGCTTATGACGGAACAAAGATGGGGATTGAGATTTTAAACTTAATGCTACTAATATTTTATTCCAGGGAATATTGTCAATGAACTCGCAATATAGTATTATTTCCAGCATATGTCAGTCAATTATCAATCTTGAAAAACTGACAGGTTTTACTAGACTATCAGAAGCTAGGCTTGAAAAACTGATAGTTTATCAAGATTGAAAGTTGCCTGGTTTTATTAATGCAAAAGAACATTAGGATTATTTGGTTAAAAAACAGTAAGCTAGTCAAACAAGTATTTGCACATAATATGAGAATTAAATGAAATTAAACTATAAATACTTATAAAGGCACGATACATCCACATCCAGCCGCAGTCCATCGCAATACAATCCAATAGAAGCGTAGTGTGGCCCGCCTGTATTAGCTATATAATGGTTACTACACAATATGCTGAAGTTTAAAGGATTTCTGCGTGTACTGCCGCCCTGCCAAAGGTGTGTCAGACTATACGGTCTACAGTCATTTTGCTAAGTTCAAATCAGTATTTGATCGGCAGGTACCCAGGTGTATTTATTTGTTGAGATCCTTTGATATTTCTTCTGTCGTGACAATGTGTACATCGTCATGTCTCAACAGGTTGTTCTACGCGAGCAGTTTGAAGGTCAGGTTAGGTGCTGTTAGGAGTCTTGCTCAGCGCTACCATGGTAGCGGCGTACGTTTGGTATCCTCCAAGGAATCTGACGCCAGACTCTCGCCATATATAACAGATCTTTATCATCTCGTCAATTGACGAGCCCAAGCCCTGTTCCACAAGGAACTATTTCTTGAAGTCGGTTTGGGTTGCGCCTTCTTTAACAAAAATTGCATCTACTAAATATTCATGTTCTTGCATTTCAGGTTTATCATAATGGAATCTGTTTTAATTTGCAGCAGGGTTTCTTTACACACTAACAATGTTCTATAACCCAGCTAAAGCACAAAACAATGAAGTGTCCTTGTTATGAAGTTGTCCTATGGAGAGACTAGAGATGTTGAAATCTTCATGTAGTGTTGCCGATCAAATATCTCCGTCTGCTCTGCTTGTTGTTAGCATTCATTACCAGTTAGATCCGTGTACCTGGAAAAGATGAAATTAATGTTATTAAAAACCAATTAGAGATACCGACAAATCGAACTTTTTTTAATGTATTCGTAGGATCGCAGACGCTAACAGACAACAAAAATACCTTCCTACCCGTCCCTTAATCATCTTTTACGAAACCCACGGGAAGAAATGATATCAATAATAATAATCATTTTATTTTCAGGTTACAATAACCCATAGACATATACCTTACAAACTAACATACATATTATACAAAAAAACAACAATGCTTAGTTGACTTCAAAATGAAATATTTATCGAATCTGTAGATGAAAAATGTATTTAAATTTTAGTATTAACCGCCGAAATACCACTTATGCGCAAGATTATTTGAATGCTGATCGTGAATCACTTTCAAAAATATTGCTCGAAAATTAATGAAATTCACATTACGTGCATTTTTTTTTTGTTTTTGTAAACTATATTGTACTGATCCAACTGCTCGGTTTTAAATCCTTCAATGCGCATCGAAGTAGGTTGGTCGATGAAATAAACTAACATCCCATTTGCGAAGAAATCCGTACGTAGTAAATAGGCGATCAATAACGCCCGACAGATGTCCTTCGTTGTCCATGTTGCCATGTGCAAACGCAACCTTATTTCCATGCGTAAACTGGCGCGTCAGGGAATGTCTTTGGTGGACATACATTTAATTGCTTCCGAAGACCTGAGAATTTTTTAACGATAAATTGGGTCTGCCGGCCTATTTCTGAATAAACTCAAGCTAAAAAAAAGCAAACGATTCAATATCATTTTCAACCCACAACTTAGTTCTTTCAAGTTTAAACCCATCACGATATTCGTAATGAACAAATAAAAGAAAACAATAGACCTCTATAAAATAATGATGCAACCGTAAAGGCGATTACATCATTTCATCCTGACTATCACCAGGCCAATTAAGGATTTTTCATTCACAAAACGTGTGTCCGGACAGCCGAAAACAATTCACTTAAAAAGATAGAGAAATATAAATATTATAGTTTACACGACGATAAATTCTTAGTGTGGTTTTATTAATGATGATTTCTAACTATTACTATTGATACGGCTTACAGTTAGTTATAATACTGTAGTGAATCACAAAGAGATTTAAAAACCTATAGTTCAGCACTCGAAAGTGCACGGCCGATCATGCGATCACTAGAGGTGAAATACGTCAGTGAAAATGGCGCGCGTGGCAACTCCACGGGAGCGCAGCGCGGCAACAGTACCTTTGGGAAATATGTTGTGCAACTTTGCCATTTCTTTGTGGTCGTTGAGAGTTTTAGTATTTTAGAAGTAATAATATCAGTAATTTATAGTGCACATGCAACGACAATTGAGAACATGAAATGTTTCACCAGACGTATTTTGGTCAAATTAATGTCAATGTAAATAATTGGTCCATCGATTATACAGAAAAAACGTGCTGGCATACACACAAATTCGTCAAAAGTCGGAAATTTCTCTAAGTTGTCAAAGAAAAGTTTTCTTGACTTTTGTGGTACTTAGGAAATTATGGTACGAAACCAAGAGCCAGTGAGAAGTGTAACGCTTTAAAAATTACTTACAAGTCACAAGTAATGCATCGGAACAAAAGTTTGATAAAACCTTCAGCGCACTCTCCCAACTTCATGACATTTCTCTTCATTCTTTTATGAAGTTCACCATTTCTGACTGGATTTTCACTCAGTACTTATCTTTCCTGAGAGAAGAGACTCAGTACTTGATAACTGCAGGCCACCATCACGGGCAGAAACGACACAAACAATAACTTTTTATTCATTTTCAGGAATCTAATTTCTCGGTAGAATTATACAAGCGTCCAACCGTGACAGCAAAAAGGCGGCAACTAAGCATGTGCATGTGCACCAAGCTGACGATTCAAGATGTCGGCTCTCTCCACCAATAACAAGCAAGTCGGTGTTGTCAATATAAATAAAATGCGCTTATATCAATGCGTTCCATTTAATTAATGGGTCTAGTTATTGTTGGATTTAATTATATTGTTTTCCTTATGGTCTAAAGGAAATTGTTACAATCAAAATGATTTATTTGTGTTTAGTAATAAAAGATTTCCTTTTTGTAATCATTTTAAATTATACGTAAAGCCAATAAGACACATTTTTTTTATTTTTATTATATGACGATACGTTTATAGAGCATTTATAGGTCCGCGACTCCATGGGTTAAATGCAGTGAACGCATTTGTTTTATTTTATTTGTCAGCAACACTTACTTACGAAAGAAACTTTGTAGGGAAACTACCTTAGGCGGACTGTCAAATATAGATAAATCAAGTGATTTGTGAATATGTCATCACAGGAATATCAGTGTATGTTACTGTTCCTGACACGAGAAAATAATCCATTGATCACACACTAGATGAGATGAACGCAAAAGATGATTATGGCATTTCTTTGGAATGCAATTACGTGCGGTAGGTAGTCAAATGTAGGTATGTGAAAAACATGACAATACAGGTGCAGGACTCTCAAAACTCGCCTCAACAGCTAGGTTTCAATCATTTGCATCTTTGATTACCATATATTAACTTTTAGATAGTTTGATGACACTATTGACAGTGTTCTTATCTCATCCACTTTAGTGTCTAGTGGATTTTCCTCATTATTGTACAATAAAACGCCATCTATCGACTCAGCTAAGTATCGCGTTGTTTTGAACTTAATTTATTTGCCTAAACTAAGGTGTAGGTGGCGTTACAAGCATGTCTGTTACTAACAATATGCTAGAGTCTTCTAGATGCTTTAAACAGGCATCCTGCGGGTATCGTCGCGCTACCTAGCCTAATGGTATTTTTAACCAACGAAAAAAAACGGAGGAGGTTATCAATTCGACGCGTATATTTTTTTTTGTTTGTTTTTTTTTATGTATGACCACGCATAACTTTTTACATAGTAGTCCGATTGTAATATATAATTCCTTTTTTATTGGAAAGGGTATACTCCGAGGGTGGTCCCATATAAATTTTAAAAACAAAATCGAACCCCAAGGATCGGAAAACAGGGGATGATTGATTGTTCACTCATTGATTGTATTGTATAACCACGCATAACTTTGTACAGAGTAGTCCGATTTTGATAATTCTTTTTTCATTGGATAGAGTATACCTTGCCAAGTATTATTAGTACATTAAAGCCACAAAAAAAATACTTTTTAACAAAAAATTAAACCGCCGAAAAAAACAGAAAAGCAAAAAATAATAAACCTTAAAATTATGAGTCGGCGCTTTGAGTGATCTTAGTTCATTGATTTTTCAGCGCCGACTCAAAATTTTAAGGTCTATTATTTTTTGCGTTTCTGTTTTTTTCGGCGGTTTAATTTTTTGTTAAAAAGTTTTATCTTTCGTTGGTTGATCAACGGTCTCAACTCGTTTACGGTAGGTTTTATTTTTCACTATAATCAACATCTGTTAGACAACGTGTTTGTACCTTTAGTATTAATATTACACTGTTTATTATTTTAATATTTCAAAACCGAGATACTCTTGTACAAATTACACATCAACCTTCCAATCTGTGTATTTTCCTTTTTTTTTTTAGAGTCAATCGATTATTGCATGCGGAAGGAGTAATCTCGTTTATGTATTTCTTTTTGCATGAACTCCGAAAAAATAAGCACGCAATAACAATTAAGCCATTTATTCACTAGAAGAAAAACAAGATCGTGTTTCCAGCCAGCAGTGTTCCTCCAATATAAACGACATCGCTAGATATTTTTCACTTATTTAATTCATAGCTTTATACTTTACAATTTCAAATTAACTGAGTTGACTTAATTACTTTCGTAACTTATGATTCCTTTCTACTGGACGAGCTTATATGCTTTATTTTGAACAAGCTTTTTTTCACGGCTTTACCCGCCTGGAGGTCACAAATTATCACAAACGGGAGTAGTACGACTGGGATAAATTGTATCTTATGTCCCGGCGCCAGTCATAGTCTACCTATGTACCTTATTTAATCAAAATCATTAAGGCCGACAGTGTGTGATAAGTATAGATGATTGAAACATAATGTTCTAAGCTGAGCTGGGAGCTCAGTGTGTACGTATATATACAAGTGGCTGTATCTTATACTATACGTTAATAAGGATATTTCAAATATTTCTTAGTAATGCATGTTGCATGTCAATCAGCTGATGTAACACAGAGTAGGCCCAAATCATTGATTATAGGTAGTAATAATCATGTTAACATTAAGCATCGACTCAAAAAAAAAAAACAAACACCGTGTACCCTTTAAACTTTTGTGCAACCCTTTTACTGTTTGTCCACCACACGACGACGTCTACAAGCCGACAGCAAGAAACGAGATTAAGCGAGCTGAGTGTAACATCCCGGTGACGATGTGCCTTGAACAGTCATCCGTAGTAAATAAACATATGTTTCGCTACTTCGGCGCCGTCATCTCGTTGTCGTTGACGTCCTGTTGAAGTTGTAATTGACAAACGGCCTTAGAAAACCAGACATGGGACGCAGAGCGAGCCAGAAACACTGACCTACAGACTATTACCAAATTAGAAAAGGTGTTCGTTTCTTGACCAATATACGTATCTGCTATCAATTTTATTACTCCGACAGCAATTCGCAGAAGTAGATACCTACTGACCGTCGAAGCAACGTTATGCCTCATCTGATTTCACCGAATGGTCATAAGACATAATCATTGGTTTTGTTTCATCGACAAACCATTTTTAGAGTTCCGTTGCCAAATGGCAAAAAACGGAACCCTTGTAGATTCGTCATGTCTGTCCGTCCGTGTATGTCACAGCGACTTTTTTCCGAAACTATAAGAGCTATGCTGTTGAAACTTGGTAAGTAGATGTATTCTGTGAACCGCATTAAGATTTTCACACAAAAATAGAAAAAAAAAACAATAATATTTGGGGTTCCCCATACAGAGAACTGAAACTCAAAAAAAAAAATTTTTCATCAACCCCATACGTGTGGGGTATCTATGGATAGGTCTTCAAAAATGATATTGAGGTTTCTTATATCATTTTTTTTTATTTGGCTGGTTTTTATTTATTTCTTTTATTACTCACTTCGTCTTTGTATTCGTAAGCAATACTTACTACGATAGTAGCACGCAAACGTAATCATCACGAGTCCCGTCAGGACAGTTTGAAGAGCGAGCAGTGTGAGCTCGGGATCTCGGATCCTGCTCCCCAACTCAGACAGGTATATTTGATTCAAAAGGTAACAATTATTTAAGTCTTAGATGAATGGTGAAAGAGAGATAGGACCTAAAAAAAGATGGATGGATTGTGAGAGAAACGACATGAAAGAAAACAGAGTGAATGATAGTTCGGTTATTGACAGGGGAGATTGGAAGAAGAAAACTTATTCCGCCAACCCGGAATATCATAGGACCAGGGCAGGAATATAAGTGTGCATGCTGTTTTGAACATAGTTACTAAATAACCACAACATTGTTCAAATTGTGGTTGTAAACAAGAATATGGGTACAGGTTAATGGGATCATTTTGCTAAAATTGATGAAGTGATCACTTACAGTTCAGTTTATAGAAAAAGACCTATAAGAAGCCAGTATAAATATCTACTTCATGTTGAGAGTTGTAATAGTGCTTTACAAAAAAAAAAGTGTTATTAGTATGGGCCCAATAATACCTATATAATAAAATACCTAACTTAATTAAAAATGACACAATTCAAAACTTTAAAAAGAAACTGACAGCAATGTTAATTGAGAAATGCTATTATTCTGTGAATGACTATCTTAATGATACTGAGCTTTGTACAATTTTTTTTTGTGGGTGGGAATTCATCAAATGACGTATCCCGCGAATAGGCGAAGCGGGAAGGCGTATCTGACTTTTACTGTCTCACCAACCCGTGTTCCTTCAGTTCTTACCACGCAGGTTCTCACCGGGCATGGGTGCTTCGGTGGGTTCCTGTTCAGGATAAAGCGGGAGGAAACGCCCGGGTGTTTCCATTGCGAAGATCGTCTGGAGGACACGGTGGAGCATACGGTGGAGGTGTGCCCTGCCTGGGCGGAGCACCGCCGTGTTCTCGTGGAGGCGATCGGCGGCGGCGACCTCTCGCGTCCAGCCCTGGTGCGAGCCATGGTACGGAACGAGAGGGCATGTGAAGCCGTCACCTCCTTCTGCGAAGCAGTAATGCTCGCGAAAGAGGAGGCGGGGCGCGTGAGGGAGTGGCAGTCTCTGCGCCCTCACATCCCTAGCCACCGCAGGAGGAGATGCCCTGGACGCCGGGAGTCAATAGCTGACTCCCGGCCATCGTAGGCGCGAGCTTGCGGGCGGCGAGCAATGGGTAGCTCGCCACCCGGTAAGGACCAGGCTCGGGTCAACGGCGCGTAGTGTTCCACGTGCGCCTCAAAGAGATGTCAGCAGCACTGAAGGGGTCTGCTAGGACCGATGCCTGCCGGGGTCACGAGATTGTTCGAAAGAGATACCGTGACCCTGGCACATGGGCAACTGAAGGAACACAGGTGGGTTTTAGTCAGTAAAAGTCTGACACGCCCTCCCGCTCCGCCCAGAGCGGGAGAAGTCATTTGATGATTTCCCATCCAAAAAAAAAAAAAACAGTGACCGTTTGTTGACTTTACAGACACAGGAGATAACTGTCTAGAATTATCACAGTAATCATTTTTTATATAATCGTGATACAAAAATTCCCAATAATAAAGATGTAACAAACAAAACATCTTGTCCTTGTATAAGTAGCTCTATTTATAGATAAAGTATGATGATAACATTTGTCATTGACATGCCAAACGAGAGGCATCACCAATAAAATTGGTCATAAAAATAACCACATAATTTCATGCCGGTTCGTCCCCATGATCCGCTTATTTTGTTAGTGCATACGTACTAATCGTTGAATCATAATACCGAAGGTAATCTTGTTAACTGCTTCTAAAATCCCCTAAGATCTACGTTGCGATTTAAACTAAAGTTGTAACTCAGATTTTGACAATGTTGTGTATAAACAATTTAGGTACTTACTCCTTACAATCGAAGCACTTGTACAGGTACCAAATTTGCCCCTGCGCACATTTTCCACTGTTCATAAAACTTCTCTTAGCTCGATTCAAATGCACTGGTTCACTAACTACGTTCAGATTTTCAGAATTTTTCACCAAACACTTTCCAAACAATTCAACACATTTAACTTGGGAGAAATACTTAGTTTCGTTCCTGTTATCGCTAGAGGCATCGATAATTGCAATCAGAAATGCTACGCATAGCAAGAACTGTAGGTATTTCATTTTAAATTCGCGTTTGAAAAGGCCACACGACACGTGACACAACCATTCACTTTAAGAGTTAGGAAATGAATGTGTGTTGGTCACTTGGTCGATCTGAGAATCTTTAAAGACTGGTTATCCGTTATACTGCACAAGGCTGCGCTGGCGCTGCCGGTTCGTCCGCTCATTTGTCAAGTGTGCGGAATGACGCATACTGTTTGATTTGTTTTGCTTAGAGTCGGCTCATACTAATCAAATGTCACTGACATATAACATGTAACGGTTGGATTATAATCTTGTTTTTTCTTTGCGTTTCATGCAATCGACCCAGTGACTATTAGCTGAAGTATTAGCATATCATTATCACATAGAGTCAGTTCAACAAAAAATATTTACGGTAGAAATCCATTAATCGTAGGTTATAATACATATAATAGGTTATTCATTTTAATCGTATAGGATAGCAACTGATGGTAACTTAAGTATCAATCTGAGGCCCTAACACGGTAGCGTGATGTAAACATAGCTTGAACGCGAACGATTTCTGGCAACTGGATAACCATCCCATGGCATTTTAGAGCTAAATTTTTGCGAGAAGCACGTTAAGTATCAACCACATATATGAATAAAGTCTTAAGCTAAGAACATTTTATGAGCAATACGATTATTTTCTTCTTTTCTTTTTTTTTTCTTTTAAGCTAAGAAGTACCGTGTGGTGTCGGACGTAAATAATAACACCACCCCATTTCTTCATGTGGGTGTCATAAAAGGCGACTAAGGGACTTACTAGAGAATGGGCAGCAGCGTTCTCTATGCATTTTACCACCATACTGCTATCGCCAACCCGCCTGCCAAGCGTGGCGATTATGGCAAAGCCCACCCAAATTGGGGGAGGCCTAAGTCCAGCAGTGGACGTCTTACGGCTGAAATGATGAAGCTAAGAAGTTAAAATAGTATGGAAATGATCCAACATTTACTCTGCGCGTTCGTGCTCTACCCATTGAGTGCAATTATTTAAACAGAAAAGTAGATAAGTCAAGCATTTACTCTGTGTGCTAGAAATAAACATATTAAAAGTAAAAGTTTTTACAACCATGAGCGTGAGAAAATCAGGTGTATGTAACTTGAACTGGTATTCTTGGTCATTTTATAAGTAGCCAATATTATTTCGAGTCAGGACAGAGACCTGTATACTAAAGCACCACGCTAGTTCACTACTGGCATTTTCGGAACATTTTAGGTTTTCTTTCGATAAATCAGTAGTATTTTTTGTTCCAGATACTAGGCTAGTTTGCCATTTCGTTTTGTTGACAGTCCAGTGACTGTCAACTAAACTGAACTGCATAGGCCAGTGCCTTTCAAAGGCCTCCCACGAATACATTCGAAGATATTGCAGTGATACTCTCGTCATGATTAACTGAACTTTATCGAAAACTGACCTCGTGTCGTTCGTAGGTTTATCTAAAAAGATGTTTAATAATGATATTAAGAAATAGAAATGAAGAGAGTTACAATGTAGTATGTAATGATTTATCCAAATAAATATGTTACAATATTTTTTGTTGGTATTAATTCTCTTCTCCGCTCCGCTACTACGACCGGTTTTATTCCTCTCGTATCTAGCAGATTTCTTCGGCCTTCACAACGTCATCAGTTCACCTTGTGGGTGGGTGTCCAGCAGTGGACCTGTTTTGGCTGAAATTATGATGATGATGTTTTTATGGATTTCATCAAAACATTTAAAAATGTAATTCATACGTTTATTAATAAGAAATCTTAATAATAAAGACATACTGTCTTTTGAAATATGTATGTATAGGTAAATAAATCAGTATTTAAGAATGTATAGTATGTGTAGCAAAGACATTAAATCAATAGACGGGACATAACGAACAAACTCGCAATCCAATACTTATGGCTTAGTGGTCATATCGCACCCCTAGATCTAAAGGGAAACTCAAAATTCATAATTTTTGAGTTATGCACACCTTCGAGTCTGTCATTTCAATCCCTATCTACCAATAAACCAGATTCAAAACTATTTCCAACATTCGACTCCAAATATTGGAAATAGTTTTGAATTTGGTTTATTGGTCGATAGGTATTGAAATGACAGACTCAAAGGTGTGCATAACTCAAAAATTAAGAATTTTGAGTTAGTTCCCTTTAGATCTAGGGGTACGATATGGCGTTTAGTCTAGGATGGCATGTCTGCATGTCAACACGCATTTGTGTCCGTTTGACAAGAATAGAAAAACATTTCTTAAATAAATATGCTTTACGCTATTGCAAATCACGCTATGGTAAAACGTCTGGACCTAACTTCGGTTTATTTTCGCAAGTATTCTTTAATATTTCTCAGTAATATAATTAAATAATATTCATGGACAGTTCTAGAACATACGATAGTGTTGTAATAAACGCCCTCTATTGCTGAGTAGCTTTACTACTGCCTTGCAGAGATGTTATGATGTTTATCGACTTTGTTATCGATAGTATTTAATTAGGTTAGTAAAATTCAAAACTATTTGAACATAAGTAATTTAAATAAAATATCAATTTAGCAACAATTGTGCTGTTCGCTCACGTAGATATTTATTTTAGAACTCTGTATGTATATGTTATGTTTGTTTTTATGTACCTATGTAAGTAGTTTTCTCATATTATTTGTTTTAGTTTCTTAACACGGTGAGTGCCAAAAACAGATTGATGGTTAATCCCATATGGCCACAGATTTAGAGCGCATACAAAATTGTTAGTAGCAAGCACGCGATATCGTGCGATCGGATTAGTAAGTTTTTATATTTGAATGTTTGCTATTCAAAGCTAGACGGCGTTACTGACGCTGGAGGATAAAATTTTGTACAAAAATATTTTTCATAGCCGTTCTAATTTTGCTATACTATGCTAGATGGCGTCACTGAGTCATGGGATCATAATTTTTCTAAGACATTTCTTCAGATGGCCTCTCTATTTGTCTTAAATCTCTTTGATGTGTAGTATAGAGAGCAAATATTTCGTGAATACATCAAGGACATAGGAATAATTAAAGGATTTCCACGTCTGTTTGATTAAATAAGAAAATGAGCGGTATTACTCCTGACGATAACATGGAGTTGTACTACAAAACAGAATTGATAAGGATTGTAAATAAATAGCAACAGTTTACTAAGATATCAACTTCTATGAATGGTTCAAGTTCCTTCACCTTTCCATGGGAACCACTAATGTCGCCTTTGCGATAACTGCTACGGCAATTCGCAATTCGAGAAAAGTTCACGACATAATCTTAATTAGCGCACTCACAGTAAACAGTAATATGTGATTGACTGACTTTACCGTAAGGCCCTGCAAGTGTATTCCCAACTTTGTTAGAGTCGGCTTCCAGTGTAACCAGATGCAGCTGAATGCAGTTACTAGATAATACGAAACTCCTTGGCAAAAATGGTTGTCAGACTTTCGGACTCCCGACTCTCGTATCGACTGTCAAAGATGTACGTATAGCAGTCGGGACCGACGTTCAGGACGTGGGGCTTTCGGGACCGGGACCGCGGTCCCGGATTCCACCTAAAAAACAATAATTATTTTGCAGTAGTATTTTGGGACCACATGAAAATTGAAGTTAAAGTACAGTTACCAAAAAAAAAAATACGAGATAAAAGATAATAAATAATTCTTTTACCCATACATTTTTTGTGTCAGCTAGAAATCGCTTTATACCTTCGAAGTACCAGGTAGTCATAACGCGGAAGGAGCTCACCTAACATAGGTGGGTATATATCAGCTAGAAAACGCTTTATGCCTTCGAAGTACCAGGTTCTCATAACTTGGTAGGCGCCTAATAAGTCAACATATCACTTATTGACTCTGTGACGGTACAAACGCTGGGTCAGCTAGTATATTAAGATAGCATTTTTTTTTAATGTCAGTTGATTATATTTAATTTACAAAAGTAGTAATGATATTCAATAATTGTAATGATTATGACCGCTGCTAACGTGTCTAATTAAGATAGTGAAGTTTTTTAAAAGTTTATTGTTACGTTTTGGTGGGTGATGAGGGGGACGATAGGTGATTTATGCCCTCAAGGTTATTTTAAAAAAAAAGTATTTTGTATTCTTTTTTAGGTTAAAGTCTTATAGAAGGCTGCATTGTTAAATGTGTGTCATTTTATAAAAATAATTTTATTTGTATTAATTTTAAATTTTTTGGTTGACCGTAGTTTTCAAGACATAACTTTGTTTATTTTACTTGTGGTCCAAAAGTAATACTAAAAATATTTATTCTGGGTCCGCGGTCCCGGTCCCGAAAGCCCCACGAGCCGGCGTTCCACGGCACGAAGGAATCAGGGTATATAATGGATCGTCACCCATCCACAAACCGACATCGGCAAGCTTTGCTTACCTTTGATCATCGAACTGTGCAGCTGTTATTATTTAGCTCCGAAAACGAGCTCTCCTGTTCTCATTAAACCTTTGCTATTTTTGAAGGAATGGCCCCCTATATATCTGCTAGGTTCTCACTTACAGAACAAAGTACCTTCGTACATGATACATGTGATCCTACGTGTTTTTGAAAGGTTCAAGTAAAAGTATTTGCAATATGAGGTCACCGTTCATTATGTTAGAACTCGATGGCGACTGTTTTCGAAGTATCCGACGGTGAGTCATCTACTTGCCGCTCAGGTGTTAACTATATTTGAGGTGTTTATTTGTCTTTTATACTGACAAATAATAACATGGAATGATTTTTACACGCTTTATATTAGCTTCACTTGTATGTTTGTATATTTGTATGTTTGTATATTTGTATGTTTGTTTGTAACCGACTCCTTATAGTGCGATTTTGACCCACTTTAAACGACCAGATTTCATTCAAACTTTGCACACCTTTCAAGGACTGATGACAATGCAATAATTTCAAAAATTTGTGCCATTATCCTTGCCAGCTTTACCAGGACAGCAAAAAAACTGTCACAAACTACGCTGACATACGTCTCAAAATTCGAAATACCCTAAAAAATAGAAAATAAATAATAGTTTAAAAAAACTAAAAAACACGCTTCCATGGAAAACCAAACTAAAAAGTACAAAATAATGGAAAAAAAGCGTGGGGTGCCTGATATCAATAAAAAAAATACCTTAAAAGCACCCCACGCTTTTTTTCCATTATTTTGTACTTTTTAGTTTGGTTTTCCATGGAAGCGTGTTTTTTAGTTTTTTTAAACTATTATTTATTATACTATCAAACTACTCTCAAAACTGTTTAGTGACATTAATGAAATAGGTGAAATATGTACGTCTATAAATTGCGATTACTGAGCATTTTTGTAGAAGCAATCAGTACTTCATTGTTTTTATATAATAACTAGCTTCCGCCAGCGGCTTCGCCCGCGTGAAAATTCAACCCCCCAATTCACCCTCTTAGGAATGTAATTTCAAAAAACCCTTTCTTAGTGGATACCTACTCTTCACAAAGAACACACCCTCCAAATTTCATGGCTCTAGGACCACCGGTTTAGGCTGTGCGTTGATATATCAGTCAGTCAGTCAGTCAGTCACTCAGGACTTTGAATTTTTTATATATAGATCGTTTGGTTACAGTCTATAAACTGTTCATATATTATGAACTAAGTTAGTGTTAGGTTAAATTGACCTACCTGATATGATTATGTAATTAAATGTATGACACGAGATCGTAATCCGAACCTAAAAAATATGACAGAAGAAAGACAAGTCCTAAAGTAAGCAATGTAGGTACAAAGCACAATGTTTGAACCGAGTCTTGATAATTTATTGTTATCTATAACACTGACCTACACGAAGTTATGAGGAAACGCGAGCAAAATGTTCGCGATAAATAACGCGTTGTGAACTGAAGTTATTAATAAACACCAAGTTGAGTATTATTACATGACTGTGTTAGGTAAATGACCGAGTGAACAGCTGATCTAGAGGATAATTATATAATATTGTTTAAATATGTCTGTAATAAGTATATCAAGTTCAAACACACTTCGATCCTGTTTCTTATTTCGTTTTAAATATTTGCTTTTTTTTAATTCAGAATGAAAATTAATCTAATTATAGGTGTTGTGTGTGTACTACATTTTACGCTGTGTATATTTGCGTGGCTGGCAAACAATGTTGGAAGAAATAGTTAATATTGTTACGTAGATCGTAAAGTCTAGAAACATCACGCTAACTCCATCTAGGAAAGGGACAGCGTTACGTAGATAGAAAAGTCTAGAAACGTCACGCTAATTCCATCTAAGGATGGGGCAGTGTGCGAAACTAGTAGAAACGACATGCTAACGCCATCTGTTATCAAGTAGCAAGTACTAAAAACAATTATACGTAGACACCACCGCCATCTATTGTTGAATAGCGGGATTAAACAGTAAACAGTTGGTTCTCGAAGTTTCTACGCTACTTGTGAACTGTAGAAAAGTGTTAAATGTTCGCGAATGTTCTGCTTGGGATATAAATATCGGATTGTTGGCCCGACGAACAGTTCGATTTCGTAAAGGATCGAATACGAATCAAACAATACAGTACAAGCGAAACAAGTGATTCTGTTTGTCGATTTAATTATTTGTGTGTATTTAATTAAACTGTTTCGTGTATTTTCGTAAAATTGGTTTCAATTAATTTATCCCGAACCCCAGCTCGCAACAATATCATAATGGTGAAGAGTTTGTTTGTCTAAACGCAGTAATCTCTGGAACTACCAGTAGAATTTGTTTGCCCAAATTTCGGGAAAAGGTGTAGGCTATTTGACATCACGCTGAGGAGCCAAGCAAAAAGAAACAAGGTCAGAAAAAATGCAATACGAACACATATTAAAGGCGCAGTTGGGCGAAGCCCAAACATATATTGTGTATCACACGGCTTCTACTTACCTAAAGTTGCAGACAAAAGTTAGTGAAAGATAAAATGACAGAATGTTTAGAGTTTTCTACGTCGTAACGTCAAAATTTAAGATAGAAATGGATAAATGTATATTCTTCGTAATATACCTAGTAGTAGCTATGCTTCGTGAGTTTGTTTACCTTTCGGAGCTCATCTTATGTGGCAATGGGATTCTACCTTACGTTGTGAGGGTCAGGTAGACGCTCGTTTCATATTAGTGTTTGCAATATTACGATATTACAATATATTATAGAGATTGCGATGTGGACGCGCCGTGACGATGCATCGACTGTTTAGATAGATAAACGTGTAAATGTTAACTGTCTTTAAATGGTGTAAAGAAAGAAGAAGAAAGAAAATACGTTTATTTGCGGTAAATATGACGCAAAGACAAACTAAACACAACACAAATATTAAAAAAAATTGCTGGGGAAAATATGCGTCAAATCCACGCAAAACGGCCATCGCTCAACATAATACTGCGACTGTGTGCGAGACAGAGCCCCAGCGCTGGTTTTCAGCGACAGCCGGCGCTGACGTGTGACGTCGGACGGTACAGCAAGTCATGACTAAAAAGAAGTAACAATACTAAATCTTAAAAAATAAATAACAAAATATTAAAGAGTAAAAGAGATACTAGATGTACTTCTTTTAAACTTAAAAAAAAATACAACGAAATTCTTACAATGATACCCGTGTATTTAAGATCTAAGCTCTCTACGAGAAAAATAAGTATTTTGGATTTGTCTTTTATTTCTCTTCTTCTTGCGTATTGTGACCTGTATTTGTGATTGTTTACATACACTTCTTACTATAATGAGGGTTTCATTAAAGGTTTTAAAAGCTAAACGATGTTTGATTATAATGTTAACGAAAGCTTACGAAACGTTTACCAACTAAGACGTTGCCCTCGTAACTAGAACATTCGGCCATGACTTTGGCTATTTCTTCTTGTACGCGCGTAGCAGCGTAGCCTCGTAGCCAGCTACGCCGCTACGGGCGTAGCAGCATAAAGTGATGATCTAAACGGAGTCACGGCGCGGCGGTTTGGCCAACGCGTCAATTGACGCGGGTGCAGCTTCCGTCACATCAATATCTATTAAGGTTGGCTAATTAAGACGGTAGCCCTAAGCATGTCGACATGAACAAAACTATATTAATTAATATACGGTCTCAAACAGCTTGCGTCATCTATCTTCGAGGTATGTGGCAGACAAGTTCAATATCGTGAAATTCCCAAAAAAATACGGCTGAGAGAATGAATCAACAATGTAGCAAATTGTCTTCACGTGTTGTGAGTACTTCAACGCCTAAGTGTCCTTTGTTTCTGTACTTATTTGTATAGTTAGTTATTTATTTTAGTATCTTGCCGTTAAAAAATTACTTCTAGATTCCAGATTTTATTTTGAATAAACCAAAAAAAAGTTTTTAATATCTAAATATCGAATCATTGAAGTTATAGATAGCTTTGCTGACGTAGATAAAACTATTTCATGCCTACAGAAACTTCAGATTGCATTTTATTCCAAATACCTCGACAAGACTATCTGTCAGGTACTTTGGGATTGTTATATTTTTTGTTTTTATAGTCACCATTAGGTTGATTACCTCAAATGCAATTTAATTAACAATCTTATATTAAATACATCACCACTCTTGACGTATCGTCATAAAAACTACGTCATGAATACTGCAACCAGGAACATTCTAAAAACCAGGATGAATAACAAAATAAAACTGCCAGTAACAACTTATGACATTTTATTTCAAAACCTCTTGTGTGTCTACTGCCCCGTTGGTCTCGTGGTCGCAAGCGCGACTGCTGAGCGTGGGGTCCTGGGTTCGATTCCCGGGTCGGGCAAAGTGTTACTGGGTTTTTCCATTAGGAATTTCTTAGTAGCAGCCCGGAGTTTGGAAGTTGGCGGTGTGATACCCCCGTGCCTCGGAAAGCACGTTAAGCAGTTGGTCCTACGCCTGATCTCTCTCCGGTCGTGTCGGATTGCCGTCCCATCGGACTATGAGAGTGAGGGAAGAGTGAGTGCTCCTGTGTCTGCGCATACACTTGAGCACTATAATATCTCCCGCGCCGATGGCTAGTCTCCGTTGCGATTGGCCGCCGTGGCCGAAATTCGGTCTGGAGGACTATATATATGACATTTTATTTCAAAACCTCTTGTGTGTACTGATTACAATACTGAATGTGAACACTATAGTTATTAACAACATTATGATCTAGGAAAATTTTATTGGTTGGTACCCAAGCATGCTACACATTTAAAAAAATTGTTTCGAAATATATAAAAATGTTCTACAGAAATACAAGATTTTGTTATTTTTGCCAAATGAATACGGAAAGGATTTTACAATCATTAAGACATACCATAGTTTAGGATAATGCGAATATCCTACAAAATTTAAAATTCAATTCCAATGTCATAAACTGTTAATTTTTATATCGAAAGGCATAGAAAATTAAACTTTTTACAAAATCGTTTCATTTGAGTAATATTATTAAGGCACATTTAAACATGTAAAATTAAATAAATAAAGAAATACATTACTAAATTATCTTCTAATAATCTCCAAAATGTAGGGGGCCGCAATATATACAGGTCGGAATTATTCAGGCCGCAACAAAAATGTTCTATATAACAACTAATTATACTGGTTGTCACAGACATAGACGCGGAAACTGTAACCATGAATTCAGCACACGATTATAGATCCCCTACTGGTCAAAATGAAAGAGATAGCATATTTTTATAATCTGTCGAAAATTTTCGTCTAGGAGAGGTTCGGAATGATGGACTGAATCAATGGTAAATAAAAGTTTGCGCGTCAATATCCGTCCTGTATAATTAATTATTCCAGTTTTGGTAATCAATTGTAACAGTTATTTTAGAAATAAGTTTGGCAAGAACGGCGGGACTTTTATAAATGTGAGTAGTTGATGGTTAGTATAATTGAAATGAAAATTCAAAATAACGGATATCCAGATAGGACGTTAATGCAGGGAATTGAATACAAGTTATTCCAAACACAATCACTTACATCATAAACACTACTTACAACACTATCAAATAGATATAGCATTCATTTGATTTTTTAGTTCAAATACGAAATAAAAATAAAACTTAAAATAAACATAGTTCCATGTGAGACAATTAGGTACAGGCGTTTATGATGGATCAGCGATGATAATTTAATTGTAGACGTGTTATTACTTTTATTATATTCCAAGCAATGCTATCAACAATCTCACAATATGGCAACGATTTCCAGCATGTTTCAGTTGTCAATCTTGAGAAAATTACAGGTTTTTACTAAATTATACCACGATCATATCAGTTTTTCAAGACTAACAGAAGCTAGGCTTGAATTTTTTTACTATAAGACGTTAACTGCCATGGTTAAAATCAGAAAAAGTAAAAAATGTACTTAGTGTTATTTCACTTTTAATAGATTATTTATCCCATAAATACATTATTTATTCTAAAACATGGCCGCCAGGCAGCAACGACATGTTCAGATTTTGTATGTGTTGTCGGTCATATAGTCCGACAAGGCCTGAATGGAACAAAAAGTGTCGGACACATAGTCCGTTACGTTTACGACATGGCAGTTAACGTGTTAACTAGACTGGCAGTTGTCTGGTTATATTAATGGAGCAGTACTTCAGGATTCATTTTACGTTGTGGCAGCGTCAGTAATAGCAGTAATACATACCTAACATGCACAAAATACTCGTCTCGGAATAACAGTTATCGAGTCAAACAAATATTTGTACATAATATGGGAATTAAATTAAATTAAACTACATATAAATACTTATACAGGCACATTACATCCTCATCGAAGCACAGTGCATCGTAATACAATCCTAAACTAACGTTGTGTGGCCTATCTGTATTACCTCTATGATAGTTAATGCACAATATGTGAA
Source organism: Aporophyla nigra (assembly GCA_947507805.1). Classification (NCBI taxonomy): domain Eukaryota; kingdom Metazoa; phylum Arthropoda; class Insecta; order Lepidoptera; family Noctuidae; genus Aporophyla; species Aporophyla nigra. The sequence continues at coordinate 4,813,212 of OX382305.1, read as the reverse complement.
AGTGATGGAGGAGGATGTCTGCGTGTGCTGCCGCCCGGCCAAATGTGCGTCAGCCTACGCGGTCCATAGTCAATTTTGCTAAGTTCAAATCGGTATTTTAACGGTAGGTACCCTGTACTTATTGTCGAGAACCTTTGATGTTCCTTCTGTGATGATACTGTGTACATCGTCATGTCTCAACAGGTTGTTCAACGCGAGCAGCTTTGAAGGTCAGATTAAGTGCTGTTAGCAGTCTTGCTCAGCGCTACCATGGTGCCGGCGAACGTTTGGTTTTCTTCAAGGAATTTGACGCCAGACTCTCGCCAGATTTATATCTATAGGTCTTTATCATCTCGTCCGTTGACGAGCTCAAGCCCCTGTTCCACAAGGAACTATTTCTTGAAGTTGATTTGGGTTGCGCCTTCTTTAACAAAGATTGCATCTAATAAAAATGAATGTTCTTGCATTTCAGATTTATCATAATGGAATCTGTTTTAATTGGCAGCAGAGTATCCTTGCACACTAACAATGTTCCAGCTTAAGCACAAAACAATGAAGTGTCCTTGTTATATCGAAGTGGTCCTATGGAGAGAATAGAGATGTTGAAATCTTCATGTAGTATGCCCGATCAAATATCTCCGTCAGCTCTGCTTGGTGTTAGCATTCATTACCAGTCAGATCCGTGTACCTGAAAAAGATGAAATTAATGTTAATAAAAACCAATTAGAGATAGATAGACAAGTCGAAATTTTTTAACGTATTCGAAAGATCGCAGACGCTAACAGGCAACAAAAAACATTCCTACGACACCCACGGGAAGAAATGAGATCAATGCCTAGTTGACTTCAAAATGAAATATTTATCGAGTCTGGAGATGAAGCATGTATTTAAATTTTCGTATTAACCGCCGAAAGACCACTTATGTGCGCGATTGTTTGAATGCTGATCGTGAATCACTTTCAAAAATATTGCTCGAAAATTAATGAAATTCACATTACGTGCATTTTGTTTTTTGTAAACTATATTGTACTGATCCAGTTACTCGGTTTTAAATCGGTGCATGCGCATCGAAGTAGGTTGGTCGATGAAATAAACTAACATCCCATTTGCGAACAAATCAGTACGTAGTAAATAGGCGATCACTAACGCCCTACGGATGTCCTTCGTTGTCAATGTTGCGCGCACAAACGCACCCTTATTGCGATGTGTAAACTGGCGCGTCAAGGAATGTCTTTGGCGGACATGTATTTGATTGCTTCCGAAGTTTTGATAATTTTAAACGATAAATTGGGTCTTCCGGCCCATTTCTGAATAAACTCAAGCTAAAAGCAAACGATTCAATATCATTTTCAACCCACAACTTAGTTCTTTCAAGTTTAAACCCATCACGATATTCGTAATGAACAAATAAAAGAAGACAATAGACCTCGATAAAATAATGATGCAACCGTAAAGGCAATTGCATCATTATATCCTGGCTATCACCAGGCCAATTAAGGATTTTTCATTCACAAAATGTGTGTCCGGACGGCCGAAAACAATTCACTTAAAAAGATTGGATAAGTTAAATATAAATATTATAGTTTACACGACGATAAAGTCTTAGTGTGGTTTTATAAATGGTGATTTCTAACTATTACTATTGATACGGCTTACAGTTAGTTATAATACTGTAGTGAATCGCAAAGAGATTTAAAAACTTATAGTTCAGCGCTCGAAAGTGCACGGCTGATGGTGGTATCACTAGAGGCGAATTACGTCAGTGAAAATGGCGCGCGAGGCAACTCCACGGGAGCGCAGCGCGGCAACAGTACCTTTGGGAAATATGTTGTGCAACTTTGCCATTTCTTTGTGGTTGTTGAGGGTTTTAGTATTTAAGAAGTAATAATATCAGCAATTTACAGTGCACATGCAACGACAATTGAGAATATGAAATGTTTCACCAGACCTCATTATCAACGTATTTTGGTCAAATTAATGGCAATGTAAGTAATTGGTTCATCGCATGCATGATGCTTTAGAAAAACATGTCAGATTCGTTATAAAAAAATATTTAGATACCTATTCATTGGAAATTCAATTCGTAGAAATTCTGCAAATCTAGGTCGTAAATACATGCAGAGTTACAAATAAATTATTGCACAGATCTATATTATCAAAGATTTAAAAAAAAACCAGCAACAGATTCGTGTAATCAGTGACAAGACATGTTTTATCATAAGACTTCATATTATTTCAAATGCTAATTTCATTTAACGTAAAACATACTGAAGTTTGAAACAAAAAACATCGACACGACTCAAAGTCGGAAAAAGCACAGTAACACAGCTTATGATTTCTTATTTCTTTGGTTGAATAATGCGAGCAATCACGATAAAACTTTAAAGTGAAAAATCCTTTACGATTTCATCATGAAATATAACATTTTCTCAAAGATCTCAATGAAAACTTCGTTTGAATGTTGTGGCACTTAGGAAATTATGGTAAAAAGCCCACACTGTGTGAGAGGAGTAACACTTTAAATAATACTTACAAGTCACAAGTAATGCATCGGAACAAAAGTTTGATAAAACCTTCAGCGCACTCTCCCAACTTCATGACGTTTCTCTTCATTATTTTATGAAGATCACCATTTCTGATTGGATTCTCACTCTCATAAGCGACGATGCAGGCCACCATCGCGAGCAGAAACGACACAAACAGTAACTTTTTATTCATTTTCAGGATTCTAATTTCTCGGCAGAATTATACAAGCATCCAACCGTGTCAGCAAAAAGGCGGCAACTAAGCATGTGCACCAAGCTGACGATTCAAGATGTCGGCTCTCTCCACCAATCACTAGCAAGTCGGTGTTGTCAATGTAGATGAATAAAATGCGCGTATATCGATGCGTCCATTTAATTAATGGGTCTAGTTATTGTTGGATTTAATTATATTGTTTTCCTTATGGTCTAAAGGAAATTGTGAAAATCAAAATGATTTATTTGTATTTAGTAATAAAAGATTTCCTTTTTGTAATCATTTTAAATTATACGTAAAGCAAATAACACACGAATTTTTTAATTATTTTTTTTAGTTTATAATATGACGATAGGTTTATAAAGCATTTAAAGGTCCGCGACTCCATGGGTTAAATACAGTGAACGCATTTGTTTTATTTTATTTGTCAGCAACACATACATACGAAAGAAACTTTGTAGGAAAAGTACCTTAGCCGGACTGTCAAATATAGATCAATCAGGTGATTTGTGAATATGTGATCACAGGAATATCAGTGTATGTTACTGTTCCTGACACGAGAAAATAACCCATTGATCACACACTAGATGAGATGGACGCAAAAGACGATTATGGCATTTCTTTGGAATGCAATTACGTGCGGCAGGTAGTCAAATGTAGGTATGTGAAAAACATGACTATACAGGTGCAGGAGTCTCAAAACGCGCCTCAACAGCTAGGTTTCAATCATTTGCATCTTTGATTACCATATATTAACTTTTAGGTAGTTTGATGACACTATTGACAGTGTTCTTATCTCATCCGCTTTAGTGTCTAGTGGATTTTCCTCATTATTGTACAATAAAACGCCATCTATCGACTCAGCTAAGTATCGCGTTGTTTTGAACTTAATTCATTTGCCTAAACTAAGGTGTAGGTGGCGTTACAAGCATGTCTGTTACTAACCATATGCTAGAGTCTTCTAGATGCTTTAAACAGGCATCCTGCGGGTATCATCGCGCTACCTAGCCTAATGGTATTTTATCTTTCGTTGGTTGATTCACGGTCTCGACTCGTTTACGGAAGGTTTTATTTTTCACTATAATCAACATCTGTTAGACAACGTGTTTGTACCTTTAGTATTAATAGTACACTGTTTATTATTTTAATATTTCAAAACCGAGATGCTCTTGTACAAATTCCACATCAATCTTCCAATCTGTGTATGCTCATAATTTTGTTTATAGTCAATCGATTATTGCATGCAGAAGGAGTAATAATAAATAATAAAAACTTTAGTTTCATAAACAAGTACAGATTTACATATTTTATATAGAGACAGTTTAAATGAGCTTCGGTGGTAACACAATGTAATACAAATCTAGGAACTGAATTCTGTACACAATTATGTAAAAACCCTGCCTCTCAAACTAGGTAACCTGTATCTTGAGAGACAGACAGAGTAATCTCGTTTAAGTATTTCTTTTTGCATGAACTCCGATAAAATAAGCACGCAATAACAATTAAGTCATTTATTCACTAGAAGAAAAACAAGATCGTGTTTCCAGCCAGCAGTGTTCCTCCAATATAAACGACATCGCTAGGTATTTTTCACATTCATAGCTTTATACTTTACAATTTCAAATTAACTGAGTTGACTTAATTACTTTCGTAACTTATGATTCCTTTCTACTGGACGAGCTTATATGCTTTATTTTGATCAAGCTTTTTTTCACGGCTTCACCCGCCTGGAGGTCACAAATTATCACAAACGGGAGTAGTACGACTGAGATAAATTGTATCTTATGTCTCGGCGCCAGTCATAGTCTACCTATGTACCTTATTTAATCAAAATCATTTAGGCCGACAGTGTGTGATAAGTATAGATGATTGAAACATAATGTTCTAAGCGGAGCTGGGAGCTCAGTGTGTACATATTTAGACAAGTGGCTGTATCTTATACTATAGGTTAATAAGGATATTTCAAATATTTCTTAGTTATGCATGTTGCATGTCAATCAGCTGATGTAACACAGAGTAGGCCCAACTCATTGATTATAGTAATAATCATGTTAACATTAAGCATCGACTCAAAAAAAAAAAAAACGAACACCGTGTACCCTTTAAACTTTTGTGCAGCCCTTTTACTGTTTGTCCACCACACGACGACGTCAACAAGACGTCAGCAAGAAACGAGATTAAGCGAGCTGAGTGTAACATCCCGGTGACGATGTGCCTTGGACAGTCATCCGTAGTAAATAAACATATGTTTCGCTACTTCGGCACCGTCATCCCGTTGTCGTTGACGTCCTGTTGAAGTTGTGTTTGACAAACGGCCTTAGAAAACCAGACATGGGACGCAGAGCGAGCAAGAAATACTGACCTGCAGATATGACGAAAGCGCTGTCATTCTACGTCATCTTTTGCCTGGGACGTAAAAACTAAAATGGAACCGAGAGCGAGAGAATAACACAGACATAACTACTCATCGATACTCGCACTCTGCCTATCTGGGTGTGTGTGTCTGTGCCCCCAAATTGTTGTGGCGGCCATAAGAATATCTATTTTTTTGTTGCCGGGTTGGAAATCTTCATGAATGTCATCCTCTGTCTATCAGACTTACTGACTATAACCACCCTGATGTTTCCTGACGTAGGTGTGGGGGGGAATAAGAGGGTCACGGGATCTTATGCGACTTCTGTAATCCCCACTTGACCTGGTTGCTGTCGGCCTGCCTCTGCGGGCCACCTCAATTCAGGGAGGGGAGTGAGGTGTGAGCGAATGTGATCTCCCGCACCCTTTTTGCAGCCTCTTTCTGCGACATTACTATTTCGCAGAAGGATAGAACCGTAGCCCAGGACTCCTCGCTACAGCCCATCGAGTCGACTATGGATGGCAGCGATAGATCAATGCCCTGCTCTAAGGAGTAAGACACAATGCGACCCTTCCTAAGCGGCATACTCTGCCGTTTCTATGTTATGACCTACTCGCACTTAATCAGTTATGCAGCTAGAAAATAATTCCAGGACACGTGAAATGTATGTGTGACAAATCGTCAGGTTATGTGACATTCGACATTACCAATTTAGAAAAGGTGTTCGTTTCTTGACCAATATAGGTATCTGCTATCAATTTTATTACTCCGACAGCAATTCGCGGAAGTAGATACCTACTGACCGTCGAAGCAACGTTATGCCTCATCTGATTTCACCGCATGGTCATAAGGCATAATCATTGGTTTTGTTTCATCGGCAAACCATTTCTATTTATTTCTTTTATTACTCACTTCGTCTTTGTATTCATAAGCAAAACTTACTACGATAGTAGCACGCAAACGTAATCATCACTAATTCCGTCAGGACAGTTTCAAGAGCGAGCAGTGTTAGCTCGGGATCCCGGATCCTGCCCCCCAACTCAGACAGGTATATTTGAATTCAAAAGGTAACAGTTATTTAAGTCTTAGATGAATGGTGAAAGAGAGATAGGACCTAAAAAAACCGGCCAAGTGCGAGTCGGACTCGTGCACCGAGGGTTCCGTACAAACCTGTGGGTATTCAGGGCTTATGCATAAGGTTTATGTTTATGAATACAAATATTTTTCTTTTATATTATACATGTAATGTACATCATATTTTTTTTTTTAGTTTTATCATTATTCTAGAAGTTACAGGGGGACACACATTTTACCACTTTGGAAGTGTCTCTCGCGCAGACCATTCAGTTTAGAAAAAAATGATATTAGAAACATCAATATCATTTTTGAAGACCTGTCCATAAATATCCCACACGTATAGGTTTGATGAAAAAAACAATTTTGAGTTTCAGTTCTAAGTATGGGGTTTTTGTTTCTATTTTTGTGTAAAACCTTAATGCGGTTCACAAAATACATCTACTTACCAAGTTTTAACAGCATAGCTCTTATAGTTTCGGATAAAAGTGGCTGTGACATACATACGGACGGACAGACAGACATACATGACGAATCCATAAGGGTTCCGTTTTTTGCCATTTGGCAACGGAACCCTAAAACGATGGATGGTTTGTGAGAGAAACGATATGAAAGAGAACAGCACGCATAGCATGACCACCATAGGAAGAGGAGGAGAAACGATAAGAATAGTTGGTCGCTGTGATCAACTCAAGACAATGTTTATGTTCTTTCAATCCAGAATTAGTCTTCCTACTGACGGTTTATATGGGTAGTTCATATATTTGTTTTATTTTTTATTTATTTTTATTTAACTGCTTTTGTTAGTTTATTTTTATTTTCTTTCATTTCATTTATTGTGTATGTCGGCGTCATATTGTGAGTGGCACGTGCATTGGGCTACGCGATAGCGCCGTAGCGTCGTAGCACGCTACGCCATTCTCCCACCTCATTGCTGGTGGGCGGAGTTAGAGCGCGCTACGTCGTAGCGTGCTACGTCGTTGCCCCACCTCCAATACTTCCGTATAAAAGACGCCGCACGGCGGCGAATTGGCATTCTAAGTTCAGGCGTGGCCCGGTGCACAGGTCGTATTGCTCTCAATTATTGTAACTCTGCCTCACTGTACATTGATACTCTTTTATATGAACTGTAATACTGTGACTGTATTACTGGGTGTCATGGCTATTATAATAAGGTGTTAAATTAATAATTATGGAAACTGATTAAGTGCAGTTTCGTATAAGGTCTATTGAATAAATAGTTCCTTAATATTGAAAGAACCTCTTTTATTTTACAATATGACCCTCTGCCTTCATCAGAAGTGGGATGAAACCCACTCCCACCTTTATCTGGGACTACTGGCAATCTAATACGGGAACAAATGTAATTTTTTTGGGTAGTATGGAATCAATAAAAAATAAGTGCAGATACTTTGACACCTCGCCATATGACACCCAGTATGCAATCGATGTTGGTTCCTTTCGATCCTGATGTAACTGAAACCAACATTATCAACTGGTGTGCATTAAGTGAGATTGTAATCGACAGTAAGAAGCCAGAAGGTCTAGACCTTATTTTAGCCCTCGCTCACTCTCTAAAGACCCGCGCCGCCATGTGTTTTACAAGAATTAATCCAGATAATAGTTCATGAGATACTATTAAGAAAATGCTGGTCTCTAAATTTTCCAAACCCATGACAATGCAAGATAATTTGAATTTAATCACAATCATAAATTGATAACAAAGAAACCCCAGCCGAGTTAGGAAAACTTGTTGAAAAGTTTCCTGATGCAAATTTACCGGACCGGTTCTGCTATCTGTCCTATTATGATGCGATGACAAAATTCACCGTGAAAGAAACGAAGAACCGGGCACGTCCGAATCAGACACGAAAAAGTCTTGTCCATCAACTCAATTTCGGGGAAACTGCAATTTCTGCGGGAAGGTCGGTCAACGAGGGCAGGAATGTCGGCACGTTGCTTCAAAAGGTATCTGTTTTAGCAAAAACTCCACAGACGAACTCTGGAATAACCTGCTTCAAATGTGGTGAGGCTAGCCACGTGGTCACCACTTGCCTTAAACGCTGGAAGAAGAAAAGAGATCCCCACACCGAGCAACACCAGCATACAAGTGAAGTGAACCTGTGTGCAGAGCAGCGCGTGGTGTTTTGGAAATAAGTGGTATGCAATTCCTTTCATATTTGACTCTGGATCTGGGTGTATCTTCATGAAGGTAACTGTGGTCTTCTTACTGGTGAAAAGTTTCATGAACCTTTAAAGGGGATTGATTGTAATAATGTTAATTGGTCCAATGTTCTCGAGAGAAGTCAGTTCTCGTCAAGCTGATCTAAGTTGATGGTCATTTAGATGTACCGTCAGGCTGGTATCTCCCGATAGTCACTCAGACGAGACTCTCCTGATGATGATGTTAATTGATCAATCCAAATACAATGCCCAACCGTGTTACAAAACTTTCTTCTCGACGTTACATATCAAGTATTGTCTGACGAATGTTTCAATGAAAACGTTACCTTATTAATAGGTCACGACATTTTAGACAAGCAATATCCGTTGTGGATAATAAAGCTGCCTTAACTTAAAAAAAAAGCAAATCTTAGCTCTATATTAGAAATGCCTCTTGACATTAATTCTATTGACGCTGATCTTACCGGTAAAGAAAATGAAGTTTTGATTGAAATACTCACTAAATACTCCTCATATCTCGAGTTACGAATCGTTAATGACAAAGTACAAGAATTACTAGATGCTAACATAATTCGTGAAAGTTCTTCGCCTTTCGCGAGTCCTACATCATTAATAAAAAAAAAAAAAAGGGGTCGGTACCGATCGTATGTGCGTTGATTACCGGGAACTCAATAGCAATACTCGACCAGACAGCTATCCTTTACTACTAGTTAGTGATCGAATCGATCACCAAATTTGCGTCCATAACGGGTCAGTCTGAGTACCTCACTATGCCATTTGGTTTATGAAATGCTTCACAGGTTTTTCAAAGAGCTATAAATATTGGACTTAAACCTCTAAATGACGATAAAATACTGATCTACATGGATGACGTACTTTCTGCATTAGAGACCGTTCAAAAAAGTTGTCTCGTTTAAATAGATTGCTAGATATAACTTTAAAAAAATGTTCATGTATAAAGCCGAAAATTGAATATCTGGGTTTCGGAATATCCCCTGGAAAAATTAGACCAAATCCCCATAAGATTAAAAATATCCCTCCTCCAAGCACTGCTGCTCAGTACCAACAATTTATATGGCCTAGCCACATATTTTCGATATAACCTATATGGGCGTAAAATTACGGTTTTTATTGACTGTAACGCCTTAAAGGCCTCTCAGTACAAAAAGGACCTAACCCCTGAGTACATAGGTGGACAATTTTGCAGTCATATGACTTTGATATCATCTATAAAGAGGGAAAAAATATGGCACATCTAGACTTCCTTTCACGTAATCATGCTGACACATATTTTATTCATAAGGCAGCTAAAATTGTAAATTTGTCTGAACTGGAGAGGATTTGGTTATCTGTAGATAACGTGATTCCGAAATATGACACATTGTATCCAAATTACGCTCAAATGACTTGCTGTCTGAAATATCACGCACATTATCGATATTAGACAGGGCATCGTAAAATCGAATGTTATAAAACCACTAAATGGTCACCGATATTGCCACACCCTTTAACATGGTAAATGATTAATCGAGTACACAGCGAAATAACACACCTTGGTTATAAAAAAACCTTCGATAAATTATACAATCTTTATTGGTTTCAAAATATGTCAATACTTGTCAAAACCTATGGAGGTTCGTGCGTCGCTTGTAAGGCTTCCAAAGGTCCCCCGTATGCCCAGCAGGTCGGTCAACATCCAATCCCTAAATTTGCCGTTCCATGGTATATAATTCATTTAGATTTAACTGGTAAACTCACAGGAAAAAGCGTGTTAAAAAGCGAGCGCAAGGAGTATTTTTCCGTGATTATTGATGGCTTTACAAAATCCGTCTTGTTAGTTATTAAATCACAAAAAAAAAATGCAGTGAACTCGTTTGGCGCTCCTAAAAGAATAGTTGCAGATCGCGGTAGGTCATATGACAATACTGAATTTAAGAATTTTTGTAAAGATAATCGTATCGATTTACAATTTATATCCACTGGTTCGCCTGGCCAATGGCCAGGTCGAGCGTGTCATGAGGACCTAAAAAGTATGCTCGCTATAGATTCGGGTAGCTTATGGTAAGATCATGTAGACAATATCCAATTAGTAGTTAGAGTCTCAATAGTACTCGTTGCAGAGCAACAGGGCTCACGCCCTTGGAATTAATATTTGGTATTATGGGTTCATTAGAGATAACAAGAGTTTTTCAAATCAAAAGTCATTAATTCAAACTAGGCTGAGAGTCAGCACTTTTTGAACGTCAAAGTTACATGAGACAGTCCCCCCAAAACGCCCGCCCTTCGACACTTCCTTTCACTTTCTACTAATCATCCTGATGAAGATAGTTTAAACGTCGAAACCATTATCCGATTCTTCTGTTGGTATAAAAAAAGCTGGTCCAATACGACACAGGTCGATTTACTGACAAAGCGTGCACTGATTGGACAGGTCCACTCAATCTGAGTGGTTCTTTCTTTAAAATACAACTTCAGATACCAATCCACATGGTCTTCACATGATGTGACCAAGATTATGTCTGGACTTTAAAAGAGACTGTGACCTCTGAGTTTGTTTCGGCCTTTCTTCTCAGAGTAGTCAGATAGGAAACGCCGACCACATCTAGTTAAAAAAAATATGATTGACGTGTAAAAGTGTTTGTACAAACCTACTTGCAAAAATAAAGTCATTTATCATTTAACAAGGATAAAGCTATGGTAAAATGCTTTTCAGTACGTGATTTTGCCTTTGTTAAATTCGAAAAAAGACACCAAATGAAACAGGACCGTAAATACAAAGGCCCCTTTAAAATCACCGCTATTTTGGAAGAAAACGATAGGTACGAATTGTAACACATTAATGGAAAGAATAGTCTACAAATACTCTCACAAAAACTTACAAGTACCCCGTGGTCAGTCATTCTTTCTGGAATTCGCAGAATGTTATGATAAGGATGACGTGTCGGCGAAAAATAACATAGATGTTCTTGTCCACGAGACTAGGGAACAGATTAACAATGATGATATTCAGTCTCCTAATAGTGGTACTATCTCTGCCAATAATGATACCATGTCTGCCAAAAGTGACACTATATCTACCAGTGCAGGTTGTAGAAACCGTGGTTAACGTGCTGTTTCAGTAGAATCTATTGGCCCTGAATCAGTTAATATTGTAACAGAAGCACTTGTAAATCAACCAAAGTATTGAGCTATTTGTTAATTAAGCTAAAGAAACGATACTTGTTCGGCCTAGCTAGATCCGGTCCAGTTTAACTGAAGGGATACACCTGAAGGGCAAAACAATTGCCGGACCAGGAGGCTGATCTTGTAGGGTCAGAAGTTGACCGGACCAAGAGATAACCCTTGAAGAGTCATAATAGACTGGACCAAGTGGTTAAATATCTGAAGGGTCTAAGTAGACCGGACCAGAAACAATCAGGATGACCAAACGGTACTTAATCAGTTTTTCAAGTTCTAGATGAGACATTGTCAGCTGAGCGTACGAGGACGTCCGCACGTCAGTATGGCCGTGTCGGCGTCATATTGTGAGTGGCACGTGCATTGGGCTACGCGATAGCGCCGTAGCGTCGTAGCACGCTACGCCATTCTCCCACCTCATTGCTGGTGGGCGGAGTTAGAGCGCGCTACGTCGTAGCGTGCTACGTCGTTGCCCCACCTCCAATACTTCCGTATAAAAGACGCCGCACGGCGGCGAATTGGCATTCTAAGTTCAGGCGTGGCCCGGTGCACAGGTCGTATTGCTCTCAATTATTGTAACTCTGCCTCACTGTACATTGATACTCTTTTATATGAACTGTAATACTGTGACTGTATTACTGGGTGTCATGGCTATTATAATAAGGTGTTAAATTAATAATTATGGAAACTGATTAAGTGCAGTTTCGTATAAGGTCTATTGAATAAATAGTTCCTTAATATTGAAAGAACCTCTTTTATTTTACAATATGACCCTCTGCCTTCATGTACATGTATCATTTGCATCGTATATGTAAGCGGGCACGCCCTTTACGCCTGGAGGCTTTATTAAGGTTTTGAGTTCTGTTTACGATTTTGTTTTATTATTTATTTCAGCTTGAGTTTAGTTTTCAATGTTTTGTTGGTATATTGGCGTGTGCTAGCTGACATATGGCGAATAATGCATGTTTTGTTTTATAATATTAATAACTTACACAATACTGTATAGAATCAAGTTCTTATAACTTAACAGACAGCTGTGCTGCTGGGGAGTTTGTTCCGCCACTTCTTCTTCCCAGCGAAAGCACTAGGAAGTGTCGAAGGGCGGGCGTTTTGGGGGGACTGTCTCATGTAACTTTGACGTTCAAAAAGTGCTGACTCTCAGCCTAGTTTGAATAAATGAGTTTTGATTTGATTTGACTTTTGATAGGAAAAACTTTGTCTATTCTTGGTAGAATAGAAATACTGCCCTGTGCCTGCTGTTTTTGAACTTAGTTAATAACTACAAAATTGTTCAAATTATGGTCGTAAACAATAATATGTGTACGGGTTAAAAGGATCATTTAGCTAAAATGGAGTGATCACTAACAGTTCATTGGCTTTATAGACAAAGTAAAAAAGTGCCTATAATTAGCACACTATTCGTCTTATACATAATACTGACACGGAAATTCTCAATAATAAACATGTTTTAAACAAACACCTTGCCTTTGTGTCAGCAGCACTATTTATAGATAAGTAAGAAGATAACATTTGTCATTGACATGCCTAACGAGAGGCATCACTAATAAAATTGGTCAATAAAAATAACCACATAATTTTATGCCGGTTCGTCCCCATGAACCGCTTATTTTATTAGTGCATACGTACTAATCGATGAATCATAATACCGAAGGTAATCTTGTTAAACTACCTTCTGCCCGCGACTTCGTACGTGTTAAATTTCGTGTGCCCCGACCCTTCCTATCGCGTCGAATCGCCTACCCATGCGATTTTTCCTGTTTTTGCAACATTTTTCATTACTGCTCCGCTCTTCTTGGTTGAAGCGTGATATCATATAACTTATAACCTTTCTCGATAAATAGGCTACCCAACACAAAAAGAATCTTTCAATTCGGACCAGTAGTTTCTGAGATTAGCGCGTTTAATCAAACAAACATACAAACAAACTCTTCAGCTTTAGAATATTAGTAAAGATAGTATAGATAAACAATTTAGCTACTTACTCCTTACAGTCGAAGCACTTGTACAGGTACCAAATTTGTCCCTGCGCACATTTTCCACTGTTCATAAAACTCCTCTTAGCTCGATTCAAATGCACTGGTTCACTTACTACGTTCAGATTTTCAGAATTTTTCACCAAACATTTTCCGAACAATTCAGTACATTCAACTTGGGACAAATATTTAGTTTCGTTCGTTTTATAGCCAGAAGCATTGATAATTGCAATAAGAAATGCTGCGCAGAACAATAACTGTAGGTATTTCATTTTAAATTCACGTTTGAAAAGGCCACACGACACGTGACACAACCGTTCACTTTGAGAGTTAAGAAACTAATGTGTGTTGGTCACTTGGTCGATCTGAGAATCTTTAAAGACTGGTTATCCGTTATACTGCACAAGGCTGCGCTGGCGCTGCCGGTTCGTTCGCTCATTTGTCATGTATGCGGAATGACGCATACTGTTTGATTTCGATGAGTTTTGCTTAGAGTCGACTACCATTCAAACAGCATTAATAACATAACATGTAGCGGTTACACAATCTCCTTTTTTCTTTGCTTTTCATGCAATCAGTCCAATAACTATGAGCTGAATTGTTCCCAGATTTAGTATCATGTAGAGTCAGTCGAACAAGAATACTTTAGTAGCATCCGCGTTACAGTAATTTACTAAGCCTGATAATAATGGCGATACCCATTAACTGTAGGTTATTGATTTTAATAATATAGTATGGCAACAAACGATGGTAACGTAAGTATTAAGCTGAGGCCCTAACACGACAGAGTTATACTATAAACATAGCGTAAATACGAACGATTTCTGTGTAAATTTTTGCAAGAAGTAAATAAAGCATCACCCACAGATTTGAATAAAGCGTTAAAGTTAAGTAAATATCATGTGCGATATTGACAGAGATAAAAAGATTCGAAATTACCCAACATTTACTCTGCGCTGTCGTGCTCGACCCATTAAGTGCAATTATGTAAACACAAAAGTAGATAAGCCACGCATTTACTCTGTGTGCTAGAAATAAACATATTGAAAGTAAAAGTGTTTACAACCATGAACGTGAGGAAAACAGGTGTATGTATTGAACTTGAACTGGTATTCTAGGTTATTTTAGAATTAGCCAATATTATTCTGAGTTAAGGCAAAGACCTGCTTACGCAAGCACCACGCTAGCTGACTACCTAGTAGAGAGTTAACTGCCCCGTCGTTGGTCTCGTGGTCGCAATCGTGACTGCTGAGCGTGGGGTCCTGGGTTCGATTCCCGGGTCGGGCAAAGTGTTCTGGGTTTTTCCATTAGGAATTTCTTAGTAACAGCCCGGAGTTTGGAAGTTGGCGGTGCTACCCCCGTGCCTCGGAAAGCACGTTAAGCCGTTGGTCCTACGCCTGATCTCTCTCCGATCGTGTCGGATTGCCGTCCCATCGGACTATGAGAGTGAGGGAAGAGTGAGTGCTCCTGTGTCTGCGCACACACTTGAGCACTATAATATCTCCCGCGCCAATGGCTAGTCTCCGTTGAGATTGGCCGCCGTGGCCGAAATACGGTCTGGAGGACTATATCTATATAGAGAGTTAGGAAATATTCCGCCAAGTACTCGCCAGTACCTACGGGTGAATTCGGAACCTTTTAAGTTTTTAATACTCAATACTTTATTGCATTCCACAATGTATATGCTTAGGTGGTAAAATATACGTATTATATTTAGAAACAGTCGTGAACCCTGTCGGGCACAGCAAAGGAAAATACAGTAGGTAGAGATGAGGACCCTTTAATTATTTTATAATGTAACTTAGTATAAAACAGTAATTAAAAATAAATGAAATACATGCTTCCTTTGCATGATTTCTTTTGACAGATCAGTGGTAAGTTGTGTTCCGGATACTAGGCCAGTTTGCGATTCAGTTTAGATGACAACTCAGACACTGAGCTTTCACTGGCCTCAAAAGAATACATTTGAAGACAGTGCAGTGAAACTGAACTGACCTCATGTCTGAGACCATTTGTTCACCTGAAAAGGTTTTTAATAATGATATGAAGAAATAGAAATGACGAGTGTAAAACGTTATAAATAATGGTTTATAGAAACAAAGATGTAGTAATAATGTTTGTTTTATTTTTTTATATAATTCGTAAAAAAAGAGAAAAAGATAATTCATATGTTTATTAATAAGAAATCATAATAATAAAGTCGCAAACTGTCTGTTTATTTATCCTTCCATATGTTAAAAGACAATTTGTGACTTTCATCATCATCATCATCATTTCAGCCGAAAGACGTCCACTGCTGGACATAGGCCTCCCCCAAGCTCTGCCACGTCGACCGGTTTTGTGTTTCACGCATCCAGCGGATTCCAGCGGCCTTCACAAGGTCATCGGTCAACCTTGTGAGAGGCCTTCCTACTTTACGTCTTTCAATAGGCGGTCACCACTCCAGAACCTTTCAGCCCCATCGGCCATCTGTTCTGCGACCAATGTGCCCTGCCCACTGCCACTTTAGGTTAGCAATTATTCGTTTGTGACTTTATTAATATTGAAATGAAAATATTTAAAAATGTATTGTATGTGTTGAGTTATTACGTCTGTTTTATTAAACAAGGAAATAAGCGGTATCTATCATAAAGATAATATGAAGTTGTACTACGAAACAGCATTGATAAGAATTGTAAATTAATAGCAACAGATTACTTATCAACTTCAATGAATGGTTCAAGTTCGTTCACCTTATGAATGTGAAGGCCAGTATTATCGCCATTACGATTATACGATACGAGAAATGTTCACGACATACCTTTTATTAGCACAATTATAATAAACAGTAAGATGTGATTGAATGTCTTGATCGTTAGTATGTGCTAGTAATTTCCTAACTATGTTGGATTCTATTTCAGAAACGTTACAATTAGCCGGAGAGACCTTCTAAAAGTATCTGTTCCACATTTCGAATCAAATAATTCATGTCTGATTGTCGGTCAGAAACAACAACAACGGCTTACAGTGTGAACCTATGTCCACATTATGATAGGCTACAGTGAAGATGTGGCCATATAATACTAAATTTTTAGTAAAGTGATCATAATACTAACTTCATGGCATTAGAAAAGAAGGCTGCCTTTTTGACCTCTTCAGTCCAGTCTTGGGAAACAAGATACCCTTTAGCAAAACAGCACCCTAATTGCGAAACGCACAATTTATCAGAATCTGAATGGGATTGAAGATTATTTCTAAACCATTGCGTCATTTGTTCGATTAAATTGTGGCTCAGCAACGTAAATAACGCAATGAATGTTGTTTAACTATGAATATTAAACCAATCCCTACCGATAAAAAGTTCCGCAATTACCCCTCTGGTTGTTAGACTTTCGGGCTCCCGACTATCAGTAAATTCTGTTAAAGTCGTATGAATGGCAGTCGGACCCAACAGCTTAACGGACCATACGAAACATGAAAAGATATATTAGCCCTATACATCTACCAAGTATATGATAAATGTGATTGTATGTGTAATAAAAAGGTTCAAGTAAAAGTATTTGCAATATGAGGTCACCGTTCAATGTGTTAGAACTCGATGGCGACTCTGATTTCGAAGTGTCCGACGATGAGTCATCTACTTGCCTCGCAGGTGTTAACTGTATTTGAGGGGTTAATTCATCTTACATACTGAATGAGAAATTATTCACATTCAATGAATCCTTGTGAACAAACTGGAAAATATTGGTATAAGGGAAATTTCACTATTCTTTTTAAATATTATTTCTCAATAAGGAAGCAAAACATTAAGTTAGAGCAAAACGTCAGTGATGATGCAGCCGTATTGTATGGCATGCCTTCTTTTTTTCTGGGTGGGAAATCATCAATTAGCGTCTCCCGCTCTGGGCAGAGCGGGAGCGTGTCACACTTTTACTGACTGAAACCCACCAGTGTTCCTTCAGTTGCCTATATGCCAGGGCCACGGTATCTCTTCCGAGCAAATCTCGCGACCCTAGCAGGCATCGGTCCTAGCAAACCCCTTCAGTACTGCTCACATCTCTTGAGGCGCACGTGGAACACAACGCGCCGTCGACCCGAGCCGGGCGGCGAGCTACCCATTGCTCGCCACCCGCAAGCTCGCGTCTGTGGTGGCCGGGTGTCTGCAATGGACTCCCGACGCCCAGCGTCTCCTGAGGCGTGGCTCAGGGTAGCATTTTGGGCCCCACACTTTTCTTAATGTACATCAATGACCTCTGTAATATGGAAACTAATAACGCCAATGTTTTTTCTTATAGAGATGACACGGCTGTTGTTTTTTTATGGAAGTTCTTGAGATGACATAGAGCAAAGTGCTTTATGTGGCATGGCCCTATTTGCTAAATGGGTAAACAGTCTATTGACATTGGGTTACTCAAAAACAAATTATACTTACTTTAGTATCTATACCCATATAGAACCAAATTCAACGGACTTCACATTCAATGGTTACGAATGTTGTGACATCTATACTAATATTATAAAGCTAGTTTGTTTGTTTGATTGAACGCGCTAATCTCAGAAACTGATGATCCGAATTGAAAAAATATTTATTTGTTGGGTAGCCTATTTATCGAGAAAGGCGATAGGCTATATAACATCACGCTACGACCAAAAGGAGCGGAGCAGTAATGAAAAATGTTGCAAAAACGGGGAAACTCGCACGGGTAGGCGATTCGACGCGACGGGAAGGGTCGGGGAAACAGGAAATTTAACGCGGACGAAGTCGCGGGCAAAAGCTAGTTACCTATATAACCTGGATTAATGCATTCTTAATACATTAACCGTGGTAGTACGTCCTCTTGCGATAATTTCCGACATCCACGCGGGCGAAGCCGCGGGCAAAAGCTAGTTATAAATAAAAACTGTATGTGTCCATTAATCAGGTCACACACACCAAATATTCAGATTTCGTGCTTGACCAGAGATTGTCCTCGCATCCTCACTTTTTGCAGCACAATGTCTGGGTTCAAAAACTAAGCTGAATTTTCAAAACTTTGAGTCATTTTGTTCCGATAAATGCTATCAAGGCCAGAAACTCATCTAGGAATCTACTTACCTTCTCTAAATTATGTAAATTTATATGTCAATGTACATTAATCTAAGTTGCAGAAGAGAGGAATGTTCTAAAATTGATTGTTAAAAAGAAATTTCTATCATAAGCTATGCAGTACGTAATCATATGTGTATTAAAAAAAAATGTATGTTTATGAATAAATTGATGGGTTTTGACACTGCTTTCAAAACGATGAAGGAAATAGTACATGAATCGACGTGTGATAGATTAGCACCAAGTGTGACCTAAAACCTACTACTTAAGTCATAGTAAAGCGTAACTTAACTGGAAGTTTAGGTCACAAAAAGCTAAAAAAAACATTTTTAAATAATATTAACTTACGTTGGAACCTTAGTTTTAAACACAATCAATACGTTAGTTTACATACTATAATAATTAAGTAAGAATGTTTCATCTATACTAATATTATAAAGCTGAAGAGTTTGTTTGTATGTTTGTTTGATTGAACGCGCTAATCTCAGGAACTGCTGGTCCGAATTGAAAAATTCTTTTTGTGTTGGGTAGCCTATTTATCGAGGAAGGCTATATAACATCACGCTACAGCTAAGAGGAGCGGAGCAGTCATGAAAAATCTTGCAAAAACGGGACAAATCGCACGGGTTCGGGTGAAGCGTTTTGACGCGACGGGAAGGGTCGGGGGAGCAAGAAATTTAACGTGGACGAAGTCGCGGGCAAAAGCTAGTACGTTCATATATTGTGAACTAAGTTAGTGTCTGGTTTAATTGACCTACTTGCCACAAAGTCTATTAATAATGTACCTGAGTTTAAGCATACCTATTCAAAGTAAGTACGTTTGTGTGTAATTTCCGCGCACAAACTTCAACAATGAGATTAAGACGGACTGAGCTAGTATAACGGAATGGCAGAAGAAAGCCCAGCAATAGATGATTCCAGGCAGAAATGATGATGGTGATGGGGACTAAGCTAGCTAGTTCTTGCCAGTTATAATTCAACTGAAAGAGATGCTGGACACAGGCTCTATTGTTAGCTAGGCAGTTGGTGTGATTCGGCTTGAATCAACTGTACCGCCCGGCTTGTACCGAGTAATGCCAATGTGAAGCATCGCTAGTATAAAGACAACCACAGTGACTAGTCTTCTGCTTCCCGCATCCTGCAGTTCCGCGCGACCTTCAGATGTTGTCAGTCCAACAGGTTGTAGAGACACATAACATACATAAAATTAATTGTAGTGTGTCATTCTGTCCGAAGCGTGCGACCTCAAAATACAGGTACAGAAGGTTGCCTTCACATGACTAGGGAAAACCAGCGGCATGTTGATATAGTACGCGCACGTACTGTGATATCAGTCTCTATGGTCAATATACAGAAAATTGACCATACAGTCTTCAAAAGTATGTGACGAAAATGTAAACAATCGTATCTGAATACGTTCTTATGGATGCGAATTGGTGGTGGAAATCAATTATTTTGATTACTAATTTGGTAGTTAAAATTTTAATTTCAAATCACCTCAGATGTTTTCTATTTGACAATTGAGGCCCATTAAATAAACTTTATTTAGAACTAGTTTCTGCCCGCGGCTTCGCCCGCGTGGATGTCGAAAAATATCCCACAAGAGCGTACTACCGGGATTAAAAGTACCTTATGTGTTAATCCAGGTAAACAATGTGTTATTGCACTGCTAGCTTTGTGTTATCCAAGAAACAGCGCTTGGATTGATAAATGATTGCTGTAGGATAATTAATCCTAAAACCTAACAATAGTGACGGAATATATAACAGAACGGCAAATTACCTACTTGCATGACAAATTTGAAGGCAACTTTAAAGCGAAAATATGAATTCTCTTTATTCCCTCCCCGGGGAATTTCGAATAAAATTGTTACCTATTTTATTCAAATGAAGATTTTACTTTACTTGCTGTTGTTTTTAGTCTATACTTAAAGTATTTCCTTAAATACTACTTAGAGGTTCTGCCCTGGGCGGAGCACCGCCGTGTCCTCGTAGAGGCGATCGGCGGCGGCGTCCTCTCGCATCCGGCCCTGGTGCGAGCCATGGTACGGAGCGAGAGGGCATGGGAAGCCGTCACCTTCTTCTGCGAAGCAGTAATGCTCGCGAAGGAGGAGGCGTGGCGCGTGAGGGAGTGGCAGTCTCTGCACCCTCACGTCCCTAGCCACCGCAGGAGGAGATGCCCCGGGTGTCGGGAGTCGATTGCGGACTCCCGGCCACCGTAGGCGCGAGCTTGCGGGCGGCGAGCAATGCGTAGCTCGCCGCCCGGTAAGGACCATGCTCGGGTCAACGGCGCGTATTGTTCCACGCGCGCCTCAAAGAGATGTCAGCAGCACTGAAGGGGTCTGCTAGGACCGATGCCTGCCGGGGCCGCGTGATTGTTCGAAAGAGATACCGTGGCCCCGGTACATGGGCAACTGAAGGAACACGGGTGGGTTTTAGTCAGTAAAAGTCTGACACGCCCTCCCGCTCCGCCCAGAGCGGGAGAAGTCATTTGATGATTTCCAATCCAAAAAAAAAAAGAGGTTCAGCCCTCAGATGCTAATGAGCTGAGGCTGCTAGATGAGCTCACTCTCGAGCAGGTCACGTAAAAGTGGCCGAGCGAAAAGCAGTCCCCTTTAAGATCATATCCCGCTATTTTCAGTGCCTGTTCTCCCTTAAGTCTACCCCTGTTAAATTAAATGTTTTGCCTTGAGATTTATTTAAGTTGTCAAAGCAGACTTTGAGGGGAAACTGCACTCTTTTGAACTCAAGAGGTAGTTCGATGGCGTTAGAGGAATCCTCGGAATCAACACAGACTCCTCTCAGGAACAACGTGTCAGTATAGTTGCCTCGATAACATTTCGTTGCAAGATTTTCACTCACAACTTGGTGTCAATGCATAATTTTGGCGAGTTTAAATTACGCAGCAACATAACTGGGCGCAAACTCTAAATTTTTATATGTGAGTTGGGAGACCGCGAAGCTTCAAATTGTTAAGAAACTAAACCGGGTAACGTATGGCGTCATCGTTGTTTATCACTCGAGCCCACTGATTTATAATTATTTTCAACTCCTTCAAACGATCTCAAAAGAATTTAATTGATGATTGTGGCTTGGTCGTTATTTTTTACTTAAATGCATAAACTAATGTCACACGAATCGTGTCCGCCAAACCTGAGCTGTTTAAGGAGATTGAGAGGTTCTACGGACAGTTATACACGTCCACCAGAAACCCCGTTATGAATCTAGCTAACGACCCGAGAGCTAGGTTGACTCGACACTACACTGAAGATATCCCGGACGTCAGCTTGTACGAGATTAGGATGGCTCTGAAGCAGCTCAAAAACAACAAGGCGCCGGGTGATGACGGAATTACAGCCGAACTCCTGAGGGCCGGCGGAAAACCCGTTCTAAAGGCCCTTCAGAAGCTGTTTGATTCCGTCATACTCGAGGGCAAAACGCCACAGGCATGGAACAGAGGTGTGGTGGTACTTTTCTTTAAGAAGGGTGACAATACCCTGCTTAAGAATTATAGGCCCATCTCACTTCTGAGCCATGTCTACAAGCTGTTTTCAAGAGTCATCACGAATCGTCTCGCGCGCAGGTTTGACGACTTCCAGCCTCCCGAACAAGCCGGATTCCGTAAAGGCTTTAGCACCGTAGACCACATACATACGCTGCGGCAGGTTATACAGAAGACCGAAGAGTATAACCTGCCTCTCTGCTTAGCGTTTGTGGACTACGAAAAAGCCTTCGATTCGATCGAGACCTGGGCTGTACTGCAGTCTCTTCAACGGTGCCAGATTGACTATCGGTACATCGAGGTGCTGAAGTGTTTGTATGAAAACGCCACTATGTCAGTCCGGCTCCAGGACAAAGCCTCGAAACCTATCCTTCTGCAGCGAGGGGTGAGACAGGGAGACGTAATCTCTCCGAAACTGTTCACCGCTGCACTGGAGGATGTCTTCAAGGTTCTGGACTGGAAAGGGGCTGGCATCAACATCAATGGCGAGTACATCACTCACCTTCGATTTGCCGACGATATAGTAGTCATGGCTGAGACTATGGAGGACCTCAGTACAATGCTCGATGACCTCAGTAGAGCTTCCGAAAGAGTGGGTCTTAGGATGAACATGGACAAGACAAAGGTCATGTCCAATGCTCGTGTGATACCCACTCCAATGAAGATCGGAGGCGCTACACTCGAAGTTGTGGACGAATACGTGTACCTAGGACAGACTGTCCAGTTAGGTAGATCCAACTTCGAGAAAGAGGTTAATCGTCGAATCCGACTCGGCTGGGCAGCGTTCGGGAAGCTACGCAATATCTTCTCGTCCCAAATACCGCAGTGTCTCAAGACAAAAGTCTTTGACCAGTGTGTGTTGCCAGTGATGACATATGGCACTGAGACGTGGTCGCTCACAATGGGCCTCATAAGAAGGCTCAAAGTCACCCAAAGAGCAATGGAGAGGGCTATGCTTGGAGTTTCCCTACGCGATCGAATCAGAAATGAAGAGATCCGTAGGAAAACCAAGGTAACCGATATAGCCCGAAGAATTGCCAAACTTAAGTGGCAGTGGGCAGGGCACATTGCTCGCAGAACGGATGGCCGATGGGGTCGGAAGGTTCTGGAGTGGCGACCGCGTACTGGAAGACGGAGCGTTGGAAGGCCTCCCACAAGATGGACCGATGACCTGGTGAAGGCCGCAGGAATACGTTGGATGCGAGAAGCACAGAATAGGTCGAAGTGGCGGTGCTTGGGGGAGGCCTATGTCCAGCAGTGGACGTCTTTCGGCTGAAATGATGAATGTCACACTATTGCTCACTGAACGTACAGATTTAGATGTTAGTGCGTAAAGTATTAATATAGGTATGTGCCCAATTAGTTTTTACTTATAAAGTTGCATAAGTATCTATTAAAGAATAGTTAGTGTAGTTATTTAATTTTATTTAATACAGAAACAAACGCGTTTTTTTACATGTCACTTCATCATCATGTCCCTAAAACCATCTGCGACGATGAGCTCGCGTGGGACCGCCGGAGCCACGCAGCGCCGGAGCCGTGACAGAAACCATGCATGCTGCATATTGCATGCTCGCCTGCATGCTGTGACCTTGCTTGCATGCTGCATGCTTGCTTGCATGCTGCATGCATGGTGTATGCTTGTTTTCATGTTTGCATGCAGTGTCCTAACTATGATATTTCTGTAATGTAATAGATGAGTGTTTCAATTATTATGGATATGAAATGTACGCCAAAAGATGATTCTAACTGTTAAGTTTCTGAGATATGATAGTTCTGCCTTTTAAGAGACGATTCTGACTGCAAACTTGCTGCTAAATGATGGTTCTCCTTTTTCATTATTTTGGATATAAAATTTATGCCTAAAGATGATTCTGCCTTATAAAATTATGCGTTGTGAATGTATGATAAATGAGTGTATGCCAAACGATTTTCTGCGAAATGAAGTTTATGCTATCCGCTGTTATGCAAAATAATATTATGTTGAAAAAAATTCTGCCATAAAGGGTGGACCTATTAGAAGTCACATAAGATAATTTTCATGAAAAAAAAAAATTACGAAAGATAAAATTTGGTACGGGGTAAGTTTGAACCCCAAAAAAGGACATACGCCTATTTTTATTCCGAGATTTCGTCTCCGTCCACGATAACCGACATTTACGCTGACGAAGTCGCAGGCAAAAGCTAGTTAGTTCATATGAATATCAGTTACATATTTGATACTTCTTGATACACTGGTTGAGATTGGACACCAGTGACGACAATGCGCTCCCCGGACTTCACCGCACCCTCTGCGCGCCATGCGCACATCTGCCATGCCACGTAGGATTTTCGAAGCTCTATTTGACTTTGTTAGGGGATGATTTTGGAAAAACTGTGATACACGTGTCTCATTATTACAATTGAAGAGTACGTGTACAATTTTTTGTTTCAATCGACCCAGAGAATAAAAAGTTTCACAGAAAATTCAACCCCCCATTTCACCCTCTTAGGGGTGGAATTTCAAAAAACCCTTTCTTAGTGGATACCTACTCTTCACAAAGAACACACCCGCCAAATTTCACGTCTCTAGGACCAGTGGTTTAGGCTGTGCGTTGATATATCAACAGTCAGTCAGTCAGTCAGTCAGTCAGTTTCTCCTTTTATACATATAGATTGAAACCTTCTGATGAATATGATAAGTATTAATTTTGTTTTAGTGAATATGATAAGTATTAATTTGTTTTAGTGAGTGATTGCTTTAGATGTTTTTGAAATAAAATAGAATAATTTATTTGTAAAACATAGGTTGTAAAGACACATAACATACAAATATAATTATGAACAAGTCATATCTGGGTCAATGGCCCATCGCGAGTGCGCTTGCACTCGCCGTACGTGAAGTGTTTGTGTGTCCGTGTTTTGTTTGTTTACGTATGCGTCCGTTTTCGTTTTTGCTTGGAACCGACAATCTCTATCTACAGAAATCTATTTAGTTGCACGGCTCGCGGCGGTGAGTCAATTGTCTGATTCGTGAGTCCTCTTGTGAGGTAATGCTCCAAGCAGAAATGATAACTGTTTGTCATTCTTATAACGGTAAATATTTAGATTTTAAGGAAAAAAAATATCTCCAATTACATTTATTTTATTATTTCGAACAATGCTGGAAATTGCAAAATAAATAATGTGAATGTTTAAGAAGTGTCAAGGGAGCCAAAGAAAAGGCTTTCAGAGGAGAATTAAATTAGTATTAGTATTTTTAGTTCAATATAGGCTGTGACGTGAGTGCCAGTGCGTAAAATTTGCAAAGAGTGCAAAAGTAGTCAAACTACTTTTCTTAAAATATAACTTACTGCTACATAAGTTCGTTTCTTTTTATATAACCTGTAACATAATTAACGCACACCCTCTTAAGGGGTCATTGTACTCATCATTATGAACAACTTTTACTACGGGACCAAACATGAAATCGCGAAAAAAAAATCAGCTGTTTCATACATTTTGGTCCAGTAGGTATTGAACCTTTGAATGAAATAGCTGATTTTTTTTACTAATTACGTTACATGATGTATATGTATATTTGTAAAGCAAAAGGACTTTTTCATAGCATTTACACTTCCGCTTCTGAAACCGTATCCGTAAAAAAATACTTTTGACATCTGTTTCCGTTTCTGCTTCCGCTACGACACTTCCGCTGTCTCACTAGTAGCTACCAGTAGGTCACTAACCACTAGACTAACAGGCCAGTCAAAAGGATAAAGGACAAAGGACATTTTATGTTGCACCGTATGTTATTTAGTGCAAGAAAACGGTGTTTCTTGCACTAAGTACAGACGAATTGAAGAAAATGGCTTACAGCTCATGATAGTTATGGATGAATTCTGACACTAAAAATTGTTAAACACTGTCCGCGATACCAGTCTGTTAAACTATTTAACCGGTTGCCTTTAGACATAAAAAGTGCTGTCTATAGCGCTTTCAAAACAAATCTAAAAAAAATCCTATTGAATAAATGTCTGTATGCTGTAGATGAACTGTAATTTTATTGAATAGTAATCATCATGGATTGTTTATTTTTGTTCATTCTGATTTATTAATGTGACTATAAATTTTTATATTATTATTTTTATAGATTTTCTTACATAATCTATGCTAATTTGTCTTTAATTAATTAATTTATTTATTGTTATTATTTTAAATTTTAAGGTGTTGTCCATATTGTTTAATTTACATGTCGATTGAATAACAGTTAATTTTTTTTTTTTTTAATGGGTGATGAAATTTATTAAACTCAAATGCATTTTAGTCTATAATGTACTGTAATTGTGTAATTTTGTATGTAAATTCAGATACAAGGTACTTGTTTATGAATAAATGACTATGACTATGACTATTAAAGTATCAATGTCTTTGCTATTTCAAAAACGATATCAAAATTGTAGTATACATATAGGGATCAAATTTTTCTTGCACGTGTGCCAACCCTGACCTACAAGGACGTGGTGGCGCAAGCGACGTCTTCCGCTCTGCTATCCGGATACACCCACTACCGTCACGCTTTTTTTTTGTGCGTGGGAAATTATCAAATGAGAAGTCATTCATCCATTGGCGCCTCTCTATCCACTCCTCAAAGAAGGGACTTTTCACCGCAATTGTGGCGTGCCCACCCGTCACGCTTACATTAATATACATGAACTGACGCTATTTGCTAAGTCATTTATGGGTATGTGTGATGAGTAATTAAGGAACGTGTATCTAATCACTAATTTGTTGCGACCACCGATTACAGTAGTTAAAATTGACATTTTAGTTTACAAAAATTTATAAATAAATTGTTTTTGTATCTATAATATAAATATTTTTTGATACATACTAAATAAAGTGTTTTATGTTTTTGTTTCAATTTTTGTACTTAACTTTTCACAGTATATACCCATTTAGATGAAAAAATAAAATCTGTTAATATAAACAAATGACAAACACAAACAGTTCCAAGAATCAAATAGCAACGTAATAAATGATGAAACATGAAATAATAGTAATACATTTCAAGTAAACCATTTAGTGTTGAAAACCGGCACTTTTGAGATCTCTTACACTTAATAATAAAATACATTCTACCAAAAGCCAACAATAGCGGTACGAGGGTTGCAGAATATTTAGTACCTTACTTTCTTAATAAACTTCCAGAAGACCTACAAAAATTATACAAAACTAGTTCGAAAAATTATAAGCCTAAATCAAAACGTTTCTCTACACAAAATTTTTCTGTACAATTGTAATGATATTATTTTATACAAGTTTTTTTTTTTTCTTATTGGATTGAATTAAAATTATTTTAAACTATTGTCAAAAAATATAAACGGCTCGCCAGCATACATATAAACCCTGAGAGGTTTTCGTTGTATGGCAAAAACAATGTAATATAAAATTAGTATTTTGGAAATCAAGAATAAAAAAAAATAAGGAAACAGTCTGTGTGTTTTCCTTGTTAATAATAAAGAGGCTTCCTGCCAGGTTTGTGAGATTCCTTCGAAAGAGATACCGTGACCCTGGCACATGGGCAACTGAAGGAACACAGGTGGGTTTTAGCCAGTAAAAGTCTGACACGCCCTTCGATGTCATTTGAAGATTTATCACCCACAAAAAAAAAGAGGCTTGACACTCAGAAGTCTATCCACACATATGAAGGATCTGTTAGGGCTATGGCACAATAAGGCTACCAGCCAGGGCTTATACTTAAAACTTAACTTAAAACTTGAGTGACTACTTACTAAAGGCACCCCTGTAGGGTTGGACCTCGGCTTAGGGCATCGCTGATAGAGAGCAGCAAGGGATGGGCTAGATCGAAATGATAAAATCGTCTTCTAGCGTGTCGATGGCAACCTAAGTAGACTCGGCCTAGAAATCGACTACGTCTTTAAATTCCTGTAAAGTGCAGTGGACAGATCCCCCCGTTCCCATCGTTTGTGGAACATATAATATATTTTTATCTAGATATGATGTCTGTGTAACGTGATCTTTCTGTCTCTGTCTATGATGATGTTCAATAATACGTAACAGCTCTTAGTAATCGGGTTATTAAAACCCTAGAAAACAACATATATGATGACATATTTTTGCATAAAAATATTGTTTTAATAAATTATAAGTTGTGCAATGTGATTTACACAAGTCGCCAATTTATACATTGGTATTACAAAATATAACATCATGCCTGTTTTCCATAAAAAAGGTCAGCAGACTTAAGAAATTGTTATTGCAATTTCTTGAGTTGTGGCAACAGATTGGTAAACGCGAAGTTAGGTGGAGAGGCTTGTCTTCACATGGTGGTTATATAGTACCTGCTAGATAAGAGCAAGCGAGATTCGAGCAAAACTTGTTAATATCTATTATACAATCGCTACTTCCCGACCCTAGCTCAAGCCAGCCCGCGCCGCCAAGCCTGTAGCTTTATAATTTCTCCTGCCCTCTACCGGCATGCCCCAAGCCGAGGTCCTTACCCCACCGGGGATGCCCTAAGCGATTAGTCGCTCTAGTTTTAATTTCATAAGCCCTGACTGGGGGCCACAATTTATTAAGGTAGCCACAGACAAGTCCGATTAAGCAGCTGACAACCTCTCGCCGGTTGACAAGCGAGATGTTGTTCCAAAAAAAAAAAAAGACATGCTACCTACTTTAAAAAGCCAACCAAAATTTAATCTGAATCATTGTACTTACACCACTGGGTCAAATGTTTGCACAAGAACTCTTTATAATATACTAGTTATTGCCCGCGGCTTCGCTCGCGTTAAATTCGGGGTAACACGGTTCCCCTTTCCTGATTTTACAACATAGAAGAGAACTCGAAACACAATGTTATTTTAATACGCTACTGTAGACGATATTATATGTCTTTCCATTTGGGGATAGAATGTAAAGATTCTGGGCATTGGACACACGCGAACATGGTACATACAATTGTCCATGGCAAAAGCACGGCTTTTCTAGGTTCACCTCTGCCATCTAAAAAAGAAAAAAAAGTAGCCTATGTCACTCTTCATCTCTTCAACTATCTCCACTTAAAAAATCACGTCAATTCGTAGCTCCGTTTTGCCGTGAAAGACGGACAATCAGACACACGCACTTTCCCATTTATAATATTAGTATGGATAACAAAATTGAAACCAAGGACTAAGTTTAGAAAAGTCATCCCATTAATGGATGAAAGTTTGTGTGGATGAATCATTTTCATGGGCATATAGTTATCTAATTTAATTTTATATAAAACTAGCTGACCAGACAAACGTTATCATCTCCAAACAATAACCTATGACAAAAAATAAAACAAAGATCTCATATATTTTACTAAGATAATCTTCTTAAACATCTTCCATAAACAAATCGAGAGATCTACCAGATCTACTCTGAGATTTTGATACTGGAATAAATAAACAATTTAGATACTTACTCCTTACAGTTGAAGCACTTGTAAAGGTACCAAATTTGTCCCTGCGCACATTTACCACTGTTTATAAAATTTCTCTTCACTCGATTTGATTGCATTGGTGCATTTACTACGTACGATTTTTCAGAAAATTTCAACAAACATTTTCCGGTCAATTCAACACATTTAACATAGTACAAATATATAGAGTCACTTGAGGCATTAATAAATGTCACTAAAATTGCTGCGCAGAGCAAGAGCTGTTGTGATTTCATTTTTAATTCGCGATTTAAAAGGTCACACGACACGAGACACAACCGTTCACTTTGAGAGCTAAGAATTGAATATAATGTTGGTCACTTGGTCGATCGGTGAATCTGATAGGACTGGTTATCCGTTATTTAGTGCAAGGCAGCGCTGGCGCTATCAGTTATCGAGCCGCTCATTTATATTTTTTGCGGAATGACGCATACTGTGTGATTTTGATGATTTTAGCTCAGAACGACTCATACTAATCAAACATAGCTGATAATATCATGTTGCAGTTAGATAATCTTCCTTTGATTTTCATGCAATCAGTCCAATGACAATGAGCTGAAGTGTTACCAGATTGAGTGTCATGCAGAGCCAGTTCAGTAGCATTATGTATTTCATGAATAATGGTAAAAAATACACGCTTCCAAGCGTGTTTTTTTTTTAACTAATTTTTGCTTACGCAACACAGGTATCAAACACCCGCCGCTTTCTTGTCAATAATTTTCAACTTTTTGGTTTGGTTTTCTATGGTAGCATGTTTTTTATTTTTTTTTTGCTATCCTGGTAACCCTGGCAAGGATAATGGCACAAATTTTTGGCAGGTAACTGCAGCTGTCGACACGCGATGATGATCTTTGAAGATGGCTTCTCGCCGGCTGCCGCCGACACGTACTGACAGTAGCAATTACCTTTACCATTGGCACCATGCCGCTCGTATGCAAGAGGTCTAAGATCATAAGACAGTGGAAATACTAATAAATAAAGATTTATGTCTAACTAGCTTTTTCCAGCGGCTTCGCCCGCATTGAAGTCGGAAATTGTCCCGTAGGAACGTACTTTCGAGATAAAAAGTACTCTACGTGTTAATCTAGATTATAAGCTATCTGTGTGCCAAATTTCATCTTAATTCGATCAGTCATTTTTACGTGAAAGAGTAACAAACATCCATACTCACAAACTTTCACATTTATAATGTTATTAGGAGGATTTAGTAAACAAGAAAATGAGTGATATCTCTCGTGACGATAACATGAAGTTGTACTACGAAACATCATTGATAAGCATTGTAAATAAATAGCAACAGATAACTTATCAACTTCATTGAATGGTTTAAGTTCGTTCACCTTAGGAATGTGAAGGCCAGTATTATCGCCATTGCGATAACTTTTACTTCAATTCACGTAACCAGAAATATTCATAACATAATTTCAAATACCCCACTTACAATAAACAGTAAGATATAACTGATTTTCTTTAGCGTAAGTAACTGCAAGTCTATTCCCAACTATGTAAGGGAATTCCAGTGTAACTAAATGCAGTAGAATTTCACATGAAGCCTCTGCCTTTCTGACCTCTATAGTCCAATTAATGGGTAACACGATACCCCTTAGTAATACTGGTTCTCATGTTAGACTCTCGAGCTCCCAACTACTCGCAACGATTGTTAAAGAGGTATGCATAGCAAACGGAACCAACCTTCTGAGGCACGACGGATCTCAGTATATCTTGTCTTCCGTCAAAACGATGATGACGGATATAGTATATGTATAAAGATTTGTGTGACTCATTTGACATCCACGCTACGATCGGACCACTCACACGTATCGTATCGTATACTATTTCATAAGCACTTGCGACATAAGCTCACAATTAACTCACGCTTTTTTGTGACCTCTGAGTTTTTTTCGGCCATTTTTCTCAGAGTAGTCAGATAGGAATCTTCGGTTTCGGTTTAGAACAACTTTATTTCTCATAAGAATTGCGAAACAAATCACTTACTGAGAAACAATATTTAAAACTAAGATTAAAATTAGAGCACACAGTACTTATATATGAAGGAGCAGGAGGGCCTTCATCAGAACTCATCTTGTGTGATTTATGTGAGTAGGTAGGTAGGCAGGTGGGCGTGAGCAGAAAAATCACAAGTCCTTGTTACAATCACAGTTGTTTAATCAGCACAGGGTTTAATAATCGAAATATACAGTTAAATGAACAATATACAGTCTAAGCAACACGAAACCAACTTAATTATAATAATAAATTAAACTATCACTCGGATACAAAGCGATTCGTCACAAGCGTGGTGTGCGGGCGCCGTCTCGAACAACAGTGTGTCAAGATGGCCGCCTTCACAACCATCGACAATGACGCTTCGCTAGGTTGACTTTGACAGCTAATAGTCAACCTGATGTCTGACGTTGACAGATGCGCCGTCACGGCCGGACTGACATTCGACCGTCCCCGGGCGATTCTCTGAAACAATGAGTTGCAATCGTACATAATCCGTTCGGCATCCTGACGGACGACTAATTACAAGTATCACAATGCGCTATGATACTTAAGACTTAAGGCAATTGTCTCGCAACAATTAAGCCGGATAACACAACCCCGTCACTAAACATTCACAATTGGTACTATTAGACAAGTCAATCCTTTGGTGGATGTGACCCGGACGACAATATTCGTCTTACCATAATCTGCAAAACATCCAGAACAAGTCAGTCAACTTAAAGGGCTCTGACTCGGACGACACATTTCGTCTCATAGAACAAAAGCACAGAGACAAGTCAATCTGATACTGACTCGGACGACATATTTCGTCTAACTACTTGGCAGGAAAGAGATTCTTACAGGTCGCTCCACTTACCTACGACTATGAATCGTCCCGTTCTGTATGAATTTCAGTTTCGTGCGACATTTCCCAAGTCTCAGGATCTGAGCATGTACTGAGAGTGTCTGAGCCTGCTGTGAGCGTCCTCGAATCGGCGGAAACAGTGTTTGAGCATACGGTCAAGGTGTCAGAGTTATCATTGTCATGATTTGAGTTAGTTATACTTTCTTCATCTTCCGACGCCGTCTCGGCCTCTTCACAATTTAAAAGACTTGTAGCTATTTCGATCAAACCGATATGTCCCTGGGGTACTGCGCGCAAATTCTCGTGAGAGTATTTATAAGTTCTCTGAGAACCACCTAAACTTTTAAGTTCGTAGCGATCGTTTTCAAGTACTTCTACTATAACATATGGACCTCGAAACTTCCTATCCAATTTTGTTTTATTCCGTTCACAATTTTTAATAAATACGAAGTCTCCTTTAGAGAAAGGTCTTATTGTGGCCCGACCACGATTAAACCGAAGGGTATCAGATTCAGCAGCTTTGCAAATGTTAGCTGATGCATCAGTTCTTACCGAATCTAAATCTAAGCGAACCTCATGATCTATATTATCGGCGTTCAACTTAGACATTCCTAAAGAATTAGAACGAATTCCAAACATTAGTTCTGACGGTGAGTATTTGGTAACGGAAGATTTAGAACTATTGAGAGCAAGTTGGATGTTACCTAATTCGTCACGCCACGCTTTGTTAGGGTCGTTTTCAATGATAGTAAGGAGGCTCTTTAGAGTACGCATCACTCGTTCAACTTGGCCGTTTGCCCTACTCGTACCAGTCGCGATGAAATGGAGGTCTATTTTATGCTCTTGACAAAAGCTCTTAAAATCTGAGCTAATGTAGCAACGGCCCTGATCTGCGATGATTCTTTTCGGGGCTCCAAAAAGACACACCGCTTTTTGTACGGCATATATTGCACTCTTGGAATCGACGGACAAAGTATGTTCGAGTAAAACGTATTTGGTAAAGGCATCGATTATTACCGAGCAATACTCCTTACGGTCACTCTTCCCGCTCAGCTTCCCCGAAAAATCTATGTGAATCGTGTGCCAAGGCACGGATACTTTTGGAATCGAATGAAGCTGAACAGGCTGAGCACCCGATGGACCTTTCGATGCCTTACAAATGATACACGAATCTATAAATTTTCGTACACATTTAGACATATCGGGAAACCAATACTTTTCATACAGCTTGTCTAGAGTTTTGTCCCTACCTAAATGTTGCAATTCGTTGTGGACATGATTAATTAGTGTCCAAATAAGAGACCGTGGAACTACGGGTAGCCATGAAACCGCTTTGTTACGAGTAATCTTCCTGTAGAGTATGCCATCTCTAACGTCGTATGTTTGACCTACTGTTTCGGGAAAGCTATTATTATTATGTTTTGCGATAAGATCCTGAATTTCTGCGTCACGTTTCTGTTCAACTGACAGCCAGCCCTGATGTAGTTCAACATAATTAACAGTTTTAGGCTTAGGCTTTACAGGAGTGATAGGAACAGCAGAATCTGACAGTGGATTTCGGGACAGGTAGTCAGCATGCTCCATTTTACTTCCTTCGCGGTATATAATATCGAAATCGTAAGCTTGTAAATAAGCCCACCATCGGTAAACGCGGGGTGTTAGGTCTTTCTTTGATTTCGACGCCTTGAGTGAATTGCAGTCGGTAACTACAACAAATCGCCTACCATATAAATAATGGCGAAAATGCTCTACAGCTCTGACGACCGCTAAAGTTTCTAACTCGTATGAATGATAACGAGATTCTGCGTCTGCTGTACGGCGGCTATAATACTCTACAACGTGCGGAAGATTATTTTTCTTTTGCAGAAGGATTGCTCCATATCCTTCTGAGCTAGCATCGGTATGTAGCTCCACCGGAAGTTCTGGGTCGAATATAGTTAGCACCGGTTCGGACGTGAGAATGCCTATAATTTTGCGCCGTATCTTTTCATGTTCGCTAGTCCAGGTAATTCGTCCTTTAAGTTTTGTAAGAGGGTATAGGGGACCGACTATTCGTGTGAACTCAGGTATAAATTTCCGAAAATAGGAGGCTAGACCGAGAAATTGGCGAACATTAGTAGCCGATTTAGGTTCTGGGGCATCTGCCAATGCTTGAATCTTCCGTGAATTGGGCCTAATCTCACCGGATTGTACAGAATATCCTAGGTAGTCAATTCGTTGTTTCATAAATTTACATTTCTTTGTATTGAATGTAAACCCGGCTTCTGATAACGCACCTAAAACAAAGTCAAGGCGCTTCAGTCCTTCAGAGATGTTAGCAGAATGACATAACACGTCATCCATATAGATAAGTGGTTTATCTTGTAAATGACTAAGAGCCCTGGTGATACATCTCTGAAAGACTGAAGGAGCATTTCGCAAACCAAACGGCATGGCGAGATACTCGTATTGCCCTTCGTTTGTCACGAAAGCTGTCTTCTCCACTGACTCAGGGTGGATAGGGATCTGGTGGAAGCCAGAAGCCATATCTAATGAAGAGAAGAAATTTGCACCCGTAAGCTGGTCGATTTGTTCCTCGATTCGAGGTAAGGGATAGTGTTCAGGTATGGTATTTGAATTTAACTCCCTAAAATCTACACAAAGTCTATCGGAATTATCCTTCTTTTTCACAAGAACGATAGGGCTAGCAAATGGGGACGTACTCTCTCGAATCACCCCTGCGTCTAATAGTTTTTGAACCTGTTCCCTAATTATTTGTTTCTCTATAGGTGCTCTTTTATGGGGACATCGCTGCACTACTTTATGTGGATCTACTAATTTAATTTCACATACTCCCGTCTTCACACGCTTGGTAGGTATACCCTCAATAAAGTTATTCGCATATTTGCTCAATATGGAAATCAACATGTCTTTATCCCGTTCCTGCAAATCCGTGTCAATTTTTGAAAAATCTGGGAGATCTGATGTCGCGACATTAAGATTAGATTGTTTTTTAGAGTATATAACAAGATTATCATTATCAATTTCTACACTTAACCCCTGATCAAAGATATCTCTACCAATAATTATAGGCTCAGATATATTAGTGTCGGAAACCACGTGAAAGAGTAAACTAATCAAGCGATCACCAATTTTAACATCGGCCTGAATTTGAGTCGTACACTGTATATCATCGCCTCCAATGCCGCTCAGATAGACGAGACTTTCACACACAGTACCCAAGAGTTTACCACGATAACTTTCTTTCACAAGAGAACAAGACGATCCGCTGTCAAATAGAAAAGGTACAGACTCACCGGAAGATGTTGTCAAGATACCCCTTGAAGGACGGTGTTCACAATGGTGGACTTCCTTGGCCGCAGCTTTACCACCGTTCCTTTTATCGGGACAGTTAGTTGTCACATGACCTTTTTGGCCACAAGTGTAGCACGTTACATCGGTCCTCTTCTCCAACGGACGGGAATCACTCGGAGTGTCTCGAGGCTCGACTGGTCCCAGCGCTTCACGACGTTTTCGGCATTCCGCAAAACGATGTCCCGATATTCCGCAAAAGTTACATCTGCCAGTGAACCTTTCGGTAGCACGAAAACGCTTCGCCTCAGGTTCATTAGCTTCGACACCGTCTGAACACCGCTTAAGAGATACGCCTCCCAGGATTCGGAACAATTGAGTGCGAGTTGTGATATTGTACGCAATCAATTAGCGTCTTATCAGGCGGTCCTTCTGACAAAGCACAGAAATAACGAATCCAGTCACCACTTCTTCAGGCATCACAGTCTTAGGTATTCGTTCGATTAAGTTCCATAAACGAAGAGCAGCTTCTGAAGCTGTCTCCTTAGCTCCTATTTGGAATCGCAATATTTCATCGAAATAGTCCTGAAGAAGCTTTGGTTTTGAAAATTTAGCTAACAATGTCTGTTTGACAACGCTCCAGGACATTTCATCTAAGTTTAGCTTAGTGATACAGGCAGCCGCTCGTCCTTTTAAAGAGGTAGTAAGAGCCATGAGCAAGTCTATTCCTTCTAAGCGCTTATTATGAACGATCGCTTCGGTAATATTGCACCAACCATCTATGTCACAGTCTGGTTCGTCTGGATTAAACGGTAAGAAGTGTGTTGCCTGGTTAGTACTCACAGTTGGCGTTGGCTGGGCTGCGAGAACACGAGATAAAAGCATTTCCATGTTATTCAGCAATTTTTCTGCATCCGATTTCGTTGTTTCTTGCTCAATTCTAGTCCCATCCAATCCCACTTCTGATGAAGGAGCAGGAGGGCCTTCATCAGAACTCATCTTGTGTGATTTATGTGAGTAGGTAGGTAGGCAGGTGGGCGTGAGCAGAAAAATCACAAGTCCTTGTTACAATCACAGTTGTTTAATCAGCACAGGGTTTAATAATCGAAATACACAGTTAAATGAACAATATACAGTCTAAGCAACACGAAACCAACTTAATTATAATAATAAATTAAACTATCACTCGGATACAAAGCGATTCGTCACAAGCGTGGTGTGCGGGCGCCGTCTCGAACAACAGTGTGTCAAGATGGCCGCCTTCACAACCATCGACAATGACGCTTCGCTAGGTTGACTTTGACAGCTAATAGTCAACCTGATGTCTGACGTTGACAGATGCGCCGTCATATAAAATAACAAAACAAAAATAGCAAAAAAGAAAAAATGAAATTATGTGGGTAAACAACGGTAAAAAAACAAACAAGATAACAACTCGCCAAAACACAACATGGATGTGAGTTTGATTTTTACTGGATGTGGCATTGATGGCATAGTCTAATAAAAGTAAGTAGGTAGGTTTGTTATTACAAGACCATTTTATTTTTAGTTTATTACTCTTTTTATACACATTTTGGGTACTTATACAGTTTATAAAAATATTTTTGGGTATTGGATTTTATTTATTTTTGTTTCACTAAAGTTATTACTAATGTATATTTAAAATTTAGAGGGATATAGTTAATTTATATATTATACATATTTTATATTTTTTTATTTATTTATTAACTTATTTGTATGTATTAACTGTGTGAGTTTTTAGTAGCTTTTTGAACCGGGCATAACTTGCTCGGCATGGAAGCGTGACTTACGTACAGGTTTAGGATACACAGTGCAAAAACATGATTAAATTGTATTTACCAACCTTTAGACCATTGTTGTAAAGACAATCGATACGTTATAATTCATACAATAATAATTAAGTAACATTGCTCAATACGTTCATAAATTCTGATCTAAATTAATATCCGGTTTAATTGACCTACCTGATATGAAGTCTATGAACATTGTACCTAAGCATGAGCATACCTATTATAGGTACGTACGTAAGACTCTACCACTTTGGGTTGACGGAGTACGTCTGCTGAAACACCTGGGGAAAACCCGCGCAATAAGAAGTCGGACGCGGAGCAACGCGTGCGGGCAAGGACGTGAAGAGGAAACCCCGCGCGATACTTTTTCTTGCACTAAGTACGAACCAAATAACGTATGTGAATGGTGGTCCAAGACAAAAGTTGTACACTCAACGCACTTTCTGGCCTGTTAGTCTAGTGGTTAGTGACCCTGACTGCTAAGACTGAGGTCGTGGGTTCGATTCCCACCCAGGACAAATCTTTGTGTGATGAGCACGATCATTTGTTCTGTGTCTGGTTGTAATTTATCTATAATATGTATGTATTTAGTAATATATAAGTATGTTTATCAGTTGTCTGGTTACCATAGTACAGGCTCTGCCTAGTTTGGGATCAGATAACGGTGTGTTGGTTGTCCTAAGATATTTATTATTTATTTATAATTATTATTTCGGCGCCATAGATTACATACGGGTTTTCTAGAAGACGTGCCATTCGTTTTTTTGAGCAAAACTAGGCAGAACATCGTATTAAGTACGATTTCTGCATTTTTATACAAAGCATTGATGTCTTAGCTTTTTCAAAAACGAAAATAAAATTGTATTGTACTTAATGTGTTCAGATTTTCTTTTTGCATGGCATTATGTGCCAACCCTGACCTACAATGACGTGGTTGAGCAAGCGTCGTCTACGCTCTGCTATCCGGACACACCCAAGAACGTCACGTTTACATCAATATGCTTGAACTGACGCTATTCGCTTAGCAATGTATAGGTAGATATGTATGAAGAGTATTTATGGCACCTGTAGCTAATCATCGATTTGTGACGACTAACGATGACTGTCATCAAAGTTTTAGCTATGGTTCACATGAATTTAAAAAGTGTTTCTTTTTTCATCTTTACAGAATTTACGATGGGGAGAATACATTGTATCTCTGTTATAGTATTCAAATAGGTACTAACACAGTTTAGTTGTTGTTTCATTGTTTTTTTATCTTTCCTTTCGACGTATTTTATTTATCTTCTTAATGGTTATCCATTTATAAAATAAACTAAAATGTGTAGGTACTCATAGAAATAAAACATTGGAATTACGAGCGACAACCACAAACCGTTCTATGAGTCAAACAGCAATGCAATTGATGATGAAACATAAAATACATGACATACATACATTTCAAGTACGCCATTTCGTTTTCTGAAAATAAGGAAATGTACTAATTGTTTTCCTTGTTGATAACGAAGACACTCGCCACTAAAAGTCTACGCACACATATTTGGGCCGTACCGACTCGAATAGAAGGTG
The DNA here is from genome assembly GCA_947507805.1 of Aporophyla nigra. Taxonomy (NCBI): domain Eukaryota; kingdom Metazoa; phylum Arthropoda; class Insecta; order Lepidoptera; family Noctuidae; genus Aporophyla; species Aporophyla nigra. The sequence continues at coordinate 4,774,180 of OX382305.1, read as the reverse complement.
ATAAGTTCAAATTAGTGGTTATCATGTACCTATGAGTAAAAAAAAATCTCTCTCTAAAAAAGCCCCATCTCATCTTCATGCTCCGAGCTTTTCTTTAAGCCTAGAGTTTATTTTTAGTCTTGAGTCTTTTGTGAAACTCAAGTCCTTTGTAAGACTCGAGTGGCTGTTAAATGGCTCAGGCTTGGCTTGACTCTAAACTCCGCGCCTTTTGAGAGCACTGAATCTTGCATAATTGAGTCGAGTATTTAAAATGACGACTCGAGGACTCGAGTCCTTTACAACACTAGTACGGCCCGATATGACATATGAATATAACTTTCGTTAATACACGGGTCTTAACATATCTTACACACAGTTTTACACGATAAATTAATTTTGAATTAGAAATATGTAAGTTTATATGTTTGGATCAAAGGATATTTGTTTCTCAATCACGCATAATGGCCTAAGGGATTTGAATAAAATTTGACACACAGATAGTTTATAATGTGGATTAACACATAAATTACATTTTATTTCGCTAGTACGTTCCAGTGGGCAAAATTTTAACCACCACGCGGACTTATCCGCTGGCTAAAGTTCGTTACTAATAAATTCGAGTTATTATTGCAATAGTCATGTGATCGTGAAGGTAAAGGGTTCAATCCTCAGGTCCGGCAATGTGTTTTTCTTCGTTAAAGTTCGTAGAGCAGAAAATAGTGCAGAATCTGACAGTTCCAGTATGTGTGTATGAAAGGCGTGTTGATGATAATCTAAATAGACTTGGCTCAGTATGCACAGGACATGATAATAAGGGTCCCATCGTTTATGAAAAATCAATTATTAGTTCGATCTGATGTATATGAAACATGGTGCTTGTTATTTATTACGTAACAGTAATTGATTTATTAAAACCCTAACAACAAAGGTGATGAAATATTGTTGCATCGAAACATTTGTATTATATATATAATAGCTTCTGCCGACGACTTCGTCCGCGTCAAATATTTGCTCTCCTGACCCTTCCCATCGCATCGAATTAGCTACCAGTTATCGACCATTTTTTGTTGCTGCTCCGCTCTTTTTGATTATAGTGTGATGTTATATAATTTATAGCCTTCCTCAATAAATAGACTATCCAACACAAAAATAACATTTTAATTCAGACCAGTACTTCCTGAGACTAGCACGTTCAACCGAACAAACAAACAAACTCTTCAGCTTTATGATATTAAAGTATAAAGTATAGATTTAGAAAACAAATATTTGTAGTATGAATAACATATGTTGCTAATTTATGGCTTGTCAAAAGTATAGGTATCACAAAATCTAACATTACGCCTGTACCATTAATTAATTTACATTTTGGACGGTTACAATAACCAAGTGGTTGACAATTTCTTGAGTGGTAACCAAGGATTGGCACACGCAGGATAAAGTGGTACCAAGCTAGGTAGAGAGACTTATCTACACAGGATAGCTCGTAGCTGCTGGATAAGAGCAGCTAAGAGTCGAGCATAATATATTAATATCTATAAAATGTCCGATCTAAAACCATACACTACATTAAAAACAAACCATAATTAATATCATGTCAAGAGCTACTTACTATAAATGTGAAGAACATTAAATAACTGACAGTTAACGTACAGCTTAAACCGCAGGGTCTCGAAGTAAATTTGCACATGAGTTCCATATAGATAATTAGAAAATTAATCCCCTAAAGGGATTACATATGAGATGAACGTTTGTATGGAGTCGTCATTTTTGTCGATAGGATATCCTATCGGGGTATCTTATTTAACTAGCTGACCCAACAAATGTTGTTCTGTTTAAACAATGTTTAATACAAATATCTGATAGAAAAAGGTTTTTAAGTAATTCTTAATTTTTAAAATTTTCCGGGTAATTTTTCCAATTTGTTCTACCCTATAAACCTAATTCGTACTTTAAAAGGATCGGCATTTCATTTTGTATTTATAAAAACAGATTTAGGTTTTAAAAATCAGAATAACCAATTGACAATATACAAAAAGTCCCAAATTACTGTCCGTATAGCTCACCTTAAATTAATGTGTAACAATGTCGTAATAGAGTTCGAAATAGCTATGCAGTCGAACTCCCCGCGGAGGCTGTGCTTCCCGATACTTAGTTATAACCAGGCAGTTTTCATGGGTTATGACTATTTGGCAGAATCTTGATGCTCCGAAATTTATTTGGCATAACACACTTGGCATAGTCTTCTTTAAACGAATATTTTGAAGGCAAAAAATATATTTAATATAATTATAGGTTAGCCGAATGTTTATGTGTATATCCGAATTTATAGTGGCACAATTTTTAGATGGCAGAATTTTATTTGGCATAATTACGTTTGGCAAACTTAAAATTCCGTATAATTTCGTTTAGCATAATAATATCGTTTATATAGAGCGACGATTATTTGGTACAATTTCACTTAGCATACCTACTGTGGAAATGGCAGAATTTCATTTGGAATTATTTTATTAGGCATATTGCCATTTCTACAAAATTGCATTTTTAACCTTACATTAAAATTAAAATATTGTCTTAAAAGCCGGAGACGGGACAAAAACCATGCCTGCTGCATGTTGCATGGTCGTTTGCATGCTGCCTGCTTGTGGCATACATGGTGTGTTTGTTTAAATGCTTGTATGTTTCTTACAGGGAAAAAGATAACTGAATAATAAAATGAATAAAATATGGTACATAGACAATTTACGTTAAACTAATTATTAAAATTAAATTAGCTCCTATCACCTTCATAACCCCAATTTCAGTGTAATCTGCCTGATTATTTAATATAATTTCTAAGCCACACTTTTATCCAAATCTTTTAATTTTTGGCTGGCAGCAAGCCAAGCCGCAGCGGCAGCCGCAGCTGACTAAGTCTGGGACAAACTGGATGTGCATGGCAGAGAAAAGAGCCTCGGAGTAGCATATATCCAGCAATGGACTGCGATAGGCTGATATGATCGACTGAGTTTTCAAGTCGAAAGTGAACAGGTTACTTCTGGGCAAAAGTGCACTACCGGTGACCTTCTTTCCATTAGATAAGGTACCTAGAGATCTAGCGTGAACCTAACGGCAGTTGATACTTATATTATAATTACAAAAGTGACTATGTCAGTCTGCTGCCTCTTCACACCTAAAGCACTTCTTCTTACAAGTGTGACAATAGCAATATTTATACAGTCAGCACAGTATTTGGCTACGAGCTTGGCACTTCCAATGGCATCCATCAACTTCTGTAGCTTGCAGAAAACAGGACAAGCTAGACACGATAATAAATGCCGCCATGGTTTGTGGAACAGCACCACATTTGCACTCCAAGGACGAGTCATCTATGAATGCACCTGAGCAGGTTGTCTTTGCTCCGGCTTACCTATCTCCGTCTATTTAGTTTTCCAGCTCTAAAGTACTTTATTTATTTATTTAGGATTTCCAACAAAGGATACACATACACATTACAAATCACAGTCATAAAGTTTTCTTTTACGTGTGCTCCTTCAATTAGAGGAGACCACCGCATGCACATATAACTAGTTAAACGATAAACGAAAAATAAAAATTAGAGGAAATACATCACAATTTGAGCAAAATATAACGTAAAAAGACCATTCACATGCCAATCTCGAGGATTCCTAATAAAATAAAATTAAATTAAAGAAATAAATTGAGTCAATATCGAAGATTCTCAACAAAATAAACTTTAATAAAATTATAACATGTCTGTAATGACGATTCATAATAAAATAAAAACTGAATAAAATGAAATTGGTCAGTATGATAATAATTTTACATTATTTGTTGACGTCAATTCAAAGCTGAACCGAGCATTATTAAATTTTACTACACATTTACATTAGTTTGGTAACCACTAACCAGGGACCTGTCACACAAACACACACACATTACAATCAACCCATAAATGTTCCTACTGCTGGGACTCAGATCTCTTCTTTGTGAGAGGGATTGAAAAAAAAATACCGGCCAAGTGCGAGTCGGACTCGCGCACCGAGGGTTCCGTAAAAACCTGTAGGTTTATAAGTAAAAGTTCACCCATCACGACAATCGACTCGTAGTTCTGTTCTGTTTCTTGGCTTAGTTTTATTTCTGTCTGTGTTTTGTTCTGTTTATTATATGATGTTACTAAAAATGTGCGGTTTTCGCTATTTTTCCTTTTTCTGTGCTATAAGACGTTGCTTCGTACCAAATTTCAAAATTCTAGATCGACTGGAAGTACCCTTTAGGTTTTGATTCCCTTGCGAGTTTCGAAAATTTGCGGAAATTTGTGGCATAAACGGCTATATCTTTTGATTGCCTTAGCTTAGAAGTTTGATTTTTTCTCAGCTCTAAGGGACAGTAGACTTGAGTATTTGATATAGATTTCAGCTTGATACCTGCACGCGTTCTTAAGAAAACGGGTCTTGACAGACGGACGGACGGACGGACGGACAACAAAGTGATCCTATAAGGGTTCCGCTTTTTCCTTTTGAGGTGCGGAACCCTAAAAAGGATCTCACGACAAAAAATAAAACGAATGAAAAACTTTTTTGTTAAATACCACGCGGACGAAGTCGCGGGTAACAGCTATCTTAACTAAAATTATAAAGAGGAAAGATTTGATTTTTTATGTATGTTTGAAATGGATAAACTCAAAAACTGCTGAACCAATTTTAAAAATTCTTTAATACATAGAAAGCTACATTATCACTAAGTAATATAGGCTATATTTTATTCCGAAAAATGCACAATTCCTGTGAGTCACGCGGATGAAGTCGTGGACGAAGTGCTAGTAATAAATATATAAGATGAGAAATATTCTCATATCTTATCATAACAAAGGTATCTGAAAATAACTTAATTAAAATAAAATTATTCCTGTAATCCCCAAATGGACAAGTGGTGGAATGAACTATGAACGCAAATAACATAATGATTCATTGAGTAACATTTTACTAGTACCCAATGAAGGTAAATAGGTACGGGAAGCGGGCAAAGGTCATTCTCCTGTTTGCGGAAAACATTCAATACTAGAATATACATAATAGTTGTTGCTATTATTTACCTACATTACACTAATTATTGTGAAAGTTTTCCCTGATGTTTTCCTGCAGGATAATATTATTTAAGTTACGTAGTATTGTGACGATGATTTATTATTATCAACTAGCTTCCGCCAGCGCCTTCGCCCGCGTGAAAATTCAACCCCCCAATTCACCCTCTTAGGGATGGAATTTCAAAAAACCCTTTCTTAGTGGATACCTACTCTTTACAAAGAATACACCCTCTAAATTTCATGTCTCTAGGACCAGCGGTTTAGGCTGTGCGTTGATATATCAGTCAGTCAGTCAGTCAGTCAGTCAGTCACTCAGGACTTTGAATTTTATATATATAGATAGATGCTTATGAGGCAGGCAGCCAAATTCCTGTTTTTTTTTTTGTTATTATGCAAATGTTTATTGTTTTGTCACGTGGAAGTGCTGATCTTGGCTTCAGCTTATATTTCGAGCTACGGTCTTGGATGTCGGATGTTATCCCATAGGAACATGCTACCAGGACAAAACGTATGAAAGAAAGTTTCGTCAAAATCGGCCCGAAGATTAGCAGTAACAAACAGACCAACAGATATACATTTTTTTTATTGTTATTGGAACCGTATTTAGGTAATTTCCTTCTAAGCGTCTTCCTTATTAACAAAAACATTGTTTGTCATGCCAAATTAACATTTTTGCTAAAACTTGTTAATTTGGTATTACAAACGATTTTTTAATGTATGCATTAATTAGGAATAGATTTCTTGAGAAGTAAACAAGTATTAAATCAAAATTGATCGTTCCTAATATAAGAGAATATCATAATTTCAGCCATAAGACGTCCACTTCTAGACATAGGCAGAAGGGGCTTTTGAATTGGGGGGCTTTTCCATAATCGCCACGCTTGGCAGGCGGGTTAGTGATCGCAGTATGATGGTAAAATGCATAAAGGACGTTGCTGCCCATTCTCTAGTAGGTCCCTTAATCACTATTTAAGACACCCACGGGAAAAAATGTGGTGATGCTAATTTTTTACGTCCGGCATCCCACGGACGGATCTATATAAGGGATAGTATTACACATATACGCGGTCGTAGCGTTCATGTTGGCAAATCGGGGCGCATTCGGCTTTTACGAAGCAATGAGTGACAAATGACGGCAAAACTCGCGTCTTTGCGCTACACTCGCTTATATTAGGACACGAGATAAGGACACGGCTTTATTTTGTAAATTGATAAGTTTGTATGAATGTGTCTGAGAGAATTAGTTAGTATGTACAATGATATGAACGTCCAGGAAACAAAATAAAATGTAAGGACCGATCAGGTGGTGTTTTTGACTTGGTTTTCTCTTGTGCACATAACATTTCAATCACCAAGCAAATAAGATTACCGGGCTGTGAATTATGTAAGGCTCACCGGGTAAATTCAGAGAGTGTCGTACCTAAAATAAAAAACAAAGCCATAAGGATACCTACCAAAATGGATGATAAACTTAATAGTGTATTATTTCAAAAGAGTTTTCAGTATTCGTTTATTTAACTAGGATTAAATAAACAAAGATGATGACATATTGTTGCACAGAAACATTGGTTTGAAAAGTTGTGCAATGTGATGTGAATCATTCAACTCGCAAATGTATTGATGTATGTTGATCAAACGTTTTATTAGGTTGGGGAAAAAGTCTTTTCGCATTATAGTATGTATGAACTTGTAATAAAATCTCTTTGGCTATACTATTTGTATCTGGCTGATTTGGGTATCATTGAAAGTTTAAATTTTGAAGAACATAATTCCAAATTCAAATTAGGAAAATGTGTGATTTTCATTTGTTTTTCGTACCGTCAAGATGAGTGAATCTAATGAAGAAATTCGATACATTTTAAAATTTTACTACAAAAAAGGTAAAAATGCAACGCAAGTGTCTGTGAGAGTAGCACAAATTTGGTTTAAGCGTTTTCAATCTGGAAATTTTGATGTCAAAGATGCACGTCGCTCTGGTCGCCCTATTACGGATAAAATGGATGCCATTTTTGAAAAAGTGGAGCAAGATTGGTATACCAGTAGTTACGACGTAGCTGAAGAACTGGAAATTGACCACAAAACAGTTTTGGCGCATTTGAAAAAAACTGGGTACACAAAACAGCTCGACATTTGGGTACCTCACGAGCTCACTGAAAGAAACCTAATGAACCGTGTACTCATTTGTGATTCTTTATTACGACGTAATGAAACCGAACCATTTTTGAAGAAGCTGATAACTGGTGATGAAAAGTGGATCACGTATGACAAGAACGTGTGAAAAAGGTCGTGGTCAAAGGCCGGTCAGGCTTCACAGACTGTGGCGAAACCCGGGTTAACAACAAGGTGATGCTGTGTGTGTGGTGGGATTGGAAGGGCATTATTCATTATGAGCTGTTACCACCAGGCAGGACCATCGATTCTGAACTCTACTGCGAACAACTGATGAGATTAAAGCAAGAAGTTGAGAGAAAGCGGCCGGAATTAATCAACAGAAGGGGTGTGGTTTTTCATCATGATAACGCTAGACCTCACACATTTTTAGCCACCCAACAAAAATTAAGAGAGTTTGGCTGGGAGGTGTTAATGCATCCGCCGTATAGTCCTGACCTTGCACCTTCAGATTTCCACCTGTTTCGGTCTCTTCAGAATTCTTTAGGCAGTGTCAGGTTAACATCACCAGAGGACTGCCAAAACCACTTGTCGCGGTATTTTGACCAGAAGTCCCAAAATGTCTATAGCAATGGGATCATGTCCCTACCTACAAGATGGCAAAAAGTTATCGAACAAAATGGTACCTACATACTTTAGTTAAATGTAAATAAACTTTATTAAAAAATGTTTTGAATTTTCATAAAAATTGCGAAGAAACTTTTTCCCCAACCTATTATTTAAAATGTTGCCTGTATTCCTCGAAGTATAGGCAGAAATGTATTAGGTAACTGTGAGGACCTAGGGGTTCTCCGTACCACGATCGAGCACATAATCTCACGAAAATATGTAACTGAATTCACCGACAATCACTTACTCTTAACCTAATTTATATCCTGCCAGGGTCGCGAAATTCTCTCGAAAGAGTTACCGTGGCCCTGGCACATGGGTAACTGAAGGAACACGGGTGGGTTTTAGTTAGTAAAAGTCTGACACGCCCTCCCGCTCCGCCCAGAGCGGGAGAAGTCATTTGATGATTTCCCATCCAAAAAAAAAACCTATTGTATATACAGTTTTTTTTTTCGTTGGGAAATGCTCATGTATACTGAGCAACCACGGGCAGATAGTGCAGTTATGTTGCTCCAACCCACTAAAACTCCACGGTGTCCTCCTGTGCCGCTTATGGGGGAATATGGGCAGGTGTAAGCCTTTATCTATGAACGTACCACGGTTGTCCGTCACCGGACTCTCTTCGCACGTGAGCGTCAGACGACTCCGTGTATGGTACCTTTGGTCCCCCTGTCACGGGTCAGGTCAGTGATCCCGGCGCCTTCCACTTTTCGGCCGCAGGGGATAGGCAGACCGACGTCATACCAACACACCTCTTACGTTGCGAATCCACCGCGTCCACCATCGGACGTTAGCGACACCGTTCAGGCTGCAGGATTTAGGAAGAGCGACGAACTACAATACTCCTTTGCCGCCGCGGCCTCAAACCCTCCGCTGTTTTGCCTCCCATAAGACATCGCGGCCCGCCTCAGTTGTGATGTTGCCTAAGTTTCACCATAAAAACCTAACTATAAGGCACATAAAACAAAATTGCGAAATTGGTTCACTCTTTCTCAAGTGATGCGCTTACTAAAAAAACAGCATTTGATTTTTATTTTCATAAGTATTTAGATAATCAATAGATAATTAATTCACTCTCGGATAAAACATACACAGTCAAACTAAATCGCTGAGTTTTATTGCATGAAATGTTGCACAAAACTTTCATGTACCTATAACGAAAGCAAGCAACAAGACAATATTTTGAAAATCGTCCTATAAATGAGTTAAATTGAAGATGATATCTTTTGTTGATCGTCATTTTTGTTACTGGAAAATCCCACTCATTTTCACAGAAAAATAAAATCAAACTTATTATGAGCAATAGGCAAGTTACAGAAATGGAAAAATCTTAAAAATGCATTGCTGTTAAAATACGTAACTTGCTTACGTGAAGTGTCTGCGCAACCATTTCGCAATATTGTAAGAAATGTAACAATATATTACAACTGAAATCTCTCACTCAATTCAACTGATTTATTCGTTTAAACACAGTTTATGGCTGAAATAGGAAGCTATAGTAGGAAGTGATAGTATCAAACATTTTTGAAGGAAACATTTATTTAACAATAAGGAAGAAAAGTGTTGGTTTATAAATATATTTTTGATCCATTCATCTATTGGATATTAAAGTGACGCAATATTGCGATGATGATATTGCGTCAATAGGCGGGTTAGTGAAAATCCCACCTTCTATATATGCGTTGCATAATCCAACCAGTTTACAGTCTTATGTAAGTAGTGAAAGTGGGAACTTCTCCTGAAAATGGCAACCACTATTATTGTATTTGGCTTCAGCTTGCTTTTATGCGCTGGATTTGCGTTGCCAGTTGAGCGTGATTTAAACCCAAAGAATTCTTTAGATGTTGATACAGCAGATAATGAACTTATTAAAAGAACTATTAATTTTGATGCTGAAACAGTTTTAAAAGCTGATGATAAAGTACTAGAGCAAAGTTTAGACAGTGATGCTGTAGTGGGGCCAAGTTTAACTGGTGATAGCGGTGTTAAAAGCCTCCAAAGAAACAAAAGAGCGGCAATTACTGGAAATGGATGCTCCAGAGGATGGCAGTGGATTGCTAATCAATGTGTGACGTTGAGAAAGTAAGCTTTTTTTAAATATTTTGTTTTTGATCAAACAATCCTTTAAATGGTGGATAATTTTCATCAGAATTGTCAATACATTGCTATTTATTTGTTTGCATATTTGAGCGTTGAAAGTCATTTTACGGGTATCCGTAATACTTGAATTTTAATCATAACCCTATACAATTTGTTATTATAAGTTTGTTTACTTTTTGGTTTGTAGAAAGTTTTCTCTTTCAGTTTGTTTAATCTTAACCCAACTGTTTAGTGTATAAAGTGTCCGCACAATAATTACTGTCTAGTAATATACTTGTTGTTTTAGGAAACTCATTAAATTAGTTTTCGCAGATACAAAGAATTACGAGAAAGTGAAGAAGACGAATAAATGGGATGCAACTAAGACCCCGACAACAACCACAATGACAATGTGGGACCACATCAGTATTATAATTTATTTATTTAATTATGAAGCCAAGTAAGCCATACTCATAAATATAAGTAGCCTATGATAAAATAAATTGGTACTTTACCAAAAAAAAAATGTAGATCATTATAAATGAATACCAATTTATTTTTATCATGAACTCAAACGCTGTCATGTGTTCTTCAGGGCATATGAGTTCAAAGACTTTCAGATTCTACTATAAGTATTTCAAATGATTTTACAGAACATTGAAATAGTTAATGTTTAATCTTTCTAAGCACGTTTAAATGTAGCCGACTAGTTACATGCATTTATAGTTCACATGCTAGTGGAATTGGTGTTAACATTCTATTTTTCTTTTATAATATCAATTTATACCGACAATCTATTTAGTCAGTGGTTGTTGAAACAAATCCATCCTCAAATGGTAGATGTTGATTACTAAAACAGTGTCAACAAAAGTTTAATAACATTATCGCACAATATGGTATTATGTTGTTGAAAACATGTAACAGAGAATCACTACTTGAAATGCTACCAGCTACATGTTACTAGCAACATGAATCAGTTAAAATGTCTTATCAAGGAATTGAAATTGTAATTATGTTCTCTTTATGAAACGCAGTCACAGTCGTCATCTACCAATTCATTTATGTAAGTTTTAAGAAGTTTCGATTCTTTACGCAAGCTCCTTATTGTAGATACATTGGCATGTCATTTCTCGGTTCTCACGAGTGTGTTCCTAGCTCGTCCTATTTGCAAATATTGAAGACATTGTGTCAACTTTTTATGCTTATTTCGTGCTTGCTCCTCACTCTCTGCAACCTCAATGTATCCATCTGATCACTCATATTATTCAAAGAGATGCGAGGTTCGTTTTTGTGCGCAAGCTTTTATATCCTGCAGACAAAATAGTAGTAGCAATGGATTTATGTTTTTTTTTTTTTACCAATTTTATTGTAGGGTATTATTCCGATGGAGACTCCAGCCGCCCTCGGAATAATACGTTTAATATTTTTATTCCAAAAATAAAAAGTATTTATTTTCGTTTTTTTTTTAAACTCGTAGATCTAATGGAACTATGATGTTGTCTGCACGAGATAAATGAGTGTGTTCAAATGCGAGCGTCCTTTTCGTTGAGAAATATGTGAGATAATTTTGAAATATCGTTGTTACAAAGAGTTATTATAATTGCAAAAAAAATAATGCACATGTGAAATAAATGACCTGCTTCATAATTTTCGGAGAGGTTGTCGTAAAAGATAAGGTCAGAAAAAAAATATGTCGTGCATTTGGTATAAAACAGTACGAAGTAAACAATATAAGTTGTTAACAAAGCCGTCTTTATTTGCACTAAGATGAGATAAGAACATATCAACTGATTATTTCGATAAATGAAGTGTTAATGATATAATTTAATTTAGTCCAATACATAGTAATACTCGTAATAGATAATGTAATTTGTGAAACATTCTATCGATATTTTCATGAATGAAGTTTTTCTTTTGTTAGAAATTCTCCATTAGTATCTTATTTTACTTTTAGACATATTCAAGACTGATACCTAAATATAATTTATTGTTAAAATTATTTATTAATTTTATTTTGTATAGTAGCTAAAAGCCATAAAAAGAGTTGAGACTGTTTAGTAATTTTGTTTTAAACGCATATTTTCTTCGAGACCATGGAACATTCATTACGCAATTAATGTTTCTATTGTGTCTATGTATTTTATATATTTTCATTTAAGAAAACAATATGGGTAGTCATACATATATATTTCTATATGAGTCGCAGACATTGTTCATTGATTTGGTATTCATTTTTATTTCATTTATCAGTATTAGGTAATATAAATTTTATCTGTGATAATACTAATATCGGTTATGTTTCAATTACTTAATCATTTATAATGATTATTATTTTTATGCAATATATAGATATATAATTGAATAAAGAAGCATTTAACATCCAACAAGAATAATGTATTACAGCATTTATATAAAGGTTTTGAGTTTATATCCAACTATGCAGTTTTGTATACATTTATAACCGAAACGATTATGATTAATAAATTATACTTAAAGAAACATCTATGTGGACATTTATATTTTTTACCTAATTATTATGACCTTGACCTGGAAGTTTTTGGATGAGTTTTAAATTCCAAAAGTGTCTTGTATCACAGAGTTTTTCATTAAGAGCGCCTGTAGCGAAGTAACAACCTGTTTATATGATATTACCACAATTATTATTTTATTTAAAGAGCATGCAGTAACATTATTTATGGAATATATCAGCAAATGGCTGCCGCGACTCCCCTGTAGGGGTAGTGTATTCTGGTGGACGAATTTTTGACAACATTTTCGTATTAATCGGGCTCAATTTCACGAAGAATGCAAATTACGTTGGCCTTTAGGGCGGCAATTGCTTGTTATTAATCTGCATAGACCAGACATTTCACGTAACCACACAGAAAAAAATCGAACGGCGTTAAGTCACACGATCTCGATGGACAATTAATGTCGCTACCATGCGAAATGACCAACCCCGCTTCTCATTCAATAAATTTCAGGTTTACCGTGCAATATGGCAAGTAGCGCCATCTTGTTGGAACCACTAATCCAAATCTGTAATGGACTGTCTGGGATTTTCCCGCACTCTGTTCCGAACGGCAGTAATATTCTCCAACAATCTTGCGTTTCTTCGACGTACAGGTACTGCTTTATCACCGACCCGACCCGTCTTAAATTTATTGATTAAAGGGATTGTGGACTCTGCAGGACGGCCATGAATGCTATAAATTGGACGCAACGTGCGGAAGGTTTGGCGAACAGAGCACTGATTTTGATAATAACATTTAAGAATTTCTACGCGTTGTTGAAGCATTACATAGTAAATATATCAAGACTAATTATATATTCTCGCCAAAGGAGATGTTTCATTTTTATATGGGGCTCCGGCCATAACGTGTACCGTTTAGCGAAGCTGGGTGAATTACTCATGAATAGAATAAAGTAACATTTTTTTCATAACATCAAATGGTTTTTATGTACAAAATAAAAATTAAAAATGTTTGACGTTTGTCCTAAGAGTTAGCAAGTGGTTATTTTGAATTCGTTTAGAAACACACTTCAAGAATGGAGACTAAAGATTTTTGTAACGATGAAATGGTCACACTTAATTATGTTTACTCAAAAATATTTATAAGAGAATAATAGTAATTTATTTTTAACACTACAAGAATACACACATTTTTTTATTATTTTCTACTTAACATTGATTTGATGAGACATGATTTCAGAACGAACGAAGTCTGCAAGCAAACGAGACGCCATGTTGAATAAAACTTGGCAATAATTGAAAAACTATTATTTTTTGTACACAACAAATCAGGCGCAAATAACCAGAGAATATTTTTCCCTAATTTGTGGTATTTTTTCCTCTTTTTTGATAAATGTACATCTGATGGCCGAAAATGAAACATCTCCTTTGACAGGTATCGCTTAAACCAAGATTGCTGCTATACGCAGTCAAAGCTCGAGCGTCCCTGTTGAAAAATCTTTTATAATAACGACCGATAATACCAGTATGGTGTATGAAAAGATTATAACGTGTGTTATTTCCTAATTTTTCTTAGTAATCGAGTTTAACACTAACAAACTAAAGAAAATGAACAGGAATAATGAAATATTGTCAATATTGTGAATTATGCAATGTGAATAGAATTACGCAACTTACCGATTTCTTCGTTTGGTTATGACCGACGTGCCCTTTCAAGTTGGTACTACCCACAATCATTTTTTTTCCTCCTGTCTAAATCTAGACGGAATAAGTTTACGAAGAAACCGCGTGCAACTGGTTAAAATGCTATCGATCAAATAGGTGAAAACAAGAAAAAAATGTAGGAGATTACTGAAGGGTAGAACGGGTTCCCGGCAGGCCGGCCGGTTTTCGGGCAGAATTTTGATGCTCCGAAATTTATTTGGCATAACACATTTGGCATAATCTTCTTTAAACGAATATATTAAGGCATAAAAATTTATTATTATAATTATTGTTTGGCCGAATGTTTATATGTCAAAATTTACATTAGCATACTTTTAAGATCGCAGAATTTTATTTGGCGTAATTACCTTTCGTAAAGTTAAAAATCCGCATAATTTCATTTAGCATAACGTTTATCTAGAGCGACGGTTATTTGGAACGATTTCACGTGGCATACTATGAAGATGGCAGAATTTAATTTAGTAATTCTACTAGGCATAATGCCATTTCAATAAAATAGCATTTATAACCTTTAATTATAATGAAAACGAGTCTTAAAAAGTCATTATATTGTGCTACAAAAGTTGGTGACGAAACGAATCGCTGCAAAACCGACTCCACGTGGTCTTGTCTGCCCTACTCCTAGGGCGTAATTTAAACCAGCTTAAGCTAGAAGGGGCGAAGCGGCCCGCAAGCTGAGGAATAGGTAATATGGCACGCCGTTGCAACTGAGGCTGGGCGGCGAATATTTCAAATATTACATATTTTAAACTTCAAAGTTCAATATGACAGTTCAAAACTAAATTGATGATTACTAATGCGTGCAGTCTGTGTAAAACAGTACGAAATAAATACAAAAACTTGTTTGCAATGCCGTCTCTATTTGCACTCAAATGACTTATGAACACACAAACTGACTATTTACAAAAATGATGTGTGAATATCATTATTTATGTTAGTCTGGTTAGTCGTACCTAATTATCGTAATTAATTAAGTGCTTTGTGAAACTTTCCCATACTAAAATTGTTCTCATAAAAGCAGGCTCGCGGAAATATGTGAAATTATTAGAAAAGAGAGAGATAGAGATACTTATAGAGATACTGGCATGATAATGTTGGAGAGGAAGCCAGAGTCCTAGCCGTAGAAACATTGCAAATATTGTACTCTTTTTGTGAGAGAGAGTGAGACGACTACATCGCTGTGTCCACAGGACTTCTTATATAAAAATCATTCAGTGTCATTTTAGATATTAATAACTTATTTTAGACTGATAGTTTATTGTTAAGTTTAATGTTTTTGATGATAAAGTAAGAGATAAAGAGTGTTTACCATTTACTATTAAGTATTCAAAAACTTGTATTTCTTTAACACCTTAATACTTAGAATTATAATAGGAAATTTCAAGTGTTTAAAGATAACTAGTGTACATCGAATAAAAATCAATTATATTATTGAATTTTATTGTTAATGACATTTAAACTGGAATAATATGTATTCATTTAGTAGATATTACCTTTATTTTTCTCCACTACAAGTGTAATTGATCTTAAATTATTTAAAAAAATTATTCGTTACAACGTTGTTGAACACCGCACCTCTATAATTACGCCAACCAAAAAACATATGCTGTCTTAACTTCTTCTTTCTAACGAACTCCATGTGTCGAAAAAAAAAGAAACACGCCAAAACAGTTTTAATAGACCTATCCAAGGCAATTGACACAATTTTGATAAATTTCCTGTCTTAATCTAAAGTAAATATGATAACGAGGAAACGCGTTTGGTTGGTTTAAAAGCTAACTCCCAAATCACTGAAATGGCTAGCTGATAATCAATTTAGTATTTCGTCAAGGCAGTACTCTTGGTCCGATTCTCTTCACCCTTTATTGTCAATGGCAACAAATGAAACACTACACAATGCTTAGATTATACAAGGGCACCCATGTATGTGTATGTAAGTATTTCAATAGTTGAAAACGTTAATATTTAAACATCACATAAAACTGCTTGCAGGTCGCACACAGCGGACTCCCGGCCACCGCAGGCGCGAGCTTGCGGGCGGCGAGCAATGGGTAGCACGCCGCCCGGTAAGGACCAGGCTCGGGTCGACGGCGCGTAGTGTTCCACGCGCGCCTCAAAGAGATGTCAGCAGCACTGAAGGGGTCTGCTAGGACCGACGCCTGCCAGGGTCGCGAGATTGTTCGAAAGAGATACCGTGATCCTGGCACATGGGCAACTGAAGGAACACGGGTGGGTTTTTTTAGTCAGTAAAAGTCTGACACACCCTACGAGAAGGTCGCACACATCTACGGGTATGTTATGACATTATATCATCACTGTTAATCAGTGTTTAATTTTTGAACTTCTGTCTGTGGTGCAGCGAAGTATCGAAAATACATTTTACTACGTCCTAAAATTAGCGCAACTGCTGAACGTCAAGTTTTAGTTTTGATCCTCAGTTCGAGTAAAGTGTTATTTGGTTTTTCAGTTATGATTTTTGATTAATAACCCTGAAGCTGTTTTTAATTTCAATGAATGGCAATGCTGTCTCCAAGAGAAACAAATATGAATAGCGAAATAAAGGTAACCATACAATAGTTCAACCTTACAGGCCTGAGAGTATTTTGTTAATACAATTAGTGAAATAGTGATCAATCATAAATTGGCGAGTTGTATAATTCAAATCACATAGAAGACACCCTTTGGAGGCATGAAGATCAGGATGTAAAGTTTACTGAACCTCCGTAGAACAGGGAGAATTTTCAGACCAGATGGGTGTTGTATCTGAAGGGCAATTTCCCTACGAATGATGTCGGGACGTTGTATTTATGCTAATTGCGCGGTAAACTCTGCAAGCGCGATGCAGGATTTTGCGTGAATTCATTGGAATGAAAAACAGCTTCAGGGCTATTACTGAAAAAAATTAAACGTTCAATTCAGACGTTTGTTAGCTGTGCTCATCTTATAATGCAGTTTAAATTACTTTTCAATACTTCTCTTCGCTCCAGACAGAGATACAAAATTAAGCGCTGATTATCAGTAACAATATAAAGTCATAAGATACCGTAGATGCGTGCGACGCGCAAGCAAGTTTATGTACCTAATGTTTAATTTAATATTTACATCTATTGAAATGCCTATATATATAGAGATGAAATTGCATAATCCAAGTGTTGTCTAAAGGGCGAAGAGAATTGGACCAAGAGTACTGCCCTGAAGAAATCCAAAGGCGATAATGAGGATTTTTTTTTTGAGTAGTTATCTAGTTTCAACTTGCTGCTTGCGATTTGACAGTTAGCTTTCAAACCAACGAAACCCATTTCCTCGTATTCATAAAATATTCCAGATTTAAACAGGAGTTTTATCAATATTGTGTTCATTGCCTTGGAAGGTGTATGAAAATTATCTTGGCATGTTTACTTTTTTCAACAAATGGAGTTAGCTAAAAAGAAGAAGTTAAGACCGGAGAAACTTAGTTGTAGTAATAGTGCTGTGCTCAAAAGCGTTGTAACGAATAATCTTGTCTAATAATGTAAGGTCTTGGATTGGGAAAATAAATGTATACCTACTAAATTAACTCACATAATTTCACTCAATATTCCATTACAAAACTCAATAAAATCATTGTTTTATTCAATAACACTGGTTAATTTCAGTAAACTAAAATGTACTAAATTTGCTAAAATTCTAAGTATTAAAAGAACAAGATTTGAAAAAAAAATTGAATACTTATTAATAAACAGTGTACACTCTTTATTTATTATTACATAATCAAAAAAAACTTAACAATATATTATCAGTCTAAAATAAGTTAATAATAACTAAAAATAAATGGCACTAAACGCTATTAATGCTATTATGTATATAAAAGAAGTTCCGCGGATGCAGCGATGATCGTTCCACTCTTTGTCTCACATAAAAGAATGCAATAGTTGCAATATTCCCACGGCTGGGACTCAGGCTTCCTCTCCAACATTGTCTTGCACGTATATGTATAATTCTCTCCATCTCTCTCTCTGTCTTCTTATAATTTTACATATAATTTCCGCGGGCTTTCTTGTAGGTATAAGAACGATTATGGAAAATGTCACAAATCACTTAACTAATTACGATTATTAGGTACGGCTAATCGGACTAACATAAATAATGTCATTCACACATCATTTATCGAAATAGTCAGTTCATGTGTTCATAACTCATCGTAGTGCAAATAAGGACGGCATTGGAATCAATTTTTTGTATTTCGTTCGTGCTGTTTTACACAGACTGCACACATTACAAATCATCCATTTAGTTTTTGACTGTCGTATCGAACTAGGAAGTGTAAAATTTCGATGCATTATATTCATAAAGTTCGCTACGATGAATTATTTAATTGAGAATGTTCATAATCGTGATGTACGAACTGCTAAAACTATTCGAATATTCTTAATTAAATAATTCATCGTAGGGAATTTTATGAATCATCAACAAACACATCGATATTTTAAACTTCGAAGTATTTCATTTTGAGTTGACTTACGCCACTAGTTAATGTTTGTGTAGTTAAAAGTATAAAGCAAATTTGTTTTCATCTGTGCATTGTTAGAATGTAATAACTGTAACACTTTTAACAACAATATTTCAAAATTATCTCAAATAATTTTCAATGAAAAGGACGCACGCATTTGAACTCACTCATTTATCTCGTACACACAACATTATAGTTCCATTAGATCAACAAAATAAATACAATTTAGCAAAAAATATTTAAGATATGTTACCGAGAGCCTGCGTCTTCGTCGGAATTATACCATAAAACAATAAATGTAAACTATTAATCAATCTATTGCTACTATCATTTTGTATGCAGGATATAAAAGCGTGTGCACAAAAATGAGCCTCCATCCCATTGAAATAATATGAGTGATCAGATTGAACCACCGAAGTTGCAAAGAGTGAGGAGCAAGCACGAAATAAACATAAAAAGTTGACACAATGTCTTCAATATTTGCGAATAGGACGATCTAGGAACACATTAGTGAGAACCGAGAAATGACATGCCAATGTACAATGAAGAGTTTACATGTATTATCTGTAGACTGTGTCGATAGCTATCGTATTGACTTCAAGTCAAAATGAGACATCATAAAAACAGTTTGACGATGTTGTTATTATAACTCATTTTGCTCGATTCTATGCAAAATGCACATGTCTGTAAGCCTCATATTTGTGGTTACCAATTTGCGTTTTTGGAAACTATTAGTAACCGGTAGTAGAGATGTATTCAGGCGAACAACAAATATTTTCAAAATATATATTTTTCGGCTGTCAACTCAGATGATTTATCTCTAAACAATTATTTGATACAAATTTTCTAAATTACTGGGATATTTTAACACATAATTTTTAATATATGTCAATGTCACATATATTAAAAAATATGTGCATATGTGGGCTTCACACATGAGTTCCGTTAACGAGATTTCAGAGAAAGTAGAACCCCCAGATAAAAATATTATTCCAGTACTACTAATCTGTTAAAATATCACCACGAATACTTTGGAGAAGTAAGTTTGAAGTGAGCCGTCAACCTGATACAAGGCACAGCTTACTTCATCTACATTTTCTAAATTTTATAGCTTACTTGGTTTAGGAACGTATAAATATTATAGTAAGTTAATAGGAACGTGAGTTTGTTTTGTTTTTCGTCAGTAACGAGCCATGTTCGCATGATTCGCATTACTTGTCATCTCGATTGTCCGGTAGTTGATTACACCTGAAAAGTTAAGGGTTAAATAAGTGTTTGGAGAACCTGGCATATTTTCTGAAGAGGGATTAATCAAGAGACATGAGATTCACACCAATTCTAAAATCTGGTTAAAATATAAAGACAATATTTTAGGTTGCAGATAAAAATCTGAGTTAAAAAAAATTGCATCAAATTATAATTTAAGCCATTCAGATGATACGGGGATTTTAAATGAGACAATAATCTCCAAAAGAGCTTTTAAAACTAAGGCAGTACGATACAGACTCAAATGCAATTGCTGAAATCAATCGATCATTAGAAATCCAATTAGAATGAAAAGCTTATGAATTGAAATGATTAAAAATTATTGGCAAAATGTAACAAAAATACTCACTTTTTCAACGTCAAACATTGATTTGCAGACCACCGCATTTCTATGGAGCATCCATAGCCAATAATTGCTTCTTGGATTTTTCGACTGCTTTTAATACTGGCAGTTAAAATTTGCACTACTTCAGCATCGTGGTTTAATCTTCGCACTAGCTGATTTTTAACTTCAAGAATCAAAACTGTAGCAGCATCATGCATTTCAGTCCTTTTAAATACTTCAGTAATATTCTCCAGAAATTGCACTGAATTGAAATAATGTATAACTTTTATTTCAACCCTAGCATATCGAACCAGGTTGAATAAAAAAATATGCACGACAGTAGTTGTTACCATTTTCAGGAGGTCCTCCCACTTTTACTGTTGACATAATAATGTAACTGTCTGGATTAGGCAGGTTTATATAAGGTGGGAATTTCATTAATCTGCCTATTGATATTATGTCATTAATACTAAATTGCGTCACTATGAACACCACCTAGATGAAATGAAAGTTTTTTTTTTTCTTAACCACATATACCTTAATTAAAACAATAACAGTTTTCCCCATAATTTTTAGATTGGTACTTCCTACCTAAATTTTCTAAACATGTATGAACATTTCAGCTGAACTAAATTTTATTATGATGTCACATTTCTAACTTTATTGCGACAATGTTGCGCAGTAATTTTATGTAACCAAAGCTTCAAATTATGCAATTTTGAGCTATTTACTTCATTTTTTTTTAACTTTAAAAAAACTATTAGGGGTTATTTGTAAAAAAAAAATTGTTAAAAGTTGCTTGTTCTGTACACTATGTTGACAACTCTAGTTCTCCGTCACTTCCTCCAAGATTTGACTGCAAAGTGATAAGTTGTACATAAGTTCCTATTCTAAACATAGGAAAAAGGGCTATATAATACAGAATTTGGTAAAATTCACTTTCATTATTCTGCGTCACCATAATAAACCTCATATCCTTTTAAAGATGTATGTAGCAAATAAAACGTTCAAAATTTACCCCGTTTCGTTTAAAACAATGTTTTAGACAATGGTCCTTCCGATGTAAACTAAAAATTGCTATCGATAGAAACTAAATAGACATAAACTACTGAAATAAAATGAGAGACATTGACATGCAGATAGTAGTGCAGTACGTAAGGGCGTATAGGTAATAAGTGTGTGTGATCGTGTGGCATACGTATTATATATATATATGTTATTTCTGGTTATTTGCCATTTCAATAAATTGCCAATATGTCATCACGATTTCTAAGAGTTTTATACAAATATTTAAGTGATATAAATAGAATACATTTAAAAATAGTAGATTTAACCAACTATCAGATGATATTAAGTATATGGACTTACGAACATAAAATTACGTACCGCTGGAATTGCCTTCCATTGTTCTTAATCCTTGGCTGCTGTTAGCTACACTATGGAGAGATCATCACTCGGCTTACCTACCTACGTTTGCTAGTTCGCGTTTAAATGATCATCGTCACTACAGATGGAGGACAGGGAGATATTAAGGAGATTCTTGCCCGTTCTTCTCCATAGGAGGCTACTACGGTTTTGAATAGGCAACTAGCGTCATCATTCTGGCTGACCGAACCCTTGAACATTCAAAAGTTGCCATAATTGACACATAAAAGGCACTTTTGAACGTTACCATTACACTTAAATAGTAATGATTGAGGAGATGAGGAGAAGAACACTACCGTTACTTTTTTAAATGTTTTACAATATTTAATATACATTCAATACAAAAGTGAAAACAATGCACCTAAAATATAATTAGTTTTTCTACAACAACTTTCAACGGGATTGTCATAAGCTTTTCGGTAGTTCATGCAAATTTCATTATTTTTTCTCTTTTTTGTCTTCGCTATCAATGATAGCATTTCGCTTTATGTAGGTCTTTAAGTTGCTTATTCTGAAGAGTCTGTTGATTTATCTGCTTCCGTATCCAGCGAAAATCGATTTTCTTCGGTTTTTTATAATATGCAGGTCAATGTCAGGTTGTACATTATGTTAGTTAAAATACGTTTCGCGACCGTTATAAACATGGCTTTATAGAATCATAATCATTGTTACCACTTTCTAAGTTCGTTTAAATCCATTAAATGACTATTTCATGAAAAGTAATTCATTGGGATTTAACTGCAAAGCATTGTATGAAAAATTTGAAGTTGGGTGCTACCTTGGCCCTTTCACCTTTAATAAACGACATATTCAGCATCTAGCCCATAATTAAAAAAAAAGAACAAAAACATTTGTATCATACCACGCTCTGTCAACGTACAGGATCGATTAATTCTCATCTTCTAAATACTAAGAAGTGTTTTTCTCTTAATGCAGGGATGGTTCCATGGTAGAACCGAGCAAGTAAAAGTCTCTACGGTACTTTAGGCCTAACAACAGGAATGTTTTAGTTAAATTGCCATTTCATTGTCCTACGTCACTATAACATACGTAATAACCAAATATATGAATTGAACAAAAAAAAAAAACGTAGTCACAATTTACCTTATGTGAAACAGTGAAAGTTTTCCGTAATTTTTATAGATTCCATGTTTACCTAATACAGCAGTTGATCATTTTTCATGTTCCATATTCGAACTTGCGCACCAAATAAATGATGTTCAAAGTCCAATTTTCATGTTCAATGCTTAATTTAGTAGTGCGTGTGGATTTCTGCTGATTGGATTCCGCAAAATTTCTAGTATTAGTTTACCGGCTTTCATAATTATACTCGGTCCACGGTAATGAGAAATTAATCAGGGAAATTCTAGCCTCCACATTAATTAATTTTGATATGCTATGAATGCCTGGACGGGTGCTGCTTGTGGTGACTGGTCGTCTTGCTGACCATGGTTTTTGTTATTGTTATGTGTATTAACCGTTATTTTATTTTACTGCGGAGGTCCTAGTTTACACGCCCTTTATGCCTGGAGGCATTTTTAGGTTTTAAAAGTCCTGTTTACGTTTTTGTTTTATTATTTATTTTAGTTTTCGATGTTTTGTTTGTATATTGGCGTGTGCTAGCTGACATATGGCGAATAATGTTTTGTTTTATAACATTAAATACTTACACAATATTGTATAGAATCAAGTTCTTCTAACTTAACAGATAGCTGTGCTTCTGGGGAGTTTGTTGCGCCACTTCGTCTTCCCAGCTAAAGCACTAGGAAGTGGTGAAGAGCGGGCGTTTTCGGGGCCTGTCTTTTGTAACTTTGACGTTCAAAAAGTGCTGACTCTCAGCCTAGTTTGAATAAATGACTTTTGATTTTGGTCAACTGAAAGTTGTAAAACCAACATTACTCTTTTATTTAGGTATTCGTTGAGGTGTCATCTAGTTAGCAGTGTTATCAACCTACCTGTACTAATTAATTTTAAAACTAGCATATCTAATCAGTATTAACGTTATCAGCCTATAGTATTGTCACTGCTGGAACTCAAAAAAAAAAAAATCAGAAACAAAATATTTTTATTTCACATGAACCTACATGGGCACTTTTGAAACGTCAGAAGCTAGGTGCACGGTTCCAAATTATTGATTCCTATGGAGAAGAGCCGGCAAGAAACTCCATGGTTACTCTTTGGCTTTGGTTTTAAATTACAGTATTATAACTCATGCCTCCTCTATGGTATTGTTCGTCACAGCGTTGGGCTCCTTATGTTCCGAGTTGAGCTAAACGATTAGTGACAAATGCTTGCACTGACTGGACAGGTCCACTCAATCTGTGTGGTTCTTTCCTCAAAAGACCATTTCAGTCACCAATCTACATGGTCTTCACATGTTGTGACCAACAAAATTATATCCGTTTCTTTTTTTTTATATACACATTGACATTGATAATTTTTTTTTAATGTACAATGACATGAATATTTACTTTGTTAAGTATCATATTGTTTTTAACCCCCGACGGAAAAAGAGGGGTGTTATAAGTTTGATAATTATTGTGAATGTGAAGTCTATGTGGGTCTTTTTTTTATTTTTTTTATTTAATTTTATTTTATTCTTTTTTTTTCTTTCTTTCTCAATAATCATAATCTGGCAGTTTGAGTAATTTATGTGGCCTACCCGAATGTCCTTTCTTTGGTATTGTTCGTCACAGCGTTGGGCTCCTTATGTTCTATGTTCCGAGTTGAGCTAAACGATTAGTGACAAATGCTTGCACTGACTGGACAGGTCCACTCAATCTGTGTGGTTCTTTCCTCAAAAGACCATTTCAGTCACCAATCTACATGGTCTTCACATGTTGTGACCAATATTATGTCTGGACTTTTAAAAGAGACTGTGACCTCTGAGTTTGTTTCGGCCTTTCTTCTCAGAGTAGTCAGTTAGGAAACGCCGAACTCATCTAGTTTAAAAAAAACATTTCATTGACTTGTAAAAGTGTTTGTACAAACCTACTTACAGAAATAAAATCATTTATCATTTATGTGAGAGGGAGTGGGGTATAATCCACTACGCGGACCATAGATAATACACTAATCATTGGCCTAATGCTTGTCGATGGATAACACATGTCTTCGACTTCTTAGTTGGGCTAGTTTCCTCGCTGTTTTGTAAGTAAAGTGCCTTGTGAAGACCGCAGGGATCCGTGAAAAGCGAGAAGCTTAAAATCGGTCGAAACTTGTGGGAGGTTTATGTTCAGTATTGGACGTATTTTGTCTGAAATGATGATCATGTTGATGATGAAAGTACCTTTCTGGGTCCTAAGTTATGACCTACAACTCGTAATTCCCGGCTGTTTCTGCTGGCCACTGCTGCTTATCTAACATAGTACATTATGAACCGATGAAGCCATACTCATAACAATGTTTTAGTATCTCAGTACCAGTCTCACAGAGAAAACGAAAACGAACGACACCATTTTTGCAAATAGTGTTAGTTTTACTTTTTAACGTGGTAATGCCACCAGTTTCTTGGGTACATTACCAGTCCGCCCGCTTAAACTTTTCAACCAACTATGACTAATTGATGTCAATAGCATTAGTGTTTCTAGAAAAAATAGCTGAGACCATGCAGAGCTTGGAACACCCGTATTACTGGGGAGCGGTACCATTGGCCATTGTGTGATACCGATACTGGTAATCCGGTCCAGCCATATTACCTGTACTCGAGAAGTCCTAAAAGTTACTTTAAACTGTGTCTTTGATCTGGTGTTGGTGAGCACCAGCATCAGTACCAGTAGGTTCAATTCTCGGTTTGAACAGTCTTACAGGGTTTTACATAAGTCTGTTATAAAGTAGTTGTTAAGTAGAAGTTTTTTCTCTATTCTATTCTAAGTTAGTTTCACAGTTTCAATTTACTAAATTAATTATAGCTAGGCTAAAAAATCGTAAGATGGTCTCATGCAAACAACCTTTACAGTACTACAACTGTACCAATTTCAGAAGACATTTGAGCGCGTATTGCAGTATGCTTGACTTCCTTGTAGTTATCAGTCGTAATGTATAGCGTTTCACGCAGTATCCCGCCAGCCGTATTACCCAGTTACTGGGTTGTGGAGGTCAGATGGGCAGCCGCTTCATGTAAAATATTGGTTTTCCCATCAAAGTTGGGAAACAGGCACATGAAGACTTGATAAAAAAAGAGTGAATTGAGTAATTTGCATTGCACAACTTGTTATTAAAGAAATGTTTCGACGCAACAATATTTCATCATCTTTGTTCACTTGTAGGGTTTAACGACGTAAACCCGATTACTGAGAAAGGTACATTATGAAGTAACACAATTATAAGTTTGTTATACGCCATTGTGGTTTTCCTACTTACATAACATTTACAATTCCTACTCTTGTCACCACCGGGGTGCCAGCTGTTCTAGAACCGAATGGCTTGGCACGCGACGATGGGAAGAGACCTGACGGAATTACCATAATGCCTTGGAAGCTAGGTCGGCCTTTGGTGTGGGACGCAACATGTGTCGACACCCTTGCGCCATCCCTTCTTCTCAGCACGGCGGGCTGTGCTGGAGCGGCTGCTGCAGGTGCTGAAAACCTCAAACGGCGCAAATATTCTAACCTAATTGGGAATTATATATTCGAGCCGTTTGGGGTTGAAACTCTAGGGCCATGGGGTCCGAGTGCTCACATAGTATTCTGAGACATTGCCAAGCGGCTAGTCGACTCTTCACGTGACCAGAGGGCTGGCCTATTTTTTGGTCAAAGAATCAGCATTGCCATACAACGTGGTAATGCTGCCAGCCTTTTGGGCACGTTTCCTGTTGACAACGATGCAGACGAATATTGTGATGCTTTATGATTATTTATTTTTATATTGTATATACATGTACATATTTTTTACTTAGATTTTAAATTATGTATATATTGTAAGATATTATAGTCAATGTCAAAGTGTATATTCCTACTTAGGTAGGGCATACGGAATTGTATAGTCGATACTTAATTTAAAGATTAAGTTAAAATAAATCTGAAAGAAGAGAAAGAAAGAAAATACGTTTATTTGCGGCAAACATGACGCACAGAAAGATCAGAGGTATATAAACATAAAAATAAAGTGTGGGAAAACATGCGTCACATCCACGCAAAACGGCCATCACTCAGCATAATGCTGTGACCCTATACACAGAGTCCCAGCGCTGGTTTTCAGTGACAGCCGGCGCTGACGTGATGACGTCGACCGGTGCAGCAACAATCATTAAATAAATACTGGTACATAAATATTATCCTTAGATGAAATAATTATATTTATTTAACAAAAGAAAAAATAATAATAATAAGAGTGGCAACATTCCGTCCCGACTGCAAATCTATTAAAATATTTCTCGTTTGTAAGTAAATCCCTGTTGAATCTTCATCGATCAGCTGATAGTTGTAAATCTCAGTACCAATCTCACAGAGAAAACGAAAACGAACGACGCTATTTTTGCAAGTTCTATTAATTTGACTTTTTAGGTAATAAAGCTGTAATTAAGTCTCGACAAAACCAAAGTAATTTTAATTAATATTTGTAATTACACTAATCTTTTTCCTACTGATATTATGTCATTTGCGTCATTACCTCATGAAATTGTAGCAGTAATAATCTATATCTATACTAATATTATAAAGCTGTGTTTGACTGAACGCGGTAATCTCAGGAACTACTGGTCCGAATTGAAAAATTATATTTGTTTTGGGTAGTCTATTTATTGAGGAAGGCTGTAGGCTATATAACGTCACGCTACGATCTAAAGGAGCGGAGCAGCAACGAGAAATGGATGAAAACTGGCAGGCAATTTGATGCGACGGGAAGGGTCACGGGAGCAAACATTTGACGCGGACAAAGTCGCGGGCAGGCTGGTTTATCAACCGTTTCATTAAAACTGTGAACATTTTCCGCAAAATGTTAAGATAATAGAACTTCCTTCCTATGTTTCGTCATAGCCTACGTCCCTTTCTACGTTTGGTAACCTACAGTTACCACCTGAAATTACTTGTCAAATACACGTGATTTCAGGTTGCTACCGACGTATGTTCGACTGTATCTAGATTAATTAATTAATAACTTGTATTACTTATAACAAATTAGAGGATTATATCCAAGATAAGAATGCTTGGAAATATGCTGGTCCAGCTTCAAGAACAATCTAGACAACATTAAACGGGATGCTAGTTAAATTGTAAAATTAATTATTTTTTTGACAGTGATCTACATTCTTCTCAAAATTTTAGGAAAATCGTATACTACTTACATACTTTAAAAATGTGTGAGCACCATGTATCTATCATTGAATTTATCTGCCATTGTATAATTCTAATTCTTTTTATTACCTAGTATAGTAGTCTTATTCTAGGTGCATCGTTATCACATTTAATTGAATAATTTATGTAAGTATTGTAAATCAGGAAGTGTTGTATTCAAGTTCAAAGTCAGAACCGAAACAATTCAGTAATCTTTAGTATATAATCATTAAAAGCTATCTCGTATTTCTCCACATTACTGCAGGAGACCGCACTCAGCAAATCACAAACTACCTGCAAGTTAGTCGACCAGCTAGTTCGACTCGCCTGTTAGTCTAGTGGTTAGTGACCCTGACTGCTAAGACTGAGGTCGTGGGTTCGATCCCCACCCAGGACAAATCTTTGTGTGATGAGCACAATCGTTTGTTCTGTGTCTGGGTGTAATTTATCTATAACTAGCTTCTGCCTGCGACTTCGTCCGCGTTAAATTTCTTGTTCCCCCGACCCTTCCCGTCGCGTCGAATCGCCTACCCGTGCGATTTTTTCCGTTTTTGCAGCATTTTTCATTACTGCTCCGCTTTTCTCAATTGTAGCGTAATGTTATATAGCCATAGTTTTCCTCAATAAATAGGATACCCAACACAAAAATATTTTTTCTATTCGGACCAGTAGTTCCTGAGATTAGCGCGTTCAATCAAACAAACATACAAACAAACTCTTCAGCTTTATAATATTAGTATAGATAAGTATGACTATATCAGGTTTTGACCTAAAAACAAGGGAATAAAAGTGTACAAAATGTCCAAACGTAAATATAAAACGTTTTCAGCATCTGAAAAATTACCACTTCAGCTTGCTAATTCTGTAAGCTATGTCGAAAACTTTAGTTCTCTGCCGGATCACTTCATTCCAGATTTTGTCCCTCAGAGAGACTCCAAGCATAGCTCGTTCCATATCTCGCTGAGCGACCTTTGGACTTTCGTCTTTAGGCTCTACGGAATACGCGACAAGAAAACTCGACGAAGCTTCCCAAATGCTGCCCAGCCCAGCTGAACTCTTCTGTTAGCCTCCTTCTTAATGTTATTCTTACCAAACTGCAAAGTTTGCCCGAGGTAAACGTATTCTCGAATAACCTTGAGAGTACTGCCAATTACAGCAATTAGTCCCGGAGTAACGTGGTCGTTGAACATAACTTGAGTTTTGTCCAAGTTCATCCGGAGCCCAATGCGAACAGAAGAATCAACTAGGCTGACCAGCATCTGCTGCAAGTCATGCAACGTTTCAGCCAGTATGGCGATGTCATCTGCAAATCGCAAGTGTGAGATGTACTCGCCGTTAATGTTAATGCTGCGTCCTTCCCAATAAATGAGACAACTATAATTTTAAACGTGCTTAATTGGATAATTGAATTAATAGAAACCCTCAATAATTGGTACATAATTCTTGGTCTTTTGAGATCCCAGTTACCCAGGCTTCACTGTATTTAAAAAAAAATACATATAATAGATAAATTACACCCAGACACAGGAAAAATAATTGCGCACAAAGATTTTTCCTGGGTAGGAATCGATTCCACGACCTCTGTCTTAGCAGTCAGGATCACTAACCACTAGACTTACAGGTCAGTCAAACATTATGATACATGATAGTCTATTAACAAGTGTTTGTTCTGTTCTCCAAACATCTACACAGATATATTCTATCTCTGAGAAATTATGAATATAATTATATGATAGATCTTCACCCACAGTAAAGTTCGTTTAATACTGTCACATCAATATATTTAGACATATAGTGACCTTATTGAGGATGTTCTTCAGAAAGGTCAGGTGCGTACCTAGTACTCGCAACCGAGGTGTATATAGCCACATGTATAAACCTAAACGAGGAAAAAGAGTATATAAGGATCGCGGCAGGTGGCGTTCCGTAGTTTCTGCCTACCCCCATGGGAAAAATAAAATAATAATAATATGTTGTATCAATAAAGTTATTTCATAAAACAAACGCCATCTATGTTGTACTGATGAATTTACG
This sequence comes from Aporophyla nigra, assembly GCA_947507805.1. Lineage (NCBI taxonomy): Eukaryota > Metazoa > Arthropoda > Insecta > Lepidoptera > Noctuidae > Aporophyla > Aporophyla nigra. Next base: position 4,744,252 of record OX382305.1, on the reverse strand, counting down.
TCTACAAATTACTCAGGTTTTATTTGACTATCTTCCTTAACTTGTTGTCACATGCCATTGTCAAACAGGACTCAACTATAGTTTCCAATCTGTTGCATAGATGTCGCTGGTGTTAGGAAAAAAAAGGTTTTTTCTTATTTCTTCTTTTTTTCGCCTCTCTTAAAAGAAAAACCAAGCCTTCCCAGTAACTGGGTAGTAGTAGGTAAGATGAGCTGTCACTCCATATGAAGTACGGGTATTGAGCTGCATCCAGGTAGACTAGAAGCCAACCCCGTCGTGGGTAAAGGGAAAAGCCTAGACAGACTGGTTGATTAATTTTTGCCTATTCAACTAAACGCCATTTTCATAAAAGTCAAGTTATGCAACGACTTTTAACGTAATTTAAACACTCCTGTTTCACAATTCGTTTCTCAGTAACTCGTAGGCTACAAAATACTTTTATGTGTTTTTTTTTTTTAATTCTAATATTTTGTAGGAGGCTTTTATCCACAATGGCATGTCAGCCTCATCATAACTTGAACTATTCTAAACTACATCTACCAAGACATATGTACAGTATTAATGTCTAAACAAATCATTATTTAGGTTTGCTATCTCAGATGAAGGTTGCGCTAAAACTTTTATATATGAACCAATATCATATTTGTTTAGTTTAATACTGCTCAACAGTGTCTCTCTTTCCTTCTTTGTCTTATTGTGTAATACCGTATACACTGGACTAAAAACTAGTACTCACGTCCTTATTGGTGATATCAACATCGACATCTGTAGCATGAATAAGGACCCTATTTCAGAGGAATACCTTACCTTTAATGCATCCCACGGCTTTTTCCCTACGCACACACTTCCCACTAGGATCAAAACATGTCTGGACCATATTCTACTAAAATCTAAACTGCACTCTACAACTCTAGTACTAGAATCAAATATAACCGATCACATGCCTGTAGTACTGTTCATAGAAAACATGTGTCCTAAACGTCAGCACTGTAACACTAAAACTCGTATTGATTATCCGTCAATAAAACTGGAAATAGAAAGCACAAATTTCAAACCTCTCTTAGAAATGGATGACGCTAACAACGCAACCAATTACTTAATTTCAACAATGTCATCAATTATTAATAAACACTCACAAATAGTTTTAGTGCCAAATAAGCAAAAAATCCTAAAACCGTGGATCACACCGGGGCTCCTGCGCTGTATAAAAAATCGGGATAGGTTACATATTAAAGCAAAAAAATCTCCAGATAACATGACACTTAAAGTAACATATACACGATATAGGAATTTTACAAATCAATTGCTACGAAAACTAAAAATCGCATATGAGAAAAGTCAACTGGACAAAGCAGGTAATGACCGTAAAGCCTTATGGAAAGCTATCAAAGAAATAACTAAGACTCATAAAGTCAAAAACGATCCTTTGGATCTACTTCAACTATCAGATAGCTCAAAGTCGTCTGCTGACCTTGTCTGTAACTTTTTCACTGACGTCGGTAAAAATCTAGCAAATAAAATCCTTGAATCTAAAACCCCACCTACAGATGACTCTATCTCCCCTCAACCCTCTGCCTCAAAATGCTCCGAAAACTATCAACCCAACTCGCTCGTTATTCTAGAAGTTGATGAAGCGGACATTGAAACCACTATCCTGCAACTGCGGCCGGATTGTGCTACTGGATGGGATGGAATTCCATCTTCCCTTCTCAGAGAGTGCCGACGTGTACTGATTCAACCTATAATGCACATCTGTAATCGTGCCATCATTACTGGCGTATTCCCTGATGCTTTGAAAAAAGCTATTATACACCCTATTTACAAGGGTGGGGGCAGAGACTGCGTCAATAATTATAGGCCCATATCGGTGCTGTCAGCCTTATCAAAGATCTTGGAAAAAATACTCTACAAATCGCTCAAAAATTTTCTGAATCGGTTTGAAATCTTAGCCGACAACCAGTACGGATTCAGATCAGGTGTCTCTACGGAAGACGCAGTTTTGGATTTGACAGACAAAATAGTGGATAACCTAGACAAAAGAAATAGATGCCTATGTATATATCTAGATCTCTCCAAGGCGTTTGATACAGTTTCTGTCCCTATCCTTTTAGCAAAGTTAGAACGAATAGGAGTACGAGGCACTGTTTTAAAAATATTTAAAGACTATCTTTCCCGGCGAACGCAATATGTCAAAATAGGCGATTGCATTAGCGAGGAACGCACAATCCTCTTTGGGGTCCCACAGGGGAGCATTTTGGGCCCCCTGTTGTTCTTGGTGTATATAAATGACCTCTGCACAATGTCACTTCTACACACCAAAATCTTTACATATGCAGATGATACAGCAGTATTTGTATGGGGACGGAATTGGCAGGTGGTTAAGGATAGAGCTGAACATTCCCTCTCCAAAATAATGACCTGGCTAAGACTAAATCTCCTTACACTAAACCTGAACAAAACACATTTTCTACCATTTTCTTTGAGACCCAACACTAAACCCCTACCTGACTTTTCCATAATAGCACATACTTGTGAGAACCGACACAAATGTACCTGCCAGGTTATCTCTCGGGTAGACTCGGTGAAATATTTGGGAGTGCTGATGGATGATGGACTGAGGTGGGACAGGCAGATTGGCTCGATCATTACCAGAACTAGACGGCTTATAAATGTGTTCAGGACCCTAAGGGATTCTGCAACACCGGAAAACCTAAAGCTAGTCTACCTGGCACTATGTCAGTCCATTATCCAATACTGCATAACCGCATGGGGAGGTGCAGCCAAGACCTACCTGCTCGGTTTGGAGCGAGCACAGAGAGCTGTCCTCAAGGTTATGACCAAGAAACCTTACAGGTACCCCACCTCCCAATTATACGCTGAATTAAAAGTCCTCACTGTCCGTCAGCTCTATGTGCTCAAATCCATCCAAAGAAAACAAGGGAATGTTCCGTTACCCGACCCAAATAAGCGTAGCAAATCCTCCATATGCCCTACTATACCCTGCCGGACCTCATTTGCCAAACACCAATTTAATAGCTTAAGCAGCAAACTTTACAATCTCGCCAACAAAAAGCTAAACATAGCTAAAATGTGTCGGCAGGAAATGAAAAAGAAAGTAGCAGACTGGCTCCAAAAGATGGACTATCAGGAGACTGAAAGTTTATTTACATTCATAATATAATATGATCCTATGACCTAAACACACTGTCAACCGTTCTTACTTTTCCCCGTCCTTACACATATTCAAAGGTACGAACCAAACCAGACACTCACTCACACCCATATGCATACAAACAACACACTTCCACCACATGCACAGATACACTCAACAAACACAACTTCACATAGGTACAGACATACAAACACACATAACTCTTTAGCATCATACTTTGTTTCTGTAATTCTAATTTCCTACATAATATGCGTGTTATACCTTTTATTTGTAATTTTTTAAGTATTTTTTAACTATACGTGTTACCAAATGGCAACAACCAAGGCTGTCAACTTTATAAATTGATTCTTGAACCCATGGCTGAACGCTGACCCCTAAAATACAGGCCCTGGCCTAGTTTGGGGGTTAGGATCTATTTTGTGACAATACATTCATGTGCTATCTCATTATGACTGGCTTGTAGCATGTATTTTTAAGAGTCAAATAAATGTTTTTATTTTATTTTTATTTTTTATTATTACACTCCATAAGTAGATGGTGAACATCTTCAACCGTTCCGCACGTTTCACAATTAGGAGAATTCACATTTTTCATCAAATAACAAAACTTGCGGGATGGGTAGTGACCAGAGCGTAATCTATGAAGCAGAACAATATGATACTTACTCATTTCCTTGATGACAAACCACGGTATTCGAAGAGGCTGACATTGTACAGTTTTATACCAGATACCCTTTTCCCTACTTTGTTCATCAAAATACTCCTTAAACCTATCATAACAAATTGTTTTGCAATTACATAATTGTTCTAGATGATTAGGTATTATACAAAATACTTGACCTTGAATAACCGCTAATTTTGCTAATCTGTCAGCTTCTTCATTACCTCTCAAACCTACATGAGAAGAAACCCATTGCAATATTGGCACTATGCCATTGTTCGTAAGATCTATAACCTTACTTAATATGGAGTAAGCTATCGAAATACCTTTAGAGGTATTTACTTAGGTCCAGAGGCACAACGAGCTAAATTCTGCAGACCACTCTAACTATCTGTGAAAATCACAAAGTAATGATCTCCCGAGTTATAAGCAGAGTTAAATGGCTTCATAAATTGCAATGAGTTCCATCGTCATAATAGACACATTAGTGTTTACTTTGTACATAGCATTTTTTTTTTCTATCAGCGTCAGAAAACGCTGCTCCCAAACCATCTAAGAAAAGAAGAGAAGTATTTATCGTGAATTTCTTTAACTATTTCAAATTTAAGGGAAGAAAAATTTATTGATTTTTTAGGACTTGTTACATTTTCTAAATTACATTTAATCATTTTATCTATTTTAATACTGATTACCCAAACATTTCTAATGGATCAGAGGAATGTACACGAAAAGATTCACATTTATCGAGTACCGATACAAGTAAAGGTTTCTTTTTTTTTTTCGCCAATAACTCTTGTGCATAAGACCATTTAGTTCTGCAAGAAGTCAGTAAATTATACTGTTTGAGCAGGACATACTTTTCAGGCAGTATTTATATGAAAGGAATAATCTTCTATTATGTAAAGGCGGTAGGCACAGCTCGCTTTCTGTTACATGAATAGGAGTGCTTTTTATAAATCCTCCGAATATTCTCGCAGCCTGATTCTGTATTTTATCTAATTTATATAAATGAATATTGGCGCTATTCCCGAACAAAAAAAAAAAAACATTAATAATCCAATCTACCTACTTCTGATTACCGATATGTATAACGTACGTAAATACTTTGGATTCATACCCCATTTAGAACCCGCTAAGACTTGTAAAAGTTTCAAAAATTTTTAAGACCTTCTCAGCTACTTCATTAACGTGTTTACCCCACAATAAGGATCGATCAAGCCACACACCCAAATACTTAAAATTGTCAACTGTGCTAACTATTTACTCATTGATTTTAAGATCTACTGTTTTCCTTTTTCGACTTCTGGTAAAAATACACATTTTAGATTTGCTAGGGGAAAGTTCTAAGCCTATTTCATCCAGCTATCATGTCGTCTAGTGCTAACTGTAAACTGATTTCACAAAAATGAATGTCTCTGTGTTTCAAATAAAATACAAAATCATCGGCATATTGCAATATATAAACGTCTTCAATCTCATGACAAATTTTATACCGTGGTTAAAATGAAAAGTAAAGAGGAGAGCGGGTTCCCGTGAGCCAAACCCCTATTTGTCCATCTACTTATAACTGTCTCCCAGAACATATTTTCATTATTAAACATCTTGCACTTAAAAACTCCCAAATATATTTGCAAATATTAGAACCGACATTCAATTTATCTAAAGTAGCCACGACACTCTCAACTAAAACATTGTTGTAGGCATTATCTACTTCCAGGAAGCAAGCTACAGTAGGAACGTTATTTGAAAGTCCCATTTGAATATCAGTGACAAGTCTCGCAAGACAATCCAGGCAGGATTGTTCCCTCCTAAAACCAGACGTACCAACAGATAAAAACTTATTTCTCTCTTTATACCACTCCAATCTCGTTACTAACATTGTGTGAAATATTATACAAACATGAGATTAGAGATATTGGTCTAAGCTTTGGTTCTATATCAGCGCTGCTGGCACTTTTTGGAATGAGAACAATGCTTATTTCCCTCTATTGACGTGGAATACACCCAGATGTAAAAATCCTATTATAAATGTTTAATAGATACACTTTGCCAACCACAGGCAGATTGTAAATCATGGAGTAAGTTATCCCATCCTTGCCAGGAGCAGTATCTTTTTTTTTAAAACAATGTTTCATTTCTTGTATTATATTAAATGGTGATTCCAATAAACTATTACGAGATGTGAAAGAAGGTTGTTCGTTAATTACTGAGTCTGGCGCTAAAGAACATAACAAATCTTTTTGTTTCGTTTCTGAAGGAAAAGATTTTGACTGTTTATAGCCTTTCAACCAACGCATCTTTCGCCACATTTCAGACATATATGTAGTCTTATTAATACTGCTGCAAAATAATTTCAAATTATTTGATCTAGCTGTATTTACCAAAGTGTTTGCTTCTACGGTTTTATCTTCTTAAGTATTGAGATTGTTGGGTGTAGGATTACGCCTGAATGTACTCAAAGCTTGTCTTCGTTTAGCGTTTAGCGATTAATGTGATCCTTAAAATAGTCATATAATAAGTGAATATCTTCAAAATTATTAGTTTCAGAAAATGGTTCTTGAAGATTTTCTCTATACTCTTTCCAGTCTGCTTTTTTATAATTGCGTTTCTTTACATACTCTCTTGTTTCTAAATAGTTAAGTGTTATTTTAATAATAAGGTGTTCACTCCCTAGATTTTCCTTGGATACTTTCCAATCACTCTTTATCGAAATATCAGACGACGCGAACGTAATGTCAGGTCCTCTTAACCAATCCGTTTACCAATTTTACCCTAGTAGCATTGCCATTATTTAAAGAAATCCAGCCATTTTCCAGTGAATATTCCAGTAGTTAAGTTCCGCTTTGGTCTATTTTTAACCGACTTCAAAAAGGAGGAGGTTATCAATTCGGATGTTTATATGTTTTTTTTTTTTTTTTTTATGTATGTTCGGCCATAACTCCGTCATATATAGACGGATTTGTAAAATTCTTTTTTTGTTCGAAAGGGGTTTATTCCGAAATGGTCCCATATAATTTTCATATAGATCTGATGATGAGTTCGGGAGACAGACACCGGAACTCTTTAAAAAATGACAGGAAATCAACCGCGATTTTTGCTATCGCATAAATATGCATTGTTTGTTTGGAATTAGTGCAGGGTGAATACCACAACTAAAAATTTAAAAATAAAAACTTTTTTGCAAAAAAAAACAACCGACTTCCTTAAAAACACTACAAAGTGAAAAATAACTTTAATTTCGGAAGTCGGTGGCAAAAAAACCATAAATACAGATCCTAAGACACCGACTGCCGAAATTAAAGTTATTTTTCACTTTGTAGTGTTTTTAAGGAAGTCGGTTGTTTTTTTTTGCAAAAAAGTTTTTATATACGACCAATTAGTATGGTGACCGTTAAAATCCCCTGCAATCAAAGTATTGCTCAGATCTAAATTAAACAGACTATCCTGGTTGGCAGCACGCGTGACTACAGAAGGGCAGTAAATTGATATGATATACGTATTTTTTAAAGTTTAACAATTTAGAACTTTGATGTGAATAATTTCTATGCCTGGGTTTGATAGATGAATAGGATTTCTTTGCGAATGTAATGATTTATGGGTTATAATAGCAACTCCTCCATAAAAATCTAGTCTATCTTTATTTTATTTTTTTGGATGGGAAATCATCAAATGACTTCTCCCGCTCTGGGCGGAGCGAGTATTATTACTATCGTGATTTTATTTTGTTTTTCTTCTTTTTCGAATTGTTTGATTGTTTTTTTCGGCTTTTTTTGCTCTTTTTACTTGCTTCTGTTGCATGATCTGCCTGTCTTTCTTCTAAAACAACTGGTTCATCTTCCATAACCTGTTCCATAAGGTTTTCTGCCTGCTCACCAGTTAACTTTTCATTGGTGTTAATATTTGTAGAACTACTCATATCCGTATTTTTAAATCTATGTTCCTTTTTCGATGACTCATTCTCGAATTCAATTGAAGCCAGCTTAGTACGTTCCCTTTTTTTTGAATATACAATTCCAGCGCATTTTTGTACATAGTGTTTTCTGAACTCATTAGAACACGAATTCTCTTCTCTTTTATAAAAAATGGACATGTTTTATTAATAGCCATATGTGGGCCTTTGCAATTTAAGCATGTTAATGTTTCTGTCTCACAATTGATGTGTTCTTTTCCACATTTTGGAGTAAGATTCTAATTAGGAAATTGGACAAAACTTTTTATGATTTCCAAACTTCCAACATCTTGAGCATTACGTTACACAAAAAACATTTCTCAACCTTGAATCTACATCCATATGCATATACATACTCTGGCACAATCTGACTTTTGAATCCTAGCCTCACGGTCTCGCTATCAATCCATCCTTCTTCATTCATCCGTTTTAGTCTTCTGATTGACACAATTTCACAAGAAGAACTGAATGAGTCTAAAATTTCCTTATCCGTCATTTCTAACTCAACCCTTTTGATTAACCCGTAGGATAGATCAACCTCATCAGTCAATTGAGCTCTAATATCTAGATCCTTGTTTTAAGGAAAATTTTATAATTTTTCAGCTTTTTTTTATCATCAAACTGTACGAAAACCTTATAAGGGCTTTTATATTTAATTCGAATGATATTTTGTATATTCCCGCTTCTTAACCATTTAGCCAAGGCCATCTGTTTCGGTAAACTATATAATGAGGTCAAACATACCTCAAACGTATTATTTGTTACGATATCACTCTCCGCAGCCACATAATAATTTAGTCCATAACGTTTATTTAATTCGAATATGTGTGTACTCAAGTTTTCATTTGATTTACTTCGAATAAGTTTGTTTGTTCTTCTCCTCCCAACAGTAATAAAACCTTCTTCACTACTATCTTCACTCTTCTCCCTAGATATTTTCTCCGATAGTCTTGCATCATTTTGTTGGTCCACATCCACCGTACCCGTCATCATCAAAATCTCTCGCTCACACTCATTTATGATCTCAGTGTCGCTTTTATCGGTCAACGCTGCTTCATCCGTACTACCTCCCTCCATTCTCACTATAAGCAGGTGCACCTGCACAGAACGTGATTAATACAAAATACCGCCGTACGTGCAACTAGGTATATGTGAAGATGTGTTGTATTTTTTGTAGAAGTCTGTTCCTAGACCCATTCAAGTTACCTAAGCATTACGCATCGGCGAATAACTGCGTTGACTTTACCACGCGTCGGCGTCATGAATACGCGGTCGATGCGTCTATTAGGTTATCCGCAAAAGAAAGGAATTATTGCAATGTTCAATGTTGCACCATGTTTATTTATTCCTTTGTTACCTACAAGTGTTCATTGCACATTGATTATTGTGCATCAATTTTAAAATAAAAGTTTGTTATTCTTCATTTTAATTGCTATCGTATTTTTTATCGTTCAAATTTAATGTTTACATTAATTTATTTCTGCCGAAAGACATCCATTGTTGGACTTATCACAAACACCGCTATTTTATTTGACCGATTCTGTGCTTTCCGCATCCATGATCGCTGTTCATTGTTTAACTGATTTTTTATACACTTGAGAAGATGAATGAAAGGCGACTAATAAAGGTTATTTATAAGGCAGATGTCCGTGGAAATTCTGGCGGAAAATACGCCCGTGACAGGACATAGATATAATTAGGATAAGGGCAGGGCTTCTCCTGCCCTTTTTTTATTTAGCTTATCCTGTCCCACTGCTGGGCAAAGTTTACAGGCACACATTGTGTAGAGACCTTTGTCCAGCGGTCATCCTGCATCCAGTTGAAGTGACTCGCCCAATCTCATTTGAGCCTGGCAGCCTATTGGCTTACACCTGTTGTACCTGTTCTGGAACGCAGCGTGGTTTCCGAATATTGTCTTGGGTTTTTACACACAGAATACTGCGTTCCATCGCTCTTTGCCAAACTCCAAGGTGGAACTTATTCCAATTAATTGGGGTCGGCACAACACGAATTTCTCTTCCACACTTTATTACTCTATTAGTCGTCATCTCGGTATTTCATTTACACAATCCATCGTTTCTTTGGTCTCTCCATTCTCTTATAACCATCGACATTCATACTGAAAACGTTCTTCACGATATTTTCCTCGTTCATCTATATCATATGCGTCTACGATCGAAAACGAAGTAAAAGGAGTACGTATGTAAGAATTGTAGCAGGTCGCGTTTTGTAAATTCTATCTACCACAGTGGGAAAAAGGAACCTACGCGTTGTGCTTGCCAGGTTCGAACTCGCAACCTCTTGCACGTTTAAAGTATTGTTTATTCACTGGGTTATCAGTATCTACATAGGTACTTACCACACAAACTAGAACATTTCCCCCGGATACTATTCGTGGGTATACCTTAACACTTTTAGTGCCAAGCACCCGGCTCCCGGGTCGAACGGTAATTCGTTCGCATGCCCACGACTCGCATCCGAGTTCTATGTATTAGGTTGGGGAAAAAGTCTTTTCGCATTATAGTATGTATGAACTTGTAATAAAATCTCTTTGGCTATTCTATTTGTATCTGGCTGGTTTTGGTATCATTGAAAGTTAAAATTTTAAAGAACATAATTCCAAATTCAAATTAGGAAAATGTGTGATTTTCATTTGTTTTTCCTACCGTCAAGATGAGTGAATCTAATGAAGAAATTCGATACATTTTAAAATTTTACTACAAAAAAGGTAAAAATGCAACGCAAGCCGCGAAAAAAATTTGCGATGTTTATGGACCTAGTGTAGTGTCTGTGAGAGTAGCACAAATTTGGTTTAAGCGTTTTCAATCCGGAAATTTTGATGTCAAAGATGCACGTCGCTCTGATCGCCCTATTACGGATAAAATGGATGCCATTTTTGAAAAAGTGGAGCAAGATCGGCATACCAGTAGTTACGACGTAGCTGAAGAACTGGAAATTGACCACAAAACAGTTTTGGCGCATTTGAAAAAAAACTGGGTACACAAAAAAGCTCGACATTTGGGTACCTCACGAGCTCACTGAAAGAAACCTAATGAACCGTGTACTGATTTATGATTCTTTATTACGACGTAATGTAACCGAACCATTTTTGAAGAAGCTGATAACTGGTGATGAAAAGTGGATCACGTATGACAAGAACGTGCGAAAAAGGTCGTGGTCAAAGGCCGGTCAGGCTTCACAGACTGTGGCGAAACCCGGGTTAACTCGCAACAAGGTGATGCTGTGTGTGTGTTGGGATTGGAAGGGCATTATTCATTATGAGCTGTTACCACCAGGCAGGACCATCGATTCTGAACTCTACTGCGAACAAATGATGAGATTAAAGCAAGAAGTTAAGAGAAAGCGGCCGGAATTAATCAACAGAAGGGGTGTGGTTTTTCATCATGATAACGCTAGACCTCACACATCTTTAGCCACCCAACAAAAATTAAGAGACTTTGGCTGGGAGGTGTTAATGCATCCGCCGTATAGTCCTGACCTTGCACCTTCAGATTTCCACCAGTTTCGGTCTCTTCAGAATTCTTTAGGCAGTGTCAGGTTAACATCACGAGAGGACTGCCAAAACCACTTGTCGCGGTATTTTGACCAGAAGTCCCAAAATTTCTATAGTAATGGGATCATGTCCCTACCTACAAGATGGCGAAAAGTTATCGAACAAAATGGTACCTACATACTTTAGTTAAATGTAAATAAACTTTATTAAAAAATGTTATGAATTTTCTTAAAAAATGCGAAGAAACTTTTTCCCCAACCTATTATAAGTAGTTATGTACCTTGCGACCATGCCGTGCACCCGCCTACCGGGTGCAAATCACAAAAATAAACTAGATGTGAATTCTACTTTTGAATAATTCTTTTTTCGACTGGGCACGTCAAAACCAGCACCCCAGTTACGAAATATCTGTCGCAATTCTAAGAATTTTGAAGAAATAAGCTAATCTATTCCTACATTTGTTTAAAAATGACTGCTAGACAGCGTAAATAATGGGCTTATTAGTCGATTCGCACAAATTTATTTGCCCGCATTCGGGTGAATCGACACTTAAAAATAATTAATTATTTTCTATAGGTATGTGACTTGCACGAAGTTAATTTATTTCTGGGTGAATAGACAACTCAAGAATTACGTACTAAGCAATTGGCACATTTTGAATGCTACGCAATTTATTGCATGTGGTACTTGCAGTGACATTTTCTCATGTCATTATTCAAAAAAAAATTAAAACTCGCCTAATGGTTTACACGTATGTTTGGAGTTGTCAATTTGCCAAAATAATGAATAAATTAAATGAGTCGATTTTCCAATTTGGGATGAGTATATTTGTGTGGATCCTCTCAATCTATCAACCAACATAAACCCAGCCTATCGCAGTCCACTGCTGGACATACGCCTCTCCCATGTTGCGCCACAACACCCAGTCCTTCGCCTTCCGCATTCAGTCTGTCCCAGCCATTTTCCTAAGCTGGGGGGCGTCCCACGCTACACTTACCGATACGCGATCTCCACTCAAGGACTCGTCTGCTCCATCGGCCATCGGTCCTTCGACAGACATAACCAGCCCACTGCCAATTCAGCTTGCTCACTCTGCGAGCTATGTCGGTAACTCTAGTTATTCTCCGGATAATTTCATTTCTGATTTTATCCTTCAAAGAAACTCCAAGCATAGCCCGCTCTATAGCGCGCTGAGTGACCTTGAATTTGTGGACCGACCCAACTGTCAGTGTCCACGTTTCGGCACCGTACGTCATTACGAAAATGAATCGTCTAGTATAACCTAATAAATGTTTATGAATTGACAAAATGATTGGTTTGTATAGGATGGTATTTAAAAGTACTTCAATTTATTCCCATTTCATTTACCTAATTTTGCCTGTGTTCCACCAAATATACTGAATGTGCACCAAAATATGTTAATTAAAATATGTTATAACGAGCATCTATTTAACAACTGTTGCAAATTTGTAAAAATAGTAATACACCTAATTATAAAAACAAGCATTTATTTTTTTAGTTTTACTTCAGATAATGCACTGCATTGTGCGGCACACAGTCGTTTCTAGCACTTGCCGGCCGCTGCCGCGGCACCGGTCGCTTCGCTCGCTCGGCTCGTGCGTAGGAGGTCACAGTTTTAACCTAACCTAACCTAGTGTACTATGTGAGCTCGAGTATGTCGCACAAGCGTGCATTCCCACACACATTTGTCGAGCTCACGTAGTACATTCAGGAATATTTGGTGCACGATCAGTATTTTTCGGGGAAGAATAAAATAGTTATTGTTACAATAGAATATTTGCAGCGCACTACAATAAAAAAGTGTTATATCTTGGTGTTAATTTGGAATTTGTTTGATGTAACATATTTATGCAAATGTCACGCAATTACCGCGCAGATGACAGATGTCCAGCATTTACATGATTGATACTATTCTATTTCTTGTGTTCTAGCATGGTTTGGAATTTAACTTGAAAACTAAAAAGAAACCGGCCAAGTGCGAGTTGGACTCGCGCACCGAGGGTTCCGTATTTTTTTTTTTAATTATAATACTAGCTTTTGCCCGCGGCTTCGCCCGCGTGGATGTCGGAAATTAACGCAGGAGGACGTACTACTGCTGTAAGAATGTATTAATCCAGGTTATTTAGGTAATATAGGCCTCCCACAAGATGGACCGATGACCTGGTGAAGGCCGCAGGAATACGTTGGATGCCAGAAGCACAGAATAGGTCGAAGTGGCGGTGTTTGGGGGAGGCCTATGTCCAGCAGTGGACGTCTTTCGGCTGAAATGATGATATAGGTAATATATACTCTGTGTGCCATTTTCGATCCAGATCCATTCAGCCATTTTTGCGTGGTTGAGAAACAATCACCCAATCATAAATATTTTCACATAATTTATAGTATAATATATTAGTAGTAAGTAGGATTATAATTCATATTACTTCGGATTCATAGTTTATGAGAATATCATGTGTGTAAATAAAACTAATAGTATTCAGAGTAAGAGTAAGAAGACTGCGGCATAAGGATTGGTTTAGTTGAATATAAGTCTTCCTGGTTTTTCTTAACGCTCGTATTCTACCTCTACAGACACTCAATCATTTACCGGACACCAAATCGACCATAGAAATTATAGGAACAGTACTTTTGCCAGTGGCTTCGCCCGTATCATCATTTCAGCCGTAAGACGTCCACTGCTGGACTTAGGCCTCCCCCAATTTGGGGGGCTTTGTCATAATCGCCACGCTTGGCAGGCGGGTTGGCGATCGCAGTATTGTGGTAAAATGCATAGAGAACGCTGCTGCCCATTCTCTAGTAAGTCCCTTAGTCGCCTTTTACGACACCCACGGGAAGAAATGGGGTGGTGTTATTCTTTACGTCCGGCACCACACGATACCCGTATAGCTGTCGGGAAATATCACCTGGGAACCTACTACCGGGATAAAGTATCCTATATAAATAAATAAATAAAATAAATATCTTAGGACAACCAACACATCGTTATCTGATCCCAAACTAGGCAGAGCCTGTACTATGGCAACCAGACAACTGATAAACATACTTATATATTTCTAAATACATACATATTATAGATAAATTACACCCAGACACAGAACAAATGATCGTGCTCATCACACAAAGATTTGTCCTGGGTGGGAATCGAACCCACGACCTCAGTCTTAGCAGTCAGGATCACTAACCACTAGACTAACAGGCCAGTCATCATATGGTAAGTATCATTTTGAGTATAACAAACACACATGATATTATTTACTATGAAGCCTAAGTAATATGAATTACAATCCTACTAATCCTGCACTGCCAGCCGCTCCGCCCCCGCATTTTAAATCTGATATCTTCTAAGATATACATTTAAATTACATGCTGTCAAGGGCCATATTGATCTATATTAAATGCACAATATATTTAAGGTACGTTATTGGATAAGGATTAATGCTATTTTGCTTAAAATCGCTTCGTAAATAAGCCATTATTTCTCGTAAAAAGTAAAGGATAAAAAATGGTTCTTGTGGGTTATCCCTAAGAGATAGACATATGTATGTAAAAGTTCACGACGGTATATACCGTCACGAACTTTTTTGTAGACCTTTTTAAGGTGTACAATACTGTAGTACATTATTTTGATCAATTTTGTAGGGTTCAGCCAGCGTTCGTTAGCGGCATAAACGGTTATACCTTTTGATTGCGTTAGCTTAGAAGTCTGATTTTTTCACAGCTCCAAGGAACAGTAGATTTAAATATTTGATATAAATTTCAGTTTGATAACCCTACGCGTTCCTGAGAAAAAGGGTCTTGACAGACGGACGGACGGACAACAAAGTAATCCTATAAGGGTTCCGCTTTTTACACGCTTTATATTAGCTTCACTTGTATGTTTGTATATTTGTATGTTTGTATGTTTGTTTGTAACCGACTCCTTATAGCGCGATTTTGACCCACTTTAAACGACCAGATTTCATTCAAACTTTGCACACCTGTCAAGGACCGATGACAATGCAATAATTTCATAAATTTGTGCCATTATCCTTGCCAGGGTTACCAGGACAGCAAAAAAACTGTCTTCGAAAACTACGCTGACATACGTCATAAACTACGTTGGTATACGACACAAAGTACGCTGACATACGTCACAAAATTCAAAACTCCCTAAAAGATAGAAAATAAATAATAGTTTAAAAAAAACTAAAAAACACGCTTCCATTGAAAACCAAACTAAAAAGTACAAAATAATGGAAAAAAAGCGTGGGGTGCCTGATATCAATAAAAAAAATACCTTAAAAAGCACCCCACGCTTTTTTTTCCATTATTTTGTACTTTTTAACCGACGAAAAAAAACGGAGGAGGTCATCAAATCGACGCGTATTTTTTTTTTTTTTTTTATGTATGACCACGCATAACTTTTTACATAGTAGTCCGATTGTGATCATTCTTTTTTTATTGGAAAGAATATACTCCGAAGGTGGTCACATATAAATTTGGAAAACAAAATCAAACCCTCAGGGTCAGAAAACAGGGGATGATTGATTGTTCACTCACTGATTCTAATGTTTAACCACGCATAACTTTATACAGAGTAGTCCGATTTTGATAATTCTTTATTCATTGGATAGGGTATACTTTACCTAGTATTATAAGTACATTATAGCCACAAAAAATTATAAAATAAAAACTTTTTACCAAAAAATTTAACCGCCGAAAAAACTGAAAAGCAAAAAATAATAAACCTTAAAATTATGAGTCGGCGCTGGAAAATCAATGAACAAAGATTACTCAAAGCGCCGACTCATAATTTTAAGGTTTATTATTTTTTGCTTTTCAGTTTTTTCGGCGGTTAAATTTTTTGGTAAAAAGTTTTTATTAGTTTGGTTTTCAATGGAAGCGTGTTTTTTAGTTTTTTTAAACCATTATTTTTCCTTTTGAGGTGCGGAATCCTAAAAATACTTACATTTTAAAGGATAGTAAATAAAACAAATAATTTTCCATGGATATTTACATTATTATATTATTTTTAAATATATTATTATGACTTTGTGAATAGTTTATTCCTAAGTAAGTAAGGTAAAAGGTAAGTACTTTACGACATTATAATTTATTATTTATATTATTTTATACAAAAATTGAGCACATCATGTTATCATAAGACACTTCTATTTAACGATTACAATAATTTACCAACTCGCAACAATAATAAATAACTATATTCACAAAATATATTTAATGCCTTTGGAATAAATATAAATGAGGTTAGTTGGTTTTTACTAATATAATACTAATAATATAAGTAATTGATTAAGTAACTATCCTTTAAGATGTTTATGTAGATTTGGCATAGCTACATAAATTTTTTGCATCTACAAAATTCAATGTGACTAGATGCTTATTGAATAAGGTCTACAAAAAAAGTATTGTAGACCTTTTCAAGGTGTACAATACTGTAGTACATTATTTTGATCAATTTTGTAGGGTTTAGCCAGCGTTCGCAACGTAACCGCAAAAAATGAGTTTATTTGTGACATCACATTAGAAATTTCTAAAATTACCAGCGTTTATTTACTATATTATGCATGTTATTTATACATATAAACCTTCCTCTTGAATCACTCTATCTTTTAAAAAAACCTGCGTCAAAATCCGTTGCGTAGTTTTAAAGATATAAGCATACAGACAGACGTCCCTATGTATGCTTATATCTTGTTGTTACATATAAAATAATAAAGTCACTTTGCTGTCTGTCTAGACAGCAAAGTGACATTATTATTTTATATGTAACAAACTTTCATCCCCTATTCCCTATAGTTATTTTACCCCCTTAAGGGTGAAAATTTAACAAACTTTAAATATAATTCATAAATATAATATTTATATACTAAAAGCTAAATAAAAAAGTTTCATCATTCTAGCTTTAAAAATGACAAAACTTCCCTACAACCTTTCATCCCCCCTTTCAAACTCTTAAAACCTCTTTTCCGCAATAAAAAGTAGCCTATGTCCTTTCTCAGGCTATAAGCTATCTGTGTACTAAATTTCATTTAAATCGGTTCAGTAGTTTTCGCAGGAAAGCGAGACATACAGACAGACACACAGACAGACAGAGTTACTTTTGCATTTATAATATTAGTGTGGATGATGTTACGAAAAATTTACGGTTTTCGCAAATTTTCCTTTATTTGTGCTATAAGACGTTGCTTCGTACCAAATTTCAAAATTCTGGATCGACTGAAAGTACCCTTTAGGTTTTGATTCCCTTGCGAGTTTCGAAAATTTGCGAAATTTGCGGCATAAACGGCTATACCTTTTGATTGCGTTAGCTTAGAAGTCTGATTTTTTCACAGCTCCAAGGGACAGTAGATTTAAATATTTGATATAAATTTCAGTTTGATAACTCTACGCGTTCCTGAGAAAAAGGGTCTTGACAGACGGACGGACGGACAACAAAGTAATCCTATAAGGGTTCCGCTTTTTACACGCTTTATGTTAGCTTCACTTGTATGTTTGTATATTTGTATGTTTGTATGTTTGTTTGTAACCGACTCCTTATTGATTACTCGATTTTGACCCACTTTAAACGACCAGATTTCATTCAAACTTTGCACACCTGTCAAGGACCGATGACAATGCAATAATTTCATAAATTTGTGCCATTATCCTTGCCAGGGTTACCAGGACAGCAAAAAAACTGTCTTCGAAAACTACGCTGACATACGTCATAAACTACGTTGGTATACGACACAAAGTACGCTGACATACGTCCCAAACTACGCTGACATACGTCTCAAAATTCAAAACTCCCTAAAAAATAGAAAATAAATAATAGTTTAAAAAAACTAAAAAACACGCTTCCATTGAAAACCAAACTAAAAAGTACAAAATAATGGAAAAAAAGCGTGGGGTGCCTGATATCAATAAAAAAAAATACCTTAAAAAGCATATTATCATAAGACACTTCTATTTAACGATTACAATAATTTACCAACTCGCAACAATAATAAATAACTATATTCACAAAATATATTTAATGCCTTTGGAATAAATATAAATGAGGTTAGTTGGTTTTTACTAATATAATACTAATAATATAAGTAATTGATTAAGTAACTATCCTTTAAGATGTTTATGTAAAATTGGAATAGCTACATAAATTTTTGCATCTACAAAATTCAATGTGACTAGATGCTTATTGAATAAATAATTATAACACAGTACCTCATGTGAGCTTATTGGGCGTGATGTAGCCCATGACGCCATAAATGTTTAAGTATGTACTGAAGAACCAATTCTTAAATTGCGGCACATTATATATAGTTATTTACAATATTACGATTTAGCAGGAGAGCGTTTGAAACACAATATTAAGATAAATACTAGAATAACAAAGCTATCTGGTGAAGCGTCAATGCTTTTACCAATATAAAAAAATTAAGTAACAATATTTTAGGATTCTCCATAGAACATAATAGTTTATTATTTCAAAATAAATTATAACCCTTATAAACATGACGAATCTATAAGGGTTCCGTTTTTTTTCCATTTGGCAACGGAACCCTAAAAACCGACCATCTTTGTTAAAAACAGGTCACTGTCAAAAATAATTGTCTTTAGATACATGACTTACTATTAGAATTAAACTAAATTTAAAAAAAAAATGTATTTTAAGACTAATCATTCTGAGTTGAATTTTGTAAAACAGAGAGTTTTGTAAAAAGTGTAAGTAGTTGAGTTTTTGTAGTTTGCTGCCGTCGACTTTATTCTTCTTCCAACAGCTTTCGATACCTGCAAAGATAAATATAACAGAATATAATATACTGAATTTTTTTAAAACAGATAGTAAAATTGCTCCAAATAAGAGGCAGTCTTATAGTAAAAATATTTTGAAAGAACATTGCATAAAATGAATGCTTGTCTCAAATTAAGATTATATCAAACTAATCTGAAAATAGGTATGTTCATGCAGTTGCTAAAAGCAAGCAAAAACATTCACTATGGATAATAAATAAAAACTTTTTACCAAAAAATTTAACCGCCGAAAAAACAGAAAAGCAAAAAATAATAAACCTTAAAATTATGAGTCGGCGCTTTGAGTGATCTTTGTTTATTGATTTTCCAGCGCCGACTCATAATTTTAAGGTTTATTATTTTTTGCTTTTCAGTTTTTTCGGCGGTTAAATTTTTTGGTAAAAAGTTTTTATTTTATATTTTTTGTGGCTTTAATATACTTATAATACTTGGCAAAGTATACCCTATCCAATGAATAAAGAATTATCAATATCGGACTACTCTGTATAAAGTTATGCGTGGTTAAACATAACAATCAGTGAGTGAACAATCAATCATCCCCTGTTTTCTGACCCTTAGGGTTTGATTTTGTTTTTCCAATTTATATGGGACTACCCTCAGAGTATACCCTTCCCAAAAAAAAAAGAATTATCACAATCGGACGACTATGTAACAAGTTATGCGTGGTCATACATAAAAAAAAAATATACGCTTCGAATTGATAACCTCCTCCGTTTTTTTTCGTCGGTTTAAAACTTTAGAGGTGTCAAGGGACACCCGGATGGAACGAAGTTCCTTTCCAGGATTCATAATAGTTATAATTTTTTAATTATTTATTATACACTCAACAAAAATATTCTCTCTCTCTCCCTATCTCCTTCTCTCTCCCTCTATCTCCCTCTCTCTCTCTCCTTCTCTCTCTACCTCTCTGTCACTCTCTCTCTACCTCTCTCTCCCTCTCTCTCTGTACCTCGCTCTCTCTCTCCCTCTCTCTCTCTCTCCCTCTATCTCTCTCTCTTCCCCTCTCCCCCTCCCCCGCTCTCCCCCTATCTCCCTCTCCCCCTCTACCCTCTCTCCATCTCCCCCTCTCTCCCTCTCCCCCTCTCCCCTTCTCTCCCTCTCTCCCTCTCTCCCTCTCTCCTCACAACAAAAAAAACAACAACATACAAAATATATACGGTCGAATTGAGAAACCTCGTCCTTTTTTTGAAGTCGGTTAAAGCATATCGTGACAACTTTTCGTAAGAATTTTTTCCGTCTAGCCCCCTTTCACAACGCGCGATAAGGAACTTCGTTCCAAAAATATTTTAAAAAAATGAAGCTCTGCCTATCCTTTTGCAAAATGAGAGTGTTGTACCTTTGTAAACTACAAGTGAGTGAGTGAATTGTATAAAAGAAAATAATTATGAATTAGTTTAATATCTGTGATGAAAAGGTTAACGTTGACAATATTTCTTAAGAATATATAGCCAAATATAGACAGAAATACATTGGAATTTGAGCCACACACTTTTATCGGATTTCCATCACGAGATGGACAACGTAAGCAGGTATTTTGATGACTATTTGGAACCTGTGGCTCGTCTGCAAAGAGAGCGTACCCCTGCATTGAGTCATCAGTCGCCATTTTTAACCGATTTCAAAAAAAGGAGGAGGTTATCAATTCGACTGTATTTATTTTAATGTTTGTTACCTCATAACTTTTGACTAGGTGAATAGATTTGGATGATTCTTTTTTTATTTGAAAGCTGATACTTTCCGAATGGTCCCATTTTAATTTGGTTCCATTCGGGCAATGGAATCCATGTGAAAACCATATAAGTCTTAAAATTTAAATTTTCATTAAGTATTTGCGCGACAAATGAACGAATGACGCGATTAGATTAGTGCGGGGTATCTACCATAACTAAAAAGTTAAAAATAATAACTTTTTACAAAAAAATAAAAACCGAACTCCTTAAAAAAAACACTACAAAGTCAAAAATAACTTTGATTTCGGAAGTCGGTAGCAAAAAAACATGAAATAGAGATCCTAAGATACCTACCAACAAAATTACAGTTATTTTTGACTTTGTAGTGTTTTTTTAAGGAAGTTGGTTGTTATTTTTTTGTAAAAAGTTTTTGTATATTATCATAATACATTCTTTAGTAACTTTCTGTCTGGATATTACCTTATCACGCCTATGCTACTAAATGGACTTCGATAATATTTGGCAAGGGCATGTCGAGGAAGGACAAAGGCTACCTTTGTTCTCAAATATAATCTTAAAGAGGGTAAAAATAAGGAATCATTTAGAAATTCACATGTATTTAATGTTGTTTTTTTTTTTTGTACATACCTCTGTTTTTAAGGAAAAATAATTATATAATAATAATAATGTGATTTTCAATAATAATTTTAAATTTTACAGATATCTTATAGGCTATATTTTCTTTTAACAAATGAATTAGACATCTGTAGCCGAACTAGGCAAAAGCCTGTATTTTGGCTATCAGCGCCAAACTCTCGAATAATTTATACTTAAAAATAGCCACCAAGTAGAAATGTTAACATCTGCTTAGAAAAAAATTAAAAGTGATATTAAGTTAATAAGTAAAATTAAAGACAGGAAAACATAGGCTGTCTGTAACGGCTGAAAGGCATTGAATAAGCCAATACCTGCGTAAGGATACAATGATACATTTCACCTTCGTAGTACGTTTCTTAAATATACTTTCCGACGTTCACGCGGACTGAACCAGTAGCAAAAACTAGTAATCTATGTTTCTTTGTGTTTATCGATTCACCTATCTAGCAAACATTGGTTCAAATTATGCAAACTCTAAAATTCTTCTCATCTAAAAGTAAACTCCTCAATATATTTGTTGTAAATTCAGTCCATTCTCTAGTTAAAGTTTAATATTGCTATTTAAGACAGATAATAAAATTCAACAATGTACAAAAGTGGTTTTACAAATTAAGTTTCCCAGCCACGCCTGAAACTATTTGGTCAATACATCATTTTGCAATTTTTTTTTTCAATATTGCATCATGTGCATGCTGATAAAAATTGCGCAATTTTAGTGCAATTTAAATTAAATCTTTGTATTTCCGTAAATGGTTTGATATTACCAAGATATTCTAGGTATTGCGCAATTAATTTAAAGTTTGGCATAGTTGGAGAAATTATTTAACTTTAAAATTTATAAAAAATCGATGTAAAAAAAAAATACTTTACCACAGTGTCCCTAATAAAAATGATCTGCACCATCTACGTCAAAGTAAAAGAAAAAGAAGAATTTACCTTTCAAAAGTCACACACTGATTTCCATACTGCTTCCTGTCCGATGGACATTTTACCTTAGGCTTCATAAAATCTCTCTTGACTCTTAGGGCAGGTTTTCTAACACCGAGTTGCTTTCTTTTCCTATTGTTAGACCTTGTTAAAACATCAAGTAGTGGGCCGTAATTTAAACTTTGGACTTGTTTAATATTTTCATTGGTTTTGTGAAATGTTTCAGAATTGAACTCGATTTTTCTTTCAGTTAGCTCACTATGTTGGACACCGTTTGTAAACTGCACAGTAACTTTTAACACAGGTAATGACAATGATTCAAGAATAAGCAAAGTCACGAGTAACGCGGTGACAATTTTGGGTCCCATTTTTAATAACGTCCGTACCGTACCGTACGGCGCGTTCGAATTATGAATGACAAAAGAAGTAGGGATGATTCGGGTTCGATGATTCACGAAATCACGACAGACGTAGAGCGAGTGAACAGGTCTGCTCTCTGTAGCGTTTAGGCTCTAACTAAAATACAGCGGGGTATGTACGGTCACGTTGGGGGAGTGTAAGCTTTTATTCTAGCGCGAACGTTACACGAATGAATATGATGCAATAAGCGGCGAGCGCGTCTCATTCATTGAAAAAAAGTTGACCAACAGTTGCGCAGTATAATTAACTAGCTGCGCCACACGGTTTCAGCCGTATAAGTCTCAATCCATGGGAATATCGGGATGAAAAGTATTCTATGACCTGCCTTCATTTAAATTTATTTATCTGTTTTAGCCTGAAATTGTTATAAACTAACATACAAAAATTTTAATGTTTTCTGTTTAAGAAAATTAGTTTAGATTAAAAAAATAATATGCTGTAGATTTATGGAACAAAGTGGTTAGACAGTGCCAGGACAGTCACAACACAGCACAGAAGGCCTGTGTTCTTAGGAAACAAAGTTTTGTAGTATCCTACTTAATACTATAAACGCGAAAGTTTGTATGTATGGATGTGTGGATGTTTGTTCCTCTTTCACGCAAAAACTGCTGACCCGATTTAGATGAAATTTGGCACACAGATAGTTTATAACCTGGAATAAAACATAGGGTACTTTTTATCCCGGTAGTATGTTCCCGCGGGATGATTTCCGACTTCCACGCGGGCGAAGCCGCTGGCAAAAGCTAGTAATTTATATTTACATTTAAAACTACGGAGGCATGCAATTTTCTTTTGCTACTGAATTACAACTACAGTTTCTATGGTTATAGAGTGTGCTCTATCTGATAGTGAGGTTAAAATGAAAATCCAACTTGGCGGCTGCGAAAACTTTTAAACTTTTCATTGCGGTTGTAATTAGCATGGCTTTTGAGTGTTTTAAACCAATAGGTAGTAAGATCAAAATGAAAATTCAAGATCAAACTCGAAGACTTTGACGGTACCACTTATTACTATCGTCCTCTTAAAAGGACGGCGCATAAACAAAAATCTTGTGATTAATGAGGGTAAAGTAAACAAAAATTGTTGGTGACATTTGAAAGTTGGATTGTGTGGCAGTATAATATAAGTATTGTGAGTGGTATAACGCATTATTATTAATCAGTTTTGAAACTTTTGTTTCACGTTAAATTTATCATGAGTGATATGAGGTGAGTTATTTTATTATTATTAAAATTCTGTTTTTTTCGACAATGAATAATAAAACTTTCACATCTCTTCTAAGGAAATAGAATGAAATATAAGTACAAACTGTCATTTTTGATACTTTTTTTTGACAAAACATTTGGTGTTCTTTATAAAGCCCAATAGTAATATCTACTACTACTTGATACAAGAAAATGTTTTATTTTGTCAGGAGAGTTTTTGGAAGAGGATGGGAGTCGCAACTTCATGAAATCATGGAAGAATTGGAATTTGATGAGGAGGCTCCTATTCCTGACAGCATCACATTTTTTCCACCAGAAAATTGTAATGCTGATGTCACCGACGAAGATTCTGGGGACGAAAATCAAGTCCACATTCAAAATTTACCTGGCACTCAACTTAGGACTCCAGCTCAAGTTCATTATATGAATTTGACAGACGGTAGTGACAGTGAAGACGAAATAAGTCTAGCTCAAGTTTCCAAAAGAATGCGCATCAGAATTTCCAATCCTCCGATTGAAAATCAATTACCTAACGACGAACCAACACACTCAACTTCCACAAGCGTCACAATACCAAAAACTAAACAGTATAACTGGATTACAAGAGATATACGTCCAATGTTTAGACCATGGGCCAGAATGCAGCAAGTTGCAAGACAGCAAAATGCATTATATTATTTTGAGCAACTTTTCAGCGACAGAATTACAGTTTTGCTGACAAATTACACGAATAATTATATAAATCAAAAAAATAAAATAGGAAACATAACGTGTGAAGAGATGAAATGCTTTACCGGAATACTTCTCTTCAGTGGGTATGTAGTAGTACCCAGAAGATATATGTATTGGGAAAATGCTGCAGACTGTGGGAACCCAATAGTTTATAATGCATTGTCGAGAGATAGGTTTACTTTTATAATGTCTCATATTCATTGCTGTGATAATACAAATTTGCCATCTAATGACAAATATGCGAAGTTGAGACCACTCTTTGACGCGTTGAATGAGAACTTCCTAAACTATGCCCCATTCGAAGAAAACTACAGCATTAATGAAGCGATGATTCCATATTACGGTGGTCACCCGTGCAAACAGTTTATAAGAGGTAAACCTATCAGATGGGGTTACAAATTTTGGGTAGGATCGACACGTCTTGGGTACATATTATGGTTTGATCCTTATCAAGGGCAAACGGGAGACGACTTCAATCATTATAAAAAGTTGGGACTAGGAGCAAGTGTTATTTTACGTTTCGCAGATGTTCTTCGTACAATCGATGCACAGGCACCTTTCCACCTATTTTTTGATAATTTCTTCACATCGATTCCATTACTAGATGAACTACGTGAAAGGGGGTTGAAGGCAACCGGAACAATTAGAGAAAATCGCGTATCGAAATGTCCGCTTCCGGCAAACAAAGAATTCAAGAAAACTGATCGTGGTTCTCTGAAATACAAAGCAACAAGAGCTGAAGAAATTATTGTGTGTAAGTGGAATGATAATAGTGTTGTAACAGTGGCTTCAAATGCTGCTAAAGTTTTACCACTGAGCAAAGTAAAACGCTTTTCACAACGTGAGAAAAGATATGTACAAGTCGATCAGCCAGCCATGATAAAGGTGTATAATGAAAACATGGGAGGTGTAGACAGGTCAGACCAAAATATTGGTTTATACCGAACATCGATACGTGGAAAAAAATGGTATTTCCCATTAATATGTCACGCACTAGACATGGCAGTTCAAAATGCTTGGCAACTATACCACATCGATGGCGGAGATTGCGATCATTTGCAATTTCGAAGAAATATTGCAACTTCCCTTCTAGAAACATATCGTAGAACAGAAAACAGAAAATCAGGTCGCACTTCACAAAATTATCACCAAAGTTCTCGGTATGATAATAATAAGCATCTTGTAAAATATAAAGAAAAGCAGTTGAGGTGTGTAATTTGCCACAAAAAAGCCAATTTCGTGTGTAAAACGTGTGAAGTTACATTACATCCAAAAGAATGTTTTGAAACATACCATACGAAATAATTATTTTTTCATTTCTTTATATTATTATAATTTCTTTTTCATTATCTCTACTTTTTCATGATTTTATGTAATAAATAAACGATACTAAAGACATTTCGTATTTTATTTTGATTTACTTGAACAAGTAGTATATATTACTAATGTCCTTTTAAAAGAACACCAATTTCCCGGTTTCCCAACAGGTTTTTTTTTTTTTGCATTTTTCTTGATGATATCATTATACAAGGATACATATATCTCAATTTCATTGCAATCAGATACAAAAAGTCTATTCAGTAACAAGTGGGTTATAAGCCAATGGTGAAGTCAAAATGAAAATTCAATATGGAAGTTGTGAAAACGTTAAAACTTTTCATCATGAGTGTCATTATCATGGTTTCTAGCGTCAAAAAGTACACTTTGTGGCTCTGTATTAAAAACGCAAATTAAATTTACACTTTCCGTCTCTGTATCTTTCTAGTGCATACGAGTGTGTGTGTGTGTGACTATCGCATAAGGAACTTCGTGCCTGATGGAAGTCCGGCTCTGCTCATATTTTCTTTACTTTGATTAAAACTTCATTCAAACTGTGAAAGGTATCATGTAGGTATGGAAGGAAGACGAAGAACTTAGTATTTTCGAAAATGTTATGATATTTTTTATTTTATCAATAAACCTACACGGTCGCTGGAGTTGCTTTTTCCAATGAAGCAAAATCAAAATGTTACGGTTGGGAGAAATAGAACAGATTTGTTTTGCAAGTCGTTAATCTTTGTTTATTTCTCCAAACACTTATTTTTCTTTTGATTGACAGTGTTTTGACTTAATCTAAAACACTGATAATAAATACTTGGGTACTTGGTTTATCACAGATGGTATACTTATATAAATTATATAAATATAAGTTAATAAAGCTGGAATATGCCCAAAGCACTTTACCATTTAAAACTATGCTAATATAATGTAACGCCTACATTACACAAAAGGTTAGGCAGCAGTGCATAGTAGAACTAACTGCTGTTCACAATTTATGATAATTTGCTCAACATTGCCGTTTATCGGGCACTAATTCAAACTCTGGTGATCTACAGCGAAATTCTTAACGCATTAACTGCTTAAGATAGAAATCGAATCAAGGACCACGCGGTCAACAGTCACACCACGTCCTTTGACCCAACAACTTCAACGAGTCAATTACACACTACACATTGAATACAAATATTTAAATTACTTTGACTAGATATCGGCCTATATAATTTCTAAGAATAGAAATTCTTTAAATACAAATTATACATATTATTAAAGCTAAAAAAATACATATTGAGTACTTACATCACAATTTTATGAAAAAATGGCTGTTACACGTTAGCTCGCATAGTTAACAGGTCTTTAAGCAATTATGGAATGTAAATGATATAAAAATAATTATACTTAATAGGAACAGTAAGTATACAACTTCATTCAAAGCTGTTTGTTTACATATATTGCTGTTGGAGCAAAAGTATTTTACAATACTTATCCACTTAACTATATGTTGCCTTCTTGATACAACTTCCAGACACTAATAATTCATTCAAGAATTAACAAAAGCGTTCCGTAGTCTCCGGGTAAGAACACTATAAGTGTCAATCTGTTCCTTCTCTATTTGAACTAGAAAATTCTTGAGAATGTTTTCAAGACGAGAGATAAATTACTTATCCCTCTCCTTCGGCGTGTTTGGTCTACTACTCTTCAACCATTCGCTCATACCTGAAAAGACAAGAAAAATAAAATTAATTTCTGTAATAATTAGCACAGATATCATAACGTCTGTACTTAGCAAAGAGCATAAGCATAAATGTCTATTATATCTGAAATCTTTGTCATAGTTCATAACTGTATTACGAGTTTTATATCATTAAATCTATTTTTAGTAAGGTAATTTAACTTTACTCAGATATCCTCAGGATATTTATGGATGTAAATACAATAATTTACTATATTATATTCTCGTCGTAATTGACTTAAAGCAATTTTCCTGGTTTGGGTTTTCCTTATGATGTGTAAGAGCACGCGTTTGAAGTGTTACTGGTGTGTCTGAGATAACAATCTAGTCATTTTTTATCAATAAAAGAGAATTTATTTATGTTTACAAATAATGCATTCTTCATACTCGGTTACTAGGTACGATATAAGTTACTATTCTACTACTATCTGTACTATGATAATAATTACTATTTTAACAGAAGTACTTACAATTCAAACGGCATACATCTTCTCATGTAAAAAATGTACTCTGAGGGACACCCACTTCCACGAATCGTTTCACGGACTCTTCTAACACGTTTGACGCCGTCCGTCACTCTTGGTGCCGCTACAGCATCACTTTGCAACAGTTCACTATCAACTCGAGCAGTTAAAACTGGTACAGCATCAAGTTTAATGGTTCTTTTAATTACTGCAGAATCATCACTGTCTGTAGATCGCACTGATTCCGAAACATACGCAACTGGTTTCGAGATAACTCCACACAGCAGAAAACATAGGGAAAATGCAATTACGACTGGAGATGCCATTTTTAGAGGTCTGCACACGTTCACTGCTTGTGAGTAAGAATGCTTGTCTGACCTCCACAGTCTGCTTATATACAAGCATGTGCGCAGACGCACGTGGTGATGAGAGGAGAGTGTCGTAATATTAACCGTTTAGTAGATCACTAACAACGTCATACTCTAGCATAACCAGTTTTGCTGATAACTCATGACATTTGAGTTTTAAAACTAGTATTTTAAAATAAGTTTTTTTAAGTAATGTTGGTGTATTGCAAATTATAATTGTTAAATTATATGGTCCATATTGCATAACTGTTGCATGAAACCTTCTTAGAAAGTGATGTAACTGTGCCATATCACCATAAAACTTGTGCTAATGATTAAATTTTCAAAATGGAATAACCCACAAACAACATTTATGTGCGTGCATTTAATTTTTTTTTCCTTGGATTTTTTTAATGATTGGGAAGATGTAGAATGGAAGGGAGCTTATTTTAATCAATATAATTAAACCTGACCAACGAAATTAGACAATGGTAACTGTATTTATCTTAATGAAGGTACGGACTGGGGAGGCCCTGAATTTTATTCCCGCCCGTTAGAATATATTAGTGTGTGTTTCGGTTTTAAATTTATTTAACCTACGGCTTTTAGCACTAGCTTCTTTACTTAAATTGGAGTAAGTAACGGGATTGGGTCACTTTTCCACCATTAACAGAATGCAAGTCAAATTTAGTCGCCTGGCACACTCACCCAATGTAGATATCGATACGTCTTACTCTTTACATAAAAAGTCTATCTAGCATAGGGCATTATCATAAAACTGAAACAAAAAACAATTGTGTACTTGGCTTTTTCACTTCAATAAAGATTTAGTTTTTTTTTTTTGTGTTTTATTTGTTTTTATTCGTTGATACAACATCGAACAAAATTTATTCGATCACTCAACATAGTAAGTTATTTGTATTTGTATGTCGGATTTTTATATTTAAATCAGTTTTGTAACTGCATTTCCTTGTCCTATGGTTAGTGAATGCCATGGTAGCCTTTAATTAAGGCTACACTATAAAATGTTGGAATATAAGTGCTTTGTAACATGTATTTGGTGTTAGCGTCGTTGGTTGTCCTTAAATAAATGTATGTGCCATCTTTGATTTAATTTCATTCACAGTCACTCACGCTAAGCAAGCAGTTGCGAGCACTGGTGCTCCAGTGGGATCGGCCTTGACTTACGAGTTGTAAGTAATGGGGTTGAACCCAGGCAGGCGTTTTACTTTGATCAAATAATTTCATCATCACTGCTCTCAAAACGGTGAAGGAAAACGTCATGAGGAAACCAACTTGTCGTAGATCCAAAATTTCGAAGACATGATATCTAGCGATCCAAACTGGGCCGGCGAGGTAGATTCCGGCCCATACACTCTCACCGAGAGGAGTCTTGAGTCACAGAAGTGGGAAAAATATAGGCTATACATCACGCTAAGCAATCTATAATGGCTGCTATCTTCGTATAATATGCTTCTGTCCTGCACAAGGCAAGAGTGCTTGTGTGTCTGGGTTTGAATCCTAGGACGGACAGTATTTTTAGGGTTTTTCCTGTGTATTTTTTTTCCGTAAAACCGTTTTTGTTATTTGGGTAAGTATTTGCACTCAACAATAATAAAATAAGATATTTACTGACCCATTGAAATAAGCCGAGCCTACTGAAGTTCTTATATCCCATTATTTACATATTTGCCCGTAAAGTGTTACTTCCTTAATCATCTTTTTATACGTCACACAGTCTCAGAAGCGGAAAACCTCAATGACGTAGTGAGGAACCCACACTTCGAGCGACTAACTAGTGGGACGCCCCTATAAATATTGATGAAGTGACCACCCTAAAATCAAAGTACCCGGTGTCTACTATCATCCTACAAATTTTAATAATAACACAACATCACGCAGACGCACCCACCTTTTGCTCGCTTTAGTGCGATGCAGTCTCATATAAAAGAGGAGCCTAGGGACCTGTTTAATAAAACCTACAGGTGACAGGTGAGATATCCTCAATTTAACAAGTTTTTTTTGGAAATTTTTCTGTTTAAAAAAGTGGTGAAAATTCAAAATCAGGTAAAATTTTGTCAGAAGTGCATGGTTGGTGGCTGTCGGCCGTGGTCGAGTCGATGGTCGGCAGCAAGGAGTCCTTGGAAGCTTCTGCAAAACAGTCATGTCGCAAACGAAGGCTGCGGAAAGGGAGCGGGAGATATCTTCCGCTCACCCAGCCCGTAGCAGACACACTGGACGTCGGCCTAGTATGAATATTCCATTCCCCCTAAATGGGTCCAGGGCGTCAGATTTGTGAGGGTGTAGGGGAGATGAACAACTCACGCCCCCGTGACTGAAGTTGCCCGCTGAGGTGGGCCGGGGAACAGAAGAGAATCGCATGTCACTGGCCTATTAGTCGAGTGGTTAATGACCCTGACTACTAAAACTGAGGTCGTGGGTTCGATTCCCACCCAAGACAAATCTTTGTGTGATGAGCACAATTATTTGTTCTGTGTCTGGGTGTAATTTATCTATAATATAATATGTATGTATTTAGAAATGTATAAGTATATTTATCGGATGTCTGGTTGCCATAGTACAGGCTCTGCCTAGTTTGGGATCAGATAACGGTGTGTTGGTTTTCCTAAGAAGAAGAAGATTAGATCTCGTCCCTGACGAAGGTGAAGAAGGGAACACTGGTGTGGTTTTAGTAAGTAACAGTCTGACAGACCCCTCTGCCCATCCTAGGGCGGAGCACATTCATGAAGAATTCCTACCCAACATAAAAAAAGGTTTTCTAGTCCAACTCTAACTCATTTTAATCATGTAGGAACGATTATGATGCAACATGCGTTCATTAGAGTGAACAAAAATGAGAAATTTTTGCGCAATATAATTAATTAGATGCACATACGACACGACATAACACGTAAGACAGGACAGAAGTCTTGACCTGGTGAAATATGGGGATAAAAAGTATTCGATGGCCTTTTCTAGGTCACCGTCTACTCATTTGCCAAAAATGTAATTTAAATGCAGCTGTGTAAGCGTGATAGCGTTTCATATAAACATAATTTAGAAAAACAAATCTTTTCTCTGTATAATATTCGTTTTATTTCTATGTCTGCCTGCACGCGTAGCATGACCGCCATAGAAAGAACTTTGTCTATTCTTGGTAGAATAGAGATAGAATTGTCATGCTATGCCAGCATAAAACGGTACAAATCTTTCTACAATCTTTAATCTGTCTTTAATCTTTCTAAAATCTGTAATTTTGTCTATTCTTCCGTCGACAAAATCCCTTTCTACGGTGGTCATGCTACGCATGCTGATGGGTGTTGCTCGAAATTCCATAAGCTATACTCGCATGCACACAGCCGCACCATGCAGCCGTCACCTCCTTTTGCGAAGCAGTAACGCTTGCGTAGGAGAAGGCGGGGCGCATGAGGGAGAGGCAGTCTCTGCGCTCACGCGCGCCTCAAAGTAGTGTCAGTAGTACTGAAGGGGTCTGCTAGGACCGAGGCCTGCCAGGGTCCGGTATTTGTTAGAAAAAGATACCGTGGCCTTGGCATATGGGCAACTGAAGGAACACGGTTGGGTTTTAGTCAGTAAAAGTTTGACACACCTTCCCACTCCACCCAGAGCGGAAGACGTCATTTGATGATTTCACACCCACAAAAAAAAAAACGGGTGTTCCTCTGACTGCACTCGTTTTTTCATAAGTTTGATTCATACATACTTCATTCCATTACTGAAAAATGTGTTGGTAGGAAAGTAGACGAAAAAATAACTGCTATCAAAAACGATAATGACAGTTTGTGTTTTTGTCAATCAACCTACACGGCCGTTGAAGTTTTTTCTTTACTAGGAACGGAAATGAAAATGGGACAGTCGGCTGAAAATGTAAAAAACAGATTTGTTTTGCAGGTTTTTTATTTTTTTTATTTTCCTAAATAAATGGTTTCACAGTTTTTTTCACTTAATTTACAGCATTGATAATAAATACATAATCTACGGTTTATCACAGACGGTTACCTTATATAAATTGTTTAATGATAAGTTAAAAACGCTGGCTGATGTCCAGGTACTTTTTAATTTAACACTGTGCAAAATTCAGACTCTGGTGTTCCATTGATAAATTCTTATCCAAATTAACATTGCTCAACCTAGAGTTCAAACCCAGGACAACACGCATAACAGTCACACCACGTCCATCGAACCAACAACTCCAAAGAGTCACTCCTCAACGTCGTCAACGTCAACCACACAACACATTTTATACACAACATTAAAATTACTGTGACTAGATGTTTATATAC
Source organism: Aporophyla nigra (assembly GCA_947507805.1). Lineage (NCBI taxonomy): Eukaryota > Metazoa > Arthropoda > Insecta > Lepidoptera > Noctuidae > Aporophyla > Aporophyla nigra. The sequence goes on along the minus strand of OX382305.1, from coordinate 4,711,367 downwards.
TTCCTAAGAAAAGAAATTCTTTAAATACGAACAATACAATTAATTAAAGCTAAAACAATGCTTATTGAGTATTTACATCACAACTTTATAAATAAATTGCTCAAACACGTTGGCTCTCATATTTTACAGGTCTTCAAGCAATTATGTAACGTACATGATATAAAAATAATTATACTTAATAGGGACAGTAAGTATAAAATTTTATTCAAGGCTGTTTGTCTACATACATTCTGTTGAGGCAAGAGTTTTTTACAATGTTTATCCACATAACTAAGTGTAGACGCCTTCTTGTTGCAAATCGGTGCCATCCACCTCGTTAAAAATTAACAAAAAAAAAATTCCCAACTGTCACGTTAACGGAGTGGATGGGATACCCTTCTTGTATCCACTTCCAGATACTCATAGTTCATTGAAGAATTAACAAAAATGTTCTGTTGTCTCAGAGTAAAAACAGTAAAAGTGTCATTCTAGTGCTTCTCTAATTGTACTAAAATAGTCTTGTGAATGTCTTAAGATGAGAGATACATTACTTAGCTCTCTCTCTCTTCGGAGTCATAGGTCTACTACTCTTCAACCATTCGTTCATACCTGAAAAGACAAGAATAATAACATTAGTATCTGTAATCATGAGTTAAGCATAAATGTCAATTATTGTATATTAGATATCTATATCAATTTTCATGAATATATTGCCAGTTTGATATCGTTAATTCTAATTTCTTTTATGATAATTTAACTGTAATCAGATGTACACAGGATATTTAAGGATATACATACAATAATTTACTATATTCTTGTTGTTCTTTTTACCTGTGAGAACATGTAATTGGCTTTATGTTTCATAAACAATTGTTATCCATATGTTATAGCTGTTGGTTCTCCTATGAATAAATAAAAAGTAATTGACTTAAACTGATTTTCCTGGTTTTGGTTTTCCTTATGATGTATAATAGCACGCGTATGAAGTGTTACTGGTGTGTCTGAGATAACAATCTGGTCATTTCTTATAAAAAAAAGAGAATTTAATTATTATAGTTAAGTTTACAAAATAGTGCTTTCTTAATTCTTTGTTACTGGGGTGTTTCACTATAGATGCAAAAATAAAACTTACAATTCAAACGGCATACATCTTCTCATGTAAAAAATGTACTCTGAGGGACACCCACTTCCACGAATCGTTTCACGGACTCTTCTGACATGTTTGACGCCGTCAGTCAGACTTGGTGCCGCTACAGCATCACTTTGCAACAGTTCACTATCAACTTGAGCACTTAAAACTGGTACAACATCAAGTTTAATGGTTCTTTTAATTACTGCAGAATCATCACTGTCTGTAGATCGCACTGATTTCGAATCATACGCAACTGGTTTCGAGATAACTCCACACAGCAGAAAGTATAGGGAAAATGCGATTAAAACTGGAGTTGCCATTTTTAGAGGTCTGTACACGTTTACCGCTTGTGAATAAGAGTGCTGGTCAAACCTCTACAGTCTGCTTATATACAAGCATGTGCGCAGACGCACGTGGTGATGAGACAAGAGTGTCGTAACATTAACCGTTTAGTAAATCACTAACAACGTCATACTCTACCATAACCAGTTTTGCTGATAACCCATGACGTTGGAGTTCCAAAACTGGTATTTTAAAATAAGACTTAGATTTTTTTTTGCAGTAAAATTGGTTTATTGTAAATTATACGTGTTCAGTTATATGGTCCATATTGCACAACTGTTGCATAAATCTTTCTTAGAAAGTGATGTAATTGTACCATACAAATTGTGCTATTTATAAAAAAAAAAACAATATGGAATAACCCAGAAACAACATTTATGTGCATGCATTTAATTTGCCCTTGGGTTTTTAATAATTCCAATTTCATAATTTGCAGTATAGGAAACTTATTTAATAAATATAATTAAACCTTAGCTGCAAAATTAGACAGCGGTAGTGATAATTTAGCTTGTTCGCCCGGCGAGCCATTAATTCGATTCTGGCCTCATTCAAAAAGCCAGTGTGTGATTCGTGTTTTACGTTTCATACTACAATACTAAGCACTAGCTTAATGACCTGAATTGGAAAAAATAACAGAAATGTGACATCATTGATTTAGACTCATCCGTCCTATTTCAGGTCAATCTCGCTAAGCAATCTATAGTGGTTGTTATCTTCGCACAATGTGCCACTGTCTTGCGCAAGCCAAGATTGCAGTCCTTGGGTTTGAATCCTAGGTCGTATAGTGTTTTTATTATTTTCCTCTATTAAAATTCTTTATATAATTTTTGTACTTGCACACAACAACAAATAATGAAATACAGTAGAGACTCGGTTATCCAACCCTCAATTATACGGAGTCGCAATTTTCCGAAATACCAACCGCGATAAAATAACTTTATACCTTCAAGTTGAATCCATGCATGCATGGACTTGTTGGATCTTGCAGTACTAGAAAATATTATGTCATCTCGTAAAATTCTCTTACTAAATATTGACTTTTGTTGTTTTTAACAGTATTATACATATATAATGCAATAATATGTACAAAACCGCTTTTCTTCATACATTCAATTATCCGGATTTTCGATTATCCGAATACTTAAAGACAACAATTATTCATTATCACTTAAATAAGCCGCGCCTAGTAAAGTTCGTACTTCCCACTATTTTTATATTTTCCTGTTAATGAGCAGGGTCTTACTTCCTTAATCGACTTGTGAGACGTTACACAGTCCCAGAAGCGGAAAATATCAATGACGTAGTGACGAACCCACGCTTCTAGCGATTGACTAGTGGGACGCCCCTACCAAGGTGGATGAACTGATCATCCTGAAACTTAGACCGTATGTACCGTAACCTTAGACCGTATATTGCTCTAAACGAGCAAAATTTGGGTTTGTTTCAATATAACAAGGGCTGAGGCTAAGGAGCTCTTTCATAAAACTAACAGGGGACAAGTAAAAATTCAATAATTTTAATATAATAAGTTCTTCTACATTTCCTGTTTTATTAAACATCACTTGTTGTAAAATATATCATTTTTTGTAATTTTTTACAAATACGGTGCATTGTTGCCGTAGGCAAGTCCCTCCCAAATCCAACTGAGTGTTAGTATAAGTAATGAATAAACATAAGTATCTATACCTGAGCAAGCTATCTTAAATAAAGGTAGCTAAAAATATGTTGCAACTAACTTTTGTCCAGGTGAGGGCTGAGTCAACTTTATATCTTCGTAGGCATACATAATAATGTCTCGTGGTTAAGTATGGAGGTAAAAGTATTTCCCAAGACCTACATTAATAGTACCGAACTTAGGTAGATACTTGCATTCTTGTATTCCGTTCTGTGGTTTGCAAGATGCGCGTAGGACTTTGCCCTTGGACAGACGGGCGGAAATTCCAAAAGGTGACATGACATATCATTCTGTTATAATTGAAATAAAAGAGGATAACTGCAGCACATCAGAGAACACTATTTTCTTTGATTGTACTTAATTGCACAATAGTTTCGAATGCCAAGTGAATGACTGTACTACGAGAAGAAATCGAACCCACACGAAAAGCTTTGGCTATAAATGCCAAATTCAGTGTCATAAAAGGTCCTGCCAGGGTCGCGAGATTGTTCGAAAGAGATACCGTGACCCTGGCACATGGGCAACTGAAGGAACACGGGTGGGTTTTAGTCAATAAAAGTCTGTCAAGCCCTCCCGCTCCGCCCAGAGCGGGAGAAGTCATTTGATGATTTCCCATCCAGGAAAAAAATATGTCATAAAAGGTAGAGCGACGCAATTTTTTCATTTATATAATGTGGACACAGCAATACTATAATTAATGAAACCATACTTACAAAAAAAAACTGGCATTCAAAACAAATTTAATAGTACCGACGGACGGGCTGAGTTGACAGATACAATACTTTGACAAACTATGAAGTCCGGGAACTACCATTTCTGGATAAAAGAGAAACCGTTGCTCAGAAGTACAACTTCAGTGTGCTCATTCACTCTACTAATCATCTCTGTTTCTAGGTTTTCTTTAGGTTAGCATTCTTTCTGTTATTTGCACATTACTTAAATTATGAATAGTGAGATATGAGTTTGAAGTATGAAAAAGGATATGAGTATGTTTAGGTAATAGGCTGCAAAATTTTTATTTGTAAAAATCATCCGTCACCGAAGTACCAGATCCGGACTGAACAAGACATTGTCAAGTCGATCTGCTGACACACTTTTATGGATCCAAGAGTCAAATCTAATCAAATCATTTATTTTTGTAAAATATGGATAATTGGTACATGGATGTTTTTTTTTACATAGTAAAGTCCTCCATATTTTACTGTCACATGGGCATTCAAATAAAATTCATTTGGGAAATATAATAAAATTACAAAATACAATAGATACTAAAATGATTAATGTCAAATAAAAAAAAATATGATAAATGTCAAAGGAGATGTTTCATTTTTATATGGGGCTCCGGCTGTAACATGTACCTTTTAGCGAAGCTGGGAAACTTACCCCTGAATAGAATAAAGTAACATTTTTTTCATAATATCAAATGGTTTTTATGTACAAAATAAAAGTTAAAAATGTTTGACGTTTGTCCTAAAAGTTAGCAAGTGGTTATTTTGAATTCGTTTAGAAACACACTTCATAAATGGAGACTAAAGATTTTTGTAACGATGAAATGGTCACACTTAATTATGTTTACTCAAAAATATGTATAAGAGAATAATAGTAATTTATTTTTAACACTACATGAATGCACACATTTTTTTATTATTTTCTACTTTACATTGATTTGATGAGACATGATTTCAGAACGAACGAAGTTTGTAAGCAAACGAGACGCCATGTTGAATAAAATATGGCACTAATTGAAAAACTATTATTTTTTGTACACAACAAATCAGGCTCAAATTCACCAGAGAATATTTTTCCACAATTTGTGGTATTTTTTCCTTTTTTCAATAAATGTACATCTGATGGCCGAAAATGAAACATCTCCTTTAGTTAAATAAATGATGTGTTTAGGTAACAAAAAAATAATAATGTCGGACGGGTAACTCTAGTAAAATTATCACATGATGTCAAAACAGTAGTTATGTATAAGATTGAGAAACGCTGATTTTCGTTTTTTGCACGCATTCCATTCTCGTCTGCCATTTGTTCGCTTATTTCTCGGTGTCAACGGCTCATTTAGCCTTGTTTTTTTTGCGACTTTAAACTTTACGCATGCGCTAATGAGAGCGTAATCTGCTTACAACTGATTTTATTTTTAATGTTTACTACACCTTCGAATCCAAGTTATTACGCTTGTTTTAATGAACCTGTTTTAGTTAACTTTTTATTTACGCCGACTTTTATCTACTATAGTTTTTTCTTGGGACATAATATGTATAACAACATATAACAATATAAGGCACAGCCATAAAATATTATTATTATTATATGACTGTGCTTTCTACTGCGCTAGAAATAGGTTGAAGTTAAATGTATCTAAATGCTATGTATGTACAATCACACGTGAGCCAAACCCTGTTAAATTTGAGTATGTACTTTCGAATTCATTGATAGCCAGAGTGAGTGTCATCAGGGATCTTGGAGTTATTTTTGACTCGAAGCTTCTGTTTGATGCACATGTTAATAACATAGTCACAAGGATTCTAAGACCTTGGGTTTTATTTTCAGGGTCTGTTCAGATTTTAGGAACGTGAAAACAATGAGAATTCTTTATTGTTCGTTTGTCCGTAGCCATCTTGGATATGGTTCTCAGGTTTGGAATCCAAATTATAATGTATACATTATTCGGCTTGAATACTACAAAGGCATTTTTAAATGTACACTGAATATCGCTCGAATACCTATCTCCCGAACTATCTAAGTAGGTGTAAAAAAGAAACATATTCTGCCTCTACACGAGCGAAGGAAAATAGCAGATCTCACTTTCTTATGAACGGGTTTACCAACGTCGCTGAGCTGGTAAGCAAGACCGGGCTTCGTGTGCCGGGTGCACTTTTTAGGAAACCACGTCTTTTTCAGGTGCCTGAAGTCATAACTCGTATACGATAAGAGCTTGTCGCACTTTTAACATGGTGTGTTAGGATGTCGAGTTGGATTTATTTATTTGTAGTATTAAGGAAGTAAAGAAAGTTTTGAATAGTTGTTTTTGGTCCAGGGACGTATAACTATCATATTGTATCCGTATATTCAAGCAAACGAACTACAGTGTGACTAGTGTGGTTGTAATTAGGAGCTCATAAGACATGCAACTTTGTTGAACCCATTGCGTGTGTGCTTTTTGGAAGCACAGTTGTTACCCATCGCTGCATCGTCAATAAAAATCCCCACTTAACGTGTAGGCAGATATAAAGGAGGTAGCCAGTTAAAATATATTTTCAAACTTTGTTACTCTACTTTTGCGGCGTATTATGTATGTCCGAGTTAAATTTTAGATTTCTACTAATAAGAGTCACTGAGCTAAGCCACAGATACCCACCCCAGGATAAAAAACATACTTCATATTCACACGGCCAATCAAAGACTCAATAAAAGTAGATTTACCAACATTAGAAGGACCAGATAAATACAACTGCCTCCTTTTAAACCCAACTGTTTTTAAAAATTCATTCCACCACATACACACTTCCATAGTCCAATTACCATAACATTCACTAGTCGCAAGCGAATTTCTACTACTGATTCTTTAATATCACTAAAGACTTTCTGCAAAAAGCGATAACAAAATCGGTGCTCAATAACAAATGGGTCATCAAATCGGAACCTCGGAGTTAAATAGGACGAAACCTCGGAGGATAAATTCTTTGTTGATTCGTCATCAACATTTCAGCCGAAAGACGTTTAATACTGGATACAGGCCTCCCCCAAGCTCTGCCACTTCGACCGGTTTTGTGATTCCCGCATCCAGCAGATTCCTGCGGCCTTCACAAGGTCTTAGGTCCACCTTGTGGGACGCCAACTCTACGTCTTCCTTGTTGATTGCGGTAACCTAATAGGCTTAAGAATAACCTTAGAGTTTTTGTCTGTTCTTCTCTATTTAAAACGACCAACACAAAAAAATATAAGTAATGTGCACAGCAACTACGAGGTTTAAATCAGATAAACAACTCATTCACGTAACAAATGTTTATTACAAAAATAACAAATATGTATGATATGTTTGTACAAATGTGGTTTGTCTGTTAGTGTTTGTTTAATACAAATAACCTGCTGCAAACTGGTTGTAGCAAAGGTACTGTAAAACATTTTATTCTTAAAAATAATAGAAATGACTTCAGATATCAAGTGTTTTAACAAAGCTAATGATTGAATAGCTACTTTTAAACATTAATAAACATCAAAATCTATTTAAAAAAAGATAAAACACTGTTTGGTAAGAGAATGACATGACAACAGCTGTGATGATTTGGTTTCGATGAACGGAACTTCGAAAAAATACCATAGCAAGTTTTTGAAGATTCGTACATCGTCATTATTAACATTCTCAATTAAATAATTCGCCAAAGTGAACTTTATAAATAGAGTACATCGATATTTTAAACTTCGCAGTTCAGAATGACAGTCTCATTTTTTCGCTTATTCTAACAACATGAATTCTACCGGTATAATAAAGCCCCTTTAGGAATATACGTACAATAAATTATTGGTTAAATTTATGCAATGAGTGGGTTATCCATTGGAATTGAAAGTGAAAATGTAGCTAAGATAAGCTAAATACGTTTGTAATTACATTTCTATTTCCAAAAAATAAATAACATATTTATTTAAATTAATGGTAGTTTTCTTGATCACAATAATATTATGGCTATGAATAACATCACCTACCTTTTAAATTTATCACAGTCATAATCTTAAATAAATACTATTTTATATCTACTTATCTAAATAAATAATTCTTAAGTATAAACCATAACATCAAAATGCATTAAAAGATAATAAATGGCCAAGGAATGTAACAAACAATCAATTACAATATGTGCTGTACAGACGCCAGCACATGAAGCTACTACTGTCAAATTTATTTAATAGATTTTCAACTTAGTCTCTAAAGCATTAGGTTCAAGGTTGATTGGCAGAATTTGTCAGTTTCGGGTAGCTTGATGTACTGGCGTCTGTACCCAGCACGGATTATAAGAAAAGAAGAAACCCAAAATACCGGATGACATTTTTTACCGTCTCGACCTTCATATGGTGTGTTGTGTAACTAGAATAGAAGGCAGGAAGGCCTTCAGATTCATCGTAGGTGACTAAAGGAGCGCGGGACACGGGCGGAAAGGGATGCGTGTGCGGCTCGTGCGTCTGCGAAAGATCAATGAGGCTGCCTATTGGCCGGCTTCAAAGGGTAGGACCGTGCTACGAAATCATTGATACATGCCGCGCATTGAGTAGGGTGCGTGTTTCGATAGGTTTTTAATTGTTTTTTTGTTTTTTTTTGTCCAAATTTCTGTTTTTGTTGTTCCACTATGAAAATGTTACTTTAAATGTGTAATATTTATTGCTAGATCAATTTTATTACATGTTATTCAAAAATAAAAATACCAAAAATTTCTATGCCAAAGGCTTCTACTCCGTTCACCTATGACCCCCATTTTTTTTCAAGACGTTAAAAAATGTCACCCGGTATAAAAAAACAAGGAAAAGCATTGCTTCGAATTTAATGGTCAAGGTGACAATAAATTCTATTCCTGTTTTAAAGGCGAGCTTTAATATTTGCATTTCTTCAACATTTTAAAAGATACATGTTATTTAAACCAATTAATATTATATTTAATCACAAATTAAGAATGTGGTTCGTCCACAGTATCAAAAGATTCGATTAAATGACTAGAAACAATTAAATAAAAACTAGTTTTAATAAATAATACAGCTTAAATTAATCTACTAATTGTGTTGAGGTAACGAGTGTTCATGATTTCAGTCTACGATCTTTGAGATTTCGAACAGAAAATAGAATGATATTTGATTACGAACTTAATTTTCGTTAACATAATCATCGCCATCTTTTAATTCTTCATACCTGGAAAGAATAAAATATTTGAATTAATAAAACCACTCAGGTATTTACCATTTTGATCAGTAAGTTTTTCAAAAAATCTTTAACGTGAATCTGTTAAAAAAAATATTATGTTACATAATATAACATTACGCCTTGTTCCTCTGAAGGGATGGGTAGAGGTGTGGGATATGACAACTAGCTTCATTTTTCTGGATGACAGATCCTTTGACAATTCAAAACAGTGTGATAAATGTTTTCTTTTTTTTTAATGCTTGGTATTTGAGTGTCCTTGTTAGTACAAACACATATCGGAAATTATTAAGTAAAAAAAATGAGGAGGTATATTAACTTTGGCATTGCCGAAGGTCTTTGACCAGCAGGAAAATGAAGAATGATGAAGGAAAAATATTTAAATATAACTCACTCTTCATGTGTGACGCACTTATTCCAAAACCAGACTCTCCCTTGAGGACAGTTGTGATGTCCATCAATAACCTGCCTCTTGGTTCTTTTCACTATGTTTTCATCGAAAACATGATCGAGAATTACACTGTGTACAATCTTCACTTTATCACTATCTTCACTTTGTCTTAGAATTGCATCAGGATCAGAAACAAAAGTCTTTTCAGTTACTGTTGGCTCAACACTTCCTATACTGTCTGATAATTGCACTGATTTCACATCTTGCGAAACGGGAAACGATATTGTTGAACGAAGAAGCAGAGTTACGAATAAGACGAACAAAATTGTAGCCGCCATTGTAAGAGGCGAGGACGTCTGCTCAGGTGTGTTGGCTAGCAGCGTATGCGATTGATCAAGTGCGCTCGCCACTATATAACGGGAAAATGAAACTGTAACGTCACAAAATGAATGAATCATAAGAGGACATTATTTTGTTAACATATAAGGGCAATTTACAAAGGCTAATTTTACAATAAATAATTAGAATTGAACCTACCCACAATTAGGGCCCGAGAAACATAAACCAGAGAACTGCTTTCTTAAACAAACCTTAGATCCACCCGCCTGACGTCAATATCAAGTATTTTTGATTGAAGCATGCTATAACCCGACGTGTCGCTTGCCAGTTCATGGATGCATCCATGAACTGGCAAGCGACACGTCGGGTTTTATGGTGACGCTGTCGACGGTGTCAATGTTCCTCTTGACGTCGGCACTGTTGAACGTCATCAGAATGCGCTAAGTGACGGTGATGGCACCATGCATTTTCACAACGTTGCGTTGGTTGACAGTGATGGCACAGCGGTAACTTCTTTTAAGGGCGCGGCGTTCTTCGATGGCGCGGCGTCTTGTGATGGCGTGGTATCATTTGATGACTTGGCGTCGGTGTCGATCGCAGCGTCGTCAAAGGGCGTGGAGTCTTCCGAGAGCACGGCGTCACTCTTTTGTATTTTGGCCAGGCCACAATCTCGTGTCCGTAAGCTTCTTTTAATTCATTATACCTGGATAAAATAACAATACAATTAAATACAATTTCGATATTTTTTAATTTTAGTAACATAATTTTTCTCTATCTATTAAAAAGTAAATGTACATATATAGGTATAAGGTGTTTGTGTGGCTCAAATTAAAATAGTATCGGTGTGATTGAAGGATTATTGGAGGTAAATAAGGTCAGGTATTTATCCATACTGCAATTCGATGGAGGAAAATTGGTACTTAAAAATAAAACTCACTTCTCGCACATGTCCAAAGGCAATCTTATTCCTTGAGCACAGTTATTATTTCCTTTAATTGCTCGTCTTTTGATTCTTTTTACACCTTCATCAAAAGTGCACCGTCTAATCTTTTCACCTGTTCAATATCTTTGGCCTGACTTAGAATTGTGCCAGGATGAAACACAACAGTTCTATTAGTTAGATCAACATTTGCCGCATTTTCTGGTGAATTCACTGATTTTATATATTGCGAAACAGGTAACGATAATACTGTACGCAGAAGCAGAAACACTAACAACCCAAGCAAATTTATAATCGCCATTGTTGGAGACAATGACGTCTGCGCAAGTCTAGTGACTAGCTTCGAATGAGAAAGTTGAAGGTGCGTAAGAGGATGATAAAATTATGATCACACTGAGGATATAGTCAAGTTTTGTTCCAAGCACTGACTTGATTTAGGCTGCTTATAGGCATCGTAGTTGATGTAGCAACTAACATACTATGCCGAAAAATTCCAAAATTCTTTTGATTATATCTGCTTGTTAGTTAACTAAACTACTACTAATCCGACGCCGAGAGCGTTGGAGGTTAGTAATAGTTTAGTTGATTGATTAGGATCAACCACTAACTTCTCCTGATAGCAAATTAGTTGCAGTGTCATTAGCGTATTAGTAGATAGTGTTAGACAACGGACGACTGCATTTTCTATTATTTAAAAAAATTATTAATTACTAATTATTTTTTATAATAAATAATATCTTAGGACTACCAACACAACGTCATCTGATCCCGAATTAGGCGGAGCCTATACTATGGCAACCAGACAACTGATAAACATACTTATATATTTCTAAACACGTACATATTATAGATAAATTTCCCCAAGACACAGAACAAATGATTGTGCTCATCACACAAAAAAATGTCCTGGGTGGGAATCGAACCCACGACCTCAGTCTTAGCAGTCAGGGTCACTAACCACTAGACTAACAGGCCTGTCAATAAAGAAACTGGAGGTGGAATTTTGAAGGTCCGTCTTTTGCCGAGCATCAAACAGATGTAAGCAACTTGTATTCTCTAACGACATATATAAAGTTTGACATATATAAATTGATAGTCGTTAGTGTAATTTAGAGGGTTTTAGTTTTATATTACAAGATAGTTTAGTTGAGTCTAAACGTAAGTAAAAAGGTACAAAGCTAGATAGATACAGAAAGATAGGTTTAGGAATATTTTTCACGCGTATCTGTGGTGTATGTAGGTTTCTTTATGAAGCAAGAATGTTTGAATTGTTTTTTTTTTTTTTTTTGGGAAGTATCCTCTTACGGCTTGAAAGATATTAATAAGTCGTGAAAAAGTGGCACCAAATGTGATATTGAACTAAAATAACTAGCACTAAAGACATCATCAGACTGTTCGAAATGTGATCTTGTTTTGAACTTTTATTGGTTAGAGAGTGTTGCGTCTGTTTTAGACGAGGCGTTGTTAGAGAGTGCGGCGGCAATTCTGGACGAGGCGTCCGTTCTGAACGAGACGTTTTTAGAGAGTGTGAGGTCTGTTCTAGACGAGGTGTCGGTTGTGGACGAGGTGTCGTTGAAGAGTGCAATGTCAGTTCCGGACGAGGCGTAGTTAGAGAGTGTGGGGTTAGTTCCGGACGAGGCGTCGGTTCTGGACGAGGTGTCGTTAGAGAGAGCGGCGTCAGTTCCAGACGAAGCGTCGGTTCTGGATGAAGTGTCGTTAAAGAGTGCGGCATCAGTTCAAGACGAGGCGTCGTTACAGGGTGTGGCGTCAGATCTGGACGCGACGTCGTTTCCGGCCGCGGCGTCGAAAGAGATTGCGGTGTTGGTCCCGGATACGGTTTGATTCGAGAACGTGACGTCGTGTTATCGTCTTCTGGTAAGGTCGTAATCTCGTCAACGTTATTTTCCATTAATTTAGTGTACCTGGAAAGAATCAGCTAAATTAATAAAAGGAAAGGAATACACTTTTATAAAATCATGGGCCTGGATGTAAAAGATGAAATTGGAGTCAATTGATAGCTGCGTCGATCGCTGCTTTATTTTCATTTATAGTATAATCAAACCGTACCTGATATTATTGTGGAGTTTGGCAATTTGAGAGCTGAGTTAAAAGAGATTTAGTTAATTTGAGATTACGTAACAATCTATTCTTAACCAGTGATTTGTGAAGTGTGATTGTGATTTATGTAGAGAGGATGTTAATTATGTTTGTAGAGTGGGAGGAAGTAAGGATACAAAGATTTAAAAAATCATGGGTAGGGAGATGATGTTGAATAAATTTCGTTTTATGAATATGTTTTTATTAATCTTCAATTATACTAAGAATGTTATCATGGAATTATGTATAATCTATTATCCTGTTATCTACTTAGCCCAACTTACAGTCAAAATAGGCTGCTAGTAAGGTCAAGGCCAAGGAGGTCTTTGTATACTTCTATTTTTAATCTATTATTGCCCCTTGTGCACGTGTATATATTTATTCAAGTGGGCTTGCTTCGATAAAAGTTGATGACGATACAAACAGCAGCTCTGCCTGCAGCCATCAAACAAGTACATGTGACTGGCTATTTCTATCTACAACAATCAATACATAATCATTTAAGTATTTGAAAATATATTTGACTTTACAGTAAAAGCACTCATAAAACATATAAACTGACATTTATAAACTTATTCAACTTACAACTTGAAGCATAATTCACCACTGACTAACATTATGAATTCTTCAAACACGTGTTGAGCCGGGTTGAAAGACAGGTAGTTAGAAAGAAAGAAAGAAAATACGTTTATTTGCGGTAAATATGACGCAAAGACAAACTAAACACAACACAAATATAAAAAAAAAAACAAAATAGCTGGGGAAAATATGCGTCAGATCCACGCAAAACGGCCATCGCTCAGCATAATACTGCGACTCAGTGCGAGACAGAGCCCCAGTGCTGATTTTCAGCGAAAGCTATACTATGCTATCTTAGGAAATTGTTAAGTGTTATTGATTATGGAACAGGTGTGTATGATAGTGTGGGATGGTGTAGATCACTGACTCGGTGAATTAAAACTAGGAGATCGAACACGGCTCGGTAACAAAATGGTAAGTAAAATTACAAAATAGAATTAGGCACAAATGCATTAAATAAGTACTTAATTGTAAATACGTCATGTGATACAAAATAAATGAATTAAAACACAAATTATACTGGATGATTAATTAAATAAATTAGGATTAATTTAATATATGTTATATAGATTGTATAGATTGTATATGTTATATAGTTCTATGTCCAAATGAACATACGCATCGAAAACAATCACAACGGTGACCAAGATGTTTCGGTTTCTAACCACCTCCCAACCCTGCTGTTTTGCTGAAATAAGGAAAATTTGAAATGTCAGATTTTATGATTCCTAACAAAAAAGCAATTACTCTGTTCAATGTTTATTAAAGTCAAGTGCCTTTTAAATCTTTATCTGGAGATTATTATTTTGTTAGTGTAAAGGTGAAAGAAAACATCGTGCAGAGTGAAAGTCACACAGCGTGGTAGATGATAGTAAGCTAATAAATAGGAGGCGAGCAAATACTTATAGATTGTGATGCCCGGCATTGATTTATCTATTTACTTAAATGTTCACCCACAGTACATACATTTGATGAATCAATGCTATTATTTCGTCATCTAAAACCAGGCGAAGTGATTGGGATTATTTATGGTGTTGCAATATGTCGAGTATTCGCTATGTGACAATTTTATCTAAATTTTTTTCTTCCTTGGTGTCAACATCCTATCGGCATGCCGATCGTAGAACCCAAAATATCAAGTTCAACGTATACTCGAGGTTCTCCATGTCCGGTATTTTAGGAAGTATCATAATACTAAATAGGTTGTCTTTTCACATTTTGCAGTTAGGCCCAGGAATCCCTGTCTCTTTCGTTGTTAAGATTTTTAGTCACACTATAATTTATATTCAACTGTTTCACTTTAATCAGTTACAAAAATAAAGTGATGTTTGTGGGACACAAATAAAAATTGTATCAAAGCAAAAAAAAAATGTAAAATGTATCCCCAAGACCAATAATAATAACCAAACCGAAATTAGATAGGCATTTTTATGTTGAGCAGTAACTACTATGGCGGCTCATTACATTACAAATCACTGTCTGAAATAAGATATGGAAATGTTTCAATGGATCTACCTAAATCGTAGATAACGATATACTTGAGTATTTAATATTTCTTGTGGTCTTAGTCGTATAGACAGTAAATATTCACATACATTATTATATATATTTCGAACACCGTATCTCAATCATTAAACATATCCCCGCATAAACTTCTACGTATCACACTCACACCTAATTATAGATTCTCTCTCACACTCACTAATTCACCTAACATAACATACAAAGAGAGGATCAAACCACTAAAACAAAGTACTATATAAGAGTACAAAATATTCAATGGATTTGTAAAATGCAAGCATTTAAGAAACCTAATCTAATCTAACTCGAGGATATTGGCGCTGTAAGCCGAAATACAGTTTCCTCTTAGTTCGGTTCCAGATGCTTAAACTTTTTGTGTACATATTACTATTCAAAGCATCTATGTAAGCTATAAGTACTTTCTGTGAAAGAAAAATAGATAAAGCTGCTGCTTGAAAAACCTTGGAAAGTACCAAAATCAAAATCAAAAGTCATTTATTCAAACTAGGCTGAGAGTCTGCACACACCAAAACGCCCGCCCTTCGACACTTCCAAACCAGTTTGAATATTCCCAAAAATAGGCTCTCTGATGATAACAGTACGGTTCGATCGAACTGCACTGATAAAATACTTATCTCATGACATATGTATGTGTGTGTGACATTTGACTTTTGTGTCATTAGTGTTTGGACCAGCTACTATCATTTTTTGCCGATTTATCTGTAAATCTCTTATTTTTACTTTATTCTAAAACGAAATTCAATTTTATTTTTTAGAACTATAATTTATATTTATCGTTTTATATTCTTTGTTCATTTCTTTATCTTTATTAAAAAATATTCTTATTCTTTTAATGAAATAAATTACATAATAATTTTTTGAATGAAAAATATCTATTTACTATCTTATAAGTTTTTAAATTGTAATTTTTTTTTAAATAAAAGCTTGCATATTTTAAATAATTGAGTAGCTAAAATCGAAAATTACACAGGCCTACAATTTTTTTACACAGAGACTAGACCTATCGTACCCGAAGGATTTTGATGCGCTAAATCCGAATCCGTGTTTAGAATGGCTCCTATACGTCTGGTTTTTGAGATATCCTAACCTAAAAGTGCAAAAAACGCGTTTTTTTTGCAGTTTTTGAGGTTACGTGACAGAAGGAAATAAATTATTATCAAAAAACGTTGTATGGCAATTAAAAGTACCACCCTTCCCCTTTTAAACCTATTTGAATTTTTTCAAATGTCTTTTTTTTCACCAAAATATCGCTATTTGAAATTTTAAACTTTAGCGTATAACCCAACCACAAAAAAAAAAATCGAAAAATTTCTGCCCGAGACCAAACCATGTTGATCTTATGTTTTTGGGGTCGCTGATTCCGAATCCGAGGTCCAATTCACCCTAATAGGTCAGAATTTTTCGTAAGGAGGGTTAGCCTACTAATGGTTTGGTAGGGGTAGTTTTTTGAGATTACGAAAAATTCTGACCATATAGGGTAAATTAGACCTCGGATTCGGAATTAGCGACCCCAAAAACACGAGATCAACATGGTCTGGTTTCGGGCAGAATTTTTTAGATTTTTTTTTTTGTGGTTGGGTTATACGCTAAAGTTTAAAATTTCAAATAGCGATATTTTGGTGAAAAAAAAAAGATATTTGATAAAATCTAAATAAGTTTAAAAGGGACATGGTAGTACTTTCAATTGACATACAACGTTTTTTGATAATCATTTTTTTTTCCTTCTGTCACGTAACCTCAAAAACTGCAAAAAAACGCGTTTATTGCTCTTTTAGGTTAAGATATCTCGAAAACCAGACGTATAGGAGCAATTCTGAGCACGGATTCGGATTCAACGCATCAAAATCCTTCAGGTATGTTAGATCTGGTCTCTGTGGCTGGACTTTTGTTAAATTTTGTCGGCCTGTGTTATTTATGCTGTTGTAATGAGTCTTTGTCCAGCAGTGGAACGGCAATGGATGGAGAAAACACAGAAAACTTAAAATGTAAACTTACTTTTCAAGCGTGACGCACATACCCATAATCCATCTCATTCCTTGAGCACAGCTGTTATATCCTTTAACTGTTTCTTTCTTAGTTCTATTGACAACTTTATTTCCTTTAATTGATTTTTTCTTAGTTCTTTTGACAACTTTATCAAAAGTAACACTGTTTAAACTTTTCACTTTTTCAATATTTTTAGCACTACCTAGAAGAATATCAAGACGTAACACAATAGTTCTATCAGTTAGATCAACATATGTCATATTGTCTGGTGATTGCACTGATTTGATATCTTGCAAAACAGGAACCGATAACACTGCCCTAAGAATCGATAAAAACAAGACGGACAAAATTGTAGACGCCATGGTAAGAAGCGATAACGTCTGCGTAGGTTTGTATACTAGCTGCGAATGAACAGTTCACGATGTGAAACAGCGCGCACTCGCTTGCTGATGAAATTGCTAAGTTTTGTCCGAAACTAAATTTGATTTATGCGCCTTGGGCCCTACACCTGCCAAAACATTGTGCAATACTTTTATTGTGTAATCAAATTGAATCATCCCTTGCCTTGATCATTTATATTGACATAGTAACATTGATGGGCCTTATGCTTTAATTTGAAAGCATGAAGACGTCTCCATTGACTTATCTAGTGTTCCATGAGCATGTCAGATGCAGAATTGGCTACTGGTTACAAACTTTGTGTTGCTACTTGTCGTATAACGAAAACATTGATCGTCGAAATATTGGTATTAAGTGAAATAAATTTAAAAACACCTGCTTGGTCAAACAGATGTTTTAAAACCGTTTCTGTTGTAAACTCAGTCTTTACTCTGAGTTAACAATAAAAATGACTTTAAAAACAATTAATATTGGATTTCCCAAAGCTTCAACATCTGTTAGACTCGAAAAATACAAACATGAAGAAATCGCCCAGTCAAACATTAGAATCGATAAAAACAAAACGAACAAAATTGTAGACACCATGATAAGAAGCAATAACGTTTGCGCAGGGCTGTATACTAGCTGCGAATGAACAGTTCAGGGAGCGAAAC
The DNA here is from genome assembly GCA_947507805.1 of Aporophyla nigra. NCBI lineage: Eukaryota > Metazoa > Arthropoda > Insecta > Lepidoptera > Noctuidae > Aporophyla > Aporophyla nigra. Next base: position 4,693,402 of record OX382305.1, on the reverse strand, counting down.
AGCGCTCTTTCGCGCGCTTGTGTAAATGCTGAGTTTTGTCCGAAACTAAATTTGATTTATGCATATTGAGCCCTACACCTGCCCAAACATTGTGCAATACTTTTATTGTGTGATCATATTGAATCGTCTCTTGCCTAGAAATGATCAGTTATATTTATTTATATAGGCTTTATTGTACACCAGAAAATACATAAAAACATTTTACACAAAAAACATACAGTGGGCGGCTTAATTGCTTTTGGCGACCTCTTCCAGGCAACCTTGAAATGGACAGTGATTGCGTGGAGATAAAAATGGGGTTGTCACTGGTGTAAAATATAGATACAATTTAGTATAATAAATATATGGATATAATCATATAGTTATATTGGCGTAATAACATTGACGGCTCTTTTGTTTTTAACTTTAAAGCATGACGACGACGTCTCCATTGACTTGTCTGTGAGAGTATCAGACGCAGCATTGGCTGCTGGTTACATAAATAATGAAAGGTTAATTATTCGGAAGCTGCAGGTTTTGTGTTGCTACTTGTGGTTTAACGAAAACATTTATTGTTGAAAAAGTGATACTATCTAATATCACTTTTTCAACAATCAATGTAAAATAAATTAAAAAGTACCAGTTATAAGATTCTGAGTTAATTGCAGAAAAATAATTTAAAAAATTATAGTTTAAAAAACTAAAAAACACGCTTCCATTGAAAACCAAACTAAAAAGTACAAAATAATAGAAAAAAAGCGTGGGGTGCTTTTTAAGGTATTTTTTTATTGATATCAGGCACCCCACGCTTTTTTTTTCTATTATTTTGTACTTTTTAGTTTGGTTTTCAATGGAAGCGTGTTTTTTAGTTTTTTTAAACTATAATTTTATTTTCTATTTTTAGGGTATTTCGAATTTTGAGACGTATGTCAGCATAGTTTGTGATAGTTTTTTTGCTGTCCTGGTAACCCTGGCAAGGATAATGGCACAAATTTATGAAATTATTGCATTGTCATCGGTCCTTGACAGGTGTGCAAAGTTTGAATGAAATCTGGTCGTTTAAAGTGGGTCAAAATCGCGCTATAAGAAGTCGGTTACAAACAAACATACAAACATACTAATATACAAACATACAAACATACAAGTGAAGCTAATATAAAGCGTGTAAAAAGAAAGTTTTGTTTAGATAAATTTCAAGATTTATTATATTAAAAATATGAAGGCATCGCCCTTTCAACAGTTATCAAAACGTAACGGTATTTGGCGACTGGAAATTGTCTAGAAGATTTCATATTTTTAAGTGCTATGTCCCTACAATCAACTGGCTTTCCTTAATATTATGGAATCCTGCGATGCCCGTGTAATCTTTATCAAAGCTCAAAATAAGAAAAAAATATTACGCAATACTGTTCAAAATGCAATGAAATGTATATATCTATATTGCATAAATTTTTGTTCAATCATTGCACAATATTCAATGTCAACCTCGAAGGGACAAAAACATTACGCAATTCGCAATATTGTGCAATACAATTGATCGTTTGAGGTCTGCATTATAGACATGACAATTTCTTAGCCAACCAGCAGTTGATGCTGAAAAGTTGCTTACTGTCTATTTGAACTGTTACTAATCTCCAACGCTCTAGGGTGATTGGGACGAACTGCCCATTTCCTCTGACAATTGCCCTTATTTTTACACGCTTTATATTAGTTTCACTTGTATGTTTGTTTGTAACCGACTCCTTATAGCGCGATTTTGACCCACTTTAAACGACCAGATTTCATTCAAACTTTGCACACCTGTCAAGGACGGATGACAATACAATAATTTCATAAATTTGTGCCATTATCCTTGACAGGGTTACCAGGACAGCAAAAAAACTGTCTTCGAAACTACGCTGACATACGTCACAAACTAATTTGTGCCATTATCCTTGCCAGGGTTACCAGGACAGCAAAAAAAACTGTCTTTGAAAACTACACTGACATATGTCACAAACTACGCTGACATACGTCTCAAAATTCGAAACACCCTAAAAATAGAAAATAAATAATAGTTAAAAAAAACTAAAAAAACACGCTTCCATTGAAAACCAAACTAAAAAGTACAAAATAATGGAAAAAAAGCGTGGGGTGTCTGATATCAATAAAAAAATACCTTAAAAAGCACCCCACGCTTTTTTTCCATTATTTTGTACTTTTTAGTTTGGTTTTCAATGGAAGCGTGTTTTTTAGTTTTTTTTAACTATTATTTTTCTTAGTAATGTTTGCAAAACTTCAAACACGAATCGGTCGCTGTCAGAATACACAAGAGTTCTGAATATTTCGTTGCTTCTTCGTTTGGCGAGGTCTAATCGATTGTAACCAACCAGCGATTGCCTCAAAAGGTTGTAAGGGACCTAAATCCAGGTATGAGCTGACTCCACTTTATACCTTCGTAGCCTTATCTAATAATATCTCGTAATTAAGTTTGCCGATACAATTTTTGCCCAAGACCTACATGAATTGTTCCGAATTTAGGTGGATACTTACTTTCTTTTACACATCATTTTTGTGAATTCCATGATACACGTTCCCACTGCAAGGACAAGGCCTTTTTTATCGTGGAGAAATGCTCATGCATACTGCGCTACTAAGGGGAAATAGCGCAGTTATGTGGGACTCCAACCCACTAAAACTCCACGGTGTCCTCCTACATCGCTTATGGCGGGAACACGGGAACGAAAAAACTCTTCCGCAAACCCGCCGCGGCTATCCGTCGCCGGACCCACCTCTGGGGGATACCCTCATTCACGGCGCGCATGAACACATAACACGCCGTGACCACCCCGAGAACCAATTAGCATATAGGCGCCAGACGACCCCTTGAATGACACCCTTGGTCCCCCTGCGACGGGTCAGGACTGTGGCCCCGCCGCCTACCAGTTTTCGGCCGCAGGGGATAGGGAGAGTGGCCAACGCTATACCAACACTCCTCCTCCCCTGCGGCCCCACCGCGTTCGCCATCGGACGGTGGCGACCCCGTTTAGGCCGCGGTAGGTAGGGAGAGCGGCGCAGCAAGGCCAAGGCCTAGGCCAAACCACGTGGCGCCAGTACGGGTTGGTGTATGTCCCATGTCTTCGAATGTTTTGCTCTAAAGTTTTGCCGGTTTCCTCACGATGTTTTCCTTCACCTTTTAGAGAGTAGTGGTGATGAAATTATTTACACAAAGTAAAGCGCCTGGGTTCGAACACATGACCTCCAACTATTTTGTTTATTTGTACTTAATTGCGAGTGGCAAGTGAATTACTCTACTACGAGAAGAAATTCGACGCGTATACTTTTTTTTTTTTTGTTTGTTTTTTTTTTATGTATGACCACGCATAACTTTTTACATAATAGACCCATTGTGATCATTCTTTTTTATTGGAAAGGGTATACTCCGAGGGTGGTCCCATATAAATTTAGAAAATAAAATCGAACCCTAAGGGTTGGAAAACAGGGGATGATTGATTGTTCACTCATTGATTGTAATGTATAACCACGCATAACCTTGTACAGAGTAGTCCGATTTTGATAATTCTTTTTTCATTGGATAGGGTATACCTTACCAAGTATTATTAGTACATTAAAGCTACAAAAAAAATTACAAAATAAAAACTTGTAACAAAAAATTAAACCGCCGTAAAAAATAGAAAAGCAAAAAATAATAAACCTTAAAATTTTGAGTCGGCGCTGAAAAATCAATGAAAAAAGATCACGCAAAGCGCCGACTCATAATTTTAAGGTTTATTATTTTTTGCTTTTCTGTTTTTTACGGCGGTTTAATTTTAAATGTCTAATTCGGTGTCATTTTAGGTAGGGTGATGTTTTTTTTTTTTTTCATACAATATGGAGCAAACAACAAGACCATGAATGAATACACGTCAATACTAACTCATAAACGTATTTTGGAACCATTAAATAAATCCTAGCATCGAAATTAAACACAATGATTTTTTCAAACAAAGTGAATAGTGTATAGTAATAGGCCAACTATGGGTTTTGTGAAACTAAAAACTGACTGACTATTGAATATATTTGATAAAATTTTCATATGAAGTAAACGTACGGCATTAGACATACGTAGTTTAAGTGAATGTCGTCTTGTCGTCTACACCTTATACAGGGTTATTTGTAAAACACCGGCAACCTCTCAGGACTATATTACTAACATCATTATCAACAACTTTTGTTCTATGACTTTTAAAAATTCATCATATTTTAGTTCATCAGATTTTCATACAAAAATAAAAATATTTAAATTGAACGCTCTAAATGTAACTAAGTCTACGAAAAGCAAAAGAAAGCGATAGTACATTAGCGAAGGGAGCGGGGTTAGGGCGGCGGGGACGCTTGAACTTGATCTATTTACGGGCGGTCGATTTTTGTATGAAAATCTGATGAACTAAAATATGATGAATTTTTAAAAGTCACAGAACAAAAGTTGTTGATTATGATGTTAGTAATATAGTCTTGAGAGGTTACCGGTGTTTTACAAATAACCCTGTATATGCAGAGCACTGTACCACTTCTGAGCAATGGCCTCTCCATTCTCTCAATTTTTCACTGGGGTAGCCTAAAAAATGTTTTTTAAAGATTTTGTTGTATCACTTTGTTGGCGTTATTAATATATACCCATGCCCAGTTTCAAATTTCTAGTACTAAAAGTTTTTGAGCTAAGCTGCAAATAGACAGGCAGACAAACGCACAGATTTGCCGAATGTATGAGGGTTTCGTAGGTACTCACTTCAGGACCTGAAAATGCTAAAGAGAAAGCGTAGAGTTTTGGCCAGTTCTACTCCGTGTAAAACGACTAGCAGAAAGAATTATAAGTACCTAATTTGCTTAGTTACAATTTTAGTTACAATTTTGTGTATGTAAGCGGGCACGCCCTTTATACCCGGAGGTCTTATTTAGGTTTTAAGTTCTATTTACGATTTTATTATTTCAGCTTGAGTTTAGTTTTTTAATGTTTTGTTCGTATAATGGCGTGTGCTAGCTGACATATGACGCATAATTTGATGTATGTTTTGTTTTGTTTTATAATATTAATTACTTACATAATACTGTATAGAATCAAGTTCTTCTAACATAACAGACAGCTGTGCTGCTGGGGAGTTTGTTCCGCCACTTCTTCTTCCCAGCTAAAGCACTAGGAAGTGTCGAAGGGTGGGCGTTTTGGGGGGACTGTCTCATGTAACTTTGACGTTCAAAAAGTGCTGACTCTCCGCCTAGTTTGAATAAATGACTTTTGATTTTAAGTTGAAATCAAAATAAAACAACTCATTCATCATAATAATGTTTATTTCAATATGTAAAAAAAAGAAACAAATATAATGTTTGCACAAATATGGTATGTTTCTTTGTATTTTTTTTTAAACAAATGAACCTACTACTTGTTGTAACTTTGACACTGTAAAACATTTTTATATTATAGATGCCGTATACGAAATTTTGTAGATTACGCTGATTTACTTGATTTTACAGATGTACTTTTACAATTAAAAGCGTAACTTCGCAACGAATTTCAATGTCTAAAAAGTATTTTTTTCCTAATTGGGAAAACTGAACGTCCTTTTTTTCTATGGGATTTTTAGATTTGGACAGGACAACGTCAGTCGGGGAGTTAGATACAATAACAAACTTCATCGCTTTCTATATACAAATTATGTTTATTCCAACAACAACACGAATAAAATTTCAGTCAGTAAAGTCCATTTAGGAATAAAGATACAATAAATTATTAATTAAATTAATGCAATTTGTAGGCTAGACATTCGATTTCAAAGTCAAAGTATGGCAAAGATACTAAATATGTCTGTGTTATTAACATTTCTTTTTCCAGAAGAAGAATATAGTATACTTTAATCGTAGTTTCCTTGATCACAATAACATATGGCTATCGTTATAAATCAAAAATCACCTACTTTTTACATTTATTTACTAAGTATTATCACAGTCAATATTCTTAAATAAATACGATATTATATCTACTTATCTAAATACATAATTCTTAGGTATATGCCACAACATCAAACCGCAATTACAACATATTAAAAGATAATAAATAGCCAAGGAAAGTAACAAACAAACAATTATAAATTGTTATATACTCAACACTCATATGAAACCAAAAATAAAACACGAGGAAAACATTGCTTCATGGTCAAGATGTCAATGAATTCTAATTCCATTTTAAATCGACCTTTAATATTAGCATCTCTTTAAATATTTAAAAAGATACATGCTAAAAACCCGTTATAATATAAATAGGAATGTAAATTATAAATTAAGATTATGGTTAGTCCACAATAACAAAAGATTAGTTTAAATGACTAGAAACATTTACATAAAAACGAGTTTCAATAAATAATAAACCTTAATTTTATCTACATAATTGCGTCAGAGGTCACAATAATTGACTTGAGGTGAACAAGTGCTCATGATTTCAGTCTTCGATCTATCTTTGAGATTTAAACAGGTAACAACGATAATAAAATGATTAATTTAATTCTCGTCAACATAATCATCGCCTTCATTCAATTCTTCATACCTGGAAAGAACAAAAATACTAAAATTAATAAAATCATTCAGGTATTTACAATATCCGTTAATACGTTTTTAAATAAATTGTTGACGTGAATGTGTTTAAAATATAGTGTTAAATAACAAAACAACACGCTGTTTTTCTCCATAGGGTAGTGTCGATTCAAAAGTGCCTGTTTTTGATTTATTTGAAACGAATGCTTTGAGTTTAAGTGTACCGCACTCACATTTTGAGTAAATACAAATAAGTGAGTAGATATTATCTCTGGTATTGTATATAAAAAAATGCATAATACAAAATGGTCAGAAATAATATATAGAAAAAAATCTTACTCTGCAAGTGTGACGCACTTATCCCAAAACCACACCATCCCTCGAGCACAGCTGTGATATCCATCAATAACCTGCCTCTTGGTTCTTTTCACACTGTCTACATCGAAAACACGATCGAGAGTTACACTGTCTAAACTTTTCACTTGATCACTAACTTCACTCTGTCTTAGAATTGCATCACGATCTGAAGCAGAAGTCCTTTCAGTAACTGTTGGTTCAAGTCGTCCCAGACTGTCTGAAAATTGCACTGATCTTACATCTTGCGAAACAGGAATCGATGATGTGGCGCTAAGAAGCAAAGTTACGATCGACACGAATAAAATTGTAGTCGCCATTGTAAGAGGTGAGAACGTCTGCGCAGGTCTGTTGACTAGCAACTTATGTGATTGCTCAGGTGCGCTCGCTACTATATACCGGAAAAGCCGGTGTAGAGTCACAAAATTAATGAGTCATAACCACGTCATGGACGTCGTTTTGTTAAATTGTTGAAAATACGCTATACTCTACGTAACAGTGTAAGTTATGTTTATATAAGGACAATTTATAAAAGTTACATTATAAAATAATGATTAAAGCTATTCAGATTCAGGGCTCAAGAGACAGAAACCAGAAAACTGTCTTCTTTCGTTTCGAATTTTGAGACGTATGTCAGCGTAGTTTGTGACGTATGTCAGCGTAGTTTTCGAAGACAGTTTTTTTGCTGTCCTTGTAACCCTGGCAAGGATAATGGCACAAATTTATGAAATTATAGTATTGTCATCGGTCCTCGATAAGTCTACAAAGTTTGAATGAAATCTGGTTGTTTAAAGTGGGTCAAAATCGCGCTATAAGGAGTCGGTTACAAACAAACATACAAGTGAAGCTATAAAGCGTGTAAAAATTGGTACATAAAAGTAACACTTACTTCTCAAGCGTCACACACATGTCCAAAATCCACCTCATTCCTTGAGCACATTTGTTATTTCCTTTAATTGCTTCCCTTTTGGATCTTCTTACTCCTACATCAAAAGTTACATTGTCTAAACTTTTCACTTGTTCAATATCTTTGGCCTGACTAGGGATTGTATTAGGACGAATCAAAACATTTCTATCAGTTAGATCAATATTTGCCACATTATCTGGTGACTGCACTGATTTGATATCTTGCAAAAAAGGAAACGATAATGCTGCACTAAGGAGCGTTAAGAACAAGAAGAACAAAATTGTAGTCGCCATGGTAAAAGGCAAGACTGTGTCTGCACAGTTCTGTATACTAACTGCGAATGAGACAGTTCACAACGCGGTACGAAATAGCACTCACTCGCTCGCTGATGAAATTGTTGAGTTTGGTTTGAAACTTAAATTTGGATTAAGCGACTTGGGCGGGTTTTACAACGAACATAATATTGTGCAATACTTTTATTGTGTAATCATATTGAATCATCCCTTGCTTCAAATGTACAGTTATATTGACGTTATAACATTGACGGCTCTTATGACTCAATATTTAGAGGTGAGCTAAACTTGCCTAGTGTTCTGTGAGCATTTCAGACGTTTATTATTTGTAGGATACTGCTTACGTGTTGCTAGTTGTGGTATAACGAAAAGTAGTCGGTCATTTAATCTTCACTCCATTCACACACGTATTCTACTTTTATTATACGTAGCATTAATAATAAAAAAAAAAGAAAAAACAAAAATGTTGATGGTCAAAAGAGTTGTATGCGGTGAAATAAACTTGCGTACAACTTTCAAAGAACTCGTGGTTAACTGCAGAAAAACAGTTTAGAATTTCAAAATTTATTACACTTTGTAACAGGTGTTATGTATAGAGAGAAAAAAGAAGTAATCGCCCTTTTAACGACAATCAAAAATGTTACGGTATCTAGAAACTAAAAATATTCTCAAAAATTTAATTTTGCCTACAATATTTTTCTTTAAAATTATAAAAATCAGCATTTCCCGTGTTGGCTTTATAAAATCTAAAAACAAGACTAAAATGTATTGCGCAATACTGTTCAAATCGCAATAAAAATCTATATTGCATAAATTTTGTTCAATCATTGCGCAATCTTTAATATTAACCCTAAAGAGCCAAAAACATTACGCAATTCGTGGTATTATGCATTGCAAATGAATGTTTGGGACCTGCATTAAAACGTGACAGTATCTTAGCCAACAAACACTTGATGCCGAAAATTGCTTTTTATCCAACTGAATTACTATTAATCACGAAAGCTCTCAGTTGATTAGTCCAACTTCCCCTGATAGCCAATTAGTTGTAATGGCTATAGGTTTATTTTACAACCGATTACTGAAATTATTTTTATTTTTTGCTAGAACATAGATACAGTCACGCCTTTTTCCCATAGGGGGTAGGCAGAAACTACAGAACGCCACCTGCTACAATCCTTACATACACTTTTGCTTTCATTTATGTTCATACACCGTGTGGTGCCGGACGTAAAGAATAACACCACCCCATTTCTTCCTGTGGGTGTCGTAAAAGGCGACTAAGGGACTTACTAGAGAATGGGCAGCAGCGTTCTCTATTAGATGCATTTTACCACCTTACTGCGATCGCCAACCCACCTGCCAAGCGTGGCGATTATGGCAAAGCCCCCCAAATTGGGGGAGGCCTAAGTCCAGCAGTGGACGTCTTATGGCTGAAATGATGATGATGATGATGATGTTCATACATCTGGTCATATACGCACGCTGGTTACCAGTACTATGCTACTGACCTTTTTAAAGAACATCACCAAAAAGGTCACTATATGTTCTCCTAGGGCATCCCCCTCCGGCGTGTCCAGTTATATCTGCCTCTCGGGCGCCCCCAGGTACTAGCTAGGCTTGCCTCTACATGCAGGACTCTGTAGGGTGTCTACAAATTTTTTACTCTGCTTGTCGTAGGAACTAAATGCATACATTTTTTTTATGTTCGCAAAAATTAGAATACTAACAGCAATCCCACAACTGCGGTTACTGTCGAACGACACTAGACTTTGGTGCCTTAGTTGGTATAGGTACGTCTTTTGGCGAGTGCCTGTCGGTTGTAACCAACCCATTGTCTGGAAAGGTAGTAACCTATTTAATGACATTTATACACATTTTAATCATTGATAAAATCATCATTTCAGCTGAAAGACGTTCACTATTGGACATAGGCTTCCCCCAAGCACCGCCACTTTGACCAGTTCTGTGCTTCTCAAATCCAGCGTATTCTTGCGACCAAACCATTGGATCATCTTGTGTGAGGCCTTCCCACGCTACGTCTTCTAGTACGCCGTTGTCACTTCAGAATCTTCCGGTCTCATCGCCCATCTGTCCTGTGCGTAATGTGCCCTGCCCACTGCCACTTAAGCTTGGCAATTCTATGGGCTATGTCGGTTACCTTGGTTTTCGTACGAATCTTTTCATTTCTTTGATTCGATCGCGTAGGAAAATTCCAAGCACAGACCTCTCCATAGCCGTCAATCCGAGGTGGTATATTAATTAAAATATATTACGATTCGCGACTGTAACAAATATGGGTTTATATAATTATAGTCATTTATGTCATCAAAACAACCCCCTAACTTTACTAAATTTGATTGAATTACTTTTTTACGAAATAGTCAATATCGATTAGTTTATTAGTAACTAACTAATAAACTACTATATTTTTCATGAAATTGTCATAGAATCGAATTAGGAATGAATTGGCTTTTCATGAGCTCTCACCGTAACGCATTCTGTATTGGTTAACTCCAAAAAAATTTTTGCCTCCAAATACGTGTGTGAACTGAAGAACGTGGGTGTACTATAAAAACATTTCTACCTACCCGCTCAAGGAAACTAGGCATGATTTTATGTTTTGTATACCATCTTGTACCATGACCCAGATCGCTATGTGCCGTGTACCACCATCCGTACAAGTGTAGCTGCTAGTACGGATGGCGGATACTTGTAATTCATTGATGATCATATATATTCAATATACGTACGCACTGATTCCGTTTAAAATTACAAATTACTACCTGTTGCCCACGACTTTTCCCAGGTGGATATCGGAATTTATACCACAATTTATACAGGGATAAATTATCCAAAAAAAAAAACAATTTAGGCCAGAAAATCCTTGAAACGGGTCATGGTAGCCACTAATAGTAATTCAGAAAAAAAAATACAAATTAAGAGAAAAAGAAACAAGTACAACCAAATATATGTTTAAAAAAACGATGTTTTGGTTACTTTATATAAACATTCTTGTACACCACGACCACAAATTATTGAATTCCATATTTTTTTTGTCAACTGAGCTGATAGACAATAACTAGCTAATACCTACACGGCTTTTAAGTTATTGGTTTAGCGTAAATTTGAAAAAAAAACTGGTAAATAAGGCCATTGCGCTTGCCCTTGGACCCGTGGCCCTTTTCAGGGTAATCTATTAATTATTGGACAACCTGTAAATGCAAAAAAATACATAAGAAACAGTTATAAATTTACAGAAATAGATTTGCCCGATTTGCTTGCTCCTCATTCACATCCTCCATTCATTTATAGGAAAATATACAATTATTAGACTAGTTGTTTAAGACGATGTCTTTCATAAGATAAGATCATGTCTATGACTCATTCTCAATTGTTAACTGACGACAACATCAACAGGAAGCCTGGACCATGTAGGAAAGAAATAATATATCTAAAGTACCGTACCTAAATTGTACCACCGATTTGGCGACATTATTCTATTCCGGTGAGTAATATATTTTGACGCCTCGGCTCACCTAGACGCGGCATTGTCAATATAAGAGTCTAGGCAGGAATTCCTGATGGATAAACCAAAAATAAAATGGTCCTAAGAGGTTATTGGCAAATAGGTAATAGGTAGAATGGGCTGGTGTCCGCAACTCCACGTTTTTGCGCGTATTTTGCGTACGGGTGGGAAATCGGTTATTCAATCCACTCCAGCTCCTCTAGAAAGGGTAGCAACGCCTTGATGTTGCTGACTATCTCACGTAACCGAGGTACCTGGGTTACCGAAGTACTTGGCCCTATATGTGGCAATCGCCGGGCACTTTAGTACCACGTGCGCTGCTGTCTCGTCGTCCTCAATGCAGGCCCTGCACAGCGGACTATCTGTTACTTCTATGACAAAAGGATGTTTATTGAACGACCCATGGCCAGTTATGACTGCTGTAACCATACGCAGCTGTCGTTTGTCTAACCGGAGAACCTGTTCTAAGAGGTTGCGAACTACACAGACGTAAAAATATTGCAGAGGGATTTTTCCGCGCACTGCTCGATTGCAATAGGTTTTAAATCTCGGCCAGCACCAACAGTTGAAAATCGAGAGAGTTGGACTCTCAATGCTTAGTTCAACACCGAGAGTTGAAATTCCAGTGTACGAATGTGTAAAATTCTTCCGCGATATATCGATAATCCGAACGTGGTTTAACGAGGTGTTTAGTGTAGCCTCTTATCGTTTCATTTTATAATGATTGTTTTACAAACTTAATTTCTTCTTTTCTCATTTCGATTCACAAGTATTTTTAGTTATTATTTATTTTTAATAGTTAGTTAGTTATTTAATTCAATACTCAGTTTATATTGGGCCTCGTGGCTTATTAATAACACTCTAACACTGCACGACTCGTCAGAAGCTCGAAATTCTGACAACAAGTTTTACCATAGGGTATCTCATTATCCTGTTGTGGTTGTGGAGGCATTAAATAGCTAGTCACTCCATGTAAAATACTGGCATTCAGCTGCATCCAGTTAATAATAATATCTTTAATAATATCTTAGGACAACCAACACAACATTATCTGATCCCAAACTAGGCAGAGCCTGTACTATGGTAATCAGACAACTGATAAACCTACTTATATATTTCTAAATACATACATATTATAGATAAATTACACCCAGACACAGAACAAATGATAGTGCTCATCACAAAAAGATTTGTCCTGGGTGGGAGTCGAACCCACGACCTCAGTCAGAGTCACTAACTACTAGACTAACAGGCCAGTATAGGCCAGGTAATATAGATCTACAGGTGTATCTGTGTCTAGTTCATCCACGTTGCGCCAACTATGTTGATGTCCCATGTAAAAGGAGAGCCTGCTATTACCCATCACTTTTGCTTGAGTATAGTTTTCATTTTATTTGTTGGTATATTGGGTTAGCTAGCTGACATATGGCAAATTATTGAAGTTATTGTTTTGTGTCTCGTAATGGTTATTACTTTTTCTACCTACTATAGCATAGAATCAAGTTTATCTTAGTAAACAGACAGCTGTGCTGCTAGGGTTTGTTGCGCCACTTCTTCTTCCCAGCTAAAGCCCAAGGAAGTAGTGAAGGGCGGGCGTTTTGGGGGACTATCTTATGTAATTTTGACGTTTGAAAAATGCTGATCCTCAGCCCTATTTGTATAAATGACTTTTGACGTTAATTTTATGACTATGAACCGGGCATAAATTCAGGCTCCGTGGTATTGAGAAATTCCTGGTAGAACGGTCCAATAAACCCTGTCATGAGTATCGAACTCAGGACCTCATACTCAGCTATAAGGCTTGCGATAACTGGATCAACGTGGCGTTTTTTTTTTTTTTTTTACCATTTTATAGTTAGCCATTTAATTCAGTACCCAGAGTAAATAGTTAGTTTTTAGGTAGTTGCTTTTGGGAGTTTACCAGTCGTAATTAAAAAGTTCTTAGAATTGACAAAATTAAAGTTTAAGAGCCACTCGGGCCTGTGTCGTAGGTGCTCGCGGCTGATAATCACCTTGGGCATGTTAACATTAGATTATCCGCCAAGCATGTGGCTCAAATTATATAGAAGATGGTGAGAGGCAAGTTCCTAGGCCACGATAGTCTTAGCATCGAGCTTTTGAAGTACGCGGGCGTACACCTGCAAGAGTCCTTGCACTATTATATACCTTGTGAGTTAATCATGGTTATTTACCCGATAATTTAATGCACACAGTTGTGGTGCCAATTGTTAAAGACAAGACGGGTGACTCATCGGATCTGTCTAATTACAGACCGATCTCGCTTGCAACTGACATAGCTAAGGTGTTGGATAGTTTGCTTGACCAACAGTTGGAGAAGCACCTCCACTTGCATGACGCTCAATTTTGGTTCAAATTCTCCTTGTATAATTGTAATGATATAAGTCACAGATCCTCGAATGCTTAAATGTGTTTAGAATGTAAATGAGTTTCAACGACGCAACATCATTGCTTTATTTGCATCATACAGGTTCCTGGGAAACAAACATGAATAGTTGTAAAAACAGAATCTGTAGAAAATATTGTGAAATTGCGCAACTCTGTTGCACAATTATTGCATTTTACTGTTTTATCTTCTTAATGGTTTAAAGAAACCTTGAACATTAAAAATGCAATTATTGTGCAATATTTTGAAAACTGACATCTTTCAATCAATCAATCAATCACTGTTTGATCGAGTTGGAGGCATTAGCGACAGAGAAATGGAATAATGGTTTCTGTTTCGAGTACTTAGATTTTTTTTTAAACATGGGTAATTTAAATAAAAACTATAATTAACTAGCTTCTGCCCGCGACTTCGTCCGCGTTAAATTTCTTGTTTCCCCGACCCTTCCCGTCGCGTCGAATCGCCTACCCGTGCGATTTCCCCGTTTTTGCAACATTTTTCATTACTGCTCCGCTCTTCTTAATTGTAGCGTGATGTTATATAGCCTATAGCCTTTCTCGATAAATAGGCTCCCCAAATCAAAAATATTTTTTCAATTCGGACTAGTAGTTTCTGAGATTAGCGCGTTCAATCAAACATACATACAAACAAACAAACTCTTCAGCTTTATAATATTAGTATAGATTAAAAATCCATGTTCGGTTACTGTCACCACCAAGTTACGATGCCACCGAAAGTTTGGTACAGATTTAATCATATCTGAACAGCCTTTTCAAAAGCTTCATCTGTTACCGGTGGTATTTCCTATGGTATCCCATTTGTATTCCAGTTCAGAGTTTAATTGCGTCTGGATCTGGATGAACGATATTGTAATTTTTTCTTCTTTCTCTGTTTTGTCCAGTCAATGCATTTGAAGTGATAGGAGCGGGCTTATAGCCATAAATTGGGCACAAACCCCAGGGAAACTTCTTCAATAGCGTATCATGTCCAAGAAAGTATCTTAGCAGTCTTATATACTATTTAGAGATCTCAATTGGCATTGCTATGCTGTCACCAGTAAGTGTAAATGAGTCTAAAACAAGGAATATCTTCCAATTCTTAAACATTTGTACAATATATTGTATCTAAGACTGTTTATAACCGACTTCTAAAAAAGGAGGAGGTTATCAATTCGACTGTATTTTTTTAAAATGTGTGTTACCTCATAACTTTTGGCTGGGTGAACCGATTTTGATGACTTTCTTTTTTATTTGAAAATTTGGTTCCATTAGGACAATGGGATCCATGTGAAAACCATATAAGTCTTAAATTTGTCTCACGATAAAGTTTCTAGGAATTAATTTTTATGGAACAACAAATTAGAAAAATAAGTTAAAAACTTTATTGATACATATTGTAACACTTTATTGAAAACAAATAATTAATAGGTCCATATAAAACAAGTACATAATTGGAATAATCAGATATCTCTTATCTGCCTAGCTTTTTCCCAAATATGTTGGGGTCGGCTTCCAGTCTAACCGGATGCAGCTGAGTACCAGTATCTTACATGGAGCGACTGTCTATCTGACCTCCACAACCCAGTTACTCAGTAATACGATACCCCTTTTTTTTCTTTTTTTTTTTTTTGGATGGGTAATCATCAAATGACTTCTCCCGCTCTGGGCGGAGCGGGAGGGCGTGTCAGACTTTTACTGACTAAAACCCACCCATGTTCCTTCAGTTGCCCATGTGCCA
This sequence comes from Aporophyla nigra, assembly GCA_947507805.1. NCBI lineage: Eukaryota > Metazoa > Arthropoda > Insecta > Lepidoptera > Noctuidae > Aporophyla > Aporophyla nigra. The sequence goes on along the minus strand of OX382305.1, from coordinate 4,677,641 downwards.
GAGTCACGGTATCTCTTTCGAACAATCTCGCGACCCTGGCAGGCATCGGTCCTAGCAGACCCCTACATTGCTGCTGACATCTCTTTGAGGCGCGCGTGGAACACTAAGCGCCGTCGACCCGAGCCTGGTCCTTACCGGGCGGCGAGCTACCCATTGCTCGCCACCCGCACGGTCTTGCCTACGGTGGCCGGGAGTCCGCTATCGACTCCCGACGCCCGGGGCGTCTCCTCCTGCGGCGGCTAGGAACGTGAGGGTGCAGAGACTGCCACTCCCTCACGCGCCCCGCCTCCTCCTTCGCGAGCATTACTGCTTCGCAGAAGGAGGTGACGGCTTCCCATGCCCTCTCGCTCCGTACCATGACTCGTACCAGGGCCGGACGCGAGAGGTCGCCGCCGCCGATCGCCTCCACGAGGACACGGCGGTGCTCCGCCCAGGCAGGGCACACCTCCACCGTATGCTTCACCGTGTCCTATACGATACCCCTTGGTAAGACTTGTCAGACTTTCGGGCTTCTGACGACCCGTAACGACTGTCTAAGATCTACGAAAGACAGCCGGGACCAACGGCTTAACGTGCTTTCCGAGGCACGTTAAGCCTTATGTAAAGATGGTCACCCATCCACGGACCAACCGCGGCAAGGGTAGCTTAACCTGAACGATCAACCCGTGCGGCTGTTATTATTTAGCTACACGCCCTTCCATTCCAGTTAGGTATCTCTAAATGTAATGTCTAAGCTTGATTTTACTAAACCTTCAAGCTTTTTATAAAAATATGCGAATGAATGGAGAATGTATGGAATGAAACTTAAATAATAAAATCAGAATATATTGTTTGTTTTTTCATACGTATGTTAGTATGTGCCTATGTAACTGAAACTTTGAACATGATTTTGACCCCCTTTAAAACGTCGGATTAACTCGAAATTTGGCTTATTTATCAAGGACCAATGACATTACAATATTTTTTTAATTTGTTCCATTGTCCTTGCCGGGGTTACCCGGATGGCAAAAAAAAAACTGTCTTCGAAAACTACGCTGACATACGTCACAAAATTCGAAACACCCTAAAAAATCGAAAATAAATAATAGTAAAAAATTAAACGAAATAAATAATAGTTTAAAAAAACTAAAAAACACGCTTCCATGGAAAACCAAACTAAAAAGTACAAAATAATGGAAAAAAAGCGTGGGGTGCTTTTAAGGTATTTTTTTATTGATATTAGGCACCCCACGCTTTTTTTCCATTATTTTGTACTTTTTAGTTTGGTTTTCCATGGAAGCGTGTTTTTTAGTTTTTTTAAACTATTATTTATTTTCTATTTTTTAGGGTATTTCGAATTTTGAGACGTATGTCAGCGTAGTTTGTGACAGTTTTTTTGCTGTCCTGGTAACCCTGGCAATGATAATGGCACAAATTTATGAAATTATTGCATTGTCATCAGTCCTTGACAGGTGTGCAAAGTTTGAATGAAATCTGGTCGTTTAAAGTGGGTCAAAATCGCACTATAAGGAGTCGGTTACAAACAAACATACAAATATACAAACATGCAAATATACAAACATACAAACATACAAGTGAAGCTAATATAAAGCGTGTAAAAACACACTTCCATAGAAAACCAAACGCTCACGCTTTTTCCCATTATTTTCTACTTTTTAGTTTGGTTTTCTATAGAAGCGTGTTTTTTAGTTTTTTTAAACTATTATTTTGTTTGTTAGATTTGCAACTTAGGCTTAATGTGCTGAATACCTGTTAAGTAACTGTGATTTATAGAATAATTAACTTACATCATGTCCTAAATATAAGGGATTCCGCAAACGCGCTGTGACGCCACATCGGCAGAGGCCACGTTCGGATTTTTCGAAAGAATGAGTAGCAAAATGATTGCGATTATCACTTCTTTTTAGACATAGAGTAAGATTAATGATGCTTAGTTTAAGTATAAAATGGCATTAGAAGAAAAAAAATATGGCAAAAAATAATACGGTAAAGTTTTAATTTATGTAGGTACATAGTAATATCACTGAAAATCTGTCTATTCAAATAATAGTAAATAATAATAATAATCAATACGCTGGTATACCTTATAATAATATGTACCTATTTATTGTAATTAAAAGTTCATATTTTTTATATAAACGTTAAGTAAATTATTAAAATCCTTACGAACTGATGAATAGGTACCTGATCAACATATTATTATTAATTTAAATGACTAGATACAATATGAATAAATGTTTATTCAAATAAATACTATAACTCGTTAACCGTTTAGTGTTTTATTACATTTCAAAAATGATAAAATACTACGATTCACATTCCAAAATAAATTCCCTTAATGATGAGAATCGCATCAAAATTCTTGGTGTAGTATAGAAAAACAACGGGTCACACAGACAGATACGAAAAATAACTTTAATAAGACATATTTAAGGATATAAAACATTTACGTGACTAGGAATATGTAAAATAATATTACAACAAAGTGAAATAAACATCATAATAAATTAACTAATAACTAATTATTTTTAATTGCTTAAGTAAAAGGTTGTTGGTTATATAATTTCCGGCCCATGTTAACTAGACAGATAAATGATAATAACGAATTGTTGATAAATTTCATTGTTGATCTTTCATTTTTCGATCGTACCTGGAAATAACAAAAAGTCACATTAATAAAATAGTTGCTGTACTAAAGTAGACATAGAGTCGTATTTTGATAGAAATATCTACAAATATGAAATGAACAGAATTACAAGTTTCAAAATTATCAATCATCAACTTTTCCAAGTATACAGGATGTCCCAAAAATCAACGTCAAGCCGAAAACGGTTGATAGGCTAGGTGGTGACAGTTATCAGAAAAAAAAAATCTAAGCTAAACATTTTTTTTTTCAGTACAGTCAGTTAAAGTTAGGCGATGTAATAATTTTTAGTACACGGTGGAGCAAAAAAGTGATGTTTTCTTTAAAACTGAGGTAGTTGTGTTTTAATTTTGGACTGTAGTTTATAGAAGGGTTATTCAGGGTTACATCACTCACAAAAAAAAAAAAAATGAAAAGTAATGTCAATAATTTGAAAAGTACTTAACTTAGATTTTTTTTTATTATTTTTCTGATAACTGTCACCACCTGGCCTATCAATCGTTTTCGGCTTGTCGTTGTTTTTTGGGACACCCTGTATAAGGGGTCAACTTCCAGTCAAAGTTTCTGATACAGGTATCGACTGACAAAGATTCATGAATGATAGGTAGGACTAAAGTTAACGTGCTTTCCAAGGCACAGAAGGTCTCGGTATTTTAAGGTGGTCACACATCAAATGGCCAACCGTAGCAAGCGTGGTTTGCACTGATCGATCGGCTGATTATTAAAACAACTCTATCTATGTTAGAATTAGCCTCAAATGTCATAATTTCATCAAATAGTTATTCATTAGCAATGGCAATTTGAATTTAGGGAGTCGCCATAAGCAACACTGTACAACTAAAATGTAGAAAATAGTGAAAAGAAGCATGGGGTTCTTTTTGAGGTATTTTTTAATTGATATCAAGTACCCCAGGCTTTTATCCATTATTTTCTACTTTTTAGTTTGGTTTTCTATGGAAGCATGTTTTTTAGTTTTTTTTTTTTTTTAACTATTATTTTTTCCTTTATTATATTATTAGGAATGGGAAATAATGTACCAACTATTGAGATTAGGTTAATAAACAAGACTTCTTTGAGTTTAAACTTAATAAATGTTTTTATTACGTACTCCACACATTGCACAGTAAAAGTTTTACAACGACATATTAGGAAAAGGAAACTGCATACAAAGTGGCGCCATCTGGCGTTATAACATAAAAGTAAACAGGCAAAGGACAAGGATCATACAGCCTAGAATTAATTATAAAATTTTATCCAATACCAACATCTTCTACATAACTGTTTTATGTCCTGGCTTAAGTTTTTTTCGGCGAATAAAATAACTTTTTTTCGCCAAACTTATGTAGGTATCTATTATACCCTTGTTCACTTGCCAAACAAGTATAATCCTAATGATGATAATATATAATGTGTGAAAGAACCGTGACCGATACAAAAAAGTTGTCAATATTTTCGACCAAAATTACCCAAAAAGTTCAATTTTTAACAGTTATGACTTTAAACCATCTACCTAACGACCACCCGAGCCAAAGGTAAAATTCACAAAAAAGAAAAAAAAGGCTCTGAGACGACTTTTAACAATACCATTACGGACGGGTTTTAATTAACAAATTGTATCATGGAAATAGAAAATAGTGAAACTTACTGTTCTTTAGTCCAACATCTACCAGCAAATTCAAACATATCTCCTGCACATTTCACTGGAGTCCCGATAATTGCTCTTTTAACTATTCTGCCATGTTCTCCTTTCTCTAATTCTAAGCTTGGCACAGCATCAACTAAAGTTATCATTTGTTCAAGTTCAGCCACTTCACGGGATCTTAAGCGAGGATCAAGCGCAGCACGATCGTTTTCTACTAACTCAGATTTACGCACACTGTCTGATGATTTCACTGTTTTCACATCCAGCGGAATGGTCAAAGAAAATGACGCATGAATAACCATAGATAGAAAAACCAAGCAAAACAATTGAGTCGCCATTTTGCGGAACGTGTGTTGAAGAGAGCGGCTCAACTTCGAATGTGACATATACATGCGCTTGCGATTATAAAAGTGCATTTCATTACCTGCTGAAGCGCCGTCATAATTGTGGAGGGGACGGAATTATGAAGCATCCAAGCGGAATTAGTCAGATTCTAGGTTTTTTCGGTACGGTGGATTTTATTATTCAGTCTAGCTATGGAACGAGCTATGCCTGACGTCTCTTAGAGGAAAATAATTTTTACTTACGTACGATTTATTCACGGTTGTAGATCAGCTGAATAAGGAATACATTGCGTTGACTTACTGGTTCATGAAGACTGCAAACATGTGTATATTATCCTGACCAATATTATTCTTAATATTGATATTCTTATATTTATATAATATATATGAAAGATTAGATGCATATAAATGTAAATAAGGCAAAAGTCATGGTGTTGGAAGGAGGACAGAATGTGTATTGTGAAAATAATTTATACTAGTGTCTGTGGAGCAAGTAAGTGAGTTTGTGTATTTTAGGAGTCTATTTACGAGGGACGGAAAGATTGACAGAAATGTGGAAAATTAGAGTAACTGTGGGAAATAAAGTAAATGGTGCTCTACATGCGATTCTGACCAACCAGTTGTGGTCGGAAAAGCCTCGACTGGTTGGTCAATGGTGTGTTGATGCCTATGGAAATGTATGGAAGTGAATTATGGATGTGGATATGCGTTCCTTGCGAAGCATATTAGTGTGACTACTAATGATAGGCTGAAAAATGATATGTTAAGACAACGGAGTGGGTTAAAAGAAGATGCAGTGACAACATTTTTAAATAGTATTCTTAGATGGTTTGGTTATGTTGAGAGGATGAATAAAGGGCGGCCAACAAAATGTATTTACAAGGCAAAAGTGACTGGACACGCCGAAAGGGGGCGCATAGAAGGACATGGGACATGACAAGGTCAAGTACTTGGTGGTTTTAGAGCAGTTCTATAACGATCAGTTCAAAGTCTTGGTGCAAAATAGTTATAATACTAGAAACGTTAGAGAACGTAAACTCGTACGAACACCAGTCAAAAATGCTTAATTGTTGTGGCACGTTGCGGTAATTTCGTGATGATGGACCTCGTGGTCAATTGTAATGAGTTACGTATGTTTACTACCATTGATTGATTTAATGTTAAAACGAGCGCTAATCCTGCCGACAAACTGTTACGCAGTTTGGCAGGCTTATTAAATGTAACAACTAGTTTGATCAAAATAAATGATTTATTTATTTATTATTTATTTATTTACATAATTAATAGTGAACTTATTGGTGATGTCCTACAGAAAGGTCAGGTGCATAGTACTTAATGGATTATGGGTGTTTTTATCAATTAAAAGATGGTAATTAATTGAATATGAAAACATTTATTCTTCAATTGCACAGCAAGAACACGATGTACAAACAGTAATAATAATAATAAAGAGAGTCATAGACAATGCTGTCACCTGGTTAAACTTTTTAAAAGCTTATTTAATTCAACAGTACTGGTAACCGGCGTGCATGTATGACCAGATGTATGAACATAATCGTTTCAGCCGTAAGATGTCCACCGCTGGTCATAGGCCTCTCCCAATTTGGGGAGCCTTGCCATAATCGCTACACTTGGCAGAAGAGTTCGCGATCGCATTATGGTGGTAAATTGCATAGAGAACACTGCTGCCCATTCTTTAGTAATCAATCAATTTATTTATTTTCTCACCATAATATTAAAAAGTTTACAGGTCCATATTATTAAGTCTTAAGCTATTAATACACATTACAATATTGTGGGCGACTGGTGCCTAAGCTAGGCCAAAACCTGTGTTTCAGGACACCAGGTCTCTACCCCGAGTAACAATGTCTGGGCGTACTATAGCGTTACACCATATAATTATCATGCGGCGAGTACAACATTATAGAGAGTTGTACGGTCGTGTACGAGAATGAGTGTGTGATTATATATTTGCGTGTGTGTGTGCGTGTGTGTGTGAGTGTGTGTGCTTTTAAGAGTTTTTTTTTTCAAGGACACATTCAGTAGTTTCGTATGACAGCTTCAATAGCCAACTAGTAATCTTGCTTATCAATTTATTCCTAGTTAAAGTGTAAATATCTAGAAGACGATGGATTTTATTATAAATTCGAGCACTGAGTACGTTGAAGTGTCGGTCTGCAAGTCAAAGTCAAAGTAAGTCTCAAAGTCGCTTTTTACGACACCCACAGAAAGAAATGGGTTAGTGCTATTCTTTAGGTCCGGCATTACACGGACAACGAACATGAACGAGCATGATATATGTATGAGCATAACCGAAGCAAAAAGCATATGTATCGATCGTAGCAGGTGGCGTTCTGTAGCCTACCCCCAAGTGAAAAAGGTAGAGTTTATGACATGAGATGACATAATTGAAATATTCACTAAGTTATACACTATTTGTACTGCACATAGTGTAAAGTGAGTATTTTGTCGCCAAGTCAAGTCAAGTTTTGTCACAAGTCGCCTATAGAGACACTACGTAGATATTTACTTATAGAAATACTTAAAAAAACGGAAGTCTTTATGATTGGAAATACCTATTTAATATTCCTTATATCCGTTTATGTCACAGGACAGCAATATAACTATTGTAATTGGAATACACTTCTTGATGGAAGTGTCCGGGCTATTTCCAATAGCAGACATAGGTCTCAATCCTCGTAGGTAGGTTGCTGCTCAATTAACAAGTCATTGTGATTCTGCTTTAGAAGCTAACTCCTTCTGAAGACCCCCATTAATGATATCAGACAAAACTCCCTCCACGGGAGCTAGACGGGCAAAATGTTGAAGGAAAACATTGTCAAACATTGTCAGGAATGTCTTAGCACCAAAAAATTCGAATACATGCGACATCTACCAGCCTGGACTAGGCCCGCGTGGTAGATTGCGGCCCACCTCCTCTCACCGAGGGGAGGCCTATGTCCCAGCAGTGGGAAGGTTATGATGGGGTGAGTATAAATATAAGGTTTTCTTATAACGGATTGCCTTTCATTTCGATCATGAAAGGCAATGTTACGTGTAAGAATATTTACTTAACCATGATATTTTACGCTGAAATCCTTCATTAGTAATACCTACTTCTGTCTTTTTAAACAGAACCGTGGTTTATTAAACAAAATCCAGAGGAGTTCAGACCTATGCACTGAATCGATGGTAACAGGCTGGGCTTCGTTCTTCAAATACTCAAAAATTACTTTAAATATTCAGCATCATTATATCTATACATATAAAATTCAAAGTCCTGACTGACTGACTGCCTGATTGATATATCAACGCACAGCCTAAACCACTGGTCGTAGAGACGTGAAAGTTGGAGGGTGTGTTCTTTATGAAAAGTAGGTATCCAATAAAAAAGGGTTTTTTGAAATTCCATCCCTAAGAAGGTGAAATGAGGGTTGAATTTTCTGTGAAACTTTTTATTCGCGAGCAGAAGCTAGTTACCTATATTTGGCAATTCATCGTTTCAACCGTTAGTCGTCTACTGCTGGACATAGGCCTTAATTTGGGAGGTTTGCTATAATCGCCACGCTGAGCAGGCGGATTGGCTATCGCAGTATGGTGGTAAAATGCATAGAGAACGCTACTGCACATTCTCTAGTAAGGCCCTTAGTCGCCTCTAACGACACCGTCGGGAAAAAATGCGATGGTGCTATTCTTTACGTTCGGCACCTAAAGAAGCCATTAGGTCATTGACATGACTAGAAGAAGTAGCATTTTTTTTTATTACCACTGAACTCTCTTTTTTTCCTATACAGGGTGTTTGGCAGAACGTTGAACATACGAAAATGGTGGATAGGTGGGGTCATCTGCTACTTACTCAGCCCTAATTTATTTGGCCCTGGACACTGGATATTAAAAAAAAAAAAACTTTCTTCTTGTTTCACCTGTTTCACCTGTTAAGAAAGTGGTGAAACAAGTAGAAAGAAATTTTTTTTTTTAAATATCCAGTGGGCCAGAGCCAAATAAATTAGGGCTGAGTAAGTAGCAGATGACCCCGCCTATCCACCATTTTCGTAATTTCCACGTTCTGCCAAACACCCTGTATATGCTTGTATATGACACTGAATCAAAAGTACACACTATCGCACATACACACACATATACACCACATACACACACACATATATACCACATGCACACATACCACACAAATTTTACACATACGCACAACCCTACTGGAAATCACCTCTCTAGTCTCCACTCTGGAATTCGTATCCTGAGCCCCAAGATACAGACTAACTGTCTAGTTTGGGGTTCAATGGTAAATATAAATTGTAACTAGCTGTAGGTAATATTTAAGCTACTCATGTCGTCTCAACTTGATGTTAACCTATGTTTGCTTATTGTATTACCTGGACAAATTTTTTTCTATTTTTTCTATTTCTATTTTCTATATGTTAGGTAATTTAGCAATAATAGCTCATTGAGAGCACAACAAGAGATTTATTTTCAACAGAAAAACTTACACAGTCTACTGAACATAAAAGTGAAATGGATTCAGTGATACTAATAGAATTCAGTTTTAGCTTCCACAAATAATAATTACCGCTAACATTCTCGATAGGTTTTGGCTTTACTTATTTTACAACATGGTATTTTAAACAACAGTACATAAACACCTAAATATATTTTAGTAATGGATTGTATGATCAATTCAATTTATTTATTTCAGAAAAATCACCATAAAAGTACAATACATAAAAGTCATAAAACAGTTAGTGTAAAGTGTGTAATTTCTTAGTAATAATTAGTTTTTTTTCGCTCTCGTGGTCATTTTGTGTCGTAATTTTATCAGTCTCTTCGGGAGAATAAGGAAAAACTTATTTTTTACTTTTCACTATTTTATGTATAGGTTCATAAATTTTAAAAAATGTGGTATACATGCGTGTCACTTATATTTTAAATGTTAAATTTAAAAGGCATTGTTTTCGTTTAACTTATAAATAAATGAATTAACAAGGAAATTATTTTGAGCAAACATCTTAAACAACTATTGAGATTAATTCTCTATTATAATATTGTCAAAAATTGGTTTTAAAGAAAAAGGCTATAATTTGGCACTAACCAATAAATATGTTATAATATACTGTTAGCACAAAATTATTAACTTAAAAAATAAATATTTGTTACTTATGTTTCGCAAAAACATACAGGCTTTATTTTACATGATTTAATATAAGATATTAGTTATTTAAATACCTTTCTACAATAAATTAGTTATGATACTGACATAATTAAAGCTGTTATAACGTTTATAAATGATAATAAAAAATAATTTAAATGAAATATTATTATATCACAGAAAACTTATCTTAAATACCTTCAATGATAAGACGATTAGTTGGAAGAAATTTACTAATCGTCTTTAGGATTTCATTTATTTATCTAGATATTTATTAATCCTAATAATTGTACTTATTATAATACTAAAGATGACTAGAAATACATTTAATAAATGCTTGTTCAAATAAATACTAAAGCTACATACAATTACTTATAAAATGTTAACATCATTGTGTACTAAAAATAAATATAGTAAAATAAAAATTAAATGCTAAATTTTTCTTAAATTAAAATGACTAGAAATATTTTAAGAAGTTAAGCCTAGGTTTAACTTCGTAAGTCACAACTATTAATTGGCCGTACAATGGTATGACGTCAGAGGTATAATTTGTGTAGTAGAATAAAATATATTTATCTTTCCGCATTGTATTCATCTGAACCCTCCGAACCATCGTCACAGTCCTCATACCTGAAAATAAAACAAAATAAGATTAATAAAATAATAAAGTTTTCATGAAAATAGAGTCATGTAAGAAAAATTACTATGATGCCATTACTAATTTTTCGTGGGAATAAAATTAAAAACAAAGTACTATGGTGAATTAAGTATTGCAAATAAACATAGTACCATAAAATATGAAAACAGAATTTCCTTTATTTAATTTAGTAAATCAGTCATAAATATAATAAAGATTAAATATAATACGCAGAATACAGTTTCAAATATTTGTACGTGTTTTTACTTTAACGGTATGGTTTGTTTATCAAACTTTTAATTATAAAGTTAAAAAGGTGGATGAAATGCCTTGAAAAATCGCTGTGTCACAATTAAGTGAATAAAAAAGGAACTTACTGTTCTTTCGTTAAACATTGACCGCCACATTCATATCTGTCATTGGGACATAACACTGGAGTGGTCATAATATCTCTCTTAATTCTTTTGCCATTATCAGCTTCGAACTTATCAAAAGCTTTCAGTAAAGTTTCCATACTGAAGCTTTGCACTAATGTATTATCTTCTTGAAATTGTAATTTTTTTTCCGAATCAAGCACTGTAGTTCTTCCAAGCACACTGTCTGTTGATTGCACTGTTTTCAAGTCCATCGAAACTGGCAATGAAACTGACACTCGAAGAAGCACAATTAGGGTGAGCACGAAAACAATTTTGGATGCCATTTTGAGGAGACGTGTGCTCCGGACTGCTGTTTAGTAACGAATGGTCCTAACATGCGCTTGCGATGATTTTATAGTGGGATGCCTGTAGGTTTCGTGCGCGTATGCGTCAGAGGAACACAGAAGGTCTGGCGTCACGGAATACGTTACTAAAGTTAATACCATATTATTTAATTCAGGAAAACATAAAACTTTAAATTATTTCGATTTTAATATCATTACATCAATTCACATGGACAGGTAAGCTTTGTATTCTAGCTTGGTATAAAGAAGACATGTAATAACTTGCAATTATATTTTTGTGTGGTGTATCGGGAACTTGTCATTGTGGGGAAAACCCGGACTTAAGTAAAGAAGCAACTAATAAGTAAAGAATAGGATATTGAAGTAATGGAAAATGGAGTAAAACACAACGATACGATGGGAAAGATAAGGTTTTTCATCCGGAATTCTGATTTCAAAATTTGAACTTGAGAAGTTATTAAACTGCTAAAAGTGATAGCCCGCCAAATTCAAAATATCTTTACTTTATGCAATTTTGGAATTTCGAATGCTTTATTGAAGGAATTAACTTAGATAATGCTAAAATGGAGAAAAAAAAGTTCATAAGTTCAAATTCACGAATCAGAAACCGGGTATTTGTCATAATCGTTGTAGTCGCACTTGATGACACACCAGGAATCAGACAAATTAGTCATAGTCGCGGTGCTAGCCCCGCATGTACTATAAGGTATAAAACATGTTTTCTACATATAGTGTCAACTGTATTAGTTTATCAATTTACAAGTTGTAAAGGCAAATTAATTGTGCTGAAATCTTATCAAAAAGGTGAATCAAAAGTTAATAGAATATAATATCTGCAACAACGTCATTACATAACGTATGAAATCTTTTACAGACTTTTAGTTAACAAGTATCACAACTTTATAAGGTCATAATTGCTACGTGTCAAATTCCATGCTGGTGTTTAGCTGCAACGACTAATATACATCGTTTTTGGTTCTGGGATATGATAGCGGTTATAATACATCCAATTTCTTGGTAGTTTACTACCAGTTTGGGCTATCGTTCATGGATAATATTTTAAGACAATATTTTGGGTAAATGTTCTCTAGAAATTGCTCTAGATTAAATGTTATTGATGGTGATAATTGTTTTGACATCTTGATCTTGAATATTTGTAAGTTAAATTTGTTTTTTATATTTCTTTGTAATCATTTGTTTACTGTTGTAATATAACGTATTGGTAAGTGAGGTGATTCTAGTAAAATTTTATTGTAGTGTTCATCCAAGGCAGCAACATTGGGCACGCCACAATTGCGGCGGTAAGTCCCCTCTTTGAGGAGTGGATAGAGAGGCGCCACGGCGGCGTCTTAACCTTCCGCCTGACGCAGGTTATCACCGGGCATGGGTGCTTCGGTGGGTACCTGTTCAGGATAAAGCGGGAGGAAACGCCCGGGTGTTTCCACTGCGAGGATCGTCTGGAAGACACGGGGGAGCATACGGTGGAGGTGTGCCCTGCCTGGGCGGAGCACGGCCGTGTCCTCGTGGAGGCGATCGGTGGCAGCGACCTCTCGCGTCCGGCCCTGGTGCGAGCCATGGTACGGAGCGAGAGGGCATGGGAAGCCGTCACCTCCTTCTACGAAGCAGTAATGCTCGCGAAGGAGGAGGCGGGCCGCGTGAGGGAGTGGCAGTCTCAGCGCCTTCACGTCCCTAGCCACCGCAGGAGGAGACGCCCCGGGCGTCGGTTGTCGATAGCTGACTCCCGGCCACCGTAGGCGCGAGCTTGTGGGTGGCAAGCAATGGGTAGCTCGCCGCCCGGTAAGGACCAGGCTCGGGCCGACGGCGCCTAGTGTTCCACGCGCGCCTCAAAGAGATGTCATCAACACTGAAGGGGTCTGCTAAGACCGATGCCTGCCAGGGTCGCGAGATTGTTTGAAAGAGATACCGTGACCCTGGCACATGGGCAATTGATGGAACACGGGTGGGTTTTAGTCAGTAAAAGTCTGACGCTCGCTCCGCCCAGAGCGGGAGAAGTCATTAGATGATTTCCCATCCAAAAAAAAAGGCAGCAACATAAATGTTTTCTTAAATGACATCATACAATATTTCTGCGAACCAATCGTATAGAACTGGAAAAGTGTTATGAAATATATGAATATAAAAAAATAAAAATTGCGCAATCTCATGGATTGCGTAATTTAATTTTATGATGCAAATCATCGCCATACAAATCTTCAGTCCTAGAACTAAATGTATCGGATGGCTATTTATTGGCAATCCAATTCTTGGTCCCCTGAAGACAGTTGCTTAGTTTATAGGATTGTACTTGTACCACACCCTTTAGTATCATCACATCTTTCTAGTGGTATACACGCATTGTGCATTATGTGCATGACATAAATACACTCACGCCTTTTTCTTATGGGGGAATTTAGAACCCACAGAGCGCCACTTGCCAAGACGCTTTTTATTCTAGAATACATAGTTCACTTATCTATGTAGTCTAGTAGCTAAAAGTTTTGTTTTTAATGCAGGTAGGTACGATGTGGACATTTTATCGTGTCTAAAGCTACCTTAAATCGTTAACATAATAGGTTTGTGTTGTTAGTGACGTACTGCTTGAGTTTAGATTTAAAGTTGTTGAAAGAAGATGTGCTCCTGATTTCTACCGATAAAGTTGAACGCCTTCGTATTTTATGTTTTCCCTTTCATATTGTGTTCGCGGAGGGCGTGTCTGTATTTGGTTAGGGTTTCTTTGGCTATCATCATCATCATTACAGCCGTAAGACGTCCACTGCTGGACTTCGGCCTCCCCCAATTTGGGGGGCTTTGCCATAATCGCCACGCTTGGCAGGCGGGTTGGCGATCGCAGTATGGTGGTAAAATGCATAGAGAACGCTGCTGCTCATTCTCTAGTCCCTTAGTCGCCTTTTACGACACCCACGGGAAGAAATGGGATGGTGTATATTCTTTACGTCCGGCACCACACGGTAACACGGTAACACTTTGGCTATATTTGGATGATTTCGTGTTGAAGGATAATGGTGTATGTATGGTTTTGTTAAGAATTTTTCTGATGATCTACAGTATGTGTCGTGATAACAATATCTTGGGATCGGCCCCGACTAACGAGTGGTAGGTCGTGAGGTCAGATCCAGGCAGTCTCTTTACTGTATATATTTATTTAGGTTCATCAACACTGCTTTCAAAACGGTGTAGGGAAACATGTGACGTCCACCAACCCGCACTTGGTTCGCGTGGTGGATTGATAACCACACCCTCTCACAGAAGAAGCTTGTGTCCCGTCTGTGAAAACATTATAGACTGACTGAGATAATGATGGTGATGAGTCAGCAGGGTAGTACTTACCTAGCAGGCTCCTTGGGAGTCCCTAGGATGCCAAAACCAGGGTGAAAAAATTAACTTTAACATATCCTAAGCCTAGTGACTGGCAGTCTCTCAAAATGACGCAAGCGTAACTGTTGACTCTACTGATGAGTTACCAATCACAAAATTGAAAATAACGCATTATGAAGTTAGTAGCCGCCATTGTAATACCAGTGATGGAACATTCTCGCTCATTGGGGTTTAGAGTTTGTAACACGTTACTTTTGAGTATCGTTGTAGACCATGGGCCGTTCACTCATTGTCATTTTCCTACCCTCGACCCATCTTACTCGGAGTCAACGCAACCTTTTTTTTCGTCCATTCTCCCCTATCAACCGTCATTCATTTTCTTCTCCTTCATACACTCCATCCATTTTTTCTGTGGCCTTCCTGTTCATCTCATATATCAACATTTATATACATAACTCTTTTAGTCACATGCAGTTAGTGCTAGCTCATCACATGCCCATACAAGGTCTAACCATTTCCTTCCATCAATGGGCTTTAGTCTGCTGGGTTTTGGTTAAAAGGGTTAAATACTTATTTGGATTTCAATCAAAACTTTTACTAATTTTTTTTCCAATTAGGAGTAATCGACTCGTTTTAACATGTTAGTTAAACATAACTTGTAAAATTTAATTCTACTTTCGGGAAATCCAGGTTATTTTAGGTAAAATAAAGAAAAAGGTTTTAATATATATTAACCTTTTTATTTTATTTTTCAAATAAATAATTCTTTCAAATGGATATAGTTACATAAAACTAGTGATTTACGGCTTTTTTGTAAATAAAGTTTGAAATTGCAAAGACAAATTAAGCAATTAAAAAGGAAAATAATTAATTACAATAAAAAAAATACCCACTCATTTGTAACTGTACGACATATTATACATTAACACAAAAGGATTCGAATTTAAGAAACATATTTATTTATTTATTCACACCAAACATACAACATATTAACAACAACATATCATATCGCAACATATTCTTTCGATGAAAATTATGAATTAATGATTGAAGCTGCTACATTAACATTAATACATAAATGAAAATAAATAGTTTATCACAGAGTATCTCCCAAAAATATCAATAAATTAAATAATAGTGATGACATGAGTGAAATTGAGTTTTTCTTTAATCACTTATGAATTACTTACTAACTAACGTATCTCCTTATTCCAAACGACTAGATACACTTCGATAGTTTCAATAAATATATAGCTAACTTAATTAGAACAAATAACTATCAAAGTGTAACAGAAAATGTTTAATAAATTAACATGAATGAAAACCAATAACAGATTTAGTATCTCATAAATAAGAAACTCGATGATGGATATACTAACATATATACACACAAATAACCATTTACGCTTCTTTAAATAGTGGTTCCAACAGGAATGAATTAATTTCGTTTTATGAGCTCGAAAATGAACATCAGGAAACGAAATGAGCAAACGATGTTTTTTTGTTGGTTACTACAGTACTTCACTTCGTGTATACAGCTTTATAACGACTAGAGTTGAGCTGTGATATAACTTAACTTACACTAGATAATTATGACTAAGTTATTATTTTATAAAAACTTTTTTACAAAAAAAAAAACAACCGACGTCCTTAAAAACACTACAAAGTGAAAAATAACTTTAATTTCGGAAGTCGGTGTCTTAGGATCTGTATTTATGGTTTTTTTTGCCACCGACTTCCGAAATTAATGTTATTTTTCGCTTTGTAGTGTTTTTAAGGAAGTCGGTTGTTTTTTTTTTGTAAAAAAGTTTTTATTTTTAAATTTTTAGTTGTGGTATTCATCCTGCACTAATTCAAAACAAACAATGCATATTTATGCGATAGCAGAAATCGCGGTTGATTTGCTGTCATTTTTTAAAGAGTTCCGGTGTCTGTCTCCCGAACTCATCATCAGATCTATATGAAAATTATATGGGACCATTTCGGAATAAACCCCTTTCGAACAAAAAAGAATTTTGGAAATCCGTCTATATATGACGGAGTTATGGCCGAACATACATAAAAAAAAATAAAAAAATATAAACATCCGAATTGAGAACCTCCTCCTTTTTGAAGTCGGTTAATAAGAAAATTAGCTGAACGCTACATTCTTGACTAAGTACGCTCGGTTCAGATGCCCTAACGTCTGACCACCAGTTTTAACAAGAGGTATCATGGTACCTAGTAAAGTCAGATAGGCAGATTCTCCATGGAAGAATTAACTGCATTCGGGTTGACCGGACGCTGATTCCAATTTTACTTGAAAAATGGCTAGGCTGGCAATGAATACTTTCAATTTCTTCTCGAAGAGATGTAAAATGTTGACAGTTTCACAGAAAAAAAGTTGAACTTTCTTCCTCGGTTCTATTCTTCTTCCAGTTTCACTAGTCGTTCATACCTGAGAAACAAAACAAAAATAAATGAATTTATAGTTTATTATTACACACATGATTACAGTTTTACTGTCGATCAATCTTGTTTTTATTTCTTCTATGTTTATGTTCTTGTGAGACATAAGTTATTAACTAAAACAGGTTGACTCGGTTTTCCTTACTTGACTGGAATGAATTAAATTCATATGCTCAAGTGGTTACGAGTTGTAGGTCCGTAGGTTCTAACTCAGACAGGACCTTTACGTTTTGTAAATTATTTCATTATCGCTGCTATCAAAACGGTCTAAGAACCAAAAGTTTGAAGACATTATTGACACCTAGCTAACCGCCCTAAGGCTGAGTGGAGGATCACGGCCCACTCTATTTACAAAGAGGATGCCTGTGCTCCAGCGAAGGGAACAAAATGGGTAGATTATGCTCAAGTGCAACTAAAGAATATTAAAAAAAATCATGACAATAATTTTGTTTTAATAGAAGATGTAGAAAAAACTATTAAGTACTTACGCTTCAAATGTCCTGCATTTATTCATAAACCAAATCATTCCACCGGCACACCCATTTCCGTTAACAATTGCTCTTTTCGCCCTTCTCAAGCCTTCGATAGAATTCATCAAACTCGGTACCGGTACACTGTCTAGGCTTTGCACTTGGCCCGAATCACGCGTATTTTCAACTTTAAGGCTTAAAACTGTTTCAAGTTTGAGGGTCCTTTTTAATACACTGTCACCACTATGCAAAGACTGCTTTGATTTCGAATCATGCGCAAGAGTCTTTGAGGAAACTACGAGTGCGCATAGGAGGCACAGGAAAAACGTGAATAATACTTGAGTCGCCATTTTTAGAGGTCTGCTCGCGTTCACTGCTTGTAATTGAGTGTTTGTTTACTGTTCAAGTTGGGTTTTTATATGCTTGGGGCGTGTGCGCGCGCACATGTCAGATGGGTGATCGTGTCGTAACCGGAGCATTATTGACGTACACTTGTGTCATACAAAAAAAATTAGTTAGTCAAAGGGGAAAATATTTTAATTAAACAATCATTATTATTTATTTATCCTGTTACACACCTTTCTTAGTTAGGTACGTAATCGAAAGATAGTAGAAATTTTAACACACTTTCCAATTTTCTTTTGCCTCATAATCTATACTAATATTATAAAGCTGAAGAGTTTGTTTTTTTGTTTGTTTGATTGAACGCGCTAATCTCAAGAAGTACTGGTCTAAATTGAAAACAAATTTTTGTGTTGAGTAGCCTATTTATCGAGGAAGGCTATATGCTATATAATATCACGCTACAACCAAGAGGAGCGGAGCAGTAATGAAAAATGTTGCAAATACGGGTAAAATCGCACGGGTAAGCGATTCGACGCGACGGAAAGGGTTGGGGGAGCAAGAAATTTAACGTGGACGAAGTCGCGGGCAGAAGGTAGTTCATAATAATGATAACATAGAACTAATCTGAGGATAGAGACGGTGGAAAAACAGTCCGGAAAAATACGGTGAACGAATACTTTCATCATCGTCTCAAGTGAAAGACATCCACTGCCAGATCTAGGCCTCCCCTAAGCATCTACATAGAGAGTGGATCGACGCTTTTGATATCCAATGGATCTCCAGTCTTCGGTCCACTGTATGGAACTATCTGTTTAGCTTTCGGTAAATTCTTGCCACATCCAACATAAAACATCTTCGGCCATTGATTGTAATAAAAGGAGAAAAATAATTGAGATAGCGATGACAGCGTACTCGCCACACCCTAAATAAAAAATTACGGTATATATAATTTTTGATGTAATCGTATCAGTCGATTCTTGGGTAAATCCCTGCTAAAAATACTACGATCATTCAACGCATAAATATATTGAAATGTTATGAAATTGTGATAACCATATGATATGTATATGAAACTGCCTAACCATGCAGCAGAATAGCAGTATTTTACAAAGAGCGACTGCCTGTCTGACCTCCACAGCATTTTTTTTATAAAATAATAACTTAGTCATTTCAAGTACTCTACCCGTTATAAAGCTGTATACACAAAGTGAAGTAGTGTTAAAGTAAGACAAAAAAAAGAAAAAATGAAATGGGTGTTAAAACTGTATCTTTAAGAATTTAAAAGTTTAACAGATTTTAGAGTTTAAAAGTTTTGTTTGCTGTTTATCTGTTTTTTTTCTGCCATTCCTTGTTCTATAATACCTATGGTCCAGGCAAAATGTCTACAATCTCTTCCATGCTCTCTTCATATTTGATTATCATCCCTCATAAGTACATTTTTTTTATATATCTCAAGTTCCTTTAAGGCTGAAACTTCTTTTCTGTGATCCAGATAAG
Source organism: Aporophyla nigra (assembly GCA_947507805.1). NCBI lineage: Eukaryota > Metazoa > Arthropoda > Insecta > Lepidoptera > Noctuidae > Aporophyla > Aporophyla nigra. The sequence goes on along the minus strand of OX382305.1, from coordinate 4,658,396 downwards.
CACTCATATAAACGGGGGATTCTATCGCTACAATGAATTATTTCTGATTAACGCCGAGAGTAGAAAATTGAACATAGCGGTTTTTGACATGCTGGGACACGCTCTGCAGGATTCCAAATACTGGGTTTAGTACCAACAGCTCAAAATTATGATAAAAACTCTCGCGTTCAAGAATCACCCATGGTTTCCACAGCTAACTGTACCTATTCAAAAAGTCGTTTTGTATTCGTTTTACAAGTAAGAATGGTCGCAATTCATCGTGACTATAACTGTTTGGCAAGAACAAAGTAATTTCTATTTAAAGTTGCACCATCATTGACCGCATCAACGCAAATGTATCAGTTATAGACCTATTAGATTATGAACCTTTATTTAATCAAAGAGTTGACACAATTTCCCTATAAAGCTAAATACCAGCACTAATCTTTGTTCTTCTGAAAATAGCCTTTGGGGGTGGAGATGGACAAATGGATGCTAAGAAAGACGGTTTCAATAAGGCCGGCCCAGAAAGGGATGACGAGATAACCTAGACAAGTACCACAAGCGCTGGTTCGAGGTCGCGTGTGAAAGAGTTCTTGGAAGGACTTGGCAGAGGGCTTCGCAGTAGTGAGTCAGTATAGGCTAACAACAATTTAAAAAAAATATCTCTATAGGCTAAACCACGATTTTCCCGTAATATCGGTTATTGTAACACCTAATACTTGAATAATATAATAACATTTACCGCATATGGAAGCTACTTGTGTTTTAATGTAAATGAACAATACCATAAAAGGATAAAAGATATAAAACGATATTAGTGTTTCCATTGTGACGTTTTAAATGATTCTAACAATTCCCCCGCGACTTCTTTCGCATGAATTATATATTTTCTCCTACAAATTTCAACACTTTTCTATTCCAATAAAATGAATATAAACTTACAATTAGTTTTTGCTCACCGCTTTTCTGTTTCATTTTTGCTCGGCTCAAGAATCGGACTATAAAATGCAAATTACTTACCAAATCCGACTTAACACAAATGAAACGAAAATAACACGTTGAAACAAAGTCTTCAGCTTTATTGTATTTGAAACTGTTAGTGTATTAGACAGGTTTTAAATTTATTCCTTACTTAGTGAAGATTTTTTTTCTATAATAGTCAACAATTTTCTAAGATGGAAGGATAGTTTGAAATAGAAAAACGCTAACCCTAATTAACTAATAAGTCAGTTAAATGGCAACAAGCGCCCATGCTTCCCACCGATGCAACCTACTGATGAAGCGACTTATAGGTAAGATGTGGAGATGTCTGAGTTTTGTCTTCTAAATATTAACATGTTAAACACATGAACCCTCTGGAATATACTTACTGATGGTGAAAAGCGCATAAAAATACATTGTGTAAATAATTTAAAAGAAATAGTCGGTCACATAGGTGGACAAATTATTTATATCCTTGTCTAGGGACAAATCGTTTAATCGTTTTTTAAATCGTTTGACTATTTTCCCCAAAATCAATTACCAAAATGTGTGTAGAAATGGTCTTGAGTTTAGATCAGAATATGCAATATAAAGGAATGGTCAAGTTCATTGAAATTTCAAGACTTCAGAGTATCTGTCACTGTATTTTACATAATTTTGCGCACTATTAAATCATCCTTTACAAATGATCTAGTTTATTTGTACCTATTTCCATTAGCACTTTCATAAGGATTTAACATAAAGTTCATCTACCCGATGTGTCATAATTCTACTCATGTTTAAACATTTGTTGATTGTGATGCAAAATAATTAGCAGCTGGTGGTAGACCAATCAACGCTTATGTATTTTCCCCACGGTTCATTCCTTGCGGGACGCCCCTGAATTCGGAGCTATTTATAACTTGTGCTTATGAGACTATATTGTTCCCATTCTGATAGTGTGGTTGTCGGTCACGGCCTTTATGAAAATGATCGAACTGATGCATTATGTGAGGACCATCCCACTTATTCAGGACTTCTCCTTATCTCATTCTACGCTCACTTCGGTTTTAGAGTTATTGTTGTTTTATTGTACATACGTACACTTACAAGACTAATGTTATGTATTCTGAAAAGAGGAGGTTCGCAATACGTATGTACGTAATTTTTTGTATGTTCCGCGATATCTACGACTATTGTAAATCGGTTCCGAAATATATTTTTAATCTTTGGGGTATGGCCTCAAAGATGATTACATATACATTTTATTAACTTTGCTTCATTAGTTTTTACGTTAGCTTCGATAATATGTTTTTAATCCACTTTGTGTATCTTGATGACGTTCGAATACTTCTTGTCACTGTTGTTTACATGGCAAGGTGCACTCTATGGTTGTTTAAAGGAATTTGTGTAAGGTATCACCGAAAAAATACCAAAAAAAAAATGCCGAGTTTAGTGTCTCTGGCACCGTCTTTCAAAATTAAAGTAATTTTTCGCTTAGTAGAGTTTTTTCAGTATGTGTTTTTAATAAAAGTTTCTCTTTTAATTCTATCCCCATGGAAAAAAGCATAAGATACAAGGCCACCATTTTGACAGTCCAACCACTTTCATTGCGTTATCTACATTGTCTGGCAGACTTTTTCGAACATATTATTTATTTATTAAAACTTTATGCACAACTAAAAAAATACTGTACAAAGGCGGACTTAGTGCCTGAGGCATTTTCTACCAGTCAACCTTAGGGTGGTGCAGAGATAAAACATGGCAGGTACAACAAATAGGATAGATAATGGACTGAATTAGCAATATCCTTTAAAATGATTGAAATTCTGAATGATAGCGTGTTACGCAACTGAGATGCAGTTTTCATAATTTCTGTGCACTGAGTTCTGATGCAATTATTTAATTATTTCATTGTTACACAACTCTATCTTTATTATAATAAATAAAAATATATTAGATTTTTTTGTACGCGTTTGTGTGGCAGCCTGGATGGTTTAGATTCACAAATCAGCCCGACAGATGGCGCTGCTATCGAGTTCTAGGAAACAGGACAAAGTATAAATACAGCTAGTATATCGATGCCTTAGTTCACAATTGCACTAACTACAAAATTTTCAATTTTCACTTTTTAATACCAAACACACAAAATTTTATACATTGCAATATTCAGATATTATGATGGAGTTAAAGGACTAGTCTTATGAATAGATGCATATTTGTTTTGTTATTTTACTTTGTTTTTGTACTGTTCTTGTCTAAACTTTAAAAAACTTTAAAGCTCTCTCCTCAAAATTGTCAATTTCGTAGTTAGTGCAATTGTGAACTAAGGCATCGATATATAATCCTTAAACAACATACATTGTACAATTGCATAAACAAAGTCAACTAATATACTTATAGGCCAATTCCAATAATTACGAATTGTTTCTAAAATGGCGAATAATAATTGGAACGAAGTTCCTTATCGCGCGTTGTGAAAGGGGGCTAGTCGGAAAAAAATGTTACGAAAAGTTGTCACGACATGCTTTAACCGACTTCAAAAAAAGGACGAGGTTTCTCAATTCGACCGTATATATTTTGTATGTTGTTGTTTTTTTTGTTGTGAGTAGAGAGGGAGAGAGGGAGAGAGGGGGAGAGAGGGGGAGAGAGGGGGAGAGAGAGAGAGAGAGATAGAGGTAGAGAGAGAGGGAGAGAGAGGTAGAGAGAGAGGGCGAGAAAAGGAGATTGGGAGAGAGAGAGAATATTTTTGTTGAGTGTATAAAGGTTTTTTGTACATAATAAATAATTAAAAAATTATAACTATTATGAATCCTGGAAAGGAACTTCGTTCCATCCGGGTGTCCCTTGACACCTCTAAAGTTTTTTATTTTATAAATATTTTCGTGTTGCGGGAAACATGTTGCTAACAACATAAAAAGTTGCACAGTACCTCCTCGCAACATCCTAATATTTCGTATTAAGGGTAAAGAAACGTTGGACGATATTGTTGCTAGGAACATTTCAATGCTGATAAGAAATGTTGCGCAACCGTCTATCAGCTTTGTTTTTATTGAGGCAATACATAAAAATATTGCAGTAAAAATGTTGTGCAAGTTTTTTGGCACGCAATACAAGGTTTTTTAGACATCACAAACACTTTAATGATGTACACTAAGTTTGGAATAATATTTTTTTTTGTTTTTATTCAGTATTCAGAGCTTATTTTAATATGCTTTATATTTATTTTATATATTTTTTATTTTAATATGATTTTATTGTCACCAGAAAATACATAACACGAAAAATACATTTAACACTAAAAACATACAATGGGCGGCCTTATCGCTTTCAGCGATCTCTTCTAGGTAACTTTAGAATGGACAATGATAGCGTGGCCATAAAAATTAGGTTATCACTGGTGCAAATTATAACTTGGAAGGGGTCGTCATGGGATTAAACATAACTGGTGAAATAAATAAAAACTGTATTCAGTTCAGAAAAAACACGTTTAAAAGTGGAAAAAACTGGTAACCGATTACATAGGAGCTTTTGGCGCTAGATTTACTTAAATGCCAAGGCACTAGGATTGCCCGTGGAGCCTTTTCTCAAGTAAGGCAAACATTTTTAGTTATTTAGTTTGTAGTAATTCATTTGAAAACATAAAAACAAAAGAAAAAATTATAACAAAAAAATTAAATAAAACGTAATCAGAAATTAACTAACTATAATTATTATGTACGTACAAAGATGGTTTGATGACTATAGTCTATGCCAGAAGTCTAGTAACGACTGGCCTGTTAGTCTAGTGGTTAGTGACCCTGACTGCGAAGACTGAGGTCGTGGGTTCGATTCTCACCCAGGACAAATCTTTGTGTGATGAGCACAATCATTTGTTCTGTGTCTGGGTGTAATTTATCTATAATATGTATGTATTTACTAAATATTTAAGTATGTTTATCAGTTGTCTGGTTACCATAGTACAGGCTCTGCCTAGTTTAGGATCAGATAACGTTGTGTTGGTTGTCCTAAGATATTATTATTATCATAAGTAAAAAAATAAAAGTCGTTGACACCTGCCTACCAATGTATTCAAATTACCGTTTTGACCGTGCTAACGACACTTTCTTTAATTTTTTTTTCGTATCGTTTTGAAATATTTGAATACATTGGAAGGCGGGTGTCAACGACTTTTATTTTTTTCTTATCTGGCACAGACTATAGAGGATTAGGTGCATTTGGGCATGTGTTTTTGTAAAGTATGATGTGCAGGTAGATTTCTGCCTAAAGGTTCCTCAGATAGGCGCAATGCAACTCTTGTAGAACAATTTCCGTCAACTTTACAAATAAATTGTTCTATGAGAGTCGCATCGTGGCGTGATGTTATGCGTCCAACATAGCTTTTCACAAGCATTTGAACGGCCATCGTATTAATAATGATGACACATTTCGATAACCTGCTTTGCCTTACCCCGGCAAACAGCTGTTGGGAAAATAGCAGTATTCTATTTGATTTAAACTGACAACATTTACGGATTTTGATTTCGTGAACAGCGTTTACGAACGCCATGCAACTTCTACGGTAGCAATGAATAGTGTTCAAATCGGTACGCAATCGGTATCGGTACACCGTACTGGCGTTGAATCGCTATGCTGATCCTGAATGTATCACTCTACTAAGGAAGAGGACAAAAGACGTCACACACACATCCTAGTCGTCATCAACTCATCATTCTGATAGGGTCATAGTCTGAGATATCATAGCATTGCTCAATCAAACTTCCTGCCGTAGCATGAATCGTTTCGGTTACTATTTCGTTGAATGTAATTGACGCTGTGGACACTGACTCATGCGCATAGATCGCTTACGGCATGCGTGGAACTGGGCTATCAAAGTGTCATGTCTGGTCTAATGATTGATTGCCTCGTTGGTTTAGTGGCCACAAGCACTACTACTGAGTTTGTGCTGCTGGGTCCCCAGATCAGGGAAATAATTATTGAGTTTTCTGTCTGAAATTTATCGGAAGCAGTCCGGAGTCTGCCTTATTAAAATTAAAATAAAGAAACTTCCGCGACTAAAAGAAAATATTCGAGTTTAATAAGAAGTTGTAGGTAATATTTTGATCAAACGATCGTCGTGCTCAATGGCTGACCAGATTTTGATATAAGCTTTCTAAGAACTACCATTAGAAAACCTACTTTTTAATAAAACCGCACACAAATCCGTTAACCCGTTTAAGAGTTAAGAACCACAGACAGACACACATAGCGGTCAAACTTAAAGCACCCCTATTTTTGCGTCGGGAATTAAAGACACCACAGTGATTAATACATGCGTTACTGAACGTAATTACTTGTTTAATATACAGGAAAAAAAAAAAAATAACCAGTGCGCAATTTTTTTTGGTGGTTCAGTATCAGTAATAGAACACATTTCAATTATTTTTTCAATACTTTTTTTTAAATTTTTATCCGACCTTAAATCAGTAAACTGTGGACACCCTACATATTTCGTAAAATTATATCGAAATAGTAATAGGTCAGTAATCGCGCGCCGACGTAGATACTTCGATCTTCTTAGAATTTTAACCGTTCGAACAGCTGATGGGTACTAGTAGCTACGCTCGGTCCGCGCCGGCGTAGGTACTTCGAACTTCTTGGAATTTTGACCAATGGACTAGCTGGTAGGTACCAGTAGCTACGCTCGGTCGTCCACTTTCGCCGCCGCGCCGGCGCCGCGCGTAAGTTACCATAAAAACCAGTTTTAAAATAAACATCTTTAGTTAACTATAACTTTTTTTTTTCTACTAACTTCTTTATCCCCATATTATAACTCGTGTAAGTTTAATTTGTTAAAATTTGCGCACTGTTTAAAAAATTATCCTGTATATGTTAGCAGAGACGCGCGCAACCTGTAACCATGTACATTTTTCTGAAATGTTGCATCGAAGTTTTTCGCCGGTTATAAAAATAAGTTGTTCCATACATTTTTTTATTGATACCGAACGAACAATTTTTACTCTGTCTAGAATCATGTACCTACTAATATCGTAATTTCAGTGCGTAGTGACACAATATTTCCCCTGCCGCAACCGATAGATGTTATAAACAGTACCTACTATATTAAGGTTTCATCATAATACATAGGTAATCTTTGTAATGTGTTCGTAATTTCGTCACACAATGCATCGCAACCATATTACTGGGATGACCGCGTTAGTTGGTAGTACAGAAATAACGGTATTTCCCTGTTTGCGATATATCATGCTATACATTTCCATTTCCATATAAGGTGTCTTAATATTGTGCGAAATGATTTTCAATGCGAGATTAGCTAAAACTGGAAATGTACAGCTTGATATATGTCGCCATGTATATTATTATCGCTGGTAGAGTGTAGCAAGGGTTTGCTGGGGAGTTTGTTGCGCCACTTCTTCTTCCCAGCTAAAGCACTAGGAAGTGGTGACTGGGGGGTGGTGGGTGGGCGTTTTGGGGGACTTTCTTTTGTAATTTTGACGTTCGAAAGGTGCTGATCCTCAGCGTAATTTGAATAAATGCCTTTTGATTTTGATTTCAAAGGACGGGTTCGATCAGAATGATTTATTATTATTTAGGAGCGAATTTAAAGCTACATGCTAAGCAACGCGGGCTGACTCGAGCAAGGGTCGGGGCGGACATGGTTTGGGACGTCGCGGCGGGCCTCAGCAGTGAGGACAGAAGGACAGCGGTCTGTGTCTGTGTGTCTTGAGTGTGTTAGTTAGTTTAATACTCTCCTGGAGAAGGGTTGTAGCGTCATTGGGAATGGTTAGAGTATGCCTTGATCGGCGAATCGTACTAATACGGGAGGGAGTGTAGTCGGCTGCCGTGATCAGGGGATTGGGGTGCTTCACAGCAGAGTCAAAGAAACGCTGTGAAAGGAGTTTCAAGAACTGCTGAATGGTGCGCATTCTGAGATCTAGGTAGAGATTCTCATTTTGGATATACAAGGGGGCTCCCGTAACCTTTATAACCCTTAAATGCATGATTTTTACTTTTTAACCAAATTAAACTTATTTGGATGTAAGTTAGTATTGGTGGAAATTTACACCTTTAGGAATCAGAACTAACCTAATGAGAACAAAATGTGTATACAAAAACAAAAAATTACTGGAACGGAAACGAAAAAATGACATTGAATTGGTTGATGGAAATTTCCATCACAATGCATTTAAGGGTTAAGGAAAGCTTTTGATCGGGTCTGCTTCCTATGGATGTGATGTGGCTTAGCGTGCGCGAAAACGACGCACGCATAAGTCATGATAGGGCGCAATTTGCACCTAAGGGACAATTTGCTACGGGTAGTTAGAACGTGGTGGTCGAGGATCACACCTACCTAAGTATTTAGCTTGCTTCGCCCAAGGAATCGGCTTACCGTGCATACTATCGGACTGGGTAGGCGGGAAAGTAGCTTGCGCAGGTTCGAGAAGAGAACCGACTGACTATTGTCGGGTTTGACCTCGATTCTCCAATTCCGGAACCAAGCGCCTAAGAGATTTGCGGAGGTTTAGAGAGTACGAGCGATAGCCAGCGAGCGGTGTTGTAAATGGCTGTGTCGACGGCAAATAGAGCTAACTGGGCCTTTTTACTTTTTGGTACTATCCGTTTGCTGTTAGCCAATATTTTATATAAAATCTACAACCAACCATTGTTTCCTTAAGATAAAATGCGACAACGACTTATTCGTTGATCTAGTAGTCGCAAACACCATTGCTGAGCTTTGGGTTCGAGTATGGTTTAAGGTTAAAGGGTCAACACACCGTATATTCAGCTATCACACTACAATTTGAAGGACATACCACAATTTGAACCATTTCTTCCTATAGATCTCAGAAATAAACCATTTTTTTTTTAGTTGAATAATTTACACCTTTCTTCACTAATTTGGTTGTTATATCTTTCAATGCCATATTTTTTTACTAAAATAATTCATACATTTTTGAAATTCTCTAATAATAAATCTAGGTTTTCAGCCGCCATAGTAATGACTTTTTTGTTGGAGCCGGTTGGAATGCGAAAGTCTTAGCTGAAGTCAAGTTGAGGAAAAATGTAAAATAAACCCTTATCATTTTCCGGTTGTATCATGTCATCAGTCGTTTAAACTATGAGCAGGTGAGAACGTACGGAACAATTATTGCTAATTAGCTTCTACCCGCGACTTTGTCTGCGTAGCGTTCAACAATGAGTTCAGAGAGAAATGAAAAATGAACATTGTATCGGTCATCCTCTCGAAGCTACCGATGATACTATAATAATAATAATGTTTATTTCAATAATAATTTAAAATTTTACATACATCTTATAGGCTATAATTTTCTTTTAACTAATTAATTAGACATCTGTAGCCGAACTAGGCAAAAGCCTGTATTTCGGCTATCAGCGCCAAACCCTCAAATAATTCATACTTAAAAATAGCCACCAAGTAGAAATGTTAACATCTACTTATGAAAACAATTAAAACTGATATAAAATTATAATTAAATACAATAAAATAGTATATAAATTAAAGACAAAATTAATATTAAGTTGATAAGTAAAATTAAAGACAATATTAAGTAACTTATAATTAAATTAAAATTAAAATAATATAAAATCTGGAAATTGTGTTTATGTCCTCTCTTTGTGTAATATGATTGTGTGTGCGTGAGTGTGAGAGGGTGTTTTTAGTACGTAGTCAATCACCGTGGTATATGTAGAATCAGTTCAGTTTCTTCGTAAGTTAGTTTTTGTAAGTATTTTGTTACCTTTTTCTTACATTGTGTTTTCGTTAGTGGGTAAATGTTTATGGCTCTATTTTTTTTATTATATATATAAGGTCCAATGAAGTTGGTAAATCTCGCGATGAATTTAGTTGAAGTTATTTGATTCCTGGCGCATACCATATCTCTTCTTCGTTTTAGTAAGTTTAGCGGATTAAAAGTTTGTTTGCTGTGTTGGAGAAGAGTGACATTAAGTAGATATAGTTGTCTTACTGTCAGAACCTCACAATTCTTGTACAATTGTGCGGTGGGGAAAAAAATACGTTTAAAAGTACTAACTTTGAGCACCGCACGTTGGGCGATCTCAAGACTCTTTAACGTTGTTTTTAGGGCGCCTCCCCAAGAGGAGATGCAGTAAGACAAAAGTGACTGGCAGAGAGCATAATAAATCTGTTCAAGCAGTTTAGGATCAGCGACATGCCACAATTTTTTAAAAATAAATATTAATTTCCGGATTCGTCCACATAGGAGTTTTATATGTTCTTTAAAGTTGAGACTGCTGTCAATTGTTACACCCAGATATTTAATCTAGCAACTAGATTTTAATTGACACTCGTGTGAGATGATTTTGTGACTTCTAGTGACTCCCCTTACATCCCTAATGCCAAAACAGATAAATTTTGTCTTATCTACATTTAAAGTAAGAATGTTACTCTGTAACCACTTGCCAACCATATCAAAACCCAGCTGAGCAGCATTGAAAGCCCTATCCCAGGTATCGGCTGCAAAACAGAGGGCAGTTTCATCTGCGAAGGAGATTATTTTGCCTTGGGTTAGTGTAAGGTTTGTGAGTTGGTTAATGTATACCAGAAACAAGGTAGGCCCTAAAATGCTGCCCTGCGGAACTCCATGTGTGATTGGGAGGCTATCACTTCTGTGCGCATCAAGTCGTACACATTGAGATCGCCCAGACAAATAACTTTTAAAGAGCTTGTGCTGCGAGCCTCTGATTCCAAGTTTTTCAAGCTTGTCCAGTAGAATGGAGATAGAAATCGTATCAAAAGCCTTGGCCAGGTCTAGGAAGATAATGATGATTCATTAAAAAAAACTGAATATAAAATGTAACCCGTAGGAAGATTGCGTCTGGTAGAATCATAAATTTTATAGAAACGCAAAATTTATAGTAAGCCACGTCATTTACTAAGATAATGAAGATGGGTAAAAAGAACCATACGTATTAACCCAGGTTTGGAACATCCTGTCTGCCAAATCTCATTCGAATCCATCTATACCTACGTTTTCGCGTGAGACCCCTTTTTTGGGTGGGAAATCATCAAATAACTTCTCCCGCTCTGGGTGGAGTGGGAGGTGTTAGACTTTTACTAACTAAAACCCACACGTGTTCCTTCAGTTGCCTTTGCCAGGGCCACGGTAACACTTTCGAACAAACCCGTGACCCTGGCAGGTACAAGAGACTCTGGGCCATAATCCACCACGCGGGCTCCACTGCGAGTTAGTAGATGTCACATAAATGAATGAATTAGGTATGGGACAAGCCAGCGGTGGACTGTGATTGGCTGACTTGATTGATTGATTGACATCACTAGGTATAACACGTTTGATAACGTGAAAAAAAAGTACATTTTTTTTTTTTCAATATTCTATAAATTTAAATAATTTATAAATACTACTAAAGACAGGGGGTTCTAGGACATAGTGGTTCTGTGACTGAGTAACACACATGAAAACAATCACATTTATAATATGAGTTGGATAAATACCATGTGGCACGCGACTAAAGGAATGGAAATACCCAGCCGCGTAGTATAATCCAATCATTTTGCATATTTTCGACTTTAGAGGTCAGTTTTAGGCAGTTATTATAATTAAACGGTTAAAATAAATGGCTTATTAGTAAATTCATATGAGATTACTCGCCCGAATCAGAAGAATCCACATTTTTGAATCGGCATATTTTGATTGTTATGCAATCAAGTTATGAGAAAAGGTCACTGCAAGTAAGTGCACAAATTTCAGAAGACGCCTACTGAATATTAATTATATTAATATGATATAAAAGTGTTTATTTGCTTGACTCGTGCGAAAAAATCGTGCTATAGGCTATTAAGCCAATTTAAAGCGAAAACCAGTAAAACAAGTTTCTGAATTCTGCTATAACATTTTTTTTTTTTTTTTTTGACAAACGTTTCCGTTTTTACCTCCTAAGGCAGCTAAGAAAGCTACAAAAAAAGTAACATAGGTAAACACACTTTAGGGTCGGCGGATCGAGACCTCAATCTATGTATGTCTACTACATGGGTCAAAATAAGGAAAAAAAACTATGCATCTAGCCTTTTTCTTTTATTTTTTGGATTCATAAAATGAAGTTTCAGACTTTTACTGACTAAAACTCACCCGTGTTCCTTCAGTTGCCCATGTGCCTGGGGCACAGTGTCTCTTTCGAACAATCTCGCGACCCTGGCAGGCATCGGTCCTAGCAGACCCCTTCAGTGCTGCTGACATCTCTTTGAGGCGCAAGTGGAACACTACGCGCCGTCGACCCAAGCCTGCACCCTAATTGCGAAACGCATAATTTATCAGAATCTGAATGGGATTGAAGATTATTTCTAAACCATTGCGTCATTTGTTTGAATAAATTGTCGGCTCAGCAACGTAAATAATGCAATGAATGTTGTTTAACTATGAATATTAAACCAATTCCTACCGATAAAAAGTTCCGCAACTACCCCTCTGGTCCTTACCGCGAGCAATGGGTAGCTCGCCGCCCGCAAGCTCGCGCCTACGATGGCCGGGAGTCTGCTATTGACTCCCGACGCCCGGGGCGTCTCCTCCTGCGGCGGCTAGGGACGTGAAGGCGCAGAGACTGCCACTCCCTTACGCGCGAGCATTACTGCTTCGCAGAAGGAGGTGATGGCTTCCCATACTCTCTCGCTCCGCATACCATGGCTCGCACCAGGGCCGGACGCGAGAGGTCGCCGCCGCCGATCGCCTCCTCGAATGAATCTAGCCTGACTCATACATTTTTTTATTTCGACACATCCTTAATGCAACAAAAGTCTGTATAAATATGTTTTGTATTCATGTTTTATATACGAGTGTTATTTTTTATGCTCGTGTTTTTGGGACAAAGAAATCGAATTCAGTAATGCAACAACAGCACGTTTAGTCACGGCTGTCTTTGACAGTCATTACGAGTACTCAGAACCCCAAAACCGGTTAGACTGGAAATCGACACCAACATAATTGAGAAACGGCTAAGCAGATTGATTGAGTTAAGGCCTTATCAAATTAGCATAGTAGTCGTATATCTTGTGGGTTGACTATCTGCAGAGGGCGTACAGTGATCTGAGAGTGCAGTACAACAATGCATTCAGGGTGCTGTTGGGGCTGCCGCGGTATTGCAGTACGTCTGGCATGTATGCCGCGGCCCACGCACACAGCTTCGCTGCAGTCGTGCGCAAGCGTTGCACCTCCGTTCTAACACGCATGCGTGCTAGTACCAACAGCATCCTGTGTGTATTAGACCGGTGGGATTGTCCGATTCTCGAGCACTGGATACGACTGCACGCAATCAAGTAAACACGTGTACGGGTATTGGATTATCCCATGATGTTTTTGTTTTATTTTATACTAGCTGCTACCCGCGCCTTCGTCCGCATGGTATTTAACAAAAAAGTTTTGAATTAGTTAATTTTTTTTCATGAGATCCCATTTTTTTAGGGTTCCGCACCTCAAAAGGAAAAGGCGGAACCCTTATAGGATCACTTAGTTGTCCGTCCGTCCGTCCGTCTGTCAAGACCCTTTTTCTCAGGAACGCGTGAAGGTATCAAGCTGAAATTTATACCAAATACTCAAGTCTACTATCCCTTGGAACTGTGAAAAAATTACAAACTTTATAAGCTAACGGAATCAAAAGATATAGCCGTTTATGTCGCAAATTTCCACAAATTTCCGAAACTCGCAAGGGAATCAAAACCTAAAGGGTACTTCCAATCGATCTAGAATTTTGAAATTTGGTACGAAGCAACGTCTTATAGCACAGATAAAGGAAAAATTGCGAAAACCATAAAATTTTTATTACATCATATAATAAAAATATGTTTAATAATTTTAATACATCAGCTATCTGCCAGTGAAAGTCCCGTCGAAATCGGTCCAGCCATTTCAGAGATTAGCCGGAACAAACAGACAGACAGACAGACAACAAAAAATTTAAAAAAAATGTTGTTTTGGTATATGTACCGTGTATACATCCATATACACTTAGTAAAAAGCGGTTATTTTAATTTTACAAACAGACACTCCAATTTTATTTATTTGTCTAGATTTGTAATTTTTTTGTATTTGGTTCTTAAAATGTCTTGTCACATACTAACATTCGTTTTCTCATAAGCATTTCTGTGTCACTAACAATTTTATGGATGTAAATCTGAAACAAATGAATATAATAATATTGTAATAACAGTCGGATGAAGTAAGACTACAAAAAATAATTTCTCACGCGTTTTTCCTTTTTACTTTTGCCACAGCAATACTCCACGTGACGTAGGTAATTATTACTATGACTCAAGATGTCGTGTCATTAACGGCACATATCAAATCTAATCACTGAGTTGGGGAAAATGAAGGTAGTCTATAAATAAATTACCATGTTTAGCACAGCAATTTTTCCCGGACGTAGCTGGGTAAATCAGCGAGTAAATCTATGATAACTAGTACTCCGTCCGTGTCGTATATTTTCGTAAAAAGGGGAACAAAGATTTTATTTGTTGTGATACGTATTAAAATATAGATTCTGGGGAATTCTGAGGGAAATCTTCTAAACTCCACAATGGCTGATCCTTTGTGGAGTTTAGAAGATTTCCCGAAAAGTGACTTTGTTTTTTATTTTTCTAATAACTATCACCACCTGGCCTATCAACCGTTTTCGGCTTGACGTTGATTTTTGGGACACCCTGTATAGTAATTTTTATAAATTATTTAAATAATTTTTTGTACTTGTTTTTATTGATTTTCATCGGTGGTAACTTGTTATCAATAGTTATGTCAATCAATCAATCAACTCAGCCAATCGCAGTACACTCATCATCATCATCATTTCAGCCGAAAGACGTCCACTGCTGGACATAGGCCTCCCCCAAGCACCGCCACTTCGACCTATTCTGTGCTTCTCGCATCCAACGTATTCCTGCGGCCTTCACCAGGTCATCGGTCCATCTTGTGGGAGGCCTTCCAACGCTCCGTCTTCCAGTATCGCAGTACACTGCTGGGCTAGAACTATCCCATGTTTCGCCACAATACCCTGTCCTCCGCCTCCCACATCCAGTCTGCGCCAGCCACTTTCTTTAGGTCGTCGGTCCATCTAGCTGCGGGGTGTTTCACGCCACGCTTGCCAATACGCGTTCTCCAATCCAGGACTCGTCTGCTCCACCGGCCATCGTGTGCTTCAACATACATAGCCAGCCCACTGCCACTTCAGCCTGCTTACTCTGAGAGCTATATCGGTAACTCCGTTTTCTTTCCGGATAATCATGCTGATAATATCCTTTAAAGATACCCCGAGCATAGCTCGCTCCATAGCCGCCGCTCCTAGTGTTGTGGTTTCCCATACTTAAAAGCGTTTATTTTTACATAGGATATCGTCAGGAAATCAATGCTCGTTTCTGTTTGCCCCGCAGTGGGACAATAAAATGCTGGTTTTATTATGATTATTATAATATGACTGACTACCTCGTTGCTCTGGTGGTCGTAAGCGCTATCCATGAACAAAAGGTCCTCGGATCGATTCCCAGGTCAGGCAAAGTGGTATGGGGTTCCTTAATCTCGAATTTCTCAGTAGCAATCTGGATTTGTGCGCGGTTAATTGCAATAGATTCGCCTCCTATAACATGGAAGTTAAACATAACTAGCGAAATGTAGGTGTCCTGGGATTTGTGCCAGGTTGATTGCGATATGCTCTGCCCTACCCTTCGGAGAAACAAGCCGTAATGTTATCTACACTAATATATTATAAAGAGGAAAATGTGTATTTTTGTTTGTTTGTTTTTAATGGATAAACTCAAAAACTACTGAACCGATTTAAAAAAATCTTTCACCATTAGAAAGATACATGATCTGCGAGTAACATAGGCTATATAACATCTAGCTACAACCAAGAGAAACGGAGCAGTAATGAAACATATTGACAACAAGCCCTTAACGCTGCACAGAACGCTGCTACCCATTCTCTAGTAAATCCTTTAGTCGCCTCTTACGACACCACGGGATGAAATCAGAACTATAATATTATGTAGATGATGAATAAAAAAAGTTAATTTAAAAACGATACTGTAATTGTTATAGCAATTTAAATTGAAGTCAAATAATTCCAGCATTTCCAAAATAGTTCCGAGAAGTTGCTTCTCGCAAAAATCGCACTACGACCTCGATTCGGCGACTCGATCAATTGTGAATTATTGACCACGGATCTATAAATAAATATGATGGCGCTCTAAAATAAGACCAACATGGTTCATGGATGCATCATTACTGCGGGCCCTGCAATGGACTGTCACCATTTTGTTTCCTCACAATTAGCAGTCAATATAGACAGAACGTGTGGGATTCACCCCAGCTAGATGGATCGACGACCTTAGGAAAGTGGCTGGGGCAGACTGGATGCGGACCCCCCCAGTGGGTTCCCGCATTGACGAGGCGGGGGGGCTCAGTAGCCGTGGTTTAGAACCCCACGGTGAAGCTAAGAGGAACCCGAGGAGGGGCCGCTCGTCAGGGCTTTTCCGCTCAAAGCCGACGACGTAGCGGCCAACGCGGTGTCGTTTGGCGACATCGCGAGGGTTGGAGGCCGCGGTGGGAGAGGAGTGCCGGTATTGAGGTGCGCCGCTCTCCCTACCTACCGCGGCCTGAACGGGGTCGCCACCGTCCGATGGCGAACGCGGTGGGGCCGCAGGGGAAGAGGAGTGTTGGTATAGCGTTGGCCACTCTCCCTATCCCCTGCGGCCGAAAACTGGTAGGCGGCGGGGCCACAGTCCTGACCCGTCACAGGGGGACCAAGGGTGTCATTCAAGGGGTCGTCTGGCGCCTATATGCTAATTGGTCCCCGGGGTGGTCACGGCGTGTTATGTGTTCATGCGCGCCGTGAATGGGGGTATCCCCCAGAGGTGGGTCCGGCGACGGACAGCCGCGGCGGGTTCGCGGAAGAGTTTTTTCGTTCCCGTGTTCCCGCCATAAGCGGTAGGAGGACACCGTGGAGTTTTAGTGGGTTGAAGTCCCACATAACTGCGCTATTTCCCCTTAGTAGCGCAGTATGCATGAGCATTTCTCCACGACAAAAAAAAAAAAAAAAAAAGACTGGATGCGGAAAGCGGAGGACAGGGTGTTGTGGTGCAACATGGGAGGGGCTTATTTCCAGACTACGAGTTGATTGATTGATTGATAGACAGAACTTCATAATAAAAACTGGCAAATACCAAAAAGTGTCATACAGTGTTGGTATTATAATACACTAGCTTCTGCCCGCGACCTCGTCCGCGTTAAATTTCGCATTCCCCCGACCCTTCCCGTCGCGTCGAATCGCCTACCCGTGCGATTTTCCCCGTTTTTGCAATATTTTTCATTACTGCTCCGCTCCTCTTAGTTGTAGCGTGATGTTATATAGCCTATAGCTTTTCTCGATAAATAGGCTACCCAACACAAAAAAAAATTTGCTGAAGCTGAAGAGTTTGTTTGTTTGTTTGATTGAACGCGCCAATCTCTGGAACTACCAATCCAACTTAAAACTATTGAATGCATTTGGAAGGTTATAGGATATTTCGCATCACGCTGCGATCCCTATGAGACAAGCAAATTCAAAAACAAAACAGAAAGAACGCAAAATAACAAACGAAGTTAGAGCGCAGGCAGGCGATGCGATCTGACGCAGTGAGTCGAAAACGAAACAAGAGCGTGGGTGGGCGATGCGATGCGACACCGTGAGTCGGTGGCTAAACTTACACGAAGATGTAGTCGCGGACAGAAGCTATATAATTGATTAGAGAATCCATGAATGGTTGGTTCTAAAACCCACCCGTGCCGTAATGTATGATTCATTTCAAGATGTACAGTTAGGAAATTGGAATTCCACGCGACCTCATCGGCACGAGCGAGTGAAGTGTGCATTTTCCTTCTAATCCATCCATTCAGTTACGTTTCAATTAAAACCCGCTTTAATTAAAATGAGTCAGTCTATGTTTCAATTAACACTAATAAAATATTAAATGCTATATATAGCACTATGAATTAATTGTAATTGTTAATGAAATTAATTTACCTTATGACGTTGTGACGTACAATTGTCAGCGAATAGTTAACTGAAAGTTTCAATTCATAAACAATTACGAAGACATATATAGGTATTTGTGTTTTCTAAACAATTAACTTGAATTGTTGTTAATTTTGCTATTATCCAATGGATTCTACATGACGTAAAATAATTCAGTCATGACGTCTAAATACAACATAATTTCTGATTAATAGTTTTACATAAATTCCCACTTTCTTTCCATGAAATGAAATGTTGATTTATGTAAGTAGATCTTATAAGACACTTTTACACATGAATATTTTGTTGGTCAATATTTTAAAGACTAGTTAGTACCGTCATTTCTTAGGTGACTGTTCCCTGAGAAGAAATGGCGAAACGAAATCAGAGATCATGGTCTCTTTGATGAGTGTAAGCAGATACTACAGAGTTCAACTGGCTACGATTCTTATACAGCGTGTAACGGAAGAGGGGTATCAACCCTGAAGGAGGTGAATGTGCTCATGAAACTCAACAACTTTCCCCAAAGAACATAGGTCGAAATATGAAAAAAAAATTTGGCCCTCCCTTACAAAACTGACTACCAGCTGATTGATTTACTATGGGAGGGCCAAATTTTTTTTTCATATTTCGACCTATGTTTTTTGGGGAAAGTTGTTGAGTTTCATGAGCACATTCACCTCCTTCAGGGTCGATACCCCCCTTCCGTTACACGCTGTATACTCCATTTTAGGATTCCGTAGCCAAATGGTAAAAAACGGAACCCTTATAGATTCGTCATGTCTGTCTGTCTGTCCGTCCGTATGTCACAGCCACTTTTTTTCCGAAACTATAAGAGCTATGCTGTTGAAACTTGATAAGTAGATGTATTCTGTGAACCGCATTAAGATTTTTATACAAAAATAGAAAAAAAAACAAATAAATTTTGGGGTTCCCCATACTTAGAACTGAAACTCAATTTTTTTTTTCATCAAACCCATACGTGTGGGGTATCTATGGATATGTCGAGTGCGCGAGAGACACTACCAAAGTGGTAACTTATAAAATAAGAGAATGATAAAACTAAAAAAATATAATGTTGTACATGTAAACTTCCACCAAAAATTGGTTTGAACGAGATTTCGTAAGCAGTTTTTTTTTTAATACGTCATAAATCGTAAACCGCAATTTATCTTTCATTCAATCAACTCAAATATAAAAATAAAATAAATATATGTAATTTCATAAATATAAACCTTATGCATAACCCGTGAATAACTACAGGTTTGTACGGAACCCTCGGTGCGCGAGTCCGACTCGCATTTGGCCGGTTTTCTTTTTTACGTCATACATCTGGACATACAAATAATCACAAAACCCAGTTGCAAGTTTACTACGCACCTGACCTTTCTAAAGACCACAACCAAAGAGTTCACTCTATGTTCTCCTACAGCATCTCCTTTATATACCCTCCTTATATCCCCGTTTCCACTCACATCTGCCTTGTACCTTTTTTAGTAAAGTAATGTTTTTTCTTTATTTTTAATTAATTATAATTATGCCATAGTAAAAGATTTTTTAATCATTTTATAGACTAACACGAAACGAATTCTGATCTTATCAAATATATTTTCTACTAAAATGTAGTGCCAGGTAAAGCTGACGTTAACGTACAAAAAGATCCTAGATTAGCTACAAACATTACACTAATTAATGATTCAATGATACACAGTACATTCGCATAGTTTCATCTCTATTTAACCGGATTGGTATTGTGGGTTTTACCTGCTAATAGTGACATCAGATCATAAATTCTAACAATAAGCATAAACACCCTCATCACACACACACATACAGATCAAAAGTTTTTTGCCAACTTTGGCACAAAACACGAAAGAAATAACGAAGAAATGCATTCCTAAGATAATCCGTTGTTTTGAAAAAGTTTATATAAGCTTCACGTAAATAATTTAATTTAAATTTCATTCGAAAACATAAATCAGTTTCCTACTAAACTTCAACTCTATCCACAACTCTATGTACATTGGTAACTCTTTTGGTGACTGAAAAAAAAAACAGCATTTAATATGGAGTGAATGTTACGATACCACTTGGTGGCCGGATTTTTGGGCTTCTGACGACCCGTAACTACTGTCGAAAGATTTACGAATGACAGCCGGGACGTTCAACGGCTTAACGAATTTTCCAAGGCTCGGAAAGGTCTTTTTATGTAATGGTCACCCATCCATGGACCAACCGCGTCAAGCGTAGCTTAACCTGATCGATAGACCGGTGTGGCTGTTATTACTTAGACACAAGCCCCTCCCCATTGGAGGTATGCCTACGTAAGAATTGATAGCATGGATTTAATTAGTCAGTCATAAAATGGTTCAAAATTATTTAAATAAAATTCATATTCTAGTATACTGTAGGTATAAGTAGCACAATCTTTTAATTGGTACTCGTATAAGAAAGAATTCTATGGTTAACGACATAAATTAAGAATTTAAAAAAATATTCTTGTAGTTATAATATCGTGGGGAATCCCTTATCTACTTGTTAATTAATTCAAGCGCAGTGTGGCGTGATGTGAATAGGAAATAAAAGATGGTATCATCGAACATAAGCCCGTCCTCTTGGTAGTGGCTCAACGAACGACACGATTCGATCACCGGACTGACTTTAATTCAAAAATAAAGTTTGTTCCATTCCTCTTAAAGTCTGCTTTTCAATATAAAATTTTTTAGAGACGAAAGTGAATCTGGTCTAGTATGAATCATTTTTTGAAGCAACACATTTGAGTAACCAAGCTGTATAAGCACGGGGCGCGCGTGCGCGCGCGGTTTCTCATATGGCAAGAAACATCATGCGAATGACATAATGATTTGACAAAACAGTGTCAAATGCAAATTTAAGGACGAGCAAAAACACATTGAGTTGACAGTAGGGACTTGGAAATTGGTTGCTCAACAACGTGTGAATAAAACAATTAATACTGTTTATTTATCAAAATTAAAGCCATTTTACAGTTAGTTATCGTTTAATTGTTTAGCTAGCTAAGGAGTAGCTATAACTAAGGAGTATGTAAATATTAAAAGTATATGCGGTGTTAAATGAAATAATCTAGAAAAGAAGCGGAGTTACCGACATTGCTCGTAGAGTAAGCAAGCTGAAGTGGCATCGGGCTGGCCATGTCTGTCGAAGAACCGATGGTCGTAGGAGCAGACGAAGCCTGTAGTAGAGATCCCGTATCGGCAAGCGTAGCGTGGGTCTCCAAGCTAGATGGAGCGACGACTTAAAGAAAGTGCCTGGGACAGACTGGATGGCGGAGGATAGAGTTTTGTGGCGCAACATGGGAGAGGCCTATGTCCAGCAGTGGACTGCGATAGGCTGAGTTGATTATGGTTTTTAGACAAAGAAAACGCGTTTATACTTTAAAGGGTTACGAGGCAGATAGGTGCGAGGCGCCTCTAGTATAATAATTTCAATGGATTCTTAATCGAAATTGTTCTACAATAATTGCGTTTCTGGGAGCTCTCCAAGGCTTTCGACCTTGTGTCTTACGACTGCCTATGGAGGAAACTATCAAACCTAGCGATCTCATTACAATGCTAAAGTATTGGTATAACAACCAATACAACTACGTGAAGTGGGCGGGTGTCCTGTCGGATGCATACGGGTTGGAATGCGGTGTGAGGCAGGGGGGATTCAGCTCGCCCAAGCTTTTCAACCTGTATGTGAACGAGCTAATCTATGAGCTCAGCAATACCGGTATCGGGTGCTCCACTGACGGGCAATGCGCCAATAACATCAGCTACGCGGATGATATGGTATTGCTGAGCCCATCGATCAGTGCACTTAGAAGGCTTATCTGTTTCTGTGAGGATTATGCGGTGGCTCACGGCCTCAGGTACAACGCAACAAAAAGTGAACTTCTGGTTTTTAGAGCAGGTAACAAATGTTATGACACTGTTCCACCAGTCACCCTGGGACCACCCTCAGCTTTCCAGGGTCACAAATTTCAAGTACCTGGAGCATTGGGTAACCGATGGTCTGACCGACGATGTATATGTGGAGAGGGAACGCAGAGCATTGGCAGTTCGATGTAACATGCTGGCCCGTAGGTTTGCACGTTGTACTAGTGAGGTAAAAGTCACTCTCTTTAGAGCTTATTGCCAATCTATGTACACGTGCGCCCTATGGGTCGGCTATACAAAAAGCTCGTACAATGCTCTGCGAGTCCAATATAATAACGCCTTTAGAGTTATGTTGGGGCTACCGCGCTTTTGCAGTGCGTCGGGGATGTTCGCGGAGCACGGTGTGCCTGATGTTTATGCTATTATGCGGGCACGAATAGCGACCCTGATGCGGCGAGTGCGCGATAGCTCCAACAGCTTAGTGGCTATCGTGGCCGGCAAAATGGACAGTCCATTGATGTGGAACTGGATGACCACTCATCGTGCGTCATTCCAGTATATAAAATAGAGCTATTTTGTATTTTTTTTTTGTGTGTGTTTGAGTGTATTTTTTTGTTTCTTTTTATTTTTGTGTGTAAAACTGTAATTAATGAACATATGGACTTACTGATGGTCTGAAATAAATTTTATTATTATTATATTATTACTATTTTACTAAAATATAAATGTCTCCCATATGCCTGCTTTCAATAAGATAAAAGAGCACTATAGAGGTCAACTGTTACTTTTAACAAATTAGTTCAATTTGAAATCTATACTAACAAGTGAGTGACCCCGGAAGACCATTCGACATTAGTTAAGGAATCAAGGCTCCACCGTGATCGTCTGCATAGTGATCGAATACAACGGAAGCGTGGCTACTTTACGCGACGAAATATCTTTCAATCAGTCTGTCTAACGAATAGAAGAGACGTCTGATGACTCAATGGTGACGTATCGATTAAAAAGAGCCCTACTTGCTTCGTCTACCAACGCGGGCACTATTGATAAGTTTGTTGTTTAATTCAATGCAATGCAAACAAGTGAGCAAAATGAGCACGGGGAGATTTCGCAAAAATTGTTCCAAGAAATATGTGTTTTTGAAGTACCCCTACTTGTTTTAAGAAAAGTCTTTATCTTTTGAAATCTCCTTTACATGTTCAAGGTTTCCATGAAGTTGCTTTATTTTTAGTTTTTCAATGTATGAGTACCTACATTATGAACGGCCAAAGTTCAGATAGTTTTGTAGCGTAGCTACTTCGAAAACATATTATATAACCTTTTTATAGATCACATTAAAAAGAAAGACGCCAGTTTATGTCAGTTAAAAGTTAAAAACGGCTGACATTCTGTTCACTCAAAAATTGGCTTATCTATTTTTACTTTTAACTGACATAAACTGGCGATTTACTTTTCGCCTTCTGTGTGTCGTTGGACAATATATCGTATTCTTTAGAAGCTGTTGCATTTATTTATTTAGTATAACCCTGCACCGCTTCAGTTTGTCGAAATAAGCTGATTACTAGACTTGGATTTATTTTTCAAAGTCTTGTCGTAGATAACGTGCATTAAAGGTGCGGGCCCACCGCGGCGCACGGAGAGGCTACGCACGTGTATTAAGCTTCGCTTTGTAAGAAAATGTATATGGTTGTGTACACTGCAACCCACAGAGAGGCTAAGCATCAATTGAAGTCATTGATACATGCGTGGCTTGCTTGAATAGGCGGTTACATAGCTCAACGCTGTCGACGTGGGTCTACGTTTCCACACTTTTTTGGAGTATACGAATATAACCCACGATTATGTACAGCTCGCTTATCGCAGCGCAGTTTTCAGTCATACACCTTGTGGAACGGACGCGTTTCATGTTTCTCGTATAGGTATATCTTATCGAGGTACTCATAGAATTGCATTGGCACTGAGTTTGCTAGACAGTTCTTCTGACGATGAATCTCCCGCAGTGAAGCCCGTGTCCGTGGATTGCAATGGCACGTGCGTAGCCTCTCCGTGCGCCGTGCCACGCTATATACAGTCGTGTGTTTTCGTGTACTCTAGTGGAAACGTAGACCCACGTTGTCAAACAAATTAATACACGCAGCTAAAATGCGCCGCGTGCCCATGCACAGCATGCGCTGCGGTGGGCCCGCGCCTTAAATCGTTTGGTTTACACCCACGTTCCAAAAAGTCAAGGTATGTACATGAAATCTGCGTCATTTTTTCTGACCGGATGTGCACACCCACAGAACAGGTTAATGTAATTAATATTCAAATGATGATTTCTGAGCACAAATTCCAGCCGATTTTGCGTTCTATTTTTATTACTTGTATGTGCAATGTAGTTAACTGATCAATGATGGTAATTGGTGTAGATTCAAATATTACTGCAATTAATATTTATTTAATACTAGCTTTTGCCAGCGGCTTCGCCCGCGTGGAGGTCGGAAATTATCCCGCGGAAACATACTACCGGGATAAAAAGTACCCTATGTGTTATTCCAGGTTATAAACTATCTATGTGCCAAATTTCATCTAAATCGGGTCAGTAGTTTTTGCGTGAAAGAGGAACAAACATCCACACATCCATACATCCAGACATCCATACATCCATACATACAAACTTTCGCGTTTATAATATTAGTAGGATCATGACTTCCAAGAATTTTATTTATATATTTACACTTTTCGCACACACAAAAAAAGGTACAAAAGCGGACAAAAAGCTTGAGTATTCTCTACCTCATGGTTGAATACCAAGCGTGGTGACGAGAATAGATGGCAGATGCTATGGTTAAGAGGAAAAGGAATAAAAGTGATAATCCATACCATTAATACTTTTTTACAAAAAAAAAAAAAAACAACCGACTTCCTTAAAAACACTACAAAGGGAAAAATAACTTTAATTTCGGCAGTCGGTGTCTTAGGATTTGTATTTAAGGTTTTTGCCACCGACTTCCGAAATTAAAGTTGTTTTTCACTTTTTAGTGTTTTTAAGGAAGTTGGTTTTTTTTTGTAAAAATGTTTTTATTTTTAAATTTTTAGTTATGGTATCTACCGCGCACTAATTCCAAACAAACAATACATATTAATGCGTTAGCAGAAATCGCGGTTGATTTGCTGTCATTATTTAAAGAGTTCCGGTGTCTGTCTCCAGAACTCATCATCAGATCTATATGAAATTTAAATGGGACCATTTCAAAATTAACTCCTTTCGAACAAAAAAAGAATTTTGCAAATCCGTCTATATATGACGGAGTTATGGCCGTACATATATAAAAAAAATATCCGAATTGAGAACCTCCTCGTTTTTGAAGTCGGTTAAAAATTGAATTATCATAATGAACTAAAAAAACTTTTTTACAAAAAAAACCGACTTCCTTAAAACACTACAAAGTGAAAAATAACGAATTTCGGAAGTCGGTGTCTTAGGATCTGTATTTATGGTTTTATGCCACCGACTTCCGAAATTAAAGTTATTTTTCACTTTGTAGTGTTTTTAAGGAAGTCGGTTGTTTTTTTTTTTGTTGTAAAAAAAGCTTTTATTTTAAAATTTTTAGTTGTGGTATCCACCCCGCACTAATTCCAAACAAACAATGCATATTTATGCGATAGCAGAAATCGCGGTTAAATTGCTGTCATTTTTTAAAGAGTTCCGGTGTCTGCCTCTGGAACTCATCATCAGATCTATATGAAATTTATATGGGACCATTTTGGAATAAACCCCTTTCGAACACAAAAATAATTTTGCAAATCCGTCTATATATGACGGAGTTATGGCCGAACATACATAAAAATATATATATATATAAACATCCGAATTGAGAACCTCCTCCTTTTTGAAGTCGGTTAATAAGCTATGTACATTACTAGTACATTAGGGGTTGTAAACTTATGATTTACATGCTTTCATGTCATGTAACTCGTGTCGTAAACTCGTCAAGATGCTACAGATTTACTCCAATAGTCCAAAATAGTTATTTGTGTTAGTTTTGGCATATTATCATTCAAGCCGATGCGATAAATTGACAATGATTGGCCTGTTAGTTTAGTGGTTAGTGACCCTGACTGCTAAGACTGAGGTCGTGGGTTCGATTCCCACCCAGAACAAATCTTTGTGTGATGAGAATAGTTATTTGTTCTGTGTTTGGGTGTAATTTATCTATAATATGAATGTATTTGTGATACTTAGCCAAAACATGGTAAAAATATTTGAATGAGCGGCTTAAGAATAAACAGATAAGTCCTATTCTTTATACTATTACTTTTTAAATTGTCTCTAGAACAGCTATTCTTTTAAAAAGTGTAATTGTAAACCTGAAAAAGCTTAATTATATGTACCATCATCACTGTCATACACAACCCGACTTCACCAGTGGGTAGATAAATATATACATAGACTTATTTATTTGCATAGAATGTAGGTAATTAATACAATAGGTGTTATAAGTTGGGGAAGATAGCTTTCCTGTGCCAGCCAAGTTCGCGATGGCAACCTTGTTGTCCGCACTTCTCGTCACCATTTCACCATTCAACATCATCATCAGCCTACTACCGAATATAGGTCGCAACAAGACGGTACAATTGTTCGTCATTCAGCTAGAATCTCGGAAACTCAACCAACAGCTACCAGATGCTCTAAGAAAACCGTTGCTCCATAGCCTTAGAGCATCCTATGAATACGTTTATCCTAACAGTCAGCGGTCCTATGGCTAATTTGCTTGGCCCATTACCACTCCAACTTGCTTATTCTATAAGCTACGTCGACTACTTAGGTTCTTTGCTGGATCACCTCATTCTGGATTCGATCCCTCAGATAGACTCCAAGCATAACTAGTTCCATAACTCGTTGATTGAACTTGTATTTATGGACGAGTCGAATCGTAAATGTCCACGTTTCAGCTCCGTAAGTCATAATTAGAGATCGGATATTCAGATGCATATTCATCTAAAGTTGAAATGTTGGCTAATATGGAATGCGCGTTTTTACCGTGTTTTGTGTGTTGTTTTAACTAACACATACCACCCTACACACATATGTATTTGCATCTGGGGTTAAACATTAATTTTAAATAAGTATGATGATCCAAGAAACCCGGCTTTAATAAAAATACGAAACCGCTTCCGTGCTTTCACAGCTAAATAGTAACATTAGGTTAATATGCATCCGAATATCCGACCACTGGTCATAATAGAC
Source organism: Aporophyla nigra (assembly GCA_947507805.1). Lineage (NCBI taxonomy): Eukaryota > Metazoa > Arthropoda > Insecta > Lepidoptera > Noctuidae > Aporophyla > Aporophyla nigra. Next base: position 4,631,297 of record OX382305.1, on the reverse strand, counting down.
AGGACCACTCATGATTATAAAACAAAAAATCTTTACTAAATCAGTTAACCAATCTAGCACAATTGTTACAAATAAGCAGTAAAGGTAGTAATTTTTTTTCGGTACGTAAGGGTACTAATTAAGGTTGTTAACATAGAACTCATTCAGTCTGCCCCCCGTACTAGTATATACTGTACTAGCTTCCGCCAGCGGCTTCGCCCGCGTGAAAATTCAACCCCCCAATTCATCCTCTTAGGGATGGAATTTCAAAAAACCCTTTCTTAGTGGATACCTACTCTTCACAAAGAATACACCCTCCAAATTTCATGTCTCTGGGACCAGCGGTTTAGGCTGTGCGTTGATATATCAGTCAGTCATTCAGTCAGTCAGTCAGTCAGTCAGTCACTCAGGACTTTGAATTTTATATGTATAGATTATGTAGAATGGTCCTATGAAATTGAAAAATCTGTTAACAAATGATTTTATACAGTAAGGCACGTAGTAATAAACATCTTGTCTTCTTTTTGTCGGAGTATAGTCAGTTCGGTGTATTTTTGTGTTGAATTTATTTGATGTATTTAATTATCAAATGCTGCAATACTGTATGAACTGATGATTTCGAATGTAACAAAAAAGTGGGGTATCCAAATCGCCCTATAACTCATCACCTTAAGCAACGTTGTGTTCGTGCTTTCCTAACAAGAACAGTCTTGGTTGCTTGGTCTTGGTTGCACCACAAGCATTAACAGAGTAAGTTGTGATGGACTGGCACATCGAAAGATACACTAATAATAATAATGTTGGAGAACAAAAACAACGTATGTTTTTATAACATTTATTTATATAAAGTTTGCTGATTCGTGAGGTAAGGGCAGTATAAATATTAGTCAATGATGAATCTAAGTTATCTTAATAAGTATGTGGTCAATGTGAACTGTATTATAAAGTTCAATAAAATTACGCTAAAATTCACAGCTGACTTTAATTTAGACAACATAAAAAAAGTAAAAAGCCATCGATTTCAATAAAATGTCGCAACAGAGGATGTTTTAGAAATTTCATGGCAGGAACATTTCCCAGGCATGTAATATGTGTGATAATTTATGTAAATAATGCCAGGAGGTGGTTTCTTATACTTGAAAGTATGTATTTCGTTTTAAGTCTATTTAGGGTGAGAAGATTTGACCGTAGCCACTCCGAAAACCATCTAAGCCCTGCATTAGCCATTTCGTTAGCCACGTTCCATGTTTTCCACGTTCGATGGCTGTATCATCTTCATATGTTATGATAAGGCCGGCTCAGCTCTAGATCACACAGTTCATTCACGTATATAAAGAAAACTACCTTGTGGCACACCAAAAATAACATATACCTGCTCACTGACGCTCGTGTGTGTGGGGTCTCAGTATCACACATACCAGAGCTAGGGCACCACGCAATTATTTGTGTCGAATTTAATTTTAAACTAGAGAAGCCTGCTCCATACTGGACTACCTTTAGGCCACTTAAAGACATCCTTCCTGACTTTTTTAATGAGGACTTAAATAAAATGGACTGGGAACATATTATAAGTCTTCAAGATGTGAACTCCATGGTTGCAATGTTTAATCAATACATTTTGACACTATTTGATTTGCATGCTCCTCTTAAAAAGGTCTTAATTAAAGAGAAATCTTATCCCTGGATAACTGACACAGTTAAGGAAATGATGAGGTTGCGTGACAAGTGCCATTTGAAGTCTAAAATAACCAAATCTGAACATCACATTAAATCCTATAAAGAGTTTAAATACCTCGTCAGAGCCGCTTTTGACAGTGAGAAGTGTGCATATTTTAAAACATACATTAATAATAATATCAAGCATCCAAAGAAATTATGGAAACATATTAAATCAACTATAACCACTTCTAAAAAACCAGAGCATAGTCTACCACATTTCTGTAACAACCCAGAAGCTATCAACCAACACTTTTTGGATGTACCTGGCAATGATAAGGTCACAACTGCTGATTTAACATATTTTGAGCACCATAGATACAGTAACAGTCATTTTCGGCTTGAACCCGTCCAGGAGAATGTGGTGCTGAGGATCTTGCGTGGTCTTAAGTCCAATGCACAGGGCTCGGATCAAATTTCTCTGGAGATGCTTATGCTGACACTTCCTCGAACACTTGCAGTCATCACAGCTATTATCAATAGATCTATAGTCACCTCCTCTTTCCCTGACCTGTGGAAAACGGCAATAGTTAGACCAATCCCAAAAGTATCTAACCCCACTAGCCTAAAAGACCTTCGTCCAATAAGCCTACTGCCTTGTCTGTCTAAGATTTTAGAAAGAGTTGTCTCAGACCAGCTTAGAGCATATCTTGAGCAACACAGTATTTTACCACTGGCTCAATCCGGATTTCGCAGGGGACACAGCACAGCGACAGCTCTCCTGGATGTAGTTGGAAACATTCTCGAAGCAAGAGACCAGGGCTTGGGGTCCCTGCTGGTGTTGCTAGATTTCTCGCGTGCTTTCGACTCTATTAACACTTCACTTCTTCTCTCCAAGCTGTCGTACTATGGATGTGATGTTGAAACGGTCAAATGGTTTGGAAGTTACCTCAGTGATCGAGCACAGTTTGTCCAGGTGACATGTGACAGCAGCGGAGATACCATGTCCTCTGGATCAAGGCACGTGGATAGGGGCGTACCCCAGGGATCAATCCTTGGTCCCCTTCTCTTCATTCTTTACACTGCTGACATTATCAACTGTATGATCAACACCAAATTCCACCTGTATGCTGATGATTTGCAGTTATACCTCTCCTTCCGCTCCCGGGATACTGCTGAAACTGTTAAAAAAATCAATGAGGATTTGGAGAGAATCTCTGCTTGGTCCAGAAGAAACTCCTTGGTCCTGAACCCAAGTAAGTCCAAGTATATTGTGATGGGATCTCGGGATTTCCTGAACAAAATGCTCGCTTGCAATCTGGACCTCAGGATTGATGGTTGTGATGTGGAAAGGGTTCTGGAGGCTCGTAATCTTGGGTTAGTATTTGACGGGCAGCTCCACTTCGAAACACACATCATGGAGGCTGTGCGAAACTGCTTCTACCGACTCAAGCTCTTGTACCGTGTCCGTCCCTACATAAGTGTGGATATGCGTGTCATGCTGTGTGAGTCACTGGTTCTATCCAAGCTGAACTACGCTGACACTGTGTATGGGGCGTGCATTCTCAGCAGAAGCGAAAAACTGATACAGCGGGTGCAAAATGCTTGTGCAAGATTCTGCTACAATGTCCCACCCCGATCCCACATTACTCCATTTTTGAATAAGGGTAATTTGATGAGAATGTCAGCGCGCAGAAAGCTTCACCTGGCTACCCTGCTCTTCGGCACAATTCTCACAAAGAAACCAGACTATTTATATAAAAAGTTGTGTTGGTCGCGCGATGTAAACAAAATTAAAACGAGAGCATCTTCGTACCTCTTGTTGGCCTCAACGCACAGAACTGCTGCATTCCGTGGTTGTTTCAAATTCGCCGCCTCTCATTGCTGGAACGACCTACCACCGCCCTTTCGTGCTATAAAGACAGTTAGTTCTTTCAAAATCATATTCCAACAGCACTTACTACAGCTTCAAAAAGATATCATACTCTGAACTTACCCTTGATCTGCACGCAGCTGGCATTGGTGGCCTGTGATTAGCAGCGATAATATTGGCACCACAGTATTTGTTAAGCATTTTGGGTTTGTTTCTAGTACCTAGTTTCTTGTCGTTTGTCATTTGTAAAAACCGTAATTCTGTTCTCTTATAACCTTCGTTTATCTTTAATTCTTCTATTGCCACAAAAGGACTGTATTTCAAAACGGTCGTAACACTTTATCACTCACTTTCATTCAATTAAGTTGTGTTTTGCCCTTGTTTTACGGTAGCGTCGTCGGCGCCTGCGTCTATTTACTTGTCAATTGTCATAACGATGCCATAGAGTTGGTTTGTTTGTTTGTTCGATGCCATAGAGTGTCACATATCTTGACACGCTAGGGTATAGACAAGTAACTTGATGCTACGTCAGGTACTGGCACGCTCAATGTATCATTCATGACATATTTTTTATTTATTTATTTTATTTTATGTTACTTTACACATACGTTATCCTATTATAATTTATTTATTTCTGTATTCGTTCGTGACATCACAACACACTGGGTCCTATCAGAATACCAGCGCTGCGATACTTATTTTTAAATGTCGCAGCATCATGCTGAGATAGGGGCCCTTTGGCCTCGCACAGGACTTTCTGTTTTTTTCTTTTAAATTTTGTTTTTTATTTGTTTTTGTTTTTTTTTTGTTTATAATTGATTTTTATTTTTATTAAGTATTGTTTTTTGTGTAGTTTCTGTGCGTGTCCCAATAAATACTTTTTCTTTCTTTCTTTCTTTCTTTCACTATGAAGTCGTTTGTTCTGATACGTTGTATTCTATTAGATATGGAGTCTAGGAGAAGTTTTAGAGCTGTTCCGCACACTCTTAAATGTGCTAGTTTTGCGAGAATCAGAGGAACAAAGACTGTATCGATTACCTTTTCTAGATCCAGGAGCGCACCCCTTCCTCTCTCCTAGTTATTAACGAAGTAAGGTTTTTTTACAGCGTCGTAAATTGACTTGTTGTCCTGAAATTGATTGCTTTAGAGTGAATTCTGTGATTCAAGGTACCAAGTTAGTCTTTTGTTAATAACCTTCTCAAATACCTTTAATAAGGAGAGCGAAAATAGCCAATTGTTAGAGATTCAGTCTTTATCACCAGCTTCGTGTGTAGAGAATATCATAGCTTCTTAAATAAATCAAGAAAACACACGTTGTCAAGCACTGCATAATCAATCACTATTATCCTGTTCCCTACATTTGAAAAACGTCGTTCATAATGCTGAGTATAACGTTCCCTTTTTTAGGGTTTCAGTTTCTCAATACGCCTTGTATGTGAATAAAATAGCGTGTTAAATGTTAGCAGCTATCACTGTAGTTTCAGGGTTTCATAATCATTTCAGCCATAAGATATCTACAGCTGAACATAGACCTCCCCCAATTTGAGGTCTTTTGTCATAATCGTTACGCTTAGTAGGTGGGTTGTCGTTCACTATATGGCGGTTAAACGCATAGAGAAATCTGCTGCAAATTCTCTAATCTTTAGTCGTCTTTTACGACACCCACGGGAAGAACTGTGATGGGATGGTTTCCGGGTTTAATATAATCATTGTATGTTTTCTGAAAGCCATACCGTGATCGTAACACTCGTCAACTAGTCGCATCAAATATTGATCAGAGGTCAGCAATTCGTTTGAAAACAGTTAAGCTACTCAATCACATCTAAAAATATCATGTTGAGTCGCCTCGTTCACCTCAAGGACACATTACAATTAGCCTCAAATAGATGAGTACAACGACAGTAATTTTTTTGATTGTCTACAGTTTGTGTTCCACACAACTGTATCAATATGTATCTAACTACAATTTGGTACCCAATGCGTTTCGTGGCTATAAATTAGTACAATATTATAGAACAAAGAATGATTGAATGAATGACAGTTAAATTATTTATTTTCGATGTGTACATCATATTGAGACTGAATCTGCCTACTGGGAGTTAGAATTTTATATTCATTATATTTGGCATCAAAAAGACGGTTGTATTATCATACAAAAATGTCAGAAATCCTTGTATGTTTTGGGTATGATAAAACAAGCAAACCACTGATTTAAAACACCAACACAGATCTATTATTTTTCTTAATCTAACTACCTTAGTAATCTAAATACAAAAAGCACATATGACAATTTTAACACAATTTCGTTTTCTAGTTATAAATCGGACAGTTAATAAGTTTCAAAGTTTCAGTGTTTCCGTTGCTTATCCGTATGGTATCTCGGTGATCTCTGGGAATGGATTCTTGCTAAGAAACTTGGAGTGCAGTCCAAAGATGAAGCTGGAGGTCGTTCCGGCGAAGGTCCAATCCTCCCCTCCAGCCAATGGGTTGACATTTCACCTTTGCCCTGAAAAAACAAACGTTCAGTTTATATTAACGATGAGTAAAACTTGGGTTCTCTTGAAAGAGGAAACTTTTCCTTCATATTATAAAAGCCGTCATCGAGATGTTTCAATAACTCGCTTTTATTAGCTTTATGTTAGTATCTGATTATGTAATGGAAACTTTGAGCATGATTTTGACACCTTTTGAAACGTCAGATTAACTCGAAATTTGGCATTCTTATCAAAAACCGATGACAATAAAATAATTTTATAAATCATTATTTTTGCTGGGGATACCAGGACACCAAAAAAACAAAATTTTCTTTGAAAACTATGCTGACATATTTCACAAAAATACGAAAATTACGCTGACCTACGTCACAAAATTCGAAACACCCTAAAAATTGGAAAATAAATAATAGTTTAAAAATCTCGCTTCCATAGAAAACAAAAAAAAAGCGTGAGATGCTTTTTAGGTATTTTATAATTGATATCAAGCACACCACGCTTTTTTCCATTATTTTCTACTTTTTAGTTTGGTTTGGAAGCGTGTTTTTTAAACTATTTTGTTTTTATCAGTAATGACTGAGTGAGAGAATCAGTAATTAATGAATTTTGACACCTCTAGGTGTCTAAAAGCTGTATTCGGAAAGCCGTTAGTGTGTGACCGTTCAATCCTTTCTTTAGAAACAAATGAAAACTAGGAGTTCAGGGTTACGATACTAGTCAAAAATAAAGTGTTACAAATTTAAATATTTAATGTTCAGTGTATGCATCAGATGATGATTGATAGAACATGATATTGTACACATGATTTACTACTGATATAGCCGCTGGTAATGCAAAGTCAATGACAAATCAATTGACGGCCCAAAGATACTAGTAAAAAATAAAGTGTTACAAATTTAAATCTTTAATGTTCAGTGTATGCATCGGATGATGATTGACAGAACATGACATTGTACACATGATTTGCTACTGATATAGCCGCTGGTAATGCAAAGTCAATGACAAATCAATTGACGGCCCAAAGATACTAGTCAAAAATAAAGTGTTACAAATTTAAATCTTTAATGTTCAGTGTATGCATCGGATGATGACTGACAGAACATGATATTGTACACATGATTTGCTACTGATATAGCCGCTGGTAATGCAAAGTCAATGACAAATCAATTGACGGCCCAAAGATACTAGTAAAAAATAAAGTGTTACAAATTTAAATCTTTAATGTTCAGTGTATGCATCGGATGATGATTGATAGAATATAACATTGTACACATGATTTGCTACTGATATAGCCACTGGTAATGCAAAGTCAATGACAAATCAATTGACGGTCCAAATTCTGATTGACTGGCCACTGAATCAAGTACTGGTCAGTCAGCTGACAATATTTACGATAACTAGTTAATAATCGACAAGAATAGTAACATGAGTAATCGAACGAGGAAAAAGCTATTAGGAAGAAGATATATATATGGCCTAGACATTCCGTAAAAAGTAGAGCTAGCTCTGGACTATTAATTGATTGAAAATATACACAAAGGACAAGTCTAATGTTTTGGATTAGAACAAAAACACATTAAGAAAGACTATAATGGTTGATTGAATTAAACAATTTATTTGGATCAGTACAGGTTAAAGGGCAGATAAAGTGCCAGTGTATGTTAAATGCCCAATGTTTATTTACTAGTGGATTGCTATAGGCTGATAAGACATTATTGAAACGTTAATTCACTTAGATATTGAACATTTCTTGCGCTGTTACGTCAACAAACACTAAAAATCCTAAAAACCTTGACATCAACCACGCCGCGAGGAGCCGTCAAAAAAAGGCCAGTCTTGTCGAGAGCTCTCTTCACATCATCTGATATTTGAATCTTCATTGCTGTAAAAGAAAAAACTTATTGTACTATAAATTGTAGCAGCTATCTGTACAAGTATGATTTAACATGATGGTTTTTTTTATTCGGTGTTACAACGTTTGCAAATGAGACATATTTAGAAATTTAGAAACAAAATTGAACATCCCATTTTATCGGTACAATGTATAGTCAAATGGGTTCAAGGGCTCTATAGAGAAACCTTTTAACGACGCAGACCTCATCGACGAAAACCACTAGGCACTTAAGTTTTATGAGACTATGTTTAGGTAAACTGACTCTGTTTAAGTAAACACAACGAGAGCCAGAGTAGTCTTCTAGCCATTTGTTGATATTTAACAATTTCGCGTGCTGAGTTATTTGTTTCTCTTTCTTAGGCCATTCGTCATCTCATCATGCGAGATGGGGGTACAATATTTTGAATACAACGTTGTCCCTGCCACCGAAGCGCAAACTGTAACCACGTATTCAGAAGAGCATTTTTCTTAAATAATCTACGTATAATTTCGACAAAGGGGAACAGATTGTGCGTTGGTCTCAGTATGTTATAATCACGATTCATTCAATTTAGCTAATCCTACCTACCACAATTTTATACTAGGACTAATGTTATTTGGTTACTTACGCTCTCCAGTACTTTCCATTCTGCTGGCTGTGTTGATTGTATCACCAAACAAACAGTATCTCGGCATTTTACTCCCCACAATGCCGGCTACACATGGACCCATGTGGATACCGCTTCTCATACAAAGTGTCTGGAAAAAAATCACTTTATTGGGCATTGGTTCTCTCTGGAGCAGTTCTGTAGGAAAAAAGCATTACGGAACAAGAAGCTAATGGTGGCTTCATTAGCCTTTTGTCCATTAATGCCTTTTTTGTGCAATCGCTCATGTTCTATCAAATGAACCTGACATACTGAAATCTTTCGTTCATACACAAAGGCTACTCTTGCAATAAAAAATATGCACTCCTTAAGTTCTAAGTTACTGATAAATGCATGCACTGACTAGATGACCACATGCTCTTCACATGATCTGACCAAGAATATGTCTGGACTTTAAAAGTGATTGACCTCTGAGTTTGTTTCGGCCTTTCTTCTCAGAGTAATCCGATTGACAACGTCGATCTCATCAAATTTTAAAAAATACGATTTACGTGTAAAAGTATTCATACAAAACTACTTTCAGAAATAAAATCATTAAGCATTTATTGAAAATAATACCAGGTCAAAAAACATAACTATTCCAGCAGTTGGGTGACGTGGATATGACACTCATTTTGGAATTCCCCCAAACCATTTTGGGGGAATTCCAAAACTACCGTGTACTAAAAACTTATGTACTACCTACCTCTTTACAGCCATTTTAAGCCACGCATCTAATTAGTAAGTAGGTAGTACTCGATTATTTGTTGTCGAACGATACACTTAATTTAGAAGGTGATTCAAAGCATTGAAAACTTTTATAAAATGGAAATGGTTTCGTGCTATAAATAATGCCAAACTATCGAATTACACTGTTAGTACAACATCACACGAACATAGCGTGAGAAATAGGTCCCAGCTAAATGGGCCGTCGACTTTGAAAAGTGGCTGGGACAGACTGGGCTCAAAAGGTAAAGAACGGGTATTGTGGCCCACTAGAGAAAGCTCTATATCCAGCTGGGTTGCCATATAATGCATTATGATGCCATATATCATAATACATATGTAGAGAACGCTGCTGCCTGTTCTCTAGTAAGTCCCTTAGTCGCGTCTTAAGACACCCAGGGGAAGAAATGGGATGGTGCAATTTTTACACGCTTTATATTAGCTTCACTTGTATGTTTGTTTGTATGTTTGTTTGTAACCGACTCCTTATAGCGCGATTTTGACCCACTTTAAACGACCAGATTTCATTCAAACTTTGCAAACCTGTCAAGGACCGATGACAATGCAATAATTTCATAAATTTGTGCCATTATCCTTGCCAGGGTTACCAGGATAGCAAAAAAACTGTCTTCGAAAACTACGCTGACATACGTCACAAACTACGCTGACATACGACACAAACTACGCTGTCATACGTCACAAACTACGCTGACATACGTCACAAATTACGCTGACATACGTCTCAAAATTCGAAACACCCTAAAAAATGCTTTTTTTATGCTTATGCACGCTTTTTTTCCATTATTTTGTACTTTTTAGTTTGGTTTTCAATGGAAGCGTGTTTTTTAGTTTTTTTATTTACATCCAGCACACGGAACACCGTCTTATTCGTTAATATTAAATTGCAACTAAAAAGTGATGCAGCGTGTGGGATGACACAATTTGTCATCGGTTTGTCAAGGCGTTGATGTACCGGGCGTGGCCGCATCCGGTGCCGTACAAATGGCAACGTTTTTCGCGTGAGACATTTTCCTTCGTTTTAAGGTCACCATACACGTAATGGCATCATCCTTGCCAAGACGCTAAAGGCACATAATTTTGTTGAGAAACCCAAATATTTGGTTCTAGTTTGGCCGGATGCAGCTGCCCAAAAGATAATTTCAGATAGCAATCTACAGGCACATGATCTGACCAGGATTATGTCTGGACTTCAAAAGAGACTGTTAGTTTTGTCACGCATACGGTAAGTCATCATTATTATCGTGGTAAAATACATAGAGAACGCTGCTACCCATTCTCTAGCAAGTCCCTTAGTCGACGACATGCACGGGAAAAAAACTGGCCAAGTGCGAGTCGGACTCGCGCACCGAAGGTTCCGTACAAACCTGCAGGTATTCACGGTTTATGCATAAGGTTTATGTTTATGAAACTAAAAGTTTTTTTTTTATTTATATACTTGAGTTGACTGAATGAAAGATAAATTGTGGTTTACGTTTTATGACGTATTAAAAAAAAACTACTTACTAGATCTCGTTCAAACCAATTTTCGGTGGAAGTTTACATGGTAAAGTACATCATATATTTTTTTTTAGTTTTATCATTCCCTTATTTTACCCCACACGTATGGGTTCGATGAAATTTTTTTTTTGAGTTTCAGTTCTATGTATGGGGAACCCCAAATATTATTGTTTTTTTTTCTATTTTTGTGTGAAAATCTTAATACGGTTCACAGAATACATCTACTTACCAAGTTTCAACAGCATAGCTCTTATAGTTTCGGAAAAAAATGGCTGTGACATACTCGGACAGACAGACAGACAGACATGACGAATCTATAAGGGTTCCGTTTTTTGCCATTTGGCAACGGAACCCTAAAAATGAGATGATGCTATTCTTTACGTCCACCACCACACGTAAAACAGCACGCGTAGCATGACCGCCATAGAAACGGAATTTGTCGACGGAAGAGAAGACAAATTGATAGATTGTATCGTAGAAAAATTGTGTAAAACTGAAGAAAAGAGATGTTTCTATTCTACAGTCGACAAGAGTACGATGTCAAGTATGATGACTATTTCTCTTTACTATTGATGTGATAGAAACATTTTTACAGAATTAAAATACATCCGGAACTTTTTTTGTTCTTGGTAGAATAGATATAGAATTGGTCATGCTACGCTGGCTGTACGATATACGGTAAGCACTATATTTTATTCATTTGAATGTGTGTGGCGGCCAAGGAAAGTATGGGTTCTGGCCGATCGACCCAGAAGATAAATTGCGTTACGCACAGTAGCGATGGTTTTTGTTTTGATAGTTCAACAACATTCATTGCGTTATTTACGTTATTGTGCAGACAAGTTTATCAAAAATATGAAGCAATGGATTAACAAAAAAGTGTGTTACGCAATTAGGGTGTAAGGTGAGGTTCGGGATCAAAATGAATTACGGGATGTAAGGGTAAACACCGTTGTCACTTAACCCATGGGTAGTTTGACTTAAATATAAAATAATAGAACAAGTTACAAAAAAATAAAAATTCCTAAAAAGGTTTAGAACGGACTTTATCCCACACCGCCCGCAAATTCATGGATATGCGCATGAGTGACGTAATCACTACAACGATCGCCGGCCGTCCTGTCACCCACACAACACATGTAACTTTCCCTTCATACTTTTCCTGGCTTAGGACAGGCACAAATACCTAGCTTAGGTTTTGCGTGACGAGTCTAAATGTAAATTTGATTCGAAATGGCTTTGGATTTTAAATGATTTGAATACATTTTTTTATTATCTTCGTCCGTAGACAAAATGGAAATGTTATCGAGGTTTAAGTCACTGCGAAAATACCATCCGTGGTATCATGGTATGCGATCGCTATCATTTAGTTCTTGTGTGGGCACGTAGCCACTACGTTCCGTAGGTACGTAGCCTTTGTGTCGCCGCCAACTTCATTTCACGGTTTGGCACAGGTTGTCCAGGGAACAATTCTGCGTACATCCTACGCGCCCCGTTCAGATTATTACCCGCAATGGCATAAAGCCGGACCATTTCGGTCCACTGTTCATTTGTGTAAGACATTGTAAAACAATTTATGCGCGCGAAATGAGCGACTACGAGACGCGGCGCTAGCGTTACGTGCGCTCGCTACCAAGACTGACAGCTGACTGGGGTCGCGAACCGCGACCCGTGCGTCGGCGTCGGGCAACGCGGGCGGCGAAGTCGGCGATTCTTGTGCAAAAATACAGATATTCCTTCAAAAAAAAACATTGTTTTTTTCATTGGTTTTACGTTCTATTAACGAAACCAAATCACTGGTTTCAAGGATAACGGTGTTTACCCTAACATCCTGTATTTTTAAACGAAGTATTGACTAGTTATAGGGCCTGGAAAAGAAATGAAATAACAAGAGTAAGTAAAAATATTTGTTACATAGGTATACAGTAATAAGCAACAAATACAAATAATTAATCGTGCAGAAAGAATTTGATAAAAAAAGCAATCGTTACGACCAAAACTTCAGCCGTTGTTATTAATCCTGAAAACATTTTTAGGCGTTTAAGTTTCTGTCAAATCAAAGGCGAAAAGAAATAACTATTAAAAGCGAAGACACAGATATTATTACCTAGAATAGTACCTGATCAGGTCGATGCGGCAATCTGCACATAGACGTTGCTTCCAGTAGCTCTAGAGCCATACTTGCAATTTCAGTAGCGTGCTTGTTGCCTTAAAAGAATGAAAGCAGACTCGTCAAATCATACTTTATACTAATTATAGGTATAAATTTGAATGTTGTTACGCTTTCACACGAAAACGAATTAACCGAATTAATCATCATGAAACTTTGTACACATATTCTTGGAGGTATTAGAAGTAACATAGGATAATTGAAACTATATTTATTGTTATTTTTAACGCAAGCGAAGCTATGGGCAAAACCTAGTATGTTATATTTAGGCTAAATCTTCTAGCCATACCAAACACTCTGATTTGTAGCGACATCTACAACCGTTACATGCAAAGTACGCAATTGGTGGACGATACGCAGAATATTTTAGCGCGCAAGCAGAGTTTACAGTGCAACTAGCTTGTATACAACGTCCTGATGTCAATCATTGTGCAGTTAACTACAAAAAAAAAACCCGCAGGTGATTGAACCTTACACTCTGTACATCATACCTCTAACAAATTATATGACAAATTATAACTTTACCGTTTCTAACTGGCAATCCTGAAGCTACCATGTAAGAGTCTCCAATGGTCTCAATTTTGTACACGTCGTAGCATTCTATTTTCTCGTCGAATAACTTATAGACTGAGTTAAGGAAACTTATGACCTGAAAAAATAAATGTTTCTTGAAAGGGTGATTTTTTAAGAGTTACATAACCGAATCTAAAACTATCTATAAGAATATATTGTATTGAAAGATATCCAAGGAATCTCGTGGCCGATTTTGAAGCCTAGACGAGCTAACTATTGAATTTTGAAAAAAAGAACCTGTAGCTTATAAAAAGAATAGATAGATACATGTATTGGAAATTAGAACATTTCGAGGGTTTACTGCGAAAACCTGCTAAACTAGATTTTTGGTAAAAATTAGTTAAATGCATGAAAATTCTTATCTTTTTGAGCTTTAAATACTGGTAAAACCGACTAAGCGCTACGTTGAACAGCTTAGAAGATATGTCATGGTAAAAACAGTCAAATCCAACACATCGCTCAATATTCGATTGATAAAATATCTTATGCGACATTACTAATATTTTCCCCATAAATGTTAGCACGCAAAAAAAACTAAGCGTTAATAACCTGTTTTTCTTTCATATAAGTTTAACAAAATGTTCTTACACACATTCCGTAGATATAATCTAAGAGAGCTTAAATGTTTTTAGCGGGAGAACATTGTTGCTTTTACTATTAAAAATTTACTGCAAAAATCGAATAAATACCTATAATCACATTTTACATGTACCACATTATTAGAATTACCAACATATTGTTGACATGCAAAAGCGACTAACTACTTTAGCTAGTTTATACGATACAAAATAATTGAATTCTTTGTCAGGTGACTTCTAGCAAAAAGTAATACGCACTTTTTTTTTAACCGACGAAAAAAACGGAGGAGGTTATCAATTCGACGCGTATATATTTTGTTTTGTTTGTTTGTTTTTTTTTTTATGTATGACCACGCATAACTTTTTACATAGTAGTCCGATTGTGATAATTCTTTTTTTATTGAAAAGGGTATACTCCGAGGGTGGTCCCATATAAATTTGGAAAACAAAATCGAACCCTAAGGGTTGGAAAACAGGGGATGATTGATTGTTCACTCATTGATTGTAATGTATAACCACACATAACTTTGTACAGAGTAGTCCGATTTTGATAATTCTTTTTTCATTGGATAGGGTATACCTTGCCAAGTATTATTACATTAAAGCCACAAAAAATTACAAAATAAAAACTTTTTAACAAAAAATTAAACCGCTGAAAAACACAGAAAAGCAAAAAATTATAAACCTTAAAATTTTGAGTCGGCGCTGAAAAATCAATGAACAAAGATCACTCAAAGCGCCGACTCAAAATTTTAAGGTTTATTATTTTTTGCTTTTCTGTGTTTTTCGGCGGTTTAATTTTTTGTTAAAAAGTTTTTTGGATGGGAAATCATCAAATGACTTCTCCCGCTCTGGGCGGACCGGGAGGGCGTGTCAGACTTTTACTGACTAAAACCCACCCGTGTTCCTTCATTTGCCCATATTCCAGGGCCACGGTAACTCTTTCGAACGAATCTCGTGACCCTGGCAGGCATCGGTCCTAGCAGACCTCTTCAGTATTGCTGACATCTCTTTGAGGCGCGCATGGAACACTACGCGCCATCGACCCGAGCCTGGTCTTTCCCAGGCGGCGAGCTACCCAATTCTCGCCGCCCGCAAGCTTACGCCTACGGTGGCCGGGAGTCCGCTATCGACTCCCGACGCCCGGGGCGTCTCCTCCTGCGGCGGCTAGGGACGTGAGGGCGCAGAGACTGCCACTCCCTCACGCGCCCCGCTTCCTCCTTCGCGAGCATTACTGCTTCGCAGAAGGAGGTGACGGCTTCCCGTGTCCTTTCGCTCCGTACCATGGCTCGCACCAAGGCCGGACGCGAGAGGTCGCCGCCGCCGATCATCTCCACGAGGACACGGTACTCCGCCCAAGCAGGGACTCCACCGTATGCTCCACCGTGTCCTCCAGGCGATCATCGCAATGGAGACACCCGGGCGTTTCCTCTTGCTTTATCCTGAACAGGAACCCACCAAAGCACCCATGCCCGGTGAGGACCTATGTCAGGCGGAAGGTGAGGACGCCGTAGCGCCTTTCTATCCACTCCTCAAAGAGGGGACTTACCACCGCAATTGTGGCGTGCCCAAGTAATATGCGCTCCTAGCATATTTTGACAGGTCACTGTTAATGGCTCAGTTTGTGTTCAGTTTGCTCAGTGTTCTACGTGAGTGTATCTAACATTTTTTTTTACTTAAATTAGATTAGTTTTTCATTATTTTCTCCGTAGTTCAATGTTTGTGAGAGATATTTGTGAAAATGATGTCAAGAGGAAAAATACTAGTATGCTTCCTAATAAAAAATACTGAATCTGATACTGGTAAGTATCAGTTTGAAGTTATATTTGTTAGCAAACTTTATTTCCGAAATTTTTTCTAATGATATTATCATGTTTTAGAAAATGTATGCCATAATGCGGAAGAAAGCTGCCTCAGTAATATCCCGAGTGAGGGGAAGCAGCAACAACATTTTGGGGGTGGTTGCAGAGAGGCTGGATGGGCCTACATTGGGAAGGTTTACAAAGCTACATGTTGGTAACAAAGCTTGTTAAACCTTCCTGTGATTGTGATTTTCTTTTTTTTCTCCTGCATGTTACTAACATAGTTTTTTAAGTAAGATGTAATACTAACACCCTATGGGCCCTGATGCCTGAAAATAAAATATTTTTATTTTTTTTATTAACTACAAATGGAAGCCCCGTAAAAGTCCACGAGACTCAGACAATATCCAATATCACAGCAGATATTATGAAGTTTCGTCGTTCAATAATTGCGGGTAAAATACCTACTTGCATAGTTTCGTATTTTAAAAGCTACAGATTTTTTATTTAGTTGTTTCTTCCCTGTTAGTTTTAACACGAGAATCACTCAGGCTATCGAAGTAATGTATTCTTTTTGTCATGGCTATGTGGATATTCTTTAAAATCAGAAAACCAAACCTTAACCTGCCCTACAAGCTGACACCTTTTAATCAATTTTCAGACGACCCAAGCTAAGACCAAAAGTGACCCAAGTTTCCTGATCATACCAGTACTTTCATTGAATCATTGCCATCCTGTTCTAAGTATCGAGAAGGTAAGTAAAGTTATAGAAATCTATTTTCAAGCGTGCTAGACGCAGGCAAACCATAAAAGTCGATGGGAAGAAATTAAAAAAGGAGCATTGTAAAAGAATTTAAATTTGACAAGTTCTTTGATCTTGCCAATACAATTATGAAAAATAAAATGAAAGATGGACATGGAAATCAGGTTCAATGGCTGAAGATATAACGTATTAGGTATGAAAAAGGAGAAGACAGATTTTTTTTTAACTATGACATGAGCGACAAATTTAATGTTATAGAAATTCGAGAAAATTCATCGACAGCCAAATTCTAAAGTGCGCTGAATCACGCCTATTCGACGCGAAATAAGAAGCGGCCTACTGAAAATAATATGCAATCTGTTAATCTTCAACTGCCAGACAAATTGAACCACCTTTATGAAAAACAACTGCAAATAAGTGAAACCAAAAAAGAGATTTAATTAATCTTTGTAACAAACAAATTATACCTGAGGAGCTTCACGGTTGGTTCCAAAACTTAAAAACTGACAATGAGATAGCTGATAAATTACCTGAACCAGCAGTTGGTGAAATTGAAAGTGGAGAAGATGAATAATAATTATATTAAAACTGATTATAATGTGATTAAAAGTAACTAATTAATATAATTGTGCATGTAATCTTTTTTACTCTTTGAAAGTCAATAAATATTTGCATATAAAACCAACTAACTTTTTTCCTTGATGTACTACACAATAAGTACCTTCATTTAGTATTGTTAATTTCAAATCACATGCAATAATTTACCAAAGCTACCTAACTTTCAACATAAATCATTTAAAACATCAATAGTTTAGCTTCAAGCGCATTTTTGCTATATACATGTAAAACCGACTAACTGTACGACCTTAGCCACGAATTTCCTTATTTCCAGATTTTTATCACACATATTTACTAATACTACAAATAAATTTAATATTTACTATATCACCTAACACGTGACTAATAAAGTAATTAAAATCTACTGAAATTATAATATTATAATTAGGTATAAACATTTAAAACGGAATAACACAAAACTGACTTGACTGCACTTAGAAGGTTTTCGCAGTAAAGCCTCGATTTACTGAATTCAAAATACAACTATCACATATAACTTAAGTTAAAATGAACCACATGTGTGGTTTTACCAATAGATATGTTTGTAAAAAGTTAACAAAGAAATGAACGTAATGTAAAGATGAACGATTTTAAAACTGAAAACACTAGTTTCGAGCATAATATTTATTACGCATGAGGCCGGCCATATTAGCCGTGGAGCTAATGACCGTTGGGGTAGATAAGTTCTTGAGTGAAGACCACAAATCGGCAGACGTAAGGTAGAACATCCTAAGGCTAGATGGAGCAACGGTCTTCGTAGTGTTGCTAGTAGCAGCTGTATGACAGTTGCCGAGAATAGAGCTGAATGGCGTGCAATTAGAGAAGCCTATAACCAGCAGTGGACTGGCCATAGCATCATAATCATCATCAGATGATGATAAATGTCAAGGAGCAAACTAAAGACAAATCCAAGGAAGAGAATAGGAATCATCACCATCATATTTTTTTTCACTAGACAGTCATACGGTATGATAAAACAATATATAAACATTAACATCACAGTGACATCATTATTTAGTCACACTTTCTGCAACTATTCCTACAGAGAGTTGCACAATACTTAGATCACAATTTCACAATGTTTACTAATTTTAAGAGAGTACTTCGTTTCCTCGAAATACAGGAAAAACAGATTAACCGGTGCGCAAACTAGAACCACGACGCATTTTATTTATAACCGTAAAATGTTTACTCTTGAATCATATGCTGAATTTTGGGATAGAGTTTGTGCACTGGTTAAAATTTTATCCTGTAGGTATTTAGCATAATTAATGTTTTATTTATGATGTATGATAGCTCGACCAAAAACAAAAAAATGAAAATGACGAAATACAAAAAATTACTCATGGATTATCCTACCACTTTTATTCACGATCATGATGAGCTATTTATCATCATCATCATCATCATTACAGCCGTAAGACGTCCACTGCTGGACTTAGGCCTCCCCTAATTTGGGGGGGCTTTGCCATAATCGCCACGCTTGGCAGGCGGGTTGGCGATCGCAGTATGGTGGTAAAATGCATAGAGAACGCTGCTGCCCATTCTCTAGTAAGTCCCTTAGTCGCCTTTTACGACACCCACGGGAAGAAATGGGGTGGTGTTATTCTTTACGTCCGGCACCACACGGTACTATTACGGAGCTATTTATATAAGAAGTCAATTACCTGGTATGGCGTGGACACAGCGGCAATGGCAGTGAACCCCACGATATCGCTAAAATATACTGTCACCGAAGCGAAGAACTCAGCTGGGACCTGGAAACATCATAGAATTTAGTTCAACATTACAGTTATATCACAAAAGTCACATCTACGAAAGGGAATCATCTGCGTAACCTTTTCCCAACTATGTATGTTTAAATCGTCTTTCAGTATAATCAGGTTTAGCTACTAATAAGTAACAGAATTTTACATGACACGACTGCCTAACTGACCTCAATAACCCGGTTACTGGGTATTTCCCTTTGCTGAGACAGGTTGTCAAAGTTTTCGGACTTCTGACTACCCGTAACGACTGTCAAAGATGTATTTATAGATAGATTGGTGATGTAATTACTGACTGGCTTTTTTTTGGATGGGAAATCATCAAATGACTTCTCCCGCTCTGGGCGGAGCAGGAGGGCGGACTAAAACCCACCCGTGTTCCTTCAGTTGCCTTGGCATATGCCAGGACTACGGTAACTCTTTCGAACGAATCTCGCGACCCTGGCAGGCATCGGTCCTATCAGACCCCTTCAGTGCTGCTGACATCTCTTTGAGACGCGCGTGGAATACTACGCGCCGTCGACCCGAGCTTGGTCCTTACTAGGCGGCGAGCTACCCATTGCTCGCCGCCCGCAAGCTCGCGCCTACAGTGGCCGGGAGTCCGCTATTGACTCCCGACGCCCGGGGCGTCTCCTCCTACGGCGGCTAGGGACGTAAGGGCGCAGAGACTGCCACTCCCTCACGCGCCCCGCCTCCTCCTTCGCGAGCATTACTGCTTCGCAGAAGGAGGTGACGGCTTCACATGCCCGCACCAGGGCCAGACGCGAGAGGTTGCCGCCGCTGATCGCCTCCACGACGACACGGCGGTGCTCCGCCCAGGCAGGGCACACCTCCACCGTATGCTCCACCGTGTCCTCCAGACGATCCTCGCAATGGAAACACCTTGGATAACTGACTGGCTTCATGATCGCAACAATCACCGGCACGGGCCTCTGAACTGAGGAGTTCCGTGTCCAGAGCCCATAATTTTATTCCATACTTGTCTTACTATCATAATGTTCCCTATACGTTCGAAAGTACTTAGGAAATTTCTTGAATATTTATGCTATATTCTTCTGTTTTGTGCCATTTCTTAAGTATTCCATAATTATACTACTATAATTATGTGTCGAACACGGTAATTAATTTAATGAACAATTAAAGGTAAAAAATTAGAAACTTTTTCTTCTTTAATTCGGGGGTTTTGGCTACTTTGTACGTGTGCATTTAATGTGTCTGTTTTTTTTTTAAATGTTGAGTTTGTTTGTGCAGAATAAACACTTTTTCTTTCTGTCTTCATTCATCATCATTTCAGCCGCAAGACGTCCACTGCTGGACTTAGGCCTCCCCCAATTTGGGGGGCTTTGCCATAATCGCCACGCTTGGCAGGCGGGTTGGCGATCGCAGGATGGTGGTAAAATGACTGAATGTCTTCATTAAAGATAATTAATTCACGATTGTATGTTCATAAGTTAATCTGTGAACAGCGTGATTGATTGTGGGATGCAATAATGCAAAATTTTGTGCATTTCTAATTTCGATATTTTATGATTTTTGTTCCTTTAAATAAAATAATGTATTTGCCGAATCTGCACTACCTTAACCGTGACCTAACATTGTACAACTAGTTCTCCATACGATTATGTAAAGACTGGCCTTAACCGATTTGCGATACTAAAACAATCAGAGAAGTTCAATGCACTGCACAGCGATAAGAATTATTGTAGTCCTATAAATAATTACAATGAAGGCGTAGGTTTACTTAACAGTCGGGACTGACTCATTTATTATTTATTTAAAGATTACTAACGAGAGACAGTACAGTACAGTTCTCTTCTACAATATTAGTAGACACATCATATTATACAAACATATTATTATGTATCCCTTATCTGTCATATGGCGTGAAATAGAACCAGTGAAGATATAAATATTTGAGATTAAATTGTAATAAATACAGTTTTTCAAGAATCTAGAAATTTGACTAG
Source organism: Aporophyla nigra (assembly GCA_947507805.1). Classification (NCBI taxonomy): domain Eukaryota; kingdom Metazoa; phylum Arthropoda; class Insecta; order Lepidoptera; family Noctuidae; genus Aporophyla; species Aporophyla nigra. Next base: position 4,610,296 of record OX382305.1, on the reverse strand, counting down.
CTTATAGCATTATGTGTTCGGCTCTAGTATTTAGGTCAACGGCGATCAGTCGAATTAAAACGAGCCAACCCTTTGAGCAGTGTGAGTTGGCTGGCGGATAATATTTGCCTTCGAATTTTCGGTCCTTGAACATGCCGGTTTCCTCACGACGTTTTTCTCTACCATTTTGAGACCAGTGGTGATGAAATAATTTAAAAAAAGTAAAGTTTCTGCTTAGATTTCGAACCCTCAACTTATAAATCGTAAGTCGCGCCCGGCTTGAGGCATGCATTTATCACGTTTCTCTCACAAAACTGTGATAAAAATGTGTGACACAAACCTATCACTGGCCTGTTAGTCTAGTGGTTAGTGACCCTGACTGCAAAGACTGAGGTCGTGGGTTCGATTCCCACCCAGGACAAATCTTTGTGTGATGAGCACAATTATTTGTTCTGTGTCTGGGTGTAAATTATCTATAATATGTATGTATTTAGAAATATATAAGTATGTTTATCAGTTGTCTGGTTGCCATCGTACAGGCTCTGCCTAGTTTGGGATCAGATAACGTTGTGTTGGTGTCCTAAGATATTTATTTATTTATTTATTATTTATCACAGTAGCCCTCGCTCGCTTCGCTGGACCAACACTGCTCATTAAACGACACAAACAGACCTAGCGTAACATCGTGACATACGTAACGTTGTTTTCATTCCATATCACAGGGCAAAGTTCAACTACAAAGCAATAAAGATCGCGTCATAATGCTATCATGTGTATGGCCTTGTCCACACATTATACGGTCGCACGATAAATGGACAAGTTCAATGCGACAACGCTAAATGTCATTCATAACGATGATATCGTTATTCATTGTGTGTTCATGATATGATTACACACTAGACGGCGAGTAGACTGAGACCTCTTATCTATAAAATGTCATGAATAATTATTGTTTGTTGACGTGTTTAATCAGTGTTTTATCGATATGTTAAACACTCAATTATTGAGGTTTAAACGCCCGGTGTCTGTTGACACTTTGTAGATATGATTTGTATTTTAAACGAATGAATGAAAATATTTTTATTTGTTTTTAAATTATTTGTTTATAGACCGAGGTGTTTCTTTTCAGAAATGCATGTCTCAAAATACTTTATTAACTAAAATTGAACGTGTTTTTTTAATGCCTGATATTAATCGTTTTCAGGTATACTAAACTATAGATCATAAAAAAGAGAAGAAAAAAATAACGATATAATTACAGACATTTGAATGATTGCGTTTGAATAAAATGAAGATTCATTTTTTTTACTGCTGCCCAGCCGTCGAAAGAATGAGTTTCTGACTTGTCAGTCTTACAATTCTAGTTAGTTACTAAATATCAATTAAAGCTAAACGCGTAGGAATTCATGATTATTTGCATGAAACTGACAGGTATAGTAGAGAGGTAAATTATTATAACAAGTTATGATTATAATTCCTTTTTTTCTTCTTTCTTATCTTCTAGTAATGAACCCAGAGCAAAACAAATTACTTCACCCAAAGTTTTAGGCAGATTCACGAGGTTGCTGAACCTCATGAACTCATTAAAAGTTTGACGACTGATGAAAGAAAAAAGTATTAAATTACTTTTTAATTTCACTGCAAATTAAAACAGAAATGTTTCTTGTACAAAAATAAATGTTTCCACAATATTATGTTTTTATTATTTTCATTAAAAGAACACCTAATATTTAATCATTTTATATTGCTATGTGAAACTTTTGCCCAACAATTTGTGCAATTTTGCACATAATAATTGTGCAATATTTCGCTCATGTTTCTATGTTGTAGGAAGCACTGTGGCTACATACATAGAATGTTGCAGTGTTGAAGGCAACATTTGTCTCATTGCTGCTGGACGTAAGGCGATTATCACACGGCACCGCGCACCGCCGCCGGTGACGGTAAAGCAAATTGACCGCGCGGTCGGTCGGTGTACGTGTGTTAGGCATCAACGGATTTAATAGAAGGCAATGCGACATGAGATCCGCTTCACCGCCTACCGCGGCGCTGCGCGGTGCCGTGTGTTGATCGCCTAAAGAGTTGCATCACCCCATTTCTTCCCGTGGGTGTCGTAAAAGGCGACTAACGGACCTACTAGAGAATGGGCAACAGCATTCTCTATGCATTTTACCACCATACTGCGATCACCAACCCGCCTGCCAAGCGTCGCGATTATGGCAAAGCCCCCTCAAATTGAGGGAGGCCTATGTACAGCAGTGGACGTTTTGCGGCTGAACGGACAATGAATGTTGATGATTGGTATTTTATTACACACAATATAAGTAACTGATCTCATTTGGCGGAGCGTGTCAGAGTTTTACTGACTGAAACCCACCCGTGTTCCTTCAGTTGCCCATGTGCCAGGGCCACGGTATCTCTTTCGAACAATCTCGCGACCCTGGCAGGTTATGTTAACCTTAGTTTGTATTGTAACTATTTCTTTTTAAAAACTATAATCTGTTAATTAATGTCATATTTAGTGCTATAATATTATTCTTTAAAAAAAAACTGTTTTATAATAAGAACTTACATTGTTATGTATAACATTGTCTGAAATAAAGATTGATGAGATTTGTTTTGATTTAACAACATGTCACAATGTGGCTTACAATAATTGGCAACTGTTTCTCGACCTTTGTGCCTGAATACGGGGCTGACTTCCATCAAACTTTGGCCCACTTTAGTCGGTTTAAATGTGGAATCGTTTTTGTGGTTTTCTGACGGGAAAACCCATAAGTGTGTCAAGTAAGTAGGTACTACAAGTTATACGTTTGAATGGACAATTGAATACATCACCGTCTTTTGTCACTATTAACTTTCATGATCACGAAATGCTTACCTATATCAATGTTATCTATCCATCGCATTTCCTCCTATAGCGATTGCTAACTATCTGTCTCACTCATGCGCAGGATGTGGAGGTGCACTGCGGTTTTGAAGTGCGAATCGTGACGGGCCTTATAACCGCGGTTTCAAACGAACCGGTTTAACTGTGTAAAAACATGATGCGAATGAAATAAGCGAAGACCTGCCCACCTTTAGCTGATGCATTGATTAGAGATTTAATCCAAGATAAATGCAGTTGAAGCTTGTGGCTAAGTTATTACTGCGTGCAGTGGTCAATCAGTCAGGTTAACCTATCCTTGCCGCGGTTGGTCTGTAGATGGGTGACCATTTTTACACAGTTTCGAAGTCTCATGACTTTGACGTTCAATGGTTGAATTGGTATTACAATAAGTTTTGTATTAGTTAATACGAAAAACGCTGAAAAACGAGAGATGGATCCATCCCTTGGCCCGCTCGCTCACCAGATCTGACCCCGCTGGACTTTTTTGTGTGGTGCTGGACCACGGAACTGGTTTATACGAATTTTGAAATAAACACGAGAGAACAATTGATAGAGAGAATTAATTCAGCGTTTGAACAATCAAGAAAATAACGTAAATAGATTTATAAACCGATATAGATTTGCTGTGAGTGTTACCTGGAAATTATGTGTAAAGTCGATTTCTGTTTGTCTAAAGTAAGGTTACGTAATGCGAAGGAATAAAGAGTATGAAGCAAGAAAAGCATGTAGCTTAAAATGTTCCTACCGCTGGGACGCCGACCTCTCCTCTTTGACAGGGAGTCGGCTGTAGAGGGAGGCTGTAGTGCGGAGTAATAGATGTTACATGTCTTTGAATATTTAGTTCTAGAACATACTTGATCCTCACGATGTTTTTTTTCACCGTTTTGAAAGCAAAGAGCAGCAAGAGCAGTAGTAAAGAATATCAATATACAAAAAACCGGACAAGTGTGAGTCGGACTCGTGCACCGAGGGTTCCGTACAAACCTGTAGGTATTCACGGTTTATGCATAAGGTTTATGTTTATGAAATTATTTTTTTTTTTTATATTTGAGTTGATTGAATGAAATGTAAATTGCGGTTTACGAATTATGACGTATTAAAAAAACTACTTACTAGATCTCGTTCAAACCAATTCTCGGTGGAAGTTTACATGGTAATCATATATTTTTTTTTTAGTTTTATCATTCTCTTATTTTAGAAGTTACAGGGGGGGGGGGGGCACATTTTACCACTTTGGAAGTGTCTCTCGCGCAAACCATTCAGTTTAGAAAAAATGATATCGAGGGTTTACTGCGAAAACCTGCTAAACTAGATTTTTGGTAAAAATTAGTTAAATGCATGAAAATTCTTATCTTTTTGAGCTTTAAATACTGGTAAAACCGACTAAGCGCTACGTTGAACAGCTTAGAAGATATGTCATGGTAAAAACAGTCAAATCCAACACATCGCTCAATATTCGATTGATAAAATATCTTATGCGACATTACTAATATTTTCCCCATAAATGTTAGCACGCAAAAAAAACTAAGCGTTAATAACCTGTTTTTCTTTCATATAAGTTTAACAAAATGTTCTTACACACATTCCGTAGATATAATCTAAGAGAGCTTAAATGTTTTTAGCGGGAGAACATTGTTGCTTTTACTATTAAAAATTTACTGCAAAAATCGAATAAATACCTATAATCACATTTTACATGTACCACATTATTAGAATTACCAACATATTGTTGACATGCAAAAGCGACTAACTACTTTAGCTAGTTTATACGATACAAAATAATTGAATTCTTTGTCAGGTGACTTCTAGCAAAAAGTAATACGCACTTTTTTTTTAACCGACGAAAAAAACGGAGGAGGTTATCAATTCGACGCGTATATATTTTGTTTTGTTTGTTTGTTTTTTTTTTTATGTATGACCACGCATAACTTTTTACATAGTAGTCCGATTGTGATAATTCTTTTTTTATTGAAAAGGGTATACTCCGAGGGTGGTCCCATATAAATTTGGAAAACAAAATCGAACCCTAAGGGTTGGAAAACAGGGGATGATTGATTGTTCACTCATTGATTGTAATGTATAACCACACATAACTTTGTACAGAGTAGTCCGATTTTGATAATTCTTTTTTCATTGGATAGGGTATACCTTGCCAAGTATTATTACATTAAAGCCACAAAAAATTACAAAATAAAAACTTTTTAACAAAAAATTAAACCGCTGAAAAACACAGAAAAGCAAAAAATTATAAACCTTAAAATTTTGAGTCGGCGCTGAAAAATCAATGAACAAAGATCACTCAAAGCGCCGACTCAAAATTTTAAGGTTTATTATTTTTTGCTTTTCTGTGTTTTTCGGCGGTTTAATTTTTTGTTAAAAAGTTTTTTGGATGGGAAATCATCAAATGACTTCTCCCGCTCTGGGCGGACCGGGAGGGCGTGTCAGACTTTTACTGACTAAAACCCACCCGTGTTCCTTCATTTGCCCATATTCCAGGGCCACGGTAACTCTTTCGAACGAATCTCGTGACCCTGGCAGGCATCGGTCCTAGCAGACCTCTTCAGTATTGCTGACATCTCTTTGAGGCGCGCATGGAACACTACGCGCCATCGACCCGAGCCTGGTCTTTCCCAGGCGGCGAGCTACCCAATTCTCGCCGCCCGCAAGCTTACGCCTACGGTGGCCGGGAGTCCGCTATCGACTCCCGACGCCCGGGGCGTCTCCTCCTGCGGCGGCTAGGGACGTGAGGGCGCAGAGACTGCCACTCCCTCACGCGCCCCGCTTCCTCCTTCGCGAGCATTACTGCTTCGCAGAAGGAGGTGACGGCTTCCCGTGTCCTTTCGCTCCGTACCATGGCTCGCACCAAGGCCGGACGCGAGAGGTCGCCGCCGCCGATCATCTCCACGAGGACACGGTACTCCGCCCAAGCAGGGACTCCACCGTATGCTCCACCGTGTCCTCCAGGCGATCATCGCAATGGAGACACCCGGGCGTTTCCTCTTGCTTTATCCTGAACAGGAACCCACCAAAGCACCCATGCCCGGTGAGGACCTATGTCAGGCGGAAGGTGAGGACGCCGTAGCGCCTTTCTATCCACTCCTCAAAGAGGGGACTTACCACCGCAATTGTGGCGTGCCCAAGTAATATGCGCTCCTAGCATATTTTGACAGGTCACTGTTAATGGCTCAGTTTGTGTTCAGTTTGCTCAGTGTTCTACGTGAGTGTATCTAACATTTTTTTTTACTTAAATTAGATTAGTTTTTCATTATTTTCTCCGTAGTTCAATGTTTGTGAGAGATATTTGTGAAAATGATGTCAAGAGGAAAAATACTAGTATGCTTCCTAATAAAAAATACTGAATCTGATACTGGTAAGTATCAGTTTGAAGTTATATTTGTTAGCAAACTTTATTTCCGAAATTTTTTCTAATGATATTATCATGTTTTAGAAAATGTATGCCATAATGCGGAAGAAAGCTGCCTCAGTAATATCCCGAGTGAGGGGAAGCAGCAACAACATTTTGGGGGTGGTTGCAGAGAGGCTGGATGGGCCTACATTGGGAAGGTTTACAAAGCTACATGTTGGTAACAAAGCTTGTTAAACCTTCCTGTGATTGTGATTTTCTTTTTTTTCTCCTGCATGTTACTAACATAGTTTTTTAAGTAAGATGTAATACTAACACCCTATGGGCCCTGATGCCTGAAAATAAAATATTTTTATTTTTTTTATTAACTACAAATGGAAGCCCCGTAAAAGTCCACGAGACTCAGACAATATCCAATATCACAGCAGATATTATGAAGTTTCGTCGTTCAATAATTGCGGGTAAAATACCTACTTGCATAGTTTCGTATTTTAAAAGCTACAGATTTTTTATTTAGTTGTTTCTTCCCTGTTAGTTTTAACACGAGAATCACTCAGGCTATCGAAGTAATGTATTCTTTTTGTCATGGCTATGTGGATATTCTTTAAAATCAGAAAACCAAACCTTAACCTGCCCTACAAGCTGACACCTTTTAATCAATTTTCAGACGACCCAAGCTAAGACCAAAAGTGACCCAAGTTTCCTGATCATACCAGTACTTTCATTGAATCATTGCCATCCTGTTCTAAGTATCGAGAAGGTAAGTAAAGTTATAGAAATCTATTTTCAAGCGTGCTAGACGCAGGCAAACCATAAAAGTCGATGGGAAGAAATTAAAAAAGGAGCATTGTAAAAGAATTTAAATTTGACAAGTTCTTTGATCTTGCCAATACAATTATGAAAAATAAAATGAAAGATGGACATGGAAATCAGGTTCAATGGCTGAAGATATAACGTATTAGGTATGAAAAAGGAGAAGACAGATTTTTTTTTAACTATGACATGAGCGACAAATTTAATGTTATAGAAATTCGAGAAAATTCATCGACAGCCAAATTCTAAAGTGCGCTGAATCACGCCTATTCGACGCGAAATAAGAAGCGGCCTACTGAAAATAATATGCAATCTGTTAATCTTCAACTGCCAGACAAATTGAACCACCTTTATGAAAAACAACTGCAAATAAGTGAAACCAAAAAAGAGATTTAATTAATCTTTGTAACAAACAAATTATACCTGAGGAGCTTCACGGTTGGTTCCAAAACTTAAAAACTGACAATGAGATAGCTGATAAATTACCTGAACCAGCAGTTGGTGAAATTGAAAGTGGAGAAGATGAATAATAATTATATTAAAACTGATTATAATGTGATTAAAAGTAACTAATTAATATAATTGTGCATGTAATCTTTTTTACTCTTTGAAAGTCAATAAATATTTGCATATAAAACCAACTAACTTTTTTCCTTGATGTACTACACAATAAGTACCTTCATTTAGTATTGTTAATTTCAAATCACATGCAATAATTTACCAAAGCTACCTAACTTTCAACATAAATCATTTAAAACATCAATAGTTTAGCTTCAAGCGCATTTTTGCTATATACATGTAAAACCGACTAACTGTACGACCTTAGCCACGAATTTCCTTATTTCCAGATTTTTATCACACATATTTACTAATACTACAAATAAATTTAATATTTACTATATCACCTAACACGTGACTAATAAAGTAATTAAAATCTACTGAAATTATAATATTATAATTAGGTATAAACATTTAAAACGGAATAACACAAAACTGACTTGACTGCACTTAGAAGGTTTTCGCAGTAAAGCCTCGATATTAGTAACCTCAATATCATTTTTGAAGACCTATCCATAAATACCCCACACGTATAGGTTTGATGATTTTTTTTTTTTGAATTTCAGTTCTAAGTATGGGGAACCCCAAAATTTATTGTTTTTTTTTCTATTTTTGTGTAAAAATCTTAATGCGGTTCACAGAATACATCAACTTACCAAGTTTCAACAGCATAGCTCTAATAGTTTCGGAAAAAGTGGCTGTGACATACGGACGGACAGACAGACAGACAGACAGACATGACGAATCTATAAGGGTTCCGTTTTTTGCCATTTGGCAACGGAACCCTAAAAAGTAAAGCGACTGCTTAGGTTTTAACCCACGATCCACAACTCGTCACAGTCGATATCACTGGGCAAGTACTGCCCTACATTATGTCAGATTCATTTTAATTCGATCTGACCCCATTTAAAAAGAACGCCATGACTCTACAAAATGAATTAAAGTTATTGTAATTTTTGGCTAAAACTGAATGAGTGAATTTAAGAAAAACCCATGGATTTCCCCAGATTGCTCATGAGAAAAGGATTAGGCTAACATGAAAAAAAAATGAGGTAATCGATCCGAGGTGACGAAATAAAACATTCAGAAGTATCCATGAACACTGATTCATAATCCCACTTGGATCATACAGACACACTCAATATAATAAACAGTGTTTCAGCTATTAACGCCCATCGAAATACTTAAATGAAACCAATTGTTCCAGACTACACAGTTTAGCTAAGAATTTAAATTTAAACATAAATAAAATTAAAAATATGCAAAAGAAAAACTAAGTGTGTATATTTTGAGTAGTATAGTGTAGAGTCGTAGAGTGAGTGTGGGTATGTGTGAGTGTAGGTATGTGTGAGTGAGGATGCGTGTAAAGGTTTAGGTAAGTTACAAGTTTTTACAATTTCTTCAGTTTCGTCATATGATAGTGATTTCAACCATTTGGTCAACTTAAATCTTAAGATCTTACGAGATAAGCAGTAAATGGCGGTAAAAATGATCGTCGATTTTGATCGTGAGATCAAAACCCACATCAAACGTGTACATACATACATACATACATACAATCACACCTTTTTCCCATGGGGGTAGGCAGAAACCACGGAACGCCACCTGCTACGATCTCAACACACTCCTTTTGCCTCGTTTAGGTTCATACAATTGGTCATACACACACGCCGGTTGCGAGTACTACCCACCTGACCTTTCTGAAGAACTTCACCAATAAGGTCAAACGTGTCTTTATCAAAAAAACATGTTATGAGATAAAATACTATGTTGTAGACAAGGAAGACTGGCAATAATTCTGTCTGCACATGTGGATTCCTGCTCTGCGGAAAACATACGGATATATTTTGTCTAGGTCTTGGTACCTCAGTAACGGCATAGCTATTTCACATAATCTCATTATTTGACACTAAATAAGTATAGTTCGAATTTCAACCGTTTACTCATGGTTGTGAACTAAATGACAATCATGTCATTTAGTTTAAATAAGTTTTTTTTTAAATAATTTATTTAGAATCTTTTATACTTTGTGAATACGAGACTTTTATAAGCCTACAGATTTGTAGACCATTTTCTATTTAATTAAGTATCTGGTACATGATAATAAGCCTGCACTGTCCTCCTATATCTATCAACACTGTGATTTGAGTACTTGTACAAACCAATTATTTTTAAAAGAGCAACTGTAGTATTTCTTGTCGGCTCTTCTCCATGGGAAACCACCAAAAAACGACCCTAGCTTCTGAAGTTTCAGAAGAGCCCAAGTACATTTATTAGAAATAAAATATTTTTATTTTCAATCACTCACATGGATGACACGTTCTACAGGCCATGACCTAGGTACTTAGGTAAGCTATACGTCTTAGTTTGTCAATGGGTTATGTGATTCACAAATATGCCCAGATGACACATTGTTTTATATTTCTACTGAGGTTCAGGTTCCTCTAATAATAGTACGTAACAATGCATTTCTCAATAAATGTAACAGGACAAGACTGACGTTATATTATTAGTATAATTCCAACTCGACAAGCAGTATTTACTTAGAAACAGATCCAGAAATAATTATTACAATATTGGAACACTCAGATTTTCTATTAAATGTTGGTAAGTACATAAGGTTTAGATTTCCTGTGTACCTTCCTTCCTCTATTATGAAGAGACCCGTGCACTTGAATAGACATAAGAAACCATTATCAATGACCTTTTTCTAAGGAGAAGAAAATAAATGTTTTAAGATCTCAAATTTAAACTGCCCATGTTCAAAGTCTGTGAAAATACTTTGAAATGGAAACAAAGCTGTTATTAAATGGATGCGAGATTGTTCGAAAGAGACACCGTGACCTTGGCACATGGGCAACTGAAGGAACACGGGTGGGTTTTAGTCAGTAAAAGTCTGACACGCCCTCCCGCTCCGCCCAAGAGCGGGAGACGTCATTTAATGATTTCCCTCCCCAAAAAAAAAAGCTGTTATTTCATATACAGCTGCTACATCAAATGTTGCTCAAAAAAATGTGGAAACCAACTATATAACACAGAGAGAGTCCCCGACAAAAATAATGGTATTCAGCTGCATCCGGTTAGACTGGTGGCTGACCCCAAAATAGTTAGGAAGTGGCTAGGTAGATGATGTGATTGCCAAACTAATCTATACTAATATTATAAAGCTGAAGAGTTTGTTTGTTTGATTAAACGCGCTAAACTCAGGAACTACTGGTCGGAATTGAAAAAATATTTTTGTGTTGAGTAGCCCATTCATTGAGGAAGGTTATAAGCTATATATATATATAACATGACGCTACGATAAAAAGGAGCGGAGCAGCAAACGAAAAATGGAAGAAAACTGGCAAGCAATTCGTTGCGACGGGAAGGGGAGCGAAAATTTGACGCGGACGAAATCGCGTACAGAAGCTAGTTATTAATACGTAGTTAGTAACACTGCAACTATTGTCATCATTATCATTTCCGCCGAAAGATGTCCTCCACTGCTGGCCTTTCCCAAGACCCGTCACTTTCACTGGTACATTTTTTGGGGGGGTTTGCAATAATAGTCACGTTGGCAAGCGGGTTGGCGATCGCAGTATGGTGATAAAACGCATAGAGAACGCTGCTGCCCATTCTCTAGTAAGCTAGAGAATGGGCAGCAGCGTTCTTTATGCGTTTTAAGGCGACTAAGGGACTTACCCCTTAGTCGCCTTTTACGACACCCACGGGAAGAAATGAGATCCCTTGGTAATATGGTTGAAAACTCAAATGCGCTTTGTCTTTAGATCTCATGGTTAACATCGGAAGCCTATATGATCTCACTGCTGGGACACATGCCTCCTCTCTGTGAGAGGAAATGGGCCATAATCCACCACGCGGGCCCAGTGCGGGTTGGCAGATGTCACATCTCTTCGAATTTTTGGTTCTAGGACATGCCGGTTTCCTCACGATGTTTTTCTTCACCGTTTTGAAAGCAGTGGTGATGAAATTATTTACACAAGGTGAAGCACCTGCCTAGGTTCGAACTCACGACCTACTACTCGTAAGTCGCGGCCGTTACCACTGGGCCGTCACTGTTCTCAGAGCCTTTAGATCTGCTGTCTTGTATTGATCAAAATTTTACTACAAAAGGAATGCATGTAGCTGGGATGAGAATACGAAGAGAGATTTATGGTATTACAAAAATGTATCTAATATTGTAGAATAAGAAATGAGTCCATACGAGGAATTCTATATGTGGCGCCGGCGACTGAAAAGTTGAATGAACATCAGAAATTACACATGAGTGGTTGGTGTTCATTTTTGTCCGCCCGCGTTAAATCTGCTACAACTTTGGCAATTTGCCCACAACTGTAAGGGTAATGACATTAGAAAAACCCGCTGACCTAATAACAAAACGCTCGTGGAAAATATGCAGAGGTAGCCATACGAGTGTGCATGTTTTACAAAATTAACGAAATTGTTCACAATCCAAAGTATTCGTTCAAAGTAGGCTGTGAGTCTGCACATTATGAACGTCAAAATAACACCGGGCAGTCCCCCAAAACGCCCTTCACCACTTGGTAGTGCTTTAGCTGAGAAGAAGAAGCGTAACGAACTCCCGAGCAGCATAGATAAATTCTAATGATTAATAATTAAATCTTAATGTTAACCCATAATTTTAATGATTAATAACAAAATTTCAATGTAATGATGACCCATAATTTCAAAACCATATTTGTACGCCGGAAACGGCAGAATATTTTGAACGTAATAATTCACATAACAACTTTGTACAACATTCTGACAAATAAATGCTTTCTTTCTTTCTATAGCTGTCTGTGAACTTGATTCTATTTATGTTCCGGAGATTGAAGATGCCGCGTTAAAATAACAATGACTTAACAAACGTTACCACTTCGTATTGTAATGAATTCTATGACAGAGTTATTTAGTTATTTTGAGGATCCGTCAAACTAAAACTAACCACTGGAAATAAAGTAGTGAAGAGGCAATATATTAATTGGAAAATAAAGTTGAACAACTTTGTTTCCGCAACATTCTGTAGTAACTGTACAGACGCCAGCATATCAAGCTACCCGAAACTGTCCAATTTTCCCAATAAATTTTGAACGAAGACGAACGAACGAAGCGATAAAGTTGAAAACCTATTAAAGAAATTTAATACATTGTTTACTTGTATGCTAGCATCTGTGTGTTTGTTTCAAACATAGTTTGCAACATGTTGTCAACATCAATGTTTTGGAAAACAGTTTTCAACTTTTGTTTCCAATGAATACGGGATAAGCAGATATTACCTGTTGGGTTTGTTTCAGTTGCTTGGCAATGCTTGGAGGCAGCATCTGATACAGTAAAGAGTCACTTAGCTCTTTCTCATATTCAAGTTCTCTCGCCTTTTCCGCTAAATTACTGGCGTACACCTGAAAATATATATGAATAAAAATTAAGGATGCATCCGATACTGATACCGATATAATGGAATCGACGATATTGAATTCGCCTATACACCGATACTTTTTGAACTTCGTGCAATAGACAACCCAAGTGAACACGCTATCACCGTGGCTAAAGCGTTAATTTAACGCGGCCTAATTTGTCTACGTTCGGGGAAACCCCACGTTACCTACATTCTTTCTTTGACTTGCGGTGCCCACCTTAACGAGCCCATTCCATTTCGCAAGACGTTTTTTGCTTTTGGTGCCTAATCATTTTTTTCGTTGTGATTGTGTTTTTGAAGCGATATTTTTTCACTAAATTCGTACTAGCTACGTAATTATACATGTGGTAGAAAACAAAAGTTAATTATGTCAGTCTTGAAACAAAAAAAAATACTCCTTTATCGAACGATTTTGTATTCAACGCATCCAAAAGTAATACGTATGTCTTGTAAAGAAAACGTGTCTAGTGGTACCAATCCAAAAATTATAACACACCAAACCTGTCGATCCAGTGAATCATAACTGTCCGTATCGGTATCGGTATCGGTATCGGTACCAGTATCGGTATTGGTTTCAGCGATACTTTTTATTCATATCTGTAACGATATCGTATCGGCTGAAATGCGTATCGATGCATCCAAAGTAAAAGTTATACAAGATTAAAGTAAAAAAGCTTGCAAATCTGACTGCGGTTACTATGGGTATCATAATAATATATCGCAGTCACGTTTAACTGAGAGGTAATGTAGCATACATACGAGAATGATGTAATATGTACTCCAGTATGAATGAGTGGACACGTAATACTACAGAACATTGTGCTCAATTTAGCCGCCATTGGCCTTGTAGTACATTGCCCGGGCGTTACGTTGCAGAGATGGAGGCGCGGCATTCAGTTGTGATTCTCATTCAAAGCACACTTGTAGACGTTTATTTTTACTCGCCTACGGCGAAGCGAAAAGGAGCGTTATGATTTTGACCTGTATGTATGTACGTATATGTTAAGGATGTTTCTCTGCTCCCTCATTACTCCGAAACTATTTATCACAATTTCACACATTTAAACCATATCACCATACCTCATTAGATATTCTTGGAAGCGTCTTGATTGTCCGAGTCTTGGTTATAGGTTATGTGACGTGATATTAGATTGAATATGGCGTCTTCTAGAGAACATAAACTGTTTTTTTTCGCGTCGTGTTGGGTATCAAATGAATGGGCTACATACGAGTAGTACGAAAAAAGAAAATATTCTCATCTGAATGACGCGGTCGTATGCTACCCAAACAACACATTCCAACAATAGTAAGCGATAGCGCTTTAGGGCAATGTAGCATATGTATGACCACGACTTTATCAGAATATTTTCTTGTTTCATACTTTTTAGTTAGAGCGTGATTTTGCAGTAATCGGGTTTTCGTTTTTGAACTTAGTCTTATGGGATGATTTATACCTTTGAATGGAGAAGCAGCGATAATAGAGAAAGTAACACTCTATCAGCGATATCGATGAAGGATAATCAAAAATGTATAACACTGACGTAAGCTACGTACTTAAAGCTTATGTCAATCCCGTTGAAAACTTTTGTAGAAAGAAATATCAAACTGTTACCTACTCGTATTATGTAGGAATTTTTACCTGTATTGTGTTGACTGCATTCCTGACCAACGCTATGATGATCGGGGATACCACGCAGACGAGTATCAATATTCCTGCGCATACGACCTCCGACCGCCTCGCCTCCGTTAGACTTACTGTCACTCCGTCCCTGTAAAAAGAAGCGATTTTATTATTAGTTATTATTTAGCTTTTATTTAGCTTCACTTTGATGTCCTGGATAGATGATAAATGTTTTTATTTCTGTAAATAGGTTTGAACAAACACTTATACACGTCAATTAAAACTAGGTAAGCTCGGCGTTTACTATCTGACTACTCTGAGAAGAAAGGCCGAAACAAACTCAGAGGTCACAGTCTTTTTTAAAGTCCAGACATAATTTTGGTCACATCATGTGAAGACCATGTAAATTTTTTGCAATCTATATTTCACCTACATGTACTGAAGCTGTCGGGCTGGAATTTGGCACACACGTTAGGTTTTCGTAAAGGCTCGTGCTGACTAATGCGACGCGACGGTCGCGCACGATTCGGCGATTTATATCCGTAGAACAATTTCTGTGAAAACGCGCACGACACGGGCCTTTAACAATGCATAATTAAATGTTTTTTTTATTTTTATTTAAACAGTCTTCTATTTTTATTTTTATTAGAAGTAAATAGCTGGCTCTTGAGCAGTGGTCGCTCAGGGGTGACCCCAATTTACGATTTGGATCCTGGTTGTGTCGTAGGTTTGAACCTTTTCTGCATAATTTGATTACCACTGTTCTTAAAACCGTACTTTTACAATGTTTGTAAATATAATATGAGCGCTATTTAATTATCATATAATTAATTTATCTTAATTTTTAATTATCTATCTATTGTGGTGTATGGTAATTTTATTCTAGGAACATCGCTTTTAGTTATATATGCTTAATGTTTGTAAATTATTGTAAAACATTTTAAAAGAGTAAAGGTGGAGTTTCTGGCCCATTCTTGTCCATACGAAAGTACCATTTGGAAGGAGCGACTAGAACCGATTCTAATTTATTGTAAATATTAACGTTTAAAACTACCTTTTATGTGCGTATTTGAAATAAATGTTTTGACTTTGGTAAAGAGAAACATCATGAAAAAACCGGCAAATCCTAGAACCAAACATTCGAATATAGGCGATATCTTGGGCCCGCTTGGGCCACCAACTCTTTCTCAAAGAGAGGTGCACTTTTTGTTCTAGCAGTGAGAACATTATAATATCGATTATGCTAGCTGGATCCTTACGCGTTGACGTACAATCTTAAGGGAAAGTACCATTATAGGTTCAATGTCCTCAAAGCAAACGCCGCAACATGAATCATATTATGACAGGGCAGGGTTATTTATATTGATGATGATGTCAAAAGAAAACATACCTATATAACAAGTTTTTTACTTACTAGTTTCGCTCGCATATGTTTTTTCTATGAAAAAAATTAATATGTAACGGACTTTGGACAATTTACTTGCCTACTTTTAGTATGACAAATGGAATTTCGTGGCTATTTTTTTTTTTTTTGATACCATGATGTTTAAATTAAGATATATAAATAAATATGTTAGGACAACCAACACACCGTTATCTGATCCCAAACTAGGCAAAGCCTGTGCTATGGTAACCAGACAACTGATAAATATACTTATATATTTCTAAATACATACATATTATAGATAAATTACACCCAGACACAGAAGAAATGATTGTGCTCATCACACAATATTTGTCCTGGGTGGGAATCGAACCCACGACCTCAGTCTTAGCACTCAGGGTCACTAACCACTAGACTAACAGGTCAGTCCGGTCCGGTCAGATCTTTGAGTGATGACACAAAAATATAGATGTAGTCTTCCAGACCATTTCAGCCATGCTGGCCAATCTTAACGAAGACTAGCCATCGGCGCGGGAGATATTACAGAGCACAAGTGCGCGCGCAGGCTAAGGTGCACTCACTCTTCCTTGACTCTCATAGTCTAATAGACGGCAATCCGATACGACCAGAGAGAGATCAGGCGAAGGACCAACGGCTCCTGCCAGAGTCGCGAGATTTGTTCGAAAGAGATACCGTGGCCCGGGCATATGGGCAACTGAAAGAACACGGATGGATTTTAATCAGTAAAAGTCTGACATGCCTTTCCGCTCCACCCAGAGCGGAAGACGTCATTTGATGATTTCCCACCCGCAAAAAAAAAGACCAACGGCTGTGCTAAATAAATATCCCATCAAAAACATAAATGTGAAATGAGAGCCAAGTTCAATATTGTGATATATGCCTTGGTTGTTGACTTCAACGACAAAAGAAGTGAGATCTAAATGGGTGCCAAGTTATTACTATTAGTATTGTAGCCTAAGGTCTGACTTGGCTAATTCTCATATACGAATTATTATGTTCGATGGCTAGTTTCTACCAGCAAGCCAAATTTTCGGAATAAAAAGAAGAACCGACACGTAACAGGTTTAGAACTTGCGAAGGGTATAATACCTATCTTCTTGCCAAATTTCAACTTTCTAGGTCACTTGGAACTGGGTTAGAGTTTTGATCTATAGGTCAGTCAGTGATAAAAATGACGATTTTTGGACGTTAATATCTAAATAACCGTTTGAGATGTGTTTATGAAATTTGGAGCACATTATCTTGCAAGTCTTAATATTATATGAGCCAAATTTGACAAGTTTATGTGAAATAGTTTTGGAGTTATGAGGAGGTCAAAAGTGGCTCCAAATTGTTCGTGTAATATTACACACGGTGCTGCTCGCCAGTTCTTTACTTGAACTTGGCTTGACACGCTGCCGCGTGTCTAGATAATAAGATAATATCTTAATAATTCGTTTCTTTCTTTCCTTTCTTTCTTTCCGAGACGCGGGAGTATCACACCGCCTATTTCCAAACTCCGGTCTGTTACTAAGAAATTCTTAACGGAAAAGCCTAATAACACTCCCCAACCTGGGAGTTGATCCCAGGCCACGCACAGCGCGCCTCGTTCTAGCGAACACAGACCAACGGGACACTTAAAAATTTACATCTGGTGCAACTTGACTTAGGTTGGAAAATAAATAAAACTTAGGCAGTCAACGGGTTGACAGACGTTGACATTATAATAACGATTATTAATACCTCTGTATTAATTGATCATACCGATCCTTTTACTTTTTTATTTGAGTGTTTATCAACGGAAACTTGAAAATGACTCAATTTCATATTTTTTAAGAACACCGTAATAAATAACAATTATGCTTACCGTAAGTTTCACGACCCATGTTATATGAGACGTGTACAAAATAAGCACATTTTTTTTTCTTTCGTTCTTTAGCATTCAGCAGACTATCTTACCAATTAAAATAAATTAATAAACGAGGCTAAAAGCTTATGGAAGGATTGTAACAGGTGGCGTTTTCTAGTTTTTCCTTCCCCATGGTAAAAATGCGTAAGTTTATGTATGTATGTAAAATAAATTATTTCAAAATATCAGAAGCTTGTGCCAGTGTAAGAGAAGAGGAAACCCATTAACTATAAATAAACCACCACTTTGAATCAAATTGCATAACTATTAATAACAATTTACATAATATTAACTGTAATTAATAATGGCGCAGTTACAACTGTGTTACCTACCAGTGACATCACATATTTTGCGGTTAGCAAGTTCATTCAACGAAACAATGAATGTGTCACGCGTCCTGTGGTTTAATTATTTATTTCGTCACAGATTTTACCTACAGGACAAATTATTACCTCCGGCTTTACAGCTTTACCTTATTTGGAATAAATTATTTATATAAAAACTATTGGGTCCAATAATAAATTATATTATTTCTATAATTTTTATTGACGTTTCTACAGATCAATTATTATCTTTTATAAACTAGATGACGTTTGCGTTTCCTATCTGATCTATCTGAGAAGAAAGGCCGAAACAAACTTAGAGGTCACAGTCACTTTTAAATTCCAGACATAATCTTGATCAGATCTTGTGAAGACCATGTAGATTGGTGTCTGAAATTGTCTTATAAGGAAAGAACCATACAGATTGAGTGGACCTGTCCAATCAATGCACGCATTTGTCAGTAATTATGCATCTGAACCCAGAACATTAGGAGCTGAACGATTGGATGAACAAAAAATAACTAAATTAAAAGTAAAAAATATTTGTTGATTGGCATTAGAACTAAAACACATTAAAAACTACGTATAAAATAGAAAGAAGATTCGATGTGTATGTTTCGATGTTGACTTCACCAGCGTGACAAATGCAGTAGGTCCTGAAAGCCAATTCTCGTTATTAAAAACGTTCAAAGTCTAGTCGCAGTGGGCTCTCGGCGACAATCAAATGTCAAATACTTCTCAAAAATCTATGGAAATTCAAGGATTGCCACTATGATCATATCTTAGAATATTTATAACTTTATAATTAAATAACTAATTTGTATTAATGGCATATGTTTATAATACAAATATTTAGTATGTGTCTGCGTAAGAACAAAACAGCTGTTTCAATGTTCAGTGGTCGAGCGTACCATGACTAATAAAACTTCATGCTTTGAAATGAAAGTAACTCATAATTCCTAAGAATGCAGTTTGTATACACATCTCGCAGCGATATGATTTGTATTGTCTTTGGTCCGTAGCCGTGACATCAATGAGCCGTAGATAAAATTTTACGTTTTTTATCTTGAATACGGGGCTTTTGGCTACCTTGTACGTGTGCATTTTTCTGTTTTGTAACTATTTTTTATTTTATGTTGTGCGTTTTGTTTGTGCAGAATAAACTGTTTTTCTTTTCTTTCTTTCTTTTCTTATCTTTGCCTATATGAATGATAAATTGTTTTATTTCTGTAAATAGGTTTGTACAAACACTTTTACATGTCAATGATATTTTTTTAAACTAGATGAGTTCGGCGTTTCTTAACTGACTACTCTGAGAAGAAAGGCCGAAACAAACTCAGAGGTCACAGTCTCTTTTAAAGTCCAGACATAATCTTGCTCACATCATGTGAAGACCATGTAGACTGGTGACTGAAATGGTCTTTTGAGGAAAGAACCACACAGAATGATTCAGTATATGATTTTGAACATGCACATTTATCCCTTTTATTGTGGATGTGAAATCATCAAATAACGTCTCCCGCTCTGTGCGGAGTGGGAGGACGTGTCAGACTTTTTGTGACTAAAACCCATCCGTGTACCTTCAGTTGCCTATATGCCAGGGCCACGGTAAATCTTTCGAAGAAATCTTGCGACCCTGGGCAAATTCGTCCCCTGCGTTAAAATTTATCGTCGGTTATTTAATGTTCCATTCATTTTGTCAAAAAGGTGGCAGGAACAGATTACATGCGGAAGGCAGAGAAAAGAGTGTCGTGGCGTAACCTCGGCGGGCTTATGTCCAACAGTGGACTGCGATAGGCTGAGATAACATTTTGCCCTACTAGAATTTGCAATTTTCTACGAAACAGCCGCATTTTTTGGATACTCATTACTCAGTGAACATTTTGCACGCGTTCTAAAATCAGTCTAGAACCAGTTTGTGCGTTGATATGACACCCTGTATCGCTCAATGAGGTTTGTCGTCAAGAAATAAGTTATTTTCGCAAACACAAGCTAGTCGTTCGCTAGACTTGAGTTGTCAATAAAACCTGGAGACGTGCTCAACCGGTAAAGGCATAGAAGTGTGAAGATAAGGAATAAGGAAGCTAGCCAAGTATTTATAGTTTTCCTTTAAATTGTGCTCGTGCCATACGCGTGAATGAACGTGATCTGATATACAGACTGGTGATTTAATGCTAATATACTGTTTCATTTATGCGAAAAATTTGTCTGCTCAAAAACGTAAATAACGCAAGGGAACTGTCAAAATGAAGGCCATTCCAACAGTTAGTATGTTACCCAATTACTCCGCTGCATTCATTAAAATTGATGATTGTTCTTGTCATAGGCTTACAACTTTCACTCAATATGCGATTCTTGAAACGAACTTATAGGAAACAAAATGTGTGGAATGTGTGTAATGGGAATGTGTTTTTATGTAGCATTCAAAACAGAATGACTCCTTTCCTTTACCATAGTTCTTCATTAAATTATTGATTATTTTACGAATATTTAGGTGCTTAGTCGTGATGTTATTTGATTATAAAAAGAATTTTATTTTACTCTCCTTTACACTACCAAAGGCAAACCCATTCCAATGCGTGGATCGTCTGGAGGACACGGTGGAGCATACGGTGAAGGTCTACCCTGCCTGGGCGGAGCACTGCCGTGTCCTCGTGGAGGCAATCGGCGGCAGCGGCCGCTCATGTCCAGCCCTGGTGCGAGCCATGGTACGAAGCGAGAGGGCATGGGAAGCCTTCACCTCCTTTTGTGGAGCAGTAATGCACGCGAAGGAGGAGGCGGGGTGTGTGACGGAGTGGCCGTCTCTGCTTCCTCACGTCTCTAGCCGCCGCAGGAGGAGACGCCCCGGGCGTCGGGAGTCGATAGCGGACTCCCGGCTACCGTTAGGCGCGGGCTTGCGCGTAGCGAACAATGGGTAGCTCGCCGCCCGGTAAGGACCAGGCCCGTGTCGATGGCGAGTGGTGTTCCACGCGCGCCTCAAAGAGATGTCAGCAAACTGAAGAGCTCTGCTAGAACCGATGCCTGCCAGGGTCGCGAGATTAGTTCTAAAGAGGTACCGTGGCCCTGGCATATGGGCAACTGAAGGAACACGGGTGGGTTTTAGTCAGTTAAAGTCTGACACGCCCTTCCGCTCCGCCCTAGAGCGGGAGACGTCATTTAATGATTTCCCACCCACAAAAAAAAAGGCAGACTCATTGCAAAAAAACCGGGCACAAAACCAACCTCCAAGCTACTATGAAGAATTTCCTGAAAAAAATACCACTAAACCAACGAGGCAGACTTCATTTAATTCTTTTAAGATGTTTTCAGTAGGTATCTATAAAAGAAAGTTGCATCAATCTGTTGTTCAAAATGAGTCATCTAAAACTGAGCAGTGAGATCGTGCTGAACAGAAGTGCGGGGGCTTCAAACTAATTTATCAATTATTTCATTTGAGCACCGGATGTGCAGATTGCTCACCGCTCGCGCTGGCGCCGACCCGTCTCTCTACATAGGACATGCCACGTCACACAAATATCTCCAACGCTAAAAGAATGCGTTCACACGCTGTCACATATTTTCATTCAATGTTTGACGATTATTAGTCGCATTTTTGCTGACGCTTTTGAAATACAGGAGGCAAGGTGGCCCAGTATTATTGAAGTCGGTTAAAAATAAGATTTATTTTTAGAAATTTTCCAAATACTCTTGCATCAAAGTAGTATACTAAATTGCAGTTCTGCATAAGTGCAGGTACTGGCGTGTTTTACAAAATCATTTTGTGCTTCATTTAAATATATCGAGCGCTCACTGGCTATGTCAGCTCCACTGAATGCATGGGCGAGGACATTTATTTGCTCCATTACGTACTACAAAAGAACGAGTTTGCTCGCTCTAAACGTTATCATCTACAATGCGGACGAATATAATATATAACAGTATACAACACGTGGCATAGGAATATCGCTTTATTTTATTCACAAACAGAGATAGAATAAGATGGTATCTAATTAGAAGTTATCGATACAGAAATTCTCAGTTGCTTCCCGGAGTCTATCAGCCAGTTATATCTGGCCTGGACTTATGTATAAAAAAAATACAACAAAATACACCACAGAGTGAAAAACTAATTTAATTTCGGAAGGTAGTGTTTTAGTATGGTAGGTTAGGTAGGGCAGGTATACCCCACACTCATTCGTACAATATTCGTACTACTTGCTCTGTAGACAAGAGAGATAGTAAGTTTTATAACATCATTAAGATGCACAAAGTGGATTTAATATAATAATATAATAATAATAATAATCCACAACTATCACACAACGCCATCTAGTCCCAAGCTAAGCAGAGCTTGTGTTATGGGTACTAGACAACTGATAAACATAGGTACTTATATATTTCTAAATACATACATATTATAGATAAATTACACCCAGACACAGAACAAATGATCGTGCTCATCACACAAACATTTGACCTGGGTGGGAATCGAACCCACGACCTCCGGCATAGCAGTCAGGGTCACTAACCACTAGACCAACAGGCCTGTCAATATGTAGTACAGGCTACCACTCCCATGTAGTCTACTGTACCTGTAAATACTGCTATCATCTACATATATACAAGCTAGTGTCTAAAATTTTGTTGCGTTCTTTTCCAACCATATACCTAAATTTTGACTGGCCTATTAGTCTAGTGGTTAGTGACCCTGACAGCAAAGACTGAGGTCGTGGGTTCGATTCCCACCCAGGACAAATTTTGTGTGATGAGCACAATCATTTGTTCTGTGTCTGGGTGTAATTTATCTATAATATGTATGTATTTAGAAATATATAAGTATATTTATCAGTTGTCTGGTTACCATAGTACAGGCTGTGCCTAGTTTGGGATCAGATAACGGTGTGTTGGTTGTCCTAACATATATACCTAAATAATAAATTCGATAATGTTTAATTTGAGTATGAAGGACTTTGCATACAACTTTATCCCCTTTTCAGCTCCTCAGGAGTAGAATTCTCAAGAAACTGAGATACGCATAGATTATTTTTTATTGTTAAACTAAACACAATATTTAAAAAACCTAGCATTGTAACTGACGGACTCCATACAAACCACCCCCCACCCCCTATTTCACTCCTTTACGTGGAGTTTCCGAAAATCAATGAGTGAGTGTATGAATGAGTAAACTTTCGCTTTTATATATGTCTATCTATAATTATCTATCTACAGATATCTATCTAGATCAGCCTTTCCCAAAGTGGGCGATAACGCCCCCCTTGTGGGCGCTGCAGGCCTAAAGGGGGGTGGTAAGAGACCCAGAAAAAAAATGGGGGCGTTGTGTAGAGTCTACCCCAAACAGTCTATTCTGGGTCTCTTACCACCCCCCTTTAGGCCTGCAGCGCCCACAAGGGGGGCGTTATCACCCACTTTGGGAATGGCTGATCTAGATATATCTATACATACATAAATATATCAATTTGCCTAACCTTTTCCAAACTATATTTAGGTTGACTTCCATAGAGCGACCGCGACTGGCGATCAGTCGCTAACTTGCTCCAGTAACTACTGGATAACAAGAAACATGCCTACCTCTACCAGACATTTAGGTAGGTGTTGTTGCTTAAGATATCAAGTTCCCAAAGCTCTGCTCGTCTCACAAGCTTATACCGTGTTCACGTCACTAATTGTCTAGTTAAGTTATTACTCGGGATTTCGATCCGTAATTACACTAGATAATAGAGCTATCAACGAACCATTATCTTGTCTAGTGGCGGCGCCCAGCTAGACTCGACTAAAGTTACGAGGGTAATAATTTTTGTAACTATTACTTATACATTAACCAGCATATAGTGTTCCCACTGCTGGGAAACAGGCCTCAGTGGCTACAGTGGGCCATAATTCACCACATGGGCCCAAATTAGGTTGGTAAACGTTGTACATTTTCGAATTTTTGGATTTAGGTCATTTATTTATTTATAGTTAATTAAAACGGTACAACACCAATTACATTAATTAAAATAGAAACATGATAGGTTGACAATACTAATATAAATTTAAACAATTACGTAAATTAAAAACTAATATGGAACAGAGGACTCCCTTGCATACTTTCTCTCACAGAACCCCAGACATATACGCATAATTTTATTCCATTCATCAACAAACACATCATATTCAGGGTTGGCAGTCAGAAGGGCATTAAGCATCTTTAATGTACGACAGACAGGGGATTCGGCTCTGGCTACAGTCTTAGATGGCAGTTGCGCAAAAATATTGTGCCGGCGGTTCTGACGATGTCCGATGTATTTATCGGGCACATATAACCGGCAGAAAAGGCCATGGAGCTCTGGGCAGTCGATACGTCCCCGTAAGGTCTTACAGGCTACCGAGAGCTGATCAAGGCCTCTTCTTACCTCCAAAGAGTTAAAGCCCAATGTACCCAAAAGATAGTTGGTAGGGTACATATAGGGGAAGAAATGGTATAAACTTTGGAAGAGGCATCTGAGGAAGGTTTTCTGTATCTTTTCTAACAACAGTGTTTGACTCGCGGTATTGGGGTGCAAAACACAGGCACTGGACTCTAGTTTGCTGCGAACCAGAGCGGTGTACAAAATCCTGATAACATTTGGATTGCGAAAGTCACGTGCATTTCGCAAAACAAATCCTAAGCGCCTGAAAGATTCCTTCGCATGGGCGGAAATATGATCTTTAAAAGTCATACCCACGATGCCTTCGTGCACCATTTTGACAGCAGTGGTGATCAAATTAAATAGACCAAGTAAGGGGCATGATGGGTTCGAATTCATGACCTTAAACTCTTAAGTTGTGACCGATACCACTTAGCCACCACTGTTCCACTCCTTTGGTGTCAGCATTGTCAGTAAGCCCGGAGTTAACTATGTAAATACATGAAAAAATTAAATAACTAGCTTTTCATTTGACTCGTCGAATGCACTTAAACTTAAAAGATTAAAGTAGTTCTAGACTGGCAGGAGCCTGCACCCCCAAGGCCCTCCATTGTTGAATCCTGAGACCTTCCCATTAAATACTAGATAGCATTAATTGCGCAATTTCGAATTAATAAAAACCAACTTTAACCCCAAGAAAATAAACCTCAAAATTCATTTACAAATCTGTGGAAATGGAGCATTCCTTTACGAATATATTGAAAAGGCCACTACAAATAAAAGTGAACCTTAAGTGTTTGGTGATTGAATCTAGAATGGGTTTATTTAAAGTTCTAGATTCCAGTCACGTTTCAAATTAAATCAAGCGTGATTGGCTTGCGGCAGTCAAATGTGTTTGCAATAAGGTTGCGAAACTGTGCACTCACGTACAAATCATTCAATTGGCGACAACCTCGGGTGAGAAAAGCCGTATTTCCCAGCATTACCTTTCTTTTAAAACTTTTTTCCGGGCAAAATAACGGCTTGGAAGACTTTTTTGTTCACAGAATATAAAGTTGCTTTGCACGTCTTCATTTCATATTAGAGAATCTACACGAATAATCAAACCAGGACTTCGAAATAGTTCGATTTAAAATAGTTAGGTTTGGGAATGAGCGTTTTTTTTTGCGGTCGGTTTGTCCGTAAGTCTTAATGTCTGAATAAATTCATGACCATTAAAAGTGCCTGTAAATGGTTTAATCTAATTGAAAAAAATGCTTTGACTTTCACATTCAGCTACTAACCTGATGTACTCCCGAAGTTGCTTTTGAACCGCTCTCAGTTTATCAAGGAACGTCGCAGTCTGGTCGAAATACTCAATGGCATCAGTGACGCTCCCATCTTGGTGCTTATTGTCCACAATCTGCTGGTTTCTGCAAGACAAAAAAAAAAAAGAACTTTTAGCCTCGATGGTAAAATAATAGGTGGTTTAAAAACAAAAAAAAAAAAACACGCCGTAACAGATAACCAAACTAAAAAGTACAACATAATTTCAAATAAGGATAGAGTGATTGTACCGTGTGGTGCCGGACATAAAGAATAACACCACCCCATTTCTTCCTGTGGGTGTCGTAAAAGGCGACTAAGGGACTTACTAGAGAATGAGCAGCAGCGTTCTCTATGCATTTTATTTTACCATTATACTGCGATCGCCAACCCGCCTGCCAAGCGTGGCGATTATGGCAAAGCCACCCAAATTGAGGGAGGCCTAAGTCCAGCAGTGGACGTCTTACGGCTGAAATGATGATGATGATGATGATAGAGTGATTAATAAACAAAGTAATTTTAATGTAAAACAGCGTGGGTGCGTCTTGGGGTGTTACTTAAACTTTTAATTATTTTCTATTTTATAGTTCTGCTAACTACAAGAGGCAATGCGTTTGCAATCTAGTACACCAGTCTTTGTTTTTTTGCTATTCTGGTGACCCTGGCCAAGGCAATGTCACAAATTTTTTATATGATTGTATTGTCATAGGTCCTTGATACGAGTAAGTGTGCAACATTCCAAAGTAATCTGAAGTCTTGAAGGGGTGAAATTCGAGTTCCAAGATTCTGTTATAAACATGGGTAGATAGATACAGGTGAAGCTAATCAGAGCGTGTTTAAAAATAAATAATAGTTTTAAAAAAACTAAAAAACACGCTTCCATAGAAAACCAAACTAAAACGTAGAAAATAAAGGAAAAAAGCGTGGGGTGCTTTTTAACGTATTTTTTTATTGATATCACGCACCCCACGCTTTTTTTCCATTATTTTCTACGTTTTAGTTTGGTTTTCTATGGAAGCTTGTTTTTTAGTTTTTTTAAACTATTATTTATTTTCTATTTTTTAGGGTGTTTCGAATTTTAAGACGTATGTCAGCATAGTTTGTGACGTATGTCAGCGTAGTTTTCGAAGACAGTTTTTTTACACAAATTTATGAAATTATTGCATTGTCATCGGTCCTTGACAGATGTGCAAAGTTTGAATGAAATCTGGTCGTTTAAAGTGGGTCAAAATCACGCTATAAGGAGTCGGTTACAAACAAACATACAAGTGAAGCTAATATAAAGCGTGTAATAAAGTTAGGTCCATCAGGCCAACTGACATGGCCTATTTTTTATGGCCCTAAAAACCGAAGCATGTTATTTGGGGTAGGATACGAATCAGTCGTGCCAATCTCTACAATTCCAAATTTCAATAATGACGTGACTGTGGCAGAGCTAGTTTCTACGGTTTGGCTCCCGCATTAAACAAATAATGTTTATGCTATCGGTTTACTTACTTCTTTTCCAAGTCTCGGTACTCGGAGCTGTCCTCCTTGATATCCTTATGAAGTGGTATAAGAGATGGCACTAGATTCAAAGTATTGTCTAACAGATCCCGACCCAGAATCATGTGGGCTATGTATCTGCGGAAAGATTTTTTTGTAAGTTATTTTTAGCACTGAACATATTATTTAAAACGATTGACATGTCTCATCTTCATCGTTATTTCGAGATTACAGAAAGCGATAAAGCCGCCCATTGTATGTTGTTGTTGTTATATTTTCTGGTGTACAATGAAGCATAATTATAAATATATAAATTAAATTTCAGTCGAAAGTAATTATGGTTATTATGGCGCTGAAGATCGTTCTTATTGTGTCAATCCTTTTAGAGTGACAAAGTCAAAATGAGACGAGTATTTGAAATAACTTTAGTGTTAATGACATTCAGTGATTTGTGTCTATAATAATTAAAGTACTCCAAAGCTTTCGTCATATATTTTCTTTACCTTTCATAAGCTCTGGGTTGTAGATATCCTCTGGCAAAGTAGTTGATACCTAGTACAGAGCCGATGCCCTTGCACTCGATGCTTCGTAGCAGGTTCTTGAAACCAACCAGGTATCTGTGAATAAGGAATTTGTTGATCACATTTTATTTTTTAAACGAAACACTTGATGATTTACACACATCATTTATCTAGCCTTTGAAAGACCGTAAATACGAAACAATTATGTATTATCCATACTAATATTATAAATGGGAAAGTGTGTGTGTCTGTTTGTCCATCTTTCACGGCAAAACGAAGCAACGAATTGACGTGCTTATTTAAGTGGAGATAGTTGAAAAGTTGGAGAGTGACATAGGCTAGTTTTTTTTTTTCTTTTTTAGGTGGCTGGGGTGACAATTGTATGTAGCATGTTCGCGTGTGTCCAGCCCAGAATCTTTACATTCTATCCCCAAATGGAAAGACATATAATATCGTCTACCGTAGCGTATTAAAAAACTTTTTTACAAAAAAAAAAACAACCGACAAGTTTTTATTTTTAAATTTTTAGTTGTGGTATTCACGCCGCACTAATTCCAAACAAACAATGCATATTTATGCGATAGCAGAAATCGCGGTTGATTTGCTGTCATTTTTTAAAGAGTTCCGGTGTCTGTCTCCGGAACTGATCATCAGATCTATATGAAATTTACATGGGACCATTTAGGAATAAACCCCTTTCGAACAAAAAAAGAATTTTGCAAATCCGTCTATATATGGCGGAGTTATGGCCGAACATACATAAAAAAAAAAACATATAAACATCCGAATTGAGAACCTCCTCCTTTTTGAAGTCGGTTAAAATTAACATTCTGTTCCGAGTTCTCTTCTGTGTCCTAAATCAGGAAAGGGGAACCGTCTTACCCCGAATTTAATGGTATTGTATAGAACAAAGTGACGGTTGTCCTGCTGGAGAGTCCGTTGCGCCACTTCTTCATCCCAGAGAAAGACAAGGAAGTGTTGAAAGGCAGGCGTTGAGGATTGTCTTATTAATATGTAATGTCAACTGTCAGTCTTATTCGATTTTTTTTAATGATTTTAGTTTGATATCTTGTGCAGAAAGTGCTACTCGAGTGAACCACATCTTCTTCCCAATTAAAGTACTAGGAAGTGGTGAAGAGCGGGCGTTTTGGGGGACTGTCTTATGTAACTTTGATGTTCAAATAGTGCTGACCCTCAGCCTAGTTCGAATAAATGACTTTTGCTTTTGACAAAATCAATACCAGGAGAAGGAGAAGTTATGTGAAAATGAAGCGCGTTGTAATTTTATTATGTAGTTTCCGTCTGGAGAGAAAATACCGTGAGTAGATATACCCAGTCATAATGAATGTCACATTAACTTTGAGAGAAATTACGGCCATTATCAATAATTTCAGAGTTACTATTTCTTTCTAAATCTTGATTTTTCATTATTCTCGCTCGAATATTTGAAAAACAAATAAGTTGATGGATGATGACGTTGTTGTTGTAGTAACAATTGTTGATGATTTAAAAAAATATGGATACACGCACATAACATTTTTAAAAGTACACAACTTTTATTTACCTCCTTTCTACTTACTATAATAATAGTACGTTCAAAATGAGCATGTACTTTTCACATTTGTAACAAATTTAAAAAACAAAGATATTTGTGACAATGTTGCACGTTGAATAACAAAACGATTACATTCATTGTATTATAAATGGCCGTCGCACATCGAACAATATCAAGTATTTAGAATGTGAGGTGTACAAAATTATAAATGCAGAGAGAAGAATTGCCAAATATAAGTGGCAGGGGGCAGGGCACGCAGAACAGATAGCCGATGGGGCCGTAAGGTTCTGGTGTGGCGATCACGTACTGAAAAACATTGCGTTGGAAGGCCTCCCACAAGATGGACCGACGACCTGGTGAAGGCTGCAGATTCACGGGATGCGAAAAGTTTAGAACCGATGGACGTTTTTCGGTTAAAATAATGATAATGTTGTATTGCGTAGAGAGTGTCTCTATATTTTTTAGATCACATTTGATGGTATATGAAGTTCATTGGTTAGTAAAAATCAATATATCCAATACCTATTTTAAAGAAAAGCAATATTATAATCGAAGTTGTTGGTGACATATTAGTTTATTTTTTAAATGCCCTTCCTTTGACTTTAACTGTGGATCCTTTAAATGTGATGAAGCATGAATTATTATTTTCCGGGCACTAGATGGAACTCAGACGTCAATCGTCGAATATGACTCGGCTGGGCAGCTTTCGGGAAGCTACGCAATATCTTCTCGTCCCACTTACCGCAGTTTCTCAAGACAAAAGTCTTTGACCAGTGTGTGTTGCCAGTGATGACATATGACACTGAGACGTGGTCGCTCACAATGGGCCTCATAAGAAGGCTCAAAGTCACCCAAAGAGCAATGGAGAGGGCTATGCTTGGAGTTTCCCTACGCGATCGAATCAGAAATGAAGAGATCCGTAGGAAAACCAAGGTAACCGACATAGCCCAAAGAATTACCAAACTGAAGTGGCAGTGGGCAGGGCACATTGCTCGCAGAACAGATGGCTGATGGGGCCGGAAGGTTTTGGAGTGGTGACCGCGTACTGGAAGACGGAGGAAGGCCTCCCACAAGATGGACCGATGACCTGGTGAAGGCCGCAGGAATACGTTGGAAGCGAGAAGCACAGAACAGGCCGAAGTGGCGGTGCTTGGGGGAGGCCTATGTCCAGCAGTGGACGTCTTTCGGCTGAAATTATGATGATGATGAGATGGAACTCTTGTGATTATTTCGTTCTAAAAGCTTTCGTTAGGAGTTCCGTGAGTCATGGTCATTATGGTGCGATTAGGCAAGTTAGCCGTGGTTGCTTAGTGGTAACAGTCTGTCGGGCGACTTACGAGTATAACGTGAGTTCGAACCCAAGCAAGCGCTTTACTTTGTGTAAATTATTTCATCACCACTGCTCTCAAAACGGTGAAGGGTTAATGAAACCGGCATGTCTTAGAACCAAAAATTCGAAGACATGTGACGTCTACCAACCCGCACTGGGCCCGCGTGGTGGATTATGGCCTACTTCCTCTCACCGAGAGGAGGCCTGTGTCCCAGCAGTGGGAACATATAGGCTGCTGATGATGGGCAAGTTGCTGAAAACTTAATGTGAAACTGCCAAATGCTTAGGTCGCTCTTACCCCGCGAGGTAATTCCGTAATATACTTAGTATAGGAATAAAGGCTCGTTCAGACTAGCGCGAAGCGACGGTCGCGCGCGAATCGGCGATTTCTATCCGTAGAACAATTTCTATGAAAACCCGCGCTACCACCAACCGTTCACACAGGGGCGACCTGTCGCGCCGCCACACGGTCATAGAAATTGCTCAACGGTTATAAATCGCCGAATCGCGAATCGCCTAGTCTGCAGGAGCCTTAAGTTTCATTTTGACAGTCCAACAAAATTCATTGCTGTATTTACGTTGTTGAGCAGACATATTTTTTTTTTTGCTAATCCATTCTTTCATGTGTTCAAACCCGTGGGTGTGAAACCATGTAGTGTGGGACTAAAAACATCACTCTATTTTCTTCCTGTGGGTGTCATAAAAACTGACTAAGAGACTTACCAAAGAATGGGCAGCAGCGTTCTCTATACATTTTACCACCATACTGCGATCGCCAACCAAATGCATAGAGAACGCTGCTGCCCATTCTCTAGTAAGTCCCTTAGTCGCCTTTTACGACACCCACGGGAAGAAATGGGGTGGTGTTATTTTCGGCACTTTATGTCCGGCACCACACGGTACTGTGGGTCGGTTACCTGGGTCTTTAATAAAACTGGCGAAAAGTGGTTGTACTAGGTAGACCTCGGTACAAGCCGTCGGGGAAACAAGATTTGATGTTATCTATTTAATTAAATCAAATCGTAGTTACAATTTCTCTTGAGTTTGCTTCGTACCTACTCAGTCTTAGTCAAGGGTGGATTGGTGTTTATTGTGGCTAGATTGGTGCATCTTTGCTTAACCGTTCGAGAAATATAGGTGAGATGATATACTATATTACTAGCTTCTGTCCGCGACGTCGTCCGCGTTAAATTTCTTGTTCCCCCGACCCTTCCCGTCGCGTCGAATCGCCTACCCGTGCGATTTTCCCCGTTTTGGCAACATTTTTCATTACTGC
Organism: Aporophyla nigra; assembly: GCA_947507805.1. NCBI lineage: Eukaryota > Metazoa > Arthropoda > Insecta > Lepidoptera > Noctuidae > Aporophyla > Aporophyla nigra. Next base: position 4,578,175 of record OX382305.1, on the reverse strand, counting down.
TCCGCTCCTCTCGGATTTAGCGTGATGTTATATAACTTATAGCCTTTCTAGATAAATAGGCTACTCAACACAAAAAGATTTTTTTAATTCGGACTAGAAGTTCCTGAGATTAGCGCGTTCAAACAAACAAACTCTTCAGCTTTATAATATTATAGTATAGATTAGGAAGGTAAACAACAAGCTAGTGTTTCGTTCATAAATATAAACGAAGCAAAGGAGCATGTTGGATTGTAGCAGGTGGCGTTCTGTACTGTCTACCTACCTTCATGGGAAAACGGCATGAGTTTATATCTCTATTAAGAATTATAAGGGTTATATTTCACCGAGACTCCATGGCGACACAGCCAGGTTACGCTGCCAAGTAAATATTACGGTTGGCTGCGCGATTAAGCGGACTCCAGGTAAAGTCCCACCGTAGAAATGTAAGACATTTTGTTGTCATACCGACCTAACTATGCCGCGATCGAGTCTCAATGAATTAGGGTCACCTCCAATACAGATTAATGATATTTTTACATTACATTTGTTCTTTTTTGAGTGTGAATTTCTTTCTAATGTGTCATTGCATACGAAAGTCGTGACGGCAGATCTAATTTTAGAACAGCGCGAGACTCTTCGGTCTAACTTTTATATAGGTTGAGGGACCATTTAATGATTCTCTGAGTCATTCACACCCCATATATTATATAGACCTTAAGGAAAATGATGGGATTAATATTACTGTGAGTCAAAAGACGTTAGAATAAAACATCTAAATAGTAAAAAAGTCGCTGTTTTCGTCTATCTGGTTATCCGTTTACTTCCACTAAAGTACGCAACGGCTGTTGATACGGTTTGCACTTTCATTGATAAAGTTTAAACCTTTATATGTATAACACACATTATAGTAGAGTAATGTCGAGGATTTTAAAGATTTGTAATGAAGTCGTAAAAAAATTTCATGTAGGTACTGCTGTTTCCATCGTTAGCTAAACCTTGCGAGATAGATCTAAATAATGCAGTACGGAATTATATATCTTAAAAATCCGCAATGGTATATATATCTTTGTCCTGAGCATAAGCTACAGCAACCATTTTTATCTTTTACAAATTACTTAGCGAAGTTAGTGGGTAAAAACCCACCCACTTCGTTCGCTTCGTAAAAACGAAGCTGTTTTAAACGAAACAGTTTTTAAAGTAGATCATAATTTCTCTTTACAGTACAAAATTAAAATGAAAATCTTAGAAGATATCACAGATTTAAAATTATGAAACGCTGTCAGCGTAACGGGCTGTTGGCAGGCGCGACTTACGTCACATACACTGCATACTCATGAGGACCCAGGGCGAGTCGCTAGTAATTTATACTTTCTGAATTTCAGAGACTTTGTCATCATGAAATCTGTAACAATTATGCTTGATTAAGACTGAATCATTGGTAATTGACGCTGAGTCATAATGGTGCATTAGGTGCATATATAGCGAGACCCATGGTGTCATAGGATAATGTGTCAAAATTGATGACAATCCCGTGCTTACGTGTTGGGATGTGAACGTGTCACATTATTACATAGAGTCACGTCTTTTTCCCATGAAGAAGATTACATATACATACTGCAATGTGACACGTTCGTTAGTGGTGTATACTATGCTAAAGACGAATGGAAGTAGGTGGCTATAGTTACGTGAGCAGTAGTAGGGTTTCAAATCACGACCTTCGTTTTGAAAAATACAGATTTTCATTTGCACCTTTTAATAGATTGCATTAAATTGGGACAAAGTTCTTAAACGCAGCTAACGGCAGGAGTAAAATTGTAGAAAACATCACCTAACGCAAAAAGCATTACGAACCGAAAAACCGTTATTCCTCCTTCATGCGAATTTATCCTACTAATATTATAAACGTGAAAGTTTGTATGTATGGATGTATAGATGTTTGTTCCTCTTTCACGCTATAACTACTGACCCGATTTAGATGAAATTTGGCACAAAGGTAGTTTATAACCTGGAGTAACACATAGTAGTATGTTCCCGCGGGATAATTTCCGACCTCCATACGGGCGAAGCCGCTGACAAAATCTAGTATTATATATGTAAATAAAAGAGAGATAGAGAATCTTCGAATTTTGCATCAAAGGTGTCGTTCTTCTGGTTTTTGAGGGTGCTGAAGCAAATATTATCATTCTACTGCCCTTATATCAATTTATTTGGGGCCTGCTCAACATATCTTTTTCTTCCGCACTTCTCTATTAGTCGTCATCTCGGTAGTCACCCCTTTCTGTGCATATCATGATTCACACGGTTCATCAATCGTTTTTTTGGTCACGTTCTACTCTTATAACTATCTGCTAAAGCCGATAGTAAAGTCTAAATAATAATTCAAAATGTTGGCTGGGACCTGTACCTTACACTTTTTTCGCCAGGGCAACGAATGAGCCAGACATAAAAAATTCTTATCACTCACAGACAAAGATATATTTACCAACAAACTAAAATTAATGTTTGATATTTAATCAAGTTTTGAATAACACAGTGAGAACTAGAAGTGAACCTTTAATTAAGTCACTAATAGACGACGTAAATACAATAGAGTTAATTAGGTGTGTCGCTATAAGCAATAAACGATTGCGGTCAAAGGGTTAATCTTTGCTTTAGAATGTTTGTCACGGGCAATCATGACGGGTCGGGGTCAATCTATTTTTAGTTTAACTTTGTGCTTTATGTCATTGTTGGAAAGTTTAGGGATGACACCAATTATTATTAGCTATAATAACTATACTATTTCTTGAAATAGACTTAATTTCAATTCCAATAATTATATTATTTATTTTACAGGAAATATAATCATATCACAATTATATAACATCAAAAAATGATAATCTGCTACTAACAATATGTACTCATTGAAAAATAAATTATGTGACTACTATTAGCATACCGACAAGAAAAGTATAACTACAATTCAAGTTAGCCGATTGAATCTTTGAATCCGAAAATGGGTAACTTTTGGATGTAGCTGTGGCGCTGCAGCGCGTCTCAAATATGTTTTCTGAAGCGCGTACAGACGGTTTTTAAGCCAGCACCTAATTGCTATTAATGCTCGTTTTGGATGTCCTTTCCAAATCAATCGATAAGGATTGCCATACGCATCAGTTAGGTGTCTTCTAGAAGGCATAGAACACAATCACAGCGGACCATCCAGAGCCTTCCAACGACATCTCGTTTGCCAAACTATAGTAAGTAGTTTAAAATTTATGAAGGATACACTGGTCAAACATATAGTTCTTGTGAGCAAAAGATAGTATAACGTCTGACCTTTAGTCTTAGTCGTCATGGTGGTATTAATATTCCACACAGGTGCATAATAAGTCACTAAAGATGTGCTTACATGGACAACCCAATTGCACAATTCTTTGTAACTGTGACACACACTGACTGTGTCTTGGAGTCACCTTGCAATTAACTGCATTGCCAAAAATCGGAAGTCGGTGGCAAAAAAACCTTAAATACAGATCCTAAGACACCGAATTCCGAAATTAAAGTAACTTTTGACTTTGTAGTGTTTTTTTAAGGAAGTCAGTTTTTATTTTTTTGTAAAAAGTTTTTAGTTTTAACTTTTTAGTTATGGTAGATACCCCGCACTAATCTAATCGCGTTATTCGTTCATTTGTCGCGCCAATACTTAATGCAAATATAAGACTTATATGGTTTTCATATGGATCCCACTATCCGAATGGAACCAAATTAAAATGGGACCATTTGGAAAGCACCAGCTTAAAAAAGAAATCATCGAAATCGGTTTACCCAGTCAAAAGTTATGAGCTAACAAACATTAAAAAAATAGACGAATTGATAACCTCCTCCTTTTTTTGAAGTCGGTTAAAAAGAGAGGCTATTGGCTAAATAATACGCTAACTAAACACGTTAAACTATTGGTCCCGGCTGTCACGTGTATAATCTTTGACATTTATTACGAGGTATCAGAAGCGCGAAAGTTTGATGTCTTATTAAGAGGTATTGTATTACCCTCAGTTGTGGATATTAGTTAGGCAGTCGTTCCATATAAATAAAACTGGTATTCAACAGCTTCCGGTTAGACTGGAAGCTGTCTGTAATATATTTGGGTTTAATGCAAGGCAGTAATGTTGATCATGATTATATTGAATATGTAGGCACAATGATGAACCGACAAGTCCTGGCATCACAGACCGAAAACTGAGGACATTTTTTTCAATTTTATTTATTTATTATTTATTTATATATACTTTATTGTACACCATTAAAATACAAAACAAAAAACATTACAAAGACTACAAAATATACAGTGGGCGGCCTTATCGCTTTATGCGATCTCTTCCAGGCAACCATGGAACGGACAGTAATAAGTCTGGACATAAAATGGGTATGTCAATGGTGTAAACATACAATGTACTAAAATTGCTACACAGATATTTCTATTCTAAATAATAGATACATAAATACATACATACTAAATATATAAGGCACAAAAATAAATGAAGACAGTACATAGAAAATTACAGTTAGATTAGGAGAACAAGGTCACAACGACAAGTAGTGTTCCTTTACGAGTCTTTTAAAAACATGTAACGTCTGCGCGCGTTTTTTTTTTTAATTTTGTATGTAGTTCTAAGTTAGTTAGAAAAAATCTACATATTTTAAAATAAAAATCAAATAGCTGGTTTCGACCAGAGATGTGCAAGGTAGAGCCACAGGTTTGGTTTCCTAGGAATGCGGTTCCGTCATATCATAATGGCAGTCATGAAAATCTGTCGTTTCCACTATTATTTGTCAGTCATCATCATTTTCCTGCTCTTATCCCTATTTATTTGGGGTCAGCCCAAAATGTAAGTCACTCTCACATTTCTCAATTAGTCGTCATCTCAATAATGAGATATCTCTCCATATCGTCATTCACACAGTCCATCCATCGTTTCTTTGGTCTCCTCCTACTTTTATAGCCATCGACGTTCATACTCAAAACTTTCTTCATGACGTATTCCTCGTTCCTCCGTATCACGTGCTTTCCACACTACTCTTCAGTTATCGCTGCCACTTTTAGACTTCCTCAATGTACTCATTTCTTATTCTATCCATTCGTGTAGTACAAATCCCTCGTAATATTCTTATCTCAGCTGCATGCTATTGCCTTTTTTCATCTCTTTGATGGTCCAATATTCTAACACATTAAGTTGTCAAAAACATATCTCTGTAGCCGGACAGCCCACGTTGTACGTGTTTACCTTTCACCGCTTCACAGTAAATCAAAAGTAAAGTAAAGCTTAGATTGTGAGCTAAGTTACGAAACTATAGAACTGGCGACGCGGAGCGGGTAAAATGAGCCACTGCTTTAGGGTCGGAACCCAGTTGCCATCATTATTTATTTAGAGAAAGGATCTGTTTTTAGCTGGAAGGACGCGCTGACTCAGAAGAAAAGTCTGAGTCAGCATAAGTCAGTCAAAAAACAAAATCAAAAAGACTGCTAAGCTAAATATTGACATAAAACTAAATCATTTCTGATGAATCATTTATGATTCACCGAGGGTCTAACTGTTCTTTGGCTTTTTTTCTACTAATTTGTGGTATTTTGGAAGGAAAAGGGTATGACATAGTAATATAAGAATTTCCTGGAAGTGTGAGAATTTGTCTTTGATTGCGGTGTAGATATTTGTGCATTCTGTCATGAATTAATGGAAATACATCTACAGGCAATTTAGAGGAGAAGCTACCAGTAATGTGGTTGGAATATAGTAAGGCGATATACAATTTATTTTCTTGTTATGTATTTTCTGGCGTAAGTTTAAAAATAAAGAAATAAGTAGATATTCAATACATATCTATACTAATATAATATTATAAAGAGGTAACATTTGTTTGTAAGTTTGTAGGTTTGTATGTAGGGGGTAATCTCCGGAAGTTATGAACCAATTTTAAAAATTGTGTCACTGGTAATAAGCTACATTATTCGTGAGTGCTATAGGCTATATAACATCACGCTACAACCAAGAGTAGCCGAGCAGTAACGAAAAATGTTGCAAAAACGGGGAATATCGCACCGGTAGGCGATTCGACGCGACGGGAAGGGTCGGGGGAACAAGAAATTTAACGCAGACGAAGTCGCGGCCAGAAGCTAGTTTTAATACAAAGTTACTTTCCGTCCATCAAGGATAAAAGATTTTGTTTTGTTAATCACTATTTACCTATTAATATTTAAAAAAAAAATGAAATTATTTTCTATTTTATAGTTTGTTTTTCTATTAAGGGTGTTTTTTGAAGTGTTTTTTAATTGACATTTACCACCTCCGTTTTTTTCCATTATTATTTACTTTTTAGTTTGGTTGTCTATGAAAGCATGTTTTCTAGTTTTTTAGAATATCTGTGGAACGACCTTATTTTTTGTAGGCTGGCAATACTAATTTTATTTGCATTCGAAATTCGAGCGTTTTTATAATAAAAAAATTCGAACCCCGAGTTTTAAGTAGGTACGTTTTTTTACTAAAACCAGAATATTTTGAGCTCTAACTTCTTGGTGTCATGCCAAATGCCATTTAAAAAAGTTTTTCCTGTCCAACTTTTTATGTTTCTACATTCTTTAATTGTTTTGATTGTCGAAGCGACGACAGGGAAAATAAAGTAACACAATAGGAATGTGAGAAATCATTATTGCTCAATAGTTAGCGGTTTTTGAGCTCTCACTGGTGACCTTGAGGATGAATCGCATCAGCTCTGCGCTTCCTACGTCATACATTTTATCCAAAATGTATCAGAATTTCTGATCACCTTGGGACTTGCACAATTTGCACATCCTTAAGCATAAGCAAGGTTTTTTATGGCAGATAGAGTAAATTTATTCATACTAAATGATAAATGATTTTATTTCTGTAAGTAGATTTGTAGAGGGGCTTGTCGCTAAGTAATAACAGTCGCACGGATTGATCGTTCAGGTTAAGCTACGCTTGCCACGGTTGGTCCGTGGATGGGTAACCGTCTTTACACATTTCCGTGCCTTGGAATGCATGTTAAGCCGTTGGTCCTGGCTATTTCGTAGATCTTAAATGGTCGTTACGGGTCGTCAGAAGCCTGAAAGTTTGACACCCGATCTTACCCAATAACTGAGTTGTGGAGGTCAGAAAGACAGTCGCTCCATGTAAATTACTGGTACTCAGCTGAATCTGGTGAGACTGGAAGACGACCCCAACATAGTTGAGGAAAGGATAGGCAGATGATGATGAAGCAGGTTTTTACAAAATAATTTACACATCAGTCATATTTTTAAAACTAGATGAGGTCGGCGTTTCCTATCTTTGAACTTCCACCACGAGAAAAAAGGCCGAAACAAACTCAAAAGTGACAGTTTCTTTTAAAGTCCAGAAATAATCTTGGTAAAATCAAGACCATGTAGATAAATATCTGAATTGATCTTTTGAGGAAAAACACCATACAGATTGTGTGAAGCTATCCAGCCAGTGCACGCATTTATCGGTAAACAGTATTAATATGGAATGTTCATACATATGTGTGTTATCAGATTGTTGAAGAATGTAAGATGATTTTATGAACATGTATTATCTGACCGTTGTTGCCATCGCGGGAAAAACCTGGATGAGGCTAGCAGAGGTGCCAGGGAAATGTCACAAGGACCGAGTGGGCTATAATAATATCTTAGGACAACCAACACAACGTTATCTGACCCCAAACTAGGCAGAGCCTGTACTATGGCAACCAGACAACTGATAAACATACTTAAATATTTCTAAATACATACATATTATAGATAAATTACACCCAGACACAGAACAAATGATTGTGCTCATCACACAAAGATTTGTCCTGGGTGGGAATCGAACCCACGACCTCAGTCTTAGCAGGCAGGGTCCTTAACCACTAGACTAACAGGCCAGTCAAACTAGGCCAGGCTATGCCCAGCAGTGTGTAAAATTGGGCTGTGAATGATGAGGATGCTGATGGTTTTCTGAGCTTATGTAATTTGGCAACACAGGAATGAATGGAGAAAACAATTCAGGCACGCACTTGATTTGTTTGAACTTTTTCTCATGACATTGTAAATCATCGTAAGGAAACCGGCATGTCTTAGAACCAAAAAATATAAGTACACTAACTCGTACTTGACCCCCGTGGTGGATTATGACCGACTCTCAAGAAGCGGCTATAGATGCAGTATGGTATAGGCTGATTATGCTTTAATATGAACGGCAAAACTAAAAGAAATTGCTCGCTAAAACATAAAATAGTAAATATTTATTGTATTGCATAAGAAAGCTTACCTATATTCAATTTTTTTCATTTAAGAACCCCACACTATAATCAAAATGCGAAAGTAACATTGTCTGTGAGCTGTCTGTGAGGAACCTCTTCAAGATTTAACGGAAAAATAAATAATAGTTTAAAAAAACTAAAAAACACGCTTCCATAGAAAACCAAACTAAAAAAATACCTTAAAAAGCACCCCACGCTTTTTTCCATTATTTTCTACTCTTTAGTTTGGTTTTCTATGGAAGCGTGTTTTTTAGTTTTTTTAAACTATTATTTATTTTCAATTTTTAGGGTGTTTCGAATTTTGAGACGTATATCAGCGTAATTTGTGTCGTATGTCAGCGTAGTTTTCGAAGACAGTTTTTTTGGTCTCCTGGTAACCCTGGCAAAGATAATGGGAAAATGTATGAAAGTATAGTATTAATAAAATAAATAAATAATAAATATCTTAGGACAACCAACACACTGTTATGTTATCTGATCCCAAACTAGGCAGAGCCTGTACTATGGTAACCAAACAACTGATAAATATACTTATATATTTCTAAATACATACATATTATAGATAAATTACACCCAGACACAGAACAAATGGTCATCGGTCCTCGATAAGTCTGCAGAGTTTAAATGAAATCTGGTTGTTTAAAGTGGGTCAAAATCGCGCTATAGGGAGTCGGTTACAAACAAACATACAAGTGAAGCTAAAATAAAGCGTGTAAACACGAGTTTGATTGTGGCACACAGGTAGATCATGACATGAATAAGGACATAGTATACTTTTTAAAGCAGTAGTACAATCCCGTGAGGAAGGTGTGACCTAGAAAAGCTGGTTAATTAATTATATAACCATATAAAAATACGGGGCTTGTGACTAAGTAATGACAGTCGCGAGGATTGATCGATCAGATAACGCGACGCTTGTCGCGATTGGTCTATTGATGACTTTTTTTTTAACCGACTTCAAAAAGGAGGAGGTTCTCAATTCGGATGTTTATATTTTTTTTTATTTATTTTTTTTATGTATGTTCGGCCATAACTCCGTCATATATAAACGGATTAGCAAATATTTTTTTTTGTTCGAAAGGTGTTTATTCCGAAATAGTCCCATGTAAATTTCATATAGATCTGATGATGAGTTCGGGAGACAGACACCGGAACTCTTTAAAAAATGACAGCAAATCAACCGCGATTTCTGCTATCGCATAAATATGCATTGTTTGTTTGGAATTAGTGCGGAGTGAATACCACAACTAAAAATTTAAAAATAAAAACTTTTTTACAAAAAAAAACAACCGACTTCCTTAAAAACACTACAAAGTGAAAAATAACTTCAATTTCGGAAGTCGGTGGCAAAATAAACATAAATACAGATCCTAAGACACCGACTTCCGAAATTGAAGTTATTTTTCACTTTGTAGTGTTTTTAAGGAAGTCGGTTGTTTTTTTTTTGTAAAAAAGTTTTTATTACACATCAAGACCCCGCCGTCTTTCTGAAAGTACGTTAAGCCGTTGGTCCCGGCTGTAATTTGTAGATCTTCTGAGCAGTCGTTACGGGTCATCAGAAAGCCAAAAGTTGACAACCGATCTTACTACGGTAACGTTGGTTGTTAAAAATTGTCAATTCTGATTCAGAAATTGTTTTTGAAGTCTACATAACCGGTAGCTCCCATTTGTTCTATGGATCTTTACGTCATCGGACAACAAATTTGTCTAATCGAACAAAACCTGCAAATCTTTCAATTCATGAAATGACAAGTGAAAAGATTAATTAGCCAGTTGGTTTTTGACTACAGCTATTTTTTTATTTTTTTTTGGATGGGAAATCATCAAATGACTTCTCCCGCTCTGGGCGGAGCGGAGGGAGTGTCAGACTTTTACTGACTAAAACCCACCCGTGTTCCTTCAGTTGCCGATGTGCCAGGGTCACGGTATCTCTTTTGAACAATCTCGCGACCCTGGCAGGCATCGGTCCTAGCAGACCCCTTCAGTGCTGCTGACATCTCTTTGAGGCGCGCGTGGAACACTACGTGCCATCGACCCGAGCCTGGTCTTACTGGACGGCGAGCTACCCATTGCTCGCTGCCCGTATTCGGATAGCGGAGGTTTAGTAATAGGGTTCCGTTGGCACCCTATCGGTATGGAACTCTGAAAAGGATGTACAAGATTCAAGGCAAAGAGAAATTCCGATACATTTTGGATAATATGCATGACCTCTGTGGAATAACGTCCGGTCATACGTAAGTAGCAAGCTACTTTATCTTTCCGTTTGTGGTTCTAGCGATTAGCTTGTCATTGCTTAGTCATGTCGACCACACTTCTCATAGAACTATGTGTATGCAAATAAGTAGCACGCGTGATCATCCACGTGCCATTGAATTTATTTATTTATACAAGGTGTTTGGCGTATTGGCCGACAAATTTTTTTAGGGGATTGGGTGAATCATGCGCTGTCTTGGACTCATAGACGATTTTCTAAATATCACTCTAGATTAGACCCACACGGGTCTAATCTAAGAGTGATATTTAGAAAATCGTCGTATGTGTCGCTGTTTTTCATAGATTGATTTATTTTCAAGACTTTGAAAGCTCGTCAAGTGTTCTTTTTTGTTATCTATGCTAAGAATTTATGTTTTTTTGTGTCAGACTTTTACTGACTAAAACCTACCCGTGTTCCTTTAGTTGCCCATGTGCTAGGGTCACGGTGTCTCTTTTGAACTATCTCGCGACCCTGGCAGGATCTCGCGACCCTGGCAGGTTCATTTGATCCCCTTGATAGACTATTTCATTAAAAAAAAATGTACAATAATCATATATGAATCATGAATCATGAATATACAGAGAATGCAGTAAAAGTTATTTGGTGTAAATACAACAACAAACTAAATAAATAATAGTTTAAAAAAAAACTAAAAAACACGCTTTATATAGAAAACCAAACTAAAAAATAAAAAATAAATTTTAATAAATTTGAAGTAAGAATAGTATAAAAAATCGAATAAATGTAAATGAATAATAGTGTAAGAAAGAAAAAAATGTTTTATTTCAAAAAAAGCGTGGGGTGCTTTTTAAGATATCGAAAAGATAATCCTTCTGATCATATCTGTCAATGAAATATTATTAACTATTGACACCATGCACCCCACGCTTTTTTTTAAATAAAACATTTTTTTCTTTCTTACACTATTATTCATTTACATTTATTCGATTTTTTATACTATTCTTACTTCAAATTTATTAAAATTTATTTTTTAGTTTGGTTTTCTATATAAAGCGTGTTTTTTAGTTTTTTTTTAAACTATTATTTATTTTTTAGTACAATCGCAAGTAGTCAAACCATGAAAACTTTTACAAAAGTTTGAAACGGAACGCAACTGATGGTTGACGTTGACACTTGTGACGTTTGACAATTAATTCAAGGTACAAAATAAAACTAAATACAAGTCTGTTATTTATCATTGTACATAGAAACTTAATTATATTCATCATCATATCTAATTGGTTTCTTAACTGTACGCCCTGATAGTGTCACATATGATGCAGAATGGTTGGGGATATTATTCTCTGTCCTAATTTCGTTTTCTTTTTCAGGTACCTACTGCTACAGTCAACGGAGGAGTGGTTGAAGTTGGTTTAAATATGTGTTCGCGATTTCTATGGAAAGATCCTTGAGGAGAAGTGATAATATAGCTATGAGGAAGACTATCCTTTTCTGATATTATACCAGGAACCCAAGTGGTTTGTTTTTAAAATAGATTTTGTCACCTATGTCTAGTGTTGGAAGTGTTTTTGTGTTTCTATTGTAATAAAATGCTGTTTTTAACTGTTGTTTTTTAATTTTCTTCTCTACCTTACTGGTGTCAACTGTATTTGGTGTTAATGTGGTGTCCGAGGTAGGTAATTTAGTGCGTAGTTGCGTGACATGCACAGTTGTGCAGGTGAATAACCTGTGTGTTTAGCAGTGTTCCTATACATCAGTAGAGCAATGTATGGGTCTGAGTTGTCAGCTTTACATTTTGAAAACATGGATTAAATTGAACCAACCTCTCGTTCCACCATTCCATTTGATCGACTCATGTATGGGCTTGAAGTAGTGTGGTGACTACCCCATTCAGTAGTAAAATCTTTAAATTCTTTACTATTGAAAGGTGGACCATTATCTGAATTCATGGTTTCTGGTATGCCATGACGTGCAAATTAGTTTTTAAATGTATTTTGAATCTGATTTTAAATAAGCTATCTCTACATATTTTGAATAATAATCTATAACAATAAGATATTTACTTTTGTTAAATTCAAAGATATCAACACCAACTTTCGACCATGGTAGCATCTTGTACTCATGGTGTATTATTGGCTGTTTAGCATTGTTATGACGGTAAGACATGTAGGACACTGTGATATGAATTTAGTGATGTCATCATCTATGCTAGGCCAGTACACAGTTGTCTTTGCATGGCGTATGCAACTGTTTATACCTTGATGTCCTTCATGGACCAATTTTAAAATGTAATCATGCATAGTGCTAGGAATAACTATGTTGTTGCCATTAAATAACATTTTATTGAGAACATGTAGCTGATCTTTTAACTATTGTAACCATGACAATCGTAAAAACTAGGCAACTTCTTTTACCAAATCTTCGACCTGTTGAGACTTGTAGAGCAGCTCGTCGAAGTTATTAACGCATTCTCTCGTCACGCGTTTTCTAATGCGCGTGTTAAGTAGACCGTATGCCATATCCAATTGAACCTTCTCTGAGAGGTCATCCTTTGGGAATTTGGCTAATATTGTACGTACCTTAGCAATAAACAAGTCAGTGTTTTCATCTTCTTGATGATTAATATTAAAGAGTTTACGGTATAGGCGATGTGGCGGGTCATGTTCACCGAAGGCGCATTTTATTCTGGTGACGACTTCCGACCACGTGCTGGTTGACTGCTTCACACCTTGCCACCAAACTGCAGCAGGTCCTTCAAGTAACATCGAAAAACTGCGGAGAGCATTCGATGCTATAAAGCTAGCGAGAGTTTCTTGAGACATTGTAATGTTCACGGCGGCCGCGTCCGCGGCGCCATTCGAGTCCGAGTTTTCTTCTGACCGTGTTCTTGGCATTTTGGTCACTGAAGACACAGGATAAACAAGAAGAACACACTCCTAGGTTTGATAATAGTCCCCTACTGTTATTTTTTGTGATCGTTGCAAGTTATTTCGCGATCTGCACTCCGTAATACACTACACGAAATACCTACACACGTTGGGCAGCCCCTTATAGCGTCGGTGGGGAGCAAATTAGGACTCACTTATTACAATAACAGTTTATTGTTCAAGAAAAACAAGTTTAACACAAAAAAAGTCTTGACAAACTCACTTATTAGCTAGATTTTTATATTAAGCGCGAGCAGTTACCGCTCGAACGCGTCACAGATGTACGCAGTGTTACCAACACCCAAAAATATTTACCCCTAAAGCTTACGTTAAAATCCCTAAAATTGCCTCAATTACTAAAAAAATCCCCTAAAAACTAACAACCAACGAATGTTCAGTAATCATAGACCGGCACAGAGTAGTAATATTTATGTAATTTATTACGCGACATTTAATTATCATCCACTCTGCATTCTTAGTATCGAACAACCGTACTAGATGTCGCTAATACTTTTATTGTAATCATAAACATAATGAGAAATATAAGATGGCAATAAACCCCTAAGAATACTCCTAAAAATAGAACGCCCCTAAAAAAATCCCATCCCTCTTATTTACCCCCTAAATTTGGGGGAAAAACCCCTAAGTTGGTAACCCTGGATGTACGTCAACTAACTAGCGCCCTCTAGTGGACAGCATACAAAAGACGCTCAGGCAAGTTAAGCCTGTCCTGGTAATCCTGGTCAGGATAATGGCACAAATTTATGAAATTATTGCATTGTCATCGGTCCTTGACAGGTGTGCAAAGTTTGAATGAAATCTGTTCGTTTAAAGTGGGTCAAAATCGCGCTATAAGGAGTCGGTTACAAACAAACATACAAACATACTAACATACTAACATACAAACATACTAACATACAAACATACAAGTGAAGCTAATATAAAGCGTGTAAAAATGATGTCGTTTTAAAGACGATGATTCAGGTCATTATCAAAAACCAAAAAAAAAACATACTTCGATTACCGTGACACACTGGACATGGGGTCTATGAGTGAAAAAAGCACATGAACCACCAAATCTCCAAAAAAAAAAAATTCGGTCCATGCGCGAAACATCCTGTATGGCTTTTTCAAAAGTGTGTTTGTCGGATCTGCCATGTCTAAAGTCCGTGTGAGTCAGCCTTTCTCGGGAAATACCTCGATTCTGTAGGGTAGGCACTTAGTTTGTAAAATTTTGTTGCCATAATCGCCACGCTTGGCAGGCGGGTTGGCGATCGCAGTATGGTGGTAAAATACATAGAGAACGCTGCTGCCTATTCTCTAGTAAGTCCCTTAGTCGTCTTTTACGTAACCCACGGGATGAAATGGGTTGGTGTTACTCCTTACGACGGCATCACACAGAACGACATAATTATTTAGGATGAGAAAAACCTATTTTCAACATCACCTACCCCGTGTTTTCGCTCCTGTATTGGGGTTGGCTTCCACTCTAACCGGATGCAGATGCATAACTACTAGTATTTGAAAAGCAAATATTTACGCTGTAATCAAATTAAAGCCTGTTATTTTGGACTTAGATAATTTGACGTTAAAATGTAAGTGTTTATTTATTTTTTGTAAACTGTATTTTTATTTAAATATTTTAGACAGCCCTGTGTGAGGAAATCTTAATCGATGAATCACACGTCGCGCACGCGCATACCGTTAAGATGTGAGAAGTGTGGAGTGTGATATGTTTTGTGTTGAAAATATAATACAGCTGTTGTGTAAGCTGACAAATTATGTAGTTATTTTTACAACATAGTTTTCTTAGTAAACAGGAATTGGCAAGTTTCCAATTCAATCAGTCGATAAATCTATTTTTGACTTTGTCATGAAAGAGTCAATCAATGGGTTCCAATGAACTTAGACAGTTGTAGGTATGATTTTAATGATTATAATTCTGTAAGCCATTTTTGTTATGGTCGCAACACATCCGCATATTTTAACAATCTCATACTGACCTGCAAATTACAAAAAAACAAAAAAATATATTCACGGGCTGTCTTCGCGCAGTCAGCTTAACCTGAATTTGACAGTATAGATTTAATCTTTGGTCAGAGCTTCATCAGCATCATCATCAGCAGCCTATAATGTTCCCACTGCTGGGACGCAGGCCTCCCCTCGGTCAGAGTTTACCACTGAAATATTCGGAGTACCATAAATTCCACCGGTGCAAGGGTGTTTTGACGCTCGACCGACGTTTACAGAAGGCACTGTTTTGCCCGCGTGCCAAATGAACCTTTTTTTTGTGGGTGGGAAATCATCAAATGATCCTGCTCTGGGTGGAGCGGCCTTCCGCTCACGCCCTTGCGTGTCAGACTTTTACTGACTAAAATCCACCCGTGTTCCTTCAGTTGCCCATATGCCAGGGCCGCGTTACCTCTTCGCCAAATGAAATTAAAATATCTAGTAAATGCAGACATCTTGACGTAATCCACCGGGGTTAGGTCAATTTAACTGCTTTTAAAATCGTTCCAAAATCTACTCTGTAAGTTTGGCTCCGTTCAACTTTTAGAGATGTCGTCATATATTTATCTCACCATCATATTAGTTGTTCTGGTTAATAAAATGCACAATCTTAAATAGAGACAAGTTTCTTAGAGGAGGCTTCTTTTAGGAATGTTACTAACTATAAAATAATTATTATTTCCACATATTGTTACTGGACTGTTTTCGTGGAACGGGCTATACTCTAGTTCTCTATTTTGATACGTTTAGTGAGCGCCATGTTTAAATGTACTTACCTCCATATAGTGCTGCTATCCGTGTCCTTAATTTCTTTTGTCAAGTGGCTGAGTAGCGCAGCATTAGCGTTAGTGTACCACTCGACCGCTTCAGTCATTGATGTACCGGCGTTTATACTAGCTCTGTGGAAAAAAAGAAGATTTTTTTACTTAGTAAACCTTTGAACTTTCGTCTGTCTCGTTGGGGATCACAAGGGTGGCTGCTGAGGTCTTGGGGTCAAATACAAGGTCGGTAGAATTGTTATTGAGCTTTGACATTAAGAATTTTTCTTGTCTAGGTTACTGAACCCACTTTATTGTAATTGGCTCGCCCCTCGTAACCTTGAAGTTCAATAAATTTAAAACATAACTGATCAAATGAGATATGACTGACATGACTTTTTAAATAAATAAATAAATTGACTGGTCTACTAAATAACCCTGCTTAACTGTTTGAGGTATATAAGCGTAGTGTTACGACCGACGACCTTAAAAAGGTAGCTGGGAGAGTTTTGATGCGGAAAGTGGAGATTAGAATGTTGTGGCGCAGACTGGGTAAGTCCTATGTCCAGCAGTGGACTGCGGGTAAACCTTTGAAGTATCAAAATAGAAACAGGTTAAACAAAAAAATATATTCATATATTTGCGTTCCACAAGGTAAAACAGGTGTTAACAAAAAGCTTAAAGCCAAGAGCCGTTGTAGACCCTGTAAGGGCACAACAAACAGTATCGGTAGGTACATTATTATTTCTAAAAGTTAAATAAAATATAAATCAAAATCTTAGTAACTAAATTATTAAAAATTAAAAAATTAAAAATGTTTTAGATGAAAAAACGATTCCTCATCCTTACTTTTTCCGATCGTGACAATCTTATGTCCTTCTTAATATTTATTCTAAGAATTACTCTGTAAGTTTAAATAACACTCGTCAAGATTTAATTTTTAATCAAACCATGTTTCGAGGTCATATTAATAACTTACTCTTAAAACCGGTTAAGCAACGGTAACTGACAGATTGGTCACCGTTTCCAATGTTTATTTTGCTATGACTAAGCCTCGCCATTCATACCTATATGAAAATTAAAAATAAATATTATACCATCGATTTCTTGGAAGTTTTGTTGTGTTAACTTATCTAATAAATAAAAAGTTTCGAAACCACAGCTTACTTAAAAGAGTCATTTCTAAGCCCACCTGCAGGTTTAGTCAGATTAAATGAATAAATATGGAGTAAATAAGCTCAGAGATAAGTAATTAACACTTTGCAATTCCAGGTTCATGAACCAGACGTAGTGATTTTTTATTGGGAACATTGTAGTTCAATTCTATTTGCCAAATTTCATACAGTCCGTTCAGCCGTATGAGCGTGAATGCGTAAAAAAAAACCCTTTATAATATTAGTTTAAAATAACTTTTGCCACCGCCTTCGCCCATGTTGATTGAAAATTATCGGATACTAGCTTCTGCCCCCGACTTCGTCCGCGTCAAATTTTTGCTCCCCTGACCCCTTCCCGTCGCATCGAATTACCTGCCAGTTTTCGAACATCTTTCGTTGCTGCTCCGCTCCTTTTGATTGTAGCGTGATGTTATATAACCTATAGCCTTCCTCAATAAATAGGCTACCCAACACAAAAAGATTTTTTCAATTCGGACCAGTAGTTCCTGAGATTAGTGCGTTCAATCAAACAAACGAACAAACTCTTCAGCTTTATAATATTTGTATAGATTAGGATCCCAGTGAACACCGGGATAAAAAGTATTGTATGTGTTAAATTCAGGTTAAGTAAACACTATTTGTTTGTCAAATTGCGTGATTGAGTAACAAAATAAGAAACAAACTTTCATATTTTGATATTATAGAACTGCTCGACATAGGCTTCCCCAAAAGGAGAAGGGAAGGGGGAGAGTTTGTCATAATCGCCATGCTGGGCGATCGTAGTATGGTGGTAAACACTGCTACCCATTCTCTAGTTAGTCCCTTAGTTGCCGCTTACGACACCCACGGAAAGAAATAGGAGTGCGCTATTTTTAACCGACTTCAAAAAGGAGGAGGTTCTCAATTCGGATTTTTATATATATATATATATATATTTTTTTTTATGTATGTTCGGTCATAACTCCGTCATATATAGACGGATTTGCAAAATTCTTTTTTTGTTTGAAAGGGGTTTATTCCGAAATGGTCCCATATAAATTTCATATAGATCTGATGATGAGTTCCAGAGATAGACACCGGAACTCTTTAAAAAATGACAGCAAATCAACTGCGATTTCCGCAATCGCATAAATATGCATTGTTTGTTTGGAATTAGTGCGGGGTGGATACCACAACTAAAAATTTAAAAATAAAAACTTTTTTACAAAAAAAAACAACCGACTTCCTTAAAAACACTACAAAGTGAAAAATAACTTTAATTTCGGAAGTCGGTGGCAAAAAAACCATAAATACAGATTCTAAGACACCGACTTCCAAAATTAAAGTTATTTTTCAATTTGTAGTGTTTTTAAGGAACTCGGTTGTTTTTTTTTTGTTTGTAAAAAAGTTTTTTAACTTCTGACACACTGAAATATAGACATGGAATACCTAATTATATAAGCAAGGTTGTTGCTATTGTAGAACCAACAGTACTAATTGTAGAGTGATTAGAGAACAATTATGTTCACATGTTACTCTAAGCTGTGTTTATCAGAGCGTTGAACTACTAAATCCATGAACTGAAGCCTGTATCAGTATTCAACGCACGAGAGCGTAGATTACTCTCTAAATTAAGTGATGACAAACATTTACCTAACAAACAATTGGGCCAACTTACAACAGCCAATATTGACGCCAATTTACTGTGTACAGATTTACTCATTTGATTTTTGTTGAAGTTGTAATCTCGGAGAGTGTGACTATAGTGTCACAGCTGCTTTATTTATTTTCAAATAGATAATTTAATTCATTACATAAATTTAATTCATTACAATAAAATACCGGATACAAAATGAAAACGTAAAATAACGATTCGTATTAATATTTTACACATAGTTATTGACTACATGTAATATACTAATTATTTATTATTAGCCGTTTATGTCCCTGTCCATAGTTGCCTAGGACCAATCCTTATCAAAAGAGTCCACCTTATCTCGCCACCTCTGTCTGGGCCTGTCGCGATGTCGTTTGCCATTGAGCGGGACCCATTGGGTCGTAAGCTTGGCCCACTGATTGTCTGAATTACGGCAGATGTGTCCAGCCCCATTCCGTTTAAGCGTGGCTGCTTTCCGCGTGACAACAGTTATTTTAATAATGGAAGTGGAACTGATTGTTGTATTCTTAACCCGTTCCACAAGTTTATAAATACCCAGAATACAGTGATAGTTTTGTCTGCGGAATGAGGAAACAATAAGGAATACATCTTCTGAAAAACCCCCAATTTTAAATGTTGACTCAAACTAGGATGTGCAAGACTCTCACGGGCATAATATACAGATATCTACGTTCATCCCATCTTGCCGGCTTGCTAAACTTGCTCAGCCTTTTTTCAACTATAATCAGGTCGGCTTCTAGTCTAACTAGATGCAGCTGAATACCAGTTTTTAAACAGAGCGACTTCCTTTGTTACCTCCACAACCCACGTACCACGACTACCTCCTAATGACAAGACCAACGTATAGCGAACTTTCCGACGGCATGGAGGTCTCCATTTAATGAATGTTCACCCATCCTCGAACCGACAGCGACAACTATAGTTGAACATTTTGTCGACCCGTTTGGTTGTCAACAGTTAGCTACAGCTTTTACAAAAAAAAAACAAAAAGATTGTTGTAACGGAATCAATTCCTTAATAACATGCCCTGAAAAGTGATCCATATTAGAGAAAAAAAAAACCCTTAAAATTATAAAATATTCCCCGCAATTTCCTTGAATTATTTAATTAATTAGTACTTACTTGACGGGAAGGACGAGGAACATTTACAGTTATGAGTCATCTCTCATGCGATAAGGTTGAGTCTCCTGGCTGATTCATTCCAGTAAAATAAACTCAACTAATACTCGTTGCCACAAAAATGTCGGCCGTTAAACTGGACTTTCTAGTTAGTAAATTAAAACTTATAAACTAAGTAACTCTAAGCTATGGGCAACCCCCCCTGCCAGGGTCGCGAGATTGTTCGAAACAGATACCGTGACCCTGGCACATGGGCAACTGAAGGAACACGAGTGAGTTTTAGTCAGTAAAAGTCTGACAGGCCCTCCCGCTCCGCCCAGAGCGGGAAAAGTCATTTGATGATTTCCCATCCAAAAAAAAAGGGTAACCCCCCAGGGGATCCCATAAGACCTCAGTTCAGGGTTTCGATAGAGGAGGGCGACAAGAGATAAAGTACATACATTTTTCATGGGGTACTGTGATAAACGTAACAATAAAATTCCTTACGATTAATTGTAATTAAATGAACACAAAACTCATATTAAAAGTACACTAGACAATATCAAACTGGTGGCTAATTTAGTCGTATTTATCATTTTTATGATATAAATTTCTACATTCTGTAATTACTTTACGTCACAAACTTAGTAATAACTTGGTTATCCACTGCCCTAACAACGGTGAAGAAAAACATCGTGAAGTAACCAACATGTCTTAGAACGAACAAAAATTCAAAGAGTTGTGACATCCGCCAACCCACAGTAGGTCCTCGAGGTGAAGGTCTAGGTCTCACAGTGGGTTGATTATACTTATGCGTAATACTATGTCGTAGGTTTTGATGATTGATCCGGGTCAGTCGGTTACGT
Organism: Aporophyla nigra; assembly: GCA_947507805.1. NCBI lineage: Eukaryota > Metazoa > Arthropoda > Insecta > Lepidoptera > Noctuidae > Aporophyla > Aporophyla nigra. The sequence goes on along the minus strand of OX382305.1, from coordinate 4,557,216 downwards.
TACATGTCGTTTGTAAACGTTCCCATGATACAAAATCCAATTGAAGTGACACTAATGTCACTTTAATTGGATTTTGATACGTGTTCAACTTCTAAAAGTTGAACACGTATATACATTCTTTTAAAACCGCAGACGTATGTCTTTAAGGTGGATGCACTAATTATTTAACAATAATTTTTAATAATTTATTTAATAAAAAAATGATTACAAAAAGAGTACATTTAGCAAACAGTATTAAATTTTCCATACAATTATAGTGCCTAAAGATATTTCTAAAATATTTTTATCACAAGTGCAAATGATGATATATCGGAATTAGAATGTAAGGTAGCGACCCGCCCGATCCCATTATTATTATATTCTTTATTTTCGAACAATAATGATCCAGCGTTTTAGTAAACAATATTACAACTTATTACTAGTGTTAGTAATTAAAACAAAATTGAGAGTGAAGGTAGCTGCGAAATTCATATTTTTTTTACGTTTTTTTGCAATTTGCATGTTGATGATACAACCTGACAGTGTCCTGCAAACCTGCTTAAAAGAATGTATCATCATATTTTTTTATTATTTTTTTTTTTTGGAGGGGAAATCATCAAATGACTTGTCCCGCTCTGGGCGGAGCGGGAGGGCGTGTCAGACTTTTACTGACTAAAACCCACCCGTGTTCCTTCAGTTGCCCATGTGCCAGGGTCACGGTATCTCTTTCAAACAATCTCGCGACCCTGGCAGATGTATCATCATCTGCCTAGCTTTTTCCCAACTGAGTATGTTGGGGTCGGCTTCCAGTCTAACCGGATGCAGCTGAGTACCATTATTTTATATGGAGCGACTGCCTATCTGACGTCCACAACTCAGTAGCTTAAAAGAATTAAGAATTTTTATCCAGTGCGCAAACTGTAACCATGAATTCAGCATATCATTCTAGACCCCCGCGTAGCATAGAAAATTTTCGTCGGTTATGCAAAATAAAATCAGCTGTTTCATAGAAAAATGCAATACCTACGGGGTCAAAATGTATGGAACAGCTGATTTTTTTATTGTATAACCGACGAAAATTTTCTACGCTGGGGGGTCTAGAATGATATGCTGAATTCATGGTTACAGTTTGCGCACTGGATAAAAAATTATCCTGTATATTCAGTGAAAAGACATCCACTGCTGATCATAGGCTTTCCCCAATTTGGGGGGTTTGCCATAAGAGCTACGCTTGGCAGGCGGGTTGACGATCGCAGTATGGTAGTAAAATGAAGGAAAGAAAGAAAATACATTTTGAAAACTCACAATATGTATACAGCAGCAAAGAGTAAAATACACAATGAAAAAAAAAGTGTAAGGAGTGATGTCAGAAACTAGCATTATATTTCAGTAAATAAAATAAAACAAGCATTATCTATACTAATATTATAAAGCTGAAGAGTTTTTTTGTATGTTTGTTTGATTGAACGAACTAATCTCAGGAACTACTGGTCCGAATTTAAAAAATATTTTTGTGTTGGGTAGCCTATTTATCGAGAAAGGCTATAGGCTATTATATAACATTACGCTACAACTAATAGGAGCGGAACAGTAATGAAAAATGTTGCAAAAACGGGGAAAATCGCACGGGTAGGTGATTCGACGTGCCGGGAACGGTCGGGGGAACAAGAAATTTAACGCGGACGAAGTTGCGGGCAGAAGCTAGTAAACAATAAATTTATGGAGAACGCTGCATCCATTCTCTAGTAAGACCCTTAGTCACCTCTTACGACACCCATGGACAGAAATGGGATAGAGCTAATCGTTACGATCGGCACCATACAGAACCAAGTTGTATATATCGTCGTTGCAAATTTAAAATCTCCTATGTAACAATTTTCACAAATACGAGCTATGCATATATTTTGAAAGCGATTTGGTATATCTACTTATTGCAAAAACTCATATGTGAATATCTCAATGTATCGTTAAAGTATTCGCTAATTTTAAAAAATCTCATGTCTATTGCCCATCGAAAACTCCTATGTGCCTGATGTAATAAACTGTAAATCCACTTATGTGACAAAACATTGATATGAGACAAATTATATCTCAATACATTATAATTCCTTTACACTTTAAATCTAAAAAAAATAAGAATGTTTCCTCAGTTTCGTTTTCAGGAAACTGTTTTTTTCGTTTTTCTCGAAAAGTTACTTTTTACACATAGGAGATTTTTTTTTTTGTTGATTATATTATAAATCGTGACCGTAATTAATATGGCTTTACAAAACTTTTTACAAAAAAAATAACAACCGACTTCCTTAAAAAAAAAACACTACAAAGTCAAAAATAACTTTAATTTCGGAATTCGGTGTCTTAGGATCTGTATTTAAGGTTTTTTTGCCACCGACTTCCGAAATTAAAGTTATTTTTGACTTTGTAGTGTTTTTTTTTTTAAGGAAGTCGGTTATTATTTTTTTGTATAAAGTTTTTATTTTTAACTTTTTAGTTATGGTAGATACCCCGCACTAATCTAATCACATTTATTCGTTCATTTGTCGCGCAAATACTTAATGCAAATTTAAGACTTATAATATGGTTTTCACATGGATTCCACTGTCCGAATGGAACCAAATTAAAATGGGACCATTTGGAAAACACCAGCTTTCAAATTTAAAAAAATCATTAAAATCGGTTTATCCAGTCAAAAGTTATGAGATACAGTCGAATTGATAACTTCCTCCTTTTTTTTTAAGTGGGTTAAAATTATAGTGATTGTACGGAGTACCTAATCATGAATACTTAGGTACTCTTAGTTCATTTATTCCTATGGAATGAGTATTTGAGAAAATAAAATTTCTTAAGTTAAGCGCATTCACCTTTTACGGAATGATTCACTTCAAACATCGAAAGACTGTGGTTTCGTGACTCATATTAATCAACACTAATAAGAACGCGTGCTCTCGTCTCGTGTCAAATTAATTATCCTACAAGACATTTTAAAGATGATTCAGTGATATTTTTAAATAAAAAACCGCTGATTTTACCTCAATAATAAAGAAGATGGCACGCAAGTGCAGGGCAAAACCCATTCGCCTTAAATAGAGAAGGAAAAAAACATCGATTACTATTTCTGCATGCTGCAGGATGGGATTTCAGTCAATTATAATAAATTCGGACTACATCACGACATTTTTTAAAACAAAGCAGTATTAATCTCCATTTAAAATAATATTTAATAGAAGACGTAACTTATATGTAGGGTGTCAGAGCATGAATCGAGATTCTAACAAAAACGGGCCTAAATTAACGCAGAAAGTAAAACATGAAAAAACATCGTTAACATGCATCTATAGATCAAATAGAATGTAGTGCACCAATTGCTAAATAAATTTGGATAGGGGCCATGATGTTCATGAAAAATTATGTTGTAAGGAAGTTATGTTTGTGTAGCAGGAACTAAATGCCTTGAAGACCTTAACAAAATAGAAGTGCGGGCGTCCCAAATTTGACCCATTTTTTGGCTTCCCATTGGAATGACCCTTTGGATAGGTTCAAAGAAATACACTAACTGTTGCCCCATAATTAATTTATCATCCACTAATTATAAGCTGAACACGCATTGCATATGGCTCATCATTTCAGCGGAAAGACGTCCAGTGCTGGACATAGCCCCCCCCCCCCCCCCTATTTGAAGGATATGGCATAATCGTCACGCTTGGCAGGCGGGTTAGCGATCGCCGCAAGGTGAAAAAACGCATAGAAAACGCGGCTGCTCATTTTACGACACCCGCGGGAAGAAATTGTTTGGTACAATTATTCACTTCCGGCACGACACGAAACAATTGTTCATGGCTATGCGTACAATAACGGGTCAAATTATGTTAGATTTGTATAACAAAAATTTTAAACAACTTTTTGTCCTGACAAAGAGCATAATCTTCTTAAATTTTTATGGAATTTTTATTTAAACAACTCTTTCGAAGATAATATGGATAAAAAAGACCCGCCTATTGATATGTCGACTAAAAGACTTGTATGTAAGACGCAGACATACGTAGTTCGCCAAACCCGACTGAATTAGGCTAAAAAGAATGGTACTATTATATAAAATAACATGTTTAATTTTTGTCCATATATAACAGTTATTATTATAAACACGTATAATTTATGAGTTTGCATGTAGTGGGAAATCTTCAGAACAAATGATTCGATTAAGAAAATTCTTTCACTTACGGAAAGTTAGAGTACTATATTTTATAATAAAACAAGAAATTTCACGTAAGTAGTGGAAGTCAACTAGTTATGAAGATTTTTATTTACTTAATTATATAGCGTTCGTAATCATTCTAGCTTTTCTGCTTCTATGCTTATGAGCACGCGTAGCATGACCACCGTAGAATTGGGTTTTATCGACGGAAGAATAGACAAAATTACAGATTGTAGAAAGATTAAAGACAGAATTAAAGATTGTAGAAAGATTTGTACCGTTTTATGCGGGCGTAGCATGACAATTCTATCTCTATTATACCAAGAATAGACAAAACCCATTTCTACGGTGGTCATGCTACCCGTGCAGGTGAATTATCATTCGTAAATGCATAGGAATGTTTTCATCTAATATATCAATTGTATAAAATTGTTTACATACTTATACCACGAATACTCACTATCGCAAGTTTTTTCTGACATGTATTACACTGTAATTTCCAGAAGGTTAATAAAGTACCTACCCTAAAAACTTGGGAAGCTTCGACATGAAAATTACACGTGAACTGTGTCTTTAGACAATATATTATCATCAGATTATATTAATCACTTTGCTGGAGAATACATGTGGGCGATAATATACTACGCGAAACACACCATGAGAGCAAGGAAAACGAAGTAAACAAATTATGTATATACCTATTATTTTGTGGTTCACACGCTATCAGTCAATACAAAATTATTAGTTAGGTTTAATAACTGACTTTACCTCTCGTTTTAATGAATAAGGTAAAAAAATAACGACATTATAATTGTTTAAAACTGCTGGTTAAATTCCTTTGTTACTAAGAAATTAACTTTATTTACTTATATATAGAATTACATTTTGGGGGAAACGATAAATTATTCAGTCGTTTCACGTAAACTTAGTATTGTAGGGTTCATGGCCTCATAGAACGTACCAAGTAGTGGCACAATTAAGCATGATGAGCAATAAATGAAATGGTTCCTGGAATCCACATTACAAGTAGCCAGTCAAATTGAAAAAGCTCGCGATCAAAATCTTCCCCCCGCTCCTAGATCGCTTCACTTTGGTAGGCGTTGATTCGTTTTGAAACGCCCAAACCGTCGACTGGCGCTTCGTTTCTGGATCGTATTGATAAATCCAGGACTCATCACCTGTAGTAATGTCGTAAACACGCCGAAACGAGCCTGCTTCAAATTTGTTTATCATATCACGGCCCCGTTCCACCCGAGCCTGCTTCTGAGCATCGGTGTGGTTGTGTGGCACCCAGCGTGAAACTATCCTCCTCACGCGAAGATGCACGTGTAGAATCTCGTGAAGGCTTCCCGGTCCAATTTGCAGTATATGTTGAATCTCCTGATACGTAATTCGCCTATTGTCTTGGATTAAATTTTTCACTGCTAGCACGTTTTCCTCCGTAACAGCCGACAAAGGGCGACCACTTCTTTCTTCATCCCCCAAAGTTAGTCGACCACATTTGAATTCGTTATACCAACGATACACAGTTGCCTTGGAAGGGCCTTCATCCTTGAATGCAATTTGAAGTCTGTCGTATGATTCGTTCGGTTTCAGGCTACAATTGAAATCGTAAAAAATCATAGCGCGAAATTTTTCCCGGCGCAAATCCATTTTCCAATGAGACACGATAATTTAATTAGCTCGCAAAAAATGTGGAGGGAATTTTTAAATTGTACCGTACATATTTTTACTTATAAATAATCATTATTTTTATAATAGTTTATAACTGGCCAGTCTCTCATACAAAAGAAACTTTATTTCGCAATACTTTCTGAGTGGCCTGGTATTAATTACCTCGGTGATATTTAAAGAAATCCAGCAGTGTCATCAGGATACCTTGCAGTACGCAGCCGTATAATGTTATACGTATATTATTACGTCGTAATCATATATTATACGCAGCCGTATACCACCGCGATATTTTTACGTCCGTGCAAACGTGGTCTTAGTAGGTATGTACGTAACATGAGTATAAGGTATGTCGTGTATTTTCAATGTCAGTTCAAGTAAGTGCAAAGCTGTGTTCTGAAGATGTTTTTCATAAATATATTAGCATAGCATATAATAAGTTTCGTTTAGCGTTGCCATAAAATCCATCGTGCATAACACAGTAGTAACTGCGTTTGTCCGATAACTTGCTGAACAAGTAAAAATTTATTCAATTAATAAACTACTAAAGGATTCACTTTTTAAATCTGACACTTTAGAAACACGATTACTAAAAGATTCATCGATACAAAAAAAAAAACCAACGGAATCTCCAAAAACACAAAATGCTTCATAGATAGTCAGTTTTTTAATAATAACAAAACTACGTATTCCTTATTAAGCGTCATTATTTTCAGCCGAAAGACATCCACTGCTAGACCTAGACCTCCCCTAATTTGGGGGAGTTTGCCATAATCGCCACGCTAGGCAGGTGGGCTGGCGATCGCAGTGTGGTGGTTAAACGTATTCAGAACGCTGCTGGACATTCTCTAGTATGTCCCTTAGTCACCTCTTACAACATCCATAGGACGAAATGGGATGGTGATATTCTTTACGTCCTGCACCACACGGTACGCGTATATGCTATCACGCGTATATTTAACATTTTCAACATGTGTATTTATTTTAGTAATTACTATTACTAATCCTACTAAGAATTGCCCGAAGAATTGCCAAACTTAAGTGGCAGTGGGCAGGGCACATTGCTCGCAGAACGGATGGCCGATGGGGTCGGAAGGTTCTGGAGTGGCGACCGCGTACTGGAAGACGGAGCGTTGGAAGGCCTCCCACACGATGGACCGATGACCTGGTGAAGGCCGCAGGAATACGTTGGATGCGAGAAGCACAGAATAGGTCGAAGTGGCGGTGCTTGGGGGAGGCCTATGTCCAGGAGTGGACGTCTTTCGGCTGAAATGATGATGATGAATCCTACTAATATTATAAACGCGAAAGTTTGTATGTGTGGATGTATGGATGTGTGGATGTTTGTTCCTCGTACAAGCAAAAATTTTGGCATTTGGCATACAGATAGTTTATAACTGGGAATAACACATAGGGTACTTTTATCCCGGTAGTATGTTCCCGCGGGATAATTTCCGACCTCCACGCGGGCGAAGCCGCTGGCAAAAGTTAGTTTACTAATATGACTGAAATACTGGAGGTATTTCTGCTCTGTGTAATTCTAAACTCTGCGATTTACCACCATACTGCGATCGCCAACTGCCTACAAAGCGTGGGGATTATGGCAAATCCCTCCATTTGGGAGAGGCCTAAGTTCAGCAGTCGATGGCTTACAGCTGAAATTATGATGAATAATGATGTCGTCCGCCCATTACAGCCGGAGCGGCCTCGTTTCAATAGTGTTAAATTTGATACATTAGGGCTACTTCAAATAATGGGAAATAAAAGTACCACTCTAGTAACAACACATAGGTACATACATTGGTTGCCAAAATAAAATCCGCTCGCACATCCATTATTTATTGGTGTTCATGGACAACTGTGGCATCTACACAAAATGTTACTCACCTTTCCTTACAGTTTTTTTACGATTTCTTCAATGAATTGCCTATAAAAATTTTACGACCATTTTATGGAGGGCAGGCACATTAATAGGTGAATAAAAATCTAGATATTTTTGTTATTGTTCTTTATGCACCTATACGTATTTTCAATTGAATGGGAGTTATTGTCTTGGAATAATGGGCGGCCATATTACAATTAGGGATTGAATAGATGTCAAAAACACCTGTGATTTATAATTAATAGTTTAACATTGTTTTCGCTTTTCCCAGTAGTGAAGTCATTAATTACGGTGTTGTTTTAAAGTGAATAACTAAACCTACGTATGGTCAACAAAACATATTTGTATGCATGTTGTGAATGATCAAGTCTTTGATGTTGTTCAAGTGCGTCGTATTTAAAAAGTAATTACGCACGCACGAAGAAAACAGAAGTGCATTTTTTTCTCTCTTAATGCTCAAAATGCTGGTAGCATTAGATATCACGTTAGATGGCAATGCTGACCCTTAAGCAAAAAAAATTGGCCTGTCTTCTGGTCAAGTGAATAGTCAACATGATTCGCGATGTTCTGAAAGACTCGATGAGCACTCCAGTTCCATGGGCGTTGTGTTAAACTATTAATTCTACTAATATTATAAATATGAAAGGGTAAGTAATGTTTGTATGTTAAGATTTTTCATCATCATCATCCTTTAAACCGAAAGACGTCCACTGTTGGACATAATCTTCCCCCAAGTTTCGCCACTTCGACCAGTTCAGTGCTTCACGCATCCACCGGATTCTTGCGGCCATCACAAAGTCTTTGGATATTTGGATGTTTGTTATTAAATGACGCCAAAATAGCCAAACGAATTTAAATGAAACTCGGCACCCAGATAGTTCATAATCTGTATTAAAATTTGGGATACTTTTATTCCGATAGTGCGTTCCCGTGTGATAATTTCCAACTCCCGCAAGTTGAAAAGTCGCTGTCTAAGGATACTTTTTAAATAGCTATGGGAACGACAATGTACGAGGAGCAATTCACAAAGAATGGAACCCTCCCTGCAAGCAAGCAAAAAATCACCCCTTCTGTATGGCTGTCAAACACAATATTTGCTAACGATTAGCCCATCTAAAAGAGTGGTTGCTCATGGGATTTTAACGAGCCGGCAAACACATTACTATAGGAGTGCCAACGATTATAATATCCATTATGGGGTATTAGAAACACCATTACGACGCCATGGAAAATATTACGGTGCATGTTGCATGCTTTTCGATAAATTAATGCGATTACCTGGTGTTAGTTATTAGAACGAGTAATTCATTATAAAAAATGCTGTTGTAAACTGTATTTATTATGTGTTTTGTTGACAGTACATCTAGGGACCTGAAGGAGTGTAGAGAAAATGGCAACGAGTTTTATTACTACGGCACCATTCCCTACCATCTGTCGAGGCCTTTCCCAATGATATTGGCGTTGGATTCCAGATTAACCGGATGCAGCTGACCACCAATTTTTCATGTAGCGGCTGCCTATATAATGCCTTTTTAACCGACGAAAAAAAACGGAGGAGGTTATCAATTCGACACGTATATTTTTTTTTTTTTGTTTGTTTTTTTTTATGTATGACCACGCATAACTTTTTACATAGTAGTTCGATTGTGATAATTCTTTTTTTATTGGAAAGGGTATACTCCGAGAGTGGTTCCATATAAATTTGAAAAACAAAATCAAATCCTAAGGGTCAGAAAACAGGGGATGATTGATTGTCCACTCACTGATTGTAATGTTTAACCACGCATAACTTTATACAGAGTAGTCCGATTTTGATAATTCTGTATTCATTGGATAGGATATACCTTGCCAAGTATTATAAGTACATTAAAACGACAAAAAATAATAAAATAAAAACGCTTTGAGTGATCTTTGTTCATTGATTTTCCAGCGCCGACTCATAATTTTAAGGTTTATTATTTTTTGCTTTTCAGTTTTTTCGGCGGTTAAATTTTTTGGTAAAAAGTTTTTTAACTCAGTAACTGGGTAATACGATAGCCTTTGGTAAGACTTTTTGTCAGAATTTCGGGTTTCTAACGGGCCGTAACGACTGTCGAAGAACTACAAATGATAGCAGGGACCAACGGTTTAACATGCTTTCCGAGTCACGGAGGGAACTTGGTATGTAAAGATGGTCACCTTTCCACTTCCACAATTCAAAAGTGCCTGTAATTAGTTTATTTGAAATAAATGCATTTGAATTTAAGTTTGAGTTTGACGGACCGACGGCGAGAAGTATGGCATAACCTGATTTGTTGACCTATGCAGCTGGTATTGATTAGCCACGAGCCCCTCTATGCTCTATGAATAATAACTGTCTTGCTCATAAAGGCCACTTTGGCTTCACGAGCGGCAGCTAAACTATCACCTTGGTGATTGGATGTTTTAAATTTTATAAAGAGCTACTGGGTCATCCCGAAACACACTAAAATTAACAATTACTTTCTATTTGACAGCTCAACCACATCCAAACATATGAAAAGAGGGCAAAAATATATACGATTCCAATTTATTTGAGGCCGGAGCAACATGTTTGTTTCTTCCTTACTTTTCTATTAGTCTTCTTCTGGGTAGTTACACCCTTCTTAAGTCCTAACCATTTAGTTATAATACCACTGTCTTAGTATGTAGGCTTTCAAAAAAAAAAAAAACTTACTATACATATTTATCTGTTATTTTCATAAAAACAAACTCTTTCACACTAAAAAATCTGTCTTAGCTCATCTGAATTCTCGTTAGCTCCTGTCAGAAGAATAGCAACAGGAAAGGTGTCAGTTGTTTTAAAAGCGATCACTCGTTCAAAGTTCAATAAGACGCCCCGTAACTTTATAGTTTGATCGATCTACTATCACAAGATTGAATAAAATAACCTAGCCAATTACCCAGGTGCCATAACTCGTGCAGGGTTCCGTAGGTTTACTTTGTATTAACATATCAAAGGGTAGGTTAAAGCATAACCATATTGTTTTTTACGGAGTTTAAATGAGCTTGAAGTAGGTATCGATAAATTATTTTACTTTTTACTTCATTCACTATATAATAAACCGATAGCCGGTTATACGTGTAGTACGAGACGTAAAGAATAGTAACATCTCATTTCTTTCCGTCGGTGTCGTAAAAGGCGACTAAATGACTTACAAGAGAGTGAAAGAAAGGAGATAGAAAGAAGAAAGAAAGAAAGAAAGAAGAAAGAAAGAAGAAAGAAAGAAGAAATACAGAAGAAAGAAAGATACAAAATAGTTTATTCTGCACAAACACAACGCACAACATGAAATATAAAATAGTTACAAAAAAGAAAAATGCACACGTACAAGGTAGCCAAAAGCCCCGTATTCAAGTTAAAAAAGCTGTACAATATTATACATGGCTCATTGATGTCACGGCTACGGACCAAAGACAATACAAATAATATATCTGCGTTATAACACTGACAGTAATTATGTATTAAAAACAAAACAAAAACAAAATTGCTGGATGCAGAGTGCATTTCTGGCTAGTTTTGTGACAAACATACCACAAAAATAAGAACACTTGATCCGTGCATCGTATCTGTGCAAGAACAGGTCGTTGCTCAGCAAAATGCTGCGACGTTAGACGAATTTATCCTCAGCAGCGCTGACTTTCAGCAACTACCTTTTGAATTAGAATTGGCAGCAGCGTTCTCTATGCATGTTAGCACCATACTGCGATCGCCAACCCGACTGCCTAGCGAACTGATTATGGCAAAGCCCCCCAAATTGGGGGAGGCCTATGAACAGAAAAGGACGTCTTTATTTTTAATGAAAACAACCACTTATTCTTTTAAACGAATTCATTGTAGAACTTTGTGGTCACTATAAATGTGATAATCATGCCAAACTGACCTTTATAATACAAAAAGAAAGCCTCTTAGTTAACCGGCTATGACATGCAGTCAGACACTGCAAAAGAAGAAGGATTCCATGTTTAACTACGGAACACTAAAAAAGAGACCACTGCAGGAGCTAGATAACGAAGTTACCCTAGGCCTAGGCCCTAGGTAGATAGTAGTTAATAAAAACTTTAAAGCAAGACAATTTGATCGATCGACGGAACTCTGCTCCAGAACACGACTTGGTTCCGGCAGCATAATTACTTACTTAGAAATTATGAGAACTTTTATACGCTGGGTAGGGGGGGCTTGTGGCTAAATAATAACAGCCGGACAGGTCGATCGATCAGGTAAAGCTACGTTTGCCGCGGTTGGCCCGTGGATGGCCATCTTTACGTACCAGCTCCATGCCTCGGAAAGCAGGTTAAGCTGTTGGTCCCGGCTGTCACTTGTGAATCTTTAACAGTCATGCCCATAAGGCAGTCAGAAACTCGAAAATCTGACAACCACATTCAAATTCAAAGATTTATTGGAACTAAAAACAGCCAGTCTGAGTTCTTCTCGTACATACCTAGTAACCGTACCAGTAACCCAGTACTGTACCATGTGGTACCGGACGTAAAGAATAACACCACCCTATTTCTTCCCATAGGTGTCGTAAAAGGCGACTAAGGGACTTACTAGAGAATGGGTAGCAGCGTTCTCTATGCATTTTACCATCATACTGCGATCGCCAACCCGCCTGCCAAGCGTGGCGATTATGGCAAAGCCCCCCAAATTTGGGGAGGCCTAAGTCCAGCAGTGGACGTCTTACGGCTGAAATGATGATGATGATACCCAGTAACTACGTCATAGAGGTCAGATAGGCAGTCGCTCCTTGTAAAATTCTGGTATTCAGCAACATCCAGTTTGACTGAAAACTTTTTCCAACAAAGCTCAAAAAGACTAGGCCGATGATGACTTGGATAGCTTGATGGATTTAATCATCAATTTAATTCTGTTAATAACATATAATTATGACTTCCAAAGTATTCGTTTAAAAGTTGTACGTGCGTATGTACAGACGCCAGCACATCAAGGTACAAGAAACTGTCAAATTCTCCAGTCAACCTTGAACCTCTAAAAGTAAAGTTGAAAATCTATTAAAGAAATTTGATAGATCGTATTAGCTCGAAGTGCTGGCGTCTATACATACATATGTTTAATAATTGTTATATAAACACCAATTATAAGTCAAAAAGCATCATTAGAACTTTTATTTTTTTGTATCAATTAGAAACTTTGAAAAAAACGTACTCGTAAGTCAAGGCCGCTAAAACTGGGTACCACTTCTGAAGCAAGGGATTATCAAACACACCACGGAACGCCACCTGCTACGATCTCTACACACTCCTTTTGCCTCGTTTAGGTTCATACAATTGGTCATACAAACACGCCGGTTGCGAGTACAACGCACCTGACCTTTCTGAAGAACATCACCAATAAGGTCACTATATGTCCTCCTAGGGCGTCCCCTCCCGGTGTTTCCACTCACATCTGCCCTTGTAACGAGTAGGCCACCACGGGGGACTGTAGTACCCAGAACGAACTTAACTAACATCTACCCTCAAAATTATTATTTTTTTAATCTCATTTATTTCTGCTTTTTATATTTTATTTTGGTATACAATTGTGATTTTAATTTACGAACTACGGATGTGTATGTGATCGGATTCGGATGTGGTCAAATAATATTTGCAGTCGGCCGGAAAATTGCGGAAAATGAGGCGCTCAAGTGGGTAAGTACCTTTTGTAAGCCGTCCTTCATTCATCCTCTCAACATGAACAAACCATTTAAGTACGAGTATATTTTTTTAAATTTTTGTGACTACATCTTCTTTTAAACCACACCGTTCTCTTATCACATCATTCGTCATCCTATCATTCATAGTCATTCATAGGGATTAGCAAAATACTTCAAAATTATTCTGATTCTGTTACTGTAAGTACCCAATTAGGGTGCTGATGCTTGGGAAACTTTCCTTATTGAGATTTTCATAGAATAGGTATAACCGTTAGGTTTCCGCTCGACATTTTCCTTCACTGTAAGTCAACAGCCTTATATTAGACAAGTGAAGCTAATATAAAGCATGGGGTGCCTGATATCAATAAAAAAAAAAATACCTTATTAAGCACCCCACGCTTTTTTTCCTTTATTTTCTACTTTTTAGTTTGGTTTTCTATGGAAGCGTGTTTTTTCGTTTTTTTAAACTATTATTTATTTTAAATATTTTAGGGTATTTCGAATTTTGAGACGTATGTCAGCGTAGTTTATGACGTATGTCAGCGTAGTTTTCGAAGACAGTTTTTTTTCTCTAAAATAAAAGTAGCCTAAGTTACTCCTTGTTACATCAGCTATCTGCCAGTGAAAGTCCCGTCAAAATCGGTCCAGCCATTTCAGAGATTAGCCGGAACAAACAGACAGACAGACAGACAAAAATTGTAAAAATGTGGTTTTGGTATATGTACCGTGTACATCCATATACATACACTTAGTAAAAAGTGGTTATCTTAATATTAAAAACAGACACTCTAATTTTATTTATTTGTACACATGTATAGATAACTTAGAAGGTACCTCTCATCATCATAATTTGAGTCAAAAGCTGTCCACTGTTGGACATAAGCCTCCCCGAATTTGGGGAGCTTTGCCATAATCGCCACGCTTGGCAGGCGGGTTGGCGTTCGCAGGATGGTGGTAAAATGCATAGAGAAAGCTGCTGTTCATTCTCTAGTAAGTCCCTTAGTCACCTCTTACGACACCCACGAGAAATGGGACAAAGGACAAGGTACCTCCATTTCATTACAAAAACATTATTACAACACGAGCAGCCCGTAAGCCTCTTCAAGCAACGTTATTTGTTTGTCGCAAAGAGACAAAATTGGATCTTAGTATTGACAATAAATCGCCTGCAGGTGAACGAAGCAAACTCATTGGTTTCTTTATCAAGACTAATCGAGATAAACAGCCATCGATTCTATTACTTTGAATTTTATTAGCATCTTAATGAAGATTTGAACGATACACGACCTTCATTTACACTCTAAAAGTCAATTTAGACATGATTGTCGAAGTGTCTTTGACCTTGAAAGTTTGTTGGCCTTTTTATTTAATAAATTTGTATTCAGCACACGTTATCTCTTGTAAATGTTTATGTCAATAGCGTATTAAATCCTGTGTTTTAGCGTTGCTTTCTTTTTTTAATGTCGATTTAAAGAGATTATGGAATCAGTCCTATTTTAGTCGAGGTTTAAACATCATTCTACAAATACGGACTTTACGTTTTTTATTCAGCGCTTATTCTTAATTTTGAGATAAACACACGCTTGGCAGAAGGATTGGTAATCGATTTATTTAACATTGGCGGAGAAGAATGCCAACATTCATAAATAGACACACAAAATGAAGATGGAAAACAGATGATAACCGAGGAGGCCAAAGTTCTAAGTGCTGATTCTATAGAACAGTACAGCTATTTTATTTGATTTTGTATTTAAAAACGTATTAAATAAGTGAAAAAAAAATCATAGGTACCTCAATTCTTCAAGTTCAGCTCTGAAGGCGTCCCCATCCACAGGCTTGGACCGGTTCTTGAAGACCAGCATCGGAAGAGAGCCCATCTGGTCTATAGCTCTGTTGGTGCCGGCGAACCGTTGTGAAAGGTTTGACCTGCAAGTTATAAAGCATTTAGATCTTCTAGACGTTACCATCACGATTAGCAAAACCGAAAGTTACTTGAACTCTCCTGTCATTGTATTTTTTTTTTATTTGACTGTACTGCATGCCGTCTGCTAACGGAGACACTGAAATTAAAATTCCCAACTGAATGTATACTTGATTTTACTTTCTTTTCGGCTGCATCCATATGCATTTCTGTTCTATATTTCAATATGTGTATTACAAATAAAGTTTTTGTGCATAGTTTATGTTTTGGTTTCTCCATGATTGAGTATTATTTTTTTATTATTGTACGTCGAAAAGGTAAAAAAAAAACGTATGTTAGTAACACACTAATTTCACCAATTATATTTGGAAACACCTGTAGCAACAACATAATTACAGTATTCTGATCTATTCTACTCTACAATGTTCCCAAACTGGAGTTTAAAGTCAGGACTTGAAGCCGCATTTACGCAGTGCCAGTTTTATGAATTGCATGGAAGTTTACACACACGCAATTTCTATAAAACGGCATACAATAATTAAATGTCACTTTTGTTTAGACCACGGAAAATATAATTGTAAGCAAGCAGTTTCGTTACGCCTTTGTTTTTTTTTTTGTATGGGCAATCGTCAAATGACTTTTCCCGCTCTGGGCGGAGCGGGAGGGCGTGTTAGAATTTTGCTGACTAAAATCTATCCGTGTTCCTTCAGTTACCCATATGCCAGGGCCACGGTATCTCGTTTGAACAATCTCGCGACCCTGGCAGGACCCAGGCAGTCGTTACGCCTTAATACAGACTTGTGCGTCCTAGTATAATTGATTCAAGTATTTTACGGCCCATGCTCAAAAGCGAATAAAATATTTGGCAGTGCATATACGGATTTGCACGGCCAAATATTTCATTCGATTGAATGAAGTAAAGATTTTTGGAACGAAGTTCACTACGCGGCTTGGGGTAGGAGTAAACTGGTAGAGATTGTCACGTAACAAAAAAAACATTATGCTTCCTCCATGCTTTTTATCTATCTGGATAATTCATGGCTAGCGAAGTTGCTGAAGCAAATAATGAGGTAAAAATGAAATTAAAGATAGCGGCCGCGAAATTGTTTTCTTCATAGGTGTCGTTTTCATGGTTTTTGAGGATGCCAAATCCGATAGCAAGGTCCAACTAAAGATGTTAACCACTTTATGAGACTTACTCCTAATATGGTTGTGTAAAAAGATTTCTAAATTAAATTTACTGTTTCTCTCTGTATCTCTTTCTTTTATAAACGAGTGTGTGGGCGTGTGAGTATCGCATAAGGAATGCACTTGCTCTTTTATTGTACGTTTTGTTTAGATGGCGCCAGTCAATTGAATAGTGACTGTGACCTGTGAGTATCTTTCATCCTTTCTTTTCAGGATAATTAGATAGAAAACGCCGACCTCATCTAGTTTTTGGAATATGATTGTGTGTACAAAGCTTCCTACAGAAATGTAATCATTCACTATTTATCATTGTTACTTCAACATGTACATATGTTATGGTAGGCCACAGCCAATAAACTTCAATTTTGTTGTTGTTGAGTTGAGCCTTAATTTTTTGCATTGTCACATTTTGACTAATTTATTCCTGTTCTTAAAAAGGCAACTCAATTTTGATTCATTTTGGCATTATTAATTAAAGTTGTATTCATTGGAAGCAAAGTTGAGAAACAGTTTTATTTTTGCCATGTACGAGTAATTATGGAGTAATATCATGTTGGCGAGTTCCAGTCGCTAGAACAAGTTGGTTTTCGTAAAGACTTCAGTACCTTAGATCATAACCATAATGTTCGGAAAATTTTACAGGTGTAGTACATGGTATTTATAAACTACGAAAAAACCTTCGACTCCAACGAAATATGGGTATGATCGGCGGCGGAGCAAACAAGTCCTGGAGTGGAGACCGCGTATCGGCAAGTGTAATGTGGGACGCGTCCCCTAGCTAAATGCCCCGACTACCTTGAAGAGGTGGCTGAGATGGACTAAAGAAGGCAAAAGACAGGATATTGTGGCGCAGCCTGGGAAAAGCCTATGTCCAGCAGTAAACTGCGGTTGGCTGAGTTAATTGATTCTTAGATTGAGCATCTTGCCAGCAAAATGTATCATTCCAAGCAGCCGCTTCCAAGTTTTCAGTCGTTTTAATCTGAAATATATTTTTATGTTTGAAACGGTGTTTTTCTAGCAGTGTGCAGTGGAATGATATTATACGGATTTTTATGAAAATGTGTAATATATGTACGTATTATTATACAACATCACGCCTGTTTGCCCAAAGGGTTAGAGAGAGATGTACAAAAAGTGCCTAATTCTTAAAACTAATTAAAAAGTATCTGACGATACCTGTGATTAGTATTTCATTATTACACGGCGTGAAATTAGCCCCCAAGCGCAACGAAGGTGCTAAACGCGTGGAATAATGGACTACTTAAGTCACAGGTATAATTTTTCTCAATGATCTAAATTAAAATAATAGTTTAAAAAAGCTAAAAAAACACGCTTCCATAGAAAGCTAAAATAAAAAGTAGAAAATAATGGGAAAAAAGCGTGGTAACCCTGGCAAGGATAATGGTACAAATTTATGAAATTATAGTATTAATGTCATCGGTCCTCGATAAGTCTACAGAGTTTAAATGAAATCTGGTCGTTTAAAGTGGGTCAAAATCGCGCTATAAGGAGTCGGTTACAACCAAACATACAAGTGAAGCTAATATAAAGCGTGTAAATAAATAAATAATAGTTTAAAAAAAAACTAAAAAACACGCTTCCATTGAAAACCAAACTAAAAAGTACAAAATAATGGAAAAAAAGCGTGGGGTGCTTTTTAAGGTATTTTTTTATTGATTTTTTTATTGCTCAGGCACCCCACGCTTTTTTTCCATTATTTTGTACTTTTTAGTTTGGTTTTCAATGGAAGCGTGTTTTTTAGTTTTTTTAAACTATTATTTATTTTCTATTTTTTAGGGTGTTTCGAATTTTGAGACGTATGTCAGCGTAGTTTGTGACGTATGTCAGCGTAGTTTTCGAAGACAGTTTTTTTTTGCTGTCCTGGTAACCCTGGCAAGGATAATGGCGCAAATTAGTTTGTGACGTATGTCAGCGTAGTTTTCGAAGACAGTTTTTTTTTGCTGTCCTGGTAACCCTGGCAAGGATAATGGCCCAAATTTTTGAAATTATTGCATTGTCATCGGTCCTTGACAGGTGTGCAAAGTTTGAATGAAATCTGGTCGTTTAAAGTGGGTCAAAATCGCGCTATAAGGATTCGGTTACAAACAAACATACAAACATACAAGTGAAGCTAATATAAAGCGTGTAAAAAAACCGGGTATTTTGGGGGCTGCTGCCAGTCTAATAAGAAGCAACTTATTAACAGTTTTTTACATGGAGCGACTGCCTATCTGACCTCCACAACCCAGTTACTGGGTAACACGACACATCTTGGTAAGACTGGTTGTTAGATATTTGGGCTTCTGACTATCCTTGGTGACTGCCAAAAATGTACATCAATCATTTCACCTGCTGTCCGAGGTACCGGGGAATTTCGACATGCGAAGGATGGTCTGCTAAAAAACCATAATAGTTATGACAAGTCTACGCCTCCACTTACGAGTTGTAGGTTGTGGGTTCAAACCCAGGCAGGCGCTTTACTTTGTGTTAATAATTTCATCATCACTACTCTGAAAACAGTGAAGGAAAACATCGTGAGGAAACCGGCATGTCCTAGAACCAAAAAATTCAAAGACATGTGACATCTACCAACCCGCACTGGGCCCGCGTGGTAGATTACGGTCCACTCCCTCTCACCGAGAGGAGATCTGTGTCCCAGCAGTGGGAACGGTATAGGTTGATTATGTATGACAAGGAATGTAGGTAAGTACCTACCTAATTCATTTTGAAACTAAGGAAATCTGTGGTACTCATCATCATCATCATCATTTCAGCCGAAAGACGTCCACTGCTGGACATAGGCCTCCCCCAAAGTGGGGGGTTGCCATAATCGCCACGCTTGGCAGGCAGGTTGGCGATCGCAGTATGATAGTCTCCAATGCATAGAGAACACTGCTGCCCATTCTCTAGTACATCCCTTAATCGTCTCTTACGAAATGGGGTGGTGCTATTCTCTTAGTCCGATGCCACACGGTACTAAATCATAGAAATAAAAGATAACCTATGACTTTTATAACTACTTTTATTGCGTGATTACTTTGGGCATTTGATTTTTTTTTTTGTTTTTTAATATTGCTCAAGTCAAAGTTTATCACAATTTAATTAATTGCTTTTTGAAATGATGAATTTTGTGTTAACCTTTACTGTTATCATAAAAGGATGTAGACCCATTCGGCTATCAGAATCTTAGTAACTCATTTCATTTATTCTTTAAAAAAATTACACTGTCTCTGAATGCAAAAAGGGCTGAAGTAAAACGACCTTAAACACATGTTGTGTTGTGTATCGATGTATGACCGATTTTTTTTTCACCTATAAAGAGTACAATAATAAAATTTAAAAAAAAACGGGAACAACTCATTGGGCGCTAATAATAGGGCAGTCGGTGACGTGAAAAGTGAACCTACCGCTTGAAAATATAAAATCAATATTTTATATTTTCAAGCGATCATTCTGATTTTGATTGATTACAATCAAAATCAGAATGTACTTTATATATACACTAGCTTCTGCCCGCGACTTCGCCCGCGTGGATGTCGAAAAATATCCCACAAGAACGTACTACCGGGATCAAAAGTACCCTATGTGTTAATCCAGGCAAACAATGCCTTATCGCACTGCTTGCTTTGTCTTATCCGACCCAGAGAATAAAAAGTTTCACAGAAAATTCAACACCCATTTCACCCTCTTAGGGATGGAATTTCAAAAAACCCTTTCTTAGTGGATACCTACTCTTCACAAAGAACACAACCTCTAAATTTCATGTCTCTAGGAACAGCGGTTTAGACTGTGCGTTGATATATCATTCAGGGCTTTGAATTTTTTTTTTTTTTTCCAAATTTCTGTTTTTGTTGTTCTAGTATGAAAATGTTACTTTAAATGTGTAGTATTTATTGCTAGAGCAATTTCATTACATGTTATTCAAAAATAAAAATATCAAAAATGTCTATGCTAAAGGCTTTTACTCCGTTCACCTATAACCTCCATTTTTTTCAAGACGTTAAAAAATGTCACCCGGTATATAGAAAAACCAAATACTTTATCTGTATTCAACATTTTCATCATAGTTGCCGCTAATATAATGTCAATTTGTCGAAGTCATGCTCAGAACTGGTCAGAAGTGGTGCTTTGAACAAAATCTAGGCAAAAATGGCCCAGGTCTCATAAGATTCTAATAAGAAAGGCTGTTTAGCAGTCTTTCAAAACTTAGTCTTTCGACATTTGACAATAACTACTGGTCACTCTGGCAGTTGTAAGTAGCCCTTATTGGCATAATGATAAAGATGATAATGCCCATTCTCTGAAAGACCTCTTTCACTTTAAGGTTCTACTCCAAAGCCTAGAAACTTCTTAATAAACTAAAGAACCATCATACCGTACCTCAAGGTGCTTCCATTGGTGAAAATGAAGAAGGCCACTTCCGACCTCTCTTGCTGCAACCTCGTCACCAGTTTCCCCAGTTCTGTTGCTCTGCTGACCTGTGCCAACAAAAGAATATAGATGTAGTAACGTCATCATTTACAATGTTCACTATTGAACCTCACGTATGTGAACGCACACAATTGGACAGCGTTTAGCACTTGTTTCTAAAGTAAATAAACAGTTATTTTACTTTTAACACTTCGTTTGAACGGTATATACAGGAAAATTCACAAATCATGTGCTGAATTCATGGTTTTTTTTTATTCTGGGTGGAAACTCTTGAAATAACTTCTCCCGCTCTGGGCGGAGCGAGAGGGCGTGTCATGCTTTTACTGAATGAAACGCACCCGTGTTCCTTCAGTTGCCTATATGCCAGGGCCACGGTAACTCTTTAGAACAAACCCACGACCCTGGCAGGTTGAAATTCATGGTTACAGTTTATTCATGCGACTCCGTAACATAAGTCTTCTATAGATCTCAATAGAGGGAGAACCGTTTCCCTCATCAAATCTTACTGTTGACCACATCCCTGAACGGATATTTACTTAGGTAATTCCTGTTTCAAAAATTATCCTATACCAATATTATTAGAGTCTCTTTCAGATTATTAAGTCAGGAAGTTGCATTTTATTTGAAAGCAGTGGTGGCCCAGTGGTAACGGCTGTGACTTACGAGCAAGCACTGTACTTTGTGTAAATTATTTCATCTCAAAATCTCAGTGCTCTCAAAACGGTGAAGAAAAACATCGTGAGGAAATCTCCATGTCGCAGAACCAAAAATTCAAAGACATGTGTTCTCACATGTCGTCGCGTGGTGGATTATGGCCCACTCCCTCTCACCGAGAGCAGGGCTTTGTCCCAGCAGTGGAAACGTTATAGGCTTCTGATGGACAGAGATCTAAACATTGCCCATGGCTAGCTTGCCTGCCTAATAATTTCTCCTTTTTTAGGAACCTATCTGACACAGTATAGTGTTGGAAATAGTCCGTAGCTATTGACTTTTCAAATTAGGACTGTGAAATAACAAGCACAAGAAAAATTTCAATTTTATCAGTTGCAGCTAAGCGTTCTATTTTACTCGTCATAACCACTTTTAAAGACAATGGTTGTGATTTATTGTGTAC
Organism: Aporophyla nigra; assembly: GCA_947507805.1. NCBI lineage: Eukaryota > Metazoa > Arthropoda > Insecta > Lepidoptera > Noctuidae > Aporophyla > Aporophyla nigra. Next base: position 4,535,166 of record OX382305.1, on the reverse strand, counting down.
TGGAAATCACTTAGATTCTAGTAACTTCAACTTGGCGTTTAAGACTAACAAACATCTCAGTCATAAATTTTATTTCTGTAAGTAGGTTTGTACGAATACTTGTACACGTCAATCATATTTTTTAAACGACAGGGTGACAAATGGATGTATGTATCTCTTGCCCCCTTTACCGTATCGTATAAGACTGGGCCGACGTAGGTAAATTCTAGCATGTTGTCAGTTTCTATTTAGACGCCATAAATAGCAATACGTAGACTTTAAAAAGTGTATTTCATCGAGTGCTTTTATTTTAGTGGTAAAAAATTTTAGAGAAGCTATTAGAAAAGGAATTTCTACAATAGTATTTCTTTATCTAAAATTGAACAAGTTTTTCATAATTTCCAAAACCGGCTTGATTATTGTGCAAATTCAAATGGGAATCACTTCGAAAATATTTACCATTAATTAATACCTAGTTATTCCTTAGCAGGATTAGTCATAAAAAAAATACTTATTAAGTGTTCGTTGTAAATGTTCGATAAAACTGAAACCTATTTTCAAATAAAAATGACTACTTCACTGATTTATTATGTATTTTTAATTATTTTTTCCCTGCACTCATCTCAAAATAATAAGTGATTACTTTAAGCAACTTCCCATTTGTCACCCTGTAGATGAGGTTGGCGATTCCTATCGGACTACTCTGAGAAGAAAGGTCGACACAAACTAAGAGGTCACAGTCACTTTCCAGATAATCTTGCTCAGAACGTGTAAAGACCAGGTGAGATTGGTGTCTGAAATGGTCTTTTCAGGTGGTTCTTACACCGATTGAGCGGACCTGTCCAGTCAGTGCATGCATAAACAACTCAAAACTCGATCAATGTGACAAAGACAGCGTACTAAAACCGTTTACAAATGCCAAGTTTCAACAATAAGCTGTTCGGATACGTCCATAAGTTTGAAACTCTAATGAGGAAAACAGATCGATATCGTTCTAGTCTTGCTAGGGTGACTGTTATTTGCTCTTGAAAACCCCTCTGTGTTATGGAAGAGCACGTAACACTACGGTTGTGATAAGGCTCTGCATATACGCGTTGAAAATATCGGTTGTATGTAATTGCCAGCTTGCGTTTTACAGCTGCAAATTCTAAGCCCAGATTTATGCGAAATGTGAGTGCTTTTGAACTTAGTCGATGGGGTTGTTTTTTAAAACGTTTCTTTAAAAAACCCTACAAAGTGAAATATAACTTTGATTTCGTAACTCGGTATCTTCGGTTTTGTACTATCGTTTTCTTGCCACCGACTTTTGTTGAAAAAATGTTTCTATTTTTAACTTTATAGTTGTGGTACCTACCCCATAAAAAATCTTATAACTCACTCACTCACTCTCACTTGGTGAATAAATAACAGTGACTGGAAGCTATTAAAACATCATAAACAAACACAAAGTGGAAAAATACGTAGGTATTATTGAAGCTAACTCAAAAACCACTGATTAGAACTTGACCAAATTTACATAGCTTTTTTTTTGGATGGGAATTCATCAAATGACTTCTCCCGCTCTGGATGGAGCGGGAGGGCAGACTTTTACTGACTAAAACCCTACCGTGTTCCTTCAGTTACCCATATGCCAGGGTCACGGTATCTCGTTTGAACAATCTCGCGACCCTGGCAGGAAAACATAGCTAGTCCCAGTCCCTCTAGAAGTATGCCGTTTTCAAAAAAAAGTTTTTCAGTTCGGTTTATAAATGAAGTTCTGAGGTACCAACGAAAAATTAGAACTGAATTGAGAACCTCCTTTTTTGAATGGTTAAATATAAGGCATACCCTATTAATCGTTCTCATAATTTGCAGTATAAGTATTATTGAATTGGTAGAATAAAATTCTAGATCCAGATAAATGGTGCATGGATTACACAGTTTCTGAACAAATCAAATGTGATAGGCCAACACCGAGGTGCAACCTATAATTAATCGAAAATACAAAATTCTATGAAGTTTTTAATGGTCGGCTTCCAGTCTACCCGGATGCAGCTGTTTACCAGTATTTTAGATGGAGCTACTGCTATCTGGCCTCCACAATCCAGTCATTAAGTATTGTGTGTAGTTAGGTTACTATGTTATACTTACCTAGAAATTGTAAGAAGAAAAGAATCCACCACCTCTTGACTGCGAAGAACCCTAGCAACATTTGCCTCCCGGGCATGATCTACAGTGGTGGACGATGCCCCACTAACTGGAATGTCTTAATTATGTACGTACCCGTTTAAAAGCACCTCGAATGGCCTTAATAATGCCCCTGATGCCGCAAATAGCGTGGCCACCTACTGAGCTCAAACCATAAAAGAATAAAGTTTACGAGTATCTTCGACACGAATAGAAGAAGTTACATAGAATTTGTATAAACTGCAAGGAAATGTGATGTGAACTCAGCCTTATCGAGATATTCTGTAATACCAATTAAATGCTCGAGGAGATTCAGTAAGCTGTATATATCGCTGGTAGTGTAAATAATTGGCCTTTAACTCAACAACTGCTGGTTCGGAACGATGATTCAGATAGTAATTTAACCTAATACGGTAGAGTTGTAGAGCTGGAGGGATTTGTGGCTAAGTAATATCAGCCAGACAGTTCTATCGATCAGGTTAAGCTACGGTTTGTGCGATGAATCCGTGGATGGGTGTCCATCTTTTTATAGTAAGAAGCGTGCCTCGGAAGGTATGATGTTGTTGGTCCTGGCTATCAATCATAGATCTTTGACAGTCACAATGACTTGTTTATTTGCGTCGACAAATATGTTTTACAGTTGCGTCAATTACGTACCTATAGCTACGTAGGTTGGCATGTGCTAGATACTAAGCTGGCGGCCTTGTTCACAGCTATAAAATAGGCCTTGCCTGAACCATATGATACTTTTTAAACTTACATTGGCTATCAAAAAGTCAGAAATATTTTTCTACCACTGACGAGGAGAAAATATAAAACTTTTTTACAAAAAAAAAAAAACAACCGACTTCCTTAAAAACACTACCAACGTGAAAAATAACTTCAATTTCGGAAGTCTGTGTCTTAAGATTTGTATTTAAGGTTTTTGCCACCGACTTCCGAAATTAAAGTTATTTTTCACCTTGTAGTGTTTTGTTTTTTCCAAACAAGCAATACATATTTTCCTGTTCAGGATAAAGCGGGAGGAAACGCCCGGGTGTTTCCATTGTGAGGATCGTCTAGAGGACACGGTGGAGCATACGGTGGAAGTGTGCCCTGCCTGGGCGGAGCACCGCCGTGTCCTCGTGGAGGCGATCGGCGGCGGCGATCTCTCGCGTCCGGCCCTGGTGCGAGCCATGGTACGGAGCGAGAGGGCATGGGAAGCCGTCACCTCCTTCTGCGAAGCAGTAATGCTCGCGAAGGAGGAGGCGGGGCGCGTGAGGGAGTTGCAGTCTCTGCGCCCTCACGTCCCTAGCCGCCGCAGGAGGAGACGCCCCGGGCGCCGGGAGTCGATTGCGGACTCCCGGCCACCGTAGGCGCGAGCTTGCGGGTGGCGAGCAATGGGTAGCTCGCCGCCCGGTAAGGACCAGGCTCGGGTCGACGGCGCGTAGTGTTCCACGCGCGCCTCAAAGAGATGTCAGCCACACTGAAGGGGTCTGCTAGGACCGATGCCTGCCGGGGTCGCGTGATTGTTCAAAAGAGATACCGTGACCCTGGCACATGGGCAACTGAAGGAACACGGGTGGGTTTTAGTCAGTAAAAGTCTGACACGCCCTCCCGCTCCGCCCAGAGCGGGAGAAGTCATTTGATGATTTCCCATCCAAAAAAAAAAAAAAAAAAAGCAATACATATTTATGCGATAGCAGAAATCGCGGTTGATTTGCTGTCATTTTTTAAAGAGTTCCGGTGTCTGTCTCCGGAACTCATCATCAGATCTATATATAATTTAAATGGGACCATTTCGGAATAAACCCCTTTCGACCAAAAAAAGATTTTTGCAAATCTATGATATTTGCATATATATGACGGACTTATGGCCGAACATAGATTAAAAAAATATATAAAACATCCGAATTGAGAACCTCCTCCTTTTTGAAGTCGGTTAAAAAAGTAATTTATGTGTTTTGCCTAAATAGCAATTCATAAGGTTTTGATGGTCATTTTTAATTCAAAAACGAGGCAAGGTTTCATCAAACTTAAAGCTGTGTATCTCCGACTTTCCTCCCTGTGATTCATTATTTTCAATAGGAACAAGACGATTTGAAAGAGTAGCCATCAAAGGAGACAGAATATAATTAGGCATTTAAGAAATGTTACAATGATTACCTAAATTGTGTTAATATGCGTAAGCATCACAGCTGCGTCAATTACCCATCCATGCCTAGGTAGGTTGGCATGTGCTAGGTAGGTACTAGCCTGGCGCTTGTTCACATCTTCAAATTGAGCCTTTACTGAACCAAATGAAACGTCTAAAATTTTACAATGACTTGCTGACAGCAGGTAGGCAATATTCTTCTTCCATTTAACGAAGAGAAAATTTAAAAATAGTCATTTATTTTCCTTCAATATCGATTCATAAGGTTTTGATGGACATTCTTTATTCAAAACCAAGGCAAGCTGTCATATATTATGAAAAAATGTCTGGTAACTTTTGTCTGTAATAAAAATAATATTAATTTAAAACGGTTACCTCCAAGTTAGCCAACCTGTATTTGATTAAATTCAAAACTAACATGACGTTAAAGAGTAGACATTTGTTGCCTACTCTTTAGGAAATAATGGAATGTAATAAGACATTTAAAAATGTCACAATTATTAGTTAAATTGCGTCGACATCTGTGTATCTCACTTTTGCGACAACTACGCACCGATACCTAACTAGTGTCGGTGCGTTGTTGTTGTTAGGTTGGTAACTATGTGTAGTAGTTGTTTTTATCTGGAACTTGGTTAGAAATACAAAATGAGCTTTTCCCGCACCACACTGAAATGCTACAAACCTACAATGACTAGCAGAATATTGCTTTACTTCTTGTTAGCAATATTCTCTTTACAGAGATATTGAACGTAATCAATTTTGTTTCAGAATCGATAATATTCTAGATTTTCACAGATGTTTTATAACTGAAATTGGCAAGTCTATAAATTAGAGAACATTTCTGTTACCTTTTGGCTGTATTAAATATAATATAAATTTGAAGTTGTACACCTCTGAAAGGAGACATTGAAATGTAAGTAAGCATTTTCAAAATGTCACAATGATTAGTTAAATTGTGTGAACATGCGTTTGCCTCGTAGTTGCGTCAATTGTATCACTTCAGGTTGTAATTACGCACCCATACAGAAGTTGGTATGTGCCATATAATATCCTGGCGCTTGTTGACAACAACAATGAGTCTTTTCAAAACCACGTAGATAGCTGACAAATCAATAATGACTAGCAACAAGTAAGCTATAACACCTCTTCCATTTTACGAAGAGAGAAATTTAAAAACGTTAAAATTATCAAAAAAAAAAAGAAACGAGTAATTGTCATAAATCAAAATATTCCTAATTTAATGTTGTATATTTCCGAGTTGTTCAACCTTTATATAAACTATTTTAATAGGAACAAGACGTCAAAAAGTAGATAACAAAAAGAGGCATTGGAATGTATTAAGACATTTAACAAAATAACTAATTAAATTGAGTGAATATGTGAAAACCTCACAGTTACACTAATTAGGGACGTATACCTAAGTAGGTTATCATGTCCTGTTGTATACCTACGAGTTGTCATCCTACAACTGATTTACTTTAATAAACAAAAGAGTAGAAAACAAAATGAAATATTTGAGTTAAAAAAATACGCATAAAACATTTCCACAATGACAAACAAAATTACGTGGACTAGGGACGTATACCTACATAAGTTGGCATGTGCTAGATACTAACTAGGCACTTTACAACTTCCAAATGAACTTCCTTAACCACGTCATAGAAAGTCTACAATGACTAGCAACAACTTGTTTAGCAAAATATTTCTTCCATTAGTTACGTAGAGAGAATTTTCAAAAGTAATTTATTTTGCGTCAAAACCGATAACCTAGCTTTTGACGGACGTGTCTGTTGCTAGCTTATGAAAATGTATGAGATTGAAGATTCAACAACCCTTTAGCCGATATACTATGTATTAGATTTAAACGAAGAGGAAAATGTTGATGACGTCAATAATTTAGTAATTAACAGCTGTCAATGTCAAACACCTTGACAGCTGTTAATTTTGTTAGCTGGACAGGATTTTTTGGGGCTAAAAAAGCTTCTAAAACGTATGACAGTGATGTTAGAGAATTTTTACGTTTTGGTGCGACCCGCCTTGTGAATAATATCATGGATTCTAGAGACGACAGTGCTATACAATTCGTGGCGCAGAGCGGATATCTACATATTAAACATAAACTTCCAGGACAAATTCTCCAAATAAGGTGACCGCTTACTAAAACCACTTGGCCACACAGACACCCAAAATGAGACTTTAATTTACGGTATGTCATTATAAGCATTCTCTTGTCTTTAGAATTCGAGATAATTATTATCCCAAATTCGGGACATAGAAATAGGGATGTTTGTCTTCAATTTCTTTGATTTCTAATTTCTTTGATTTCTTTAATTTCTTTGATTCTTCCACTTCTCTATTGATGGTCCTCTCGGTCAGTCGGTCCCTTTCTAGTCAAAGTCAAAGTCAAAGCATTTATTTCAATTAGGCCCAAAAAAGGCACTTTTGAAGTCATATCATCTTTCATGTTGGTCATCCATCGTTTCTATGGTCACCGCTTAATTTATAATTATGTAGAGATATACTCTTACTATTAACCTGCGTCATTCCACTGCTGGGCAAAAGCCAGCTCCAGCTTTTTCGATTTTCATTTCTTTTTTCTAGCTCGTCTCACTAACTTTACGGGGTCCACATCGATGCCTGCTGGCTGTGTCAGGGCTTCACTTAATGCTTATTTTGGTCCACAACTCATTAGACACATGGCAGACGTCATTAACCCAGTCCCACTTCAGCTAAGCGGCTGTATGAGCAGCAGTGTGGCGTTGCGAAAATGGTATGTCAATTTGACACCTACGCTCCATTACACGTATGTATAGATAAATAAATAAAGATATATGTTTTAGGTACCTGTTCCTCAACATCAGCCACGTCTCTGCCATTGGTGATGCTGCTCTTCAAAGACAGCGTAGTCTGCACGATTAAAGCCAGGATGGGAATGAACGGAAGAAGCAACAGTCTCCATAGCTGACAGCGCCGGCTTCTACACCACCTTTGCAGCTTGGGACCACAGCTGGATTTATCTTCTACCTTGATATTTGGGGGAACTGAAAAAAAGATAACAGAATATTATTTATTGTTGCTATGCAAAAATGTACCTAAGTTAAACGAATATCTCTACAATATTCCTCGAAAGTGTTTGGAAATAAAAAAAAATATAATATAATATAATAATAATATAATAATATTCCACAACTATCACACAACGCCATCTAGTCCCAAGCTAAGCAGAGCTTGTGTTATGGGTACTAGACAACTGATAAACATACTTATATATTTCTAAATACATACATATTATAGATAAATTACACCCAGACACAGAACAAATGAACGTGCTCATCATACAAACATTTGTCCTGGGTGGGAATCGAACCCACGACCTCCGGCATAGCAGTCAGGGTCGCTAACCACTAGACCAACAGGTCTGTCATATATTATCTACACGTATAATATTTTTTTTCAGTGAAGTGGTATATAGCCAACTTTTTTAGGCTGTTGCTCCGATAAATGTAGAACCTTTTTAGCTTAAATATTTTAAATCTTATTCAATTCGACTTAAAGCTCGTATTTTATATAATAGTAATAAAAGCCAATAATGAGTTTAAAATAGTTTAAATGCTATTGAAAACCTTTTATTTAACTTTTATGGCTTTGCTAGTCATCAGAAAGCTCACGAAAGCAAAAATAAATTACCATTTGCGTTATGCTCGTGAACGGGTGCTGCCTGTGGTGACTGAACCATAGTTTTTGTTATTAGTAATAATGGAACAGAGTCTTCTGCAAACTTAAGTTCGGTAATAAGGCCTTCTCATTTATTGGACCATACCTGTATAAAAAGCTCAGCATCTACTCCTTGACGAAGTTTGGGTGCAAAAAACAAGTTCACCCAGCAACTAGACTATGAAGTTCGAATGGACGATCGCTCGCTGTAAAAGTATTTAGCCGCATCGGGTTAAATTAGAAGCCGACCCCAAGATAGATAGATGATGACAGTCCAGCAAATCGAGGATTGAGGTTTCATTTCCATATCTTAGAGACTAAGATGAATTACTTTATGAGCTTAATACTTGAGCTCTAAACCATCGTTACCGAAGTACATTTAATAGTAATTCCCAAACCTTATTTTCTGATAACCTACGTGTAGCAGTACACAGAGTAAAAAAAAAGCGGTACATCAACGTGCAAGCTGTAATAATGAAAGGTAAATGATAAATGATTTTAGTTCTGTAAGTAGGTTTGTACAAACACTTTTACATGTCGATTACAGGTCTTTTACAGGTTATAATGAATTCAGCACACGATTCTGAATCTGCGTAGAAATTTACACCGTACATTTTGACCGCGTAGGCATTGCTCTTTTATATGAAACAGCAGTTTTTATTTCATAACCGACAAAATATCATTTTATCATATGCTAAATTCAGGTTACAGTTTTCGCGTCGATGTCCGTATGACCGTATGATGAAATTCAAGGTTCAAATCGTCTATAATATTTTAATACAAGTTTTCTTTTATACCTACATAATTTAGGCATAACGAATTCAGATTGTCCAACTCTTGACATGACCAGAGTTGGTTGGTCTTTTGGCCTAATTATTGCAAGACAACGTCGCAATGCTACCAGAGTTTTAGGCAATTTGCCTGTTGACAACGATGCGGACGAACTTATTAACACCCTATGATTCTTTGCCATCCTTTTTTATATATGTACATTTACCAGACCACTTCAAATTGCATTCATGGATGAAGGCCCTTCCAAGGCAACTGTGTATCGTTGGTATAATGAATTCAAACGTGGTCGACTAACTTTGGAGGATGAAGAAAGAAGTGGTCGCCCTTTGACGGCTGTTACGGAGGAAAACGTGCTAGCAGTGAAAATTTAATCCAAGAAGAAGTATCAGGAGATTCAACACATACTGCAGATTGGATCGGGAAGCCTTCACAAGATTCTACACGTGCATCTTTGCGTGAGGAGGATAGTTTCACGCTGGGTGCCGCACAACCTCACCGATGCTCAGAAGCAGGCTCGGGTGGAACGGGGCCGTGATATGATAAACAAATTTGAAGCAGGCTCGTTTCGGCGTGTTTACGACATTATTACAGGTGATGAGTCCTGGATTTATCAATACGATCCAGAAACGGAGCGCCAGTCGACGGTTTGGGTGTTTCAAATCGAATCAACGATTTTGATCGCGAGCTTTTTCAATTTGACTGGCTACTTGGTGTCAATCCCTTTACGGAACCAAAGAAGCATCAACGCCGAATGATGTACTACCAAATGCATGGTAGAAGTTTTCTCTGTTGTGAGCAACAAGCGACCAAACACAGGGCTCCGCGGGCTACTGCTCCACCACGACAACGCGCCCACGCACACCGCGCTCAAAACGAGGGACTTCTTGTCAACCTCCTTACAGCCCTGACCTAGCACCATGTGACTTTTTTTTATTCCCAAAAATAAAAAATCAGCTCAAAGGAATACAATTTTCGTCGCCGGAAGATGCGCTGTCTGCGTTCGAGCAGGCTGTACACGATGTGTCTGCGGCGGACTATAAAAAGTGTTTCGAAAACTGGTTCTGACGCATGAAACTTTGCATAGAGGCTAGTGGAGAGTATTTTGAAAAGATTTAATAAAAAAATATTTACCTATAGAACACTTCTTTTTATTTTCGTAAATCTTTCTGAGTGTCCCATTTACAGTCAGCGTCAATAATATCGAGCGGAACAAACTGTCTTAAATGATGTCTTGATGATGTCCTAACTATGATAATTAAATATTATCTCAATGACACAAGCGCTAGGATTTTTTCAGGATTAAGGCGGAACACGACAACCGTTATTAGAATAACGATTGTCGTGTTCCCCCTTAACTTTATCCAGTTGAAATAAAGTTTATTTTTTTAGTTGTTGAGATCAATTTTAGCAGTTGTTTGTCCCTCAATTTTTGACGCGATTTTGTACATTTATGATTATTTTAAGACTCTTAGCTTATGGAGTAAATATTATTTTATTTAAAATTAGACTTATTCTGCCGTCACGTTATTTAATCGAGGAAAAGTTTAAGAGATTTCAGCAGGCTATCAAAAAAACGGTAAATCTTGTAAAGAGGGGTCTAAAAAGCTATAAAAGTGACAGATTTAATATATGACGGAATGAAATATATTCGTATAAGGCCCATGATTTAACCCTTGAGTTTTACGGATTGTGGATTTGTGTCCCGAGATTGTTGCGTTAACTCAAAAGGTTTCGGCTCATGTCAAGTACCTAGTAAAAGTACGTATGAGTGAACGGTTTACAATATTGAATTTCAAAGCAGGACTAAGTATTTATCCTTAAATCCGATCAATTATAACTTGATGCGGAAGGACAGGGTGCTGTGGCGCAGCATGTCAGATTTCTATGTACAGCAGCGGACAGCGATAGGCTGAGTTGAATGATTTATGAAAGCTTTTCATTTTTTTTTTTCATCATTTCAGCCGTAACACGTCCACTGCCGGACTTAGGCCTCCCCCACTTTGGGGGGCTTTGCCATAATCGCCTCGCTTAGCATGCGGGTTGGCGATCGCAGTATGGTGGTAAAATGCATAGAGAACGCTGCTGCCCATTCTCTAGTAAGTCCCTTAGTCGCCTTTTACGACACCCACGGGAAGAAATGGGGTGGTGTTATTCTTTACGTCCGTAATTTTTTTTTTTAATTTATTGTAACTAATTTTTGTACTTTTTGCTGTTCCATGCAGCGTCCGTAATTGTACCTTAGCTTTAAGCCATTAAAAGAACTGTCAACATTATGGAATGCAAATAAAGACAATATGCATATGAATAACTTTTGGCATTGTAGTTTAGTTAAGTAGGTACTTTTAGGTTTCTGATAACAACAAAAGATCTGCCCCAATCGATACCCAATATGTTTATTTTGCTCACTTATTGCCACATTCATGTTTATGCATTGCACAGTATTTGTACTAAGCTAGTTGAGACAAACAAATGAATAAAACCATAACCAAGGAATTGCCTAATTAAGGATTCCAGATAAACGAGGTGGCAATATCCGTATATAGTTCGTTTTTAAGGATATCTCGATAGCTGTTAGCTGTTGCTAACTGACTGTCTTTTAATTAACATTAGCTGTGTTTGTGACTTCACCAATTGCCAACGAAAGACCTGTCAAAATTGGTAAAGTCCTTTCGGAGATTAGTCGAAAAAAATACCAAACATCAGACAAAATAAAAATGTCTAAGTGCCGTACATGTTTCCAATACATTAAGTAAAAAAGCAAATTTTTTTTACATTACACTTTTTAAATATAAATCTTATGCGATATGTGAAGTTAAATTAAGCAGCCCGAGTGACAGTTAATCCCAATTTGAATACCAATATTGTCACAAAATACACCTACACAAATCTAAAAACAATTACCCTAATGATTTGTCAAATACAAACAATAAGAAACTCATCTGGAAAATTAAAGCTTGAGAAAATATTCAATCTTCATAACTGTCGGTAAGTTTATTTGTTTCCGTAAATAAGGCTGTGCTATTACTTTAATAACGGGGAGGGTAGCTGCGACACGCTTTGGAAATAAAATAATACGATAGCTTGTTTACTTCTTTGTAGGGTTAGCAAGTAAAGTGGCCCGAGCAAAGATTTAAATCGTTAGATTCGTTCTACGGAAGAAGGTTGTTGAATTTTTATTTCGTTTTGACATACCTGACACAGATACATTTCACGTAGTTGTCATGAAAAGGTCGATAGTAAAATAATTGTAAATAATGGTAAGATACAAGAATATAATATTTAAAAATAAAGAAATACTGGTTGAGACTTGTTTGCCACATTCTATGGCGTCCAAATATGAATAGATGTGGTTGTAAATAATTAATTTCAAGTCAATATCATTCATTTAAAATGAATTCGGCAAAGAATAATAAATTTAAAATGTCAACTTAAATATAAAAATCAGATTGAATGAGTAATAGTAAATTAAAATCACATGGCTGTACGAGCTCACTCTCCTTAGTATGGGCATTGGACACTTTCACTTTTTTTCTTTCTCTTTTTCTTTTTTTTTCTTTCTTTCTTTTTTTCTTTTTCTTTTCTTTCTTTCAATCTTATGATTAAAATGTTTGGACCTGACAATTTCAGGAAGATGAATCCCCAAACTACCACGAATGGTATTACCAAAGAATGGCAAATTTCTTATTATACTTTTATCTTTTTATAATCGACGAGTTGATAGATCGATCTATTAAAAATTTCAACATCGTCCTCCTGACGGGACCTTGATAATCAGCCTATAATGTTCCCACTGCTGGGACACAGGCCTCCTCTCCGCGGGTTGGTAGATGTCACAGGTCTTCAAATTGTTAATTCAAGTTTCGGTGAAGAAATAATTTACACAAAAGTGCCTGCTTCGGTTCGATCCCATGACCTACTCGTAAGTTGCGGCAGTTACCACTGGGCCACCACTGCTCTTTGGAGGAGACCTTAATTGGTCTTATTTTTCCTATTAGGATACCTGTCTACTGGAGCGGAGAAGAGCGGAGAGGAGCAAAGCTGTGCCTATATTAACCAATAGGATCGTTTGCATCCTTTCTGAGTGGAGCGGTGTTTGAATTCTCTTAGGCTGCGTTTCCACAGAAGCGGAGCTGCGCGGAGTTCAGCGGAGCAGAGCCGTGTAAATAGGTAGGTGTTTCCTCTAAAGCTGTGCAGAAATGAGCGGTGCAGGGCTGAGCTATGTAGCTGGATGAAGCGGCGCCGAGAGAAGCTGAGACAAGCGGAGCGGAGCTGAGACGACCGGAGCTGACGAGAGCTGACACTAGTGGACTGGAGCTGTAAAGTGGAGATGAGCTGAATGGGGCTGTGAATACATTTTGTTTTCAGTCAGTACGGTGTCTGTCGGACATCGCGCCTGACGTCGCGTTACCCCTCTCAGCCCTGCTCCACCCCACGTAACCCCGCTTTACCGAGCGGCATCCCCGCTCTACACCGCACAGCCCCGCTCTACACCGCACAGCCCCGCTCTACACCGCACAGCCCCGCTCTACACAGCACAGCCCCGCTCTACACCGCACAGCCCCGCTCTACACCGCACGGCCCCGCTTCACCCGGCACAGCTCCACTAAGCTCGACACCGCTGTGCCCCGCTTATCTCCGCGCACCATACATTTTAATGTAAATCTTCTCAACTCCGCTAACACTGCTTCCACTGAATCGGAGCGGAGATGAGATGTGTATTTTGAGCAATGTGATTGGTAAATTTTTATAAGTCTCTGCTCAGCTTCGCGCAGCTCAGCTTCTGTGGAAACGCAGCCTTAATATTGGCATAGCTCCGCTCCACTCCACTCTTCTCCGCTCTTCTCCGTTCTTTTCCGCTCCAATGGACGGGTAGCCTTAGCCTTATACCTATTACATATTAGCCGTTGTCTCAGTTATTAATATCAAAACCTGTTTTGATTCGTGTACGTCCTTAACATTTCACATTAAAACTTAAAACTTGTGCTGCTTACTATCCGACAACTGTGAGAAGAAAAACCGAAACAAACTCGAGGGTCATAGTCTCTTTGAAAGTCCAGACATAGTCTTGGTCAGATCATATGAGGACGATCTTGATTCTCTGCTGTACCCAAAGGTTGACTGGTAGAAAATGTCTATGGTATGGTATTAAGTCCGCCCCTGTACATTTGTGTGCGTTTAGTATTTATAAGTAAAGAATAAATGTTTTTTTGAGGAAAAGAACTACACAGATTTTAATAGGCCTCTCCAGTCACTATGACTTGGTATAGTAATAGTCATGTCACCATGACAAACGTTTTGACTAGAACAATAAGTCTATGAGCCCATACCTACTGCAACAGTAAGCCAATTTGAGGCATAGGCTATTGTAAAACACCGATAACGTATACCTTTTATTATTTATTCTTACTCTTTGATTAAATTGTGTCAAACAAAGTTATTTCCTAAGTGCCTCCTAAAACAGGGAAAGGGAAAGAGCGCAGATGTCTAAAATACAGATATTTTATATCTAGTTCAGAAACAGATGTTCAAAATCTGTTAATAGAAGCAAGAACTGTATCACAATACTCGTTGAAGTACATTTTTGAATAAACAAATTATACTTGTATTTATTACATATTTATGATCACCATAGAGACGGGTTTTATCCACGGAAGAATAGACAAAATGAGAGATAGTAGAAAGATTTCTGCCGGTTTAAGCTTAACGATGTTAAAACCGAGGAGAAGAAATATTCTATTCTTCAGACGTTAAAGTTCTACGTATGACATTTAGGAATACAAACATTTTTTTATGGAATTAGGTATCATCATTAAAATTGACAGTACACACCTTTTATTTAATTCATTAGTCATTTAGTGGGACTAAATAACTTTTTAATGTAAAAATGGAAAGAATAACGTCTTTGTCTGCAAAGAAATGCGAGTCTACGGGTCGCGCCGTACTTCGGCGGAAGAGATGTCAAGTTGGATAGAAAGAACTGTGTCTATTCTTGGTAGAATAGAGATAGAATTGGTCATGCTTCACCTGCTTGAAGAGATTTCCAGCAATGGACTACGATAATCATGAATCTATCAATTCGTGGTAGTAATGCCGTTGCTAGCTGTACATTTGTATGTTATATCAGAGCTATAATAGCCTTCTTTCTGGAGTACTAAATGTTTATGTGTCATTATTATAATAATGTCTTCCGATGAGTTACTTTTCCTCAAAGAACTAAGACCCTTCTTATGCAAAGCGGGAAGTATGTTGTATTTTTTTTTTGTTCACCTCCACGTGTGTGTGTCACAAAAACATAAATTTATTTAAAAAAAACGAACATATTATTGCTTCGTAATCATTTGTTTCATTTATTTTACTAATACACAATTGTTTCTATTTTTTTTAAATAGCTCACTTTTTTTTGAAACTTTTGTTACTTGCTGTGATATCAGATGTAAGCAATGTGTAATAATAATATATATAATAATGTGTAACAATGGACAGGTGGGGACCTGGTGACCTACCACAGGCACCAGCGATCCACAACCAAAAACTGTTAGCTATTTCCTGTGTGTAAACATTTTTTGTATTTTTTGGCTTGTGGTGAGAAATAAACACATTTTATTATTATTTATTGATCACCGCGCTTGGGCGCTGTATGTCAAAACTTTGACATGGTCACTGTTAGTGGTAAGGATAATTTTTGACTAGCTTTTGCCCACGAATTCGTCCACGTCAAATTTTTGCTGCCCTGTTCCTTCCCTTTGCATTGAATTGCCTGCCAGTTTTCGTCCATTTTTCGTTGCTGCTCCGGTCCTTTTGACTGTAGCGTGATGTTATATAGCCTTTCTCAATAAATAGGCTACCCAACACATAAATAATTTTTGAATTCGGACCAGTAGTTACTGAGATTACCGCGTTAAACCAAACAAATAAACTCTTCAGCTTTATAATATTGTATTAGTATAGATTATCTATAAATCAAGTACCTAAATATTGTTAAGACATAGAAATGTATCTTATTGATTGATTCGCATGAATTATTTCGCCCGAATCGGGTTAACAAGCGATACAATACGTGCCAATTGCCTTTTACCCACTTCTAGATTTGTCGATTCGCACATTATTAATTTAACTTCGTGAGTATCACCTACTGAAAAAAAACCGGGCAAGTGCGAGTCGGATTCACGCACCGAGGGTTCCGTACAAACCTGTAGGTATTCACGGTTTATGCATAAGGTTTATGTTTATGAAATTAAATGGGTTTTTTAAATTTTTATATTTGAGTTAACTGAATGAAAGGTAAATTGCAGTTTACGATTTGTGACGTATTAAAAAAAAACTACTTACTAGATCTCTTTCAAACCAATTTTCGGTTGAAGGTTACATAGTAATGTATATCATATATATTTTTTAGTTTTACCATTCTCTTATTTTAGATTACTTCTAAAATAAGAGAATGGTAAAACTGGGGGGGGGGGACACATTTTACCACTTTGGAAGTGTCTCTCGCGCAAACTATTCAGTTTAGAAAAAAATGATATTAGAAACCTCAATATCATTTTTAAAGACCTATCCATAAATACCCCACACGTATGGGTTTGATGAAAAAAAAAATTTTGAGTTTCAGTTCTAAGTATGGGGAACCCCAAAATTTATTGTTTTTTTTTTTCTATTTTTGTGTAAAAATCTTAATGCGGTTTACAGAATACATCTACTTACCAAGTTTCAACAGCATAGCTCTTATAGTTTCGGAAAAAAGTGGCTGTGACATACACGGACAGACAGACAGACAGACATGACGAATCTATAAGGGTTCCGTTTTTTGCCATTTGGCAACGGAACCCTAAAAAGGGGCCAATCTACCCGTTTCGTGTGAGATGTCACTTAATACTATAACCATGTTTCAAATACTCTCGTTTAGAATTAGGCCAGTGTTTGAATAAAAGTAAAGGCTTGGCGAAGAAGCAAGCGGAAAAAAGACATAAATGTTGCCGATACTTATATGGGGATTAGGTACGCTGAAAGTTTTTAGAATAAACCAGTAAGAAAAGCAACCCATAAAATAGTGTTTTAAATTTCGAATGAGGAACTCTTTAATTATCTGTAGATGTGTAATACATTCAGAAGTCATTTGTTTTAACAAATTGGCGGCTATTTAAACGTCGACTTTTGTTGCGGTCTTACTAAACAGCAATATTACGATAGACTTCTATTAATATTTCATGACGAAGTTCCATCCCGTGTCACTGTTTACAACTGTTTAAATGAGTTTAAACGTGGTCAAAAGATACTCACTGGTGATTCGCGATAAGGACGGGGTCATCCTTATCGCAAATCAGCAGTGAACCTTCTAGAGCGACTACTGAAGATAATGTGAGTGCTGTGTGGCTAATGATAGAAGTTGATAGAAGGGTGACATATTAACATTCTGTTTTAGTCTGTTGAGTCAAGTTTAAAAAGTCTTACATGGGCATTTACTCTTTGAGCACTGGATGTTTCCAATCGAAGATTTACAGACAAAAGTAAAGAAGGGCAGAAGTCAAGGAAAAAGTGATTGCTTCATTTTTTAGATGATCGGGTCATTTTGCAACAATTGTCCTAGAAGATAAAAGGACTGTTACTGAAAATTGGTATGTCAGTCCTTGTTTACCAGTTGACTTAGACAACAGCGCCCAAGAAGTGGGATCCCCCTGCACCAAAACAACGCTCCAACTCACTCCCACTCCGTCAGATGGACTATCGAATATTTGTCTACCAAATGTGTGGAGCAAACTGTAACGGTTTACCAACAGTCGATTGGTCCATGAACCGTTGGTCAACATTATTTTTAACCCACTAACTTTTCATCCAAAGGACTTTTCACCCACGAACGTTTCGCCAACATAACTCAACGTCAGTGAATGCTTTACCAACAGAATGTTTTGACCAAAAACTCGAGCTCACATAGTACACTAGGTTAGGTTAAAACTGTGACCTCCTACGCACGAGCCGAGCGAGCGAAGCGAGCGGTGCCGCGGCAGCGGCCGGCGAGTGCTAGAAACGACTTGATTCAGTGTGCCGCACAAGCGTGCATTCGAACTATGTCAGTCGCAATACAGTTTTGTCGCTCAAGTGTTATTCGCACATCCATATTCTGTTGGTAAAGCATTCACTGACGTTGAGTTATGTTGGCGAAACGTTCGTGGGTGAAAAGTCCTTTGGATGAAAAGTTAGTGGGCTAAAAATAATGTTGACCAACGGTTCATGGACCAATCGACTGTTGGTAAACCGTTACAGTTTCTGTGTGGAGGTAGTGAGTCACCGTTTTTTTTTTTAATGGGATTTCATCAAATGACTTCTCCCGCTCTGGGCGGAGCGGGAGGGCCTGTCAGACTTTTACTGACTAAAACCCACCCGTGTTCCTTCAGTTGCCCATATGCCAGGGCCACGGTAACTCTTTCGAACGAATCTCGCGACTCTGGCAGTAGTGAGTCACCCATACAGTACCGACTTGGCACCTTGTGACTGTTACTTGTTTACAAAAAATTAAAGATGAACCTAGCGGAATTTGTTTTATGAACCATGAAGCTGCCGCGGCTGCGTTTGAAAAAGGCATGTAAGAGATCGCTGCAGAAGAATGGGCTCAATGCTTCAGTCAATGGTTCTATTGCACGGAGACTGCTTTGAAAAACAATAAAAATATTAACAGACTTCTACATCATTCCGTTTTTTATCTTCTTAAAACTGTCAGCGTGACCAACGTACCAATATATCAATCACGGACGCTTTTAAAGAACCAGTAAACTCTTTTAACTAAATTATTTTCGTTTTGCCATTTTTAAACAATTCCCTCCCATGTCTGGTTAGGGTAATCATGTTTTCGTTACTCTGTTTGCCTTGTGCATCTAATTTAGCGCACCGTACCTGCACTGTTATTATAACAAGCTTCAGACTAAACGAACTGATAAAAGCTATCTAGTCTCCAAAGAATATTGAATAGTAATGAGGTTAGTATCCTACCCACACTAGCACTAGTCTGTCTAAGAACAAATAAAGTGAATAATGATGGATGAACTAAAGTAGCTCGCGAAATAAAAAAAATCGTCCATTTTTTGCAATTTGTGGGTTCTTTTTTTTTAATTTTATGTTGTTAGAAATAAGATTCGTGATCGTTACTACTTATTTACAGAATTATTTATAAAACCATTAACATCATCAAAAAATCCTCTGATTTCATTTAAACCCATTGAACGTTTTTTTCGTGAAATAGTTTTATTAATGGGATTAGATGAACTAACACGGTTGTATTGATACTAGTTACAATCGGGAACCTTTTTTTTTGGATGGGAAATCATCAAATGACTTCTCCCGCTCTGGGTGGAGCGGGAGGGCGTGTCACACTTTTACTGACTAAAACCCACCCGTGTTCCTTCAATTGCCCATGTGCCGGGGTCACGGTGTCTCTTTCGAACAATCTCGCGACCCTGGCAGGCATCGGTCCTGGCAGACCCCTTCAGTTCTGCTGTCATCTCTTTGAGGGGCGCGTGTAATGCTACGCGCCGTCGACCCGAGCCTGGTCCTTACCGGGCGGCGAGCTAACCATTGTTTGCCACCCGCAAGCTCGCGTGTACGGTGGCCGGAAGTCCGCTATTGACTCCCGATGCCCGGGGCGTCTCCTCCTGCGACGATTAGGGACGTGAGGGCTCAAGAGACACACCTACAGCCTTACATTGACCAGTAAATTGCAATAAAAAAAAAGTAAGAAAATATGAAATATAATAGGAAAATTTCATTTAAAAGGAGGAAATGGGGTAAGTAATCATCATCTACTACATTAATGTGCAGCCTTGTGCTACCTATTACTAAAGTACGAGTAAAGGAATATTATCAGTAAAGGCCAGGTTTCTTGAAGTTAGTTATTGAAGCTAGTATAGCAATATTATTGTGCATGAAGACCTCCTTTAATTTAATTAACTTTTATTTTTATATTAGTCTACACTATCCCACTGCTGAGCAAAGGCCTCCCCCAAATCCCTCCAGGTATCCTTTTCCAGGGCCACCTCGATCCAACCTTTGAAGTACGCGTCTAGGTCGTCTCAATACCTCTTCTTGGGCCGGCCTCACTTTATTAAATTTTATTATTCGCTGTTATAGCGGCAATAGAAATACACACTCATTGAAAATTTCAACTGTCAACCTATTACAGTAGATGAGAAACAGGCGAATGAACGGACAGAATAAAATCGTTGCGTTCCAACGCACTTTGTATAGATTACCGGTAGTACCCGGCTTATCTATACATTCACTACCGGTAATACAGCGCTGGTTATCCGCTTACAAGAATATGTGAAAAGGCGTAAGCCTATATTGGCAAACAGGGCTTCAAAGGGACGTCACTACCTATTCTCCTGACGAAATCCAAGCTATAGTAACAAAGATAAATTTATTGTTCCACCATTCACGTGAAAGATATTGTTGTCATTAAAAGGTACAATAAAATCCAAGAGAGAATGTGTCGTAGAAAATGTCATTAAAATTTTCGCGTACACGTAAAAGTAGTTCGTTTTTTCGTCGGATATACACGTATCCAGGAAAAAATGGGAATTTGTCCAGGCTGTTCTTTTAGCTAGATATTTTAGACCCTTGTGATGAAATGGTGCTCGAACGTTACCAAGTAGATACTTGAAATAGGTTATAGAGGACACTCTTAAGTAATTCGTCCATGTATTCATTTGGAGCAAGTTCCAAGGAATATATATAAATGGAATATCAACTGAACAAGAAAATAATTTAAAACAACCATTTGGCCTGACTCCAAAGGACTAAAAGTAGCCATTTTATTTTGACCCCTAACTCTATCAAATTATGGAGTAAAAGAGTTGTAAGTATGGGTCACTCGATATTGTTCATCAGAGTGATAAATATGCTGTCGATTCGGATTTTCTTCACATTGTTGAGCATGTACCAAACGTCTATGTGTATCTTCATCTTCTCATGCCTTTTAGGCGTATTTACTCCAAGGCTGTTGAGTTTTATGAAAATTGCAAGTTATTTTGTAAAATAATTGTATTACTTTTACTACTATCTTTTTTTCAACAGTCTATGGAATTCTAGAAACTTGGTCATATTAAGAGTCAGTAACCCTAAGTTACGCTAAGATGTAGTCAGTGATTTCCCTGACTGCATCTAAGCGTAACCTATGGTGTCAATTGTATTTGCTTAACAATGGTGACGATTTTTTTTTGTTAGCCCCCTAAGCTTTAGGAAGTGTATTGCTATCCCTTACTGACAGACCGCGAAAGAAAAAATAAGTGACGCTTTAGAACAGTAAACTAAATTTCGTCATGATTGCCTTAAATTTGGCGTGATATTAAGCATGATTAATTTAGTTCATCGTAGTTGCGTCGAATAAAATCTCATAATCTAAGTTCAACTTTGGATAGCTCTAATTTATTTCCGTCCCTTTCTTTTTTCATTAAAAGGAAAAACATAGCTGGCTGTCCGTTGTAACATGCTGGCCCGCTCGCTGGTTTGTACGGTGTAAGAATTCGGTTAAAATCACGCTTTTTAAAGCATATTGCCAATCATTTTACACCTGCAGCCTGTGGGTCAGTTATTCGTAGTGGGCATACAGCGACCTGCGTGTCCAATATAATAATGCACTCAGGGTACTGTTGGGGTTGCAACGGCGGTGCAGTGCGTCAGGGATGTTTGCTGAGGCGTGGGTTGATGGCTTTGCCGCTATCATTAGAAAAAGATGCGCCTCCCTACTCACTCGCGTTCTTGGCAGTACCAACACTATACTGGGTGTTTTTACTGATCGGTGGGAATCCCCCATGCTGCAAAGGTGGGTGCGACTTCATGTCGTCATTTAATTTTGTTACTCAATACTAACATTAGTTTTTAAGAAAATTGTTACTAATCACACTATGAACTTTGTCTGAAAATAATTGTTTATAATAATAGCAATAACCAAAATTAAGTTTAGTTGGTGCACAACAGAATCATTACCGGTTCTTTTAAATTTAATTAAATTAAAACATTTTTCAATATGGTTTAAAAGCTTACCATAACACTCTTAAAATGATGTACAAGAAAACAAAAATAACAAAATAGTGCATCATAAGATCCGCCCACGTCTCTGTCAATGAGAATGCATTTCAGTTTAATTAATTTAAATAGGCTGATTTCAATTATCAAACAATATAAGTTGGTAGTCAATTTACTCAACATTTATTGTTCCAAACTAAACAGCAAGAGAAGGTTTTATTTTACTTCCACAAAGAAAAGCACTGATTTCTGCTTTTTCTTTTTAAATGCAAGTTCTAATATCTCTGCCATTCTTTCTGTTTCAGCCATTGTGGGTAAGCTTTGTTCACAAACGATATTAGAATAACAAAAGATTTCATTTCATTTATTCTCTCTACCATGTCGAGTTCAGGAGACATTTTCTGTCTTGGGAAATAGAACATAACATATCACCCCTGTATGATAACAGGGTTGGCAGAGCTAAAAGGGTATACAAAATTTGATTTATGATAATTTGGTACAGTGCAAGTGCTATGACCTCGTGTATCAAGTGTTTTCCCCTCCTATAATGTGAATAAGAAAGACGTTAATGGGTTATTTCCTCATTTTATAGTTACTTAGCATTTTTAGGTTCTATTCTAAAATATACACTCTTTATACTTCGCACTCACACACATGTATGTTGACAAAATCAATCAATTTGTATCATAATTTTAACTTATTTTAATAATGAATGTACTTAACTATTATTTTGCTATTTTTTAAATTATATTTTTGTTAATCTTAAACTAATTATAAACAATGTATATTTGCATAAAATCCCGAACCTACTGATTGGGAGAAGACACTGGCTCCTGTAACACAGGTGTTTTTTTACCTAGCGCATGAGTCAGGGCTTCACTTTGTTTGTACACATTTTTATGCCAATAAAGAATTTATTTACTATTGATTGATTATTTATTTGTTATTATTTATTATTCTAAATACCTACATAATCAGCCAGCCTATAATGTTCCCACTGCTGGGACACAGGCCTCCTCTTCTCAATAAGGATTTGGCTACAATCTACCACGCGTGCCCAGTGCGAGTTGGTAGATAAGGTATGTCTTCGAATTTTTAGTTCTAGGACATGCCGGTTTCCTCACGATGTTTTTCTTCACCGTTTTATGAGCAGTGGTAATGAAATTTTATGCCCAAGTAAATCATTACAAAGGTTGACTGGAAGAGGTCGCAGAAAGTGTATATTTTGGAGTGTTTGAATTATTTTTTATTGATTACTTTTATGGTGTACAATAAAGTACATATAAATAATAATAAAGCTAAAGTCTTTTGTGTATTATTCAACTCGCCGTGTGAAAACGAAGTAATAATGTGGGCAGTCGATGGGTTGCGATGGATTGGGGGAACAAGTATTTTGACGCGGACGAAACCGCAGGGAGAAGGTAGTACTTTTTAATGGAAAAAAGGGACGTATACTACATACGCACCTACATTTCGCCAAATTCTGTTATAAGTCCCATATAATAGAGAGCGCGCATATTGCCATTAACTGGCGCCAAAATATAACTTACTTTGCAAATATAGCTATTAACCACGCCCATATACTTCATACAGTCACTGATTTCTAATTAAATAGACAGTGTTCTAGTGCAGCCCAAGACAATTAATGTGTCATTTACATACAAACATAATTTCACGCATTTTCCCCATGGGGTACGCAGAAACTACAGAACGTACTTGCTGAGTATCTATCTATAGTCGTCTTCGGAAAACACTTTTGACAACAATTCCCAGTAAATTGAAATTTCACTAAGGTTGAAATTATCTAACTGTGAAATAGAAAATTAGACGTTGCTGTTTCATGACGTACAAATGACATTCAACCTAAGGGTTGTTAAGCAATTTTGAGGTCGATTAAGTACTCTATTTAAATGTGTATTACGATAGATATAGTACGTTTATCCAATTATTATGACTGGCCTGTTAGTCTAGTGGTTAGTGACCCTGACTGCTAAGACTGAGGTCGTGGGTTCGATTCCCACCCAGGACAAATCTTTGTGTGATGAGCACGATCATTTGTTCTGCGTCTGGGTGTAATTTATCCATAATATGTATGTATTTAGTAATATACATATAAGTATGTTTATCAGTTGTCTGGTTACCCAAGTACAGGCTCTACCTAGTTTGGGATCAGATAACGGTGTGTTGGTTGTCCTAAGATATTTTTTTATTTTATTTATTTATTATATAAGATATAGCTACATCATCTAACTTAAAATATTTGACGCGTAAAAGTGTATAACGTACGTGTAAAATAAATACAATTTATCTCAACTTTCCAACCCATCATCATCTGCCTAGCTCACTATGTTGGGGTCGGATTCCAGTCTAACCGAATGCAGCTAAATACCAGTATTTAACATGACGCGACTGCCTATCTGACATCTACAACCCAGTTACTGGGTAAAAGCTACCTCTTGGCAAGACTGACTGACAGAATTTCGGGCATCTGACTACCCGTAACGTAACGACTATTTATAGTTCTGACTATTACTCTTTAGTTTTTTTTTAATAAGTACCTACCAATTTGCTGAAATTGCTGTAAATAGTTTCACATCGTAATAAATGTCACTTAAGGTGCTTTATTTCACTGCCCTTCTTTGAGTGTATGTTTAACTCAAGTTGCTGTTTGGATGGAAGAAGTCATCTTAATTTGATATACTTGTGTCTTAGAATTATTTTTACCGACTACCGATTTTCTTTTACGTTCTCAAGAATGATTCAAAATATACGTAAGAGATACTATTCAGTATTTTCTTGGCTAATCGTTATTTTCGCACGAATTAACTATTCTCAGCTAATTAGTTTATTCGAACGAATTAACACACCCCACTGGCGAATTGACGTTATGAAATTTTATGCAATAAAATAATAAGTCATTACTTCAAATTTCTCGTATTGTGTAGTAAGATTTTTTATTATTATTATTGTATAAAATTCAAAACGTGCCAAAAGCCTAATGTGTCTATGTATTCCTGGAGTAGTCGATTCACCAAAAAATATATTAACTTCATGCGAATCAGTACTATAACGTAATTCTGGCTGTCTGACCACTTGTGCGCTAATTACTCGAACAACACATCGTGCTTGACAAAAATATAATGTAGCATCACGTTCTTATTCTTCGTAGGGGTGGGCAGAGGTGTAACTTATCTATAGTACCCCCACATTTTGCCAGTTATGTTAAAGTCCCACGAGCATTACATAATACTAGTTGAACTTATCAAATGGCTTTAAACTATTATAGTTTTAAGTTATGCTTGAGTATTGAGTGAGATTTTTTAAACCGGGACTAATACGAGTTTCCGATTGACTTTTAGATTTTGTAAGTATTTCTAGTTATTGATATAATTGTCTTCAGCTAGGTTTTAAAATATTTAATTTAATATAGTAATAGATAGTTGGTATTTTATTATAAAATAGCTTTGACCAGTGACTTCACCCGGGTATTATACGTATAAACCTTCCGCTTGAATCACTCTATCTATTAAAAAAAAACCGGATCAAAATTCGTTGCGTCGTTTTAAAGATCTAAGCATACATATGGACAGATAGAGGAAAGCGACTTTGTTTTATACTATGTAATGATGTTAAAATGTAAAGATTTTTTTTACCTACACATTAGATAAAAAATTCAAACAATACGCAATTATATACAGCGTTAATTATTTCAATCAACCATAGCTCTGAGTTTACTGCATTCGTTCGCTTACATAAGTCAAGCCTTGTATGCAGCTATCTGCAAAAAAAACATGTCCCTCATACCTCTCGTTCTTTTTCAAAACTAACAGAAAATTCTAAAAACAATTCTATAAAATATCGCTTCAATAACTCTCTCGATGGTTGTATGCAAGAATATGAAACTTGCAGACAGAAAATGGCATCAATTTTATTTATTACTCTCAAAAGGATACATACCCATTGTTATTTAAGACGCACAAAGGTTTTTAATTTTCACAGTGATGATAACAGTTGAATATAAACACGATATCTTACGAGAGAAGGGTTTTACGGACGCGACAACCACCCTCCATGAGGGTGGGAAAGCAACTGAAAAGCTTTTCACACACCGGTGGAAAACTCAAACTGTTGCTTACAATAATAATCTTATCTGAAAATTAATTCAACGCCCCTGAAAGTTCTGAGAAAATTTAATTAAGATATGTAATGGAATATGTTGAAATGGTTATTTATAATTTGTTTTTCAAACTCATATCGGTAAGTTATCGAAATTTGGGGCAATTCTCGTAATTTTGAGAATATTCACAGTTTGATCTCAGTCTCAATCTGTCAAAAATACCTCGAGTTTCCATACATTTTTGACAAGTTTTTGACATTTGTTTACCGCCAAGATGAGACTGCGACTAGACTTTACACATTTTTAAATTACGAGAAATTTCCTTTTGATAGGTATGCTTTCTCGTTATTAAATCATAATATTAATTACACAGGCCGACAAAATTTTTACCCAGAAACCAGACTATTCTTTTCTGAAGGATTTTGACGCGCTAAATTCGAATCTGGCCTCAAAATTGCTCTACCACGTCAGGGTTTTGAGATATCCTTACCTAAAAGTGCAAAAATACAGTTTTTTCTCATTTTTGAGGTTATGTAGCACGGCCGATCCTAGTTATTTTCAAAAATTATTGATAGCATCTCAAAGAACTAGTCTTCTTCTTTAATATGACTTGTGTATAAGTTTACTCAAGTATCTTTTTTTTTTCGCTGAGATATCGCATTTTGAAATTTTCATTCAGCGCGTCAAAATCCTTCGGAAAAGTATAGTCTGGTTTCTGGGTAAGAGTGTTCGTCAAATTTTGTCGGCCTGTGTTATCTTCTTCTATGACGGATAACAATAGATCATGCTTAACTTACTATTAATAATCCAGTGACCAAGGATAACACTAGGATTTAATGATTTAATTTACTAGGATGCTTCAGTTAAGTCCTAGTCCCAACGTTAATGCAGGAACTTCTACATACATGTAAACTCGTAACTTATTCTTAAAGGGTAAGTATAAAATAAATACAATCTATTTCATATTATTCAACATAATCTGGATCGAGGTGGTAATTTATTTATTATTCAATTTTAATCATGTTCTTTACATAGTATAAAACAAAGTCAAAGCGTTTGAAGGTTTGGATCTTTTAAACCACGCAACGGATTTTAATGTGGTTTTCATTATTAAACAGAGTGATTCAAGAGGAAGGTGTAAACGTATAAACGCGGGCGAAGTCGCTGGCAAAAGCTAGTTATTTATAATTCTTCGTAAAGCTACATCACGATAGTTAGATTGAGAAGCCTGGGATCCATTGAAGATAACAGCAACTAAGAACATAAATGTGATACCATTGACTATCGACGAGTAATATAACAATATCCAATATGCCCTAAGAAACTTTACAGCTTAAACTGAACCCTAATTGCGAAACGCACAATTTATCAGAATCTGAATGGGATTGAAGATTATTTATAAACCATTGCGTCATTTGTTCGAATAAATTGTCGGCACAGCAACGTAAATAACGCAATGAATGTTGTTTAACTATGAATATTAAACCAATTCCAACCGATAAAAAGGTCCGCAATTACCCCTCTGGTTCTAAAGTTATGAAAGTTCACATAAAAAAAATACTTCTCTATTAATTGTCAGTCTCATTACTTGTTTTATTTTTCTCATTCTCTCGATCAAAGAAAGTCGTATCACTGAAGCACTTTTGGCGACTGTCCAGCTAACCCTGTAACCAATCAGCTCCGGTCACCCCTACTTCTTTTGCTTTGCCCATCTACATACATTTTTGAGGCTCTTTACACGCAAACTATATAATATATGACAGCATAATATACATACATAAACTTACCCTTCTTCTTCAGGGGCACATGGGGGCCGGCTCGTCTATTTTCGGGAGGGGGGGGGGGGGGACATTTTTAGTTCGATTGATTTAGATCGCTCATTTTTCATACTTTACGTCGGATATGTTAGGCTATCGTTTTGACCGCTTATACAAGAACGAACGTTGTTGACTTATGCAAAAAAAGTTAACAATTAAGAGAGAGCGATGCGAGCTTGATAATTTTTGCATCTCGCTTCTGATGGGATAAGTTTTACTTTCTCCATGCATATAAAGAATATGAGAAGAAAGAAACTGAGATTAAGAAGCTTAAAATCTAAAATAGAGGGAGATTCAGTACTTTGTTGACTATAGCTCAAAAATTTTAGAACCGAAAGGATGCAGAATGCAAGGGCAACCGAAGTGAGTTCGTAAATTTTCGGATGTTACCTCCAATAGGTTGAGTTCTTTATTATTCTATTAGTCGCATTCAATTTTTTTTTACACCTTTATTTTATTTTGAAGCCAAGAACACCCTCTTGCTCCCCGCCTCCGGAAAACATAGTTGCCAGAAACTACAGAACGCCACCAGCTACGATGCCTAATATCTAGTCTTTTAGTCTCATTTACCTTCATACACGCACACCAGTTGCGAGCACTACGCACCGTAACTTTAAGAAAACAGCATAACTTTAAGAATAACTCTACTTACGATTTTCGGGTTATTTTAAAAGCTTACCTTTCCTTCCAACGTGTTCAGCACGTGTCTTTAAAGAAATCTTATCCACACTAATATTATAAATGCAAAAGTAACTCTGTCTATCTGTCTGTCTGTCTCGCTTTCCTGCCAAAACTACTGAACCGATTTAAATGAAATTTGGTACACAGATAGTTTAGACATAGGGTACTTTTTATCCCGGTAGTACGTTCCTGCGGGATATTTTCCGACCTCCACGCGGGCGAAGCCGCTGGCAAAAGCTAGTATAAAATATAAGTAAAACTTACGTGCTCTGTGACTGCCCTATAATAATAGAATATGGTAAGGAGGTGTTGCATTGTTAAGTATGCAACTTAAACCGTTGATGTCTTTTACAACGAGTGCTATGGCTAACGGTATGAAGAAATATGAAGCGTTTTACTGGGTGATATTGTGTGCATGACTGTTAGTATTTATTTTAGTGACAGAAGCAAGTTTCACGTACGTATATTAACATATACATATATATGATTGTTTCTTGCAAATTAGTTTACATAATGAATTGGTTTCTTTCAAGATGAAAAAGCGTATAATTTTGAAAGATGTTCAAGCATAGAACCAACAGAAATCGTACTAATCTGTACAGAAATGTAGTTGTAATATCCATACCATATACCATATTTAGTCCTTTTTGTAAACAAATCTATTTTTTTTATCTTAGCTTTTTCCCAACTGTTTTGAGGTCGGCTTCCAAAGTAACCCGATGCAGCTGAATACCAGATTTTTTACATGAAGTGACTGATTACCTGACCTCCACAAACCAGTTACTGTGTAAGACGACACCCCTTTTTTTTTTTTTTTTTTTTGGATGGGAAATCATCAAATGACTTCTCCCGCTCTGGGCGGAGCGGGAGGGCGTATCAGACTTTTACTGACTAAAACCCACCCGTGTTCCTTCAGTTGCCCATGTGCCAGGGTCACGATAAGACGACACCCCTAAGGGCAAATTGTACATTTAATCATACGTTTTATGTATAATTTTACATATTGTGTTGTTCAAAAGAAAACTAGTTCATAACTTTGAGTGCTTTTACTCCATAAACTACAATGTGACCTCCCTAAAAATAATGGGAAAAAGGTCGTCTAGTTTTTCCAGACTTTATTGGTGTATGAAAACCTGTTCTTTTATCATTAGGTTTAAAGCCTTTTAACGATAGTTAGAAAAAAAGGTTTAAAATAATATAGAAGTAATTACTCTGAAGTACCTTGTATTTTGCCTGTCTGTTGTGTTTTTCTTTTGTGTGTAATAAATAAATTGTTTATCCAACTATCTATTTATCTAAAGTAAACTTGTTCTTGTTCTTTGTATTGAATGACTTTCCTTTATTTTTTTTTAAGCGACGAAAAGAACGGAGGAGGTTATCAATTCGACGCGAATATTTTTATTTTTGTTTTTTTTTTATGTATGACCACGCATAACTTTTTACATAGTGGTTCGATTGTGATAATTATTTTTTTATTAGAAAAATTTGGAAAACAAAATTGAACCCTAAGGGTCGGAAAACAGGGTATGATTGATTGTTCACTCACTAATTGTAATGTACAACCACGCATAACTTTATACAAAGTAGTCCGATTTTGATCATTCTTTTTTCATTGGATTTGGAATACCTTGCCAAGTATTATTAGTACATTAAAGCCACAAAAAAATATAAAATACGAGTCGGCGCTTTGAGTGATCTTTGTTAATTGATTTTTCAGCGCCGACTCAAAATTTTTAGGTTTATTATTTTTTGCTATTTAGTTTCTTCGGCGGTTTAATTTTTTGTTAAAAAGTTTTTTTTATATACCATAGTTCTATTGGGAGGGTTGTGGCATTATTTTAACAGCCACGTGGTTCGGTCGAAGGGAACAGATGTTCTGTGTGGTGCTGGACGTAAAGAATAGCACCCATTTCTTCCCGTGAGTGTCATAAGAGGCACATTGGACAGCAGCGTTCTCCATAAAATTTACCACCATAATGCGATCGCCAATTCGCCTGCCAAGCGCGGCGATTATGGCAAACCCCCTCAAATTGGGGGAGGCCTATGGTCCAGGAGTGGTCGTCTTTTGGCTGAAATTATGAGATGAATAAATACATACGCATAGCCTATCAAAAATGTTTCTGTTTATCTTTAGTATACTACTGTTTGTAGTCCCTTAAGAAATAAAATAAAATAAAAACTGTAAAAAAACTGTGCAAACAATTTCCATTCGCAAAAAGAAGGAAGCATGCTGCATGACATTGTCGTTCGTCCGAAGTGAAATAAATATTGTTTTTGCTTCACTTTAGTTTTTATTCCTTACTAACTTTTGCTCGCGTGGTCTCCTCACGTCGTCTAGTAGCCCGTTATTTTCTAGGAAATGTGAAAACTGTTTTATAACTTGGATTCGCTCTGAATTTTCAGTATTGCTTAATTTTCAATTGTCATTTTTTTTTAACCGACTTCAAAAAAAAGGAGGAGGTTATCAATTCGACTGTTTAAAAAAAAAATGTTTTTACCTCATAACTTTTGACTGGATGAACCGATTTTGATGATTCTTTTTTTTTATTTGAAAGCTAGTAGTTCCCAAATGGTCCTATTTTAATTTGGTTCCATTCGGGTAATGGGATCTATGTGAAAACTATATAAGTCTTTGCATTAAGTATTTGCGCGACAAATGAATGAATAACGCGATTAGATTAGTGCGGGGTATCTACCATAACTACAAAGTTAAAAATAAAAACTTTTTCCAAAAAAATAACAACCAACTTCTTTAAAAAAACACTGCAATGTCAAAAATAACTTTAATTTCGAAAGTCGGTGGCAAAAAAAAACCTTAAATACAGATCTTAAGACACCGACTTCCGAAATTAAAGTTATTTTTGACTTTGTAGTGTTTTTTCTTTTAAGGAAGTCGGTTGTAATTTTTTTGTAAAAAGTTTTTTCACATACTTTTTTACATAATCAGCCTATAATGTTCCCACTGCTGAGACTCAGGTTTCCTCTCTATTGAGAGGGTGTGGGCCGTAATCCACCACGCGGGCTCATTTTACATTGGTAAAACAGAAATGAAATGTTTTTTAAATGTAAATAGATCATATAAGACAATTTTACACGTCAATATTTTGTTGATCAATATGTTAAAAACTAAATAGCATCGGCATTTTCCAGCAGACTCATTTCGCATTTTCCTGAGAAAAAATACCGGAACAAACTCAGAGATCATGGTGTGTTTTAAAGTACAAACATTATTCAATTCAAAATTTCTATTAATATTGTCAATTTGAATGTTTTTCTACGAACCTTGATAATTCGAGCCTAACGAATTTAGTTTAAAGGCACACAGATAGTTTAAAACCTGTATTGACACATATAATACTTTTATCCCGGTGGTATCCCGTTACCGTGAGATAATTCCCGATCTTCACGCGGGCAAAACTACGGGCAAAAGCTAGTTACTAATAAATGCTGAAACAATTTCATCTAATCTAAATGATAATTCATTTTCTTATTTTCGTTTAAATTCTTTTAATTACCTATTTTTTTTGTATCAGTAGTAGTCTAATATAAAAATATCTTCATTTTGCTTTTTTATCTTGATTTTCTCTTTTCCCTTTAAGTCATTCCAACAAGTTTTTTTTACAATATAGAATGAAATACGAACATTTCATTGACGAAATTCGCCCTTACGCTTCTATCTAAACAGGACACCGAACTAAGGCTGAAATAATTTGACACGACGAAACATGTTGCATTTTGATCAAAGGGGAGCACAAACATGACCTCATTGACCTAAATCTGTAACGATTCCATCAAATAGAGCTCGCAAACTCCCCCTTAACTAACATTAAGTAGGGTTCTAATTATACACAATTAAACAGAAATATTCCATTGACTGTATTAGCTTTTAAGCCTCAACGGCCGACAGTGACTGGGAAGGCCAAAGTTTGATTCCTGAAAATTTAAATTCTTACGAATAAAATAATAATTTTGGCGTGGTGGCCCAGTGGTAACAGTGGCGAGTTACGAGTTGTAGGTCGCAGCTCCGAACTCAGACAGGCACTTTACTTTGTGTAAATAATTTCATTACCACTGCTTTCAAAACAGTAAAGAAAAACATCGTGGGGAAACCGGCAAGTCTTAGAACCAAAAATTCAAAGACATATGACTTCTGCTAACTCGCACTGAGACCGCGTGGTGGATTATACGGCCTGCTCTTTATCACCGAGAGGAGGCCTCGTTTCAGGCAGTAATAACGTTTTAGGATTGTTATGCTAAGTAGTAAGCAATATTATACAAGTTTTGTTGAAAAAAAACCTAGATAAGGTCGTCGTTACCCATCTGACTACTCTGAGAAGGAAGGCCGCAACAAACTCACTCACTCACTCTTTTAAAGTCCAGACATCAAGGGTATGTCACATCATGTGAAGAACACGTAGATAACATATTCTTCGTCTGATCATATGAAGACAAAGAAGATTAGTGCCATAAATGGGATCTTGAGGAAAGGTCCACATAGACTTGAGTGGACTTGCCCAGTCAGTGTAAGCATTAAGTCAGTTATTGTGTAGCTCAACTGAGAACTTGAAAAGCTCAACGACTCGACAATATCCAGAAAAAGGGATTTGGGTAGGCCGCATAATCCGATGACAATAATTACTACTGTGGAGTAAAAAAAATAAATTAAAAATTTAAAAAACCCCCGACACAAAAACCTAAAATCCCATTAAAAAGTAAAAAAAAATAAAAAAACTCAATCTTGAAACAAAAAAACCCCCGACACAAGAACCTAAAATCCCATTAAAAAGTAAAAAATAATAAAAAAAACTCAATCTTGAAGTACCTAAGTATTTATTAATAATTCAAAAAAAAAAATACGTCGCGTTGGGGGACCGCTCCAAACCTAACAATTTTTTTTTTTTTTTTTTTTAGTCTATTACCTAGCTGAAGAAAACTTTTATAAAATGACTTCTAAATATTGCATTTAGGATACGACCGTCAACGACGTCTGCCCTCGCAGAGCGGTCCCCCAACGCGACGTATTTTTTTTTTTTGAATTATTAATACATACTTAGGTACTTCAAGATTGAGTTTTTTTATTATTTTTTACTTTTTAATGGGATTTTAGGTTTTTGTGTCGGGGGTTTTTTAAATTTTTAATTTAATTTTTATTTTATACTTTTTATAGGCATACTTATTATAATGTAGATTTTGTTAAGTTGTAAATACATAGAACTTCGCCGTGGCCAACAGGAAGATGGGAAGCTTCCAAAAACAATATCAGTTCAATTTGATGATGCCACTATCGGCCGGAGTTGTGTTGACGAGAATGGATGGATTCTGATAAGGCCACATAATGTAACTTTTCAAGGTCTTAGAGGATATGGAAATATTGAAACAACAATGTTTCCTATCATTTTATGTTGGGCGATTACGGCATATAAGTTGCAAGGCACGACAGTTGAAAAAGCTGTGGTTTACTTAGGTAAAAGTACTTTCGCAAAAGGCCAAGCCTATGTAGCCTTAAGTAGAGTATTTTTACTCTGTTTCAGGCTACATAGGCGTATTTTTTTATTGATATCAGGCACCCCACGCTTTTTTTCCATTATTTTGTACTTTTTAGTTTGGTTTTCAATGGAGGCGTGTTTTTTAGTTTTTTTAAACTATTATTTATTTTCTATTTTTTAGGGTGTTTCGAATTTTGAGACGTATGTCAGCGTAGTTTATGACGTATGTTAGCGTAGTTTTCGAAGACAGTTTTTTTTGCTGTTCTGGTAACCCTGGCAAGGATAATGGCACAAATTAGTTTGAGACGTATGTCAGCGTAGTTTTCGAAGACAGTTTTTTTGCTGTCCTGGTAACCCTGGCAAGGATAATGAAACACATTTATAAAATTATTGCATTGTCATCGGTCCTTGACAGGTGTGCAAAGTTTGAATGAAATCTGGTCGTTTAAAGTGGGTCAAAATCGCGCTATAAGGAGTCGGTTACAAACAAACATACAAACATACAAGTGAAGCTAATATAAAGCGTGTAAAAATACCTCTAAGGGGTACGAAATTTTTTATATATGGTATATTTAGCTGGCAGATCGACCCGCTGCCATTTTGATATTTTTTTTAAATATGGTGGTGGGCCGATATGCCATATCGGTTCTAAGCCCTGTTCCTACATTATTGTCAAGTTTTTGACGTTGAATATCACTGAGGTGGGTTGTCAATTCTTAAACATTGGGCCCCCAGCTAAGCAGCTGAAACAGCGTTAATGTTAATGGTACAAAGAATAGGTGAAAGGAATTAAAACAAACATTTTTTTTAAGTTATATTTTTTATATAAAATTCAGGTAAAAAACAATACTATTTATGTCTAACTTAAAGATAACTTATCATATCACAATGGTTACAGTAGCAATTATTATGAAAATTTAAGGTAAACAGGTCATCATAAAAATTAAAATAAATAAATTAAATTTTATAAATTGTATCTTATAATAGTGGCAGTATATTTTAATTATGTACCCATGGCACTAGCCTGAGACAACGCTAAATTACGTATGGAAGCATTTTATTTTAATCTTAATTCTACATCATCCAAAATCGGTTCTTTCAAACAATGCAAACAGACACAGAAGAAATATTTACTTCCCTAATTAAAATACTACCCTTCATGTTATCTTTTCAAACAAAATGTACCACAATATAGTCTCAGCCACAACCACAAACCGTCTACGACACGTACAGTTACGATTTTAAACCTTGTCCTAATTACGTAAAGCACTAATTTGTATGTAAATGAAAAAATAAGCATCCAAATTTTTTATTTAAGACTTTAGCGTAAAAGCATAAAGTTCGAAATTGCATGGCCTTAATTGTATCTCCGCTGAAGCCTCTCGGAAAATGGAATTACCTTAATTAAATTGTTCTAAATTGTGTTATTTCCACGGAGTGTTAAAACTGATTTATCGCGCAAATGTCAGACAGTGAAAAGCCCAGACAATGGAAGAAAAAGAAAGATTCATGTGGTTGTATAATATAAAACGAAATATTTTACATTCACGCAACAAAGTGTACCCAAAAAATTTACTTACAATTAGTTTTCTTGCGGAGAGAAAATGAAAGTCATAAAAAAAGCAATTTTAGAACGAGTGTGCAGAAAGAGTAAAGTGGTAGAAATCGTCACATAAACGAAAAACCGTTGCAACTTTCTTCTTCTCTCTGTCTGTGCGAGTATCGCGTAAGGAACTTTCTGACGGGATCCCCCGACGACCGTTGTTATTTACAGTGGGAATGAGCAGGGCAAGTTTCGTTCTATATAAGGTAGCAGACGATGAACTGATTGAAATGGTGAAACACAAAAGACAAAACGTATGAAGAACATCAGCTGTCCAATAACATCTTATGAGTCTGAGAAAGATCCTATTATTGTTTCGTGTTTCGGCGTTCAAACAACATATTCTCAGGGAAGGAGTCTGCGAGTTTCACCACATACATACGACATAATGTACCTATAGGAGTGATTAAAAAATTGTTACCAATTAAGAAAATACGTACTAAGAAAAATAAATTATACATTAGAATTATGAAACATTCTGTTAATAATGTTTAAGTATCATATGGTAGAGAATACACATACCTACCCAGCGCACGAGTCGACTAGACCATTCCATCTCCATTTTCCATGAGACAAAATATCAAACAAACTACGTCATGCCTCATCATAATGAATAATATTTTTATTTTTTAGTTATTCAAATGTTCATTTTTTCTTATGGATGTGTAGTAGTCATTGGATACATGAAGTGAGCTGCCGTTGTAGGATGACTAAAATATCACGGGGTGTATTACGGGGAAGTTCTGGGATACTAGCCTATACTCTGCAGTGGGTAGAATAAGAGTGCCAGTGATAAACATTTTTCGTGTCTGTCTTTGTGACTGCTTAGATCGTTTACACTAGATAACGGATTTTGATGCTAACTTTTACTAACTGTTACAGAATTTACTCCTGAAGGCATTAGCAGAATTGGACAGCAATAAATATAATAGTCATACATTTTGAAAAGTAAACATAAATAACTTTAACTTGCAGTGGTACAACCACTTGCTGAATTGTTTATTTTAACACATGAATCTCATGTCCTTGCATTCACTAAATTGTCTAAAACAAACACTTATTTAAATAATGTCTCCTCCTAATTTTAATACTCAAAATATTGTAGCTTTTAAGGTTTGTACACACACACACACAAGCTGTAATTTGAATTCCGAGTTTAAATGTGTAGTACCCAAACTCCAAAAAACGGTCAACACATTTCCAAGTCTGGTACTAGAAAAATCTTTCTAAAAAATAATTGTATTTCGAACTGGTTATGAATGACAACTGGTGAGTCCAGGGCCCATGCAGGCGGCATACGCAATGGCGTGAGGTAAAAAGTTCTGTTCATAGTTTCCTGTGAAGAGATGGGCCCAGGGACCCTTCGCAAACACAGCCACGTCTTCACCGCCATGTGTCTCTCGGGTCATCGGCACTAAGGCAGGGTACGTGTAGTTTAGATGGGCTGTAATAAAAATAATAATAATTAAATTGTACCGAGTACCCGCTCTTTTAATACCAAGATAAGATTAGAAGAACTCCAAGGAAACGTCAGATGGACCGAGTGAAGATGTTCAGAAAGGGGTTACTATCGAGATGAGGACTAATAGAGAAATATGGAAAAAATAACCTGTTGCGGCGATGCCAAATAAATTGGGATGTTAATGATGATGGTAATCAGAATTTATAACAGCGAAGCTCAAAACCAGGGTCACCGTATCTCATTGTTTAAGTTGAGAACAATAATCGTATTGATTAATCAAATTAACTCATTGAAGATTACTTTTTGGCATCAATATGTACGACGAAATGTCAAGCTATACATTTCCAGTTTTGGCGGACTTTTCATTGCACGTAGACCCTATACAATGCAGAATCAGCTTACTAGAAATATAAAGCTGTCTGTGCCATCGTGTATACGCTTAAACGATTGATACATATTCTACTAATTCAGTAAGGTACCTGAGGTAAATAAGGCCCAGGGGGTAATAAAGCCCACATTTCAAATTTCGCGGAAAAATAATGCAGGAATAGAACGAGGGTAGCTGACACAACGAGCTGCAGCTGAACGTTACAACATTCCAAGACGAACTCTCCGAAATCACATAAATTCCAAAAGTACTATTAAGCGCTTAGGTCGTAGTTCCATATTGACAATCGACCAAGAAAAAGATCTTGTACAACGCATTATACGATTTGCTAACATCGGTGTACCTGTTACTCCAAAAGTCATACGGAGACAAGCATTTTTATTTTGCTTGCAGAAGATATTATAATTTTTTGTTTTGAGAGTCTATTCTGTGATTCTAAGAATATGATTGTGATACTAAAGAACTAAGTTAGGTATATTTAATTAAAGTCTGAATTTAAGTCTTAAAAATTAATATAAAAGTAATTACATTGTTTTGTTTAATAAGAAAAGAACTGATTATTTAAGTTTTCAAAGTTACAGAACATGTTGTGATTGTACTAAGTACCTTAGTTAAGACCACTAGTTCCATGAAACTAAATTGTCTACGATTAATATTAAGAGGCAAATGAGGAAAATGATTAAATAAGTACAAAACAACAATTTACTTTTATTTTAACTTATTTCTAGGTAAATTTAGGACGATTTACTGTAAAAATAAAGCAAATTTAATATGGGCTTTAATGTACCGTAGTATAATAAGGCCCCTGAGAAGGGTTTTAAAAAGTGTATTTTCCTATTAAAAAATATGCTTTTCTTAATTGTTTTAAACCATTTATTACAGCAACATGTACAAGCTATGTAAACAATATATAGTTTTTGACATCCTATATGCATTATACTCAGATTTAAAGCAATATTTTTTTAGGTGGGCCTTAATTGCCACCGGTACCTTATATCTTCTTCTACCAATTAAACTGAGTAACATAATTTACTTTTGCATACAGAAGAAATTATGATACTTATAGTGTCTTTTGCAAAAGCCTGTGAGAGATGAAGCCGGGAAAAATATAAAAACTAAGGTCAATCTGCATAGACTTTGCCAACTACGTTGGGGTTGGGTTCCAGTCCAAATGGATACAGCTGAATACTAGTATTTTTCCTCTTGATAAGGTTAGCTGACTCGCAGACGTTGGAGCTTTTGACTACCCGAAATGCGAAATGGCTGTTAAAGAACTATAAATGCCAGCCGGGACCAATGACTCAAAGTGCTCTCCGAGACACGGACGAGTCTTGATATGTAATGGATGGTTCTCTATTCACAAACCGTCCCTTGCCAGCGTATCTCAACCATTGATCGACCCGTAGGACTAATATTATTAAGCCACGAGCAATCGGTAGCTAAGTTCCCTTCTGAAAATTGACAAAAAGAAGGAAATCTTACCACTGTCGTCGGTGTTAAAATATAGTATTAAAATACTTACTGAAGTTGTCATCCATGGCTACGTTATATCTCTTATTATGTATGTCCCGTACTTTGTACCCTGGCCCATTGGCGTAACTCAGGGTTGTGTATGGGATGTGGTCAGAAGCATTCATCTAGAAGACAAAGTCACAGGTAAGCAACATATACATAATATAAGATTTCATATTTCCTCTGTGTAAGACAGTGGTGCCAATTCTGCGTTTTCAATTCTATCCCGTACAATAACGTCACTTACGTTGATACGGGTAAGTTTTACGGAAACCGGCAAGCTATGTAGGGAACAAATGCCAGGCCATGCCACCTCCGCCGAGCTCCGGCAGAAGGCGAAGTCCCAAAAAGTGCTAGCTTGACGTCGTAGCCAATTACATGCAGACCAACTGACTCCCTATAAGGGATCCAGAAGACCGTCCGCAGTGGAGGGCTAAGAGTAGGAAAGTGGACTCCAGGCTCCGAAAGGCAACCGGGATATCGCATATCTGGATATGACTCACAACAGCTACAATACGAAAGCTAGATACTTGCATACCTACCTTATTGTGCATACTTGCTGGTTCTAGAATATAAACGTACCTTATTCGAAAGCCCCAATATATCAGTTCCTCGTTTACTGTACCCACTATACGTCATGGTATGGCTGTGGTCTGACGTCACTACCACTAAAGTTTCCTGTAGGTCCACCATCCTTATAGCTGCTTCCACTGCTTTCGCAAATTCAGCCGTCTCATCAAGCGCTTTACGGGCTTTCGTCTCGTGATGAGCAGTATCGATTCTTCCTCCTGAAATCATTTAGTTGCAATGTTTTAGAAAAAATATATTAGTGTATATATATATAGTATGCGTACGTATTCCGATCTTAAACGGAGCCACCGTTTAAGATCGGAATACGCACGCAATAATTATCTCATCATCCTAGCCTTTTGCAAACTATTTTGGGGTCAGCTTCCAGTCTTACCAGATGCAGCTAAATATTGTATTTTATATGGAGGGACTGCCGATCTGACTTCCACAACCTAGTTAGGTACTGGGTAGTACGTACTCTTTGGTATAACTGGTTGTCAGACTTTAAGGCTTCTGACGACCAATAAATACTGTCAAAGATCTACGAGTGACAGCCAAGACTATCGGCTAATCGTGCTTTCCGCGGCACCAAGGGGATTGAAGATGGTTACCCATTCACGAAATAACCGCGGAAAGCGTAGCTTAACCTGATCAATAGAACCGTTTGGCTGTTATTACGCAACCACATATACACGCAACAACTATATAGGTATTTATCATAAGTTCAGCCCGAAATCACTCTTCTCCTTTCCTTTGTGTCATAGTGTCATATTTCCCAATCGCATTTAGTTACGTCAAAATGAAATAAAAGCATTTTAAAAGCTTATAAAAGTTGGTGAGACCTTGTCAATTACCGTTAAAAAATAAAACAACAATCGAAAATATTCCAAAGAAACTCGATCACAACATCCTGCAATTTAACTAAGAGTGTTAAAATATATAAATATAAAAATTACCTTCAACAAATAGGAAAAAGCCGTTCCTCTTCTTCTGCAACATTTGTATCGCTTTCTGGGTCATTTCGCTGAGTGTCGGGTCATCATTCCCAGCTTCAAGATGGTAAGGCATATGATCATGTGAAAACAGGCCTAAAACTGTATCATAGAGGTTCTCATCTAAGCTCAAGAGACCCTCCCTGTGGTACACGTATTTAAAGGACTTTTTGAGTGCCTCCTTCTTAATTTTCCATTCCCTGATGAGGTCTGCTCCATCACTCCTGTGCCCATGGTAGCCTTCGGGGTCCTTTTGAGTTACGGGGAAGAAGTTTTTCCGTCCGCCTCCCAATATGACCTGTGGGGAAATCATAAACCTTAATGATAGCAAGCCGAGCAGTGATGACCCAGTGGTATCGGTCGCGTGGTTTTGAACCCAGGCATGCGCTTTCCTGCCAGGGTCGCGAGATTCGTTCGAAAGAGTTACCGTGGCCCTGGCATATAGGCTACTGAAGGAACAAGGGTGGGTTTTAGTCAGTAAAAGTCTGACACGCCCTCCCGCTCGGCCCAGAGTGGGAGAAGTCATTTGATGATTTTCCATGAAAAAAAAGGCATGTGCTTTACTACAGATAATTTCGTCACCACTGCTCTCAAAACGGTGTAGGAAATCATCGGGGGAAACAGGCATGTCCTAGAACTAAAAATTTGCAGATATGACTTCTACTAAGCCGCACTGGGCCCGCGTCTTAGATAACGGCCTACTGCCTCTCACCGAGAGGACACTTGTCTCCCAGCGGTGGGACTAATATAGGCTGATTATGAATCATAGCAAGCAAAGCAGCCTTTATAACTAGGCAGATT
Organism: Aporophyla nigra; assembly: GCA_947507805.1. Lineage (NCBI taxonomy): Eukaryota > Metazoa > Arthropoda > Insecta > Lepidoptera > Noctuidae > Aporophyla > Aporophyla nigra. The sequence continues at coordinate 4,493,941 of OX382305.1, read as the reverse complement.
GATCACTCCATCGTTTTTACTTTATGCTTGCCCTTTTTTGTATGCCTTAATTTTTTTACTCACATCAATCTTCTTGCCAACCCGTCCCCTGATGAGTTGCGTGGCTATGTCGTCGCAGCGGAGTCCCTTCTTCGGCAGGTCACTATCGGCCTCCCACCGTCTATCTGCGGAGTGAGCGTATGATGCCGCCGGTGTAGCGTGGGTCACCCGCGTAGTGGTGACGAAACCTGCAACAATTAGTTTAGCCTGAGTTAATAGTTATTCCGTATGCATGTTCACACTTATTTTAGCTCTGATTTTGGTTCACTGTTAAAATTAAATTTATTTTTGTTTAAGTTATAATAAGGTTGCTTTTGAGTTGCTGCCACTAACAAGTTTGTCAATATCAGTCATCTTTACTGTCGTTGCAATAAAGTTGCTTTTTGATTGCTGCTGTCACTACAGTCAGAAGTAAAAAAACTGTATTGTCAATTCAACCTTGAAACCATACCCAAACCCCATTTCCCCTTCTCCTATTAAACTGATTCATATCGCTCAGTTCTGAGAAACGATATTTTGATCAATTAATATACACGGAAATAAATTAAACCTGTGAGGCTATTCTTGTAATTTTAAGATCGTTCACAGCTTGATCTCAGTCTCAATCTATCAAAAATACCTCGACAGCTCAAACCGTTGCTTACAATAATAGTCGTATCGAGAAAATTTAATTAAGATATGTCACGGAGTGTATTGAAATTGGTTATCTATACACGAACTCATCTCGTTATGTTATCAAAATGAGGGAATTCTCTTTAATTTTAAGAACGTTCAGAGACCCCTCACAGGCTCAATTTGTCAAAAAACCTTGACTTTCCCTACACTTTGACATATTTTTGACGTTTGAATGTCGCCGAGATGAGACTGTGACTAGGTTTTGAACGTTTTTACACGCTTTATATTAGCTTCACTTGTTACACGCTTTTATGTTTGTATGTTTGTTTGTAACCGACTCCTTATAGCGCGATTTCGACCTACTTTAAATTACCAGATTTCATTTAAATTCTGTAGACTTATCAAGGACTGATGACAATACTATAATTTCATAAATTTGTGCCATTATCCTTGCCAGGGTTACCAGGACAGCAAAAAAACTGTCTTCGAAAACTACGCTGACATACGTCTCAAGATTCGAAACACCCTAAAAAATAGAAAATAAATAATAGTTTAAAAAGTTTAGTTTTTTTAACTATTATTAATTAATTATTAGAATTAGCCTTCTGATCTTGCTATTATGCAGTTGCGATAACGTAATAAATCAGACGGTTCTAAGTAATATAATGAATTAATATTATCATGCCAAAATAACAACAACCGTACGTTTCGATCGAAGCTACGACTGCCGCGGTCGGTTTGAAGATGGGTGACCATCCAACCCCTTCGTGCCTTGGAAAATAGTCATTGATCCTGGGTGTTAATCGTAGATCTTTGACAGTTGTTATAGAGGCCCAAAACTTCAGACAATCCTTACTAAGGGGTATCGTGTCACCTGGTAACTGAGTTATTTATGTCAGGCAGACACACCATGTAAGAAACTGTCATCTCTATCCAGTTAAACTGGAAGTCGACCCGATCATAGATGGAAAAAGGCTACGCAACCTGATTCTTCATCAAAAAAAATTTGAACGTGATTGTACTAAACTAGTGCCTAATTTCAAGGCTATTGGAAACATAATAAAAAAGTGTATTACCAAAAATTGCCCTTTTTAACTCTTTTTCTAGGATATCACTAATTAATGGTAACGTCCTGCCAGGGTCACAAGATTCGTTCGAAAGAGTTACCCTGGCATATGGGCAACTGAAGGAACACGGGTGGGTTTTAGTCAATAAAAGTCTGACGCGCCCTCCCGCTCCGCCCAGAGCGGGAGAAGTCATTTGATGATTTCCCATCCAAAAAAAAAAATGGAAACGTAAATAGCGCAATGATTGTTGTTAAAATGACAAAATGAAAGCCATTGCAACTCATAACGAATTTCGAAAAAATATGTGAAAAAAACGTAATATGCTTTAAATTTCGTGGAGTGCATTGCACTAACCCTATGGACTCCGGTCTGAAATAAAAATATTCTATTCTATTGCAGAAATCACCTTAAGTAAAGGCGGAGACTGACTTGCAACGTTTGTTTGGGTATCTATTTTTATAACGCGTTACAGTAGTCAGTGTAACGAACCGAGCCACTCGATACGAGCGTCGGCTACTCCATTGAAGTGTCGGTTATTTCATGAATTCTTTTGAAACGTGTTACAGTACTCAGTGATATTAGCCGCACGATGCAGGCATTGCGACCGCATCTATAGAAATAAGTCAGGTTGTGTAAAATAATAGTTTAAAACACTAAAAAACACGCTTCCATAGAAAACCAAACTAAAAAGTAGAAAACAATTGAAGAGGCGCTTAATACCAATTAAAATACCTCAAAAATATTTTCTACTTTTTAGTTTGGTTTTCTACGGAAGCCTGATTTTTAGTTTTTCAAAATATTATTTATTTTCCATAATTTATTTCGGCTAGCTCCGAAACATTTTTTTTTTGCCATCCTTGAACCCAGGCAAGGAAAATGGCACAAATTTATGAAATTATTTAATTGTCATCGGTCATCGATAAGTCTAAAAAGTTTAAGTGAAATCTGACCGTTTGAAGTGAGTCAAAATCAAGTTCGAAGAAGTCGGTTACAAGCATAGTTACATACAAACATACAGATGAAGCTAATAAGAGCGTGTTAAAAATGGAGCACGCTTGAGTCAAGTGCTCGAAGCGAGCGTTCACCACGTTTAGTGTATCGCCGATTTAGAACAAGAAAGGAAGCGCGTTTGAGCCATGTGCCCGAAGCAAGCGTTCGTCGACTCCTGCATATCCAGTTTGTAACCGTAATCAAGCTCGCCTCGAATGATACACTACAAACAATTGTTGCAAGGCTGTCTCCACCTTCATAGTTTGACCAATTCTCAACTCAAAAGTCCAATAAGTTAAAAGTAAATCTCACCAGTCCCTTTCCCAGCATTCTGGGCCCAGTCCATCAGTCCAGTGACGGAGTGTATGCCATCTCTCTGTCCCTTACAGTCTCCACGTTTAACAGCCGCGCTAAGCCCTACAGTCCCACTGTTGGCCTTTACTCCTGACAAGTAGGCGGTGCCACTGCAGGCAGAATCAGCGACATTGTGGTCCACGCAGTATGTCTGAAAAATATATATTTTTAAATGATTTGTCGGAACAAATCGAATGACGATCAAATCAAATCATTTATTTATTCACTTTGTAAACGTGGGTCTGTGGTTTGTTGGTAAAAAAACATATTTGATTTGATTGAAATAATTGAGACACCCGAATACGGAAATAATGGCTAGAAGACTAGCCATCTTCAAACAGTAATGTAATTCTACAGATATAACAGGGTTCGGCATCAGGGTATTTTGGGTTATTTAGCAAGAAATTCTCAGTGGCAATCAAGAGTTTAGATCTGTGTCCTAGCATTAAGGCTAGCTTTTCTGATGGAACAGGAGCAGTTGAGATGTACCTGGTAAAACGCTGCGCAGATATATTGCACCTCTGTTAAACCCTTTGTAGAAAAATATCCGGAAACTCGGCTGGATGCGGAAAGTACAGGACCTATAGTTGTGGTGTTTCGGAGAAGGTGTTTGTCCAATGAACGTATTTTGGTCAAATGATAATGACGTATTAATTTTCAATACAAAAAAAAAAAAACATACCTTGGCCAGACCTGTGTAAGGGAAGGCCTCGAAGCTCAGCTTCAGTTCCTCACCAAGATGGCCGTACTGCTGTCCCAGGTAAACCCTGGTGGCAGCCAGTGTCGTGATGCTCATGCCGTCTCCGAGGAATAGAATCACGTTCTTTGCTTTCCTCGTGTTTGGAGGACTGGCTAACTGGAATTTTGAATTAGTAACGTTAATATCACGGAATATATAGAGCTTACTACCAGCCACAAATAAAGTGCATCATCTGGACACTGTTTAACAAGGTGTACTGCATCTTATTGCTGCTTCAACATATTTGCAATTAAATCGCACTGTGTAAATCAGGTGAATTTAAAAAAAAGTTAGATTAACCGAGTATCATCTTTTGCTACATTAACAACCGCATACTGCACTACTGTAAATAGGTTGGCTGCTATCTTCCAATTTGTAATGATCACACAATATCTTATCGTATCCTTCTTGTACCCTCCACAACGTGTATCTGTCGGGGCCAGGGACACTCACGCACAACCTGTTACAAGGATCAGTACATGATTCTTAACCCCCTGGATTTGAAATCGTTTGTCATTAAAAAAAAAAACTGGCCAAGTGCGAGTCGGACTCGCGCACCGAGGGTTCCGTACAAACCTGCAGGTATTCACGGTTTATGCATAAAGTTTATGTTTATGAAATTAAATGTTTTTTTTAAAATTTTTATATTTGAGTTTACTGAATGAAAGGTAAATTGTGGTTTACGATTTATGACGTATTAAAAAAAAACTACTTACTAGATCTCGTTCAAACCAATTTTCGGTGGAAGTTTACATGGTAATGTACATCATATATTTTTTTTTAGTTTTATCATTCCCTTATTTTAGAAGTTACGGGGGGGGGGGGGGGACACACATTTTACCACTTTGGAAGTGTCTCTCGCGCAAACTGTTCAGTTTAGAAAAAAATGATATTAGAAACCTCAATATCATTTTTGAAGACCTATCCATAAATATCCTACACGTATGAGTTTGATGAAAAAAAAAATTGAGTTTCAGTTCTATGTATGGGGAACCCCAAATATTATTGTTTTTTTTCTATTTTTGTGTGAAAATCTTAATGCGGTTCACAGAATACATCTAATTACCAAGTTTCAACAGCATAGCTCTTATAGTTTCGGAAAAAAATGGCTGTGACATACTCGGACAGACAAACAGACAGACAGACGGACAGACAGACAGACAAATGACGAATCTATAAGGGTTCCGTTTTTTGCCATTTGGCAACGGAACCCTAAAAAAACAGCTGTGCCATACATTTTAATCGCGGAGGTACTTCTCTATCAAACAGCACAGCAGCGGTGTTTTTTTTTTATATTCAACGAAAATGACTTCTCTAGGGGACTAGAATCATGTGCTGAATCATAGTTACAGTTTGCGTGTCGATATCATGCCACGCTGTATTTGTATTGTTTTACTAAATGTTGAGCTAAATTATCTGTTCTTTGTGCACATTTCATTTTCGTGTTTCTGAGACGGTATTTGTTTTTTCTTTGATATTTTCCTGGTCTTCGATTTTCATCGGAGAAATCGTTTTTAGTGTACTGACACGTGCCTAGTATAATTCATTATTAGGGCAAAAGGACGCAATAACCTTACGGCTAAAGTAAGTTGAAACCGTTCATAATTGATGAAAATCCGTAACGAGACGAAGGTCCACGATTATGTAAAACCTTAGTCGTCCTTTTTCCTCAACTTCCTTCCCAATCAAAACGTATTTAAGAACAGGTAAAATAGGAGTAAGTCTCCCCTCCTCTTAAAGTATTAAAGAAAAGGTAAAACTGGGGTATGTTACCGACTTCAATTTGAAAACTTTGATTCAGTTTTGCATAATCCTGGAAGGAATGTTACGTTTGAGATCTTGGGGTTTATTATTCTAAAAAAATGGCTTTATTTTTGACTGATGTAGTAGGGGCGTTGTATGTTATGTATAAGCCAGTGGTTAAAGCCACATTTTTCATGAATAAGGTTGTGTCTTGAACCAGTTCGGTGATTAATGCTCGTGTCTTCTCTTTGAGAGAAGAGTCTTAATGCCTTGCAGTGGAAAAAAAATACTGTTATCTATACTAATATTATAAAGAGGTACTATTACGACTTTAAAGAGCCGAGTAAACAAGAAATGATTCAGAAAGAACGTTAATGTTAGGGCTACATTTTCGCGACAACAGGACCTACACTGCTCTCTTTTGTACAGCGAGATGACGAGCGATGTGTAAGAGAGAGGGCGCGTCAAGTGTAGTTCGCGTTATCGCGACAATGTAGCCGAAGCTTTAGAAAAAACGAAGTAATATCGTGGACGGGCTATTCGATGCATTTTTTTTTTTACTAATCCAAGAAATTTCACGCGGACAAAGTCACGTGCAGAAGCAAGTTGTTATATTTTGAAGTTCTGAAGGTGTACCTTTGTTCTTAATATCCATTGCGCCTGCAAGTTCCAGTGATCCTTATTTCTCTCGTCGAAGGTCGGCGCGTCACCAGCTGTAGAACAGAAAAAAAAACTGAGCATTAACAAAATTGTTCTTTCCTGTTTGTATTGAAAAAGCGTAAATTTTATGTTTTGTTAAAATAAGTGAAAATGGTAAATTAAGTCCGAGTATAAGTCACATCATAAACCTTAATTTCGTATCATACTATCAGTCAAAATCCGAATCATTTTATTTATTCTTTTGCGGTTAGTCGACTGATCACGTGACCAGACGGCTGGCCTATTCTTAGGTCATAGAATCAGCATTGCCATCCGACATGGCAAAGCTGCCAGCCTTTTGGACATTTTTCCCACTGACAGCGAAACCGACGAATTCTTTGTTGCCCAGTGAGCTATTCCCTTTTTCAAAATTTTTCCTCCCCTGACCCTTCCCGTCGCATCGAATTGCTTGCCAGTTTTCGACCATTTTTCGTTGCTGCTCCGCTCCTTTTCATTTTCATCGTAACGTGATGTTATATAGCCTTCCTCAATAAATAGGCTACCCAACACAAGAATATTTTTTCAATTCGGACCAGTAGTTCCTGAGATTAGCGCGTTCAACCAAACAAACATAAAACTCTTCAGCTTTATAATATTAAGTATAGATTAATATTAATGTTTTAGGGAAAAAATATCTGAATCCATTGCTTCATATCTTCCAATAATTTCCCTACTAAACAACGTAAAAAACGCAATGAATGATGTTGAACTGTCAAAACATTTTCCTACTACGCAACTGTCCCGTAAGCGTGACAAATGTACAAAAGCGTTAATTATGGTTAAATTATTTTATGTTTAGATTGTTACTAATAACCTACTGATTTTAAATACCTACTCGAAAAAGGCTTTACAATAATTATGTTAGGTATGATAATATCAATTAAAATTATATTCTTAATCGGTATAATGTATTTGAGGTAAAATAAATCGGGACTAATTAAAATCAACAAAAAATCCATCTTAAAGGAATTCGTACATTATTAGTAAATAAACGATTTCTATTTCTCTTTTCTACAGTACAAAAGGCATTTGGGCTTTTTTTTGTATGGGAAATCATCAAATGACTTCTCCCGCTCTGGGCGGAAGGGCGTGTCAGACTTTTACTGACTAAAACCCACCCGTGTTCCTTCAGTTGCCATGTGTCAGGGTCACGGTATCTCTTTCGAACAATCTCGCGACCCTGGCAGGCATCGGTCCTAGCAGACCCCTTCAGTGCTGCTGACATCTCTTTGAGGCGCGCGTGGAACACTACGCGCCGTCGACCTGAGCCTGGTCCTTATCGGGCGGCGAGCTACCCATTGCTAAGGTGGCCATCCATCTTAAACGAATTCGTCCATTACTAGCAAATAAACGATTTCTCTTTTCTACAGTACAAAAGGTATTTGGACTCCAAAGTATTTCTGCACATTACTGTCCCTGTTTGTCTCTGCATTTCCCAAAGGTTGACTAGTAGGAATTGCCTATGACATTAACTCCGCTACTGTACTTCACGTCCAGCTATTAAATAAATAAACGTTAATCTGCCCAAAAAATTAATCAGTTTTATCGTCATTACTTCCAGCCTCCCCCAATTATCCAGTTAAATTATCAATTGATAATTCAAATGACAGTTTTTTTTTTCGACGGGCATAGAGAAATTTCAACCTGCCAACCTGAGTTGGTTCAAACCGATCCAAACCAATCACCTGAATCTAACTATTGGCTATCGATAAATAACAATAGAAATATTAGTATGTGGAAATCGAACTCTGCCCCTGAGCTAAATACCCACTCACTTGAGTATTTTAGGTCATTGTTACTCATTACAACGGGCTCCTTGCATATTATTAACCCTTTTTTTGTTAACTAAGCACGGTAGAAAGATTGGTTTAGACGTACTGACGTGCCAACAAAGGGTTAGTTCATGAAGATATGAAAAATAATTCGTTACTGGTACGTGGTACAGTCAGCGCCAAAAATATTGGGACAAACAGTCTATTCAAAATAATCGAAGCAACTATGGAAATTAAATAATAACTGACGAAATATTGAACGACGCTGTAATTCGGTCTGTTATATAACTAAGACTATAATTTAAATAGATTTCAGAAAAATCTTTCCCATCATCAATGAAATAAAATACTGACTGGTAGAATGCCAGAACAAGAAACATAAAAAGGTGGGAATTGGGCATTTCAATCTTCATTTGTTTTGTCCAGTGCTAATTATTTACATACAGTATAGAAACCACACATTACTTCATAATATAAAACAAAGTCGCTTCCCTCTGTCTGTCCCTATGTGAGCTTAGATCTTTAAAACTACAAAACGGATTTTGATGCAATTTTTTTAAATAGATACAGTGATTCAAGAAGCAAGGTGTATACGTATAATACGTGGGCAAAGCCGCTGGCAAAAGCTAGTACCCAATAAATAAAACCACAAGCCATACTAGTCCACAGAAGTATTTAAATAAATGTAGTAAAAGTAAACATTCCGTTTAGACAATGTACCTTCGTCCCTAGTTCGGGTTTAGGTGGACCGATTTTAATTTGTTAGGCAAATTACTAGAATACGTAACAGCGTTGTGATACATTGCACTGCGTGGCAACGTCACTTTTCAATATTCATGAATTCAAGTTCATTCAATCATTGACCGAGTGCTCCAATTCTACAGTATGTTCAAATTTTCACAATTTAAACTCTAGTTTTTTACCTAATTACTAAACCGATTCCGTTTTTTTTTTTATGTATCGTCAGCAAAGGCAACACATACAAGTAAGTGGTTTCTTTTATTGCCAAAATGTGGTTTCCATACTGTAAACAGATATTTGTAAAGAGTGTGAGTAAATTAGATTCAGATATAGTAGGTTAAATATTAGATTGGGGAAAAAGTCTTTTCGCATTATAGTATGTATGAACTTGTAATAAAATCTCTTTGGCTATACTATTTGTATCTGGCTGGTTTTGGTATCATTGAAAGTTTAAATTTTAAAGAACATAATTCCAAATTCAAATTAGGAAAATGTGTGATTTTCATTTGTTTTTCGTACCGTCAAGATGAGTGAATCTAATGAAGAAATTCGAAACATTTTAAAATTTTACTACAAAAAAGGTAAAAATGCAACGCAAGCCGCGAAAAAAATTTGCGATGTTTATGGACCTAGTGTAGTGTCTGTGAGAGTAGCACAAATTTGGTTTAAGCGTTTTCAATCCGGAAATTTTGATATCAAAGATGCACGTCGCTCTGGTCGCCATATTACGGATAAAATGGATGCCATTTTTGAATAAGTGGAGCAAGATCGGCATACCAGTAGTTACGACGTAGCTGAAGAACTGGAAATTGACTACAAAACAGTTTTGGCGCATTTGAAAAAAACTGGGTACACAAAAAAGCTCGACATTTGGGTACCTCACGAGCTCACTGAAAGAAACCTAATGAACCGTGTACTCATTTGTGATTCTTTATTACGACGTAATGAAACCGAACCATTTTTGAAGAAGCTGATAACTGGTGATGAAAAATGGATCACGTATGACAAGAACGTGCGAAAAAGGTCGTGGTCAAAGGCCGGTCAGGCTTCACAGACTGTGGTGAAACCCGGGTTAACTCGCAACAAGGTGATGCTGTGTGTGTGGTGGGATTGGAAGGGCATTATTCATTATGAGCTGTTACCACCAGGCAGGACCATCGATTCTGAACTCTACTGCGAACAACTGATGAGATTAAAGCAAGAAGTTGAGAGAAAGCGGCCGGAATTAATCAACAGAAGGGGTGTGGTTTTTCATCATGATAACGCTAGACCTCACACATCTTTAGCCACCCAACAAAAATTAAGAGAGTTTGGCTGGGAGGAGTTAATGCATCCGCCGTATAGTCCTGACCTTGCACCTTCAGATTTTCACCTGTTTCGGTCTCTTCAGAATTATTTAGGCAGTGTCAGGTTAACATCACGAGAGGACTGCCAAAACCACTTGTCGCGGTATTTTGACCAGAAGTCCCAAAATTTCTATAGCAATGGGATCATGTCCCTACCTACAAGATGGCAAAAAGTTATCGAACAAAATCGTACCTACATACTTTAGTTAAATGTAAATAAACTTTATTAAAAAATGTTTTGAATTTTCTTGAAAAATGCGAAGAAACTTTTTCCCCAACCTATTATATTTTTGACAATGTGACCCCATTGAACCGACATCGACATAAAGCATGAAGAGAGCTATTCTCAGTCTCTCTGATCCAGGTCCAATATCTACCATCGTTTTAGGCGTGTTGTGGTTTGGTTATTTAGACTACTAGTGCATGTCAATGAATTGGCTAAGAACCTCCTTAGCCAATTCATTGACATGACCTGGTAATCTTTTCTTATATCGTGTGCAGTTTCTGCTTACTTCTTCCTTTTTTTAAATCTTTTTTGAAAAAAAAGGCTTTAATCGCTGAGCGATTATGCCAGCCTCGTTACTTCTTCCTTCACCGTCTTTAAGTATTCGGGGATTTCGAAGTTTCTCACAAACCACCCTGCGGCTGATATTGATCGTAAGGCTTTGTTTTGGAATATGTTTGGAAGGTACACACATAGACAAAACTATATTACTGGAAACAAAAGGTTTAAGCGTCAGCATTATACTTAGCCCCTAGCGGGTTGCTAAGCACTGGTTTTCAGCTCAAACGCTTGACTCCTGTTTACGAAAGAAGCGTTAAATTGATTATTAAATTTATTTATAGATTTAAAAAGCTGAAACAGTAGTGGTAAACTTTATATCGCCAAAATCAAAAGAGAGAAACTTAAAATCTTACGATATTTTAAGAAATGGCTCGCTGAAAAAAATATGATGTCATTTCGGAAATGCGTTACTGACATATTTTAATGTATGTACCTATATCTAATAACGATAAATCTTCTACTCTATGGAGCGTGGATGAGTACACAGCATGATTTACATTTGAAAGATTTCGCCAAAGTATCATCGTTTCTGGAAAGACAGTCGGATAAATCCGAAGCGAATAATCAAAATTTTTGCCGCACAAAAGGTCAAAACCACAAATCAAGCGCCAGACAAAACATACTTAATAATATAGGTAAGGAAATCTTATGAATATATACGGTCCATTAGAAATTTACATTTATTTTCCAGGTCGTGTTGATATTGGCCTAAACTGGCGCTTGCAGAATCATTCAACTGGTAAATATGAAGGTACGTGACAAAAAGAAACAAGGTGAAATAATACTAGAAAAGTTAAGAGGTCCTAAAACAAAAGTTGACCGAGCCTTTGTAGTAAAGAATTTGTACAAATAATAGTATGATACCAAGGACTTCGACCTAGTGATATGGAAACTAATTTTAGTTTTTTCCTAGAATTACCAAAAGGGGAATGTATGAGGCAAGTAATTAGCAAAAAAAAAAAAATGTCTGGTATCCCGCAACCGATATCTTAATTAACCAAATCCTAACTTATATTGTGATCGTTGCTTCCATTCAACCTCGCAGGCGCAGATGTGACTACACTCAAAACACACGGCGAATGGAAATCGAGTATAAAGCCGAAGGATATATAAAACAATCAGTGGAAAATAAGACTAAATATCTAGTAAAGTAACGACACGACACATTCACATTAACCAAAATTCTCTCCGCAACTTAATACTTTCAAAGACTATCAGGAGCGAAGTAGAAAAAAATCTATTCCAGCTGAAGAAAATGACAAAATATTGCTTTCAATTTTAGCAAAAAATATCCAACATTGTACCAGGAAAGAACCTTTCCCTTACGTTTAATATTTGCTATAATTTTGGTATTCATTTTAAATAGATATTATCTTACCCATATACATAAATAAACATACTTATGTTTTAATAATATATTGTTTACTTTCCTCATATTCGAAATCAAAAGCAGAGTGTATACCTCGAGTAAAAGGTCTCTTTCATCCCTTGTGTACCTAAGACTGTGTACCATAATACGTATAAGTTCTTCAACTTTGTTTTGATTTTTTTATTTTACTGACTTGGTTAACAGGTGACCAATAACCAAGCTGAAAGGGCGACACGCGGGCGTAACCACTGGTAAAAGCTACTAAGTAATATAAGAGCCAGAAAAAAGGTTTTGTTCAAGTTTCAAGCTAATTTTATTAGCTAAGAAACTTGACGCATTAATAATGAATATACAGCACGCGCGACTAAAAATAAAAGTCGAATAATGTCATCAACTAAAATTTATTGAATAAAATACTCGGTAAAATACACATAATTTTCTGGGAAGTTAGTGATATAGTTTGCCACGAGCCAAATCAAAAGAAACACAGCTGCTTGGTAAAACCTATTACTATGCCTACCGTAGTAGGGAAAAACCCAAAGTAAATGTTGCTAGTAGTACGGAGTTTAATACATCATCGTTTATTAATTCATACTTTCTGAACACAGTTGAGTGTCTCCTTGGTCTAGTGGTCACAATCGCTACTGCTAAACATGAGGTACTGCGTTCGATTCCCAGGTCGGGCAAAAGTGTTATCGGGTTTTTTCTTTTAGGAATTTCTCAGTAGCTATCCGGAGTCAGGATTTTTTGCCCGGTTGATGGCAATAACGTAGTATTATATGGGACTTAAATTTAACTAATGAAATGTGGGGGTACTAAAGGTACAGCTCTGCCTACTCCATTGAGAATTGCACGTGTTATGCTATGTTTTTTTTAAATAAAACTTTAAAATAGTAAATATTGTGGTACGCTTGTGTCGGGAGCAGGGTCCAAGCTACCGGTATTTAGGGCTCACGATGCGAGCCGTATCGAGATGTACTGCTTTCTGAATCAAGCTCATGATCCAACCGCCTAACGAGAACCTCGAGGGATGTTGATCGAGGCGATTTTTTTTTTACCCAATTTAATACTTTCAGATTCCAGCAATTAGAAAATTAAAATAATTCCAAACGATGTCACACATTTTAAATGGTGAGTTACGAAAAAAAAACGGGAGTTTCGTATCGTGTTTGTATTAATAACGCAGACATATTTTTTGTGTAAAAATTAACAGCGTATATTTTATGATATTAATGACGTACTGTTAAAATTATATGTTAAATATACGTCACTGGTATGTCATAAACGTACCAGTGACGTATATTCGTCACGTCGTTTTCCTCACAATCAACGATAATTATTACTAGTTTCCGTGCGATCTATAAATAAAATTGTTCAATTCCACATTTTTTGTTCATGTTATAGGTATAGTTAAAAATTATTTAAGATATTCATGACGTAGTTTTAAATGCTTTAAGCATTTTATGGCGTAATAATATGATATTTAACGGTATATTTTTTAATATTAACGTCAATCATTTCAATGTCGCTATTAAATAATAAGGTTTGCATTAGGCACATTAAAGTTTTTTTTTTCAAGTAGGTATTTATAATGTATTTTTTTTCGTGATTTTTTTTTTCATAATTTTTTGTTTATACATTTAAGTAGGTATGTTTTTTTTAGTATTATAACATATTTCTGTTTAGGGATGGAATTGCTTATACAGGATTTTTTTTTTAACTAACTTAGAATTTTGACTGATCGAACAGTTAGGTACTTGTAGCTACGCTCGGTCGTGCACCTTCGCCGCCGATGAAATACTACGTGGGAATTCCTAAACATAAAACAATTCACATATCAGGCGACGTTTTACATTGCGGTGATGGACGGTAAACCTTATATGACAAACCCTTTAGGTAAGCTAATACACTTAAATGAACGCTAAATTGGTAAGGGAAAGTCAAAAAGGTAAAAGCTTATTTACAGCAAGGCATACAAATATGGTAATTTCCTTTTTTGGAAACTATCAACTGACTGATGATACAAGTGTAAAATCGCCAACTCACTGATATTTGACTGACTTGACTGGCCTGTTAGTCTAGTGGTTAGTGACCCTGACTGCTAAGACTGAGCTCGTGGGTTCAATTCCCATCCAGGACAAATCTTTGTGTGATGAGCACAATCATTTGTTCTGTGTCCAGACACAGAACAAATGATTGTGCTCATCACAAAAAAAACTATGTCTAAATACATACCTACATATTATAGATAACTTACACCCAGGTGTAATTTATCTATAATATGTATGTATTTAGACATATATAAGTATGTTTATCAGTTGTCTGGTAACCATAGTACAGGCTTGCCTAGTTTGGGATCAGATACCGTTGTGTTGGTTGTCCCAAGATATTATTATTTGTAAAATGGTAGCTTAGTACACTGAGCCGTTTGGTACCGGACGTAAAGAATTGCATCACCCCATTTCTTCCCGTGGGTGTCGTAAAAGGCGACTAAGGAACTCACTAGAGAACGTACAGCAGTGTTCTCTATGCATTTAACCAACCAACTGCGATCGCCAAACCCACCTGCCAAGCGTGGCGATTATGGCAAAGCTCCTCAAAATGGGGGAGGCCTATGTCCAACAGTGGACGTCTCACGGCTGAAATGATGAATGATGAGTACAATGATTTACATTGCATAGTGATTAAAATGGAAATATTTCCCGGTTTTCTATTAAACACATCATCTCGACTTATTTCCTCTAAGGGTTACATCAGAGGTGTATCTATAGTACACCCTCATTTTGACAACTATGTTGTAATTTCCATGTAATTGGCATCTTGCTATCTAAAGGGTACTACACATCCAGGCAACGCATCCTTTAAATATCTACGAAAAGTATTTAGCCCAGCCTTTCCCAAAGAGGGCGATAACCCCCCTTGTGGGTGCTGCAGGCCTAAAGGGGGGTGGTAAAAAACTATTCTAATTATCAACATCATTGTTGATTTAATTTTCTACAAAAAGTTCAAGGTCTGTTTAACCTTTTTGTAAACATAAAGTTTCTGAAACCTTTCTTTGTTCGTCGTTCCGTCTCCGTGGAATCTCTTAAAGGGAAATAATCTTTTACAAATTTCTGTTTTTATTTCTTGGCGGTTCAATGTTCCGGCTGTTAGTCAGTCACAAAGCTTACAGCTTAGAAAATATATAGCTATGTGGAAATTGGCTTCCAGTCAAAGATGACGGAAAGGGCTGCCACTTTTCAAACAGCAGGAAGAATTGATATCCTTAACTTCGAACTAGACCAGAAATAATACTATCTGTAAATTGAATTTGACAAGGCTTAAACTAGTTTTGTAGCTAAGAAAGTTGACGCATACAGCACGCGTGACATAAAAAAAAAGTAAAATTGATGTCATCGACTGAAGAGAATAAAATTATTCATCAAGTTTGGCAAATTAGTCAGCTACTTTGACACGTGCGAAACCAAAAAAAAACTCACCTGCATGGAGAAACCCAATACTACCGTAGTAGGGAAAAACCCAAAGTTAACTCCGTAAGTGTAGGATGTAAGAAACATATTTTGTAACATTAGTCTAATAAGTAACCATTTTCATACTTGTATTTAATTGAGTCACTAAAGAATCAGGCATTCCCAAACGTGTTTTTTAAGATATTTATTTATAGGGTAGCCGTAAAAAAAAAAATTTAATACATTCACGACGTACTATTGAAAATATGACGTGCTATCATGATATTTTACGCCAGAATCATTACAATATCAACGTCAATTGATCCCTTCTATTGAAATAAAACAATTACCAGTTTTTGGTTTGTGTAAAAAATGTTTTAAGATGTATCACACCGCCAAATTTCGAACTTCGGGCTGTTACTCAAAAATTCTAGAGGAAAAACTCAACATTTTTGCTTGACTTGGTAAGCAAACTCAGGACCCCACGCTTAGTAGTCGCGTTTCCGACCATGATTCCAACAGTAAATGTTAAGTTGCCAAGGAAAAGCCAGGAAGAATAAAGGGCATGTAATTGCAGCACTGCATCCAAATATGAACCGTGTGGTGTCGGACGTAAAGAATAGTATCACCCGATTTCTTCCCGTGGGTGTCGTAAGAGGCGACTACGGGACTTACTAGAGAATAGGCAGCAGCGTTCTCTATACATTAACCACCATACTGCGATCGCCAATCCGCCTGCCAAGCGTGGCGATTATGGCAACGCCCCCAAAACTGGAGGAGGCCTTTGTCCAGCAGTGGACGTATTACGGCTGAAATGATGATGATGATGATCCAAATATAGTAGACACTATTTTTATCTACTTGACAAGGTATTGAACGATAAAGTCTAAATCACAAAGACACTGAAATTCACAGAAACGTTGATTCATCTGCCAAGCCTTTTCCAAGTATGGGGTCGGCTTTCAGTGTAACCGGCTGCAATTAAATTTCACACATGCAACACGAACGCATGCACTCATGCATTCTTACATACATTCATGGAACAGTGTGGCCCTGTGGTAACCGTCGCTACTTATGAGCTGTATGTCGGAGCTGTGAACCCAGGCAGGCTCTTTACTCTGCGTTAATTATTTCATGATCATTGCTCTTAAAACGGTGAAGGAATATCTCGTGAGGAAATTGGGGCATGTCCTAAAATCAAAACTTTTACGACGAAGTAACATCAAGAAAGGAGGTGAAACACACACACACACACACATGTCACATGTTTTTTGAAGTTTTGAGGAATAGTGGTGATGAAATTATCTACTCAAAGTAAAACGCCTGTTTGCCAGAGAGCTATGGAACGGAATATTCTGGGTATTAAACTTGTGGACCGGGTTAAGAATACAACAATCCTTTCCATTACTAAAATAACTGATGTCACTCGGAAAGCTGCCACGCTTAAATGGAATTGGGTTGGACACATCTGCCGTATGTCAGACGATCAGTGGGCCAAACTTACGACCCAGTGGGTCCCACTTAATGGCAAGAGACATCGTGGCAGGCCCAGACGGAGATGGCGGGATGAGCTGGACTCTTTTAATAAAGACGGGTCCTTGGCGGCTCTGGACAGAGTGATGTGGAAAGAGAGTAGGGATGCCTTCGCCCAGCAGTAGGACAACAACGGCAAATAATCTATACTAATATTATAAAGCTGAAGAGCTTGTTTGTTTGATTGATCGCGCTAATCTCAGGAACTATTAGTCCGAATTGAAAAATTCTTTTTGTGTTGGGTAGCCTATTTATCGAGAAAGGCTATAGGCTATATAACATCATGCTACAACTAAGAAGAGTGGAGCAGTAATGAAAAATGTTGCAAAAACGGGGAAAATCGCACGGGTAGGCGATTCGACGCGACGACGGGAAGGGTCGGGGGAACAAGAAATTTAACGCGGACGAAGTGGCGGGCAGAAGCTAGTAAATAATAAAGCGCTTATCAGGGTTCGAACTCACTCGAAAGTCAGAGCCGATACCACTAGGCCATCACTGCTTTGCCTCAGTGTGTTATTTAGATTTAGCCTAGAATTTAATGAACACAAGTACTAATAAGGGGAACTGCACAATACCTAAGTAAGGGTTATTCCCTAAGCGTCAACCTCACCTGCATGAGGTATATTACGAAGGTACAATCATCGTAGGTAAAAAGATGAATATACAAAGTGTTTTATGCAAATATGGAAAATTAAATTAAATGGCATGTTAATTAATATAATTTAAACATATTACGGTCAAAGAGATCATTTAAAGATTAGTTATATTAATTACTACCTGGTTGGTCTAGCAGTCGCAAGTGCTACTGCTGTGAAAGAAAAGAAAGAAAAGAAAGATGTGGATGTGATCATGATTTATGCTCGGTTGGTGACCATAGACTCACTCCCTATTACTTGTGACTTTACATATGTACCTGGAGAAATGTGGTTGTACTCTAGGTATATACTTCTGTATTCGATTCTGGTTCGTGGGAGTCTGGTTTCAATTCCCAACATTAAATACAGGCGTCCAAATGACAAAAAATACTAGTATTTCCATTTCCTTGCCTTTTCTAACTATGTAGTCTAACCGGATGCAGTTGAATACATATTTCAGTTGGAGCGGCGGCCTATCTGACGTGACTTTTTTTCCAAAACCAGCTTTTAATTGTTGTAGATTTACTTTAAATACTCTACTACTAAAATAAGCACAGGCGTGGGTTACGTTGCGCACTACCGCAAACAGCGAATTTTCACACCAAAATTCAAAGTTGTTTTTCAGCATTTATTTTTGTACAAAGTTACTTAGTTTGACGTACAGACTGCGCAGGTGACGGTTACATAAACGGTCTTATTACAGCCTGTATTTAAATAAAGTGACAGATTGGTGTGACAAAAAGAAAACCGGAAAAGAAAAATCTCAATTCATCCCACGGCTGGGCAAAAGCCCATCGACAGCGAAATGCCAATAACTTCTAACTAACATAGACTAAATTTTACACAAAGTGAGAAAATGCAAAATTTCCCAAAAAAAAAATGAATGAATCAACATTAAAAAATAAATACAAATAAGGAAAGCTGAAGTTTCGATAAAATTATAATATGTTTAACAATAATTTTGTACGTATTTGGTTAGATAGGCTTCACATGCTTAATTACCTAAATGTAAGATAGGAATTATGGTTTTAATTTAAACAATTTTTTACAGTTTTTGTTAAAAACACTGATGAAGTGACTTTATCAAAACACGCGGAGATTGACCTTAAAGTCATAGACTTCATAAAGTCAATTTCTCAAAAATGTAAGATAGGTGATATTGGCACTTCGCCGTCGCCATATCTTCTAGCTCTTTCAATGCAGGGCAACCACTGGTTGTGTTTTCTCCAGCTCGTTTCGCAATTTTTTTATGGAGTCTGCCTTCTGGCTGTTTCAGAGCTCTACCTTTAAGTACAGTACCGATTTTTTTAAAGCAACAAACCATTTGCTCTGTGGAAGTACACAGTAAATAAAACTTACTTAAATTAAGTTACAAGAAACACGACACTACATAGCTACTTCAAAGTTTAAAAACTGTGTATCTACACTAAGTTATACAATAAATTGAAAAGTTAAACGATTTGTTTCAAGTTTATGTTACTTACTGGTACTGCAGCGGTAATATTATGTTTTATAACTTTACAAGTTTAGTAAAATACGTTTTAGCTACTTTCCAGGTTAAATATATGCAGCTGAATATCAGATCTTATTTGTTACTTTATTTTAAGAATTAAAGGTTCAGTCTTTTTTAGACTTTTAATTATCTTTAGTTACAATATCACTTGAAATCTCATCATACCCAGTCTTACCAAGGAGTATCATATCACACAGTAACTGGGCTGTGGAGTTCAGATAGGCACCAGGTGAATACTTGGGTGCCTATCTGAACTCCACCTGCATTCGGTTTGACTGAAACCGACCCCAACATAGTTGGAAAAACGACAGTTGATGATGTCATTACACCTAGAAACAGCTAGACTCATCTCCAACACACGTTATTCAATTAGCAATTAATTAATCGTGGGGTAAGAGACGAGATTGATTCAACTCATGACGTGTATAATTATCATTTCTTGACGTATACGAATACACGTCATACGGCTATAGGAATACCGCTTACTTCCTCAACACTGATGTAAACCTCGGTCACTGTGCACGTTTGCATTATACACGTGGTATGAATAATACTTAAGTGTGTACCTCCACAGTAGGTTAGCAACTATAAAGTCAGCTGTTTATGACGTGTACTCACGTTTTGTGGTCATACACGTGCTACTTAAAGCAACGTGTCGGTTGCCATGGTAACTAATCACAATGTGCGTGTCGAGCGGTGATTAGAGATTATAGGCAGAAGATGAGCTGGCTCTGAAGAGTTACCGTGGCCCTGGCACAGGCAACTGAAGGAAGGCGGTGGGTGGTGTTTCCATTGTGAGGATCGTCTGGAGGACACGGTGGAGCATACGGTGGAAGTGTGCCCTGCCTGGGCGGAGCACCGCCGTGTCCTCGTTGAGGTGATCGGCGGCGGCGACCTCTCGCGTCCGGCCCTGGTGCGAGCCATGGTACGGAGCGAGAGGGCATGGGAAGCCGTCACCTCCTTCTGCGAAGCAGTAATGCTCGCGAAGGAGGAGGCGGGGCGCGTGAGGGAGTGGCAGTCCCTGCGCCCTCACGTCCCTAGCCGCCGCAGGAGGAGACGCCCCGGGCGTCGGGAGTCGATAGCGGACTCCCGGCCACCGTAGGCGCGAGCTTGTGGGTGGCGAGCAATGGGTAGCTCGCCGCCCGGTAAGGACCAGGCTCGGGTCGACGGCGCGTAGTGTTCCACGCGCGCCTCAAAGAGATGTCAGCAGCAATGTAGGGGTCTGCTAGGACCGATGCCTGCCAGGGTCGCGAGATTGTTCGAAAGAGATACCGTGACTCTGGCACATGGGCAACTGAAGGAACACGGGTGGGTTTTAGTCAGTAAAAGTCTGACACGCCCTCCCGCTCCGCCCAGAGCGGGAGAAGTCATTTGACGATTTCCCATCCAAAAAAAAAAAAAGGCGTTGGGTTTTAGTCAGTAAAAGTCTAACACGCTCCCGCTCCAACCAGAGCGGGAGAAGCTATTTGATGATTTCCCAACCAAAAAAAAAAATGTAGCATATGAGCAGTGATATGGTCTTGTCTCTGAGGCTGATGAACGTCACCAGTCTGGTACGTTTGGTATGCGGTATTATTAGACTTTTTTTTTTTACTACAATACTTTATCATTTAAAAAAACATTACATTTTGCCCTCAAATTTCAGTCCTATGCATAGGACTGAAATTTGAGGGCAAAATCCTGAACATAGGATGGGCCAACCCATCCTATGTTTAGGACATACTGGTAATACGTTTCTAAATAAATCGTTTTCACTCTTCTATTAAACAACAGTTTTCTTTCCCCTTTTGTTCCTTATTTATGTCCTGTATAGGATTGACATAACCAGCAGGCTACGTTAAATATGTAATAACAATAGGTAGCAAAAAGATCTATTATTGTGTTTTTATTCGACGGCTTTAGAACCAGTGACATTGGAAATTACCTATTCATCTAATTATGTACTTGCGACTAGCTTTCCACATACCAACAGACTAATTTGTCCTTCGAGATTTAGTTTTATGATGCCATATCACGTCGCAAGTAACTTTGCCCTTAATTAGCCCCCAACAGAGAGCCTATAATGTTTCCCAATTAAGTAATTGATACTATTAATTAACCTTTTATAAGGATTATTGTTACATTTAACTTTTACTAATAAAATTACCTTGTAAGGTAAAAAAAAAACTCGTGCGCAGTCGAAAGTTTCTATGACGAGAATCTGCTACACATAATATACGTCATGTGGTTTTGTATTTAGTAGTTACTAAAGTTGCCCCTTTCAAAAGCTATTTTTTACCGACTTCAAAAAAAGGAGGAGATTTTCAATTTGGCTGTTTTTGTTTTCTTCTTTATGTTTGTTACTTCATAACTTTTGACTGGGTGAACCGATTTTAATGATTCTTTTTTATTTGAAAGCTGGTGCTTCCCGTGTGGTCTCATTTTATTATTATATATTCCCATTATTTGGTTCCATCGGACAATGCCGACCAAACCATAAAAAAACCATATAAGTCTTAAATTTGCATTAAGTATTTACGAGACAAATGAACGAATAACGCGATTAGATTAGTGCGGGGTATCTACCATAACTAAAAAGTTAAAAATAATAACTTTTTACAAAAAAATAACGACCGACTTCCTAAATACGGTGGCAAAAAACCTTAAATACAGATCCTAAGACACCGACTTTTTTTTTTAGGGAGTCAGTTGTTATTTTTTTGTAATAGGTTTTTTATCTTTTATGAAATAAATAACTTGTTTTCCATTCTTGATTTGCGCACGCGTCGGCGTAGTGACGCTAAAAATGAGAGGCGTCAATGGTATTTAATGACGCCTGTTTGAATATAAATTATTTCATAATATAATATACTAGCTTGTACCCGCGATTTTGTCCGCGTGAAACTTCTTTAAACATATGAAAAATCCTATTCCCCGTGCCAGCGAAAACGAAATCACCGTTTTCGCTAAGCGTTCTTTCAGACAATATTTCGTTTTGTACAGCTCCTAAGTGTTTTAGCGTGATCTTAAATTGCCTATAATACTTCCTCAAGAACTGGGCTACCAAATACAAAATATTTTTACAAATTCAACTAGTAGTTCCAGAGTTTAGCGCGTTTAAACAAACTCTTCAGCTTTATTATACTAAATTGAATGGAGAAATGTTTCTATCGGACATATAATTAACAATATAAACAATTATTCAAAACAGCAGAAGAAATAAATTCTCGAAGTCGGCGTGACCCATTTAGACTTACGAGCTCCCTAGGTTAGCAAAATATAATAAAAGCTGCCTGGCTATGTGTTTACGTGTTTACAACAAATTACCAAACGTATTAAAAATATTAAATTACAGATTATTTAAAATTAAATTATATGAATGGCTGAATGAAAATAATTTCTATAATATTAAGGATTTTTTTGGACATAAATGTATTTAAATTCATATTTTATTATTCACCTAAATTTGCATGCTTTAATTGTAAGCTAAACATGTATGATCTCATTTTTATAACAACACCTATGTATACCATGTTTTAAGCAAATAAATGATCTTATCTTATCTTACTTATTTACATAAAGATACGAAAGTATGTTTAATCCTTACATACTTTTTTACCTCGTTTACGTTTATGCATATAGTAATTCACGCACACTGGTTTCGGGTACTACACACCGGACCTTTCTGAAGATAATCACCAATAACCAGTACTATAACATCCATACCGCATTACAGGAGTGGCAGACCAAAAGCCAGGTGGGTGGACGACCTACAGAACATCGCGGGGAAGACCAGGAGACAGGCACAGTCCAGTGAACCATGGCATAAAAGTGAGTAGGCCTATATTCAGCAGCACACGAGACATAGATACTAATTACGCGTATATTTACTGATGTAGATAAGCAAAATGTACAGACCGGGTCAAGTTATCCGAAACTGTAAAATTCTCCCAATCAACCTTGCACCTAATGCTTTAGCGATAAAGTTGAAAATCTATTATAGAATTTTGACACATTGTAGTAGCTCGATGTGCTGGCGTCTGTACTTTCGCTTTTGTTTTGCGTCTAGCCGTCAACTGACGTGACAAGAATCTAAAGTTACAAATTATATCACACAGCCTTCAGAGACGGCTTGTGAATATCAAATTCTGTTTATAAATATCTTAAAAAACCGGCCAAGTGCCAAGTCGGACTCGCATACCGAGGGTTCCGTACAAACCTGCAGGTATTCACGGTTTATGCATAAGGTTTATGTTTATGAAATTAAATGGTTTTTTTTTTAATTTTTATATTTGAGTTGATTGAATGAAAGGTAAATTGTGGTTTACGATTTATGACGTATTAAAAAAAAACTACTTACTAGATCTCATTCAAACCAATTTTCAGTGGAAGTTTACATGGAAGTTTACATGTACATCATATATTTTTTTTAGTTTTATCATTCCCTGTTTTAGAAGTTACGGGGGGGGCACACATTTTACCACTTTGGAAGTGTCTCTCGCGCAAACCATTCAGTTTAGAAAAAAATGATATTAAAAACCTCAATATTATTTTTGAAGACCTATCCATGGATACCCCATGGTTTGATGAAAAAAAATTTTTTTTTTTTGAGTTTCAGTTGTATGTATGGGAAACCCCAAATATTTTTTTTTCTATTTTTATGTGAAAATCTTAATGCGGTTCACAGAATACATCTACTTACCAAGTTTCAACAACATAGCTCTTATAGTTTCGGAAAAAAGTGGCTGTGACATACTCGGACAGACATATTTAAAACTGTTTGACATTATATTTAAAGCTTTTTAGAAACCGTATTTTTAAAGCTGTTTGGAATTTAATTATATTGTTTAATTTTTTAATTTTTTTTGACATTCCACTAGACATTATAATTATATTATTTTCGAACTTTATTTTTGAAACTGTTAGTATTATATGTTGTTTTTTTTTTTGGCATGTAAATGAATAATTCTTAGTTCTTATAATTTTATGTAAATTGCATGTACATTCAACACAATGTAAATTGTTCAAGAATAAATGAAATGAAATGAAACAGACAGACATGACGAATCTATAAGGGTTCCGTTTTTAGCCAATTGGCTACGGAACCCTAAAAAGCAGTATTGTTTATTTTGTGGTTATGGTAGAAAAAATTTGACCTATTTTAAAACGTGGATGCCATACGAAATTGTGGCTTGTGTTCATGGATTTTTATTACGTTTGCTTATGGAGGTTTAGGTAATGTAGTCACATTGGTATGCAACCTCCTTGCATACCATTGTGCAAAATGCGGACGGGCGTTTATTCCCCGGTGCGTTATTTCCCGGCGTCAGAAAGTGGTTGTGCTAGCATACATCCTTATTTAGCTTACGTGTTTACAACAAATTACCAAATGTATTCATCATCATCATTTCAGCCGTAAGACGTCCACTGCTGGACTTAGGCTTCCCCCAATTTGGGGGGCTTTGCCATAATCGCCACGCTTGGCAGGCGGGTTGGCGATCGCAGTATGGTGGTAAAATGCATAGAGAACGCTGCTGCCCATTCTATAGTAAGTCCCTTAGTCGCCTTTTACGACACCCACGGGAAGAAATGGGGTGGTGTTATTCTTTACGTCCAGCACCACACGGTGCACTACGAATGAATGAATGAATGACTGAATGAAAATAATTTCTATAATATTAAGGATTTTTTTGGACACAAATGTTTTTAAATTCATATTTTATTATTCAACTAAATTTGCATGCTTTAATTGTAAGCAAAACGTGTATGATCTTATTTTTATAACAAAACCTATGTATACTATGTTTTAAGCAAATAAATGATCTTATCTTATCATATTAAAAACATACATTATACAGCACTATTAAACGGGACCATCAAGCCAGAGAGGTAACTGCGTAATACCAGTTGAAATGGCTTTCGATTCGACGATACAATAACAGTGATTGAATGATTTACGTTGTTGAGCACACACGAACATTATAACCCTTTATCGGGCACAGGGAACTATTTTCCCACCAGTGAATTTAGCTAAATACACGAATATTTTCCACATGAGAGCCCATGATAGACGCCAGTAGGTTTGTAATGAAACAGTCGCCGTAGCCGAAAACGGCATGGAAGGATTATTATTATTTTAAATCTTTATCTATACATCTATACAAATAAATAAAATTGGAGTAACTGTTTTTAATATTAAAATAACCACTTTTTACTAAGTGTATATGGATATATACACGATACATATACCAAAACAACATTTTTTACAATTTTTGTCTGTCTGTCTGTTTGTTCCGGGTAATCTCTGAAATGGCTGGACCGATTTTGACGGAACTTTTACTGGCAGATAGCTGATGTAACAAGGAGTAACTTAGGCTACTTTCATTTTAGAAAAAATAAATAATAGTTTAAAAAAACTAAAAACACGCTGAATTTTGAGACGTATGTCAGCGTAGTCTTCAAAGACAGTTTTTATGAAAAACTTTTTGTTAAATACCACGCGGACGAATTCGCGGGTAACAGCTATTACCTATAATATAACCTGAATTAACACATCTTACCGCGGTAGTACGTCCTCCTGCGTTAATTTCCGACATCCACGCGGGCGAAGCCGCAGGCAAAAGCTAGTATTATTATATAATTCTACTGTACGTGTGTATGTCACTGAACTTCTCCTACACGGCTGGACCGAATTGAATGATTTTTTTTGTATGCGTTTGGGTGGCACCTGGATGGTTTAGATTCACAAATCAGCCCAACTGATGGCGCTGCTATCGAGTTCTAGGAAACAGGACAACGTCTGTACGTTCAGCTCGTATACTTATATATTTCTAATTACATACATATTATAGATAAATTACACCCAGACACAGAATAAATGATTGTGCTCATCACACAAACATTTGTCCTGGGTGGGAAACGAACCCGAGACCTCAGTCTTAGCAGTCAGGGTCGCTAACCACTAGACTAACAGGCCAGTCAAAATATCTTTCGACAATTAATAGTATGTTACGCAATTAAGGTGCAGTCAAATAACAAGAATAAAGTAAATTTGCACAGATATAAAAATATCGCTGAGGGTTATTTTCCCGCACTGGATATTCAACGCACGGCTTAACGTTGAGAGTTGAAAATCGAACGGTGTGTTTTTTCGACACACTGGTATGCACTCTAATGAATTCTCAATTCTCGGTTCAACACTGAGGGATGAAAATCCAATCTGTACTAATATTATACAGCTGAAGAATTTGTTTGTTTAGTTGAACGCGGTAATCTCAGGAACTACTTGTCCGAATTGAAAAATTTTCTTTATGTTGGGTAGCCTATTTATTGAGAAAGGCTCTATATCATTACGCTGCATTAAAAGGAACGGAGTAGCAACGAAAAATGGACGAAAACTGGCAGGCAATTCCATGCGACGGAAGGGTCAAAGGACCAAAAATTTGACGCGGACGAAGTCGCGGGCAGATGCTAGTGTACGATAAAATCTCGCTGCGGTATTTTTATTTCTGCACAAACGTGGTCTTTTGGTCTTTTGAGTGTCCAGTAACTGGATGCAAATGCAGATTTGGCATCCAAATAAGGCTTACATCACCCAAACTCCAATAGATGTCCGTGAAGGTGCAGCTTCTATGTCCTTGAGAAAAACCCGCGATGAAGATATAATGATTATGTCAAAACTGCAATAAACTATAAATAAATACCCAGTCTTCACCTTCACTCACGAACTGGTTATAAACCAGTTACTCCTACCAGCACCGTATACTGACGTAACAAAGCTGTTTCATAGATAATTTTCCCACTGCTGATGAGGAAGTGATAAGATATCAGCGATTTTCTCGCTCAAAAAACGTAGGTACAAAAAGTTGTTTGCCCCTTGTAAGTAAAAAAGACACGTAAACTTAATATTTGATCGCTGAATTATAACACTGCCGGTGAGTACTCGTAATAACAGCGAAAAGAGCCATCGAAGAAAGTACTCGCTCAGTGGAACTCGCGGCGAGACTCTTGATAAATATGCATAGCATCGAGTAAATGCCTTATTTTTTAGTCGATTTGCAAGAATTTACTCGCTCGTAACGGGCGAATCGACACTTTTATCTAATATATTATTCTCTGTAGGCGACTATATTCATGCAAAACGACTAATAAGCCGAGTAATCGATTGTCACCATCAAGCACACTCGGTTTAGTTGCTAGTTCAACTCATCATTTCAGCCGAAAGACGTCACTGCTGGAAATAAGCATCCCACAATTTGGGGGGTTGCCATCAGCACCACGATTGGCAGAAGGAATCGCGATTGCAGAGTGGTGGTAAAATGCATAGAGAACGCTACTGCCCATTCTCTATTAAGTCCCTTAGTCACCTCTTATAACACCCACGGGAAGAAATAAGATGGTGGTATTATTTACGATTACGTCCGACACCACACGGAACTCGCTTAAGCTAGTTCAACTCGCTTCTCATTAATCGCCCACAGTGGGACAGGAGCCTAATGCTGACAGTTATGTTTGTGACGTCAGTAAACGTCACACATATAATGTTATACGTCCACAATATTAATCAAGTCAATCATTCATGGTTAGAAAACAGGTTATTTAGAAATAACTTTATGCAACAACCTTATGAATGTGACCTGGGAAAACCGAGGGTGTGTTGGTAATCAAATACGTCTTTAAAGGTGTGATTACACTATTTATGAATAATTTTGTCACTATATGACAAGTACTTATTTGTTGTAGCGACACTCGCCGCAAGACTCACGCTTCATATATACGGATACTAGCGACCAATCGCTCGTCGCGCAGTCACTGCTCATTGCCCGCCTTCCCGGATTTAATTACTAGATCAAATCACTTCTCGTTAATCGCGGGTGTGACAGGTGCCTTAAACAGACAGTTACATTGTGACGCCAATAGACGTCACACCTATGAAATAGTACGTCCACAGAATGAATTAAGTTAAGTAGGAGGCAAAACAGGTTATGTACAAATAATTTATTTATGCAAAAACCTCATGAATGTGACCTGGGAAAACCTAGGGTGTGTAGGTAGATAAATCCGTCTAAGTGTGACTAAATTATAAATATAGTTGGTCGCTATGTGAAGTATTATCTTGGAGGAGAATGTCTATTATGAAAATTCTTTGACAGGTACTCTCAAATGGGAATCTGGATAAGTTTATTCTACATACATACTTAAACAGGGTGGGGGCGGGTTGCTAGACCCATGCTATTGTTTCCACGACTTGTAATCCAGTTTTTTGGGACAAAAACCACTATATGTGCTAATCTAGGGTAGGTTCTACCTTTGTATCTATTAAAAATTCAAATCCATTCAGAAAAACTTCTGTATTTTGCCAACTACCGTGGGAGTACCTAGGTTATAATTATTTTAAGGTATTTATTCTCCCTTGTATATAAAATCCACATACAATTTCCTTCACTTGATTGTAAATCATGACCATTATATAATATAATTATAAATTGGGATTAGGACAGGAAAGATATTTTTTTTTTTAAATAAAGTCGGTCATACATTTTGACCGCATAGGTATTGTACTTTTCTATGAAACAGTAGATTTGTTTTTGAACACTGAAGAAAAAAATTACCCTTTTCTAGCGCATTTATCTTAATATGCTGAATTCGTAGTTTCAGCCAAAGTAGTTGTAGCAAATGTAAAATCGAATCAATCATGTAACATTTTGTAATGTGAATTCTAATGTGATACATAACAATCACTGCACTGTACGTCAAACCAGGCAGATGCCTACTTGGTATTGCCAGCTGTCGTTAATTCATTGTTTCCTAATGTTGATTTATACCTAGTCAAAACAAATAAACCGCAATTATTTCGGAACTAACCAGTACCTACAGAAAACCACCTATTTTCTTCATAATTGTAGGTTACATATTATTACGAAATCGACGTCACTAAAATTACAATGAAAGGTAAGTAGTCGGTGACCCTTGTATGCCCACGATCCTGTGTAAATGTGGTTTTACAGTGAATTCAATACGTCAAATGTTTTCATAACGGTCATGATGAACTATGAAACCACATTGTTTTATAACCTACTAACATACTCGTATTTCCCGCTTGACACTAAGTTAGGGAAACCTTAGGTATGATGGCATCCCGTCATCGCAGACACTGGCGGTTAACCAGTGTTTGGGAGTTTGTTGCGCCATTTATTCCTTCGCTGGTGTAGAGTGGGCGTTTTTTGGGGGACTTTCTATTGTAATTTTTACGTTGTAAAAGTACTCATTCTCAGCCTAATTTGAATAAATGACTTTTGATTTTGAACCACTTCTCAAACATTTGGCTTAATGCATAAGAGTGATAAGCGATCCAACGCTAATGTCCGCAGTTGTACGAGTACATTATGAAAACAAAGAAGCAGTATAGATTATAATCTTCAAACCCTTTGTTGAACCCACCAGAAATTCGTTCAACTTAACTTTTTTTGTGCGTGCCCACTGCTGACTCAGGCCTTCCGTTTCTCCTTCCAAACCGCACTGTCTTGCTGCCTTTTGCAATCTCTGGCCATGTTGGACCTGCATACGAGCAAATCGTAGTGACACCTTTGCCGTGGTCTACTACGGGAGGACTCTCAGGCGTCCAGTTAGTCATTACCATTTCAGCTCGGAACCAATCACTGTTGGGTGAAAGCATCCCCTTTTTCTGCCATACTTCCCAATTCCGAGCGTCATTCATCCATATGTTTCCATCAATTCAATCGACCCAACGCGCTTTTGGATGGATCTGGTACCTTTCAATCCGTAATCAAAAACCAAAACTTTTGTTTACATTATTATTATCATAATTTTGTATATTCAGAGGTTTAGTCTATGCGTCATCTAGTAATCAGTCAGGGAACTATTTTGTAAGTATGAATAGTTTTAACCTTCATCATCACCATTATAATAGAATATAATGACAATTGTTAGTCGTATCTAAATCTCATCTTACCCTAAACGACACTCGTTAAACTTGACCCATTCAGTGAACTATGGAATAAAATGACATAGTCACCGTGCTAAGCAAATTGTTTTGAATTTTCTAGAAGTAGATTTTTTTTCCGTAGTGTTAGGTGTAGCAGCTATCGAAACACTTAGAAGGAGAAAACTAGGCATATATGTTTTATACATAACTAGCTTCTATCCGCGACTTCGTCCGTGTTAAATTTCTTGTTCCCCGACCCTTCCCGTCGCGTCGAATCACCTACCCGTGCGATTTTTCCCGTTTTTGCAACATTTTTCATTACTGCTCCGCTCCTCTTGGTTGTAGCGTGATGTTATATAGCCTATAGGCTTCCTCGATAAATAGGCTACCCAACACATAATTTTTCAATTCGGACCTGTAGTTCCTGAGATTAGCGCGTTCAAACAAACAAACTCTTCAGCTTTATAATATTAAGTATAGATTATAATATTAGTATAATCAGCCTATAATGTTCCCACTGCTGGGAGAAAGGCCTCCTCTCATTGAGAGGGAGTGGGACATACATAATCCATCTCGCGGGCCCAGTGTGGGTTGGTAGATGTCACATGTCTTCGAACTTTTGGTTCTAGGACATACCGGTTTACCTCACGATGTTTTTCTTCACCGTGTTGAAATCAATGGTGATGAAATAATTTTTGTCTGCGACCGACATCTAGTAGATCGTGGTTGTTTCAACTGGGTCAACTTTACTCAGTAACTTAGCTTAATACATGGGTCCAGTACACCCTGAAACATTAGGCACTAATGCTTATAAATGGGCCAACACCCTTACTGACATAGGTACTTCTGTCAGGATCTTTGGCAAAGCATTTGCCCTAACAGCTCTAATTTTTTCGTAGATAAACATAGAATGAACTCGAGGGTTGATTTTAGGAAGATAACTAGATATAATATCTTACAATATTTGGCAATGTTCTTAAGGTGCTTCTCAAGCATCATGAATCATGACAAAAGCAGGAACTGTGACTCAATCTAAAAAATCTCGTTTAGATGTAGGAGGTCCGGTTAATTTGATTAAATTATAATAATTATATCATTGATTTAATGTTGAACTGCTGACGTTTTAAGACGTCACGGTTTGCGGTGTCTTGCGCAGAAAACTGTTTAAACACGTCATTGACGAGTTATGAGCGGAAAGAGAAAAACAACTTTTTTACAAAAAAAAAAATAACCGACTTCCTTAAAAACACTTCAAAGTGAAAAATACCTTTAATTTCGGAAGTCGGTGGCAAAAACCTTAAATACAAATCCTAAGACACTGTCGGTTGTTTTTTTTTTTTTTGTAAAAAAGTTTTTATTTTTAATTTTTTAAAGAGTTCCGGTGTCTGTCTCCGGAACTCATCATCAGATCTATATGAAATTTATATGGAACCATTTCGGAATAAACCCCTTTCGAACAAAAAAATAATTTTGCAAATCCGTCTATATATGACGGAGTTATGGCCGAAGATACATAAAAAAAATTATTAACATCCGAATTGAGAACCTCCTTCTTTTAGAAGTCGGTTTAAAATGTGTAGTTTTTAAACATCCAAGAGCGGTCAAAATATGCCACTTCCTTGAGGTAAAACTCATAAATTGCAAACTTTTTTTTTTAAATATACTTTCGTAACTTTAAAGTTACGCATCCTGCGCAAGTGATAATAAACCATGACGTCTTAAGACGTCAGCAGCAGCTTGACTTTATACTACTTTTATACCACTAATAATGAAGCTGAATAGTTTATTGATTTGTACGCCAAACTACTACTTTAATAGCCAAATAAGACCCTTAGTAGCCGAATAAAAAGTAAAAGTCAGAAAGAATGGTAAATGAAAATAAAATAACAGCGGAGTCGGCGAGCCTATGCAGTTATGCACCACGAGCCTCGGGGCGTACTCTCTAATTCTATCAACGTAGATAGTGGCCGTAATTCAATACTTCGTAAGGAACCCAACTTCCGATTAATTAACTTTTTAGGAGTAAGGACAACTAACAATTTTTTATAATAATATTTTAGGACGACCAACACACCGTGGTCTGATCCCAAACTAGGCAAAACCTGTACTATGGCAACTAGACAACTGATAAATATACATATATATTGCTAAATAAATACATATTATAGATCAATTACACCCAGACACAGAACAAATTATTGTGCTCATCACACAAAGATTTGTCCTGAGTGAGAATCGAACCCACGACCTCAGTCTTAACAGTCAGGGTCTCTAACCACTAAACTAACAGGCCAGTCAATTATGTTGCCATTCATTTTTTTATTCGAGCCTCTAACTCATCTTATGTCCGATGGGTATACGAAGTAGGAAACGCTCGTGATTTCGGGCGAAATAATGGACTTTGTGTTAAGAGAGTAGATTTGATTTATTTGTTTGGTTGAAAGCACTAATATCAGGAAGAACTGAATCGAAATTAAAAAAAAAAATATTAGTGTTGGATAAACCATTTATAGAGAAAGGCTATGTAACATTACGCTACAACCATTAGGATCCGAGCAAAATGAAAAAAATGTCGTGATAACGCTAAATGTTAACGATATTAATGCACGGGCGGGCGATGGGATACGCCGCAATGGGTCTGGGGCCAAAAAACCTTCTTGTAGTACATTGCGTATCTCACAACATTCACGCGAACGAAATCGCGAGCAGAAGCTAGTCATTATCACCATCATCATTTCAATCGAAAGAAGTCCACTGTTGGACAAAGGCCTCTCCCAAAGGGCGGGGTTTGCTATAATCGCCACGCTTAGCAGGCGGGTTGGCGA
The DNA here is from genome assembly GCA_947507805.1 of Aporophyla nigra. NCBI lineage: Eukaryota > Metazoa > Arthropoda > Insecta > Lepidoptera > Noctuidae > Aporophyla > Aporophyla nigra. The sequence goes on along the minus strand of OX382305.1, from coordinate 4,461,023 downwards.
TTGCATTAAGATGGTAAAATGCATAGAGAACGCTGCTGCCAATTCTCTAGTAAATCCCTTAGTCGCCTTTTACGACACCCACGGGGTGGTGCTATTCTTTACGTCCGACGATACACGGAACGGAAGCTAATCAATGATTATTATGTAAATTAACTTCATTGGGCCGCCGTCCTACGCACCACAAGGCGACATTTTAACGACTGAGTCATAGAAAATGCATGGCTAATGATGTTTGACGCATAGTTCAAGAATGTCCAAAATCTGGAGGTTGCTACTGACATTTTTCTAACATCCCGGATGCATTTTACAAGTAAAAGAGTGACGAGAGTACATTCTTTGCCAATAGTTCATGAAAAGTATATAACCAAGTAAATGCATAGAACGAGTCACCGACTCGGATCTGCACCCTAATTGCGTCACAATCTAAATCATTTTGAAGCATTGCTTTATATGTTCGTTCAAAAAATTGTCTGCTCTGCAAGTTACATAACCCGATGAATGTTGTTAAACTATCAAAATGACAGCCATTGTCAATGTCAGTGTGTTGCATGAACCCTGCTGCAGGACGTAAATTACGAATCTTATGGTGATTAACTAAGCTTTGTTGCGAAAACATAATCAAACAAATTAAAAATACTGTTATATTGTATGTACATATTTAGTTATTATTTGATAATGTTCGAACGTTTCTCGTTGATTTTTAAAACTACTTTATCGCGAGAGTAACCAAAATTAAAATGGGATTAAACACAGGAGGACCTGCTGCAGGGAGCATTGCACATTTATTTTACTGTGAACACACGCAATAAAATACCTCAGTAAATAAGAAACCAATTAATATTTAATCAACGCTAATCTTCTGGGCACTTTTCCGGATGACAGCCATGTGGCCGTAGTACTTTAACGCCTAAGTCAACGCCCACACGGACGTAATTAAATCGCGTAAGGATTTTTTTCGCGCATTGGATTTTGAACTCTCGGTGTTGAACCGAGCATTGAGAATCCAACAGAGTGCAGCTCAGCGAGTCGAAAGTCGAACAGAGTCACAGTTCGATTTGCGATTCTCAGCGATAAGTATTTTATTATGTTCGTGGATACGTGGGCTACATATCCTTTTGTTTGTGTTTTTAGAACGAAGTTCCTTCGTCTTCCTCTCTTATACTTTTCACAAAAAAAAAAACAACCGACTTCCGAATAAAACACTACAAAGTGGAAGTCGGTTGCTTTTTTTTCGGAAAAAGTTTTCATTTTAATTGACCCTGTTTCTATTTAAGTTATAATATACAGAGAAAGGATTTTCATTTCAACAGCTTATCACACACCGTTTGCACATCTTATAGGTACAATGGTAAAACTTGAAAGGGACTTTACAGATATAAGATATTGTACATTCAAGCAAATACTTGAATTTGTACAAACCAATATTCCACGACACCTCTCCTTTATTTGTATCGTTAAATAATAAATACATTTTCGTACCTAGTGTAAATAGCTGATTATTTAGTAATTGGATATAGGTGAATAATTTACCGTGTACCGTGTGGTGCCGGACGTAAAGAATAACACCACCCCATTTCTTCCCGTGGGTGTCGTAAAAGGCGACTAAGGGACTTACTAGAGAATGGGCAGCAGCGTTCTCTATGCATTTTACCACCATACTGCGATCGCCAACCCGCCTGCCAAGCGTGGCGATTATTGCAAAGCCCCCCAAATTGGGGGAGGCCTAAGTCCAGCAGTGGACGTCTTACGGCTGAAATGATGATGATGATGAATTATTACTATTAATAAATTACATTATGATCGACAATTAAATATTAAATTAAACCGCCGTCCGTATAAACCAGACATAATTCCACATACAAGTTTTAGAGTCAATGACACCACAACAGGGTCAAGGTTGCGCAACCAGTCACCCAACTTTCGGCCAATAAGATCACGTAACCGGACAATAACCGTTTAGCAACCGCAACCTGATTTAAATAAAGAATCAATGATGACCTTGTATAAAAAGTGGTTTATGAAAACATCATGCTTGTTTTGCTGATGCAAAAAGTAATCTAGATTCGTGAATTATGAAATGATCTGTGTTATTTTATATTTGAACGAACGACCCGGCTTCGTACGGGTATACAGTATATGTGAGGTCTTATGTCTATAGAATGTCTGCTGCGTGGACGGAAACGGGGCATGCCAGCCGACCGCCCGTTTCGCTGCGAGCAATTAATGATTTTATATACAGGATAATTTTTTATCCAGTGCGCAAACTATGAATGAAAATTTTCGTCAGTTTTGCAAAAAAAAATTAGCTGTTTCATAGAAAAATGCAATAACCACAGGGTCAAAATGTATGGAACAGCTGTTTTTTTTTTGTATAATCGACGAAAATTTTCTATGCTGCGGGGTCTAGAATGATATGCTGAATTCATGGTTACAGTTTGCGCACTGGATAAAAAATTATCCTGTATGTGATATCTTCTAAGATATTTTTTCAAGGGCAGTTTTGTTCAACATTACATAGTTGTATGCACACCGTAGCTAACGAATTTAATTGGATAAGGATGAAATGTCTATTGCTTAAAATGTCTTCGTAAATAATCCATATTTTTTTGTAATAAGCAAAACATAAAAAGGGTTACCATGGGTTGTCCTTAGTAGATAGACATATAGCATTGCAGACTTTCCGTAGACCTTTTCAACATATTAAATTCCGTAATAAATTATTTTGATATAGCTCGTAAGTTTTAGTCAGCGTTAGCGCAGCCTTTTTGGGCGCTTACATTAAGCGCCCAAAAATTTGTTTTTACGACGTCATTTACTAATCATGGAAATTTACCATTTTTTTCTGCTAAAATATACATGCATATAAACCTTCCGGAAGTTATATTCTCTAAGTGATAGTGCCAACAATATCAAGATCCGTTGAGTGGTTTAGAAGAAGTAAGCGGAGAAACAGACAGACGAAAACTGCGACTTTACTATTTACTTTAAAAATTTATCGTCTAATTGAAAAGGGGTAAGTTTGTTCTCACGAATAATAAAAATAAACAGGAAGACCATCTCCGCACTATGAGAATTTCCAAGCGAGACAACCTCAAAGCGGCTTCTGAGGTTTGAATCCCTAGCCTAGCTAAGATGTACTGACAGATTACTTTGTGCTCTCTTCTCGTAAGTTTTCACGGTAAGATTTTTAAAGAATGGACTGGTTGGCAGATGTATTCTGTCAGCTAGTTTTCTTTAAAAATCTCACTCACGGTGGTTCGCGAATACTACGTCTAGACACGTCAATCTCAAAATTGTATCTTGCAAGAGGGATTGCAACCAGACACATATGCATGTACAAATGGTTACAAATACGAATTAACCTAACCATCGATTGCAAAACATTCACACTATCGTAATCTTCTAGATAGTGAACGGAGTTTAAACACTGCATTGTATAACCGGCTCTTAATCGTATACTAGTGGGAATTAACGGAGTGCTGATCGAGGATGAATGCGAGACCTTCTAGGGGAATAGTGTAATTGAATGATTGGATTTGCAATAATAGTGAATTTTTGGACAAAAATTAACTTTTGTATTATTTTAAATTAAATTATTGTGACGTAACGAACAGCTCATTTAATACAAAGCGTACTGTCAATAATGACGTTGAATTACAACTTCAAAATTAATAACAACGGCATGTTAGAGCTCTGAATTTCGCTTCTGAAACATACAGACACTATACCTAAGTCCTTTTTAATACGCTTTTCTATTAGCTTCACCTGTATTTTTGTTTGTATTATGTTTGTAAGTATGTAAATATGTTTGTAACCGACTCCTTTGGACTTGATTTTGATCCACTTCAAACGATCAGATTTCAATTAAACTTTGTAGACTTATCGAGGAGAGTTGACAATACAATAATTTCATAAATATGTACCATTATCCTTACCAGGGTTACCAGGATAGCAAAAAAAAAACTAATATACTCTTTTGAAGGTAGCTGACCTAAAAAATAATGGTTTAAAAAACTAAATATAAAGCGTGTAAAAAAAAACAAAGCGTAGGATGCTTTTTGAGGTAGGTATTTTAAACTATTTTTTTTTTTAAGTAAAAGATAGTCATATGTACTTTCATTGTTTACGGATATATATGTGCGAAACACAACACAATACGTCATTATAATAACCACGGGAGGTGAACGGTCTTTGGGACCCTAATACTCTAATCCATTGTGAAAATTGATCGATAAGTCTTAAGATTGCAACACATTATTTGTACGATCGCTCTCCATTTAGGACAATACCATACCCTAGCTGTTATACATATATTATTGTTATACATATAACAGGATTATGACCCATATTGTGATCGGCTCAAATACAATAGTGAGCTGTAATCTCAGGTAGGTAACAATACTATAAGCTGTTTGAATCTTTTGGGTATTACACGTACACATATGTACATGGGCGTACCCAGGGGGGGGCAGAGGGGGGCAGCTGCCCCCCCCTGGAGTTTGTGAATGTTCCTACTAACTATCTACATTTGTCGATAAAAACTAGTAAAAATAAAAAAATTGTATTTGTAATACAATTTACAAATTTTGAAAATCATGCGACGCGCCCGTTCTACCTACTCGCAAGCAGCGCTGCATACAAAAATAACTTTATTTTCGGTAGTCGGTGTCTTTGGATCTTTATTTTAGTTTTTTGCCGCTGACTACCGAAATTAAACTTATTTTTCACTTTGTAGTGTTGTTTTGGAAGTCCGTTGTTTATTTTTTGCAAATTTTTTTTATCTACCCTGCACTAATTCGTATACCATTACTGGCCTAGTCAATAGCAGTGACAGGAGGTATTAGAATATCATCACGCTGAACAAAGTGAATTAAATACGAAATCTAAATCAATAAAAATTATATGGTGGTCCCCTGAAGCATAACCTATCCAATAAAAATAATAGTTTGAGACATTTTTAAACTATTATTTGTTTTTTAGTGTGTTTCGAATTTTGAGACGTATGTCAGCGTAGTTTTCGAAGACAGTTTTTTTGCTATCTTGGTAAGGATAATAGTACAAATTTATAAAATTATTGTATTGTCATCGGTCTTTGATAAGTACGCCAAATTTCGAGTTAATTCAACGTTTTGAAGGGGGTCTAAATCATGTTCAAATTTTCCGTTACATAGGCACATACATATGTTTGAAGCTAATAAAAGCGTGTTAAAAAAAGATTTTTATAGAAATGGATCATAATCGACGGAGAAATTGTTTTGAAAAAAAAAAAAAATACAGTGGAACATCGAACCATCTCCTCTTTTGAAGTCGGTTAACAAATACAATTCGGTTCGTCGGTCGGTCGGATAACCAATACGGATAAGGCGGGAGGAAACGCCCGGGTGTTTCCATTGCATGAATCGTCTGGAGGACACGGTGGAGCATACGGTGGAGTGCCCTGCCGGAGCTGAGCACCACCGTGACCTCGTGAAGGCGATCGGTGGCGGCCCTGGTACACGCCATGGTACGGAGATGCCCTCTGGCATGAGAAGCCGTCACCTCCTTATGGGAAGCAGTACCTAATGCTCACGGAGGAGGCGTAGCGCGTGAGGGAGAGGCAGTCTCTGCACCCTCTCGCCCCTTGGTGCTGCAGGAGGAGACGCCCCGGACCTCCCTAGAGTATATATGTTCTGTGCCCCGAACGTCCAAGCCCGTGTCGACGGCGCGTTGCGTTCCACGCGCACCTCAAAGACATGTCAGCATAATTGAAGGGGTCGGCTAGGAGCGATGCCTCCAGAGTTGCGAGATTTGTTCGAAAGAGTTATCGTGACCCTGGCATATAGGCAACTGAAGGAACACGAGTGGGATTTAGTCAATAAAAGTGTGATACGCCCTCCACACGTCATTTGATGATTTCCCACCCACAAAAAAAAGGCATTCCGCGGAAGAAAAGAGTGAAGATTTAATCAAATCTGCTGAAATTGCTGTAGCTTTGAACCTTGAGCTGCGATTACCTAAGACAGCAAGCCGCCAACAACAGAAGGCAAATGAACCAGCTGCCTACTGTGGCCAGCCCCTTAGCGATTATTTTCGTCGCTCGTTTTGCATGCCCTATTTGGAATCGTTACTTTCTTCATTAGAGGCGAGATTCAGCAAAGACCATTCATCAGCGTTTACTCTTTCATTGTTACACCCTGCTCAGATAATTGAAATTAAAGTTCCAAAATTCCAAAACATCAGGGATCACATCTGAAGCCAAACTTTTTGGATGAAGCAGGAGCAGGACTTTGAAAATATTGGAATAACAGAGTTAATAACGGAAGTAGCAGAATCTTTTTACCCGAAGGTGAAGACAGCCCTAGAAATTTTACTGGCAATGCCTCATTCCACCGCTACAATTGAACGGTCATTCAGCACACTCAGATGCGTACAAACGTAGCTAAGATCGACCATGATCGAAGTACATTAAATGGGCTTTGTATGCTCAGTATATATAGAATATTTGTTAACCCTATGGGCGATTCTTTCACGAAAGACGTTATAAACCGTTTTACTGAAGACCCTCGAAAGTTACTTTTAAAATGACTATTGTATATTTAAAAAAAAAAACGAATTTAAAAAAAGATTTAAATAAAACCTCTTTTAATTTATGTTTATTTATTTGCTTATAAAAAATCTAATTTGCCCCCCCCTGGCCCAGAACCTGGGTACGCCCATGCATATGTATGCATATGTGCTAGGTTCATTGTGATGTAATTGTTGCACAATATTAAGTATTGTTTTAATAGGTTTATTTAAAAATCTAAATAACAAAATAAGGCCTTTAGAAGTCGCAATGAAGAAGGTTTAGTAAAAATGAAAAAAAAAAAACTGATTTTATCATCATGTTGTCATTCATTTCCATCATCCTCATCAGTCGTGTCCAAAACATATCATCTAGATCAAGGCTGTCCAAGCCTCTGTGCCTTCGCGGGCTAATTAAATTTACTAAAAAAGCTGGAGGCCGCAGAAACAGATATTTTCAGTTTTCAAGTAAAAAAAAATACAGGATAACCATTTCTTTATACGTTTATTGGTTCTTAATTTATTTATTTATCTAATAATAGTAATCCAGACAAGACAGCCCTGCTAGATCAATATCATTTTGGCCGAAAGATGTCCACTGCTGGACATAGCGGAGTCCTGCGGCCTTGGTATTCCTGCGAATGTCTTCATTTCTGACTCGATTACGTAGGGAATCTCCAAGCATCGGCTATACTTACTTACTTATTGACTGGCCTGTTAGTCTAGTGGTTAGTGACCCTGCCTGCTAAGACTGAGGTCGTGGGTTCGATTCCCACCCAGGACAAATCTTTGTGTGATGACCACAATCATTTGTTCTGTGTCTGGGTGTAATTTATCTACAATATGTATGTATTTAAAAATATCTAAGTATGTTTATCAGCTGTCTGGTTACAATAGTACAGGCTCTGCCTAGTTTGGGATCAGATAACGTTGTGTTGGTTGTCCTAAAATATATTATTATTATACTATTTTGCCTTTGGGTGACTTTAAGCCTTCTAATAATTCCCATTGTTAGCGACCACGGTTCAGTGCCTTAGCTCCAGAATGTATATGACTGTTATTTTCAGAATTATTATAATATTGACAATAAGTTTAGATTAGTTGTTTGCGCAATCGAGAAGACAAAAATTCCGGTCTAAAGTAGCTAACTAAAAAACACAATCACGTCTCTTTACAAAATCAATACAAAGTAACAGGAGGGAAATACATTACACATACTTGGGCTTTTACGTTAATAAATCGGTCAGCTGGCCAAGTACAGTGCCTATACCAAAGTACTGAGAAATTGTAGACTTACCTACTAATAGGTAAATGGGAAAACCTGCAGGGCCTATAAGAAAGGTACCTATCACCTAACAGTGAGTATACACTAGTGCGAAATATTCTCGAGCATTACAATGTAATGGAATGTTCTCACGAAAAGTACAATGCAAGTAAACATACATATACCGGGTCAAATTAAATTATCTTGCATTACTTTACCCACGTGTAACATCATTAACGGAAACAAATAAAATAAAAAAATCTTCATTCATCATTTAAATGACACTGACATACGCACGGCCATTTCCAGTATAAGCTGACATCTCATTGTACGAAAAGCCTATACATACAATGCGAAGTCAGCTAAAACTGGAAAAATATAACTTGATCTGTAGCCGTGTGTACATTAAGGCCATTAAGCGGAGAAACATAAAGTTTAGGTTTCTGAAAATTTGTAAAAAATATCAGTGTTCGACGAAAAATTACAAAAACAGCTTATCGATTACGGGCATTGACCTTCGCCCATCGAAGGATGTTTTTTTTTTTTTTGGCCCCTATTTTGACCCTGTATATACAAATATATAAGACTGAAGTTTCTGTATGTAATGTCAAATTAACACCTATTTACGATACCTGTAGGTAACAATTATGTTGCTGATGTTATAAGAAGGAACATAGGCTACATAGTTTCAGTAGCGCATTCCCGCAGAATCATATCAGGATAATATCGAACCCGCGGGCACAGAAAGTCTTCTCGTCCTCATCTCAGGTAAAGATAAGCATGCCCAGGGTGAGAAAACACCCTTAGAACTGCTTAATGTTTTGTTACAAGGAAAGTCCTCCAGTGTCTAGTCTACACTCACCGTAAGTAAAATTCCCCATTGCATATACCGAGGTAATCTGATCGAGTCACTGATGAGTGTGTAAATGGTAAACTAATATCCATATGTTAAGTAAATTATTGGAGCCCTGCTTTCAAATGGGTAAATACGAGGATAAAGACTTTGATAATACACACGAATTATTATGGACAAAGGAAACTCCAGTAAGATAAGTCAAGGCACATGTCTCCTGCCAGGGTCGCGAGATTGTTCGAAAGAGATACTGTGACCCTGGCACATGGGCAACTGAAGGAACACGGGTGGGTTTTAGTCAGTAAAAGTCTGACACGCCCTCCCGCTCCGCCCAGAGCGGGAGAAGTCATTTGATGATTTCCCATCCAGAAAAAAAAAGGGACATGTCTCACCGCTAGCGTTTAACGAGGAACGAGTTCAACCAGCGACGGAAAACGAGTTGGGGAGCAACTAGCAGCTAGTTTGCGACGGCGACGATTGCTTACCCGCTGGTATGTATATGTACCAAGCAAGAGTATCTTAGGAAGAAGTTTGCATGACAAGGAAGAGTCACTGACCGAGTAACCTCTTGGATATTATTCGTGTGACGTCTCTTTACGTCACAGCGTAACTGTTTGCTCGAGAAACTTGTCACATGTCTTCGAATTTTTGGTTCTAAGACGTGCTGATTTCCTCACAATGTTTTCCTTAAACGGTTTGAAAGCGACTTACGACCTACTACTCATAGGTCGCGGCCGTTACCACTGGGACACTGCCCAAAAATATTCTTACAATATTATGCAATAGATTAGCAGTTTTCTTTAAGATCTGTCAGAATGTGATCGAGAGTGTTTTTATGGAATTGTATGGTATTTTCAAATTAAAAAATGATTCATATTTATGTTTACGATGCACGTTCATGTTAAGACTCCCGCAAACAAGCGCGACGCAACATTGCGATGTGATTCTAGTACAACAATTTCTATGAAAACCTAACGGAAAACGTTTTCCCAAAATTGCGTCATGTCGCATCTGTGTGCCTTTGCGCCTCAGTTGCAATAACTCTGAGGCATGTTATTGACCCTAAACCCTGCGTGTGAATTTACGTCGCAATAAAGTAACGTTTTTCCCCATTTCTGTTAGTCACGATTCCTTGCAAGAATGGGCGCTGTTATAAATTAAAAATAAACAACTATACTTAAATTAGTTGTAGATCACATTATCCATAAAACATATTATAAAAATAAAAAATAAAAAAATTCCGACCTTAATTTACTCCAGATTTGGCGATTGCTTTACGAACTGTTCGTGGTGTTTCTTAGGATTCTTTGAGTTTTTGGTTTTATACCAGATACCTACACTGTGGAACATGCATGCATATGCTATCTCCAAATTGTACCTATAAAGTCGCTTTTTTCGATTTCATCTGTATGTTTCTCTGTTTACTCTTTCTAAACCACACAACGGATATGAAAGGTTTATGTGTACAATACAGTAGAGACTCGATTAACCGGAGTAATTATTGTCTTTACGCATTCGCATAATCGATAATTCGGCATCGAATGTATGAAGAAGAGCGGTTTTCTGTATGTTTAGTACGACATTATTAAGTAATGACATATTTTCTAGTAATGCAAGTTCCGTTCATGTCCGATTCCACTTAAAGGAATAAAGTTATTTGTTCGCGGTTGGTAGTCCGGATACTGGAACTGAGGGCTGAATAACCAATCATCCACTGTATATTGCGAATTATAGTAGTAAAAGCCGAAAATGTCAAAAAATCCAACGTTAGATACTTTATTTATTTAATTTAGATCAAAATTGGCGATCACCACGGATTGGATATCTATGGCGATCACAGTATGTCATTAAAATTAATATCTTAGGAGATTTCATTGATTTCAAATGATTGACCGTTCGCAGCGAGACCAGACTTCGTATAGTCTACGACCTTCGTTACATGCACTGTACATCCGTGCAAAGACGATCACTACTTTGTACACAAATATTATTATGCTTATAAATCAAGTATATACAGTGGTAAACCCTGGACAGTCATTCAATCAGTCGCCCCTGACCTTCACTCATAGTTTCTACTGATACGAGACAGCAAAAGCCATCATCATCATCATCATTTCAGCCGAAAGACGTCCACTGCTGGACATAGGCCTCCCCCAAGCACCGCCACTTCGACCTGTTCTGTGCTTCTCGCATCCAACGTATCCCTGCGGCCTCCACCAGGTCATCGGTCCATCTTATGGGAGCCTTCCAACGCTCCGTCTTCCAGTACGCGGTTCTCACTCCAGAACCTTCCGACCCCATCGGCCATCTGTTCTGCGAGCAATGTGCCCTGCCCACTGCCACTTCAGTTTGGCAACTCTTCGGGCTATGTCAAAAGCCAAAACAAAAAAACAATGGCAAAAGCCATACAGAACCAGAATACTTCATTTTGTGCCTTTCCAAGATTACACAATTTTGCTGAAACATAGGCCCTTTTAATCCACCCAGAAGTAACCAGCCAAAAAAATCCATTAAAATTCAAATTAGGTGGTAATTCCACCATGTGTCATCAACCAAAGCGTCATAAAGTGACGTTTTTCGAACTGACCTAACTGCAATGTGCTTCCCCTTGACACCAGTAAAATATAGCTGTATTACATAAAATGACGTATTTTGTACGGTTCAAAGGTGCATTTCGGTATTTTCCTGATGCAGCAGTGACGCGGCCAGGTGTGACGAGAAAACCGTATATAGGAGGAAAATGGAAACTTGAGATCACAGTAAACAGAACAAGAAAGAGCCAAACACCTGTTTAGCATGAAAAAAGAAGACACAGCTGATAATACTTTTAACAGGAAGTGCCAGGGTAGCCCTCAAAATTCAATTGTAAAAGTAAAAAACGTTTATTTCAACATTAAAATTACATTTTTGAGGTAGCGTTGGTCCCAAACTAGGCACAGCCTATATCTTGGGCACCATTATACATAATAACATTTGGTTACAATATGTTGAAATTTGCGACAAATAAAAGTAGTGGTTTGAAATAGTTACTAGTTAGCCTCTTCGAGACTACAAAAACTAAAATAACAAAAATAAAACTACTCCAGGCATGAAAAGAAAATAGAACAGATTCCTATATTTATAAAATAAAACCTAATAAATAATGCAAAAAGGATCAAACTTGCTATAAAATGTAAGTATTGCTGCTGTTCTTTATTGTGTGTGTGGTGTGTGTGAGGGTGTGTGTGTGTGTGTGTGTGAGGGTGTGTTTGTGTGTGTGTGTGTGTGTGTGTGTGTGCGCGCGCGCGCGCCTCTGCGGTGTGTCAGTTGATTTTATTTAATAATACTAAGAATTGTTTCAGTATAAGTGTATGATTGTTCTAAGAGCCATAATTTCACAGTATGTTTCATTTGGGTGTAAGAGGAGTTGTGGATCTTAAGAACCGAGTTGACCTTATTGTAGACGTGTGCAAGTAGGAATGCTGGCAGTCGTTGGGCGTACGCAGACTTGACTGCTGAGTTCGGGATTCTAAATTTTCTCTTATTTTGAAGGGCATTTAAGTCTGTTCTTTTTGGAAGTTTTGATTGTGTTCTAGTTACAACAGTAAAAATATACAGTTTGCGTACCCTAAGAAGTGCTGCCTCTTTATACAGTTTGTCAGTAGAGTAACGGAAGGGCTTGAACAGCATAACTTTTAAAACAGCACGTTGCGCCCTCTCCAGCTCTAATATATGAGTTTTGGCGACGCCGCCCCAAACTGTTATGCAATACAGGAGTAGAGACTGACAGAGGGCAAGGTAAACTAATTTACGGGTATCCACTGAGGCACATTCACGTAGGTAGTAGCTTCATAACATAAATAAGCCTGCGAATTCGTTTTGCCGTAACCATGATATGCTGTTTGAAAGAGAGATGCTGGTCCAATGTTACCCCAAGATATTTTAGGTGATCAATCCTTTCGATCTCCTTACACGGACACGTGGAGATAGACCCACCGGCAAGCTTGTTAGCCTTGCATCTTTGGATTTTTACCCTCCATTGAGGAATTTTAGTGGCATTTGTTTTCCTAAAGGTAAAAATTAAAGTCAATAAAGTCTGACAACCGGTCTTACCAAGGGGTATCGTATTACCCAGTAACTGGGTTGTGGAGGTCAGATAGGCAGTCACTCCATGTAAAATACTGGCACTCAGCTGCATCCAGTTAGACTACAAGTCGACCCCAACATAGTTGGGTAAAGGCTAGGCAGATGATAATCAGGCCGTATGTTGAACAAATTATGATTCACCGTAACATATTACATGTATAACTGAAACATATTACATGTATAACTGTAAAATATTACATGTATAATTGTAACATATTACATGTATAACTGTAACATATTACATGTATAACTGTAACATATTACATGTATAACTGTAACATATTACATGTATAATTGTAACATGTGTGTATTTAAGAGGGTTGTATTGATGACTTTAATGATAATAATTCTATAAATCCATATTTACTACGACCATAAATCCTTGCCTAATGCCTAAATAAAAAAAAGCGTTGCGATGGCCCGTTAAAGCATTTCTACTTTTTCTACTACTGACAATTTGATAAGTAAAAGGTATCCGATCCAGGCAGGCGCTATACTTTGTGTAAATAATTTCATCATCACTGCTCTCAAAACGGTGAAGGAAGCCGACATGTCGTAAAACCAAAAAATTCGAAGACATGTGACATCTACCAACCCGCACTGAGCCCGCGTGGTAGATTACGCCCCACTCCCTCTTAAAGAGACGAAACCCGTGTCCCAGCAGTGGGAACAATACAGGCTGGTTACGTACGTTATGGAGGTACCCGAAATAGAATTGAAACCTTGAAATACTGAAAGATAATTTCTCTGAGAAGCCTTCTGAGAGCAACTGCGATGCGTCATCATGGTAAGGTTTAAATACAAAATACTTAGAAAACAGAAAACAAAATGCCATGATATTCCTAGACTTCACAATAATTAAATACCACAGACAGACCCTTAGCCTCCAAATATCCGAACAATCAAAATTCTATTTGCTCACGTACAATCTGTTCCTTCCAACAGCTGATTAAACACAATAATTATAAACGGAACTGTCATTTGTAAATACCTATCTTACATTCATTATTATGTTCTGTTGATTGTCCAACTGAATGATGAGAATATAATTTACTGTGTAACAATTTACACACTAATTACAATAAGATTACAGGTATATTCTCATAACAAATGAAGTGATTGTGAATATTTGTTTTGTCTTTTGTTGGGCGAACATTTAAATCTTTGTCAATGGACTGACGGTAACACGCGTTGTCACAATAACGTATCAGTCCCATGCTTCATTGTTGGGAAAATCTATATTTTCGACAGAGACATCTTTTTATTACTGATTTTCATTTACAGCAGGCTTGCTATTAAGGGTATCTGCACAACAAATCCATAAGCCCCAGCCAAGTGGTACATTACAAACTTTTGTCACAACACAACTTTGTGTAAGACTAACGTTTTCAAGTTTTGTCTAAGATTAAAGTTTTCTAACTTCCAACATTTTGACGCTACCTCACTGGCAACTAGTGGCTTTGGGGTGTAAAATGTAGACACCTCATCATGTGTGTGGTAGGCTAGCTAAATTAAAGCATGTTAGTTTACGAACATTTTTAAACAACCTAACAGCAACCTTATGTTGACGAGAACAAAGAACAAAATGGTTTTGACTGACTTGTCAGTGGCAGCAACCCAACAGAAACCTTATACCCTTAACCTCTGATTTGATGTAAAATCAGAGGCAAAATAAGAGTGAAGGGATTGTACCTAAGTTAAATCCTAACGCGACATTAAGTTACTAATACAAGGGTATTTTGTGTACTTAACAAACGTTTGAATTCAAGTCACAGTCATCTTTCGCAATAAATGTCAACTTGTAAAAAATATAAATCAATTAAGTTTTCATTGATAGACTGAGAATGACATACGAACATTCATAAAAATAGGTACGTTAATTGACCCTCAGATAACTGCGTCTGGCCCTAACGCCTTTTACCGTTTATTCAAGAAATAATAATATATTGATATAGCAGATGTAAGTGAAAACGCCGAAAGGGGAAGGAGTACATAGTGACCTTATTGGTGATATACTTGAGAAAGGTCAGATTCGTAGAACTAGCAAGTGGCGTGCGTGAAAACAGAGGTTTATAGAGTACAGATGGCGTTCTGGAGTTTCTACCTACCCCCATATAAAGAGGGCGTTCGTTTATGTATGTTATTACGAGATTTTTGTACTAAAAACAATGAAAGTGAAAATCTTTACGTAATATTATAAATCTGAAGAGTTTGTTTGTTTGTTTGATTGATTGAACGCGGTAATCTCAGAAACTACTGGTCCGAATTGAAAAATTCTTTTTTGTGTTGGGTAGCCTATTTATCGAGGAAGGCTATAGGTTATATAACATCACGCTACAACTAAGAGGAGCGGAGCAGTAATGAAAAATGTTTCAAAAACGGGGAAAATCACACGGGTAGGCGATTCGACGCGACGGGAAGGGTCGGGGGAACAAGAAATTTGACATCAGTTGTTTTAGGTTTAACAAACAAAATTCTATGGCAAACAACTACTCGATATAGGAAAAAATGGGGAAGAGGCTGTATATGGAGGAAACACTGACTGCTATAAAATATATTAAATATACCTATTTAATTACTGCATTAATTTAACATTCAATATCTTTACAAAAGTATTTCTTAGATATGTATACAGGGTGTCCAAGAACCTGGCGTCCAACTGGATTCCCACGATGCCCCAAGTTCTAACAGTACTCAGAAAAATATTTTAAAAAATCCACCCCATGTACTTACAGAATTATACTGATTTCAAAAAAAAAGGGGAAATGAGCACCCTGTGACATACTTTTGAATGCTGTGACTGCTAATGCTGATAATTTCGATATTTCTTGGAGGTTTTGTAATCTAGGGTATTGCTGTGTCTAAATAGAATGTAAAAATAAAGTACTTATTGTACCATTTTAAAATAAAATATTATTTTAACTAAAGGTGATATGGAAAACTATTGAATTTCGCAACTTTGACCGACTGTAGTGTAAAAAAAATGTACCAAAATAGTATGGCAAGTGACGTCAAATTTTGACGCGTTTATTCCTCTTTTTAAAAAGGTATAATACTTACACATTAATTTGAAAAAAAAAAATTTTGATAATATTTTTACTCAACAACCCAATTTTTACGATGTCTTACAGAATTCTTAGAAAGAAAAATTTACGACGAATTGAATCTAACCTCTAAAGAATTACTATTGTATGCTCATAAAAATAACAACAGGCCTCTCAAAAAACAGGTTAGACCGTAAGGGACGGTATGTGCATGCATCTCACCATAGTGATTCGTTATTACAACAGGAGGGAGCAAGACAGAAACTATCTTTGCGATTTGCTGGTTCTTCTTTATGGTACCCCATTATTCAGGTAAGAGTGAGGGAGAAAAAGGTTAGAGGTGCGAGTGAGATAGATAGTGACGCTATCTGGGATCGTGCTATTTAGGATAACAGTACGGTCAGTACGCGTCACTGCCTCCTGCCGTTACTACGCACCTCTCTCTTATTGTTACCATTGATCACGTACTACGATTTAAAGCTTTGTTTATTGGACTCGATTACTCTTTGTGCTCTGGACTTTGAAACGAACTCTTTACGACGACCTTTGCCTGTGTTTGGACAGTTTGTGTTTTGTGTGTGCTACCATGGCGACCTACACTCCGCAAGAATACGCAAATATGCACTACATTTATGGAGAATGTAGAGGTAATGGACGAGCTGCAGCGAGACTTTACAGAGAAAGGTATCCGAGGGCTACGCGATATCCCGACCATCGAGTTTTCATTAATGTGCACAGATCACTATGTGACGGGCGGTTCCCCAATCAAGTAGCTGGTGAAGGACGACCCGTAAATGACTTCATACGCGATGAAGTTTTAGAGGCGGTGTCGGCAAATCCAAGCATCTCTGTGCGAGGAATAGAAGCTGATACGGGGATACCGAAGAGCACAGCACACAGTATTCTCCAAAAAGAAGAATATCATCCGTACCACGTACAGCGAGTGCAAAGTCTTTTACCTCGAGACTATCCGAGCCGAGTCGCGTTTTGTGAAACAATCCTGCAAAAACATCGAGAAGACGAAAACTTTATCGACAAAATTTTGTGGTCAGATGAATCAACATTTAAGAAGGATGGCTACATGAACCTACACAACTTGCACGAGTGGCATGTGGAAAATCCGCACTTGATGCGAGAAGATAGATCCCAGTACCGGT
Source organism: Aporophyla nigra (assembly GCA_947507805.1). Classification (NCBI taxonomy): domain Eukaryota; kingdom Metazoa; phylum Arthropoda; class Insecta; order Lepidoptera; family Noctuidae; genus Aporophyla; species Aporophyla nigra. The sequence continues at coordinate 4,444,037 of OX382305.1, read as the reverse complement.
TCAAAGTGAACATGTGGACCGGTATTCTCTGTGGGAATATTATTGGTCCATTTGAGATGCCCGAGAATTTGACTGGCGAATCATATTTAAATTTTCTTCAAAATGATTTGCCAAACTTACTAGAAGAGACCCCACCAGATATGTGGTTCCAACACGACGGCTGTCCAGCACATTTTCGCGTATCCGTTAGAGAGTTTTTGGACGAGCAATACCCGAACAGGTGGATTGGGCGATCAGGAACAATCCCGTGGCCAGCCCGCTCACCTGACTTAAATCCGCTGGATTTTTTTTTCTGGGGAACTATGAAGGAGCTCGTTTATGCGAAGCCCATTAATGACATCGCTGACCTTCGTGAGAAGATAACACAAGCAGTGCAGGTGATACGTCAAAAAAGTTACTCGCGAAACATAAAGCGGTCCTTTTTAAGGAGAGTGAGAGCTTGTATTGCCGCGGGTGGTCAACATTTTGAACATTTATTGTAATAAAATATCTTTAAACTAACATTCTTTGCTTTTATTCTACTGGGAACCCATCTACCTGTGTGTATTTCCTTCTTGCTCACTCTTGGAACCGAAGTAAATAATAGTAGTAACATAACAGTTTCTAAGATAAGAAAGGGTCCGACAGTTACCGTTAGTAGGTAGGCACTTCGTAAAAATTGGGTTGTTGAGTAAAAATATTATCAAATTTTTTTTTTTCAAATTAATGTGTAAGTATTATACCTTTTTAAAAAGAGGAATAAACGCGTCAAAATTTGACGTCACTTGCCATACTATTTTGGTACATTTTTTTTTACACTACAGTCGGTCAAAGTTGCGAAATTCAATAGTTTTCCATATCACCTTTAGTTAAAATAATATTTTATTTTAAAATGGTACAATAAGTACATTATTTTTACATTCTATTTAGACACAGCAATACCCTAGATTACAAAACCTCCAAGAAATATCGAAATTATCAGCATTAGCAGTCACAGCATTCAAAAGTATGTCACAGGGTGCTCATTTCCCCTTTTTTTTTGAAATCAGTATAATTCTGTAAGTACATGGGGTGGATTTTTTAAAATATTTTTCTGAGTACTGTTAGAACTTGGGGCATCGTGGGAATCCAGTTGGACGCCAGGTTCTTGGACACCCTGTATAATACATAGGCAATATGCGGGTTTTCTAAATGTATTAATTAGTACCGTGTGGTGACGGACGTTAAGAATAGCTCCATCTCATTGCTTTCTATGAGTGAAGTAATAGGCGACTAACTGTTCCAAAGAAAATGTTTTGATTGTCATAACTCATAAGTTTTACTCATCTATACTATACCTATAATAATATTATAAAGCTGAAGAGTTTGTTTGTTTGTCTGATTGATTGAACGCGCTAATCTCAGGAACTACTGGTCCGAATTGAAAAATTCTTTTTGTGTTGGGTAGCCTATTTATCGAGAAAGGCTATATAACATCACGCTACAATTAAGAGGAGCGGAGCAGGTATGAAAAATGTTGCAAAAACGGGGAAAATCACACGGGTAGGCGATTCGACGCGACGGGAAGGGTTGGGGGAACAAGAAATTTGACATCAGTTGTTTTAGGTTTAACAAACAAAATTCTATGGCAAACAAACACTCGATATCAAAACACTCTATATAAAACAACTAAACGGAATTGGATGGAATTTGGCTCATGGGTAGACCATGACCTAGATGAGAACATAGGATATTTTAATATTGATATTTCGACGGGATCGAAAATATTACACAGCTAGTAGGTAATTCCTAAAGAAAAGTAATGTATCATGATCTGCCTAGCCTATTCCCAACTATATTGGGGTCAGCTTTCAGTCTAACCGGATGCAACCGAACATCAGTATTTTATATATAGCGAGTGCCTATCTGACCTCCACAAACCAGTTACAGGGTAATACCACAGAATATATATTAGTACCTTACGGTACAGAAGTTTCACTCCCGAGTTTAGGTATGATAAACGCAAGCGTCCGGCCACCGTACTAGTCTCAATAGGCTTGCACTCGCTCGACTTGTCGCACACGCAGCGCACGCACCCGCGGATCAAAAGTAAACTGTTAATACCGTAAAGTACCTACTATTGTATATTCTACCTCTCTGACAGCCCTAGCAGATTGAAGCGAGACGGCAGTCAGTTATTGTACTATGAACGCTATACGCAATGCAAAAGGTTGAAATTAGGTTGTTTTCCAGAATAGTAGGTAAATATCTCGGGGATTTTGCGCCGCTTGTATGGAAGTGAGATAGGCCTGGTAATACCTCTTGTTAGGACTGGTTGTCAGACTTTCAGACTTCTGACGACCCGTAACGAATGTTAAAGATCCACATTGACAGCCGGGACCAACGGCTTAACGTACTTTGCGAGGCACGGAGGAGTCTTGGTATGGTATAGATGAACCAACTGCGGCAAAAAAAGTAACATGTGAAATACCTCATTTCCACACATTTTCTGAAATAGGTCTTTTAAAAAAATCTTTATTTGGGAAAAAAGGCTTTAATCGCTGAGAGATTATGCCAGCTCGCTAGATTTACAAAATATGTAGGTATAAAGTAGTTGCTAAGCGACATTCCGCTGCTCGTGCCTACGCTTATGTATGGAAGTGAATGTTGGGTATGGCAAAAGAAGCATGAAAGTAGAATAAATGCTGTGGAAATGCGTTCCTTGCGAAGCATGTGTGGTGTGACTATGAATGATAGGCTGAGGAATGATGTGATAAGAGAACGGTGTGGTGTAAAAGAAGATGTAGTGACAAAAATTGAAAAAAGTATGCTTAGATGGTTTGGTCATGTTGAGAGGATGAATGAAGGTCGGCTCACAAAAGGTATTTACAAGGCAGATGTGAGTGGAAACACCGGGAGGGGACGCCCTAGGAGGACATATAGGGACCTTATTGGTGATGTTCTTCAGAAAGGTCAGGTGCGTAGTACTCGCAACCGGCGTGTGTGTATGACCAATTGTATGAACCTAAACGAGGCAAAAGAAGTGTGTAGAGATCGTAGCAGGTGGCGTTCCGTGGTTTCTGCCTACCCCCATGGGAAAAAGGCGTGATTCTATGTATGTATGTATGTATGTATGTATGTATAAAGTAGGTTTTATCTAGGATCTTAACTTAATTAATTTAACAATCACGTAATATAACTTAATAGCTATTTTAGATGTAGGTTTGGACAATATCAAATTACACATGCCAAAATCCCTTAACCTAATTCTCTCTTCTGATTCCAAAGTTCTCCGTTCTGTCCCAACCCGAGCACACTCCACCAAAGCGTGGTAGGTGTCTTCTCTCATATTGCAAATCAGACAGTTTGGTGTGTCGACAACCTTCATAAGATGTCAAACTTAGTCGTGAGATTGTTCGAAAGAGATACCGTGACCCTGGCACATGGGCAACTGAAGGAACACGGGTGGGTTTTAGTCAGTAAAAGTCTGACACGCCCTCCCGCTCCGCCCAGAGCGGGAGAAGTCATTTGATGATTTCCCATCCAGAAAAAAAAAAAAACCGAGCACACTCCACAACCTTCATAAGATGTCCAAACGCATTCAACGAAATGTGCCCGGATCGCAGACGCATGCTTGTTACCAACAATTGTCTATTCATCCGTACTTCAGAGAACCAAGGAATCCTTGGTGGTTCAGACTGAATTGTTCTGTACCATATACGAAATAGGTCTTCTTTGTGTTATGTAAAAAAGGAGCAGCATAGCTATTCACATTCGACAGGCTAGCGTATCTAAAATTATATATTTCAATAGTTTGATTTGCTTTGCTCCGTACAGCTAACAGCTTGTGAAAGAATATCGATTGTCTATTTAATTTTAACAGACAACGTTTTCGGGATTTGGAACAGCGTATACCGACTCCTACAATAAAATTCATAGATTTTCGATTCGATACGGAAGCGTATCGAATGGTTTTGAATAGCTATGCAGATAGTTCTACTTAGGCAAATGTAACTAGATTTGTCACGCTCATCTAACAAGTCAAATGATAAAACATAATGAACCATAATAACCTCTTATGCCAAAATATGATCGTCATCGTCACCAGCCAAAAGACGTCCACTGCTGGACATTGGCTTCCCTCAGTTTGAAGGGATTTGCCATAATCGCCACACTTGGCAAGCTGGTTGGCAATCGCAGTATGGTGGTAAAATGTATAGAAAACACTGCTGCCCATTCTATAGTAAGTCCCTTAGTCCCCTTCGCTAAATGAATGGTGCTATTTTTTACGTTACTTTATGGCACCGCACGGAAAATATGATCAAATGAGTAAAACTTATGGCAATCAAAGCATTTTCTTTGGAAGGATTATGTCTCGACGTACCTACCTAAATATTTTGTAACATTAGCCCACGTTCTGACGGACGTATTAAAACCGCGGTGGGATTTTTTCGACGACTATGCTAATACAGGAATATTGTACGAGTATATAACTATAGCGGTAGATTCTAATAAAGTAACAGAAATTAGTATCAATGCGAGGAAATGTTATTTATTATTAATTAATTTTCTTTTAGAACAATAATGGATTTCATTAATGTTTTTAATAAACCCAAAGTAGTTTAAGGTTATCTGACAAATTTGTATGTAGGTACTTATCTAATAATATACTACTGATTCATATACATAGCATCAACCAATCATTGCTTATTTACTACTTAATATTTACATAAACAGATAAACCACTCACTTTTGTGTATACTCCTCGTACTAACGTAAATTAATGTCACCAACAACAGATACGAAAATGTCAAAAACCGCGCCATTTTTATTTCAATTTAAACAAAAGCACTTCAAAAATAGAACACCACTGGCAACCAAATTAATCAAACACTTGAATTCGACATTTTAAAAACAGAATGTCTTTTTTAAGACGCAATGATCACGGCGCAACTGACTTTACAACACTGTACAGGAATTACTTTTAGTAATGATTTAAAAAGTGCAATTCGGACAAGACATTGACTGGCGTGGAGTGTACTGTGCTATTTTTTTTTCTGCCTTGAACTGAACCTTGACAGTGCGTGTAGAAAATGCATTCCTGTTCATATTAGACCCTTTACGACAATAGATTTAAATTGTATTGAGTAATTTAAAACGTGTTAGTAATTGGTGTCAGTAAAATAATTGTGCAATTTGTACTTAGGTGTTATTATAAAACCGGTGAGGTGAATTATGGTAAATGATATCACGTGTTCGTTTTGCTGTTTCTCTTTTTAGGGTTCCGTTGCCAAATGGCAAAAAACGGAACCCTTATAGATTCGCCATGTCTGTCTGTCTGTCTGTCTGTCTGTCTGTCTGTCCGAGTATGTCACAGCCACTTTTCTCCGAAACTATAAGAGCTGTGCTATTAAAACTTGGTAAGTGGATGTATTCAGTGAACCGCATTAAGATTTTCACACAAAAATAGAAAAAAAGCAATAATATTTGGGGTTCCCCATACATAGAATTGAAACTCAAAAATTTTTTTTTCATCAAACCCATACGTGTGGGGTATCTATGGATAGGTCTTCAAAAATGATATTGAGGTTTCTAATATCATTTTTTTTTTAAACAATAATATTTGGGGTTCCCCATACATAGAACTGAAACACAAAAAAAAATTTTAATCAAACCCTTACGTGTGGGGTATCTATGGATAGGTCTTTAAAAATGAAATTGAGGTTTCTAATATCATTTTTTTCTAAACTGAATAGTTTGCGCGAGAGACACTTCCAAAGTGGTAAAATGTGTGTCCCCCCCCCCCGTAACTTCTAAAATAAGGGAATGATAAAACTAAAAAAAATATATGATGTACATTACCATGAAAACTACCAACGAAAATTGGTTTGAACGAGATCTAGTAAGTAGTTTTTTTTTTAATACGTCATAAATCGTAAATCACAATTTACCTTTCATTCAGTCAACTCAAATATAAAAATTAAAAAAAAAAAAACATTTAATTTCATAAACGATGATGACGAATGATGATGATGATGACCTGCAGGTTTGTACGGAACCCTCGGTGCGCGAGTCCGACTCGCACTTGGCCGGTTTTTTTATTCTGTGGCAAATAGGCCGATTTGTTTACGATCGACATAAAATGATTGAATTTTTATAAATATTCTTTTATTTATGTTTGGATGGAGATAAGGAGAATAGTTATGTAATTGACTAGACACCTACTGTCAATCATACTTCCTATTGTTTCTTGCATGTTTAATTTTGTATATTCTGTTGTAAATAAATAATTTGAGGTGTCTTATCACTTTTTGTATGTGACCAATCATTGACATTTTCATAAATCATTAAGGTTCCTCGAAACGATGAATTAATTACAATAATATTATTCAATTGCGCTCAGTTGTAAATGTAGTTATGTTATCAATCGCTTCAATTGCATTTATTAGACAATCATTTTGCGAAACAAAGGTCAAACACGAAAAAAATACAATTGAGATTTATCGTTTCGGGGACCTTTAGCGTTTATACCGTCTAGCTTTGTACATATTAAGGTAACGTTCTCAATAATTAATTACCTCAAGCGAACCGTCTCAAGGTACAGATTCTCAAGGTTCATGTAACGTCGTCCTTCAGAATTACAATAAAATTAAGATGTTACTTACATACATGTTTTATTGCCCGTAAACGTAATGGCGCCATAAATGTACTCACATGGGCTATTTAGAGCAATTTATTGCCTGGTGACACACCTAAACCGAGAAATTGGAAGCAATTTTTGTATTGAATAATGATTAGCAGAAATAATAATGACGATTGTCCTTTTGACCACTAAATTATCATTATATAATGTTCCCAATGTTGGGACACAGGCCTCCTCTTGGTGAGAGGGAGTAAGCCGTAATCCACCACGCGGACCAAGTTGGTAGATGTCACATATACCTATGGTTATTTTTAATTCTAGGGCGGCTTCCGACCACCATTTTGAGAGCAGTGGTCATGAAATAATGTACACAAAGCACTGTGTGGTTTGAAACTATGACCTCCGAGTCGCAAGTCGCGGCCGTTGCCACTTGACCACCACTGCTCCACTGACCTGCGGGGTAATTGCTTAACACGCATAATATGACAATTGATCGCATTTTCTTTCATTTTGACAGTTGAGCTACGTTCATTGCATTATTTACTTTGATGAGCAGAAAGATTTGGAAGATAGGTATACCTATGAAGCAATGGTTTAGAAAAATCCTTCAAACTCTCGGATTGTTATTGTGTTGTTGCTTTGTGTAACTGCATTGGCCGTGATGGCAAAGTCATTAGGTTGGCAATATTTTGACACATTTTAAATGTCTGTTCTCAACTTATCATTTTGAATAATAAGATATATTTTTGGTTAGGTATATGAATAGTTGTATTATTCTGTTTTTTGAGAGCAGTGGTGGCCCAGTGGTAACGGCCGCGACTTACGAGTAGTAGGTCGTGAGTTCAAACGCAAGCAGGCACTTTACTTTGTGTAAATTATTTCATCGCCACTGCTCTCAAAACGGTGAAGAAAAACATCGTGAGGAAACCGGCATGTCTTAGAACCAAAAATTCGAATGGATTACGGCCCACTCCCTCTCACCGAGAGGAGGCCAGCAGTGGGAACATTATAGGCTGCTGATGACATTCTGTTTTTTAACAGTAAGTTAAAACCGTTACCGTTCTGTTTTCGCCTACTTAAAAATACTTTTTGTGATGAGGCTGGAAGACGAATATTTCGTATTAGTGAGCAAGTAGATAAGTAGGTGCCTGCTCGTAACTCCCCCAGACGAAGTCACTTTCAGCGATCTCTGAGGCTTTAGTAGTCACTACAACGTCAATCAATTCATAGCGTACTTTTTTATTGGATTTTGTGCATGAAAGCTTTTACCGCTTTCGGTAAAGTATTAATCAAATGTGACAATAAAGTAATGAAAGAATTTATTCACTGTGATAACTGAAAAAAATGTGTACCTGTTACATATATTAAAAGCAGTAATTTCACTTTTAGAAAAATAAACGTATATATCACAAGTATATATACAAAAAGCGTTAGTGTATAAGATGTGCTCTTTTTATTATCTAATTCTGTTATGTGTACTTTTTACTGGTGTACTTTTTCTTAGTCTATACTCTTTATAATAAAGATATTCACATCATTTCGCTTGTTTTAATTCTTTAATCATCCTATCAATCAAGAAGTAAATTTGTGTTAAATAGGGACAGGCAACAAATCGTTATTTCGGACAGTACCTTTTACCCAAAGAATATATTTGTGATTCCCTCTCCCACCAGTTAAAACCTCTCTAGTTAATTAATATCACAGAAATGTCAAGCCCACAGATATTTAGTAGGGCGCAGTAATGATTCTAGTTAATGATAAATTGTTATAGGAACTTTAATAGGTAAACACTGTAGTGGGTATTCCATTGGAGATAGTTTGAGTACTGATTCGTTAATATTCATTTTAATAACGAAATTTAATTACTGTGTCGTAAATTATTAAAATATTTACATGGGTAATTTATATACTGACGTTCTTAAAATAATAAATGAACAGGTACAAAAAAATAAAAAGATTTTAAGGACACCTAAAATTCGTTTGTATAACGAAATTAACTCTTTTCATCACTATAAATTATTCACAACAATTTTTAATTAAAGTACATACTAATTGCGTATCTCCTGCTAATAAAACCAAATCAAGCCCAAGGATCTAATAAAATTTATATTATTATTATTGCTTATAGCCTGTGCATTAAGATTTAATTATGATTAAAAGAACCACCAATAAAATTACAAATAAAGCTAACATGCAATAAAATAGTAGGTTAAGTACCTATATAATAAAGGTTACAACATCAGAAGAAAGAAAAAAAATCTAGATCACTGAGAATTGTCTAATATAAATCTAAGTAGTTCACACAAAAAATATTTAGTTATACTTTAATAAGTCTCCACGGCCGTCGCTGTGCGGCTGTCTTATCGATATTGTAAATAATTCACACACACATAATTATCAGTCTGTTTGCGTTGTGTATTTAATTAACTCTTATAAACTGTGCCCAGTGACTTTGTAAGAGATAGGATCCCTTTGTTGATTCCCACGGGATAATTTGGATAATTGGTACCCATCACAAGTTCGAGCTCGAACTCGAAATCATAAAAGACTAAAAACGATATGCTTTTGGTTACCAAACGAGCTGGTTAGTGCTTTTCGACGGCTATGAACATCTGGAATAGTCTAAGACCACACCAGAGTTGTAACAACTGCATTGAATATTGATTTAGTTAAATTGTAACTCAGCCCTCTTCCTCTCTCCTAATTTTTTGCGTGCCCGACAGGGTCCATATTTTGATCTTGTACCATTATTATTTCTTACCATCTATGTAACATATGGAATGCAATAAAGAATTGAGTATTGAGTATTGAGAAAGCTGGTTAAAATTGTCCATTTTCCTATGATTTCTCCACCAATGTTAGATGGACCATAGATGTTTGCAGGATACCTGATAGCAGCTGGATAAGTTGAACGGTGTGAGATTGGACAAGCCTTTGTCCAGCTGTGGACTGATTATAATGATCTTCGTCGTATGTCGATGGCTATCTAAATAGCGTAAGCCCAAAGTTTGGCTGTAAGTTTAGCATCTTCAGTAGCATCCTGCAAGGTGCAAGCAACGTGATAACTGGGCACGATATTACGTGCCCCATTGTTTGTAGGACAGCACTATATTGACACTCCAGGACGGAGTCAACTGCACATCTCCACTTGAGCAGGATCTCCTTGCTTCGGCCTACCTGAGTCTGATAGACTTCCGGGTAATTGGCTTACCTGGAAGTCTAGCAACTCGTTTCCAATCGAGATTTTCAGCAGGTGGAACCGACTTGGTGAGGTAGGGAAGCATTATCTAGCCACAACTGTAGCATTTTGAAGGTTATCATGATAACTTCGGCATTACATTACATTGCGTTACACCCAAAGCACCAAGTTACACTTTTATGATTACACTATTACCCATATTCTTCAAACCCGAACATGGATCCAGGGATATTAAAAGATCCTGCCGGGGTCGCGTGATTGTTCAAAAGAGATACCGTGGCCCCGGCACTGGGCAACTGAAGGAACACGGGTGGGTTTTAGTCAGTAAAAGTCTGACACGCCCTCCCGCTCCGCCCAGAGCGGGAGAAGTCATTTGATGATTTCCCATCCAAAAAAAAAAAAAAAAAAAAGGGATATTAAAATTATAACCTATTACATCTTTCTGTCTTAACTATAGGTAGCTGTAACTATCGGAACCTTAGTCCAGGTATGAGCTGAAAGACATAGCCTCAAAGAAATGTCAGCAATACTGAAGAGGTCTGCTAGGACCGATGCCTGCCAGGGTCGCGATATTTGTTCGAAAGAGTTACCGTGCCCAGGCATATGGGCAACTGAAGGAACACGGGTGGGTTTTAGTCAGTAAAAGTCTGACACGAAGAGCGGGAGAGGTCATTCAACGATTTCCCACCCAAAACAAAAAGGCTATACATGACTTCAGATTTATTCTCATTACTCTTGAATTTAAAAAAGACGTAATTTTGTATAGGCATTTTATAATTTTGGTTTGCAATGTTTGTATGTAAATATGTTAAGGCCGCAGGAATCCATTAGATGCGAAAAGCCAAGCACAGAATCGTGTGACGTGGTGGAGCTTGGGGAGACCTATGTTCAGCCGTCAATGTGTTTCGGTTGAAATGATGATGAAGGATGTTAGTTTGTGTAGGTCACATCTTGTAACTGAATTAAAACTATTTTATTTTATTCAGCGTAGTTGAATTAATTTTATAATCCAATCCATCCTATGTCGCAATTTTATTGTCATTTCGCGCAAGTATTGTTTTTCGCGGAAATGTCTCGCACAATATTGCCCTGCTACGATAGGTACCTAAATAATAGGTAGTTGGGAAACGGCTAGACAAAGTATGATTGTCCATTATCTGTATATGTCATAAAAATAAGTACACAGTTGGTTCAATTCCCGATCCAGACAAGGCTTTTTAGTTTTTACAAGCTTTATATTAGCTTCACTTGTATGTTTGTTTGTAACCGACTCCTTATAGCGCAATTTTTACCACCTTAAAACGACCCACTTTAATCCACGATAACCAGTTTGGTTTTCGACCTAAATTGTCCACAGAGAGTGCAATACTGTGTCTAAAGCACACCGTTAAATATTACACGAAGAGAAAGACCCCGGTATACGCGTGCTTCCTCGATTTATCCAGGGCATTTGACCTCGTCTCGTACGACGTTCTCTGGGGGAAGCTAGAGAGCACGGACTTACCAGGGGAACTCGTCAGCATACTACGGTACTGGTACGGGCACCAGGTCAATAGTGTCCGATGGGCAGGGGCAATGTCGGACCCTTATGTCAGCGAATGTGGCGTAAGACAAGGCGGTCTGACCTCGCCTACATTGTTCAACATTTATATGAACGAACTGATCGTCTCGCTCAGCAGTCAACATGTCGGATGCTATGTAGACGGAGTTTGTGTCAACAATATTAGCTATGCGGACGACATGGTGTTGCTGAGCGCGTCGATTTGTGGGCTGAGGAGACTTCTCAGTACATGTACTGAATACGCGCGTGGACATGGGCTAATATATAATGGGAAGAAAAGCCAATTCATGGTTTTTAAGGCCATCGGTGTGTCGAGTCCTATGAATGTACCGCCTGTTCATCTCGAGGGTGTTCCAATGGACCGAGTGGACCAATTTAAATATCTGGGGCATCAGCTCACCGAGGACCTTAAAGACCATGCGGACATGGAGCGAGAGCGGAGGGCGCTGTCTGTGCGAGCCAACATGATAGCCCGCAGGTTTGCGCGTTGTTCTGTTGCTGTGAAGGTCACGCTTTTTAAAGCATACTGCACGTCCCTTTACACTTGCAGCCTGTGGGTTGACTACACTGGCAGGGCATACAGCGCCCTCCGTATCCAGTACAACAATGCGTTCCGGGCGGTGTTAGGGCTGCCCCGTTGCTGTAGCGCATCAGGGATGTTCGCGGTGGCGCGCACTGATTGTTTCCACGCTGTTATGCGCAAGCGGTGTGCGTCTCTGGTGCGCCGGGTGCGGGACAGCCCCAATGCTTTCCTGGCAATGATCGCTGACCGATTGGACTGCCCTTATATACGGCATGGATGTGGCAGGCATGTTGCTGTTTCAATGCCGGTTAGAAAATTTTAATTATTGTATTGTATGTGTTTTATTTATTTTATTTTTAATGACAATTTGCTGATTTTAAATTTTAATTGATTGCTTTTTTATTTATTTTTGGACTGTTAATTTATTTTTATTTTTGACTGTTAATTTTCAATTTTTGACTGTTAATTTTTAGTTGTTAAATCTGATTTTGATTTTAATTCTAAATTTTTATGTGTATTATTTTTATAATTGTGTGCCTATGCCTAATGAGTCCATTGTTACTCGAGTATGAATAAATAATAAAATAAAAAAATAATAAACGACCAGATTTCATTTAAACTTTGTAAACTTATCGAGGACCGATGACAATACTATAATTTCATAAATTTGTGCCATTATCCTTGCCAGGGTTACCAGGACAGCAAACAACTGTCTTCAAAAACTACGCTGACATAGGTCACAAACTACGCTGACATACGTCTCAAAATTAGAAACACTCTAAAATAGAAAATAGGGGTGCTTTTTATGGTATTTTTTTTATTGATATCAGGCACCCCACGTTTTTTTTCCATTATTTTCTACTTTTTAGTTTGATTTTCTATGGAAAATTATTTGTCTTTTGTAAAACTTGCTGACTTCAATATTAAACTAACTTTCCCTCCATCGCTCGGATTGACCATTATGATAAAATAATCGGTAAACTTGGATCCCAATAACGCGTGTGGCCCACAACGGAACTGGTTTTTCAGGAATTGTCGTGATCTGGTAAATTGCTTTTAATATCACATTTATGACGTATAGCGCCATCTAGCGGATTACTCAAGAACTACTTGAGGACTAAGGTGACTGGTTCATCTGTTATTTACTTCGAATTGAACAATGTTTTGCTACACGTAACGCCATCTTGCATTAACATGTAAAACTAATTTTAAAAAAAATGTATTCAGGTACTAAGACTTAAGTGAATTTCTGTTTTAACTTCAGAATAGGTCGATTTAAGGATCTACTGGTCCACTTCATTAAAGTTAGATTTTAAATAGCTTAGTTAATTTTAAATTATTTTTAGCCAATAGGTACCTAATAACATTATTATTACATTATCTACAGTATACTTATTACTTTAAAAAATAATTGGACATGCATCCATGCAAGTCCTTGAAATTAAGTACCAGATAAAATAGTTTTATCAAGTCGTAGAGCGACTGCTGCAACCTGTAGTTAGTTAAAACATTTTAGTCTAGCTTAGTTCGCAGAATCTATCATAGAGGTCGCTGTCAAGATAATCCTTCTTGATAAATAGAAATATATGAAGGTTCAAGGATCACCTATGTAAGGCTCATCATATTAGATAAAACCGACTTTTTAGGGTTCCGTTGCCAAATGGCAAAAAACGGAACCCTTATAGATTCGTCATGTCGGTCTGTCGGTCTGTCTGTCTGTCGAGTATGTCACAGCCACTTTTTTCCGAAACTATAAGAGCTATGCTGTTGAAACCTGGTAAGTAGATGTATTCTGTAAACCGCATTAAAATTTTTACACAAAACTAGAAAAAATACAATAATATTTGGGGTTCCCCATACATAGAACTGAAACTCAAAAAAATTTTTTTCATGAAACCCATACGCGTGGCGTATCTATGGATAGGTCTTCAAAAATGATATTGAGGTTTCTAATATAATTTTTTTCTAAACTGAATATTTTGAGTGAGAGACACTTCCAAAGTGGTAAAATTTGTCCCCCCCCCCCCCGTAACTTCTAAAATAACGGAATGATAAAACTAAAAAAAATATATGATGTACATTAACTTCCACCGAAAATTGGTTTGAACGAGATCTAGTAAGTAGTTTTTTTTTAATATGTCATAAATCGTAAACCACAATTTACCTTTCATTCAGTCAACACAAATACAAAAATTTTAAAAAAAAACATATAATTTCATAGTCATAAGCCTTATGCATAAACCGTGAATACCTTCAGGTTTGTACGGAACTCTCGGTGCGCGAGTCCGACTCGCACTTGGCCGGTTTTTTTATGTAATGCAGCATTACCTACTTTAGGTTGGACAGGATGGAACAGTAATCTCTTCTCAACATTTCATTAAATATTTACGAAGCATTCGGATTACACCTAACCTATGAAACTACTGCCAGGGTAGCGAGATTGTTCGAAAGAGACACCGTGACCCTGGCACATAGGCAACTGAAGGAACACGGGTGGGTTTTAGTCAGTAAAAGTCCGACACTCACTCCGCCCAAGAGCGGGTGATGTCATATGATGATTTCCCATCCAAAAAAAAAAAAACCTATGTAACTAGTATTTTCATAACAGATGAATAATAGCAATCAATAACATTTGCTATTCTTTACGACCGTCGCCACACTCGCCACACGAAACAAGGGTGGTGTTCCATGTGGTGCCATCCATCCCATTTCTTCACAAAAGCCGACTAGAGAGTGGGCAGCAGCATTCTCTATGCATTTTACCACCATACTGCGATCGCCAAGTCACCAGCCAAGCGTAGCGATTATGGCAAACCGAGCATTTTTTGGGCGACGCCTTTCTCCAGTAGTAGACGTCTTTCGGTTGAAATGATGAATGACTCGTACACAGCAGAATCAAAACATCAAGTGGGCAGCAGGAATCCACATTAAATAATGTAGACGGTTGCTGGCCACGTACCAAAAAACCAGTTTGAATGTCGTCTTTTGACGATGAGAAGTAGAAGCCTACCTTTTGCCGATAGCTTTATAGCAAAATTGGATGGTCCAAATTACTAAAATACAAATCCAAGGACACCGACTTCCGAAATAAAGTTATTTTAAACTTTGTAATATTTTTCAGGGAACTATGTTGTTTTTATTTTAATGTATATACTTTTATAACCGTAATATGAAAATCACCATGGTGGTGATCAAACCGTTACGGTCGTGAACATCTACCGGCACTAGGGACAGGTAATCTCTGCTATTCTCTAGCCACGGATTCTTTTAATTGTTTTTAGTATTTTTATTACGGATGTGCACGACTTTCTAAATCGATCTCACATTATATACAGGAAGATTTTTTAGTCACCATCCAAATTATGATATATTAATATTTTGCGAAAATCATTTGATACGTGTTTTTCTTTTAGTATCACTCAATACAAAAATATTGAGATATCACATCACAAAGTTATCTATAAAAAGTTGATGATTCTGGACACCGCCGCGCGCTAGGTAATAGTGCGAGCTATTACCTAGTGCGTATGCACCGCGCTAGGTATTAATTTCGGCGGCCCACCCCGCGAGCCGCCGCCGAAATTAATTGAAAACAATAATAAACAAAGTTGCAAATTTTCCCTTCATACTCTCACGGGCGGTAAGTGTAGTATTATTAACGTTTAACTTAGTGACCACGCAGAGCCGATAATTCTTTCGAGAAAATGATTTAAAATGAAAATTTCATGTATCGTTTTTTTTTTTCAAAAATGTATTTATTGGATGATACCTAATGCCTAGAAAAAAATTGGACGGTGACTAAAAAATCTTCCTGTATAATTTCAACTTGAATAATCAAACCATAATATTGGTTCAAAAAAGTTTCCATGAAGCTCCTTGTCCATAGAAACCCACTACGCTTCGAAATTGGCAAGTATCTTCATCCTGCTTGCTAACTGTCCCCCTTGTTTTTGGATGGGAAATCATCAAAATGACTTCTCCCGCTCTGGGCGGATTAGGAGGGCGTGTCAGACTTTTACTGACTAAAACCCACCCGCGTTCTTTCAGTTTCCCATGTGCCAGGGTCACGGTATCTCTTTCGAACAATCTCGCGACCCTGGCAGGCATCGGTCCTAGCAGACCCCTTCAGTGCTGCTGACATCTCTTTGAGGCGCGCGTGGAACACTACGCGCCGTCGACCCGAGCCTGGTCCTTACCGGCGGTGAGCTACCCATTGCTCGTCGCCGCAAGCCTACGGTGACCGGGTGTCTGCTATTGACTCCCGACGCCTGGGGCGTCTCCTCTTGCGGCGGCTAAGGACGTGAGGGCGCAGAGACTGCCACTCCCTCACTCGCCCCGCCTCCTCCTTCGCGAGCATTACTGCTTCGCAGAAGGAGGTGACGGCTTCCCATGCCCTCTCGCTCCGTACCATGGCTCGCACCAGGGACGGACGCACCAGTGCCTCCTCACAATTGAAAAGTGCCTATAATTGGTTTATTTGAAATAAATGTCTTGAGATTGAATTTGAATTTCTGAGATTCTAGTGTTGACTTTTATATGTCGTTTGCCATTACCATTCATTAGAACAATTTTTTTGCAACATCGACAGTAAATCTTATCTATACCTACTACTTTTTTGTGGTCTGTTGACCTTATCTATACATCTATACTCTATACATACATACATACATACATACAAATAAATAAAATTGGAGTGTCTGTTTTTAATATTAAGATAACCACTTTTTACTAAGTGTATATGGATGTATACACGATACATATACCAAAACAACATTTTTTACAATTTTTGTCTGTCTGTCTGTCTGTCTGTCTGTCTGTCTGTCTGTCTGTTTGTTCCCGCTAATCTCTGAAATGGCTGGACCGATTTTGACGGGACTTTCACTGGCGAATAGCTGGTGTAACAAGGAGTAACTTAGGCTACTTTAATTTTAGAAAGAATCTTTTATTTTAGAAAAAAATAACTTTCTTTGAAAACTACGCTGACATACGTCTCAAAATTCGAAAAACCCTGGCTGAATCCTACGAAATAGATCAAAATAATGTACTACAGTATTGTACACCTTAAAAAGGCCTACAAAAATGTCCTCAATGGTATATGTCTATCTCTTAGGGATAACCCACAATAACCATTTTATCTTTTACTTTTTACGAGAA
This sequence comes from Aporophyla nigra, assembly GCA_947507805.1. Classification (NCBI taxonomy): domain Eukaryota; kingdom Metazoa; phylum Arthropoda; class Insecta; order Lepidoptera; family Noctuidae; genus Aporophyla; species Aporophyla nigra. The sequence continues at coordinate 4,426,999 of OX382305.1, read as the reverse complement.
ATAAGGGCTTATTTACGAAGCAATTTTAAGCAATACAGCATTAATCCTTATCCAATTAAGTACTTTAAATACATTGTGCATTTAATATAGATCAATTTGGTCCTTTACAGCATGTAATTTAAATGAATATCTTAGAAGATATTAGAGATTTAAAAAGCGGGCGCAGAGCGCGTTGGCAGCGGCCGGGTAATAGTACAGGATAAGTAGGATTGTAATTCATATTACTTTGGCTTCATAGTAATTGCGAATATCATGTGTGTTCATTATACTCAAAATAAACCTAATAGTATTATTCCAAGTAAGAGACCGCGAAATGGCTTAGATGTTTAGATTTTTGGATGTTTGTTTCTCAATGATGCAAAGACGGCCAAACGGATTTAGATCGAATTTGGCACAAAGATATAATATTATATCATGGATACGTAACAGATAGAATACCTACTTTATCCCGGTAGTAGGTTCCCGGGTGATATCTTCCGACAGCTATACGGGCCAAGCCACTGGCAAAAGTACTATTCCTATAATTATGTTCGGTGTCTGGTAAATGATTGAGTGTATAGGTAAAATAGGAGCGTTAAGCAAAACCAGGAAGACTTATATTCAACTAAACCAACCCCTATGTCGCAGTCTTCTTACTCTGAATACTATTACTTTTATTTTAAAAACACCAACACACATGATGTGCTCATAAACTATGAATCCTAAGTAATATGAGTTATAATCCTACTACTAATAATATTATATATATGATGAAAGCTTTTTTTTTATTATTTTTTTTTGTATTTCTTTTTTTTTTATGTGAAACTATGTATGATTGGGTGTTTGTTTCTCAATCACGCAAAAATGGCTGAATGGATCTGGATCGAAAATAGCACACAGAGTCTATATTACCTATATAACCTGGAATAACACATTCTTATCGCGGTAGTACGTCCTCTTGCATTAATTTCCGACATCCACGCGGGCGAAGCCGCGGGCAAAAGCTAGTTGCAAATAAAAATAAGGAAAATTTTAAAGTTATCTTTATGCAATATTGTCTAAACTGGTTAACAAATTCTCATTATGATAATTAAAGACTATAAATAAAGAATCAAAGGCCCAAAACACCGCATTCGTCTCCGAATAATGGTTTACTAAACACGTGGAACCATGAAGTTCTTTTACATATTTTTGACTGTCGGATTACTCGTTGCGTTGTGTTCGGCGCAACCAGTTGACAGTTTTGCACTAGAGCAACCAGAAATGTCAATTATTACACGATTCAAGAGACAGGCGATTACAGGAAGAGTCAAATGCAGCTGCCCACAAGGACAAGCTCTTGTGAAAATAAAGTGCATCCCTTGTGCTAAGTAAGTGGATTAAAATATTTGTTTTAGTAAGTGATAGGACCAGCTGGTCCATATAGTGCTGTGAGGTACATAACAAACATAAAATGGCCATCCATCGTAATGCAATTCATTTTGACGTATAGGTTAAAAAAAAACCGGCTGTGCTGTTAAAATGAAAGGCATTGCGAACGATTTTATGCATTTATTTATCCTGATATTCTGTAAAGTCAGTTTGAAATCAAACTTGCTTGATTTTTAAGTAAAATGTCACATCGATATAGTTTGAATGAAAGTTTGAATCAAAACAACGATGTTTGGAAAATAACACAACTGCACGCGTAGCATGACCACCGTAGAAATGGGTTTTGTCGACGGAAGAATAGATACAATTACAGATTATAGAAAGATTAAAGACAAAATTACTGTAGAAAGATTTGTACCGTTTTACCTAAACGAGGCAAAAGAAGTGTGTAGAGATCGTAGCAGGTGGCGTTCCGTGGTTTCTGCCTACCCCCATGGGAAAAAGGCGTGATTCTATGTATGTATGTATGTTGTACCGTTTTATGCTGGCGTAGCATGACAATTCAAAAAAAAAACCCATTTCTACGGTGGTCATGCTACGCGTGCTGATCATCGTCATTATTTACAGCCCTATCTAAGCACATAGACTTCCTCTTTTTTGTGATACCTCAGTACATCAAGAGTTTGATTGAGAGGTACCTATCTGTTTGTATTTCTACGTTTTTTTAAGGATTTTTTTTACGACTCGACAGAACATATAGATTTTATTTTATAAAGTAACTCTAATAGTTAGGGTTCCGTACCAAAATGGTAAAAAGGAATCCTTATGGTGCGACTCAGTCAATCTGTCACAGCTGGATATCTCGATAGAACTACTACTGCCATTAACTTGAAATTGGGAACAGTTTTAAATGTAATTTGCCGAACTATTTTGAAAATAAGAAAGAAAAAAAACAAAAACTATATTTTTTTTGGCACAGGGATTGAACGGGGGTCTTAAAGATTCTAAATGGGCCTACTAAGGCATGTGGGGTATCATATGAAAGAGCGCTATTTGCACATTTTTCCTTTTTAGGCCACGAAAGTAGTTTTCGACAGACTTGACCAAAAATTAAAAAAAAAAATACGTTCCCGCGATAACTTCCCGTTTGCTCAATTTCTCTGTTACCCGCCATTACTCGTGACTGACAGATGACATTAGTGACAGCTCGCATCTGCCTTCGCTCGTGTTCATGAGACAGTTTACACATCTATAAAGATACACTATAGATGGTGGACACCGCATCAAAAACTATTACTCATTTTATATGAACAGCGCGATCACACATGAAGACATTTTGGTAACCTTGGCCTTGGTAACGATACTACATCGTTTAACCAGTTGTCGAATCCTTTACTATGTCTACATATGGACAAATATTCTGTGTTTAAGTACTTTTAATTTCTTTGGTTGTTGATAAATCGTTCAACTTATTGCAGCAGTTTACGCAAGCTTGAAAAATTTCCATATTAACTGGGTGATAATTATCGTTATAGAAACTGGCCGTGGGAGGTTCTCTTGCCGGAAGAGAGTGATTGATCTACATGGTAAAATTGGACCAGCTAACGTAACTCTGCTAACGGATTTCGATATCAAAATATGATAAATTTAATAAAAGATGAGATTTTTTTTGTGGGTCAGCGACCGTTAGCTTTGTTTTCACTTGATGAATCAATTGATTCTTGTGAAGTTAGTGGTTTTTATCGTGCTGAGCTGTCAATACTTATAACAACTGTGAAAGTATAACAATCATGTTTATATTTCCATACTCATCATATGTGCCACCTGCCAGGATCGCGAGATTCGTTTGAAAGAGTTACCGTGGCCCTGGCATATGGGCAACTGAAGGAACACGGATGGGTTTTAGTCAGTAAAAGTCTGACCCTGTCAATCTATACATACTATTGGTTGCCCAATGGTCAAAATGAGACCATAACTCATTTTAATTTTGAATTATATGAAAACACTAGTTTCTGCTCGCGACGTCGTTCGCGTTAAATTTCTTGCTCCCCCGACCTACCCCGTCACATCGAATCGCCTGCCTGTCCGAGGTATTCGTACTCGGTACATTTTTTTACTCGGTTCCTAAGGGTCTTGGCGTGATAATACAGTATATAGCCTTCCTCGATAAATGGGTTATCCAACAGTAAACGTAGTTCCTGAGATTAGTACATTCAACCAAACGAACTCTTAAGCTTAATAATATTTAGAATTGATTACAATTAAAAACCTTATAGTGAGTCAACCTTAAAAGATTATCATCATCATCATTTCAGCCGAAAGACGTCCCCTACTGGACTTAGGCTTCCCCCAATTTGGGGGGGGGGGGTTGCAATAATTGCCACGCTTGGCAGGCGGCTCAGTATGGCGATTGCAGTATGGTGGTAAAATGGCAATGCACTGCGTGGTAAACGCTGCTGCCCGTTCTCTAGTTAGTTCCCTAGTCGCCTTTTACTACACCCACGGGAAGAAATGAGATGGTGCTATTCTTCCACACGGAAAGAGAGTATATATATATATAAATATATATGTTAGGACAACCAACACACCGTTATCTGACGCCAAACTAGGCAGAGCCTGTACCATGGTAACTAGACAACTGATAAATATACTTATATATTTCTAAATACATACATATTATAGATAAATTACACCCAGACACAGAACAAATGATTGTGCTCATCACACAAAGATTAGTCCTGGGTGGGAATCGAACCCACGACCTCAGTCTTTGCAGTCAGGGTCACTAACCACTAGACTAACAGGCCAATCAGTTTCCTTAAATCAAAACCAATTCATTACAAATTTTCTCTAAAACTATGTCATGTAGGTAAATATTATGTCACGCTCAATAACAATCGTTAAAGATTAATCGGGGCCAGTTTTAGTTAATTTGATAAAAATAGCGCAAAATATATAATTTGATATAATATTTAACAAAACAAACACGTTCAAACCACAAGTGTGATATCCTCAAGGTCGCTTGCACCAGCACCCTAATTGCGAAACGCACAATTTATCAGAATCTGAATGGGATTAAAGATTATTTCTAAACCATTGCGTCATTTGTTCGAATAAATTGTCGGCTCAGCAACGTAAATAACGCAATGAATGTTGTTTAACTATGAATATTAAACCAATTCCTACCGATAAAAAGTTCCGCAATTACCCCTCTGGTTGACTTACAAAGCCAGAATGACATCATTATAAAACATTTAGTTAAATCGGTAGACAGTAATTTTACACATAATCCTAATATATCATCAGGCCTGTTCTCCTCGAAGGTATAGGCATAGTTGTACCTGCGTACCCACATTTCGCTAGTTATATTTAAGTCTCATGTAATAAGGAGTCTATTGCCATTATCGTCTTCTGATAAATTCTTGATAGGAAAACCCTTCAATACTTTGACTGAACTGGGAATGCATGGGAAGCCGTCACCTCCTTCTGCGAAGCAGTAATGCTCGCGAAGGTTCGTAAGGGAGAGGCAGTCTCTGCGCCCTCACGCCCCTAGCCACCGCAAGAAGAGACGCCCCGGGCATCGGGAGTCAATCGCGGACTCCCGGCCATCGTAGGCGCGGGCTTGCGGGTGGGGAGCAATAGGTAGTTCGCCGCCCGGTAAGGACGAGGCTCGGATCGACGGCGCGTTGAGTTCCAAAAATGTCAGTAACAACTGAAGGGGTCCGCTAAGACCGATGCCTGCCAGAGTCTCGAGATTTGTTTGAAAGTGTTACCATGGACCTGGCATATAGGCAACTGATGGAACACGGGTGGGTTTAAGTCAGTAAAATTCTTCCACGCCCTACTGCTCCACCCAGAGCGGGAGACACCATTTAATGATTTCCCATCCACAAAAAAAGGGAGCACAAGCACAGCAGTAACATTTGCGACCACTAGTTCTAAGAGGACTACTTTAACTTAAACTTAGTTTTTTTTTTACAGATATACCGAAATAACAGGAGAGGATTGTCCAGTTTGCAAGACTTAGAAAGACATCTCAAGAGAATTGTTTTAATAGAATTATGTACTTATACTATACAAGCTTTTGTTAGCGGCTTTGCCGGCGTGTCATAAATCATCCCACATACTACTAGGATAGAAAGTATTTAATGTTTTTTTTTTTCATAATTCATTTGGTTTTAGCGTAAAAAAGAAAATTTATTGATTTTGTTAACTATCGTGTCTATCGATGTAGTCGCGTTATTTTTATTATTTTTATGCCGGTTTCGCCATCAATTAATTACGTTTAATGTATTAATTTTATACTTAGGTATTATAATAAAGACAAAAAAAATATAAATCTCAACGTTATATCAAGTCATAAGAACCGCTTGAAGCAGGACCGAGTTGCTAGTTTATTTAAATAATAAGATAAAACTTATGTTTATCATCGAAAGATCTGGATTAAAAAACAGAATGTTAATTGATTTAATTATTGTTATCCTTTTTTGTCTTAAGTTGCGCCTTGGCTTAAGTGACTTATTAAATCACAAGCCTTAAGTGATTCAGTTTATTGAAAGTATGACCTTTCCGTTAGCTTATTTATTATTAATATATAGCTATTTTTGTTACTATAATAAATAAATAATGTAAATTATTCGTCGCATTTTTTGTGCCTTCTATTATTTAACCAACTTAAATTTACATACAAAGAATAATCTGAAGGAGAGATTTGAGGAAGATATAGGTCTTCGGACGCCGATGTTTTTCTAACTGAACTGATAGCTGTCCTGCTGGGGAGTTTTCTGCGCTACTTTTTTTCTCAGCTAAAGCATTAAGGTGTGGTGAGTATCGGGCATGATCCTCAAAATAGGCAAATTTCAGACAAGTTTGACAAAATGTTGACTCTAAATAAGACCATAATAGATAATTAAACTTTGTAGACTGAAGACAATTTTCTATTTTATTAAGTTCCTTGTACTTGTTGGCCTACACTGTCCTCCATAACACAGTAATTTGAAACCATTGTAAAAGCCAATTATTTATAAAAGAGTAACGCTGGAGTTTCTTACCGGCTCTTCAACACCGGAAACGGCCAATTGGAACCGTACACTTAGTTTCAGATATTTCATAAATGTCCAACGCCTAAGGTGGCTGGAAGTCTGCGATGGACGCCCGACGTCCGGGGCGTATCCTCCTGAGGTGGCTATGGGCGTGAGATATAGCATAGATTGCCTTACCCTCACGCGTTCCACCTCTTCCTTCGCGAACATTACTGCTTCTCAGAAGGAAGTGACGGCTTCCCATGCCCTCTCGCCCCGTAACATGGCCTGGATCAGGGCCAAACCCAAGAGATCGCCGCCGCCGCTCACTTCCACGAGCACACGGCAGCTCTCCGCTCAGGCAGGGTATACCTCCACGACAATACCCGCCATGTCACCATGAGATCCCGCCGGAGCTCTGTCCACCGTGCCGCGATTCGTCGCGGCAGCGGAGTTTCGCCCCGGCGTTTTGCCTCTCGACCGTGTGGTATCCCTGGACTAGCCGGATGGCCATGACCCTCTGGGACGCACTCAACCGGCGCGCTGTGCGCAGCCTCAATGAGGGCGCGCACACCGGTGCCCTGTAAAGGGCCATGGACCGCACGACCCCCGTGTAGAACCTCTAGCAGGAGGCGTTTGGACACTACTAATGCCTGACGCTCGTTTTCAACTACAGAACGCCATCGTCTAAAAACTGACATATACCTTTTGTATATATGATACACTTGGTCATCGTAATCGGCGTGAATGACCTACGCACCTGTCCTTCCTCTAGAACATCACCAGTAATGTCACAGTATTAATGCCTTTCTAGGGCGTTCCTTCCCGGTTTTTTCATTCATATTTGCTTTTTGTTAGTTGCCTTTCATTTGTCCCCTTAACATGACAACCCTCTAAGTAAACTTTTTAATTGTTAGTCACTGCATCTTCTTTTAAACATTAACGTTGTTTTACCACGTGATTTTTGAATTTATTCTTAATATTCTTAACTTTGTAAAGAAATTCTTCATAATTTGAGGATGCCATTCGAAACATCTTAATTTGAGTTAGCTCACCGTAGCTAGTTCGAACCAAAAAGGTTAAAATTTTCCTTGAATATCTTATTATTTTGTACAACCTTTTGGTCTTATTATTTCAACGCTACCATTTTCCTCCTAAGACTGGAACAATTAAATCGTACTTTTAATATGTCAATTAGTTAATCAATATTGGATGACGTAACAGGAAAAATTCAAGTAATAATATCTTATCTATGCTCGAGACTCGTGTTCAATATTATAAAAAGGTACAATTAGTTTGTTTAAAGTTTCTATGTATGGGGTAGTGTTTGCAACTGTCAGTTGGATTTGAATAAATCTGAATGCATTTGATAGCCCAATTTCTATTAGTCCAACAATACGAAACGACCCTAAAACCTGTGTAAAATGTCAGCAAGAGCAAATGAAGTAATGACGCGGGCGGGCGATGTGATGCTGTAAGATATATTTTATGTTAAAACAAGAAAATTGACGCGAACAAATTTAGTAGAAGAAGTTAGTAGTCTTTATTAGCATAATCTAGATATTTGAATTTTAAATACAGCTCATTTGGGCTAGATATTATTTAATTATAGTGTTTAGCATGTTTTAAGAATATCGACCACGTTCCTTTAGTTCACACCTCTCTACTGATTTATAATCGTTGAATAATCATGTTTTGATTTCCAACTTATAATGGAATCTTACTTGTGACATTAATAAGTTTGATTGCCAGTAAGTATGTTATTCGATAATGAACATACCTATGGTTGGTTGTTTGTAAAATTTGGTAAATCAATCATATCAGCTAAAGCCTCCATCGTACAACTGACCGTGTAATATTACTTAACTATTGTTTCTTTTTAATATCGGTACATATCTTTTTCACAAATAAGCGGAATAAACATGAATAGAGACATTGCACGCCACTGCCTGTGCAATGTCTTTTCGATCTTTACGCTTCAGTGTCCCTGGAGAATAAAGCGTTAAGATCGGAGAGACATTAAAAGTAGATCTGAGCATCTAGCTGCCTGAACCAGCAATTTAAGTGGACCAAGGTTTTATAACAAAACTGTCATGAACCCATTGCCTATCTGTATTATACTAAAAATATGGAAAAACTAAACTGAATTTAATGTTTGTGAACAAAATATTGATGAGTTTTACAACACTTAAACGACAGTTTGCCCCAGAGGGAGAAACAAAGGCATATACTGTAGGGAGAGATAGGAAGGGAAAAGAATATAGAAAAGATGGATCGTTGATGTGACGAGTGGTTTCAAAGCAAATGTAGTGAATAATAATGTGATGGCTTACAGGGGAGAATGGAAAAAGAAATTGTATTGTGCCGACCCCAAATAATTCAGGACCAGGGCTTTAATTACCGAGTACTCCGAGATTTCACCAGTTACGTAAAAGTTCAATGAATTTGGTGGCAAACCTATTTCCGTACAAGTCCGTACGCTGGGTTGCTCAAAACTCCGATCTGCAATCGAAAAATTCCCAGGGCAAAAAACCCAATAACACTTTGGTTTGGAATCTAATGATTTTTTTACGCCTACATAAATTATCACAGCAAACTACTTACTTGTTATTTTGAGAAGGTTAACTTATTAGGCTCAAATTTCAAAATCTTCTATTTATGTGATACATACAGCCGCCATTTGTGATCAGCGATAACGTTACAACAAAAATAAAAAATGCGTGAAACTGACCTGAACTAGAGAAAAGCTAAAGACAATCTAATTGAAAGTCGTAATATGAGTACCAAACGCTTTGAAAGCGATTGCCATTTCTGTATGCCCTTTTCTGTGGATTCTTAGTGTATCTAGATAATGACAAAACAATCGAAGGAGAAAGAAAGTCAGCCTGTTTCTGAAAGCTGTAGGCTTCCAAATACGAAATGTTTTGAAAGCGATTGACACACCTGTCTATGTTTGAGAGAAAAAACAAGCTAAGCTGGAGACTGGCTTTCCTTTGTTTTTCACAATCTTTCAACCAGCGAATACTTGGTGTTAAGCAGCCTTAAATAATTATTGTGATAAAATGACACGATGAAAACAGGAACAACGCCTAACAAGACCAAAAAGTAAAATTCGCGTAGGCGGCGTAGACTCGTAGCACGTAGCGCGTAGCGTTGATGCGTAGCGTTTTCGTTCTGTGGGCTGAACATAGATGGCGCTGTGGGTACGAGGACAGAAAATAATGATATATATCAGGGCTGTCCAAACTACATACCTTCGCGGGCTAATTAAATTTACTACAAAAGCCGGAGGGCCGCAGAAACAAATATTTTCAGTTTTCAAGTAAAAAAAATACAAGGTAACCATTTCTTTATACGATTATTGGTTCTTCGTTAATTTGTCTTGAACAATCATATCGATATCAACGTCAACATTCGTTGTTGCCAGACGCATTTCATGAAGAAGTGACTTATCTGAACAATGAAGATCTATACTTAGATTTTATACAGTTCATCGTTGAATACGTACTTTCACATAAATAAGTGTTACTAGACTATAACTGAAGAAGTAAAACTATTTTCTGATTAATTCACACTTTAAAACATCACGGGCCGTTGTCTGGACAGCCCTGATATATATCATGACTGTGTAATTTTGGTGTGAATTTTGATGATTCATATGAATGTATGAATTATTTTCTTTATTAGTGGTTGTACTTGCAATCATATCATCTGGTGTATATGGGCTTTTATATTTTATTAATATTTTATAATATTGGAGATTCATTTATGTTTTGTGAATGTGAAAACGTTAACGTAGATGAAATGTTGCGCTGAATCCAAATTAATTGGCATAAGGGTAGGAGGGTGATGAATGATAATGAATGTGAAAACATTGTGGACGGTAGATAATTTTCTATATAATCAGTATCTGTCGAGAGGCCCAATTTGTAAACATTTTAAAAGCCAATTATTTTTAAAAGAGTCACCGTGGAGTTTCTTGCTAGCTATTATCCATAGGAAACGACAAATTGGAACCGTGTATCTAGGCTTCCGACGTTTCATAAGTGGCCATGTAGGTTTAAATAAAATAAAATTGTTTGATTTGATTGAAATCAATACAGTTTTAATTAGGTTCTACAAACTGTCCCGTAAATAATGGATCAAACGTAACGGATAGTTAGTTTTCCTGACTTTCAACAACTAGTTTACTGTCTTATCTTTCGAACAGCATAAATTATGTTATAATATTCTTTCAGGGCGGCTAAGGACTGCCACTCATGCTGTTAAAGAGATATGACAGTTAAAAGATGCAGAAACCACCAGTTTGGTCTAATCTAGATACTTCCTTAACACTATATGTAATGGCATTTTCCTGTGGGGTAAAGCTGTTGAAGTTGAAGCCATTTTTATTATGTAATATTCTACGTCAACGCGAAGACTCACTTGCGCATGATACAGGACGCGACTGCGCACGCACTTTGTTTAATGGATTGACTAATCAATGGTTTACCCCTGTAACACAGGTTTTTTCACAAAGTTTCTCTAGCATGGGGGTTATTGATAAATTATTAATTATTCAGCTGAATTCGGTACACTAAAAGTCGACCCCTACATAGTTGGGAACAGGGTAGGCATTTAATGAAACGGCGTGGGATTCGTTTCAATTTAGCCAATAGATCCGACATCAGATGTTGTGTGATTTAAGGGGGCAATGAGCAGCATTCTATTTTTTATTTTATGCCAAAAGGATAAGGAACATGAAAGAAACGTGTAATTAAACAAAACAGAACATGAAATAAATTTTATTTCAAGTTTCACAGTACAGTAGTTAGGACCGAATGAGCAACTCCATGAGATTATTGTGGTAGTCTTGCAACTGCGGGCCGCGGGGACTCTCGCTCCGGAAGCCACCCAGCTTGCCCACCAGCCAGTACGTCTCCATGGACCCCTTGCCCTGGAGACCAGACAAAATAAGCAAATGAAGATAAATGATATAAATATGTAGGTAGTATAAAAAGTCGCTTTTGGTCCTTAATTCCTCTTAAAGACAAAATGCATTTGGAAATGGTACTGGAATGAATACGTAAAATATTTAAACCAGAAATAGGACTGTGGAAATCTTGATGTTTTTTCTTGTCGCCACATAAATAGATAGCACACGTGTGAGCACGGGCGAGTTATTACCTAAACTACTAATATTACGACGATACTAGATTAAATTTAACAAACCTACTATCGTGCCATCGAAACGACGAAGTCTAAGCAAAGTCGCTTAAAATGTGGAGAAGAAAAACATAAATTACAATGAAATAGTATTTTTACCGCAACATCGACGGGACCTCTCGTCTCGAACTCGTAGTTCCCGATCTCATCGAGTGCTAGTTTCGTTGTATATGAAATGTGGATTTTCATGGCTGTGGACAAAAAAGAAGCATGTTATTTTTTAATTCGCGAAGGATGTTTTTTTTTTAAACTTAGACAAAAACCATATAATTGCTAGAAAACAATCTTCATGCATCAAACCATCAAAATGCGCTGGATGAAGGAAGCATCAGACCAGTCGATGTGGCGATGCTTTGGAGCATATGTCAAGCAGTGGATTTCTTTTAATTGAACTAATAATGAGGAAAACATAGATACATAACTATGAAGATTCTTGTCCTTTCTTCTCTATACGAAATTACCTTTTAAAAGAGGCAATTAGAATAAATTTTATTTTTTTAAAAGGGGCCTGCCAGGGTCGCGAGATTGTTCAAAGGAGATACCGTGGCATATGGGTAACTGAAGGAACACGGGTGGGTTTTAGTCAGTAAAAGTCTGACACGCCCTCCCGCTACGCCCAGAGCGGGAGAAGTCATCTGATGATTTCCGATCCAAAACAAAAAAGGGGCAATTAGAATAAATTCTTTTTTTTTTTTTTGTAAATCTTTGATGTACGAAAGCGTATTTTATGTACCAAATAAAAATAAATGATTTGACTTTGACCTTACCTTCGCCAGTACTCTCCATGCGGCTGGCAGTATTAATGGTGTCTCCGAAGAGACAGTAGCGTGGCATGGTGGTGCCGACCACGCCGGCCACACAGGGGCCCGTGTTGACGCCCGCGCGGATCATGAGCGGCGCGCCCGGCCGGTGCGGCACGCACGCGCCCTCCAGGCTGCGCAGCAGGGACAGCGACATGTCCGCTATCTCTGACGCGTGCCGGTTGCCTGGGAACAGTGTGCTATGAGCTTAAATAATCCTACTAATATTATAAACGTGAAAGTTGGTAAGTATGGATGTTTGTTCCTCTTTCACGCAAAAACGACTGATCCGATTTAGATGAAATTTGGCACACCGATAGTTTATAACCTGGAGTAACACATAGGGTACTTTTTATACCGGTAATATGTTCCGCGGGATAATTTCCGACCTCCACGCGGGCGATGCCGCTGGCAAAAGCTAGTCTACCATAGTGTAGGCATCTTACTTGGCTCGGTGGTTAATAGTGGAACTAACGAAAAGTAAAACAAAATATATAATTGTTTTCTTTAGTGACACCACTACTGTCAACGCGTTTATTGAACTATACCCGGCCGTGAATAAAATATGTTACACCGAGATTTGGAAAGACACATGATTCACACACAGGCATCATCGTTATGTGTACCTACATATGTAGTAACAGAGAGAAAACCTCTCAGAAGCCACACTAAATTTTGCCAAATTCGTTGTGCTGTTTCTAAGGACCTGGCACTGATTTATCAATGAATCCAAAAATAATTAGTGAATCTACATACGAAGGATTGGAGGAATCAAGTACACGTCATGACTAAAGTTTTGTGTTTAAGTGTGGATGATTCTCGAATAAGTTCGAGGAAATAAACACATTCAACTCTAGAAAAGATTGAATACGGAGCTGACAGATATTTATAGAAGAAATATCATAAAATATTTCTACTTATTTTCCCAAGCTAGTTGTACAACCGTGGGGAAAAGAAGTAGAAAAATATTGCGAAGCAATAGAAAAAAATACCACTAAGATGGAAAAAAAATCATAGACTGACTTTGAAAAAATAAACTGCAGTGAACTGCAGTTAATGTTTTATTTTTATTTTATTAATCATTCCTAGCACGGGACTCTATCATACCGAGTATCTTATATTTTTACTATGTTAAGATGTCATGAACTAATTAATCTTAGAAGACGGAAAATAATCTACATAATTACTTACCGTTTCTCTGCGGTAGGCCGGATACGACCATGTACGCGTCGCCGATTGTCTCCACTTTGTACACGTCATAATGAGTAATCTTCTCATCAAACAACCTGAACAAACACATCAATATTAATAATAATGGTTACGCCATTGTAAATTACTGCAAGATGATTATACTCATTCATTTTACGTAATTTCTCTGTCTTTACCGTCCTATTATTTTGAAATTTTTGAGGAATTAATACTGGAGAAATGAGTATAAATATGAAGTGTTTATTCATATTTATACCCAGAATACTCTGATTTACTAAGATATTAGCGGTGGCCACACTACCTTGTCTATATTGGACTGGCCAATGGATGAAAATACTAAAGTGTAGGCTCAACCTTATACTTAAATTTCGAAAGGAATCGAAGTTACTAACAAGTTCGAAAAGGCAATTAAAGCGGAACGTTCCAAATAATATGTAAAATATGCGTTTTTTTTTTCGTTTTAATTCATTCATTTCAGATTTAACTCGGCAAAACTATCACTTAATGATTATGTTTTCAGTCATAGGAATGAATGATTGAATTCTATTTGAGTGAAATTAATTATCTTAAACCGTAACAAATAAATTCCCGCTAGCCGCATCTAGCTCCTCAATATGGCCGAAAACAGAAACGATGTTCTGCCACCCAATAGGAATTAAGAAAAAGACCTCTTCTGAATATAGGATACCCATTAACTAGTTGGGTTGGGTAACAGCTTCCATCTTCCTTTTCCACGCACTGCTGTTTGCTGCTAATACGACTTAATCAGATTATAACGTTCCCACAGCTGGGATAGTGGCCAGGAGGTCGCTCGCTGTCCCAGCTGTGGGAACATTACCCCTTACAAAGGGGATTTTGTGAAAGGGAAAGGGTATAGTACATTTATTACTCTATAGGTTTAGGTCTAGATGAGCTCTACAGCAATTATTCCTTCGTTTGTTTAACCTACGAATCGAATAAGTTTCAATCTTAGTGAAATTTAAATTGACTGGGAGTTGTAGTAAAAAGTGATAAAGCACTTACGAGACAGACTATGCTTACATCATTTTATTAATAACAAATACAATGAATATTATAAATTGAAAGCGCTGAATTGTATTGTCATGAGTAGGTACCTAACTCTACTCCTCTATCAAGTATGACCGCAACAACGTATTTTTCTACGGTAGGTAGGTACTGCTGGTTGATATTATTACGTTATACTATTTCCTGTTATTATATTTCATTTCCTAACCTACTTTATTATTATATTTCCTTCTAACCAATTACCGTACTCGTCAAAATAAGCTATCAATACACCATTTTCCTAATATGGTTTCTTAACTAATGTTTTTTAAAGGTTATTGAATTTATGATTCTCGAGTTGTAAGAGTAATAACTCACAAACAGAGAAGTTGCTACATTTTGTAAGGATGTTTTTTACATCGGTTTCGACCTTTTAAATTATGTCACAGCACCATTCGTGTCCATTTTATCTAGTTCGATGAGTTTCCAAACTGTGCAAAATTATTTAACTGGTTGATAGCGATACTGTTGCTACATTCTTTAATGTCCTTGAAGATTTTTGTCTGCCAAAACAAAGTTACTTAAGAAATAACGAAAAGGTTTTGTTTATAGTTTCGCAAAATTTTTTTGGGCATGGGTGATATTAAATGCCATGCAAAAACAAACGTGACTGCATGTGATAGTAATTTGTACAATTTTTGGTTATAGACCATATCTATCCCAGTTAACATTTTTGATCCTTCGACTCCAGTTTACAAGTGCAAACTTTTCAAACATTTTCACGACTTTTGACTCATGTGTTCTTTCTCCTATTATTTTCATTGCCATGATTTCCTATTGTAAACTGTATCAAATAACACCTTATATACCATATTCTAGCAAATAAATATTTTTGATTTGATTTGATTTGAAATGCCGACGTATGTATTTACTTCTTATACGAATACAAAGCTACAATGAAATAAGGTTAAGTTTGATCTAAATGAAGTATGTAAAGAAGTTACTAATGCCGCGATTGATGTGGCTACTGGGCCCAAGTAACATAGAAGTATTATCTAGCCAAAACGAAGAAGTCACCTTTCATTTAACAATTAACATGATTGATGGAACGTGGTTTAGCCAACGGACCTGTACAGCATATTGAGCATGTTTATCACCTCCATGGGAGTACTACTGGCCGATATGTTGGTGAACCCGACGATATCGCTGAAGAATATGGTGACGGCGTCGAAGGCTTCAGCCGGCACCGCTCTTTGTGCTCGTAACCTCCTCAACACAGGTAGAGGCAGCATTCTGGACAACAGAAGATCACTCTTCTGTTTTTCTGCGACCAACTTCTGTGTACTCTGTTCTATTGAGTCTGTGAACGTCTGTAATGAAGGAAATAAAGACTTTTATTCAATGAGTTATGTTGTCTCTAATCTAACGTAAACCTACTACGTACTACAGAAAGCATAAAGTGTAATTATTTGATTTTCAAAATACGTAGCTTTTCTTCTGAGCCTCCGAATAGTTAATAAGAACGTACGTAATAAATAGTTACGCAAAAAGGATGACAATCCAAAACACCCGTTCGTAAAAAAAAAACAAGTAGTCACTCTTTCATGACAGGTGCTGTTTCACAAAACACCAACTAAATTAACATAAACAAGCGTATAGAAATTGTCGCCTGTCATTCCTCGGCTATCGGTAATATTAAATAGGCTCTATGAGATTTTTAGAGACATCAGGAACAGAGTTTTTTTATTTCGGAGTGACATCTCGCATTTCAATCTAGAGGTTGTCGGCTGCTAATATATTAAGGTCTCCAGCCAACCAGGGCTTAATAACTAGAGCGACTACTCCCTGCGGGGTAAGAACCTCAGCTTAGGACATCGCTGATAAAGGGTATCAAGGGTCGACCTGGATCGTAAAGAAAGCAAACAGGGTGTGAAGTGGCCCGTTAGTCTAGTGGTTAGTGACCCTGACTGCAAAGACTGAGGTCGTGGGTTCGATTCCCACCCAGGACAAATTTTTGTGTGATAAGCACAATCATTTGTTCTGTGTCTGGGTGTAAATTATCAATAATATATATGCATTTAGAAATATATAAGTATGTTTATCAGTTGTCTGGTTACCATAGTACAGGCTCTGCCTAGTTTGGGATCAGATAACGTTGTCTTGGTTGTCCTAAGATATTTATTTATTTATTTAAGTTCACTCATCCTTTATAGTATAACGATGATCCTCCGATCACACAGGTTTTCTGTTTAGTGAGCAACTGCGTCATTAATTTAGGTCGGGACGTTGTAAATATCCAAGTTGCGCGGTGTAAACTCCGCTTGCGCGATGCAGAATTTTGCATGACGTCAGTAACATGCGAAGATCGATTCTGGCAATGTATATGACGTTACAATTTCATTGAATAATTTTACAATGTTCTTTATTCCAGTAATACCCACTATTGACGAAAAGTTCTAAGCTCACATGACTCGGGTTACCGGTAAAGGAATACACTACATGAAAATCACTTTATTTTGCGGCAACATTTCATAAAATATTTATGACATAATGTGCACCTCGTGACCGCTTAGCTAGCTGTCATATCTGTAAAAAGATAAAAACCATTCTATTACCTATTGTTAATACCAATACCTAAACGAAAAGATGACCGCAAACATAGTTTTTTTCCGAAAAATGATTAAACCACAACCAGCCATACGTTAATTATTACTAATCAATTGTGTAGTGGCTGATCCGTAAGGTAGAAACCTGTTTACTTTATTAGTCACATGAAATTAACCATGATTCACTATTAGCAGATGCGATATAAATAAGTAACACATACGTTTAAAACGTATACCTAGGTAGTATCATTTGACTGTGACAAGGCTACTCAACCAATATTGAAAGCGTGCCATAAATTGGATTCCGTGTCAGTCGTTGGACTATCTAAAAAGTTGCCTACAGTTATGGTGAGTGGGTACTTAACTACTAAAACGCTGGAGTGGCTGCTGCAGGTGCGGAAAACCTCAAACGGCGCAAATATTCCACAATACTAATGTATCATTTTTGTTTGAATGGTCTAAAAAAAATCTAATGTCATTGAAGAAGTTTTTATGCTAACATCTTATCAATGTTTGGCGACAAATCTAAGGTCGATAAAAAATTAAGTGTGAAAATATTTTGTATTGTTGGCTAATTCAGTATTTATTTAGAAAAAAATCTGAACCATAAGCACCAAAATATTTATAGACCTAGCTTGAAGACCTGAAATCCGTGCACAAACGCTGTCGCCAGGTGAAAACTTTTGGCGGGAGAATTCAAATGCATTGGCCAATTTAGTGGCCTACTGGCTTGGGTTAAAACCCATAGAGAGTTCCTCACAGACCAAGGAGTCTGTGAGGACGCCCCATATTCAACATGGACTTTGGCAACCCGATGTTATAGTAAATAAATAGAACGTTGGACTGAAGAAAAGTGCTTAAAAATCTTTTGGTGCCTCAGTGATGCCCGCTGCGTTGATAGTAACCGTTTCCGGGTGGTACCGGACGTAAAGAATAGCTCCATTCCTTATCTTCCCGCGGGTGTCGTAAGAGGCGACTAAGCGACTTACTAGAGCATGGGCTGCAGCGTGCTCTGTGCATTTTATCGCCAAACTGCGATCGCCAACTCGCCTGTCAAGCATGGCAATTATGGCACACCCCTCCAAATTGGAGGAGGCCTATGTCCACCAGTGGATCTCTTTTGGCTCAAATGATGATGAAGATGATGTTGATGGTAAAACTTTTATGAAGTTCTCACAGAAAATGTCGGTGTTCGTTCCAATTTCGGCCACGCTCCAATAGAAACCTCGTACCGTTAACGTCACGAAATTCCATAAAAACACAGTAACATCATCATCATAAATAAATGGTCGTTATACACACATTGTTTGTGCAAAGCATTTGTTGCAGGTGTTAAGCAGGTGTTGGAAGTATTTAATTAATTAATAAGTCACCTTGACCTGTTATTTCGGTGTTACTTTTCAGAGTAGTCAAATAGGAAACCCCAACCTTATCTAACTTAAAAATTCATAAGTGTTACTTATAGCCTACTTTCAAAATAAAAAACCAGCCAAGTGCGAGTCGGACTCGCGCACCGAGGGTTCCGTAAAAACGTTGTAGTAAAATATTTTTATTATATGATATAATTAAAAAATTATGATTTTCGTAATTTTTCCTTTATCTGTGCTATAAGACGTTGCTTCGTACCAAATTTCAAAATTCTAGATCGACTGGAAGTACCCTTTAGGTTTTGATTCCCTTGCGAGTTTCGAAAATTTGTGGAAATTTGCGGCATAAACGGCTATATCTTTTGATTGCGTTAGTTTAGAAGTTTGAATTTTTCACAGTTCTAAGGGATAGTAGATTTGAGTATTTGGTATACATTTCAGCTTGATACCTTCACGCGTTCCTGAGAAAAAGGGTCTTGACAGACGGACGGACAACAAAGTGATCCTATAAGGGTTCCGCTTTTTCCTTTTGAGGTGCGGAACCCTAAAAATCATTTTATCATTTATCGTGCAACTATGCACATTTATCTGAAAAAGATTTATAAATCTGGAGTCATTGATTTTGGCTTATCAGATCAAACTCTATTGCCGGTGTTATCGCGGAACATACATACAAAAATATATACAGACGAATTGAGATCGTCCTCATTTTAAAGTCGTCGATCATTGATTGGTTGATTGACTATCGAATCGATCGCTTTTCGAAAATTCATTCCCTAAAAGAGTTAGACAGGGGAAGAGTGTTTGATTAGCATAAGTCTATAAGTTTCCCACTGCTTGGACACAGACCTCTTCGAGACGGAGGGGGCTGTAATCTACAATGCAGTGCCAGTGCGGATTGGTAGACCTTACATGTCATCGATTTTTTTTTTCTCGGACACGCAGGTTTTCTCACGAAGTTTTCCGTTACAGTTTTGAGAGCAGTGGTTATGAAATGATTTACTCAAAATAAAACGCCTGGCTGGGTTCGAACCAACGGCAAAATCCAGGCCTATCGGCCCGCTAAGCTACCACTACTCTGAAGTGTATGTAAGGAAGTTCGTGTCCCCATCTGGCGCGTGGCTTGTTTCTGATAGTTTTAGATTTGGCCATCAACGCACACTTGAAACATTAATTAAAGTAGCCAAATTCATTAAAAGTTATTTTAAAATTATCAGATATTGCAACCGCACTCGTCGTGATATTGACAGAGATATTATTGACAACATTCATGTTAGATAATTATTTTTATTTGTACGCTTTAAACGGCATAAACACACTGTATCCCGCTACTTTCTCGTTTAGAACACATACACTTGAATTTTTCACTGATCTTTATGCAAAATCTATACTAGTATTATAAATGCGAAAGTAACTCTCTATAAAATTTGGTACAGGATAAGTTGGAACTCAGAGAAAGGACACAAGCAACTTCTTATTCCGCGACTTCGTTTGTGTCCGCGATAACAGAATTTACGCGGATGAATTCGCGGGCAAAAGATAGTAAAAATATATTTATCTTCAATAATTATCCAGAAAAGGTAAACTTCACAGATAATCAAAGATGATATCATTATTTTACGAATCACGGACCATTCACTGTTTAGTCGTGGAGCGAGAAAGTCGTGTCAACTTAATATGCATCGTGTGATAAATCTTGTTGTATTGTGCGCGTGCGCAAGCGTGAGCGTATCTCACGTGTTGACTCATACTACTAACGACCTTGTCGATACAGCCTCCGGCGGAATCTCCGACAGTGTCATTGAACAATCGGAAGTTAACTTCAGTTCATTAGACGTTATTATTGAGTATACTGCAACTATATTATCAAACAGTGTTGTGGGTGTGAGCAGGTATAGAAGGAGTGTCATTGCCACGTCTAACTGTCCTGGAGATCGTGTTAGACTAGGAATGAAGTGCGTTACATGTGCAGAGTAAGTAGTACATTTAGCAATCTTTTTTAATACGACGCTTGAAAGGCAAAATTGACTAAGCGCCATTGTGGCCCTGTGGCGTTTAGTCAATTTTGCCTTTCAAGCGTCGATATGTTTTATGTCAATCAATCTAACTAACCTTTTCCAACCGGATGCAGCTGAATACCAGTATTTTACATGGAGTCACTGCCTACCTGACCTCCACAACCAAGTTAATGGGTAATACGATACCCATTGGTAAGACTGGTTGCAAGACTTTCAGGCTTTTGACTATCCATAACGACCGTCAAAGATGTAAAACGCTTACTAAGGTACGGAAGAGTCTCGATATGTTATGAATTGTCACCCATGCACAAACCGAGCACGAAAAGCATACCTTCATGCCCGTGTGGCTGTTACCATTTTGTCACAACCTCCTTTTTTATAAATTGTTGTTGTCAGTATTGGTTAAAAAAAAAAACAATCGATTCATCATATATATATATTGTCAACTATGTATCTTGACGAACAGGAAATACCAGAAATATTGTAATTTTGAACTTGCAGAAACTGGTCATTTTGCGAGTATTGAGTCTTTATTGAATTTTAATAGCGACAGCATACGTTTGTTTTTAGTTTATTTTACGTGATTGTGAACTACATTCCGTGTGTTGCCGAATGTTAAGAGTAGCACCTTCCCATTTCTTCCCGTGGGTGTTTTAAAAGGTGACTAAGGGACTTACTATAGAATGGGTAGCAGCGTCCACTATACTGCAATTGCCAACCCATCTGCCAAGGGTGGTGATTATGACAAACCCCCCCAAATTGGGGGAGGCCTATGTCCAGCAGTGGATGTCTTTCAGCTGAAATGATGACGATGATGGTGAATTGTGAACCTGAATCACTTATATTTTCCTTTCGTAACGACACCCGTCTAAAGACTCTAGCGCAGGCACTTGGACTTTACACAGACTACATTAGTTGTGTACCTACAATGTATAATGAGTCATTGCCAATACAAATAAGAAACGGATGGTGGCTTCTCACGATGCCTCATTTACAAATGATAGGTACTACGCACAGCCACGGTCAACTTCGTAACGTACAGAGATTCTTCAAATGGTTTGTGTCCGTCTGAGAGGTGTTCCATTCATCACTATGTTGTCTTTCTAAACACCAAGCGAAAGATGACGTATCACTAAAGCTACAACACATGAGGTAGTATTTAGTGATAATCATTAAACTTGTTGGAAATGCATATGCTCGTCGTTCGGAGGAGCTCCCGCCTCCCTGCAAGTGCTCATGAAGATTTATTTATTTATTTATGATTAAGCATATTGTAGACTTACAGGTAAACCCAAGGCGTCCACAAACAAGTACATTTTAGTAGAATACACGTACATTAAAGTTACAATTTGTTGCCAAAATATTATTATTTTTTGCGTAGTGGTGTTAGCTACTAACTTACAGTTACAAACTTATTACTTATTACTAAATACAGCTTATTACCAAATACAACCCAGTCCTAGTTACGTCGATAAGGTGAGTTAACTTTTGTGACAGTATGTAAGATGGACATTCGCCGCAGATATAATTGTGTGTAGTTTGTCAGTGAATAGGTCAACATCTTGAGTTAATAATATCGAGTTGAGGAGCGTAAGAGTACGTCAGGTAGTTTCATTCTTTGTGGCACGGGTGCAGCAACCAGCCACAGCCAGCAGGGGTCGTCGCCGACGCGGACCACGCTCCCCCGCACCCCGCATAGTTCCCATAGGGACGTTTAGGCTTATATCTACCAGTGCTGAGGGATTATCGATTTTGTTAGTGAGTAAATGGTAAAAGTTTATAACAGCCTGCAAGCTCCTTCTCAGCTCAAGAGTGTCGAGTACAAGCATACCCGTTACAAAGAGCGAGGGATAAAGAAATGGGTAGTACCCGTACTTCTTGTATAAGTATCGGCAGATTTTTTTGTGTATTATTTCTATTATAACTTTGTACTCGGCTTCGTATGGGTCCCAAATGAGAGCATTGTACTCTAACCGACTGCGAACGAAGATGTGCACTGTGGGACAAAATGAATGGCCTACCCACACCTGTGCCATTAACGAAATTCCTTGACGCCGATACACTTAAAATCCGTGGAAATAAAACAAATTAAGATTGATTTGCTTGTTTTTTTTTTTTTGGATATGTGCGCTGTCAATGATTCACTCTTAAGAACGAGGAATTCCTTTAAGTATTTATAATTTATTTATGCAAGACTCATCAATCAATCAACTTAGCCTATCGCAGTCGACTGCTGGAGGTAGGCCTCTCCCATACTGCGCCACAACACCCATAGACGCAAGACTTATACTATTTATATTTTTTGGTCTTGTTCATAAAAATTTATCGAACATCCAAAAACACTTGATAAAGTCTGATTTGCAAAGGGTTATACATAAACATATTTTATAGCCCCAAAATCTTCTATAAACCTACTATAAGATTATAAAAGCTGGGACCGCTGGGACCCTACTTGCAATGTTCTAAGGAAACAGTGGCCGAGTCTTACAGCAGTTGATTAAAAAATTAATGACATTTGACGTACAAATGGTGTATATTCGAATTACGAAGCAATCAGTTGACAGTTACAATTTTCTAATTAACTGTCAAATTTAAATAACAATAACGTCACCGCGTCAGAAGTGCCGAAACTGTTGACAATAAAATAGTTCAGAGTACATCTGCACGGTAGGTGACCTTTTGTCGAAGCGCTTCGTCGTTTTTTTTTTTAACCCTCTTAACTTGGGTTTGGATAATACCCGATAAACAAAATTCTCGGGATATGATGTCAGAACAGACTTATTAAAAAAGTTTCAATTGTATAGCTCTTATAATTTAGATATTATCGAAATCCTAATCAAAATTCATCAAAATTCTTAAGGTATATAGCACTTCAGATAGTACCCTATAGTTTTGTAGCCCTATAGAGCTGAAATTTGGTATGTAAGCTAGTGTTAGTACACAAACAAAAAAAAAATCTAAACCTTGGATCTTTTACCCCCCAACCCCTTTAACTAGGGGATGAAGTTTGTATGATACTGCCACAAATGATGCTAAGGGGTCTGAAAATTGATACAAACTCCTTGTTATAAATAATAAAAATACATATTTCAGGATTTTTAGTAAATCACCCCCAAACTCTACACCTTATTCATAATATGTGACTTGCCCGTTTCGCTATCGTCACAAGGGTGAAAGGTGAAAAATGTATACACTTATATTCATTACTTTTCTGTTATACAATTGTTCTTAAAGTAAAGAAACGGCCAAACCACATATTTTGACTAACATGTAGACTTTGAGAAGGTAGGGCTTGTAGAGTTAGTTAAAAGCTTACAAGGCTATACATGAGATCTGATAAATTTTTGGGAGTGCGATTCATATGGTCGAGAACATATGACTCGCACTGCCAAAAAGTTTGACAACATTTTACATGAAAATGTTTTTGGTGTGTAATAATATCTTTGGTCACAATAATTCGGTATGTCAATCGTCTGTCGTCACATTCTCGTTTGATGATTCGATTTCGGATGACTTCACTAAAATGGCAACATTTTAATTTATAAACGACATTAGGCTTACTGTGCACTTTAACTAATGAATGTCATAAACCTTCAGTAAGCTTTATTAAGATAACCGGCACATGAAATTATTTCAGGAACGTTATAGAAATCCAATAAACTTGATTTGTTTTATTATCTCATTTTAAATGTTGGAAGGCCTACCACAAGATGGACCGATGACCTGGTGAAGGCCGCAGAAATCCGATGGATGCGAGAAGCATAGAATTGGTCAAAGTGGCGGTGCTTGGGGGAGGCCTATGTCCAGCAGTGGACGTCTTTCGGCTGAAATGACGATTAAATGTACTGCCGTGGCAAAAAGAGCTTAGTGAACGACCCTCTGTCCGAAAGTGATGCAGCAATACACAAATCGGAGCATCTGTTACGAGTTGGGAAGTTTTGTACCTATGTGGAGGGTTAATGGGAATAATAATTTATTTATTTATTTAAAACTTCAAGCACATAAATGTACAGAGGCGGACTTAATGCCGTAGGCATTTTCTACCAGTCAACCTTTGAGTAATGCAGAGACATACAGTGATTGGTGCAATGACTATGAGGATATATAAATATAATTGAAATAAACGATTTAAAAAAAATACAGGTTTCAGAGTATTTTTCCGGTGGAATATGATTCAAAATAAGGAGCTGTCAGTTTGTGGATGGCTGCTCCCCTGCATATTATCACCTTATTTGTAATGGGGGATTAGCAATATTACATTAGCCGTATTCCTCAAAAGTTTCCCGAGAAACTTAATTAGACGAAAGGCATGCTGAATAGCCGTAACACCTTTTTCAAGTCCACTACCTGACGATAGCTCTAGCGTGGCCCGATTAAAACTGTGGCTTCCCGAAAATGTTCCTTCAGCTGATTACAGCCCACAGACAAACATACAAACTGTCAAGCGGGCCACCAATTGCTACAGCAAACCTGCAAATCTATTAAGCGACTAAGCAGCCAGGTGGACCGCTACCGGCATAACTTGGTCAGTTAGGGAGTACCGAAGTGCCGCAGTGCGACGTTGTAGCCAAATCGCAAACAATTCCCCACCTCTTTTCGTGCTCTCTTTCAGCTTACACCTGCACTATGGAAGACCTTTGCGAGGTTAACGATAACGTTGTCGAAGTGGCTGAATTCTGGTCGAAACTTATTACAACAAACTAATGGAATCATTGACACGACGAAACATAGACGACGAGAATAAAGTTATACTATTGCAGATAGAAACAGATTTAAATGAATATCATAACGCTATAATTATATATATCATATTTTGTATAACATTCATGACAAGATTTACCGCTTAGGTTTTTATAAAATCGCCTTTACAACGCAACGTTTTTTTCCCACAAACTTTTCATACCGTCCGCCATTTCCACAAAGTTCAACTCATTTACGAATGTGAAAACACTGATACCAGACATAAAACATGAAAGTAAGTTCATTCGTACCAAAAGCTGTTTAATAATGATTATGTCGTCTCACTAAATTAATTGCGCTACATCGCAAAATTGATTAGAATTAATTTTAATTATTTTTAGGCACTTAACCAACCAAAGGTGTACTAACAAGTTAAGTTTAAAGTAACAAAATAATTAAATGTTGTAGCAGACTTTCGACTAATTTATAATTCCAACAGAATACTCAATCACCTGAGAGTAGCCGCGAGCTCAGCTATCTTAAAAACCATTTTCAGTATTAAATAGCTGGAGCCCTTAGGGGCACACAAAGCAAGGGCTCTGACCCCCACTTACGGCCAGAATTTGTCATGGTCGTGACGTGGCAGGAGAATGCCCTATGCAGTAGTATAATTGCGTATAATTATTTTTTCACTAAAATTTCTTTATAGATATTTGGCCGAAGGTGACACCAGATAACGTTTTCATATTTACGCATAATTAATATGCTTTTCAAAAGATAAAAATTGTTTGCACATTTCAAATTGAAGACATACTTGTTTTCTACTAACAGTGTACCAATATTTATGCAGCGTCATTTCCTTTAGTTTTTAATTCTGGATTTTCGCCCAGACTGCGCAATAAAATTTGTTGTATAACGTAGAAGCGACGATGTTTGCTTATAGGATGGCGGGTAACAGCTAAATAATAGTGACCAACTACGAACAAGTTAAATGGCGATTATAGAGGCCTTAATCTTCCCAACGAAAGCACTTGCCATGTAATCTCTTCCACACCCTTGGTTCTATATGCTTATATAGACGTCCCTAAGTTACCTAGTTATAAAAATATAGAGTATAAAAATACTCATGCGTGCACCATCGCCGGTCGCATAATTGCTTATCATCCATCAGACAGAGTGGTGGCATATGAATCTCTCCTTTTATTGGATCGAATAATATACAGGCATCAACGTGCAATTTACTACGGTCCTATGTAACCATGGTTTCAGTACACGATTCTGTACCATCGTGTGTTGAATATAACTGCTGATATTTCATCGGTTTTAAAAAAAAACAACTTTTACATACATTTTGCCTGCATAGGTATTGCATTAATCAGCTGTAATTTTTCAAGTGACTAAAATTTTCAAACGGTCTTGAATCATATTCTGCATTCAGGGTTACAGTTTTCCCTGCTACCAAACACAAGGTGTGAAAAATTAATTTTGTTTGCTGGTCCAGTACTGACATTACGTTTTTTTTTTTAGTTAAATGTCAGTTGTCTCGGTCATCATGCTCAGGAATCCATAAAATCTAAATGACAATTGTCAAGTCGTCAGTGGCATTTACATACTTAGTGATTAAAATGACGCAAAAATGAAACCTGTCATTAGCATTGGATGTCTATAACTCAATTTTCTTTTTTTGCAGGTACGAAGACGCCACAGAAGAAGATTGTCCTCTTAAAAAATGACAGCAGGCCGCAGACAATTTTATGCAAACTGAACTATTTTAATATTGAAAAATTATATGTCGCAGTGTCGTCCCTATATGATTATTTAATGTTTGTGGATATGCGTCACTTTAGAGAGCAAGACAGAAAAATCTTAAGGCTCCCTTTCTACGAGAAATGGGCTAAGCTGTGTAGCGATAGATATGTTTGATTTCATAGTGTTTTGGCTACGCTAGAGTAGGATAGCTAAAATTTGTCGCTAGCGACATCGACAGCGACTAAAGTTGCAGCGTGTGTGCCTACTATATATATGATGTACAGTTCCTATAATAATGCATTTAATTATAAACTTGGATGTCGAAAGGATTCAAAATTTACCATAGCGCTGCAGCAAGGCTTTCAAGTTATCATGCTTAAGAATGCAAACTCCTGCATGTTCTACAAAGTATTAGCAAAAACATACTTAATGCTATTGCTGTCCATTGTGACTGCCTTTTCTAAAATCAGCAGAAAAATATAGCCGTTGTCATCAGATAGATATAAATACTACCATCATTAAAGTAGAATTCTGTTTCTGTTACTGAGATTCTCTGAAATAAATAAACAATAATCGTAATCTGAATGAATTTACTTAGGTTTAGATTATTATTTATTTATATAAATTATTTCAGTAGAATCCATCATGTTTAGGTGAAACGGAACCAAAGCCACGTTAAGCGCAGTATTATTTCAGCCGTAATACGTCCACTGCTGGACATAGGCCTCCCCCAATTTGGGGGGCTTTGCCATAATCACCACGCTTGGCAGGCGGATTGGCGATCGCAGTATGGTGGTAAAATATATAGAGAACGCTGCTGCCCATTCTCTAGTAAGTCCTGTAGTCGCCTCTTACGACACCCACGGGAAGAAATGGGGAATGGGGAAACGTTAAGCGCACTAAATGAGGTTTATCCTGACCTCCATTACCCAAACTAACTTCTTGATGAGCAACGATACATTCAAGAATATGAGTGAGTGGCTGTTAATGAACTGTCTGCAATTCTTTGTTTAGGTGGCAGGAACATATCTTATCAAAGACCAAATAAAAGTACTGATTATAATAAAAACACTCTTTTAATTATTATATTTCTTAGATGTAAGCACATAGTTTTTATAAAAATTGTAACCAATTTAAAATTTCTAGTATCTGAAATCGATGTTATCCATAAACAATCATACAATTTGTTTAAAGGCAGAATGAGTATATTACATAACAATACATAAACATTGAGTTTCTCGAGACCCATGAATTTTCACACTCACATGTCCTGAAAGGAATATGCCAAATGATAAATCACCCTATATATGTCAAATGATTCGTTGTAGACAAATAGCCAATGGAAGAACTTCTATGTGCGTTGGCATATATTAACACGTTCAGTGCTG
Organism: Aporophyla nigra; assembly: GCA_947507805.1. Taxonomy (NCBI): domain Eukaryota; kingdom Metazoa; phylum Arthropoda; class Insecta; order Lepidoptera; family Noctuidae; genus Aporophyla; species Aporophyla nigra. The sequence continues at coordinate 4,398,601 of OX382305.1, read as the reverse complement.
GGGCCCTCCAGGAGGGTTCTCTTTAGCATAAACGTTATGTAACCCTCTTGTGATGGGGGCAATATGCGTGGTGGCCAGAGGGGTAATTGCGAAACTTTTTATCGGTAGGAATTGGTTTAACATTCATAGTTAAACAACGTTCATTGCGTTATTTACGATGCTGAGCCGACAATTTATTCGAACAAATGACGCAATGGTTTAGAAATTATCTTCAATCCCATTCAGATTCTGATAAATTGTGCGCTTCGCAATTAGGGTGCTGGTATGTATAATAAAATTTCAAACTTCAATTTGAATTATTTAAAAAAATATATAAATGTAAACTACACTAACCATAAAAAGGTAACATTTGTGAGTTTGTTTGTACGAGGTAATCTCTGGAACTACCAGTCAGATTTGAAAAAAATCTATTTTGATTTGTTAGCTCGATTCTTGAAAAAGGTTATAAGCTATTTTTAACATCGCTGCGACACTTAGGAGCTGAGCAAAATGCAAAAAAGTAATAGCACGGGCGCCATACGAAATGAAGGATAGGGGCCAACGAAGTCGCAGGCAGAAGTTAGTAATATTACAATTAAATAAACTAAAAACATATTGTAGTTAATTAGTATTATTTGTCGGATAAAAAAAAAATTCATTACATAGTAATCATTTAAATGTTATCCTTATGAGAACGCAACGGGAACTAATGTTTTCACTAGTCACCAAAAACACTATAGAATTGTTTTCAGCGGACTACTCATAGTTATATTAGACATAGATAATGACTAGATTCGAATTTATTTTACTACTGCAAAGTTTTCAAACTGATCAAATACTAGCTATACTGGAGACATGATCTTTCAACTCTCTATATAAAACGCTAATCGTTGGTTAGCACATCACTTAATAACGGATGAACCGATTTAGATAAAAATTGATTTAAAATGTTTACACTAGTCCGAGTCAAGTTGACCTGGATGAAAAAAATAATAATTCGGGAAAACTGAATATGCTTTTTTGTCGAAATTTTGTAAGATATATTATTATTTGGACAGCACAACGTCTATCGGGTCAGCTTGTCTATATATATAAAAATGAATCCCTATTTCCCTTGGTCACGCCATCACGCGTGACCGGCTGGACCGATTTCACTTTTTTTTGTTTGTTGTGTTTGTAATTGTCAGGAGAAGGTTCTGATGAAAGAAAAAAATTTAAAAAATTGCGCAGTAAATTAGAAAATTGAAGAACACTTATTTAAGAATACTTAACAACCATATAATAGATAGGACAATGTAAACTTTTTTAATGTAACATTATGACATAGAATTGACAGAATCGTGCTCAAATGTCATCAAAGAGAATATTTAAAACAAATGCGTCGATCGAAGTTATTTTATTGATAGAAAATACATGTAAAATAATTAATTTATTAAAAAGGATGTAAGTTAACTGAATTTCTTAGTGTACATCACGGTTAGTTCAGAGCCATTACGCCTAGTATTAAAAGTTTATCTATATATATAAAAGAAAGTCGTGTTAGTTACACTATTTATAACTCAAGAACGGCTTAACCGATTTGGCTGAAAATTGGTGGAGAGGTAGCTTAGAACCAGGAGACGGACATAGAATACTTTTTATCCCGTTCGACCGCGTTCCCGTGTGACGTGACATAAAACGTCAAAGAGAATACAAGTCAATAGAAAACGTGGTATGACAAAAACGTTGTCTTCGAAGTACCAGGTTATCATAACTGGGTAGTAGCTAACCAAACATATGAGTGTCAGCTAGAAAACGCTTACCAGATTACCACCGTGTACCAGGTTGTCAAACTTGGTAGGTTTATTACAACATTTATTAAATCTGAGGCGATACGAAGTTCGCTGGGTCATCTGAGGCGATACGAAGTTCGCTGGGTCAGCTAGTAGAGTATAAAGTATATGGAGTTTTGGTAAGTTTGGATAGAATAACATGACCGTTACTAACATAACAAGTGATATACTCGGTTATAAAGAAGGATATAATAGTTTTCTTCAGCTAGAAATCGCTTTAAGCATTTGATGTACCAGGTGGTCATAACTCGGCAGGACCTCACTTACAAGGGTAAAGTCAGCTAGAAAACGCTGTAGGCCTTCAAAGTATCAGGTTATCATAACTTGGTAGGTGCTTGCTAAACAAAGAAGAGTCATCTAGAAAACGCTTTATGCTTTCGAAGTATCCGTTAGTCATAATTCTGTAGGAGGTCGCCTAACCTCACCCTAATTGCGCAACATACTATTAATCAGAATCTGGATAATTTTGAAGGTTATTTATTCCTCATCATCATTCATATAGTTCTTTCTTTTCTTTGATATGGTTGAAAAAATTGCCTGTCCTTAGCAACATAAACAACGTCATGAATTTTGTGGAACTGTCAAAATGAAAGGGTTCCTACTTATAGTGTATTACGCAATTACCCGCTAGGTATGTGTCAGGTAGAAAACGCCGTCGACGTACCAGGTTATCATAACTTGGTAGGAGCTAACAAAACATATAAATGTCAGCTTGAAAACGCTTACCAGACCACCACCGCGTACCAGGTTGTCAAACTTGGAATGTTCATTACAACATTTATTGATTCTGAGGCGATACGAAGTTCGCTGGGTCAGCTAGTATGAAATAAAAATGTACTCTTCACAGGTCATCCTATCCAAACATAGAAACTCAATCAGCTTCGCATGGACATCGGGTTTTCATAAAGTCATGTGTCTTAACCCAAATACTAGCTAACATTTCCGGATGATCGTGTGCTGAACTGCCAACTGATTGCGCCGAACAGAATGTGGCGAGAAATGCGACAATAATCAAACGCATACCTATTGTAAGTTACAAATAACTGCATTGTTACAGGAATGATATCACGCTCACTACTAAATGCTGCGAACGGAATGAGCTAAGGTAAATTACAACCAACTGAAATACATTTAGATCAAAATGTATTCTATAATAAGTTGATAGAATTTATATCCTTCCCTATTAGATTGGGTAAATTAAAACATATTTGAGTATTCGTTACAACAGGAAAACGATAATAATTATGATATTGCGATATTTTATGAACAATTAGGTATTGCGAATTGCTTAATACACTATCAGTAAAAATGGGTTGCATTTTGACAGTTCAGTAACATTCATTGCGTTATTAACATTGTTGAACAAACAAATTTCTCAAATATTTGCAGCAATGGATTAGCGTTATCTCTCAAAATTATTCAGATTCTGACTGATAGTGTGTTACGCAATTAGGGTGCTATTTTCTATTTAAGAAGGATTCCTCACTTGGCAGAGCTGCTATGTTTAATTGGTGATGATGAATACATCAAGTATTTCATCTTCCGATGAATAAGCACGCTGAAATGGCAATGGACCGGCCATAACAGCTGTAGAACTGATAATCGTTGAGCTATACGTATTCTACTGTGGAGACCACGAATCGGCAAACGTAAGGTCTGACTCCCTCTGGCTATGGGGAGCGACAATCTTCGCAGGGTGGCTTGTACCTTCTGGATGAGAGTTGCCAAGAATCAAGTTGAATGGCGTGTAACTGGAGAGGCCTATGTTAAGCAGCGGACTGCTGTAGGCTGATGCTGATGATCTTCTTAGTAACAAAATGGACAATAATCTAATCCCGTGATATCTATAAACCTGAAATACAGAAAATAACAGTTAGAAATATTATTTTCTTAAAATAACTTAAAACAAACTGACTCCTGTAAGAAATTTTTTAAAGAGGTGAACGCATTAACATTGCCATGTGAATAAATATATTTGAGACAGCAGTATTTGTCAAAAAAGATATTGGCATGCATAATTACTACACACGTATACGGCGTAAGGACAAATTGCGCACAGTAGCTAGCAAGACGCATCTAATGCATGAAAGTATCTTTTGTATTATTTCATCCATCTTTAATAATATTCCGGGGCCTATAAGAACAATCACGGAAATGAGAAAATTTAAAAAGAATGTCCATGATCTACTTGTAAACAAGTGCTATTACTCTATAAAAGACTTCCTATCAAACAAATCTCTGCTCCAATATAGTGCCCCTCAGTCGTGATGCGTTCAGTGACCTACCTTTATTTGTTCCGTTTTGTATTCATCTTTTCTTTTTTTTTATGTGACATTTTGAATTTATAATAATAATGTAATTATAATTGTATGTAATTATTGTATGCCCTAAGGGCGGGACGTTGCTGATGTTAACTTAATTATTATTTAAGACCTGTGTTATGCACCTACCTAAGATCCACAATAAAGTTTGAATTGAAAATTATTTTCGTCAACGATCCAATGTGAAAAGTAGCCCGTGTCTTTACACGAGTTATGGTCTATTGTGTCAAATTTCATTCAAATCCGTTCTGCCGTTTTAGTGTGAAAGCGTAAGAAGAGAAACTTTCGCATTTATAATATTAAGATATATTTTATCATTATATTTAGTACAGAGCCATCAATCCACTCTGTCACATAACCGTAAAAGTTCTAACATTATTGCCTTCCATTTCTCGGTAAACAAGTCTAGACAGTTTTATTTAAATAAATGACGTTAGTTTTACCTATGCCTAAAAAGGTTTTTTTTTTTTTTGTTATAAATTAACAATTTTCTCAGTCTATGTCAGTGATATAATTACCGTAGTTTTACTTTAATTACACAAAATGCTACAGGAACCAATATCAGTTAGTCTATACATATAATGAGATTCTTCGTATTTTCTCAGCGGAGTATTACTATATCTAATGACAGACTGAGTATCTATTTCTACGTTAGGTTTTGGATCGATTTAAATATTGACGAATGAAAACATGTTCGGACTGTTTGTTTGTTCTTATCCCCAAAACGACAGAACGGATTGTGATAGGACTTCCACTGGCAGATAGCTGATTTTCTATGGAGTAACATAGGCTACCTTTGTTCCAGTTGCACGTTCCCTTAGGACAATTTCAGACATCCACACGGGCAACAGCAAATAAGAAATTAAATTGTACTCACTCGTCACAGGTCTTGCATTTTCCGTACACTAAAACTCGACCTGCTCCGCACCGACAACGTGGATTAAAAATAGTTTGTCTCTTAACCCGAAAATTAGCTACAGGTTCAGGTTGATTGTGAGCTGAACTATCAACCGGTTGCGTCGAACACAACGCGGTGAGTACCGCGACCATCCACACAAATATATAGAATTGCATCGTTGCTAATCACAGGGACTGTTGTACGTACTACTCGACTGCTGCGAACGGAATGAGCTGTGACTCTGTACTTTGCTATCGATTTACTATTTGGACCAAAGTTCCTAACAGGATAATGCTACATACTCATGATATCGTTGAATATTTTTAGAAATAAAACATTTTTCCCAAAGGGTGAGGTCATCAAATCGAAATAGAGCAGGTTTGAACACCTTTTGCAAGGTACTGTAACCATGATTGTTTCAATTAACACTTCCGACTCCACCCATTCTTCATCGCTATACGAGCCCTCTGAACGGGTTTCCAGTACTGACCATTCTGCCAGGGTCACGAGATTTGTTCGAAAGAGATACCACGGCCTTGGCATATGGGCAACTGAAGGAACACGGGTGGATTTTAGTCAGTAAAAGTATGACACGTCCTCCCCCTCCGCCCGGAGCGGGAGACATCATTTGATGATTAACCACTCACAAAAAAAAAGGTCATCTTAAAATGACGTAAAATTTGTGTGTTTGTATACGAGAGATACTCTTCCAAACGACTGGTCCAATTCCTAAAAATCTTTCTTTCTTTTTAAATCTTTTTTTTCTTTTCTTTTTTCTTTCTTTTCTTTTTTTCTTTCTTTCTTTCTTTTCTTTTTCTTTTACAGAATTGCCGAGTGTTATGGGATATAATTATGATATGTTCTTATAAAATCAATCTAATCTGAAGTTATCCGAAAAAAAACTGGAGTTACCGACATAGCTTGCAGAGTAAGCAGGTTGAAGTGGCAGTGGGCTGGTCATGTTTGTCGAAGAACCGATGGCCGATGGAGTAGACGAGTCCTGGAATGGAGACCGCGTTTTGGCAAGCGTAGTGTGGGACGCACCCCAGCTAGATGGACGACCTCAAAACGGTGGCTCGGACAGATTGGATGCGGAAGGCGGAGGACAGGGATTTTTGGCGCAGCCTGGGAGAGGCCTATGCCATCAGTGTACTGCGATACGCTGATTTGATTGTTAGTGTCTCCATAATCAAATATCAGCAGTATCCTGCAAGTAACGAGGTGATATTTTCCTAGACACAGTTGGATAGATTATATATTTAAATGAATTTCGGTTTGAATGCAGAAAGTGTTTCTGTATCGATATTTTACAATACAACTCAATTACTTATCGATTTAACAATGATTTACAAGAATTTCCCAATTATCTGTTAAAACAAACAATACAGACACAAAACAACAAATACAAAAAACACAAAACACAAACATGAAATTACAATAAGCAAAAATAATTAATTACGGGTGAGTTCATAATGGGGCGATCGGTAATTTCCCAAAACGTTTTCCGTGACTTGAAACAAACCTCAATCAAGCATCTTCAATGTTGATGGTCGAAACGAGCAAGCTATATTTTATTAACTAATTAGTGTCAACTAATCAAAAGTCCTCTTATTGTTGAATCACTATAAGCAGAAAATGTTTAACATGAAAACTTCAGTCATTTTACTTCTGACACACTACAACAACGAAGTTAAGAATCATTGTGACGCAAAATGATCAGTAAAATGTTTAGTTGTGGTAACTACTCCACACGTATTAGTAAAGTATACTAATTCGTGGGGGATAAATAACAATGACAGGAAATTATTATTTTCAAATGTTTAGGGTTTTATACCCAAAGGGTTCCAATGGATCTCCGTTACTAAGCCTCCGATGTCCACCGCTTTCTGTCAGCGGACTGTATCTCATAAACCATAAGTAGACAGTTGAAACTTTCACAGAGTGTGTATTTCTACCACCACTTTAACAACGTATAAGTTAAAAATTAAAGGGGGTCTCCATACATTTTTTTTTTATGCTGTTAAACATCATACGGTCATACGGAACCCTTCATGTGTGAGTCCGTCTCGCACTAAGCAGATTTTCTTTCAAAATCCTGACAGACGACGAAATAGGGAACTCATTTAATTCGATAGTAGATACTGAATTGGTACTGAGTAGAAATAGGTAATAATTAACTAATAAATTAAAAATACTTATTTTGAATACAATGTTACTTTTATTTTATTCACTATACGCTATTTAATACATTTGTCATTGACAGATCGGAGGTATATTTAAATATCCTTATTGATACATTTAAAACAAACAATAATTAAAATAAAATAAGCATAAAAAACCGGCCAAGTGCGAGTCGAACTCGCGCACCGAGGGTTCCGTACAAACCTGCAGGTCATCATCATCATCATTCGTCATCATCGTTTATGAAATTAAATGGTTTTTTTTTTTAATTTTTATATTTGAGTTGACTGAATGAAAGGTAAATTGTGGTTTACGATTTATGACGTATTAAAAAAAAACTACTTACTAGATCTCGTTCAAACCAATTTTTAACCGACTTCAAAAAGGAGTTCTCAATTCGGATGTTTATATGTTTTTTTTTTTTTTTATGTATGTTCGGCCATAACTCCGTCATATATAGACGGATTTCCAAAATTCTTTTTTTGTTCGAAAGGGGTTTATTCCGAAATGGTCCCATATAATTTTCATATAGATCTGATGATGAGTTCGGGAGACAGACACCGGAACTCTTTAAAAAATGACAGCAAATCAACCGCGATTTCTGCTATCGCATAAATATGCATTGTTTGTTTGGAATTAGTGCAGGATGAATACCACAACTAAAAATTTAAAAATAAAAACTTTTTTACAAAAAAAAAACAACCGACTTCCTTAAAAACACTACAAAGTGAAAAATAACTTTAATTTCGGAAGTCGGTGGCAAAAAAACCATAAATACAGATCCTAAGACACCGACTTCCGAAATTAAAGTTATTTTTCACTTTGTAGTGTTTTTAAGGAAGTCGGTTGTTTTTTTTTTTGTAAAAAAGTTTTTATCGTTGGTAGTTTTCATGGTAATGTACATCATATATTTTTTTTAGTTTTATCATTCCCTTATTTTAGAAGTTACGGGGGGGGGGGGGGGACACACATTTTACCACTTTGGAAGTGTCTCTCGCGCAAACTATTCAGTTTAGAAAAAAATGATATTAGAAACCTCAATTTCATTTTTAAAGACCTATCCATAGATACCCCACACGTAAGGGTTTGATTAATTTTTTTTTTGTGTTTCAGTTCTATGTATGGGGAACCCCAAATATTATTGTTTTAAAAAAAATGATATTAGAAACCTCAATATCATTTTTGAAGACCTATCCATAGATACCCCACACGTATGGGTTTGATGAAAAAAAATTTTTTGAGTTTCAATTCTATGTATGGGGAACCCCAAATATTATTGCTTTTTTTCAATTTTTGTGTGAAAATCTTAATGCGGTTCACTGAATACATCCACTTACCAAGTTTCAATAGCACAGCTCTTATAGTTTCGGAGAAAAGTGGCTGTGACATACTCGGACAGACAGACAGACAGACAGACAGACATGGCGAATCTATAAGGGTTCCGTTGTTTGCCATTTGGCAACGGAACCCTAAAAACTAAATTAGACAGTCCACCAAAACGCCCGCCCTTCAATACTTCCTAGTGCTTTAGCTGGGAAGAAGAAGTGGCTCAACAAACTCCCCAGCAGTAACAGCTGTCTGTTCTGTTACAAGAACTTGATTATATACTAATTAACATTACGAAACGCAAAACATTAAATTAATTTTATATGCCTTATGCGGCGCTAGCGCATATTAATATACCAATAAAACGTTGAAAACTATACTAAAGCAGAGATAAATAATAAAAACGTAAACAGAACTTAATACCTTAATAAAAAATTTGAAATAATTATCTTATTTGCAATTTAATTGATTTAAAAATTTTGTAATTTTTATTATTATGACATTTTTATTTTATTTGACAATGTATCTTGTGTAATTATTTAGAGTTATGTATTTGTGTAAAAGTATGGACTACAAATGATGTCAGATGTAAATAAAATAAATAATACCTAAATGAAAGCCTCCAACCACAAAGGGCGTTCCCGCTTACTTAAGCATTGCTGCATTATGTTATTTTGTTAGAGAAAATGTGTTAAATTATGATTCTATTTAAAAATTTCGGTGCTTATTGTATTTTTATAGTCTGTCAATATGAACCCGTTTTGAAGTTTAAATTTCGATTTTTACAACATGAGAGATAAATATTTTTACGCAAGATCCAAAAGCAATTTTCACCTAAACTATTGATTGTTATTTTATGGTGTACTGAATATGGTATTATCGAAATCATAATAAATAATGAAATAGGTGTTTTCTCAATGTTGTTCTACTTTTAATTCACGAGACAATACTTTATGGGACCATACTCAAGTGAATGGTATCGATATCAGAAACTCGGCTAAGCTCGTTGGCCAGCACCCTAGTTGCGTAGCACACTGAATCATTTTGAAGCTTATTTGTCATCCATTATTTAATTTGTTCGAAAATTATTCAGTTTTTTTTTTCTCGGGTAGTTAATTTAAACATGTCTGTTTTTTCCCTCCATAAATAAATATGTTGCTAGAGTTTGAAAACTGACCACTGTACTGTTAATTAGATCAAGTTCGGGGTGAGAGCCTGGTGATCCGTCAAACAGGGTATCCTAATATTGACGCCAGTCTCTCACAAAGGATAATGTTTGTGAACTTTTGTTAAAACGGTATCATTCCTGTCTCTATGCTATGTATGTGAACCTTTGTGAAGAGAAAAATAAAGATATATTATTATATTATTATTAGTTCGAAAACATAGTTTGCTTAGCAACGTAAACATCACCTTGAATATCGTGGAACTGTCAAAATGAAATCGAGCGAGATAGTGTATTACGCAATTACCGAAGTACTCTTATATTCTTTAAGCCTTATTGGGAGCAATATGTTTCGTTTGTTGATCTCTTGTATCTTGATTGATCTCTTGTAGGCATGCTATGCATAGAAGTAGGTGAAGTCAGACTGTGAATGACGATAATCCTCTTCATTTTTTCCTCTTTTTAATCTTAAGGGCATACTGGACATTCTTCATTCGTGAGATCCAAAAATCTAAAAAAAATATTCAGATCGTTAAAATACAATTATTACACACAAACATAAAATCACGCTTACTTCCCTAAAAAAACTACAGAGTGCCACCTGCTATGATCATTACAAACTCCATTTGTTTTGTTTACGTCCATGCATTTGATAATATGCGCATGCCGGATGCAAGTACTATGCACTAACCATTTTGAAGAACATCACCAATAAGGTCACTAAGTATATGTCTTCCTAGGGCGTCCACTCGACTCGGCGTTTAAACTCACATGAGCTTTGTGTAGTTGTGTCACCTCTTTTTACTAGCCTTTCATTCGTCTTCTGAACATGACCATCTAACCTATAAACTCTTTTATTATTACCTACGTGTTTTTATACACACACAGTTCACACTTTTTTACCTCTAACAATTATTGTTAGAGGTAAAAAACTGTGAACCCAAGCAGCATACCAGCAACCTTACAGGCCTGTATGATAATAAAGATCACTTTGATTTTGATAGTGATACAAAATCAGAGGCTAAATAACTGTGAAATAACTGTAAGCTATTATAGGTAGCAGGAATAACGACGCTCAAACTGAAACCATCAATTTAGCAAATGATTCTAGACGTAGAAATTTTTCGTCGGATATAAAACAATCTACTGTTACATAGAGAAATGCAATACCAACGCGTTCAAAATGTACGATAGGTCTTTTTTTTTCAGAATCATGTACTGAATCCGGTTGTATGTCGATTACCCTGTGTTCCCTGCTCGAGTTTAGAGAACAACTAGAGATATCTCAACGAAACAGCTGGTAACATGATCCATTTACACGGTACACTATACACAATTGAAATCTATCACTCACTAACGATTCCAAAAATACATATTATATATAGAAAAAAACTTTTACTCACTCTTCACAGGAAATACATTTCCCCCACAGCATAACTTCGTTTATTGCGCACGGGCATGGCGTGTCAATGACAGATTGTCTCTTAACCCGAATATTCGCTGGAGTACCTCGTTGACTAAGTTCTGAATTTTCAACTTGCGCCGAACACAACGCGACGAGGAACGCGAAAATCAAGGCAAATATACGAAGACCATTAAAAATCCCCATTGTGACAATTACAGGTGTTGTTGTTAACTGGTCGACTGATCTGAGCGGAATAAATATAGAAAATTAAAACAACCGTTTAAATAGTATTTGGCGTTAGGGAATAGAGTAGAAATGAATCACCTCGAAATAAGGACAACAATCCGCAATGAATTTGCATGTTTACTCTGAAGATTAAAAAAAAAATCCACCAGAGGCAGCACCAGTGAGGGATTTAACGTGTTGTGATATGCCTATTCAATAAGACAGTAACGATAAAAGAATCACGTCTTATCATTAGAATAAATAAATTGATTAAGTGAACAAAAACGGGGGTTTTGGCTACTTTGTATGTGTGTATTTTGTGTTTCTTTTTTTAACCGACGAAAAAAACGGAGGAGGTTATCAATACGACGCGTAATTTTTTTTTTATGTATGACCACGCATAACTTTTTATATAGTCGTCCGATTGTGATAATTCTTTTTTTATTGGAAAGGGTATACTCCGAGGGTGGTCCCATATAAATTTGGAAAACAAAATCAAACCCTACGGGTCAGAAAACAGGGGATGATTGATTGTTCACTCAGTGATTGTAATGTATTACCACGCATAACTTTATACAGAGTAGTCCGATTTTGATCATTATTTTTTCATTGGATAGGGTATACCTTGCCAAGTATTATTAGTACATTAAAACTACAAAAAAATATAAAATAAAACTTTTTAACAAAAAATTAAACTGCCGAAAAAACTGAAGAGCAAAAAATAATAAACCTTAAAATTTTGAGCCGGCGCTGAAAAATCAATGAACAAAGATCACTCAAAGCGCCGACTCATAATTTTAAGGTTTATTATTTTTTGCTTTTAAGTTTTTTCGGCGGTTTAATTTTTTGTTTAAAAGTTTTTTATTTTTCACTAGCTTCAGTCCGCGCATCGGATTACCTGCCCATGCGAGTTCTTCGTATTCGTGACTTTTTTTTCGTTTTGGTCGGCTCCTATATGGTCCTAGCGTGATATTATATAGTCTATAGCCTTTGTCAATAAATGGGCTATCCAACACTCAACATAGTTTCTAAGATAAGTACGTTCAACCAAACAATTTCTTCTGCTTTAATTTCGATTTTATTTCAATTAAAAACGTTATAATCAGCCAACCTTAAAAGACAGACATATGCTTTTACGCACTTTTTATTTAGAAATTTTGAAGAGGAAAAATTTCGTACTACATGATTGTTGCGTTACTTTAACCGTTTACGCAGCGCACACAACGGAAGCTCTAAAGAGGAATACATTTTCCGCGTTTTTACCACATTTTTCATTGTTGCTTATTCCTATTGGTTGTAGCATGATGTTTATAGCCTATAGCCTTCCTCGATAAATCGGCTACCCAACGCTAAAAGATTTTTCAAATCCAATCTGTAGTTCCTGAGATCATAGCGTTCAACCAAACAAACAAACTCTTCAGCTTTATAATATTAACCACCAAAAACATTCTGTAAAAAACCACCCAAGTCTCGATGGAGCTGCTTGTTTATCTCTAAAAAGTAATGAAATCTAGACAAAGTCGTGCCAAGTCTAAGGTTCCTTACTGCGATTTCTTTATTATTATTATACGAGTAGTTAATGTTGTGTGACTCGGCCGTTGAAGGGTACACAAGGGTACAAAACCAGGTGCTCCATGACACCCACATGCCTAAGCCGGTTGTATTCGGTGATCGCTGAAGCTTGAGCTTTTATACACACGTAAGCGCGTTTTAAAATACAGTCAGCGCCATCTAGCGACGTGTGCGGGTATCACCGCCACTCTTAGTCCAATGCATTATTGAGCGAAATTAATATTTTAGTGTAATTTGTTTATTTAATTTGTGTAATGTTCGAGTAGAATAAAGTTAATCGTTCGACTATTTCTTCTTGTAAACTTATAAGTTTAACTATAAATGCTAGTCTAGTCTTATCCAGAGTTTTCCTTTAATTTTATTTATATGCGTATTAAAAGCAGAAGGGAGGCATTCGCCCAGCAGTGGGACGCTATAGGCTAGATTAAATTAGAAGATGTATCCCACTACGCTAGATTTTTGCAATGACAGTCGATTTTTTTATGTACCAATAGTAGAAGGGGGCATTACCATATTTCTAATACAGCTGAGACCAGCTGAGGGTTCTTCATCAGATACTTCAGACCTTCGATTTTTGAAATCAAGTGAAGCGGCCCACCATGTTGAATATTTTTGTAAAGACGGTATGTCGATCTCTAAAAGTTTGGTTGGGCTCTTGTGTTTTCCAACATAAAAAGTTTTTTTCAATTCGGACCAGTAGTTTCTGAGATTACCGCGTTCAACCAAACAAACAAACAAACAAACTCTTCAGCAATCTCAGGTAATCTCAGGAACTACTGGTCTGAATTGAAATTTTTTTTTTATGTTGGATAGCCTATTTATTGAGGAAGGCTATAAGCTATATAACATCACGCTACAATTAAAAGGAGCGGAGCAGCAACGAAAAATGATCGAAAACTGGCAGGCAATTTGATGCGACGGGAAAGGACAGGAGAGCAAATATTTGACGCGGACGAAGTCGCGGGCAGAAGCTATTAATATTATAAAGCTGAAGAGTTTGTTTGTTTGTTTGGTTGAACGCGCTAATCTCAAGAACTACTAGTCCGAATTGAAAAAATATTTTTGTGCTGGGTAGCCTATTTATTGAGGAAGGCTATAGGTTATATAACATAACGCTATGACTAAAAGGAGCGGAGCAGCAACGAAAAATGGTCGAAAATTGGCAGGCAATTCGATGCAACGGGAAGGGTCAGGGGAGCAAAAATTTGACGCGGACAAAGTCGCAGGCAGAAGCTACTTAGTATAGATATGTAAAAAAATGGCGTTTTATCAGAAAACTGTACCATTTTTAGGGTTCCGCACCTCAAAAGGAAAAAGCGGAACCCTTATAGGATCACTTTGTTGTCCGTCCGTCCGTCTGTCAAGACCCTTTTTCTCAGGAACGCGTGGAGGTATCAAGCTGAAATTTATTATATCAAATACTCAAATCTACTGTCCCTTGGAGCTGTGAAAAAATCAAACTTCTAAACTAACGCTATCAAAAGATCTAGCCGTTTATGCCGCAAATTTCCGCAAAACGAAACTCGCAAGGGAATCAAAACCTAAAGGGTACTTGCAGTCGATCTAGAATTTTGTAATTTGGTACGAAGCAACGTCTCGTAGCACAGATAAAGGAAAAATTGCGAAAACCGTAAATTTTTAGTTACGTAATATAATAAAAATATTTTTAATAATTTTAAACTTACTACCCTTTTCTTCATGAACGCGTAGAGGTATTAAATTGAAATTCATATCAAATACTCAGGACTATAATACCTTTAAGCTGTAATACCTACAGGTTTGTACGGAACCCTCGGTGCGCGAGTCCGACTCGCACTTGGCTGGTTTTTTTTCCAAAACCGAATCAAAACCAATCAATATGCTTAGCCTTTTCCCAACTATGTTGGGGTCGGCTTCCAGTATCACCCAATGCAGCTGAATACCAGTATTTTACATGGAGCGACTACCTATTTGACCTTCACAACCCAGTTACTGGACAATATGAACACGATAACCTTTGGTAAGACTGGTTGTCAGATATTTGGGGTTCTGACTACCAGTAACGACTGTCAAAGATCTGCGAATGACAACTGGGACCAATAGCTTAATATGCTTTTCGAGGCACGGAGGTCTCAATATTTAATGGATGTTCATCCATTCAAGAATTGACTGCGGCAAGCGTAGCTTGAGCTTTAATTAATCCGTGAGGCTGTTATTACTTAGCCACGAGTTCCGTCTATCCAATTTAATCACAACTATTTATTTGTCAGTATACGCTACATTATAGGGTCTTAAGATAAGTTACTCTTTGCATGAAGTTAGCTATTACTCAAGAAGGTAAGAACAGTCTCCTAAGAACGCTTTTTTGTGCTCTTTGTCAACAAATTATTTACAGGTTTTCTTGCCAATTTGCGGTTTTAAAAACGGATCAAATAGGCATGAGAACAAAATAAAAAGTCATTTATTCATACTAGGCTGAGAGTCAGCACTTTTTGAACGTCAAAGTTAGGTACATGAGACAGCCCCCCAAAACGCCCGCCCTTCGACACTTCCTAGTGCTTTAGCTGGGAAGAAGAAGTGGCGCAACAAACTCCCTAATATAATATCTTTTAAATACTTTTTAAAAGAAAAATTGTTTATTCTGCACAAACAAAACGCACATTATCTATACTATCTATACTGTATTATCTACTAGCTTTTTACCCGCGGCATTGCCGGCGTGGATGTCGGAGATTAACGCAGGAGGACGTACTACTGCCGTAAGAATGTATTAATCCAGGTTATATAGGTAATATAGACTCTGTGTGCCATTTTCGATCCAGATCCATTCAGCCATTTTTGCGTGATTGAGAAACAAACACCCAATCATACATATTTTCACATTTATAGTATTAGTAGTAAGTAGGATTATAATTGATATTACTTCAGATTCATAGCTTATGAGAATATCATGTGTGTAAATAAAACTAATAGTATTCAGAGTAAGAAGACTGCGGCATAGGGTTTGGTTTAGTTGAATATAAGTCTTCCTGGTTTTTCTTAACGCTCGTATTCTACCTATATAGACACTCAATCATTTACCAGACACCAAATCGATCATAGGAATTATAGGAACAGTACTTTTGCCAGTGGCTTCGCCCGTATAGCTGTCGGAAAATATCACCTGGGAACCTACTACCGGGATAAAGTATCCTATATGGTAAGTATCCAGGATAACCAAAAATCCAAATACATCCAAGAATCTAAACATCTAAGCCATACTTCGCGGTCTCTTACTTGGAATAATACTATTAGGTTTTTTATAATATTAGTATAGATATTATAAAGCTGAAGAGTTTGTTTGTTTGATTGAACGCGCTAATCTCAGGAACTACTGATTCAAATTGAAAAATTCTTTTTTTGTTGTATAGCCCAATTATAGAGAAAGGCTATAGGTTATATACCATTACGCTACAATCAAAAGAAGCCGAGCATCAATGAAAAATGTTGCAAAAACGGGAAAAAATTATTCCTTTTGAGAGTTTCCGTTGCGTGCGCTGCGTATACGGTTAATTCAATTCATTTATTTATTGTTTGTCACAGGTAAATAGTCAGATCTTACAATAGTGTTAATGAATCACTGTAACATACCCATGGGGTGTACAATATTTATATTAATAACTAGGTAGGTATATCAATGTTGTTGGTTATGTTACTGTTTTTGTCAACCTCATTTTACATTAATTCTTACACAATTATTAGGGACATACAATTTAGTTTAATAAGTCAAAAAAATAAAAATAGAAAAATAAGTATACCATGTCAATTTTGCGTCAACCTCATCAGACATTATTAATAGACATAATTATTTTGGTCATGCGATTTACATTAGATAAGTACAAAAAAGTAAACAACAACGTTTACAACGTTAAAGTAACGCAACAATCATGTATGACCATTGATGTATTAAAAATAGGAAGATAGGCCACTCTCTAACATCACGTAAATATTAAATGGACTAGAAACACCTACATGTAATCACACTCACACACAACTACATTTCTCGGTGTCGTGCGTCATGTGTTCGACAATCGAAATAGAGAGACATATTACGCGGGCTATAACGGGAACGAGATAGCAATAATTGTCACTGTTACGTACCCATAACAAAACGGAAACAAACTACAAGCTGCCGAATGTTGGCCGAATGTTTACGATTAGGAACGACTTATCACTGAGCAAACATTAAATATTATTAAAATTTTCAACAAATTAACATTTTTGGCTGTACTTACGAGTGAAAACTAATCCCGTGGGACTTGTTCTTGGTTTTTGCACTATTTGTGAACATTTTATAAACACAGGAAGGCATTGTTGCTGCTTATTTAGAACGATTGCTGTAATTTTACCTAACGTGCTACACAAACGCTAGTTCGATTGTGACTAAGGTCGATTGTGTCCTTTTCCCCTGATTTATGCGGTCCACATCGAGGGGCGCGTACCATATCTTCCCTTATTTTACATCAATGTGTATGACGGAATTGTTTTTCTTAAAAAGTTCTAAAAAAAAGTCCGCAAGAGCATATGTCTATCTTTTAAGGTTGACTCACTATAACTCTTTTAATTGTAATCAAATCTAAATACCACCATAATACCCCATTTCTTCCTGTGGGTGTCGTAAAAGGCGACTCAGGGACTTACTAGAGAATGGGCAGCAGCGTTCTCTATGCATTTTACCACCATACTGCGATCGCCAACCCACCTGCCAAGCGTGGCGATTATGGCAAAGCCCCCCAAATTGGGGGAGGCCTAAGTCCAGCAGTGGACGTCTTACGGCTGAAATGATGATGATGATGAAATCTAAATACTATACTATCTCTAAACTAATATTATAAAGCTGAAGAGGTTGTTTGGTTGAACGTACAAATCTCAGGAACTGTGATAAATGTTGGATAGCCCATTTATCGAGGAAGGGTATAGGCTATATATCATCACGCTGGGACCAATAGGAGCGGAGAAGCAACGAAAAATTGACGCAGAAAAACTAGCAGGCAATTCGATGCGACGGTAAGGGTCAGGGGAGCAAAAATTTGAGTCGGACGAAGTCGCGGGCAGAAGCTAGTTATGCATATGATGCCAATCGATAAAGTTTCTTATAAGGATTCAAAGATTCTGTTAGACCACCTCACATATTACATTTTTTTTTTTGTTCATCAATATAGGTCCCCTATAAACAGTATCGAATAACGCACACAATAGACCATGACGCGAGACCGGACTGGACAAAAGTACGGGGAGTCCCCTAAAAATATATTATGTGACTAAGCGATGCAACGCACACAGCGAACTTAAAGTCAGCGTTGAGCGATAGACAATGAGCTACGTATGCATGGCGTTCACATTGACGTATGACATTGTTAAGAGAAATTCGAAAAACAACTCCGTAGTATACGGCAGGAATAGAGCAACACAACCGAAACACAAAGAAAAAGTTGTGGAACGAGGTAAATATGTCAGGGTGTTTATTCCTCTTGTCTGGAATCTAATGTCGAGTTTTTGTTAAAATACAACGTCGTATCAGAATATTACCTTCCATAGTGCGCTTTACTAAATTCCCGGGCAACAAATGATCGCACACCGGGTGTGTTCAGTTTGTAGCAAGTTGTTGGCGGATTTTTTTTAGTTTACAGGGATTTTTGTTCTTTGGGTAGGCCTTTGTAACTACATTTTGTTGATCGATCATGTTAATAATTTAAAAAAGCGTAATATTATGGACACAACATGTTCCGGATGAGCAATGGTAGCCCAATTGTAATGGCTGCGATTAGCGACTAACGAGTAGTAGGTCTTATCGTAGGGTCGAACCCAGACAAGTACTTTAATTTATATAAATTATTTCATCGCCATTGCTCTCAAAACCGTGAATGGAAACATCATAAGGATACCGATATGTCTTAAAACCGAAAATTCGATGACATGTGAAATCATTCAACCTGTACTTGGCCCACGTGGTCGATTTTGGCCCCTTTTCAAAGGAAAAGGCCTCTTCCCTGTGAAAGTCACAGGGAAGAGGCCATTGTCCCAACAGTAGCATGGCAACTTTATCGGCTGATTATTGTATGTTCCAGAATTAATACACACCACCAAGTAACCTAATACGTAGGTACTCTACACTGAATGATTATTATTACTATGTATTAAACATTGTTTATTCATTAAATGACTTATAGGTACTGGTTTTGGTAGAAAAATGAGAGAATAATATAAATCCCCGCACGCACACGTTTAGGATCTAACGTACTAGGTGTACTACAACATTTTGTTTTTTTTTTAGTCTGCAAAGCAGAAATGTGGCTGTAAATTCATCATTTCAGCCGAAAGACGTCCACTGCTGGACATAGGCCTCCCCCAAGCTCCGCCACTTCGACCGGTTTTGTGCTTCCCGCATCCAGCGGGTTCCTGCGGCCTTCACAAGGTCATCGGTCCACCTTGTTGGAGGCCTTCCAACTCTACGTCTTCCGGTGCGCGGTCGCCACTCCAGAACCTTTCGGCCCCATCGGCCATCTGTTCTGCGAGCAATGTGCCCTGCCCACTGCCACTTCAGTTTAGCAATTCTTCGGGCTATGTCGGTTACCTTGGTTCTCCTACGGATCTCTTCATTTCTGATTCGATCACGTAGGGAAACTCCAAGCATAGCCCTCTCCATCGCCCTTTGGGTGACTTTCAGCCTTCTAATAAGGCCCATTGTGAGCGACCACGTTTCGGTTCCATATGTCATCACTGGCAACACACACTGGTCAAAGACTTTCGTCTTGAGACACTGCGGTATGTGGGACGAGAAGATATTGCGTAGCTTCCCAAACGCTGCCCAGCCGAGTCGGATTCGACGATTGACCTCTTTCTCGAGGTTGGACCTACCTAACTGGACAGTCTGTCCTAGGTACACATATTCGTCCACAACTTCGAGTGTAGCGCCTCCGATCTTCACTGGAGTGGGTATCACACGAGCATTGGACATGACCTTTGTCTTGTCCATGTTCATCCTGAGACCCACTCTTTCGGAAGCTCTACTGAGGTCATCGAGCATTGTACTGAGGCCCTCCATAGTCTCAGCCATGACAACTATATCATCGGCAAACCGAAGGTGAGTGATGTACTCACCATTGATGTTGATGCCAGCCCCTTTCCAGTCCAGAACCTTGAAGACATCCTCCAGTGCAGCGGTGAACAGTTTCGGAGAAATAACGTCTCCCTGTCTCACCCCTCGCTGCAGAAGGATAGGTTTCGAGGTCTGGTCCTGAAGTCGGACTGACATAGTGGCGTTTTCGTACAGACACTTCAGCACCTCGATGTACCGATAGTCGATCTGGCACCGTTGAAGAGACTGCAGTACAGCCCAGGTTTCGACCGAATCGAAGGCTTTTTCGTAGTCCACAAACGCTAAACAAAGAGGCAGGTTATACTCTTCGGTCTTCTGTATAACCTGCCGCAGCGTATGTATGTGGTCCACGGTGCTAAAGCCTTTACGGAATCCGGCTTGTTCGGGAGGCTGGAAGTCGTCAAACCTGCGCGCTAGACGGTTCGTGATGACTCTTGAAAACAGCTTGTAGACATGGCTCAGAAGTGAGATGGGCCTATAATTCTTAAGTAGGGCATTGTCACCCTTCTTAAAGAAAAGTACCACCACACCTCTGTTCCATGCCTGTGGCGTTTTGCCCTCGAGTATGACGGAATCAAACAGCTTCTGAAGGGCCTTGAGAACGGGTTTCCCGCCAGCCTTCAGGAGTTCAGCCGTAATTCCGTCATCACCCGGCGCCTTGTTGTTTTTAAGCTGCTTCAGAGCCATCCGAATCTCGTACAAGCTGACGTCCGGGATGTCTTCGGTGTAATGTCGGGTCAACCTAGCTCTTGGGTCATTTGCCAGATATTTAACGGGGTTACTTGTTGACATGTATAACTGTCCATAGAACCTCTCAATCTCCTTAAACAGCTCAGGTTTGGCGGATACGACTCTGCCATCATCGGTCTTCAGTTTTGTAAGCTGGCTCTGCCCAATAGACAGATCCCTAGTAAATACCTTGGAGCCCTTATTCCGCTCTATCGCGTCCTTGATCCGCTCTGTGTTATAGCGGCGAAGGTCGCTTTTCAAGGACTTAGAGATCTGTCTATTGAGCTGCCGGTACTCGAACGCAGCTTCTGAAGACTGCAGGATCATTCCGCGCCTTTGTTCCATGAGCTGTAATGTAGGATCTGAGAGTTTCTTTTTCCTATTAGTACGGCGGGTCTTGAAGAACTTAGACCCGACCGTATGGACAGTTTCCACGAACCCATCGTTAAAATCGTCCACGGAGCTCCCTAGGCACTCAAAACGATTCTGGAGTTCGAGCTGAAAGCTCTCGGGGTTTTGAAGTTGGATCGGTGCTGGACGGAGCGTTGACTTCACCAGCCGACATCTTTCCAGCTTGATATTGATATTCAATGTGCCTCTTACCATGCGGTGATCGCTCCCGGTTTTCACCGCGTTGATCACAGAGACATCATTGAATATTTGCCTCTTCGTCGACATAATGAAGTCAATCTCGTTTTTTGTTGCACCATCAGGACTCTGCCAGGTCCACTTCCTGTGCTCACGTTTTCTGAAGAAGGAATTCATCATAAAGAGGCCTTCCTTCTCCATAAAACTAGCCAGTAGGTGACCCCGGTGGTTGCGACGTCCAACTCCAAATTGCCCCACTCTCAACTCATCATCGCCTCGCTTGCCCAGTTTCGCGTTGAAGTCCCCCATGACAACGGTGAAGTGAGTTTTGGAACCATGCATGGCTCTGGAAATATCCTCATACATGGTCTCCACCTCATCGTCGGGGTGTGACGAGGTCGGAGCGTAAACCTGTATGACCTTCAACGAATACCTTGCGGATATTCTGAGTATAAGGTACGCTACCCTGGTCGACACACTCTCGATCTTCACCACGTTGCTCACAAGGGACTTATGGACGATAAACCCGACGCCACCTTGGGACTGCTGGTCGCCCTCCCGGAAATAGAGCAGGTTTCCGGATTTGAGGATTATCGAGTCCTCCCCCTCTCTTCGGACTTCAGATAACCCTACTATATCCCATCGTAACCTGCTCAATTCTTCCTCCAGTTCGGCGATCTTCTCGTCGGTCCGAAGTGTACGCGTGTTATATATGTTGCCAGGTCCAATTGTCGGTGTTTGTGGTAGCCGGATCTCCTCCGGGGATTCTTTGCACCCCTTGCCTCACCGTGGCCTTGACCGCTACCGTAGCCAAGGTTAGGTGGGCCGCCGGGCACTAGGGGCCATTTATTTGTGGTGCTTGTCATTTTAGGGGGGGGGGGGTTGCCATAATCGCCACGCTTGGCAGGCGGGTTGGCGATCGCAGTATGATAGTCTGCAATGCTTAGAGAACGCTGCTGCCCATTCTCTAGTATATCCCTTAGTCGCCTCTTACGACACCCACGGGAAGAAATGGGGTGATGCTATTCTTTACGTCCGGCACCTACACGGCTGTAAATTACGTACTTTTAATTTTATTTGTGAGACAAACAATTACTTTTATTAAAAATGTTAGAAATTTATTCAGTAAACGATTATAACTACTTTGTTAATGTGCATCTTCTATAATTGTAATGGACTAAAAGACGATAACAATAAACAGAATCTATTTTGAATTATTTTTAAAGACTTCAGTAAAAATGCTGCTAAATATTTACAACAGCGTAATATTTGTTCAAAATAGTACAGGACATTATTATTGAAAATAATACACATTTTCCTCATTATTCAAATTAGTATTGCTGTCTGTCTGGTACCTATTTCGCGGCCTAGTTCCTATTTGTAAGGCTGAACGGGTTTGAGTAAAAATTTGCACACAGATAGACCAAGACATAGAATACTTTTTATCGGTCAACGATAAATTTAAATTGTATTAATTGAAAACAAACAGTTTATTTATCAAATTAAATTTCATTCGAAAACATCCGATGGTCTCTTACTAAACTTCAACTGTGTATATCCGACGATCCTGGTTACTTATTTCTTTTGGTGACTGTATGTTCCCGTGGGATATTTTTGACCTCGACGCGAGCAAAGCTGCGGGTAATAGCTTGTTGAGAAATAAAAGAGAAAGTTTGTACTTCTAATTTTTTATTATAATAGTAACCAATTAATAATAAAGACTACACATGAATAATTGACGAGTCCCAATGACTACTATTTATTAATCAAAACGATATTTACACGTATTAATTGTATATAGTTAAATTACACTCAATATAACATAGGAGAATGCAGAATATTGCAAAGCTATTATCTATCACACTGGTTTTAAGTCTAAAGATTATCTGCAAGCATGTAAACATCATAATATATTACCATTGGAGAACAGACGTATGATTCTCGACATGCTTTTTCTTTATAATGTCTGTAGTGGGAACATTGAGAGTACAGCTTTAAATGATCTAGTTCTAAGATTGTGTGCTCCATCTCGACGGACTAGGCACACACAGTTATTCTATGTACCGCACAGTGGTACAATCTACGCTCAAAATTCTGTCATTGGTAGGATATTAAGAAATTTTAACAACAAATTCTCTCATATTTAACACTAAAAAAGATGTATTCAGAAAGCTTTTAGTGACTTCTGTATGCGACGAATTGACTAATGGTTCTGAAAAGAACTGATTCTTTGATCGGTTCTTTTAGAATTAAATCACCATACTAACCACCACAACAACACCATCACCATCACAACTCCTCACAAACACTCCCACACACCTACCCACACTCCACACTGAGACATGCTTAGAAGGTGCTAGCATGACATCCTGTTTGTCTCTGATGCATTAAGTGTAGTTATTAAATTGTAAATCCGTAATTGGCTGTAAGATTAGTTTATTTATCCTAAGTGAAATTGTTCAAGAGCTGTGGATTTTGTGATTAAATAAATAAAATAAAAAAAGCTATTTCAAAGTGATGAACTTCCAGGGCGCAACTTCTGCTCATCATGTTGTGAGAGTTACCCACTGCAGTTTGTTAGGAAACCTCCATACACAGATAACTAGCCTTCGTGGGGCAATCCATTTGCATAATAACAATTATAGTTTTCTAGTGTGCTTCACAAACTGGGCATGTTTCCTCATCTGTTATATACTTGTACCTGAAATATGAAAAATATTATTAGAAAATAATGTGTTACCGTACATGTTGACCATGATCAAATAAAATAACCACGAAAGAAATAATTATCAAAACTATGTTTGAATTTTTTACGCAAGTGATTTTTTCATAAATAAGACCCAATGTACAGCCGTTTTTATTGCCGTGAATGCCGTTGATTTGCCCTGTGTTGGCACGGTCATCCGTGTTTTGATAACACGGCGGCAATACGGCACGGCGGCTTCGCCTCATACAATAGAACCGGTACTTCACCGTGTGCATAGAGGCTCACACGATTTTTTTTGCCTTGCGGCTAACATGCCGTATCGTAGAGAAGCCGTGCCGTGTACAACGGGCCTAAAATTGGTATATTAAAATTATTCACTGATTGTTTTTTTTTTTTTAACTTCTATCAACACACTTACGAATTTTATCTTCCACACATTATCGAGGATCTATTTGATTAAATGTGAAGTCACAAGCTTAAAGAACTTCTAAAATTGTTCAAACTTAAGGCATTTCCAAATAAAAAAAAATAAAAGAGTCAAAGCCTTCATACGAATTACAACTTACTTTAATAATAAAAGATGACAGAGCTATGTACGCGCAAACTTTTACCTCATGATTCTGAACCCCCTGAAATTAATCGGTGGTTATAAAAAAAATGTTGTGCCATAAATTTTGACCGACGAAAATTTTTTCGATTTAATATCTGTCCAGAATCCAGTGCTCATTTCATGGTTTGCTCGTCATATTCCTGTTGACTTTTATATACTGTTACAGAATAAGCGGTACTCACTTTTCACAAGGAACGCATTGTGTTTTTAAAAACACCCAATTTTTCGGACACGGACATTTTGTTTTCCCGACAAACCATTGTCTCTTCACCCGTACTTTAGCTGAAGCGTCCGATTGTATGGTCGCTGGGTTCTCAAAAGGTTGCGCGATACACATTGTGGCGAGTAAAGCGAAAATCAGAAAAATTGACAAGAGCTTCATATTGACACGTGTTTACTTCTCGACTGTTATGAGGGGAATACATTTAGACAATACACATTGTAGTATTAAAGCCTACTTTAGATCAAAGTGACATGCGTGCGCTACTACACGAATCATTTTAATTGTCTGTTTTTTCCTCACACCGTGACAAAACCCAGAAATAATTGCCTCCCAAATGCTCAGATGTAAACATAAACTATGGTGATATTAGGTTATAAATGATTTTATTTCTGGAAGTAGGTTGTATAAAATCTTTTATAGGTACTTCAATTGTATTAATTAATGGTATTTATGCACACAAAAAAGTCAGCAAAACAATATGAAAATCGGTATGACCTAGAACCAAAGATTCCTTGACATGGGGCATCCACTAGCCCACACCGTACCCCCGTTCTGGAATATGGCCCACTCTCTCCCAAAGTCTGGAGGCCTGAGAACCAGCAATAAAAAAAAAATTATAACGTATGAATTACATGCAAAATAGGCTAGGTTAATCACCTTGGGATCCATTGCGATACAAGTGGTCGTTACGAGAGTTCTTTGTACAATCGTTTTATATCGGATTATCTTTTGCACAAAGCTCAGATATTGGAAGAGAATTTTACTAATAACTTTTATTGTTCCAAAAACAGTGTTCCACCAGTTATTGATAAAACATAAACTATAAAATACAAAAAAGTATTTCTAGTTAAAAAAAAAAACTGTATTTCGGGAGACAGGGCCTTCCATATAAATCGAGTCAGCGTATTAACAAATTTTGTTAGCCAATGTTTATTGGAAAAATATATTACGTGATAAAAGAATACATGAATAAAAACTTTTTTACAAAAAAAAAAAACAACCGATTTCCTTAAAAACACTACAAAGTGAAAAATAAGTTTAATTTCGGAAGTCGGTGTCTTAGGATCTGTATTTATGTTTTTTTTTTTTGCCACCGACTTCCGAAATTAAACTTATTTTTCACTTTGTAGTGTTTTTAAGGAAGTCGGTCGTTTTTTTTTTGTAAAAAAGTTTTTATTTTTAAATTTTTAGTTGTGGTATTTACCCCGCACTAATTCCAAACAAACAATGCATATTTATGCGATAGCAGAAATCGCGGTTGATTTGCTGTCATTTTTTAAAGAGTTCCGGTGTCTGTCTCCCGAACTCATCATCAGATCTATATGAAATTTACATGGGACCATTTCGAAATAAACTCCTTTCGAACAAAAAAATAATTTTGCAAATCCGTCTATATATGACGGAGTTATGGCCGAACATACATAAAAAAAAAAACATATAAACCTCCGAATTGAGAACCTCCTCCTTTCTGAATTCGGTTAAAAAGTAGTTACCAGTTGGTAATTAGAAGAACCTGTATGAATACTGAATGTGCTGTGTAAGTGTGCTGTGTATGTATACTGGACAGTTTTCTTCTGTCAACATCCATATACCGGAAATACGAAAAACAAGAAATGAAACATGGTTACAAACAGTGAACGTAACGATGTAGAAAACAATGCGTAAACTTCTAAAAATCAAGTCGCAAAACTCAGGAAACTTTAGTCGAAATACCAGGTGAAGAAAACCATACCACTTCGATTTACATCTCTGCATCTACCAAGCCTACAACTCTCTTGTCACGCATCTTATTTGCACTCGAACAGAAATAACTGGACATGGGCACTTGGGCACTAAAGGTTTCTGGTTGCTTTTGGCAGGTGAGCACCCGGCGTTAAATATTTATTACTATTATATTTATTCCGACCTTTCTTCTCGGAATAATCAGATAAAAAACGCCGAACTCACATAGATTTTAAAATATGATCGACGTGTAAATTTGCCATATTTGTATCATGTATTTATACGGAAACCCATACATTTAACATAGAAAGTCAGTTTATTCTGGAATAATAATGTACTACAACAAGATTTATGTGATCGTGTAGAATAACCAAACGGAAAATTTGATTTAAGTACGTAAATCTGGTATTTCTAGCCACCTTTATGAGCAAAATTAAAAGTTTGACGTGGTTAAGATATCATTTTATACCATGGTTTCCTCAAGGGAACAATGCATTAAAGACGTATTTTTCCTAGCAGAATACTAATTTACTAAACTCTTTATAAATGCTTATTTTTTTCTCCCATTTTCCTGTCAGCGTTTGTCTGTTGTTTATGTTATGACGTTAATAATTAGTTTTATTCTGGAATGTTTTTCAGTTGACTTTCATATGTATGTAATATATATAATGTAATATTTTATATTAAACCAAGAACCCACCTAGAGCCGCATACTGAGTCCATCTTATATCACGTCTGCATCACTCCACCACGATCGAGGAAGTTGTGCAGTACTTAAAAGTAAAGACCAATTGGACTCTGAGGGTCGAAAGGTTGGAATCGCGCCACAACATCAATTTTAAGTCGTTTGTGGTACGAGTTCCAACCCACCATCTACGGACCTGCCTGAGAGAGGACTTTTGGCCGAAAGGTATCTTGTATCGTCGTTTCCGAGGACGGTTATGCGACACCAGGCAGCGGAACACGACGCCGTCATCATTACGTGTTTAGTGATAGTTTAAGTTTTGTTTTTATAAAATATGTATTAGTTTATAGTTATTGTTTTATATTATTTGTTTATTGTGTTTTTATGGGCCTAAGTTGCCTGAAATAAAGGATTGTATTGTATTGTATTGTTGTATTGTATAGTGCGATCTAATTTTAGCCTTTAGATTAAAGTGCAAAAACTGTTTTTGCATTTCCAATTTTATTTCGATTTGGGTAAAGTTCTTAATAGAAAATGTACAGCTTAGCACTGGACTAAACTTAGTTAGAAATACAATTCTATACTAATGGGTCTTTAATTCAATAACTGGGTCGAAGGGTTAAAACATAGCCAAAGAAAAACCGTGTTTATTAATTAGACCGATTGGGTTTTCAATTCATGAACAAGCTGGGTTGCTTAAACTTGATCTGATAAAGAAATACGGTGTTTTGTTATAGCGTTTGTTAAATCCGATCCAGCCTATCCTTTGGTGCTCTCTCCCCAGTGACGCCCAAAACCGAGGTCGGTACCCTACAACGTGACTTTAGCATGGAGTCACTTTAGTTTATTAGTTGCAGGTACTGACTGAAAGGTCTTCATTTATTAAAACACCGCAGGATATGCCACAGGCAATCTCTTAGCTTGACCTATGAGATAAATTACATTTACAAAAAAAAATAGGTTTTTGCAATGTACCCAGATCCGTACCGAATCCAAGAAAAATTGCAAAAGTTGATTCGCTTTATATTAATTACATGGGGCTTAAACAACACTGACAAAATGTTGCCTGACTCATAGATACGACGTGACTTCAATTAATCTTTTTCAGCACCGAACTGCTATAGTGAGTTTATTGGTTTACGTTTGTTACGTATTCGCTACCTACAATTGAGTAGGTAAATGAGTTGCTTATGTCATACAAATATCACATATATAAAAATTCTATGTCACTGTCTGCTGCTTGCTGTAAACGTTAATGTGAGTGAACATGCAATTAACCTAGGTAGGTATTAACTCACTAGGCATATTAGTTATTAGTCATCGTTTCCCCGTTCTTTTTGAGCACACTGGACCGGTACGATAAACACGTGCGACATTGTGTTGACACAATCACTTGGCAGGTAAATCATTATAACGGCAACCACGCTTTGAGTCACGACCGATAATGTTATGAGTAAATCCACAGACAGGCGCGACGCGACGATGCGATGCGTTTATGGTAGAACAACTTCCATGAAGTTTAAATAACGGTAAAAAAAGCTAAAGTCGCATTGAGCTGTCGCGTTGAGTCTGTTTGTGGGAGCCTCCAGCATCATCATTATTTCAGCCGAGACACTATAATAACGACGAAATATGGGAGTTTGTCACGCTCAGCAGGCGAATTGGCGATCACAGTATGGTGATAAAATGCTGTGGGCGTCTTACTCCTCTAATATTATTCTCTTGTATGTATATCTCTCCATCTTTAAGTCTGAATATCGACATGTCTTAAAATGCGGATTCTTTAAAAATCTACAATCAAAAGTCATTTTTTCATACTAGACTGATAGTCAGCACTTTTTGAACGTCAAAGTTACATAAGACAGACACCCAAAACGCTCGCTCTTCACAACTTCCTAATGCTTTAGCTAGGAAGAAGTGGCGCAACAACTCCCCTCCGCTGTCTGTCTATTCGTTAATGCAATTATTTTATTGGCTTACTTTTCCAATTCGGGCTATCCTTTTTTTAAAGATTTTGTGTTAGTTTGTTACGAAGCAGTAACATTAATTATAGTACAAGCAGTTGCATTCAGTTTGAAATGAAGTTAGCCGCAAGCATACACATTATAATCAAGCCAAGCACTAGACAAGAACAGGTTTAAGCTATTTTAGTGGCCAGAACTTATCAGCAAATACATAAACAAACAAGCTATCGTCCTTGAATCAACATAATACTTTCCGAAACCCGTTTGAAGCCTTATAAATATGTATGTAAACAGTGATGTCTACACTTTGAATATAAAAGCTTAATCGCGGCGCATCTTTCGTCATTCGAGTGGTATATGTGAACACGTGAATATGAAGTGGTACCTATTGTTGTTTGTTGTGCTTTCCGCATTTGTTACGTTAGGGTTTGCCGACCCTGGGAAGTTTAATACCCCCAAGAAATGCCCTATTGGACACATTCGTGTTGGGGATATATGTTTTACAAAAGGAGTGAGTTTTTTTTTTTTTAATTAATGTATTTCACTTAACCAACAATCAATACTCAATGAAAATCACAAATACGTTTTAAACCTGCAAATCGTTTTAAAAATACTTTATCCTCGTTTTTTCGTGTTAATGTTGTTAATTCGTGTGCTAAATTATCATCGACTACGGGATATCCAAAGTGTTAGGAAAATAAAACATAGTATTCCACAAATGGTGCGCTCTGCATACGCGTTCCATTAGAAAAAAAATTTATGGAAACTCCTTGGTGGTTCCAACTTCTTGGATTTGTCCTGTATTGTATTGATAATAAATATTGTGTCATTATTTTGTTAGACAAAATATAATTCTTTTTTAAACGTTGGTATTGTGCGAAAAGTATGTCAATATAAACTCTTTCAGAAGTTTACAATTCGAAGCATATGTATATATTTTTAATTGCTGTCATATTCGTCTATTTTACACTTTAAATGTCGCATAACAGTGTACGTAACCTTGTAACCTTGTGCTTAGATTCAACTTGGGAAGTTAACCGAATTAATTCAGATGTAAATGTGTCAAAACATCATTGATATTATTATTCACGTGGCTAAACAGGTGTGACTTCTTAATAAATACACGTGAGGACTTTATATTAGGAACTTAAGTCACAGTGTGACCTCGGTGCGTCTTTACTCGTCATACATGGTTCGAAGCTTACTGACTTACTTAAAGGTTATTTGTAGTGGTTGCATTTTTGACACACTGCTCCCACTGTGCTGTAAATTATGGCCGATAAATTACGGCCGGTCAAGAAGCCTACTCCCTTAGCAGGAAGTCCGTAGTTTCGGTCGAAATTACTTGGGTTTCTACTACATATACGTACGTATCACTTAAGTATCTACATTAGATTAATTTGGATGAATGACAACGCGATTTGACAAGTGTCCCTACTTCCAATATGTTTTTGCTCGTCCATAAAGTTACTTAATCACCTGTAGGATTCACTTCATCCTTCGAAGATTCGATCTACTTACTGATGGACCCGTATCTTCGTGGTTGAAGCACGATGTCCGATGTAGTTTCGGCCGAAATTATGGGGGTTTCTACAACGTATCACTTACGTACATAAGATAGGTTGGAATGAATGACAACACGATTTTACAGTTGTGCCTAGTTCCAATATATTTTTGCCCGTCCAAAAAGTTACTAAATCCGCTGTAGGATTCACTTCATTCTTCAAAGATTCTAACTACTTACTAACGGGCCTGTATCTTCATTGTTGGAGTTCGGGAGTAGGCCCCATGACCATAGGCTCTTCAAACTTTCGAGCAAGTACCCACACTCACACCTGCTTCATATCACCACGTAGTTCCTAAAAACTGTAATTGTGCAGCCTTCTGAGCACATTTCCGACCGGCAATTATTGACGGTCTGTATTATGAAATTTGTATCATCAGTGCTCTCAAAATGGTGACGGAAAACATTATGAAAAAATGTGATGTTCTAGAACCAAAAATCGAGCACACATGTGACATCTACCAGCCCGCATCTGGCCTGTTTGGTGAATTACGAGTTAGAGGATGTGTAACTGCAGGGGAAATATTAAAGGCTGATTTCAGAAACGTTTGAATATACAAGCCAAAATATTTTCAGAAAGACGAGCTATAGATGATTATTTAAAAAAACCAAAGTTGTTGCGTCGTTATGTTCAGCGCTCAAAATTAGCTATAGCTACGTATTACGTTATAATTATATAATTAATGGCATTTCTTTTAACATAAAACTAGTCGCCCTATTCATTTGTCGTCGAATACACGTTTTATCTTATTATAAACGCCAACCAAAGCAAATTTAGCATACCAGCAGTACTACCAGCTCGTGGGCTAATTATTCCCAAAAAACAGACAACACTGTGTATTCAATACAACAATGCCTTCAGAGTGCTCCAACAATGGCTTCCTCATTACTGTAATGCATCGCAGATGTTCGCTGATGACAAATTTTGACTGATGATTATTTTGCGATCATGCGCAAGAAAGTAGCATTAAATATATACCTACACATAGTTAAAGGAAGCTACAATAGCATTCTGAAGATTTTCCGAAAGGTTACAAGATTATGCAATGGATGGGTATAACAAGCTATAAGTCAGACTTGGAGCTTGATAAACTTTCCTTTCCATTTCAGCTTGAGTTTAGTTTTCAATGTTTTGTTGGTATAATGGCGTGTGCTAGCTGACATATGGCGAATAATGTATATTTTGTTTTATTATATTAATAACTTATACAATATTGTATAGAATCAAGTTCTTCTAACTTAACAGACAGCAGTGCTGCTGGGGAGTTTGTTCCGCCACTTCTTCTTCCCAGCCAAAGCACTAGGAAGTGTCGAAGGGCGGGCGTTTTGGGGGGACTGTCTTATGTGACTTTGACGTTCAAAAAGTGCTGACTCTCAGCCTAGTTTGAATAAATGACTTTTGATTTTGATTTTGTAATTGGATGCTTTGTTTATGTTTATTTACATTTCAAATATCGTATTTATGTGCCTAACAAAGTGTTACAGTTACTTGTAATACAATACATGCCATGGGCCTATGAAACCTGCTAATATTTTGTTTTTTATTTGTCTTACTTTTCTTTTCCAGAAACTGTGATTGGTGAAAATGCTGCCACTTGGAACTCTGACGTCAACCGAAGTTAAAAATCATTAAACGGTTAAATAGGATACAATGATGTATTATTTAATCACTTCAGATACTCATTTGGTTAGTACTTACTGCTCTGCTACATCGAAATTTCGTTATTAAATGGTTAAATTTCATTTATGTAATAAAATAAACCCATGAACCTACTAGAATACATTCTGTAAATGGCGCTCAAAACCGCATTAAAATCTATGACGTAGTTTAGAAGAACAATGTGGTCACACAGACAGATATAGATAGATATAGTACGATGTATGGACCGTGTGAATTATGATATGGACAGAAAGTAGGTGACCACTGAGATGACGACTAATAGATAAGTAGAGAAGTGTGGAAGATAAAACTTTTTTACAAAAAAAAAAACAACCGAGTTCCTTAAAAACACTACAAAGTGAAAAATAACTTTAATTTCGGAAGTCGGTGTCTTAGGATCTGTATTTATGTTTTTTTTTTGCCACCGACTTCCGAAATTAAAGTTATTTTTCAGTTTGTAGTGTTTTTAAGGAACTCGGTTGTTTTTTTTTTTTTGTAAAAAAGTTTTTATTTTGAAATTTTTAGTTGTGGTATCCACCCCGTACTAATTCAAAACAAACAATGCATATTTATGCGATAGCAGAAATCGCGGTTGATTTGCTGTCATTTTTTAAAGAGTTCCGGTGTCTATCTCTGGAACTCATCATCAGATCTATATGAAATTTATAGCGGACCATTTCGGAATAAACTCCTTTCAAACAAAAAGAATTAAGAAGAAGATTTTTGCAAATCCGTCTATATATGACGGAGTTATGGCCGAACATACATAAAAAAAAAATATATAAACATCCGAATTGAGAACCTCCTCCTTTTTGAAGTCGGTTAAAAAAGACATGTTGCGTCTACCCAAATAAATTGGTAAAAGGGCCGCAGAATGATGAATGTTGATATATATGTAGTACAGAATATAGATCGTCGAGGTATAGTCGTTGCAAATCAAAAGTTTACAATTACACACTTAACGTCATTCAACTTGAATGGTTATGTTATTGACATCGAGATTACCATTACCGATGCGTGTTAATGAAATGCAGTTATTATACGATGTTTCTCATTATGTAAGAAATGTTTAAATAACTAGAAAGATATAGAAGAATATTCCTGACATTCACAGTTCAGATGGTTGTCGCTATAATTATGTATATTGCTGTTTCACGATTTATCTTCTACTATCGAATGTCATTGGATTACTCCAGGTCACAGGTAGACTTGGATACCTAAACTTAAAAAGGCATGTCAAATATTGCATTACCTTTTCACGTCATATCGTGGCAGCGAGAAGGGAAGACCTTGCTTTATTGGCCATGGGCGACGTGTACGCAATTTACATATTAATACTATGCATTATTTTATATGCACTTTAAACGATTTAGGCGTCATCGAGGCGAAATCTCGTCTCGTATCCAAAAAGTTTTCATACTACGTGTGTTATTCCACAACTGAAGGAAGGGCTCGTGGCTAAGTAATACACCGTGACATTTTCGTCGTCTTACAACGGCAGCCTACTTTATGTAACCAATGACTACTACACATCCATAAAGAAAAAATGAACATTTGAATAACTAAAAAATAAAAATATTATTCATTATGATGACGCATGACGTGATTTAAATTTGATATTTTTCTCGTGGAAAATGGAAATAGAATGATCTAGCCGACTCGTGCACTGGGTAGGTATGTTCTCTATCGTATGATACGTAAACATTATTAACAAGATGTTTCATAATTCTAATCCATTATTTATTTTTCTTAATGTCTATTATCTTAATTAATGGTAACAATTTTTAATCACGCCTAGAGGTATATTATGTCGGATACATTGAGTGAACAACCTATGTAAGTATAACAGCCGCATGCATCAAACGATCAGGTTAAGCTACGCGAGCCTCGGTTGATCCATGGATGAGTGACTATCTTTACAAACCAATGTCTTCCTCGGTAAGCACTTGAAGCTGTTAATCACCGACGCCAACAGTCGTTACGGGTCGTCAAGAAGCACAAAATCTGACAACCAGTATTATCATCATATTACCCAAAAACTGGATTGTGGAGGTCAGATAGTTAGTAGCTTTATGTAAAATACTGGTATTTTGCTGCATCCAGTCAGACTGGAAGCCAACCCCACCACAGTTTGTAAAAGGCTAGGCAGATGATGATTTGACTACTAAAGATTTTTCATACTTAACTATTTTTAGACCACAGAGAGTCTCATACAGCAGTGTTAGTTAATAGAACTTAAGACTAATATTAGTGTCTGTATTGTTAGTACGAGTATCCAGTATACTTCAAAGTAATTCGAAAGATTAGGAAGAAAATGAGACTGATTTTCAAGGCAAGAGCCTCGCATACAGACAGTGAACAAATGTTTGTTTGCTATAACAACAGTTATCAAACCTTTGATAACTGTTGTTATAAAAAATAACCAAAGCGCTACGAAGGGTCGTAGCACCGTAGCATTTCGTAGCCGTCGTAGATGTGACGTTTATTAAAAGTTCAAATAAATGTTTTAAAAAAAGCACGAGGTTCTACGTTCGACGTCTGTGCGTTTTTTAAATGTATATTTTTAATGAGCATATTTGCATCAATTGTGGACTAATTTCAAAGTTCTGCTGATTAGTTTTTGAGTAAGTTTTAATAATACGTAATTAATCCAGTTTTTAAATGTTGATGATGTTATTATAAGTTTTTTAACTTTTGTTTATTTTGTGGGGAATGTTTTAGTTGTGGTATCTACCACAGCTAAAAAGTCGAAACCAAATTACTTTTCTAATTTTTTTCAATAGGAATGTATTGTAACATATAAGGGTGTACCTATACATATTTAATCCAACACTGCTTACCTGCGTTTCACTGCGCTGCAATGCTATTTTTATATTTCTCACGAAATTAATCACTTTTTACGTGAAACTTGGAACATCTCAACCAAACAGCGCCTAAAAGTGAGCGAAACAGACCATTTGCTGTTTTCTTCAACTTGTATATATAAAACTCATGACAAAATATTTGTAGCTGTTCAAATAGCTTGTAGAATACGAAGGTTCGGAAGTATTCTGGACCGCACGTCGATATTATTCCACAGTGCCAGTATTCTCACGACATTACACACAATTTTTTGCGAAACGTGGAACCTCAAAACTAAATACCACCCAACGTGCGAAACAGATACAATAGTCAAACATTCTCCGTATCCTTGTACGGAGCTACATTGAAACTCATGATAAAATATTCAAAGTTTTTCACATAGCGTATACAAGGTGTATTTTTTGATATCCCATAACTCTAGGGTATGAATGACACCATATCAAAAAATTTATTGGCATCTGAATTATTTTTAATCACTTTTTTTTTGTTTTTTTTTCGATATATAAAATAATTCGACAAAGTCAGGACTATTAATGTAAAACACCCTTGCGTGAAACATGACAACGTTGCATTTTCTAACTTTAAATATGAATGATTGGTTTGAATGTAAACGAATTACTCGTATTTATCAACGAAACTTAGATAGGTACCTACACACATCGATATTGTCGAAAGTATGTATTTTTGGACCACGTATTGTAGGACATTTTGTATTATTTTTACTTATAGAATATAACCCTAAAGTTATGGGATATCAAAAACAATACGTTGTAGAATACGGAGGTTTTGTCAACCGCATGTTTGCCTGTATGTAGCGGCACTAAGGGCGATTGTCGTAAAAACAACTTCAAATCAAAAGTCATTTCAAAATCATTGACTTTTGATTTTGATTTGATTCTACATATAATGAGATAAGTGTATCGTACCTGTATGGTGTATGCGATGTGCCGCAGCAGCAGCAGCATGATGGGCGACGCGAGCAGCACCAGCGCCAGGATAGCGACGCCGATGCCCAGCGTGCGCCGCGCCACCCACACCACCGCGCGACCTGACGATCTATACACAACACACCATGTTGAATTTACATAATTATTATTGTTAAACATTTATAACTGACGTAAAATCTAAAAAACGGAGTTTACACTATCAAACTACTAGTAGGAATCAGTAACTGTCTAAAAATCCGCAACATACAGGATCATTTTTTATCCAGTGCGCAAACTGTAACCATGAATTCAGCATATCATTCTAGACCCCCCAGCGTAGAAAATTTTAGTCGGTTATACAAAAAAAAACAGCTGTTCCATACATTTTGACCCTGTACCCGTAGGTATTGCATTTTTCTATGAAACAGCTGTTTTTTTTTTTTTGTAAAACCGATGAAAAATTTCTACGCAAGGGGAATTAGGGGTCTAGAATTATATGCTGAATTCATCATGGTTACAATTTACGCACTGGAAAAAAACTTATCTAAACTTATCTCTCTAACTTAATGTGTGGATGTTAAAATGCTCACACAGGCAATTAATTGTTTGATTCTTGGCCATTTCAACCAATAGAGTTTTATTTTCTTTTGTCAGAAGTCAGTCAGTCAGAATAAATAAAACGTACTAAATGTACATAGCGGGGGAAACACCAGAGTAGCCCGCGAAATTTCCTGCCAGGGTCGCGGAATCGTATGAAAGAGTTACCGTGGCCCTGGCATAGGCAACTAAAGGAACAAGGGGGGGGTTTTAGTCAGTAAAAGTCTGACCCGCTCCGCCCAGAGTGGGGAGGACACTTAATGGTTACCCATCCAAAACAAAAGTCCGCGAAAATTAAACTTCCTTGCGCGTTTTGGCTGTATTGATTTACCTATATGATAACAATTCTGTAAATACATACGATATTTCATCATGAATCATATTTTGTTCAAAATACAATCTCACACAGACCTGTAAATAGCGATACACAAAAGAAAATTTGAATTTCGCGGGCTTCTTTAGCGCATCCCCCTCTTAAAGCCCTCTTGGAGCCTTTTTGGCCTCGCACAGGTCTTATTCTTTTAATTTTATAAATTTTTACCTTTTTGTTATCTTAAAAGTTTTATGTTATTTTAAATGTCTTTATATCCTGTGCGTGTCTCAAATAAATTATTTTTCTTTCTTTTCTTTCTTTAAAAGATGTGTAATTAGTTACATTCTTAACGGTACATAATTCTGTATTCAAAGCAAATATCGGTCCGGCCCGCGTGTTGAATAATTTCACATAGTAGAATACTCACCCCACTACGACCCATAAGTCTTTTTGAACTACCCTCATTCTGTCCAGATAGGTGAACCAGTCTACATCTGTATATAAATATCGGCTGATATTCGCAGCCGTTGGTTCGATCCTAGGTTGATTCACTATTGTCTGCTTCAGCTCCTCGAAACTGAAAGCAAAACAATGACCATTATTTTTAAAGTTACCTGCTTATAAAGTACCAAATGTATTATTTTTAAGCATTAGCCATCTGTCTTTTGGTCAGCGGGGTAATATGTAGGCAGAACAAATATTCACAGCATTTGTGTTACATGGCATACCAAGTCCTGTCCTCATCATCATCATCATCATTTCAGCCGTAAGACGTCCACTGCTGGACTTAGGCCTCCCCCAATTTGGCGGGCTTTGCCATAATCGCCACGCTTGGCAGGCGGATTGGCGATCGCAGTATGGTGGTAAAATGCATAGAGAACGCTGCTGCCCATTCTCTAGTAAGTCCCTTAGTCGCCTTTTACGACACCCACGGGAAGAAATGGGGTGGTGTTATTCTTTACGTCCGGCACCACACGGTACAGTGTACGTGTACATGGTACACCTTGTCCTGTCCTGCGTCATAGCAAATAAAAAAAAGTTAATCGGACTTCTTTGAGAACCTCCTTTTTTTCGTCGGTTTAAATGGGACTTATTTTAGTCTAAGGGACCGCTAGATATCTCGCTGTACAACCGAAAGCGCAAATACCGAAATTCACGTAGTCGCGACAAAGTCCAACTCACGCGCGTCGTCACTATATCGTTGCTGTGCAGAGCTGAACCAATGCCCCTCTCTCGGTGCAAAAGACTGCAGTCGATCGATGACATTGTAATTCAATTGTTCTGAGATTTTTTTGATCTGTTTATATATTCATTATAATGTCAACGTGGAAACAGAGGTGCTGTGAGTTTTGAAATGAGCTGTCAAGAGCATCAGCAGTGCTAATCTATATAATCTCACCGTGAAAACCAATTCAGAGGTCACAGTCTCTTTTAAACACAACTCGTCTCTTTTTAACATGTGAAGACCATGTAGATTGGTTACTGAAATGGTATTTTGAGGAAAGAACCACACAGATTGAGTGGACCTCAGTCAGTGCAGTGTTGAAATGTCAGCTGACTTCACCAAAGCTTTCATGGTAAAATTTGTACTGTATTCAGTACAAATTAATTACGTGACTGTATTATCATCGATCGACGTCAATCGACTCCATTGTAGATGACATCATGCGTCAGTTAGAGATAACATTATTTACTTTAAACGACAGTTTTAATATACTC
Source organism: Aporophyla nigra (assembly GCA_947507805.1). Lineage (NCBI taxonomy): Eukaryota > Metazoa > Arthropoda > Insecta > Lepidoptera > Noctuidae > Aporophyla > Aporophyla nigra. The sequence goes on along the minus strand of OX382305.1, from coordinate 4,359,711 downwards.
ATAAGCCATTCAATGGTAAAATCGGAGATTTCACTATATTGCGGTTTGTATACGTGCCGTTTTAATTAAATAATATGTATGTAGGTATATAGGTATTTATTATTGTTATTATTTATACCTTACTATTACGGTAGCGTATTAGAAGTCACGTAGCGGACTTAATACAATTAAATTAATAATAACTTTATTTCCAATTTCACAATTAACACAAACGCGATTTACCAAATCACTAAAGATTTACCCCAAAAAAAAACCCTATACATTTCATAATTGCTTATTCTTATTTTATTTATGGCGAAGAACTAATAAACTCAAACAATACTCACAATATCAAAACTTCATTCAATTCATTAACTTCTTTAACAATTTTTTCTGTCTCCAAATATTGTATCGTTGACTTCAGGCTATCCTTGCCCGAGTCTATGTGTGTCTGTATACTGCTTATAACTAGTGTGTCCATTTGTTCTTCTTTTGTGAAGTATGAATGAGACGTCAGAGCTAATGAGAGCTCTTCTCTTGATCTCAGGAGGTCGGAGCAAGCGGACAGCTGTCTGAAAATAATAATAATTTAGGCATTGAAAATCAAATAATCTATTTATTTACGTTAAGCTCAGAATCAACATGAACTTCAAAATGACATAAGATAGTCCCCCAAAATGATCGCTCATCATCACTTCCCAGTACAAAAGCTGGGAAGAAATGGCGGAACAAACTCCTCATCCGCACAGGGGTCTGTTAAGTTAAATAAACATGATTCTAAACAAAAGTAGGTAGGCGAAGTAATTAACATAACAAGGCACAGAACTTTAAATTAAATCATTTGCCATAAATGTCAGTTAGACATGCCAATATACTAACTTATACAGTGGAAACGATACTCAAGCAAACTACTAAATATTAAAAATATCAAAGTTTAATTACAAAATATAAACGTCCAACCGGTAACGGAGAAGAAAAACATCGTGAGGAAACCGGCATGTCTTAGAACCAAAAACTCGAAGACATGTGATATCTACCAACCCGTACTGGGCCCGCGTGGTGGTTTATGGCCCACTCCCTCTCACCGAGAGGAGGCCTGTGTCCCAGAAGTGGGAATGATGAAGCCTCCACCCATAAACGGCGTGATAGCTTACATAAACAATGCTGGATTATATTCGTATATTTGTAACTCTAGGTCACAAATGATAAACAAGGATCACGAAAGTAAAACAAATAAACAGGTAACTATTTATATCAATAACAAAACTATAGTTAGCAAGACTACCAGTCACCGAAAAGACCAGCAATTACCCTCAGCAATTTATGACATATTTGAGGAAAAGAGGAACCCGACCCAAAGTCTACCGCAAGCAGTGCCATTTAAGGGAGCATGACGACCTTGCTGCTAGTTGCTCTAAAAATAGTATTAGATTTTTTTTTCGTGTGGAAATCCTCATGGATGTCCTCCAACCCAGGGTGGGTGGAGGGGTCTGTCATACTCCTACTGACAAAAAAACACACGGTGTTCTGCTGCTACCTTTAGCCGGGGTGCTGGAGTGCTTGCGCAATTCGTCACGCTTCCCCGGCCAAGCCTCGGCTCACATGAATTCATGCGGACCCCGTCACTCTCGGCGACCGCAAGCGGCCGCAGTTCCTCTAAAGAGGCGCACTAGCTAACCACATATTGCAATACAACTCATCATAAACAAAATTTTGTCATGTACTCATTAGAAAGTTTTTTTTATGATAGGTGCATGAATATGATCTACTGATCATGCCAATTAGTTACAAGCACAGTGGGTACAGCAGACGTAAGATTTCTATAAAACCTTTTGATGAGATTAATTATAAAGTATCTAAAATATTATAAGTGGAATTTAATCTTGATATTTAATTGAAGTATTGGTCGAAACAAAATTAATGATTAGTAGATAAACATACTGTTTGTAAATTAAAAACAAGGAAACGGAACAATACTAATAATTAAGCAGAATAATAGTAGCTATCGATAGGAAGAAATATATCAATAAGTACTATTCCATTATTAAAACCGCAATTTATCATATAAATGATCATGGGGGATTGTTCCCAGACAATCACTACACCGCTAAAGCCTCTTCCAGAATTACTTGGTCCACTACCCTTTAGTAACAATGGAATATTAAGTCTTCCATCGCCATAAATTAATCTTCATATTTCAGCTGCCGTATACCGTAGGCTAGCGTTGGAAGGGTTAAGAAATACATTGTCTTCCTATTGATATCCTATAACTCTAACAGACCATATCAAAGAATCAACTGACATATTCCTTTTTTAATTTCGTTTAAAAATAATTCGACGTCGCATTTTCTTAGCTTTAACTTTGTAGTATTGGTTTGAATGAAAATTATTTACAAGAGTATCAATAAAATTTACACACGCATTAAAAACACATATGCCAGTTGATTCTTAGATATGGTCTCCTAGAGTTATGGGATATTATGTGTTAACTGTTATATCTAACGAAACGAAGTCTATGGTGTACCCTGTGGTTTTGACCATGGCACAATTTATAATACATGTAGCTAAAAAGGAAATTAATTATTACCTATTTACCTCCAATTCGTTTCTCATAATATGCCATACAGCGACAGTGGCTGACATCCCTGAATCATTAATCGACGCATACACGTTAAAATATCGGGGTGGGATTTTATCGAGCACCCGATATTCAACTCTCGGTGTTGATCCGAGCATTGATAATCCAACAGAGTAAGTCTCAGCGCATCGAAAAAACACACTTCGATTTTCGGCCAGATAGGCCGCACCTTAATGCCGTAACACACTATTAATCAGTATTCTGAATCACATTGCTAGTCCACTGCCTCATATGTTCGAAAAATTTGCCTGCTCAACAACGTAAATTACGCAATGATTGTGGTTGAACCGTGAAAAGGAAAGCCATTACCACTATGTGGTGTTACATATTTACCGCTCTGGGTGACTAGATCCTAGATCGCAGAAGTCGCGATAATTGCGGGAAACTGTTTCCCACAAATATAATTATATTAATATACTAGCTTTTTCCCGCGGCTTCGCCCGCGTGGATGTCGGAAATTAATGCAAGAGGACGTACTACCGCGATAAGAATGTGTTATTCCAGGTTATATAGGTAATATAGACTCTGTGTGCTATTTTCGATCCAGATCCATTCAGCCATTTTTGCGTGATTGAGAAACAAACACCCAATCATACATATTTTCACATTTATAATATTAGTAGTAGTAGGATTATAATTCATATTACTTAGGATTCATAGTTTATGAGAACATCATGTGTGTTGGTGTTTTTAAAATAAGAGTAATAGTAGGTATTCAGAGTAAGAAGACTGCGACATAGGGCTTGGTTTAGTTGAATATAAGTCTTCCTGGAACGCTCCTATTTTACCTATACAGACACTCAATCATTTACCAGACACCAAACATAATTATAGGAATAGTACTTTTGCCAGTGGTTTGGCCCGTATAGCTGTCGGAAAATATCACCCGGGAACCTACTACCGGGATAAAGTAGGTATCCTATCTGTTACGTATCCATGATATATCTTTGTGCCAAATTCGATCTAAATCCGTTTGGCCGTCTTTGCATCATTGAGAAACAAACATCCAAAAATCTAAACATCTAAGCCATTTCGCGGTCTCTTACTTGGAATACTATATAATACTATTAGGTTTATTTTGAGTATAATGAACACACATGATATTCGCAATTACTATGAAGCCAAAGTAATATGAATTACAATCCTACTTATCCTGTACTACCCGGCCGCTGCCAACAGATGGACGGGACGGACGTACGACCCGCCAGCTGCTCTGCGCCCGCTTTTTAAATCTCTAATATCTTCTAAGATATTCATTTAAATGACATGCTGTGAAGGGCCATATTGATCTATATTAAATGCACTATGTATTTAAGGTACTTAATTGGATGAGGATTAATGCTGTATTGCTTAAAATCGCTTCGTAAATAAGCCCGAATTTCTCGTAAAAAGTAAAAGATAAAAAATGGTTATTGTGGGTTATCCCTAAGAGATAGACATATACCATTGCGACATTTTTGTAGGCCTTTTTAAGGTGTACAATACTGCAGTACATTATTTTGATCTATTTCGTAGGATTCAGCCAGGGTTTTTCGAATTTTGAGACGTATTTCAGCGTAGTTTATGACGTATGTCACCGTAGTTTTCGAAGACAGTTATTTTTTTCTAAAATAAAAGAATTTTTCTAAAATAAGAGTAGCCTTAGTTACTCCTTGTTACATCAGCTATCTGTCAGTGAAAGTTCTGTCAAAATCGGTCCAGCCATTTCAGAGATTAGCCGGAACATACAGACAGACAGACAAAAATTGTAAAAAATGTTGTTTTGGTATATGTACCGTGTATACATTCATATACACTTAGTAAAAAGTGATTATCTTAATATTAAAAACAGACACTCCAATTTTATTTATTTGTATAGATAGGTAATAATAAAATTCACTGAATAAACCCATACGTAAATGAATATTTCAATGAAACATTCAGGTAATATCATAGTAATAATATAACTTTGCCTCAATATGTTGTGGTTTTCACGCACGAAGTAGCTAGGGGCACTTTACAATGTGCCCCTTCCCCCATTACAATTTTATGGGTCCGTAAACTATCTAATAATAAAGTTTTCAAATGTCACGGCTGGCCGTATCTATGTTACATCAAAGATCATTCAAAATTTGGCATGTCCAAAGTAAAGGACAATGGAAAATATGAATAGGGACCCTCCCTACATGTTATTAATATACTTTCTATACATCCCTGTATGTTGCTTTTTACACGCTTTATATTAGCTTTACTTGTATGTATGTTAGTATGTTTGTTTGTAACCGACTCCTTATAGTGCGATTTTGACCCACTTTAAACGACCAGATTTCATTTAAACTCTGTAGACTTATCGAGGACCGATGACGATACTGTAATTTTATAAATTTGTGCCATTATCCTTGCCAGGGTTACCAGGACAGCAAAAAAACTATCTTCGAAAACTACGCTGACATACGTCACAAACTACGCTGTCATACGTCTCAAAATTCGAAATACCCTAAAAATAGAAAATCTATATATATAAAAATGAATCCCTATTTCCCTTGGTCACGCCATCACGCGTGAACGGCTGAACCGATTTCACTTATTTTTTGTTTGTTGTGTTTGTAATTGTCAGGAGAAGGTGGTATGGAAGAAAAAAATTTTAAAACTTGCGCGGTAAATTAGAAAATTGAAGAACACTTATTTAAGAATACATAACAACCATATAATAGGACAATGTAAACTTTTTCAATCCGACCGTGTAGGTGCCGGACGTAAAGAATAGCATCACCCCATTTCTTCCCGTGGGTGTCGTAAGAGGCGACTAAGGGATATACTAGAGAATGGGCAGCAGCGTTCTCTATGCATTGCAGACTATCATACTGCGATCGCCAACCCGCCTGCCAAGCGTGGCGATTATGGCAACCCCCTCCCTAAAATGACAAGCACCAAAAATAAATGGCCCCTAGTGCCCGGCGGCCCACCTAACCTTGGCTACGGTAGCGGTCAAGGCCACGGTGAGGCAAGGGGTGCAAAGAATCCCCGGAGGAGATCCGGCTACCATAAACACCGACAAATGGACCTGGCAACATATAACACGCGTACACTTCGGACCGACGAGAAGATCGCCGAACTGGAGGAAGAATTGAGCAGGTTACGATGGGATATAATAGGGTTATCTGAAGTCCGAAGAGAGGGGGAGGACTCGATAATCCTCAAATCCGGAAACCTGCTCTATTTCCGGGAGGGCGACCAGCAGTCCCAAGGTGGCGTCAGGTTTATCGTCCATAAGTCCCTTGTGAGCAACGTGGTGAAGATCGAGAGTGTGTCGACCAGGGTAGCGTACCTTATACTCAGAATATCCGGAAGGTATTCGTTGAAGGTCATACAGGTTTACGCTCCGACCTCGTCACACCCCGACGATGAGGTGGAGACCATGTATGAGGATATTTCCAGAGCCATGCATGGTTCCAAAACTCACTTCACCGTTGTCATGGGGGACTTCAACGCGAAACTGGGCAAGCGAGGCGATGATGAGTTGAGAGTGGGGCAATTTGGAGTTGGACGTCGCAACCACCGGGGTCACCTACTGGCTAGTTTTATGGAGAAGGAAGGCCTCTTTATGATGAATTCCTTCTTCAGAAAACGTGAGCACAGGAAGTGGACCTGGCAGAGTCCTGATGGTGCAACAAAAAACGAGATTGACTTCATTATGTCGACGAAGAGGCAAATATTCAATGATGTCTCTGTGATCAACGCGGTGAAAACCGGGAGCGATCACCGCATGGTAAGAGGCACATTGAATATCAATATCAAGCTGGAAAGATGTCGGCTGATGAAGTCAACGCTCCGTCCAGCACCGATCCAACTTCAAAACCCCGAGAGCTTTCAGCTCGAACTCCAGAATCGTTTTGAGTGCCTAGGGAGCTCCGTGGACGATTTTAACGATGGGTTCGTGGAAACTGTCCATACGGTCGGGTCTAAGTTCTTCAAGACCCGCCGTACTAATAGGAAAAAGAAACTCTCAGATCCTACATTACAGCTCATGGAACAGAGGCGCGGAATGATCCTGCAGTCTTCAGAAGCTGCGTTCGAGTACCGGCAGCTCAATAGACAGATCTCTAAGTCCTTGAAAAGCGACCTTCGCCGCTATAACACAGAGCGGATCAAGGACGCGATAGAGCGGAATAAGGGCTCCAAGGTATTTACTGGGGATCTGTCTATTGGGCAGAGCCAGCTTACAAAACTGAAGACCGATGATGGCAGAGTCGTATCCGCCAAACCTGAGCTGTTTAAGGAGATTGAGAGGTTCTATGGACAGTTATACATGTCAACAAGTAACCCCGTTAAAAATCTGGCAAATGACCCAAGAGCTAGGTTGACCCGACATTACACCGAAGACATCCCGGACGTCAGCTTGTACGAGATTCGGATGGCTCTGAAGCAGCTTAAAAACAACAAGGCGCCGGGTGATGACGGAATTACGGCTGAACTCCTGAAGGCTGGCGGGAAACCCGTTCTCAAGGCCCTTCAGAAGCTGTTTGATTCCGTCATACTCGAGGGCAAAACGCCACAGGCATGGAACAGAGGTGTGGTGGTACTTTTCTTTAAGAAGGGTGACAATGCCCTACTTAAGAATTATAGGCCCATCTCACTTCTGAGCCATGTCTACAAGCTGTTTTCAAGAGTCATCACGAACCGTCTAGCGCGCAGGTTTGACGACTTCCAGCCTCCCGAACAAGCCGGATTCCGTAAAGGCTTTAGCACCGTGGACCACATACATACGCTGCGGCAGGTTATACAGAAGACCGAAGAGTATAACCTGCCTCTTTGTTTAGCGTTTGTGGACTACGAAAAAGCCTTCGATTCGGTCGAAACCTGGGCTGTACTGCAGTCTCTTCAACGGTGCCAGATCGACTATCGGTACATCGAGGTGCTGAAGTGTCTGTACGAAAACGCCACTATGTCAGTCCGACTTCAGGACCAGACCTCGAAACCTATCCTTCTGCAGCGAGGGGTGAGACAGGGAGACGTTATTTCTCCGAAACTGTTCACCGCTGCACTGGAGGATGTCTTCAAGGTTCTGGACTGGAAAGGGGCTGGCATCAACATCAATGGCGAGTACATCACTCACCTTCGGTTTGCCGATGATATAGTTGTCATGGCTGAGACTATGGAGGGCCTCAGTACAATGCTCGATGACCTCAGTAGAGCTTCCGAAAGAGTGGGTCTCAGGATGAACATGGACAAGACAAAGGTCATGTCCAATGCTCGTGTGATACCCACTCCAGTGAAGATCGGAGGCGCTACACTCGAAGTTGTGGACGAATATGTGTACCTAGGACAGACTGTCCAGTTAGGTAGGTCCAACTTCGAGAAAGAGGTCAATCGTCGAATACGACTCGGCTGGGCAGCGTTTGGGAAGCTACGCAATATCTTCTCGTCCCACATACCGCAGTGTCTCAAGACGAAAGTCTTTGACCAGTGTGTGTTGCCAGTGATGACATATGGAACCGAAACGTGGTCGCTCACAATGGGCCTTATTAGAAGGCTGAAAGTCACCCAAAGGGCGATGGAGAGGGCTATGCTTGGAGTTTCCCTACGTGATCGAATCAGAAATGAAGAGATCCGTAGGAGAACCAAGGTAACCGACATAGCCTGAAGAATTGCTAAACTGAAGTGGCAGTGGGCAGGGCACATTGCTCGCAGAACAGATGGCCGATGGGGCCGAAAGGTTCTGGAGTGGCGACCGCGTACCGGAAGACGTAGAGTTGGAAGGCCTCCAACAAGGTGGACCGATGACCTTGTGAAGGCCGCAGGAACCCGCTGGATGCGGGAAGCACAAAACCGGTCGAAGTGGCGGAGCTTGGGGGAGGCCTATGTCCAGCAGTGGACGTCTTTCGGCTGAAATGATGATGATGATGTAAACTTTTTTAATGTAACATTATGACATTTGACATAGAATTGACAGAATGCGTGCTCAAATGTCATCAAAGAGAATATTTAAAACAAATGCGACGATCGAAGTTATTTTATTGATAGAAAATACGTGTAAAATAATTAATTTATTAAAAAGGATGTAACAAAACTGAATTTCTTAGTGTACATCACGGTTAGTTCAGAGCCATTACGCCTAATATTAAAAGTTTATAGAGTATAAAGTATACGTAGTTTTGGTAAGTTTGGATAGAATAACATGAACGTTACTAACATAACAAGTGATATACTCGGTTATAAAGAAGGATACAATAGTTTTCTTCAGCTAGAAATCGCTTTAAGCATTTGATGTACCAGGTGGTCATAACTCGGCAGGACTTCACTTACAAGGGTAAAGTCAGCTAGATAACACTGTAGGTCTTCAAAGTATCAGGTTATCATAACTTGGTAGTTGCTTGCTAAACAAAGAAGAGTCATCTAGAAAACGCTTTGCTTTCGAAGTATCCGTTAGTCATAATTCTGTAGGAAGTCGCCTAACCTCACCCTAATTGCGCAACACACTATTAATTAATCAGAATCTGGATAATTTTGAAGGTTATTTATTGCTCATCATCATTCATATAGTTCTTTCTTTTCTTTGATATGGTTGAAAAAATTGCCTGTCCTTAGCAACATAAACAACGTCATGAATTTTGTGGAACTGTCAAAATGAAAGGGTTCCTACTTATAGTGTATTACGCAATTACCCGCTAGGTATGTGTTAGGTAGAAAACGCTTCATGCCGTCGACGTACCAGTTTATCATAACGTGGTAGGAGCTAACCGAACATGTAAGTGTCAGCTAGAAAACGCTTACCAGACCACCACCGCGTACCAGGTTGTCAAACTTGGTATGTTCATTACAACATTTATTGAATCTGAGGCGATACGAAGTTCGCTGGGTCAGCTAGTTAATAATAGTTTAAAAAACTGAAAAGCACACAACAGAAAAATAATATTTAAAAAAAACTAAAAAACACGCTTCCAAAGAAAACCAACTAAAAAGTAGAAAATAATGGAAAAAAGCGTGGGGTGCTTTTTAAGGTATTTTTTTTATTAATATCCATTATTTTCTACTTTTTAGTTGGTTTTCTTTGGAAGCGTGTTTTTTAGTTTTTTTTTAAATATAATTTTTCTGTTGTGTGCTTGCGAATTCTTGTTTACAGATTTGTTTTGTAGTTTGTAGACTTCATTTACTCATCTTTTTTTGAAATGCACACTAGCTTCTGTCTGAATATCGAAAATTATCCCACGCGTTTGTACGTACAACGTACTAGCGGAACTAAAAGTAGCCTATGTTACTTTTTATAGCCTCAATTATTTTGGCATAAGCATAATCAGCCTATAACGCTTTTTTTTTTTTGGAAATCCTCAAATGACGTCTCCCGCTCTGGGTGGAGCGGAAGGGCGTGTCAGACTTTTACTGACTAAAACCCACCCGTGTTTCTTCAGTTGCCCATATGCCAGGGCCACGGTACCTCTTTCTAACTAATCTCGCGACCCTGGCAGGAGCCTATAACGCTTCCACTACTAGGACACAGGTCTCCTGTCTTCGAATGGGAGTAGGCTACAATCTACCACGCGGATACAGTGCGTGTTGGTGTCTCTTAATCGGAACTATTTTGAACACCCTCTTTATAATATCAAAAGAACAGATTCACTTGAGAACAGAGAAGAGGAAATCCTAACATCTTCTGGCTCAATATTGAACAATCTCTTTTTCTAATACGTACCTACCCTCCCTATTCGAATGTCGGTACTTCGTCGTACCGTGAGGGCATAGACAAGTGGCAACCGCTTAAGTTTCAAACAGTGTATTCGTCGTGGATTTATGTGTGCATAACTCCACGACAAATACACTGGAGACACACAACACTTTCATAAATTTTTCTATTTTCTTTAATTTATTTTATTTCTCTTAAACTAGCCCTAATGGATTATTGTATATAATGTGTGTCCTACTTTCTATATGCTCATCACTTTGAAGGGACACTGGCTTCTAAGATACAGGTACATAAACCTAGTTTAGAAATCAGGGTTTTTCACTCAAGAACACTAAGCTTAAGCCATTTTTTAAATGTAAACAATGTAAATTAATTTATAGAGAAATAAATAAATTTTTATTTTATAAAGCGCTTCAAATTTCTACGCCGAGTTCCAACAGGATTGTTAAATAAAAGATTTTCGCCAGTCCAAATCAAAAAAAAATCAAAAAATCAAAAGTCATTTATTCAAATTAGGCTGAGGATCAGCACTTTTCGAACGTCAAAAAATTCGAAAGTCCCATACATTGTTGACTGTTCTAACATATATTATATTTTATTCGCAATTTTAGTCATAGTCTGGCAGTTAGAGCAATTTATTCGGCCTACCCAAATATAACTTCTTAAGCATTGTTTATCAAATTTTTGAGCTCTTGAAGGTTTGAGTTAAGCTTCATGATTACTGACAAATACATGCACTGACTAGATAGCCCCACTCGATCTGTTTTGTAATTTCCTCATAAGACCACTTCAGTCACCAATCTACGTTGTCTTCACATGATCTGACTAAGATAATGTCTGTACATTAAAAGAGATTGTGACCTCGAGTTTGTTTTGACCTTTCTTCTCAGAGTATTCAGACAGGAGACGCCGACGTCAACTAGTTTTAAATATATAATTTATGTGTAAAGGTGTGTGTACCTACTTACAAAAATTAAAAGTATTCTTTATCGTTATCACTGACTACACGTTATACTAGTTTTTATAGCGGCATGTGCTGATACTTTCTCTCACGTCGAAATGAAAAAAAATACTACCACCGAATATTAATTCAGTGATTGGTTTCCAAACAATCCGATCAATTAGTACGTAGATGTTTTATTATATATGAGTCCATACCGGACTGTCACATAGGCATGTGAAAACCCAAAAGCACGCTTTTATTTAGCTATTCAGGTATCATCCAGCGTTTGTGAAAACAGGCATTCGTTACTTTGTAAGTTCGAGTTGAATGGCGTGTAATCGGAGAGCCTTATGTTCAGCAGTGGACTGCTGTAGGCTGATGATGAAATTCGTAGTCTAACTCAATGTTTATGAACTAATTGTAAGTTTAAGTAGGTAGGTACGTGTTTTACTGTGTCATACGTCCTTAGTCGCAGGATGAGACGCCCCGGACGTCGGGAGTCGATAGCTGACTCCCGGCCACCGTAGGCGCGAGCTTGCGTGCGGCGAGCAATGGGTAGCTCGCCGCCCGGTAAGGACCAGGCTCGGGTCGACGGCGCGTAGTCTTCCACGCGCGCCTCAAAGAGATATCAGCCACACTGAAGGGGTCTGCTAGGACCGACACCTGCCAGGGTCGCGAGATTGTTCGAAAGAGATACCGTGACCTTGGCCCATGGGCAACCTAAGGAACACGGGTGGGTTTTAGTCAGTAAAAGTCTGACACGCCCTCCCGCTCCGCCCAGAGCGGGAGAAGTCATTTGATAATTTCCCATAAAAAAATAAAAAATACGTTCTTTGTTGTTGAGTTTGTTGCTAAGTAATAACAGCTGCACTCTTCTTTCTATCAGCTTAAGTTACGCTTGCCGCGTTTAGTCCATGGATGGGTGACCATTTTTACATACCTAGACCCTCCGTGCCTTGAAAGGCACGTTATCCGTTGGTCCCGGTTGTCATTCACTGCTTTACAGTCGCTACGGGTTGTCAGAAGCCCGAAAGTCTCACAACCAGTTTTGCCAACGGGTATCGCATTACCCAATAATTTGGTTAGATAGGCAGTCCTTCCTTGTACAATCCTCGTATTCATTTTGACCCGGATAGACTAGAACCAGTCTGCAAAGTACATAGTTGGAAAACGGCTAGACAGATAATGACGTCCTTTGTGACTGTAGTAGGTGAAGGAGAGGTCCAATAACTACCTTTTGCGGTGTATACAACGCAAATTTACTGGTACGACTATTGTTTATTACAACACGAATCGTAGTGAATACGAACTTCTACGAAATACATAACATAACCATAACACACGGTAAATATAAAGCCAATAATATTATTACGAATACAAATTATAGAAAAATACATTTTTACTGGAATTTTACGCTAAGCATTTACCTACTACATTACTTGTTTATATTTAATTCTTTTACTTGTTGTTTAAAGAAACGATGGATGAACTGTGTGGAAGATGATATGGCTAGGATGGGAAACCAAGACGACGACTAATAGAGAAATCATCATGTGTCTAGGCTTTCAATCTGACCGGATTTAGCTCATAAGCAGTATTTTACATGAAGCAATTGTCTGTCCGACCTCCACAACACAGTTATTGGGTAAAATTATACCCTTGGTAAAGCAGGTTCTCAGACTTTCGAGCTTCTGACTACCCGTACCGACTGTTAAAGATCTACAATTGACAGCCGGGACCAAAGGTTTAACGTCCTTTCCGAGGCACGGAAAGGTCTTAGCATATAAAGAGGGTTACCCATTCACGAATCAACCTCGGCAATCGTAGCTAAACCTGATGGATCGAACTGAGCGTCTTTTGATGATGAACCTCATGAGGTTCATCATCAAAAGACGCACAGCTGACCATGGTCAATTGTTATGAGTTACGTATGTTTGTGACTACTATTGATAAAGTTTGAATGAATGTTAAAACGAGCGCTAATCCTGCCGACAAACTGTTACGGCAGGTTTATGAAATGTAACACTAGTTTGGTCAAAATAAATGATTTATTTATTTATTATTATTATTGCTTAGACCCAAGCCGCTCAAATTTACTAGCGACTAACAGAGAAGTGCGGAAGAAATAGACGAGTTGCGCTAACCCCATATAAATTGAGATAAGGGCGGGATTATGTACATTTGTTTTGTTGTTTACAAGTAAGTACCTTTTCTGGAGGGTTGCCACAGCTAATTGAATACAAAATGATAATCTTCATTACGCATTGAAATATTCATTCCGATTCAGCCTTTCCCTTGCTGCCCTCTTTCAGGGATGCCCTACGCCGAGGTCCGACCCAACTGGGTCTTAGCGTGTATTCGCTCTAGTTTTAGATTTGTAAGCCCTGGCTGGACTGCCAGGGTCGCGAGATTGTTCGAAAGAGATACCGTGACCCTGGCACATGAGCAATTGAAGGAACACGGGTGGGTTTTAGTCAGTAAAAGTCTGACATGCCCTCCCGCTCCGCCCAGAGCGGGAGAAGTCCAGAGAAGATTTCCCATCCAAAAAAAAAAGCCCTGGTTGGAGGCCTCAATTTATTAAAGTAGCCACAAGCCAGTCCGGTTAAGCAGCTGACAACCTTATAGATTGTTCTGCGACATAATATTCGCAAAAAAAAAACGTTGAAATATCAGGTCCAATTTTAATCAAAATGACTAATGCTATTACGTCCTCGTGATCGAAAACTATCCCAAAACTACTGACTTGAACTATTTAATAATGATAAGAAGAGGAAAATGAATTAAAGTAAGAACAATAACAATTTGGTGGCGAGGGAAAAACCCATACGGTATTAATTATATTTTTGATCATACCTACATAAGGGGATTGCGTTAAAGTAACCCGCAAAATATTTTACTTATGTTTTTGTAATTTGCAAGTCAGTGTTCAGGTTTTATATATTTACTTGCTTCTGCCCGCGACTTCGTCTGCGTTAAATTTCTTGTTCCCCCGACCCTTCCCGTCGCGTCAAATCGCCTAGCCATGCGATTTTCCCCGTTTTTGCAACATTTTTCATTACTGCTCCGCTCCTATTAGTTGTAGCGTAATATTATATAGCTTATAGCCTTCCTCGATAAATAAGCTACTCAACACAAAAATAATTTTTCAATTCAGACCAGTAGATCCTGAGATTAGCGCGTTCAATCAAAAAACAAACAAACTCTTCAGCTTTATAATATTAGTATAGATTTAGATAGATAAAGGTTTTGATGTAGGTACATGAGGAACTTACAAAGTATGCATTATTAGTTTGATAGTGTAGGTACAACGATTTGTTGGGTGAATCACTGCTCTCCTAGCTAGATCACTGAGAATCTATTTAGGAGAAACAGTTTCGACTCCCAGTTTGAGTATCACAATAGTCATGTTAATAGAGGAGCTTGTGGCTACGTAATTACAGTACAGATCGATTTATTAGGTTAAGCTACGATTGCCGCGGTTGATTCGGGGATGGGTGATCATCTTTACATACCGTGTCCTCTGTACCTCGGAATGCACGATAGCCGTTAATCCCGGCTGTCATTTCTGGATCCGCGACAGTCGTTACAGGTCATCAGAAAGCCCGGAATTCTAACAACCAGTCTTACCAAGGGATATTGTATTACCCAGAAACTGGGTTGTGGAGGTCAGATAAGCAGTCGCTCCAAGTAAAATAGAGAATCCAGTTAGACTGGAAGCCGTACCCAAATTACAATCGTTGGGAAATGGCTAGGCAATTGTGAAGATGATGCTTCTGTAGCTCTAATAAATATGATACTAATATATGATCAAACGAACTTCACAAGCGAAGTTCGATCATTATTATATAAGTCGCTTCATTCGAAGATAGATGTATAACCAGGTAGTCCTTTTAATCTACAAGATAACATGCACACTTTAAGAGATTTATAAAATCGATATACGTATCGACTTTTTACAACTAAGTCGATTCTATACTGACCATAACCACACCACTAGTCAAGCTATCATTATTTTAGAGATAATTAAAACAAATGCAAAACTTAATCACCGGGACTGGGTTGGGAGGGAACCTATATCTTCGAATGAAGCGACTTATATAATAATGATCGAACTTCGCTTGTGAAGTTCGTTTGATCATATATTATATTTCTTCGCTTCATTCTTCAGATAGATGTATAACCAGGTAGATGTTTAGAGCAAAGTTTTGTGTTTGATAATTAAAACCAAATATTTTGAAAGAATACGATGGTTTTAATCAATATTAACAGAATAGTTCAGAATTAACTAAACAAGTATTTATTTTTAATAAATACACGCTCCATAATAAAATGTAGGTAAATACCTAAGTAGTATAATAGTATATTAGTTACTAGTTAACGTGATCATGGAAGATCGCTTGAGGATAATATTGGGCAAAAACCTTAGACAGATTAGTCCATCTCGCGGCTTTTCTTATAGTGTCAACAGAAACCCCGACTGCGCGGCAGCGGACGTGGCAGCGTGGCGCGTGCTATGCGCGCTGAACGCCGCCACGTCCATGCCGCTCTCGGCCAATATCTGCAATCTGCTTATTGACTGTGCTGTCGCGCCCTTGTAGGGGCGCTTCACCGAAATTAAGAGATTGGATACGTTAGCAGGTCGATTTTTGTCTGTGACGTGGAGATAATCTTCGAGAGCGGTCGCGGGACAGATGCTAAGGTTTTCTCTAAAGTACGGCAGGGATAAGGTAGGCTGATCACGACCTGCCGCGGATGTTTTTATAATATCTCTGGTGGCTATATTGATATCGTTAGCTCCGACTGTTATATTTTCAAGTTTTATCAACGATAATGTTTGAACGCGTGGGGCAGTACTTAACGCTAATAAAATTACCACATTTTCCGTAATTTTTTCTCTACTAAGGTTTCTATTGGGGAACAAATTATAAAAATAATATAAAACGATCTGTGGGTCCCATGTACTGCAGTACTTGGGGAAGCTAGGTTTCAATTTAAACGTTCCTTTGAGGAGCCGTTTAATTCGGTCATCAGATCCGATATTAACGCCTAATGAAAGGGATAACGCGGATCTGTGACTATTTAGAGTTCCGTAAGAACTTCCTTTATTAAACTGCTCGCTTAAAAAGTGTAATACTATGGGGACAGAGCAATAACAAAAAGTGATAATTAATATTTACACAATATTGCCACCACAATTTGAACGACACGTTATATTGCTGCAGCGTGTTCTTTGATAAAGACGCCAGCATCAGGTCCAGGGCTGATTCGGGGACGCTACGTCGCGTGAACGCCTGCCTGAGAGTACTGTGACACCCAGAATAAGGGGATTTCTGTAACATGGTACACGACATGATGTTCGTTAGGGTATATCCAAATTATTTCGGAGACGATTGTTTTCATTAATTGTGGATTGGCATGGCCAAAATGGGAAGACTAGAATACCAGTGGCACCTACCTGTATGATTTTGTGAAAACACTTAAGAATAAGTGGAGAAGGGGGAAAAGCATAAAAGAACTTATTGTTCCAGTTTGCTGTAAAGGCATCGATGGAAACGGCGTCAGGATCCTTTCTCCATGATATATAATCTTGGCATTTGGCATTGGCCCGAGAGGCAAATAGGTCAATTTCGGGTTTACCGAGATTTTTTGATATTCGTTCGAAGGCTGAATCGTATAGTTCACATTCAGTATCGAGATATAGTCTTCGAGATTCTTCGTCTGCTTCGTAATTTGCCTTGGTGTTTATGTACGACGCAAATAACCAGGTATTTCTCTGTTCAGACCCTTGCCAAATTTGTCTAGCAAGATTATTCAAGTGGGGGAATTGGATCCCACCCATCCGATTCACGTAGCTGATGGCTGTGGTGTTATCAACACGCAGTAAAACTGAACACTCGGATTTATTGCTTGCGAAATACTTCAAGGCTAAGAAAACAGCTAACAACTCTAAGTAGTTGATGTGTTGTTTAAGTTCACTACTTTTCCAAGTTCCATGAGCTCGTTCGTTATTAGACACAGCTCCCCACCCGGTACGTGAAGCGTCCGAATAAACCTCTAATTCGAAGTTAGGTGTTTTCAAAGTATTTTTAGAATTAACACGTTCCTTTGCCACCAATTTAAATCTTCTAGTATTATAGGGTGAGGTTTAAACTGTATCAAAACTAGGATATTTTTGTAAGGCTAGAAATTTTTGTCTTTCTAAAATATTTATATACATATAGCCAACCATATTTGACCGCGGGACGCGCGGCTATCAAAACTCCTATTAGCTGAGCAAATTCTCTAATTGAGAACTGAGAAGATTCTGAGAATTTGCCAACAAGATTACATTTTTTTTTTTTTTTCGTATGGCAAAGAAATTGGTTGATTTTCTGAATCAAATATAAGTCCCAGGAATTTACAGGTTTGTTTTGGCACAAGAGAACTCTTTTCATAGGTAACTACGAACCCGAGACTTTCTAAAAGGTTTAAAGTAGCTTTAATATTTTTTAGGCTTTCTTGATAATCATCACCATCAAAGGATATCGTCGAGAAAAACAACATTTTTAAAGCCTTGATAGCATAAATGGGATACTACTTCCTTCATGATTTTAGTAAAGGCTAACGGTGCTACTGAAAGGCCATATGGCATACGATTGAACTCGTAAGTATTGATGTTAGAGTTCATATTTTCGAAATGGAATCTCGAAAATTTGCGATCAGATTTACAAATTGATATGAGAGGAGGCCTGTGTCCCAGCAGTGGGAACATTAAAGGCTGCTGATGATGAGGAAATATGCTTCTTTTAAATCGATAGTGGCCATAGAGCCCTGAATAGGCAATAATTTAGATACTGTTCGGTAGTCTTCCATTTTGAAACATGATGATTTTAAGTTTAAAATAAATCTTTTATCACCATTAGACTTTTAGGAAAACTTTTAAAAATGTTGTTGAAATAACCTGATCGTAGGTGTGCAAGGGCTTACCGCACCTAAATTTATGTGTATAGGTAATAACGTGTCGACTTTTTCCGTCACTGACATTGAAACGTAAGGTACATGAGTTTGTGTCACGTTAGAATCCAACGGTATAGGAAAACCATTGCGTAACCAATTTAAAATTACAGAATTAGATGTTATGGTGAGCGAACGATCATAAAAATGAGAAATTGTTGTGCTATAGGCGCGTCGCAGCTGCCCTCGACTTGTTCGCAGATACAAAGTTCGACTACTGATGAGGTGGAGGCCAACGGCCCATGGTGCTGTTCGCCCTGTTCAGACCTCTCCGCTCCCCCCCCCCCCTGTTCTGTAGGAACCGCGAGGGGCCTGATCAGTTTCCCTGGTTGGCCTGAGTGTCGGTATTGATACTGGGGACGTGAATTAGATGTCGTTGGTTCCATCACCGAGGTACCTTTTTGACATTTTGGAGCTTTTTTTTTTTTTTTCTCCTAATTTATTACCATATAAAGTTTCGTCGCTTTCGGAATCCTGAACTACATTCAGAAAGGGTTTAGCTAAAGCGTAATTAATGACACTTATTCGCAATTGTGTTTCCTGATAATAAAGATCACTCAGGATACGATATCCATCGCTCAGAATCTTTATTGCTTCAATTTTACTGTCGCTCGTAAGCATGGCGGTCAGAGCTTTACTGATGGCTGAGACGCCAACACCCAATTGCTGTTGCTCAGTTTCCTTCCTCTTATCTCTATGACGAGACGCCTAAGAAATGGCCACCGAAACTTCGTTACTCAGTTTGGGTGCTTGAAGCAGAGTGCAGTTTTCAGGCACAAGATAATCTTTGAGTAACTTATCTTCTATTTCCTTTGATAATCCTTTCTTGAGGATAGGTTCCCATCGCTGAGCTAAGCTATGATGAATTTTATCACCGAACTTTGAGTAATGTCTATTTCGTCTCCAAGTGCTATCAAGAGCTCTGGATCGAGCTCTGGGCAGGTACTATCTTCCTGAATAGGAGCTGATGCTTCCACGGTCGACATGGGAGCATCATCAGGGATATAAATAGGTGCATCGTCAATCACTGCCTGATCGCCGATCTATGTTGGCGTCGGGGGCGGAACGTAAAGATTCGTTATCGTCTGAAATACATAAGACGTAACTTTGAATTCCACCTTTTTGTTCTTTGTGTTAACTCACGGTTAACCGCTAGAATCGTGGATAAAACCGCTAGGTTTCATAATTGCGGGTCATTATTTAGGTTGTAATAATTATATATGTATGTATTAGCTCATAGTATAGCCATCGTGTTAACGCTCGGTTAACCGCTAGGCGAGACAATATCATGTGTATTTGAAAAATCAGAACCTTCGTGTTAACGCTCGGTTAACCGCTAGGCGAGACAATATCATGTGTATTTGAAAAATCAGAACCTTCGTGTTAACTCACGGTTAACCGCCGGGCAAAAAATTAATAGCACATAAGCATCATAATAGGTATCACCATAAAACAATGCACCCATAATCCTGGCGGGATTAGGTGGCGCCATATAATTATTTATAATTGAGGGTAGTTGTAAGTACGATACATACCAGAATCAGATGAAGATTCAATTATATATAATTCTACAACGTTTACATCTTCGTTCAACTTCCAACTTCTTGATTTTACATCGATGGTCTTCAATTTCTTGAGAATATTCCCGTTTTTTCGGCATTTTTAATAACTAGTGAGCGCGCGTGTGCTTGCTATCGTGCACGAAAAAAGAATGATAGCTTGACTAGTGGTGTGGTTATGGTCAGTATAGAATCGACTTAGTTGTAAAAAGTCGATACGTATATCGATTTTATAAATCTCTTAAAGTGTGCATGTTATCTTGTAGATTAAAAGGACTACCTGGTTATACATCTATCTGAAGAATGAAGCGAAGAAATATAATAATCGTCAAAGTTTTTACAATGCATTGATATTGTTAAAATATTTCAATGGCCTATTCAAAGAAGCAGGTCACACCAAAATATCCTTATGAGCATTACAATAATTATTGACGATTTACATATGGAGATCCTCGACAATTTACGGTGCAAAACATGTTTTTGCTTATTTCAATAGACTTGGTATAGCTTTCATCTTTTGGGTAAGTATGTTAGTAAGCTCATGCGTATCAAAGCCTTCATTAATTATTTAAAAAAGTACGTACTCTTACCTCCATAACGACGACGTGGTAGTTTTCACGTTCTGCGCGACATTCAACAGCAATAATGTGTTAATTTCTTCGTATACTCTCGTTCTTTTAAACGCCTCCGCCTTCAAATTCCTGTAATATGCAAAAAAAAAAAAATAATAATATAATAATAATAATATATTAGGACAAAGAACACAACGTTGTCTGGTCCTAAACTAGGCAGAGCCTGTACTATGGCAACCACACAACTGATAAACATACTTATATATTTCTAAATACATACATATTATAGATAAATTACACCCAGACACAGAACAAATGATTGTGCTCATCACACAAAGATTTGTCCTGGATGGGAATCCGACCCACGACCTCAGCCTTTGCAGTCAGGGTCACTAACCACTAGACTAACAGGCCAGTCACAATCAATTCAACTCAATTCCAGTCAAATTGTCATATTTGACAAATTGATCTTTACTAATAAAAATTGAAGATATAAAAAATTTAAACTAAATGCAATCAGCGCTAAACCGCCTTCATAGAGCTGTAATCAAAATCATCGCCATCATGACTGCTCCTGTCTTTAACCCAATTTATTTGTGGTCGGCGCAACATATCCCTTTCATCCACACTTCTCTATTAGCCGTCATCCCGGTAAACACAAGGAGTGTTTGTATCCATATCATCATTAAAACAACCATCCATCGTTTCTTTGGTCTCCTCCTATCTTACAGCTGTCATCAATTGTGAGCGGAGTCAGGTCAAATTATACACAGTTTTCCATTTCTTGAAATGCTGTAATCAAAAGGCTACAACTTGTCCTCACAAATAAATGGTACAAGCGTTACGCCTGACGCTACAATGCATAATGACCTGGGTTTTTCACCACAAACTATCAGTCAAATAAATAACAAAATTCTACCTTCTATTATTATTTGATGAAAAGCGAGGATCGCTAATACAATTTAGACAAAGCTTTGGACGTGCTGACCGCGTTTAGTTTCATTATACAGGATTCAATTTTAATCAGTGCGTAAACTGTAACCATGAATTCTGCATTTGATAACAGAACTCCTAGAGTAGACATTTTTCGTCGGTTTACTAAAACAAAATTGTACTGTTCCACAGAAAAGTTATACACGGTCTAAATGTATGGAAAAGCATTTTTTATATAAGTCGAAAATGTTTGTATACAGTATCGTTAGTGAAATCTCTTTACCTACATTTAATTGTAGACAATTACTACTGCTCTATTCTCCTAAACTCTCTATTTAAAAAGGTTTACCAAGCTCCGGAGTTGATAAAAACAAAGATAAAAGAACAATCCGGATACAAACTTATTATCTTCTACTCGGGAAAATCTCTATCACAAGGAAAGTTTTCCTATCTACAGCATAAGTAGTTACTACGCGAATCCTTACGATGCAAACGTAATAAGCTCTCATTTTCCTCATTCTTATCAAGTACAGTAAGGCGTCAGTGGTAACACTTTGACCTTGAGTACGGAGTATTAACAGAATAAGAAGCCAGATCATTCTGTTCAATAAGAGACTTAAAAAAAGGAGCTATATCTCTGTTCGTTTGTATTTTTTTTATTATTACCTCAGACCGCTGCCGTTACCGTTATTTTACTTAAATATTGACGGTATCCGAGTTATTGTGGAAAAGGAACCATAAGTGAAAGGAAAAAAACAAAAATGACTAAGTACCTAACACAAGTAGAAAATAAAAAATAAAATCAATTTTAGGAATTTCGTTTTTTCTAATAAACTTTTTTTTTTACTACTGACGTTTGGTCTACCGTACCCTACCAAGAAATAAAATGGTTTTCTTATTTCTATCATTTTTTTTTTCTCCAACAACTTCGCGAGATATGCTTGCATATGAGCAAGCTGTCACGTACTCAATCGCCTTTGCTACTTACAGAAAAATTGTATTCAAACTTAAACAAGAACAAAAAAAAATTGATTTGCATTGTTTTAAACTTAGAAAGACAGAAAAAAGAATGAAAATGTATTTATTTGGGGTTAACAAAACGCAGAAATCGAACACAAAAACAAACAAGTTCGGGGAAAACTTGCGTCATATCCACGCATAACGGCAATCTCTCAGCATAGTGCTGCGCCCTATGGGAGACAGAGGCCCAGCGGTGGTTTTCAGCGAAAGCCGTTTCGAACTTCCACTGCGAACTTCTACAATAACATTATATAGATTGAGTAACAGAGACCCTAAGTTGAAACCAAGTTTATTCGTAAATCTTCAGACTTGTAATAAAACGTAGATACCGTACGCATCCCCCAAAGTTCATGTAATATACGCACCGTTCGCATGGGTTAGTCCGCAATGCGTATAAGTGAATTCAGTCTGTATTCAGTGTGCTTCCAGCCTTATTTAACTCGATATATTCCTTGGGAGTTTGATTAAATTCCCCGACAAAAGTATCTCGACCATTAGACACCGTTGACTAACAGATATGGTTGAACTATCCTCATAAAGTTATTTCTTATAGTCAACTGAACTTCAAGAGTTGACAAGTTAATTTGTCTCATGAGGCCTGAGGCATACATCTCTGAAATATTCTTAATTTGAAAAATATTAGCTATAAAGGACTTCCCTTCTCAAAAAAGGAACACCAGCAACCAAAAACAGCATAGGTTCGATGATAAACAGACTTGCTTGGCAACTTGTTCTGTGTCATCAACTTGTACCAGTTACTGTACTAGTATTAACGACTACCCCACTAAAAACACTGCTTCATATTCTAGGCCGTTTCGAATGATCTATCGTCGGCAATAATTGTCCAAAGCATGCAATACATTGAGTAATGAAAACAAACGATTGCGTCACTTAAATATATGACCAATGTTTTCAATTACTTTTAGAGCACGGCAAAGATTTTATATGCTCAAATAATTCCTCGAGTTGTTCCTTTATAACCTTTCTCGTGAAATACTTTCCCTTTCCGCCTACCTAGGGACGTTCTGAAGTGCCATTACTATTTCCGCTATTGAAAATGTGTTTTCCTAACAAGACCTGTTTTCAAGACCCAGAAAGATTTACTTTACATAAAATACAAGGTCAGTTAGCTTAATATTATGGAATTATACTCACTTGATATTCATAAGGTCTTCCCTAAAATGGCTGCATGTAAAAGAGGACATTTTCATTTATTTGTACAGGTACGGTTCATTTCAGGCACTGCTTGCTAAAATGAGAGTGGAAGGAATGCAATACACTTGTTCGAGTCTGCATAATTCAGCACAGCGACAAAATTTTGTCCGGTTATTAGACGATTCGCATGAATTTACTCGCCAAAACAGAGCAGTTCGACACATTTAAATAATACATTATGTTCTTTGCGAATGCGGCGATTCGCACGAAATAAATTTATTAGTCGGTGAATCGATACTCCAGAAATACGTATTAGGCAATTGGTAGAAAGAAAAGAAATAAAATTACGTTTATTGGCACTATATCATTTTAAAGTAAAGCCTTAAAACTAAAAAAAATAAAAATAAAGCAAAAACAATGATAATAATGCCAAAAGGGCCTCAGCTCAGCATAATGTCAGATGACATCACAAAGTGTGCCACCCGACGCTGGTTTTCAGCTGCAACCCACGAGTGCCATACGCTAGAATAATAAATACATAGGGAAGTATGTGTTCGTAATAATAAATTAAAAAAGCATAAAAAATATAATATTGTGGCATACCATGAGTGTGAATGTGTGTTGTCTTGAGATTAATGAACATTAAAAAACGAATATCTGCATATAACCATTAAAATAAGAAATTTATTAATATAAAGTACCTAGAAGTATACACCTAAAGTACGCTATAAGGCAAAAAACTGTCTGCGGTGTTCTTTTGAACTAGTCAAAAAGGTATGGTTCTATATTTTATGTAAATATAAGTGTAATTTCGTCGAACAGACTAATGAGCAATTTTGCCGATCCGACATTCCCGATCCCATTCCCAAATGAATACAAAACAATCGTTCAAAAAATTAAACCGCCGAAAAAACTTAAAAGCAAAAAATAATAAAACTTAAAATTATGAGTCGGCGCTTTGAGTGATCTTTGTTCATTATTTTTTCAGCGCCGACTCAAAATTTATTATTTTTTTGCTTTTAAGTTTTTTCGGCGGTTTAATTTTTTGTTAAAAGGTTTTTATTTTATAATTTTTTTGGGGCTTTAATGTACTTATAATACTTGGCAAGGTATACCCTATCCAATGTAAAAAGAATTATCAAAATCGGACTACTCTGTATAAAGTTATTCGTGATTATACATTACAATCAGTGACTGAACAATCAATCATCCCCTGTTTTCTGCCCCTTTTTTTTTTTTTTTTTTTTTTGGATGGGAAATCATCAAATGACTTCTCCCGCTCTGGGCGGAGCGGGAGGGCATGTCAGACTTTTACTGACTAAAACCCACCCGTGTTCCTTCAGTTGCCCATGTGCCAGGGTCACGATATCTCTTTCGAACAATCACGCGACCCTGGTAGGCATCGGTCCTAGCAGACCCCTTCAGTGTTGCTGACATCTCTTTGAGGCGCGCGTGGAACACTACGCGCCGTCGACCCGAGCCTGGTCCTTACCGGGCGGCGAGCTACCCATTGATCGCCACCCGCAAGCTCGCGCCTACGGTGGCCGGGAGTCCGCAATCGACTCCCGGCGCCCGGGGCGTCTCCTCCTGCGGCGGCTAGGGACGTGAGGGCGCAGAGACTGCCATTCCCTCACGCGCCCCGCCTCCTCCTTCGCGAGCATTACTGCTTCGCAGAAGGAGGTGACGGCTTCCCATGCCCTCTCGCTCCGTACCATAGCTCGCACCAGGGCCGGACGCGAGAGGTCGCCGCCGCCGATCGCCTCCACGAGGACACGGCGGTGCTCCGCCCAGGCAGGGCACACTTCCACCGTATGCTCCACCGTGTCCTCTAGACGATCCTCACAATGGAAACACCCGGGCGTTTCCTCCCGCTTTATCCTGAACAGGAACCCACCGAAGCACCCATGCCCGGTGAGAACCTGCGTCAGGCGGAAGGTGAGGACGCCGTGGCGCCTCTCTATCCACTCCTCAAAGAGGGGACTTACCGCCGCAATTGTGGCGTGCCCTGCGCTGGGTTGCGACAATCGTACCCGCCATGTCGCCATGAGATCCTGCCGGAGCTCTGTCCGCCGTGCCGCGATTTGTCGCGGCAGCGGAGTTTCGCCCCGGCGTTTCGCATCCTCGCGCCACTCCCACATGTGGGCGAGGACCTTTGCCTCCAGATCCCATGGCGGCACTCCGGCAAGGAGGCTCGCCGCCTCGCAGGAGACCGTGCGGTATCCCCGGATTAACCGGATGGCCATGACCCTCTGGGCCGCACTCAACCGGCGCGCTGGGCGCAGCCTCAATGCGGGCGCCCACACCGGTGCCCCGTAGAGGGCCATGGACCGCACGACCCCCGTGTAGAGCCTCCGGCAGGAGGCGTTTGGACCCCCCAGATTGGGCAGGAGCCGCTTTAACGCAGCCCCAGCCCGCTCCAGTCTGGGGGCCAAACGTCGGAAGTGCTCGACGAAGTTCCACCGGCTGTCGAGGACAAGTCCCAGGTACTTCATCGTCGACTCGACGCCGATGTGAACCCCTCCTACCGTGAGTTGGGAACCCGCAGGTGGCGCGTTCCGAGGACCATGAAAACCCATGGCCTCGGACTTGTGCAAGGCCACCTCGAGTCCCAATTGCCGGATCCTATCGACGATTGTCGCAACCCCGCGTGTCATTAGTTCGGCCGCCGCCTTGTGCGACCTCCCCTGCGCCAGGACCAGCGTGTCGTCAGCGTAGCAAACTACGCTGACGCCGCTAGGGAGGTCGGCGCGCAGCACCCAGTCGTACCCGATGTCCCACAGATGCGGCCCAACGACCGATCCCTGTGGGACACCGCACGACATCTCTCGCCGGTTCCAGTCTCCCTGGTGACCGGGGTAGATGACGGCCCTATCCGTCAGGTAAGCCTCGACCACACGACAGAGGTAGGTCGGCATCCGGTGATACCGGAGTGCCTCCCTGATGCAACTCCAGGGCAGGGTATTAAAGGCGTTGGCGATGTCTAGAGACACCGCCAAGACGACCCCACCCCGGGCCACTGCATCCCCCGTCGTAAGGGCTCGCACGCGCATGATGGCATCCACCGTAGAGCGCCCCTTGCGGAAGCCGTACTGGCCTTCCGACAAGTCCGGCCCCTCCCGCACCAGCCACCCGACGAGGCGGTCTGCAATCACTCTTTCAAAGAGCTTGCCCACCTCGTCGAGCAGCACGATGGGCCGGTAAGCGGACGGAGAGTCCGCTGGGCGCCCAGGCTTCTTAATGAGGACCAGTTTCCCTGTCTTCCAACGAAGTGGGAACTGGCCCCTCTCCAAGCATGCGCTTAGGAGCCCCCTGAGTCGAGGCCCGAGAGCCTCTAAGGCCAGGACCCGTGCTTTGCCAGGCAAGCCGTCGGGTCCTGGGGCGGTATTTTTGGCATTTAGCCGACGTACCGCCACTCTCAACTCTACCTCGGTCACCTCTGGAACGTTGTCGTCGTCATCGTTGGTGTGGTCCGCAGCATCGGGTACCGCAGGAGGCGGAGCCATGGGTGGGGGACTATGTTCCCCTCGCGAAGGGAACAGAGCGCTCACCACGCCCTCCACGAACTGGGGCCGGAGACTCTGAGTCAGCGGGGGAGCCCATGGGCGGAGTTTCTCCCGGACGGCCTTGTAGGGCCGTCCCCATGGGTCCCTGTTCAGAGTCTCCAGCGACTCCTTGCGGGCCAGTCCTCTGGCCCGCAGGATCTCCTCTTGGAGGGCGGTCTTCGCCGCTCTGTACCCCTCATATAGCTCCGCCTGAATGGCTTCTGTATCCGGAGGGCGGATACGGAGCCTGCGGTGCCTGGTGTACCGGCATCGCGCCGCAACGCACGCTTCGCGCAACGCTGTCAGCTGCGGCGACCACCAGTACACCTGGCGCCAAGCCCGTCCTGGCTGGACTTGGGGCATAGCCACGTCACAGATCTCGGACATGGCCTCCCGGAACCACTCGGCCTCGTCGTTAATGTCAGCAGGCCTGTCCGGTGGTGACACCCAGGCCTGCACGATCGAGGCTTCCAGGAGAAGCTCCCGGTCCAGCTTCTTCAACGCCCACCGCGGCCCACCCGGGGTCTGCCGGATCGGCGCGCTCGTGGTCTGAGCGGAGACGTCAAACCGGATGTACCGGTGGTCGGAATACGTCTCCACCCCCTCCATGACGCGCCAATCAATGACCTGCGGCGACAGAGCGGGGCTGGCGAACGAAATATCCACTACTGAGTCGCCCCGCATCCGTACACACGTAGGTACAGAACCCCGGTTGAGGACGACCAGGCCTGTCTCCAGAGCCCAGTCCTCCACCATCCTGCCCCGTGTGTCCGTATACCGGGAACCCCAAGCCAAATTCTTGGCGTTGAAGTCCCCGAGTACGAGCCCGGGGAGGGGACGGAACCCGACGACGACAATGTTTTCTGCCCCTTAGAGTTTGATTTTGTTTTCCAAATTATGGAACCACCCTCGGAGTATACCCTTTCTAATAAAAAAGAATTATCACAATTGGACTACTATGTAAAAAGTTATGCGTGGTCATACATAAAAATAAAAATAAAAAATATATACGCGTCGAATTGATAACCTCCTCCGTTTTTTTTTCGTCGGTTAAAAAAACAAGAAGTCAGAAAAAATAGGTTAAAGTTTTAAAATATTATTTATCCAATGATAGAAATAGTTGATCAGAATCATCAGTGGCTGATTGCCCTTGGTCTGCCTGATGTAGGTACCTTTATTTCATATGGTTTCTGTAGGTGGATATAATTTTAATGCCTAAAGGTAACAAAGAAGGTAAGGATTTTTTTAAAATAAATTACATTGTTATTGACCACGAAATTGTTAATTCCGTAATTCCCATATGTGAGTAAGTTGGTAACGGTACGTATTTAAAAAGGAATACGTATATGAACGCAATTGTACCAGTTCTACCAAGTTATTTTCGAAATAAACAACCTCGTTTTCCCTCAATTTGGCATGTGATTCATCATTCAGATAAAATGCATAATTGAATTGTACGAGTAGCTATTAACATTTTAATAATAGTTTATTAACCGCATTGCCATCTAATATGCGGTAATTTTCTGCATTTTCCAGCACAAAATGTCTGCTAGCTTATTAGACATGCTGTCGTCTGTACCATGCCATCACGTACTATATAGGGCTGTATGAATAATAGGAAGCTAACGACTCCATTCGGTCGAGTTCGTCGGGATGACACAAAGACAATCGATACCTCGACCATGAATGAATATTACCCTCTACAGCCTGGCTTTTGATATCAATAGACAACCATCATCAAAGCTTTGTTAGAGATGGGGATTTCGGAAAGGTAGATAAAGGGGACACCATATAAATATGTATAGTCACCATAAGAGATAAGTAACCAGGGTCGTCGGATGTTTTAGAAGTTTAGTTTAAAAACATCCATGGGTTTCTTTTTACACTTTAACCAACCTACTAAAGGTACGACCATCTTGCCGTGGCTTCAATCGAACATAACTGCTAACAATTCGAATTCAACTTATTTAAAGAACTTTTAGACTTAACTTACTGTTATTTTTTTCTCCTGAACCCGTTTATTGCAGAAAATGAACAGATATCAGGTAACCGTTAATTCTCTTCATTATGAAAAAAATTATAGTAAAAAGTAAAACGGTGAAAGGCTTTTTAACCGACGAAAAAATAAACGGAGGAGGTTCTCAATTCGACGCGTATATTTTTTTAATTTTTTTATGTATGACCTCGCATAACTTTTTACATAGTAGTCCGATTGTGATAATTCTTTTTTTATTGGAAAGGGTATACTCCGAAGATGGTCTCATATAAATTTGGAAAACAAAGTCGAACCCTAAGGGTCGGAAAACAGGGGATGATTGACTGTTGACTCACTGATTGTAATGTATAACCACGCATAACTTTATACGGAGTAGTTCGATTTTGATAATTCTTTTTTTATTCAAATCAAATCAAATGTTTATATGCAAGAAATACATTTTTAGGGAAGGTGAGATCTTATAACCTAAGGGTAATTGTATTCTGCCTGCGAGCAAGCGTGCAAATATTAATTATATACATTATAAAGGATAGGGATATTGGATAGGTTATAGCTTGCCAAGTATTATTAGTACATTAAAGCCCCAAAAAAAATTAAAATAAAAACTTTAAAAAAAAAATTATACCGCCGAAAAAACTGAAAAGCCAAAAAATAATAAACCTTAAAATTTTGAGTCGACGTTGAAAACTCAATGAACAAAAATCACTCAAAGCGCCGACTCATAATTTACGGTTTATTATTTTTTGCTTTTTAGTTTTTCGGCGGTTAAATTTTTTGTCAAAAAGTTTTTTGAACTCATTCAATTGTAATCCCAAAAAAGTCACGGTTATTTTATTTTCTTACTGAATGCGAACTTCAAACGTTTTAATTTGTATGTTCTACTGAAAACAGCAATCCACTTATTTTATTTATTTTGGAAGACCCAGGCGTAGACGGCGGGCCGAGCTTGATGCTTATAAGACAGATTGGGCCTTATTGGCTCCGAAACAAGTTGAGAGGAAAAACAAAATTACTGGAACGAATTTATTTAACACATCTTGCGGTTGGAGTCCAATTGTAAAAAACGTCACATATCGACTAACGCCTTAAGTAAACGCCTGTATAAACGCCTTATGTTGGGGGCATTTACTAAGTGACATTTTATTTTTATAATAGTCAGAAACAGAGTGGGGTGAGGTTTTCGAGGGTGCTGAAGCCGATAGTGAAGTCAAAATATAGTTTGAGTAGTTTAAAGATACAGTAAACGACGTTACATTCGGAGTTGAAAGAAAAGAGTAAGGAATTTCGTCCCTTACAGCAAATATTTGAAATCATTTGTTTTATGTATAAAAATGGTAAGGTGAAGGAAGGATAAAGACAAATAGAGGAAGGGGGAAAGAGGATTTCCTCTCCAGTGCGAAATTCATAGGCCAATCCGTCTAGTAACAACAAGGTCTAGGAGTCAATTATATTATGTAATGATAGTACATGCATTACTGGCTATTATTTACAAATACATCTTTACATTTGACAAGCTTGTAAACAATGATTTAGCTCGTAATTATGTGATTCGCTTTGAACGTAGCCTACTAATCTACCATTACGAATTATTTATTACATTATTATTTCCCTTTACCTTTTATGAGAAGATGTGGCTATATGTTATAAATAATGAATAATTTAATATTTGAATATTGTGGTTTTCCTTTATGTAGGGCATTTCGACTACCGCAGACAGGTGAGTTGCGACAGCGCAACGCGAATCTTGATTTCTATGAAAATTTAATGGAAAAATTTTCTACTGGAATTGCCTCGCACCTGCCTGTGGGTAGTCCAGATTCAGATATACATTTAAAAACACGTCAGAGTATCGTAGAATCAATTATATCTTTGCTTTTTGTGGTGGCGCTATTTTCAAAGAAGATTTGACAATCGCGCAATTTTCCCTACCTGCTCACATGGTTCTGCGGTTTTGTCCGGTGTTATAGTTTAATTTGTGATGCGGTTGGTTAAGGGCCTTGGTCCGGTTTAGTGCCGTAAAACGGTCACTTTATGAACCTATCTTCTCCTTAACGACTTGGTTCGAAGATTTGAAAAAAAAATATTTTTGCTATAGATTCATGTACATAATTTTTACAAGAGCACTTTTTTCGTAGGGTTAAAACCTTTGCTGTAAAAAAATATTTACGACAACCCAATTTTTTGGCTTATATTTCATACTCCTACTAAACAGCTTTGTTATTTGGAAATATTTTTACACATAAAAATAAACGGTTATAGGCACTACGATTTTACAATAAAATATTGTAAATTAATCAAAATTTTGCAAAGAAATACCCCCATTTTAAGTCGTCAAGGGTAGAGAAGCTCTGCGAAGGCGCGGGCTGCAGTCGTGCATTAGCATTCAGACGGGAGGGCTGTGTCGCTCGCTGCTCCGCTCCAGCTATCGACCGACTACGCGCGACGTGTGTGTTAGTGTAAATACTTACGAACGTATTGTAACAGTGTGTGTTTATAGACTAGCTCCTTGCAGAGGAGTCGATTTGTTTGTGCGCGACGCGCGTGGACGCTTTATTAGTGGTGGCATTTCTAAATACTTTTTTGTGTATATATTTTATTGTGTGAACTGTAACATAGTTTGTATTTAAATAAAAATGCCCAGGCAAAGAAAGTGTTTAATTTATTAGCGATTATCCTACAGTTATTGACTATTTCTGTTTTGTTGTAATTTTTAATTTTTAGTGTCTCCTTACCAAAACTGTGCGTTACAATAACATATTTTTTTTTAATTATGTTAATATTTCTCATGTAAGTGAAATTTGTTTTTTATGGGAAATAAAGATATCTCTAACCCGAAAAGTTGTCTTTCTTTAATCAATCACATACCTGCATGTTTAAAGAAATATGTCCAGTATAAACATCAAATAGTTGCGTCTTTCTAAAGTATCAGCCATTGATCCACCATTCGGTACCTTTTACAGTCGTAGGCAAAAATACCGACTTTCGTCCGTCTCTGCATAATCTTTGGTCGTTGTTT
Organism: Aporophyla nigra; assembly: GCA_947507805.1. Classification (NCBI taxonomy): domain Eukaryota; kingdom Metazoa; phylum Arthropoda; class Insecta; order Lepidoptera; family Noctuidae; genus Aporophyla; species Aporophyla nigra. The sequence goes on along the minus strand of OX382305.1, from coordinate 4,327,705 downwards.
TAGTTTAGCGCGCCGCCGCCACTCGTTACGTGTGTGCGGGATTATGGAGCTTAGCGCCGCCCATATGCTCAAGGTTAACGAGGATACTATACACCTTAAGGTAATCACACAGACTGACTAACGGATTAAAACAAGTCTAATTCAGACCTGTAAGTGCATTAGGTATCGGCTTATACAACGTGTAACTTATGTAAAACAAGACCTCATAGACCCCAATTAGAGTTTTGATTTAAAAGTGTTATACAGTGAACAAAACTTATTTATTTAATGCTAACTGTTATTATTAAGAAAAACCATATTGACCCTAGCAATAGAGTCTCATTGCCTCAAAATATGATGGTGATGAATTTTCTTTGACTGAATTGAAGTAGATATGGCAAAATACATGTTTTCAGGTCTTGCGTTTATTTTGTTACATCTTATCAAAAGCGTGTTATGCATTAACTCATTATTTTTTTTAAAGATAGAATTACCAGAGAAAGTATCGCGTAGACTCGTGTGATGCGACTTTAGTAAACCAATTTTCTTGCATATTGTTCTACCAGACGCGCGTCGATTCTATCAGCTGGAGCTTAAAACGTCTCGTAAAATTTTCGTACTAATATTTTACATTTTGTTAGTAGTTAAAGCTTTTTATTACATATTCTATTGCTGAATAGGCCTTCTCTTGGGCTCGATGACTCCTGAAAGCGATTGATGAGGTCCATTATGTAATGAGCGTGCCCAGGAGATGCCTGACATTTTTAGATTTATATTAGTAAGTTAAATAGGCATACTTAACTTACTATAATGTCATCAAATGATCCTGAATGTCAGGAACACTGGTGAACTGATCAGCAATCGTCACGAACGCCCTTCGTAGAACGTTTCTGAAATTAAATGAAACAAAATTAGTTTATTATTACGATGAACGCCAGAGCATTTTTTTCTTTTAATACTATACACGCAAAGAACTAGAGTTATCTATATAGCTTGTAAAGTAAGCAGGTTGCAGTAACAGTGGGCTGGCCATGTTTGTCGAAGGCTCGATGGTCGATGGAACAGACAAATCCTGGAGTGGAGATCGCGTGTCGTCAAGCGTAGTGTGGGACGCCCCCAGCCACGACTGACGACCTCAAAAAGGTGACTGGGACAGACTGGATGCGGAAGGCGGAGGACTGGGTGTTCTGGCGAAGCACAGGAGAACCCTATATCCAGCAGTAGACTGCGATAGGCTGAGTTAATTTGACTACACGCGATATATACATAAATAAAGACTGAGAAAGACGACCAGTGAAGGGTAAACAGCACCCTAAGTGTATTTTTTACAAATATTGCAAAATCTATTGCTTCATATGTTCGAAATCAGATTGATCGACAACAAATTAAACGCAATTTAGACGCCATGCTTAATATTATCTTTGTATACATAATTCTTCTGTATATTTGTCATTGAAGTCCTTTTAAACAGCTGGACCAATATTGATGATTTTTTTTGGGTGCTGGAGTGTCTGGCTGATTTAGATTCACAACTGGATTCCCGGTGGGTGGCGCTGCTAAGCCAACATTTGGACAGGACAATGTCCGTTGGGTCCGCTAGTACTGTTATAAATCCGTTCAGCCGTAAGTCGTGAAAAAGTACAGACCTTACCGTTACGTTTTCACGACTTAACGGCTGAACGAATTTGGGTGAAAGTAACCTATGACCCAGGGTTAGGCCGTAGGCCGTAGGCCATAATTTTTATTCCGGTAGTACCTACGTTATTGTGAGATGATTTCCGACACCCACCTGGGCGAAGCCTCGGGCTACAGGTAGTGGTATTATAACGTCTTAAGTGGAGAGTTTTAATCATTACAATTCATGAGACAAAAGTACATATAATCCCATTGAATGACTTTTTCATAAAAAGTATAATTTGTGATTGTTACGTTTCATCTACTATCAAATTCTACAAAAAAAACGCCCTGTTTGACGTGTTCTAATATTGACCGATTAGGCAAAACGGATATGGGCAAAATGGATAGGCATCCGTCTTGACTCCCGTAAAAGCTGAGCAAGCCATAATACTTGAGAAAGCGAAGTAAATATTGTAGGCCTCGGCAAAGCTACAAAAAGAAAATTCTTTGGCAAACCGCAACACAAAATTTTAAATAAGATTTTAGTGCACTCTGGGCACTGAATAACTGAATATCGGGTTCAATGTAATCATATCACTTCTTATTAGGTGTTATACTCTACTTCTGTGATGAATGCGAACACTAATATAGACTAAATCAGCATATACTTTATGCACTTGAGGCGTATCCATTTTGCTCGACCCGTCCGGGCAAAACGGATAATGCATATGTACTTTATTTTAATCATTATAATTCTAATAGAAATAGAAAAATTAAAAAAAAAATTAAAGGCAGCGTAACAAGTAGACAAACAAGCACGACGCGACAGTGCGACACACGATACTTGTAAAGCAAATTCTATGGAAACTTCATCGAAATTGTTCTACAATTGTCGTGTCGTCTAAAGAAGAAATAGTGTTTTCCAAATATGATTAAACATAGAAGTACATAGAAGTTATTAACATGTTGCCGTTTTATTTAGACTTTTCCTTAACAGTTGATAAAGGAAGCCCGGGCAAGACTCATGTCATACCCGGGCATTCCTTACCAACTCTTTCGAATAACCAGTGGTAATTTCTACTTTAGCACATTATTATGTTGTGTTATTTCTACTGTAGCACAATTATTAATGTGCTAAAATAGAAATTACCTACTTTCTACCTAGTGGAATATTATAAGTAAGAACAAAACATTCGAATCTGTCAACAACATCCAAAGTTCGGTACTTAGCATAATATTAGTGACACAAATATTTTTGTTTGTCTTACTATCCAAACAGGGTTGTTTGTTCATAGTCGATAGTAAACACGTCCTCTTTTCTTGTATGTGTAAAAATTATTACACATAGTTCTGTCAAAGTTATAGATTTATAATATAACTGCGAGGGGGAACGTGAGAGAATTGTATTAATCAGCTCAGAGAAGCATGTGTGCGTAATTCTACCGTATACACGGACGGAGTACAATGTAATAGAATAAACGCAAGTCTTGAAAATAGATTGTTCAGAATTATATTATTAATTATCCTATTATTGTATAAAATGATGTATTTTGCCATACTGACGGCTGGCTGAGCCAAACAAAATTAAACCTTATTTAAAGGCAATTGCTAATTGACTCAATTTGAAATGCACAAAATTATTCCAGGGTTGACACTTTTTTTCTGAATACTAACTGAATGATTAAAAAAATATCAATGTTGGTCATTGTATTATGCTTTTAACTCAATACTGTAATTAGGGTGTATGAGTTCTTGTGTTATTATGTAACACATTGTAAACAGATTGACAGAGACATCGTCATGCAACCTATTATCAGATGCACTGGACAGCCGACGGACCTAAGTTGAAATATTACGTCTGATGTAAAACAAATACTGTTCCATACATTTTAACCGCATTGCACTTCTGTAGGAAGTAGCTGTCAAACCGGCCCGCCTGCCAATCGTTACGATTATGGCAACCTCCTACCCGCCCCCCTCCCTCCCCCCCTTAGAGGCTTATGTCCGGTAGTGGACGGGTTTCGGGTTAAATGACGATAATGATGATGATGTAGATACCAGCTGATATTTTTTAATAACAGACGTAAAATATCTACACTTGGGGTGCTACATTTTGATAATTCATGTTAACCATTTGTGTGTCGATATAAATGCCACCCTGCATATATTGAGAATTTTTTTCTAAAGTAAAGCAGTGGACAAAAATAATAGGTCCGAATTTATACACTTTTAATAAAATAGAACAGTCAATAGACTTACTATGCTATACCTCAATAATTAGGAGGTTTTCTGAGCTATACTGCACTACTTCTCGTTTCTCACAGAGCGGATATCTGAGTCACCATGACACCATGATAGACTGACTATGCCAAATGGAATTCTTATACGGCAAGGGTCTACGTTAGATAACATCCGAAACCAATGCAGTCGGAACCTCATAAACAACAAATAAGTACGGATAAGAATACCTATGGATAAGTGGTTGCCTGGTGACTCATTAGGACATTAGCAACGAGAAATTCTTACGCTAACAGGTATTTATATCGTAGAAGCTAGTAAATTTGTCACTTTGTTTTGTGCTCGTATTTATCGCTTTTTCCGCTAGCAAAACAGCAACGCCCACAGCAACGCAGTCTTAGAAACCGATATCTAAACGAATTAGCGGTACCAACTTCAAGACTAGCTATGTTTCGTTCTGGGCCTCTGGCCATGTGCGTTAAAGTCTATAATAAACTCCCGAATTCAGTTAAGGATACAGAGTACGACAACAAATTCAAAAATGACCTAAAAAACTACTTAAACTTAAAATCATATTATAGCCTAAAAGAATTTTTAACTGAGAAATAAATAAATTACTATCGACTCGAACACATTACACATACATAACTAGGTACTCTATAAGACATCAGTCAGAAAATGATAATTTATTTATTTATTTTGTAAGAATGACATAATGTATAATAATAATTAATCATTTTTAAATTAATCTATATCAACAATTTGTATTAATAATGAATAATGATAGCATGTTAAATTAATTAAAACCTGTCGCCTATACATTGCTGTGCCCTAGCAGGGTTCATTGTTTGGAACTATCATAATGTAACAACCTGTAAACAACATGAAATGCAATAAATGAATATGAATATGAACGACCGTAACTTACGAGGTGTAGGTTTTAGGTTTTAACCCAGACAGACGAATCACACGGCATAATTTACCAAAAGATGTATACAGCGATTTTTTTATGTGCATGATATCTGTTTTCAGTATTGATCCTGGCTCCAAAGATTATTATTATTAATCTTCCCGTGGGTGTCGTGAAAGACGACTTAGGGACTTACAAGAGAATGGCTACCAGCGTTCTCTATGCATTTGACCACCATACTGCGATCGCGAACCCAACTGCCAACCGTGGCAATTATTGCAACAACCCCCCCCCCCCCCCCCAAATGGGGGAGGCCTATGTCCATTAGTGGACATATTTTGTCTGTAATGAGGATGAATAATGAAGATGCTAATTGAACTTATCCTGATACCAAACGGTAAGAAACCGGCCATGTAATCACAGTAATGCTATATTAACCCAAAAATTTGAATACCTGTGACAAATACCAACCAGCGCGGCAATGGGCCTTCGTGATAAATTACGGCCGACTCCCTCTCACAGAAAGGGCGCTGTGTCCGAGCAATAGGTTAATTATGCCGCTACATCATACACACAATATGTACTAGTACATGGATGCCCGAGCTCTGATCGTTTTTTTTTTTTTTGGTAAAAAGACATTTTCTAAAAATGAATCCTAACTAAATCGATTTATCGCCCCCGAAACCCCCTGTATACTAAATTTCAAGAAAATCGTTGGAGCCGTTTCCGAGATTCAGATTATATATATACAAGAATTGCTCGTTTAAAGGTATAAGATAAGCTATTTGCTATTATAAAGAGCAATAGTGAATGACGTACAACATATGCTAAAAATAACATGCTTTGTAAGTTTAATTCATCTTCTTTTATCGTTGTTTTATTGTATAAACAACAGGAAAATCAATACATTCATTTATCTCGTCTGTCTAGTGTCTAGCCGTCTGCCAACTATGTTGTTCGTCAAAACAAGCAACCTACGGCTAAAGTCGGATTCACGTGTACCTAAGATTTTGTGTAAATTGGTTAAAATATGACATATATTGTTGAAAATATCGGAAAAATTAAAGCCACCTGGGAGGGAAGAGGCAACGTTTTCGAAGATAGCTCCCAAGCTTTCATCGAAAACGCTGCCTAGTGCCTTAGAGACGTAACGAAACAGAGTATGATGGGATATTCCTCTTTTATACGTCAACAAAAAACTCGGAGTTTTTAGGTGATGACTGTACATGATGAGTTGTTGGGAAAAGCTAGTTTTTTAATTTATTTAGTGATTGAATAGTAAGATGTTATGTTCAACCTTTCAGGAATCGTATTTAACCTCACAAATCTTACCAACAAGCCTATTTAAGGGAAAAACATATCAGTAAAATATGCCATAGTAACCATACGCAAGTATCTTTAAAAAAAAACATCAAACAAGACACATCATTAGTAAGGAAAATCAGAAAATATTCTCGTTCCACATGGCTTCATTGTCATACATAACAATGAGGAAACGTGGGTATATTATATGTACTGTGCTGTATACGTATATAATGTTATTCAGTATACTACGTCTACTGCCATTCATACATAAAATGATGAAACAATGTCACCAAAAGAGATAAGTAACAAAAGATTGTCGGATATTTATTTATTTATTTATTTATTTAAGGATCGCCAACAAATGTTACATTCAAAAATTTCACAGATTAGATTATAGGAATATAACATACACTAAATGCACATTCAATTATAGGCAACCACAGCTTGCACATTGTAATTAAAAATAAGTAAACATACATCAAGACCGTTTAGATAAGATCAAATAGTAAATAATCGAACAAAAATTAATCAAACATTCATAAAATCAAATAATAATAAAGACAATTACATAATAATTAACTAAAATACGAATAAAAACATTAAATAATTTAAACTAAGATACTAATTTAATTTAATATATATAGGATATAGTTGAAATTTTGTAAGAAACCGATAATGGCGATGGATGGCGGAGAACAGCTCTTAAAACGATGAAGGAAAACATAATTACAAAACCAGCATGTCCTAGAACCCAAAAAATCGAGCACATTTAACATCTACCAACCCGCATTGGGCCCACGTGGTAGATTACGGCCAGCTCCCTCACCGACAGCGTCGGCCTGTGTCCCAACAGTGGCAACAATTTAGGTTGATTATGATGAATAAACCTATGGATTGTATTAAAAAAAAAAAACAAAAGTAACAGTTAATTTATAAACATAAATTTATTTCGAAAAATTCCATCAGTTTCTTACTAACCTTTGTCTGCATCCGGCGAACCCGGTGAATTAACTCTTTTGGTGACTATACCTAGTCACCAAAAGAGATAATTCATACGTGTGTATCTATTCATCATTTCAGCCGAAAGACGTCCACTGCTGGACATAGGCCTCCCCCAAAGGGGGGGGGGGGGGTTTGCCATAATCGCCACGCTTGGCAGGCGGGTTGGCGATCGCAGTATGGTACTCTACAATGCATAGAGAACGCTGCTGCCCATTCTCTAGTATGTCCCTTAGTCGCCTCTTACGACACCCACGGGAAGAAATGGGGTGATGCTATTTATTCTTTCCGTCCGGCACCTACATAACACGGTACCAATCTATACAATCGCGTTGTATCTATTACAGAACGTATTTTGCAAACTTATGTAATTGTTGCTTATCATATGTTTTTGCCTACCATTGAATGTTCCATAGGTGTTTATGTCACACGTTAACCAACAGGAAGGTTATAATTTTGACCGATACGTATGTGTGTATGTTTGTTGTTATGTTCATCTGTTCTTTCATAACTTCCTAATTACATAACATAATTTGCCAAATGTGGTATCATCGGAAGGTTCGTGTCTGCTGGTTAAAGGCTATATGACGTCACACTAAATTAAATATAGACTACTTATAGTATTATCTCTCCTTCTACCTTTAAACCAATCCAAAAGTTATCTATAAAATATTGCTTGTAGCAATACGATCGTCACCCATTGGATAACCGAAGAAAAATTTCTACGCTACGGTATCTGGAATCATATGCAGAATTCACGGTTACAGTTAGCGCGTCGGCTTCCTTGCCACCCTGTTATACATAACGATAGTTTTCATAGAGAGTAAAGGCTGTGCGTGTTGCGTGCGATTCGGTGATTTATATCAGTAGAACAATTTCGATAAAAACGCGCGCGACTCTTCAACTGTCGCGCCGCGACACGATCATAGAAATTGTTCAACGGCTATAAAACGCCGAATCGCGCGCGACCGTCGCCACACGCTAGTCTGCACGAGCCTTAAGGTGGTGGACAAAAGAAAGTTAGAAACAACTTTATACGACACTAACAGACGATAGGCTTACTATGTTTTGTTAGCAGTGTCTAAAAAATCAGGAGGATATAAAAAATCACGGGTAATTGCGAAAGCGATACCGTGGCCCTGGCATATGGGCAACTGAAGGAACACGGGTGGGTTTTAGTCGATAAAAGTCTGACACTCCCTTCCGCTCCACCCTGAGCGGGAAATGTCATTTGATGAATTCCCACCAACAAAGAAATAGAAAAAAAAGGGTAATTGCGTAATATACTATTAGTAGGAATCGCTTTCAAAAATGATTTCACTTTCGCTCCACAACATGGAGTTGTTTACGTTGCTAAGCAGACAATTTTTCGAAGTTATCCTTCAAAATGGTCCAGATTCTGATCAATAGTGTTTTACGCAATTAGGGTGCTGTACTAGATGTGGTGGAATACGATCCCCTACCTCTCGATTCTCACAGGGATCACACCTGAGTCCCAGCAGTAGGAAAATTTGAAGTTGACTTTGCTAAGAGGCGTTCTTATTTTCTATAAGAAGTACAGACAAGGGTCATCATCATCATCTGCCTGGCCTTTTCTCAACTATGTTCGGGTCAGCTTCCAGTCTAACCGGATGCAACTGAGTACCAGTATTTTACATGGGGCGACTGCCTATCTGACCTCTACAACCCAATTACTTGCTAATACGACACCCCTTGGTAAGACTGGTTGTCAGACTTTCAGACATCCTGACGACTCGTGACGACTGTCTACGATCTACGAAAGACAGCCGGGACCAACGGCTGAACGTGCTTTCCGAGGCATGGAAGGGTATGTAAAGATGGTCACCCATCCACAGACTGACCGCGGCAAGCGTAGCTTAACCTGAACGCTCTACCCGTGTGGCTGTAATTACTTAGCCACGAGCTCCCAAGTACAGGCAAGGTTCTACGTATAAAAAAAAATAACTTACACGTCAATTGGTGATGACTTGAGCAGATAATCACTGATGATATGTCTTTCATCTTGAAGACTGATGATGAGATCTCCCATCGACAATATTGTGTTAACCTGCCGAAACAAAAACAATAATTGAGTATTTAATTAACCTTATACCACTAAGTAAGATATTTAAACAATAACGTTAGTTACTATTTTATAAAAATTTAAAATAAGGTTTTCCTAAAAAGTCCATATGAAAATCGCAAATATAAAGCAAATTGGTAACGCACGGTTCGTATTAAAGGTCTCGGTAGCTAATTATTATTTATTAGTACATAAGTTCGAATAACAGGAAAATTCTATTTCGGTTTTATTTTCATCATCATGAGAATAATATGTATATAGTAATTTTATCGTAAACAATTACATATTTTGGGATACAACAGGATAATATGCGTAATAAGAGAATTTGACGTACCTGTTTAATATTGTTATTAGATAGTAATTCTCATTGATATATATGTTACACTAGATTAGCAATTACCGCGTGAAAGCGTTGCCACTGGACATAAGGCCACAGCCTTATGCGTAGCTGACGTCAGTTCAGTGCTCTATGTGACGCCAACCGAGTGACGCGTGACAGAAAATATCCCCAAAATGGGTAAATGCGTTGTGAAAGAGTGTGATTCAAGATCTCAAAAACATAATAAATTAACCGGAATTACTTTCCACACGAAAGTTTATTGTTTCAGTGTTTATATCAAAGTAAAAACGCAATAAAATGTAAAATTTTGTAAATTAGGTTCAATGTTACCACTAAAAACTTAGTTTTAGTTTCCCACATTTGTGGGAGTTTTTAATTTATTGAATAAAGGATTTTAAATATTTTTTTAAATAATAAAATCGTTGCAGGGTGCCTAAAGATGCAGTACGGAAATAAATATGGCGGTTAGTGAGTTTGTTTCCTGTTTTAAGCCCTTCAGTTTCCTGAATTTCTTGTAAACCGTTTACATACTTCCATTCTATTTTATCGTTATTTTTGTTATAAAACGTTTTTTTTGATGCAAACCATTGCGAAACGCACAATTTGTCAGAATCTGAATGGGATTGAAGATTGTTTCTAAACCATTGCGTCATTTGTTCGAATAAATTGTCGGCTCAGCAACGTAAATAACGCAATGAATGTTGTTTAACTATGAATTTTAAACCAATTCCTACCGATAAAAAGTTCCACGATTAACCCTCTATTTCCCACTAATTCGAGCATGTGACAAGCGTCTAATAAAGCAAATTATTCACTTACAAGAAACGAGTCTAAAAGGCAATAATATCCAAAACGAATGTTACATAGCGGAGTATGATTTCACTATTATTTAATAAATAAAACATATCCAAAAATAAAATATCTTAATTATTTTCATTAGAGATAAACTTCTGACGCACATTCAATAAGAAATATATAATTCAAATATTTTAAAAATAATTTAACGAATAACGTTTCATTAAACGTTTTTATGGCTTAAAAGTTGGGTAAAATTTCGCATGGGTAGGCAACCCCATCCCGCCATTGCATGTTTATATTGCGATCTTTTTCTAATCTAAGCGCCAGTATTATTCTTGCGACTTGTGTGAGTGAGACAGATATATGTTTACTTTAAATGTTTAGTAGTGTCAAAGTTACGTCGTCGCGTTTAAATAGTGGTAACAGTTTTTTGACACATTCTAATGAGGTTTGCATCTCTAGTTATTTAACTCAATGGTAATTCTTCATTATTTTCACAAATCTTTAAACTCTAAATGTTTTCGCGTGGCACGCGTCCTCAATTAGCATAATTAAAAAGTCGAGCGTTTTTTGTTTCCCTTTTTAAATTTTGCTAATCGAACGTCAGACTGGGCCAAATTTGAATTTCTTTCTTTTTTCAACTTAATTTTGAACTTGCCATTAACATACAGCCTTTTTGGTTTTATTCATTTACATTACGGGCCTTTTTTGAATTTGGATTATTCTTTTTCCACAGTTTTGATTTCTAAATTGTCAATAAAAACAAAAGGTTACCTTGCAAGATTTAACTAATCAGCTACAATTAAGTGGTCACCGCTGTCTGGACATTTGTAATACCAGCAAAATAAGCATTGCAGATTCGTTTCCATCCCTGAGACGAAACTAGAAGGTCAAATTCGCCTGCTTACCTCAGTGTCAAGATATAATGAGGAGTCTAATGTCTGTGATAGCTGCGCCATATTGGAGCAGTTCTGAATGAGCAGCGCGACGTGAGGCACGAAGCAGACGATCAGCATCTGCAGCAAGAATATCCTTCGGCCCCGTCTGGAAAAGATACACTTTTTATTGATCTCAAAATCTATTGCTTCATAAGTGCTAGGTGGATTAATTTTGTCACTGCTGCGCAACTGTCAAAATACATGTGACAGATCGAGTCACGAACAAATTATTTCTAAAATTATTTAAAGTTATTTTTGAGGTAGGTATCTATCTTGTTTTTTGTGTTGCAGTATGTTGTGCTGGCCATGTTTTATAGCTGCATCATCCAAAGATCAACATGTAAAAATGCGGCAGGCGTTTAGTCCACTTTTTTTACAGAACTTTGTTAACGTGCGCATAGGGTTAAATAAAATAAAAATATTTTGCCGCCAAAGCAAGTGTCAATTCGGTTTAGTAAATATCGGCCTAATTATTTTAGCTTCATTATACGCATGTGTTAAAATCTGACTGAATGTAGGCCTAAACTTGAAAGATCCTAAGGGATTTTTTGAAGGACTTTTAGGGGCAGTCTGAAGATTTTAAGACATTCAAGAAGGTCTCATTCATGAGCAAAAACTTGAAGACGTTCAATTTAATACATGCAAAAGGGCGCGACACAACTCTAGTCTATCAATTTCCATGAAGTTCTTATTAAAATTGTTCTATTATAGTCGCGCCGTGCCTTCCTACGGGAGCCTAGGGAGTATGGAAAAAAACACATGTTGTCCCGACCTCAAATAAATTGGAATTAGGGCGGGAATTTTCCTGCCTTTATCCCAATTTACATACATCTACCTACACTTGTACAGCTTTCAACATCATCATTCAATGATGTTGGAAAGATGTGCATGTGTCTATTGTTTTATTTATTTTTCTAAAAGGCTACCGAATACTGAAGTACTGCCAGAGCCGCGAGATCAGTTCGAAAGAGGTACCGTGGCCCTGACATATGGGCAACTGAAAGAACACGGGTGGGTTTTAGTCAGTTAAAGTCTGACACAGCCTTCCGCTCCACCCGCTCTGGAGCGGGAGCCGTCATTTCATGATTTCCCACCCACAAAAAAAAACTGAAGTAAAAAATTACTTATCATTTTAATTATATAAATTGCTCAAAATTAAGATGCGTTTAATCGTCAAAAAAATAAGGTTAAACAGTTGCTAATCACTGGAGTATAAAATAATTCGCTTGTGTATGAGAGTGCTTCAAGAGATTTCTTTGGATGTTTTATTATTTCGCTAATCCAAGTATCGCACATAAACATCGTTTACATTGCAAGGACCTCAGCTTCATCAACGGACGAGCAATGGAATACGGATAACAGGTCAGTATTAGCATGTCATCATTATCCCAAAGTAGTGTATTCCTTCCCCTCCGCTTCACAATGTCAAGATTGAGCATTGCGGGCTATATAAGGTGGCAATGCTGCCAGCCTTTTGGGTAATTTTCCTTTTGACGAATTAATTATTTGTTGCCCTGTGATTTTTCCCCTCCTTTTTCATATACAAGTACATACCGACAATTAATATTATTGTAAGACTGCTTGCTTACATTATCTTGTAAATTCTATTTTCTCGTTTTAAAATTATAGAAGGAAATGTCAAGATATCAAGTACTACGTAGATATACCTACTTGTCTGAGCTATGTATGAGAAACTCCTAAAATTGAGCTCGTTATAACTTAAACTCAAGTCGTATGTTCACTACATTTGGATTCAACAAGAACCTCACTAATAGCAGTTCCTTTGTCCTGTAAAACTGCTTAGTTCGTCTGAGAATAAGTTTCTTTGTCTCAAAATGTGGTAATATTAATTAAGCCTTTTTGTAAGAAAATTGTGAGGATGCAAACGCCTTATGGAATTTTCATAGCGAGTGTGTGCCTGTCACATATTTCTGGTGTCAACAGGCGTTTGAAATATGATGTATTTTCATAGTTAGCTTATAATTAACATGTGCCTTGACTCAACATTGCATTGATATATTTTATTGGTAATAAATAATATTCAAAGTACTTTACGTCCATTAGATATTTCTTAATTATTTAACGCTTTTGAAAGTTTAAATCTCTGGGGGCCAAGATAAGAGACAAACACTTTCAAATAGTTTCATATATCAACAAACGGTATTTAACAGGATCGACTGCTTTCACGTAGCTTGTGTGTGGCAATCAAAAACAATTTTGTAGTTTCCATCAACGTTCGGGCAGAAAGAATGTCGCTTTGTCTAGGCCCTCTGGCAGGATGACCAAAGCCCTAACACGAGTTGTAACTAAAGTTCGTTTTTTAAACTGAGATAGTATTTTAACAGTGGTAATCCAACTCCTCATGTCAACTCCTTTCATAAAAAAGCAAACACAAAGACTTGAAACGTCAGATGAGTATCCGACATTACAAACGATTTTTAGACCGTGAATTCAAATCCATGCCCTTCACTTCAATCACAAGGCGTGTGCCCGATCGGTTGTCGTATAAACTTATACAATGAACTTCCATACACATTTTCGTCCTATTTTTGTTAAATCTTTTTGCAGTGCACCCTTGCCGAACTAATTCTGGCGAGCGCTTACTCATCCGCCGTATGGTAGACACATATAACAGTACTTTTGAAAATATTGACATCTTCAATTGTCCAATGAGTACTTTCAAAAGCCTCACCCGCTCCCTTTTATTAAAAAAACCCATGTGTATTCCTGATAACTATCGACCACTATGGCCACAGGCCATACTTTGTATTGTGCAATCTTTGTCTTTTTAACCGACGAAAAAAAACGGAGGAGGGGTTATCAATTCGACGCGTATATATTTTTTTTGTTTTTTTTTTTCAATGTATGACTACGCATAACTTGTTACATAGTAGTCCGATTGAGATAAATTTTTTTTTATTGGAAAGGGTATACTCCGAGAGTGGTCCCATATAAATTTGGAAAACAAAATCGAACCCTAAAGGTCGGAAAACAGGGGATGATTGATTGTTCACTCATTGATTTTAATGTATAACCACGCATAACTTTGTACTTTGTACAGAGTAGTTCGATTTTGATAATTCTTTTTTCATTGGATAGGGTATACCTTGCCAAGTATTATTAGTACATTAAAGCCACAAAAAAATACAAAATAAAAACTTTTTAACAAAAAATTAAACCACCAAAAAAACAGAAAAGCAAAAAATAATAAACCTTAAAATTTTGAGTCGGCGCTGAAAAATCAATGAACAAAGATCACTCAAAGCGCCGACTCATAATTTTAAGGTTTATTATTTTTTGCTTTTCTGTTTTTTCGGTGGTTTAATTTTTTGTTAAAAAGTTTTTAATTTTATTGATGCTTATTACAAAATTTACTACTGCATGTACTGCTACTAAAGCGCCTAGCGATTACACTTTTTTTCCCTTTTTTTCTAAACCACTATGTCTGCCTGTGAACAGCGTCGTGGGTTACATCATTACTAAAATTGTTTTTGTTAAATTAGTTGTAAGTTCTTATAATTTAACTGTTTGCTGTTCCTTTCAATATAAATAAAAATAAATAAATTGAGTATTGTTGAAAAAGTTTGTTTACAATGGATGGAAAGATTGATAAAGATGTGGAAAGAAGAGTAAACGCGGGAAATAAAGTAAATGGTGCTTTACATGCGATTGTGACCAACCAGTTGTTGACCGATGAAGCTCGACTGGCTGTTCACAATAGTGTGCCTACGCTTATGTATGAAAGTGAATGTTGGGTGTGGCAAAAGAAGCATGAAAGTAGAATAAATGCTGTGGAAATGCGTTCCTTGCGGAGCATGTGTGGTGTGACTATGAATAATAGGCTGAGGAATAATGTGATAAGAGAACGGTGTGGTTTAAAAGAAGATGTAGTGACAAAAAAAGAAAAAAGTATGCTTAGATGGTTTGGTCATGTTGAGAGGATGAATGAAGGACGGCTCAAAAAGGTATTTACAAGGCAGATGTGAGTGGAAATACCGGGAGGAGACGCCCTAGGAGTACATTATAGTGACCTTATTGGTGATGTTCTTCAGAAAAGTCAGGTACGTAGTACTCGCACCCGGCGTGTGTGTATGACCTATTGTATGAACCTAAACGAGGCAAAAGCTGTGTGTAGAAATCGTAGCAGATGGCGTTCCGTAGTTTCTGCCTACCCGTATGGGAAAAAGACTGGGTCTTACAGTAGTAGGATGAAAGGATTTTTGAAAATATCCTTTAAATGGGTACTTTTAGGGAATGGGTTTTCAGAACGTTTCCTTAGTGATCGTATTAAAATATATTAGGAAATCTTTAGCAAAATTTCACCCTTCCTCCAACCCTGTTAAGGAAAACTAATGCGGAAAGGTGACGAAAAAAATAATGTTTGTGTTGTAAGCAACGTATTAGTAAAAATCTGTAATTTTGACATTGTAAACAGACACTTCAATTTTGTTTATTTATATTATAATAATAATAAATTGTTTATTAATAAAAACAAGGTATAGATAGGATATAGAAATATAAAATATGGCTGGACTCATATATTTTTTTGTCATCATTTGCTGTTACCCATATTTGCAAAATAAAATTATCTTTATCTTTAAAGAGGTAAAGATAAACATTATGCCTGTTTTACCCATACAGTTGGACAGAAGATAACGTAGGTATACTCTGTGCGAATAGTACCTATACCGTGGATATACATCGCTTCGTTTAAAGTTATATTATGTACTAACTTCTGCCCGCGACTTCGTCCGCGTTAAATTTCTTATTCCCCCGACCCTTCCCGTCGCTCAATGGGCCAGATCCGTGCGTACCGTCTCAAAAATCTGTAACTTTTATGTTAATTGAAATAAGTAGCTCAAATTTGGCACGTAGTATCTCGAATGTATATACAATCCAATTATGAAACATGTTTTGTCAAATGTTCAATTAAAAATGTTTAGAAAATAAAACAAAAACAGAAATGTATTTTTTTAATATTAAACCATAGTTTATTTAGCTTATTCAATTACAATTTAACAGTTTTGTCATATTACTACTGTTTAATATATTTTTTTATTATATATAAATCTAAAATTCAATTATATAACAATAATATAATATAATAATTAATTCCAAAAATATATTTTTTAAGTAATGTAATACCTACTTAAATATCTAAGAGGTTCTTGGCTTCGTCTAACAATTTCTTGGAAATAGTTACTGATGGTTTTCTGATACTTGATAGATAAGGATCTGATGTAAATAGGAGACTATGAAATACTGATACTGATCTAGAGCATTTTCTTGCGTGATACAATCTGATTTTTTTGTAATCTTTGTTTCGAGATTCTTGGGCATCTTCAGATAAATTACCAATAAAGAAAAACCAAAGGCAGAAAAACTAAAACCAAAGGCAGAACAGCAAAATGTCTAATTATGCTTTCCCCATGTATAAAGATTTAAAATATTTTTTGAAATATTTTGTATTTTCCCCCCATCTGGGATTTTTCGATTCATTTCAAGGGGGGCTGACTTCTGTATAAGTTGATCTATGTAACACTACCAAAATTACGTCATGGGTAGACACGGCTAACTGTCAAAAGTCTATTTGAAGTTGCTAATAAGGTTAAAATATTAGGCCCCGAAATAAAAATTCTATACCTTTCCAGTTTTCACAAAAAGCTTTACTTAAATTATTTTTAACTAGAGTACTTTCTAACGATTCTAACCAATTATCACATTTACACATTTGCTGTGAAATTAATGAAAATTATGACCATGCGAACTGGAGGAATTGTGTTCTACATAATTCTCATAATTTTAACCGTCAACTTGCAAGCCTTAGTCTAATAGTAAAACATTAGAAATAATGGATTTAAACTACTACATAATATGCATTGGACATTTAGTTAGACCTGCGCAGTAACGAAATATTCAATATCAAACATTATGAAAACCAATTTTTGAGATACGCACGGTTCTGGCCCATAGTGCGTCGCGTCGAATCGCCAACCCGTGCGATTTCCCCGTTTTTGCAACATTTTTCATTACTGCTCCGCTCCTCTTAGTTGTAGCGTGATGTTATATAGCCTATAGCCTTTCTCGATAAATAGGCTACCCAATACAAAAAGAATTTTTCAATTCGGACCAGTAGTTCCTGAGATTAGCGCGTTCAATCAAACAAACAAACAAACTCTTCAGCTTTATAATATTAGTTTTTCAAAACAAAACAATAAAATAATGCCCACGTTTATCCCAGTTGGCCATATCCTACTAATGTCGCAGGAAATGCAATCAGCTTAATAGGACCATAAGCAGACACGAGAGGGGAGGGAGAGGGGGAGATAATGGTCCATTCGAGCAACACGTGCCTACGGCTAGCCGGTAACCTTTATATCTAAACGTATCTGGCTAGTATTTTACCTATATACGCTCGTCTAATGAGTATAAGTGCATTACGTAGCAATTACAAGAGCTTTTAATTGTTATTTTCTTGGAACCATACGATAAATTGTGAGAGCAGTGAAGGCCCAGTAGTACCGGTCGCGACTTACAAGTTTTAGGCAGTTGGTTCGAAACAGGACAGGCGTTTCACTTGCTATAAGTAACACAACTGCTCTCAAAACGGTGTAGACAAGCTTTTTTCAAAAACATAACAACTGAGTTCCTCAAAAATACTACAAAGTGAAAAATAACTTTAATTTCGGAAGTCGGTGGCAAAAACTTAAATACAGATCCTAAGACACCAACTTCCGAAATTAAATTTATTTTTCCCTTTGCAGTATATTTAAGGAAATCGGTTGTTATTTTTTTGAAAATAGTTTTTATTTTTAACTTTTTAGTTATGGTATCTACCCCGCACTAATCTAATCGCGTAATTCGTCCATTTGTCACGCATACTTAATGCAAATTTAAGACTTATATGGTTTCTATCGAATAAAATACAGGCTGAATGAAAACATTAATGGCTTTCCGTCAACATTTTGCGATAAAGTGGCCAGCACTAATTTTGGATAGGACATACTAAATCCTTATTTTATTTTATTACAACACATTTTGGCATAAAGTGGCCAGCACTAATTTTGCATAGGGCATACTAAATGCATGTTTTAATACAACTCTCTAAAAAAATTGCAGCTAGAGCAATATTTCATTTTAATCGTAATGTATCTCGCGGAAATTTGTGCATTCGCAGCTGTTACTTACAGGTATATTAATACTTAAAACCTACCAATACATCATTTTAAAATATTAATATCTGCTCAGCATTTAATACAACATTGGCCGGTTCAGATGAAAAATAAGTAATGGAGGCCATTATCCAAGAAGAGTAAATTATAAAAAACAAAAGTTAATGGCTTTTCCCATTTATTTTCAGCGTTAACCACCAGTAAGCTGTTATATTCTTGAAATTAAAAAGGTCGATTTAAATTTTGGGACACAAAATAAAAATTGTTATTCATATTTCGGGATAAATATTTTATGTACAACGACCATATAAAAGGCACTGCAGTTTACTTTTTGAAGCATTTTTGGGTCAGTTTTCTACTGAAATAAAATCATGAAGCTTCAAGCCGAATTCTGTATAAACACGTAGTCATTAGTTTCAATTGAAACCCGATTTGAGTAGACATTAATGAATACGAATATTATTTTACCGGCATGTCAGAAGTACTGTGAGAGGTAAGTATGAAAGTGTTGTCAACGCTATCTTTTTTTGTTAAATATTATTTTATCTTATTTTAGCGCATGTGTAAAAAATTAAACAAATTTCTACAAAATGGTTCAAAACCAGATACAGAAATTAAAGACACTTTAATTTCTGTATGTGATTTTGAACCATTTTAATTAAAAGCTTCTGCCCGCGACTTCGTCCGCGTTAAATTTCGTGTTCCCCCGACCCTTCCTGTCGCGTCGAATCGCCTATCCGTGCGATTTTCCCCGTTTTTGTAACATTTTTCATTACTGCTCCGCTCCTCTTGATTGTAGCGTAATGTTTTATAGCCTATGTTACTTGCAAATAATGTAGCTTTCTAATGGTGCAAGAATTTTTAAAATCGGTCCAGTAGTTTTTCAGTTCATCCATTACAAACAAACAAACAGAAATTATCCAAATTTTTCCTCTTTATAATATTAGTGTAGATAAAAAAAAAAATAAAAGGGTATTTTTTTAAATCGAGACGCCATCCGTCTTTCCTAACTTTCTAGAACCATGTAAGATTAGATTTAAGAGTAAATTTAAACCTAGATGGTTATAGATAAGCATTAACTAAGAATGTATTGCTACGGATTATCTAAATAATTTGTCATGACCGAACCGAGCTACAGCCAATGCTAACTCCCCAAATCCGCCCTAACAGTGATCTATAGAGATAATTTATTATCTCCGCAATGCCTCATTGGCTGCAATTTGCGAAACCAAACGAACTGGGCGTATAAAGCACCTTATTAACATAATGTTGGGGTAAATGAGGCATTAAAATTAATGGTGAAAATATGTGAAACGCTGATTGATCGGTGAACATCAATCTGTCCCTTAACACTAGAAGTGCGGGCGACCCAAATTTGACCCATTTCGATGTTCTTCCTGCTCTAATTAATATTTTATTATGCATATAATCGTAACTTTTTATGACTTTTCATGAAATATGATGATTATTATATTTAATATTTATACGAGACTTCAACCAAGTAATATTTTATATTATTTTTTATTATTCAACTAAGTAATATAATAGACATCGTAGCCCCCTATTTAGCTGTTACTTTTAATAAATGTGTTGATGTCGGAACTTTTCCTGACCTCATGAAGAGTAGCAAAGTCATACCATTATTTAAATCAGGTAATAAAAATGACGTTTCTAATTTTAGGCCTATTTCTATCTTACCTGCATTTAGCAAAATATTTGAAAAGTTAATTCTCAAGCAGTTGCTAAGACATTTTAATTTAAATAGCCTCCTTCATAATGAGCAATATGGCTTAACAAAAGGTCATTCAACTACAGATGCGGGTGTTGCTCTCTTGAAACACATTTTTAACGCATGGGAGAACTCGCAAAATGCTATCGGAGTATTCTGTGATCTCTCCAAAGCCTTTGATTGCGTGCACCATGACACGCTTTTGCGTAAACTACGTCATTACGGTGTCCATAACGAAGCTATAAACGTAGTAATTTCTTATTTACATAATAGGTTCCAATGTGTAGATATTAATGGTGTAAAATCTGCCGGGCTACCGGTTCAGTTAAGTGTGCCTCAAGGCTCTATACTCGGCCCATTCTTGTTCTTAGTGTATATCAATGACTAACCATTCTTTTTAAAGGGTATTTGTGACGTTGTACTGTTTGCAGATGATACATCTCTTATTTTTAAAGTAGACAGGAACAGACCAGATTTTGACGACGTGAACAGTGTACTCTCAATGGCTACCGATTGGTTTACGGCAAATAACCTAGTTCTCAATGCCAAGAAAACCAAATGTGTAAAGTTCGCCTTACCGAATGTTAGAAATCTAGGTCCCAACATCGTCTTAGATAAAGAGGTGCTTAAAACCGTGTAGACTCGGCAGTTTTTCTGGGCATAACAGTGGATGGCAAACTTCAGTGGGGCCCTCATATTTCAAGCCTAGCGGGAAGGCTCAGTTCAGCTGCCTACGCCGTCAGAAAAGTAAGACAATATACTGACGTTGATACAGCTCGGTTAGTCTATTTTAGTTATTTCCACAGTGTTATGTCTTACGGTATTCTACTGTGGGGTACTGCAGCTGATATTCAAAATATTTTTGTCCTTCAGAAACGAGCTGTTCGAGCAATTTACCAGCTAGGTGCCAGAGTTTCCCTAAGGGACTTTTTTAAAGATATTGGTATTCTTACGGTGTCATCACAATTCATTTTCGCCAACATCTTATATATTAGGCAAAATATACACTTATACGCTAAAAACAGTGATATTCACACTGTTAACACTAGAAGTAAGGTCAAACTACGTGTTCCCTTTCACCGGCTTCATAAGGTGCATAACTCATTTGTTGGGCTTGGTATAACATTTTACAACAAGCTACCACCTTCTTTACTAGAATTACCTTTTAATGCGTTTAAAGCTCAAGTAAAATCCAACCTTTGTCAAAAGGCGTACTATTCCATCAACGATTATTTAAATGATAAGAATAGGTGGTCGCTGTGATTAACTCAAGACAATGTTTATGTTCTTTCTCCAGTATTAACGTACCTAGTGCTAGGTTCAATATAATTGTTTCCATATTTTTTTCCTGTTTATGCCAATTTTATTTTATTAGTATTGCATAATGTGGTTAGCTAGCGACCTCGAGAATAATCATTCAATTCTTGCTTGAGCAACCGGCAGCAAGTTCGTCATGCTCCCTTAGATGTCAATGCTTGCGGTAGCATCGGGGGTCGGGTTACCTCCTTCCCTCAAATATGGCGAGGGGGGCAATGGCTGATCTTTGCTTTATGCTCGTGAACGGGTGCTGCTTGTGGTGACTGGTCGTCTTGCTGACTTTGATGTTGATATTATTATTAATATTACTTACCTGTTTAATTTATTTTACGTCGATGGTCCTAGTTTATCATTTGTGGCTTCGAGTTGTAACTCAGGTCGTAACAGCTATGTGAACATTCAGCATTGCATATGTAAGCTGTCACGCCCTTTAATGTTTTTTATTTTTGCAGCCATGTTTCTATATACATATTTTTTTTGCTTATGCTTGAGTATAGTTTTCATTTTATTTGTTGGTATATTGGGTTGGCTAGCTGGCATATAGCAAATCATTTAATTTAATTTGTGTCTCTTAATGTTTTACTATATACCATTGTATAGAATCGAGTTCTTCTAACTGGACAGACAGCTGTGCTGCTGGGGAGTTTGTTGGCCACTTCTTCTTCCCAGCTCAAGCACTAGGAAGTGCGCGACGGGTGGGCGTTTTGGGGGGACTGTGTTTTGTAATTTTGACGTTCGAAAAGTGCTGATCCTCAGCCTAATTTGAATAAATGACTTTTGATTTTGATTGATTTTGAACCGCGTAATTGCAATATACATATTTTTTTATCCAAATTTCCCTCAGTCGGTATGCTAGTGTTAAACTACCGGAAAATCGCCTTCCTCTCATACCAGAGAAGAACCAAGCACTTATTGCCACGCTATTTCGTAAAATGTTGGCAACTTCTGACCAGTAAGTTGATTCGTAGCGTAATTAGTACAGTCACAAAAGATATTGGATATCGTTGAAATTGTGCACGAAGTGAAGAAACAGATGGATCTTTACGAATGAAATTTAAATTGAAAATTGTGTCTCCATTTAATATAATTCAACGACGATTTTTTTTTTTTTTTTGTGTAGTACAGCCATTTGATTAACCTAAGAGGTTGTCTCGAGTGCTTAGTCGGGCTTGCTTGTAGCTACCTTAACACTTTAAGGCCTCCAGCCAGGGCTTAAAAACTAAAGCGACTGCACGTTAAGAGCGTTCCTGTGGGGTACCGCTTGAAGAGAGCAGCAAGGAACGGGCTGGATCGAAATGAGCACTAGGAAGTGGTGAAGGGGGGGCGTTCCAGAGGATTTGACGTTCAAAAAGTGCTGATTCTCAGCCTAATTAAATTCTGATTATATTATCAAGCGTACAATTATTTTCACTTTTTTTTTTGGGTTTTTAGAAAACCATTACTTGTAACCAGTGTTTATTTAATCTTTGTACTGAAGAGTCTATTGCACAAAATCATGTAAAAGCAAATAAGACTTATAAATCTATCACTGCATGGTTCAAAATCATCAGTCAAGTGAACTAATCATAGCAGTCCTGAGTTGTTGTGCCATTTATCACTTATTTGTTTTCTTTGTTTTCAACCTAGATAATAATACAATCATATTCGTGAACTAAGTGCTAACAACTACATATTGTCCGTACCTAAATATTATAGAAATTATCTACATGTTTCAACCTTAGTTATTAGTGATTAAGTAAATTATAACATAGCAAATTAGCAAATTATATCACTTTTTATAAAACTTAAGTTAAATATTGTTAAGACATCAGTTGAACTTATATTAATTGTAAGCACTCATGCCGCCTGTGATACAGGTTTATCCAAGTACAGGCATCATACTTTTGTATTACCTTAATTTTACTCTAAGATTAATACTGTTATTTAGAATAGCACAATCCCATTTCTTCCCGTGGATGTCACCATACTGCAATCCCCAACCCGCCTGCCAAGCGTGACGATTATGGAAAACCGAGGCCTTTTTTTGGGGAGGCCTATGTCCACCAGTGGACGCCTTTAGGGTGAAATTATGACATGACTACTTAGCGTTGAGATAAATGTCAAGTGTGCGTGTGTTTCAGGTAAATATCAGAGGTTTTATTTTGCAAATCACCAGAGACGTAAACTTACTGACATCAAGTCTCTTTCAAAACAGACATAGGTTACATTTAATTTCCACATTAACCTTATGTACTATAATCTGACCTACAGAACCTTATTACTTCGCAACACCAATATTCCCCAAATGGACCCATTTCTAGAATTAACTCCATTCTAATGCACTTAGTGAATCCACCCGTCTTCTTGTTAGGCCAACCATTTGCCAAACAGTATATTTTAAAGCGCTATAATCGAACTTTTGGGATAATTTGTTTGGAATTACAGAACTTTTTCGGTAACAGATTCTTTGGTGAAGTTTTCCATACAAGGTTTCGTAAAAAACTAAACTTTGACTAGTGCTGGGCGTATGTGTCCGATGAAACTATCGATTTTTAATCATTCGAACTTTATTCTAGACCAATATCCGTGTTCTAGACTTTATTTAGTTTCAGAAAAACAAATCTTAACTAATATTATAAAGCTGAAAGGTTAGTTTGGTTGAACGCGCTGCTCTCAGGAACTGCTGGAAAAAAATATTTAGCTTTGGGTAGCCCATTTATCGAAAGGCTATATAACATCACGCCACAATTAATAGGAGCAGAGTAAAAATAAAAAAACGTTGCAAAAACGGGGAAAATTTATTCCTTGAGAGCTTTTGTTACGACGAGTCGATGTGACTTGTTGGGGGTGCAAGAAATTTAACTTGGATGAAGTCGCGGGCAGAAGCTAGTCGTTTATCAAATTACTACCAATTTAAATTGTCAGTACATCCAAATCACAACTGTTATTCTCTGTCAATTTTATAATATGGTAATTTGTCAAAAAAATCAGTGTGTCAACCACCACATCAATTTGCGGTTTTGATAAATATGTATCATCATCATCATCATTTCAGCCGAAAGACGTCCACTGCTGGACATAGGCCTCCCCCATAAATATGCATATGTGGTTTTGATATTAATTTATTAAAAGAAATTAAAACAGTACAACGCCAATTACATTAATTAACAAAGGATGTAATAATACGTTAATAATAATTATGTTGTTTAAAATTTCATTTAAAAATATAAATAGAACAGTGGACGGCTTGCATACATTATATTACTTTATACTCTCACAGATGACCAAATATTTACCCATGCATAATTATACTCCATTCTGATACACACACAACACACAACAACACATTCATGAGTTGGCAGTCCGAGGGGAATTTTGCATCTTTTAAGTACGACAGACTGGAATTTTGGCTCTGGCTACAGTTTTGGATGATGGTTAAGCAAATATTTTGTGTTCTGACGGAATCCAATGTAGGTATTAATTTATTGATCGGGTACAAATAATCGGCACAAAAGGCCATGGAGCTGGACTGCACAGAGGTGCAGAAGATACGTCCTCGTGAGGTCTTACAAGCTACCTAGAGTTAAAGTTATTTAATCATAATAAACTGGTTTAAAATAGGTCTACAACATAAAAACATCCAATACGTCTTACAAGTCTAGTCTTGTCTGCTAACTTTGATCCAATAAAGGATAATTTATGTTTTCGGTACTCGGCTAGTAAACTAAGGGACTTGTTTTTTTATCATTTATCTTGTCATTATTAAATTCGACCAAATCGACCAAGTCGTACAGGGACAAACAATTCGGATTAAGGGAACCAATACAAATGTAAAATTGCGGACATTTTTGCTTATTTATGCAGAACATACCTGCATCTGCACTGAGATATTTCAAAATGTAGGTAGGTAAACATCCCGCACTGGGCTCATGTGGTGGATTATGGCCCACTCCCTCTCACAGAGAGGAGCCAGTGTCCCAGCAGTGGGAACATTATAGGCTGCTTATTTATGTATGTCTGTAAATATCCAGCGTTAGTAACACAAATCATGAGATGTGCTCTATAAAATGTCTATAGTTCGTTTTTAACCCAGATACTAATTCAACAGGTGTAATTAGCGTTGCCAAGTTTTTTTTAACAAGAAATAAAGTATATTGAGGTCTGAGAAGAATATTAAACAGTATTTTAGAAAAATTGACAGTATTTTTTTTAATGTTTTTAATACATATTTTTAAGAGCTTCTCGCACAACTTATTAATTTACAGTCTTTATGTGTGAGCGTCAAAGTCTAAGACTTATAGTGTTAATCATGTTGTTGCTGGAAACAGTATTTTGTATACTTTATTTTTGTTCAACAGTAAAAAGTATAATGTAGTGAAAAACAGTATAATACTGTTT
The DNA here is from genome assembly GCA_947507805.1 of Aporophyla nigra. Lineage (NCBI taxonomy): Eukaryota > Metazoa > Arthropoda > Insecta > Lepidoptera > Noctuidae > Aporophyla > Aporophyla nigra. The sequence goes on along the minus strand of OX382305.1, from coordinate 4,301,903 downwards.
TTAACAGTATAGTTGGCAACCCTAGGTGTAATATCAAACCCCTACACCACTACACTGAGGAAACAATGACAAAAGATTTGAAATGTCCTATTAGTCTTTGGGATTTAAAAAACTAACTATTTTTATTACCATAATTTAAAATGCAGTATCCACGGCGTGTTCCTTGTGGTGCCGGACGTAAACAATACCACCAACCCATTTCTTTCCATGGGTGTCGTAAGAGGCGACTAAGGGACTTACTAGAGAATGGCCAGCAGCGTTCTCTATGCATTTTATCACCATACTGCGATCGCCAACCCGCCTTCCACGCATGGCGATTATGGCAAATCCCCCCAAATTGGAGGAGGCCTATGTCCAGCAGTGGACGTTTTTCAGCTGAAATGATGATAATGATGATAAAAAACGCAGTATCTAAGATATTCCCTAAATCTATTTCAAAGTTGCTTGTACCAGGCGCACATAACCGTAAAAGATATAAATATTTGCTATTCCAAAATCAATCTCAATAGAGAGACGTCGCGTCGAAACGAATGATTGACGATGGCTTTTCCAAGTTTCGTCGTTGAATATCCGAAGATAAACGAACAGCTCGCAGATGAAATGGACCCGGCACGGATAGATAAGGGAAAATGTATGTATATTATGAATATCATGACGTTATTGGTATTGAAAATGTTTTATTTTCAAAAGAAAGCAGGGTATTTACCGTTGGAATATACTCGTTGACAAGTTCTAGACGCAGAAGTGCCCTTCTAAGGTTAAAATAACTCAAAACTTGAGAGGTGTGTTAGATCATCAATCATTATTTCAGCCGAAAGACGTCTACAACTGGACATAGTTAGTTAGTTTAGTTTTTAAATGTCTTTATTATAAACATAATATTACAGTAGGTAGGTATGCAAAAAGATCTTATGCTAATTGTGTACAACCATAAAGTAACAAATTCTGAGGCCAACTTACCTTTACAGACATTTTACACTGATTTTAACATTTTTATTTTAAAACATTATTTAATAAGTTCACAAGAACACAGTATAGTAGCACTGACTTTAAACGCATACCACTATAGGTACTATTTTCCTACTAAAGGCAATGCACATAACTAATACAAAAAAGTAAAATATTAGAAGCGCAGGATACAACATTACAAGAATAAAATATACGTTAGAATATAACATTTGTCATCATGAATTGAACAAAGAAAAACGATAAATTCTAAGTTGAGGGTAATTTGAGTAATATTTCGCCGAGTTTGCTTATTGCAACCGGTTGAGGGCAGCACGTTCGGTCCGGTGGTAGGTAGAAATTTTCATTCAATCAGAAAACAGTGATGTGGTAAACGATATCGATTATATGTGTTTGAATACAATAAGTTATTAGATCTACTGAACATATGCCTCCCCCTATTTGGAAGGGTTTGCCACGCTTGGCAGACGGATTGATGACCGCAGTGTAGAAGTAAAATGCGTAGAGAACGCTACTGCCTCATCATCATCATTTCAGCCGTACTGCTGGACTTAGGCCTCCCCCAATTTGGAGAGCTTTGCCATAATCGCCACGCTTGGCAGGCGGGTTGGCGATCGCAGTATAGTGGTAAAATGCATAGAGAACGCTGCTGCCCATTCTCTAGTAAGTCCCATAATCGCCTTTTACGACACCCACGGGAAGAAATGGGGCTACGCTACTGCTTATTTTCTAGTAATTCCCTTAGTTGCCTCTTACGACACCCATGGTAAGAAATGGGATGAAGCTATTCTGTACGACCGGCACCACACGTAACGTAGAACATCACACGTTTATGTAAGATAGGTCTCTTATAAATCCTGAGTTTAAGAGTCACCCTTTTTCTCCCGGGGCGTCTCCTCCTGCGGCGGCTAGGGACGTGAGGGCGCAGAGACTGCCACTCCGTCTCGCGCCCCGCCTTCTCCTTCGCGAGCATTACTGCTTTGCAGAAGGAGGTGATGGCTTCCCATGCAATCTCGCTCCGCACCATGGCTCGCACCAGGGCCGGACGCGAGAGGTCGCCGCCGCCGATCGCCTCTACGAGGACAAGGTGGTGCTCCGCTCAGGCAGGGCACACCTCCACCGTATGCTCGACCGTGTCCTCCAGACGATCCTCGCAATGGAAAACCCGGGCATTTCCTTCCGCTTTATCCTGAACAGGAACCCACCATAGCACCCATGCCCGGTGAGGACCTGCGTCAGGCGGAAGGTGAGGACGCCGTGGCGCCTCTCTATCCACTCCTCAAAGAGGGAACTTACCGCCGCAATTGTGGCGTGCCCAAAGAGTCACCCTTAATTTTTAATATTCTAGGGCTAGGCTATCCAATTGTACGAAATGAAACATGAATTGTAAATCAATGTCAAAACATAGCTGCAGCAACATAATTTAGTGTTCCTGGGACCATCCATTATAACTTTATTTCCCTTTTAAACGAACTCAACTATCGACTCATGGCACAGCCTACTAGAAAACAGATTTCTGTTTACTTTAACCGCTTATTGTTAATACACGACAAGTTTTTGTGGATAGGAAACACGATATTGTTCCACAAATCCCTCCTCCATTTTGGTGTAGACACGTAGTACCTAGTAAGGCTTTTGATGCGCTGCTTGGGAGTTCGCTGCGACATTCATTCTTCCCAGCTGAGACACTAGGAGCGAGCGTTTTGGGGGACTTTCTAAGGCAATTTTGACGTACAAAAAGGGCTACGTTTAATAAATGACTTTTCGTTTTAGATTTTGAAGCTACATGTAGCGTCAGCAGTTCAGCACACTGCTGATGATCTTACTGCTCTCTGCAGTACTACGGTGACTGTAGTACAATGCAGTCCAAATATTCTATAGGTACTTATTTATTTTAAATAGAACGGCCGATTATTTATTTCATATACTTACATTAAGATTTTTATTTACAACTAGCTTTTGCCCGCGGCTTCGCCCGCGTGGATGTCGGAAATTAATGCAAGAGGACGTATAACCGCGATAAGAATGTGTTATTCCAGGTTATATAGGTAATATAGACTCTGTGTGCTATTTTCGATCCAGATCCATTCAGCCATTTTTGTGTGATTGAGAATCAACAACCCAATCATACATATTTTCACATTTATAATATTATTTGCCCGCGGCTTCGCCCGCGTGGATGTTGGAAATTAATGCAAGAGGACGTACTACCGCGATAAGAATGTGTTATTCCAGGTTATATAGGTAATATAGACTCTGTGTGCTATTTTCGATCCAGATCCATTCAGCCATTTTTGCGTGATTGAGAAACAAACACCCAATCATACATATTTTCACATATATAATATTATTAGTAGTAGGATTATAACTCATATTACTTAGGATTCATAGTTTATGAGAACATCATGTGTGTTGGTGTTTTTAAAATAAAAGTAATAGTATTCAGAGTAAGAAGACTGTGACATAGGGCTTGGTTTAGTTGAATATAAGTCTTCCTGGTTTTTCTTAACGCTCCTATTTTACCCATACAGACACTCAATCATTTACCAGACACCGAACATAATTATAGGAATAGTACTTTTGCCAGTGGCTTGGCCCGTATAGCTGTCGGAAAATATCACCCGGGAACCTACTACCGGGATAAAGTAGGTATCCTATCTGTTACGTATCCATGATATAATATATCTTTGTGCCAAATTCGATCTAAATCCGTTTGGCCGTCTTTGCATCATTGAGAAACAAACATCCAAAAATCTAAACATCTAAGCAATTTCGCGGTCTCTTACTTGAAATAATACTATTAGGTTTATTTTGAGTATAATGAACACACATGATATTCGCAATTACTTTGAAGCCAAAGTAATATGAATTACAATCCTACTTATCCTGTACTACCCGGCCCCTGCCAACGCGCTCTGCGCCCACTTTTTAAATCTCTAATATCTTCTAAGATATTCATTTAAATTACATGCTGTAAAGGGCCATATTGATCTATATTAAATGCACAATGTATTTAAGGTACTTAATTGGATAAGGATTAATGCTGTATTGCTTAAAATCGCTTCGTAAATAAGCCCTTATTTCTCATAAAAAGTAAAAGATAAAAAATGGTTATTGTGGGTTATCCCTAAGAGATAGACATATACCATTGAGGACATTTTTGTAGGCCTTTTTAAGGTGTACAATACTGTAGTACATTATTTTGATCTATTTCGTAGGATTCAGCCAGGGTTTTTCGAATTTTGAGACGTATGTCAGCGTAGTTTTAGAAGATAGTTATTTTTTTCTAAAATAAAAGAATCTTTCTAAAATAAAAATAGCCTAAGTTACTCCTTGTTACATCAGCTATCTGCCAGTGAAAGTCCCGTCAAAATCGGTCCAGCCAATTCCGAGATTAGCGGGAACGAACAGACAGACAAAAATTGTAAAAAATGTTGTTTTGGTATATGTATCGTGTATACATCCATATACACTTAGTAAAAAGTGGTTATCTTAATATTAAAAACAGACACTCCAATTTTATTTATTTGTATAGATATATAACCAAATTAAGATCCTAAGTAACTTAATACATACATATAAATGTATCAGTAAACTACATTTTACTTGTATTTCAATACATTACCTACTGGACGCCGCATGACATCTGCTTAGCCAGACCAGCAGTACCTACCAAACCTACTAATAAGGCAAATAAAGAGTCCATTTCTGACAAGAATGTATTATCGCAGGTATATTTTCAAAGCCGTGATATTACAATTTCAATAGTGATATTATAATTTAACGGTAGATTTATTAATCGACTTCATTTCTTACAATTTAACGGCCTAGTTTTAGTGACATTGTAATGTCACGGAGACACTATAGTGATATTATAATAAATCTAGATATATCATGAATGAACTTGGCAGTGGGAAACGTCGAGCGTTCTCTTTGGTAATTTCCTTTTCATTCGCCATTTGCAAAACAATAATAGTATACATTGGAGCGTGTGTGCAATTTTCCATCTGAAATTATTGCTTAAATAGTGTTTTGTTAGATTTTTTCTTTTTTTTCTTTTTCAGAATGTGTGAAATAGAATGTGCGCATGTAAAAAAAAATATCTTATGTAATTCCAAATGCCGCAAAGCTGCAGATTGCAAAAATTATTTATTCTGGATAATAATTGTTATTTTATCATTAGTTTTTATTTTTTATTTATTTAGTCATAGATAATATTTCATATTACGTGACTTTTATACTTTATATTACAGTAGTACAATTAAGTTTTTAATTTTATATGTGTCTGTTTACTTATAGCAAAATTGAGATTCGAAACGGACCAATCAGAGACGGCCTCATAATCTCACAACCAGTAAAATTGTCAAAATATAATTGACTAGCAATATAAGAAAGAAAGAAAGAAAATACGTTTATTTGCGGCAAACATGACGCACAGAAAGATCAGAGGTAAAAACAAGGAAGGAAGGTAAAGGGTAAGAGGGGGGGTTAAGGTAATCTCTATAGTAACCTCGTGATATTACAACGTGACTAAAAATAGGCCGCTAAATTGTAAGAAATGAAGTCAATTGACAATCTACCGTTAAATTATAATATCACAAGTGAAATCGTAATATCACGGCTTTGACAATATACCTGCGACTTATATACGAGAAAGCTTAAAAATTCATATTTTACTCAATACATGGAAGTCGACAAAAGCGTTTATTCCGGGAACATCGGTGTTGTTTGTATGGTGAAGCTGCCTGTGACCATAAAATCGTCTGTTTACGTCATTGGCAGATTTAGGTTTACTTATCTTTATATATATATAATTCTACTGTACGTGTGTATGTCACTGAACTCCTCATAAACGGCTGGACTGATTTGATTATTATTTTTTTTTGTATGCATTTGGGTGGCACCCTGGGTGGTTTAGATTCACAAATCAGCCCGACAGATGGCGGTGCTATCGAGTTCTAGGAAACAGGACAACGTCTGTACGGTCAGCTAGTAGTATATAATTTTCGTAGTTTGCCCACTTTTTAGTCTTCTTTAATAAGTAAAAATGAAATTTTGTATAGTATTATATCTATAACTAGCTTTTGCCAGTGGCTTCGCCTGCGTATTATACATATAAACCTTTCTCTTGAATCACTCTGTCTACATACATACATACAAACATACACTCACGCCTTTTTCCCATGGGGGTAGGCAGAAACCACGGAACGCCACCTGCTACGATCTTTACACACTCCTTATGCCTCGTTTAGGTTCATACAATAGGTCATACACACACGCCGGTTGCGAGTACTACGTACCTGACCTTTCTGAAGAACATCAGCAATAAGGTCACTATATGTCCTCCTAGGGCGTCCCCTCCCGGTGTTTCCACTCATATTTGCCTTGTAAATATGTACCTTTATTCTGTCTATTGTGTAAATAATTAAAATCCGTTGCGTAGATTAAAAGATCTAAGCTTACAAGTGCAGGAAGCGACTTTGTTTTATACTATGTAAAAAAAAATTAGTAAAAATGAGTTATCCTAGAAAAATACCTGTATTATTTCGAAAAAAAAATTTTTTACTTCTTGCATATACAGTATGTCTGGACATGGACTAGTGATATTCTAAATACTTAAATATAAACTATTTTAAAGTACGATTACACTCTAAGCTTGGGTCCAATACACTACCCCGCTATGTGAAAGCCATTTTGTTTGTTTTTTTTTTTAATATTTTCCATGCGCATACAAAAAAATCATATCTCTCAAAGGTTTAGCCATACTGAGATGAAAATAGGCTTATTCGAAAGACAATAATATTGTTTGCCGTTTGCATTACAAAGCAATGTGTTCACAATTCCATAACTTTTGAAAAACATTGTAAAAATCGAAAAAAATTACGAAAAATTATGGAATTCAATCAATAATTGTTAATTACTCCAAAGACACCCCCAACAACCTTTTAACTATTTTTATTACATTGACAGATTTTGAGTTAAGCTACAATACAACATTAAATTCACAACTGTCTGTCTAATACTTTAAGAGTTATTATTGTTTGAACAAGGCCATTGTCGGAATCCTAAACAGGAAATCATTAAAAACACATAACATTCATATTAAGTTTTATTTAATGTTTTAACCAATATTAAAATGTAATTGTACTTTAAAATAGTTTATATTAAAATATTTAGAATACCGCTAGTCAAATTCAATGTCCGGACATACTGTATAAACAGCTTCTGTGGGTGTTAAAGTCAAAGTTAAATAGCAAAATATTAAAATGTATGTAACCTTCAGGTACGGAAAGCGTGATAAACGTTTTTCACGGACGAAAATAACAAATGCGTTCCCTTAATTTTAATCTTGCATCCTGCTAACGAGACTACATTAAATTACAATCACCATTTCTGTTCACCCCCCTTTTTTTTGGATGGGAAATCATCAAATGACTTCTCCCGCTCTGTTCGGAGCGGGAGGGCGTGTCAGACTTTTACTGACTAAAACCCACCCGTGTTCCTTCAGTTGCCCATGTGCCAGGGTCACGGTATCTCTTTCAAACAATCTCGCGACCCTGGGAGTCAGTTTACCCCCTTGATGAATGATTTTATTTCTGTAAGCAGGTTTGTACAAACACTTTTTACACGTCAATCATATTTTATTTTTTAAACTAGATCAGGTTGGCGTTTCCTAACTGACTACTCTGAAAAGAAAGACCGAAAAAAACTCAGAGGTACTCGTACAGTCTCTTTTAAAGTCCAGACATATCTTGGTTACATCATGTGAACCTTACAAAAATACAGCGTAAAATAAAGGCACAAGTCATTAAAAATTATATCTCTAATCTCATATAACTCAGCACACAGAATCCAATATCGCTTGACTTGTCAATTGCAGAACTTTTTTCAATATTTCAGAAGTTGAACGAAAGGTCAGCTGTAGGTCGGCCATTTTGGCAAGCGGCCCTGATTGCACAGTAAAAACTTCACAGTTTTAAATTAGGAATGTTTTCGAAATTAATTAAAACACCTTACACTGGATAGGGTATGAAAGAAAATTAGAGAGCCAGTTTTTCTACTGGAATAACTTAGTAGCAGCTCGGAGTTTAGGTTTGTGCCCGGTTGGTAGCAATAGGCTCGCCCCCTATTACATGTGAGTTTAACATACCTGACGAAAGGGTGTATTTATTACAAGTACACCACTGCCCAATCCTTCAAGGAAAGGCGTGATGCTATAACATGTAAGTTCTCCTTTTCATACAGATTTTTTAATCGAAACCACAGCTATATTTTAGCATTTTGGTAACATTTTTACAATAAACTCAATTTTAGACTGGCCTGTTAGTCTAGTGGTTAGTGACCCTGACTGCTAAGACTGAGGTCGTGGGTTCGATTCCCACCCAGGACAAATCTTTGTGTGATGAGCACAATCATTTGTTCTGTGTCTGGGTGTAATTTATCTATAATATGTATGTATTTAGAAATATATAAGTATGTTTATCAGTTGTCTGGTTACCATAGTACAGGCTCTGCCTAGTTTGGGATCAGACAACGTTGTGTTGATTGTCCTAAGATATTATTATTATTATTATTTTCAGTGTATGTAAGTATCACCTCCAGATATGAATAAAGTAAAGAAACGAAATAAATATTATGCGTGTAACTAGTATTTTAAGTGAGTTCTCACCACTGCTCTCAAAACAATGAAGGAAAACATCGTAAGGAAACCGGCATGACTTAAAACCAAAAATTCGGTGACATGTGACATCTACCAACACGAACTGGGCCCGCGTGGTGGATTATGGCCCACTCCCTCTTACCGAGAGGAGGCCTGTGGCCCAGCGGTGGGAACATTATAGGCTGCTGATGGTGTAGTATTTTAATCATTTAAAACGTTCCGCGGCGTAACACAATAGTAGCAGGAATCGCTTTAATTTTGACGAACACAAAATCATACGTCAGTTATTCAATTTCTGAAGATCAGCAGTGTTCGAACATTACATGTTTACATATGACAATCCCCCAAAACGCCCGCCCTTCACTAATTCCTACACCTTTAACTAGGAAAAAGAAGTGGCGCAACATACTCCCAGCAGCACAGCTGTCTCTTTCTTTTAGATAAACTGGATTCTATACAGTAGTAAACCTATAGTATTTATCATTACGAGACACTGAACATTAAAACTGAATTATTAAATTATTTTTTAGTTATAAAATGTTAGCGGACTCCCAGCCACCGGAGGCGCGAGCTTGCGGGCGGCGAGCAATGGGTAGCTCGCCGCCAGGTAAGGAACAAGCTCGGGTCGACGGCGCGTAGTGTTCCACGCGCGCTTCAAAGATATGTCAGCAGAACTGAAGGGGTCTGCTACAACCGATGCCTGCCAGCGTGACCCTGGCACATGGGCAACTGAAGGAACACGGGTGGGTTTAGTCAGTAAAAGTCTGACACGCCCTCCCGCTCCGCCCAGAGCGGGAGAATTGATTGAGTCATTTGATGATTTCCCATCCAAAAAAAAAAAAACAAAAAGCCATAAAATGTCAACTAGCAATTCCAATATACCAACAAATAAAATGTAAACTAGCCATACCTAACGAAGCCAAACAAAAATCAAAATCAAAACGTAAACAAAACACAATAGGTACCTAAATAAAAGCCTCCTGGCATATAGGGCGTGACAGGTTACATATTCAATGCTGAATTATGTTCACATAGCTGTTACGACCCGAGTTACAACGAGGCCATAAAATTATGATGAACTAGGACCATTTGACGTAATCAACAGGTTAATTTACGTAATTAATTATATTTTACGACGTATTATTTATTAGCAACAATATCAACATCATTGTCAGCGAGACCACAAGTAGCACTCGTTCACGAGTATAAAGCAAAGATTAAGAAGCCATTACCCTTGCCTTATTTATGGGAAGGAAACCCGACCCCCGACGCTCCAGCAAACATTGACTTCTAAGGGAGTTTGACGTACTTATTTGCTGGTTGCTCAAGCAAGAATTGAATGATCGAATGACAATTATCAATGACAGTTCATTAACATTTATTGCATTATTTACGTATTTAAGCAGATATTTTTAACGAACATAATATTATTATAATATAATAACATAATAAAAACTTTTTAACAAAAAATTAAACCGCCGAAAAAACTTAAAAGCAAAAAATAATAAACCTTAAAATTATGAGTCAGCGCTTTGAGTGATCTTTGTTCATTGATTTTTCAGCGCCGACTCAAAATTTTAAGGTTTATTATTTTTTGCTTTTCAGTTTTTTCGGCGGTTTAATATTTTGTTAAAAAGTTTTTATTTTAAATTTTTTGTGGTTTTAATGTACTAATAATACTTGGCAAGGTATACCCTATCCAATGAAAAAAGAATGATCAAAATCGGACTACTTTGTATAAAGTTAAGCGTGGTAATACATTACAATCACTGAGTGAACAATCAATCATCCCCTGTTTTCTGACCCTTAGGGTTTGATTTTGTTTTCCAAATTTATATGGGACCACTCTCGGAGTATACCCTTTCCAATAAAAAAAGAATTATCACAATCGGACTACTATGTAAATAGTTATGCGTGGTCATACATAAAAAAAAAAAACTAAAAAAAAAAATATACGCGTCGAATTGATAACCTCCTCCGTTTTTTTTCGTCGGTTAAAAATAAAATATTTTTTATTATTATCTTTTGTATCCTAGGCGTTCGACTTTCAGACCATATAAGGAACACTACACTGCGCGCCAAAACCAAGCTTACAAATGTTACCCAGAAAGCTGCCCAGCTCAAGTGGGACTGGGCCGGACAAGTCTGCCGGATGTCTGATGACAAATGGGCTAACAGAACTACCCACTGGATCCCACTTAACGCACGACGACATCGCGGCAGGCCGAGACGAAGATGGCGGGACGAGCTTGACTCCTACTGAAAGGACTGGCCAAAACTAGCAAAAGACAGAAATGTGTGGAAAAGGGAGAGGGAGGCCTTTGTCCTACAGTGGGACAATATAGGCTAGTTAGATTAGATTGGATTACATTCGAATAAAATATTAACATGAATGGTTTAGTACCTTGTGGTGCCGGACGTAAAGAATAACTCCACCCCATTTCTTCCCGTGGGTGTCGTAAAAGGCGACTAAGGGACTTACTAGAGAATGGGCAGTAGCGTTCTCTATGCATTTTAGCACCATACTGCGATCGCCAACCCGAATGCCAAGCGTGGCGATTATGGCAAAGCCCCCCAAATTGGGGGAGGCCTAAGTCCAGCAGTGGACATCTTATGGCTGAAATGAAGATGATGATGAATGGTTCAGTTTGCAATTTCCTTTCTGATTGCTAGTGTGTCCCGAAATAAGGGTGCTGATTTACGTTACCTCCATTTACTTCGAGCCTGTGCACGGTCTACTGGTTTTCAATTCAACACATAAAAATGAATGAGTTACCAATAAGAACTAAGTCAAATCTAATAAAATATCTTTTAAAATACCATTTCCATCCTTTTAAGGTTTTTCTTATTTTATTTGAAAGCGAAATCGCTTTCTAAATTCCAAACGGATAGAAAACTCACTGAACCGTAAATATTTCTACTTCGACTTACCTTTCAAATGCTAGCGATGGATAAGCGAACCAGTACCTATTTACTTTACTTTTCTAGGAATCTTCTCCAATTACACGGTCCGTTACTCAACGACAGATCTATTTGATCCATCCATTACTTTAAACCTTGGTACTTCAACATTGTGGTATAATTTAGGGTTACTTTCAGTTGCTCCTGCAATCATAATTCTATTTCTTTTTTTATTAAATTACTTTGGACAGCCAACACAACGTTATCTGATCCCAAACTAGGCAGAGCCTGTACTATGGCAACCAGACAACTGATAACCATACTTATATATTTCTAAATAAATACATATCATATTACAGATAAATTACACCCAGACAAAGAACAAATGATTGTGCTCATTACACAAAGATTTGTCCTGGGTGGGAATCGAACCCACGACCTCAGTCTTAGCAGTCAGGATCACTAACCACTAGACTAACAGGCCAGTCTTTTTAATATTTGGATTGCGAGCTAAGTTCAGACCTTGAAGTAGTGGTATCTGTCGCCTACGAAGGATCGTCTGGAATTCCAGGGTCAACACGGGTCGATTTCCATCCCAGACGCAAATTTGGTAGGCATATGTATCTCAAACGCTTGTAATTACCCCGACACAAATACCTTTTAAACCGGGAAACAGCAGCATTGCTGTATGGGAGAACGAGGTATAGTGTTAATACTTCTCCGGATAAGCTCTTTCACAAATAGGTATTTCTTACTATGTACTGTATAAAGACATTGACATTGATGGATATTATAACAATGATATACAAAATGACATGAATATACAAGGAGATGTCAGCAAGTCCCCTCTTTGGGGAGTGGCTGGAGAGGCGCCACGGCGTCCTCCCTTTCCGCTTTACGCAGGTCCTCACCGGACACGGTTGATTCGGGAGGTTGCTGTTCCGGACAAGGCAGGAGGAAATGCCCGAGCAGTTGGCAGCTCGCCGCCCGGTAAGGACCAAGCCCGTGTCGACGGCGCGTAGTGTTCCAGGAGTCTGCTAGGGCCTGCCAGGGTCACGGATTTGACCAAAAGATTTACCGTGGCCCTGGCACAGGCAACTGAAAGAACAGGGGTGGGTTTTAGTGAGTGAGTAGAAGTCTGACACGCCCTCCCGCTCCGCCCAGAGAGAGAAAAGACATGGTTTTCTACCCAAAAAAGGCACTAATCTACATTATCGTCACATGATCTGACCGATCCCTGTTTTTTTTTTTTGCATTTTTTTTTTATCATATACAGGACGTGTCAACTCCATCTAGCTTATTTTTATATTTTGACATTTAAAACTGTTACCAATTACTTATTTTCAGATTAAAATATTTCATTTCATTACTAAACTTTGTGATCTCAAACTTTTCAGAAACTTCATAATTTAAACGTTAGACGACTACTAAATTTTAGCTTTGTCCCTCTACAAATAAGTAGAAATATGCCTAGAATATAATAGTATAGATACTCTGTATTATAGAATACTCTTTGAATGTCGAAATTGAATATTTTATGGGACACAAAGGGTGGTCTTATCGATAAAAGCGAGCTTTAAAGGGTAATCTTCGGCTGGATTTAAAAGGGGAAGCAGAGAAATTAAGGTAATCTGTGGCTGTACCATTTACATAAGCAATAAATACATACATAAAGCATGTACTTTTCTTTATTAACACTAATTACTACTTTGCCTGCGACTTCGTCGGGGTGGATTTGAAAGAAAAGAAAGGAAAATAGTTTATTCTGCACAAACAAAACGCACAACATGAAATATAAAATAGTTACAAAAAATGCACACATACTAGGTATGTAGCCAAAAGCCCCGTATTCACATTAAAAAAAAATTGTACAATATTATCCATGGCTTATTGATGTCACGGCTACGGACCAAAGACAATACAAATCAAAATATAATAGATCTGCGTTATGACACTGACAGCAATTATGTAATAAAAAAACAAAATTCGAAATACCCTAAAAAATAGAAAATAAATAATAGTTTAAAAAAACTAAAAAACACGCTTCCATGGAAAACCAAACTAAAAAGTACAGAAGCTTTTAAGGTATTTTTTTATTGATATCAGGCACCCCACGCTTTTTTTCCATTATTTTGTACTTTTTAGTTTGGTTTTCCATGGAAGCGTGTTTTTTAGTTTTTTAAACTATTATTTATTTTCTATTTTTTAGGGTATTTCGAATTTTGAGACGTATGTCAGCGTAGTTTGTGACAGTTTTTTTGCTGTCCTGGTAACCCTGGCAAGGATAATGGCACAAATTTATGAAATTATTGCATTGTCATCAGTCCTTGACAGGTGTGCAAAGTTTGAATGAAATCTGGTCGTTTAAAGTGGGTCAAAATCGCACTATAAGGAGTCGGTTACAAACAAACATACAAATATACAAACATACAAATATACAAACATACAAGTGAAGCTAATATAAAGCGTGTAAAAAAAAACAAAATTGCCGGATGCTGCATTTCTGGCTAGTTTTGTGACAAACATTCAACAAAAATAAGAACACTTGATCCGTGCGTGGTATCTGTGCAAGAACAGATTTCGGAGTTTCCTCTTAAAAAAATAGCCCCTCATCAATTTTAACGATCTTTGTCGTTTGATAAAAATAGTCAACATTAGGTTTTGAAATATTGAACAATGAAATTAGTAGTTTTTAACCGACTTCAAAAAAAGGAGGAGGTTATATGTTCGACTGTATGTATTTTTTTTTTTTTTTTTTATGTATGTTCACCGATTTCTCCGCCAATAGTCAACCGATTTTGAAAATTCTTTTATTATTCGTAAGGGTATACTCCTGAGGTGGTCCCATATTAATTTTGTGAAGATTTGATGTATACTTTGGGAGATAAACGAAGGAACTCCTCAAAAACAAACAGTACACGTAATGTGATTTGGATATTGTACTAAAGATCAAAAATAATTGCTGGTTCTATCTATCCATACGTGGTGAACTAATTATAGTCTTCGAAGATACCGCATGGAACTCCTCATCGGTGAACAGTACATATAGGAACTTACAGTGAAAGGTTAGAAGGTTAGGGGATAATTCTTTGAATATTATAGGCACGTTTAGACGGATTTGCAAAATTCTTTTTTTGTTCGAAAGGGGTTTATTCCGAAATGGTCCCATATAATTTTCATATAGATCTGATGATGAGTTCGGGAGACAGACACCGGAACTCTTTAAAAAATGACAGGAAATCAACCGCGATTTCTGCTATCGCATAAATATGCATTGTTTGTTTGGAATTAGTGCAGGGTGAATACCACAACTAAAAATTTAAAAATAAAAACTTTTTTGCAAAAAAAAACAACCGACTTCCTTAAAAACACTACAAAGTGAAAAATAACTTTAATTTCGGAAGTCGGTGGCAAAAAAACCATAAATACAGATCCTAAGACACCGACTACCGAAATTAAAGTTATTTTTCACTTTGTAGTGTTTTTAAGGAAGTCGGTTGTTTTTTTTTGCAAAAAAGTTTTTTTAAGTGTATAGATCAAACGAATATAACTTCCTTCCTTACATAGTATAAAACTAAGTCGCATTTTGTGTTTGTACGCTTAGATCTTTTAAACTACGCAACGGATTTTAATGCGGTTTTCATTTGCAGACAAAGTGATTCAAGAGAAAGGTTTATATGTATAATACGCGAGCGAAACCGCTGGTAAAAGCTAGTGTTAAATAAATTATGTCCTCCTCCAAGAATATATTATTATTTACCGCGTTTCGAGTAAATTCGACAGCGCTTTAAAAATTTTCCTAACTAACTTTGACACCCCGTAAAATCTTCTGTTAGGGGTTGTTTGAAAAAAAAACAAAAAGTCATTGTTTATTATTTACTGAGGCAAATTTTGCAGAGTTTCAGGCTTATTAACCAAAGATATAAGATTTAACAAACTGTATTTGTAATTTTGGAAAATTATTTGAAATGTTTCTATAACTTGCCTCAAAGATTATTTATACCATTTTTTTACTCATTTTGGCCTCACTATTAGGTGCAGCATCCTCGAAAACCATGGAAATATCTCACTCTCACTCTTTATGTTATCTATATATATATATATAAGGTGTATCTATTCATAAACGAAATATTTGAAGAGGTACACCTGTAAGTGGTAAAGAAGCTACAGGAACGAAAAAAATTTTTTTTTTCAGAAATGTATATTTTTTCAATATTTATAAATTATTTGACGCACATAAGAAATACTGGCTCCTTCTTATTTATAACATCCATTACTCTAGTTTCTATAGTGGCCGCGCTCGCGCTGTCTGGTCGCCACCCTCGCAGCGTCAGGCGGGCCATTTATAGTAAAGGTTTTATGCAAAACGTCTCAAGCAGTTATAATAATTACGAAAATTCAAAAACGCTTAGATAAAAAACATATTTTTGCTTCTATATATCTTTCTTAACCACCTACAGGTGTGCCTCTTAAAATATTTCGTGTATGAATAGATACATCTTATATATATCTATACTAATATTATAAATCTGAAGAGTTTGTTTGTTTGGTTCAACGTGGTAATCTCTGAAACTACTGGTCTGATTTAAAAAAAATATTTTTGTGTTGGGTAGCCTATTTATTGAGAAAGGCTATACAACATCACGTTACTGTCGAAAGGAGCGGAGCAGCAACAAAAACGAACGAAAACTGGCAGGCATTTCGATGAGACGGGAAGGTTCAGGGGAGCAATAACTTGACGCGGAGGAAGTCGCGGGCAGAAGCTAGTATTTAATAAAAGTCGCGTAGTGGAGGCATAACTCTTTCTCGTTACGTAACGCTTTTTTATAACGTGTCGATTTTTACAATATCACTTCTACGATGAATTTCGTTCCATTAACTATATAATTATAATGATGATATTTAAGGAGAGAGGACACGTGTTTGTATGAAAGCCTAGTAGAGAGAAGTACACAGACTACTTACAATTCTTTTACAATAAATACTTCACAATACTTTTAAAATAAATTATAGTTTTACCCTTTTATCTCACAATTTTGTCAACTGTGCGTACATGTAGTCGACGTAGGTACTTACCCACGTATTGTTCCCATAGATGTAGGTACATTAACAAGAACAATAGGGTCGACGAACGAGGACCTACGCAAAACATAAGATAATACACAATGTGCCTTTGAAAAAAATTATTTACGCGCATTTATTAAAGAACATGTCACACGTGAAAATGAATTGGCTACATATAATTTACATTTTGTATTTCTGTGTACTTTATTAAATTTTCAATCTTGTATGAAATCTCTTTCAGTTCCGTTGGTACTTAAGTATAAAGCTTATTCGAAATAGCTGAAAATCAAATACATACAACTGTGAGTTTGACACGCACCAATGGTTCCGTATACAAAGCCAATGAAACGAAGTCTTTTTAAATTATTCCGAAATCGGCAGAATATTATTCATATGGTATATCAAACATCTCCTACTAGGGAGGAAAAGCGATGTCTGCATAAATCTCATCAAAAGAGATTTTATAAAGTATATCTAGGTGTAGAATTGAGTAGCCGTGCAGTTTAGTTTTCGTCTTGTTCCTCGCTGTACTGGCCGGAGGAGCTATAATCAACCTATATCCCTGACTGCTAATACTGAGGTCGTGGGTTCGATTCCCACCCAGGACAAATCTTTGTGTGAGGAGCACAATCATTTGTTCTGTATCTGGGTGTAATTTTTCTCTAATATGTATGTGTTTAGAAATATATAAGTATGTTTATCAGCTGTCTGGTTACCATAGTACAGGCTCTGCCTAGTTTGGGATCAGATAACGTTGTGTTGGGTATCCTAAGATATTGTTTATTTATTTTTATACAATGTTCCCACTACTGGGACACAGGCCTCCTCTATGTAAGATAGAATGAGTCGTGGTCCACCATGCGAGCCCAATGTGGGTAGATGTCACATGTCTTCGAATTTTTGGTTCTGTATCTTGCCGGTTTCCTCGCTGGTTATTCTTTCACCTTTTAAAAAGAAAAACAATCCAAGGTTACCTGGTAGAGCTAAAATTGTGGATTACGGATCAGATATCGCAGATCCATGAACAAATACATTCAAGCATTCGAATTATGATCTACTTAAAATCTTATTTCGAATACTTTAATGTATAGTAGAGTAAATGAATTTATGAAATGTATCGTTCAATATTGATTGATTGTCTAGTTCAAATCAAGTGTGATTGGTGTGCTGGATCTCTGACGATTCAATTTAATCAATTTATGACAAGTTTTTATATTGTACCACTCACTACAACATAGACTCACTCACTCTCTCACACACACACCCACGCTCAGCACATACGCACACATGTAAACGCACACATACCCACGCATACTCACAAGTGCACACCAATGCGCGGAAATATAATAATTATATATGTAAAGTGTATTTGTTATTAGTCCCTTGCACAATAAGTACACTAGACGATATCGGACAAAGCCGATTACAAAATCAATTTATAACAATGACTTGGATATTACCAAATACCCGAGGCGCTGACCCTCCAACATTAAATTGCTTTGAGCAATATTTGGTAAAGAATTTGCAAATAAGATGTCTTCTTTGGTACACAATAATTGTTTTATGAAATTCGTAGACATACTTAACCTTGGTCCTGGATGATCACTTGATAAGTTTTGGGAAATGTTAAGCTGTATTTAGTTTAAATTAATTCCATTGGCATGTCTAAGGATGGGCGCAACTGTGACAAAGAGACATGATGGTGGAATGACACAGTCCAGAGGGAGATAAGGGTAAAAAGTGGACAGCGTCCAAATCTCTTGAAGATCGCGACGCGTACAGGGCTGCAAGACGTGCTGCTAAGAGAGTAGTAGCCAGAAACGGTCAAGACCACCAGTGGCGTGCATTGCATATAGGCATATAAGCATTGCCTACCTCCAAAATCACCATAAGTTTGTCAATTACATTTAAATATGTGTCCCGAAATTATTAAGAAACTAGGTAACTAAATTATCATACCTAAAAGAAATACCTAACTGAATTATTGCTACAATAAGTGAAAATTAGTTATACTGGCACCGCCACACCCACACCCACATCCTCCCTCATACACACATCCACACCAACTTCACAAATCACACACCACACACACTACACACCTCATACACCCCACCACATATCACACGACAATAATTTACTACTTTAATTAAAATAACAAAAGTGTACATCAAAAAAAATATATATTTAGTTAAGTTTTGTAAGTTTAATAAATAGCAACCGTACCGTGTGGTGCCGGACGTAAAGAATAACACCACCCCATTTCTTCCCGTGGATGTCGTAGAGGCAACTAAGGGACTTACTAGAGAATGGGCAGCAGCGTTCTCTATGCATTTTACCACTATACTGCGATCGCCAACCTGCCTGCCAAGCGTGGCGATTATGGCAAAGCCCCCCAAATCGGGGGAGGCCTAAGTCCAGCAGTGGACGTCTTACGGCTGCACTGATGACTGACTGATGAATAAATAGCCAAAGCCATGGAAGTGCGGAGTCTCCTAACTCAGGCATTATCATGCTTAAAAGGAGGCTCCTATCAAAAACTAATGTATACTGTTTGTACTGAAATAAACATTTTGTATTTTATTTGTAAAAGAAGCCTGCGTTTGTCTACCTAGTCAAGAAAAGGCGGCTTAGTGCCTACCTATACATAAAAGCAATGCACGTCACTGGAGACCGCTTACAACCACTCTACGATAAGCTGGAATCGTCTGAGGGGCAGAAGCTTATCTACAAGTTGGCACGCTCCAGGGTCACAGCGGCACAGGATATTTCCAAGTGTCGCTGTGTTAAAGACTCTCGCGGCAACCTGTTCTACAAGGACGTCGCGGTGAAGGAGAGATGGCGCTCGTACTTTCACGACCTGCTAAACAAGCAGCATAAAAAGAATGAAATCAGGATAACGCAAAGATAATGATGAGTTTAAAACTAATTCCATAATAGTTTGTGAAAGCTTAGGCTGAAAGCAATATAGTAATTTATTTACATCTGGCTTCTGTGACTTCATTCGCATAGAAGTCAAAAATACTAAAATTACAATCTTGACTCCGCTACGATTTTATTATATTCTGTATGGAAAATAAAAATAAAATGGGGTAGGTCTAAAGTTTATTGAGTTGCTATAAAGAAATTTCTCCCAACAGACCAGCAAAACAATAGTTGGAATGGAGGTTGTAAATGTAGGCACGCTGTGTACAGAATTAAATAAATTAAAAATACAAGTAGAATTTGTTCCCCCTTACGTCTCTCGAAGAGGTTGCAGTTAGTAGTTCACCCCTTGAACTCATTAAAGGGCAACAACATCTGCTGTTAATACAATCACAATTTCAGTTCAATTTCATTTAATCCAATATCAGTTCGTCTGTGTAAAATTCAAAAACGTTATAAGTGTCCACGAGACCTGGCGTGAAGACCGCGTATCGGCAAGCGTAGTGCGAGACGTCTCCCAGCTAGATGCACCGACGACCTCAAAAAGGTGGCTGGAACAAACTGAATGCGGAAGGTGGAAGACAGGGATTTGTAGCGCAGCGTGGGAGAGGCCGATGTCCAACCGTGGATAGGCGGAGTCGATTGACTGATTGATATTAGTGTTCATATCTAACATAATGAAAGAATAAGAATAAATTATTGTTCAAGAAACTACATTTGTTTGCCATTGATTCCTGGAACTCACACTAGGATTCCCTGTGTCGTGAGTTCCAGGCTCCTTCGTTCCATTTACATTTGTTGCTATATAGGTGTAGGTTACAATAAATTTCTTAATTTTATCAAATCTAAAACTAATACACAAAGAAAACTAATACTAATACACAGTGAAAAAAAAATAGATAACTTAGTATATTTACGTATGCATGTATTGTGTGTGTGATTGTGACTGTGTTTGTGTGTGTTGATTAACATGTTGGTGCTGAGAGTTTGTCTGAATGTTAAACTGATGATGTATGTAATATCTGGAAGCTAGCGATAAAGTACAATAAATATATAAACACAGATCTGTATTTTTAGCAAATTTTTATTTTATTAGATTTATTATTTAGATGACTATGGTTTCAGTCATTTCATAGTCCAGAGTAAAAAGCCATTTAGTAACCATATATTTGCATTTACTCTGAGTAAATTGTAGGATTTTGAGTCGGGTATTGAGTTTTGTGTAAATGTGCGGTCCCATAAAACCGTACGACCATCTACCAATTGCTTTACGGCATCGAGCTTTCTCCCAGTGTACTCTACGACTTGACCGAAAGAAAATACATTTTCTCAAACCATACTTCAAGTAAGTATGATTTGACCTGCGGTCTTTGTACCTAAATAATCCATCATATTGAATTTAAGTTTATCGTATTTAGAGATATCGATAACCGTTACTTCGTTTGCTAATTTAATTTGACACTGTCAACACCTAATCCATTAAGAAGACAAATATTGGACTGGTATTTTTAAATATAAATAGTTGTTTTCTTAAACCGCAGTTCTACTCTACACGCGCTTGTCTGTATATTCAGGCTAATCCTAAAAGCCCCGGTATTTCTTGTCAATTTTCATGCCGGTCTTTCGCTGCGTTTCGGCGCAGAATTCCCTACCCCAGCTAATCCGCCTAAGTGCTAAGCTTACTTTGACATACGAAGAGCAAAATGAAATAAAAAAGTGACCGGGGACGGTTTAAGCCGAAAGCTGCAAAACCTAAGACGGCTAATTTAATTCTCTGCATCCGTAACATATTGACGCAAATCCAGTCCCTCTTTTTAGCGCACATCTTCAACGCCCTGCTTATCGCAGAGAGTAGAAAATCGAACTAAGATTTTTTTTGAACGTTGCGAAGCACTGTGTTGTATCCTGAACGCTCCGTTCAACACCAAAAGTTGAAAATTCATTGCGCGAGAAAATCACACCGCGATATAATTACGTCCGTCTGATTGTGGTCTTACATTATTCTTATATTATTGTTGTAGGGGCTTACAAAACTAGGATAGGTAACTACTCTGTTCATCTTACAGATACATAGTCAATCTTATTTGCTTCTAACTCGCAGATTTGTACGTTGCTCACGGGGTGTTAAATTAACCTTGTTCCGTGCATACTGCACTCCATTTTACACGTGTAATCTGTGGGCCGATTATTATGCAGAAATCGTACAGGGTCCTTCTTGTTCAATACAATAATGCGTTCAGGATATTGATGGGGTTGCCCCGCTTCTGTAGTGCGTCAGGGATGTTTGCTGAAGCTCGAGTCGACTGTTTTTATACAACGATGAGGAAGCGATGCGCCTCCCTGGTGTGCCGCGTGCGGGCCAGCCCCAACCTTATTCTGCGCTGTGTGGCGAGCAGACTTGACTGTTTATATATGAGTCACTGTTGCAAGCTGTCCAGCTCGGTGATAGACGTGTGGCGGTGATTTACATATATTCATGGTTATAGGTTAAGTAATTAGAATAGGAATAGAGAAACTAACATAGGGGTAAGAAAAATTGTTACTAACACAACTGAGTCTTGTCACTTGTTTAATAAAGAAATATATATATAGCGTAACAATAGTTTAATACACGTTTTATATTAGCTTCACTTATATGTTTGTATGTTTGTTTGTAACCGACTCCTTATAGCGCGATTTTGACCCACTTTAAACAACCAGCACCCTAATTGCGAAAAGCACAATTTATCAGAATCTGAATGGGATTGGAGATTATTTCTAAACCATTGCGTCATTTGTTCGAATAAATTATCGGCTCAGCAACGTAAATAACGCAATGAATGTTGTTTAACTATGAATATTAAACCAATTCCTACCGATAAAACTTCCGCAATTACCCCTCAGATTTAATTTAAACTCTGTAGACTTATCGAGGACCGATGACAATACTATAATTTCATAAAGTGTGTCCTTGCCAGGGTTACCAGGACAGCAAAAAAACTGTCTTCAATAACTACGCTGGCATACGTCACAAACTACGCTGACATACGTCTCAAAATTCGAAACACCCTAAAAAATAGAAAATAAATAATAGTTTAAAAAAACTAAAAAACACGCTTCCATATTTCCATTATTTTCTACTTTTTAGTTTGGTTTTCTATGGAAGCGTGTTTTTTAGTTTTTTAAACTATTATTTTAATAATTCTTTAAAATTTTATCGTTCCCACAAAATCGATCACTCTGCCTAGCCTTTTCCCGGGTAAGTTGGAGTCAGCTACCACTTAAATCAGATTCAGCTAAATACCAGTACGTAACATGGAGTTACGGCCTATCCTCCACGACCTACTAACTGGTTAATACGATGCCCATTAGTAAGACTGGTTGTCAGACTTTCGGGCTTCTGACGACCCGTAACGGCAGTCAAAGATCTACGAAGAGTCTTTCATGGTTCGTTTTCCAACCCACCATCTGCAGACCTGCTTGAGAGAGGACTTTTGGCCGAAACGTGTCATATATCGCCGTTTCCGAGGAAGCTTACGCGACACCACGCAGCAAAACACGACGCCCACAACATTGCATGTTAGTTTAATAAGGTTTTTAATATGTATTAGTTCATTTTTAATGTATAAGATTATTCTGTGTATTTTTTTTTCTATGGGCCTTAGTAGCCTGATAATACAATAAAATGATTATTATTGATTTATTTACTATAACAACCGGTACCTACGGTAAGTACTTAACGTATTTTCGAGGCACGGAGAAGTCTCAATATATACAGATGGTCACCCATCCATGGACCAACCCCGACAAGCGTAGCTTAACCTGATAGATCGACTCATCCCCTTCATATCAATGACGCAGTATCTGTAAAATAAGGACTTAGCAAGTGGCACATCAATCTTCATAAAGTGAACTGAACATAGTACATAAGTAAGTAGATACTGAAACCTGTCGTCGCTACTACTTAATTTACAAAAATGTGATTGCATTAAGAGCAGATGTTGCTGCCAATCTCTTTAATGAGTTCATGGAGTGAACTTACTAACTGTAACCTCTTCGAGAGTTGTAAGGGGGAACAAATTCTACATCTTCTAGCTACTTGTTTTTTTTTTTTAATTTATTTAATTCTGTACACAGCGTATCTACATTAATTGCTAATGTTCAAACTTGTTTTGCTGGGAGAGATTTCATAAAAAAAAAAAAATACCTTGTACCTAATCTATTTTACTGTTATTTTCTGTACACAATATAATAAAATCGTAGCGGAATCAAAACAATGCATAAAATATTTTATAAAAATAAAATAATTGTTACGAGGTCTGGAAAAGATTTTTCTGCCAAGAATATAGATTTTAGAATTTTTGTTTTTCTCGTGGATAGAATTCGTAGAAGCTAGTTTTAAAAAAAAAACGTTATTCCTTTCAGCCTAAGCTTTCTCAAACAATCGTGGAATTAATTTAAAATAACTAGAGCTTAACATTTCACAAAACTTATGAAGTTAGTATTTTATTTCCTAGACCAAGGTTAAGTCTGTCTACGAATTTCATAAAAAAGCAGTTGTTGTACAGTCAGCGTCAATAATATCGGGACAAACAGACTGTTCAAAAATGATCTAAACAACTATGGACTTTAAATATTAACTCAATGACACAACGAATGTTTCAGAATGAAATCAGTTCACAAAAACTGTCATTCTGAAGACAACTTTATACAATTAAGATAAACTTTAATTTTCTTAGTTACTGAGATCATTAATTTTAACATTCCCTTCGTCCCAAAATTTTTGATGCTGACTGTACCAAAGAAGACATCTTAATCGCAAATTCCTTACCAAATATTGCTCAAAAGCAAATTAATGTTTGAGGATCGAAGCGTCGGGTATTTGGAAATACCGAAGTAATTGTTATAAATTGATTTAATAATCGGCTTTGTCCGATACCCTTAGGCGAGGGGCTCACAAGTACACTTTACTTACAAAATCCTATAAACATATAAGATGCTTTAAAACAATGGCTTGTTTACTAACGACTATCGACCCGATTCGGCTTGGCTTCTTGAGACGTATAATAATTTCAATGATGTAGATTTTATTTCTGTAAAGTAAGTTTGTACCAACAATCATATTTTTTAAACTAGATGAGGTCGAATTTTCCTATCTGACTGCTCTGACATGAAAGGCTGAAACAAAATCAGTGGTCTTAGTCTCTTTTAAAGTCCGAATCTTGTCAAATTGTTTGAAGACAATGTTGATTGGTGTTTGAAATGATTTTTTGATGAAAAACCACAGAGATTGAGTGGACCTGTCCAGTAAGTGCACGCATTTGTCAATGATCGTGCTGAACAATAAATATAAGGAGCTCAACAATTCAACGAACAATAACAAAGAAACGATATTAGAGTTGACTGCATAAATTACCCAAACTGCCAGGTCATGATAACAACTAACTGAGAAAAAGGAAATAATAATATCCACATAATCTTATGGGGTCCCATAGTTAAATTTAGAGAAATCCTCTAATCTTTACATAGTATAAAACAAAGACGCTCAACGCGTTTGTACGTTTAGATCTTTTAACACTAGAAGCGCTGAACATACCGACTGAGGTAAATTTGGATAAAAAAATATGTGCTGGCTATTGCAATTACGTGGTTAAAGTCTCGTATAAATAATAAATAATAATAATCATCATATTTCATGAAAAGTCATAAAAATTTCCGATTATATGCATAATAAAATATTAATTAGAGCAGGAAGAACATCGAAATGGGTCAAATTTGGGTCGCCCGCACTTCTAGTGTTAAACTACATTCTACTTTCATCAATAGACAGAGTGATTCAAGAGGAAGGTTTATATGTATGATGCGGGTGAAGCCGCTGGCAAAAGGTAGTTTATATGCAAATGACTTTTGATTTAATGGATTTTAAAACAGCTTATTAAAATCCATCAATGTGGCAATGCTGCCTACCTTTTGGGCACTTTTCTCATTGACAGCGATGCGGACGAGTTTTTTGATGCTCTGTGATTCTTTTATCTCTTTTTTTAGATATTTGTACATATTATTATCATTATCAAATCAAAAGTCATTTATTCAATCTGGGCTAAAAGTCAACACTTTTTGAAGGATCAAACTATAGTTACAGAGTTATGTTAATTATTTAGTTCAAAGTCAACAATATGCGTTTCTTACTGTTGACGTGATACCTGTTGTACGCTGGGGGGTCTAGAATGATATGCTGAATTCATGGTTACAGTTTGCGCACTGGATAAAAATTTATCTTGCATAGAGCAGTGGTGGCACAATGGTATCGGCCTTGAGTTACAAGTTGTATGTCATGGGTTTAAACCCAGGTAAACGCTTTACTTTGTGTAATAATTTCACCACCATAGCTCTCAAAACAGTGAAGGAAAAACATCGTGAGATTTTAGTGATTGTCATATTATAAATAGCTTACATATCTTAGGACAACCGACACACCGTTATCTGATCCCAAACTAGGCAGAACCTGTACTATGGCAACCAGACAACTGATAAACATACTTATATATTTCTAAATACATACTCGTACATATTATAGACTAGCTTTTGCCCGCGGCTTCGCCCGCGTGGATGTCGGAAATTAACGCAGGAGGACGTACTCCCGCGGTTATAAATTCAAATAACTTACTGAAGGTATAAGAAGAAGAAAGAATGCATCTGATTGATGCATTTACAGTCCACAAGAAGTGAAGTATTAATGCATCTGATGATAAGGTTAAGAATTCACTTCAAACTCACTAAACTTGATTTCCCGATCATATTACTTGGCGCCTTCTTGTTGGTTTGGCATTCACTAAAATTTGTAATTTACATTCATTTAAGACCTTAATTACAATTAAGCTAAAAGGTTTTTCTTTTTCGCTTTTAACTTTCTTTTTTCGTCGGTATCAATCTTTGTTAAAGTTTTTTCTTTTGTTTTTAATTTCCTTTTCATCAGCCATTTGCCTTCCGTCTCCATCATCAAAACTTGATGATAGTCTGTCTCAGCTTAGTCTAAAGTTCTCATCAAAATGACTGATATAATCCCAAACATTACGTAGCTACTATAAATTGTTCAGCAGTTCATTATCAAATCTCTTGGCCTCTGTTATGTCGTATTATCATCAGTACATTATAATATGCACCAACTCTCTAGAGAATCAGTTTTCAAATACCTACATGAAAATAACATTATGAGTTTATCGGTTTTCACAGAAAGTCGGGTGCATTCAGTGCTACGCTAAGGACTAACTTCACCAAAGAAACTGAACACGATCGACGGTTTTAACCGCGGTCAAGAGCTGTCAGTGCCAATATTTAACAACAACAATGACAGAGATAGCTCGTGATCGGGGTTCAAATGTGCTCAGTTTCAGTAGTGAAATTCGACCTTTGAATACCTATATACCCGTATGTGTAAACTTGAAAGTCGACCTACACGCAGATGTAATAATATCCCGGCATTTATAAACGATTGTTTTATTTACTTACCCTGTTTGTTGTTTATTTGTTTGGGTCTATAAAGTAACTATTACACAATAAACAAAATCGTAGGGCATAGCGTAACCTGAGCTAATATGTAAATAGCATTTCAGTTGATATGAGTGGTTGACTGTTACTAGAAATTTCACGCACCCCGCGATTTAATTTTTTTGTCTGATCAATCAATGCCTAAGATTGATGAGGAGAGTGGTGTGATGACTGATACCTAAGACCAAGCCAATATTTTTGTTAGCTTTTAATACATATCTCCATCAGTATTATATTTATTTTCAATAAAACCGTTTAACTTTTTTTTTGGCGAGAGTTTGAAATTCGAACGGTATGTTTTTCATCGCAATAATATGCACTGTGTTTGATTGTCAATTCTGGTTTTAACACCGTGAGTTGAATTATCAAAAAGAAAATCATAAAAACCACGGAATCCCATATCTGTCGTAGTTGTATTATCGTAGTATTACTTATATCTTTTTTGGTTTTAGAAAAAAAAAAAACCTTATAGTGAACAGTTGAAACTAGAACTATAAAACATTATGTGACATTACAGCTGTTGTAGACACTTTCAACTAACTTTTGGAGGGCATGTAACACTCTAAAATGCGATATAACCAGCGTTGTGTGTATAATAAAGCAAAGTTAGAAATTGCTTTACAAATATATTTTTTTTTATTGTGACGCATAAGAAGTTTGACGATTCTTTAATAAAGTGTCCCACAAAGTTAGTAGATCTTCTTATAAGTACACAAACTCATGTTGCCAGCGACTCGTTGGCTTACTCATTTTTACCCCCGTCTGATCCACTCGGGGATTGAGTTTCAAGAACTATTTGCTTAATTCACCTCTTCAACTTCAAAGAAAATATCTCCGAGTACATGTTCCAAATATCAAGTTGTTTCCCTCACTAATTTACTATACATTCGTCAGTCAGTCACGGTAATGTTTTATAGGAACTGATAATATCACGACTTTTAATAAGGCCCTGAATTAACGACAACAACAACCATTGCGTAACGGGGTCTTATTTGTATGAAAATGAATAGTCCGGACAAAATCAATCGTGTGGATGAAACCGACGACATCATGGCCGCGTGGAAGCCACAACGTAACCACTAGCATGCAGCGGCCGGCCACATCATACACACTTTTAATATAAGCCACAACGTAACCATATGATAACTAGAAGCCACAACGTAACCACATCAAAATTTTGGAGTTACCACAACGTTACAAGAAGCTGCAGCGACACTATTCACACAGTGTGATTGCTCCGTGTGGTGCCGAATGTCTGTGTGATTCCGGACGTGAAAAATAGCAGCATCCCATTTCTTCCCGTATGTGTTGTAACAGGCGAGTAAAGGACTTACTAGAGAATGGGCAGCAGCGTTCTCTATGCATTTTACCACCATACCGCTATGCCGGAGGTCGTGGGTTCGATTCCCACCCAGGACAAATGTATGTGTGATGAGCACGATCATTTGTTCAGTGTCTGGGTGTAATTTATCCATAATATGTATGTATTTAGAAATATATAAGTATGTTTATCAGTTGTCTAGTACCCATAACACAAGCTCTGCTTAGCTTGGGACTAGATGGCGTTGTGTGATAGTTGTGGAATATTATATTATTATATTATACCGCGATCACCAACCCGCCTGCCAAGCGTGGCGATTACGGCAAACCCCCCAAATTGGGGGAGGCTTATGCTCTACAGTTGACGTCTTACGGCTGAAATAATAATGATGATGTTTGTGGTCTATGTCATCGGGTCCTAAAAGAGGAAGCAAAATACATCCGACAAACATGTCTTGGTAAATGCGAACCCATTATATCAGCTGTTAAACGTCCAGTGTTGTAAATAGGCTTGCTAACGACCCATAAACGGTCGTGTGCGACCATTAACCAGCTAGGTGACATATTGTAGGTCTCATACTAATTTGGAGCATTAATATAATAGCTACATTGTTAGACTCTCAGGAGAGGTCAGATATTGTACAATATGGCGACTCCGAATTACATGCTCAATGCCCCTTCACCAATTAGTCTGCTGTTTGCCGTCTTTTATGTCAGACTTTGTGGTTATGCTTCGCGCACGTGTATGAAATGTTTATTTTTGTAAGTAGACCTTTTGAAACACTTAGCTGCTTCAATATTTTTCCTACCTGACTGATCCCTGAAAAGAAAAGTCAAAACAAACTCAGAGCTTCTTAAAATTCGATACATTGTATTATAAGAATTGCGAGTCTAACAATGCAGTGCTGTCTGGAAAGGCCTTTTAATGAAAGAACCATTGCAGTTTTGAGCTGACCTGCCCCAACAGATGGCATGCATGCATCAGTCATCGTGTAGCTCAACCCTATTTTCGGGAGCTCAACGACCCGTCACTAGACGCTTCGAGATCTGCAAGACGTTTGCGTAGGCAAATTTAGTAGGAAGATTTAGGAAATTCATGAAAGAAATGATTGTCTAATACATGTATTACCTAAATGGGTCTAACTACGAGCATCCCTTGTTTGACGTGTGTATTATTGCTGAATAACCCAGCGGCCGATACAGATAAACGGATAAATTAAAGACTACTACAGTCGTCATGGCCCTACCTACAGATGAAAATCGTTACTGGTTCTTCTATGGCATTTAACTTTGACAATTTAAAAACTGTAGGTACATGAGTTAACATAAACTAAAATCAATTAACATTACTAGTGAAATACATCAATCGTAATGTGAAACTCACTGCCCTAGAAAAGATCACAAACGCTGAATTTTTTATTCCCCTTTTTTGGGCCTTTGTAACCTGAAACCTTAAACCCAACTCGTGGCGTAAAGGTAGTGTAAATTCGAACGATTTTGGAATCTAATACCAGTTTCATACGGCTTGATGTCAGTTGAACAACTCTTGTTGTTTGGTAAAAAATACTTTGAATTTCAAGTTAAACTTGATCAAAGTAGGTTAAGGACTTAGCTGATTAGGTGATCAACTAAAATCAAACCGAGTGAACCCAGGACATTGATTTCAACATTCTCGGTTGAAATTTTTGTGACAAGCCCACCTAGAATCACCAACACTGTATAAAGTTTTATAATAATAATATCTTAGGACAACCAACACAATGTTATCTGATCCCAAACTAGGCAGAGCCTGTACTATGGCAACCAGACAACTGATAAATATACTTATATATTTCTAAATACATACATATTATAGATATATTACACCCAGACACAGAACAAATGATGGTACTCATCACACAAAGATTTGTCCTGGGTGGGAATCGAACCCACGACCTCAGTCTTAGCAGTCATAGTCACTAACCACTAGACTAATAGGCCAGTCAGACAGTTTTAAAACTAAGTTAATGTTATTTGCGAAACAAATATTATCAATTTTAAAATGGTTCGACATTCATCATTATCATCATCATGAGCCTATAGCAGTCCACTGTTGGACATAGGCCTCTCCAATTGCACGCCATTTAGCTCATTCGACATTACTTTACGGTTAATCCACGCGTTCGTGCTAGACCCACAGGAAGCTAAAAAGTATTTTCCAATTAAAAAAATAACCAACTTCCAAAGAAAAATCACTACAAAGTGTAGCAAGTGTATAAAAAACCTTCATTACGGAAGTCGGTTCCTTTGGGTCTGGATTTTAACTATTTGCCACCGAACTTTTTTTAATGGATTAACCACAATTACCGGAGATATCATGAAACATAAATACAAAAATAAAATACAGACTAATTGAGAACCTCTTCCTCCTTTTTAGAAGTCAACAAATACCAATACGCATGCACTCACTTGGAAGCTGGGTTGATATGAATCAAGCCGACCTTGACGGAGACCACGTTTTCCTGCCTCTCGGAGGGTGTGGTGCAGTGGGACGAGCAGTTCTCCACCTTGAGGGTTTGTGGTGTCATCGCGCTGCAACAATAACAACGGTCAAAATATACGTGATGTACAGAATATGCCATGCAGTGCTGGACGTAAATAACACCATTCCATTTCTTCCCATGGATGTCTTAAAAGGTAACTAAGAGACTTACTGGAGACTCTCTATGCATTTTACCACAATACTGCGATCACCAACCCGCCTGCCAAGCGTGGTGATTATGGCAGACCCCTCAATTGGCGCCTCTGTCGGCGTAGCATGACCAATTCTATATCTGTTCTACCAAGAAAAAAAAGTTCCTTATGTATTTTAATTCTGTAAAAATGTTTCTATCTCATCAATATTAGAGAGAAATAATCATCATACTTGACATCGTACTGTTGTCGACTGAAGAATAGAAACATCTCTTCTCTTCAGTTTTACACAATTTTTCTAAGATCATTTTGTCTTCTCTTCCGTCGATAAATTCCGTTTCTATGGCGGTCATGCTACGCGTGCTGGACGTCTTTTGGCTAAAATGATGATGATGACAGAATATAGGGAGCGTGTATACGAAATGTAAAATTCTAAATATTTAACGTCAAAAGCTATGGAGAAGAGCCGACAAGAAACTTTAGGTACTATTTTAAAAACAATTGGCTTTTACAATATTTTCAAGTAACGAAGTCAAAACAGTCGGTTCACAGTTATTTTACCACTGAGTGCAGCAACCTAACAGCAACGTTATAGTAATGAAAATAAAGATCACTGTGATATTGACAAAATTGTTAGTGGCAGTAATAAGGTTTTATTGTGACGAAAACAAAGGTCAATTTGATTTTGACAGTGGCGCAAAATCATATGTAAAAAAGGTATGGGAGGGTAGTGCAGGCCAGTAAGCCTATTAAGAAGTATCTGCTTGGTAAAAAAAAAATATCTGCATTCGTTTTGTTTTTTTATCTTAAAAAATATGATCACGTGTCTAACTTTCGCCAGGTTCTCAAGTGGCTCCCTATTCAACTTTGCAGGAACTCTCAGATTTTGTGTCTGCTATTTAACACTCTCCACAACCCTAAGACCCCATCCTATTTGCGGGAACGCTTCTCCTACGCCCGTCTTTTTGATGCACCTTGCAATTCGCCTCTTAGAAATCTCCTCAAGTTCCCTCCCCACTCAACCGACTTCTACTCCTACTCCTTCACCATGCATGCGGTTCGGTTGTGGAATGCACTTCCGCCTGACATAAGGGACTGCCCTACTATTGCTGTATTTAAAAGAAGAGTGAAAGAACACTATCTCTCCACTTTGTCATAATTGCTCATGAATTTTTCATTTTAATTACTTTGTTAGTACATATATTTAGTTATAGTTATTCTAAAAGTATGTATGTAAGTATATTTTTATTTTGTATACATTATAGTATGATTTTTATCTACTATTACACACGTTGTCTAGACCTCTTTTTATCTTGTGTCCTATCGCAGGTATGCTGGAAGAGATTTCTATAGAAATAAGCATTACCTTTGTACATATTTTTCTGTTCCTTTCTTCTTCTCTGTTTATATGTGTGCATAAATGGTTAAATAAATAAGAAACGAAATAGGCAATGGCCTACAAATCAGAACATCAATGAGTTTACAAGGCTTCGAACATTCTCATATTCACAAGAAAGAAGAGAATGCACAAAAGAAAAACAAAATAATAAAACTTTATAAAAATAATATCCACCTATCCGAGCTGGACCCGCGTGGTGAATTATGGCCCACCACCTCTCATAGAGGAGAGACCTATGTCCAAGCAGTGGGAATATTATAGTCTTTTTTTTATTTTTTTATTAAGCTAATGAAAAGAAAACTCACAAAAGTCTCGAGCCGGTAAGAATATCGAGCGAAAAGTATACTTTGTCCTAACCCAAGGTCAAGGACTCATGTGCCAAATTTCATACCATTCCGTTCTGCTGTTTAAGCGTAGAAGCATGACAAACAAACTTACATAAAATCAAACCATTTGTCTTTATAATGTAAGTTTAGATTTACCAAAAAAACTGTATGAAAACCTTTAGAAACTCGAGTAGCAGAAACTAGAATGCCACGTGCTACAATCTTTACCTCTACACCAGTCGTTTCATACATGTTCACACATCTTATCGTACACGCGCGCCGGGTGCGCTTTCTACACACCTTTCCGAAGGACACCAATTAGATTTAAGGTATATCTTTCGAGGCCATCCCTACCAGGCCATTCGCTTTATAAATTCCTTTTGTAAATCGTCTTCTTTCTACGTGAACGTAAACCTTCGTAGTATTTTATTTGTGAGTTTGCATAAGTACTGAGATAAAACTGGAAAGTTAAATGTCTTTTAAGCTCACCCCACGCGAATTGGAAACATGCTTCTGGCTCGACCTTGCAATGACGCAGTTACAGATTATAGCCAAAGAAGCTCTGCAAAAGTTTAGTTTGTTGAAATGTTTTATACTGCTTTACTTTAAAAATGTTTTTATTCTGAAATAAAGCCACCCTCGCCCCAGCTTCGCTACATTCTGTATGTATAATGACGAATATACACGACGAAGACGTTTCCAGAAATTCCAATGTTTATGATTTTTTTTAAATATCGCAGAATTCGTAACAAAATATCACTTTTCTCTAAGCTTTCAAACTTTAATGGCCTTAATTATTTTTATATTTGGTACCTAATACTTTAATAAAAACCATAAGGGTGGTTAATTATGGCAAATGGGTGCCACTATCACGTCCAGGAATGAATACATCAAATAACAAGTCAACCTGTATACAATGTTTAAAGCTGTTGTTTCATAAGACACAACAAACAGATTAAGGTTAGAGGTTACACACGAGAGGGCAAAACATACAGTTGTCTTTGTGAAGAACATTCAACGTTTACATCTCAAACCGCAGCTGTGTTTATTAATTATAAAACTGTGAAAATATCTTCTAAGAAAACTGTACGTATATGGCAATTTAAAACTACGTTAAATGTATCACGTGTTTATCATAATTTAATTGGATAAGGATTAAAATACTGTAATGTTTAAAATTACTTCGTAAATAACCCATTCTTTTTAACTAATATTTAAAAAAAGATAAAATGGTTTCTGTTGGATACGCTTTGGAGATATACATTTATCATTGCGGACTTTTCTGCAGACATTTTTAAAATATAAAATTCCGTATTACAATATTTCAATCAATCTGGGTAGGCTTAGCCCGCGTTAGCGAAGTAAGCACCCAAAAAATGTTTTTTACGACATCATTACAAATCTTTGAAATTGTCGGCTTTTCTCTTCTTCGGCTAGCATAATACATTAAACCTCCGGAAAAAGTTGGCTATATAATAGTGAAAAACATGTCAAAATCCGCAGCGTGGATTATAAAAAGTAAGAGGAGAAACCGACGACGGACGAAAACAGCGACTTTACCCGCTATTTATAGATTCAATATCCTTTTCTTTCCTCAGATAACTTAACATTAAAGCTTTGAAGTATGTTAAAAATTCGAGGGAAAGAAACCCTTTATTCTAATGCGGAATACTTTAGTTCTATAATTATATCTAAGTACCTGAACCACAGCAAGCATTTTGAGGAACAAACATCCAAACTTACAAAATGTATAATTAGTGAGTTGGGATAAAACCTCGTTCTTAATTAAATTTTACCTTGCCATTTTTGGTGTACCTCGGAAAAGGTATCCAAGGTTAAATTTGTTAATGTTATTAATTAGGTAAAAGGAAACTTGTACTATGAAACGCGGAAATGAGCCTAAAATACCTACCGCAGGTATGATGGAGTTTCGCTTTATGGCATATTGGACAAGCAGTCTCCTCTAATTGCCATTCTGTGGGTTAGAACTTCTCGCCCAAGAAAATCTCAAAGCAAGCATTGATGGCGAATAGTACATCTTATAAAGCTATTCTCAGGCTCTCTGACGCCAAACAAATATTTGATTTTTATTAACCGGTGAAAAATGGTGGAGATTTTCAATGTCAACTAACATTACTTTTTTTTTTATAGTCGACCACGCTTGACTTTTTACACAGTAGTCTTATTTCAACAATCCTTTTTATTGGGAAGCGTCCTCTAAGTTAAGTAATTTACACTCATTTCGGTTTTTAGTTGGTAATGATTAGTTTTTGCTTTTCAGTTTATTTTTTCGAAGGTTTAATTTTGCGCTGACGTCAATGATTTTAAAAGGAGATTACCATAGTAAGAAGAAATTAAGCAGAATGGTTAAAGTTAAATAATTGAGTCACTTTCGACTCATTACTTAGAGATACAAATATTTTACTGAAGAGTTAAAAATTTGTGCTAAAATCCAATTCAAATCACTCTTTAAAGGTAAGTAAAGACCGCGGCCATGGCATATGGGCAACTGAAGGAACACGGTTGGGTTTTCTACAAAAAAAACAGGTAAATACAGACGGCAGCACTTGGCAATTTGAAAAAAAGTTGAAAATCTATTAAAGAAATTTTACAGATTGTAGTAAAGCTACTACAATCTGTAAAATTTCTTTAATAGATTTTCAACCTTAACGATAAACTATTAGGTTCAAGATTGATTGGGAAAATTTGACAATTTCGGGTACCTTTATGTGCTAGCGTTTGTACAATTCGCGAATATTATTTAGAACTCCACGACTGTTCATTTCAGTTCTAATTAATAGTTGGCTTGCTGTTTAGATGATTCAGGACAAAATACCTCACCTACATGTGGTAAGCACCGTGTTCTACCAAACGCTATTCACAAAAAATGGTTTTACAATATGATTTAGAGCTCATTTAAATACCCTCATTTCAAAAGAAAAGCTAACTGGGGACGAACAATAACGCAGTGGCATAGGCAATCAATATCCTTATCGTATCGCTCAGTAATTGCGATGCAAAAAAAGTGTATTCGTGCCATATATGGGCTTCAACCTGATGAATCTTGCAGGCCAATATTTAAAGAACTTGGTTCATTACCGCTACCTTCCCTCTATATCTATGAAGTATGTATGTTTGTTAAGAAGCATAAAGACCTATTCAAAAAGGCATAGGATGTATGTCCTCGAAACCGGCGAGATCCGCATAGGCTTGTTTTAAGTGACTTACCGAGACTAGCTAAATATAGTAAAAGCTGTTTAGCCATGTGCATTCTAATTTATAATAAAATTCCAAGTTATTATAAAACTTTGGATCTCAGATTATTTTTACAGTATCAATGAATTTACTGACCAGAAACATTTTTAAAGGTCACCAATAATATTTGCATTCTATAATATAAGCTAAACATGTATGCTCTATATTTTGTTATCTTACACCTTACCATGTTTATGCAAATAAATATTATTTCTATTTCTATTTCTAAAAACAGATCCGAGACTTAAAAAGTTAGATAAGATGTTTTATTAAAACGCGCTTAAGCATAGCTGAATAAAAAAAAAAACAGAATCACGCAAATTTATTTACACCCAAAATATATACGCTGTTTAAGACACTTTGTTCTTTTAACCTGAGGTACAATAACAGAAAAGCTCCAAAAATAAACTGAAAAAAGCATCTGAATGAAGCCGCCAGCAGCAGTTAAAAGAACTAGGCCTGTATCATGACCTAGATCCGACTAAGAACGTCATAATGTAGGTATACAACACTTTTAACTCCCAAACATTTTCTTTTCAATTTCAAGGTTTATTTTTCTACCAAGACTTGTTTAACGAGGCTTAAGCTGAACCTTTAAAAAAGGTTCCCTCAATTGAGGCTCTTGTCGCTGAAAGAATTTGTCGAGTAAGACTTGAGCTACAACTTCAGAGCATTCTTTGAAGTCTCCAAGCCACGCCTATTGACGTAGTCCCAAACTTATAATTAAAGATGTCTGCGGTCAACGTGAATGAAAATATTTTCGGCTGGAAGTTGAAATCAATTAAAACTGAAAGGCCTCTCAATAAAGGGAACTCCAATGTTTGTTATTTACGCAATCAACTTAATTTTGGTAGAATTCGAAACGTCATCAAAGATTAAGATTCTCCTTTAGGGATTTTGTTCGAGCCGAGGGTAAGAGACGCTCTTCTCAATGTCGAATGGCCCATATAGACGGTACTTATAACAAAGCATCGCAAACATAATACATCCAATTAAATCTAATAGAATCCACCTCTGGTGTAAGTCGGCTTCTTCTACCAAATGAACATTGTTATCCTCCTAAAATCACTGTGTACCAAGTCACTCAGAAAGTATTGCGAAAAAAAGTTTTTGTGTATGAGAGACTGGCCAGTTATAAATTATTATAAAAATAAAGATTATTTATAAGTAAAAATAAGTGCGTTCCAATTTCAAAATTTCCCTCCACATTTTTTGCGAGCTAATTAAATTATCGTGTCTCATTGGAAAATGGATTTGCGCCGGGACCATTTTCGCGCTATGATTTTTTACGATTTCAAGTGTCGCCTGAAACCGGACGAATCATACGATAGACTTCAAATTGCATTCATGGATGAAGGCCCTTCCAAGGCAACTGAGTATCGTTGGTATAACGAATTCAAACGTGGTCGACTAACTTTGGGGGATGAAGAATGAAGTGGTCGCCCTTTGACGGCTGTTACGGAGGAAAACGTGCTAGCAGTGAAAAATTTAATCCAAGACAATAGGCGAATTACGTATCAAGAGATTCAACACATACTGCAGGTTGGATCAGGAAGCCTTCACGAGATTCTACACGTGCATATTCGCGTGAGGAGGATAGTTTCACGCTGGGTGCCGCACAACCTCACCGATGCTCAGAAGCAAGCCCAGGTGGAATGGTGCCGTGATATGATAAACAAATCTGAAGCGTCTTGCCTCGGCGTGTTTACGACATTATTACAGGTAATGAGTCCTGGATTTATCAATACGATCCCGAAACGAAGCGCCAGTCGGCGGTTTGGGTGTTTCAAAACGAATCAACGCCTACCAAAGTGAAGCGATCTAGAAGCGGGGGGAAGATTTTGATCGCGAGCTTTTTCAATTTGACTGGCTACTTGGTGTCAATCCCTTTACGGAACTAAAGAAGCATCAACGCCAAATGCTTGGCAGAAGTTTTGTCTGTTGTGAGCAACAAGCTACCAAACACAGGGCTCCGCGGGCTACTACTCCACCACGACAACGCGCCCACGCACACCGCGCTCAAAACGAGGGAATTCTTGGACAGCACGCAACCTTCTGGGTCACCCTCCTTCTTTTTATTCCCAAAAATTAAAAATTAGCTCAAAGGGATACAATTTTCGTCGCCGGAAGATGCGCTGTCAGCGTTCAAGCAGGCTATAAACGATGTGTCTGCGGCGGACTGGAAAAAGTGTTTTGAAAACTGGTTCAGACGCATGAAACTTTGCATAGAGGCTAGTGGAGAGTATTTTGAAAAGATTTAATAAAAAAATATTTACCTACAGAACACTTCTTTTTATTTTCGCAAAACTTTCTGAGTGTCCCACATAGTATAAGTACACAACACCGTAGACGCCACGTACTTTGAAAATGGTGAATCCGTTACCTTCACAATCGTGTGCGCAAGTTGTGGCACGAATATACAGGAGACAACGTGAAGGTTCAAAGTTCGCGCACTTTGATGTGCGTCAAAAAACCGACACAGCTTGGAAAACCACGCATCAGAATCATTTGCAAATATCGTCCTACACTTGTGAGTGACCGACACTACACCACTCGTTTCATACATGTTCACACATCTTATCGTACACGCGCGCCGGGTGTGCGTACTACACACCTGAACTTTCCGAAGGACACCAATTAGATTTAAGGTATGTCTTTCGAGGCCATCCCTACCCGGCGATCCCCTGCCATTTGATTTATAAATTCCTTTCGTAAATCGTCTTCTTTCTACGTGAACGTAAACCTTCGTAGTATTTTATTTGTAAGTTTGTATAAAAACTGAGATAAAACTGGAAAGTTAAATGTCTTTTAAGCTCGCCCCACGCGCATTGGACACATGCTTCTGGCTCGACCTTGCAATGAGGCAATTACAGATTATAGTCAAAGAAGCTCTGCAAAAGTTTAGTTTGTTGAAATGTTTTATACTGCTTTACTTTAAAAATGTTTTTATTCTAAACTAGCGCCTCGCCTCGGCTTCGTATGGGAGGGTAGCCAGAAGCCATAGAGTGTTTCTATAAATACAAGAGTCACTTGTTGTTTGACATATTCCTACGTACTCCAGGACGTGACAATGTGACCCATTTGCTACATTGAAGCACTCCATAAGGCCTAGCTGAAATCCATGGGATTCGAGAAATCTTGTGAGAAAATGGGTTCTTCTTTATATATATACAATATCTTACAATATTTACATAATTTAAAATCTAAGTTTAAATCCAAAGAAAACAAAATATGTACATGAATACAAAAAAATTAATAATTACAAAGCATCAAAAAATTCTTCTGCTTCGTTGTCAACAGGAAACGTGTCCAAAAGGCTGGCAGCATTGCCACGTTGTATGGCAATGCTGATTCTTTGCCCAAAAAATAGGCCAGCCCTCTGGTCACGTGAAGAGTCGACAAGCCGCTTGGTGAGAAAATTGTAACGGGCCATTTTAATTTACATGAAACGCACAACGAATATAACCTATGTATTTAATTGGATAAGGATTAAAACTGTATCGTTTAAAATAACTTCGTAAATACCCATTATTATGTATATAACCGTTGCGGACTTTTCTGCAGACCTTTTTAAGATATACAATTTTTTATTACATTATTACAATCTATCTCGGTAGGTTTAGCCGCGTTAGCGAAGTAAGTACCTAAAAATATGTTTTTTACGACATCATTACAAACCTTTGAAATTCTCGGCTTTTCTCTACTCATGTGTGCAAATATTGTACAAACATAAACGTTCCGGAATTCGATAAATGATTACTGAAAGCTGTATCAGAATCCGTTGTGAGGTTTAAAAAATGTAAGCGGAGAAACAGACGGATGAAAACAGCGACTTTATGCTACTTATTTAGAGATTTTATATTCCTTTTCTTTCCCCAATACATGGATATTAAAGGTTTGTAGCTTGTTAAAAATTCGACGGGAAGAAAACGTTTTGTTCTAATGCAGAATACTCTAGTCCTGTAATTATATCTAAGTACCATAACCGCAGTCAGGTTTTTGATTAACAAACATCCAAACTTACAAAATGTATAATTAGTGAGTTGGGATAAAACCTCGTTCTTAATTAAATTTTACCTTGCCATTTTTGGTGTACCTCGGAAAAGGTATCCAAGGTTAAATTTGTCAATGTTATTAATTAGTTAAAAGGAAACTTGTACGATGAAACGGGAAAATGACTGCAGGTATGAAGGAGTTTTGCTTTATGACATATTGGAAAAGGTGTCTCCTCTAATTGCCATTCTGTGGGTTAGAACTTCTCGACCACGAGAATGTTCTCAAAGCAAGCATCGATGGCGAATAGTACATCTCATAAAACTATTCTCAGGCTCGGTGACGCTAAACAAATATTTGATTTTTATTAACCGAAGAAAAATAGAGGAGTTTGTCAATGTCAACGCAAACATTAGTTTGTTTT
Organism: Aporophyla nigra; assembly: GCA_947507805.1. Lineage (NCBI taxonomy): Eukaryota > Metazoa > Arthropoda > Insecta > Lepidoptera > Noctuidae > Aporophyla > Aporophyla nigra. Next base: position 4,261,473 of record OX382305.1, on the reverse strand, counting down.
TTTATGGTCGACCACGCTTGACTTTTTACACAGTAGTACAATTTTAATAATTATTTTTATTGGAAAACGTCCTCTAAGTTAAGTAATTTACATCCATTTCGGCGCTTAGTTGGTAAGGCTTAATTTTCTCTTTTAAGTTTCTTTTATCGAAGGTTTAATTTTGGGCTGACATCAATGATTTTAAAAGGACATTACCATAACAAAAATAAATCAAGCAGAATGGTTAAAGTGGAATGATTGAGTTGCTTTCGACATATTAATTACAGATATAAATATTTTGCCAAAGAGTTAAAAATTTGTGTTAAAAAACAATTCGAATCATTCTCCCAAAGAAAAGGTACTATTTTATCAATCGATGAATAAAAAGAGGAGTTTTTCATGTAACGCGATTTTTTTTTTTAAGGTCGATCACGTTTGACTTTTACTCAGTTGTCCGATTTAACTATTTTTTTTTTATTGGAATTTGTCCTCTTAGTTAGGTTTACATTCATTTCTAAGCTTAGCTGGAAACGTTTAGATTTCTATTTTCAGTTTCATACATCATTGACGTCAGCGAAAAATTACACCGACAAATAAAAAAACCGAAAAGCCTAACCAACCACCATAACACGAACAAGAATAAATTAAGCAAAATTGTTAAACTCCAATTTTTGAGTTACCTTAGGAAAATTAATTTCAGATACAAATATTGTACCTAAGTTTAAAAAATTCGTGAGTTAAACACCAGTTCGAATAATTATATAAAGGTAAGTACAATGGGCGTATATTATTTTCTACATACATGGTAAAGAGCAAAATATCTCGCCTACATGTGATAATCACCGTTGTCTACCAAACGGTTAACAGTTTAACACAGAACACTCTCACACAATAATATTACGGAGCGCACATTAAAACACCCTATTTAAAAGAGAGAAGTTAGCTTAGTCCCCAAGGTAATAACGCAGTGGCATGGGCAATCAGTATCCTCGCCGTATCTCTCAGTAATTGCGAAGCAAAAACAGATAACAGCCGAGAATTAATAAGTTAGATGAGATTTTTCATTAAACCACGCTTAAGCTGTGTCAACACATAAATAAACAAGCACCTAAAGGAGACGGGCATTTCTGGGCCAAAATGTAATAAGTGGAGAAATGGTTTAAAAAAAAGCTTATATTTTTCTATATCAAAATCTGAAAAATCAACTCAATTTACAATCTGGAAAATGAGAAATCCTAAAATTAAGTTAAGGTTCCCAAGTAAATGGAATATCGATTAAATTATAATCGATTAACGTTCATACTATTTAAGAAGATGCCTTCACCAGATGATTAATTCAATTAAAATAATTAAATCTATTAGAAATATAGAAACATACTGCACAGCTTAAACCAATTAAATATTTATATAATTAACATAAATTGATCCACATTTGTTAATCGATTAATGTACGTTTAGTCTGTGCTAATTCTGACATGACATGCATGACATAACGCTGACACTCACTCGTTTCATATTGTTTATTGCATGTGCGTATCGTGTTTCCACCCATAGTTTTATTGATGTTTCCTCAACCCCTGCTTTCATTCTACGGACTTCGGAGCTACTTTCTTGTATGACCCTTGCCTTGCTACCATACCTAACACGGAGAACCCCGCTTAAACGTTGGACTTGGACTTGTCATTTTGGATTCTACGAACAGCCTACCGATTGGAAAGCGACACCATGGATCGTTGTGTAAATTGCCGCATAGCGACTAATCGCTGTAATACAACAGATCGTCGAGATTTGGATGACGAAATGATATTAGCAGTAATTCGTCAATGGCGTACACCACAATCTGTAAGTACTTAAGTACTCACTTCTTGTTTACCTCACCAACGTCTACCACGCTGGCTTGCAATCTTTACAATATTTTTTCCTTCACCATTATACTAACAAAATAATAATAAAAAATAAAAGGTCAGTGGGTCATTTTATGGGCAACATTCTTATTTCTAGTAGCACAGTAACAACCTTAGGTACAATGAGTTATATGTACGTATAAAAAACAAACAAATAAGATCTCATATCAAACGTAAATGGTTGTTTGGTTGTTAGAGAGTAATTCACACTGACCTCTGTACTACATCATAGTATAAACTGTATCACGGTAGGACAGTATTCCTCGCTCTCCAATAATCACACATGTTATCAGTGAACATAATTTTTTTGGTCAAAGAATCAGCATTGCCATACAACGTGGCAATGCTGCCAGCCTTTTGGGAACTTTTCCCATTGACAGCGATGCAGACGAGTTTTTTGAAGCCCTCTGATTCTTTTTTCTATGTTTTTATAAACTTTACATACCTGTACATAATATATTAATTTTAGTGTTAAATAAGGAAATGTAAAATATTTAAGTTTCTGTAGATAATAAAGACTTAAAAGTTCAGTGAACATAATATTTGACATATTTAGCAGGTAGTTCGGTATTAATTAATATAATAAAGTATAGGTAAACATTTAAAACGCCCATGTAGATACATTATAATATAGCACTAAGTAACTATCGGACCAAGATTTTTTAAAAGTACTTAATCATGTTATCTGTTATTAACCACTTTTTACATCTTTCAGGTAAAATGCAGTGACCATGTTTGCCAAGCTTGCTGGTAGTTGGATCAAAGACCACCTTTTGTTATGAAAATAATATGGTATCTTAGTTGGGCTAGGTACCAAGATAATATAGTACCACCTGCACAGTTTCTAGATGACTGTTTAATCATAATTGAAGATAAATAAAAAATAATACTAAAGAACATTTTTATTTTCTCTCCCTCACTCTAGAAATACCTATATAAATTATCATCTGCTTAGCCTTTCCCCAATTATGTTGAGGTCGGCGTCCTGTCTAACCGGATGCAGCTGGGTACCAGTATTTTACACGGAGTGACTGCCTATCTGAGTTCCACAATCCAGTTACTGGGTAATATGATATCCCTTGGTAAGACTGGTTGTCAGACTGGGCTTCTGATGACCCGTAACGACAAGATAGCTGGGACCAACGGCTTAACATGCTTTCCGAGGCACGGAAGGGTCTTGGTATGTAAAGATGGTCACCCATCCACGGACCAACCTCGGCAAGCGTAGCTTAACCTGATCGGTCGGTCTGTTATTACTTAGCCACCAGCCCTTCTATAAATACTTATATAATGATTAAGAATAGTAAAGAATAGCACCACTCTGTTTCTTCCTGTGGATGTCGTAAGAGGCGACTAAGGGACTTAGAATTGGCAACAGCGTTCTCTATGCATTTTGCGACCACACTGCGATCGCCAACCCGCCTGCTAAGCGTTGCGATTATGGCAAACCCCCCGAATCAGGGAAGACTTATGACCAGCAGTGAACGTCTTTCGGCTAAAATGATGATGATGATGATGAATTATAATAATATTCTTTATATTTAACACCCCAACTGTATTTTAAAGAATGAGAATCGCACTTCAAAAATCAGCTGTTAAGTGTAGATTGTTACGTAACCTCACTTTTCCTAAATCTTATTTAACTCGGTTCTCAGATTGCCAAAACCTGCAAAATTTTCAGTGATTGTTTAATAATATAGTACCTATCAAAAGACACCAATTTCATCTTTTTACATCCAGGCCCAAGATTGTATAAAAGCGTATCCGTCTCCTTTATACCCAAAATATCTACACAGTTTAAGAGACTTTATTCTTTAAACCTCGCTCAGGGAAAATGACGGTAAGGTCCTAAAATAAACTGAAAAAGTATTTGAATGAAGCCGCAACCAGCAGTTAAAAGAACCAGGCCTGTATCGTGACCTAGATCCGGCCAAGAATATTGTTACGAGCTGGGGTTCGGGATAAATTAATTTAAGCCAAAATTATCGAAACACACCACAGTTTAATTAAACAATCACAATATCGCAATAGTCAAACAGAGTCACTTGTTTCGCTTGTAATGTATCGCTTGATTCGTATTCGCTCGCTTCCGAAATCGAACTGCCTATTGGGCCGACAATCCGCTATTTATATCCCGAGCAGAACATTCGCGAACATTCAACACTTTTCCACAGTTTACAAGTAGATTCGAAACTTCGAGAACCTTCCACAGACATCTATTTACTGTTTAATCCCGCTACTCAACAATAGATGGCGGTGGCGTCTACGTACAATTGTTCGTAGTACTTGCTACTTGATAACAGATGGCGTTAGCGTGTCGTATCTAGAAGTTTCAACACTGCCCCATCCTTAGATGGAATTAGCGTGACGTTTCTAGACTTTTCGATCTACGTAATGTTGTCCCTTTCTGAGATGGAGTTAGCACGATGTTTCTAGACTTTACGATCTACGTAACACTGCCCCCTCCTTAGACATGCTCGTCCCGAGCATCATTATTCCCGTAATATCGTGCCAATCGATCTACATGAACAATTTTAGTAAACAATTGTAGAAAATGCGGTTTTCTCCTTGTCTTTAGGGTCTATTTCCACTTGCCAGTAGCCACTTTTTAGGTCTAACGTGGTAAACCACTTCATTCCTGCCAGCGTGTCCAGTGTGTCGTCGATCCGGGGCAGTGGATAGCTGTCTTTCTTAGTAACGTCATTCAATCGACGATAGTCTACACAAAACCGCATGCTGCCATCTTTCTTTTTCACCAGGACCACAGGAGAACACCAAGGACTAGACGAAGGCTCTATAACTCCATCCTTTACCATCCCTTTAATCATGGTATCTACCTCCTTTTCTCTTGCCACTGGTAGTCTTCTGGGTCGCTGTCGTATTGGCAACTCATTTCCGGTATTAATTCTGTGTTGAACTAATCCAGTCTTCCCTATGTCAGCAACATTTCTGGAGAATATGTCTACATACTGAAGTAGCATCTTCCTAGCCTTCTCTCTTTCTTCTTTTGATAAATCTTTACGACAGTCTTCCAAAAGATTTAACACGTTAAATCTTGCAGATTGGGTGTTATTTTGAGAAGGCTGATATTGGCATTCACGCAACCAAGCTACTTCCCCACAGGAACCCATCAACGCACCCTTCTTGATTACTTGCTCCTTTTCACTTGGGTTCAGTATGCGTACGGCTGCAACGTCAATTGCCTTTACCAAGGTCCGCGCAATTTTCCATGGAAGGTTTTCATCCAATCCTTCAATGAGAATACATCGGTTCTTCTGCCCGGAATTATGTGGGAGCCTAACTGGAACTATTGTTTCCGATCGGGGAGAAAGAACAATCTTCTTCAAGCAGTACACTTTCCCTGATGGTGCACCTTCCATGAAGACTTCTTCTGACCCACATTTTAGGACTCCTTGATTAACGTCGATCTCGCAACAGTGCTGCCGCATGAAGTCCAAACCTAAGATGCAGTCGTCCACTATATCAGCCATGATGACCTTATGCCGGTAGATAGTGTTTCCCAGTTTTAACTCCACTTCCTTCTCACCACGGACGGTTATGTGCTGACCGGTAGCTGTTACTAATTTTACGCCGTCATGCTTACCGAAGAAGTCCCCAAGAAAACGATTCGCTAGTTGGGAACTGACAACCGTGCGAGAAGCTCCAGTATCCAATGTCAGCTTACATGGTCTTCCGTTCACTTCACCTTTTATGACTAGGGTGTTCCCATCATGGGCTTGTGAGACCGAAATTCTTGGGGCTAATTTAACACCAGCCAGCACCCGCCCCGCGGTCCTGGCTTTGACTAGTTTTCCTGCTGCTGGGCGGTGATATCTGCCGCCTTTCTTTCTTGGGTCTGGTTTTCGTTAGCTATGTTTCGCTTCGGGCAACTTGACCGAAGGTGACCTTTTTCTCCGCAAGTATAGCACTTAGGGCTGTACCTCGGACGGTCACGGACAGGTGATGCTGCAACCTCCCTGATGCGATGGGCTCGATGATCTTGCCTCACTGCCTCCACCTCCAACGCATGGGCCAAGGCATCCTTGAGGGTCTCGTGGTGTCCAAGTCTTACAGTAGCCCTTACTTCCAGGTCCCGTATGCCATCTATGAATGCTTGAGTCAGAGTCCCATCGATGAGTGTAGGCGCAGACTGGTATGCTTTTCGAACCAGCTTTTCTATTTCTAGGGCCCACTGCTGCAGGTTTTCACCACTGCGCTGCACACGATCCTTCAACTGCGCGCGAAAAACGTGTTCCAGGTGCGCGTCACCGTATCTGGCCTCCAACGCCTCAACGAGCTGCTCGTAGGTAACATTTTTGCCGAGAGCCTCTAACACGGTTAAGGCCTGATCACGAAGGGCCAAAGTAAGCGCGGTCATGGCCTGCTCTTTTGTCCACCCATTTGCATTCATGACAGCTTCAAATTGAATTTTGTATGCCGACCAGGAAGATGTTCCGTCGAAGGGTGGCACTTTAAACCCGCGCACGGAAGGTGCAGCAACTATCGAAGCCGTAGTCCGGTCTCCAGCTTTCAGAACTCCAACCGCTTTTCTTATATCAGCGATCTGGACTTCGGCCTCGGAGATACGATTTTCATGTACCTGAACAGTCTCCTTCATGGCTTTGATGTCCTTGCCAAATGTCGCGTGTAGATCTTTCAAGAGGAGAACCTGCTCCTCTTGCCGGCGAGCTTGTTCCTCTTTGTCCTGCTGCAGCTGTTCCTGTAGGCGGCGGGCCTGTTCTTCCTGTCGGCGGGCCTGTTCCTCTTTGTCCTGCTGCAGCTGTTCTTGCAGTTGGCGGTTCTGTTCCTGCAGCATTGCCATTAGAGCAGAAAGATCCATGGCTGGAGATGCTGTAGGAACACCAGACGCTTGGGAAACTGGCTCCGTCGTTGGCTGATTACCCCCAGATGTCTGTCTTGAAGGTCCGTCAAATCGCCTCTGATCCACCTCCTGCTGGCGCTGACTCCTGGCACGAATACCTTCCGTGTCCTCCTTCGGTAAAACTGGCATAATTTATCCCTTACTTCTGACACCAAATGTTACGAGCGGGGTTTCGGGATAAATTAATTTAAGCCAAAATTATCGAAACACACCACAGTTTAATTAAACAATCACAATATCGCAATAGTCAAACAGAGTCACGTGTTTCGCTTGTAATGTATCGCTTGATTCGTATTCGCTCGCTTCCGAAATCGAACTGCCTATCGGGCCGACAATCCGCTATTTATATCCCGAGCAGAACATTCGCGAACATTCAACACTTTTCCACAGTTTACAAGTAGATTCGAAACTTCGAGAACCTTCCACAGACATCTATTTACTGTATAATCCCGCTACTCAACAATAGATGGCGGTGGCGTCTACGTACAATTGTTCGTAGTACTTGCTACTTGATAACAGATGGCGTTAGCGTGTCGTATCTAGAAGTTTCAACGCTGCCCCATCCTTAGATGGAATTAGCGTGACGTTTCTAGACTTTTCGATCTACGTAATGTTGTCCCTTTCTGAGATGGAGTTAGCACGATGTTTCTAGACTTTACGATCTACGTAACAATATCATAATGTTGGTATACAACACTATTTTAACTACCAAACATTTTCTTTTGAATTTCAAGGTGTATTTTTCTTCCAAGACTTGTTTAACGAGGCTTAAGCTGAACCTTTAAAAAAGGTTCCTTCAATTAAGGCTCTTGTCGATAAAAGAATTTGTCGAGTAAGACTTGAGCTTCAACTTCAGAGCATTCTTTGAAGTCTCCAAGCCACGCCTATTGACGTAGTCCCCAACTTATAATTAAAGATTTCTGCGGTCAACATGAATGAAAATATTTACGGTTGGAAGTTGCAATCAATTAAAGCTGAAAGGCCTCTCTATAAAGGCAACTCCTGTGTTTGTTGTTTACGCAATCAACTTAATTTTGGTAGTATTCGAGATGTCATCAAAGATTAAGATTCTCTTTTAGGGATTTTGTTCGAGCCGAGGGCGAGAGACACTGTTCCCAATGTCGAATGGCCCATGTACACGGTACTTATAACAAAGCAGCGCAAATATAATACATCCAATTAACTCTTATAGAATCCACCTCTGGCGTAAATCGGCTTCTTCTACCAAATAAATATTGTTGTCCTCCGAAAAACACCGTGTATTTGCGCAGCCATTTCGCGTCACAAGAAATTGCTAGTCCCAAGTGTTCAGTGGGTTCCATACAAATGGAAGATTTGGTGGTATCAAAAGAACTATGTACGTACATTGTCCTTTCATTCCACGATAACAAGGTCACGACCGTGGTCGTGTCGATAGACGAAGATCGTAACATTTTAGTGACATTTTTGTTTCTGTGCTAAGATTCACTGGGTCATGAAATAAAATATATTTCGGATCAAATTACCTAAAACTTTTGGTCCGATTCGTATTCAAATTGCTTTTACCTACCCTAACGTTTCGAGGCTTATTACCTGGGTATTTTTATAGTTTCAGCTAGTCCTACCAAATTTAAACGAACACGAACTCTATCTATTTTTGAGTAATCTTTTCAAATATAATGGTACAGAAATACGCATACCAACACGATAGGTTTTGAGAACATGATATTATTATTTTCGACGAAAAGCGTCGACAGTATGCAGCGTAATGGAACACAACAGCTCTTTGACGTGAGTTTCCTAGGAAATACATGTAGTATTTTCACAGAGTGGGAAGTACCAATGTAACTTAGATACCAATTAGACTTTGGCTGCAAAATATCATGAGAAAGCGAGAGAGCAGACGTGGAAGTCAAAGGAGGGGCATTTTATCTGGTAAACAAAAAGATACTTTTTTACGCTGCTGTCCTTCAAGATACTGGACTCTCCTAGTTCGAAGGGCAGTGGTACTACTCATCTGTAATAGCCATACCTATCTATAACTTTTGTTAAATAAAATGATTACTTGCTTACTTTCTCGTTATGAGCTATGGTGGCCGAGTGGTAACGGCCGCGACTTATAAGCCGTAGGTGGTGAGTTCGAACCCAAGCAGGCGCTTTATTTTGTGTAAATTATTTCATAACCACTGCTCTCAAAACGGTGAATGAAAACATCGTGAGGAAACCGGTATGTCTTAGAACCAATAATTCGAAGACGTGACATCTACCAACTACTGGGCCCGCGTGGTGGATTATGGCCCGCTCCATCTCACCGAGAGGAGACCCGTGTCCCAGCAGTGGGAACATTATAGGCTGCTGATGTTGAATAAACAATTTTTCTTTCTTTTCTTTTTCTTTTTAAGTAAAGGGTGCTTCCGCGTTAGCGTTAGCGACGCGTTTACGCAGCGTACACGCTTGACTTATGGCTCCACTCAGTGGGATGACACCCTCTTAACCACATGGTGTTGCAGTTGCTAAAGCTATTCCTAGAATGTGTTACATTCCAATTCGCATCGTAATGCATCGCTAAATATACAGCACGTAGCTAATGACAGCCCGCGACGGCCCTCAAAGGCGTTTGTATGCAGAACCAATAAACTGGCTGTGTACTGAATCTATAACACACCAAACTAGGGATGCTCTAGGGATGTGACATTCACCTTCCTAAATAGTATTGCGTGAAGCAGAAACTTTGTCCTCTTTTCATGAAAAATACGCTAATATTTACGTACCGTGTGGTGCCGGACGTAAAGAATAACACCACTCCGTTTCTTCCCGTTGGGGTCCTAAAAGGCGACTAAGGGACTTACTAGAGAATGGGCAGCAGCGTTCTATATGCATTTTACCACCACACTGCAATCGCCAACCCGCCTGCCAAGCGTGGCGATTTTGGCAAAGCCTCCCAAATTGGGGGAGGCTTAAGTCCAGCAGTGGACGTCTTACGGCTGAAATGATGATGATGATGATGATAACGCTAATATTTTGATACATCAGTGTATTTGATTCACATTGTTTTTGACTCGACAGGTTAATCTCCTCTCAATCTGTGTGGTACTTTCCCCTAAACACCATTTCAAACACCAATTTACATGGTATTCATATAATCTGATCAAAATTATATCTGAACTTTAAAAGAAACTGCGGCTGCTGGGTTTGTTTTGGCCTTTCTTCTCAGAGTAGTTATACAGGAATTGCTTAACTGTTGCCCAAACGTTTTTAAAAGACGACTGACGTGATACAGTGTTTGTACAAATTCACTTGAGAACTAAAATCATTTTTCGTAGGAGAATGATGAATGCGACCACTTTGAAGGACATACACTGAACTTCACTAATAAGTTCCGGGGTGTAGTATGCAAGGAACCTGCGTGTGTTTTTGTTGATGAATGGAATCAAATTATGCGTATATGTCTGGGGATCTGTGAGAGAAAGTATGCAAGAGAGTCCTCGGTTCCATATTAGTTTTTAATTTACGTAATTGTTTAAATTTATATTACTACTATTGTCAACCTATCATGTTTCTATGTTAATTAACGTAATTGGTGTTGTGCCGTTTTAATTATAAATACAATAAATACAATGACAAGATAATGAACGTGAGTGAAGCAAAAGGACTATCTGGGATATCTATGCTAGGACATTATCACGCTGGATTCTGAATACACTTTAATTATGTTCATATTCGAATAGGTGAATGTGATAAGCGTTTTTTATTTTTACTAAACTGCACAAAGATAAAAATTAGAAACAAATATTATTTATTTCAACGAAGAACCAACTACAAGTACATTCTGTAATTCGTATCCTGACTCTCTGCTTACGAATAGCAAAAAGGTGGGAATTCTTTATAAACGACAGTAGAAAACTAAGGACCAAGAAGAAATGTTACTCTTCGGGCGCCGTCGGCTATCTTCGTGTCAGGTGTCGGGTATCTACCCTTTTGATTGTATAATTCAAAAGACAGTCAGGGTTCAAGTTTCTCTTGGAACGGGAAGTGGACGTTTTAGCTGAATTCAGTGCAAATCTTTTTATTTAAAAAAAAATATGCTTATTTATCGAATTGAGATATTTATCACTTTTAATACTCTCCAGAATGATCCAGAATGATGACTCACGCGAATAACATAATTTCAATCTATTAAGCTACTGTTTTTTGATTCGTCAATAGGACAATGAAGAGAAAAATACTGCCTGGTACTCTATGGCTAATGGCGATTTTCTGTCATTAATAACCATTCTGTTCATGGGGGATTTCGTTTAAGGGTCCCATACATACAGAAAGTTCATTCTGCAACAGCTTAATGAATTCCAACAGGTTGGCTTTGTTCCAATTCATGATCAAATAATATAATCAGAAAAAGTATAAGTATACAACACAATAGACGCCACGAACTATAAAAATGGCAAAACGACCGTTAACTTCGTAATCTTATGCGCAACTGATCGCACGAATGTATGATAGAACCGCGAATATTCGAGATTCTCGCACTTTGATCTGCGGCAAAGAACCGACACAACTTGGAAAACCACGATTACAGCGAAAACTTTGCATAATCATTTGCAAATGTCATCTTACATTTATGAATGTGAGTGATTGGCATTACACCAGTCAATTCATCCACGTTCATACATATTATCCTACACGCGCGCCGGGTACTACACGGAAACGGGTACTATACACCTGACCATTCCGAAGGACACCAATTAGATTTAAGGTGTATATTGTGAGTTTGCATAAGTACTGAGATAAAACTGGAAAGTTACATGTCTTTTATGCTCACCCCACGCGAATTGGAAACAGGCTTCTGGTTCGAACTTGCAATGACGCAATTACAGATTATAGGCAAAGAAGCTCTGCAATAGTTTAGTTTGTTGAAATGTTTTAAACTGCTTTAGTTAAAAAATGTTTTTATTCTGAACTAGCAACTCGCCCCGGCCTCGTATGGGAGGCTGTATAACCATAGAGTGACTTTATACATTCTGTATGTATAAAGACACTCTATGGCAGATGCCGATAGATTGCCGATGCAGATAGATTATCTAAGACACGACGAAAACGTTTAGAGAAAATACAATGTTTATGATTTTTTCAAAATATCCCAGAACTCACAATCACTTTAAACTTTCAAACTGTAATGGCCTTCTTTATTTTTATACTGGGTACTATACAGGATGCAATCGAAGTCATGGGCATTATTTTAACTTAAGGCACTACTCACGATACTGATTGCATTAGGCGTATTAATACGTAAATCAAAAATATTTTAATGCAAGTATGTAAAACCTTAAAAATGTAGTAAGTCATATTATTGCAAAAGGCTTATTATTGCAAATAAACACTTAAAGTAATTAAAAAAACAAAATACTTCATAAACGCTAATAAGTCGTGAAGTATCAATATCTTAAAGCGTAGTACAGCGCGAAACGAAAAGTAAACAAACATCCAATAATACTAATAACTAGTCATTGCGGCCGAACGACGAGCGCGCAGCGTTTCCTTAGAGGCGGTAACACAATCACAGACAATAGGCTAAAAGGCATGCCGCCCGCCAACAACTCTCTCCGTCCAGCTCCCTCATTCGCAAAAATACGGATATCACCCCCGCGCGGGGGCTGCTTCCCGAACCAGTGTCATAACGACTGCGCAGGTGGGTTGACGCATGTAATTGATCCCGTGATGTAATCGCCGCACGCGCATCTCACGTCTCGATCATACCCTTGGATTGCAGTGTATTAAGAATTAGCGGTAATGCAGTGATTGTGAATACGATCTGGACTTTTTTTTATGGGGTGAAATTAAAAGAATTGTTTACGAACGTGAAAGTGAGTCAAAAGACGATTTAAAAAAACAAAATTACTAACGCATTCGACACATGAAAGCGCGGGACTGTGTTGAACAGTCTGAAAGACAATCACAGACGTAGGGCTCAATTGTGTATTGAACAAGGTGGTGGACATTTTGAGCATCTTAATACGTGTAAGTGCTAGATAATAAGATAGGTAGTTTAAATTAATGTTAATACACTGAGATTCCTGAACAATTATTGTAAATACTGTGATTCAAACTTTGTAAATACGCTTAAACTACAGGAAATTAATTTTAACTAGGTAGATAGGGAAACATTTTTTTTTTTAATTTATGTAAATAAACGTAGTTTTGACCGTCCTAAGCCGGCAAATTAAGAAGGGAAAGTTGGAATCTAATATGAATCAAATCGTTAGCAACTTACGTACCTATGTCACGTGGGTCGCGTAGGGTCAAAGAGTTCACGCGTATGGCGCAGGTACCTACTGCAGCATTCGCTATCGCGATGCGCAACGAATTGATACTTTGTATGACTTACTACATTTTTGAGATTTTCCATACTTGCATTAATCATCATTTCAGCCGTAAGACGTCCACTGCTGGACTTAGGCCTCCCCCCATTTGAGGGGCTTTGCCATAATCGCCACGCTTGGCAGGCGGGTTGGCGATCGCAGTATGGTGGTAAAATGCATAGAGAACGCTGCTGCCCATTCTCTAGAAGGTCCATTAGTCGCCTTTTACGACACCCACGGGAAGAAATGGCATTGCATTGCATTAATACTATTGTTGATTTGCATAAAAGTAGCCTTAATGCAATTAGTATCGTGAGTAGTGCCTTGGTTTAAAATAATGCCCATGACTTCAATTCCACCCTGTATAAAAAAGTATTAGATATAATATTGGAATAGCAGTTACTATATTTAGATACACATTCTGGGAAATTAAAGAAAAACATATAGAATTTGCTTTCTCGAAGCTTATAAATTTTCGCAAAGCCCTTATGGGTGCTTAATTATTGCAAATGGTTCACACTATCATGTCGTGGAAGGAATACGTCAAATTACAAGTCACCTTGTATACAATGTTTAAACCTGTTGTTACATTTGTCAGAACAAACAGATTATGGTTAGAGTTTGTAACCACATACTCGGACTTTTTCTTGTGTAGAATAATCAGCGCTTGCATTTAAAACCGCGGCCGCATTTATTAATTAGAGATTTGTGATAATATCTACGAAGAAACAGTAAAGGGCAATTTCAATCTGCAGTAAATGTTCGTAAAGTACCTATTACAGTATTAATCCTTGAATACGTTTTGGACCATTTCTGCTTTGTAAATAATCCATTACATTTTTGGTAAAATATATTTAAAATATAAAAATGGTTAGTGTGAGTTATGCTTAGGAGATACACAAATACCATCGCGGACTTATCTGCAGACCTTTTTAAAATATACAATTCCGAATTACATTATTTCAATCTATTGTGGTAAGTTTAGTCCGCGTTAGCGAAGTAAGCACCCAAAAAATACGTTTTTTACGACATCATTATACATCTTTGAAATTCTCGGCTTTTCTCTCGCATGAGTTCATATCTATATGTATAAAAGGAGAAACTGACTGACTGACTGACTGATATATCAACGCACAGCCTAAACCACCGGTCCTAGAGACATGAAATTTAGAGGGTGTGTTCTTTGTGAAGAGTAGATATCGACTAAGAAAGGGTTTTTTGAAATTCCGTCCCTAAGAGGGTGAAATGAGGGGTTGAATTTTCTATGAAACATTTTATTCTTTGGGTCGATTGACACAAAAATTGGTGCACATACTCTTGAACTATAATTATGAGACACGTGTATCACAATTTTTCCAAAATTGGGCTACGAAAATCCTACGTGGAATGGTAGACATACGCATGGCATGCGTGGCAGCCCGCGTAGCGCATTGTCGTCACAGGTGTCCAATCTCAACCAAAGTATCAAGAAGTATCACATATGTAACTGATATTAATATGAACTAAGCTTTGGCCTGCGACTTCATCCGCGTAAACTTCATCCGCATAAATGACGGTTATCGTGGACGAAGACGAAATCTCGGAATAAAAATAGGCGTATGTCCTTTCTTGGGGTTCAAACTTACCCGGTACCAAATTTTATCTTTAGTAAATTTTTTTTTCATGAAAAGTATTTTACGTTACTTCTAATACTTCCAAGAATATGTGTACAAAGTTTCATGATGATCGGTTCGGTAGTTTTCGCGTGAAAGCGTAACAAACAAACTTACATTCACATTAAAATTTATAAAATGTTTTAGTAGGGATATTTGCAAGATATAACAGCGGCACGGGTCGACCGTTCAGGTTAAGCTACGCTTGCCGCGGTTGGTCCGTAGATGGGTGACCATCTTTACATAATAAAACCCTTCCGTGCCTCGGAATCTCGGCTGTCTTTCGTAGATATTAGACCGTCGTTACGGGTCGTCAGAAGCCCGAAAGTCTGACAACCAGTCTTACCAAGGGGTATCGTGTTACCCAGTAACTGGGTTGTGGGGGTCAGGTAGGCAGTGGCTCCATGTAAAATACTGGTACTCAGCTGCATTCGTTTAGACTGGAAGCCGACCCCAACATAGTTGGGAAAAGGCAGGCAGATGATGATGAAGTGACATGTAAAAAAACGACGGAAAGTCGACGGAAGAATAGGCAAAATGGCACGGCGATGTTAAAACTAAAGAGAGGAGATATTTCTATTCTTCAGGCGACAAAATTCTACGATGAACATGGCGACCAATTTTTCTCTACTTTTGAGTTGGAGATTCGATTGGGGGTACATTTTTTTACAGGATCATATTAATTATAATCATCATTACAATACTCCGTGTGGTGCCGGACGTAAAGAATAACACCACCCCATTTCTTCCCGTGGGTGTCGTAAAAGGCGACTAAGGGACTTACTAGAGAATGGGCAGCAGCGTTCTCTATGTATTTTACCACCATACTGCGATCGCCAACCCGCCTGCCAAGCGTGGCGATTATGGCAAAGCCCCCCAAATTGGGGGAGGCCTAAGTCCAGCAGTGGACGTCTTATGGCTGAAATGATGATGATGATGATGATTACAATACTCAAAGATCGTTTAATCACACTGTATGACTATTCAATGAAAAAGTCCTTAGCGGATCCACCTTAATTACATTAGTTACCACTCTCTTGCTATGGACAGATTAACTGTCTTTGTCTTCATAGAAACCCGAGTTTACGGGTCGCTCCGTGCTCGGGCCGAAGAGATGTCGAATTGAATAGAAAGAACTTTGTCTATTCTTGGTAGAATAGAGATAGAATTGTTCATGCTACGCCTGCTGTTATGTTGCTGCGTAATTAAAACCCGCTAAAATTATGCAATGACACCAGGTTGTGAGTGAAAATATTGCAACGAAATGTTATCGAGGCAACTATACTGACACGTTGTTTCTGAGAGGAGTCTGTGTTTATTCCGAGGATTCCTCTAACGCCATCGAACTACCCCTTGAGTTCAAAAGAGTGCAGTTTCCCCTCAAAGTCTGCTTTGACAAGACCATAAATAAATCTCAAGGCAAAACACTTAATTTAACAGGGGTAGACTTAAAGGAGAACAGTCACTGAAAACAGCGGGATATGATCTTAGAGGTGACTTCTTCTCGGTCGGCCACTTTTACGTGGCCCGCTCGGGAGTGAGCTCATCTAGCAGCCTGGTTGTATTAGCACCTGAGGGCAGAACCTATAAGTAGTATTTAAGGAAATACTTTAAGTATAGACTAAAAAATTAATAGTCTTAAACCCCTGTGTACAGCAAGTTAAGTAAAATCTTTATTTGAATAATTTAGGTAACAATTTTTTTCGAAATTCCCAGGGAATAAAGAGAATTTATATTTGCGCTTTAAAGTTACCTTCAAATTTGTCATGCAAGTAGGTAATTTGCCGTTCTGTTATATATATTCCGTCACTATTGTTAGGTTTTAGGATTAATTATCCTACAACAATCATTTATCAATCCAAGTGCTGCTCCTTGGATAACACAAAGCAAACCGTGCAATAACACATTGTTTACTTGGATTAACACATAGGGTACTTTTAATCCCAGTAGTACGGTCCTGTGGGATATTTTTCGACATCCACGCGGGCGAAGCCGCGGGCAGAAGCTAGTTATATATATAAAATTCAAAGTCCTGAGTGACTGACTGACTGACTGATATATCAACGCACAGCCTAAACCACCGGTCCTAGAGACATGAAATTTGGAGGGTGTGTTCTTTGTGAAGAGTAGGTATCCACTAAGAAAGGGTTTTTTGAAATTCCGTCCCTAAGAGGGTGAAATGGGGAGCTGAATTTTCTATGAAACATTTTATTCTCTTGGACACAAAAATTGGTACACATACTCTTGAAGTATAATTATGAGACACGTGTATCACAATTTTTCCAAAATCATCCCCTAACTGAGTCAAATAGGGCTTCGAAAATCCTACGTGGAATGGTAGACGTACGCATGGCATGCGGGGCAGCCCGCGTAGCGCATTGTCGTCACAGGTGTCCAATCTCAACCAAAGTATCAAGAAGTATCACATATGTAACTGATATTAATACGAACTAAGCTTTGGCCTGCGACTTCATCCGCGTAAACTTCATCCGCGTAAATGACGGTTATCGTGGACGAAGACGAAATCTCGGAATAAAAATAGGCGTATGTCCTTTCTTGGGGTTCAAACTTACCCCCTACCAAATATCTTTCGTATTTTTTTTTTCATGAAAAGGAGCTTACGTTACTTCTACAATACAATATGTGTACAAAGTTTCATGATGATCGGTTCGGTAGTTTCCGCGTGAAAGCGTAACAAACAAACTTACATTCACATTAAAATTTATAATATGTTGTAGTAGGGATATTTGCAAGATATAACAGCCGGACGGTTCGATCGTTCAAGTTAAGCTACGCTTGCCGCGGTTGGTCCGTAGATGGGTGACCATCTTTACATAATAAGACCCTTCCGTGCCTCGGAATCTCGGCTGTCTTTCGTAGATATTAGACCGTCGTTACGGGTCGTCAGAAGCCCGAAAGTCTGACAACCAGTCTTACCAAGGGGTATCGTATTACCCAGTAACTGGGTTGTGGGGGTCAGGTAGGCAGACGCTCCATGTAAAATACTGGTACTCAGCTGCATCCGTTTAGACTGGAAGCCGAGTCCAACATAGTTGGGAAAAGGCTAGGCAGATGATCATGAAGTGACATGTCAAAAAACGCGTTTGTTCCTGTATTAAATAAAATTAAATAACTACACTAACTACACTTTAATAGATACCTATGTAACTTTATAAATAAAAACTAATTGGGCACATACCTACTATAATACTTTACGCACTAACATCTAAATCTGTACGTTCAGTGAGCAATAGTGCGACTTTAGTTTATACAACCAAGCTACAATCATCAATGGAATTCCTTTGAGATCGTTTGAAGGCGTTGAAAATAATTATAAATCAGTGGACTCGAGTAATAAACAACGATGACGTCATACATTACCCGCTTTAGTTTCTTAACACATTGAAGCTTCTCGGGCTCCCAACGCACATTTAAAAATTTTGAGTTTGCGCCCAGCACGCGTAGCATGACCACCATAGAAACGAGTTTTGTCGACGGAAGAATAGGCAAAATGGCACGGAGATGTTAAAACTAAAGAGAGGAGATATTTCTATTCTTCAGGCGACAAAATTCTACGATGTCTACCATGGCGACCAATTTTTCTCTACTTTTGAGTTGGAGATTCGATTGGGGGTACATTTTTTTTACAGGATCATATTAATTATAATCATCAATACAATACTCAAAGATCGTTTATTCGCACTGTATGACTATTCAATGAAAAAGTCCTTAGCGGATCCACCTTAATTACATTAGTTACCACTCTCTTGCTATGGAAAGAATAACTGTCTTTGTCTTCATAGAAATCCGAGTTTACGGGTCGCTCCGTGCTCGGGCCGAAGAGATGTCGAATTGAATAGAAAGAACGTTGTCTATTCTTGGTAGAATAGAGATAGAATTGTTCATGCTACGCCTGCTGTTATGTTGCTGCGTAATTTAAACCCGCTAAAATTATGCAATGACACCAGGTTGTGAGTGAAAATATTGCAACGAAATGTTATCGAGGCAACTATACTGACACGTTGTTTCTGAGAGGAGTCTGTGTTTATTCCGAGGATTCCTCTAACGCCATCGAACTACCCCTTGAGTTCAAAAGAGTGCAGTTTCCCCTCAAAGTCTGCTTTGACAAGACCATAAATAAATCTCAAGGCAAAACACTTAATTTAACAGGGGTAGACTTAAAGGAGAACAGTCACTGAAAACAGCGGGATATGATCTTAGAGGGGACTTCTTCTCGCTCGCCCACTTTTACGTGGCCCGCTCGGGAGTGAGCTCATCTAGCAGCCTGGTTGTATTAGCACCTGAGAGCAGAACCTATAAGTAGTATTTAAGGAAATACTTTAAATATAGACTAAAAAATTAATAATCTTAAACCCCTGTGAACAGCAAGTTAAGTAAAATCTTCATTTGAATAATTTAGGTAACATTTTTTTTTTCGAAATTCCCAGGGAATAAAGAGAATTTATATTTGCGCTTTAAAGTTGCCTTTAAATTTGTGATGCAAGTAGGTAATTTGCCGTTCTGTTATATATTCCGTCACTATTGTTAGGTTTTAGGATTAATTATCCTACAACAATCATTTATCAATCCAAGTGCTGCTCCTTGGATAACACAAAGCAAACCGTGCAATAACACATTGTTTATCTGGATTAACACATAGGGTACTTTTAATCCCAGTAGTACGGTCCTGTGGGATATTTTTCGACATCCACGCGGGCGAAGCCGCAGGCAGAAGCTAGTATTGTACAAATATAAACCTTACGGAATTCGCTAAATGATTACTGAAAGCTGTATCAAAATCCGCTTCGTGGCTTGTAAAAAGTAACCGAAGAAACAAACGGATGAAAACAGCGACTTAATGCTATTTATTTATAGATTTTATTTTCCTTTTCTTTCCCCCGATACTTTGACATTAAAGGTTTGTAGCTTTTTAAAAATTCGACGCAAAGAAAACCCTTTGTTATAATGCAGAATGTCCTTTAATTATACCTTAGTACCTTAACCACACCAAGCTTTCTGAAGAACAAACATCCGAACTTACAAAATGTACAATTAGTGAGTTGGGATAAAATCTCGTTCTTAATTAAATTTTACCTTGCCATTTTTGGTGTACCTCGTAAAAGGTATCCAAGGTTAATTTTGTTAATATTATTAATTAGGCAAAAGGAAATTTGTTCAATGGAACGGGGAAATGAGGCGGTGAATATGAAGTAGCTTCGGTTTATGGCTTAGTGGACAAGTAGGATGAAGTCTCCTCTAATTGCCATTCGGTGGCATAGAATTTCTCCCCCGTGAGAATCCCCCCGAAAGCAAGCATTGATGACCGATAGCAGTACACTACTAATGAGACTAGTCTAGGAGGCTCACTGACGCCAAACAAAATGGTTGTTTCTTTTTTACCGATGACGAAAAAGGTATTTTTCATGTCAACGTATATACAGGGTTACTGGTAACTCGACGTATTCCTTGCAGGACGTCATAGTAGGGTTAAAATGCAACAAATTAAGCCACCAAATGTTCTACCGAAATTCAGTAGTTTTTGAATTAGTTAAGAGTTTTAGTTTTTTAATGAAAAATCCCAGATTAAACCATTTGAAACCAATTTAAAAATGATTTACGGCGCGACTGTACTGAAATTTAAGTTATTATCATAGTTGACGCCGTAGCAGACCTTTGTTAATAATTAAAAGTTCAATAATGCCTAAAACTTTGGCAAATATCACTAACAAAACATTTAATTTTTTGTAATTTTTGCTATTAACTTCATAAAAAATGTAGTCTAGTGCAAAAAAAAATACTACACCTGGTGTACAAATTACTAAAAAAATATCCTTGTCTTATCAGCTATCCAAAAAGGTATGAAAGTTAATACAAAATCATGGACTACATTATGAAAATCGTTTTTGATTTAGTACAGGCGTGCGTTTTACAAAAAGGTGATTATTCGAAAAATCAAAAACAAAATCGTGAACATTATTATTCTTTTTAATCAATATTAAAAACTTTAATTACACACATTCCACACGTCTTGTTCGATGTGCTGCCCTCGGTTTCGAATACATGTTCTTATTCGCTTCCTTACTTCGGTTTTTGTTATTCTTGAGGTGATTGTTGCTCTCATCTGGTCCGCCGCATTTGTAATTCTCTCCCTTAGTTCTTCAATTGAATTTACTGGGGTCACATAAACTAGATCTTTCATATGACCCCAGACGTAAAAGTCTAGCGGCGTCAGATCAGGGCTTCGTGCAGGCCACGGAATCGGCCCACCGCGCCCTATCCATCGGTTTGGATAGTTTTCATCCAGCAATTGTCGAATTGTGATTCAGAAGTGGGCTGGACATCCGTCATGTTGGTAAATCATGTTTGCTCTTCTTTCTTCCGGTACATCCGTGAGCAGTGCTGATAAATGATTTCTGAGGAAATCTTCATAAAGTTCCCCATTTAGTGTTCGGGGTAAGAAATGTGGGCCAATTAATTTGTCGTCAATAATACCCATCCAAACATTAAGCGAGAACCTTCGCTGGGATGCGGTTGGTTTCAGTTTTTTAGGGTTTGCTTCTGCTTTCGGTGCCCACTAATGTAAGTTGTGGTAATTTGTGATACCATCACGATCAAAACATGACTCATCGGTCCACAGAATGTTTTTTTAAAAGTTTTCGCTGTCGGCGTCGGCACTTAGCATAAAAACGACAAAATTCAAGCCGTCTCGGCGGATCTCCTTCTTCTAATGACTGGACTGGTTGGTAATGGTATGGATGTCGGCCTGACAAGTGAACTACAGACCAGACTTTCCACTGTGACATACCAAGCTCACGCGCTACGATGTTTGTCGATGTGTTAGGATCGTCAATAAAACGTTGAAGAATAAGCTCCTCGTCCTCAGCCGTGTATCTCCGGGAACGACCAGTGTCAACTTGCCTGCTTCTTTGGACGCTGCCAGTTTCAGATATTCGCCGATAAGTCAATCCGAAGACACTAACGTGGGGGAGTCGGCGGTTGGGAAAGCGAAGATGATATTCTCGCCGCGCCTCAGCAGCGTTACCGTCACAAAGTCCGTAACAGTACATTATGTCAGCGTATTCAGGATTAGAATATGCAGCCATAGTCAGCGCTTATGAAGGCACAGCACAGCACAAGAGCAAGATACGCAGCAACAGTTAGGGAAATAGCCAGTAACAAAACACGAGCTTGCGCGACGTAGAGTTGAAACTAACTAACGCTGACGACCAAATTTTGCAAAATCGCACCCCCTGTCATGCCGAGAGAACAATAGCGACCAATCACAAAGCTCCCCGAGTGGTTGGAGTTCAAGCGCAGGTAAAAACTACGAATAATACGAATACGAAACGATAGGTTGACCGTCTCGCAATTTTACCTGCCCCTCATAAAACTCTTCTCTTCCCTGGCACACATGTAAAAGTATTGACAATCATACCTTTCTGAATAACTGATAAGACAAGGATATTTTCCTAGTAATTTGTACTCCAGGTGTTGGTTTTTTTTTTTTTGCACTAGACTACATTTTTTATGAAGTAATAGCAAAAATTACAAAAAATTAAATGTTTGGTTAGTGATATTAGCCTAAGTTTTAGGCATTATTGAACTTTTAATTATTAACAAAGGTCTGCTACGGCGTCAACTATGATAATAACTTAAATTTCAGTACAGTCGCGCCGTAAATCATTTTTAAATTGGTTTCAAATGATTTAATCTGGGATTTTTCATAAAAAAACTAAAACTCTTAACTAATTCAAAAACTACTGAACTACTGAATTTGTTGCATTTTAACCCTACTATGACGTCCTGCAAGGAATACGTCGAGTTACCAGTAACCCTGTATAAGTTATTTTTATGGTCGACCACGCTTGACTACACACAGTATTCCGATTTTAACAATAACATTTTTATTAGAAGTAGTCCCCAAGTTAAGTAATTTACATTCAGTTCGGTGTTTAATTGGTAAGCTTTAGTTTTCGCTTTTCAGTTTCATACATCATTGATATCAGAAAATTAAACCAGCGAATAAAGAAACTGAAGAGTCTAACCTACCGCCATAAGACAAAAAAGAATAAATAAACAAAAATTGTTTAACTCAAATTATTGAATTGCAACAGGCAAACTAATTTCAGATATAAATATTTTACGTAGGTTTTAAAATTAGAGAGTTAAAAACCAGTTCAAATAATTCTTTAAAGCTACGTACAATTGGCGAATGTTATTTAGAACTCCACGATTGTTAATTCCAGTTAAAATGAATACTTCCCTTGCTATATATATGATAAACGGCAAAATACCTCACCCACATATGATAAGAACAGCTTTCTATCAAACGATAAACATAACACACGCTCATACAATATGAAGAAGCGCACATTAAAACACCCTCCGCAACAAAGAGAAGCTAGCTGGGGACTAAGGCAATTTCGTCGCCGTATCGCTCAGTAATTGCGAACCAAAAACAGATGACAGCCGAGACTTAATAAGTTAGATGAGATTTTTCATTAAAACATGATTAAGCTACGTCTGAATAAAAGCTAACACGATACATAAACAAGCACCTAAAACATTTTCTTTTGAATTTCAAGGTGTATTTTTCTTCCAAGACTTGTTTAACGAGGCTTAAGCTGAACCTTTAAAAAAGGTTCCCTCAATTAAGGCTCTTGTCGATAAAAGAATTTGTCGAGTAAGACTTGAGCTACAACTTCAGAGCATTCTTTGAAGTCTCCAAGCCACGCCTATTGACGTAGTCCCCAACTTATAATTAAAGATTTCTGCGGTCAACATGAATGAAAATATTTACGGTTGGAAGTTGCAATCAATTAAAGCTGAAAGGCCTCTCTATAAAGGCAACTCCTGTGTTTCTTGTTTACGCAATCAACTTAATTTTGGAAGTATTCGAGATGTCATCAAAGATTAAGATTCTCTTTTAGGGATTTTGTTCGAGCCGAGGGCGAGAGACGTTGTTCCCAATGTCGAATGGCCCATGTACACGGTACTTATAACAAAGCAGCGCAAACATAATACATCCAATTATCTCTTATAGAATCCACCTCTGGCGTAAGTCGGCTTCTTCTACCAAATAAATATTGTTGTCCTCCGAAAAACACCGTGTATTTGTGCAGCCATTTCGTGTCACATGAAATTGCTATTCCCAAGTCTTCAGTGGGTCCCTACTCCCTCCACAAGAACTGAAGATTTGGTCGTATCAAAAGGAATTATGTACGTACGTTGTCCTTTCAGTCCACAATAACAAGGTCACGACCGTGGTCGTGTCGATAGACGATGATCGAAACATTTTAGTGACATTTTTGTTTCTGTGCTAAGATTAACTGGGTCATGAAATAAAATATACTTCGGATTAAATTACCTAAAACTCTTGGTCCGATTCGCATTCAAATTGCTTTTACCTACCCTAAAGTTTCGGGGCTTATTACTTAGGTATTATAATAATAGGTCAATTCATTCAAACTTGACTACTGAAAAATATTTTTGTCGCTGGTTGTACTAAATTCCAAGTATTTATTAGTGCGTTAACAAATTGCGACGTGTTCGGACGTTTGATAGCTAAACAAAACTTATTACGTCATTTAGTCATAAATCGGCAAAGAGGCATATCGTCTGTGACCGACACTGAACAGCGGGGATTTATTAAAATTCACGTACTCGATGGGGCTTCCGCTTCCGAAAACCATCGATTATTACAGCAAAGTCTTGGCAAGACTGCTTACTCTCTTTCTGCTGTAAAATTTTGGGTGAAGCGTTTTCAAGAAAATCAGCGGGACATTAGCGGAAGGCAGAGGGAGGGCTCACCATTTTCACTCTGATCGCGATCAACGTGTTGAAGCTGTGACGCTGGCACTTGAGGATAAAAGAGACTGGTCGGAGATGGAGCTTGCCGAACGGTTGGACATTCCTCAGCCTCCTATTCATCGAATTTTAACTGATGATTTGAAATTGAACAAGAGGCTCGGTATATTTGTTCCTCGTGACTTGACCCCAGAAAACAAATTCTCAATTCTCAATTCTTTATTGCGTACCATAATGTTAAAGCATAGTTGGAAGGGACATCATTATTTAAGTCACAATTATGGACCCTGTCGGGCACAGCAAGACCAAGTAGTAGAGAGGAGGAAGACCACTGGGTGCTTAATTAGAAGTTATATTTTTAGTTAATAATATTACAAAGCAGCTAGAATTGCAGCATCAAATCAAAATCTACAGCTACTGAGGAAACATCCACGGCTACTTCAGCAGACTTTAGCTTTGGATGAGAGTTGGGTGTTTTTGAGGACACCTAAGGAAAAAAAATCCAAAAATGAGCCTGCACCACGTTTGGCTATTCATGACACTCGGGGCCCTAAGCGCATGCTTGTTCTGGCCTTAAATTGGCACGGGATCGCTTTTTGAGAGCTGTTACCAGCTGGCAAGACGATGACTGCAGACTACTATAGTGACTTCCTAAATAAGAATATAGACTCCTGGTTTTCTGGAAAGAATTTTAAAAGAGTAATGATCCTGCACGATAATGCCAGGCCACATAAATCGCATAAAATCGAGGAGTTTTTCCTTAGTAGAGGGATCCCACCTACTCGCCCGATCTTTCGCCTTGCGATAACGGTTGCTCTGCCATTTTAAAGAGCGCTCTTCGTGGTAACACATTCCAGCGCTAGGAGGATCTAGAAGAATGTTTGGTCAACGAGATCGAGCAAGGTAATACCGCAGGCAGGTATAGAGCTGTACAGAAGCTTGAGGAGCGCTGGACCCTAGCAGTAGAAAAAGGAGGAGAGTACTTGTAGAATTAGTGTTTGTTAAGTTTCCGTTCATTTAAATAAAATAATTAAAAAGTGTGGGCAAGTTTGAATGCATTGACCTTATAGTTTCAACAACTAGTCCTACCAGATTCAAATGAACACGAACTGTCTATTTCTGAATAACCTTTTTAAATAGAATTATATACAAACACGCATGCCAACACCATAGTTCTGAAAACACGATATTATTATATTCGACGAAAAGCGCCTGCATGTGCTGAGTATGCAGCATAATGGAACACAACAGATCTTTGACGTGAGTCTCCTAGGAAATACATTTACTATTTTCACAGAGCGACAAGCACCAATGTAACTTAGATACTAATTAAGCTTTGGATGCAGAATTCTCTTCAAGAAAGCGAGTAAACAGGCATGGAAGACATAGGATGGGCATTTTATCTGGTACATAAAAAGATACTTTATCTTTCTCGTAATGTGTAGTTTTTCTTTCTTATTCTTTAAAAGTGATCAATGGCAAACAAATAAACTACTGCTACCGCGTGAGCGTTAGCGACGCGTTAGTGCAGCGTACACGCTTTACTTACGCCTCCACTCAGTGGGATGACACTCTTAACTACATGGTTTGCAGTTGCTAAAGTTATTCCGAGAATGTGTTACATTCCAATTAGCATCGTAATGCATCGCTATGTATACAGCGTGTAGCTAATGACAGCCCGCGACGGCCCTCAAAGGCGTTTGTTGCAGAACCTATAAATTGGCTGTGTACTGAATCTATTATACGCCGAATTAGGGATGCTCTAGAGGTGCTCTAGGGATGTGACAACCACCTATCTATATATTTATGCGTGAAGCAAAAAATACCCCTTCTGTTGTACCCCTTTTCACGAAAATTACGCTAACGGACGAGTTCGGTGTATTTAATTCACATTGTATTTCACTAGACATACTTTCCTCAAAACACCATTTCGGGCACCAATTTACCCCGGTTTCTGAATTGAGTATTTGAATTTGAGAACGCATTGATCAGTATTTAAGTATTACTTAAACACTTTTTCGTTTCCGAATTGAGTTTTTTCAAACTCTAATCAAGATTTGATCATATAATCAAATTTGACACAAAGCATGGTTAAAGTCGTACGTCATTTACTCAAATGTGACACAACGCATACTTAACTCATGATTATGGTCGCTAGTTGCGTTTCTGAATTAAAAAAATCGTGTTTGACTATACTCAAAGCATAATCAACGGCAAGTTACTCAGTAGAAAGTTGACACACCAATTTCAGCGAGTCGGTTCCGCTTTAAAGGCTCGTACAAACAGGTGCGTTTGGTTGCGCGACGTAACACGACGCAACACCTTTCACACTAGCGCGACCGCTCGTCGCGCCGCCGCGCGCCGCCGCGGCGAGCAGCGCGACTGCTTGTGGTACATCTTGTATGGCGTCGCGGCCGTCGCGGCTCCGAAACGACGCCACACAAAATGTACTTTATGTTGTCGCGCTGCTCGACGATGAGCGACCGTGTCGCGACGAGACGGGTAGCCCCTTTGTGAAGTGTCACGCGCGTTTTCATAGAAATTCTGTGGTTTTCATAGGAATTCCGCGTCGCGTAAGTCTGCACGAGCCTTTATGAAGGAGTCGGTTAGATTTATTTTTTACAAAATAAAGCCTAAACTGACCTATCGTATACAACGGCGGGTTTTACGCGACTGGTAAATTTCAAGCTGTTATGGGGGATACTGTAAATGTGAGCAAGGCGACGCTGTGCCGCGTGGTATGTAGGGTGACTAGTGCGATAGCATTACTGAGATGGCAATATGATCGTATGCCCACTGCACAGGAGAGACCATTAGTGGCACTGGCGGCATGATCTTTTGACAGAGCTGAATTCCCTAGATTCATAGGTGCTGAAGACTGCACACATATAAAAAGAAATTCACCAAGAGGGAGAAAAGCTGAGCTGTTTAGGAACAGAAAAGGTTTTTTTTTCTATAAATGTTCAAGCCGACTGTGATGCCGATTTATAAATTACTAGTATCAGTGCACGTTGGCGACTCCGTGCGCGACACTACTATTTCGACTGACTCATCACCTGCAGCTCAATTTTAATCTCGCAGATTTGTGTAATACCTTATTCTCGCGGATAAATTATTACCCATGCCTTAGGTTTCTCATGACAACCTTTTTGAACTCTGCCTCTATATCGCAGGAAGCCTATAACAGAGCCCAGATAGCATCACGAAATACAATATTGTAAGGTGTTTTGGTATTCTTAAAAGAAGAATTTCATGTTTTTTGCAAAACTTCCAAAAGTATTGAAGTAATTGTGGCGTGTGTTGTTCTTCACAACAAGACTCTTTGTATTGATAACTACATCGGAATATGATGAACATATACAGGAAGAAAGTGTGTAATTTTGCTGTCAGAACACCCATAGTACAAAATTATTTTACCCAATAAAAGTGTAAATATCATCATCTGCCTAACCTTTTCTCTTTGGGGTAGGCTTCCAGTGTAACCAGTAAATATGTAGAACAATAAAAGTATGTAGGTGTCGGGTTTGGTCCAGACATCAGAAGTAAAACTCAGTTATGGCAATACAATACACTAATTTTAATTTAATTGAACAATCAGTTATCTTAAATCTAGGAAATGTAGAAATGAAATAAAACTGAATTAAATAACGAATAAAGGCAGTGAGGGCGGTCACATAGGGCAGTACTGACTGTCAGGGACAGTGGTCCATGCACCCACCGCAATAAGGATAGTACTAACTGTGTACACAGTGTTCCACATCCAATAACCGGGCAGTACTGACTGTCGAGAGACAGTGGTCCGTGCACCAAGACGCATCCGTTTGAAATGCGTGCCGTCTCAACAGCGCAGCTCCTTATAAAGGCGGTCGCTAGTGGCCGAGAGTAGTTACGATATTTTACTGAACTGTACATTACGTCAAATGATCGAAAGAGTGAAGGTTTGTCTATGATGCTTCCGGTGCACGTTCCACTAGCGCCATCTAGTCGCCGTCTCTCGCAGTTGTTAAATAATATTGCTGCCGACACGGCCATTCTGACAAATCACTCGTCCTCGAGTGCATTTATTCATCTAAAAATAATAATAATACTAATTAATTCACATCATCATCATCGTTACATAGCTTAATAGCAAATATCACTGGTCTAGGTATTTCTTTACAACAGAAAACCCCTACAGTTCAAACAAGCTGGTCTAAATCGTCACCCACTAAAGCAGGCGAGATTCCTGCAGCATCTCACACATCATTGCTCATAACAGCAAGAGATCTTATTAGAACACCAATACAGTTCAAACATTCTGGTCTGAATCGTCACCCACTAAAGCAGGTGAGATTCCTGCAGAGCATCACAGATCATCTCCCACAACAACAGGAAAGATCTTTATATTCTATTTGCTAAAACAACCATCTTCCACAAAAGTAGAAGAGACCACATAGTAATTGATCATTCCAAAGATTCCATTATAGCATCGGAATTATCTACACTTAAGGTGCGAGAACTTACAGAAAGTGTTTCCTCTGCATCATCTGCAGTCAATGTGCCAGAGCTTACAGAAAGTGTTTCCTCTGAATCATGTGCAGTCAATGTACGAGAGCTTACAGTAAGAGTTTCCTCCGAGTCTGAGATCATATCATTATTTACTGGCACAAAAGACGTACTGAGCTCATCTTCTGCCGTCACGGTCCGTTCATCATTTTCATCACTATAATTTTCGCAAATTTCTAAATAACTTTCTTGCCCTTTAGGTACTTCCCTTAAATTTTCATGTGCATATTTATAAATTCTGTTAGAACCGTTAATATGTTTAAGTTCATAACGGTCATTATCTAATACGGTGACTATTTTATAAGGCCCCTTAAATTTATTATCTAACTTTGTTTGATGTCTTGCTTCGCATTTTGCGAAAACAAATTCACCTACTGCAAAAGGTTTAATCCGAGCTTTTCCCTTATTAAACCGTATAGTGTCAGCGTTAGCTACTCTTTGAATATTTTCTGATGCGGATGAACGAGCCGTTTCAACATTAATTATAGGTGGTTCAGAAGAACTAGGAGTTATTTTAGCTAGACTAAGTGAGGAACCTTGAATGCCAAACATCAGTTCCATAGGCGTAAAACCTGTGGTCCTGGAACGAGTACTATTAAGAGCAAGTTGGATCTCTCCTAGTTCATCCTTCCAAGCATTATTAGAATTACATTCTATAACAGTAAGAATACTCTTCAAAGTTCGCATGACTCTCTCAACCTGCCCGTTAGCTCTACTAGAACCAGTTGCTATTAAATGGAGCTCTATTCCATTATTATTACAAAAGTTTTTAAACTCATTGCAGTCATAACAACGTCCTCTATCTGCGATAATGCGCTTCGGAGCACCAAATAAGTTTACAGCATTCTTAATTGCTCTCACAGCGTATGAAGAGCTTAAGGCCGGTGTATATTCCAGCAGTACAAACTTTGTAAAGGCGTCTATTAAAACTGAGCAATATTCTTTTTTATCACTTTTGCCCGAAAGTTTTCCGGTTAAATCCAAGTGAATTGTGTGCCAAGGGACTGGATGTTTAGGAATTGAATGCAACTGCATTTGCTGTGCACCTGAAGGGCCTTTAGCAGTTTTACATACTACGCAGCAATTAATAAACTTTTTGACTAATTTAGCCATATCAGAAAACCAATAAAATTCGTAAAGTTTGTCTAAAGTCTTGTCAAAACCTAAATGTTTTATTTCATTATGAACGTGGTTAATAAGGGACCAAACCAAAGAACGTGGTACAATAGGTAGCCAACTAGAAACTCCTCTACGTTCTATCTTCCTATACAATATTCCTTGTCTTAAATCATACGTATGCGATATCTCTTCAGGTAATTGATTATTACGGATTTTTGCTATTATTTCAGAAAGTTCTGAATCGCGTTCTTGTTCTACAATTAACCAACCTTTATCTAATTCAAGGAAATTTACTTTGCGGGGCTCAGAATAATTTGTGTTTGACAAATTGCGAGACAAGAAATCTGCATGAGCCATCTTTCGACCTTCTTTGTACACGATATCAAAATCATAAGCTTGCAATATAGCCCACCAACGGTGAACCCTTGGAGTCAAATCACGTTTAGAGTGAGAAGCTTTAAGGGAGTTACAATCGGTAAATACGGTGAATTTTCGTCCATGCAAATAATGACGAAAATGTTCGATTGCTTTTACTACCGCAAGAGTCTCTAACTCGTAAGAGTGATATCGCGTTTCTGCATCTATGGTCTTCCTACTATAATATGCTACTACATGAGGGGTATCATTATGTTTTTGGATAAGAATTGCACCATATCCCGCACTACTTGCATCGGTATAGAGTTCAATGGGCAAGGAAGGGTCAAAAACTTTTAAAACTGGTTCAGACGTCAAAATGTGGATAAGTTTTTTGTGTATTTGGTCATGCTCAGGGGTCCACTTAACATTGCCTTTTCCTTTTGTCAAGGGATATAAAGGGCGAATTATTTGGGAAAAGTTAGGAATAAACTGTCTAAAATACGTTGCCAGCCCTATGAGCTGCCTAACATGAGTGACAGTTTTTGGCGTTGGAACATTAATTAAGGCTTGTATTTTTTTTGGATTTGGTCTAATCTCCCCAGCTGAAACTATATACCCAAGGTACTCAGTTTGAACTTTCAGAAACGAACATTTCTTTAAATTAAACGAGAAACCAGCATTGGACAGAGTTTTAAGTAATTTGTCTAAACGGTCAAGCCCCTCATTAATATCTGTGGAAATTGAAAGGACATCATCCATGAAAACTAGAATTCTTTCATCATTCATAGGCTGTAGAGCAGTATTAATAGCCTTTTGAAAAATGGAAGGTGCATTGCGCAAACCGAAGGGCATAGCCAAATATTCGAACTGCCCTTTTGGGGTAACAAATGCAGTTTTTTCTATGGAACTTTCATGTACAGGCAGCTGGTGAAACCCAGAGGCCATATCAATACTACTAAAATAATGAGCACCATTAAGTTTATCAATTTGTTCACTGATCAGAGGTAAAGGATAATGATTAGGTTGAGTATTACTATTTAATTCCCTATAGTCAACACACATGCGTGTACTACCGTCCTTTTTCTCTACAAGAATGATGGGGCTTGCAAACGGGGATGAACTTTCCCTAATAATATTTGCCGCCAACAATTGCTCGATTTTTTCGTCAACTATCTTAGATTCCTGAGGGGATAACCTATACGGTCTCCTATGTACCACTTTATGAGGATCAATTAAATCGATTTTCAACTGTCCTGTTTTAATTCTAGTTGTTGGAAAATTTTCAATAAAATTATCTGCATATTGCGTTAATATGTTAAAAAGTTTTATTCGGTCAGATCCTGTCAAGTCAGTATTAATTGAATCAATGTCAAAAATAGGTTTGGTTTTGGTACACATATTAGTCTCGACACACCGTTTGAATGTTAAACCGCTCTCTGAAATTTCAACAAGAATATCGCGCTCAAGTATATCTCTACCTAATAAAATAGCATCACGCAAGCAATCATCTGGAACTACATGAAGAGTGACGCTAATTTCAACGCTTTGAATTTTTATGTTACAAATGATTTGCTCTGTGCTACTAATGATACTCTTTCCAATACCAGTCATGTTGATAAAGTCATGCGATCTTTGTCCAACAACAAGGTGTGAAAAACTTTTCCTAATTAAACTACACTCTGAACCGGAATCAAAAATAAAGGGAAATGTCATACTATTACAGTTCATAATACCTCGAACAATTCTCGAGCACACGTTGACTTCTTTGCTTCCAGTAGCGACTTGTTCCTTCTTCGTATTATCAACCCTCGTTGGGCAGGTGGACACAACGTGGCCTGGCTCCCCGCACGCGTAACATGTCACTTGTGGCTTCTGGTTGACACGTTTATCCGCAACTACAGAGCGATTAAGCGATTTGTTTCTTTCACGGCAATCAGCCGCACGATGCCCAGTCCTGCCACATATGTTGCAGTTGCCACGAAAGCCAAACGTAGAACGAGAGCGTTTGACATCAGAATCGGTCGACTCAGGCAGTTCTGATTTTCTCTTCAAAGATATGCCTCGCAGTACTCGAAATAGCTGGGATTTGTCATTTACCACAGTTGAGTTTAGTTCACGACGTATTTGAACATCACACTGAGATAATATAGAAATGGCAAAGCCTGTCACAACCTTTTCAGATAATCTTGCGTCCGGGATATTTTCAATCAATTGCCAAAGACGTAAACATGCCTGAGCAGGGGTCTCATTAGAATTAAGTTGAAATTTGAGGATACTGTCAAAGTGATCCTGAATAAGCATAGGGCGAGAGAACTGAGCTTTTAAAGTCTCCTGTATATCGTCCCATTGATATTGACTGGGAGGTATCTTGGTCAGTAATGTAGCTGCGCGGCCTCGAAGACAATGGGTCAATGTCATGATTAAATCGACACCTTTCAAATTTTTGCTTTTAATTATAGTGTCTGACAGCCGACACCAGCCCCCTATGTCTGAATTGGGGTCGTCAGGATCAAAAGGTACTAACGCTATGAAAGGTTGTGGTGCTGAATTGGACCGGGGTAGTAGAGCATCAGTTAATTTTGAAAGAAATGCTTCTAAACTATTTGTGGGTAGCGGAATATCTTCCTGCATATTTTGTGATGATGAAGTGCCAGAGGTGGGCGGAAAATCCGATCCCACTTCTGATGTCGGGTTTGGTCCAGACATCAGAAGTAAAACTCAGTTATGGCAATACAATACACTAATTTTAATTTAATTGAACAATCAGTTATCTTAAATCTAGGAAATGTAGAAATGAAATAAAACTGAATTAAATAACGAATAAAGGCAGTGAGGGCGGTCACATAGGGCAGTACTGACTGTCAGGGACAGTGGTCCATGCACCCACCGCAATAAGGATAGTACTAACTGTGTACACAGTGTTCCACATCCAATAACCGGGCAGTACTGACTGTCGAGAGACAGTGG
Source organism: Aporophyla nigra (assembly GCA_947507805.1). NCBI lineage: Eukaryota > Metazoa > Arthropoda > Insecta > Lepidoptera > Noctuidae > Aporophyla > Aporophyla nigra. The sequence continues at coordinate 4,227,926 of OX382305.1, read as the reverse complement.
TCCGTGCACCAAGACGCATCCGTTTGAAATGCGTGCCGTCTCAACAGCGCAGCTCCTTATAAAGGCGGTCGCTAGTGGCCGAGGGTAGTTACGATATTTTACTGAACTGTACATTACGTCAAATGATCGAAAGAGTGAAGGTTTGTCTATGATGCTTCCGGTGCACGTTCCACTAGCGCCATCTAGTCGCCGTCTCTCGCAGTTGTTAAATAATATTGCTGCCGACATAGGCAATGGAATATTTTTAATTACTCCTAGTTTTATCAGTTACATATAAAATCACAGATAGGTAGGTATTTATATATTATTTGCCGAATATTTTCTTACGCGATGCTTGATATTATATTAATTATAAAATGATTTAGCATTGTTTCATGCCTAGGCCCAGTCATGCAGATGCTCTTGTACTCTTTAGCAATGGACTTCCAGGCTTCTTGTTTCTTCTGTATATGGTAGGTATGCCCTTATCCTTTTGCACTCTATTACATTTTGGGGTCAATGGGTCATCTTAGGGGCGGAGTGGTATCTGAAGCAATAAATCACAAACATCTAAATTACTAATGTGGTGAAAGGTAAAATTATATTATGGTAAACATTACAGGTTATTGTGTTACTTGCAGCAGTGGTGGCCCAGTGGCGATACCGTTGGGCCACCACTGCTGAAATAAACGTTCATTTACGAGTTGTAGGTCGTGGGTTGCAATCCAGGCAGGCACTATAATATACTACCACCATTACTCTAAAAACGATGAAGGATAACATGGTGAGGAAATCTTCATGTTCTAGACAAGAATTCGAAAACATGTGACATCTACCAACCCGCGCTGGGCTCGCGTGGTAGATTATGACCCCCTCGCGCCGAGAGGAGGCCTCTGTCCCAGCAGTGGGAACGGTATATGCTGATTATGCTATGTACTTTGTTATTATTTAAAGAATATTTTCTTTCTCCTCTATAATATAGTTAGACGATCTCTTTTTCTTATCTTTATTCGATCTAATTGGTACAATTTATTTGTAATTTATGTAAAAATACGAACAGAATTCGAATAAAATTTATGTTTATTTACTGACAGTTTGACATTCACGATTCGATTCAGACAAACACGTCAAATATTTATTTTCTTAAATATATGCATTAGAAACTCTATTCACATAAGTTTATTGTAGTTTGTTGAAATTAACGATGTTATTTAACATTAACAATTTTTTTTTGGGTCTATTTTAAATTTATAATAATAAAATTAAAAAATATTATGAATTTTTGAAAAGTACCGGTTTTTTAACGTGAATTGGAACGTGTTAGCTTTGATCAAAAAACTTAAGTAAATAGGTAATCAGTTGATTATGGTTTGACAAAATACAATTTTGACTTGTGAAACGCAAAATACTTAAAAGCATACTTAACGATTTGAGAATACTCAGTTGAGATTTGCTAGTTTTCTCAAATCAGAAACCGGCTGTGACCAAAATGATGTCTGAACTTTAATAGAAACTGTGGCCTCTGTGGAGTTTGTTTCCTCTTTTTTCACAAAGTAGTCAGATAGGAAGTGCCGAAATGTGGCCGAAACGTTTTTGAAATATGATGGACGTGTAAAGTGTTTGTACAAACCTAGTTACAAAAATTAAATCTTTTATCATAGGACTAGCTTCTGCCCGCGACTTCGTCCGTATAGCTTATAGCCTTCCTCGATAAATAGGCTACCCAACACAAAAATAATTTTTCAATTCGGACCAGTAGTTCCTGAGATTAGCGCGTTCAATCAAACAAACAAACTCTTCAGCTTTATAATATTATAGTACCTATAGATAACGACGAATAAGGCGGCCTTGAAGGACATATACTGACCTTCACTAAAAAGTTTAGGGATGTATTACGCAAGCAACCTGCTTGTGTTTATGAGCAGATAATGAACGTGGACGAAGCAAAAGGACTATGGGATATCTATGCTAGGATATTATCACGCTGGATTCTGAATACACTTTACAGTCATGGCAATAATGTTCATATTCGAATAGATAAAAGTGATTAAGCGTTAATATTCAAGTTCATATTTTTAAAACCTGGTTACGTAGCAAAAGAGAATGGCAGGTCTGGTGTCGTTTAATTTTAGAAGCGTTTATGAATGTATATAAATTATATCAAACAATTACAAAGTTTTACTTTGATTGCATTAGGTTTTTTTTTCTCAAGCAGCACAAAGACAAAAAAAGAAGAAACAAATATTATTGAGTGATTAGCAATATCTCAACGCAGAACAAACAACCATGTCAAAGTACGTTCTAAAATTTTTTCTCTAAGTCTCTACTATTTTCAAAGCAAAAAGATGAGTACTCTATATAAACGACAGAAGAAAATTACCGACCAAGAAGAATTACTACTCTTCGGGTGCCTTAAGCTATCTTCGCGTCAGGCGACGGGGATCTACCCTTTTGATTGTATTATTCAAAAGACAGTCAGAGTTCATGCTTCTCTTGGGACTACGGAATTGTCAAAACGTTGCAAAGTGCTGTAACTTGGACGTTTTTGACGAATGTAGTGTAAATCTATATATATAAAAATGAATCCCTATGTCCCTTGGTCACGCCATCACGCGTGAACCGCTGGACCGATTTCACTTTTTCTTTTTTTGTTGTGTTTGTAATTGTCAGGAGAAGGTTCTTATGAAAGAAAAAAAAAATTGCGCGTAAAATTAGAAAATTTAAGAACACTTATTTAAGAATACCTAACAACCATATAATAGGACAATGTAAACTTTTTTAATGTAACATTATGACATTTGACATAGAATTGACAGAATGCGTGCTCAAATATCATCAAAGAGACAGGACAACGTCTGTCGGGTCAGCTAGTCTTTTCATAAAAATTTGTAATTTATTTATCGAACTCGGATATTTATCAGTTAGTGATAAATGATTTGATTTCTGTAAGTAGGTTTGTACAAAAACTTTTACAGGTCAATCATATTTCTTTTAAAAGTAGACGAGGTCAGCGTGTCCTAATTGACTACTCTGAGAAAAAAGGCCAAAACAAAGTCAGAGGTCACAGTCTCTTTTAAAGTCCAGACATAATCTTGGTCACATCATGTGAAGACCATGTAGATTGGTGACTGAAATGGTGTTTTGAGAAAAGAACCACACAGATTGAGTGGACCTGGCTAATCAGTGCACGCATTTGCCACTAATCGTGCCGCTCAACTCAAATCTTACGAAGCTCAACCATGCGACGAACAATACCAAAGAAAATCGTTAAGTAAAGTTTTAAAACCAAAGAATTGCTAAACAGAAGTGGCAGTGGGCAGGGCACATTGCTTGCAGAACAGATGGCCGATGGAGCCGGAAGGTTCTGGAGTGGCGACCGCGTACCGGAAGACGTAGAGTTGGAAGGCCTCCAACAAGGTGGACCGATGACCTTGTGAAGGCCGCAGGAATCCGCTAGATGCGGGAAGCACAAAACCAGTCGAATTGGTGGAGCTTGGGGGAGGCCTATGTCCAGCAGTGGACGTCTTTCGGCTGAAATGATGATGATGATGATGAAAGTTTTACAAGTAGTGTCCAGAATAATAAAACTCACGTGACTAACATAATATTCGATCGATTTGCTTACACAACAACGTACATAACAGGTTATTATTGTTAATTTTAATAGTCCTATCGATTGTTACTTGTTGAAGTTTGATTACAATTACAAACAATTGCTAAGGTAACATGTTGCCCTGCCAGGGTCGCGAGATTCGTTCGAAAGAGATACTGTGGCCCTGGCATATGTGAAGAAACACGTGTGGGTTTTAGTCAGTAAAAGCCTGTGTTATGTATGTTCTAGTGTGCGCGCATGCTTATGTGTGCATACGCGCGCAGCTGGCCGACCGCTCACATACATGCAATAAATCAGTGTGCTAACAGCAGCCGTAGTTTCACTATCTCCTACAACATACGCAACAGTCTGACACGCCCTTCCCCTCCACCCAGAGCGAGAGACATTTTTTGATGATTTCCCATCCAAAAAAAACTGGCCAAGTGCGAGTCGGACTCGCGCACCGAGGGTTCCGTACAAACCTGCAGGAATTCACGGTTTATGTTTATGAAATTAAATGTTTTAATTTTTATATTTGAGTTGACTGAATGAAAGTTAAATTCTGGTTTACGATTTATGACGTATTAAAAAAAAAACTACTTACTAGATCTCGTTCAAACCAATTTTCGGTGGAAGTTTACATGGTAATGTGCATCATATATTTTTTTTTAGTTTTATCATTCCCTTATTGTAGAAGTTACGGGGGGGGGGGGGGAGGACACACACATTTTACCACTTTGGAAGTGTCTCTCGCGCAAACTATTCAGTTTAGAAAAAAATGATGTTAGAAACCTCAATATTATTTTTGAAGACCTATCCATAAATATCCCCCACAAAAATTTTTTTTGAGTTTCAGTTCTATGTTTGGGGAACCCCAAATATTATTGTTTTTTTTTTCTATTTTTGTGTGAGAATCTTAATGCGGTTCACAGAATACATCTACTTACCAAGTTTCAACAGCATAGCTCTTATAGTTTCGGAAAAAAATGGCTGTGACATACTCGGACAGACAGACAGACAGACAGACATGACGAATCTATAAGGGTTCCATTTTTTGCCATTTGGCAACGGAACCCTAAAAAAGGTTATTATTATCAATATATTATTATAGTCATATCGATTGTTACTTGTTTGAAGCAATTTTAATAATCGTATCGATTGCTACTTCTTCATGTTTGATTGAAATTACAAACCATTGCTAAGGTAACATGTTGTTATGTATCCATTTCATCATCACAGTTGTTTTTATATACACCGTGACATTTTAGTCGTCTTACAAAGGTTGTCCACTCAATGTATCCGACATAATATACCTCTAGGCATGATAAAAAATGTTTACCAATTAAGAAAATACGTACTAAGAAACATAAATCATGCACTAGAATTATGAAAAATTCTGTTAATAATGTTTACGTATCATATGGTAGAGAACATACATACCTACCCAGCGCACGAGTCGACTAGATAATTCAATCTCCATTTTCCATGAGATAAAATATCAAACAAACTACGTCATGCGTCATCATAATGAATATTATTTTTATTTTTTAGTTATTCAAATGTTAATTTTTTTCTTATGGATATGTAGTAGTCATTGGATACATGAAATGGGCTGCCGTTGTAAGACGACAAAAATGTCACGGTGTATATGTCGCAGGTTTTTCATAAAATTAGGTTTTTGATCAAAAATCTAGGTTTTTGATGAAAAACCGGAAGATGACACATTTTAAACTCAATTTCACCATAAACCTGTAACAATCCAGATTTTTGATCAAAAACCTGAACTAGTTTGGGTTTATGATAAAGATCTTGTCAAAATCACGGGTTTGCTTGGTTTTATGACAGATAAATCTATTTAAATGAAATAAATGCCATTTGTAGTAAGCCCTAGCACAATATTATTGAGATTTATTCTCATAATTATATTTTACGTAATTATTTGTCGCAAAAATGAACGCGGGTTGCCCGTATAAGTTGTATTTTGTGACTGAAGAAGTGGGGAAAGGGCGGGGCTGGCGCGAGCGCATGCGAAACAAAAGCAGCGGAAGTCCCTAAGTCTATGTCAATGGAAATGTATATCAGATTGATCATAAACCCAAACTAGTTCAGGTTTTTGATAAAAAATCTGGATTGTTACAGGTTTATGATGAAATTGAGTTTAAAATGTGTCATCTTCCGGTTTTTCATCAAAAACCTAGATTTTTTATCAAAAACCTAATTTTATGAAAAACCTGCGACATATACATATACACAATCAGCCTAAGATGTTCCTAGTGCTGGGACACAGGCCTTGTCTCCGTGAAAGGGAGTGGCGATAATCCACCACGCGAGCTCAGTGCGGGTTGGTGAATATCACATGTATTCGAATGTGATAGCTTCACCGTTTTGAGAACAGCGAAGCAAGCACGACCTCTGTCATACGCTCGAGTCACGCATTTTGTTACGATTTTTGTTCCCAAACTGTGATAAAAATGTGTGACTCAAAACTATCACAGTAGGCTGTATTCTCCCCACAGAACTGATAAAATTAAATACACAAAATAAATTGCCTGCCTAGGTTCGAACTCATGATCCACAATTCGTAAATCGGAGCCGATACCGATACCAGTTAGATACCACAGACTGCTCCTATATTTAATCCGTTGGGTTCATTAACGAAAACTGTTCCTTCGTGATTCGTGAATTTACCCTCGTGACATCCTAGTGCAGTTAGTCTGTAGGTATGTATAATACTCTCCGTCCCCCTCCAATTACTGGGTCGTCAGTTTTTATGTGAGAATTCCTTGCTTAATTTATTCTTGCCCGCATCAATTTGAATGGATGGAACTTTTTCACTTCGGCTCATGTCAGAAACTTTCAGGCCCGACGAAGAATTGTTCTCTTTCTTCAGACACAAAATTATTCTAACTATGGATATTATTTATTTATTTACTAGCTTTTGCCAGCGGCTTCACCCGCATATTATATACGTTTAAACCTTGCTCTTGAATCATTCTATCTATTAAAAAAACCGCATCAGAATCCGTTGCGTAGTTTTAAAGATCTAAGCATACATAAGGACAGACAGAGGGAAGCGACTTTGTTTTATACTATGTAGTGATTAAAACTTTATGTACAAGTAAAAATTCTGTACAAAAGAGGACTTAATAAGCATTTTCTAACTGTCAACCTTAGAGGTTTTTTAGGGTTCCGTTGCCAAATGGCAAAAAACGGAACCCTTATAGATTCGTCATGTCTGTCTGTCTGTCCGTGTATGTCACAGCCACTTTTTTCCGAAACTATAAGAGCTATGCTGTTGAAACTTGGTAAGTAGATGTATTCTGTGAACCGCATTCAGATTTTCATACAAAAATAGAAAAAAAAACAATAATATTTGGGGTTCCCCATACATAAAACTGAAACTCAAAAAAAATAATTCTTCAAACCCATACGTGTGGGGTATCAATGGATAGGTCTTCAAAAATGATATTGAGGTTTCTAATATCATTTTTTTCTAAACTGAATAGTTTGCGCGAGAGACACTTCCAAAGTGTTAAAATGTGTGTGTCCCCCCCTCCCCGTAACTTCTAAAATAAGGGAATGATAAAACTAAAAAATATATATATAATGTACATTACCATGTAAACTACCACCGGAAATTGGTTTGAACGAGATCTAGAAAGTAGTGCTTTTTTTAATACATCATAAATCGTAAACCACAATTTAACTTTCATTCAGTCAACTCAAATAAAAAAAATTTAAAAGAACCATTTAATTTCATAAACATAAACCTTATGCATAAACCGTGAATACCTGCAGGTTTGTACGGAACCCTCGGTGTGCGAGTCCGACTCGCACTTGGCCGGTTTTTTTTACCTTATCCCAATTTGCCTATACTTTTCTTTCAGTCTAACCGGATGCAGCTGAATTCCAGTATTATACATGGAGTAACTGAATACCTGACCTGCGCTATCTAGTTACTGGGCAACACGATACCTCTTGGTAGAACTGGTTGTCAGATTTTTTAAATACGAAGGAAATAAAATACAAATATAGGCTTTTGACGAATCGAATGATCGACCGTCAAAGATCTACGAATTCCAGCCAGGAACAATGGCTTTTTTTTTCTGGATGGGAAATCATCAAATGACTTCTCCCGCTCTGGGCGGAGCGGGAGGGCGTGTCAGACTTTTACTGACTAAAACCCACCCGTGTTCCTTCAGTTGCTCATGTGCCAGGGTCACGGTATCTCTTTCGAACAATCTCGCGATCCTGGCAGGCATCGGTCCTAGCAGACCTCTTCAGTGAGCAATGGCTTAATATGGTTTCCGAAATACTGAAAGGTTTCCATATGTATCTGTCCACATCATCGTAATTGTGTATGTATTTATTATTTTAATTATACTGGTATTTATTTTAGAATTCTGTATTTATGTATGTCTGTTTGTATGTATGTAAGTATATTCTCATATTATTTGTTTATTTGTATTGAGAGAATGGTTTTTGATTATTTGTATTTTATTTTCTCTTTTACTCTTACGCACGCTGTGTTCATCTTTTTATCTTTTCTGCTATCGTAGGTATGCTGGAAGAGATTTATATAGAAATAAGCTTCACCTCTATACAAATATTTCTGTTAAATTCTTCTTGTCTGTTTATGTATGTGTGTACATAAATGGTAAAATAAATAAATAAAATAAATGGATGGCCTTCCATCCACGAACCGGCCGCGGTTGTAGCTTAACCTACGATCGCCCGTGAGGTAAAACGAAAATAAAAAACTAAAAACACTTCCGAAATTAAAGTTGTTATATTTCACTGCGTAGTCTTATTTTTGCGGAGGTCAATTTTATTTTATTTTTCTACGAGAAGTCACATTTGTTTAATCAAGAGCCCAAATTATTTTAAAATTTTGATTAGTTTTGTTTCATTTTATTTAGGTATAATAATAATAATCCTCCAGACCGTATTTCGGCCACAGCAGCCAATCTCAACGGAGACTAGCCATCGGCGCGGGAGATATTATAGTGCTCAAGTGTATGCGCAGACACAAGAGCACTCACTCTTCCCTCACTCTCATAGTCCGATGGGACGGCAATCCGACACGACCGGAGAGAGATCAGGCATAGGACCAATGGCTTAACGTGCTTTCCGAGGCACGGGGGTATCACACCGCCAACTTCCAAACTTCGATCTGTTACTAAGAACTTCATAATGGAAAAACCCAATAACACCTTGCCCAACCTGGGAATTGAACCCAGGACCTTAGACTCTCAGCAGTCACGCTTGCGACCACAAGACCAACGGGACAGGTAACGGGACTTTTAGGTATATGATATATTAGAAAAGAAAATGAAATGAATATCGTCATTGACAAACCACTTTTTTATTACTAATAATAGGTTTAGCACTAGAATATGGCTTCTTGTGATATCGTCACGACGCGGTGGTGTGCATTACAATTTAATTATTGGCTTATCCATCAGAATCACTACGGTTTATTTAAATCCCTTTAGTTCTCAGAAACTTGATTTTCAATTGATTACACAATATCATGCCAGCGATTCCCTAAAGGTTAGGGAGATGTGTATCGTGCACCTAAATTTTTCCAGAATGAATAAGGGTCGACCTTATTGCCATTATATTATCTAATTCTTAACTCCAGGCTGCTAATTCTGGGAAATTCCTCATGTAAAATTCTTACAACCCTCACTTGTTTCATTCGGAGATTGAACAAAGAGGAGAGGGTCATCACAAGAAGGTTTCTTGTGATGACCTTATTGGTGTACTGGGCATCACAAGAAGGTTTCTTGTGATGACCTTATTGGCGTACTGGGCATCACAAGAAGGTTTCTTGTGATGACCTTATTGGTGTACTGGGCATGCTTTGCAGTCGTGCTTGTGACTTAGATCAACGAGGGAGTCCAATATCTAAATCAGCCTATACTGACCCCACTGTTGGGAAACAGGCCTCCTTTTGCGGAAAGGGAGTGAGCCGTAATCTACCACGCGAGCCCAGTGCGGGTTGAGTTCAATATAGTCACGAAAATTTATTGTTTCAAATATCATTGTAAAGTTGTATTAAAGTCATTTCATTCAACCGTCAAAAAGGGTTACATTTCGTTTAGCCCCCTCTGTCCGCCCCAAGGCGCAGGGAATCCACGAGGGTTTCCACGCCGTTACCAAAAAAAAAAACAAAAGGTGTGATTTGAATGTGCGGACAATTATTTAATTTGTTTTTAATCTTCCTGCCCCCAACTGTCCCGAAGTAGCATGGGAATAGGACAGGTAGATAATTAAATTGATTGTCAATTTGATGAAATATTAATTTCCATGACTTTATATTAACCCTTTATAGGACGGCTCATACAAAGTGACCAGTAAACTGGACAGTCACTTCTTGAAGTGGACGGTCACTTCTTCACTCTTCACTGTTCAGTTTACTGGCCACTTTGTATGAGCCGTCCTATAAAGGGTGGACAGTCACTTCAAGGTACCTAGGACCTTAAAGTGGACGGTCACTTCTTCACTCTTCACTGTTCAGTTTACTGGCCACTTTGTATGAGCCGTCCTATAAAGGGTGGACAGTCACTTCAAGGTACCTAGGACCTTGAAGTGGACGGTCACTTCTTCACTCTTCAGTGTTTAGTTTACTGGCCACTTTGTATGAGCCGTCCTTTAAAGGGTTAAACTGTGTTATGGTACAATCGGCGAAACTTTGATCTGTGTACATAAATTATGCCTTGCTCAAGGAACCCAAACGTGACCCCTCTAAACAAACCATTTGTATAATCTGTGGTAATCATCATCCCTTAACGGATGTGGCGATTCGAGGCAGTAGCCACAACAAGTTCCCGCAAACAAAAGCACATAACATCACACCTCTATCACCGGAAGGGTTCGGCAGAAGTCTAAACAAAGGCACGTGTATGGGTGGATATGCTTACACACCAAAGTACCGGCTCTTGTATAGGTAAGGTCACTCAAAAGGCATTGTAATAAATATCTTTTCATAACAAACTGCTTGAATTCTCACCAAAATAAATTAGTAAGCGCGATTTCTGCTTGAATAAAATTTAATTTATCGCTACATTACAATGTAGCGATAAATTTTTTTTTTTTTTTGACTATCTACCTATCATATACCTTTGATATAGAAATTCGATTTGTGTTCCTGGCAACTTTGGACACGTCGATGGAAGGTTAAGCTACGGTGCCGAGGTCGATTCGTCGATGTGTGAACATCAATTACATAAACACCGTAACATTTTAATCGTGTTACAACGGCAGCCCACTTCATGTATCCAATGACTACTACACATCCTTAAGAAAAAAAAAATTACATTTGAATAACGAAAAAAATAAAAATATTATTCATTATGACGCATGACGTAGTTTGTAATTGATATTTTGTCTCATGGAAAATGGAGATGAAATGATCTAGTCGACTCTTGCGCTGGGTAGGTATGTTCTGTGCCTACTGATACGTAAACATTATTAACAAGATGTTTCATAATTCAAACGCATTATTTATTTAATGTTATCTTAATTAATGGTAACAATTTTTTAATCACGCCTAGAGGCATATTATGTTGGAAACATTGAGTGGACAGCCTCTGTAAGACGACAAAAAAAAATGTCACGGTGTATAACCCCCATGCTTCAGAAAGCACGCTAAACCGTTGGTCCTGTCAGATTTTCGTAGACCTTTGCCTGACGTTACAAGTAGTGACAAGCCCAAAGTGATCACATCGGCAGTCTTTTCATGTCAGTCAGCTGAATCCAGTTAAACTGAGAGCTGACCGCATCACAGTTAGGAAAAGACTAGACAGAATACTATAATCAGCCTAAAATATTGAGAGGCAGTGGCCTTATCCCCCATGCAGGCCCAGTGCGTGTTGGTAGACGGCACATGTCTTTTTTTTGGATGGGAAATCATCAAATGACTTCTCCCGTTCTGGGAGCGGGAGGGCGTGTCAGACTTTTACTGAGTAAAACCCACCCATGTTCCTTCAGTTGCCCATGTGCCAGGGTCACGGTATCTCTTTCGAACAATCATGCGACCCCGGCAGGCAGATGGCACATGTCTTGGAATGATTGGTTCTAGGACATGCCAGTTTTCTCACGATGTTCTCCCTTACTGTTCTGAGTAGTGGTGATGAAATAATTTACACAAAGTAAAAAGCCTATCTGGTTTCGTACCTACGATCGTAAGTCACGGGCATTTCTAGTGGGCCACTAGTGTTCTAGGCAGATCGATTTATATTATCAACCCACGAGGTTTCGCAATCGCATGAAGTTTTAAAAGAATTTTAAAAAAGAGTCGTCATTTACGTTTGGTATGTTTTCACGGAGACCACGTTACAATATCGCGGCGGAATGTTGTCACACTCTGGATTTTAAACCCTCTTGGTGCTACACCGTGCGCGCAAAATCCCAAAGTGATATTTTTACGTGCGTGCGAAAATATACTTCAATGTTTATTGTGTGATACTAAACACTGCAAGCTTATGGCTGTATATATATACGGTACAGACATTCAGACCCAGTAACTTACACACCTAATTAAGTAATGATTGGGAATGGTTTTCCTCAAAGTAGAAAGGATTCATTCCTTTGAGGAAAACGACGAACATAGCCGCCGAGGCGTAAACAATACATTCCGTATAACCCTTTAATTGTTTTGGATAGTTTAGGAACATGTTTATCCACTGCATTGCATAGTAAATGACACTCTTTCTCACTCTTAAACAATGTTCCACCACAAAGTTTTACAGCTGTCAAATCATCAAATCCGCTATTAGCCACCAACCACCAACTTACGGGTATCTTCTACATTTTGTTTTGGGTTTAGTGACCTTTCAGTATTAAATACTACACAACATTATTAACTAACTATAGAATTGGCAGCAGCGTTCTCTGTGCATCTTATTATCAAACAGCGATCGCCAACCCGCCCTTCCAAGTGTGGCGACTATAGCAAGACCCGTCTAAATTGGGGAGGCCTATGTCCAGCAGTGGACGTCTTTCAGCTGAAATAATGATGTTAAATCAACAAGAAACCTTTACAAATTCTCCAAGTCCGTCCAACTGCCTGCCTGCCTATCCATGGCTGAGCTCAGCGTCTCTTACTAGATAAAATCTAAAATTTGGTATAGGTACGTCAACAAAGTAGTAAAACAAAATGTTGAATAAACATTTTAGACTACCTCCCTCACATCGGCCTACATGTTACGTGCGGATGGTAATCGACGGTGGGTGACGCCTGTGCTTTCAAAGAGCATACACGCAACTGATTCAATAAAGTTGTATGTCTTATGAGCTCCTAATTACAACCACATTAATCAAACTGGAATTTAATACGTATGCTTGAATACACAGTCACAAATCTCTAGACCTGATGATGATGATGAACATTAGAAAACCTACCAGCTTGGCCCATCAGGAAGAACGTCTGCCCATTTGAACCCAAGAACATAAAATTACCAACCCTACGCGCTACACCCCTCCAGTTGTGTGGCGCCCCTTAAACAGCCCGGTCCTTAAGAGCTGAGAAAACAACACGATACTTATTATAAATTCCGGTCAGTTGCTAGTTGTTTACTGTAGAACTTACTTGAGGCAATAACCACGGAAAGTGTTGCTTGTTTACGTAGTTACAACATTGGCTGTGGAAGCAGGTTTAACCATAAGCTGTTTTAAACTTTAAAGGGTAAGTCAATAGTTTCGTAATATATCATGTTATTAGTGGTTATTTAATGTTGGATTTTATGGCTACTCTCGATCCTTTTTACATTACATTTTATTTTATAAATATGAAGGCAGAGAGTCATATTGTAAAATAAAAGAGGTTCTTTCAATATTAAGGAATTATTTAATCAATAGACCTTACACGAAACTGCACTTAATCAGTTTCCATTATTATTAATTTAACACCTTATTAAAATAGTCATGACACCCAGTAATACAGTTACAGTATTACAGTTCATATAAAAGAGTATCAATGTACAGTGAGGCAGAGTTATAATAATTGAGAGCAATACGACCTGTGCACCGGGCCACGCCTGAACTTAGAATCCCAATTCGCCGCCGTGCGGCGTCTTTTATACGGAAGTATTGGAGGTGGGGCAACGACGTAGCACGCTACGACGTAGCGCGCTCTAACTCCGCCCACCAGTAATGAGGTGGGAGAATGGCGTAGCGTGCTACGGCGCTATCGCGTAGCCCAATGCACGAGCCGCTCACAATATGACGCCGACACGGCCATACTGACGTGCGGACGTCCTCGTACGCTCAGCTGATAATGTCTCATCTAGAACTTGAAAAACTGATTAAGTACCGTTTGGTCATCCTGATTGTTTCTGGTCCGGTCTACTTAGACCTTTCAGATATTTAACCACTTGGTCCAGTCTATTATGACTCTTCAAGGGTTATTTCTTGGTCCGGTCAACTTTTGACCCTACAAGATCAGCCCCCTGGTCCGGCAATTGTTTTGCCCTTCAGGTGTATCCCTTCAGTTAAACTGGACCGGATCTAGCCAGGCCGAACAAGTATCGTTCCTCTAGCTTAATTAATAAATAGCTCAATACTTTGGTTGATTTACAAGTGCTTCTGTTACAATATTAACTGATTCAGGGCCAATAGATTCTACTGAAACAGCACGTTAACCACGGTTTCTACAACTTGCATTATAGTGTCACTTTTGGCAGACATGGTATCATTATTGGCAGAGATAGTACCACCATTAGGAGACTGAATATCATCATTGATAATCTGTTCTCTAGTCTCGTGGACAAGAACATCTATGTTATTCTTCGCCGACACGTCATCCTCATCATAACATTCTGCGAATTCCAGAAAGAATGACTGAGACTATTCTTTCCATTAATGTGTTACAATTCGTACCTATCGTTTTCTTCCAAAATAGCGGTGATTTTAAAGGGGCCTTTGTATTTACGGTCCTGTTTCATTTGGTGTCTTTTTTCGAATTTAACAAAGGCAAAATCACGTACTGCATTTTACCATAGCTTTATCCTTGTTAAATGATAAATGACTTTATTTTTGCAATTAGGTTTGTACAAACACTTTTACACGTCAATCATATTTTTTTTTTTAACTAGATGTGGTCGGCGTTTCCTATCTGACTACTCTGAGAAGAAAGGCCGAAACAAACTCAGAGGTCACAGTCTCTTTTGAAGTCCAGACATAATCTTAGTCAGGTCATGTGAAGACCATGTGGATTGGTGTCTGAAGTGGTCTTTTAAGGAAAGAACCACTCAGATTGAGTGGACATGTGCCTTTCAGTGCACGCATTTGTCAGTAAATCGACTTGTGTCGTATTGGGCCAGCTTTTTTATACAAGCAGAAGAATTGGATTGAATGGTTTTGACATTTAAACTATCTTGAATGAACTCTAATGAACCCTTAATATCAAATATTAATTCCAAGGGTGTGAACCCTGTTACTCTATAACGAGTACTATTGAGACCTAATTGGATATCACCTACATGATCTTACCATAAGCTATCCGAATCTATAGTGAGCATACTTTTTTAAGGTCCTCATGACGCGCTTGACCTGACCATTGGCCAGACGAACCAGTGGATATTAAATGTAAATCGATACGATTTTCTTTACAAAAATTCTTAAATTCAGTATTGTCATATGATCTACCACGATCTGCAACTATGTTTTTTTTTTTTTTTAGCAGCACCAAACGAATTCACAGCATTTTTTTTTTTGTGATTTAATAGTATCGGATGCATTTAGTGTTAAGGTATGTTCTAACACGACATTTTTTTTTTTGTAAGACATCAATTATCACGGAAAAATACTCCTTGCGCTCGCTTTTTAACACGCTTTTTCCTGTGAGTTTACCAGTTAAATCTAAATGAATTATATGCCATGAAACGGCAAATTTAGGGATTGGATGTTGACCGACCTGCTGGGCATACGGGGGACCTTTGGAAGCCTTACAAGCGACGCACGAACCTCCATAAGTTTTGACAAGTATTGACATATTTTGAAACCAATAAAGATTGTATAATTTATCGAAGGTTTTTTTTTATAACCAAGGTGTGTTATTTCGCTGTGTACTCGATTAATCATTTACCATGTTAAAGGGTGTGGCAATATCGGTGACCATTTAGTGGTTTTATAACATTCGATTTTACGATGCCCTGTCTAATATCGATAATGTGCGTGATATTTCAGACAGCAAGTCATTTGAGCGTAATTTGGATATAATGTGTCATATTTCGGAATCACGTTATCTACAGATAACCAAATCCTCTCCAGTTCAGACAAATTTACAATTTTAGCTGCCTTATGAATAAAATATGTGTCAGCATGATTACGTGAAAGGAAGTCTAGATGTGCCATATTTTTCCCCTCTTTATAGATGATATCAAAGTCATATGACTGCAAAATTGTCCACCTATGTACTCAGGGGTTAGGTCCTTTTTGCACTGAGAGGCCTTTAAGGCGTTACAGTCAATAAAAACCGTAAGTTTACGCCCATATAGGTTATATTGAAAATATGTGGCTAGGCCATATAAATTGTTGGTACTGAGCAGCAGTGCTTGGAGTAGGGATATTTTTAATCTTATGGGGATTTGGTCTAATTTTTCCAGGGGATATTCCGAAACCCAGATATTCAATTTTCAGCTTTATATATGAACATTTTTTTTAAAGTTATATCTAGCAATCTATTTAAACGAGACAACTTTTTTGAACGGTCTCTAATGCAGAAAGTACGTCATCCATGTAGATCAGTATTTTATCGTCATTTAGAGGTTTAAGTTCAATATTTATAGCTCTTTGAAAAACCTGTGAAGCATTTCATAAACCAAATGGCATAGTGAGGTACTCAGACTGACCCGTTATGGACGCAAATTTGGTGATCGATTCGATCACTAACTAGTAGTAAAGGATAGCTGTCTAGTCGAGTATTGCTATTGAGTTCCCGGTAATCAACGCACATACGATCGGTACCGACCCTTTTTTTTAAATTAATGATGTAGGACTCGCGAAAGGCGAAGAACTTTCACGAATTATGTTAGCATCTAGTAATTCTTGTACTTTGTCATTAACGATTCGTAACTCGAGATATGAGGAGTATTTAGTGAGTATTTCAATCAAAACTTCATTTTCTTTACCGGTAAGATCTGTGTCAATAGAATTAATGTCAAGAGGCATTTCTAATATAGAGCTAAGATTTGCTTTTTTTAAGTTAAGGCAGCTTTATTATCCACAACGGATATTGTTTGTCTAAAATGTCGTGACCTATTAATAAGGTAACGTTTTCATTGAAACATTCGTCAGACAATACTTGATATGTAACGTCGAGAAGAAAGTTTTGTAACACGGTCGGGCATTGTATTTTGATTGAGCAATTAACATCATCATCAGGAGAGTCTCGTCTGAGTGACTATCGGGAGATACCAGCCTGACGGTACATTTAAATGACCATCAACTTAGATCAGCTTGACGAGAACTGACTTCTCTCGAGAACATTGGACCAATTAACATTATTACAATCAATCCCCTTTAAAGGTTCATGAAACTTTTCACCAGTAAGAAGACCACAGTTACCTTCATGAAGATACACTCAGACCCAGAGTCAAATATGAAAGGAATTGCATACCACTTATTTCCAAAACACCACGTGCTGCTCTGCACGCAGGTTCACTTGCTTGCTGGTGTTGCTGGGTGTGGGGATCTCTTTTCTTTTTCCAGCGTTTAAGGCAAGTGGTGACCACGTGGCTAGCCTCACCACACTTGAAGCAGGTTATTCCAGAGTTCGTCTGTGGAGTTTTTGCTAAAACAGGTACCTTTTGAAGCAACGTGCCGACATTCCTGCCCTCGTTGACCGACCTTCCCGCAGAAATTGCAGTTTCCCCGAAATTGAGTAGATGGACAGGACTTTTTCGTGTCTGATTCGGACGTGCCCGGTTCTTCGTTTCTTTCACGGTGAATTTTGTCATCGCACCATAATAGGACAGATAGCAGAACTGGTTATTACATTGTCCGGTAAATTTGCATCACGAAACTTTTCAACAAGTTTTCCTAACTCGGCTGGGGTTTCTTTGTTATCAATTTATGATTGTGATTAAATTCAAATTATCCTGCATTGTCAAGGGTTTGGAAAATTTAGAGACCAGCATTTTCTTAATAGTATCTCATGAAATATTATCTGGATTAATTCTTGTAAAACACATGGCGGCGCGAGCCTTTAGAGAGTGAGCGAGGGCTAAAATAAGGTCTACACCTTCTGGCTTCTAACTGTCGATTACAATCTCACTTAATGCACACCAGTTGATAATGTCGGTTTCAGTTACATCAGGATCGAAAGGAACCAACATCGATTGCATACTGGGTGTCATGTGGCAAGGTGTCAAATTATCTGCACTTATTAGTCCCAGATAAAGGTGGGAGTGGGTTTCATCCCACTTCTGATGAAGGCAGAGAGTCATATTGTAAAATAAAAGAGGTTCTTTCAATATTAAGGAATTATTTAATCAATAGACCTTACACGAAACTGCACTTAATCAGTTTCCATTATTATTAATTTAACACCTTATTAAAATAGTCATGACACCCAGTAATACAGTTACAGTATTACAGTTCATATAAAAGAGTATCAATGTACAGTGAGGCAGAGTTATAATAATTGAGAGCAATACGACCTGTGCACCGGGCCACGCCTGAACTTAGAATCCCAATTCGCCGCCGTGCGGCGTCTTTTATACGGAAGTATTGGAGGTGGGGCAACGACGTAGCACGCTACGACGTAGCGCGCTCTAACTCCGCCCACCAGTAATGAGGTGGGAGAATGGCGTAGCGTGCTACGGCGCTATCGCGTAGCCCAATGCACGAGCCGCTCACAATATGACGCCGACAAATATAAGAATTTGATTTATTTTTAATTTTCTTTTCATGCCTGAAGTCGTTTTTTTTTTTTTGTTATTTTTGTAATTTTAGTTTTTGTAGTCTCGAAGAGGCTAACTATTTCTAACTACTACTTTTATTTGTTGCAAATTTCAACATATTGTTTCAAATTAACCAAATGTTTTTATGTATAATGGTTCCCAAGATACAGGCTGTGCCTAGTTTAGGAGCCACGCTACCTCAAAAATGTAATTTTAATGTTGAAATAAACAATTTTTACTTTTTTTACTTAACTAGCTTATGTTTGAGACTTCGTTAGCGTGAAACTTCTGGTTTTAACATAAAACTATGATATCATCTGCCAGTGTCTTTGCTCACGTACATAGCATAAAACAAAGTCTCATTCGCGTGTTTGTACGCTTAAATCTTCTAAACTGCGCAATGAATTACGGTTTCCGTTAAAACTAGTTATACATATAAACCATCTTCTTGAATCACTCTATGTATTAATGAAAACTTCATTCAAATCCGTTGAGCACTTTAAAAGATCTAAGCGTACAGACGCGGGAAGCGACTTTGTTTTAATACTATGTAGAGAAGATATATATATCCTTTGACACTCGGCTATACTGTAGCTCCCCATTAGTGAAAGACATTTGAAATGTAATCAGTTTTCCCAATTTACAAATTGATCAATATAAAACCTCAATAAAATAGTTAGTCGGCACATACATTTGGGCGGAGTAGGCATTGAAGTTTGATTTGATAAACGTATTTTGTTTCTTTCATTCTTTTGGAGTGATTGTTTTGTTCGCAATTACGATGTTGGTACCTAATATGGAGAAGGTTATTCAGTTTATCTTCTTTCCACACTCTTTATTTCGACCGCACCTTTCTGATACGTCTTTTATATTACACGTAAATAAGTAGGTTTATTGAAAGAAGTTTCCAATTTACTCGAAATTTTTACATAACAGCCTAAAAGACGTAATTTTAGGGTTTATTATCTCTTAAATCTAAACGAATGCTGTTGTTATTCAAGACCTCTGAAGAGGCACACTGACACGAACTGAAAGGTCAAGGTTCATTCAGATAGCTCGGCCCGTTTCGGGTCAAATTATAAGATAACAACGAAGAGAGCGTCTGAATTTGGCTATTTAGAAATGAACCAATCACTTCATGGTCCCTTGATTTTAATATGAGGACAATTTATTTAACGAAACTTATCGCACACAAGGAAAGTACAAAGGTGGACTAAATGCATTCTCTACTAATCTACCAAGCGTGATAAAGAGATTAGATGGCAGGTGCTTTGGTTGAAAGGAACAATGACAAAATAAAAATAAAATATCATAATAAATTATAAATAATGAGTACCTAGTACATAAGTAGGTCATAAAATTATAATACACATACATGCATTCATATTTACTGTAACGTATACAAATAAAAGGGAGAGAGATGTTGAGATGAGTCTTGGCTATTTGTTATGAAAATATCGTAGCAATTTCCGCAACTGGTAGCCGTTCTGATATTGAGAGGAAAAGCATACAAAAGTGCAGATTGGCTTCGAAGGTTTGATCCTAGGACATGCTGGTTTCCTTTTTTTTCCACCGCCATTTTGAAACAGAGTAGAGGAGATGAAATAACTTACACAAAATTAAACGCCTGCCTGAGTAACTCTCGTAACTCGCTAGCATTATCGCTGGGCCGCCACTGATCTAGAAAAAGATTGATATCGACAAACACGTACGGAAAAATGAAAATCAGTCAAAACCTTTTTTCATGGTAACACAGCTCATTTAAAAGAGCCTCATATGTAGGTACGACAAATCCAGCTGAGAGATAAACCAAATAGAAATTATTCTACACACCCTTACAACGTTTTGTTGAAATCTAGGTCACTGACTGGTAAAGGCAACTCCATTTCGCAAACGGATGATGATCGACCGACTCCATTTTGTTATTCCGAGACGTCACTCAAAACTGAAAGGTGAACCTCAGCAGTTCGTTAACAATTCCTAGCTGTATTAATTAGTAGCTCAAACCAAAAAAGCCAGCCCTGTTCGTAGCGAAGAAGGGATGTTGCTATTCGTTCTGTATAGCTCCATCTCTCTCTTGCACTGAAACAATTGTTTCTACTGAAACTTTAGGTACGACCCCCGAACGTTGACTTTTCTATCGTTAATTAGATGTTGAGCATTCTATAAAGAACAATCTTTAAAGTTTTGGATAAAAACCAATTGTAACAACTATTAAATAGGACTCTGAAGTGAAGGGTCCTCTGAAACGATCAATAGCAGTTGCTCAATTGGTAGTGTAGTAATATATTGCCAATCACTTCAATTACATTTGATATAAGGCCAATGTAATTAGTCACGTAAATATTATCAATTGCAATTAATTCTTAACTAGTCTAAAAGATTTATATCGACGTAATACTGAATGAAGTTCTTAGTTGCCAACCAACTAAATCTATACTTCTGTACTTATTAATTATAATAATAATATGATTATTTCTTATTACTTACTAATATTATAAATGCAAAAGTAACTCTGTCTGTCTGTTACGCTTTCACGACTAAACCACTGAGCCGATTTTGATGAGATTTGGTACGGGATAAGTTTGAGCCCCAAGAAAGGACATAGGCTACTTTATATTCCGCGACTTCGTTTGTGTCCGCGATAACCGACATTTACGCGGGCGAAGTCGTGGGTAGAAGCTAGTAAATAATAAATTTGTAATAATGTACTAATAAACAGCGTAAACCTATTAAATATTGTTCGCCACGAAAAAATTTTCCCTAATTGAATTGCTATTATTATAGACAGACCAATTTGTGAAGAATTAAAGTTAATATCCCAACAAAAGGAGCTAATAAATTGATGCTGGGTCTTCCACAAAGAAATCTCTATAATTTTGTTATTGAGACAACTTTAAGTAGCCATTTCGGTTTTATGTAGTGGCTAGATTTTCCTGTTTTTGTCGTCGACTGTTTCTGAACTCGTTTATGGTAAGCAACCAGTAAATAAGTAGTACATTAAAGTTGTTTTCGTGAACATGTGCAAAGACAAAACAAACGATGCGTCACGAGATTTGGTATCTCGTGATTCATTGTTAGTATTTATCTCAAGATATTGAGCAGCGCCGTAATTGAAAACATGTTTTGACGGCTGCGGCTTATCTTTTTCTCCAATAAAATATGTTTTACCTTTTATCTTTTTGCTACTACCAACCTACTATTTCTTTCTTTCTACGGTCAACAGTCATCAAAAGTTCAACCTTCGTAGACTTAAACTAAGATTGTCCGTGGAGTTTTTTGTCCCTACTTCTCTACTTCAATTTGGAATGGTTAATGAGCTCCATCTTTCTGTCTGGAACCCGTTGACAATTTAAGAGTTTCTGCGGTTTATCCTACTAAAATTATAATCGTAAAGGTTTGTTTACTTTGGATGTTTGTTATTCAATTACGCAAAAACGGCCAAACAGGTTTGAATGAAAACTGTCCGTATTTATGCAAAAAGGAACCACCCAGCAAAAACGCACTTCTGAGATATCAAAGGATTTACAAAAACATGTGCAGCTCTGTTAGATAAGGTATAATTACTATTTATTTTATTTAAGTTTATTGACAAATTACTTATTTAAGTATATAAATTTGCTCTGAATACTCTTAAACGTACTAGATAATTAAGAAAATGTGCATGTGGTTTCTTTTAATATTAACTAATTGATAGGTTTTCCCATACAAAAAAATGAACCACAACCCAGAGATTTACTGATATCAATGAAACTATTAGATATAACTTGGTTCCATTTGCTGTATTCAAAATAATTGTTAATAATACAAATATGTGTAATGTATAATGGTACCAAGTATGTGTGGATCTGTTTTGTATAAAATAACATAGTAGTAATATCGTTTATTTGTTTGAACAATCGAGTCCCGTTGTGCCGTGGTTCGGTTTTGCTTTATATGTAATATTTATTGTTGCTTTTGGTTCCATTCTGCTTTTAGTATACCTTGTTTTCAAGGGAAAAATCATGTGTTTTTTTTTTTTGTATAATTATTTAGACCACTTTTCAATTAGTATTCTTCAAAAAAAGTAAGTCCACTAAAATCGGTATCTAAAAAGCGTGAATGAGCATAATTGGCACCTTAAATCTACCTAGTTACTTATTCATTTACATCTCATATTCCAAAACAGTGTTATTTGCCGATGTCGAGTGCTATAGCTTCTGTAATAGCCCCCACTTCATTGAGATGAAATGGAACGGGTGAGGCGGGAGACGAGGCTAACGTTGTTATGAACAAGATGTTAAACTTTCTGCTCTAACTCGTGCTTAAATATTCAAGAGCCATTGAAATACGTAGACGAGATTATTCATAGAATCGAATCTAACATAATAGAACCCATTAAATAATAATTTAAGGGTGAAGTGCCAGCGTAATTTGCGACATTCAAATTGTTTTTCGCAATGTACAGTTCAACGTCAGGCTTTATAATGAACAGAATATAATTCGCATTCTTGACGCGTATGTATTTCATCATTCCAGCCGAAAGACGTCCACTGCTGAACATAGACCTCCCCCAGTTTGGGAGGGAAGATTTGCCTTATCGCCACGCTTGGCAGGCAGGTTGACGATCGCAATATGATTGTGAAATTTATAGAGAACGCTGCTGCCCATTATCTAGTAAGTCCCTTAGTCGCCTCTTACGAAACCCGAGGGAAGGAAAGGGATGGTGCTAACCTTTAAGTCTGTCACCACACGGAATCGTATGTAGGTACTTACAGAATTCTAACAATTAAAATTATCAATACAACCCCATATCTAAAATCACATAGTCTTATTACATGAATTTTTCGTGAAATAGTCGTTCATATTTTTATCAACATACAGCCTCATATTGACCTGTAAATTGCAAAACAAATAGAAATTGGCAGGCAGACGTCTTCCTTAAATATTAATTTCATTTGAATCCGTGGCGCTAAACGAATGGGAATCCCGGGATAAGCCCAGTTGGCTTATCCCGGTTGTGAGAAACGTCCCTTAGCGCCCCGGCCTAGATATTCCGCCTCCGAATTCTCTTTTCTGATTAATTTTGCGCCGCACCAGTTCCACGACAGTTGAATTATTTCTCTGAGACTCTACGAGTTTATTTGTCTCAACAATTACCTATCTAGTCGTCGCCACTGTGGATTCTGAAAACACACAGGTGCCTAAATTTGCTGTTTTAAACTTACGTTGGCACTAACGGCGTGTTAATTTGACTTTCGCCAGAGTCTTCTTCCGTGTGAAGGTCGGAAATTACCCCACAGGAATGTACTACTGAGATAAAATGTATTATATTATGTGTTAATCTAGGGTATAAACTATCTGTGTGCCAAATTTCATTCGAACCCGTTCAGCCATTTTTGTGTGTTTGAGTAACAAAGATCCAAACATATGTTCTTACACCTAAATATATAAAATTCAATTTAAAATATTAAAGTAGGATAGTATTCTGTGATGTTTAAAGCGAATTATATCCTGATAAAGTCATCCGTTCACTAATTACTCAAGACGCCTGGTTCAGCGTAATTAACGGATATAATTGACTAATTAACGTGAGGTGTAAGTACATAATAACTTCCAACATTGTATACAATAAATTGCATGCCACTTATACCACTTCCAACTAAATGGCCCCGATTCCCAGGAGGGATCCGTAAGTGGCGAGTAAGGGATTATGTCCGGGAAATTGGCAGCATCATCCACCTGTTTGCAAACACTGGGGAGTAGTATTTTAGGAAAGGTCAACGAGGTCAAGTTGTTGCTATACGCATTTTATCGATGATTGATCCAATAAAGAGTTGAATATCAAACTGAAAAATCAATATTTCAAGCAAATTGAGTTCTCTATGAGGGCCTGTACAGTCAAAGTTATTTGAATAATTGTTTTTGACCCAATTTCCTCATCCTTTTCCAGTTCCGATTGACGCAAACCGAAATGTTTGTAACCGAATGCCACGTAATTTAATTAAATAAATAAATTTGATTTTCCTACATTTTACACCATTTCGACAAATAGAAAAGGAAAGTAAACAAATAAACAGTTTTACAATGAGCGGACCAATCGATGAAACCAATTTCTTACAGACAACCGTTGGCTTCAATAGAATTGATAAGCCGCACCTTTTTGTGTATCTATGCTTTGATCTTAGGTACTTACTTCAGACCACTGGTCATGGTAACTGACGTCAGCCAGCAACCTCGTATAATTTGACTTACTGGGCCAAATAGCTCAATGGTTTCTAGATTTGTAGGAGAGTTATTTCTCAAGAGAGTTTTCAACATAACTGGTCTGTTAGTCTAGTGGTTAGTGACCCTGACTGCTGAGACTGAGGTCGTGGGTTCGATTCCCACCGAGGACAAATCTTTGTGTGATGAGCACGATCATTTGTTCTGTGTCTGGGTGTAATTTATCTATAATATGTATGTATTTAAAAATATATAAGTATGTTCATCAGTTGTCTGGTTTCCATAGTACGGGCTCTGCCTAGTTTGGGATCAGATAACGGTGTGTTGGTTGTCCTAAGATATTTATTTATTTATAAGAGTTAACCAACGATATTAAGTAAACATAACATAACGTCACGCCTTGTTTCGTGAAGGGTTGGGTAGAGTTGTATCTATAATACAGTTAGTTACTAAGCCCAACGCAAACACTGGTCTATACATCTCAGAGTTACTTCTTGTTGGTAGAAGTCACTCAGACTCTATATACCATAAATTATATGTTGAATTTCACCAAGAGTATAACCTTAAGACAGTTGCAACATCTGCTACTATGTCCCTGATGGTGACCCTTAGGGACAAACATTTTATTTATAATGGATGGTAGCCACCTACGGGTAAGGAAATAATAATAATGTGGCACTAGACAAGGGAAAATATGACGTGTGACAAGCCGCAGTAGACAGTTTTTGCTTTGAGAACATTTTCCTTAAGATGTCAGGCTGTCTTCCAAGCGTTGAACGTAAAGGAATGAATTTGTTTTTCCTCAGAAAACAATTTTCATTTCATTTGAGTTGTCTTTTAGAGGGTTTTCAGTCAGGCTGATTCTGTTACATAACATCACACCTGTATTCTATGACGGGTTAAGGCAGAGATGTAACTATAGTACACCCTTATTTCACCATATATGTTCAAGTTGCATGTAAAACAGCGTGGGGTGCTTGGTATTAATGTGAATATTTTATTCACAGATACTGGTAAAAGTAGAGTCATTATAAAAATACCTCAGAAAGCATCCCACAATTTTGTAAAGAATATTTTTTAGTTTTTATAGTTTTATGTGGCAATGTTACAGGTACCCTTCTAAATCATTATACAAGGACAATGTTTTGGAATCTGCAGTAGGATGCCAACAGGGTGACCCTCTCGGGTCAGTCATTTTTAGCTTAGCTATTCATCCAATGATTCAGAAAATAAAATTCAAAATTTAACGTACTTAGATGATGGAACACTAGGAGGTGATGCAGACACCGTTTTGAAAGACCTACAACTGCTGAAACAGCAATTTAAATCTATTGGCTTGGACCTTAACCCATCAAAGTGTAAAATCTACCTTTCTGACATTACCGACAGACAACTGACACTTGATAAATTTAATGCAATAGCCCCCCCACAAATCAAAATTATAGAAAAAAGTTCACTGCACCTCCTAGATTCCCCAATTTTCGAAGACAGCTTTTCTCTATTCATTGACGATAAAATTAAAAATTTCAACGACATTTCGGACAGGTTTTCCAAAATAAATTTACACTCGGCTTTCACCCTGATCAGATACTGTTGTTTTTACAAATTATTCGCAGCACACTAACATCCATTTTAAATGTGGCCTTGGACGACCGAGCGTGGCTTCAAGCCACTCTACCCATCCGCTTTAGTGGGCTCGGCGTCCGTAAAATTACTAGTATTAGTTTTTTTATTCCTGTCCTCTGTCCACGCCACTGAAAAGTTGACCAGGAAAATTTTAGCTCCTTCCCTGGTTGACTCTGAAGTGCCGTGGTTCACCGATGCAGTGAATGCCTGGAAAATGACTTGCCCGGATACGGATTGGCCCGTGAACCCATACTCCCAGAGACAGTGGGATGAGCCGCTCTGCAGGTTGGTACGGAAGAATCTTATAAATACGTCCACCGGCGCCAGTCACTTACATACTGCTGAGCGTGCCCGCCTTCTGGCTGTGGGCGAGTGGGGATCGGGCTCCTGGCTTTAGGCACTACCGTCACCCCACCTTTCGGCTTGCTACTAGCCTGCGTCTGGGTGCACCTTGCGTGGCTCTGCATCGCTGCCAATGCGGAGAAGGTGTCGACTGCCTCGGTCACCATGGCCTATCCTGCAGTAAAAGCGTAGGGCGGATAGCACGGCACGCTAGCATCAATGACATTATCCGTCGTGCTCTTGTCGTCGCCGGGTGCCAGCTGTTCTAGAACCCAATGGCAAGGCACGTGACGATGGGAAGAGACCAGATGGAATGACCATAATGCCCTGGAAGTTAAGTCGGCCTTTGGTGTGGGATGCAACATGTGTCGACACCCTTACGCCATCCCATCTTCTTAGCATGGCGAGCTGTGCTGGAGCGGCTGCTGCAGAAAACCTCAAACGGCGCAAATATTCCAACCTAATTGGAAATTACATGTTCGAGCCGTTTGGGGTTGAAACTCTAGGGCCATGGGGTCCGAGTGCCCACATAATATACTGAGACATTGCCAAGCGGTTGGTCGACTCTTCACGTGACCAGAGGGCTGGCCTATTTTTTGGGCAAAGAATCAGCATTGCCACACAACGTGGCAATGCTGCCAGCCTTTTGGGCACGTTTCCTGTTGACAACGATGCAGAAAAATTTTTTGATGCTTTGTAATTATTTATTTTTATATATACATGTACATATTAAAATAAAAGGTTTTTTTAACAATTTTTTTTTTTAGTTCAAGTGTCGTACTACTCTTATGTCCGTAAGTAATACGTAGTTGGAAACGCCCGTTATTTCGGTCGAAACTAGGACCTATGTACTCAAGCAATAGGCCCCTAAGACTTGTCTGCTCAACCGTTCATCAATCCCATGGTTAGAGCTCATAGTAGCGAGTACCGATGGTAATGACATAGTTTTAAGCACTACAGCTACAACAGTGATTTCTAGTATAGATTAGGATTAACAGGGCATACAGGATTTCTGAAAGCGCGTTTCAGTTAATCTGAGATCTGTTAGAGTTGTCACATAGTATCATGTTTTAGAATATAAATAGGCTTTTGTTATTTCCGACTGTCAATCACAATTAAACAAATTGTTCGAAATGTCAGTTTTGGCTTTCAAATTTTATTGGGTAAGCGCGTAACACACTACAGTAACAGTAGGACAATCCCAGAACCAGAACTCCCTTTACTAGTAACAATAGGGATGGTTTTCGTTTTGACAGATCAACAACATTCATTGCATTATTTACGTTGATGGGCAAACATGTTTTTCGAACATATGAAGTAATGGATTAGTCTTCACAATCAAACAGATTGTGACTGAAAGAGTGTTACACAATAAGGGTGCTTGCCGATCCCATTTTGTTCTGAACAGTTCGAAATATTCGACCTTTCAGGAAAACACGAGACCGATATTGTCGAGGCCAGACTAAATAGATCCTATTGTAATTATCGCTTTCTCCAAGCATTTGAACTTGACCGCTAGTCATATTTCAATAAATTATTAAATAGTAAACTTCTGTAGTTGGCTCTAAAATCGATGGACTAAAGTGTATGTCAAGGACAACGATAGAGCTATTAGGTATATAGAAATGATACGTGTAATAATAAAGGGTTTGATTCAGTACTTTAGTTATAGAGTTCTTTTGTTATTAATTTTATATCTAACCATTAGCTTCTGCCCGCGACTGCGTCAGCATTAAATTTCTTGTTCCCCCGACCCTTCCCGTCGCGTCGAATCGCCTACCCGTGCGATTTTCCCCGTTTTTGCAACATTTTTCATTACTGCTCCACTCCTCTTGGTTTTAGCGTGATGTTATATAGCCTTCCTCAATGAGAGAAATGGTGTAAAATCGTAAAATCGTAACCGATTGGTACCCCAGGACCAACAAACGGAACAGAGGAAAACAGAAAAGGAGATGGGAGGATGAGCTCAAATTTACAGCGGGTCCTAACTGGAGGAGAGTGGCTCGTGACAGAATTCAATGGAAATTACTAGAGGAGGCCTTTGCCAAGAGGCATGCTGAATTAAGAGACATACTTTAACTTATATAACTATAAAAACTAAAAAATAATTCAGAATAAAGAGGCATATTAATTAATTAATTAATAATATAGCCTTACTCGATAAATAGGCTACCCAATACAAAAAAAAAATACATTTCGGACCAGTAATTCCTGAGATTAGCGCGTGCAATCAAACAAACAAACTCTTCAACTTTATAATATTAGTATAGATTAATCATAATCCTAATTTACATACATAAATAAAGTCTCGCCTTTTTACCATGGGTTTAGGCAGTGACTATAAAACGCCACCTGCTATGATCCTTACACTCTTTTTGCTTTGTTTATGTTACGTCTGGTCTTAAAAGCACGCCGGTTGCCAATACTACGCACCTGACCTTTCTGAAGAACATCACCAATAAGGTCACTATAATTTTATTCTCCTAGGGCGTCCCCTGCCGGCGTGTGGAGTCACATCTGCCTTATAAATACTTTATGTTAGCCGCCCTTTTTTTTTTTTTTTTTTGGATGGGAAATCATCAAATGACTTCTCCCGCTCTGGGCGGAGCGGGAGGGCGTGTCAGACTTTTACTGACTAAAAGCCACCCGTGTTCCTTCAGTTGCCCATGTGCCAGGGTCACGGTATCTCTTTCGAACAATCACGTGACCCCGGCAGGCATCGGTCCTAGCAGACCCCTTCAGTACTGCTGACATCTCTTTGAGGCGCGCGTGGAACACTACGCGCCGTCGACCCGAGCTTGGTCCTTACCGGGCGGCGAGCTACCCATTGCTCGCCACCCGCAAGCTCGCGCCTACGGTGGCCGGGAGTCCGCAATCGACTCCCGGCGCCCGGGGCGTCTCCTGCGGCGGCTAGGGACGTGAGGGCGCAGAGACTGCCACTCCCTCACGCGCCCCGCCTCCTCCTTCGCGAGCATTACTGCTTCGCAGAAGGAGGTGACGGCTTCCCATGCCCTCTCGCTCCGTACCATGGCTCGCACCAGGGCCGGACGCGAGAGGTCGCCGCCGCCGATCGCCTCCACGAGGACACGGCGGTGCTCCGCCCATGCAGGACACACTTCCACCGTATGCTCCACCGTGATGTTAGCCGCCCTTCATTCATCCTCTCAACACGAATAAACCATTAGGCGGTTATATCATGTTAAGTTAGGACATACTCTTTTCAATTTGTGTCACTACATCTTCTTTTAAACTGCACCGTTATCTTGTCACATCATTCCTTAGCCTATCATTAATGATAATTTATTTTGTCATTTTCTTTCTTATTTCTCAATCGTTCGTCATCTTGCAAGTCAACTCCTACCAATCCATATCATCTTTTACACAATCCAGCAGTCCATTCTTCCATCGGTATGAGTATTTAATGTAAGTAGTGGTCGTCTAATGGTCGAAATTTGACCATAATTCATTTTAAACTTAATGTATTTATAATGTACATATACAAATATCAAATTTCTGCACCCCTTCTCCATACAAACTCAAACTGCCTTAATTTTAATACTCGTCTGTCCCCGTAGTGTTCGGTTTCGTTTTCGCTCGAGGAGGCGAAACGCCGGGGCCTTGCCGCGACAAATCGCGGCACGTCGGACAGAGCTCCGGTGTGATCTCATGGTGACATGGCGGGTACGATTGTCGCAACCCAGTGCTGAGCACGCCACAATTGCGGCGGTAAGTCCGCTCTTTGAGGAGTGGATAGAGAGCGTCCTCACCTTCCGCCTAACGCAGGTCCTCACCGGGCATGGGTGCTTTGGGGAGTTCCAGTTCGCGATAAAGCGAGAGGAAATGCCCGGGTGTTACCACTGTGTGGATCGCCTAGAGGACACGGTGAGAATACGGTGGAAGTCTGCCCTGCCCGAGCGGAGCACCACCGTGTCCTCTTAGAGGCGATCGGCGGCTGCCTGGTGCGAGCCATGGTACGGAGCGAGAGGGCATGGGAAGCTGTCACCTCCTTATGTGAAGCAGTAATGCTTGCGAAACAGGACGCGAAGCGCGTGAGGGTGTGGCAGTCTCTGCTCCCTTACGTCTCTAGCCGCCGCAGGAGGAGACGCCCCAGGCATCGGGAGTCGATTGCGGACTCCTGGCCACCGTAGACGCGCACTTGCTGGCGGCGAGCAATAGGTAGCTCGCCGCCCGGTAAGGACCAGGCCCGTGTTGATGGCGCGTAATGTTCCACGCGCGCCTCAGGGAGATATCAGCAAACTGAAGGGTATGGTAGGGCCCGGCCTGCCAGGGTCGCGAAAATTTGTTCGAAAAAGATACCGTGACCCTGGCATATGGGCAACTGAAGGAACATGGGTGGGTTTTAGTCAGTAAAAGTCTGACACGGCCTTCCGTACCACCCTAGAGCGGGAGAAGTCATTTAATGATTTTCCACCCAAAAAAAAAAACCTATCTGTAGGTACTTAAAGCAACAGATACGTGGTTCACTATTTCAGTTTCTACCGTTTAGGCCTGAGTAACGGGCAAGGGGTAACGTGCTTTCCGAGGGATGAAGGGAACTCTAAATATAATGGATGGTCCCACCGAGACCTCGGCAGCTAAACCTTCGTTCACCCGACCGGTTGTTATAATTTGTAATCTACCACACGAACCCAGAGCGGGTTAAACGTGTTAAATGTCATATGTCATCGTAATATTGGTTGTAGGATATTCCGGTTTCCTCACTACGTTTTCGTTCAAAGTAAAACGCCTGGGTTCGAAACCACGACCTACAACTCAGCTACTTAAGGACTAATTAAATACTAGTTTAGTTTGCTTACTTGTCCAATTTATTTTGCCAGACAAAAAAAATTGAAGCAGGATGAACATGGTGGGGTTAGATCAGTAATTGTGCTAACAATTATAATATTTGTCCAAATAATAACCAGCGTGAAACACTAAAATAATACCAAATGAAGCAATTTGAAAATGCACAACAATTAATATAAATGGTACAACCGACTCTCGCACACTGTGGCTGTGCCACGTTAACATCTGTTACAAAATTAGCCAATTTAATTAAACACAGGAAACAAAGCAACCATTGAAATGTGGGTAGCAACGAAACAAATGGAAATGCAACGTATAAATTTTATTTTGACAACACGAGTGTGTTTAAGAAGAATGCTGCTTATTTAGGTGACAAAATCGTTGTCACATTTAACAGAAGGTTATTTTGAATTGGCAAAACAAACTCCGCAGACACTGTGGGTCCATAATGATCTAAATTATATAGTTACCACCTAGGTACGCATTACGGTAAAGCAATAAAGATTTTGTGTATTGTATTGATTGTACTGATTGATTGATTGAAGCATGATTATAACAAGTAATTAATTAATTTATCACTACTGCTGCGCTATTGGGTTTTTCTGCATATTTGTCAGTAGCAGTCCGGAGTTGGAATTTGTTCCCAGTTGATGACAATAGAATCGCCCCCTATTACATGAGACTAAAAGATAACTGACAAAATGAGGATGTACTTGCACAGGTACTCCTGTGCCTCCAAACCTTCGGAAAATCAACGTGCGATATTATGTCAATTAAATTGATGATTTTCTACTGTGTGGTCATCGACAGCAATAGTTGTAATCATTTGAAATATCAGTGTCACAAGGACAATGGCACAAATTTATAAAATTATTGTATTGTCATCGGTCCTTGATAATTTTGCCAAATTTCGAGTTAACCCGACGTTTTGGAGGGGGTCAAAATCATGTTCAAAGTTTCCGTTACATTGAAAACATACGGTACAATGGTACAACATACGGTTGGTTACATACGTATGAAAGTAATAAAAACGTGGTAAAAATTTGTTTTATTTTTTGTGCCAGCTTCACAGTCGTGATGGGTAAGTAACAATACAAATAGTAGGGAAGTACTTAAGTAAAAATACTAATAGCGGTCGTTCACTTCTCAAAATTAACGGCGAAATCTTTTTATTGTATCGTGTTTAGATAACAATACCCATCACATCTAGTTTAGCTAGCCAATTTTAAAAAACTCTGTATAACTAAAAGATGGCTCCTGCACATCTGAGAGCTTTAAAATGCCAGTGATCCGACGAATGGCGTGGCAGCCTGGGCTAGCGTAATGTAATGTAAAAAAATCTTTAACTTTGCCATCAACTCGAAAAGAAAAATAAAAATGATGAAGATAGGTGCGATCAACGTAAATAATCTTTTTTGTAATGAATTATAATAAATCTGACAGATGTAAGTTACTCTTAGACTATATGCGAGGTTTTGTTTCATCGGGGTCGAGTTTTCCTAGGGTTATCATGCCACGGGGTCGAGTTCGTCGTAGAATCGTTACTGGTACAGCCATAACTTCTAAGCCAATTTCCACAAACACTCCGAGTACTCCGAATTTGATTCGAATAAATGTCATGTCAGCGTGACAACTATTTGAATGAAATCGAATTCGATTTAAAACGGAATATTTTGATGTTTCAAAATATTCCGATTAGAAAGAGATTAGATTCAGTGAGCCTTCCACGAATGAATGTAAAGTAATTTTGATCGCTTTTCAAATCGAAAATAAGTACCTAAAATATTTACTAATAAAATAAAAAAACCGGTCAAGTGCGAGTCGGACTCGCGCACCGAGGGTTCCGTACAAACCTGCAAGTATTCACGGTTTATGCATAAGGTTTATGTTTATGAAATTAAATGGTTTTTTTTTTTTTTTATTTGAGTTGACTGAATGAAAGGTAAATTGTGGTTTACGATTTATGACGTATTAAAAAAAAACTACTTACTAGATCTCGTTTAAACCAATTTTCGGTGGAAGTTTACATGGTAATGTACATCACATATTTTTTTTAGTTTTATCATTCGCTTATTTTAGAAGTTACGGGGGGGGGACACATTTTACCACTTTGGAAGTGTCTCTCGCGCAAACTATTCAGTTTAGAAAAAACTGATATTAAAAACCTCAATAACATTTTTGAAGACCTATCCATAGATACCCCACACGTATGGGTTTGATGAAAAAATTTTTTATGTGTTTCAGTTCTATGTATGGGGAACCCCAAATATTAGATATTGTTTTTTTTTTCTATTTTTGTGTGAAAATCGTAATGCGGTTTACAGAATACATCTACTTACCAAGTTTCAACAGCATAGCTCTTATAGTTTCGGAAAAAAGTGGCTGTGACATACTCGGACAGACAGACAGACAGACATGACGAATCTATAAGGGTTCCGTTTTTTGCCATTTGGCAACGGAACCCTAAAAAGATTGTTCAGAATCTAATTGAGCAGGCGGGAGACATGGTCCTTCCAAAAACCTAAGCAAACAATCCACTATAGTCACCCATAGCCTAATGTATTTTGTTTCCAAGTTCTGTAACAGTCCTGCACTATCCGGGCGTTGTTCTTGAGTGGCCTTACATAGAGCATACTGAGATAATCGTCAGTTGGTACCTCATATCATTTAAAGCTATTTAAAGGACCTCTGCGAGTTGGCTTCGATGGAGGACCAGCACCCTTATTGCAAAACGCACTATCTATCAGAATCTGAATCGGATGCAAGATTATTTCTAAACCATTGCGTCATTTGTTCGAATAAATTGTCGGCTCAGCATCGTAAATAACGCAATGAATGTTGTTTAACTATCAAAATGAAACCAATTCCTACTGATAGCAAGTTACACAATTACCCCTCGGGACTCCATAAGCCCCGAGATACGTAAAGATAAAAATAATAATTACACACCCGGTTGGACGAAGTTCCTTTCGCTTTTACTCAGTTGGCAAATGAAAGTAAGACTGAAAAAAATGTAATATTAAAAAAATGTTCTTAAAGTACGACACTTTTGGCACTCAATATTTTAGTACATTTTCGGTGTTGATGTCATTCTACAAGTGTGCAGAATATAATATGCGATTAGTGAGTTCCGTCCGAATTTTAAAATAAATAGAGAATTTTCTTATTTTAAGTATTTCTGGACACACAGTAAAAGCATAGGTAAATGACATAATTGTCATTTGACTACAAAGGTACTGCTTATTTCTCAAGAAATTTCTTCCAACAGACCTGAGAAAGGAGAAGTGTAAAAGATATTTAGACAATAATGTTTGACAACAAGGAGAGAAAATATGAATATGTGAAATCTTAATGTTACGTGCGAAAGAGCATTTCCATTTCAAATAACCGTTTGAAGTGTCGTTATGTTTATTTCCATGTTCGTGCTAGACACTGAATGAGTTTCTCACGACGCACGACGGCGCAGGAAATTGCAGATCGCGGATACTTCACACTTTTCATTTCGTTTTTCAGTGCCTATGTGCTTATTTCCCTTTTAGGGTTCCGTGCAGGAGAAAGAAAGGCGGAACCCATATGGAACCCGTGGGGTGTTTTTTAAAGTATTTTTTATTGATATCAGGCACCCCACGCTTTTTTTAAATCAGTGTTTTTTTAAGTAATTGTACCTACCTACCTAAATGTTAATAAATAAGTCTATATACACACGGACATAATACGGACGTGTTTTTTTTTTTTTGTGGGTGGGAAATTGTCAAATGACGTCTCGCGCTCTTGGGTGGAGCAAGAGGGCGTGTCAGACTTTTACTGACTAAAACCCACCCGTGTTCCTTCAGTTGCCCATATGACAGGGCGACCCTGACAGAACTAAATGTGACCTTAATCACGTACACCACGTGAAGACCTACTTGATGAAGCTGTCTATACCTACATACCTACGTGAGGGTAAAACCACATTTTACGACTAGGTACCTACATTCATAAGTAGATATATACTAAGTACGTACGAATTAAAATCGTGCCTATTTCCCTTGGTAATAATGAAGCATTAGGTCATCGACATCCACAGACAGTCGCGCTCAAAACGATAACTACGGTCACGTCAAGGAAAACCATTCGAAATTATTTCCAAATGTTAGCAATAATTATTGACGGGTATGTGAGTGAGCTAAGTAAAAACAGCCGCACAGGTCGATTGATCAGGTTGGACCGTGGCTGGGTGATCATCTTTACATAACAAGACCCCCCCCCCATGCCTCGAAGAGCACATTAAGCCGTCTGTCCTGGCTGTTATTAATGGATCTTTGACTGTCGTTACGGATCGTCAGAAGCTTATATTTGTATTATATTTCTGTCTTCTTTCAAAAGTCTGAGAACCAGTCTGACCAAGGGATTTCATATTACCCAGTATTAAAAGGGTTGTGGAGGTCAGATAGGCAGTCCCTCCATATGCAATACTGGTAGACTGAAGGCTAACCGAAACATAGTTTGGAAAAGGCTAGGCAGATGATGTGAACAATGCCCAGTGATAACTTGCTACTACGAGTATGTATAAGCAATCAACTGCACAGTCAAACGTAAAGCAACGAGACAGATTTTTCGTAGGTCTGTTATTTACGAGCACAACGAAAATCACCCTTATGGCTCCCTAGCATAAAGCCGCTGACTTCATATTATTACCGCTCATCTGCTTGTACGTACACATTTACCTACTATGTTCTCGGAAGCGCAGCTCAACATTTCTTCCCGTACAATTGGAAGTTTTCTGCCACGAAATGTTATAATACCTAAAATACCTTTTCTTGGAATCAAGTTTTAGCGCCGGTATTTTCTCTGAGCCCAAGTTCGCATTTGTGGTCTTAATACGCAACGTTTTTGCCGAGCATTGAGAATTTAACAGAGCACATTACACAGGAAGTGGGATTTTCAACACTCAGCACAAAGCATAGTGTTGAAAATCGAGTGCGTGAAAGAAATCACCCGAACGAGCTTGAGCTGAGATTCGAATAAGGAACTAGCCAAGTGCGAATCGTACTCGCACACTGATCGTTTCGTAAAGTTCAAATACGTTCTAGAATCATTTTTATCGACATGTTTGTGATTTTAATTTATCGAAAACCAATATAGAGATTGTGTGAGAAATAATTGATTGACTAATACAGGAAAACCGCTGCCGGAGTAGGGTTAGTAATATGGTTCCTTTCACTTTTAAAGAATTCTTGTTCCTATAGGTGAACTAGCAGTTGTCCCGAACTTTGTTCATTGGTAATCCATTCTTTCATATGTTCGATAAAACTGTCTGTTTACCAACGTAAACAACGCCATGTATACGTGTATTGTGGAACTGACAAAATGAAAGCGAATCATACTGATAGCGTATTACACAATGACCCCTCTGGGCAGCAGTGTCAAGTTTCACCCAACGAGCTAAATGCTTGCAACAAAAATATGAATGTCTGATATAAAAGATTAAAAGAAATATTATTTTAATAACTTAAGTCTTGTAATTTTTTTTTGGTAATCAAAAATGGTAAATCAGTAGAGTTTTCTTCCCTCAGGAAGATTTAGGAAATTTCATAGATTGGCATTTATAACCCTGATAATGAGTCAGCATCAACATTTCAGCTGAAAGACGTCTACTACTATACTTGGTGTCCGTCTACCTGTGGACACAAGAATCGCCACTTTGACCGGACGCGACGGAACGGAACGAACAGGACCGAATGATGGGTAAAGTCTTATAAATGTTTATTTGTATCTACAATGTTATTTTCTGCTTACCGTTTCGAGGTTTTATAAATAAGTTGATGAGGAAGACAATGCAATAGTTTCAGCTAAAAACTGCAAATAGTAGCTAAGAACAGTTCAGTTTTCCAATCAATGCGTAAAGTTTGGTAACCTCATTCCACCGGTCGCGTAGCGGCGTAGCGTTGTCGTAGCAGTCGGCGCAGCAGATGATCGCGTAGCGTCGGCGTAGCAAAAAAAGTATCTCAAAGACTCGACCTTAATTGAGAGTCAGTTATTATTTTGTTTGAACTATGAATTTAAATAATGAACTACAAGGTACCTCCGTAATGCCTGTCTCTCTTTTAGGGGTTCCGTACCCACAAGATGCGAACGGAAGCGTTCTAACTAAGAGTACCTCCGCCGGGCTATCTGTTTTTCTGTCTGACATCAGGCTGTATCTTATCAACCGTAATAGATAGACAGTTGAAATTTAAGTGTGTATTTCTTTTGCCGCTAGAACAACAAAAAAATGAATTAAAGTTAAACATTATAGGGCCCCCATACAATTATAATAATACCATGTTTATTTTATTTTTTTAAAGTTCAGTGGCACAGAACCGTTCGATTGCAAAACTGACTGACAGTTGCCCGGTTTTTAATATCCTGGGATGTTTCAGTCTTAATTGGCTACTGTTTTTTTTTTTTAAATATAGCCGGTAGTTAAACAGTAAAAACCTGATTATACACACATCATTTATCTGTATAATTTAAAATGGTATGCGCATCGTTTGATGTTTTTTTTTTTTTTTCATTCGAAAATGGCCTATTTTTACGGGATTTCTGTATGAATTATCAAAATCCAGCTTATTTAAAATATAATATGTTATTAAAAAAATACCGCCTGTTGCGATCGATAAACAGTAATGTTTATCGATCGCAACAGGCGGTTTTTTTGTTTTTGTTTTTTTGGCCATCGTAAGATGGCGAATGAATAAGCACCCTGTATGACGTCATGACATGTATATTTTTACTCTTGTATTTGCTTAGCACGTCAACATATCAATATGTCTAGCCATTTCCCAACTTTGTTGGGGTCGGCTTCTAGTCTATCCGAATATAGATGAGTACTAATATTTTATATGGAACAACTGCCTATCTGACCTCTACCGTGTTACCCAGTTACTGGGTAACACGGTACCTTTTTTTCTTTTGTGGGTAGGTAATCATCAAATGACGTCTCCCGCTCTGAGTGAAGCGGAAGGGCGTGTCAGACTTTTACTGACTAAAAGTGTAAAAGACGATTGTTGGTGGAATGAAGATTTTAAAGAACCTGGGAAATCAGGTGAGAAAGTAAAATGGGTTTTGTCGAGTATAGGAAATAACATTGACAGAACCCTCAACTCTCTGCGCTGTCGAATAGATAACCATTGATAACCATGGATAATACAAAAAGCAACTGTGGTACGGACACATGATCGTACTTACGAAGACTCAAAATCAACCAATGCAGTGCAATGCAGAAAATTGCTGGCAATTTAAATTATTACGGTCTTAGCAACGGTTTACGGTGCGCTTACGCTACATGAAGGTTTAAAGCCGCATAAAGGCCAGTCTTTGATAAAAGATCTAGGCGAGTTGATTAACATGCATTAAGAACCGTAAAACTGCAAACCATAACCTCAATTGGTTTTCTACGATAACAGAATATTGCATGTTTCCGAATCACGTAGGTATATAGGTAACGAGTTAATTGAAAAATAAATAATAGTTAAAAAAAACTAAAAAACACGCTTCCATTGAAAACCAAACTAAAAAGTACAAAATAATGGAAAAAAAGCGTGGGGTGCTTTTTAAGGTATTTTTTAAATGATATTAGGCACCCCACGCTTTTTTTCCATTATTTTGTACTTTTTAGTTTGGTTTTCAATGGAAGCGTGTTTTTTAGTTTTTTTTAACTATTATTTATTTTCTATTTTTTAGGGTCTTCTTACGCTCTACGCAGGCCATCCAGGACAAACCACCCTTTGTGAGGACCAAACTATGGCAAGAAAACTATCCACCACGAGCGCGGTCCTACCCTTTGAAGCCGGCCGATAGGCGGCCTCATTGATCTTTCGCAGGCGCACGAGCCGCACACGCATCCCTTTCCACCTGCGTCCCGCGCTCCTTTAGTCACCTACAATGAATCTGAAGGCCTTCCTGCCTTCTATTCTAGTTACACAACACACCATATGAAGGTCGAGACGGTAAAAAATGACATCTGGTATAGATATTAATATATTATAAGAAAGTAGTCCACTCCCGGAAAGATGGTGTCACTACGGTCAGATAAGATGACTGCAGTCAGATGGTCCACCTGCCTAGCCCAAAGACGAGCGACCTTGCTTATTGTTGGCTTAACTCGCCGATTACGAATCACATGATGCAGGTTTCGGTTAGGCAAAAGTGATTCATAACATTTACTGGATTATGTATATATTGTTTTTCTGTGAGTCTACCTACTCATAATTGTAAGATTTAATGATTTTGTACGTAACTAACTAACCTATGCGTCATTGTCGTGATAGCAATTCAATTAATTCAAATTAATTCTGACTAATGTGACTGGGTAGCTGAAATACCAAAACCCAATTAAATACCTTGACATGAGTTGCCAGTAGCCGACACAGCCCGAAGAATTGTTAAACTGAAGTGGCAGTGGGCAGGGCACATTGCTAGCAGAACAGCTGGCCGATGGGGCCGAAAGGTTCTGGAATGGTGACCGCGTACCGGACCATGTAGAGTTGGAAGGTCTCTAGGTGGACCGATGACCTTGTGAAGGCTGCAGGAATCCGCTGGATGCGGGAAAGCATAAAACCGGTCGAAGTGGTGGAGCTTGGGGGAGGCCTATGTCCAGCAGTGGACGTCTTTCGGCTGAAATGATGATGATGATGAGTTGCCAGTTCATCTGTTATACGTCAAATCTGACTAGTCATTTCCCAACTTTGTTGGAATCGTTTTCCAGTCTAACGGGAAAGAGCTGAGCATCAATATTGTATATGTAGTGATTGCCTATCTGATCTTCACAACCCGGTTACGGCGTAGCACTAGTTGTCAATATTTTGGTATTCTGACTATCCTAATCGATTGTCAATGAGTAACGAATGACAGCGGATGACACAACGGATCCACTCATACACGAAATGATCGGTGTACTGCTATTATTATTTTGCCACGAGCTCTTCTTCACCTGTTAAGTCTACTTAGAGACAATGTTTTACTTGTGGCGATCCCTACCACATAACATACACTAAATATCTATCAAACACTAAATACTTACATATTTTTATGTTGCGAAAAGCAATGTTAATTAATTGCAACACGATAATTATTTGTATTCACGGTTAATATAAAATAAGTTGTAACTGCGTATGAACACGCGATACAAAACGAAAACTTACTACTGGACCCGAGTATACAAGACTCAGTGTCCTCGACTGACTGAAACCAAATTTACCCGATTCAGAATCATCGACCCGAGGCAGCCCGAGCGTGACGGTTCAGCTGCGTTAAATTCTTCTTCGTTTACGTTTTCGTTTTTCATTATTTCTGCTTCAACATAATTTTCAGTTTTTTGTTTGTGTACTAGCTGACACATGGCAATTTTTTTTAATTGTTGCTTAATGTTAATTACTTAGGTATTATAATATAGAATCCAGTTATTTTTAGTTAACAGACAGCTATGCTGCTGGAGACTTTATTACGCCACTTCTTCTTCCCAGCTAAAGCACTAGAAAGAAGTGAAGGGCGGGTGTTTCGGGTGACTGTTTTATGTAATTTTGACGTTCATAAAGTGCTCTCAGCCTAGCTTGAATAAATGTCTTTTGATTTGATTTGAAAGTATGCATAGCACACCTAAAGCACCTTTCATAAAAATGTCTCACAACATCAATTGGGATGCGTTGTTTCCAATGAGAGTGGGATTTCGTTTTTTTTACACGCTTTATATTAGCTTCACTTGTATGTTTGTATATTTGTATGTTTGTTTGTAACCGACTCCTTATAGCGCGATTTTGACCCACTTTAAACGACCAGATTTCATTCAAACTTTGCACACCTGTCAAGGACCGATGACAATGCAATAATTTCGTAAATTTGTGCTATTATCCTTGCCAGGGTTACCAGGACAGCAAAAAAACTGTCACAAACTACGCTGACATACGTCTCAAAATTCGAAATACCCTCTTCTTCTTCTTTCGTGTCGATGGTACTCGTACACTTTATATCGTTTGAGCCCAGTAGGTGGCGGCCGTTTATTGCGGCATCAGTGGCATTTTTGAGGTCATCTGAGGTGCAGGTGAACGGACACTTGGGACACTCCAGCAGGTGGCTCATGGTCTGATCAGACGTACCGCATTCGCACTGGGTGTCGAATGAGTCTATAATCCCCCACTTTGACAAATTGTGTCTACAGCGGCCTACCTGGGTACGCAATCTATTTAGAGCTTTCCATATAGACCACTGCAGATCACGGCCGGAAGGCAAGTGTTCCTGGGGTTCAACGAAGTTGGGAGGTGGTGGATAGTTTTCTTGCCATAGTTTGGTCCTCACAAAGGGTGGTTTGTCCTGGATGGCCTGCGTAGAGCGTAAGAAGACCCTAAAAAATAGAAAATAAATAATAGTTAAAAAAAACTAAAAAACACGCTTCCATTGAAAACCAAACTAAAAAGTACAAAATAATGGAAAAAAAGCGTGGGGTGCTTTTTAAGGTATTTTTTAAATGATATTAGGCACCCCACGCTTTTTTTCCATTATTTTGTACTTTTTAGTTTGGTTTTCAATGGAAGCGTGTTTTTTAGTTTTTTTTAACTTAACAAAACACCCTTTGTGAGGACCAAACTATGGCAAGAAAACTATCCACCACCTCCCAACTTCGTTGAACCCCAGGAACACTTGCCTTCCGGCCGTGATCTGCAGTGGTCTATATGGAAAGCTCTAAATAGATTGCGTACCCAGGTAGGCCGCTGTAGACACAATTTGTCAAAGTGGGGGATTATAGACTCATTCGACACCCAATGTTTTCGTTTTGTATCGCGTGTTCATACGCAGTTACAACTTATTTTATATTAACCGTGAATACAAATAATTATCGTGTTGCAATTAATTAACATTGCTTTTCGCAACATAAAAATATGTAAGTATTTAGTGTTTGATAGATATTTAGTGTATGTTATGTGGTAGGGATCGCCACAAGTAAAACATTGTCTCTAAGTAGACTTAACAGGTGAAGAAGAGCTCGTGGCAAAATAATAATAGCAGTACACCGATCATTTCGTGTATGAGTGGATCCGTTGTGTCATCCGCTGTCATTCGTTACTCATTGACAATCGATTAGGATAGTCAGAATACCAAAATATTGACAACTAGTGCTACGCCGTAACCGGGTTGTGAAGATCAGATAGGCAATCACTACATATACAATATTGATGCTCAGCTCTTTCCCGTTAGACTGGAAAACGATTCCAACAAAGTTGGGAAATGACTAGTCAGATTTGACGTATAACAGATGAACTGGCAACTCATCATCATCATCATTTCAGCCGAAAGACGTCCACTGCTGGACATAGGCCTCCCCCAAGCTCCACCACTTCGACCGGTTTTATGCTTTCCCGCATCCAGCGGATTCCTGCAGCCTTCACAAGGTCATCGGTCCACCTAGAGACCTTCCAACTCTACATGGTCCGGTACGCGGTCACCATTCCAGAACCTTTCGGCCCCATCGGCCAGCTGTTCTGCTAGCAATGTGCCCTGCCCACTGCCACTTCAGTTTAACAATTCTTCGGGCTGTGTCGGCTACTGGCAACTCATGTCAAGGTATTTAATTGGGTTTTGGTATTTCAGCTACCCAGTCACATTAGTCAGAATTAATTTGAATTAATTGAATTGCTATCACGACAATGACGCATAGGTTACTTAGTTACGTACAAAATCATTAAATCTTACAATTATGAGTAGGTAGACTCACAGAAAAACAATATATACATATATTCAGTGAATGTTATGAATCACTTTTGCCTAACCGAAACCTGCATC
This sequence comes from Aporophyla nigra, assembly GCA_947507805.1. Lineage (NCBI taxonomy): Eukaryota > Metazoa > Arthropoda > Insecta > Lepidoptera > Noctuidae > Aporophyla > Aporophyla nigra. The sequence continues at coordinate 4,184,672 of OX382305.1, read as the reverse complement.
ATGTGATTCATAATCGGCGAGTTAAGCCAACAATAAGCAAGGTCGCTCGTCCTTGGGCTAGGTAGGTGGACCATCTGACTGCAGTAATATTATCTGACCGTAGTGACACCATCTGTCCGGGAGTGGACTACTTTCTTATAATATCTATATATCTTTTGACAACCAACACAACGTTATCTGATCCCAAACTAGGCAGAACCTGTACTATGGTAACCAGACAACTTATAAACATACTTATATATTTCTAAATACATACATATTATAGATAAATTACACCCAGACACAGAACAAATGATTGTGCTCATCACACAAAGATTTGTCCTGGGTGGGAATCGAACCCACGACCTCAGTCTTAGCAGTCAGGATCACTAACCACTAGAATAACAGGCCAGTCAAATATATAGGACTTTCCTGCTGGAACCCGCAGACACAAATTCGCAACATACAAAACAATGTGCTTATGGGTGCATGCATCTGTACAAGAATATTTAGTATTTAAAATAAAGTTAGAACATTTAAAACTGTTTCATAAAAATAAATCAACAAAAGTTAGAATTTTGACCTTTTATACGGTCCCCATTTCTTCCCGTGGGTGTCGTAAAAAGCGACTAAGGGACTTATTAGAGAATGGGCAGCAGCGTTCTCTATGCATTTTACTACCATACTGCGATCGCCAACCCGCCTGCCAAGCGTGGCGATTATGGCAAAACCCCCCAAATTGGGGGAGGCCTAAGTCAGCAGTGGACGTCTTACGGCTGAAATGATGATGATACGATTCCCAGGTATCATAGTTCACGAGGGGTTGCGACAATCGTCGAAAGAATCCGGCAATTGGGACTCGAGGTGGCCCTGCACAAGTCCGAGGCCATGGGTTTTCATGGTCCTCGGAACGCGCCACCTTCGGGTTCCCAACTCACGGTGGGAGGAGTTCACATCGGCGTCGAGTCGACGATGAAGTATCTGGGACTTGTCCTCGACAGCCGGTGGAACTTCGTTGAGCATTTCCGACGTTTGGCTCCCAGACTGGAGCGGGCTGGGGCTGCCTTAAAGCGGCTCCTGCCCAATCTGGGGGGTCCAAACACCTCCTGCCGGAGGCTCTACACGGGGGTCGTGCGGTCCATGGCCCTCTACGGGGCTCCGGTGTGGGGGCCCTCATTGAGGCTGCGCCCAGCGCGCCGGTTGAGTGCGGCCCAGAGGGTCATGGCCATCCGGCTAGTCCGGGGATACCGCACGGTCTCCTGCGAGGCGGCGAGCCTCCTTGCCGGAGTGCCGCCATGGGATCTGGAGGCAAAGGTCCTCGCCCACATGTGGGAGTGGCGCGAGGAGGCGAAACGTCGGGGCGAAACTCCGCTGCCGCGACAAATCGCGGCACGGCGGGCGGAGCTCCGGCAGGATCTCATGGCGACATGGCGGGTACGATTGTCGCAACCCAGCGCTGGGCACGCCACAATTGCGGCGGTAAGTCCCCTCTTTGAGGAGTGGATTGAGAGGCGCCACGGCGTCCTCACCTTCCGCCTGACGCAGGTTCTCACCGGGCATGGGTGCTTCGGTGGGTTCCTGTTCAGGATAAAGCGGGAGGAAACGTCCGGGTGTTTCCATTGTGAGGATCGTCTGGAGGACACGGTGGAGCATACAGTGGAGGTGTGCCCTGCATGGGCGGAGCACCGCCGTGTTCTCGTGGAGGCGATCGGCGGCGGCGACCTCTCGCGTCCGGCCCTGGTGCGAGCCATGGTACGGAGCGAGAGGGCATGGGAAGCCGTCACCTCCTTCTGCGAAGCAGTAATGCTCGCGAAGGAGGAAGCGGGGCGCGTGAGGGAGTGGCAGTCTCTGCACCCTCACGTCCCTAGCCGCCGCAGGAGGAGACGCCCCGGGCGTCGGGAGTCGATAGCGGACTCCCGGCCACCGTAGGCGCGAGCTTGCGGGTGGCGAGCAATGGGTAGCTCGCCGCCCGGTAAGGACCAAGCTCGGGTCGACGGCGCGTAGTGTTCCACGCGCGCCTCAAAGAGATGTCAGCAGCAATGTAGGGGTCTGCTAGGATCGATGCCTGCCAGGATCACGAGATTGTTCGAAAGAGATACCGTGACTCTAGCACATGGGCAACTGAAGGAACACGGGTGGGTTTTAGTCAGTAAAAGTCTGACACGCCCTCCCACTCCGCCCAGAGCGGGAGAAGTCATTTGATGATTTCCCATCCAAAAAAAAAAAAAAAAAAAAGGTATCATAGTTCATTACAAGAAAATTATCATATTAACGGGAAGAAGAAGTAGCTCTGGGCTTTGCTAAGGATATTTCTAAGGCTGTGATATAGAAAGAAGAAAGAAATACATTTATCTAGACTGAAAGCACACAACACACGGCAGAAAAAACCAAAATCGTCAAAAAGGCCCAGTTAAGCAAAAAGTCCAGACAACTGGTACCTGGACTTGAAGTGTGAGATGACAAATGCATTTCACCATCAGTTTTATACTAATACTGCAACGTAACCGGTGTATACATAGTGCATATTTAAATAAATTCCAGATAAAATAGTAACGAATATGTAGATACACATAAATAGTGTGATATTAGATCGTGTTGCTTCTGCGCTAGCACCATCCCAAAAGAGCCATTAACGAGAGCTTTACTGCTCCGAAACATTCCTGAACGCACTCAAGTCGCAAGCCCGGTAGTTCCCAAGCATGTTTACCTAGCGAAATTACTTCTACGGCATCTTGTGAGTGTTTAAATTTAAGTTCTTCATTAACCGACTTAATTACAATTTCATAAATGCGCCCCCAGCAATCGTTTGCACAGGGAACCCTTCTAATCGAGTAGCATTGTGGTTGAAATATATGGTCGTAATTACCTAACTTAATTAATTGATGTTGTTGTTGTATAAGTACCTATGTGAGAGCCCAGTGGAAATGATCAGGACTTACGAGTTGTGGGTCGTAGGTGCGAACCCAGACACGTGTTTTGCTTACTGTACAATATTTCATCACCAAAGCTCTCAATACGTACCGAGCTAGCTATAAACCCCGCTGGTTACCTACTATCTGAGGGGCCTACAATAGGGTGTACAGTTGATTTTCTGTAAAGAAATCTTTAAATCAAATCATTTATTCGCATAGAATGCAGGTATTTTACAATATAGCTGTTACAAAAATATAATGAGCCGGGTACATTCTGCCTGAGTTTCAGCATGCAAAAATGTTTACAAATAATTAAACAAATCTTGAACAAAATTATGAAAAAGTTAATCAATGAATAAATTATTATCACAAGATTAGGTCATGAACAAAGAAGTATAAAAGAATGTCAATAAAATTATATAATGTCAATAAAATTAAATAGTGTCAATAAAATTAAATAATGTCAATAGAATTAAGCAATGTCAATAAAATTATACAGTTGATATGTCACACATAGTGTCATTAAAAAAGTCACTTAACGAGTAATAACACCTCTGTACCAAGAAAGCCTTAAGTTTACTTTTAAATTGTTGCAGTGTGACATTTTTTATGCTATCTGGTAGTTTATTAAATATAACTGGAGCCATGCAAAAAACACTTTTTTGGAGAAGTGCTGTTTTATAGCTACCGACAGTTAAAAGGTTTCTGTACTGACTTCTGACGGGACCTTTCTTGGATCCGAAACCTTAGCAAACAGGTTTTTATTCTTTTTTACAAAAACTGCCATTTCCAAAATATATAAAGACGGAAAAGTTAGAACTTTCAATGACTTGAACAGTGGTTTACAACTATCTCTAGGTTTAATATGACACATTGCTCTCACACCGCTCTTTCCCAGCACACCAACAATAAAATAATTTGAACATAAGCAAATGTAGACACGTTAAGTAAATAAATTAAAAACACAACTTGTAGCTAGAGGTTATAAAACTTGTTACCCCTTACAACTCTCGAAGAGTTTGCAGTTAGTAGTTCACCGCTTGAACTCATTAAAGGAATTGGCAACAACATCTGCTCTTAATGCAATCACATTTCTGTTGATTAGGTACTAGCAACGATAGGTTTCAGTAGGTACCTACATACATACCTTGCTGTGTTCGCTTTTTGTTGTGACATGTACTCAATTCTTATTTTACAGCTGCTATGCCGTTGATAAGGTAGGGATAGTGGCTAAGTAATAACATCTGCACGCACGGTTCCATCGATCAGGTTAAGCTTCGCTTGCCGAGGTTGGTCCGTGGATGGGTGAACATCTTTAAATACCAAGAACCCTCTGTGCCTCAAAAAGCACGTTGTGTTGTGGGTCCCGGCTGTCATTTGTAGATCTTTTATAATAATAATAATAGGGATGCATTGAGATGTGGTCTCAGTGGACAAGAGCCTCACCCCGCTCTCCTTGGCTAACGAGAACTGGCGCAAACCTAAAGCATTGGATACTAATGACCGCAGGGAGGTATGGAAAAGCAAGGAGCTTCACGGACGCTTTTACCGGGTCCTACATGGACCCGATGTAGACTTTTTAGCGTCCGTATCCTGGTTACGATTCGGAAATCTATTTGGAGAAACCGAAGGTTTTGTCTTTGCAATTATGGACGAAGTTATGATGACGAACAACTACCGGAAATATATTGTGAAGGATGGCACGATTGACATCTGTCGGGCATGCCACCGTCCGGGGGAATCAATCCGACACATTATTTCTGGCTGTTCTCGTCTGGCTAACGGAGACTACTTGCATAGGCACAACCTTGTAGCCAGGATTATCCACCAGCAACTTGCTCTGAAATACAGTCTTGTGGAATCAGAAGTACCGTACTATAAGTATGTGCCCGACCCAGTTCTCCAAAATGGCAATATCACATTGTATTGGGATCGATCTATCATCACTGATAGGACTATTGTTGCTAATAAGCCGGACATAGTGGTGATAGATCGATCAGAGCGTCGCACAATGATTATTGATATTGCAGTCCCACATGACGAGAACCTCGTGAAAGCTGAACAAGATAAGCAGATCAAATATCTTGACCTGGCTCGCGAGGTTGTCGAGATGTGGGATGTGGATACAGCAATCATTGTGCCGATAGTCGTGACGGCCAATGGCATAATAGCCAAGAGCCTCAACCAACACCTTAAGAGGCTCTCGTTAGGCAGCTGGATCAAGGGCTTGATCCAGAAGGCGGTATTACTGGACACGGCACGCATAGTGAGGAGGTTCCTCACTCAGCAGCCCTGACTACCGGTAGCTTGGTCCCTATTCCCGATACCGGTGGGCTACTATTTTTTATATTTTTTAATGTTTCATGATTTTATTATTTTAATATTTAAAAATATAATTTATATGTTTGTAAAATTAAATAAACGAAATAATAATAATATATTTATTTGCGAAAAACACGGTATACAAAGTTGTTAAAATAAATAAAAGGTCCAGCATGTTTTGCTTAGAATTAAAGCATGCAAACTTGTAAGTTCAAACGCTATAAAATTTTACAATACAATAAACTAAGGTCTATGTTCCAAAAATTGCTTAATACTATAGAAGTTACATTGAGTCAACAAATTATACAACTTAATCTTAAACAGTCTACAATTTAACGTTTTTAAAATATTTGGTAGTTTATTAAATACACAAATACACATAGCTGGACAGCTCTTATTGTATTTCGCTATCCTAGGAATCTCTTCCAGTACGAGTCTGTGCTGGTGTTGATCACGCCGACTACGTGAGCTTACTTCTTCTACTGTTTTAAACAGCTCTATATGTTTTCGTACAAACATAGACACTTCATACAAGTACAATGAGGGCAATGGTAGCAGACCAAGTTTTTTAAAAATCGGTTGGCATGATTCATCCGATGGGATACCATAGATAGCTCGTATGCATTTTTTTTGGGCAACAAACGCTCTACCTTGGTCGGTACTATTTCCCCAAAATATTAGACCATACCGTAAAGAGGACTCAACATATGCCTGATAAGACATCACAGCCGTTTTTATACTAGTGACCCTCTTAATTTGCCTTAGGGCGTACACGAATTTATTTATTTTATTGCACACATGGTCAACCTGAGCTTTCCAATCTAAATGTTGGTCTACAATTACTCCTAAGAATTTGGTTTGTGTCACTTGGGTAAGTTTGGGTACGTTCATTTTAAAATTATATTTCTGATTATAAGATTGATTGAACTGAATATAAACAGATTTATTGAGATTAATAGATAAATTATTAATATTTAAATAGTTAATTAAAATGTCAATTGTTTTATTTATGTCCGTTTCATGATCAGTAATGGCTTTAAATTTTTTGTCACTAGTAATAATGATAGATATGTCATCAGCAAAAAGAATACAATTATGATTGGTAATGTCAACTATATCGTTTATGTAAATAATAAATAGAATAGGGCCTAATATACTACCTTGTGGTACGCCACATTTGACATTTTTATATTCAGACGAGTAAAATGTCATGTCTCTCTTTTCATTAAGCTTGGAGATAACTACACTCTGTTGTCTATCAGTTAAGTATGATGATAGCCACTGAAGTGACAATCCTCTGATTCCGACGGACTCTAGCTTTTTTAATAATATGTCATGTGAAACTAGGTCAAACGCTTTTGACAAATCAAAAAATAAGCCCGTTGTAAAGTGATTGTTATTGATACTCGCCAATACTGTTTTTAAAAGAGTAAAAATGGCTAAGGTAGTTGATTTTCGTTTTTGAAAACCAAATTGTTGCTTATTCAAAATATTGTATTTTTCACAGTAACTAATTAATCTCTGGTACATACATTTTTCATATACTTTTGAAAGGATAGGTATTAACGTTATGGGACGATAATTGTCCACGTTACTTTTGTCACCTTTTTTAAAAATCGGCTTCACAAGGGATATTTTTAAGGCATTAGGAAACACACCCTGTGAAAAGGATAGGTTGATAAGATAAGTCAGTACCCCGCTTATTTCATTAACACATGTCTTAATTATTTTGGTGCTAAGTTCATCGTAACCCTCAGAAGTAGTATTATTTAACGATAATATATGTTGTCTTACCTCACTTTCGGACATTGGCGAGAGGTACATTGAATTAGCAATTAGATTTTTATTAAAAGATTTGGTGTTACAGTTTTGCGTTAGGTTACAATTTGCATAGAGACTATTAAAGGCGGAAGCTATTACTTCTGGTTTTGTAAGGACAGTGTTATCAATTTTTATGTGTTCAATATTATCTTTGGGGTACATATTGTTTACTTCGTTTTTTATAACAGCCCATGTGGCTTTACACTTATTGTCATTCTTGTCAATATACTTTATATTAGCATTACGCTTGGCATTGTAGATACATTTCTGTAGCAGATTAGAGTATGTGTTATATTTTGTCTTGTTAGCTTGATTTTTATTTTTATAATATTGGTATCGTAGACCACGCTTGGTTTTAGAACTCTGTTTAAGACCTTTACTTATCCACGATTGTTTTGTTTTTTGTTTAAGTCTATTTTAACCCTTACCTTTGGGAAGCAGAGGTTATAAAACATACATATTAATTCATGGAAGCAATCGAATGCCCCATTTGCATCGTTCTCTATGTATATGTTTGCCCAAGACAAGTTTTGTAAGCATTCTCTAAACTTACGTATATTATGCATATTGTTATCTCTCATATAGATATAATATATTGCTGCTTTTGATGTCTGAAACTTTAGAGGGAAGCTTAGCATTTGAGCCGTTTCATGGTCAGAGAGGTGAAGTGGTAATACTCTTGCGATAGCGTCAGGAATATTACTTAAAATATGGTCGATACAGGACAATTTCCGAGTGGCTTCATTAAAATGAATTTCAATATTATGACTACGTGCTATGTCTTGAAATAATTGCGTGATTTTCCCTTTTTTGAAAGTATTTATATTAAAATCACCTGTTAAAACTATACGTGTTTTTGTTTTGTATTTTTTATAAATATCATGTAAGATGTTATCTAACTTACTTAAAAATTGGTTAGGATCGGACTGAGGTGTTCTGTATATGCAGATTATGATTAGTTTTTCATTTGTTAGTTCAATTCCACATGCCTCAAATGTATTTACAGAGGCATGTGTTTCAACAAACGGCAGTTCTTTGTAACTAAGGCCCTTTTTAATTAGAATGCAAGTGCCACCTCGCTGTTTTTCCCTACAAAAACTTGAAGCCATTTCATAATCAGACAACTTAAGATAGTTTTCGTTGCCTTTTTTAATAAATGTCTCAGAAAGGCAGATTACATGCGGGTCGCTCTGCGAATCTCGCATCTCCTGTAATGTTAATTCCAATATTTCTTGTTTGGACAGAGCACTTGCAATGTTTTGGTGAAGTATCCTAAAGTCAGCTGAGGTCGATGTCACGGGTTCAAGAACGAAAAAACATGTTATTTTTTGTCGTTGATTGAAAATAGTAAGGTATCGTACCTTTTTTAGGTTTACCGGGGCAAATACGCGCGTCGTTATTTAGTTCCGGTTCTGTGCTACTTTTGAAATAGGAGGGATTTTCAGTTTGAGTATGGTTTTTACGACCAAAGTAGAATGGAATTGTTCCTTTTTTGGGTACAATACTGGTATTTAGTTTAAGACTTGATCTGCTACTCGCTATTCTTTTCATAAGTTCTCTAGGATTTAAATAGTTTTCACTGTAGTCATTACAATCTATTAAGAAGTTAATTTTAGTACATAATTCGGTCACATTAAAGGATTCAGTTTCCAGAAATTTACATTTTTTAAAGTATTGACATACATTTTTCAGACGATAATTAAGCCTATTAGGATCTAAGTACTCATTCTTAAACACATTTAATACTATAACCATATTGTTATAGAATGTATCTAATATAATTTGTAGTTGAGACAAAATATATTTTAAATTGTGATCATTTTCTCCTACACAAACTATAAGTTTATCGTTAATGTTCAATTTAGCTTTACAACAACTCGTTATTATTTGATTACATAGAGCATTAGGCTTTGTATCCGCTATAATTCTATACTTTTCGTACCTTGTATTTTGTCTTGAGTGTATCAAGGCAGCTGCTAACCCGACGCATTGTTGAGAACCAAAGATAAGTACTTTATTTGTAGTTTCGTGTTTTGGCTCTTCAACGTGAGTTCGTGTGTTCATTTCCGATACTGATGAATTCTGGGACATTACGTTATTATGTTTCGACTGGTCAATAATTTTCTTGCAAGCTTCAATTTGTTGTTGTGCATCTTTCAGTTGATTTTGTAGTGCAGTTATTTTTTGTTGTAGTTCCATTATTTCAGTGTTTTTTCCAAAATCAACATGCAAGGAGTTCGGCAAAGGGGTAGAAGGTGAGAAGAATGAGCTTTGATGTAGCAATGAGTGCCTTTTTCTTTTCGAATTGATAGCTGGACTGTTTTCAGTGACTGTTGAAGAATGGCAGAGTGATTTTAAAATTTTTATTTCAGAAGTCAATTTATCTAATTGTTGTCGTAGATTATTATTTTCCAGAATTGTGTGTTCTAACTCATTTTCAGTACTATCCAGTTTATTTGTGAGTCTTTTTATGGTATCTTTCATTCCTAGAATTGTCAAATTTTCGGATATTGTGCCGTCTACGCTTTTAGATAATTTATTAGGTGTGTCATGATTCGCCTGAAATGTCGCATTCTGACAGGATGTGAGAGTCCAAGATGTCTGAAGTATTTTGAGCAGAAGCTATCACGGCTACGGGTTGTTTACTATCATAAGCATTTTGAATTTGCACTGGAGCAGAAGACAGAGTAGCAGAAGACGAGCAGTCTTGACGTGGATTTGCTTTTTTTCTGGTGGTAATATTAGTTACATTGCCAGCATCCTGAACCTTCTTATTATTCTTCATGCATGTCTTACATTTCCATCTCTTTTTAGATTCGGCGTCCATTAGATAAGTTCCTTCAGGATAACCATCACAATCCAATTCATACCTATGGTTACAAATTGAACACAGGGCTGTTTCTTTAATATCAACTGACTTCTTGCATTTAAAACATGTAACTTTCTCTGGCATCCTGCGATGGCTTTTTGTACCACTTTTAGATGACATCTTTATAATTATAAGTTATATATTCAGTTCTAAATTTTATTTATGCACTGTCAAATACAGAATGACCAGACTATCTAAGCTGAGATCGGTGTTTGAGTCGTTTTTAATGCGTGTACCGAAACGCAGTCTCAAAAACCTGGTTTCCAAGTTTTGTGATTTGGATTTCTGAACGACAACTTTTTTGTCAAGTTCGAGATCATTAACTATGATTGGTCAATACTTTGACAGCTAAAATCAATGAGTCAGCTGTGGTTTATTTACAATTTAAAAATCAATTTATTCAAAGTTTTAACTGCCTTTAATTGTGTAATTCTTGTTTAATAGAACTTTTCTTGGTTTATTGATAAATCACACTCACTTTTAATCCTTCGTATGTGTTTTCACCTTATATATCACGTTGTATGCACTTTATAGTAAGTATTTAGTCTTCAATCACCAACAATCACTATATATGAAGTTATTGTATTATTTACTTTTAACGATATTGTTCACAGTGAAAACATTTCCACATATGTTTTACTGTATCTCAAGCGTATTTATGAGTATTTAAGCTTATTCGGTGAAGGAAATTAATTAAAAATAACTTGAATTCGCAGAGTGCGACTAGCCGGGCGTAGTTTTTTTTTTTTAAATTTTTTTATAGTCGTTACGGGTCGTCAGAAGCACAAAAATCTTACCATGAGTTATCGTGTTCCTCACCGAAACCTTGAAACCGGGTACGGTTTCAAGTACTGGTACTCAGCTGCACTCGGTTAGACTGGAAGCCGAAGCAGCATAGCTTTGAAAAGGCTAGGAAGATGATGATGATGATGAGATTAATTTTAAAATTACCTAATATGTCGAATAATAAAATCTCCATGTTAAGTAGTTAAAACCTTGCGAAGCAGGGGCGGCAGTTAAGTATAATCTGCTTAAGTGTAATAAAAAACAATATCAGGAATTTAATTACCAAGTACAATTAATTTATACATGATAACATTTAAAAAAAAACTAACTATACAAATAAATACAAAACCAAAAGACACTTAGGGGTCGAAGTACTCGTCCGCATCACTGTCATCTGGAAACGTGCCCAGATAACTGGCAGCATTGCCACGTTGAATGGCAATGCTAATTCTTTGGCCAAAGAATGACCGGTTGGGTCTGGTCACGTGAAGTGTCGACAAGTCGATGAGAGATATCCTTAAAAAGGAGACGCGTACTCGGGCCCCATGGCCCGAGCATTTCAACCCCAAACGGCTCAAAACTGTAGTTACCTATTTATGTATAGGTATATATATAGGTATTAATTTATTAATGCTGACAGTTTAATTTTTCCTACTATATTAACAACAATCATTTATTTTTGTTATATTACTAAACACAATTACTTTTGTTTATTCTATTAAAATAATGAAATGGGCACGTATATAACTACACAATAATCATAGGGCATCAAGTAATTTGTACGGATTCTTGGCAGCTGGAAAAGAGCGCAATAGGTTGGCAGAATTTGCATTGCTACGTTGTATGGCAAAGTTGATCCGTTGGTCAAAAAAATAGACCACCTCTCTGCTCGCGTAGCATGACCACCGTAGAAATAGGTTTTGTCTGAGGAAGACAATGTCGAAGGAAGAATAGATAAAATTACAGATAATAGAAAGATTAAAGACAAAATTAAAGATTGTAGAAAGATTTGTACCGTTTATGCTGGCGTAGCATGACAATTCTATCTCTATTCTACCTAGAATAGACAAAACCCATATCTACGGTGGTCATGCTACGCGAGCAGAGAGGTGGTCTATTTTTTTGACCAACGGATCAACTTTGCCATACAACGTAGCAATGCAAATTCTGCCAACCTATTGCGCTCTTTTCCAGCTGCCAAGAATCCGTACAAATTACTTGATGCCCTATGATTATTGTGTAGTTATATACGTGCCCATTTCATTATTTTAATAGAATAAACAAAAGTAATTGTGTTTAGTAATATAACAAAAATAAATGATTGTTGTTAATATAGTAGGAAAAATTAAACTGTCAGCATTAATAAATTAATACCTATATATATACCTATACATAAATAGGTAACTACAGTTTTGAGCCGTTTGGGGTTGAAATGCTCGGGCCATGGGGCCCGAGTACGCGTCTCCTTTTTAAGGAAATCTCTCATCGACTTGTCGACACTTCACGTGACCAGACCCAGCCGGTCATTCTTTGGCCAAAGAATTAGCATTGCCATTCAACGTGGCAATGCTGCCAGTCATCTGGGCACGTTTCCAGATGACAGTGATGCGGACGAGTACTTCGACCCCTAAGTGTCTTTTGGTTTTGTATTTATTTGTATAGTTAGTTTTTTTTTTTAATGTTATCATGTATAAATTAATTGTACTTGGTAATTAAATTCCTGTTATTGTTTTTTATTACGCTTAAGCACATTATACTTAATTGCCGCCCCTGCTTCGCAAGGTTTTAACTACTTAACATGGAGATTTTATTATTCGACATATTAGGTAATTTTAAAATTAATCTCATCATCATCATCATCTTCCTAGCCTTTTCAAAGCTATGCTGCTTCGGCTTCCAGTCTAACCGAGTGCAGCTGAGTACCAGTACTTGAAACCGTACCCGGTTTCAAGGTTTCGGTGAGGAACACGATAACTCATGGTAAGATTTTTGTGCTTCTGACGACCCGTAACGACTATAAAAGATCTACAAATGACAGCCGGGACCCACAACACAACGTGCTTTTTGAGGCACAGAGGGTTCTTGGTATTTAAAGATGTTCACCCATCCACGGACCAACCTCGGCAAGCGAAGCTTAACCTGATCGATGGAACCGTGCGTGCAGATGTTATTACTTAGCCACTATCCCTACCTTATCAACGGCATAGCAGCTGTAAAATAAGAATTGAGTACATGTCACAACAAAAAGCGAACACAGCAAGGTATGTATGTAGGTACCTACTGAAACCTATCGTTGCTAGTACCTAATCAACAGAAATGTGATTGCATTAAGAGCAGATGTTGTTGCCAATTCCTTTAATGAGTCCAAGCGGTGAACTACTAACTGCAACCTCTTCGAGAGTTGTAAGGGGTAACAAGTTGTATAACCTCTAGCTACAAGCTGTGTTTTTAATTTATTTACTTAACGTGTCTACATTTGCTTATGTTCAAATTATTATATTGTTGGTGTGCTGGGAAAGAGCGGTGTGAGAGCAATGTGTCATATTAAACCTAGAGATAGTTGTAAACCACTGTTCAAGTCATTGAAAGTTCTAACTTTTCCGTCTTTATATGTATATTTTGGAAATGGCAGTTTTTGTAAAAAAGAATAAAAACCTGTTTGCTAAGGTTTCGGATCCAAGAAAGGTCCCGTCAGAAGTCAGTACAAAAACCTTTTAACTGTCGGTAGCTATAAAACAGCACTTCTCCAAAAAAGTGTTTTTTGCATGGCTCCAGTTATATTTAATAAACTACCAGATAGCATAAAAAATGTCACACTGCAACAATTTAAAAGTAAACTTTAGGCTTTCTTGGTACAGAGGTGTTATTACTCGTTAAGTGACTTTTTTAATAATAATAAATAATAATAATAATATCTTAGGACAACCAACACACTGTTCTCTGATCCCAAACTAGGCAGAGCCTGTACTATGGCAACCAGACAACTGATAAACATACTTATATATTTCTAAATACATACATATTATAGATAAATTACACCCAGACACAGAACAAATGATTGTGCTCATCACACAAACATTTGTCCTGGGTGGGAATCGAACCCACGACCTCAGTCTTAGCAGTCAGGGTCACTAACTACTAGACTAACAGGCCAGTCAACTGTATAATTTTATTGACATTGCTTAATTCTATTGACATTATTTAATTTTATTGACACTATTTAATTTTATTGAGATGACTGGCAGCATTGCCACGGTGGTCATGCTACGCGTGCTGGTCACGTAAAAAGTCGACCAACATCTTTAAATCTTTTTAGGATAACTTAATAATTAAAATGTTAATTTTCTCAATTTAAATAACGTATGCATTTCATTTTAGGTAGGTTCATATTTCGGTTTAAATATAGTTTTTTTTTTTTAACACGCTGCGGACACTTAACGCCCCCAGGCGTAATAACAATAAAACTCCTATTAGGTCTCCTTCAGTGTCCTTTGACCGATTAATTTACCACGAATCATAATTTTATCGTATAGGAAACAATATGGTTCCATTGTTTTTGTCAATAATGGGCAAAACCACAAATACAACATAATAGGAAAGAGCGATTTAAATATAAACTCAATTAATTATATAGTAATATATAATAGGAGTAGGTTTTAAGGTTAGATCACACACAAAAATGGAGTCTTCTGGCAAGTATGAATATAAATGATTAAATTCAATGATAATAACATAATTTCCCATTTCAAGATATTCATCTTATATCCCGATATTTAAAAAAAATAACAACCGAGTTTCTTAAAAAAAAACACTACAAAGTCAAAAATAACTTTAATTTCGGATCTGTATTTAAAGTTTTATTTGCCACCGACTTCCGAAATTAAAGTTATTTTTGACTTTGTAGTATTTTTTTAAGGAAGTCGGTTGTTATTTTTTTGTAAAAACTTTTTTTTAAACTTTTTAGTTATGTATGGTAAATACCCCGCACTAATCTAATCGCGTTATTCGTTCATTTGTCGCGCAAATACTTAATGCAAATTTAAGATTTATATGGTTTTCACATGGACTCCATTGTCCGAATGGAACCAAATTAAAATAAGACCATTCGGTAAGCACCAGCTTTCAAATAGAAAAAAAAAATCATCAAAATCGGTTCACCCAGTCTAAAGTTATGAGATAACAAACATTAAAAAAAACAGTTGAATTGATAACCTCCTCCTTTTTTGAAGTCGGCTAAAAACAAAGACGGAAAAAACACCGTGAGAAAACTGACATGTCCTCGAAACAAAAATTCGAACACGTGACCTGGAACGGGCCCGCGTAGAGGGTAAGCGCCCACTCCCTCTTACTGAGTGGAGGCCTGTGTCCCAGAAGTGGCAACATTATAGGCTATGTTTTATGCTTCTTTCCAGCCATGTTTTCTACAGACATCACTGCATTTCAGGATAAAGATAAAAATTTATCTACGTTGATTTTTATTGACGTGTTAAGGAAGGAAGCATCTGGTGGAGGCCGCACGCAAGGTTACGCTTGCTTATGTCAGTGCGTAGATAAATTACCATTCATTACATATCGAGGTACCGTGTGGTGCCGGACGTAAAGAATAACACCACCCCATTTCTTCCCGTGGGTGTCGTAAAAGGCGACTAAGGGACTTACAAGAGAATGGGCAGCAGCGTTCTCTATGCATTTTACCACCATACTGCGATCGCCAACCCGCCAAGTCCAGCAGTGGACGTCTTACGGCTGAAATGATGATCGGCATTATTCTAAACAGACCCTTCAGCCTTTGTTTATTAACAGGCTTTGAAGTAATTTTTTTTTATTAATTTGTGAACCGATTCCACGGTACTGGATTTTGGCACTCAGCGTCGGTCATTCGCGCTCCGAATGATTGAAAATCAATGCAATGAGAATATCAATTCATGTCTATGTAATTTTGTCGCTGTCATGAACTCGAATGAAGCATCTGATATCAGCTTAATAGATAAGAAGTAATGAGCTTATTACCTGCCACGTTTTACCTTCAGTATACATTAATATTTAATTAAATAATGAAGATTATAATTATGTGCCACATTAATGAGTACATATGTATCGTGTTTCTTAAGCCTTTGTGGCTTCGACGAAAGGCTATTATTTTACCAGTAGTAGGTATGCTGGAGCAAATTGAAACCAAGTAATAATCATAATCATTTCTTCCATGCACTGCTGAGTTTGCTGATCATTTTCATCATCATCACTATTTCAGTCAATAGACGTCCTCGGCTTGACATAAGCCTCCCCCAATTTGGGGAACTTTGCCATAATCGCCACGCTTGGCAGGCGGGTTGACGGTCGCAGTATGGTGGTAAATTGGGTAGAGAACGCTACTTACTGCCCATTCTCTAGTAAATCCCTTTTTTTTTGGATGGGAAATCATCAAATGAATTCTCCCGCTCTGGGCGGAGCGGGAGGGCGTATCAGACTTTTACTGACTAAAACCCACCCGTGTTCCTTCAGTTGCCCATATGCCAGGGCCACGGTAACTCTTTCGAACGAATCTCGCGACCCTGGCAGCTAGTAAGTCCTTTAGTCGCCTTTTACGACACCCACGGGAAGAAATGGGGTGATGCTATTCCTTACGTCTGACACCACACGGTCTATGGATCCTATGTGCTGTTTGAATCAGAATAACTACATTAGGTTTTGTGAGGTGTTTTCTAGTCTGTGCTAGTAACTTAGTTATCATTACAACTTGAAATAAGTACGAATTGAACTCGTGTGCAGACGGTTCCGTACGACGAATTTGTTAAATACCATCATTTTTACCAATAATTTATCTCAAGAACAACAACATTTAAACATCAACATTGTAGCTGAAAAACATATTCTCGCACAAATTCCAACTGAAATATTAGTCTATACGCAATATATTGAGAGATTTATCTTGTTATTTTAAGACCATAGACTTTTTATAGGTTTTCCTGGAATAATTTATCACGGAATTATGTTCTGTATTTTTTTCCCACACTAGGCTCAGTGGTTTCGCTTAAAAGGGTATATTTTCATATATAGCTTTAAATATAATAATGAGAATATAATCGACGGGAGACAGTGGACGGACGGACAGATGAACGGACGAACGGGCAGCGGGTGCTTAGTAATATAGCTTTGAGTGCGGAACACTAAAATAACAAATCCAATAAATTGATCGTCAGCAATTTAACGGATGTATATTTCAATCAATATGTTGAATATCACATATCGGAAAGAGTTTTTGTAAAAACTCTATCCGGCCATTTCATAGTCGAAATGATAGCGAGGCACGGTCGGCTTACCGAGCCGATGACGCGTTTTTAAATACAACAGAAACCTTTATTTTTTATTTCACGTGGCTTGACAGTGAAACGGTGCATCCCAACAGCTTAACTTTATATTTTTCTGGTGCATCTTGGTAGTTAGGTGTACTGCATGTTTACTATTTTCTGTTTAAAAAATGGATTCTTTAAGTAATTAATACTTAATTAAACCTTAGAAAAAAATGAACTGTCATTAAAACATCACTTCATTGGTCGAACGATTTTACTTCGACACACCTTGCCATAGGTACACGAAGTTCGGCCGGTCTGTCCGAATTCAGTTCGGCATTTTGTGGTACAAACAGAAACAAACTCGGACAACATCCTAGCGCGTTTTTACTGTCCACCAAAAACAGTACGCATTTGTGCTTTTTGGATTACTTTCCAGAAAATCTATTTCGGATGTGACGAATGAAATGTATTCTATAGAGAGGTAAGTTCAAAACCTAAAACCCGACTTCTGAAAATCACGCTCTGAAATCTATGAAACGTACCGCATAACTTACTCAACTGACTGACTGGCCTGTTAGTCTAGTGGTTAGTGACTCTGACTGCTAAGACTGAGATCGTGGGTTCGATTCCCACCCAGGACAAATCTTTGTGTGATGAGCACAATCATTTGTTCTGTGTCTGGGTGTAATTTATCTATATTATGTACTAGCTGACCCCCGCCCACTTCGTTGGGCGGTAAACATTTTAACTTGTAACGAAATTATGAGTGTGGTTCTGTTTGAGCACTTCCGACGTTTGGCTCCCAGACTGGAGCGGGCTGGGGCTGCCTTAAAGCGGCTCCTGCCCAATCTGGGGGGTCCAAACGCCTCCTGCCGGAGGCTCTACACGGGGGTCGTGCGGTCCATGGCCCTCTACGGGGCACCGGTGTGGGCGCCCTCATTGAGGCTGCGCCCAGGGCGCCGGAAACCAGGAAGGGGGATGAGAAGGGCTGCTGTGAACCTGACAACAGGGGTTCGAAACAGTTAGGCCTGGCTTCAGACACGTGTGACAAGGATGGCAAGGATGGCTTCGTGAAGGTGGAGAGGAAGAAGAGGAGGAAGCCTCCTAGTCGGAACCAGTGCGGGACCGCGCTTGCAGGACCCAATATGCTGCTGCGTCCAGCTACACCGACGACGCAGCTCTATGTGTGCCGTCTACATTACACCACGAAGGTTGAGGAGATCGTGGAGTATATACGAGTGAATACTAACTGGACCTTGAGGGTCGTGAGGTTGGAACCACGCCATAACAAGAACTTCAAGTCTTTCGTAGTGCGAGTTCCAACTCGCAGAGCGCGAGAGAGTTCCGCCCAGAGCGGGCGAAGTCATTTGATGATTTCCCATTCAAAAAAAAAAAAGTGTGGTTCGGTTAGTACTGAGCGCTATGATTTATTTCCTGACTGCCAAAAGGAGGGTTTTGTTTTTATTGCATACTAGTTTTTGCCAGCGGATTCGCCCGCGTGGAAGTCGGAAATTGTCCCGCAGGAGCGTACTTCGGGGATAAAAAGTACCCTATATGTTAATCCAGGTTATGAACTATCTGTGTGCCAAATTTCATCTAAATCCGTCCCGGAGTTTTTTCGTGAAAGGGTAATAAACATACACATACACATACATCCATCCTCACAAATAATATTAGTAGGATAAAACGTCCGTACAAAGCATGTTCTAATGCGGTTCGTGAATGGACGGCGGCATTTTGCGATTTAGTAATTTTATATTATCTTCGAAACTATTTAACCAATTGACATATTGTTTTGTGAAAATCGTATCTCTATGATGTTTTTGTGATCATAATAATATTTTTTTTCGATAACGTTTTATATTTTGTTGTTTAAAAAATCGTCAAAATGTAAGTACGTCGAAAAAAAAAACTTTTTTTAACACATAAAAGCTACTATATCTGCTAAAATATAAAAGATAGAAATATGGTGTTGCGAACTCTTTTGTAGAACTATTCAAAGCGGACCAGGTTGACATACATTGTTTTGATTTATATACAACTGTTAAGGCAGCGCATGCAAATAACTCTGTTGTAAGAGCAATTTTTTTCCGCCTGGCTAGACAAAAATTGAGATAGTTCGGCTAATATGCATGATATCTTTATAATTTATAGCCTATAGCACTCACGAATAATGTAGCTTTCTAACAGTGAAAAAAAATTTAAAATTGGTTCATTACTTCCGGAGATTACCCCCTACAAACAAACTTACAAACAAATATTACCTCTTTATAATATTAGTATAGATATATTTAGCTATATATAAGTATGTTTATCAGTTGTCTGGTTACCATAGTACAGGTCCTGCCTAGTTTGGGATCAGATAACGTTGTGTTGGTTGTCCTAAGATATTATTATTAACCTGCCAGATCATAATTACAACTTACGTTACCGGCAAACCCGATTCCAGGCCAAACAGGTTTATGTTCAGCCCAGGACCATTTAGTTTGGCCTAAATCCCTTAAGCTTAACTGGTTTAGCGTAGCCAGAATTGATTTTATTCTTGCAGGTGACCTGACCTGTCAATACGGAGATTCCTTTATTTTTGGAACGATATCGCGCAAGTCAACCTTTCAGGTTATCAGCTGCTTAACCGAGCTTGCCTTTGGCTACCTTAACATATTAAAGCCTCCAGCCAGAGCTTAAAAACTGATAGAGGGCAGCAAGAGACGGACTGAATCAGAATGATGCGGAGTTTCCGCTATCTCACTCTTTTTATCGTGCTTTAGTTGTTTATCCACTCATGAGACGCAATTCATTCGGCAAATACTGTTCATAACAGAATGGCATAACGTAGGAACTTAGCGTCTCTTTTTTTCGTAAACACATTATCCTCCTTTGCGTTACGCAGTCGGGTATTAATACTCCTTTTGCCTTGTTTACGTTCATGCATCTGCCATACACGCAAGCCGGCTGCGAGTACTACGCACCTACCCTTTCTGAAGAAGATCACCAAAAAAAAGTCACTGTTTTTTCCTCTTAAAGTAAAGATTACACACTCAAATCAGCCTGTCATGGAACAAATATCCCAAATTTTCCACGTATAATCTCATTTTTACGTTATAATATTTGCGAATAAGTGACATTATCGGCCTCATACTTTCTCATATAAATTATTACATTTATATGTATACGCCTCGCGAATTCGTTCGTGTCAAAAGTTGATTATCTCATTTGGTTTTACTCCTGCGGGAATTATGTAAAAATCCGGCGCCGTATTAATTATTGCATAAAAGCTACAGTTTGTAATCTTTAAATGCAGTGTTTTCAGATTTCTAAAAAAGGAGACTATTCTATTTTTTATTTTTTTTAATATTAGGCTTCTTCTTCCCCGCTAAAGCCCTTGGAATTGGTGTAGAGTGGACGTTTTGGGGGACGCGGGACGGTCTCATGTTAGTTTGGTGTTCAAAAACTGCTGACTCTCAGCCTATTTTGAATTAATAACTTTCGATTTTGATTTTAGAGCAAATCTGTGTAATCCCGCGTAAGTATTATTATCCACTTGACAGTCCGGACTACTGAGAGTAGTTTCACTTTGGCAACTACGGTTGCCAAGGACTGTCAAGTGGATACCATTACTTTAATGCTATTTTGAAAAAAACAATAAGATTTTTATTTCACCGGCTTCGTTAATTTTGACCATTTGTGGTTCATATGTACATGATCATATTGAATAGGTGGAAGTGAGTCCGTGCTAAAATATTTGTCGCAATAAATTCTCAGTTTACCTCATGATTCAAAGGATAACTACAGTCATAAATCAATTTTATTCCACTCTTTTGAAAATGTTGACGTTCAAAAGTACATTTTATGTGCCTATTTCAAATAAATGGTATGGAGTTTGTTGACGTAATAAGTGGTCACCACTCTGTTTCTGAGTAGGCACTATTCATTCTGATAGGCCTGCGTAAATGTGTTGTTGTACAATATGAATTACTCAGTATAAATGAAGCGTTAGTTAACATTGATTACATTCGGTTTACAATATTCTAGTAGTAAGCAAGGCAGCACTTGTCGCCATGAAGTTCTTTGTTCTGTTTGTTTTGACTGTCGCTTTTCTCACAGCGTTGTGTTCGGCGCAACCAGTTGTCAGCTCAGCATCCGATAAACCAGAAGATACAGCTATAACACGAGTTAAGAGAGGCTTTTTCAAAAGTGATTGTAGTTGCCCAGCAGATTTAGTTTATCTAGGAGGACATTGCATTACTTGCGACGAGTAAGTACAAAATACGTTCATACGTTTTGTTCATATTTGAATGTTGCTCGCAGTGTGTTTACTACACGAGTGCGGAATGCTAACTGAAGAGCACGCTTAATAAATACATTGGATTGTGAACCTGAAACCGGTGCAGTAATGTCACTTTTCGAATAAGTGTCTTGAAAAGCTATTAAAATATTTACAGCTTGTAACTAGATCTTTGACTGCCCTGTAAGGAAATACATGAACTAATTAAACCTCAACCTTTTCTTACATTATCTTATTCTACATTTTAGTTATTTGGATCTCACGGGAGCAGACAATTGTCCAGAATGCGGGGGTTACGCCCACTGGTGAAGAATTGAAACAATAATTTTGAAAATGTGGCTTCAATATCATACCGGGTGAAAAGTTGAAGCGGACCCCGGATGGGAAGAACGTTCAATATTGTTGCCACCGAGTTTGACTCAAATGAACATTCGTTTACTTTCACAAATAAGTAAAAAGCCTTTCCTGAGCTATTTGAATGGCATCAACCATAAGTTCAACCGTAAACCACCAACTGAATACAGTTTTATTTACTTTTAAAAAATCTAATGTTTCGGTTAAAAAAAAATATTCAGGACCAAGTTCAACTTTTAATGCCTGAAAACCTCGACAGAATTGACTACTTATCATGCCATGACATAATATGCAAATACCCAGACTGCGCACTGACACGTTGGCATCGTTGGTTCTAGTTACCATGGCCAACTTTTAAATCCATCTTCGTACCCAAGTAAGCTGCGAATTCTTTTTCCCGTGGGTGTCGTAAAAGGCGACTAACTAGGGAATGGGCAGCAGCGTTCTCTATGCATTTTACCACCATACCGGAGAAGCCGATATCCAGCAGTGGACCTGTTACGGCTGAAATGATGTTGATGATGACTCAAGTCAGCTGCAGCAAGGACAACCTACTCAACACGAACCCTACGGTCATGTTTGGCTCAGATATCCGATGCATACGCGGCGTCTCTCCAAGAACGATGCCTCACCTGTCGATATCCGATACACCTTGTTTATATTTACTTAAATTGGCTCACATCAAACGTGTCCTTATCAAAAGTGGATGTTATAAAATAAAAGACTACGTTAAAGATAAGGCAGTTTCGCATTATTGCTTTTCACACATATGACTTCCCTGGTACCTCATTTACGGCATAACTATGTAAAGGTCTATTAACTGCTCCCAAATTAAGATATTAATTTATATTTGTTACATACTTTGTCATAAACTTCTTGACATTAAATACCTATAATTAATTATTAACAATAAAATAAAGTAACAGATACTAGAGCATATCGCAGTTGTTAAGAAGAGTTGTTAATGTAGGGACTAATAATAGTTTAAATTTTTTTTTTTTTCAACGATATATGATTTGAAGCTCACCTTTTAAGCATATAGATTCCTGGTTAGGTGACTTAGCTTATATTCAGGTAGGATTTGAATAGTTCGATAGGGGACCCGCTTATTCCGATGCTATGCAGAAGTATGGGGATGGAGTCTGTGTCGAGGGGCTTTTTGAGGTCAAGGAAAACTGCCAGACATTTTCTACCTTTATCCAGTTTGTCAACTATAGTAGATGTTAGCGACAAGACCGCATCCTTAGTAGACCTTCCCTGCTAGAACCCAAACTGAGAAGGGAACAGAATGTTATATGTATTCAGAAAGGTATTTCATTAAACTTGAGTTTAGAGTTTTTTTTTTATCATTATCCAGTTATTTGTCATGTGGATGGTCTGTTCAGGCATTGCCGTCACCAAGTCCGAGTTTTTGTAATTGCTCTAGAAAGAATAAAAGTAGAAAAACTGTAAGAATTGAAAGTAAAAAAGGAATATAAACAGAAAATAAAGGTTAAGACGGATAAAATATTTGATGATACGAATGATTACAGTATGGCAGAAGTTTGGGATTATGGAAAATAGTATGATGCAAGTAGCCACAAAAGTATGTGGTGTGGCACGGAGGAAACGTGGTAGTAGAACGAATTATTCTTGGTTAGATGGTGAAGTTAAAGGGTTTATGCAGAAAAAGAAAGAGGCCTTACTTTATTTGTTAGCCCGTAAAGCCCAAAATAGGGTGATCAGGCAGCGAATGCAACAGATGGTATAGAAAGAGTTAAAAAGAAATACTCTGAAATTATAGTGAGAGTGAAAGAGATGGTAAAAAGGAAGAAAAATATACCAAAAAGTTCTTTAATAACTTCGGGGCTAATGTTTAGCTGTACTGAGAACAGGTAAGAATGGCCCACGGAGTGATAGGAACATCGAGTATGAATGTTATAAGAACAACTAGGCAAACAATGTAAGATCTTAGAACGCTGGAAGAAATACTTTGAAAGTTTATTTAGTCGCCAGGATAGTGTGCAAGGATTGGATCCCGTACGTCAGTAAAATGACGTGGAAACCATATCTATTCTTTTATGGAGACCCCCTTGAATTGTTCGACTCTGTTTTCTTTTTATTTGCTTGTTGTTACAGTACTATAGTAGAACACACACTCTGTGAAAAGTTCAAGTGTCTATCTATTACATTTCAATACTACAGCCGTACTATACAGTCCGTCAGTCCGCCTGCCCCCTTTAGGCCACACAGACGAACAGTAGAGCATTAGTAATATTTACAAATCCCTATTAATGGGCCAAAATTTAGCCCTGTGAGACTCCCATTCGTACCTGGTGATCTTCTCTGTTCGCCTCAAATATTTTAACTTTAAAAAGACAGAAGAAGATTCAAAGAGGCG
This sequence comes from Aporophyla nigra, assembly GCA_947507805.1. Lineage (NCBI taxonomy): Eukaryota > Metazoa > Arthropoda > Insecta > Lepidoptera > Noctuidae > Aporophyla > Aporophyla nigra. The sequence goes on along the minus strand of OX382305.1, from coordinate 4,160,671 downwards.
TTCCGAATTCCATAGTAGTGCAGTTTCCTGTTTATTTTTTTATTTTTCATGAAGAACGTAATTGATTAAAAGGTATTTCTTTCACTTCGCCTATATTGACTACATTTTGATATTATTGAGTAAGTAGTGCCTGTGTGGTGAGTAGGCAACCTACTTATTTATCGTTGAAAATTCCTCAATTTACCTTATTTTATGTGTCGAGTCAGCCGGCATTGACGTCATAATTTTTGATAAATCCCATAATAGTTATTTATATACCTATTAATACAAATCGGTATATTTGGCCTGCGTAGCTGACATCAACAAAGACTATAAAATGAGTGTTATTTGTCGTTTACAACATTCCGCTGAGAGTAGTGTAGTAGCAACCAAGCAAGCACGTGTCGCCATGAAATTTTTTGTTCTGTGTGTCGCGATTGTTGCGCTTCTTACCGCGTTGTGTTCGTCGCAACCAGTCAACAGCTCAGCATCCTATCAACGAGACACAGCACCAATTAATACCCCCCGATTTAAAAGGGAATATGTTATTACAGGAGTGTGTGGGAAAGATCAAGTTCTTCTGTTAGGCAAATGTATTCCCTGCGATTTGTAAGTACAGTTTTAGTAAAATTATGACGTGTATGCTAATGGTGGTGCCGGACGTAAAGAATAACACAACCCCATTTCTTCCCGTGGGTGTCGTAAAAGGCCACTAAGGGACTTACTAAAGAATGGGCAGCAGCGTTCTCTATGCGGTTTACCACCATACTGCGATCGCCAACCCGCCAAGCGTGGAGACTATGGCAGAGCACCACACGGAACAAAAACCCAATACCCTAAATTTATATTACAATAACCCAATAACACTACCCATCCTTGAATTGAACCCAGGACTTCATGCTCAACAATAACGCTTATTACCACTAGACCAACTGGGCAATTCAAATACTTAATCTATTTAGTAACATGGTGTACGCAATTCCACTTCTAGTTCTCCGTATTTTTCTTACTTATTATCTACTACTTTATATTGAATTTTATAAGTTTCTTATTGTTCTTTTTTTTATTTCTAGGTATTTAGATCTCACGGGAGAAGACTATAGTTCGGAGTGTCCATAAAATGTTTGATGATTTATTTATAGAATACTAATAAACTACACTCAAAAGAAATTGATGTTAACCAACTCAATCATATTTTTTTAAAATTTCGTACCCAATAAAATCTTTATTTAATTAAAACTTTTTACTTTTTTGTCTCTCTCTCTATTTCTATAATATTTAATACACCATATTATTATTTTGATCAAATGAATGAGCTACTCTTTTATCTATCTTTATATATAATTTTGATAAATCGACTGCTGCCAGGCTGAAACGGGATTGGGCGGTTCAATTTTTTTAACAAGGTTTGTTATACTTACGAAGATTTTTTAAAAGGTTTTATTTAATTTGTATGTCCTGGACTTTTGCAATTAATATTTCATCCAAACCCACTGAAGAAATCGGGCTGAAATTTGACACGCACGTTTGGTTCTCATGACAATACACGAGAGAAGCTTTTACTTTTAAATAATATAAAATACGGATTTGAATGAAATTTAACACATGGGTACTGCGTACACCATGGCCTGGATAAGGACAAAGGATAATTCTTATCCCGATATTCCAACGGGTGCGAAACTTATGCGGATGAAACCGCAGGGTGCAGCTGGTGTCTCATATGTTTGTAAAAATAGTAGACAGTCAGGTAGTCAGGGAAATTAATCGTGAAGCAAATGGACTACTCACTTAAGTATATTGTCAAAATCAATCTAGCCATTTCAACACTATGAACGGTTCAGTCTTACCGCATCCTGCTGAATACAAAGAGTTTTACACGGAGCAAGTGCCTACCTGACCTCTACAACCCCTTGGTAACACTATACCCGTTAGTAAGACTGATTGTGTCAGACTTTGGGCTTCTGACTACCCGTTACGATTGACAAAGATCGGCGTGTGACAGACGGGACCAGAGGCTTAACGTCCCTTCCGAGGCATGGAGGAGTTCTCATATGTCATGGATGGTCATTCGTCGAAGAACGGACTGCGACAAGCGTACCTTAACGTTAGATCGAACCGGCCTAAGAATAGGTGTAGAGACGACCTTGACGCGTAACCCTTGCAGGAATGGATCGAGGTGGCCCTGGAAGAAGGTGCATGGAATCATTTTGAGAAGAACTTTGCTCAGCAGTAGGACAGTGTAAGCTACTGATAAATGTATTAGGTTATATCGTCGTTGCAAATTTAAAATCTCCTATGTAACAATTTTCACAAATACGAGCTATGCATATATTTTAAAAGCGATTTTGTATACCTACCTATTGCAAAAACTCATATGTGAATATCTTAATGTATCGTTAAAGTATTCGCTAATTTAATAAAATCTCATGTTTATTGAGCATCGAAAACTCCTATGTGCCTGATGTAATAAACTGTAAAACCACTTATGTGACAAAAAGTTGCAACTTAAATCTCCTATGTGCAGAAAAATAATTAAATTTATATAAATATACGCTGAACGACACATTGATATAAGACAAATTCTATCTCAATACATTATAAGTCCTTTACACTTTACATCTAAAAAAAAAATAAGAATGTTTCCTCAGTTTCTTTTTCAGGAAACAGTTTTTTTCGTTTTTCTCGAAAAGTTACTTTTTACACATAGGAGATTTTAAATTTGCAACGACGATATGTCGTAGATGGATTGTCAAATCCGCTGTTTATTTTTTGGCGGGCCGCCGCCTTACTACCCGGAGCTAAGTCAAGTTGGCAGCAGGTGACACATTCATTCTAAAATCAACTATGTCCTACCCAACACGACACGTGATCTAAATTTAGTTGTAGCCTAAAGCTGAATGTGAGCCAGTTTGTACATTTCCAACATTATTTCGATTTAGGTAAAGCTCTAAACAACAAATATTACAGTTTACGACCAGTCCGGTAGTTGGCAGTTTTGTAAAAATAAATTGCATTTCTATTCATATTGGGTTCTTAATGCAAAAACTGGCTTGGCAGTTTAAACTTGATCGTAATAAAAAATAAGGGGTATAAGGTTAGCTTCACAATAATTTAACAATAAGCTAATCTAGATTGATTTTAACAATAAGCCAAATATTAGTATGTAATAATCCCAATACCAATTCCTAGGCCGAGCCGTCAAAATATTGAATAATACAAAGAAATTACACATTCCATCATAGACCTCATGCATTACTCTCCGTCAGTCGTGATCGAGATCGAGAGCAGACCCACTGAGACAACATAAAAATTGGCATCGATTGACTTGGTTTCATTCTCAAAATCTATACTAATATTATAAAGCTGAAGAGTTTGTTTGTTTGTTTCTTTGTTTGGGTAAACGCGGTAATCTCAGGAACTACTGGTACGAATTGAAAAAATCTTTTTTGTTGGGTAACTTATTTATTGAGGAAGGCTATAGGCTTTATATATATAACATCATGCTACGATCAAAACGAGCGGAGTAGCAATGAAAACTAGACGAAAACTGGCAGGCAATTCGATGCGACGGGAAGGGTCAGGGGAGCAAAACTTTGATGCGAAAGACGTCGCGGTCAGAAGCTAGTAAAAATATAATTATTACTAACGTATACTCTTAAAAGTGTAAAAAACAAATAAAGGATATTTTCCATCACTTTTATTCACGTAATTTATATAAATGCGAGCAATCCTAATCAGCTTTTAAGATTGTTTCAACAGGATAAACTGTTAGTGACCTCTGCCGCTCAGCCGGCAAGATTATTCAGATTATCGTACCCCGTCTTGTTGGAAACCCATTCAATTAAAACTGTTGTCAGATCTTATTTGATTGCTTATTGTTGATTTAGGCAACCAATTAAAAAGGCTGAAATGAGATTTGTAAGGGGATTTATTTTAGAAATTAGGAGCCACGAAATATGCCTAAACAAAATGTGCAGTCATTACAAAGAGTTTACAGACAAAACATTTTTCCACTTCATAAGTAATTTATTCATTTGTTTAAAATATGTACAATAATAGTCATATTATAAAAATAATAAACAGAGCGCTATGGTATGCCATAGGTCGTGCAAACAATAGTCTGACAACCAGTCTTACCAAGGGGTGTCGTTTTACCCAGTATCTGGGTAGAGAAGGTCAGATAGGCTGTCACTCCATGTAAAATTACTGTTATTCAGATACATCTGGATATACTGGAAGCATGCCCCAACATAGTTGTGAAAAGGCTAGGCAGTTGATGATAAGGCAGCCACGAGTATGGTGTCCCTGAACAGACTATGTCCAAGCTAGTGTCCTAAATGTTTATTCACCCGCTCCTCGATGGTTTTCCGTAATAGTGCCAATATTCATGGAGAAACCGACCCAAGCAAATATTGACAAACTTAGGAAAAACTAATATTTTATCAGCCTTAGATAATTTAGGAACCGTCATATGACTAATACTATCATTGCGAAAAAACATTTGATTTCGTGTATATTGGTTTGTTACGCTTTCACAGTAAGACGGATTTAAATATAATAAATAACACACGAAATTGAAACTTATACTGGGCCCAGTCAATGCTAAATGCTAAATCAGTTTTTGCGCAAGACCCTCTTACAAAAGTGGTGTTAAAGACTTGACTACTCAGCACACTCAAAACATTGTCTAAGAGTACCTAATCATTTGACTGTATGTCTAACGCAACCTGAATCGTGTTTCCGCTTGCAGATAGTTAAAAGTCTTACCAAGGCATGACAACTAATCTTCTAAAATATGAAAATTAAAGTTCAATTTCATACCTGTTACAACATGATTTAAATTTCGGTTTTAAAATCTAAAAACCAGCCAAGTGCGAGTTGGACTCGCGCACCGAGGGTTCTGTACAAACCTGCAGGTATTCACGGTTTATGCATAAGGTTTATGTCTATGAAAATAAATGTTTTTTTTTTTTTAATTTTTATGTTTGAGTTGACTGAATGAAAGGTAAATTGTGGTTTACGATTTATGACGTATTAAAAAAAACTACTTACTAGATCTGGTTCAAACCAATTTTCGGTGGAAGTTTACATGGTAATGTACAACATATATTTTTTTTTTAGTTTTATCATTCCCTTATTTTAGAAGTTACGGGGGGGGGGGGGCACATTTTACCAATTTGGAAGTGTCTCTCGCGCAAACTATTCAGTTTAGAAAAAAATGATATTAGAAACCTCAATATCATTTTTAAAGACCTATTCATAGAAACCCCACACGTATGGGTATGATGAAAAAAAAAAATTTTAGTTTCAGTTCTATGTATAGGGAACCCCAAATATTGTTTTTTTTTTATATTTTTGTGTAAAAATCTTAATGCGGTTCACAGAATACATCTACTTACCAAGTTTCAACAGCATAGCTCTTATAGTTTTGGAAAAAAGTGGCTGTAACATACACGGATAGACAGACAGAGAGACAGACATGACGAATCTATAAGGGTTCCGTTTTTTGCCATTTGGCAACGGAACCCTAAAAAAGACCCGTTTGTTGTCGGACGTTAAGAATAACACAATCCCATATCTTTCCGTGGGTGTCGTAGAATTTCTATTATAGATTAGTTTTTTTTATTTTTATTTGTAAGTTGCAATTAAAGGACTTACTACAAAATGGCCAGCAGCGTTCTATATGCATTTTACGACCTTACTACGATCACCGACCCACCTGCCAATCGTGGCGATTATGGCTAACCCCCTCAAATTGGGGGAGGCCTATGTTCAGCAGTGGATATTTTTCGGCTGAAATGGTGTTTCATAAAAAACTTTATATAAAGAAAGTTGATGTTTTACAAGTCGCAAAAACAGGCGAAGCGAAGGGGTGGGTTGTTCGTTTCCATATAGTTCGATCGGAAACCTACAGAAGAAGAAATATTTTCAGATACTGATTTTATCTTTTCTCGTGTAGGTGTGTTTTTCCGTCGACCGCTAGGGGACATTTCTATAATACATAATAACCCACGCTCGCCAGACGATTGGTGATCACAGTTTATGATAATAAGCAGACAGGATGACGCTACCATTCTATCCTCCTATTATTATCCCCTTTTACGACCTTGGCAGGTGGAGCGGGGGTGTTTTATGCTTTGTCTTCAATATAGAACACTTTTACGATACTGTCTGTCCAAATGTAACCAGCACTAACTGCTGTCCGAGATTTCGTCCAGGTGAAATTTCTTGTTTTAACCCTTAAATTGGCAGTGTACTCCACCAAAGACATATACTTTGATAAAATCTAATGTAGTACTAACCTAAAAAAAATACCGTTTATTATTATTTTTTGCTTGCAATCATTGTATATTTTGGTTGCAAAAATATAAGGATGTGGTATAATCGGAAAAAAAATGTCAAATTCAAAATCTCTTCGAAGCAGTCTGATGTCTCTGTGACACGGGTAAGCTTTTAAGATTTTCTGTACTTTTTTGGATGGGACTTGTGATTATTAGGCTTTACATTGCTTATGGACATAATAAATAATATCAAACGTCTGTATTTTTATGGATAAATTAGTGAATCTCAATTTTATGACTTCGAAACTTTATGTGTACTCCAAGAATAACTTCGCTAAGTACGTAGTAAGGAACACAAAATATACTTCGGTAAACACGAAGTACATTCCCAAGTACACAAAAAAATGCAAAAAGGCTTTTTTTGTTTATTTTGATATAGAATAGCATCAGTTGAGGTGTGGATCGTGTGTCGTAAAGCATGTTTGTTTAATTTTTTGCAGTGCTTAACATATAATACCTGCGACACTTGGAAATACTATAACTTCTCATTACTAACAAAAAAAATATGGAATCTTATCAGTAGTTCGAAGATTACCGCCTACATACGTATACACACTGACAAATTTTGCTTCCTCTTTATAGTATTACTAATTTCTGCCCGCGATTTAGCGTTAAGCGTTCTTATACTGACTTTTTTTTCTTTTTGCTTGGCTCCTAAGTGTCGCAGCATGAAGATAAATAGGCTATTAGGTTGTGGTGGTCAGATAAGCAGTAAGTTTATGTTAAGTACTAGTATTTAGCTACATTTAGACTCGTAGTCTAACTAAATGTAGTGCACTATCGCTAGGAAGATGATGACCGATACATCTATACTTCTAAACTAATCTATGTATACTTAACATAATCCATCTGAAGAGTTGGTTTCATTGTTAGATTGACCGCGCTAAGCTCAGGAACTATCATTTGAAATTATTTTCGCAAAGACCCGGAGGAGTTGGGCAATAAGAAAATAAAGTCTGAAATAACGCTAAAGGAAAACAACGTAACAACGTGGACAGTCGATGAAAAGCCACGCGGTGGCTCGGGCGAACACGAAACTTCACACGGACAAAGTCGCTTATGTCTTGATTCTAATATTCGTCGGATTAAAAACTATTTAACAAATAATTAAACCGCCGAAAAAACTGAAAAGCAAAAAATAATAAACCTTAAAATTATGATTCAGCACTTTCAGTGATCTTTGGTCATTGATTTTTCAGCACCGACTCAAAACTTTAAGGATTATTATTTTTTGCTTTTCAGTTTTTTCGGCGGTTTAATTTTATGTTAAAAAGTTTTTAATTGTATAATTTTTTGTGGCTTTAATATACTTATAATACTTGGCAAGGTATACCCTATCCAATGAAAAAGGAATAATCAAAATCGGACTACTCTGTATAAAGTTATGCGTGGTTATACATTACAATCAGTGAGTGAACAATTAATCATCCCCTGTTTTCCGACCCTTAGGGTTCGATTTTGTTTTCAAAATTTATATGGGACCACTTTCGGAGTATATCCTTTCCAATAAAAAAATAATTATCACAATCGGACAACTGTGTAAAAAGTTATGCGTTATTATACATTAAGAAAATATATACACCTACGCGTCGAATTGATAACCTCCTCCGTTTTTTTTTTTCGTCGGTAAAAAAAGTGTTTTCTCATTCTCTAGAAAGGCTTTAGACTAACATCGCGCTACGAACCTTAGGAGTAAGTTATATACCACGGGCGGGCGATGAAATGCGAGGCGATGAGTTAGGGAACATGATATTTCATTATCACTTACCATCAAATTATGATTATTTTACAAGATTTTTATACCAATTTCTCAACGTTCTAGGATCACGAAAGTGCCAGTTAAGCTATAGCCTCGCCACTAAAAACTACACTAAAGAAATTTATAAGGGTACCTTAATAAAAAGTTTTATTATCTCATTTCTGCGAAAGTTTATCATGAAACCCACACATATAACAAAAAGAAAATGACCAACTATTGTTTTGAAGAGCCTTTGTTAAGTTTAATTAACATTCATGTGGAGATATACAGAATGGGTTGATCTACAGCTATGACATAGACAGCATTTGGAAGATCAGATAACTAGCTACCCACACACAGGGTGTATCAAGGCCCTTCACGAAGCTCTCATCTTAAATCCATACTAATATTATAAAGCTGAAGAGTTTGTTTGTTTGATTGAACGCGCTAATCTCAGGAACCACTGGTCCGAATTGAAAAATTATTTTTGTGTTGCGTAGCCTATTTATCGAGGAAGGCTATAGGCTATATTACATCACGCTACAACCAAGAGGAGCGAAGCAGTAATAAAAAATCAACAACGGGGAAAATCGCACGGCTAGGTGATTCGACGCGACGGGAAGGGTCGGGGGCACAAGAAATTTAACGCGGATGAAGTCGCGGGCAGAAGCTAGTTAATCATAAATTGTCAGTCTGTCTATTAAACTTACTTTACTTAACCTACTTTACTTACTTTACTTGTAGCTTTGAATAAAAATAATTGCTGTGGAAAGACTTAATTTTGGTGTAAAAATTCACTCTTTACGGTACAAAACATTGTTGTTATGGGCGCATGTAACGGTACAGGAATCGTGGGAGTGCTTAACGTTAAATTATAACATTTAAAACTGATTCTCTTAGAAAAAAATATTCAGTAGATTAATATCCAAGATGTAGCTATAATAATGGAGATGTACAGCCTTTGGCAGAAATAGAAATAAATAGAAATAATATTTATTTGCATAAAACATGGTATATAAAGGAGTTAAAGATAAAGTACAGAGCATACATGTTTAGCTTATAGCATGCAAATATTATTGGTTACATTTAAAAATGTTTCCCGTCTGTAAATTCTTTGATACTATAATTTTTTTTAGTTTTTAACCATTCGAGTCGTTTTTTTTTTAAACAATTCAGATATAAAGTTTTATAATCACTTGGAATTTTATTATAAATTCGAACATACATGGCTAAACAGCTTTTTACTATAGTAAAAATACTATGCTAAACAGCTAGTCTCGGAAAGTCACTTAATACAAGCCTGTGAGGATCTCGCCCGTTTCGAGAACATAATTACATCCTCTGCCTTTTTAAATAGGTCTTTATGCTTCTTAACAAACATGCATACTTCATAGATATAGAGAGAAGGTAGCGGTAATAAACCAAGTTCTTTAAATATTGGCCTGCAAGATTTCAGGGCAGGCAGCTTAGATTACTAACCATCATATCTAGGTCTAGAATCATGTGCTCAATTTATGGGTTCAGTTTCTGCATCATTGTTCATGCCGCCCCGTATAGAAGCTTTTATAGATAAAATAAATTTGGAAATTTAATATTTTACCCATGCAAAAACTGTCCAACCTTCACAATTATTCCTTAGACCAAATTTATCTGGCGATTAAAAAATAAGTCCTGCGTAGGCATACAGTAGACGTACAAACGAAAAGAATGAACGTCGTATGGGTTAAAATATATCCATACTAATCCATTCTATAATATTAATATTATAAATGTAAAAGTAACTCTGTCTGTCTGTCTCGCTTTCCTGCTAAAACTACTGAACCGATTTAAATGAAATTTGGTACACAGATAGTTTAGAGCCTAGGAAAGGACATAGGCTACTTTTTATTGCGGAAACGGGGTTTCAAGGGGTTAAAAGGGAGGATGAAAGGTTGAAGGGAAATATTGTCATTTTTAAAGCTAGAATAATTAAACTTTTTTATTTGGCTTTATTACATCTATACTAATATTATTAATGGGAAAGTGTGTGTGTTTGTTTGTCCGTCTTTCACGGCAAAACGGAGCGACGAAGTGACGTGATTTTAAGTGGAGATAGTTGAAGGGATGGAAAGTGCCATAGGCTACTTTTTTTCTTTTTTAGGTGGCTGGGGTGAACTTAGAAAAGCCGTGCTTTTCCCATGGACAATTGTATGTAGCATGCTCGCGCGTGTCCAATGCCCAGAATCTTTACATTCTATCCCCAAATGGAAAGACATATAATATCGTCTACAGTAGCGTATTAAAATAACTTTCTGTTCCGATTTCTCTTCTGTGTTATAAATCAGGAAATGGGAACCGTGTTACCCCGAATTTAACGCGAGTGAAGCCGCGGGCAAAAGCTGGTAAAAAATATTTGAGAGTAGACATGAAACGTCCAAAAACCTGAAACAGATTGAAACGAAGCACGTGCTAAACACAGGTTGCTATGTCAACATCTACCTAGTCTTTTGCACAAATGACGGTAGGAACCAACGACTTAACGTACTTTCCGAGACACGGAGGAGTATTGGCATGTAAAGAAGTTACTTAATCCACAGACCAACCGCAGTAACCGTAGCTTCATTTGATTGATCGAACCGTGCGGCTGTTATTAGCCACTAGCTTCTGCCCGCGACTTCGTCCGCGTTAAATTTCTTGATCCCTCGACCCTTCTGTCGCGTCGAATCGCCTACCCGTGCGATTTTCCCCGTTTTTGCAACATTTTTCATTACTGCTCCGCTCCTCTTGGTTGTAGCGTGATGTTATATAGCCTATAGCCTTTTTCGATAAATAGGCTATCAAACACAAAAATTTTTTTCAATTCGGTCCAGTAGTTCCTGAGATTAGCGCGTTCAATCAAACAAACAAACAAACTCTTCAGCTTTATAATATTAGTATAGATAAGTCTACCTCAGCTTGCATTGTATGTTACCAATATAATTTCAAGACAGCTCCCTATCTCTAAGATTTAAAAAAACCAGCAATATTTTCATGCCCATATTCTATTTACATACAAATTGTTGCCCAAATTTCTATTTAAAAAGAAATAAATAGGGTATTAATTTTTACTCATGCATATTCATGGGAAATTAGCTTTCCGATTCAGGAATTCCGGGGCGGTTTCAAACGCGGCCGGGGGTAGGTACAAGCGGACGGCAGAAATGCAATCAAACCGGACATAGCGGCACAAATGATTAGAGATACAAATTTCCGCCATCCGGAAATCGGATATAGAATTTCTGATGAGTCTTGGTTTTACGCGAACAACTCCCGTTTTTACGAGCTTCATCGGGTGAAGCAGATCTATTCAAAGGTATGTTTATTCATCCAATCCTATTACAGAAAACTGAATGTTGTTTTTGTACTTTCGTATAACAATATTTGAGTCAAAGTTTTAATAGAATTCTTCAGCCATTTTTCTTAAAATAAAAAGACTTGAAATTTGTAATAGGATTATTATACAATACTTTTGTTATAGTAATTCTTTAGACGATCGAAAATATACATATATTATTGAATAGAACCCAAGTTTTTTAAGCAGTAGTTTTTTACCCTAGTTGCGCACACTAATCCATTGCTACATGTGTATGGTCCAAAAAATTATCCGCTCTTCAACGTAAATAACGCAATGAATGTTGTTGAACTGTCAAAATGAAATCCGTTGATACTGATATTATGTTACGTAATTACCGCGTAGTTTTTATTAAAATCTATGGATAGGATATGTTAACCAAATGATAAGCAACTGACAAATGGGTATCTTATGGCTATTTCAGATGAACAAAACAAGCCAAATCTTCAGTTATACCCTGTGGAGCCGGACGTATAGCACCCTCCCATTATTTCGACTGAAGGACTTTCTAGAGAATAGGCAACAGCGTTCTCTATGCATTTTACCATAGAACTCCGATTGCCAACCCGCCTTCCAACCGTGGCGACCATGGCAAACCCCCTACTGGAAATCGGCCTTAGAGAATTCAGGGTTGACTATCAGTAATATAATATACTAGCTTCTGCCCGCGACTTCGTCCGCGTTAAATTTCTTGTTCCCCCGACCCTTCCCGTCGCGTCGAATCGCCTACCCGTGTGATTTTTCCCGTTTTTGCAACATTTTTTATTACTGCTCCGCTCCTCTTGGTTGTAGCATGATGTTATATAGCCTTCCTCGATAAAAAGGCTACCCAACACAAAAATAATTTTTCAATTCGGACCAGTAGTTTCTGAGATTAGCGCGTTCAATCAAACAAACATACAAACAAACTCTTCAGCTTTATAATATTAGTATAGATAATATAATATACATATCTTAGGACAAACAACACACCGTTATCTGATTCCAAACTAGGCAGAGCCTGTAGTATGGTGACCAGATAACGGATAAACATACTTATATATTTCTAAATAAATACATGTTATAGATAAATTACACCCAGACATAGAACAAATAATTGCGCTCATCACACAAAGATTTATCCTGGGTGGGAATCGAACTCATGATCTCAGTCTTAGCAGTCAGGTCACTAACCACTAGACTAACAGGCCAGTGGACATCTTACAGCTGAAATGATGTAGTCAAATGTAATAAATATCATTTAACCATTTAATATCTATTTCGGGATCTATACCTGTTTTGCCCATTCGCATATACCATCTTACTCTCACAATAACCACGAAAAACAATGGAAGAAAAACAAGGTGTGTTAGCACATTTGAAACTGTTTTTCTATTTCACTAAAAACACGCCCGTTCTCACATAAATAATTTACTATCTTCTGCCCACGACTTCGTCTACGTAAAATTTCTTTATCCTCCGGCCCCCACCCGTATTGGCTTAGAGTTTTTACTGATTTATTTTCTTTTCTTTTTTTGCTTGTTTCTTAAAAGTACGAGCGTTAGGATAAGTAGCATAAAGCTTTTCTCAAGAATTGCACTATAAAATGCAATGAGAAGTTTTAAAATGTGATGTGGTAGTTTTAGAGATGAGCGTGTTCAAACAAATAAACAAACTCTTTAGCTTTGTAATTAGTAGTGGATATAGACTAATATCAATTATTGCTACGTCTCCACGTTAGGACATCTATAATTGCCATGGAAACCATTTCCGATTCATAATAAGTGTGTTCTTTAAAATACAAAATATTTTATTTGACAGAAACCTTAAGAAACATTTTGACGATGTGTTGTCTTCTTTGTTAATATTATGATATATTGTATTGCCCTTTAAAAATCCGTTGGCACATTTAGTATATATTTAGTTATGTATACATTTCGATTATTTTTTTTTGCTTGGGATTCCCTCAGTATACTGCGTAAGTCATAAGTACCTTTGACGTTCAAAAAGCGAAGACCCTTAGCTCAGTGTAATTTTGAATACCTACATTACTTTTGATTTCAAATACCAAATTGTTTGGTTAAATGATACTAACAGTACTAATAAATACTCAAGCTACAACAACAATTTCTTTGTTCCCTAAAAACGTACAATACGCTTTAATCCCGTCAGTACCTACAAAATCGTGCAAAAATACGACTCCTAAGCAACAAAGCGTACGTGACAAGAATTATTTCTAAGCTAACCTTATTTATGTCCATTTTCCTCAACAAATAATACAGTAAACGCCTTATGTTTTGTCCATTATCTCTTCTGTTTATCCAACCTCATGATTAAGAGTAGATTGATCATAGACATTAGACATCACAGCAGATCAAATGGGCCTTGAGATTATCATAATCGTCCCTCGAGCCGGATTATTTGACCTTGGAGAATATTTCTACGCGTTTAAGTCTACACGATGACCCAGCGTACCCACGTACGATGCGGCGCCGCACCGTGAGAATACATCACACGGACGTTAAATTATCGCCACGGGGTATTATCGTGCACTAGTTTCTCAACTCTCAGTGTTGAACCGAGCATTGAGAATCCACCAAAGTGCATCCCAGAGCATCGAAAAAACACAGTTGTTCTATATTCGACTATCGGCGCTAATCAATGGTTCGAAGATCCACTCCTCAAAAAAATCCCTCTGCGATATATTTACGTCTCTGCGCAAGTGCACATACTACGACGACGTCTCAGTGGGCGAAGAGTGTGGTAGTGTAGTATCATGAGTAAAATCTGGCCACTCTTGCGCATAAACCCCAACGACTGCTGTACGTACGGTGTGACGACGCAGCAGCACCGCTCAGGCACAGCGCCATTGCCGCACCACATCCTGTGGACCATCCCTAATATGCTGAACGGGTTAACGCAATAATTGTCCTAAGGTTTGTACAAGAATACGCAAACGCGAAGACAGCGGTTGTAATGAGTTTATAGAATTAATGTAGCACCTTTGTTGTGGACATGTCACTTCACCACATTCATAAAACAAAGCTCCCCCACTTCCCTCCGCCGCGACTGTCTGAACAAAAACTACTGAACGGATTTACATGCGGTCTTCACCGATGAACGGAGTGATTCATGAGTAAAGTGTAAGCGTATTATTGTAGTATTCATTACAGTTTTGTGTAAATATTACAATGATTGTTGAAGATTGTCGGAAAAAATCATGTCGACTCTAATGGCGAGCGCCGCGTTTTCCAATAATTCTATCGGTTTCCCAATCATCATCATCATCATTTCAGCCGTAAGACGTCCACTGCTGGACTTAGGCCTCCCCCAATTTGGGGGGCTTTGCCATAATCGCCACGCTTGGCATGCGGGTTGGCGATCGCAGTATGGTGGTAAAATGCATAGAGAACGCTGCTGCCCATTCTTTAGTAAGTCCCTTAGTCGCCTTTTACGACACCCACAGGAAGAAATGGGGTGGTGTTATTCTTTACGTCCGACACCACACGGCACGGGTTCCCAATAGAGTTATATGAAAACAATGTATTACGGAATTAATACATTGTTTGTAGGTACTTTAAATCCCGGTATTACTCCCGTAGGATATTTTCCGATATATCCTCGCATGTGTAGCCGCAGGCAAAAGCTAGGTAAATTATAAACAAAAATGCTCTACTTATTCATTCAACCTTTCGGAACCCTTTAGAGGTCACATTGTTAAGATAATTACTTATGTTAGTATTGCCTTCCAGTCCAGGCTCGTAAATATGATTAATGATTTTATTTCTGTTAGTAGGTTTGTAAATACACTTTTACACGTCAATCACATTTTTAAAACTAGATGAGGTTAGCGAGGTCACACTATTTTTTATCGTCTAGACAAAATCTTGCTCTGATCATGTAGATTGGTGTCTAAAATGGTCGGTAGAATCACACAGATTCAGTGGACCTGTCCAGTCAGTGTCATTACAGAACCAACCAATCAAATGGCTTCAAACTATTTTCAAGTACCTACTTGGCTTGAGTGAAGTTCTATAATGCGGGCCTAACAAGACAAGACCGAATCGCTTTAATACATGGTTCGATACTAGGAGCGATTTGCCATCTGACCTCCGCTCTAGTTCAACAACACAATATCCTACGATTAGACCCAGTTTTCGGGATACGGGGCCGTGGCTACGTGTATTGACTGTCACAACCGGGCACGACGGTTCGATGTCCCTTTCGAGGCCCGGGCCGTATTAAAGTGTTCAGATTAGGGTCCATACCTATAGTAGAAAATTGTATGAATGAACTTTCGGCTCATGCATGCGCGACTCGTTTGCTCTTTTCTCTACTTTAGAATATGGTAATACGGTCCTATTTTCAATGGAACCAGTATATTGCTCAGGCATTTCTCCCTTCTGTCTGAAGTAACCTTTACGCAACATCAAAAGAAAAATACAAAAAAAAATCCTGAAATTCTATTGATGATAAAACAAAATTACAATCATCATTTAATACGAAATTCATGTAATATATCGAATGTATACCTGGTCGTAAATAAAAACCATAATCTAGATCTTAATTTGAAATAGCTATCTTTAATTTTGGTCTGAGCCATATTTTATTACGTTCTTTCAAAATCCCAGGACACAACCTACGTGAAACTTCATAGCGATTAATAAAGACGCGAATCTAAATAAAGTTAGTTTAACGATGACAGAAAGATTAAGAAAAGACATAAAACCAATTGTAAATGCACTTGAAACTGAATTTAGTTCAACGGAGTTAAGGTTCGTAATCCCGGAAATGGTTATTTTCTCTTTAAACCAGCTAAAGGTATACCTTTTCTACAGCGCCCACGGCTTTGGTATTCGTATTCACGTCGAAACACGCCCGAGATCCAAACTGATACATTTTTAATATCCTCCGCCAACAAAAGGGTTTGTTTGGGTTATTTCGGGATAATTGTTTCTGCAGCCACCTAAAGACCAATTCTCGTAAATAAAAATAATAGTTTAAAAAAACATGATTACATAGAAAACTAAACTAAAAAGTAGAAAATAAGGTGCTTTTTAATGTATTTTTTTATTGATATCAGGCACCTCACGCTTTTTTCCATTATTTTCTATTTTTAGTTTGGTTTTCTATGGAAGCGTGTTTTTTAGTTTTTTTTTTACTATTATTTATTTTCTATTTTTTAGGGTGTTTCGAATTTTGACACGTATGTCAGAGTAGTTTGTGACGTATGTCAGCGTAGTTTTCGAAGACAGTTTTTTGCTGTCCTGGTAACCCTGACAAGGATAATGGCACAAATTTATGAAATTATATAGATTGTCATCGGTCCTCGATAAGTCAGAGTTTAAATGAAATCTGGTCGTTTAAAATGGGTCAATATCGGGCTATAAGGCGTCGGTTACAAACAAACATACAAGTGAAGCTAATATAAAGCGTGTAAAAACGTTTAAAATCTAGTCAAAGTCTCATCTTGGTGACAATCAAATGTCAAAACCCTGTCAAAAATGTATGTAATCTGGAGGTTTTTTTTGACAGATTGAGACTGAAATCGGGCTATGGACGTTCTTAAAATTACGATTATTCTGAAGGCCAATTCTAGTAGGTAATTAAAAACGTTCAAAATCTAGTCACAGTCTCATCTCGGCGACAATCAAATATCGAAAATGTATGGAAACTCGAAGTATTTTTGACAAATTGAGACTGCGAACATTCTTATAATTACGAAAATTGCTTTTCTGTTTAATAACCCCAGGGACTTCTGAAATTTCATTCATTTTAATTCGCTGTTAAATCTAATGTCAAGTGAATTGATTGGCATTTTTTTATCTGTGGATGTTTTAGTTGCAAACTTGTTCTTTTTGTTTTTGGTGCTTTTTATATAACAGACGCTTTGATCGATCGCTCAGATTGAGCTATATTAGCCACATTTGGTCCATGGATGGGTGACGACCTTTACATACCAAAACCCCTGTGTGCCTCGGAAAGCATGTTAAGCTGTTGGTCCCGCCTGTCATTCGTGAAGCTTAGACTGGTCGTCAAAAACCCGAAAGTCTGACAACCAGTCTTACCAATGAATACCGTATTACCCAGAAACTGTATTGGAAAGATCAGAAAGGCAGTCACTCCATATAAAATACTGGTAGCAACTTCCAGTTAGACTGGAAGCTAACCCCAAAATAATTGGGAAAAGGTAAAACAGTTGATGAGTATATGTGACGTTTATCGAAAATAAATGTGTTTTATTTTTTACATGTTTCTTTAGTTGACCCATCACGTGATGAGGCTTCCGAAAACCAGGGTATATGTGGAGATAGGAATAAGTTTCGGCAGCCGTGAGCTAAAAATAGGTGACCCTCTTTGGGGGAGAGCCGGAAAGGTGGCGAGGGCCCTGAATATCAGGTTTAGTAGTCTGTGATTAATAACTCAATCTTGTTTGTAGTTTCGTTACCGAACACTGTGAATAGTAAATAATATTCCTTTGTAAGAAAACTAATTTTAGCAAGGATTCAGTGTTAGTTACAACATGCTCATAAAATTAATCTTAATAACAAACAATTTCATTTATATTTTCAATTAAAATAAATTGCTCAAAAAATAGAACATGAAAGGTCAGGTGCGTAGGACTAACAAGCGGTGTGCGTCGATGACCAGATATCTTTATGAACTCAAATGAGACAAAACGAGGAAAAAAGGAGTACTCGTATATAAACATCGTAGTAGGTGGCGTTCTGTAGTTTCTGCCTTACCCATGAGACGATGGCGTTTAATTTATATACCTATGTAAAATACCTATGTAAAATCTATGATATCGGATAAATTGAAGAGGTCCAGGTAATTTATTACTTTTCATTAAGAAGATATTTTGTACATTCGGAGAAATTAAAATCTTAACGATTCAAAATAAGTTGTGAGTAGACCCATAAAAGTAAGCAGCACCCAAAATGGACAACACCAACAAAAGAGCTGAAGAGAGGTTACAGACTTTGTGGCCATTTCTGGATACTTAAGTATCTACTTATATTCTGTAACCTAACTTGGCAGTAACTCGAACCCAAAATTAACGGCGGCATAAAAACCAAAACTGAATATTGAAGATATGACGGCTCAATGCTTTGGTCGTGTGTTCGCATGCTAATGTGACCCTCGAGTGCTAAGCCCGGACCTACTCGCCTTTTGCCGGGACACCGCAGTGGAGAGGTCCCGGAATTCCCGGGACTGTATTCAAAGTGTGTTTGCGAGCAACCCTAGAGGGCACACGCTTACTTTCACTACACAGCTCTACTTAACGTGTTCGTATATCATTGTGACAATTTATGTCGGTACTCTTGAGAGTTCCCTCATTTTGAAATATATGAATAATTTTATGAATGAAAGCGCGGGACATGGAATATTTTTTGCATGAACCCTGTGGATGTAACCTACTAAATAAATGTACTGGAAACAAAGTTAGGAGACGCTCCATATCATACCAGCTCTGTATATAAAAGAAGGTATTTTTTTTTCACTGGGTGATATTCATTTTAGCGTGTCGGTAACAATCTATAAACAGAAACAAGAATTTGGCTACGAGCTTGGCACTTTCAGTAGCGTCCATCAACTCCTGTAGCTTGCAGACAACGGTACACGCTGGACATGATATTAATTGCCCCATTATTTCTGAGACAGCGTCACATTAGATGATATTTCCATGCTGATGTATTTCTTAATATAATTAGGGTTTATTTACCGTCAAACTGGCGACCTGTTGCCAGTCCTATATACCACGAGTATTAAGCATTGACGTAAGTAACCGGAGGGGGGTGTGAAAGCAAACTGTCGCAGTGTCTGTGTTCGCACACAGTGTGAAAGAGGATGCCCCAAAATAAAGACGTTTTGAGGAACAAAGGGAAAGGCTTTACCCAAAAAATGGTCGAAACATAACTTTCAAAGGAGGTGGATCTTGTATCTTACATATTTGCCTGTTTTTTATTAAATTACGTCGGACACATTTAGGGGTTCACGAAAATAGACCGGCCGGTGCTTCATTCACGCTTTAGGCCCCATGAAAAGCCCCGGGTGAAAGTGTTATTTTATTATTATATTTTCCTCACGGGCGATCGTAATTTTGAGAATTTGGTGCAAATTCCCCGGGTGAACTTTTTTCTTTGTCCTAGTTTAAGGCTTTTGTATGAGCCAAGTTGATGTGTTGATGTAAGAATAAAATGATACGACTGTATTCGGACATTTAAACTTAAGTATTTCAATGGAAATAGGTTAAAATATTTTTAGTAACATAATCTCTACTATCTCTACTTTCATATTTCTCGCACCTATTTTTAACACAAAATTCACCAACGAACAGACAGCATTAAAACTTACCGATATAAACCTTTTTCCATCTAAACAGGTCTTCGCTCGGCTCTCAGTTTTCCCATTAATAACTTTTTAATAACACTGACTTTCATTTTACAGAACCAACTGCAGAACAAATCACTCCCAGACAACTTTGACATGAAGAAACCACTGGTACATTTGAATAACTAAACATTCTCACTATACACACAATCTTCCACAATACACAAGCCGTTTCATATTAAAACATGAATATGTTCAAAGTTCATTCAAAAAATTACATCGTGGAGAAATAAAATGAGAGGCCTGGCTCTGGACGCGAGCGCCTGGCACAAGTGCCCGAGCAACACTGAATGAACGCACACAGACATTGAATTGCAGAATCTACACAGGCGCTCTCACGAGCTAACTTATGATCGGTATCCAGTAAGACGTAACGTTGATGTAATAAAAGTGTAAAAAGGATTCCAATTACTTTCGTTTTATCTTTTTACTCAACGTTGACAGGCAAAGGCAGTAATATTTAAGCAGTTTCTATGTCAGAACTTAAGTGTATCAACTCGCTACTTCATTTAAAATAATTGTAACGAAAACATTAAGTTCAAAAACGTAATCCGAGGTACTAATAGCGACACTTTAATACATATTGATCTATATTTCGTCAAATTCAATGTGCGTGACATTCAGATAGTTGCACGTGGGAACATTTGCACCTGTCCACTACGACAAAACCTATCACCTTGTAGGTAAGTAAGCACTGAGCCTTACTTTATATTCTAAACAACGGAAAACTGTGTTTATCTGGTTGGTTTGTCCCGTTTTCACGCCTCGACACCTCAATCGATCTTCGTGAAATTGGGCTCACAGATAATTTGTGATATACGGAGGGCGGCACAGACTGTGTTTAAACCAGCAAAGCGAGGAAAATAAAATTGGTTAAACGTGGATAGCTATTGCGACCCACAGTTGCATATTAAATAAGAAATATTCATAAGCTCACGTCTTTTTCCTGTGAAAGAAGACAGAAACTTCCATATACCTGCTAAAATTCTTGCATAACTCGTACACATTCATACATCGTAATATACGCACGAGCAATGTCCTGAATTCTGTGGTTTAATAACACGTAAGACTTGCCGTTCTTTTAGGTATATTCTACTTATTTGGGTGCGAGGAAAACCTTATATGTATAATATGTCGCAGGACAATAGAAATAATCGAATCTTTGCGAAAATTCTACGATTTCTGTAAATATGATTATTGGAAACGCTGACTAGGAAAAATTTTCGTAAATAAAACGCACTCTAATTACGTAATACACTACCAATCAGAATTATTTTGAAGGAAATGCTGATCCATTGCGATGTAAATTACGCAATAAATGTTGTTATACTGTCAAAATGAAAGGCATGCTTACTGTTAGGCCTACTTACGGCGTGATCTCATGACGACATGGTGGGTACGATTGTCGCAACCCAGTGCTGGGCATGCCACAATTACGGCGGTAAGTCGGAGTCATTGAGGAGTGGTTAGAGAGGCGCCACGGCGTCATCACCTTCCGCCTGACGCAGGTCCTTACCGGGCATAGTTGCTTCGGGAGGTTCCTGTTCTGAGTATAGCGAGAGGACACACTTGAGCACTGTAATATCTCCCGCGCCGATGGCTAGTCTCCCTTGAGATTGGCTGCTATGGCCGAAATACGGTTGAAGGACTATTATTATGGCGGAAGGAAACGCCCGGGTGTTTCCATTGCGAGGATCGTCTGGAGGACACGGTAGAGGTGTGCCCTGTCTGGGCGGAGCACCGCCGTGTCCTCGTGGAGGCCATCGGCGGCGGCTACCACTCGCGTCCTGCCATGGTACGGAGCGAGAGGGCATGGGAAGCTGTCACCTCCTTCTGGGAAGCAGTAATGCTCGCGAAGGAGGAGGTGGAGTGCGTGAGGAAGCGACAATCTATGCGCCCTTACAACCCTAACCGCCATTGCCGTTCGCCAGGAGTCGATTGCGGACACCCGGCCACCGTAGGCGCAGGCTTGCAGGCGGCGAGCAATGAGTAGCTCGCCGCCCGATAAGGAGCAGGCCCGTATCGACGGCACGTAGTGTTCCACACGCGCCTCTTAGAGATGTCAGCAGTACGGAAAGAGTTACCGTAGTCCTGGCATATAGGCAACTGAAGGACCACGGGTGGGTTTTAGTCAGTAAAAGTCTGACACGCCGTTCTGCTCCACCCAGAGCGGGAGACGTCATTTGATGATTACCCAACCACAAAAAAGGCCTACTAGCACATTCATTTTATCGGGTTATACGTGTTATCCTAAATAACTCGGGGTTAATATCAAATAATTCATCTTGCGCCACCAGGGCTTAACTTTGAATTAAACTTTTAAGTATTAAGCCCACGGACGTGGGAGAGTTAAATCGCTAAACTCTGGGTTAGTGTATTTTCAAAATACATTGATGTTTTGAGGTAACGCTGATAACTTATTTTGTATTTTATATTTGACGTTGAAATAAGTGAAAATACGGTAGTATATCAGCGGACATTATAAGAAATCGTAAAAAAATATTAACAAATTTATAAAAAACATGAAACATATTTTCCTTAAGTGACGTCAATACATAAACTAAATCTCCACGGATACCGCATACAATACGATTTAAATTAAATTTCATGTTACAAAATTCAAAGTGAATAGAATATTACGTATTGTAATTTACTGTAAAAGAGATGGGTAAGTATACAATATCCGTTAGTTCATTTTTGGTCGAATTACATTGTAAACTTTTATAAACTCACCGTCTCATTTCCACGTTTTATCACATAAGTTTCCAATTACCTAAAGAATAACATTAGCAAATTAACCTTAGATACATACGTACCAAAACTCGTAAGTCGCCGTTACCACTGGGCCGTAACTACTCTCAAAAATAAAGTAGAGTAGTTTTAAGTGATGCAATAAAAAACATTCTAACAAGCTTAACATTTGCAGAGCTTCTTTTGGCTATGATCCGTAATTGCGTCTTTGTAGGGTCGAGCCAAAAACTGTCTCGAATTCGTGGGATTACGTTAAAAGACGTTTAACTTTCCAGTTTTATCTCAGTATTTGTGTAAACCTACGAATAAAATACTACGAACTTGAACGTTCACGTAACAGGGCACAAACGGTGCAATTCTATGTTATGTTTCGTTGATTGAACTGTAATTTTCTTAAGGCGAGGTTGCAGTACTTTTTAACTTTTTTAAACCACTGTAAATCTAGCAAAATGGCTAGTTTGAGTCAAAAGAAGTCCACTGCTGGATATAAGCCTCCTCAAAGCCACCTCCCGGGTTTGCCATAATCGCCACGTTAGTCAGGCAGGTTAGTGAACGCTGTATGGTGGTAAGATGCATAGAGAACGCTGCTGCCCATTCTATAGTAAGCCCCTTAGTCGCTTTCTACGAGACCTACGGGAAGACATGAGATGGTGCTATTCTTTACGGCCGGCATCACACGGAACCGGACGGATTTTATATTATAAAAACGGAACCCCGAAGTGTCCAGCACCCTAATTGCGAAACGCACAATTTATCAGAATCTGAATGGGATTGAAGATTATTTCTAAACCATTGCGTCATTTGTGCGAATAAATTGTCGGCTCAGCAACGTAAATAACGCAATGAATGTTGTTTAAGGCGAGGTTGCAGTACTTTTTAACTTTTTTAAACCTCTTTAAATCTATCAAAATGGCTAGTTTCCGTAAAAAAAAAATATTTAAGAAAATTGAACTTACTGTTAAGCGCTGTGTGAAGATAGAAACGTGAATTAAAACAATTGGCTCGATAAAAAATAATCATAAAGTTGACACTAAATCGCCATTTAAAACGTGTACCTTGAAGAGATTCCATCATTAAACCATGTAAAACTCATACCAAAAGATAGGTTTTATTGTTTTTTAGGGCATGCTGAGAAAATATTTTATAATTTCCTTATCATTTTGTCTCCACGAAACAATTATACACAAAATCTAGCAGCTCAAGCGCTCGCAACGACTGGCCAGTGTTCGCCGAAACGTCTTCAACTACAAAAGGGCCTTAATTGAAAAACACTCATGTCTGGTTAACTAACCCCGTGTTACTTTTACTAGCGCATAAGAGTTAACCCAAGGCCTTTTTGACGCAGCCGTGGGGCACACTCTTATACTAGTTTGTCATCGCACCTTACACTATTATCACAGTCTAAAAATCATACAGTCGTCCGACGAAGACGTCTAGACAGGGCAATCGTGCGGGGTGTGAGGGGCGAGACGGGGGAAGGGCGCTCCCGAACTGCATACGCTACCGTGTTAGTAGTTCGGGATAAAACTTTCTGCCTACACGTTGTCGGCATTTACAAGGAGATCAAAGGCGTCGTCCTGTCGTCCGACGAAGACGTCTAGACAGGGCAATCGTGCGGGGTGTGAGGGGCGAGACGGGGGAAGGGCGCTCCCGAACTGCATACGCTACCGTGTTAGTAGTTCGGGATAAAACTTTCTGCCTACACGTTGTCGGCATTTACAAGGAGATCAAAGGCGTCGTCCTACTGTAAGTTTTTATACTGTGCTATTATGTTTGATTTGCTTTTTTTATTACTCTTTCTAGCCTACATAGTGTGTGCCTTTTAGTCTGTGCTAAATAAATGTATTTTTCTTTCTTTTCTTTCTTTCTTTAAAATGTAATTTAATTCCGAGTTTACAAACTCTACATTTATTAATTTAATCCAATTTAATGAGCAAGTGGACCTCTATGTCACACACGCATCACATTTCAGCCAAAAGACGCACAGCTGGACATAGACCTGTACTAGTTTCGGCGGGTAGAGGGGCGTTGCCGTAATCGCCACGCTTGGCAGGCTGGTTACCATTGTAGTATGATTTTAAACAATGTATTTATTCCTTCAAAATGGTTCACATTCTGTTTGATAGTGTGTTATGTTATTAGGGTGGCTAGTAATGACCAGGCTCGGATCGATGCGCGTGGTGTACCAAGCTCCTCAAAGAGATGTCAGCACAACTTGAAGGCGTCTGTGAGAACCGGTGCCTGCCAGGGTCGCGAGATTTGTTCGAAAGTGTAACCGTGGCTCTGGTATATAGGCAACAGAAGGAACACGGGTGGGTTAAAGTCAGTAAAAGTTTGACACGTCCTTCCGCTTCACCCAGAGCGGAAGATGTCATTTGAGGACTATCCGACCACAAAAAAAAGGCCGGTATTATGCCAAAATCCTAGTATTTTCAAGACAATTATTTTGATTTCTATTCAAAATCTGTATTAACAATAACTTACGTAGGTACATAAGAGTACTTACTCTGGAATATAATTCCAATAGATCGACATTGATCAAACGTCAGTTGGTTGAGTTAAACGTCAGGGATTGGCTAGACTCACTGAGTCCAGCCAATCCCTGACGTTTAACTGACAATTCCAATGTCGATATCGGAATTATATTCGAGGGTAAGCACCAAGGTCTGCCAAACTGCATGACAGTTTGTGGGCAGTTGTTCTCGTCTACCAATAGCTTACAAATTTCGATAGTTTGAAAATAACGTGCTTGTGTTAATAACTTACTTACATATGTTATGCTAAGTCAATAAAAATCTTAAATACATTTTACAAATGAATGACGCTAAATAAAAAATAAAAAATCTTACATTTCAGGACTGAATAATGCTAAGGAAATAAAGAAAAAATCTTAAATACATTTGACAATTTAATAATAACAAATAAATAAATAAAAAGCTTACAATTTACAAATTAATTACGCTACAAAACAAAGAATCTTACATTTCACAAGTTCTCCCGCGCCCTTTACCTTCACATCATGACAAAGCGGAGGTCGATCCCTCGACGCGACACAGCGACGACAAACGGAGGGGACCCAATAAAACCAAAACTTTCGCGAACTACCAGTACTTGTGACAAGTTATTAACAATCGTAGTAGGTTTAGTGTCTATTACTCGGCCCTGTTCTGTTTACGTCATCATTATTATTATGTTAGAACCTTTTTTAGGGTTCAATGCCCAATTGAGAAGTGCACCAGTTGCGAAGTGTGCCATATGAGAAGTGCACCAGTTGCTAAGTTCACCATTTGAGCATGGTGTACAAGTTGAGATGTGCACCAAATGCGTCAAGCCCATTCCTTCTCATGTAAACTACCTACATAATATTAAAACAGTGTTAGAGAAAATATTGATGAAAAATATTAAATATCGGTCCTGGGTACATGCAAAACGAAATTTTAATTGTTTTATACCGACGTTTTGGTTTAAACCACACTTGGAAGTTCAATATAGATTTAAAATGTTCTTTTTATTAGAATGCTCTGAGGGTTTACATGAAGTGATCTAGACTAGACCTACTCCCTGATTTAGGTTAGGTATTTAAAAGACAATTAAATATAAATACATTCTAAAAATATGCAGTGACTGAGTAAAAACCTGGGGGTTCGGCTTCCTTCCGGTCTAACCGCAGCTGAGTATCAGTAATTGACTGTATTGTATTAATTATTTGACATTGCTTGGTTTAAACTTTTCAATTTTACAATTTTTTTTTTTTTTTGGATAATTTTAATTTTACCGAAATGTTTCCATAATATGATATTATTTAAAATTGTTTATCAATATTTACATGCCTAATTTAAGGTAGATAGTACTTACTAGGTTCACAGTATTGTAACCATCTTATTTTTTGTACCTACTATCTAAGCAAATAAATGATTATGACTGACATGGAGCGGTTGCCTATCTGACAATCAGTTGCTGGATAATACGATACTCCTTGTCAGATATTCAGACTTCTGCTGACCTGTAACGACTGTTAAACATCCACGCAGCAATCCAACGTCTTAACGTGCTTTCTGAGGCATAAAGGGGTCTTGGTATGTAAATATGGTCACCCAGTCACGTACCGCCCACGGCAAGCGCAGTATTACCTGATCGATCGAACCATGGCGCTGTTTTTACTTTAGCCATAAGGCCTTGTATGCATTCTTAATTACTTAGTGTAGATACAAGGAATTGTCCGGTAAATCGGTACTCAGCTTTCCTAGCTAGATCACTGTGTAGGTAATCTGTATTTAAAGTTTACGGTTTTTGCTCCCAAACTGTGACAAAAATATGTGACTCAAACCCATCACAGTAGGCCGTGTTCACCCCGCCGTTCCTGCCACCCTTTACAGTATAATATATTTTCATGTTCATCCTCCACGTGTGACGGATTGTCGCCGAGATTGTCTTTGAATTCTGAAGGTAATCTCGTTTGGAAAATCAAATAAAGAAAACAATTGTATTCTTAGAAGTTTCTTTAGCTGTTTGTTTTGTAAGTATTCGTACTGGGAAGAGGAATATCATCATGGATACTTCCATAGATGTATGTCAGGGCTGTTTGTGTCGTGAAACAGTATTAAGGTGTAACGGTTTGAATGGTAAAAAATAAAAAGAAAAGAAAATATATTGATTAAGCATAGACTAAATGCCTCGCCTTTTCTCAAATACGTTGGGATCTAACCGGGTGCAGCTGAATACACTGGCTTCTGCCCGTGACTTCGTTCGCGTGAAATTTTTGCTCCCCTGACTCTTCCCGTCGCATTAAAATTAAAAAAAAAACAAAATCAAAAGTCATTTATTCAAACTAGGCTGAGAGTCAGCACTTTTTGAACGTCAAAGTTACATGAGACAGTCCCCCCAAAACGCCCGCCCTTCGACACTTCCTAGTGCTTTCGCTGGGAAGAAGAAGTGGCGGAACAAACTCCCCAGCAGCACAGCTGTCTGTTAAGTTAGAAGAACTTGATTCTATACAGTATTGTGTAAGTTATTAATATTTTAAAACAAAACATACATTATTCGCCATATGTCGCTAGCACACGCCAATATACCAACAAAACATTGAAAACTAAACTCAAGCTGAAATAAATAATAAAACAAAATCGTAAACAGAACTTAAAACCTTAATAAAGCCTCCAGGCAAAAAGGGCGTGCCCGCTTACATATACGATGCAAATGATACATATACACAATAAATGAAATGAAAAGAAAAGAAAAATAAACTAACAAAAGCAGTTAAATAAAAACAAAAAAAAAAACAATTATATGAACTACCCATATAAACCGTCAGTAGGAAGACTAATTCTGGATTGAAAGAACATAAACATTGTCTTGAGTTGATCACAGCGACCAACTATTCTTATCGTTTAAGTAGTCGTTGATAGAATAGTATGCCTTTGAACAAAGGTTGGATTTTACTTTAGCTTTAAACTCATTAAACTGCAAATCTAGCAAAGCAGAGGGAAGCTTGTTATAAAAGGTAATACCAAGACCAACAAAAGAATTATGAACCTTATGAAGCCGGTGAAAGGGAGCACGTAGTTTATCCCTACTTCTAGTATTAATATTATGAATATCACTGTTTTTAGTGTACAAGTGTATATTTTGCCTAATATATAAGATGTTGGCGAAGATGAATTGTGATGCCACCGTAAGAATACCAATATCTTTAAACAAATCTCTCAGAGAAACTCTAGCACCTAATTGGTAAATCGCTCGAACAGCTCGTTTTTGAATTGCCTACCAGTTTTCGTCCGTTTTTCGTTGCTGCTCCGCTCCTTTTAATCTTAGCGTGATGTTTTGTAGCCTATAGCCTTCCTCAATAAATAGGCTACCCAAAACAAAAATATATTTTCAATGAAATTCGGACTTGTAGTTCGTGATATTACCGCGTTCAACCAAACAAATAAATAAACAAACAAACTCTTCAGATTTATAATATTATAGTACAGACGAACCGAATGCCTCTTTGACCTCCAGAACCCAGTTACTGGCACCATACCCCTGGAGGGCAGACTTTCAGACTTCTGAGGAACCATAACGACTGTCAATGATTCACGAATGACAGCCGAGACTAACGGCATATTTTCCGAAACACGGAGGGGTATTAATATGTAAAGATAACATACACACACACACACACGAACCAACTGCGACAAACGAAACTTAGTGCGGATTTCACCAAAGAAAATAAACGAGGTCACCACTTGCAAACTTAGTTTAAGAGCTGCCAGTGTCAAAATGACTATGAAATATTGACACTAACAGCTCTTAAACTAAGTTTACAAGTGCTGATCTCGTTTAATTTCATTGGTGGAATCCGCACTTAATCGCACAAGCCACACTGGCTGTTATTACTCAGGAACAAGTTAAATTCAAAGCATGATATTCTCATACATTTAAATTAGCTAATAACGTGTCCACTGCTGGGACAAAGTCCTTTTCTCGATAGAAGGGAATGACTTGAACATCCGGGGAACAGAAATTGTTAGTCAATATGTGCTTATTAGTTGACTCGCACAAATTAATCTGCCCGACTCACGCGAATCGTTACTTTCGATAATATTTTATTAAGGCTAAAAGAGCGAATTGACTGTTTCAGAAATCCGCACATTGGCGAACGAACAAATGTCACATTTCGAATAAAAAAGAAACAAGGAAAAGTGAAAGAAAATCTACATTAAGTTAACGCGTGAAACTGTTGTAACATCGTGCACGACTATGTCCTAAACGAGAATCTTCATTTAGATGTCAGAATGCCCAGCAGTTCATGATAGTAAACTCACTAGCTCACTCAAGATACACCGTCACAGACCGTCCTTCCGACCTCGCCGCCGAAGCCCGCCGCAACATTATTCCGATCCAATCCGCCCTTTCCCTTGCCCTCTACCAGCGATGCCCTAAGCCGAGGTCCGTACCCCACTGGGGGTGCCCTTAGCGAGGAGTCGCTCTAGTTTTAAGATTTGTAAGACCTGGCTTATAGCTGGTAGCCACAGGCAAGTCCGAATAAGCAGCCGACAACCTCATAGGTCGACCTGCAAGATGTCATTCCAGAAAAAAACATACTGGGACGAATCGCTTGATTTGGGCGGGTTAATTCGACTCATAAACCGGTGAAGGAAAACATGGTGAGGAAAACTGGCATGTCGAACGAAAAATTCGAAAACATGTGACATCTACCAACCCGCACTGGGCCTGCGTGGTGGATTATGGCCCGCTTCATCTCACCGAGAGGAGGCCTGTGTCCCAACGGTGGGAACGTTATTGGCTGCTGATCACTCATAAACCTCAATCATTATCATTATCAAAATAATTAATTTCCGACACTGTTCCTAGGATCACTGCAGTTCATTGCAGCTGTGGTACTTAGTTAGATATTATCTGCTAACATCAAGTGGGGCAGTTGACAGGTTTATCACTTGCTTCACATCGAATGGGCAATTTGCCAGCTACCTACATATTTGCATACATTTTCATCTTTCCATAGGGAAAAGCAGATTCAATAGTTGGATTCGACTAAACACATATCGTGACATGAGCGGCAAGTCCCTCTACCTCTCACACTGAATCTCTGCTATGAGAGATTTACACTAGGTCGATTTTCGCCGTACGGCTTCGGTCGCTTATAAAATCGCCTAACAAGCCGAATCGCCACCCCATTCACAGTCACCTGCAAAATGTCAACCTCGGCGGGCGATCGCCTGCGACTGAGGATTTTCACGGTCGATTCTATTCGCCCGCAGCATACGACCTGTCGTTGACACTAGTCGAAACCTACTCCTTTGGAACTTAGGGGGCGTCCATTAATTACGTGAGGTGTTCTAGGGGGGGAGGGGATCAAGCTAAATCTTTCCAAATCTCACTTAGGAGAGAGGAAGGGTCCTTGGCAAATATCACGTAATTATTGTTCTCGCAGAAAACAGTGTAAAATTGCGTGAAAAATTATTTCTACAATAAAATATGGCCAAATCTGAGACAATAGTACTCTGATAAAAAAAATTAACTTGACTCAAAATGTCTGGAGTCAAGAGAAAAAAATCTTGAATTAAATTCATGGACTGAATTAGAACAAATATTTTCTTCATTTTTGTTTGATATTCATTATTTAATTTTATGATCGTGATTTTAAATTACGGTAATATTCACAAATACTAGTCTTTGCTAGTCTTCAATACAAGTAATAGAACAGGTTGTCTTTTTGGAACGAAGTTCCTTATCGCGCGTTGTGAAAGGGGGCTAGACGGAAAAAATTCTTACGAAAAGTTGTCACGACATGCTTTAACCGACTTCAAAAAAAGGACGAGGTTTCTCATTCGACGGTATATATTTTGTATGTTGTTGTTTTTTTTTTGTTGTGCTACTCACAACAGGGGGGGGAGAGGGTGAGAGGGGAAGAGGAAGAGAGGGGGAGAGGGAAAGAGGGGGAGATGGAGAGAGAGGGAGAGGGGGAGGGGGAGAGTGAGAGAGGGGTAGAGGGAGAGAGGGGGAGAGGAAGAGAGAGGGAGAGAGGGGGAGAGGGAGGAGAGGGGGAGAGAGAGAGAGCGAGGTAGGGAGAGAGAAGGAGATAGGGAGAGAGAGAGAATATTTTTGTTGAGTGTATACAGGTTTTTTGTACATAACAAATAATTAAAAAATTATAACTATTATGAATCCTGGAAAGGAACTTCGTTCCATCCGGGTGTCCCTTGACACCTCTAAAGTTTTTATTTTTCTCAATAATCTAACACGTTTCTAGCCCAAATAGAAGTTTTGAAGAATCTCGCGTGAGATTAGAGGAGGGGGAGGGAGTTGAGGAAAATCTTACGATATCTCACCAAGGGGGGAGGGGGGTCGAAAAATTCTCAAAAATGCCTCACGTAATTAATGGACGCCCCCTTACGAAAAGCCCGCATTACTCTTTACTTTCTAAGAAACTTCTTAAAAAGTAAAACTTAAAACTTCTGTCGCGTGTACGTGAATTTTTTTTATCTAGCTGCTGAATATAATTTATACCTATTTTATAACTTTCTTTCGTTGATCTTTGACAGACGTTACGAGTCGTCAAAAGCACGAAAGTCAGATCAATAGGTATGGATAACATTGGTTTATTGGTTATTACCCAGTAACTTTGTTGTGAAATTCAGATAGGCAGTCATCATTCCCGCCGAAAGACCTCCACTGCAAAACATAGGCCTCCCCAAATGTCAATTACTGATATTCAATGACATTCAGGTGGACTGCTTAACCTACATTTTCAACCACAAATCTCCCAGACCCGTAAACCCAACATAAACCAGATACTATACTGTAAAACACGCCAGTCATAAGGTATTCAATTCTTACACGAGTATCTACATTCGTGTATAGTCCCGTGAACTTGGTACCAGTAACAATTGAACAAATAAGTACATTTAAGATATTGGGATACATCGTGTGAATTCTGATGACTTAACTTGGATCCTTTGACGAATCCGTGAATCCATACATATTATAAATTAAACCCGCTACTTGTGTTGGCTGTGTGACCGCGTTGTTCTTCTAAACTACGCAACGCATCAGCATCATGCGGTTAACATACGTGCGGTTAACATACGTGCGGTTAACATACATGCGGTTAACATACATGCGGTTAACTCTCACCTTTTTCCCATGGGGGTAGGTAGAAACTACGATACAAACGCCACCTGCTACGATCCTTACATACTCTAAGGTTTATTAGTATAACATACTCATAATTCATATTAAACATAGGTATATAGATACATAGAAATTTCGATGTTTTGTCAAGTCGTGTGAAGTAGGGGCGGGTCGCTAATATACGTGAAGCAAAACAAATACTGAGGAATATGAAATTTGGCAGAGTTAAAGTTTAAATAAAGAATGAGCGCAGAAAGCTATTATTTTAATTATACAATTATGCATTAGAATTACATTAAGTTTTAAATGAATAATGGTTGGATTTCGACCACTGGGCGACCACAATTTTAATAAAAGGGTGAAGTTTTTCAACGGATAAACTGTTTAACTTCCAGTCAACTAAATATAGACCTATAAGATAGAGGTGTACGGCTGCCTACTTCATTCCCCTATGAAGATGCCAGCTTGTAATTATAAAAGGAACGTGTTATAATTAAAGCGCTCACGTCAACGTGCCCCTTTTAATTTAGGAACAGCGCAAACTGTTCGTCTGGTCGCTCCGCGCGGACTTGAAACGACTGACACCTACGTGTGCAGCCGAATCCAGTGCTAAAAAAAAGCCATCATGGGCTGTCCAACTTATCACACAATACACTCAGGATGCACTTTTAAATTGTCAAGGACTCAGTCAGAAAGTAGAAACAAATGTATCATCAACAATGGCTTTTTTGAGGGTGGGAAATCATCAAATGACGTCTCCAGCTCAGAGGGGTAATTGCGGAACTTTTTATCGGTAGGAATTGGTTTAATATTCATAGTTAAACAACATTCATTGCGTTATTTACGTTGCTGAGCCGACAATTTATTCGAACAAATGACGCAATGGTTTAGAAATAATCTTCAATCCCATTCAGATTCTGATAAATTGTGCGTTTCGCAATTAGGGTGCTGGAAGGAACGGATCGCAGTATGGTGGTAAAATGCATAGAGAACGCTGCTACCCATTCTCTAGTAAAGTCCCTGAATCGCCTCTTATGACACCCACGAGAAGAAATGGGATGGTTCTATTTTTTACGTCCGGCACAAAAAACTCATTAAATCTAGTTTATTACAGTGAAACAATCTGCACGTTTGGTAATTTGTAAGTGAAGCGAAAATAAGCGATTGCATAAGTTTTTCTCTTTTGACTATACGTATTTAGGTAGCTGTCCCGTTATAGCACGGCGAAAGCGGTACTAAGTCATATGCCATTTTTCCATAACAAAATAAATTGTGTTAAAAATAAATAAAATAAAAAAATATCACTAATAAATAAATATACTTGGGCATGTCACAATAACGAAAAACATCTGAGTTTGCTTCGGCCTTTTTTCTCAGAGTAATCGGATAGGAAAAGCCGACTTCATGAAGTTTTAAAAATTCCATTGAGGTGTAGTGTTTGTACAAACCTAATTACAGAAATAAAATCATTTATTATATATAGGGAAGTCTCCAGTGTCCCGAAGTGTAGCGTACCTTCTAATTCAGCTAACCAAGAGGTTGTACAGGAATACGCACCGTCCTCGGCACTCAGATGACGAAGTGGAAGTAATGAATGAGGATATTTCCAAGGCCTTGCATTCCACCACTTAGGCTCACTATAACTTTCTCATGATTTTAAAGCTAAAGTGGTAGTGCAGAATTGCAGTGAATCGGCATGGCAGTAGGACCCTACGAGTTTGGCAGCAGAAATCATAGGGGGCAAATGCTTGTCAATTTCCTTGAGAGAGAGAGGGGCTTTTCTTAGTAAATTCCTTCTTTAAGAAACAACCCCAAAGGAAATGAACGTGGTGAAGCCCCGACACTATGACAAAAAATGAGATAGACCACATCATAACGGTGGTTATTTAGTTTAAGTGAAGCGAAAATAAGCGATTGCCATATGTTTTTCTGTATTTTATTTAGGTAGTTGTCCCGTTTTAGTGCGGCAATAGCGGCGATGCCCGGATATTGATTGGGGTAGCAACAGGTCACGTCGGGGGAACCCGGGCAAACGTGATAACATCCAACGTTGACTATTCAGCAATCGCGACTGTGTCTTGATTCCTAACTCCCCGGGGTAATGAAGCCGTGTGAGAAAGGGTATCGTGATGACGTCACATGTATAGGGACAGTCATTTACGACGGTTATGTAATTACAGGGTGCGTTACTAGACGTTTTATTGTAATATAATACTAATGGTAATATACTTGAATTATGTTATTGATGACTTAGTGAATCAATTTTATATATTATACTAGCTTCTGCCCGCGACTTCCTCTGCATGAAATTTCTTGTTCCATCGAGCCACCCTGTCGCATCACATCGCCTGCCCTCGCTATGACTTCAGGTTTCGTTTAAAGTTCTTTCATGTTTTGCTTGGCTTCTATAGACTTAGCGTGATGTAAATAGCCCTAACCCTTTCGAAACAATGGGGCTAATCAAATACAATGAGATTTTTTTCATCCGACTGGCAGCTCTAGAGATTAGGGCATTCAAACACACTCTTCAGTTTTTTTACACGCTTTATATTAGCTTCACTTGTATGTTTGTATGTTAGTATGTTTATTTGTAACCGACTCCTTCTAACGCGATTTTGACCCACTTTAAACGACCAGATTTCTTTCAAACTTTGCACACCTGTCAAGGACCAATGACAATGCAATAATTTCATAAATTTGTGCCATTATCCGTGCCAGGGTTACCAGGACAGCAAAAAAACTGTCTTTGAAAACTACGCTGACATACGTCACAAACTAATTTGTGCCATTATCCTTGCCAGGGTTACCAGGACAGCAAAAATAAAACTGTCTTCGAAAACTACGCTGACATACGTCACAAACTAGCTGACATACGTCTCAAAATTCGAATCACCCAAACTAAAAAGTACAAAATAATGGAAAAAAAGCGTGGGGTGCCTGATATCAAAAATACCTTAAAAAGCACCCCACGCTTTTTTTCCATTATTTTGTACTTTTTAGTTTGGTTTTCAATGGAAGCGTGTTTTTTAGTTTTTTTAAACTATTATTTTAAATTAATATTTATAGTATGTAATACATTATGTAGATTGGTAATGAATAAGCAACTAATATTTCTTAAAACTGTTAACTAATTTCTTACTAATTAACACTTTCATTGGCAAGCGTTAATTCATTTTATAATTTTTATGTTTATTTTAATTACGGAATAAACAGAGGGAGATGACTGCCTCTGTTTACAGAGTGCTTTAAAAGTTCATGTGTTATTCCCATATCCATTCTTCTTCATTGAATTGGAACTCACTACGCTCTGAAATAGGCAACTAGCTTTATCTTTGTGGTTGATCGACTCCTGCAACCATGCCACATAGCAGTGACAAAATGTGGGCACACAATGGTTACGTGTGAGAAAGTGTCGCTGCAACTTCTTACAGTTAGTTGCAATATGGTTACGTTGTGGCTACTGTTTGCAGAAAGACAGATCGTTGTTTGCGCCATGTGGCCGGCCGCTAGCACACGAACTCGCTGGTGGTTGCGCTGTGGCTGCGACGTGGTTTTAATGTGGTCGGTATCGCCTACAGGGTTGACATTGGCGGTCTATTGTGGTCCGAGTGAGAGAACTATTCATTTTCATACAAATTAACGTCCGACAACTGGTTGCCGCTTTGGTGTGGTTGTGGTGTGACTACACTGCTACTGAGGCATTAGTCTTTAATAAAGCCCTTTTATCTGGAGATTACAAATCTAGAGTGTCATTCCGATACTTATTATTCAAACTACATGTTTGTATGCTCTTTACCGAGCCATAATTCATTTCTATTTAAATTGAGTACATTATGCGACTTTGAATTTAAAATTGTATTTGTCGCAATGCGTTTGCGGTCCGGTTGAGTGTACGTTACGTGTTTTCATATAATTTTGAACCGTCAATATTGCTGGTTAACAGCCGGGCGGGTTATTCCGGACAACTGTGTCTAGACGTTTTAATGTGTGGGTCGCGGCGTGTAACATACAAATATCTTATATTTATTAGAGTGTACAAAAAAATACGTATTTTTTACACGCTTTATATTAGCTTCACTTGTATGTTTGTATGTATGTTTGTTCGTAACCGACTCCTTATAGCGCGATTTTGACCCACTTTAAACGACCAGATTTCATTCAAACTTTGCACACCTGTCAAGGACCGATGACAATGCAATAATTTCATAAATTTGTGCCATTATCCTTGCCAGGGTTACCAGGACAGCAAAAAAATTGTCTTCGAAAACTACGCTGACATACGTCACAAACTAATTTGTGCCATTATCCTTGCCAGGGTTACCAGGACAGCAAAAAAAACTGTCTTCGAAAACTACTCCGCCATACGTCACAAACTACGCTGACATACGTCTCAAAATTCGAAACACCCTAAAAAACAGAAAATAAATAATAGTTTAAAAAAAACTAAAAAACACGCTTCCATTGAAAACCAAACTAAAAAGTACTTACAAAATAATGGAAAAAAATCGTGGGGTGCCTGATATCAATACAAAAAATACCTTAAAAAGCACCCACGCTTTTTTTCCATTATTTTGTAAGTACTTTTTAGTTTGGTTTTCAATGGAGGCGTGTTTTTTAATTTTTTAAACGATTATTTATTATATTTACAGTGACAAGATAATTACACTAGTTTACAAAATTTCGCAATAGAGTAACCTCACATACTTTTTGATTAATTGTGCATTACTGATTTCTAATATAATCATCGAATATCGCCATCACGTCAATTTCATTTTTTTTTTTAAATACACTTTTTATGGTCAAGCTATTTTATAAACTTTCTAAGTTTAAAATGAGTAAAATCGCTAAACGTGGTTTTGCTAACTCTCCCGATTCAATTTGTTTAATTTTTTCCACAAAATTTAGGAGATGTTAGTGTAATGATTTTGTAAACTGGACCGTGTTATGCAGAAAGCAGCCACATGGCACTTTTTCCAAAAATGAGTTATAAACACAGCCATACTAATTTCGACATACCCGATTTTTTGCAAAAACAGCCACGTCGATATCTCTATTTATCACGGAGATATTAGCCGTCAAATGCAGCCATGTGTACAAATGTTTATTGTAAAAAGCAGTCATCTTCATGTTAAATGCAGCCAATTTTGAAAAAAAATAAAATACCTATTTTGCAGAAGCCAGCCAAACTATATGGCCGTTTTTTACAAATTTCAAAATGTTAGGAGGTATCGGTGTTCGAGTTACGTAAAAGGCAGCCACTCTATGATGGCTGTTTACTGTAAATTATTTATTTGTTGTTAATCGTAGTTGGCTTTTTTCAACACCATCCAGGCCGTTTTTGCCAATAATAATTAATAGTTAAAACTTTTTGTTTTGTTATGTAATTAAGGATTTTATTTTATTACACTCAACTAAAATTTAAATATTCGCGGAAACCGTTGCTAGACCAAAGAGGTTCAAAAAAGGGAGAAGAAAATAGGGTACCCGATGTGCGTAAAGAAGAAATAAAAGTGTTTATTAATTCACTCCCACTATTCGAATTCAATAATGTTATCATTTAATTTAATTCAATAATGTAATCATTTAATTTAATTCAATAATGTAATCATTTAATTTAATTCAATAATGTAATCATTTAATTTAATTCAATAATTTACACTTTGATAAGTAAGTGAAATTTGCAATGCCCTTACAGGGTGCATGTCTTAATACTGTCATGAAATATTAATGCATGCCTACTAATGAGTGTTACTACATGTTAGCAAATATACGTCCCATTATAGCAGATCATAAACATCGGCAAAGTTTTTTAAGCCTGGAGTGACTTTGTCTGTAGTTTATTATGAATATAAAGCCAAAATGACCACAAACGCCGTGAGTTACAGTTTTTTTAAACGATTTTTTTACGATAACTTTAACATCAAACCTAAAATACTAAGCAAAGACACGTGCAATGTGTGCGATAAATTTCGCATAGAAATAATAAATACAGGAAGAAGCGGTGGGGATGTTAACTCCATAAAAGAAACACAAAACATTCATCTTCAGCAGGCCGAAAGAGCAAGATGTCAATTAAAAATACATAATGAACTTTGCTAAAAATCAAGAAGACATCGAATGTCTTACATTTGATATGCAAAAGACACTACCTCTACCCCGGATTCAGACAAATATAATTTTTTATAAAAGGCAAATCTGGCTCTATAACTTGGGTGTGCACAGTGCTAAAAACAACCAAAGCTACTGTTATACATGGATCGAAGGTCAAGCTGGACGTGGCGCACAGGAAGTGGGATCTTCACTTTTAAAACACATCGACAAGAACGTCTCTGACACTATAAAAGATTTAATTCTTTGGTCAGATTCTTGTGGCGGACAAAACCGCAATATAAAAATTACTCTCATGATGAAAGCAGTGCTTGAGATGAAACCAAATCTAGAATCTATTACATTTAAGTATTTGATGCCAGGCCATAGTTACTTACCCAATGATAAAGACTTCGGTGATATTGAGAGAGCTTTGAAATAAAATCAAAGGATATATACGCCTGACGACTACATTCAAATTATGGCTATATGCAAAAAGAAAAAAACCTCTGATAACTTGCCAAATGGAAGTTGATGATTTCTACTCGACTGAGACTCTAGAAAAGTTCATAGTGAATCGCAAGAAAACAACAAATAATGACAAAGTAAATTGGCTAAAAACAAGAGAATTAAAAATAACAAAGCGAGACCAATATCATATTTATATGAAGTCTGATTTTGACCAAGAAGACTACGACTGTTTGGACATTACTCGTAAAATATCAAGACGTCACGGCTCTGACAATCCAGAAAGAGGTGTTTTTAAGAGTCAGTTATCTAAATTATAGCCAAATGGAAAACCTATAGCAGAGCCCAAGCTCCGTGATATAATATCAATAAAACATCTAATACCAGAAGATGCTCGACACTTTTATGACAATTTGACATATACACCTGGAATTATTGAAGATGACGTTGATGGATTTAATACTGAGTTAGATTTTATTTTGGATGATGAATGAGTGCGAAAATTTGTATTTTGCGTATAATAGTTTGTGACGTTTCAATATATTTTTTTAATAAATACTTCTAATACTCTTGCCAAGTTTTTACTCAAATCAAAATAATTTTATTTATTTGATTTTTTATAAGACCTAAAGGAAGTGTACCTAGTTAAAGTAAAAAACAGTATGAATACATTATACAACAATCGGATTATTTTAGTGAACGTAGTAAACATTTTAGTCAATAGCTGCTACACTTAATACTTTCTTGTCTGTTTTTTAATTTTAAATAGTAACAGATCACATTTTAAAACACAGCCAAATTACATGGCTGGTTTATGCTTTATTGCGATTTCTACAAAATATGCTATTTTGTATAAAACAGCCACGTCTAAAACCGCAATTATTAATATTAATATAGCCACGTTCCGAAATTCTGGATAGGATACAATTAAATTACAATTGTACCAATATGTCTCAAATAAAAAATAATCAGAAAATTAATATACAACCGAAGTGCAACCATCGACAGAAAAATGCTTATAACTCTGTTTGTACTTTTCCCGACATGGCTGCCTTCTGCATAACACGGTCCAACTAATATTTAAAAATAATACTGTTTTCTACAAGCGACAGATGTCGCTAGTGGTTGTAGGAACTTAGTACATCCATTATGGTATTCATTTGTAGAATATCAGTATTAAAATATTATGTTTGCATGGTATAATGTTCTTGTTATACAATGAATTATTATTATTGCTAAAATTAAGAAAGTTTATTTACAGTTAATAATAAGTCCTAATGTATATTTGTTTGTACGAGTACATCAGAGGGAGTTTCAGAGTTGCCCCAATAGTCGATAAGGTCAAAGAGAGACGCTTACGGTGGTACGGGGTACATTCAAAGACGCCAAGCGGACCATATGGTGAAGCTTGCCCTAGACTAGCCATCAATGAGACGCACTCGTGGAAGATTACCTGCCACCTGGTTGACCACGATCGAAAAAGATCTGAAAGAAGCTAATTTAGATAAAGACGCAGCACAAAATCGTGCTAAATGGAAGATGCGGACAAGGAAGGCCGACCCCAAGTAAATGGGATAGGGTCTAGGAGGAAGAAGAAGAATGTATATTTGTTTGTCAAGTGATTGTCTGTACTCTGCTTTGATTGGTTGTATAGCCGGCTGAATGTTCAGTGGGGACATTCAGCTGGTAACCGACTTGCGTGGAGAGAGTCAGTCTATTTTGAAGTGTTGAACCGTAAGCATATCAGACGAAACTGTGCTAACTTTGCTATAAGTTTATTTATTAGTAAGTGATTGTTATTTACCAGATTATTATGGAATGTGAATAAACATTATACTGAACTCAAGGTGTATGATTTCATCACGTTAGTGACGAACAGGGTGAGAGGTTCCATCAGGATATCTTTAATATGGAACAACGTTACCAAGGTCGATGGGACCCAGGGATGTTGGGAGACTACTGTTGGTTCCTCATGAGAGAGAATGACTAACCAAGATTATAAAGAAAATCCTAAAACCTTTTGCTAAGAAAAAATCAAGCAATTTTTTTTAAATTTAGTATTTATTGTTACTTTAGAAATTACTATTTTAAATAAATATAATTTTTTTAAATGTAGTCGAAATATCATTTTTTTTTTTCCAATAATCCTCAAGACGTACGTAGATATTTAATAAAGTAGCAATAAAAAAATAACAATAACTAAAAATCCTGACGTGATGGCAAAATTCTGTTATCAGATTTAACTTCAGCGTTGACTGGCCTGTTAGTCTAGTGGTTAGTGACCCTGACTGCTAAGACTGAGGTCGTGGGTTCGATTCCCATCCAGGACAAATGTTGTGTGATGAGCACAATCATTTGTTCTGTGTCTGGGTGTAATTT
Source organism: Aporophyla nigra (assembly GCA_947507805.1). Classification (NCBI taxonomy): domain Eukaryota; kingdom Metazoa; phylum Arthropoda; class Insecta; order Lepidoptera; family Noctuidae; genus Aporophyla; species Aporophyla nigra. Next base: position 4,119,549 of record OX382305.1, on the reverse strand, counting down.
ATCTATAATATGTATGTATTTAGAAATATATAAGTATGTTTATCAGTTGTCTGGTTGCCATAGTACAGGCTCTGCCTAGTTTGGGATCAGATAACGGTGTGTTGGTTGTCCTAACATATTTATTATTATTATCCTTTATTCCATTTTACAAACATATAAATTATATTTTTAAATATTAAAATAACAAAAATTATCAAAACATTTAAAAATATAAAAAATAGTAGCCCACCGGTATCAGGAACAAGGTCCAAGCTACCGGCGGTCAGGGCTCCAGAGAGAGGAACCTCCTGACAATTCGAGCCGTGTCCAGAAGTACCGCTTTCTGAATCAAGCCCTTGACCCAACTGCTTAACGAGAGCCTCTTCAGGTGTTGGTCGAGGCTCTTGGCTATCAACCCATTGGCTGTGACGACTATCGGCACAATAATCGCTGAGTCCACATCCCACATGTCGACAACCTCGCGAGCCAAGTCTAGATACTTGATTTGTTTATCTTTCTCGGCTTTCACGAGGTTCTCGTCATGTGGGACCGTTATGTCAACAATCATTGTGCGCCGTTCTAGTCGATCCACCACCACGATGTCAGGCTTATTGGAAACAACAGTCCTGTCAGTGATGATGGATCGATCCCAGTACAATGTGATATGGCCATTTTCAAGAACTGGGTCGGGCACATACCTGTAGTACGGCACTTCCGATTCCACAAGGTTGTATTTCAGAGCAAGTTGCTGGTGGATAATCCTGGCTACAAGATTGTGTCTATGCAAGTACTCTTCGTTAGCTAGACGAGAACACCCGGAGATAATGTGTCTAATTGATTCCCCTGGACGGTGGCATGCCCGACAGATGTCCACCGTGCCGTCTTTTACAATGAATCTCCGGTAGTTGTTCGTCAACATAACTTCGTCCATAATTGCACAGACAAAACCTTCGGTTTCTCCAAATAGATCACCGAAACGCAGCCAGGCTACGGACGCTAGAAAATCTACGTCGGGTCCGTGTAGGGCCCGGAAAAAGCGTCCGTGGAGCTCCTTACTCTGCCATACCTCCATGCGGTCATTAGTGTCAAGTACTACAGGCTTGCGCCAGTTCTTGTTAGCCAAGGAGAGCGGGGTGAGGCCCTTGTCCACAGCGACCACATCTCGATGCATCCCCACCTCGGCTTCCAGGAAATATTCCCTGAGACTGCATATCTCGCGATTGTGGAGAGTCTTAGCGTTCAAAAAGCCTCGACCTCCACACTTTCGCGGGATATACAGCCTCATAACCGATGACCGTGGGTGATGCATTCGATATGCAGTCAGCAGCGTACGGACCCTCCTATCCAGGGCGTCGAGTTCGGTCTGAGTCCATTTGAGTATGCCGAAAGAGTACATCAAAACTGGCATGACCCAACCGTTGAAGGCGCGCACCTTGTTTCCGCCTGAGAGAAGACTATTAAATACTTTCTTCAGGCGGCCAAAGAAGCGCTCCTTCAACGATTGCTTCATGTCAGTAACATTGATTCCCAAAGCTTCCGACATACCCAAATACTTATAGGTTTCGGATGTGGAGAGGGCTCGAAAGTTTGTGGAATCCGAGAGTTGGGTTCCCACGGACTCCACAATCTCCCCTCGCTTTACATGCATGACTGCACATTTGTCCACACCAAATTCCATCCTGATGGCGCTACTGAAGGTTTCAGTTACCTTCAGTAGTTCCATCAGTTGCAAATTGTTGTGGGCAAAGAGTTTAAGGTCATCCATGTACAGGAGGTGAGATATAACCTGACCACCTCTTCTCAACCGATAGCCTATACCTGAATCCTCAAGCAGTGTGCTCAGAGGATTCAGAGCTAGGCAGAACCAAAGTGGACTCAAACTATCGCCCTGGAATATGCCACGCTCGATCCTTATCGGCTCGCTATTCCTCTGGATATTTCGACATCCTGGATAGCGAAGGACCGTTCTCCATTGCCCCATACATGATATCAGTAAGGCACGCAGAGTTGCATCTACTTTATACAACTCCAGCACCCTCATGAGCCATGTATGTGGCACCGAGTCATAGGCCTTCTTGTAATCTATCCAACATGTCGACAGATCCTTTCGGGAACGACGAACCTGTTGGCTAATGGCCATATCAATGAGGAGCAGCTCCTTAGTACCGCGGGACCCGTTCCTACATCCATTTTGAGAGACAGACATGATGGAGTTAGCGTCTATATGATTGTAAATTTTAGCTCTCAAAATGGATGTGAGGACTTTATAGACCGTCGGTAAACACGTGATCGGCCTATAATTTTTGGGTTCCGCGGTGCTACCTGATTTATGGAGCAGGTGGGTAACTCCTGTTGTAAGGAACTGGGGTAGCGAACCAGACTCCAAAGCAGTCTGGTACTGAGCCGCCAAGCGAGCATGCGATCCTACAAACCATTTTATCCAGAAGTTGTGCAGTCCGTCCGGTCCTGGAGACTTCCAGTTAGGCAGCGGACGGACTGCACGAGCAACATCTTGGGGGCAGATAGTAATAGCCCCCATTTCTGGTATAGGATCGCAGGCTCGTTCGACCTCTCTAGCCCAATCACCTTCGGTGTGACTGACAGGCACCGACCAGATACTGCGCCAAAAAGAACACATGGCGTCATTATCCGGCAGATGCGTGTCAGCCACGCCTTGGATCGGTCGCTCCCAAGCCCTATAAACCCACCTTTCATCACTCTGGAAAGCACGATTCTGAGTGTATCGGTCCACTCGCCGCTTATACCTACGAATACGGCTTGCCCATGCATAAACTTTCTGCTTCAGGAAGTCTATGCGCTCTGTGACACGGGACATAAAATCCTGAGGGCTGGTATCAGTCCCTGAGAACGCCCGTCTCACAAAGCGCATCACTCTAGGGCGAGTGTTGCCCTCCCTGAAGCAGATTAGTTTGCCGATGAGCGCTCTGGCCCCACTAATACGACGCTCAATTCTGCACTGCCAAGCTGGTACGGCTGGTTTTGGTCGCGTAGCTCTAGAGTCACTAGCAAATTTGACGTGAGCTACACGACATGCCGCTACAGCCGCGCAGTACAGAATTGCATGTGTATCAGTGAGGTCTTCGCAGTCATCAAAATAGTTTGACAACTGCGAATCCAGAGCCGCCACCAGCGCCCTGTTTTTTTTATGCATGGGTAAACGAGGTAAACGTGGCCTAAGTTCTGGTGCCATGGACCGATATTCTCGAATCGCACTCTCCAAAGCAATCCTCAATTCCTCATTGCACTGGGTACTTACGTTTGAAGCCCTGTCATCACTCTCCTCGTCAGCTTGATTTGTGACGTACGGTGGTGGGACCACAACAGTCTGCAACGGAGGTGCGATGACATGGCTACTCAGCATTTCATTTCGTAGGCGATCAAGCACAGTGTCATCCAACATACGTTTACGCTGGATGACCCGCACCTGATCCGATAGTCGTTGGGTTGAAACGTTGACAGTTGGCTCAAGCACCTGAAAAAGAGAGAGCATCCGAACACGGTACGCAGTCAGATTATTTCCTCCCTCTGTAGCCCCATAGTATGAGCGCATGACATTCTCATTGATGGATCTTGTCCATCTCATGCGCTGCACACTTCCGCCGGGAGCTGGGACCCTATCAGAGGCCGGTGGGCCTCGAGGTCCTAAACCATCCGGCGGCCGGCGTCCTCCCCGTCGACGAGCAGGTGGTGGCGTCGTGGGCGGGGAGAAGTACTCGTCGCTCGAGCTCGACGCAACTGCCGCGGCCGGTGTCGTCACAGCGCCCGCAGTGGGGCTGGGTACCGGCGGCGGCGAGGCGGAGCTGAGCGAGGAGTCCGGTGGTGGTAGTCGTGCCTTGCGTGCTGCGGCTCTGGTCAACATTTTTCTCACTTTTCCATTATTATTTTTTCATTATGTTCGGAGGTGACATCTGTCATGTCACCCCCGATTTTGCAGTTTTTAATTTATTTTTCTACATTATGGTGTGACTGGTCTCTTTTTGCGTTACAGGATGATTTTATAACTCTTGGTTTCGTTTAATATATAGCACTGTTTCAAAACTGGGTTAAAATTAGGTACTTTCACAAATTAAATCATTAAAAATTGGAAAACGTGACAGTCGATGTTGACATGGTGTTGCCATATTATTTTTATTATTATTATTATTATTATTTCCTTTATTCATTTTAAAAACTTATAAATTATATTTTTAAATATTAGAATATAAAATAAAAACATTTAAAAATATAAAAAATAGTAGCCCACCGGTATCGGGAACAGGGTCCAAGCTACCGGCGGTCAGGGCTCCAGAGAGAGGAACCTCCTGACAATGCGAGCCGTGTCCAGAAGTACCGCTTTCTGAATCAAGCCCTTGACCCAACTGCTTAACGAGAGCCTCTTCAGGTGTTGGTCGAGGCTCTTGGCTATCAACCCATTGGCTGTGACGACTATCGGCACAATGATCGCTGAGTCCATATCCCACATGTCGACAACCTCGCGAGCCAAGTCAAGATACTTGATTTGTTTATCTTTTTCGGCTTTCACGAGGTTCTCGTCATGCGGAACCGTTATGTCAACAATCATTGTGCGCCTTTCTAGTCGATCCACCACCACTATATCAGGCTTATTTGCAACAACAGTCCTGTCAGTGATGATGGATCGATCCCAGTACAGTGTGATATGGCCGTTTTCAAGAACTGGGTCGGGCACATACCTGTAGTACGGCACTTCTGATTCCACAAGGCAGTATTTCATTATATATACAATAATAATATTTTATTATTATTATTATTATTATTAACGTTTTACCCAGGATATATATTTTCGTTTCTGTTGCGAACCATAACTGTTTTTTGTAGAGTAGTGACATATTTACCAATACTAACCATACTATATCTATACAAATATTATAAATGCGAGAAGCACAGAACAGGTCGAAGTGGCGGTGCTTGTGGGAGGCCTATGTCCAGCAGTGGACGTCTTTCGGCTGAAATGATGATGATTATGAATGCAAAATTAACTCCGTCTGTCTGTTACGCTTTCACGACTAAACCACTGAACAGATTTTGATTGAAAAACTGAACTGATAAAATTTGGTACGGGGAAAGTTTAAACCCCAAGAAAGGACAAAGGCTACTTTTTATTCCGCGACTTCGTATGCGTCCGCTATAATTGGGGAATATTACATAACTAATGTTCGCGTATGACGCGTCTATTTATATTACATCATTGGAATAACGCATCAGATGACTGCCTTTAGAACCATTTAGACCATAATTTCGCAATTCTCTTCAGGTATCTCAAGGGAATTATAAAATTTCCAGCTTCTTAAGTTCCAGTTGCAATACTCCATATTACATACAGTTTCACTTTTTTATGTAAAATGCAGGTAGTTTTGTTTTAAACAGTAGGTCTTTAATAATTAATTTGTCACAGAAGGACGAAGCGCGTAAAACTTCGCCTAATAATATTGTCCAAACCTCACAATGAGCATATTTTTTTTTTTTAGTTGATGCTAATTAAGTTACCTACTTACACCAAAGTATTAAACGTACGAATTTCCTTATAGCAGAAAATATCACGTTATTTATGACTACACTTAACACTAGAAGCGCTGAACATACCGACTGAGATAAATTTGGATAAAAAAAATATGTATATTGTAATTACGTGGTTGGAGTCTCGTATAAATAATAAATATCATCATATTTCATGAAAAGTCATAAAAAGTTACGATTATATGCATAATAAAATATTAATTAGAGCAGGAAGAACATCGAAATGGGTCAAATTTGGGACGCCCGCACTTCTAGTGTTAATTACCCACTGATTTCTTCATCACCGTGATTCCAGGAGTATTTACAATATATTAATTTATTTCTGAAATATGTTCTCATAAATGTCAGGTTCAAATTCCAAGGAAGGTGCAGTACGAACTACATTACGCATCGTTTTTTTTTTTATTTCATCTACGGTATTCGTACTTAATATTAGCTCTACTTACATTTTCGTATGGAGTGCAAAATAGCCAACTATTGTAAATTTCTTGATTCATTGAAATTTATATGATAGTGCATAATAATCTACCATAGTTTGAAATCTATCCGAGGATTACCATTTACTCGAATATAGGATCCCACAGACAGGCCGAATGCTACAGCGTGATGTGTCTCTAATGGAACAATATCTGATGAAAACTTGATGGAAATTGATCAACGAGACTTGCTTCGCGTCCGCGGGAGCCATAAAGATGAATTTAGAAATACTTCAACAGACGATACCTTCACAAATAGCTACCTAAGTCGGTATTAGTCGCCAATTCGAAATCTCATAGTTCCTTTCCTCAATCCATTGTTTGTTACGTTTTACCCCTTGAAAAATCGAAAACTTGTATCATTATTATCATTTATCAGTTTCGCAAAATAAATAATGCACAAAAGCGCCAGTGCACCAGTCTTTTTTTTTTGGATGGGAAATCATCAAATGACTTCTCCCGCTCTGGGCGGTGCGGGAGGGCGTGTCAGACTTTCACTGACTAAAACCCACCCGTGTTCCTTCAGTTGCCCATGTGCCAGGGTCACGGTATCTCTTTCGAACAATCTCGCGACCCTGGCAGACATCGGTCCTGACAGACCCCTTCAGTTCTGCTGACATCTCTTTGAGGCGCGCGCGGAACACTACGCGTCGTCGACCCGAGCCTTGTCCTTACCGGGCGGCGAGCTACCCATTGCTCGTCACCCGCAAGCTCGCACCACCGCCCCGGGCGTCTCCTCCTGCGGCGGCTAGGGACGTGAGGGCGCAGAGACTGCTACTCCCTCACGCGAGCATTACTGCTTCTCAGAAGGAGGTGACGGCTTCCCATGCCCTCTTGCTCCGTACCATGGCTCGCACCAGGGCCGGACGCGAGAGGTCGCCGCCGCTGATCGCCTCCATGAAGACACGGTGGTGCTCCGCCCAGGCAGGGCCCACCTCCACCGTGTGCTCCACCGTGTCCTCCAGATGATCCTCGCAATGGAAACACCCTGGCGTTTCCTCCCGCTTTATTCTGAACAGGAACCCACCAAAACACCCATGCCCGGTGAGAACCTGCGTCAGGCGGAAGGTGAGGACGCCGTGGCGCCTCTCTATCCACTCCTCAAAGAGGGGACTTACCGCTGCAATTGTGGCTTACCCAGCGCTGGGTTGCGACAATCGTACCCGCCATGTCGCCAGGAGATCCTGTCGGAGCTCTGCCCGCCGTGACGTGATTTGTCGCGGCAGCGGAGTTTCGCCTCCTCGCGCCACTCCCACATGTTGGCGAGGACCTTTCCCTCCAGATCCCATGACGACACTCCGGCAAAGAGGCTCGCCGCCTCACCGGCGACCGTGCGGTATCCCCGGATTAGCCGGATGGCCATGACCCTCTGGGCCGCACTCAACCGGCGCGCTGGGCTCAGCCGCAATGAGGTCCTCTACACCGGTGCCCCGTAAAGGACCATGGACCGCACGACCCCCGCGTAGAGCCTCCGGTAGGAGGCGTTTGGACCCCCAGATTGGGCAGGAGCCGCTTTAAGGCAGCCACAGCCCACTCCAGTCTGGGAGCCAAACGTCGGAAATGCTCAACAAAGTTCCACCGGCTGTCGAGGACAAGTCCCAGGTACTTCATCGTCGACTCGATGCCGATGTGAACCCCGCCCACCGTGAGTTGGCAACCCGAAGGTGGCGCATTCCGAGGACCATGAAAACCCATGGCTTCGGACTTGTGCAGGGCCACCTCGAGTCCTTGAGTATCCGGATTCTTTCGACGATTGTCGCAACCCTGCGTGTCATTAAGTCGGCCTCCGCCTCGTACGACCTCCCCTGCGCCAGGACCAGCGTGTCATCAGCGTAGCAAACCACGCTGACGCCGCGCCGTTAGGGAGGTCGGCGCGCAGCACCCAGTCGTATCAGATGTCCCGCAGATGCGGCCCCAGGACTGATCCCTGTGGGACACCGCACGACATCTCTCGCCGGTTCCACTCTCCCTGGTGACCGGGGTAGATGACGGCCCTATCCGTCAGGTATGCCTCGAACACGTGACAGAGGTAGGTCGGCACCCGGTGATACCGGAGTGACTCCCTGATGCAACTCCAGGGCAGAGTATTGAAGGCATTGGCGTTGTCTAGAGACACCGCCAAGACGACCCCACCCCGGGCCACTGCATCCCCCGTCGTGAGGGCTCGCACGCGCATGATGGCGTCCACCGTCTAGCGCCCCTTGCGGAAGCCGTACTGGCCGTCCGACAAATCCGGCCACTCCCGCACTAGCCACCCGCCGAGGCGGCTTGCAATCACTCTTTCAAAGAGCTTGCCCACCTCGTCGAGCAGCACGATGGGCCGGTAAGCGGACGGCGAGTCCGCAGGGCGCCCCGGCTTCCTAATGAGGACCAGTTTCCCCGTCTTCCAACGAAGTGGGAACTGGCCCCTCTCCATGCATGCGCTAAGGAGCCCCCCTAGTCGAGACCTGAGAGCCTCCAAGGCCAGGACCCAGGCTTTTCCAGGCAAGCCGTCGGGTCCTGGGGCAGTATTCTTGGCATTATGCCTTCGTACCGCCACCCTCATCTCGAACTCGGTCACTTCTGGAGCACCGTCGTCGTCGTCAGTGATGTGGTCCGCATCGGGCACCGCAGTAGGCGGAGCCACGGGTGGAGGACTATGTTCCCCTCGCAAAGGGAACAAAGCGCTCACTACGCCCTCCACGAGTTGGGCCGGAGACTCTGCGTCAGCGGGGGAGCCCATGGGCGGGGTTTCTCCCGGACAGCCTTGTAGGGCCGTCCTTGTGGGTCCCTGTTCAGTCTCCAACGACACCTTGCGGGCCAGTCCCGCAGGATCTCCTCTTGGAGGGCGGTCTTCGCCGCACTGTACCCCTCATATAGCTCCGAGTGCGCCAGTCTGCGGAGCTGTCTCGAGCAAAAGTGAGTGTCGAACGATGTCATGTTCGATCTGTCAGTAGATTTTGACAGTTCGAGTTTCTTCACTTCGTTGCTGTTGCGGAATAATTCAAATGTATATTTATCGTCGAATTTTCGAAGGAACAAGTTAGCAACAATTTTATTAATATTGACGTCCGAAATGGTATGCAGAATTATTTCATTTTAAAACGCTTTTATTAGCTTCATACGTATGTTGGTATGTAACGAAAACTTTGAACATGATTTTTACCTCCTTTAAAACGTCGGATTGGCATACTTATCAAGGACAGATGACAATATCATAATTTAATAAATTTGTGTCATTATCGTTACCAGGATAGTAAAAAAACTATCTTCGAAAACTACGCTGACATACGTCACAAACATGCTGACATACCTACGTCTCAAAATTTGAAACACCCTAAAAAGTAAGAAATAAATAAGAGTTTTATTAGTAGTAGGATATATAAATTAAATAATATATTAACTTAACTAAAACTATAAATATGTACACAAACTAAAATAAGGCGTCGAAAAATTCATCCTCATCGCTGTCGACCGGCAATGTACCCAAGAGACTGGCGGCATTACCACGCTGTATAGCAATGCTTAGCCGCTGGCCAAAATAAAAACCAGCCCTTGGGTCACGAGAAGTGTCAACCAGCCGTTTCGATATTTCTTTAAAGAGGCCATGAGCACTCTGACCCCACGGCCCGAGGGTTTCAACCCCAAACGGCTCGAAAATATAATTACCAATAAGGTTGCTATACTTTCGCCGCTTGAGGTTTTCCGCAGCCGCAGCGGCAGCGCCAGCGCAGCAAGCCGAGCTAGGAAGATGGGATGGCGCAAGAGTATCGACACACGTTGCATCCCACACTAAAGGCCTACCCACCTTCCAAGGAAACAAAGACATACCGTCCGGTCTCTTGCCATCGTCGCGTGCCAAGCCATTGGGTTCTAATACAGCTGGAACGCCGACGGTGACAAGAGCTCGTCGGATGATGTCGTTAATGTTCGCGTGCCGCGCTAAGCGACCCGCACTTCGGCTACAAGACAGGCCGTGGTGTCCTAGACTGTTGACAACTTCACCACAGTGGCAGCGATGAGGAGAACAACAAGGAGCTCCTAGTCTTAGAGAAGCAGCGAGGCGGAAGGTAGTGTCTTCGAGCAAAGTGCCAATGTTCGACGAAGGTAGCGCGTGAAGCCACAGACCCGACTCCCATTTAACCACAGCCAGCAGGCGCGCACGCTCTGCAGTAGTAGCAGACGAGTTCAGTAAATTATCTTGTACAACTCTGCAGAGCGGCTCATCCCACCGTCTCTGGGAAAGTGGGTTATCGGGTAGATTTGAATTCGGGCAAGCGAGTTTCCAGGCATCTATAGCCTCGGTGAAGCACGGCACATCAAAATTAATCAGTGTGGGAGCTAAAATTTTCCTGATTAATTTCTCAGTGCCGTGGACCGAGGATATGAAAGCCGGTAAACTAAGACTGGAAATTTTGCGGACGCCGATGCCTCCCATACGAATGGGAAGAGTTGCTTGTGCCCAAGCTCGGTCGTCCAAGGCCACATTTAATATTGAGGTTAGTGTGTGCCGGATAATTTGGTCCATTCTGTCTAAAAGGTGAGTGTGCTTCCATAAATGGGAAGCGCGTAGGAAATATGTTAATTTTGGGGCGAAACAGCAGTAACGAATTAAGGTGATGGCCGAATGCATGTTAATATGGAATAGTCTTTCCGAAACGTCATTAAAATTTTGTATTTTTTCCTCTATAAAAGAGGGAAAGGAGTTCTCAAAGATTGGAGACCCAAGGAGACGAAGAGAGCTTTTTTCGATTATTTTTATTTCTGGAGCTATTGCGTTAAATTTTGTAAGTGTCAGTTGTCTGTCAGTGCTGTCCGTTAAATAGAGTTCACATTTCGATAGGTTTAGATCAAGGCCAATGGAATGAAGTTCATGTTTTAAGAATGTTAGGTCATTTATAACTGTTTCTACATCGCCTCCCAAGGTTCCATCATCGAGATACCAAATATTAAATTTAGAATTTAGGTGTCGAATGATTGGGTGAATGGCTAAACTAAAAATCACTGGCCCGAGGGGGTCACCTTGCTGGCAGCCAACTGCAGATTCTAAAAGGTTGTCCTGATATAGTAATTTAGATGGGTGTCTATAACATTGCCAAAGGAAACTATAGATTTGTGGTATTTCTTTTTTAGTTTCTGCTAGCAAGGTGTCCCTATTAACCGAATTGAAGGCATTCTTTATGTCAACCTTCAGGATGACCTCTCCTTTGCCAGAATTTAGGTAGGTCGACAAAGCGTGTACGGCAGCCTCGCAGCCCCCTTTAGAGCCATAACCTAGCTGCAGGGGCTGAATTTTTTTCGAAACCACCTCACCATAAAATTTACAACAAATCTTGGCTGCCATACGACGATATGTAGTTCCCACGGCAATAGGACGAATGCCGCCATCCTTCTTACGCAGGGCGCATAAATTGGCCCCGTACAGGACGTCGATGACGGCCTCGTTCACCTTGCCGGAGAGCATAAGGTTAATCAGAGCCGTGAGCTCCTTCAGGAGTAACTCACCAGCTTCCCCGGCGCCTGAACAGACAAGGTCTTTTAGGTGCTGAGGACTCAGACCGTCGAGGCCGCCAGCGGAGCCGCTCCGGAAGGAACAGACGGCTGCGACTAACTCTCGACCTGTAATGGTGAGGGAATGATTGTCCGGATCAGGGGGGTCGGGAAAAGAAAGGCCAACCGCTGGGGCAGGGTGTTTGCTCTCCAGAGCTGCGAGCGTTTCAGGAGAACACGGTGCCACCACATCACTACTGAACAGAATCCTGGCTGCTCCGCTAATGTCACCTTCCGCTAACTTAGATTCCACCAAATGAGATATACCTCTTGAAGAGGTATATCTCTGTGTCGGTAATTTTGAATCCAAATTATGAGTCGAAATATTACAATTTTCTTTAATTTGCGCAGTTAACGTTTTTTTGTTTGCCAAATTCTTTTGTACATGTAGAATTCTGTAAGGGAAGGTGAGCAGCTGTTCCCAAGCACTTTGTGAGTTCTCCCGGGCGGCAAGACGAACGCAACCTGCTAGGTGTTGCGCCACAAGCGGTCTAGCCCCGCGGGGAACTCGCTTCAAAACTGGTACAGAGTTTTTGAATTTAGAGAGGGTTTTCCAAAACGGGTTATCGGATGTATAATAATAAATAAATAAGAGTTAAAAAAACTAAAACCAACACGTTTCCATTGAAAACTAAACTAAAAGTAGAAAATAATAGAAAAAAGCGTGGGGTGCTTGATATCAGTTAAAAAAATACCTCAAAAATGTTTTCTATGGAAGCGTGTTTTTTAGTTGTTTTAAACCATTATTTATTTTTAATGCAACGACTGGACAAGGACCGCACAGGAAAAATAAACTCCGAAGGCTAATTAAGAACTGCATTATCAATCTGATATACTTTTTACCATGTTTTTACCTTGAAGTAGGTACCGTTCACCTTTAGGTCATTAATTACTTATATTTCTAATGATGCCCTTTTAAGTACCAAATGATAAAACGCATTTCAAAAATATTTGTATATTGTTAGCTAATTTGTTTTTTGTTTCCATTAGCCGTTGAAATGGTAATGCGACTCAAAAGTCCCATATTGTGGTGTTTTATGACTTCTATTCTATGCGGATGAAGTCGCGGGCAGAAGCCAGTATATGAATGAGGAAATGTAATGTCTTTAACTCGATATTTGAATAGACATATAGTTTTTAAATCACGAATTCTAGACAGAAGTGAGATTCACAATGGCGTGCAGGGCGCAGCCACTCCTCAAAGAGAAGTAGCTGGAGAGGCGCCACGGCGTCCACAATTTCCGTCTTACGCAGGTCCTCACCGGATACAGCTGTTTCGGGAGGTTCTTGTTCCGAATAAGGCGGGAGGAAATGCCCGGGTGTTTCCATTGCGTGGATCACCTGGAGGACACGGTAGAGCATACGGTGAAGGTGTGCCCTGCTTGGGCAGAGCACCGCCATGTCTTCGTGGAAGCCATCGGTGGTGGTGACCTCTCGCATCGGGCCCTGGTGCAGGCCATGGTATGGCGCGAGGGCATGGGAAGCCGTCACCACCTTCTGCGAAGCAGTAATGCTCGCGAACGACTTCGATTCGAAAAAATGTACTTAAGACATATGTTTCTGACATATTCGCACACTGCAGATTTGGAAGCCACACCAGGTGGAAGAATTTTATTGGGATCACTTAAATTAATTTGTGCATCTCGTGATCTCGAAGCGTTCTTGAAATAAATCCCAGCTATAGAAAATAAAAAAATAGTTTTCTTTTACGACAATTGATACGTTTTTGTCAGTTTTTTCTTCTTCCTCCTAAGAAAACTCATTCTATTGCTTTCCATAGGTATATTCCCTCAACATTTTTCGTGTATGAACAGATACTTATATACATAACAGAAGAACATTTTGGTTACACTAAAATTTTGTTTTATATTAAGTTGAACCATCTTCGGGTTTCTGAAAGTCTAGATCACCAAACATTTCACTCATTACAAATACATGTTATAAAGAAAACCCTTCGGAACTTCGAGTGTGCTCAGATATAAGCATTTTTAACATTTTCATTTCTTTGTTACAGTGATGACTATGACTAAGAAGTAACAGATGAGACGCCCAGGATTGTAAAAGAAGGACACAGAAGATAAAATATACTAAGTGCTGCTGACGTATATGAAGTTGTATCTGATACGGAATCAAGCTTTCAGAGTAAACTTATTAAAACGTTAAACTATTTTTCTTAATATTATTTAAAACATAATATATACAACGCAACTTTTACCCTCAGCTTTGTCATTCCGATCCAGCTCGTTTATTGCTGCCCTCTTCCAGCGACAACGCCCTAAATCGAGGTCCTTACCCCACAGTAGGTGCCCTTAGGGTATCGTCGCTTGGTTTTAAGTTTTTAAGCCTTGGCTATAATTTATTAAGATAGTCACCGGTAAGTCTGGCTAAGTAGCCGACAATCTCCTAGGTTGCCCTACGAGATGCCATTCCCAAATCTCATGTAATGTCTCACTCGATAACAGCATTCTGGAAAAAGCATAAAAAACGCTGTTGCCTATTCTCTAGTAAGTCCCTTAGTCACCTCTTACAACGCCCATGATAATGGCGCTATTCTTTACCTCCAGGACCACACGGAACAAGAAGAATAATACGGAAGCCTATATAGAAAAGAATGGCTCTGAAAACGCGGTACCCTAGTAGGCTTCGGTTCGTCCCAGACGCGTGTCCGAACTCGAACAAAACGTATTTATTGCTTGAAAACTCTATTCAGTTGTACTTGTAATTCCTTTGTTTGAAACACCAGCTATTTTCCGAATGCTTGAATCCAGTTGTATCGAAACAAGGTTCAACTTAAGTTATTGTTTATCAAATTAAATTCTATACCTTCACGAAATAATATTGAAATTGTTTTCTGAAAATAATAGAACAACTTGAATCCCGAGTCGACAACAATAGAACACTGTGTAAATAAATAGAAGCTTTCTAGGTGCTCCCCTTTCAACTAAATGAAATAATAATTGGTACAAAAACATCTAATCTCATTTCTGAAGAGACAAGAATAGAACGCTTTCTCTTTATTATGTGAACCAAAGCAAATTACAGAAATACTTTACTGTAATAAATTACCTAGGATGACACAACGGCGGTCTTATCGCTTATAGTGATCTTTTACAGGCAATATTTGGAGAGGCAGTACTGTGAGTAATCTGGAGAGGACAATTTACTAGAGTTTTACTCTACGGACTGATCATTGACTGGTGGCACGGCTACTAGTATTTACATAGTCCTCCAGACCGAATTCGGCCACGGCGGCCAATCTCAACGGAGACTAGCCATCGGCGCAGGAGATATTATAGTGCTCAAGTGTGTGCGCAGACACAAGAGCACTCACTCTTCCCTCACTCTCATAGTCCGATGGGACGGCAATCCGACACGACCGGAGAGAGATCAGGCGTAGGACCAACGGCTTAACGTGCTTTCCGAGGCACGGGGGTATCACACCGCCAACTTCCAAACTCCGGGCTGCTACTAAGAAATTCCTAATGGAAAAACCCAGAAACACTTTGCCCGACCCGGGAATCGAACCCAGGACCCCACGCTCAGCAGTCGCGCTTGCGACCACGAGACCAACGGGGCAGTTAGGGTGAGTATTTACATACATACATCGCATCGTGCGATCAGCAAATCTCTTAAAACATTTTTTATTATACCTACCTTGCAATGAGTAAATTATATCTTACTAAATAATTTGCAAATTATCATCATGTACCCATGATTATTGTTGTGTTAAGTTTATGTTGTCATCAGTTGAATCATAAATCTGTGTTAAGCTTTGAAAGGTGTATTACTAGCCTCATAAAGTGCCCTTGTTATATTAAGTCAATATAACTTAGGATAAGTGCATTAATTGATTGTTTTTATGGTTTAATAAAGATATTTGAAAATGAAATGACTCTACGGACTCTACGGACTAATTCCTCGCAACGGGCATTATGTAAACAGTTCTAACATTGTGCCAAGCGAAGGATGTTAGATCTCGTTGAAACCAATTATCGGTGGAAGTTTATATGGTAATGTACATCATATTTTTTTTTAGTTTTATCATTCTCTTATTTTAGAAGTTACGGGGGGGGGGGGGGGGGGCACATTTTACCACTTTGCAAGTGTCTCTTGCGCTAACTATTCAGTTTAGAAAAAAAATATATGTATTAGAAACCTCAATATCATCTTAAGACCTTACCATAGATACCCCACACGTATGGATTTGATGGAAAAAAAAATGAGTTTCAGTTCTAAGTACGAACTCCAAAATGTATCGTTTTTTTTTTCTAATTTTCTGTAAAAATGTGAATGCGGTTCACAAAATACATCTACTTACCAAGTTTCAACAGCATAGCTCTTATAGTTTCGGAAAAAAAGTGGCTGTGACATACGGACGGACAGAAAGACGGACAGACAGACAGACATGACGAATCCATAAGGGTTCCGTTTTTTGCCATTTGGCTACGGAACCCTAAAAACGGTCCTCATATAACAAAAAAACTAGCCTCATGTAACACAAAATCTAGTCCAATGTAACGCAAAATCTAGTCTCGTGTAGCACAAAAACTACCCCATGTAACACAAGAACTAGCCACGTGTAACACAAAAATAAGCTTCGTGTATCCCAAAAACAAGCCTCGGGTAACCCAAAAAGTACCCTCTTGCAACCCAAAAACAATCCTTGTGCTACCCAAAAACAATTCTTGTGTAACTCAAAAGCTAGCCCCGAGTAACCTTAAAATTAGTCTCATATAACACAAATACTAGCCTCATGTAACGCGGGCATTAACAATAAAGCTCCTCTCTTGATATTCCTTCTTCGACTTGACAAACCGACGCGCATTTATTATTAGAACAAGTAGACAATTGAAGCGTCCGACCCTTTGAAACCGTAAACCGTTGCGAATGTCCCCGACTTCCTCCCAAGTAAGTGGATATCATTTGTTGAAACGCTATGGTTTACGTTAGGCAAGAGTTTTGAACTGAAATTACTTCAATTAGAATTTATAAGCTTTTCAGTTTCCCTTTTTCTTTACATACTGTTGTTACTGAATAATAAATATTTAGTACTAGCTGATCTAACTGACGTCATTCCAATGAAATGTCTACATATAGTACAAACATTCCAAAACAAAACTTACTTTCAGTTTTTCCCAAATTTTACAATTTCTGGAAACCCTGTCAGAATGTTCTTTCCGTAAAATTTAATTAGTGATATAATAATTAACGATTTTATTTCTGTAAATATTTTTTTAGACGTCAATTATATATTTATTTTTATTAATGAGGTCGGCGGTGCCTATCCGAGTACTAATATGATACCGAATATCACACTATCCACACTAATATTATAAATGCAAAAGTAACTCTGTCTATCTGTCTGTCTCGCTTTCCTGCTAAAACTACTGAACCGATTTAAATGAAATTTGGTACACAGATAGTTTAGAGCCTGAGAAAGGACATAGACTACTTTTTATCCCGGTAGTACGTTCCCGCGGGATATTTTCCGACCTCCACGCGGGCGAAGCCGCTGGCAAAAGCTAGTACCTTATAAGTATCATCAGTCTCGAAGGCAAAGGTCTTATGAGGAACAGAGTGTAAAGTTCAGTAAACTTCCATAGAAAAGGGAGTATCCTCGGACCAGAGTACCAGACGGGTGTTGTGTCTGATAGGCTACTACCCAACGATTGATGTTGGGACGTTGTATATAATTATTATGCTAATTTTGTGGTAAGCTCTGCTTGAGCGATGCAGGATTTTTCGTGACCGCGTTAGTGTGATGCGTAATTCACAAGTTCGCATTGGAATATGTTTTGGTATAATTTAAAATTATAGTAAAATCTAGACGAGTTATCCAGTTTACCGGTTTCGTATAAAAGATATCATAGCTGCAACTTTTGGGCACATTTCCTGTTCACAGCGATGCGGACAATTTTGTTGACACCACTTGTGATTCCTTCCCTTTTTTTTGGATGGGAAATCATCAAATGACGTCTCCTGCTCTTGGGCGGAGCGGGAGGGCGTGTCAGACTTTTACTGACTGAAACCCACCCGTGTTCCTTCAGTTGCCCATGTGCCAGGGTCACGGTGTCTCTTTCGAACAATCTCGTGACCCTGGCAGGATTCCTTCCCTTTGTACTGTTGCAAGATTATTAATTCAAGAATGTTAGTTTATAAATAATGTTAATATGTTCAGCGTTATATATGATTTTTCATGTGAACAGGTATAATTTGAATGCCACGCCTCCCGACCTTGACTTCCTGTTGGCATTATATTGATACTAGCTTCTGCCCGCGACTTCGTCCGCGTTAAATTTCTTGTTCCCCCGACCTTTCCCGTCGCGTCGAATCGCCTACCCGTGCGATTTTTCCCGTTTTTGCAACATTTTTCATTACTGCTCCGCTCCTCTTGGTTGTAACGTGATGTTATATAACCTACAACCTTCCACGATAAACAGGTTAGCCAATACAAAAAGAATTTTTCAATTCGGATCAGTAGTTCCTGAGATTAGCGCGTTCAATCAAACAAACAAACTCTTCAGCTTTATAATATTAGTAAAGATTTGGTTGTCTGTCTCTGTTATCGTGTCTGGTCGGGGCGAATATATATATTATAGTATACCCGACCTTCGAATACCAGGAAATTGTAGGAACCTCCAATCTTTATGTGGTGACAGGTCTGAAGACGGTACTGTTTGACACGGTGCTGTCCGCTAGCAGCATGGGGCCATCTTGATCTGTAGCTAAAAAAAAGTAAACTTTAAGAAAAATATGGAAACAAGTACATTTTGTTTTAAGAAGCTCTTCTAGAGAGAGCGTAAACAAGCTTTGTTTAACACAAAAACTAGCCTCTTGTAACACAAAAATTATCCTTGTGTAACACAAGAACTATCTAACAAGAGTAACAAGCTCTTCTAGAGAGAAACTATTAAAATTAATACAATAAGCAATCTCATGGATCGGAGACATGCTTTTAAATTTAACAGTAACGAACTTCCGAGCAGTAACATATTTCCGAATTTATGAAGGGGGCAAGCGCTTTAATTTGTGTAAATAATTTCATAACCACTGCTCTCAAAACATCGTGAAAAACCAGCATGTCCTAGGAACAAAAATTCGAAGACATGTGACATTTACCAACCCGCACTGGGCATGCGTGGTAGATTACGGCCCACTCCCTCTCACCGAGAGGTGGCCAGTGTCCCATCAGTGGGAACAAAATAGGCTGATTATGGTCCCCTAGACGCACATAAGCCTCGTGTAACCATGGCATAATGTTGCCACATCGCGCAATCAAATAAATTACTTTTCAATTTATTTCCGACCCATTTACGGGTGACGGGTTTAGGGACGCAATTTTAATTTCAAATTTTTTTGGACACGTATTAAGTTCTAGCTTCTGCCCGCGACTTCGTCCGCGTCAATTTTTTGGTCCCCTGACTCTTACCGTCGCATCGAATTGCCTGCCAGTTTTCGTCTATTTTTTCGTTGCTGCTTCGCTCCTTTTGATCAAAACGTGATGTTATATAGCCTATAGCCTTCCTCAATAAAAAGGCTGCCCAACACAAAGATATTTTTTCAATTCGAACCAGTAGCTCCTAAGATTACCGCGTTCAACCAAACAAACAAACTCTTCAGCTTTATAATATAAAAAAAGTATAGATTGATCACAAAAAGTGATGTGCAATTTCAAAGAGATTGTGGCGCCCCGTCAGCTAACAATTTGCATGTAGGTGAAATATTATATAAGTGGAATAAATAATTACACATTTTAGTTATGTACTAGCGCTCGCCGTAAACAGTTGTTTTATTTACATGACTCATAACATCTAGTAAACACGTACGCAGTAGGTACACTTATATCTGGTGACCCTGATATCAGTAACACGCGCCGCGATTTAAAGCAATTTTTTCGTGATTTTCCCGTGTCGTGATAACTGCACTACACAACCTAATCAGCCTTCCACAAGCGGATCTCCCTGGTTTTGGTTTTCAAGAGGCACATAGTTATCGAAGACATGGACCTCGCCGCTATAGCAGTCAAGATTTTGGAAGGAAGATCGTGTGAAGTGTCGAAAGTATCAAGCAGTCAAACACAGCTTATGGTTGAGGTAGTCAATCAAATGAGTAAGCTGCCCATGGAAATAGCAGCTTTGAAAACTAACTCATACGATAACGGACGTCGTATTTATACACGTAATCGAAGCCATTCGCGCCCAAGATCCCACTGGAAGACGAGGATTACACCTGACAGTCCCAATTGGTTATGCAAATATCATTTCCGGCACAGGAATCGACCCCGGAACTGTGAAAAACCATGCAACTGGAAAAAGCCGGCGGAAAACTAAGTCCTGCTTTGACAGAGGCGGTCGTCAGCGCTATCATTCCTTCAAACCGCCTATGTGTTACCGATCGACAAAGTGGGTATCGTTTTTTGGTTGATACTGGCGCTAACATCTCAGCAATACCTAGAAGAGGAAACCGTTTAAAAACAGACGACACATATGAAATCTATGCCGCAAACGGAACGCAAATTAAAACATACGGCGACAAAACGCTGACGTTAAATCTAAACTTGAGACGGCCGTATCGATGGACTTTCATCGTTGCTGACATTACGCAACCAATACCGGGAGCCGATTACGGTACGTATCAAGTTTCTGTATGGTTGTTTTTTCTGCGTTCTTCCTTGAGGAGTATTTTATTTTTGTAGTTTTTAGTAATATAGTAGGACGCTTAAATCAAGGGGCGAGCTTATTGCCATCAACCGAGCACGGTTCTAAACTTCAGGCCATAGACTACTCTTTCCCAGAGTCTGCAATTGTACCTACTCGGAGTTTTAAATAGGTAGGTACCTATTAAAAAACAGCGTGATTAATATTTAATTTCTAACTTCTAAAATATTCATCGAATTATGAAAAGTTCCAGTAACAACACAAAAATTCAATTTCACGCTTAACCGTTGAAGGTAGATTGAAAGGCAACCTTCCGAATTTATAAATAAAAATAATATTAGCTGGATTATACCGCTTCACGAATTACAAGCCGTGTTTATGTTTATTTTACGCTTCCAGAAAGTTAGTTTGACTGCTTAAATATTTTCAGAGGCCGGAAAGGGTTTTGTTGATTTTAAAATTATAGCGAATAAGGTAAAGTTAAACAGCGTAAATAATGATCCTGTAACAACATAACAAAACACGCCTTGTTTTCCGGAAGAGGGTGGGCAGAGGTGTACCTACAGTAAACTCACATTTCGCCTGTTACGTTTAATTCCCATGTAATAGGGGGCGAGTCTATATCCATCAACCAGAGGGGTAATTGCGGAACTTTTTATCGGTAAGAATTGGTTTAATATCCATAGTTAAACAACATTCATTGCGTTATTTACGTTGCTGAGCCGACAATTTGTTAGAACAAATAATGCAATGGTTTAGAAATAATCTTCAATCCCATTCAGATTCTGATAAATTGCGCGTTTCGCAATTAGGGTGCAGGTACAATTCCAGCTTCTACCGAGAGATGTCATATAGAAAAATTCGAACTCTGGATATCGAATCCAAGACCTCATTTTCATCAGTAGCGCTTGAGACCACTAACTAAACCAACGAAGCAGTTACAGATTTGTAAATTATAACTTTACTAGCTTCAGCCTGCGAATTCGTTCGCGTGAAATTTTTCCCGGCTCATAAGGGTTGCAGCGTGATGTTATACAGGTTTATTTGTAAAACACCGGCAATCTCTCAGAACTATGTTATTAACATCATAATCAAAAATCGGCCGCCCGTAAATAGGTCAAGTTCAAGCGCCCCCGCCGCCCTAACCCCGCTCCCTCGTAAATGTACTATTGTTTTCTTCTGCTTCGCGTAGACTTCGTAACATTTAGAGGTTTCAATTTAAATATTTTTATTTTTGTATGAAAATCTGATGAACTAAAATATGATGAATTTTTAAAAGTGATAGAACAAAAGTTTTTGATAATGATGTTAGTAACATAATCTTGAGAGGTTTTACAAATAACCCTGTATAGCCTTCCTCAATAAAAGGCTATCCATATTTAAAAAAAAAAATCAATTTCGAACTAGTAGTTCCTGATATTAGCGCGTTCATCCAAACAAACTCTTCAGATTTATAATATTATGCTACCTTTTGCCAGTGAAATCACCCGCGTATATTATGACCCTACCTCTTGGCTCACTCTGTCTATTAATGAAAACCGCATTAAAATCCGTTGTTTAGTTTGAAAGGTCTAAACGTACAGACGCGTGAAGCGACTTTGTTTTATACTATGTAAAGAAAAGAAGAAGATATAGAAATATATAGATACATTTAGTATCGATTTATAGGACATTTGCTACATAGAAAGTGAGATATCCGGCGAACACGCTACACTTTCAGTGTGACGTACCCGTAGTAAAAGTTGCTTGCAAAATAACAACCATTAAAAGTAAAAACAAGAAAGAAAAGTTTCCCATAACTGCCGATAAAACTAATTAAGTCCTGGTTTCCGAAACCCTTCTCAACGACTTACGTCTTCAGTAAATCAGCCATCAAATCGCATGTTGTGATTGGTAGACCGAAGAAAGATAAACCTACTAAGTAACTTGAGTACATGATGAGTTTTTTGACCTAAGTATTAGCAGCGCTGCCCAAACGTAGGACACCGTAAAAAGCTTAGTTTTTGTTGCACAGTTAGGCATATACCTAGTCTTGCCATAAATATTGTCACGAAGAAAAAAAATTTTTTTTTATTGCTTATAACATTTATTACTTTTAGAGTGTGTTAGTTTAATACATAAATATAAAACAATTTAAAATATAAAAAGATTATTTGAAGTGGTCTCCATTGGCTGCAATACAGTCCTTTAAACGTTGAGGCCAGTTATTAATAGAAGCACGCACTCTTTCCATGGGAAAATTCTTCACTGCCAATCGTATGGATTGTTTTAGGGACTCCAAATTATCATGGCGTTTAGAGCAAGCCATACTCTCTAAAACTGACCATAAATCATAATCCAGCGGATTAAGATCGGGACCAGAGACGATGGCCAGTCTTCAGCTCTGATGAAGTCCGAAACGTTCACTTCCAACCAAGACTGCGTGGACCGAGCTTTATGACCCGGTGCCGAGTCTTGTTGGAAGGACCATACTTGGTTATTGAACGTGGTGTTGTTAAGGGGCTTAACTACCTTCTCAAGAATGGTATCTTGATACACTTGTGCCGATGTTTTGATACCTTTTTCACAAAAATATGGCTCAGTCACTCCTTCATAGCTAACATCCCACCAAACCATCACTGAAGTCGGATAATGCCCACGTTGCACTCTGTCGACTAATTGGGAAGCTTCCTTAGAGCTTTGAGCATAAATACGGTCATTTTGTTTGTTAAAATATTGCTCAATTGTAAAGATTTTCTCTTCCGTAAACAAAATTTTTCTGTGACCTCCCTTTGCGTACCGCTTCAGTAGTTATTTCGATTTTACCACCCTATTCTTTTTTAAATTATCAGTTAAAAAATGACCAGTGCATCTCTTATAGGCTGCAAACCCTAAGTCATCTTTTAAAATACGCGACATGGTTCTGGGTGCTATCTTCGTCTCCCGAGATAAAATCTTTTGCTTTCGGACAGGATTTCTTCGAATTCTTTCCCTTACTGCTTTGACCACCTTTTTCGTACGAACACTACGTGGACATCCAGATCTTTTTCTGTCACAGACAAAGGAGGTCTCATTGTACCTATTAATAGCCCGGTACACAAACATTTGACTAATACCAAGCGTATGGAGAGTTTTAAAAATTGCATTTGGCTCCATACCAACTTTGTGTAATGCAATCCCAACGATTCGGTTCTCTTTATCACCCCACTTCATTTTAATATCGCAAAATATTGTACAATGTATTGGCGCCAAAATTAGAAAACTCAATGAACAATCGTATAAAAATGACAGATTCCAAATTCAAATGTAATATCTTTCTTATTTTTAACTGTAACAGTATTTATGGCCAGACTAAGTATACGTACGTATTACACACGTCCGTGTGATGCCGCGTCCGTGTGATTCTGGACGTACAGAATAGAATCACCCCATTTCTTCTCGTGGGTATCGTAAGAGGAGACTAAGGGACTTACTAAAGAATGGGCAGCAGCGTTCTCTATGCATTTTACCACCATACTGCGATCGCCAACTCGCATGCCAAGCGTGGCGATTATGGCAAAGTCTTACGGCTGAAATGATGATGACGATGATGTACGTATCACAAGCCAGAAAAAAACGACTGTATTGTCAAAATTTCAAAGAAAAGACGTATTCAAATCCTAATTTCCTACTAATATTATAATGTGAAACTTTGTGTTTGGATATTTAGATGTTTGTTACTCCATCATGCAAAACAGCTTAATAAATTTCAAACCATGAGAGATCCTCCCATCCGGGCAAGTTATCGTGGCTTACTTAGAAAACCTTAAATACACTTCGTACCCAAGTAGGCAGCAAGGACAATCTTCACAAGTGGGGGTTCATGAACGGCACAGACCTCCGATGTGTATACGGTGTCTTCCACAGACAAGGGCACAACTCTCATCTTGCACCAAATATCCTGTCTCCTGCACGGGTGAGAACCTATAGCTGCGTTAGTGAATGGTATTCGCGTGGCTGAACTTTGGCCAAACAAATTTGGAAAACTTAACACTTACATGTTTTCGTGTTATTTTTGGCCATCGACACGCTATGAAGATAACATTGGCTTGAAATAGCTTCAGTCTAGTCTCTGTTCCCTTAATCCATACTAATATTATAAATGAGAAAGTGTGTGTGTGTGTTTGTCCGTCTTTCACGGCAAAACGGAGCAACAAATTGACGTGATTTTTACACGCTTCACTTGTATGTTTGTTCGTAACCGACTCCTTATAGCGCGATTTTGACCCACTTTAAACGACCAGATTTCATTCAAACTTTGCACACCTGTCAAGGACCGATGACAATGCAACAATTTCATAAATTTGTGCCATTATCCTTGCCAGGGTTACCAGGACAGCAAAAAAATTGTCTTCGAAAACTACGCTGACATACGTCACAAACTAATTTGTGCCATTATCCTTGCCAGGGTTACCAGGACAGCAAAAAAACTGTCTTCGAAAACTACGCTGACATACGTCACAAACTACGTTGACATACGTCTCAAAATTCGAAACACCCTAAAAAATAGAAAATAAATAATAGTTTAAAAAAACTAAAAAACACGCTTCCATTGAAAACCAAACTAAAAAGTACAAAATAATGGAAAAAAAAGCGAGGGGTGCTTGATATCAATAAAAAAATACGTTAAAAAGCACCCCACGCTTTTTTTCCATTATTTTGTACTTTTTAGTTTGGTTTTCAATGGAAGCGTGTTTTTTTAGTTTTTTTAAACTATTATTTTTTAAATGGAGATAGTTGAAGGGATGGAGAGTGACATAGGCTACTATTTATCTCTTTGTAACCCCGCACTTCCCTAAATTGGGGGTGGAAGTTTAAATGGAGCAAAAAAAATTGAGTAAAGGGGATGGAAATTTGTGTGAGACTGCTCTCTTACCTATATAACCTGGATTAATGCATTCTTAACACATTAACCGCGGTAGTACGTCCTCTTGCGATAATTTCCGACATCCACGCGGGTGAAGCCGCGGGCAAATGCTAGTATTATATAAACAGCCCTATTCATCATAGACATAGTTTATTCAGAACCATTTAACTTGTGTTAACATAAGATAATAGCATGTAATGGTAGTGATTTTAGCAGCAGATTCAACTTGTCAACATTGTTCTAGACTATTTAGATCTTTGTAATAATACTTACGGTATTTAGTCAAGCGCTAAGAAACGCGACTGGCTTTGAAAGAGATTTCACTATTATTCTCTACTAGCTTTTGCCAGCGGCTTCGCCCGCGTGGAGGTCGGAAAATATCCCGCGGGAACATACTACCGGGATTAAAATTACCCTATACCCTATACAGGGTGTAAGGTTAAACACCGTTATCCTTGAAACCAGTGATTTGGTTTCGTTAATAGAACGTAAAATCAATGAAAAAAAAACAACCTTTTTTTTTTTAAAGAAAATCTGCATTTTTCCACAAGAACATTTCGCCCTATGCGCGAGGGCATCAAACTTGCGTCTCAATACGCTGCGTTGCCCGACGCCGACGCACGGGTCGTGACCCCAATCGGTCAGCTGTCAGTCTCGCTAGCGAGCGCACGCAAAGCCGCGCCGCGCGTCGTATCGTCGCTCATTTCTCGCGCGTAAATTCATTCTAAACCGTTTTAGGAAAACATTTCATTTTTTTAACTCGCTCTTTTAATTTATATTTAAGTCAAACTACCCATGGGTTAAGTGACAACGGTGTTTACCCTTACATCCTGTATAATCCAGGTTATAAACTATCTGTGTGGCAAATTTCATTCAAATCCGTTTAGTAGTTTTTGCGTGTAAGAGGAACAAACATCCACACATCCATACATCCATACATACAAACTTTCACGTTTATAATATTAATAACTAGCTTTTGCCAGCGGCTTCGCCCGCGTGGAGGTCGGAAAATATCCCGCGGGAACGTACTACCGGGATAAAAAGTACCCTTATGTTAATCCAGGTTATAAACTATCTGTGTGCCAAATTTCATCCAAATCCGTTCAGTAGTTTTTGCGTGAAAGAGGAACAAACATCCACACATCCATACATCCATGCATCCATACATCCATACATACAAACTTTCGCATTTATAACATTAGTAGGAAGTAGGATATACAAGTAGGATGTTTGAACCGTGGTTGACCTTCTTTACATACCAAGACCCTCCGTCTCTCGGCAGAGTCGGCAGGTACGGTTTCGGCTGCTATTCGTGAATCTTAGACAGTAGTTTCGGGTCGTCAGAAGCCTGAAAATCTGACAACCAGTCTCACCAAAGGGTATCGTATTGCCCAGTAACTAAGTTGAGGAGGTCAGATAAGCAGTTGCTCCATGTAAAATACTGGTTTTCAGCACTTCAAACTTTCTTGCATTTTTGAAACTCGCTGGTCAGTGTTAGGCTAGGGTTATGTTTATTGACATCCGTCGCCCCCTATTGCTACGGACCCGAGATGGTGGCGCGTAGTGTTCCACGCGCGCCTCTCTGTGATGTATGGGGGGGAGTTTAACACCTCACTCCCCCCAACGTGAGGAGCAAAGGCGGGCCGGCACCAGTCGGGGATCGCGGAAGACATATTGGTTCCCGTGGTCCCCGACGTAGGTGTGGGACGGAACACCGGGGTGGTTTTAGTCAGTAAGAGTCTGACAGACCCCTCCGCCCACCCCAGGGCGGAGGACATCCATGAGGATTTCCACCTCGTGATCAAAAAAAAAAAAGGGTTATGTTTATTAAATAGATTCGGGACCGTAACAAATATGGCTCATCGCATTGAATTACTATTTCATGAATGTTATTCAATGGGATTAAATGAACTAAGAGGCTTGTATTGATGATCTTACCAGCGCTGGGGCTCTGTCTCGCACAGAGTCGCAGTATTATGCTGAGCGATGGCCGTTTTGCGTGGATTTGACGCATATTTTCCCCAGATATTTTTTTAATATTTATGTTGTGTTTAGTTTGTCTTTGCGTCATATTTACCGCAAAAAAACGTATTTTCTTTCTTTCTTTTTCTTTATCTTAATTCTGTAAATACATACGTGGTACGGTCGCGAACCATATTTTGATCAACATACTGCCTAAAACTTACCTGCAATAGCAAAAAACGTAAGAAAATTATAATTTCGTGGGCTACTCTAGAGCTTCCCCTTTAATACCAATTTTATTCACCAACAGTTGACCACAAAAATAGAATTTTAACGTATCTATCGACTAAGCTGTGCTATACTTTACTTTACTGTTTGACTGGCTTGTTAGTCTAGTGGTTAGTGACCCTGACTGCAAAGACTGAGATCGTGGGTTCGATTCCCACCCAGGACAAATCTTTGTGTGATGGGCACAATCATTTGTTCTGTGTCTGGGTGTAATTTATGTATAATACGTATGTATTTAGAAATGTAATAAGTGTATTTATCAGTTGTCTGGTTACCATAGTACAGGCTCTGCCTAGTTAGGATCAGATAACGGTGTGTTGGTTGTCCTAAATATTTATTTATTATACTAAGTCTTCGACTATGGTACAATTTAGGCATGACCATAGATATCGAATCTGTGGGCATGACAGTCCTCAATGCAGGACTTGCATGGAGGCTGAAGAAACCGCTGCGCAAGTACTTTCTGATTTCACAGGCGTCGCTTAGATTAGGACAGGAACCCTCAAGGCAACCAGTTACACACACACGGCACACTCTTACATATAGTGCACACTTCTATCAAATATTCCTCTATACTATTTTTATTGTTTTTAATTTTATTGTTTTTAATTGTATTGTTTTTAATTTCATTGTTTTTAATTTTGTTCATATTACGTTTCACTTCTTTAAACCTAGACAATTGTTTTTTAAATATTTTAACTACTTTAAAATCTCAACTGTAACATGTAGTAATGTAAGCAAAGTCATACGGTAATCCCACTCATGAACTCTACGAGACAGGCTCGACCTAGTGTGAAGTTCATAAGCAAAATGTTCCATAAGCGTCTTAGTCTTATCATTCATGTTAACCTAGATATTAATTTACTTAGATCATAAGGAAATGTAAAGCTCTGTATTTGGAAGAATAAACATTTTTATTATTATTATTAGTTGTTACACGGACGGTCTCAACAGACCAGGAGACATAGTCAACTTCTGGAGGTGGGCTGGTTGGAATAATCACCGATGGAATCCATTTGAAGGACTAAGTTGTGGAAACCAAACCCACTAACATTTAGAGAACATAGATGAGACCTATACATGTATATTATATAGTGCTTAGATAGTGAGCAGTGATGGCCGAGTGGTAACGGCCGCCACTTACGAGTACTAGGTCGTGAGTTCGAACCCAAGCAGGCGCTTTACTTTGTGTAAATTATTTCATCACCACTGCTCTCAAAACGGTGACGGAAAACACCGTGAGGAAACCGGCATGCATTAGTACCAAAAATTCAAAGACCTGTGATATCTACCAGCCCGCACTGGGGCCACGTGGTGGATAATGGCCCACTCTTTTTCACCGAGAGGAGGCCTGTGTCCCAGCAGTGGGAACATTATAGGCTGCTGATGAGATTGATACCTATGGATACAAGCCTCACCCAAATTACGTCACAGATTCTTGCTTCTTGACTCATAGTCATATTGGTTTAACTTTTTATCAGGAGAACAGCTCTCCCAGAGGTACATTCAACTGACAGCAGAGAGCCTCTATGAAAAATTACACTTAACTCGACTCAGACGAAGACCGAGATTGTACCCACAGCTGATTAGATTTGTATGTACAGCTAGGAACAGACTCATAACTCGACACGCCACTCTACTCGAATGACGTTCATTGGACGAATGATATTATACGTGGCCCGTGCGGTTGTTTATTCTCATCCAGAGACCTCGGCGGGAGCAATTCAATAATGCAAATTTTGTAAAGAGCAAAACTTTGTTTGTTTATATTCAGTTTTATACGACGTATGTTTAAAAGTAAGTCAATTTTTTTTTAGTACGAAAGCCCGCTTTGTCTTTGAAAAAAAAGAAAATAGTTTAAAAAACTAAAAAATACGCTTCCATTGAAAACCAAACTAAAAAGAACAAAAAAAAAAATGTTTATTTCAATTACATACTTTTTTTTAACATAAATGATTTGGAGATCACCTTTTAAGCATTTATATGCTTGTGTTAGGTGACTCCGCACTTCCACTTAACTGCTGCTTTTTAAGGTATTTTTTATTGATATCAGGCACCCCATGCTTTTTTTCCATTATTTTGTACTTTTTAGTTTGGTTTTCAATGGAAGCGTGTTTTTTTAGTTTTTTTAAACTATTATTTATTTTCTATTTTTTACGGTGTTTCGAATTTTGAGACGTGTGTCAGCGTAGTTTGTGACGTATGTCAGCGTAGTTTCTGTCGTATGTCAGCGTAGTTTGTGACGTATGTCAGCGTAGTTTTCGAAGACAGTTTTTTTGCTGTCCTGGTAACCCTGGCAAGGATAATGGCATAAATTTATGAAATTATTGCATTGTCATCGGTCCTTCACAGGTTTGCAAAGTTTGAATGAAATCTGGTCGTTTAAAGTGGGTCAAAATCGCGCTATAAGGAGTCGGTTACAAACAAACATACAAACATACAAGTAAAGCTAATATAAAGCGTGTAATAAGATGCGATTCGTTTTATGCTGCAGAAATTTAAAAGCGTTCTCAAAGCTACAATACGCTTCGAAACCCCGCTGTTTATATCTAATCTGAATAAAATATTTCAATTTCTTGTCTGTGTTACCACTGACTACAGTATAAAGCTATGTTCAGGCTGGAAAAATTCCTGCCAGAGTCGCGGATTTGTTCGAAAGAAGAAAGAAAAGAAAGAAAATACGTTTAAGAGTTACAATAGTCCTGGTACAGGCAACTGAAGGAACCCGGGTGGGTTTTAGTCAGAAAAAGTCTTCAACGCCCTCCCGCTCCGACTAGAGCGAGAGAAATCATTTGATGATATCTCACCCTAATAAAAAAAGGCTGGACAGAATTGAGTTCAATCATTCAAATACATTTAATATATTTTGAGAAGAATTCATCGTGTATCGAATATTCGAATCTGCACTTTGATTAAAATAAAACTAATAGATATGTAACGTTCTTACGTTAGGTATTCAAACAGTGACTCTTATACGTACACAGACACATTTACTCACACAAACAATCGTTATTATTACACGCCAACAAAGAAAGAGACAGAATAATGCACAAAGGTGGCGTGCGACCAAGACGGAGCATCACCGCTCTTCGAGAAACGCACGTCACGCCGAGCAACGACGGCGACGCGGCGCCCTGTTCTAGCTGGACGTGTCGCACACTAACGCATTGTATGTTTCTATCCCGCTCTACAAAATGGCGAACAAATTCGAACGGGTACAAATTTATTTAATCAAATCTTTAAAAAATTATAAGAAAAATGTACTTATGAGTGAAATGTGATGCCGAGTGATTTATTTTTTCTTTTAGAGTGGTGCATGCACCCAGTGAAGGCACACGAAGGCATTGTTTTTCTTTTTAGTGCGTTACTAGCGTATTGAAATATACACGCACGCACATCTCAATCGAAAGCTAGTCGTATTGCGACTGAGAACAATTAGGCGCCCGGGACCTAATTTACGCGGTCCATGCGCTATCGTCTAGTGACACATCTTCCGCTAGTTTTATTTTAATCAAAGAATCTGCACCTTTAATAACACACTTAATCACAATAAAAAAAAAGTTAGATAAATTGGTCTGCTCAGAAACATAAACAACGCAGTACTGTCAAATTGAAACCCATTGCGACCTATTGTTATTTTAGATGTAACAATTTAGACATTTATGAGCATCCAATGAATATTGAAATTGTTTAAAATTACATCCCAAAATTCCATGAAAATCTTTGCAATAGTTAAGCTGTTAATGAAGCCATGGACGCACTAAATCCCGCATTTGTAAATATCTAGCAATCCAGGCTTTGCCCAGCTGCAGTAATGCCATGTTAGAAGATCAAGATGTCTGTGCTATGTGTAAGTATTAATTTATTATTTACATAAATCTTTCGGAAAAATATTGCTAAATGATGGTGAAAACTGGAAATAGATATGTCGCAGATGTATTGCTTAATTCGCTGTTTTACAAAACAGCTCTGTTATGTAAAATTGCTGAACAAGATGTGAGCGATAAGAGTGGTGCTGTGGCAACTGGCGACCTAAGCTGGTGAGCACTACTTCCAAGATAGAACTAAAATCTGTAATCTAACGTTTCATTCTGCGTGTTAAAGTTCAGAAATTATTCAAAATTGTTTCATGTCAATCAGCTGTTTTACATAACGGAGTTTTGTAAAACAGCTAACGGTTACTTAAAACATCCGATCCGAGAATCCATCTACTATTGATATATACGAAAAGTTCTGCGCTGTGCAAACTCGCGATTTCGTCTCTCCTGTACCAAGCCTTACTGGTGGAACGTGCCGGCGAACTCCCAAGGGATCAATACTCACTGATATTATAAATGCAAAAGTTTGTTTGTCCGTGCCACGATCACAGCTCTAATGTTCAACTGAATTCGAGAAACTTTGCATAAATTCATCCATTTACAAGTTTAAATCCTAGATCAAGTAGTTTTCAGGGAATTAGTAACGTAGTAGTATTCATAATTCATGTGGATTTACCACTCGCATTAGTGCAGAGCTGGGATTAAAGTCTCGTATATCCTTCTATGAGCACTCCTGGGTATCTAATCAAAACTCTCCCGGCATTGTGAACGGGTGACGCTTTTCCTAATTCCTTACTTTTCTTACAGGATGCTTATATTTATTTCCTTTTAGACCTAGAATGTATAGGAACGATTTAACCACCTCTATCTCATGATGTTCTTAAATGCTGTTAAGGCTACACATGCAGTCGATCGCAGACTCCCGGCCACCGTAGGCGCGGGCTTGCGGGCAGCGAGCAATGGGTAGCTCGCCGCCCGGTAAGGACCAGCACCCTAATTGCGAAACGCACAATTTATCAGAATCTGAATGGGATTGAAGATTATTTCTAAACCATTGCGTCATTTGTTCGAATAAATTGTCGGCTCAGCAACGTAAATAACGCAATGAATGTTGTTTAACTATGAATATTAAACCAATTCCTACCGATAAAAAGTTCCGCAATTACCCCTCTGGCTCGGGTCGACGGCGCGTAGTGTTCCACGCGCGCCTCAAATAGATATCAGCAGCACTAAAGGGGTCACGAAAGAGATACCGTGACCCTGACACATGGGCAACTGAAGAAACACTGGTGGGTTTTAGTCAGTAAAAGTCTTACATGCCCTCCCGCTCCGCCCAGAGCGGGAGAAGTCATTTGATGATTTCCCATCCAAAAAAAAAAGGCTACACATGCAACAACGCAACAGCGTCTCCCCGTCTTCGACAACACACAAGGATCACCATTCCGTACTATTAATGGTCACTGTAATGGTCATTGCAAGTTCCGTTATTCATGAAGAATGTTTATACAGGATGGAAGGAATATTGACGCACAACCTGATACCATGGATTCAGCCAGTTATTCGTTGATAATTAATTAATCAAATAATAATTTCACAACACTTTTAAATGGAATATACTTTTTTTTTGATAACTGATGAAAAATTAATTGGAGCTTTAGAATCATATACAATATATGCTGAATTCGTGGGGGCAATTTGTACGTCAATGTCCCTGTATAAATCCTCCCGACCGGATTTCGGCCGCGGCAGTCAATCTCAACGGATATTAGCCAAATGCGCAGGATATATTAAAGTGCACACTCAGATGCAGAGTGCATCAGAGTTTGCAACACACTTGAGCACTGTTCGTTAACTCTCATAATCTGATGGGATAGCGACCCGACACGAGCGGAGATTGATCAGGCGCAGGATCAACGGCTTTGCGTGCTATCTAAGGCAATGGGGTTTCACAACACCAATTTCCAAATACTGGGCCGAAACTGAGGAATTCCTAATGGAAAACCCTATCACTCTTTGCCCGATCTAAAAATCGAACCCAGGATTTTTTTATAAAGGTGATGCTAATATGAAATGGGTGTAGACTCATTTGATACGCTAACGGAACTGTTATAGGTGATATCTCTCAATGTTGCGGCAAAACGAAGATGGCAAAGGTTTTTTAAAGCATCCGGATACAGTATGATACCCGTGACTTACTGAATCTCAATGTTTTGAAAAACCTCTGTATAGGGTATCCTAAGACTTTAAACTCCTCTTTAAAACTAAACTACGAACAATATAAATATGATAACTAGAAGCAAAACAGCTAACTAATTAGAATTGAAACTATAAATTAATAAAACAATTTGGAGCTCGCGGTTCCAACATTTGACAAAACAAGTTCATTAATGCATTACGGTAGACCAAGCAATTAAGTTTATTATTATTTTACAACCGGTTATAACTAATAATAGCTAGTTTACTAACGAAATAACATGGTAAAACGATATTAATTTTACCAGAAAGGACAATTTCATAACTTAAGGTTTATTGGAGGTCGACAACAACTAATTATACGGGAGTTTGAAGTGGTTCTATGTAACTGAAAGGTCAAACCCTTTCGTTAGTGTGCCGTGAAATATGATCAACAGATTGTGATAAAAAAGGAAAAAATTAGCATAACTTCCTTATCCTTTTCTGATTATACCGTAATAACAATAACAATATGAATATGGATTACGATTTTTCAAACGTATGTTATTAATATTGTAGAAGCTTATGAGCTGAAATATTTGAAAAACAAAATTTCACACAATACATACAGGGGCGCCTCCCGATCTAACGTTATTTACCGTCCAGACGCTGCGCTATTTCTTCCCATGGGTGTCATCTTCCAAGCGTGGCAATTATGGCGAACCCCCCTTTTCTTGGGGGAGGTCTATGTCCAGCAGTGGATGTCTTTCGGCTGAAATAATAATAAGACGCTGCGCTAACGTCGTCGCGTAAACGTGATTGCATAAAAATAACACGGCGTTAACACCGCGAAGACGCTGCGCTCACGCTGCGTTTACAGGATTGTACGGAAAGGAAATAAAGTCGCGTTAACACCGCGTGACAAACGCCGTCGCTAACTTAAAGTGGTGCGATATCTTCTGATAAACTACGTATCAAACTTACTGAAAGATTGTGTTCTGAACTGTCCAACAACTCGTTGGGAGATATATCGTTGAGTTCTGTGTTCTGAGACATATGACGACACGAGTATAAATATGTACGTTGCATTCAAGCAAAACAGAGCACTTTCCACAGCAATTTTGATATATTAATTTTAGAAACGGTTACGAAAAAAATATGTCGGTAATACCATAATAGAAGAAAATAGCTTTTTGATGTACTTCATATAAATTACAGCACCTTAATGGAGCTACACACATTTCATCACAACCCGATTCCTAAATCATTGCTTCATAGCTTTAGTAAAAATCGTAAATAACGTATCTAACCGTCAACATAAAGATATTGCGAACGATTGCCATTTGTTTTTCGGCAGTTCTGTTTTTTTTTGTTAGGCGGCCAGACCTACAATACGTTTGCGCAATATGATTGAATCAGCCCTTGCACTCAAACAAAGCATTATTCTCACGCTAAAACATTTACGGCACATAAGCTTCGTGTTGATATGTTTTATATATGACATGTTCTCGCGTGAGCATGACCTGCGCAATTTTTTATCATACTCTGTGCAGTTTAAAATATAGCGCAATAAAAAATTTACGCGCTCAAACTTTTATTCTATCATTCCCCTATCTTTAACGAATTATGCAAAGTTTTAATTCGTGATATTGTGCTAATAATTGATGATCGTTTAGGGCCCGCCTTACGCAGATGATATTAGTCTGATCAATTTAGACAAGCTAAGGTACAATAATTCGTAGGGATGTTCGGAACTCCAGTGAATGTGGAATCTGAAAAGTCCCCATCGATCCCGTACCTAGAAAAAAATATGTAAGGTCGGGTCTATCGCATTTTTTTGCAAAATGGTAAGTTTAAAAAAAAATGTGCAGACAAAAATTATGGATCAAAAATTGTAAGAACTTTCCTAGCGATCTCATTACAATGCTAAAGTATTGGTATAACAACCAATACAACTATGTGAAGTGGGCGGGTGTCCTGTCGGATGCACACGGGTTGGAATGCGGGGTGAGGCAGGGGGGACTCAGCTCGCCCAAGCTTTTCAACCTGTATGTGAACGAGCTGATCTGTGAGCTCAGCAATACCGGTATCGGGTGCGCCATTGACGGGCAATGCGTCAATAACATCAGCTACGCGGATGATATGGTATTGCTGAGCCCATCGATCAGTGCACTTAGAAGGCTTCTCCGTGTCTTATGCGGTGGCTCACGGCCTCGTTTATTGCGCCCCTTCTTCTTCCCACCTAAAGCACTAGGAGGTGAGGTGAAGAGCGGGCGTTTTGGGGTACTAACTTATGTATCTTGAACGTTCAAAAAGTGCTGACTCTCAGCCTAGTTTGAATAAATGACTTTTGATTCTGATTTAACTTCGTTACATTTATATAACGAAGTTAAAAAGGGTTTGTCGCAAGGGCACATATACAAAAACAACCTTTCAGGTGGAAGAGGGAGGAGGAGCACACTTGACTCTAACAAAAAAGCTAGTAATAGGAGTCTGAACTAAGCTGCGAACAGACAGACAGACAGACGGATATACATGGCAAAACATAAAGGTTCCTGGTTGACTACGGCACCAAAGCCTAAAAGCCTCACAGCTAATCTTACCAATGGGTACCATAGTACCCAGTACCTGGGTTGTGGAAGCCAGATACACAGTCACTCCCACGGTTAGAGAGGAAACCGACCCCAGAGATAGTTAACAAAGGTTGGCAGATTCAAAGAATTTTATATTTTACTAGCTTTTGCCCGCGACTTCGCCCGCGTGGATGTCGGAAATTAACGCAGGAGGACGTACTACCGCGGTAAGATGTGTTAATACAGGTTATATTATAGGTAATAGCTGTTACCCGCGACTTCGTCCGCGTAGTATTTAACAAAAAGTTTTTCATAAAAACTGTCTTTGAAAACTACGCTGACATACGTCTCAAAATTCAGCGTATTTTTAGTTTTTTTAAACTATTATTTATTTTTTCTAAAATAAAAGTAGCCTAAGTTACTCCTTGTTACATCAGCTATCTGCCAGTGAAAGTTCCGTCAAAATCGGTCCAGCCATTTCAGAGATTACCCGGAACAAACAGACAGACAGACAAAAATTGTAAAAAAATGTTGTTTTGGTATATGTATCGTGTATACATCCATATACACTTACTAAAAATTGGTTATCTTAATATTAAAAACAGACACTCCAATTTTATTTATTAGTAAGTATAGATGTATAGATATACTGGGTGACTTTTTTTAACGTCTTGAAAAAAAATGGGGGTAATAGGTGAACGGAGTAGAAGCCTTTGGCATCGAAATTTTTATTATTTTTATTTTTGAATAACATGTAATGAAATTGATCTAGCAATAAATACTACACATTTAAAGTAACATTTTCATACTAGAACAACAAAAACAGAAATTTGGAAAAAAATAATAACTAAAATCAATTAAAATCTATCGAAACTCAAATCATACGCACCCTACTCAATGCGCGGCATGTATCAATGATTTCGTAGCGCGGTCCTACCCTTTGAAGCCAACCGATAGGCGGCTTCATTGATCTTTCGCAGGCGCACGAGCCGCACACGCAACCCCGTACGCCCGCGTCCCGCGCTCCTTTAGTCACCTGCGATGAATCTGAAGGCCTTCCTGCCTTCTATTTTAGTTATACAACAAAAGAACGGAAGGAACGGAAGGTCGAGACGGTAAAAAATGTCATCCGGTATATCCCATGTATTGCAAATATGATGAATTAAATAATACAAGCATAGACATGAGAGCTAATATAATTTAAGTTTATATGAAGTTGCATATCGAACTAGCTGGAATATACACACATAAACGTGGACTGGTATTATGATTCCGATGCTCGGCTTCAACCCGGCACAGTCTGGCATAAGTTATCTTTTATTGGCAATACTTTCCATGTTATTGCAGATCTCGTTCACGGAGCAGCATAGAATGCTGCATCTCTCAGATTAACCTGGCATAGACTAGAATAAACTGAAAAGGTGGAGGCTGACAGCTAGCTGTGATTGTATTCAAGAGTGTCAGTTTACGTAAAAACGGTATAAGTATGCTGTTTACGTAATATTAAGGCCCTCTTATAGTTGAAGACGTTTCGGCGAACATTGGCCGGTCGTTGCGAGCGCTTGAGCTGCTAGATTTTGTGTATAGTTGTTTCGTGGAGACAAAATGATAAGGAAATTATAAAATATTTTCTCAGTATGCCCTAAAAACCAATAAAACCTATCTTTTGGTATAAGTTTTACATGGTTTAATGATGGAATCTCTTCAAGGTACACGTTTTAAACGGCGATTTAGTGTCATCTTTATAATTATTTTTTATCGAGCCAATTGTTTTAATTCACGTTTCTATCTTCACACAGCGCTTAACAGTATGTTCAATTTTCCTAAAATTTTTTTTTTACGAAAACTAGCCATTTTGCTAGATTTACAGAGGTTTAAAACAGTTAAAAAGTACTGCAACCTCGCCTTAACGGAAATTTATACTTGTAATTGGTCAAAGGTGTTTACAAGGCAGATTTGAGTGGAAATGTGGAGGTGACGCCCTAGGAGAACAAAAATAGGGACCTTATTGGTGATGTTCTTCAGAAAGATCCGGTGCGTTGTACTCGCAAACAGCGTGAGTGCATGGCCAGATGTATGGACGATGGATAAGTGAAGCCAAAGGAGTATAAGTATCGTAGTAGGAGGCGTTCTGTAGTTTCACCCTACGCCATGGGAAGAAGGCGTAAAGTTATTCATTCATTATGTGTTACAAGTAGTCCATGCTCAGAGTATGGACTACTTGTAACACATAACGAATACTTAATACTTTTTACACAACAGAGTATGATAGTCTGTTTTGTAAAAAAAGGTAATAACAACAAAACAAGCTAGTTAACCTAGTTAAGCTGTTTAACCAACTTAGGTTAAACAACAAAAAAGAACTGACATATAGATACGAAAACCTGATCCTTTCCCCCAATATGTAGAAATGAATTGTATCATGGATAATTAAAAATAACTTAGAATCTGTCAAAACCATGTTCCGTGTATATTTAAATCAAAGTTTATGTTATAGAAACAATGTTAGCAACAAAGTTACGTGCGATATGTAGGCAGCTTAACAAGTTGAGCGCTGTGAGAGGCAAGTTGACTTAGTCATGTGAAATTAAAATCAATGTTAGCTTTGAGTTTGGATTCGACACACATACGGAATTAAACTAGGGATGTCAGTACATTCAGAAAATACGATACAACGTTTATTTTGAAATAACTTTGAGAAATTATACGTCAGAAGGATCCAGTTGAGTATGCAGCAATAGAAAAATTTCGGCAAGTATTTTTCTCGTCGTCTCTTGCTCCAAACTAGTGCATCCTGCCCGTTATGACATAAGATACCGAAACGAGGACATTGACAGTTGGGCTGGTCCACAAACTCAAGGTCGCTCAGCCCGCCATGAACGGGCTATGCTCGGAGTTTCTTTGAAGTATCAAATCAGCATTGAAATTATCCAGAAAAGAACCGCAGTTACCGACATACTTTGCAGAGACAGCAAGCTGGAGTGACAATGGGCTGGCCATATTGGCGAAGGACCGATGGCCGATGGAGCAGATGAGTCCTGGAGTGGAGACCGTGTATCGTGAGCAAGCCTAGTGTGGGAGTCCCCCCAGCTAGATGCACCGAAGACCTTAAAATCGGTGCTGGGAAGGCGGACGATAGGATGTGGCGCAATTTGTACAGGTTGATTGACATATTTATGCGACCTAGAGATACTTGGTTCTTCTGGAGTGATCCAAGTGGAATCTAAGACCTATTGATTATGAATCACAAATAATATATAATCAATCAAAATCAAAAGTCATTTATTTAAATTAGGCTGAGAATCAGCACTTTTCGATCGTCAAAATTACATTAGATGGTCCCCCAAAAACGTCCGCCCTCCAATTAAACTGCATATAGGGCTAATCATATTTAAATAAAATATCTGTTGAAATGTAGTTGTAGTATAGTAGACCTCTATAAGACCTCTACCTAACTCTATCATTACATTTCTGTCAATCGTATACAGTTGACAGAGTCAATACGTTTAGTGATGCAGGAAGGCCTTATTCTTTAAACGCAAACCAAACTTAAGAAATTCGTGATATTGGGCTAGTTAAATAATAATTTTGCAATTATATAAAAAAATGCTTAATCTTACCTACGTCTTGGCAGACGAATGAAAGGGACTGAATTTAATTAACAGACCTAAATGATGAATGATCCTGAGGCCTCATGGGAATGCGTAGAATTTAGCAGATTGGTTGATAAATCGGATTGACGTCGTGAAATTCGTAGGCACTTCCCAAACAAAATACATAAATAAAATTCACAACTTTTTGACGCGACATCTCGGCAACTAGACTCAACGATCGGCTGCGACTGACAATTTTCAATATTTTTTAACATAGCTTCGCACACTTGGCGATAAGTTGCAGAGTCGACACGGCAGGCCCTATGACTGTCGTTACGACTATCGCAGCCTGTCGTTGCGACTACTACCACGTGTCGTGTCGCAGCGACTACACGCATGGTGCAAGTTAATTGGAGAGTTTAAGCGTTTTCTTGTTACTCATCTATACATAAGCTATTATTTTAATAGTTAAATAGGCTGACTGTAGTCGTCCCGAGGATCCAAGGAGCTTCTTGCAAACCGAAAGAAGAGCAGCGTCCTCACGGCATGCAGCAGAAATAGATCTGAGTAGTTTGGAATCAGGGCCGCGGGTGGGTCTACGCCGAGTAGGGGCGGCCTGCAGAGGAAGAGATGAACAAATACTTCCTTTATCATTCGCTGCTGCATATTCTGCTGCAACGAGACCAAGCAAGCAAGCGTGGCCTACTGTGATAGGGTTAAGGTATACATTTTCTATCTCAGTTTGAGAGCTAACCGTGATAAAAATACGTGACTCAAGCCTATCACAGAGGCCGTGCTCGTCCCGGTGGATGACACGTGACTAATAACACTTCAGGCAATTGCCTTGCATTCAACTTGCCAAAATTGAACGCCGGTAACTTATCAAACGGTAACATATCTTTGGTTTGCGTTGATAATCCCTAAGGCGCGACAATCTTTGAAGTTTGAAACGTGAGCCACTTACAGTAATCCATGT
This sequence comes from Aporophyla nigra, assembly GCA_947507805.1. Taxonomy (NCBI): domain Eukaryota; kingdom Metazoa; phylum Arthropoda; class Insecta; order Lepidoptera; family Noctuidae; genus Aporophyla; species Aporophyla nigra. Next base: position 4,079,085 of record OX382305.1, on the reverse strand, counting down.
GCCTGTACTGGCTGTTAGCAAAGTTGAAGCAAAACTTTTTATTTATTTATTCATAAGATTCAAATTGTTTTCGGGCTCCTAACTCAATTGGAACAGTTGGCTTTGGACGAAGTAGTACATTTCGGTACTCGTTATTTCAGTTGACAGTTACACGTGACATTTAAGTACAAGGTTTTTAAAACGATTGTTATGAAATATGGTCTAGCATTGAGTGATTTATAATTCAACATTTAATTTGAACATTTGATTCTTTTGAGCGTCACCGCCTTAAAGAATTTCCTGTCGAACAACCTTGGTTTGAAACTAATTTTTGGTTTTAAATCGGGTGCGAATCATATTTTGTTCAACTTAAAGCCTGGCGCTGTCCGGAAAATTGCAAAATAAAATAAAAATTGCGTGGTATTTTGGAGCTTCCCCATTAAGTTACGGTTTTCTAGAAGAGCGGTGTCAGTTACATAACAGACGCAGAGACGGCTGGCATGAATATAATTGCAGTCGGGTTTGACGTTAAGGGATCAAAAACGCTCTTTAGGGAAAGACACTACGAAAACTACGTTAATTTTTGTGAGAAGTGTATGTGGGCACCATGTATCTATCATATAGGTAAGTAATTAATTTATCTCGCTTTACTTCTTTTTAATTTTTTTTACCTGTTGTGGTATGGTAATTTTATTTAAGGTGCATCGTCTTCACATATAATGATATAAATATTGTATACAAATATTGAAAACATTTTAAAAGAGTAACGGTGGAGTTTCTTGCCCATTCTTCTCCATACGAATCTACCTTTTGGAAGGGGCAACTAGAATCAATTCTATTTTCATGTAACAGTTGACGTTCAAAAGTGCCTTTTTGAAATAAATGCTTTGACTTTGAAAACTCTTTAGGTTACGTTAGTCAGGTCAGGTCTCTGTATAAACATAACATTATAATAATAATAATAATAATAATGTTGAGGCTGGCTGGATACGGGATGTCAAGCGAGTGTGTGAAAGAATACCAGAAATGGAGCCAGTTCAAATTACGCCATCAGATGTAGCCGAAGCAGTCCGTCCGTTACCGAATTGGAAATCACCGGGACCGGACGGACTGCACAACTTTTGGTTAAAATGGCTCACCAGTTCACACAGTCGCCTGGCATCTCATTTCCAGTCATCCTTAGAGTCTGGGTCGCTACCGCACTTTCTAACAACAGGCATTACCCACCTTCTCTATAAGTCAGGTAGTACCGCGGAACCTAAGAATTATAGACCGATCACATGTTTGTCGACGGTTTATAAACTTCTTACATCCATTTTGAGAGCAAAAATTAGTACACACATTGATAATAACTACATTATGTCTGTGTCTCAAAATGGATGTAGGAACGGGTCACGCGGTACTAAGGAGCTACTCCTCATCGACATGGCCATAAGCCAACAGGTTCGTCGATCCCGCAAGGATCTGTCGACATGCTGGATAGACTATAAGAAGGCCTACGACTCGGTGCCACATACATGGCTCAGGAGGGTGCTGGAGTTGTACAAGGTTGATACAACACTACGCACTTTCCTTGAGTCGTGCATGGGGCAATGGAGGACAGTCCTTCGCTATCCGGGATGTCCACAGATCCAGCGAAATGATGAACCTGTATGGATTAAGCGGGGAATATTTCAGGGCGACAGTTTGAGTCCACTTTGGTTCTGCTTAGCCCTGAATCCTCTAAGCACACTGCTGGAGGATTCAGGTCTAGGCTATCGGCTGAGGAGAGGTGGTCAGGTTATATCTCACCTCCTCTACATGGATGACCTAAAACTCTTTGCCCCCAACAAACTGCAACTGATGGAGCTACTAAAGGTAACTGAAACTTTTAGTAGCGCCATCAGGATGGAGTTTGGTGTGGACAAATGTGCAGTCATGCATGTAAAGCGAGGTGAGGTTATGGAATCCGAGGGAATCCAACTTTCGGATTCCATACACCTCAGATCCCTTTCCTCATCCGAAAGCTATAAGTATTTGGGTATGTCGGAAGTGTTAGGCATCAACGATGCTGACATGAAGCAATCGTTGAAGGAGCGCTTCTTTGGTCGCCTGAAGAAGGTATTAATTAGTCTTCTCTCAGGCGGAAACAAGGTGCGCGCCTTCAACGGTTGGGTCATGCCGGTTTTGATGTACTCTTTCGGCATACTTAAATGGACTCAGACAGAACTCGACGCCCTGGATAGGAGGGTCCGTACAATGCTGACCGCAAACCGGATGCATCACCCACGATCATCGGTGATGAGGCTGTACATCCCGCGGAAGTGCGGGGGTCGAGGCTTTTTAAATGCAAAGACCCTCCACAACCGTGAGGTGTGCAGTCTCAGGGAATACTTTTTGAAAGCCGAAGTGGGAATGCACCGTGATGTGGTCGCAGTGGACAAGGGGCTCACCCCGCTATCCATGGCTAAAGAGAACTGGCGCAAACTTGTAGTACTTACTACTGATGACCGCAAGGAAGTATGGCGAAACAAGGAGCTTCACGGGCGCTTCTACAGGGCTCTTCATGAGCCCAGTGTAGATTTCTTAGCGTCCGTATCCTGGCTACGTTTTGGTGACCTTTTCGGGGAAACTGAAGGTTTTGTCTGTGCAATTATGGACGAAGTTATCTTGACGAATAACTACCGGAGACATATTATGAAGGACGGGACGGTTGACGTGTGTCGGGCATGTCACCATCCGGGTGAGTCTATCAGACATATTATCTCTGGTTGTTCTCGTCTGGCTAACGGCGAATACTTACACAGGCATAACCAAGTAGCCAGGATTATTCACCAGCAACTTGCTTTGCAATATAAACTTGTGGATTCTGAGGTACCGTATTACAAGTATGTGCCCGACCCAGTTCTCGAAAATGACCATGTCACGTTGTACTGGGATCGGTCTATCATTACTGACAGGACTATTGTCGCCAATAAGCCTGATATAGTGGTGATAGATCGGTTAGCGCGCCGAACAATGATAGTGGACGTTACCATTCCACATGACGGTAACCTCGTGAAAGCTGAGAAAGAGAAACAGATTAAATATCTCGACTTAGCACACGAGGTTGTTGACATGTGGAATGTTGAGTCGGCTGTCATTGTGCCGATTGTCGTATCAGCCAATGGGCTGATGGCCGATACCCTCGACCAACACCTGTCGAGGCTATCGTTAGGCGGTTGGATCAAGAGCCTGATCCAGAAGGCAGTACTCCTTGACACGGCTCGCATCGTGAGGAGGTTCCTGTCTCTGGAGCCCTAACCACCGGTAGCTTGGACCCTGCTCCCGCTACCGGAGGTCCACTATTTTTTATATTTTTAAATGTTTTTTGTTGTAAATTTATTTTTCTAAAAATATTTAAAAATGTAACTAATATGTATATAAAGAAATAAACGGAATAATAATAAACCCGCAGGGCAGCATGTGGCGTGCTGTTGGGCAGTAGCGACCCCACGGACCCTATCTCCCGGGAGAATTCTTGTTCCTCATCTCTGGCTTGCCTTTATTGGCCGGCTGGAGTGAACAATGAAGAGGTTCAGAGCTCCCACCTCATTCTTGCCTTTATTGGCCGGCTTGAGTGGAGATTCGCAAGAGCAAACGTGCTCGGGGAAAGGAAGTATTCCAGTAAGTGCTCGTAGGGATATTGACCATCTTCCGGGCTCTGGGATTGTTCTGAAAGCCGTGGAATACCTCTCCACTTCTCAAGCACCTCAGGAAGTGTTGCCCCCTTGTCGCTGCGTCACTATGTGCCAGCGACGGTTTCCGGGGGCCCATTATTGAGTGTGCAAGTCACCCCCTGCCATTTAATCCGTGTAAATACAAACATTGATGCGGCAGGGGCCATAGACCTTCCATAGTTCTTGATAACCAGTCCATTTTAGCCAGTCAAATACATAGTCCAACATCTTGGTTTCCATATCCTGCAATAGTCCAACATCAACCGGAGGTTGTCCTTGGGTGCACTTGCACAGTGCATACGGGGATAACCGTCGGTTAGTGCCTCACTTCATTTAAATTTTCTAAGGGGCCTCTGCGAGTTGGCTTCGGCCCCTCGTACGCCTTCTAAAAGACCGGGATCCTAGGATCCCGAGATATATAAATATATATATGATAATAATAATAAAAGCCTTTATTAACAATCTTACAATTTATAATTCATCTTATCTCTAAACTTATTTTTTTACTAGGAATGTTTAGATATTTTTTTTCTTATTTGACACCGGTTCCTCGATTGTCTTGCTTTCCAGCATAGGCCTCCCCAAGTGATCTCCACAAGCAACGATCTCTTGCTTTCCTCATCCAATTCGTACCTGCTAACTTTTGAATATCGTCTTCCCATCTACGATACTGTCTGCCTTTTCTTCTAATTTTATATTTTGGACACCATTCTGTCACTTCTTTGGCCCATTTCCCCATCTGACTTCTAATTAAATGGCCTGCCCATTTCCACTTCAATTGTTTTATTGTGTATTTTATATCTATAATTTTGGTTTGTTTCCTTATTGTTGTTAATCTTATTCTGTCTTTTAATTTTATGTTGAGTATACTTCTTTCCATTCTATGTTGGCAAGTTTCAAGCGCTTTCATATTTTTGTTTGTGCAACTCCATGTCTGACACCCGTATGTGATACTCGGCAGAATACATGTATTAAATACTTTCTTTTTTGTTCTTAGCGGTATATCTGAGTTTTTCATGACTTCTTTTAAAGCCCAGTATTTCTTCCATCCTAAGGTTATTCTATTGTTAATTTCTTTTGTTGTAAGATCTGTGGGAGATATTATTTGACCAAGATAAGTATACTCTTTTACATACTGCAGATCAGTAACGTTACGCGGTTTTATTGGGATGTTAGTGTGGTTTGTCATCAACTTGGTTTTACTTGTATTTATTGATAATCCCACCTTTTCGCTTTCATATACTAGTTCCTCAATCATGATCTGTAATGTCGCTGGGTCTTCACATATCAGGATAAGGTCATCCGCGAATCTTAAATGGTTTAGTACAACTCCATTAACATTAATTCCGTAATTACTCCATTCTAGTTGACGAAATATATGTTCTAAGGTTGCAGAGAACAGTTTTGGTGATAAGGGGTCTCCCTGTCTAACTCCACGTCTGATGGAAAAACATTCTCCTTCCCTTTCTGTGCGTATTTTAGCCGTCATATTTTCGTATATGTTTTGTATTATACGTATATATTTATTATGGACTCCTTGTTTGGTGAGGGCCTCCCATATTTTCGAGTGTTTTAAAGAGTCGAAAGCTTTGTTGTAATCTATAAACGCCAAGTAATAGTTTATTCCATATTCGTTGCAAGTAATGTTATGCAACAAACATAACATTACTAGCCTATATTTATCCAACTACAGGCTTCCTCTCCGTGAGGAGTGGGCTGTAATCTACCAATGCGGGGCCCCAGTGCAAGTTGGTAAATGTCATCGGTCTTCGAATTTTTGGTCCTAGGACATGCCGGTTTCCTCACGATGTTTTCTTTCACCGTTTTGAGAGCAGTGGCGATGAAATTATTTACTCAAGGTAAAGCGCCTTTCTGGGTTGAACTTACGACTTACAACCCGTTAGTCACGGCAGTAACCACTGCTGCACTGGGCCACATGTTTTGTTCACAATAAACTTAGTTTGACAGCTAAAGAACTCCATTATCCTTATTAAACGCATAGGTACTTAGGGGGCTTCCATTAATTACGTGAGGTGTTCTAGGGGGAGGGGATCAAGCTAAATCTTTCTAAATCTCACTTAGGGGGACGGGGGGTCTTTGTAAATATCACGTAATTGTTTTTCTTGCAGAAAATGGTGTAAAATTGCGTGAAAAATTATTTCTACAATAAAATATGGCCAAATCTGAGACAATAGTAAACTGATAAAAAAATTAACTTGTCTCAAGAGCCAAAATCTTGAACCAAGAATAAAATACCATTTTGAAGAAAAAGATTTTCATGAGTCAAGAGAATAAATTCTTGAAAATTTCTTTGTTTTTGTTTTTTTTTTCTCAATAATCCAACACATTTACAGCCCAAATAGAAGTTTTGAAGAATATCGCGTGAGATTAGGGGAGCGGGGAGGGAGTTGAGGAAAATCTTACGATATCTCACCAAGGGGGGAGGGGGGTCGAAAAATTCTCAAAATTGCCTCACGTAATTAATGGACGCCTCCTTAGCAGTAAGGTATAAGTACACTGAAAATCAAATCAAAATAAACGCAGACGAAAGCCCTATAGGCACGTCGATAAACTTACTCCGTCAGCATTTTATTATAAAATTTGAATTTACTTGCGTGGAACAATTCGCAGCAATTAATTCCAGAAATTCATACGGGTTCTGTATTTCTTGAAGGACTCTGCACCAACTTACTCAGTGACAACAACAATTTTTCTCTACTACGTTTCCATTGACGTTTCTGACGATCCTCATCACTATACTTCGCCATGGCAAACAGTAGTGGATACAAAACTTAACGATATTGTATCATAGAAGGTTGTGACATAATTGTACTTAACTTGTGCCATTCTAAACGTGACTTGGTAATACAATAAGAGATCTGAACAAAGAACGTCGGTACTGAAGGTACTTTAAAATGAAATTCTGTTTACAGTAGACTGCCAAGATGTCATTAAAGGCATCGAGGTCAAGTGCAGGCGCTGTTGATCGCAAAAGCAAACATGTTTATGACTAGCTTCAACCCGCGACTTCTTCCGGGAAATTTCGAGTTATTAAGTCCAAGTAGGGGCAGACCAAAGAAACGATGGATAGGCTGTGTAAATGATGATACGAATAGAAAGGGAGTGACTACCGAGCTGACGACTAATAGAGAACTGTGGAAAAATGAAGAGTGAGTGTAGTAGAAGCAAGAAGACATGTCGCGCCGACCAAAAAAGGCTCATGCAGACAAGCCGACGCGAAGTCGCGCGCGAATCGGCGATTAATATCCGTAGAACAATGTCTATGACCGCGTCGCAGCGCGACAAGTCGCCCCTGTGTGAAGTGTCGCGCGAGTTTTCATAGAAATTGTTCTACGGATATAACTCGCCGGTTCTCGCGCGACCGTGGCGTCGCGCTAGTCTGCACGAGCCTTTATATCCATAGAACAATTTCTATGACCTTGTCTCGGCGCGACAGGGCGCCCCTGTGTGAACGGTCGCGCGCGTTTTCATAGAAATTGTTCTACGGATATAAATCGCCGAATCGCGGGCGACCGTCGCGTCGCGCTAGTCTGAACGAGCCTTAAATTAGAAAAAGGGCCGGAGAATTATTGCGCCACTTCTACTTCCCAACTAAAGCACTAAGAAGTAATAAAGGGCAAGCGTTTTTGTGGGACCTGTCTTGATAGTGTGTTACGCAACCAGGCTGCTAGTTGATTCAATTATTTCCAAACGGCAACCGTAACACAAAAACAAACATTAATTAGGTAACCTTACCTACCTACTCTAAACTTCGGTGTTTGATGTTGGGCTTCTCGGAAAAGATCAGCCATTCCGTTTTCTAATTAGTAAGCCTCATGAAGACCGGCTCAAGGATTATCCTAAAAGGGGCCACGTCCGGCTGCTAATGTACTTATTTCATCTAAACATACATGATGCAGAAACTGACAGATTATCCGACATGACGGATTTAGCACAGTCTGAAACAATACTATTAAGTAATTAGTGTTTACATATGTGTATCACTTCAGCCGTAAGACGTCCACTGCTGGACTTAGGCCTCCCCGAATTTGGGGGGCTTTGCCATAATCGCCACGCTTGGCAGGCGGGTTGGCGATCGCAGTATGGTGGTAAAATTCATAGAGAACGCTGCTGCCCATTCTCTAGTAAGTCCCTTAGTCGCCTTTTACGACACCCACAGGAAGAAATGGGGTGGTGTTATTCTTTACGTCCGGCACCACACGGTACATATGTGTGTTGTTAAACAAAGAGATTGTTGATCGCATTACAATCAAAGAATCAATGGGATCACCATTAATTCGATTTAAAAAAAGTGTGTGTTTTTATTACGTCTGGAAATTCAGTTATCTGGCTTTCAGGATTTTAGATTATCCGAATGCCTCAATTTCGATTATCAAGTGTCTGATGCTGACGACACGATAATAGAGTGGACGTTCACGTCCGAGTCTCTTTACCAAAAGTAAAGCGCCTGCCTGAGTTCGAACCCACGACCTACAAACCGTTAGTCCGGGACATTACCACTAGGCCACCACTGCTCTCTAAGTCAATCTCAAAGCATTTATTTCAAACTAGCTTTTGCATGCGACTTCGTCGACGTAAATGTCGGTTATCGTGGACGCGGACAAAGTCGCGGAATAAAAAGTAGCCAATATCCTTTCTTGGGGTTCAAACTTACCCTGTATCAAATTTCATCAAAATCGATTCAGAGGTTTAATTGTGAAAGCGTAACAGACAGACAGTTCCTTTCGCATTTATAATATTACTAGCTTCTGCCCTCGACTTCGCCCGCGTGGATGTCGAAAATAGGCCCCGGAAACATGCTACCGGGACAAAAGGTAGCCTGTGTCCTTTTCTTAGGTCTAGTCTATCTCTGTACCAAATCTTATTAAAATCGGTTCAGTGGTTTAGACGTGAAAGCGTAACAGACAGATAGACTTACTTTCACATTAAAATTTTATTATGTATAGGTAGTATACTCCTGAAGGCCGGCGGAAAACCCGTTCTAAAGGCCCTCCAGAAGCTGTTTGATGCCTTCATACTCGAGGGCAAAACGCCACAGGCATGGAACAGAGGTGTGGTGGTACTTTTCTTTAAGAAGGGTAACAATAACCTGCTTAATAATTATAGGCCCATCTCACTTCTGAGCCATGTCTACAAGCTGTTTTCAAGAGTCATCACGAATCATCTCGCGCGCAGGTTTGACGACTTCCAGCCTCCCGAACAAGCCGGATTCCGTAAAGGCTTTAGCACCGTAGACCACATACATACGCTGCGGCAGGTTATACAGAAGACCGAAGAGTATAACCTACCTCTCTGCTAAGCGATTGTGGACTACGAAAAAGCCTTCGATTCGATCGAGACCTGGGCTGTACTGCAGTCTCTTCAACGGTGCCAGATTGACTATCGGTACATCGAGTTGCTGAAGTGTTTGTATGAAAACGCCACTATGTCAGTCCGGCTCCAGGACAAAGCCTCGAAACCTTTCCTTCTGCAGCGAGGGGTGAGACAGGGAGACGTAATCTCTCCGAAACTGTTCACCGCTGCACTGGAGGATATCTTCAAGGTTCTGGACTGGAAAGGGGCTGGCATCAACATCAATGGCGAGTACATCACTCGCCTTCGATTTGCCGACGATATAGTAGTCATGGAGGACCTCAGTACAATGCTCGATGACCTCAGTAGAGCTTTCGAAAGAGTGGGTCTTAGGATGAACATGGACAAGACAAAGGTCATGTCCAATGCTCGTGTGATACCCACTCCAATGAAGATCGGAGGCGCTACACTCGAAGTTGTGGACGAATACGTGTACCTAGGACAGACTGTCCAGTTAGGTAGGTCCAACTTCGAGAAAGAGGTCAATCGTCGAATCCGACTCGGCTGGGCAGCGTTCGGGAAGCTACGCAATATCTTCTCGTCCCAAATACCGCAGTGTCTCAAGACAAAAGTCTTTGACCAGTGTGTTTTGCCAGTGATGACATATGGAACCGAAACGTGGTCGCTCACAATGGGCCTTATTAGAAGGCTGAAAATCACCCAAAGGGCGATGGAGAGGGCTATGCTTGGAGTTTCCCTACGAAGAAATGAAGAGATCCGTAAGAGAACCAAGGTAACCGACATAGCTCGAAGAATTGCCAAACTTAAGTGGCAGTGGGCAGGGCACATTGCTCGCAGAACGGATGACCGATGGGGTTGGAAGGTTCTGGAGTGGCGACCGCGTACTGGAAGACGAAGCGTTGGAAGGCCTCCCACAAGATGGACCGATGACCTGGTGCAGGCCGCAGGAATACGTTGGATGCGAGAAGCACAGAATAGGTCGAAGTGGCGGTGCTTGGGGGAGGCCTATGTCCAGCAGTGGACGTCTTTCGGCTGAAATGATGATGATGATAGGTAGTATAGAAGTATAGGCAGGCATATAAAAGGACTTTTGAACGTCAACATTTACATTAAAATAGAATTGATTCTAGTCGCCCATTCCAAAAGATAGTTTCGTATGAAAAGTAATGAGCAAAAAACTGCACCGTTACTCTTTCAAAAATGGTTTACAATATTTTAGATACCTTCACTAAATAATCTCTCTCTATCCTCTCTTGTTTTGAAGACCCCGTTCTAAATGTAAACTACCTAATTTACATCTCCTAACTGAATTAGCCTCAATCTATGTCGCCAACACTGACAACCAAGCCTCCAACTGACATAAAAAGAAGCCATCTTACTTGTAAAATAAAATGAATAATATCTACTGTATTCCACAAACCTCAGCCGACACTGTTCTTTTCCTTTTTCTTGCAAATAAATGATTGGGGTTACCAACTTTTCATTCCAATCTAAACTAAAATTATAAAGAGGTAAATTATTTCTTTATACAGTCAAACTCAAATAATGTATTGCACATAAAAGTCACTTTGGACGTCAAAATATACAAAAATATAGAATTTACTCTAATCGTTACTAAAACTCCGCCGTTTTACAATATTAAGCAAACATTAATTATATCATCAGGTATGAAGACGATAGACCTAGAATAAAAATTAAAATTACCATACCACATTAATTAAAAGTAAAGCAAAGACAGATAAATTAATCATGTGATAGATACAACACAAACACACACACACACATTACAAATATTGTAAAAGTAGATGGTTTTCCTAATATTTTAACAAGTAATCATTTTGTGAAAATAAAACCGACGTCATTAAAATTATAAATCAAGATTGTCCTGTCCTGGAGCAGCATGTTTCCAAGCATTTTTATCTAGAATATAATCTCTAATTTATAATATGCACGTTTACAAAGTGTACTTTTAAAGTCATTTTTTTTTTTCATTTAATTGCAAATATATCACAAAGTATTTTGTTGTTACATTTAACACAACACCCATAAAAGATGTACCTATGTACTTTAGATAATCTGAAAAATGTTTAACCTAATTCATTTTTATTTGTAACTAGCTGTGCCCGCGGCTTCACCCGTGTGGTGTTCATAAATTATCACACAGGGACGTGCTACTCAGACAAAAAGTAGCCTATGTTACTCCTTATAGCATCAGCTATCTGCCAGTGAAAGTCCCGTCAAAATCGGTTCAGAGATTAGCCGGAACAGACAGACAAAATTTAAAAACAATGATTTTTTGATGCAAAAGGTACCATATTATACTTTAATATGCATTTAGTGAAAAACTGTTAATTTTAAATTACAAACAGACACCTCAATTTTATTTATTTGTAGTATGTAGTATTGTATGTGTGTATGTATTGTATAGATGTTATGTATGTAGTTTATTTTTAATTAAAGATGTAGATTCTTTCATATGAATATTTGTAGTACAGAACCGGTCGAAGTGGCGGTGCTTGTGGGAGGCCCATAGGTAATAGGTAATAGGTAGAACGGGCTGGTGTCCGCAACTCCACGTCTGAGCGCGTATTTTGCGTACGGGTGGGAAATCGGTCATTCGATCCACCCCAGCTCCTCGAGGAAGGCCAGCAACGCCTTGACGTTGCTGACTATCTCGCGTAGGGTACCTGGGTTACCGAAGTACTTGGCCCTGTATGTGGCGATCGCCGGGCAGTTTAGAAGCACGTGCGCTGCTGTCTCGTCGTCCTCAATGCAGGCCCTGCACAGCGGACTGTCTGTAACTCCTATGACAAATAGATGTTTATTAAACGACCCATGGCCAGTTAGGGAGGTGGGAGGCCCATATCCAACAGTGTACGTCTTTCGGCTAAAAATATAATTATTGTGCTGATGTTTGTAAAACATTATAAATGCAAACACTAATATTATAAATGCAAAAGTAACTCTGTCTGTCTCGCTTTCCTGCTAAAACGACTGAACCAATTTAAATGAAATTTGGTACACTGATAGTTTAGAGCCTCAGAAAGGACATAGGCTACTTTTTATTGCGAAAAGGGGGGTGGTAAACTCAGGAACTACTGGTTGGTATTTAATTTTTTTTTGTGTTGGGTAGCCCATTTATTGAGGAACGCTATATAACATCACGCTACGGTCAAAAGGAGCGGAGCAGCACACGAAAAATGGACGAAAACTGGCAGGCAATTCGATGCGACGGGAAGGGGAGCGAAAACTTGACGAGGACGAAGTCGCGGGCAGAAGCTAGTGACTAATAAAAAGTCAGTTTTTCTTCCGTCTGTTTATTTTGAATCTGTTGGTTGACCTACATTTGTGAAGTTACCTTGAGAATTACACCCATAAGTACTTTACGTAGGTACTTATTCCACTTTCACGCCTCTGTTGTTCAGAGATTCAACCGATTTCCATTAGAATTTGCATACATTTTACATATTACACGCATAGAGGTATGTGTTATATTCTATGTAAGTACATATATGGGCTAAAATAAGTTTGTTATGACGCCACAAACGGAGAATTTTACGAGCTATTTCCACTCCACTTGCTACCGAGTTTTCAATCTAGAGAATAATTTTGAGGAAGTGACACCTTTTGCTTTGGTTTTGAAGTTCCATTTAATTTAATTGTTAACAATCGTGTTGCACTCTCAGTAGCTGTTATTTATTTTATCCAATCGGTGACAAGATTTGACAAAAGCTTTTTATAAGATACTAGCTTCTGCCCGCGACTTCGTCCGCGTTAAATTTCTTGTTCCCCCGACCCTTCCCGTCGCGCCGAATCGCCTACCCGTGCGATTTTCCCCGTTTTTGCAACATTTTTCATTACTGCTCCGCTTATCTTAATTGTAGCGTAATGTTCTATAGCCTATAGCCTTCCTCGATAAATAGGCTACCCTACACTAAAAGAATTTTTGCATTCGGACCAGTAGTTCCTGAGATTAGCGCGTTCAATCAAACAAACAAACTCTTTAGCTTTATAATATTAGTATAGATATTAAGCATAGTAAGATATTTTATCATGAAATTAAAGACTGAATGGGACTGGGCAGGAAGTTTTTGCCACAACTGTGGGCCCAAGTAGCATAGAACTGGTGCCCTTTTTTTCTGGATGGGAAATCATCAAATGACTTCACCCGCTCTAGATGGAGCGGGAGGGCGTGTCAGACTTTAACTGACTAAAATCTACCCGTGTTCCTTCAGTTGCCTATGCCAGAGCCACGGTAACGCTAACGAACAAATCCACGACCATGGCGGAGATCTGGTACCCTAAGACAGTGAGGCGGGGCAGACCACGCAGGAGACGGCGGGACGAGTTGGATAACTCCGTCAAAACTTGAAGGACGACGCGAGGGCTCGCGAAATATGGAAGGAGTAGAGGGAGGCCTCCCAGGAGTGGGACAATGGAGGCTAGTAAAAATAAAAAACCGGTCAAGTGCGAGTCGGACTCGCGCACCGAGGGTTCCGTACAAACCTGCAAGTATTCACGGTTTATGCATAAGGTTTATGTTTATGAAATTAAATGGTTTTTTTTTTTTCAATTTTTATATTTGGTGTGACTGAATGAAAGGTAAATTGTGGTTTACGATTTATGACGTATTAAAAAAAAAACTACTTACTAGATCTCGTTCAAACCAATTGGTTTGAACGAGATCTAGTAAGTAGTTTTTTTTTGTAAATTTTTGTAAATTTTCAGTGGAAGTTTACATGGTAATGTACATCATATATTTTTTTTAGTTTTATCATTCCGTTATTTTAGAAGTTACGGGGGGGGGGCACACATTTTACCACTTTGGAAGTGTCTCTCGCACAAACTATTCAGTTTAGAAAAAAATGATATTAGAAACCTCAATATCATTTTTGAAGACCTATCCAAAGATACTGCACACGTATGGGTTTGATGAATTTTTTTTTTTAGTTTCAGTTCTATGTATGGGGAACCCCAAATATTATTGTTTTTGTTTTCTATTTTTGTGTGAAAATCTTAATGCGGTTCACAGAATACATCTACTTACCAAGTTTCAACAGCGTAGCTCTGATAGTTTCGGAAAAAAGTGGCTGTGACATACTCGGACAGACAGACAGACATGACGAATCTATAAGGGTTCCGTTATTTGCCATTTGGCAACGGAACCCTAAAAGAGACTTAGATCAAGTCTTTTTTAGGGTTAGGGTAGTTTCAACAACGGGCATCCCTGTTATTTCAAAATAAAACTAGCTATCCGAAAATAAATCACATAATTTAAGTGGACGCAGCCAGCCAACTAAAGGTAAGGGTAAAAAAGCAACTGAATTGCTATTCTTGTTAGAGGGCACAGACCATTCTTGGACAGTCTCTTAAAAACCGGACAGTTGGACATCCCTAGTCTTCAGTTTGCGACGAAGCGAGCAATGCTTCAAGTACTCTTTTAAATTTCCTTTTTTACTAATAATATGATTTATAGAGATAAAGAACTTATGGTGAAATACCTACTTAAAAATATAATATAAAGGATATTTATGACTTTTACGGATCGACCAGCCCAACCCTACAGGAAACGTTTCAAATATGCATTAAATATTAACATTAAAAGCCGAATTGTTTAGAAACTGACAAGTTTATAACAAAAATAGGTAAACATTGTTATCCTAATGTAACTTAACTTAATTTCTATCCAACGGTCACGTTTTACATAAATTATGTTGTAATACCGGTTTTACTAGCAGACGTTACATCTACCTATAGGTACTAATATTATAAAGCTGAAGAGTTTGTTTGTTTGATTGAACGCGCTAATCTCAGGAACTACTGGTCCGAATTGAAAAAATCTTTTTGTGTTAGGTAGCCTATTAGCTATTGTTGTTATTGTGGTTGGCTATAAGCTATATAACATCGCAACGCTAGAACTAAGAAGAGCGGAGCAGTAATGAAAAATGTTGCCAAAACGGGGAAAATCGCACGGGTAGGCGATTCAACGCGACGATAAGGGTCGGGGGAACAAGAAATTAACCGCGGACGAAGTCGCGAGCAAAAGCTAGTATTTAATACTTATCTCATTTTAAACCTAGCACAGTCAATCTGAGAGCAGTGTGGCCCAGACGTACAAGATGTAGTACACAGGTTTGAACCCAGACAGGTGCTTTATTAGGGTAAATAATTACATCGCCACTGCTCTCAGAACGGTGAAGGAAAACATCGTGAGAAAACTGGCATGTTCTAGAACCAAAAATTCGAACATGTGACATCTACCAACCCGCACTAGGCCCGCGTGGTTGATTACGGCCCACTCCATCTTGAAAAGTGGAGGCTTGTATCCCAGCTGTGGGAATATTATTATGCCAGTCAATTTGACAAAATACCAATATGAGTGGAATTCCATCTATTTGGACCCATTTAATTTAGGATCGGCGCATCATACGACACTTGAAAGGCAAAATTGATTAAGCGCCATTGTGACCCTATGGCGCTTAGTCAAATTTGCCTCTCAAGCGTCGAATTATGTTTTTCTTCCATACTTCTCTCTTCGCGGTAGCTAGAAAGGGGTTTCTAGCTGTATCATCTTTACACAGTTCATCCACCTTGTCTGTGGTATTTTCCTAGTCTTATAGCCATCCACATATGAACCCTAAACTTCCCCCACGACATTTTCCTACCTCCCTAAAATATGTATACCTTCATACTGACGAACTAAATCTATACTTATTTTATATATATAAAAATCTTGTGTCACGATGTATGTTGCCAATAAACTCCAAAACTACTGAACCGATTTCAATTAAATTTCACATGTAATCGTATTTTGGTCTAACTTACTGGATAGGATAGTTATCATCTCAATTATTCGCTTATGTCGTGAATGTAAACGAATAAAATGTATCAATTAATTGTTTCTTAAGCAAGTGTTTACTTACTGTTTAGTTTTATGAAGTTCTCATAGATGGCGGTGTACGTTGATTTATCGATAAAATTCTTCAATATTGTTTGACATCTAGGTTGCAAATACACCCAATAGATGGCGCTGTTTTCTGTTTTTTAGAATATAAAAATTCTATTACTTTATTTCACGTAATATTTATTTATGTTCACGATATAACCGTACTATTTGAATGGTTTGTGACTGATATTTTTATAATTATATTGCGTATTATGTTACAATATTATTACCATTAAAAACAAAAAAAAAATTGTACTATTTTTGTTAGAGAATTATTTAAGCCTTGGCGCCAAATTTTAATCAAAGTTTCAAGATCTGGCCATCAAATTCTATCGAGTCGCCATCTCTGGTTTGAATGTGCAAAGCTTTGGTATCTCATTCGTTCTCGAGACCTCCTCTGAGCGTAAAGAAAGCCCTCTCGAACCATCGAGATCCACTATTTCGAACAATCGATCAATCGATTCTTCTCGAAGCATGCGAACTAGAACGTTCGGGAAATTCAAGGTTCAGGTATAAATACTGGCGCCGAGTGTCACCGCAGTTCAGTTCCTTTTTAAACGAGTGAATTAATACTATCTCCCGGAAAGTGATAGTCTCAGTAAAATCTCAGTGCAAGTCTTAGTACTACTCTCTGCGTCAGTCTCTACGTAAATATACCTGTGCATTTACCAAGTATATAACCTCTGCAAGTATCAATCAGTGCAAAATCATAACTTTATACACATGTAGGTATTTTTTGCTTGCATTTTATTTTATTTTCTTCATGAGTGTAAATTTCGCAGACTTAAATTCATTTTTTAATAATTAAATAAAAATAAATAAATGAAACTAAAATAAACGCACTTATGAATAAATGATTTAACTTTATAAATGTGCATTTTTCTTTTTAACTTATTAATATTGTAATAATTTTCTTTTCAATCATATAAATTAATTATTGTCAACCAGATTTTTATATTAATTTTTTAATCTGATAATTGTTAATTAGTCCATTCATTAATTTTGATCTAATTTATTAATTTATTTCAATTATAAATATTTTCAATTTCAGAATAATGCCGCGGAAAAAATCTAACCTCGACAATGCGTGTAGCAGAAAGGCACGACTCCAGCGTGCTCTGCGAGCTCGAGAATCAGAAGAAGAAACTGCAGCAAGAAATGCAGCTCAACAAATTAGAACAGCAGAAATTCGTAGACAAGAATCTCAAGAACAGCGTGATAAACGCCTGCGACAAAATGTATTAAGTTCCATTCGGACAATGGGGTCCATGTGAAAACCATATAAGTCTTAAATTTGCATTAAGTATTTGCGCGACAAATGAACGAATAACGCGATTAGATTAGTGCGGGTTATTACCATAACTAAAAAGTTGAAAATAAAAACTATTAACAAAAAAAAAAAACAACCAACTTCCTTAAAAAAAACATTACAAAGTCAAAAATAACTTTAATTTCGGAAGTCGGTGGCAAAAACCTTAAATACAGATCCTAAGACACCGAATTCTGAAATTAAAGTTATTTTTGACTTTGTAGTGTTTTTTTTAAGGAAGTCGGTTGATTTTTTTTTTTTTTTTGGAAAAAAGTTTGTAATATTAAGATAATCACTTTTTACTGAGTGTATATGGATGTATACACGGTACATATACCAAAGCAACATTTTTTTCAATTTTTGTCCGTCTGTCTGTCTGTTTGTTCCGGCTAATCTCTGAAATGGCTGGACCGATTTTGACAGTACTTTCACTGGCAGATAGCTGATGTAATAAGGAGTAACTTAGGCTACTTTTATTTTAGAAAGATTCTTTTATGTTACAAAAAAAATAACTGTCTTCGAAAACTACGGTGACATGCGTCATAAACTACGCTGAAATACGTCTCAAAATTCGAAAAACCCTGGCTGAATCCTACGAAATATACCAAAATAATGTATCTACTACAATATTGTACACCTTAAAAAGGCCTACAAAAATGTCGCAATGGTAACTGTCTATCTTTTAGGGATAACCCACAATAACCATTTTTTATCTTTTACTTTTTACAAGAAATAAGTGCTTATTTACGAAGCGATTTTAAGCAATACAGCATTAATCCTTATCCAATTAAGTACCTTAAATACATTGTGCATTTAATATAGTAGATCAATATGGCCCTTTACAGCATGTAATTTAAATGAATATCTTAGAAGATATTAGAGATTTAAAAAGCGGGCGCAGAGCAGCTGGCGGGTCGTACGTCCGTCCCGTCCATCCGTTGGCAGCGGCCGGGTAGTACAGGATATGGGTCACAACACATATATCAACTCGGAAACGGATCGTAACCGTATCAACTCGAGCCGTTTAGTATGATTTGTATGAAACTCCCTACTGAAAAGCACACTAATCGGAATCGTAACGTAAACGATTCGCCTTGGGACAAGCTCACGAACCGCGATCTGGCGCGTGGCAACTAGCGGTCCCCGCGCTTACGGATCGTCGTCCCCTTGCTTACGCCTCTCCGTCGCCGCGCTTGAGTCTCTTCGTCCACCCTTGCCCCTTTCAAGGCAAATTCAAAGTCGATTCAAACTGGTCTGGTGCCAGCCAGGTCAATCAACCAGCGGTCGGCGAGCCGTAAGCGCGGCGTCGCCTAGCTGTAGCCGAGTCAACGTATCGGAGCTGCTGGTCCGCTTTGGTTCCGTGCTTACGTTAGGTTGACGACTGTTTGACGGCGAG
This sequence comes from Aporophyla nigra, assembly GCA_947507805.1. Classification (NCBI taxonomy): domain Eukaryota; kingdom Metazoa; phylum Arthropoda; class Insecta; order Lepidoptera; family Noctuidae; genus Aporophyla; species Aporophyla nigra. The sequence continues at coordinate 4,060,423 of OX382305.1, read as the reverse complement.
GCGAAAGGGGTTACGGTGACGATCCCTTTCCGAGTTGATATGTGTGCTGTGACCCTAAGTAGGATTGTAATTCATATTACTTTGGCTTCATAGTAAGTGCGAATATCATGTGTGTTCATTATACTCAAAATAAACCTAATAGTATCATTCCAAGTAAAGACCGCGAAATGGCTTAGATGTTTAGATTTTTGGATGTTTGTTTCTCAATGATGCAAAGACGGCCAAACGGATTTAGATCGAATTTGGCACAAAGATATATTATATCATGGATACGTAACAGATAGGATACCTACTTTATCCCGGTAGTAGGTTCCCGGGTGATATTTTCCGACAGCTATACGGGCCAAGCCACTGGCAAAAGTACTATTCCTATAATTATGTTCGGTGTCTGGTAAATGATTGAGTGTCTGTATAGGTAAAATAGGAGCGTTAAGAAAAACCAGGAAGACTTATATTCAACTAAACCAAGCCCTATGTCGCAGTCTTCTAACTCTGAATACTATTACTCTTATTTTAAAAACACCAACACACATGATGTTCTCATAAACTATGAATCCTAAGTAATATGAATTATAATCCTACTACTACTAATATTATAAATGTGAAAAAATGTATGATTGGGTGTTTGTTTCTCAATCACGCAAAAATGGCTGAATGGATCTGGATCGAAAATAGCACACAGAGTCTATATTACCTATATAACCTGGAAAAACACATTTTTATCGCGGTAGTACGTCCTCTTGCATTAATTTCCGACATCCACGCGGGCGAAGCCGCGGGCAAAAGCTAGTAATATTATAAAGCTGAAGAGTTTATTTGTTTGGTTGAACGCACTAATCTCAGGAACTACTGGTCCGAATTGAAACATATTTTTTGCGTTGGGTAGCCTATTTATTGAAGAAGGCTAGATAACATCACTCTACGATCAAAAGAAGCGGAGCAGCAATGAAAAATTGACGTAAACTGGCAGGCAATTCGATGCGACGTGAAGGGTCAGGGGCGCAAAAATTTGACGCGGACAAAGTCGCGGGCAGAACCTATACAGCAATAAGTATAACCCAAAGACGTCGTCCATATAGACGTAAAAATTTTCCACGCACTGCTCAAGAGTTGAAAACCGAACAGTGTTTTTTCGAAGCGCTGAGATGCACTCTATTAGATTCTCAATGCTCGGTTCAATACCGAAGGTTGAAAATTCAATGCGACAAAACCTCGCCGTGCTTTTATCACGTCAACTAATCGGTCAAACGCAATCGCAATCATAGCTGTGGGCGCCCTTTAATGACATGTATTATCTGTGCACTTGCACTAAACGACGGATCACGTCATGCATGTGTTTTATAAACAGTAGGCATGTATCCAGTCCCGCGCCAGCCAGCTGCGCCGACGCACGCATGACAGCGACGCCATCTTGATTCTATTATTTAAAATGTCGTTCCGGTTATTCTTGTTTTTGACCATCGCCGGCTTGGTTGCCGCTCAGGCCCCAAACCCTACCATAAGAGTGGCTCACGGGGTTCTTCAGGGTGCATGGAAGGTGTCCACGAAGGGACGGTCCTTCGCCAGCTTCCAAGGTGTGCCTTATGCGCGGCCACCGATTGGAAAATATAGATTTAGGGTAAGTTATTAGTTAAGTTTTTTGAGCTTTTGTTTTGGGAATTTTTGTTCATGTTGTTTAGCAGTGTTATAAGGTAAACCTGTTATATTATATTATAATCAGTGATCGGATATTCGGATGCATATTTACCTAATGTTACTATTTAGCTGTGAAAGCACGGAAGAGGCTTCGTATTTTTTATTAAAGCCGGGTTTCTTGGATCATATTTATTTAAAGTTAATGTTTAACCCCAGATGCAAATACATATGTGTGTAGGGTGGTATGTGTTAGTTAAACAACACACAAAACACGGTAAAAACGCGCATTCCATATTAACCAACATTTCAACTTTAGGTGAATATGCATCTGAATATCCGATCTCTAATTATAATGCAGCTGGTGATTATTAGGGCTATTTATGAACGAAATCAGATAATGTAGTAAATAATAAAATAACCCATAAATTATGTCGTCACCTTGCTAGCAAGAGGGCGTTAAGTTCAGAATCTGCCCTTGAAACTTTTAATCAAGTTTTATGGTAATCGAGTTTAGCATAATTTATAGAGGTTAGATAAGGATGGAATAAGTCAAAGCTTTCTTAAAAAATCTTTATATATTTTCCTTGAAAGGCTCGTTCAGACTAGCGCGACGCGACATCGCGCATGAATCGACGATTAAAGGCTCGTTCACACTATCGCAACGCGACGGTTTATAGCCGTAGAATAATTTCTATGACCGTTTCGCGGCGCGACAGGTCGCCCCTGTGTGACGTGTCGCGCGCATTTTCATAAAATTATTCTACGGATATAAATCGCCAAATCGCGTGCGACCGTCGGCGTCGCGTCGCGCTAGTCTGCACGAGCCTTAAGGCGGTAATAAAAAACATCGTTTTTATGGGTATTAAAGTTCGCCTCAGAGTAAACGCGTGGTTTGAACACCTACAAAAATAAGGTATATAGTTTAATACATATAGCCGAACTGATTAAACTTTTCCTACTATGTAAACAAACCAATATCGTGACATTGATACTTTATAGTTCTGTTAATTAACAACAATGACAAACTTTGTACTTATATGGCTGACCATGAAAACAAAACCGTTGTCGTCGGCGTATTAATTAATATTGTTTGGATTATTTATTATTACCCTTGAAACTTCTATTAAAATCTACCATAGAATTTACATACTCGTGTTACTTACTCTTGTGGAAATCACTTAAATATACAGCCAAGAGCTATTTACATACATCTTCCAACGTTAAATATTTAGAATCTGCCGTCTCTTCAATAAATATTAAATCCGAATCGCGATCTCCAACATCTAAGGAATGTTACAAATGTTGATCGTACAATAATGAACCTACTTCTCGTTAGAAATAAGTTTGAAATTTTAATGTCATTATAATAGGTTCCAGTTATTTTAATTACGATCGATTACTGTGAGGTTTATAGGTCTCACATCTATTTATTTGCTGGATTGGAGGAACTACTATTCGGTTCACTTATTAAAACTCACTTTAAAACTTGAAGACGTATTTATTTCTTTAATCAGTCGCCCATGGCGTGGTTCTTACAAACTAACTTAAAATTCGAACATGCCTATATTTATAGTTAAAACACATAGGTGCAAGTTGCGCCGACTGCGCCGAGTTATCAAATTTTAAATTATCCAATGACATAACTAATTAAGTTTTAGGTTTTTGCGATCGACTCCGAGTCCACCAATCAGAGGCAGGCAAGAGCGTCTCGAGGTTTGGACAGGTTTCGACACGTTCTGATTTGACCAAACTTGACTCCGGAATAGATCGCAATTACAAAGATTCTTAGTTCCTAAATTGAATAGAATCAAACTATATCTAAACTAACTTATAGGTGCTATTATTTACATTGATCATACATAGTTACATATTATTACAGTACATAGAATGTATATTATCACATAAGCGATCTATGCTATGGGTGTCCTGTACAATACACATTATTACTTAATCAATCTATGGGCGTCCTGCACATTCCTCCCGCCGTGCGTCGTCCGCTGCTGGCGTCGCAGTCGTAGCTTCCGGTGCAGGATCGTCGTGGTCTATTGATAGCACCACTATCTTCTTCACTGCACGTCGCAGGATACCTCCTTTCGTCGATACGTCCACTGTGCGCACCACTCCATCAGGGCCGGGGAATGTAGCACAGATGCGTCCTCTGATCCACATGTTTCTTGGGAGGTTGCCATCTACGATGAGCACTAGGTCGTCGACCTTGGGAATTATGCCTTTAGTGTGTGGCTCTCTGCGATTCCTTAGTTCTGGGAGATATTCTTTCAGCCATCTGGCCCAGAATATATCGGCGAGCCTTTGAGCTGCACGCCAACTGGCTCGTAGACGTAAGTCACTGTCGTCGAATTCCCCTGGAGTCGCGATGCGACCTGGACCGCCCAAAATGAAGTGATTGGGCGTCAATGCTTCAGGATCTTCGGGGTTCACTGACACGTGTGTAAGTGGTCGGCTGTTCACTGTGTGTTCGGCTTCGATGAGGAGTGTGTTGAGCACTTCTTCGCTCGGGAACCGCTCGTTCATTGTGGTGGCTAGTGCTGTCTTCACCGACCTCACCATACGTTCCCAGGCGCCCCCCATGAATGGTGCCCCAGGTGGGATGAATCGCCAGTCGATCATCTTCTTCGACGCTTCCTCTGCTGTAGCCGCGAAGATGGCTGCTCGCAGTTCCTTTTCGGCGCCGTGAAAGTTCGTCCCGTTGTCGGACCACAGCTGTGCTGGACATCCTCGACGTGCCATCATACGTCGTAAAGCCATGATCGCTGAATCTGTGTTGAGCGATACCACAAGTTCAAGGTGTATGGCGCGCGTTGTCAGGCACGTGAATAAGGCAACGTACCTCTTCTGATGACTTCGTCCCACTGTGATTGTTAATGGTCCGAAGTAGTCCAAGCCGGTGTAAGTGAATGGCCTCTGATGATGTGCTAATCGACAGGAAGGGAGGTCCCCTGTCATTGGTTGAGGGGGAGAGGCTGCCTTTATACGACATCGCAGACACTTGCTTATAATGTTCTTCACGGTTGGTCGTAGACGTAGCACCCAATGTTGCTGACGACACTCGTTGACTATGGTCTCTGTACCCGCGTGATGTAGTTTACGGTGGACGTGTTCGATCCATAATCGTGTCGTGGCGTGGTTTCCATCTAGGATCATGGGTTTCTTCAGGCGCTCTGTGATGTCCGTCATGGCGGTTATTCTGCTTTTCAGACGAATCTCTCCTTCGATGAATTCTGTGCACAATGGGTGTAGGCGACTGCTTCGTGAGATGGGCTTCTTGTTCTTCAGGGCTTCTATTTCTTCCTGGAAGGATTGTTGTTGTGAAGCTCTCAGGATCAGACTTTCGGCGCGGTGTAAGAGTTCAGCAGCGAGAGGTAGGTGATTATTTGTGACCTGTAGTCTCTCTTTCGGTTTGACCCGCACCATCTGCTCACCCCTTCTCCAATCAGGGTCGTTGCTATTGTTCTTCTTGGTTCTCTTGTAGTTAATATTCTCCCCTGATTGGCCGCAGAGTTGCAGGAACTGTAGAACTCGTGCTGTGGCTCGTAGGTACCTCTCCCAGCGCGAGAATCTATTGACTTTTGGTATAGCCTCGCTGAGCTGCACTTTCTTGTGTACGACGCTGCAGGTTCTTTCTTCTCCTGTGATTATGACAGGGTTCTTCTCATCAGCTGGCCATGTATCTGGGGGTCCTCGGAGGAATTCGGGACCGTGGAACCAGCGGTGATCTGCATCATAGTGTTCGGGTACATCTCTCGTAGCGTCATCTGCTGGGTTCAATTTGGTCGGGATCCAGCGCCATTCGTTGGTGGAGCTATGTTCTTCGATGGCTGCAATGCGGTGAGCGACATATGGTTTGTAAGACCTGGCTCCAGTCCTGATCCATGACAGTGTAGTTCTGCTGTCGCTCCAGAACGTGGTTGATTCTGGTACTCTTTCATGTTCTTCCTTAACCGCTGTCGCCATTCTTGCACCAAGCACTGCTGCTTGCAGCTCTAATCTTGGAATTGACATTAGCTTCAGTGGTGCCACCTTGGCTTTGGCTGTTATCAGGCAGACGTAGGTTCTTTCGTCGCTGGTGACCGTTCGCCAATATAATGCTGCTGAGTATGCAGATTCGCTTGCGTCGGTGAATATGTGCAGCTGTAGTGATTCCGTAGCACTGAAGCCTGGATAAGTTCGGGGAATGGAGACAAGTTCAAGTGCTCTGAGATGAGCGAGCCATTTCCTCCAGCTTGCGGCTAGGTCACTGTCTAGGGCTTCGTCCCATGCTGTTCCACGACGCCAAACTTCTTGCAGTATTTGCTTGGCTCTGATGGTCACCGGCGATACAAGTCCCAATGGGTCGAATAAGGACATGACTATTCGGAGGGCTTCCCTTTTAGTAGGCGTGTCGTTCTGTAGGACGTTCTGAGGTATGCGTGTTAGGTTTAGATTGAAGGCAAGTGAGTCTACTATTGGTCTCCATATCAGACCGAGAACTCGTTCTGTCTGGATGTCGTCTTCCAGCTTGATGGTGTTTTCAGTCTCGGTTATCTCCCCTAGTGCTTCAAGAAGGGCGGTAGAGTTTGATGACCATTTCTTGAGTTCGAAATGTGCTTCGCTGTGAATGCTACGCACTGCTTGTGAGACTCTTACTGCTTCTTCTAACGTGTCGAAGCTGTTCAAATAGTCATCCATGTAATGTTTCCTTTTGATGGCTTCGACTGCCTCTGGTTGGTCATGTTGGAATCTCTCGGCGTTTGTGTTCTTCACATATATCGCTGTAGCTGGCGAGCAAGAGGCTCCGAAGATCAGCGACTTCATACGGTATTTTTCAGGTGGCTGGTTGTCTCTTCGGTCTCCTCGCCATAAGTAGCGGAGAGCGTCCCGGTCTTCTGGTCGAAGTTCTATTTGTAAGAACATCTCAGTAATATCAGCGGTCACGGCGATTGAGTGCTGACGGAAGCGCATTATTACTCCTGGTAATGATTGCAGAAGATCTGGACCAGTGAGCAGTTGATCATTTAGCGATATTCCTCTGGTCTTGGCTGCAGCGTCACAGACAATTCTTAACTTGTCCGGTTTCATTGGATTGAAAACCGCGAAGTGAGGTAGGTACCAAGTCCTATGTTCTGACGTGGTCGATGGAGCTGGTTCGGCGTATCCCTTTGACACTAGTGCTTCCATTTGTTCATAGTACCTCTTCTTTAGTTCTGGATCTTTATCGATTTTCTTTTCCACACTGATGAGCCTGTTCATAGCGCTATCGTAGTTGTCTGGCATTTTTATGTTCTCCTCTCGCCATAATAGAGCAGTTTGGTACCGTCCTTCTGTGGTCCTCCTCGTATGGTGCTGTAGAATACGAAGTGCTTTTTCATCTGGATCATTGATGGGTTTCCTTGGATTGACTTGCATGTTATCCATTGTGATGTATTCCTTCACAAGTTCATGAAGATCGTCGTCTGTGTAAGCATGTCTGATGAAGTTCACTCTGTGGCCAAGCGCTCGTGTGTGGCTGCCGTGCAGGACCCAACCGAGTGGCGTTAGTGATGCTACTGGTTGGTTCTTCTTTCCTGTTTTGATTTCTATTGTGATGAGAAGATCCCAGTTGTCTTGGCCGATCAGGAGTCTGGGTCTTGCATCTTCAGTCACTATATCTTTGGCTATGCCTCGAAGATGTTCACAATCCCTGACTGCTTCTCCAGGTATCCTCTGTGCAGCCAACTCTAGCTGCTTCACCGTTCTTGCCTGTAACTTGCGTTCAACTGTGTGACGTCCCTTGATGCAGAAGTTCACTCGACGAGATGTCACGTCGATTGTGGGTTCGCCATCGAAGGATGATATACGTAGTGGTTCATATGATCCTTCTGCTCCGATCTGATTGGCCAGGCTCTCGTCGATAAGTGTTACCGTGGAGCCATCATCCAAGAGCGCGTAGGTATCCACAGCTCCCGCCGGTCCAGAAAGGTGTACTGGTATTATTTTCAGGAATGACACCTTAGGGGTCCACGCTGAATGTACCTTTTCTTGTTCTTCGTTGGGGCACTCGGGTTCTTCTTTCTTCCTGTCGGCGTGTAACATCTTGTGATGTAGGTGGACACAGTCGTTTATTTCGCATTTCTTTGGTTTACAGCTGTGTTGCTTTGTTCTGTATTTGAGGCAACGAAAACACAACCGATTCTTCTTAGCAATGTCCCATCTAATATCGACAGTTGCTTTCTTGAATTGTTCACATTCTATGATGCTGTGTCCCTGTCGTTCACATAAACCACACTTTGGTTTGTTAGTTTCTTGCGTGGCATGTACCCGTTGCTGGCGTCGCTGCGTGTTCTGTTGAGTAGGTTGTGCGGTTGCAGCGATGTTTTCAGGCAGGGCGTACGGGCTGCATATTTCAGCTTCGATCTTGATGAATCGGGTGAACTTCAGTAGATCAGGTTCAGTTCTGGAGTTCATCGCTGAAAACTGGTACCACTGTCTCTTCAAGGTAGGTGTGAGCTTCTCAACAATAGCTTTAGTTACTTCGGGATTGTAAAGATAATGTCCACAGTTCAGTGCTTGCAGAGTTCCAACTATACTTTCAACTTTAGTAGCGAAGGTGCAAACATCACGCGGAGATTCGGTGAGGCGCGGTAGAGTTCGTAGACGTTCTATCTCAGCCATTGCAATTGAGTCTGAACGTCCGAAGCGTAGCTCGAGTGATTTCATAACTTCACTTGGGTCTGCATTCACTATTAATAGACCCTGTACAGCTTCCTTGGCTAGACCTCGAAGGCTTCTTCTAAGTCTGGACATGTTCTCCCCTGCTGTTAGTCTATGTGCCGTCTCATAGTAGGCGGCGCGAAACGTGAGCCAGTCTTGATGAGCTCCGTTGAAACAGGGTAGTTCGGTGTATCTCGTGGGCTGCTGGTACTGTGTAGATTGCACAGCGTGCGTGATCGCAGCAGCAAGTTCTTTCAAGTCCGTCCTTGGTTCTTGGACGGTCATTGTTGTAGGCTGACGTGCGGCGTACGTAGTTGGCATAGACTGTGGCACCCGGGTCCCGGCGGCGTAGCCCGTCGTGTAGTCGTGATGTGGTGCCGTAGTGTAGATCGGTTGCCATGATGTGTTCGTAGTTACGTACGTCGAGTTCTGTGGCCAGGGTGCGGCGGGTTCCGCCGACGCTGACGTTGGTTGCGGCTGCGCAGGCACATAGTTCGGTTGCCAGGATGCGGTTGTGTACACTGGTTGTAGGTTCGGGTGTGGCTGCATAGGCGCGGTGTTCTGCTGCCAGGCGGCGCTCACTGGCAGCCGGTTCAGGTGCGATTGTTCGATCGCAAGGTTTGACTGCCAGGCGGCGATCACTGGCGGTGGGTTCAGGTGCGGCTGTTCAGTCGCAAGGTTCGGCTGCCAGGCGGCGGCAGTGCTCACTGGCAGCATGTTCTCGGGTTCAGTAGTGCTGACTCCCGCCGGTAAAGTCGCCGGGATGTTCCAGGACACGGCAGCGTTCACTGGAACTGCAGGTTCGGTCGACGACTTTACGTTAGATTCATGTGGTCGTTCGGCGATGGCGAGTAGCTGACTTCTTTGTAGCCACGTAGTCACTCGTTGATCATTGCCAGCTTCCGAGGCCACTGAGGATAGATCTTCATCGGTAGATTCAGCTTCGACCTCGGCAAGGCGTGCGGTTGCTAGTTCTACTAACCTTTGTGCTAGCTCCGCCTTGGCTTTAGCTACGCGACGCGATTTCGACACTTTTTCACTCGTAGACTTCATACGGCGACCACTTTCTTTGTTCTTAGGTTCATCGGCGACTCTTTGTTTAGCTGTGCGTTTAACTGTTGACTCGGTCGCGGCGGGGGCCTCCGATGTATCAGCTGTCGTTATCGTAGGCTCCGTAGTGGTCGTCTCAGTCGTAGTCTCAGTAGTGGCTTCTGTAGTGGCTTCCGTAGTGGTTTCAGTCGCTGCTTCATTTGCTTTTTCAGTAGCGGTTTCGGTTCGTTCTGTAGCTGTAGTCGACGGTTGTCTACCCTTTTTCCCTGTAGACCTCGTAACTGGCATTGTTCTTGATGAGTTGTTATAAATATTCTTCAAATAAGTTCACACTGGAGTCTTGTTTAATAGCGTTTTCACTCGAATCCGGCTCGCGAAGGACCAGACAATGTGAGGTTTATAGTAGGGCATGCAAAAACCGGGTTGTTTATAAAAACCGGCTTTTTCGGGGTTTATGTTTACAAAACCGGTGAAACCGGTTAAATCGGTTTTTTCGGGTTTTTTTTATTTGATTTTTAATAAATGAGAAATATGTCTGTATAGAAATGAAAATGCTGAAGTCTAATCAAAATATGATTTTTTTACGGATTGAAATAAGCTAAAAGTACTAACAGGCTATACAAAAAGTTTCTTTTCTTTATACAAATCATAGAATAATAATCATAAAGCTTATTATTTAGGAAAATAACATATTCTTTAAAACCAACACACAATTTGGAACATTTGGTAGGTAGACAAAGGCTTAAAATTACAGAATATTAACAATTGAACTGTCATAAAATACAAACAGGCAAAATCAACAGTACGTAAAATGAAATCAAAATAATTATTGAAATATCGCATAAAATGGAAGTCTTATTCCCTAATAAACCAAAACAAAATAAATCTGTCATTGTTATAGATAAAACAGACTAGCTTCTGCCCGCGACTTCGTCCGCGTAAATTTTTTCTACCCTGACCTTCCCCGTCGCATCGAATTGCCAGCTAGTTTTCAGTCATTTTTCGTTACTGCTCCGCTCCTTTTAATCGTAGCGTGATGTTATATAACCTATAACCTTTCTCAATAAATGGGCTACTCAACACAAGAATAATTTTTCAATTTGGACCAGTAGTTCCTGAGATTACCGCGTTCAACCAAACAAGCAAACTCTTCAGCTTTATAATATTAGTATAGATGAGACCTGCTGATAAAAAGGCTCTCTCTGATTCCACACTTGTTGGAGGTATAGATTTTGGAATCTATACCTCGGAGAGCACTTAATAAAATTATATAAAGCTTTGGAGCTTTATATACTTTTATTAAGTGCTCTTCCATTTTTCCTCCACCGTCGTAAAGTGCCATTTCCACCCTGATTTTAGTTTCTAAATCAAGTTATGTAGATAGGCTTGCACCAGAGGTATGTTGTTTGAGCCTTCTTTATTTCTTGTCGGAGTTGGTCCTTGATGTTCCATGAAACATTTACTAGGTACTGTATAGTCTAAGTTTTCCTGAGTTGTAGTTGCCGTCAGTTTAGTAGTCGAAAAATGCTTACTTATAATGTTAACCGAAAAAACCGAAAACTCCGGTTTTGTTATCCTAAAAAACCGGGTTTCAAATCAGTCGGTTATCCGGTTTTTTCGGTTATCCGGGTATCCGGTTTGCATGCCCTAGTTTATAGGTCTCACATCTATTTATTTGCTGGATTGGAGGAACTACTATTCGGTTCACTTATTAAAACTCACTTTAAAACTTGAAGACGTATTTATTTCTTTAATCAGTCGCCCATGGCGTGGTTCTTACAAACTAACTTAAAATTCGAACATGCCTATATTTATAGTTAAAACACATAGGTGCAAGTTGCGCCGACTGCGCCGAGTTATCAAATTTTAAATTATCCAATGACATAACTAATTAAGTTTTAGGTTTTTGCGATCGACTCCGAGTCCACCAATCAGAGGCAGGCAAGAGCGTCTCGAGGTTTGGACAGGTTTCGACACGTTCTGATTTGACCAAACTTGACTCCGGAATAGATCGCAATTACAAAGATTCTTAGTTCCTAAATTGAATAGAATCAAACTATATCTAAACTAACTTATAGGTGCTATTATTTACATTGATCATACATAGTTACATATTATTACAGTACATAGAATGTATATTATCACATAAGCGATCTATGCTATGGGTGTCCTGTACAATACACATTATTACTTAATCAATCTATGGGCGTCCTGCACAATTACCGCCCATTATAAACAATTAATGGAAGTGTCTAGATCGAAACAAATTGCACACGATGTCAATTCAGAACACTATTTGCGTAACACACGTTCTGAATCATTTCGAAGGATATTGGGAGTCCATTGATTCAAATATTTGAAAAAGTTATCTGCTCAAAAACGTAAATAACGCAATAAATGTTGCGAAACTTCAAAATTAAGGCCATTCCTACTGGTAGTGTGTTACGCGATTAGGGTTGCCAGGTCTTAAAACCGAAAAGCCGGACAGACCAGTCAGTTTAGCCGGACATTTGGGTAAAAAGGTCTGACATCTTTAATTATTTAATCATAAAACAAAATTAAACAAAACACTAATGAAATAACGTTCAAATAAATAAGTAACATAAACGAATTAATATTTTTGATTGAGTAGTAATAAGGCGGGGAGGATAGTGCTAGTTCGCTCGCTTGCGCTAGCGACACAAGGTGAGGCGGGTGGAGCGGAAACCAAGGCAAAAATGATCAAATTTGAAAAGCCTAACAAAAAGCCGGGTAGGCCGGACACCGTCTAATTTGGCCGGACACACAACCAAAAAGCCTGACTGTGTCCGGCTTTATCCGGACGCCTGGCAACCCTATACGCGATTACCCAAATTGTTATCAATACTAGCCGATCTATTTTGTAAAAATCTTATCGTGTGAACGTAGGTGGAGTTAGCTTGAAGTGAGCTGTCAAACCTTAGCCCCTAACATCAGTAGTGCTATTCTGTAAAAATCTCACCGTGATAACTTGGGTGAAGTGAGCTTAAAGAGAGATGTCATTAGTGTTAATCCCTAACTTTAGAAGAACTGACAGCTCACTTTTAGGTCACTTCACCTAAGATCTTACGGTGAGATTTTAACAGAATAGATCGGCTGGTGGTATGACGGCTCACTTCAAACTCACTTCACATACTTACTCCACTCCACTCCACTCCACTCCACTTTATCCATCTTTTGTAAAAACTAGAAAATCGTGTTGGTTTATCTTTAACTTTCTGTGTTGACGATAAACCAATCGATTTTCCAGTTTCCAATTTTTAACCGACTTCAAAAAAAGGAGGAGGTTATCAATTCGACTGTATTTTTTTTGTTTGTTACCTCATAACTTTTGACTGGGTTAACCGATTTTGATGATTTTGATCGGACAACGGAGTCCATGTGAAAACCATATAAGTCTTAAATTTGCATTAAGTATTTGCGCGATAAATGAACGAATAACGCGATTAGATTAGTGCGGGGTATCTACCATAACTAAAAAGTTAAAAATAAAAACTTTTTACAAAAAAAAAAACAACCGACTTCCTTAAAAAAACACTACAAAGTCAAAAATAACTTTAATTTCGGAAGTCGGTGGCAAAAAAACCTTAAATACAGATCCTAAGACACCGAATTGACTTTGTGGTGTTTTTTTAAGGAAGTCGGTTGTTATTTTTTTGTAAAAGGTTTTTTCATTCATTTTACCCGCGAATGTCGTAGATAGGTATTCTAAACTTTTTTTAAATATTTAATGTTCATAGCATGTATGTGTGTTTCGTATGGTGAAGGACGTAAAGATTCCGTGTAACACTGGCACCTAAAGAATAGCAACATCCCATTTATTTCCAATGTCGTAAGAGGCGCCCTAAGGGACTTACTAGAGAATGGACATCAGCGTTCTCTATACATTTTACCACCACACTGCGATCGCCAACACTTCTGCCAAGAGTGGCGATTATGGCAAACCTCCCCAAATTGGGGGCAGTGGATATCTATCGGCTGAAATAACAATGATGATGAGTTGTAGAATTTAGAAAAGATCTGGAACTTCATCTCTCTATATTTACACTTAAGGCCCTCTTGTAGTTGAAGACGTTTCGGCGAACACTGGCCGGTCGTTGCGAGCGCTTGAGCTGCTAGATTTTGTGTATAATTGTTTCGTGGAGACAAAATGATAAGGAAATTATAAAATATTTTCTCACCATGCCCTAAAAAACAATAAAACCTATCTTTTGGTATAAGTTTTACATGGTTTAATGATGGAATCTCTTCAAGGTACACGTTTTAAACGGCGATTTAGTGTCATCTTTATGATTATTTTTTATCGAGCCAAATGTTTTAATTCACGTTTCTATCTTCACACAGCGCTTAACAGTATGTTCAATTATCCTAAATATATTTTTTTTTTTTACGGAAACTATCCATTTTGCTAGATTTACAGAGGTTTAAAAAAGTTAAAAAGTACTGCAACCTCGCCTTAACATAAATTAAACTAATATTTCGTGTCTATCTGTGTGACCAGCAATCATTCTTCTAAACTATGCAACGGACTTTCACTATAATGTAGAGAATTTATTCCGCGATTTCAGTATCGATGTTTTATCAAGGCGTATCTAATAAACGCCCTCCGCAATCAGGTAAAAAGTGTGCGAAGCAAAGGCGGACGGTAGTCTTAAATAAATCTAAATTATTTAAAATACGTCTACGTGTCCGTAATAATATCGTCGTTGCAAATTTAAAATCTCCTATGTGTAAAAACTAACTTTTCGAGAAAAACGAAAAAAACTGTTTCCTGAAAAAGAAACTGAGGAAACATTCTTATTTTTTTTAGATGTAAAGTGTAAAGGACTTATAATGTATTGAGATAGAATTTGTCTTATATCAATGTGTCGTTCAGCGTATATTTATATAAATTTAATTATTTTTCTGCACATAGGAGATTTAAGTTGCAACTTTTTGTCACATAAGTGGTTTTACAGTTTATTACATCAAGCACATAGGAGTTTTCGATGGTCAATAAACATCAGATTTTATTAAATTAGCGAATACCTTAACGATACATTAAGATATTCACAGATGAGTTTTTGCAATAGGTAAGTATACAAAATCGCTTTTAAAATATATGCATAGCTCGTATTTGTGAAAATTGTTACATAGGAGATTTTAAATTTGCAACGACGATATACTGTAAAACTATTTCGTTCGATTTATTTATAGTTGTAGTGTTTGGCAAAGGTCTTTTGCCTTAAAAATTTGTAAAATAAACAAACAGCCGATGATACACGAGCTAATTTTAGGAAGAAAATCTTTTTGAACATTTTGGTCTGTGTAGTGACACTCTGTCACATCAGAAGCAACGAGAATCTTAGATAATCAAGAGTATTAACCGGAAAATACCTATAACTTTTACCTATATTGAGATTGCCAGTCCGTCTGCCAAAAGGCCTCCTCTAAATCCAGTTACTGAGTTACTGGGTAAAACGATACCCATTGATATGACGGTAACGAAGGTTAAAGATCTAGGAATGACAGCAGAAACGACAATTTTTTTTTTAAACTTTACTCATTTTTATGGATATCTCGCACTTGACCAAAAATAAAGTATGTTAAAATTGTTTTCATGAAACAAAAGCTAATAACGCAGTTTAAACAGTTTTTCCCGCATTTGCTATGGATTAGAATTTTCCCGGTGCTATCCCAGTTAAAAAGTTCCGCTATGGAATGGAAGGTCCCACGAAAATATTTGAAAAATATTTTAAATTAAAAAAAAACTTCAAAAAACAAAGAATATCGTCCATTGTCACGAGAACCAAACGTGTATACCAAATTTCAGCCAGCAATGCTTCAGTGGAAATGGGTGAAAAATACATTAAATAAAAGCTGTAAAACTTAAAAAAAAAAACACTCTGTATATGCAGTAAGTTTAAATAGCATAATTAGCTTATACCATTCCCACTGCTGGGCTACAGGCCTTCTCTCGGTGAGAGGGCCTTGTCTCCGTAATCTACTACGCGGGCCCAGTGCGGGTTGGTAGATGTCACATGCCCTTGAATTTTTAGTTCTAGGACATGCCAGTTTCCCCACGATGTTTTCCTTCACAATATAATACTTTGTTGCAATTATAACTCCGACGTCATTAACTAAATGTAGGACCATAAAGGCGCTATTTCACTTTACGCCGACGATACCAGTCTTTTTAGGGTTCCGTTGCCAAATGGCAAAAAACGGAACCCTTATAGATTCGCCATGTCTGTCTGTCTGTCTGTCCGAGTATGTCGCAGCCACTTTTCTCCGAAACTATAAGAGCTGTGCTATTGAAACTTGGTAAGTAGATGTATTCAGTGAACCGCATTAAGATTTTCACACAAAAATAGAAAAAAAACAATAATATTTGGGGTTCCCCATACATAGAACTGAAACTCAAAATTTTTTTTTTCATCAAACCCTTACGTGTGGGGTATCTATGGATAGGTCTTCAAAAATGATGTTGAGGTTTCTAATATCATTTTTTTTTTAAACAATAATATTTGGGGTTCCCCATACATAGAACTGAAACACAAAAAAAAAAATCATCAAACCCTTACGTGTGGGGTATCTATGGATAGGTCTTCAAAAATGAAATTGAGGTTTCTAATATCATTTTTTTCTAAACTGAATAGTTTGCGCGAGAGACACTTCCAAAGTGGTAAAATGTGTGTCCCCCCCCCCCGTAACTTCTAAAATAAGGGAATGATAAAACTAAAAAAAATATATGATGTACATTACCATGAAAACTACCAACGAAAATTGGTTTGAACGAGATCTAGTTAGTAGTTTTTTTTTAATACGTCATAAATCGTAAACCACAATTTACCTTTCATTCAGTCAACACAAATATAAAAATTAAAAAAAAAAAACATTTCATTTCATAAACGATGATGACGAATGATGATGATGATGACCTGCAGGTTTGTACGGAACCCTCGGTGCGCGAGTCCGACTCGCACTTGGCCGGTTTTTTACTTTGGCAGAGATATTGAACATATCGTTAAAGAAACACAAATTGATCTTGATAGACTAGCTATCTGGTTCCAATGCAATCTGCTTACCATAAATGCTAGTAAAACCAAATACATGATATTTAATGCTAAAAATAAAAAAATCTTAATTCACATGGCGAATTAAATATAAATGGTCAACCATTATTAAAAACAAATACTGAAAAATATCTAGGTCTTACTCTTGATGATAAACTTACAATGAAACCTCATATTGAAAAACTAAGAAAAAAGATATCATCACTGACTGGTGCACTTAGAGGAATTGTCCGTTGTCTCCCACTACAAGTCAGATATATCATTTATAACTCTATGGTTAAACCACATCTTGATTACTTAATCGAAGTGTGGGGAAGTACTGCCAAAGCTCACCTTAAAAAACTACAAACATCTCAGAATAAAATTATTAAAGTCTTATTCAATTATGGGCAGGGCACATTGCTCGCAGAACGGATGGCCGATGGGGTCGGAAGGTTCTGGAGTGGCGACCGCGTACTGGAAGACGGAGCGTTGGAAGGCCTCCCACAAGATGGACCGATGACCTGGTGAAGGCCGCAGGAATACGTTGGATGCGAGAAGCACAGAATAGGTCGAAGTGGCGGTGCTTGGGGGAGGCCTATGTCCAGCAGTGGACGTCTTTCGGCTGAAATGATGATGATGATGATATTCAATTATGATTATTTTACATCTTCTGAAAAAGTTTTTAAAGAAATAAAATTAATGAACATTAATCAAATTTATAAATATAACACCTGCATACTTGTACGTAAAATAATCAATAAAGACATACATACACAAATAACATTTACAAAAAGAATGCAAATCCAAAAGCGCATGACGAGGCACGCTAACCATATAATGTTAAGAGCACCAAGGACTAACTACGGTAGAAGGACTGTCGTATATGAGGGGGCTGAACTCTATAACTCTTTACCTAAAGAGATCAAAGAATCTAAATCACTTCCAACTTTTAAAAGGCTATTAAAGCACCATCTGAAAAATGCATAAATTGTAATTTTTTACCGTTTATATAATTATCTTAATTTTAGTTTATTACCAAGCGAAAGCGTCGCTTGTCTTATATGTTAATTATCATGTTTTCCTCATAGAAGTGAATAATTATATTCCTTTTGAGCGAAATTTTCTCAAACCGTATAAACATTTACACCAACTTCATAGAAATTGTTCTACAAGCGTCGCGTCGCGCCAGTCTGGGCGATCCTTAATGTTTTTATTACTTATATCAACTAATTTCATTACATATAGGTGGGTAGTAAAATAGTTCCCTTGGAGACCCCGCACGGTATTGATCCCTCTCGGTTTCTTTGGAGACCATTACGATAATAATAGAATAGATCACGGGGTATCTACGGGAGATATTTGTATTAGGTATGAGTGTCGTACCGAAGTCTTAGTTTTGAGCACCACAATCAGGCAGGATGATAATGTTTTTTTAAACTTTTTCGTCTATGACAAGCATAGCCAATGGGTACCAGCTACCAGCGGCAGCTAGCAATAAAAATACTATTAGGGTAAGGTATTAACTACTAGCACATCGCCCGCGACTTCGTTCGCGTAAAATTTATAACTCATGTTACTCCGGAAGAATATATCTTTCAAAACTTGAAAGACTTTAATATCCGTTCTGTACTTTTAAGTAAAACGGGTGGGTTTTAGTCAGTAAAAGTATGACACGACCCTCCTCTCCACCCTAGAGCGGGAGACGTCATTTGATGATTTCCCACCCACAAAAAAAAAGACTTAGACGGAAAAACCTATGCGTCAGTTTCAATACTGGTAGATCACAGTTAGAAAACTTTAACTTTAATTCTAGAAACCAGAATGCAACCGCAAATGTTTACAAACATACCAGCTCCAAGAGTACCAACAGACACT
The DNA here is from genome assembly GCA_947507805.1 of Aporophyla nigra. Classification (NCBI taxonomy): domain Eukaryota; kingdom Metazoa; phylum Arthropoda; class Insecta; order Lepidoptera; family Noctuidae; genus Aporophyla; species Aporophyla nigra. The sequence continues at coordinate 4,042,121 of OX382305.1, read as the reverse complement.
TTATTTTTAATAGTTGTAAAACAAAGACGACGTACATTGCGGGTTGGCTACAAACAATATATCAATATCAGATCTCTGCTCGGAATACAAATTAGTTGCACTGCTCTTATGTAAAACGTTATAAAAATCTTGAAACTAACTATCTCTTGATCTTTTGTTCGGTATTAAATTACATTGTTTTCATTATTTACTGGACTCCCGGGAAAGATACAATGTCGGAAAAATATGCTTGAAAAACGAATGCGAAAGTGTAGTCTATCGTTCAGAGGAGTCATTGCGGAACTTTTTATCGGTAGGAATTGGTTTAATATTCATAGTTAAACAACATTCATTGCGTTATTTACGTTGCTGAGCCGACAATTTATTCGCACAAATGACGCAATGGTTTAGAAATAATCTTCAATCCCATTCAGATTCTGATAAATTGTGCGTTTCGCAATTAGGGTGCAGGACACTTCGGGGTTCCGTTTTTATAATATAAAATCCGTCCGGTTCCGTGTGTTGCCGGCCGTAAAGAATAGCACCATCTCGTGTCTTCCCATAGGTCTCGTAGAAGGCGACTAAGGGGCTTACTATAGAATGGGCAGCAGCGTTCTCTATGCATCTTACCACCATACAGCGTTCACCAACCTGCCTGACTAACGTGGCGATTATGGCAAACCCGGGGGGTGGCTTTGAGGAGGCTTATATCCAGCAGTGGACTTCTTTTGACTGAAATGACGATGATGAATATAACATTATTCTTGTATTTCTCAAAGGGTTAGGCATTGATGTACCTATTCGTAAATGTTAAATATTGCTAACCATTTTTAAAACAGTACCGTTGGAGTTTCTTGTCCATTCTTCTCCAGACGAATCTACCCATTAAGACATATATAAGTATATTTATCAGTTGTCTGATTGCCATAGTACAGACTCTGCCTAGTTTGGGATCAGATAACGTTGAGTTGGTTGCCCTAAGATATTATTATTACCTTTTGAAATGGGTTACTATAATCAATTCTATTTTAATGTTAATGTTGCCGTTCCCAATTGCCTTTTTAAAATAAATTCTGTTATAGAGGGTTACCTTCTTACCAACAGCTAGACGTAAGACCAATCTCCTAGCATCTACTGAGATATCCCAAATTTAAAATCATTTTATTGCTTTTCTTTGTTATCTTAAGGGTTTTATCCAGAAATCTCGCAGGTCAACCTAAGTCGTTGGTTGCCTGTGGTTTCCTCAATAAATTAAGGCCTCTAGCCAGGGCTTAAAAACTGAAAAACTAGAGCATCTACTCGGTAAGATCACCCCCGAAGTCAAGGTCCGTAGCCCACAGGGGGGGGGGGCCCTGTGGGCTACGGACCTTGACTTAGGGAATCGCTGGAAGAGAACAGCAAGGAACATGCTGGATACGAATGAAACGTATCTTATATTTAACTTGAATTTAAATTACTACATACTAAATGTGTAGCATAAATAGAATCATTGACTAGGCATTTTCACCACAGAACAGCAATCGCCGATCTAGGGTTTGTTAAACTGTTTTAAATTATCCCAACGTCCTTGAAAAATCTCTAGAAATGTGGATTGTAATTGCCAGTATTTCAGAGGTTGTCACTTTGAAAATTGCTTATAAAAGGAGTCGTTGCACTTCAATATCGAAATTCTTTCGAATCCTACGCCATTGCAGTTGAAATACAGTTTCAAGAAAATTAAATTCTTGTAAGACAAAACGTTCTTTCTTTTTATTTAATTTCAGTACACCATGCATTGTTTTGGAAAGCTTCAATTGATATAGACCAGTGATTCCCAACCTTTTAGCATACGCACCAACCAACCACGTAAACTAAAATCAGTGCGCCAAGATGTAAATTAGCAACGACAAGGAGCCGATGACGTGTACCGAATGTAGACAACGATAACGTCAATTAACTCGATAATTTATCTTGTTTTTTTTTTTCAATACATGACATACATACATAATCTGCCTATAATGTTCCCACTGATGAGACACCTGTTTCCACTCAATGAGAGAGTGTGGGCCATAATCAACCACGCGGGCCCAGTGAGGGTGGGCAGATGTCACTTGCTTTCGAATTTCTTGATTCTAGGATACGCCGGCTTCCTCACGATGTTTTCCTTCACCGTTTTGAGAGCAGTGGTAATGAAATAATTTACACAAAGTAAACTGCTTGCTTGGGCCGCGGCCGTTACCACTGAGCCACTACTGCTCTGCTGCTTTTTATCAATAACCAATTAAATGTTTAAAAAAATATACAGATTATTTTCGGTGTAGCCAAGCCCCCCTATTTTTTTGGAAGGGATATCATTTTACTGACTAAAACCCACCCGTGTTCCTTCAGTTGCCCATATGCCAGGGCCACGGTAACTCTTTCGAACGAATCTCGCGACCCTGGCAGGCATCGGTCCTAGCAGACCCCTTCACTATTGCTGACATCTCTTTGAGGCGCGCGTGGAACACTACGCGCCGTCGTCGACCCGAGCCTGGACCTTACCGGAAGGCGAGCTACCCATTGCTCGCCGCCCGCAAGCTCGCGCAGCCGAGCCCCCCTTGGGTCTCTTTATAACTCCCAAGGGTGCATCCCACTGATTGAGAACCCATGATGTAGACACTCAACTAAAAACGAAAAAAAAAGGAATATTTATTTTTTAATAAAAAATAATAATAATAATATATAGAAAATATATAGTCCTCCAGACCGAATTTCGGCCACGGCGGCCAATCTCAACGGAGACTAGCCATCGGCGCGGGAGATATTATAGTGCTCAAGTGTGTGCGCAGACACAAGAGCACTCACTCTTCCCTCACTCTCATAGTCTGCCGCCGCCGTAGCCGTTGGTCCTACGCCTGATCTCTCTCCGGTCGTGTCGGATTGCCGTCTTCAATAATAATATACTAACGTAATTAAAACTATACACGAACTAATATACAAAAAAAATAGAAGCAATCTCAGGAAGTCAGGACTGTGAGTAATTCGGGACTGCGACCCAATTGTATACCATTTCTGGGCAAAGTATTTTCATTTAATTATATTCAGAGAAAGTTGTCTTTGATAATATTTTGTCTGCAAACAATCTATCATTTCATCTACAAATTCAATCCCTTTTTGAGATATGCCAAGACATTGTGATTACCCTCGTTGCCTTTAAGGACAACTTGCCTCGGGATATATAATCAAAGTAAGTGGGGCTTCGAAAATGTGAAAAAACATAGCAGAATTGTCTCTTCTCAATTTTTTCCGTGACATATATTACTGCTAACCGATGTCTTTACTTGGGGGCTATGCGATAACAATGATAGAAAAGTTTAAAAAAAATATAGGACTGATTAAGCAATAAGAAGGAAACACTTTTAAAACGATTGCTTTGATGCCACTTTGAGGCCCTCTCCTTGACATATTTTTAACCGACTTCAAAAAGATGGAAGTTCTCAATTCGTCTGTATTTTTTTTAATTCTTGAATTTTCCGTGATATCTCCGGCAATTATAGGTCGTTTTCTAGAATACTTTTTATAATAGGTCGAATATGCTTCAGAGGGTGGTCCCATGTATACTTTATTGACGTATTTGGGTCGTTTTTACGTTAGCTTCGATAATAAGATAAGATAAGATAAGATAAGATAAGATTTATTTTCTCGCCACAATATAAAATACATTTAACACAGTATACATAACTACTACATTTCAATAATTACATTGTGGGAGACTGGTGCCTAAGCTAGACGTAAGGCCTGTATTTCAGGACACCAGGACTCCCCCCATTCTGAGATACATTTTGTAGAAAATTATGTACTCGCACATTATTAAATACGTGTCTAATACTACGTTTATCGTGATCATATTCTAATATTTCCTGTCACTTCTGTTTACCTGGCCAGTATTGGTAGCGGAGACCAGGTAGAATTCATACACAGGGACCATTCGTACAATGGTGATATCTTCACTATCCAATGCACTGATGTGCTCTTGTTTGTGTCCGTGATTCCCACTCATAAGCAAAGGGTAACCACGGGGTGGGGCAACAGTGCGGCTTCGACGGAGTAAGCTGATACGAGTTTCGCTCTACATAAATATTTTTCGCATTCATCTTAGAACATGCTTAGCTGTTATAAAATTGGCTCCAATTATTTTAATGTATTTTGAGAAGTGATATCTTAGTTTACTTTGTATGCAAATAATAATTTTAGGCTACGTATAACGATTAGTTTTAACTTCAATTAATTTGTTGATTTATCCGTTTGGGGTACCTTCGTGCAATTATGAGTGGGGTAGATTCGTATTGTACGAAATCTCCCCATTCCTAACTTCGAGGTAGTAGAAAGATTGTTGCTGCTCAAAAGTATACGTCGCAAATATAATATATGTATGTAAAAATAGGACAGGAATGGTTGATGAAGATACATAACGTCTGCGATGAAAGAATGATAAAACTTTATCTGTTTTTCCCCAAAATATAGCGTCAAACCAACGATAAGTACTTGAAAGGATCCTTAACTAGTACTTTTATTACCACTACAGCCATTAGAATCTATCCTAACGCGCATGCTACAATTAATTTCTACAGTGGGCTAAGATGCCAATGTGCCAGAAAATATGTTATAATGTTATCGACTTATCGTTCATCGTTACACTATCGAGGAAGCATTCTCTTACCTAGAAATTTGTCTTTCCCACTATCAAACACGAAGGAACAGTTTAAATATCAGGTGTGGTATTTATATTGCCATGTACGAGAGAAAGAACAGCCTAAACCTTTCTATGTATTATGTTGGATATTACAAACATTAAAACACACGATTTAAACCTATTAAGCACGATAATGGTATATTTAATAATGTTGGTTAGAGTAATAAATACTTTAGACACAATTACTTTTAATATTACTACATGAAGGCGGATTCTGTGTTAACTTTGATCTCAATACATGATTTAATTACATTCAATATATGGCATTTTCTTTGACTGTACGAAGGTTCCCCAGTATGTACGAATGTGTCCCACTCTATTACGAACCTACCCTACGTGTAGCGTAGTTTCGTACGTTTTCCATTCTTCAAAAAAATCACTATAACTTCGCCATATTAGTGTGTATCTAAACGACACTTCACTATAAATAAAGCCAAATATGTCAGGTATACAGCAACGTTGAAGGTATTTTAAAATAGCTCATAGTTTTGTTTTTCTACGACTTTGAGTAAAAAGTGTACGAATCATACCTACTTCCCGATGCGAATTAGTACGGAGGCAGTTATACCTGTAATGCAATAACTAAAAAAAACTAAAAAACACGCTTCCATTGAAAACCAAACTAAAAAGTACAAAATAATGGAAAAAAGCGTGGTGTGCTTTTTAAGGTACTTTTTTGTTGATATCAGGCACCCCATGCTTTTTTCCATTATTTTGTACTTTTAGTTTGGTTTTTAATCGAAGCGTGTCTTTTTAGTTTTTTAAAATTATTATTTATTTTCTATTTTTTAGGGTGTTTCGAATTTTGAGACGTATTTCAGCGTAGTTTGTGACGTATGTCAGCGTAGTTTTCGAAGACAGTTTTTTTTTGCTGTCCTGGTAACCCTGGCAAGGATAATGGCACAAATTCAAATCAAATCAAAATCAAAAGTCATTTATTCAAACTAGGCTGAGAGTCAGCACTTTTTGAACGTCAAAGTTACATGAGACAGTCCCCCCAAAACGCCCGCCCTTCGACACTTCCTAGTGCTTTAGCTGGGAAGAAGAAGTGGCGGAACAAACTCCCCAGCAGCACAGCTGTCTGTTAAGTTAGAAGAACTTGATTCTATACAGTATTGTGTAAGTTATTAATATTATAAAACAAAACATATATTATTCGCCATATGTCAGCTAGCACATGTTGTAACATCACTATTTAGTATGTTATTAATGTGTACACCACTAGATGTAATCTATGGTTCCGGTTGATACCTGGCACTCCGGCACTGCTATTAGACATGCGCAAAACAGTGCAGGGATGTCAGACGTACCAACTTCTTGGTAAACATACTAGTTTTCAGTGTCAGGTACCATGTACCAAGACTACTCGGTCCTTGTATGCAAAAGTACCAAGATTGACCGTTGACCGACAAAAATACACTGACAATACAGAATAACTGACAAACTTTAGATATACTTACATATGAAAAAAAAAAAATTACAATCAGAAATCAGATTTCCTTTAAGATATAAAACTTTATTATAGTAAGCAGTCTCGATAGTGGTTACCATTTTCCATCAAATGATTATCTAGATGCAAGGTGGTGTAGTGGTAACAATCTACACTCCCGCTGAGAGGGTCTCAGGTGTAATATCCCACATGTGTTTTGAACCCTGCTTTCCGATAAAAATCTTCGTTATGATTTTTTTTTTTTATTTCTTTCAATATATTTTACATTTTATAATATCTAACAAATAATATCAAAAAATAAAGGCCTAGGAACAAAAAAAAACAGAAAAAGTAATTCCTACGGCTTTATGAACTTAGAGCGTTGTATTGATGATTTTGATGATTATAATTCTGTAACTATATATGTCTTACAGTCGCGAATAATATTTAAATCAACATACAACCTAGCACTGGCCTGCAAATTGCAAAAAACGTAAGAAAATTTGAATTTCGCGGGATGGTTGGAGCATTCACCTTAAAGTGATATTTTTTCGGTGCGTTCGATAATTACTGCCCTCTATTAACGGTACACGAAATTAAAATATATTTTTTTTGCCTAGAATGCGATCTCCAACACAATTAATAAATCAGTACTAGCTTTTGCCCGCGGCTTCTGCGCGTGGATGTCGGAAATTAACGCAGGAGGACGTACTACCACGGTAAGATGTGTTAATTCAAGTAATATTATAGGTTGCCCGCGACTTCGTCCGCATGGCATTTAACAAAAAGTTTTTCATAAAAACTGTCTTTGAAAACTACGCTGACATACGTCTCAAAATTCAGCGTGTTTTTAGGTTTTTTAAACTATTATTTAATTTTTCTAAAATAAAAGTACCCTAAGTTACTCCTTGTTACATCAGCTATCTACCAGTGAAAGTTCCGTCAAAATCGGTCCAGCCATTTCAGAGATTACTCGGAACAAACAGACAGACAGACAAAAATGGTAAAAAATGTTGTTTTGGTATATGTATCGTGTATACATCCATATACACTTAGTAAAAAGTGGTTATCTTAATATTAAAAACAGACACTCCAATTTTATTTATTTGTATAGATTGGCAGCGCCGCAGCGGAGCACAGGGGTACCAGTTTTTCGTTTTCAATACCAGCTTATAGCCAACTCGGTACAAGGATTTCTGGGTGGCCGTCTGACATCCCTGAAACAGTGCGTTCTAAAGTGATGTCATATGACATTACTTTTCGTCCCAAGTAATGTTTCATTACACCATGACTCCAAACATGACACGAAATGATGCGTCATAGGCGATGTCTATTGTAATGAAATGCTCGCGTTGTAGAAGAAATACATCATTACATGAGATACCGCATATGATATGATATGTGATGTGAGATCCGTCCAAACGTACTTTTGCTTTTGTTTTCATATTCATAAAGTCGATTTTCCTTCATAATTTACCCCCAATCTACGGAATATTTCAATCAAAAGGGCATTCCAGGCTTAGGACTGGTAATAAACATGGATTGCAATATTGATTATTGACCATGACTATGACTATTGGCGTATTTAAAAATCGATTTTATGTACAATGATTGTTTTTTTTTTTATTTATGTTTTTTTATAGGTACCTGTTTTGTTTTATTTATACGTTAATTACAACTAATAAATATTTACTGAGATAGTTTTTTTTTGTCTTAAGACGTATCCGTCTTTCATTTAATGTCAAACCCGCTTTTGAAAATACACGCTCGCACGGTACGGACACATGAATTAATAATCAAACTACCATAAAAAATAACACTACATTCAGATTTGTTTTTGTTTCGTGTTACTGTTTTGTATTGTATCGCGCGCGCGCTGCAAAACATAACTGTCATACAGTGCGCGAAATGATAAAAACATCACCTAAGCAGTCCGCAATGTCAATATAACGTATACCTTAAAGTTAGAGTAATACGGTTCTAAATAATAGTTCACTTCGCAGCAAACCGACCGGCGCATGCTCTTTCTCACTTGCACGCATAGCCAACATTACCGAGATAATACGTAGTTTACGAACGTCGAACCATGCCGCGGTCCGCAAGTCATGAAGTCATGTTTGAGTGTCATGTGCCATGTTTGATTTAGTCGAGTCATGTGTAATGAAACATTACTCGGTCGAGATATATGACGTGCAATGCATCACTCGCATTACTTACACAAGTCTAACTGCTATGTCTGGTCTCGTCTGAAATACCACGACCTAAATGTCTCTGTGTAAACTGTGATCCTAGTCTCAATAAACCAAGTGTATTAAACAGTATCTTTCATTTATTAACAACACAACATGGTGTCAGAAGTCGTGTAATAAAAATAGAGAAGATCGGTCAAGAAAATGCCAAACCAAGCCACGCGTGACGCCGAAAATGGCGGACAAGAAGCTTTACGTACGAACTTAAAACAACTCCACATTTCGTCGGATCCAGCGAATAATAATGCGGAGGCGTGGAAGAGATGGTGGCAGCAGCTGGAATTATATTTGCTAGCCACAGGCCTAGACAAGTCAACTGAAAAACGTAAAATTGCCATTCTACTACATTTAATTGGAGAACGTGGTCTTAATATATTTAATACTTTCAACCTAAAGATAGATGAAAGCACACTCCACGAAGTCAAGTCCAAATTCGACAGATTTTTTGAGCCAAGAAGAAATGTGACGATGTGTAGATACCTATTCTTCACACGTAGACAGGAAAAATCCGAAAACATCGACGAATTCCTCACGGATTTGGAGAATAAAAGCAGAGAATGCGAGTTTGGCACGCTCAGGGAGTCATTAATTAAAGATATTTTTATAGCAAACCTCAACATAGATTTGTCACATGTACGTCAGAGGTTACTGCAAGAACCTGATTTATCATATCAGAGAATGCAAGAGCTGGCAAGGACACTTATAATCGCTCAGCAGGATGCTGAAAAAATCGTCAAAGGTACCAGTGTCGCCAGTGAAAACGTCATGCATCTCAGTCGGAGGAGCCGCGGTCGACAAGACGGTCAACAGCGAGCTTCCAGTCGCAGGTCGAGCAGTCGCCAGTCAGCTTCGAGCAGTCGCAAGTTAGCATCAGCTTCAAACAGCGACCACACCAGCAACTCGAAGAAATGCAGCCGCTGTGGGCAGTCTCATCGCTACAAATGCCCAGCGAAAGGCGCTCAATGCAGGTCATGTAAATCTTTTGGTCATTTTGCTAAATATTGTCTTAAGAATAAAAAAGTAAGTCAGTTGCAATCGTTTAATTCAGATAACAGTAGTCAAGAATATTTTGTTGGCATGTTGAACAGTCAATTAAAGTCGAGTAAAAGTCATTCAGATAATTATGTGGATCATACTAAACATAGTAGTCAGTCAAACAGTCAACACACAGTGACACATACTCAGTCTCACTCACACAGTCAGAACAGTAGACATGGACACGGACACAGAGACACAGCAGTAGTGGTATTTCAGAGGGGACAGTCACAGTCACCGTATCCCAATGATGAGAACAGTGACAAGTCGGAGAGATCCAACGTCAAGTCAAATAGTCAACGTCCCCATCCCTATTATCTCTGTGATGAAAGTGGTGATGTATCTGAGAGATGTACTGAAAGTTATCTACATCTCAATGATGAAAATAGTCACATATCTGAGAGATCCATTGTCCAGTCAAATAGTCAACGTCCCCATTCCTATCATCTCTGTGATGAAAATGGTGATGTATCTGAGAGATGTACTGAAAGTTATCTACATCTCAATGATGAAAATAGTCACATATCTGAGAGATCCATTGTCCAGTCAAATAGTCAAAAGAGAAAAGGTCAAAGTCCATATTCACATCTCAATGATGAAAAAAGTCACAAGTCTGAGGGATTACACAATACACAATGTCATCAACTTAGAAACAGTCGTCAGTATTCACAGTTTACACAGACACACAACGGATCATTAGTCAGTCACTCAGATATAAGTCGTACAGTAAAGAATGTCAACACTGTAGAAAGTAATCATACAAAACAGTCATGGGAAATTAACTTGTTAATAGGAAATAAACAAGTTAAATGCATCATAGACTCTGGTGCAGATGTCAACATAATGTCAAAGCAGACATTTCATAACCTGTCAAAAGTGTCACTTGCCAAATGTCAAATAAATGTCACAGGATTTGGTGGAAAATCCATTCCGATTTTGGGCAAGGTGAACATAAATTGTAAATTGTGCATCAATAATGATGACGTCGTCGAATCTATAATGTTTATAATAGCAGATTTAGATTGTCCAAATGTTCTTGGTCTACCAACATGTGAAAGGTTAGGAATAATAAAACGTGTCTTTTCAGTATCAAAACAAGATTTTAGTAAACAAATTCTTACACAATATAATGATGTTTTTCAGGGACTTGGATGTCTACCTCCAGTCTGTCATCTTAAACTCAAGCCTGATGCAGTACCATGTGTGGATCCGCCCAGGAAAGTTCCATTTGCATTACAAGGGAGATTACACGAGGAGTTGGATCGCATGATGGAGATGCAAGTTATTGAAAAGGTTACAAAACCAACAGAGTGGGTTAACTCAGTCGTCATAACCTTAAAAAGTTCAGGTCAGTTAAGAATTTGTCTAGACCCTAGAAATTTGAATAAAAACATAATGAGAGAATTTTATCCACTTAAGTCAATTGATGAGATTAGGTCTCAGCTCGAAGGGGCTGTATGTTTTTCTCATTTAGATGCATTCTCAGGTTTTTGGATGCTACGTCTGGATGAATATAGTTCTGAATTATGTACCTTTCAAACACCATTTGGTAGATATAAGTATTTAAGATTACCATATGGCATAAATGCCTCGTCTGAAATCTTTCAAAGAGTCATGATGAATCTATTCGGTGACATCGAAGGAGTCTTAATATTCATAGATGATATTTTAGTTTATGGTCCAAATGAGTCGGTTCATAATGAAAGATTACACAAAGTCATGCAAAGAGCTCGTCAAGTCAATTTAAAATTTAACAAGTCAAAATGTAAATTTTTAGTCACAGAAGTATGTTTTTTGGGTTATGTCTTCAGTAAAGATGGTGCCAGGGCAGATCAAGAAAAAGTCAAAGCCATTGTCAATATGCCCACACCAAAAAATGTCAAAGAGTTACAGAGAATATTAGGTATGATTAATTATCTAGGACCTTTTATTAGTAACTTGTCAGAAAAAACACAAGTATTAAGAAATCTTTTGAAAAAAGATTCAGTCTGGACTTGGGATGAGAATCAGAGTCAATGTCTCAAAAAATTAAAAGATGAGATTACAAACTCACCAGTTTTAGCACATTACAATCCTAAGATTCCATTAGTCTTGTCAGTTGATTCGTCAAAATCAGCATTAGGTGCAGTCATTTTACAGAAAAACAAACCAATTGCATATAGTTCAAAAACTTTAACTGAAACCCAGGAAAGATACGCGCAGATAGAAAAAGAGCTACTAGCAATTCAATTTGGTTGTGAAAAATTTCACCAATATGTATATGGTCATAGAGTCACAGTGCATACTGATCACAAGCCATTAGTCTATTTATTCAAAAAGCCATTGCATGATGTCCCCGCTAGATTACAGCGTATGATGTTAACAGTACAAAAGTATGATTTAGAAGTCATACACGTACCAGGTAAAGAAATGTATATATCAGACACTTTGTCAAGGGCAGCTTTGAAAGACCATTACACACCTGAAAATGAGTCAGAAATGTCTTGTCATGTCAATTTAATGTATGCCAATTTAGCCATAACAAAAGAATACAGCACAAAATTGGCACAGGAAACCAAAAATGATGAATCCTTACAATTATTAAAAAAATATTATAAGGAAGGATGGCCCAAAAATAAGAACAATGTCAGTTCAATAGTCAAACCATATTGGAATATTCAAGGTGAAATACATGTAATTAAAGATTTAGTTTTCAAAGGTTCAAAATTAATAGTACCACAGTCAATGTATAAAGAAATGCTAGAAAAAATACATCAAGGTCACCAAGGTATAAATAAATGTCAGAAATTAGCAAGAGAATCTTTGTATTGGCCAAATATGTCAAGTGAAATTAAGAATTTAGTCGAACAATGTCTTGTATGTGCAAAATACAAACCATGTAATCAAAAGGAACCACTACAAAATTTTGAAATATGTAAATATCCATGGCAACAAGTCGGTATCGATTTAATGCATTTTGAAAGTTTAGTTTATTTAATTGTCACAGATTATTACTCAAAATACATAGAGATAGCATTATTAAATAAAAACAGTACTGCTCAAAATGTAATTACTCATTTAAAATCTATTTTTGCTCGTCATGGAATACCATTGTCATTGGTGTCAGATGGTGGACCTCCTTTTCAGTCAATTGATTTCAAAAATTTCATACAAGAATGGGACATAGAACATGTTGTTACTAGCCCATATCATTCACAGTCAAATGGTCAAGCTGAAAGTTCAGTAAAAATAATAAAAAACATGTTAAGGAAATGTAAAGAAAACAAAACAGATCCATACATAGCTTTATTACAGTATAGAAATACACCAAAAAATAATTTGTCATCACCAGCTCAATTGTTAATGTCAAGAAACTTGAGAGATAATATTCCAGTACCATATAAGAGATTAAAGCCAAAAGTAGTAACATTTCAGGATTACAAAGTGTCAGTCAAGAAAAATGATGACAATAAGTCAAGGTATTATGATAAAAATACTAAGTCAATGTCAATGTTACATTACAATGACCATGTCTATTTTAAAAGAAATCCCAAAAGTAACTGGGAACAAGCTATTGTCAAACAAAGATTGATGAACAATAGGTCGTACGTAGTTGAGGATGTCAATGGTGTACAGTATAGGAGAAATAGAATACACTTAAGACATAAGTATTCACATAACTATGCAAACCCTCCTATGCAATCCAACTCGTCGAAGGGGAGAGAGGAAGGTGACAGACAGGAGTCAAGACTTCAAGAATCCTCATCTCATAAATCCTCAAGCGTAACAACCAGGTCAGGTCGTATTGTAAAACCACCAAGAAGGTTAATAGACGAAATAGATTAACCATGTAACTATTAAGTAAGTAGTAATAAGAAGGTTGTCTAGATTAAATGTAACAAAGTAAATTAATAAGAATGTTGTCTAGTTTTAATATAACTATAAGTAACATAGAGCATGTTGTCTGGTAGATAAAGTCGCTTGTCATTGTATAACTTATTAATTGTTTGTCAGGGGTTTAATTTGAACTCAACAAGGGGGATGTTGTAACATCACTATTTAGTATGTTATTAATGTGTACACCACTAGATGTAATCTATGGTTCCGGTTGATACCTGGCACTCCGGCACTGCTATGTCTGGTCTCGTCTGAAATACCACGACCTAAATGTCTCTGTGTAAACTGTGATCCTAGTCTCAATAAACCAAGTGTATTAAACAGTATCTTTCATTTATTAACAACACAACAGCACACGCCAATATACCAACAAAACATTGAAAACTAAACTCAAGCTGAAATAAATAATAAAACAAAATCGAAAACAGAACTTAAAACCTTAATAAAGCCTCCAGGCATAAAGGGCGTGCCCGCTTACATATACGATGCAAATGATACATATACACAATAAATGAAATGAAAAGAAAATAAAAATAAACTAACAAAAGCAGTTAAATAAAAACAAAAAAAAAAAAAAAACAATTATATGAACTACCCATATAAACTTTCAGTAGGAAGACTAATTCTGGATTGAAAGAACATAAACATTGTCTTGAGTTGATCACAGCGACCAACTATTCTTATCGTTTAAGTAGTCGTTGATAGAATAGTATGCCTTTGAACAAAGGTTGGATTTTACTTTAGCTTTAAACTCATTAAACTGCAAATCTAGCAAAGTAGAGGGAAGCTTGTTATAAAAGGTAATACCAAGACCAACAAAAGAATTATGAACCTTATGAAGCCGGTGAAAGGGAGCACGTAGTTTATCCCTACTTCTAGTATTAATATTATGAATATCACTGTTTTTAGTGTACAGGTGTATATTTTGCCTAATATATAAGATGTTGGCGAAGATGAATTGTGATGCCACCGTAAGAATACCAATATCTTTAAAGAAATCTCTCAGAGAAACTCTCGCACCTAGTTGGTAAATTGCTCGAACAGCTCGTTTTTGAAGAACAAAAATATTTTGAATGTCCGCGGCTTTGCCCCACAGCAGAATGCCGTAGGACATTATGCTATGAAAATAACTAAAATAGACTAATCGAGCTGTATCAACGTCCGTGTACTGTCTAACTTTCCTTACGGCGTAGGCGGCCGAACTGAGCCTTCCCGCTAGGCTTGATATATGTGATCCCCACTGAAGTTTGGCGTCTACTGTTATACCGAGAAAAACTGCCGAGTGTACAGTTTCAAGCACCTCATTATCTAAAACGACATTGGGTCCCAGATTCCTAACATTCGGTAAGGCGAACTTTATACATTTCGTTTTCTTAGCATTAAGAACTAGGTTATTTGTGGTAAACCAATCCGTAACCATTGAGAGCGCACTATTCACGTCATCAAAATCTTTTCTATTCCTGTCTACTTTAAAGATAAGTGAGGTATCATCAGCAAATAGTACAATGTCACAGACATTCTTTAAATAGAATGGTAAGTCGTTAATATACACTAAGAATAAGAATGGGCCCAGTATTGAGCCTTGAGGTACACTTAACTGAACTAGTAGCCCGGAAGATTTTACACCATTGACATCTACACATTGGTGCCTATTTTGCAAATAAGAACTTATGACATTGAGAGCTTCGTTTTGAACACCGTAATGACGTAGTTTACGCAAAAGTGTGTCATGGTGAACGCAATCAAAAGCTTTGGAGAGATCACAGAAAACCCCGATAGCATTTTGCGAGTTCTCCCATGCGTTGAAAATGTGTTTCAGCAGAGCAACACCCGCATCTGTTGTCGAACGACCTTTTGTAAAGCCATATTGCTCATTATGAAGGAGGCTATTTAAATTAAAATGTCTTAGCAACTGCTTGAGTATTAATTTTTCAAATATTTTACTAAATGCAGGTAAGATAGAAATGGGCCTAAAATTGCCAACGTTATTTTTATTACCTGTTTTAAATAATGGTATGACTTTACTACTCTTCATGAGGACAGGAAAAGATCCTGAATCAACACATTTATTAAAAGTTATAGCTAGATAGGGGGCTACGATGTCTATTATATTACTTAACAATTTAACGGAGATGCCCCAGAAATCTCCAGTGTTTTTTGACTTAAGTGTGTTAAAAATATTAACCACGTCACGAGGCGTCACATGTTCGAAACTAAATAAGCGACTACATCTGGGCACACTACTATGCAAAAGGTTTTCAGCTTTAGACGGGGACGAATTTAAGGAGCAAGTCGTAGTTATAGGTATGTTGGCAAAAAACTCATTAAATGCCTCAGCTACGTCGGCAGCTTTATTAACCAATTTGTTGTCAATCATAATCTCTAGTTGTTTTTCCTGTTTAATCGATTTACCCGTTTCATTGTTAATAATTTTCCAAGTGGTTTTTATTTTATTACTGGATTTTTTTATGGTATCGCTTAAAAATTTAGATTTAGCGAAAGCACAGATTTTTTTAAATAACTTTGAATAATTTCTGACATACTCTAGAAAAGGAGTATCAAATATATATTTTTTTAAACCATATAACTCGTATAGTCTCGCTCTACTTTTATAAATACCTGGAGTAGCCCATTGGTTGAAGCTAACAGAGGTGCTATTAATGTCAATAGTTTTGGTCTTGAAAGTAGATTGGTATTCTTTTTGTACAATATCAAAAAGGGCTCCATAGATTTCATTAGGGGTCTCGTGTTCTACTATAGATGGTGTAATCCTATGAGCAATATTATTTTTAAATTTGTTGCAACGACTAACTGTATAAGGCCTGCATTCTATTTTATGCGGCTTTTTAAGTAATGGCAAAGGGAAGCTGGCTAATAATCCACAGTGGTCAGACGTTAAGTCACTTAACACTAACTTATTATTGGCATCACAATCACTAAATATATTATCAAGACAAGTCGAAGACGATGCTGTGATCCTAGTTGGTTCGAAAAACAAGTTTATTAAATTAAAAGACTTAAACAGACTGAGCAGTCTAATACTCAATGGAGTAACATCTAAAATATTAATATTAAAATCTCCACATAAAATTATACATTTATTAATTGATTTTAATTTATTGAGTGAGTCCTCCATGACTGACTCGAATCGAATAAAATCCCCAGAGGGAGGACGATAAACGCATATTATGACGTAACGCTCTAGTTCAACACAAGACAACTCAATAGTGCGCTCGATGGAAAGATTAACTAAATCTAAACGTTGTTT
Source organism: Aporophyla nigra (assembly GCA_947507805.1). Classification (NCBI taxonomy): domain Eukaryota; kingdom Metazoa; phylum Arthropoda; class Insecta; order Lepidoptera; family Noctuidae; genus Aporophyla; species Aporophyla nigra. The sequence continues at coordinate 4,025,574 of OX382305.1, read as the reverse complement.
ACATTTCAACTTGTTTGAAACAAGAACTAATGATCCACCGCGTATAGCACTTTTTCTCACAAATGCACTTTGCACAGTAAAAATATCATCATTCATAAACACTACTTCATGTTCTTTCAACCAGTGTTCAGTCAAACATAATACCTGAACATCATGGTTTTCGATAAATAAACTTAACTCTAGTTCTTTGCCAGACAAACCCTGCATATTTTGATGAACAACGTTCAACACATGCAGCTTACCCGTTGTCGCACCTAACAGTTTAAACTACCAGGTGTATCAAAAGTGGTGTTAGTACCACTACTAACAGCAATCGATGGTACACTACAGTTACCAGTGTGACGGTGTAAATTGTATGCTAAAAGATTAGCAATTTGTCTCCTACAACTAGGTGGCAAATACAAAGTGTAATTTGTCAGTTTGTAATCAGTAATAAATTGATTACAATCAAAATATAAAATAGCGTCACTGTGACGACTAGTCCTATTATAAATTAACATATTTAAATTATAAATGTGCCTGTTTTGCTCCTCAGACAAGTATTGCGAATAAGGCAAGGCACAGAAAATAAATTTACAGTGATTGGTCTCATTGAGATGTAACATCAAATGGACACATTGAATTATTTCTTTTTTTCTAACATTTAAACTATCCCCATATAATAATATTACAGTAGAACCAGGGTTTATTTTTGACAGTTTAATTTTACTTAATAATTGGCTAATACTGGCACCGGGTGAACAATTAGTTTGTGACGTATGTCAGCGTAGTTTTCGAAGTCAGTTTCTTTGCTGTTCTGGTAACCCTGGCAAGGATAATGGCACAAATTTATGAAATTATTGCATTGTCATCGGCCCTTGACAGGTGTGCAAAGTTTGAATGAAATATGGTCGTTTTAAGTGCGTCAAAATCGCGCTATAAGGAGTCGGTTACAAACAAACATACAAGTGAAGCTAATATAAAGCGTGTAAAAATAGGCTAGTTGTCGTAGTAGTTGTTTGTTCAACAACCAACTTCCAAAGAACACTACAAATCGAAAAATAACTTGCAAAAATTAAAATATAGATCCAACGACACCGACTTCCGAAATTAAAATCATTTTTCACTTTGTAGTGTTTTTTGGAAGTCGGTTGTCTTGCAGCAAAAAAAAAGTTTTTATTAGTCTTTTAGACATATAACATTAAAGATATTCAAAAGTTATCGTAAAGGTATATTGACAGGAAGTTATGTTTACAGAGTTTTATCGGCGATAACATAAAATAAACAAAACTTATGTTTAATCGATAACATAGAATAAACATCTTTATGATTAAAAGATAACCCCAGGTGCTATCGTAACTAGTATTTTTATAATTTGTAGCTGTAGATATATCCTCGTACTGACTGATATTATCGTAATGGAATTGAAATTCGAAAAAAAATCATTCATTCATCATTAACAACCATTTGTGATTTTGATAAACAAATCAAGTAAAATCGTTTATTTGCATAAAATGCGATCAAAAATTAATCAATTTAGCCTTTTCCCAGCGATGTTGAAGTCGGATTCCAGTCTAACCGAGAGCAGCTGAATACCAACATTTTACATGGAGTGACTCCCTATCTGACCTCAACAATCCAGATACTATAAACACGATACCCCTTGGTAAGACTGGTTGTCAGACTTTTGACTACCCGTAACGATAAATGTTACATAATATTCTGAATTTCTGAACATCTATGTCTACCTAGTTGTCTGTTTGTTCCGGCTGCTCTCCGAAACGTCTGTACAGATTTTGACAAGAGTTGCTGGGAGATTGCTGATGTTATAAGGAGTAACATGGCCTTTTTGTCCGCGAATCCGTGGACGCAGCTGTACTGCTAGTTACGTGTAAAATATAGTGCAAAGACACATTCCGCCAAGTAATGATAGCAAGAAAGTTTAAGTTATATATAACAAGCTTTTGCCAGCAACCACGCCCGCGCATTTTAAATACAAACCTTCCTCTTGAATTACTCTGACTAATTATCAAAACCGCGTTGCGTAGTTAAAAGATCTAAGCGTACAGAAGCGGGAAGCAACTTTGTTTTATACTATGTAGCTATTAGTATAGATGATAGAAAAGACAGTTCATAATATAACTCACTGATATCATTTATGCAAGGTCAAATTGAATTCTAGTTATTTGAAATGTAAACAATCATTTTTCTGTGTGTAAACTTCACAGTCGTGATCGATACTTAAACACGAAAAAAAACTTATTTTCTCAACTCATACTTCAAGTATCTAACCAAAGGAATAAAGGTATATATAATAATTAATTTTGTTTATTTTTTCATCACGTCTGCGGAATTTTGCTCAAAATTTATTTTGACCATATATTTTGACACAAAGGATTATATTAAGACACACATACACTTAGTTTTAAGGACAATTTTACTAAACCTTTAAAAGTTTGAGGTCGACATAAATATTTTGAATAGATTAGATTAACAATATTATTTCCCAAAGTTATCACAATCAGTTTACATAGAACATGGATATCAACCAGGATTCGAACCGGTTCATGTCCATTAGGTACACATTTAAGTTATTCAAAGTTTTGTCGGGAAATTAGTTTTGTTGCCCTTATCTCATCAAACTTATGTTAAGTCTATTGAGTTTGATGAAACAACAGTTTTAACTAACCGAAGTTTAAGTTTTGGTGTTCAATATTATTAAGTATACAAAAGTTGGGAAATGCGGTGAGACGGAAAATTGAGTGCTTAAGATATTGAAATTCAAGCTCGTGGCAAATATTTACAGTTCCAAGGGTCGATCTTCTGGGTTCAGCAACGCTCGCCGGGGTCGGCCTGTGGATCCATAACATATCGAGACGACTCCGTGCCTCAGAAAGCATATAAAGCAATTATGAATGAATGCATGTACGGGACAAGACAATTATTTGAGTTTGGGTTGAGACGCCATATAAAATTCTGGTTTCCAGTGCCATCCGGTTAGACGTGAAGCCAACCTCAACATAGTAGGGAAAAGGAATATATAGAAATAAAAGCTCTTTGTGCCTGCCAGTGTCGCGAGATCTGTTCGAAAGAGTTACCGTGGCCCTGGCATATAGGCAACTGAAGGGACACAGGTGGGTTTTAGTCAGTAAAAGTCTGACACGCCTTTCCGGTCCACCCTAGAGTGGGAGACGACATTTGATGATTTCCCACCCACAAAAAAAAAACAAAAAAAAAAGCGTACTACTCACCTGACCTTTCTCAAAACATCACCAATAAGGTCGAGTACGATACGAGTACCTATATTCTCCTAGGGCGTCCCCTACCTGCTGCGTTCCAAGTTACATCTGCTATACAAATACATTTTGTTAGCCACCTTTCATTAATCCTTTCAACATGACCAAAGCAACCATCTAAGCACCTTTAAATTTTTTTTAATAAGGTTTCGGGAAATGTATGGAAAAGTTTTTTTTCCGTAATATCAGGGAATTTTATTGTTAATCAAACACAGGGTGACAAGAACATTGACACGCAAACTGTAACCATGAATTCAGCACATGATTCAACCATATGTTTTTTTTATAACCGTCGAACGGTTTCATCCCATAGACAGAATCATGTACTGACTCCTAGGCAGAAGTAGCCAGTCGATGTTACTGCTACCTTGTATACTCAATCAATCAATTAAAAAAAGAAAAAAAAGCAATCAATTTAAATCTTAATACATATAAATTACGCGTCACGTTGTTTGTCCGGGATGGACTCCTAAACTACTTAACCGATTTCAATAAAATTTGCGCACCATGTGCAGTTTGATCCAACTTGAAAGATAAGATAGCTTACATCTCAATTTATAGTCGCAATATTATTTTATTGCAAATTATTTGTTTATTATTTGACAGTCACAATTATCTGTTAGCTCCAAACGATTTGAGCAAACATTTGACGCGGACAAAGTCGCGGACAGAAGCTAGTATTTAATATATTATAGTCGCTGCTCGTTGCTTACCAACTAGTGTTTAGTTGCTAATGCTGCTAGCTACTAGTTAATCGCCGCAGTGGAGCAGGTGCCTTAACAACCAATATAACTTAAAATCCCATCAAAGACGGATTCCTAGAACTACACAGTTTCTTAACTAGTTCAATCTAAATCGCTACAACTCCTAGGATTATCCAGATTGCAATAGTGGAATGTTCGGATGCTGTTACTACTTCAACATAATTCCCTAGTCACTCCTCGGTTCTTGCGAATCCCATTTATAGTTATCGAAACTTATACTTAGGATCAAGAGGCAGTCGAAGCGATGACGTATGAAGGTATGAGTATAGTGTATTCTAAAACCGTGTGATAAAATTGTAAACACACCCTGTTCAAACCTATCACTGCCTAAATCGAATTAGTAAGAAATTCATGACAATTTAGAAGGTTTTAATTTTATGTTTCACTAAATTTTCAAACAATTAATGATTGTTTGAATAGTAATTAAAAAATCATAATCGAAAATTGGAATTATAATAAAATTATATCCTTTTTGTCAAATGTAAAAATACTTCAAGGTGAATCAAAATTGGAATCGCAGGTTTAATTAATAAGCACCAAGCAAAGTAAGTAGAAGTAGTGACATAAATGTCTTTTTTTTGTGGGTGGGAAATCATCAAATGACGTCTGGCGTGTCAGACTTTTATTGACTAAAACCCACCCGTGTTCCATCAGTTGCCAGGGCCACGGTGTCTCTTTCAAACAAATCTCGCGACCCTGGCAGGCATCGGTCTTAGCTGACCCCTTCAGTACTGCTGCAACGCAAGCCTGCGCTTACATAAATGGCTTTACATAAGTGTAATCATTAAAATCATCAATACAATCCTCCAAGTTCATTTAATCGTATTGAAAAACTTTTTCATGAAATATTTGAAATTCACGGGGTTCTCTGACACATTCGCCTTAACTAAACTGCAATAAAAACTTTTCTCATAGTATCCATTCATGTGCACCAGCGTTCATCGACTCTGTTACATCTGTGACCACATCCAGATGGCAGTCATACACATTCATAGCTATTGTTTCAGTCCAATGAGAACTGAATACAACAGGAATTTCAATGAACAGTGTGATTGACCTAACATGTAGATGTGCTAAGAAACACATCTGTAAGATAAAAATCATCATGCATTTTGCACTCTCTTGGTGGTCTCTTTTATAGTAGACTAGTGGCTTCGCCTGCCTGGTGGTCGGAAATTATCTCACAGGAACAAACTACCGGGATAAAAAAGGAGCCTATATCGCAACTCAGGTTGTATACCTTTGTACCTTTCAACCAAATTCGTTTAGCCGTTTTAGCATGAAAGCGTAACAAACAAACTTTTAAACAAGTTAAGATGTTAACTTTATTGCATTCACTTAACTAAAGTGTTATTGAAATAATTGAAAATATCTTGGGTGTCACTGAAGTAGAATCAGAAATCGCTTTAAAAGCGGCTCAGCAGGAGGGTACGTCATTTATATCCGCACTAGGTTTAGTCTGCGGCTTCGCAAGTGTGGAAGTCGAAAATTATTCCACGGGAACAAACTAGGTACCGGGAATCCTATTAGCTATTTGTGTGCCAAATTTCATCCAAATCCGTTAGACCATTTTTGTGAGATTGAGTGACAAACATACAAAGAGTGCGAGTTGCGAGACAACCTGTTTCACAACCTCTTCCTGGGCCGGCGCCGGCGGCGCCGTCCATCCGGCACCCACCATACTTATTGCCTAGCGGTCACTGTCCATGCGGCTGACGTAACCCGCCCAATCCCATTCCAGCCTATGATCCTTATGATGTGAAAACTCTTTCACGTCTTTGCTCACAGTAAGGCCCCGCGATTGTGGCATTTGCTAAACATCTATTTTCTATGTACAATAACACTTAAAAGAAATTAGTTATTGTAAGCTATCAAGAATGTATACACTCACTATTGAGTAACAGATTTTTCCAATGGATGCTTTGACAAACATGTTACCATTTTCCAGTAGAATATAGAATGCAATTATAGTTGAAATTATAGTTTGAAATAAAATTTTGCGGCAAACTTGGCAACGTGAACCGATTAATAACACCAACCGCATTTATTGGAAACACATTTTAACAATAGGCTATATGAGCTAACGTTGGTCTGTGCAGTCAGCAACAAAAGTCAATTATACTATCATCTCCGTATAGACATACGGCAATTTAGCACACAATCCCCACCATGACGTCAGCGTAGACACGTTGTCGTCGTGATGGGGTTTGAGTGCTGGTGGGGAGCTTATTTAGGATAATTTCATCCCGGTAACACGTTCCCGTGAGATAATTTCTGATATCCACGCGAGCAAAGCAGTGGACAGAAGCTAGTAATAATATCTGTTCGAATTATATATTAATCAATTATTGTATCTATACTAATATTATAAAGCTGAAGAGTTTGTTTGTTTGGTTGAACGCACTAATCTCAAGAACTGCTGGTCCGATTTGTAAAATTATTTTTGTGTTGGGTAGCCTATTTATTGAGAAAGGCTTGATTCTATATAACATCACGCTACAATCAAAAGGAGCGGAGCAGCAACGAAAAATGTTCGAAAACTGGCAGGCAATTCGATGCGACGAGGCGGACGAAGTCGCGGGCAGAAGCTAGTTAATATTATAAATGGGATAGATTTGATTGTTTGTAAAAATTGAATTAGATAAACTCAAAAAAACATAACCGGTCAAAAAAAAATCGGTCACCAAAGAAAAGCTACATTATTCCGGAGTAACATAAGCATAAATTACAGGCAGACGAAGTGCCAGTAACGTTATAAAGAGAAAAGATCTGATTTTGTATGTTTGTTTGTTACGCTTTCACACTAAATCGGCGTAACAGATTTGGCACATGGGTAGTTCAAGACGCACTCTAATTGCGAAACGCACTATTTATCAGAATCTGAATGGGATTAAAGATTATTTCTAAACCATTGCGTCATTTGTTCGAATAAATTATCGGCTCAACAACGTAAATAACGCAATGAATGTTGTTTACCTATCAATATGAAACCAATTCCTGATTCTGTTATTTCTGTTCAATTAAATTACCTCTGGATTAGGACATGATACTTTTTTATCTCAATATTCCCACAGGATACGTCTCATATATCTACTTTCTTATCGCAAGTATGCTGTAAGAGATTCTTTAGAAATTAGCATTACCTTTGTACCTATTTTTCTATTCTTTTCTTCTTGTCTATTTATATAATACGTGTGTATTACATATCTAAATGGTAATAAAAAGCAAATTTAATTCATTTATTACACGCTTTATATTAGCTTCACTTGTATGTTTGTTTGTATGTTTGTTTGTAACCGACTCCTTATAGCGCGATTTTGACCCACTTTAAACGACCAGATTTCATTTAAACTCTGTAGACTTATCGAGGACCGATGACAATACTATAATTTCATAAATTTGTGCCATTATTCTTGCCAGGGTTACCAGGACAGCAAAAAAACTGTCTTCGAAAACTACGCTGACATACGACACAAACTACGCTGACATACGTCTCAAAATTCGAAACACCCTAAAAAATAGAAAATAAATAATCGTTTAAAAAAACTAAAAAACACACTTCCATAGAAAACCATACTAAAAAGTAGAAAATAATGGAAAAAAAACCAAAAACTATTATTTTTCTATTCAGAGACTCTCACAGTGTCAAACTACTTTACTCGTTGAGTGTATCTGCGTTGTAATCAGCGTTTTATCAAATGTGTTTCAGGCAGCTTCCAAAAACAGGCGGTTGTAGTATTTCACACGAAACTGGACAGCTATGTGACCTCTGTAACCCAATTAATAGGAATAGGCAGCTTTAGGGACACATTTCGGGTTTATTGGAGGTCATGACGACTGTAGTGAGTATTTGGGCTTACGTGCTTCGATGGAGTTTAGTCGAACAAGCAATTCGGAATACAGACAATTATATCCTCTCTCTACAAGATTGCTGATACATGAGTACATATTTATCTATTTACTAAGTTGTTTTTAAGTTTGTTTGTAGAAAGTAATCTCTGGAACTATCGGAGTCGGATTTGTTTTTTTTTTTTTGCATTTGATATTCCAATTCTTGAGGAAGATTATTGGCTATTTATCATCACGCTACAACCCTTACGAGCGTAGCACAATGAAAAAAACTTGGAAAGAACACTACGTGTTAACGAAGTAGCACCAGCGGACGATGGGATACGACGCGACTCATTGCGGGCCAAAAGCGCTTAATAGTTTTTTTTTTAATGAAAGTTAGAAAAAGTGCTTAAAATAACAAAACTTCAACGAATTTGCAAAATTTGATGATTTTTTTTTACATGACTTGCTATATTTTTTTCTTACTATTTTAGAATAGATGTAAAGGTCGATACCTACACTTCACATAAACACAATAACATGACGTCAATAAACACTTTGAATTTTCATGACTATGATAGGCGAAAAATGTTCTAATCTTTAACCTCCGGCTTTCACGCTTACGGTAATTTAATATAGGTACAGAGGAATGATAATAATATACACATCTGCCCACTTCTTATCTTATTATGTTTTTGTTCTATAGATAATAGCGTAAATCCACAACTGAAGATATTCCTTCATTTTCATTAACAAGGAAGTGTTTCATATAACATCGTGACAACATTAGCTCATGTAAATTAGGTTGGCACATAATAGAGCAGTTAACTCACAAATCATTTAGTATTATCTACGCATTATGACTGTGTAATATTCTTTAGGTCTGAAACAAATATCGAAAGAAAAATTGAACGAAATAAACAAAATTCGATTGGAACGAGCCTATTCCAAAAATTTACTATTAAATAGGGAGTGTGGTTATGACCTCGACTGGAGGCAAGTATAGTGTGATTCCACTCATCAACTGGATCAAAAACAAAAGTCATTTATTCAAACTAGGCTGAGAGTCAGCACTTTTTGAACGTCAAAGTTACATGAGACAGTCCCCCCAAAACGCCCGCCCTTCGACACTTCCTAGTGCTTTAGCTGGGAAGAAGAAGTGGCGGAACAAACTCCCCAGCAGCACAGCTGTCTGTTAAGTTAGAAGAACTTGATTCTATACAGTATTGTGTAAGTTATTAATATTATAAAACAAAACATACATTATTCGCCATATGTAGGCTAGCACACGCCAATATACCAACAAAACATTGAAAACCAAACTCAAGCTGAAATAATAATAAAACAAAATCGTAAACAGAACTTAAAACCTCAATAAAGCCTCCAGGCATAAAGGGCGTGCCCGCTTACATATACGATGCAAATGATACATATACACAATAAATGAAATGAAAAGAAAATAAAAATAAACTAAAAAAAGCAGTTAAATAAAAACAAAAAATATATGAGCTACCCATATAAACCGTCAGTAGGAAGACTAATTCTGGATTGAAAGAACATAAACATTGTCTTGAGTTGATCACAGCGACCAACTATTCTTATCGTTTAAGTAGTCGTTGATGGAATAACTTGCCTTTGAACAAAGGTTGGATTTTACTTTAGCTTTAAACTCATTAAACTGAAAATCTAGCAAAGCAGAGGGAAGCTTGTTATAAAAGGTAATACCAAGACCAACAAAAGAATTATGAACCTTATGAAGCCGGTGAAAGGGAGCACGTAGTTCATCCCTACTTCTAGTATTAATATTATGAATATCACTGTTTTAGTGTACAAGTGTATATTTAGCCTAATATATAAGATGTTGGCGAAGATGAATTGTGATGCCACCGTAAGAATACCAATATCTTTAAACAAATCTCTCAGAGAAACTCTAGCACCTGGTTGGTAAATCGCTCGAACAGCTCGTTTTTGAAGAACAAAAATATTCTGAATGTCCGCGGCTTTGCCCCACAGCAGAATGCCGTAGGACATTATGCTATGAAAATAACTAAAATAGACTAATCAAGCTGTATCAACGTCCGTGTACTGTCTAACTTTCCTTACGGCGTAGGCGGCCGAACTGAACCTTCCCGCTAGGCTTGATATATGTGATCCCCACTGAATTTTGGCGTCTACTGTTATGCCCAGAAAAACTGCCGAGTGTACAGTTTCAAGCACCTCATTATCTAAAACGACGTTGGGTCCCAGATTCCTAACATTCGGTAAGGCGAACTTTATACATTTCGTTTTCTTAGCATTAAGAACTAGGTTATTTGTGGTAAACCAATCCGTAACCATTGAGAGCGCACTATTCACGTCATCAAAATCTTTTCTATTCCTGTCTACTTTAAAGATAAGAGAGGTATCATCAGCAAATAGTACAATGTCACAGATATTCTTTAAATAGAATGGTAAGTCTTTAATATACACTAAGAATAAGAATGGACCCAGTATTGAGCCTTGAGGTACACCTAACTGAAGTAGTAGCCCGAAAGATTTTACACCATTGACATCTACACATTGGTGCCTATTTTGCATATAAGAACTTATGACATTGAGAGCTTCGTCTTGAACACCGTAATGACGTAGTTTACGCAAAAGTGTGTCATGGTGAACGCAATCAAAAGCTTTGGAGAGATCACAGAAAACCCCGATAGCATTTTGCGAGTTCTCCCATGCGTTGAAAATGTGTTTCAGCAGAGCAACACCCGCATCTGTTGTCGAACGACCTTTTGTAAAGCCATATTGCTCATTATGAAGGAGGCTATTTAAATTAAAATGTCTTAGCAACTGCTTGAGTATTAATTTTTCAAATATTTTACTAAATGCAGGTAAGATAGAAATGGGCCTAAAATTGCCAACGTTATTTTTATTACCTGTTTCAAATAATGGTATGACTTTACTACTCTTCATGAGGTCAGGAAAAGATCCTGAATCAACACATTTATCAAAAGTTACAGCTAGATAGGGGGCTACGATGTCTATTATATTACTTAACAGTTTAACGGAGATGCCCCAGTAATCTCCAGTGTTTTTTTACTTAAGTGTGTTAAAAAAAATTAACCACGTCACGAGGCGTCACATGTTCGAAACTAAATAAGCGACTATATCTGGGCACACTACTATGCAAAAGGTTTTCAGCTTTAGACGGGGACGAATTTAACGAGCAAGTCGTAGTTATAGGTATGTTGGCAAAAAACTCATTAAATGCCTCAGCTACGTCGGCAGCTTTATTAACCAATTTGTTGTTAATCATAATCTCTAGTTGTTTTTCCTGTTTAATCGATTTACCCGTTTCATTGTTAATAATGCTGGATTGGATGCAAGCCTATACGCGATTCAACGTCACCGACCGGCTGGAGCTAAGTATATTGTTGATTCAGCGTCACCTATCGACTGGTGCCGAGGGTACACAAGGGCCCGAAGTTCGCCAAAAAAATTTTTCACTTTAAAACTTTTAAAAATTGGCAAACGAAACTGAAACTTGTGACCGAAACATCCATAGTTTTATCCAACCAAAATTGAAATTAAGATTCGAAAAAACAGTGATACATCTTCCTATACGATAACTTTGTAATTTTCCAACTGCCGGAACTCAGGCCTCCTATCTGTGCGAAAGGGACGCATATATGTATGTTTCTAAAAGCAATTAAGTTGGTAGTATATTGCTATAGGATCATCATAACTATTTGCAACCATAGAACATAATTCGAACCTCGTGTTTCATGTAATTTGGAACAACTCGTCTGGAGTTAAATTATACATCCATATCTATGTTTTCACAGTATAAATAAAGTAACGTTTCGTGTCAGTCTGTGGGAGCACCTAGATCTTCTAAAATACTACTATTATTTTTCGGTATTCGGTTCAATGATTCTAGACCCCTAGAGTAGACATTTTGTGTCAGTTATCAAATACAAAATCTGGTGTTTCATAGGAAAATGCAACACCTACGCGGTCAAAGTGTATGGAACAGCATGTGTTTTTTTTTTTTCATAATCGACATAAAATTTCAATGCAGGGAGATTCAGAATCATGTAGCATCTGAATCTATAGTAACGGGTTGCGCCTCGATGTTCCTGCCGCCCTTTATTATAATTATATCCCTATCTACTGTACACAAAAATAAATATCGAAGAGTAAAGACGGATACGTCAGACGTTTTGTATGAATTAAAAAATCGCTATTTATTCTTTACATAGTTTAAAATAAAGATGCATTTCGCGTCTATACGCTTAGATCTTTTCAACTGCGCAACTGATTTTAATGCGGTTTTCATCGATAGACAGAATGATTCAAGAGGAAGGTTTATATGTAAAATAAATAAAGCTGGCGAAGCCGCTGACAAAAGCTAGTGATAAATGTTTTAGTTTCCTGGTGAGCCATAGAATGAGGAAGAGATTGGGATATTTATTGGGTATGTAAACAGCACTTTGCGGGATACTTAACGCCCCCAGACTTTTCCGAGTGGTTCAGTGTTCTTCAATGGGTTAATCAGCGACGGCGACGTAGAGATATCGCTTTCTATTCCTAGGCAAGTTCGTTAGTTAGGGCACTACTTCTTGTTGAGAAAACTGTACCTTAGTATCATAGTACCTGCCTTACCTAGTAGCTTTATGATATCTGTCACAACATCTATATATATATATATCTGTGACAAGGTGTACGCGTCCAGAATGTTTTACTCTACCGAATTTAATTGCTTTTCAGTTTTTTTGTCACCTCGCTAAATTAACTTTTTTTGCTTTTCAAAGGTTTCACGAGTTTGTAATTTTTATTTAGAGCTAAGTAAGAACCTTTTGCTTACGTCTTCGCCTTCGTATAGGTCGGAAAATATCTCACTACCGGTACTATCGGATACTACCGGTATAAAAAGTATCCTACTTGTTAATCCAGCTAAACTATCTGTGTGCCAAATTTTTTTTTGCCTGGCCTGTTGGTCGAGTGGTTAGTGATTTTGACTGCTACGACTAAGGTCGCGGGTTCGATTCCCATCTAAGACAAATCTTTATGTGATATTTGTTCTGTGTCTGGTTGTAATTTATCTATAATATGTATGTATTTAAAAAAAATATAAGTATGTTTATCAGTTGTCTGGTTGCCATAGTATAGGCTCTGCCTAGTTTGGGATCAGATAAAGGTGTGTTGGTTCTCCTACGATACATAGATTTAATTCTGTTGAACCGTTTGTGCGTGATTGGGTAACAAACATCCAAACACACAAACTTTCATATTTTTATAATTAGTAAGAAACACTACTTTTTATTCAGTCATCGTTTTTTCTGCCCTTATTTACTAATTTAGAGGTTAACTAGTTCTTTACTAGCTTCTTATAACAGCTGGCTATAATGCATCCGTGTTCTTGACATTCACCTTGAGCCGGCACGGGGCTAAATATAAACAGCCACACGAGTGGATCCAAAGATTTAGCCAAGCTCACCGTAGTCGGTTTGTGGATAGGTAGCCATTCATTACATATCAAGACTCCTCACCCACTACGGGAAGTCAGAAGACCAACAGTCTGACAAACCAAGGGGTATCATATCCTACCAGGGTCGCGAGATTGTTCAAACGAGATACCGTGGTCCTGGCATATAGGTAACTGAAGGAACACGAGTGGGTTTTAGTCAGTAAAAGTCTGACACGCCCTGCTCCGCCCAGAGCGGGAGAAGTCATTTGGTGATTTCCCATGCAAAAAAAAGGGGGTATCATGTTGTCCAGTTACTGTGTTGTGGAGGACAGATAAGCAGTCACTTCATGTATTGCTAATCAGCTGCGTCCGGTTACATAGGAAGCCCATCCCAACGTAGAAGAGGTAGATTGAATGTCCAACTTTTACTTAAATAGAACACTTCGGATTTAACGGATGTTTTAATAAGTTGTCTGTTCTGTCTTGTTTGGGACTTTCTAATTGAGATCATGGAAAAACTTTGAATACTTTGAAACTGTGGCTAAGAATTTGTGCATATTCAAGGCTAAAATTTACTATAGGAAGACCCAGAGGGTACACCACTAAACACATCATAGGCAAAGTGTCATGATGAATGATTATGTTACATACATAAAACATAAACTCGTCAAAGCATTTATTTCAAATAGGCTCATAACAGTCACTTTATTACGTTAACATTTACATTAAAATAGAATTGATTCCAGTCGCTCCTTCCAAAAGGTAGATTCGTATGGAGAAGTATGGACAAGAAACTCAACCAGTAATCTTTTAAAATAGTAAATATATATCCAAACGCATGTCCAGTCACGCCAGTTGATTGCGTCGCGCCATGTCACCGCTAAACCAGAACATTTAGTACATAGTACACACGCCAGGACATTAAGCTAGTACAATCTATCAAATTTCTTTAATAGATTTTCAACTTTATTGCTAAAGCATTAGGTTCAAGATTGATTGGGAGAATTTGACAGTTTCTCTTGATGTGCTGGCGTCTGTACCTATTACATTACAACAGTATCTAATAAATCATTGTTGGTTAGGTTATCCTTTGTGATAGATCATAAAGTAATTAGAGCATGAATTACCCGCACGTGCCCGTCATACAACTAAGGACGAATTTCACCAATGAAACTCAACGCGATCAATAAGCACGCTTTTTTTTGGGTGGGAAATCATCAAATGACTTCTCCCGCTCTGGGCGGAGCGGGAGGGCGTGTCAGACTTTCACTGACTAAAACCCACCCGTGTTCCTTCAGTTGCCCATGTGCCAGAGTCACGGTATCTTTTTCGAACAATCTCGCGACCCAGGCAGGAGCACGCTTAAACCGCGTTCGAATGCTGACAATGTTACTACAGTGATGGATGCCACTGACAGCTCCTGAACGTGGTTGAGATGTGCTGCTCGCGTTGAGTTCTATTGGTGAAATTCGGCAAAGAACAGTAGCTCCCATTTCTTCTATGAAACAAGACGTCATCGGACAATTTTTCTTTCTTATTTAGTCCAATGACATTATATTCCATAGAAGAAATGGGTGCTACCGGGCAAAGACAAAGAAGAATTTTATCCAAGAAACTAAAAGCAGATTAGATATTAAACATGGGGATCGCTATTTCATAGGTGAAATTCGTCCTTAGATTTATCCTCTTATAAATTGTTGAATGCTGAATCCAAACAGTCTGACCAAGGGATATCGTATTATACCCAGTAACTTGGTTTTGGAGATCAGATACGGCAGTCGCTCAATATAAAATCATGGTAATTAGCTGCATCCGGTTAGACTGAAACCGGACCCCAAAATATTGGATAAAGGATAGAAAGTTGATACATGAATCTGATCTCAATAAATGAAACATCCCATTAAATCAGTGCAATCCATTAAAGCATTAGATTGTCTAAACCTCTTCAGAATCCACTTCCTCTGGTGAAGAACCGGCTACAATTATCTAACTAGTTCTTCAAATAAGGAACTGGGCTATTATTGCTGAACCTGAGTATCCTAAGTTCCTGTTTTCTGAACTACAGTAATTAAAGATACCTACTTTTAGCCAAAAAATCAGCATCGCCATATAACGCGGGAATGCTGCCAGCCTTTTGGGCACTTTTCCTGTCGTCAGCGATGTGGACGAATTCTCGATGGATTTATCTTATTTAGTTAAGAAGTTCCTACGGCCGTATTCCAGCTTCATCATTACAATAGCTCCATGTTGCCATATTATTGTATTGTCACTCAACATACATTTGTGAACCAAATTTGAGCCCCATCGGACATCGGGAAGTGGTTCCAATTAAGCTTCCAAGATTCGTGCCGAACACACATACATACAAATATCCCTAAGTAAAATATCCGTTAAATAAAAGCTTGTAAAATAGATTATTTATCAAAACTTTTCTACATGAGCCTACAATCTATAGGGTGGGTAGTCCAACAGTTAGCCACTCGTACACAGTTATCCACGCCCATATCTTTCAAATGCGACGTTGCCGCTCCGCGTATACTAGACATTTCGATGCCGCAACAGTTACTTTCCCCGCTCCCCATTCGGCGGCAAGCTCATGCGCTCAACGGTCGTGTTACGTGCAAATTATTGAAAATCAGTGACAAAATATTTAAAAAAACGTAAGTATTTTTTCCGTTTCATATCATTCAGTTTATTATTACAAATAGCAGTATATGTTGACCGTATAAATATGCTTTTCTTGCATATATTAACACACGTTTGGTTTCAATTGCATGAATAATTTTAAAGTGACAGTGTTCAAACGCTTTGTGGGGAGGGGTAGTCTACAATTAACCAAACCTATATGTTGAACAGTTAGCCATGGCTAATTGTGTACTAACAAATGGTTAAATGTTGCCTTGCTTATTTTGTTTACAGATGGGCCGGAACAAAACGATAGTTAGGAAACGGGGAGGACATTCTGAAGATGCTATGAGGAAAGCAATGCAGCTAGTGCAATCCGGGATGAGTATAAGAAAAGCAAGCGAGGAATGCCAGCTTAAATATCCGACGGTCAGATTGTATGTGAATAAATTCAAAATAAATCCAGAGGTACGTTTAACACCAAATTATGAAGTTAACAAGATTTTTACATCTGAGCAAGAAAAACAATTATTAGATTATATTGAGTATTGTGCTCAAATATTCTACGGATTATCTACTAAAGATTGCCGCCGCGTTGCTTATCAAATGGCGAAAGTCAACAATTTGAAAATACCACAGTCATGGATAGATTCAGAATTGGCTGGATTTGAATGGCTGCGCTCATTCAGGAAAAGACATCCTGAAATTTCACTGAGGAAACCAGAAGCCTGTAGCTTAGCCCGAACAACTGCTTTCAACAAACACAACATCGAGTCATTTTTTAGAAATTTAAAATCAGTCATGGAAAGACATCCGAGCTTTGCAGACGGCACTAGAGTGTACAATTTGGATGAGACTTCAACGACAACTGTACAACGACCAGGAAAAATACTAGCACGAAAAGGCACGAACGCAGCAAAGGTCACAAGTGGCGAAAGAGGTACCTTAGTCACAACATGTTGCATTGTCAGCGCGATAGGACAAGCTTTGCCACCGGCTATGGTTTTTCCGAGAAAAAAGTTTCAACCACACATGTTACATGGAGCGCCATCGGGCACATTAGGGTTAGCTGCAGCTTCTGGGTGGATGAATGCTGAAATATTCGTGGATGTAATGAAACATTTCATAAAGCATGTTTCAGCCTCAAAAGAAAATCCTGTGCTATTAATAATGGATAACCACGAAAGCCATCTGTCAATTGAAGCACTAGATCTGGCTAAGTCTTCGGGTGTCACTGTTTTAACTCTCCATCCGCATACCACTGCAAAACTTCAACCACTGGATGTTGGATTAAACGGCCCGTTCAAGTCATATTATAACGCAGCTGTAGATTCATGGCTATTAAGACATCCAGGGCAACCTCTAACTATATACAATGTTGCTGAGTGTGTTGGTTTTGCATACATGAAATCAATGACTCCGATAAACATAACAAATGCGTTCAAGAAAACCGGAATATTCCCATTCAATGACTGCATTTTTACGGAAGTTGATTTTATGCCTAGTACCGTAACAGATAGGCCACAGGAAATTGATGAACAACGAGAAAAATCTTCCAAGTCTCCTTCCATCTTTGAGAACTTTGGTTCTACAAGTCGAGATAACGATATCACACCACCAATGATTGAAGTTTTCGATTTTCGAGATTTATTATTAGCTCATGAAGATCTGCAAGTTAACTTGTCAAGGAACCAAGATGACGACACCACACTTCCAATAATTAAGGCTCCCGAATCACAAGATCCATTACCTGTGCGTGAGAATATTACTCTGCAGCAAAATTTGTCGATAAACCCTGGTAGCATAGAAGTTTTTCACTCGCCACCTCTATCACGAGTGCTTAAAGAAGTTGGAAATCAAGATATCATCACACCTCGCATAATAGAAGCTGCCGGTCCGTCAAAGTTCATTTCGCCCCAGGAATTTATGCCACCAATAAAAGCGAAACCACGTGATCCAAAAAAGCGTAGAATTCCTGGGAAAAGCATGATCGCAACGGATACGCCTGAAAAAGATGCTATTGCCGCAAAGAAAATAAAAATAATTAAGAAAGAAATTAAAAAAGCAAAGCAAGACCTGTTCACAGGTGTTAAAACCCAAAATAAGACAAAGAAAAAGAATAAAAGAGCCATTAAGGAAAGAAAAAAAGATATTATAGAAAGTGATGACAGTTCAGATGAAAATGATTATGTAGCAAGTGGATCATCGTCTGGTGGAGAAGAATATATTAGTGAAAATATAGATGAGGATGAGGAAGGTAGGATTATACTGAACGGTAATTTTTTACCTTTACCACGAGATCCAAAAGAGCAAGAATATGTTATCGTATTATTTCCATATAAAAAAAGCTCCGTCTATTACGTTGCGAAAATTTTAGAAACTATAATAGATGATGAAGACGATTCTGACTTTTTTGTGTGTTTCTTAAGACTAAAAAGTAGAGCATGCCAAACATTTTGTGAGCCTCTGGAACCTGATACGGCAGGGGTACAGCTAAAAGATATCAAATATATATTACCAAATCCTAAAATTACTGGCAGCAGCCGAAGGCAAGCGTCTTATTCGTTTCACGTTTATTTTGATTTGACATATTTGAATCTACGTTAATTGTTAAAGTTTTTATTTGTAACATTAGCTTTTCTCATTAGTCATAAATATTTAAATCTCATAGATATTTTAACTACCTTCTTACCTACTATAGTTCTCGATTAAATATTATGAGACTGAGAAAAACGAATGCTGTGACAACGTAGGTTACGTTAAAACTTCAGATATTTGTTTATTTTTTGTTTTTATGCTTAAGTTTTCGTTTAAGATACGAATAATTTGATAATTATTTTAAGCATTTACCAAAACCTACTAACACTTTATTCATTTTAAAATAACATTGTTGAGACTGAGATTATTCAATGTTGAATAACTTGTGAATAACTAAATTTGTGAAACTTGCGTTAAAGGTTTAGATATTTATTTATTCATTGTTATTTACTTCTTAAGTTTATGATTAAAATAAGAGTAATTGATAATTATATTAATAATTCAACAAAAACTAAAAAAAATGTTGATTATTTTCGAATTGAGAATATAAGTTAGTATCTGTAGTGCCTACAAAATTGAAAAGGTAATTACTCTTACAATGACAATGTTGAGGCTGAACTGTGCCATTATAAAGTTACCTGATAATTAATGTTAAGTCAACTGTGAAATGTTCTAAACAATAAAAGTCTCTTTTTCATACCACTCATACTGTTTTTTTTTTATAAAATAAGGAATCATATATGGCGGTTAAATGTGTACTCCTTGGTCAACTGTGGCACACCCAGTGGTTAAATGCGTACCATAGTGTGGACACAGTTAGCCAATTCCCATTTTTTTTTAAAACTCGCATCTCCAAAAAATATTAAGGAAATTCAACATTTATTAAATGCAGATAGGTAGCCAATAAACCACTTCCTTATACCTTGCAGAAAATTATATATTTTTAATTACCAAATCCGCAGTATGATAATCAGAAAATTTGGTGGTTAACTGTTGGACCACTCACCCTACTTGAGTTTGGTTGAACGCGGTAATCTCAGGAATTACTGGTCCGAATTGAAAAATTCTTTTTGTGTTGGGTAGCTTATTTATTGAGGAAGGCTATAGGTTATATTACATAAAAGCTACGATCAAAAGGAGCGGAGCAGCAAAGAAAAATGGACAAAAACTGGCAGACAATTCGATGCAGCGGGAAGGGGAACAAAAATTTGACGCGAACGAAGGCAGCCCGTGAGGCAGAAGCTACTCAACCATAAAAAAAAAACCAACAAATCAACTCAACCATATACATCATAATTTTACGATACACTTGAATAACATTTATTTCATTTTTATTTCATAAAGAGGCCACAAATCCACCCTTGGATAGGTCTTATATCCTAGAATTTCAAATTATGCGGGACAAAAGGGATCTCAATTCAATTTATTGAATACCTATGATTATGCGATAGATTTCCGTCGAACCCTTTACGATTTGAAATTCCGTCATTTATAAGATAACTCAAAAACGACTGCCTCGTTGGTCTAGTGGTCGTAACCGTTACAGCTGAGCAGGAGGTTCGGTTCGTCCCAGGCCGGGCAAATTGTTATTGGGTTTTTTCACATTGCACATTTGATGGCATTAGGCTCACCCCCGTGTACCGTGTGGTGCCGGACGTAAAGAATAACATCATCCCATTTCTTCCCGTGGGTGTCGTAAAAGGCGACCAAGGGACTTAATAGAGAATGGGCAGCAGCGTTCTCTATACATTTTACCACCATACTGCGATCGCCAACCCGCCTGCCAAGCGTGGCGATTATGGCAAAGCCCCCCAAATTGGGGGAGGCCTAAGTCCAGCAGTGGACGTCTTACGGCTGAAATGATGAGGGTCGCCCCTATTACATGGGACGTAAACATAACTAACGAAATGTAGATGTTCTGTAGGTACAGTTCTGTCTAACCACATGACGATTACTGGCGTGATGATAGATATAAACTCCGAAACGATTCGACAATTAATTGCATAGGCAGTTAAACAAAGGCTCATTATAATATATTATGCATGTATATTGTGGTATTGACGTCACACTGCCACAGTTCATGACAATATTCCAATTGTTCATTTCTCTAGAATTAATTGCTTTGTCTGTTTGTCGACCGTGAACCGTGCACTGTTGCAGTTGTGTGCCGAAATAATTGGACTGTTTCGTCACAACATTATTATATTTCCTCGAACTTATTTGGGAGTACCTATATAATATAGTTAAACGCTAAGAAGTTCATTAACTAGGCACCAGTGGTGGCAGTTGTAACGGCCGCGGCTTTTTGTAAATTGTTTTTTCGCCACTGCTCTCGAAAGATTTTGATGATCAAAGAAATTTGACGTATGTTTTGTTTTATAATATTAATTACTTACATAATACTGTATAGAATCAAGTTCTTCTAACTTAACAGACAGCAGTGCTACTGGGGAGTTTGTTGCGCCACCTCTTCTACCCAGCTAAAGCACTAGGAAGTGTCGAATGGCGGGCGTTTTGGGGGGACTGTCTTATGTAACTTTGACGTCCAAAAAGTGCTGACTCTCAGCCTAGTTTGAATAAATGACTTTTGATTTTGATTTTTTGATTTTGAAAACGATGAAGGAAAAAGGAAACCGGCCGGCATGTCTGAACCAAAGTTCGAAGGCATGTGACATCTACCAACCCGCACTGGGTCCGCGTGGTGGATTACGGCCCACTTCCTCTTACCGATAGGAGGCCTGTGTCCCAGCAGTGGGGACATTTTAGGCGGATTATGAAAGTAGTCGCTTTGATTATTGCCTTCCAAGGAGCATTGAACTAATATTAAGAGGAGAATAAAATCTAGAAAAAATGTCTCACCTCCGATTTGTAACATACAAATTATTGGTGTTCCAGTGTCCGTATTCTTTCTGAATAAGGACATAGTACATAGTAAGAGCTGAAATCGTTTTATCGTAATAAATTCAACAAAAAAAAGGAATTTCTTGAAATGTCTACATCAAAAAGCCTATTAGTAAGATAAAAACTTCACAAGTGAATAATAACATATATAAAATCACGCCTTGTTTCCTCGAAGGGTTGGGCAGAGGTGTACCTATAGTACGCTCACATTTCGCCAGGTATGTTTAAGTCCCATGTAATATGGGGCGAGCTTATTGCCATCAACCGGGCACGAATATTTTATTACATTACAAGTGAATATTTAAAGTAAATAACACTATAAAGAAGTAAATTAGAATTTGAAAAAAAATTGCCCAATTCTCGAGGAAGGTTATAGGCTATTTAACATCACCCTATGGCCCTTAGGAGCCGAGTAAAAAGAAAAAGTCGGAATGCTTAGTGAAACCAAATTAATAGCGCGGTCGGGGACCAAAGTTTCACGCGGACGAAGTCGCAGCCGAAGTGCTAGTAAAAAAAGCTATAATGCGGGTCATCTCGGGGTGGTTTTCCATCTAAAAGTGTTGTAATTGGATGTTTCTGTTATAGAAAGTCTTCTACTTGTATGTACTCATAAAAAAAATATAAGTTGTTCTAATTTCATGAAAAATCAAATTTACGATAGGCAATTTTGCTTAATGGCTCAGACGTGCATAGCATTTTTCTATTATATTAGGTAATATGCTCGTCAGGGCAACCAAAAACACTTCTCAAACAAATAAATGACGCTCGCATTCCATTCGTTTTAATCAAATGAATTTTTAAACCTATACCGGTGTAAGAAAATATATAAAGTGATAAATTCCCCTTCTGATGCTGTCTTGATTCAGTCCGATTTAAACAATATTCTACATTGGTGTAACGCAAATCATATGAGTCTAAACGCTGAAAAATGTCATCACATACAATTCACAAGGAAACTGACACCAATTCAAACAAAGTACGACATCGGTGGCGTAACACTGAAACAAGTGAATGAAATTCGGGATCTGGGGGTGATCGTAGATAGTAAGCTGAAATTTACCGCACACATTGATAAAGCAGTGACAAAGGCCGCGCAAATGCTAGGATTTTTGAAACGTAATTCCAAAGGGTTCAAACACCAGACGACCAAGGTGTTACTCTACAATGCTTTAGTACGCAGTCACCTTGAATATGCGAGCAGTGTATGGACCCCTTTTTAGGGTTCCGTTGCCAAATGGCAAAAAACGGAACCCTTATAGATTCGCCATGTCTGTCTGTCTGTCTGTCTGTCTGTCCGAGTATGTCGCAGCCACTTTTCTCCGAAACTATAAGAGCTGTCCTATTGAAACTTGGTAAGTAGATGTATTCAGTGAACCGCATTAAGATTTTCACACAAAAATAGAAAAAAAACAATAATATTTGGGGTTCCCCATACATAGAACTGAAACTCAAATTTTTTTTTTTCATCAAACCCTTACGTGTGGGGTATCTATGGATAGGTCTTCAAAAATGATATTGAGGTTTCTAATATCATTTTTTTTTAAAACAATAATATTTGGGGTTCCCCATACATAGAACTGAAACACAAAAAAAAAAATTTCATCAAACCCTTACGTGTGGGGTATTTATGGATAGGTCTTCAAAAATGAAATTGAGGTTTCTAATATCATTTTTTTCTAAACTGAATAGTTTGCGCGAGAGACACTTCCAAAGTGGTAAAATGTGTGTCCCCCCCCCCCGTAACTTCTAAAATAAGGGAATGATAAAACTAAAAAAAATATATGATGTACATTACCATGAAAACTACCAACGAAAATTGGTTTGAACGAGATCTAGTTAGTAGTTTTTTTTTAATACGTCATAAATCGTAAACCACAATTTACCTTTCATTCAGTCAACACAAATATAATTCATAAACTCATTTCACTCATTTCATAAACGATGATGACGAATGATGATGATGATGACCTGCAGGTTTGTACGGAACCCTCGGTGCGCGAGTCCGACTCGCACTTGGCCGGTTTTTATGCAGTGCATTCGCAACGTGTCGAAAGCATACAACGAGCTTTCACGAGACATCTAGCTTTTTCTACTAGAGGCTTTTATAAAACCATACGTGGAACGTTTAAAAAAATTTAAAATGATGTCCCTCCGCGATCGGAGGCGTTTGCTAGATTTATGCTTCCTTCATAAATTAATTAATTGAAAAATACGGTGCAACTGCCTTTTGCAAAGTGTTTCCTTAGCAATTCCAAGAATTTACCCCAGGGCCAAAAAAATTAAAAAAGTATTTTATACACCTTTTGTAAAAACCAATCTAGGTTTGCAGTCTCAAGTTATACGAATGAGCAACGAATACAACAACATTGTATTAAACATACCTGAATCAGATATATTCTACGACAAGCTGGACCTGGATTCAAAAAGAAAATCGCGCTATCCATGCCAAGTTGTTCCTAATTTTAATTTTTAATTTTTGATTCTATTTTTATAATGATTATTGTTCTATTCCTTAACTTTGTTTTTTGTGCTTTTGATGTTATCTGGCTTGTGTGCAACCAGTATATTTTAGTTTAGTTTGTTTTTAGTTTAAAGTATATTTTAGAATGTTTTTTTAGTTTAGTTTAATACTTCAAGGCAGCAAGATATTTTAATCAGTGCTATGTACGCCGTAATTGTCATGTACATTAGTCCTTTAGTTATTAAGTTTATAAGTGTAAGTGTAATGTATGTGATGTGGCTGTGCTTCTTTTAAATAAATAAATAAAAAAGAAAAGAAAGAAAGAAAGAAAAATTGTTTATTCTGCACAAACAAAAGGCACAATACAAGATAAAAAAAATAAAAAGAGACATATAATGCAACGTAGCCAAAAGCCCCGTATTTAAGTCAATAAAAAAATGAACAGTTTAGCAATATTGACATTGCTTGTAATGATAGGACTAGTGACCATAGACAAAACAGAATATGTTACGACATGGGCACACACACATCAAAACAAAAAAAAAAATGCCGATTGTAGATTGCATTAATTATAAATTATCTACTCCTGTAACGAACAAACCACAATATTAAATAACAATTAAGCTGTGCGTCGCATCTGTGCAAGAACAGGTCGTTGCGGTGTACAGGTATAGTTCATCAACCAAACCGAAATTCCAGTTCTTTCTAGCATATAACATAACACCACGCCTGTGTTTCTTATAGGGTTAGGCAGAGATGTACCTACACCCTCATTTCCTCAGCTAGGTTTGACTCCGATCTGACAGCCCAGGTCGGGCAAATTGTTGGATATGGCATTGGATTTTTCCATTAAGAATTTCTTATTAGGTAACAGCCCGGAGTTTGAAAGGTGGATGTGTGATACCCCCGTGACGCCTGATCTCCTTCCGGTCGTGTCGGTTTGCCGTCCCTTCGGACTATGAGAGCGAGGGAAGAGTGCACTCACTTGTGCGTTGTAATATCTCGCGCGCCGATGGATAGTCTCCGTTGAGATTGACTGGTTGAAGTGGTCCGGAGGACTATAATTGCCGTTCTAAACATGATTTCACTTTCACTGTGCATTAAAAAAAAAAACGGCGCCCTAATAACGTAACGTGTTAGTGTTATTAGTGTTACAAATTAGGTACTTAAATGTATGTTAGTAGAACAATAAGGCCCAATAATCAAACATTACTACCACAGGAAGGTAAAAGACAAATGAATCCATGGTAGGCCCTTGTAGCGTCTCCACAAATACCTAGAAAATGCTGCTGCTGCTCCCACTCACTCTGCGTTAAAAAAAAAACTTAATCCTTTCTTTTTGTCTCCAGGAACCACAACAGCTGAAGCCATGGCTTGGAGTGTGGGATGCGACCAGGCTTCTCCCTGCCTGCCTCCAATACGATCCATTCATAAAGAAAATCACAGGTAAACAGCTATTACTACAACCTACCAACACCATGCAAGGACAAAGTCCTCTCTTGGCACAGTGATTCAACCAATCATTCCGCTTGACCAGTTTAATTTTGGAAACGTTTTTTCACCAAGTTTTTTAAGAATGTGTACTCACAAAAACACGTGATATAAATAAACATTTTTCCAAAAAATTAAACCGCCGAAAAAAACTAATATTTTGAGACGGCGCGCTGCGCGCCGTCTCAAAATTTTAAGGTTCATTATTTTTTGCTTTTAATTTTATCGGCGGTAAAATATTTTGGTAAAAAGGTTTTTTTTATTATTTTTTATGGCTTTAATGTACTAATAATACTTGGCAAGGTATACCCTATCCAATAAAAAAAGAATTAATAAATTCGGACTACTCTATAAAAAGTTATACGTGGTCATACATTACAATCAGTGAGTGAACAATCAATCATCCCCTGTTTTCTGAACCTTAGGGTTCGATTTTATTTTCCAAATTTATATGGGACCATTTTCGGGGTATACACTTTCCAATAAAAAAATAATTATCACAATCGAACTACTATGTAAAAAGTTATGGGTGGTCATACATAAAAAAAAATATATACAGGATAATTTTTTATCCAGTGCGCAAACTGTAACCATGAATTCAGCATATCATTCTAGACCAGCGTAGAAAATTTTCGTCGGTTATGCAAAATAAAATCAGCTGTTTCATAGAAAAATGCAATACCTACGGGGTCAAAATGTATGGAACAGCTGATTTTTTTTTTGTATAACCGACGAAAATTTTCTGCTGAATTCATGGTTACAGTTTGCGCACTGGATAAAAATTTATCCTGTATACGCGTCGAATTGAGAACCTCCTCCGTTTTTTTCGTCGGTTAAAAACGATAAAGTGGTAAATACGAGCATTTTCGCTCGGGGACATTTGTCCCACGACTTAGTCGCCCGACACGAATTTCACCCGCACGATGTCCCGGGACTTGTCGCTAGCCGATCCTCTGCAAGCGTCCACACGCACGGCTTTCGTGTCCCTCAACAGTCCCTCGACAACTTGTACATAGTGAGAACGCTTGTCGCTTTGTGTTACTCGAAATGCAAGCCACACTGAACAACATTACCTCCTCGTGCGACATATTCACCACTGGATAGTGTGAACAAAGCAAATGTCGAGCGTTACTGTCGCAGAGACCACATAAATGTCAAGCGAACGTGTCTGCGACATGTTCCATTAAAACATCTTGTAATGCCTCCTCTCTACAAAGTTAATGCCACCAGCACACACTATAGTAGAAAATCAAGAAGAAGAAAAACTAAAACATTTATATATTGTACTATCTAGATGTAACTGCACTTTGTTTACAATTTTACGAATTCTTTCACAAGGTTCGGGCCATTTGTCGTAATTAGAGAGTGTAGTCCCAAATTAAGAGACATCGCTGCTTCTGCACTGTGCGCAATTGGTTTTGAGAAAACTTTTGTTTCGAGTAGATCGTAAACGTCTTTATTTTACTATTATTTTCCAACTAACATAGAATTTTATCTTTATTCTTCAAGTTATTTTCAAGAACTCCAAGTTCAATTTCCAATCTCTTTTATGTTACAGTTATTGACGAAAACTTTTACGCTTATAAGCTGAAATATCATTGAAAATGTATAAAACGCGCTCGGAGCAAAGTAACGTCAGCTGAATCGGCAAATAGTGACATTTTCTTTGATTTATTAACGTGAAATGCACGCGAATTGGCAAACGCAGCTGACTGGCTTTACGCAGCTGACTGGCTTTATTGGCATCTTTTGTTACATAGAAACTAGAGTTTTATGGAAAACATGTCTAGACAATCCGATAACAGAATATTTGAAGTCAAAGTACGTTAAATTATTTTATTTCTATAAGTATGTACAAACACTTCAACACGCCTGTCATATTTCAAAAACTAGTCCGCGTTTCCTATCTGACTACTCAGAGAAGAAAAACCAAAACAAACTCAGAGGTCACAATCTCTTTTTAAGTACAAACATAGATCATGAGGATCAAGATCAGTGATCTGATATATAGATTGGGCCTGACAATTATCATCATCATCATCATTTCAGCCGAAAGACGTCCACTGTTGGACATAGGCCTCCCCCAAGCTCCGCCACTTCGACCGGTTTTGTGCTTCCCGCATCCAGCGAATTCCTGCGGCCTTCACAAGGTCATCGGTCCACCTTGTTGGAGGCCTTCCAACTCTACGTCTTCCGGTACGCGGTCGCCATTCCAGAACCTTTCGGCCCCATCGGCCATCTGTTCTGCGAGCAATGTGCCCTGCCCACTGCCACTTCAGTTTAGCAATTCTTCGGGCTATGTCGGTTACCTTTGTTCTCCTACGGATCTCTTCGTTTCTGATTCGATCGCGTAGGGAAACTCCAAGCATAGCCCTCTCCATCGCCCTTTGGGTAACTTTCAGCCTTCTAATAAGGCCCATTGTGAGCACTGACAATTATACAATGCGAATTTTGCCTTTGGCATTCCTACAATCCAATTAAAGCAACAAAACGAAGATACAACTTTTATAATTGCTTCAAATAATATTAAAGGTACCACAGGCAGTTAAATCACACCTTGTTAATCAGACTTAATATTACAGGACTAGTTAAAGGGAGTCGATGAATTGTGACATTGTGTGACAAGGGGGTGGGAGGGGCCCTAAATTTTGTGACATCACATTTCAAAATTGAATATACATATTTAAAGTACTATTAAAAGACGAAATATGAACTATGAAAGATTTAAAAAAAAAAAAACCAATATCTAGATGTAAAATTGCAAAATATGTGACGTCACACTAAGGGGAGGGGGGGTCTCACAAATGTGACCTGCTGACGTAATTTATGGATGGCCCCTAACATATCACGTAGTATCGCCAATTATCCCACAGTGATACATAATTATAAATCCGTTTTGGGCTATCATTCCCAGGATAACGCAAACTGACGTAACCTCAACAAACTCTTTGCCTTCTCTCAAATCCTTCATTCATCCCTTATACGCCACCCATTACATATACATACATAATCAGCTTATAATTTCCCCACTGTTGGGACACAGACCTCCTCTCATTGAAAGAGAATGGTCTATAATCTACCACATGGCCCAGAGCGGGTTGGCAGGTCTCACAAGTCTTCGAATTTCTAGTTCTAGGACATGCCGGTCTCCTCAAGACGTTTTTCTACACAGTTTTGGAGAACAGTGGTGATCAAATAAAACATAAAGTTTACCGCTTGTCAGGGTTCGAATTCACGACCTGCAACTCGTTAGTCGCAGAGTTTACCACCGGGCTACCATTGCTCTCGAAGTTTCTATAGTGACACATAAGTATTCAATATTGAAATCAGTTCATCCGTTTTTGAGGTATGATTTCCAAGATGACGCAATCCGACAGCATCCTTAACGTAAAACTTTGCGTTCATTCATCCGTTTTACGCCACCCATTAGAGACATCTACAACCTTCTATTAACCATCTCTTCTTCTTCACCAGGTAGCGAGAACTGCCTCTACGTGAACGTGTACACTCCCAAGATGAGCCCTGGTGCCAACCTGCCGGTTGTGGTGTTCATCCATGGAGGAGCCTACATGTATGGAGAGGGAGGACCCTACGACGCCACCAACCTTATGGACTGGGACATGGTGGTCGTCACCCTGAACTATAGGCTTGGACCTCTAGGTAAGTTTACTAAAATGAAAAGTTTAATGAAGCTTGGTTAGGAAACTTTAGATACTCCAATAATAATTGTATATTCATTTATTTACATTATTCAACAATACAATACAAACTAACACTTAAATAAATATATTATGTACAATTAAATAAAGGTAAAAAAAAAAAATGACATAAATTATCACACGAAAGTTGAAATACATTTCTAAGCCGCTTGTAAACTCACCAAATGGGTCTGATTTTTTTATTTACTTAACCCATATACATGAACATATAAAGGTTAATTTTAAATTGGCTGCTGTTAACATGATAAAACAAAAAAACAGACGAGGTGTATATATCAATATGCATTCGCGTTAAGATAAAAAACACCAAATCAGTTATTTTCTACTCAGATTTCAAGTAACAGCATAAAGCAGTTAAGGCTTCTGACTGGCCTGTTAGTCTAGTGGTTAGTGACCCTGACTGCTAAGACTGAGGTCGTGGGTTCGATTCCCACCCAGGACAAATCTTTGTGTGATGAGCACGATCATTTGTCCTGTTTCTGGGTGTAATTTATCTATAATATGTATATATTTAGAAATATATAAGTATATTTATCAGTAGTCTGGTTGCCATAGTACAGGCTCTGCCTAGTTTGGGATCAGATAACGTTGTGTTGGTTGTCCTAAGATATTTATATTTATTTAAGGGTTGTTGAAGTCAGATAGGCAGCTGTATCCGGAAGCCAATCCCAACATAGGTGGGATAAGGCTAAGCAGATGATGATGAACGATAAAAATTAAAAACAAAATAGTAATATTTATATCTACGAAGGTGTGTCCATTCCAGAGGATACAATCCATAAAGAGCATTACGATGTAAATGTTACCATCAATTTACTGTAAGGAGACGAGGTGCATTACATTTAGTGGGCGTCGCATCGAACTATAAAAAGAACATTAAAATAAAATATATATTTTAAAGTGGACGTAAGTGTAGCGAGAGGTTGGCAGACGGTCGCACAAGTAGAATGCAAGCGCATGGCTAGTCATAAACTAGAAAACACCTAAATGACCGCCCAATATTGTTGCACGGTTGGATTTTATAGTGCGCTTTTATTATCATTTATTTAGGGTGGGCTCAACATGTCTTTTTCTTCCACACTTCTCTTTTAGTCGTCATCTCAGTAGTCACCTTCTATCCATATCATAATCCACACAGTCCATCTATCGTTTCTTTGATCTCCCCATACTCTTATAGCCATCGACATTCATACTCAAAACTTTCGTTACGACATTTTCCTCATTCCTCCGTATCGCGTGCCTTTACCATGACAACCGATTTCCACACATTTTTTCTGTTATCGGTGCCATTTTCATACTTTCTCTAATGTGCTGATTTCTCATTCTATCCAATCGTGTAACACCACGCATCCCTCTTAACATTCTTATTTCAGCTGCATGCAATTGCCTTTCATGCATGCTTTTTATGGCCCAACATTCTGACCCAAACAAGATAGTAGGTGCGCTTTTATAAAGCATGAATTTAGGTATCATCTAGAGTTAAGGTAGAAATACCTTGTCGGAGCTTTTTAAGGGCTTCAAATTATCCAAAATGGTCGGTAAAAGAGGGCTTACTTACTTGCGTTGATTATAGTTTCATAAAGATCGTGCTTTCGTGAGGACTTAGTAATGTTTGTTAAACGTATTATCATCAACTACAGTCCTATCTCGTGTCTACATTGACTCACATTCCTCGTACTTACACAACCATTTAATCCAACTACCTCGGAGTCATAAAAGAAACTTTACAAATAAAGACAAAAAAAAATACCCAACGTTACGAAATTAACTTTAATTTCTTTCAAACGAAATAAGTTCGAACAGTTTGCCGTTAGTTTCAGAGATAGAGAAGTAAAGGTAATCGAAAAAAAGGCCCGAAACAAACTCTGCAAAACTCATTTATATTTAATCGAAAGCAACCGTCCCTTATCTTGGTGGTCGAAATGCGAAGAATAATTCACGAACCAACCCCAATCATTTTACATAATGGACAGAATAACAATGGACCAATAAAAGCAACCGTTTATCTCTGTATTGTAATATTGGTTTTTCTTTCATTGAGATGAAAGATAAAAGATAATCCATTTGCCGAACGTATTGTTGGCAGTATTTCCATTCGATTAGGTTCTATAGCGGTGTAATATGAGGCCGTTTTTCGTGAACTTGTTGCTCGTTACTAGGAGCCAGTGAGAGCGAGACATAGAGATAAATAATAATAATGGATCCTGGCTCGTCGTTAGAGGCAGTTGGAACAAGACATTAAAAAAACCGGCCAAGTGCGAGTTGGACTCGCGCACCGAGGGTTCCGTACAAACCTTCAGGTATTCACGGTTTATGCATAAGGTTTTTGTTTATGAAATTAAATGTTTTTTATTTTATTTTTATATTTGAGTTGGCTGAATGAAAGGTAGATTGTGGTTTACGATTTATGCCGTATTAAAAAAAACTACTTACTAGATCTCGTTCAAACCAATGTTCGGTGAAAGTTTATATGGTAATGTACATCATATATTTTTTTTAGTTTTATCATTCCCTTATTTTAGAAGTTACGGGGGGGGGGGGACACAGATTTTACCACTTTGGAAGTGTCTCTCGCGCAAACTATTCAGTTTAGAAAAAAATGATATTAGAAACCTCAATATCATTTTTGAAGACCTATCTATAGATACCCTACACGTATGGGTTTGATGTTTGTTTTTTTTTGAGTTTCTGTTCTATGTATGGGGAACCCCAAATATTATTGTTTTTTTTTCTATTTTTGTATGAAAATCTTAAAGCGGTTCACAGAATACATCTACTTACCAAGTTTCAACAGCATAGCTCTTATAGTTTCGGAAAAAATTGGCTGTGACATACTCGGACAGACAGACAGACAGACATGACGAATCTATAAGGGTTCCGTTTTTTGCCATTTGGCAACGGAACCCTAAAAAAGTACTAGGCATAAGTAATGTGACGTGATACACTATTCAATATTACTAAGGACTTAGACTGATATGCTTCAGTATACACCGTGATATTTTATTCGCCTGACAAAGGTTGTCTTGACTCAATGTATCCGACATAATATACCTCAAGGCGTGATTAAAAAATGTTACCATTAATTCAGATAATAGGTACTAAAAAAAAATGCATTAGGAGTATGAAACATCCTGTTGATAATGTTGACGTATCAGACGTTACAGAACATATCTACCCAGTGCACGAGTCGACTACATCATTCCATCTCCATTTTCCATGAGACAAAATATCAATTTCAAACTACGAAATGCGTCATCATAATGAACAATAGTTTTTATTTTTTAGTTATTCTGTGTGTTTTTTTTTCTTATGGATGTGTAGTAGTCTTTGGGTACATGAAATCATATGTCTAGCCTTTTCCCAACTATATTGGGGTCAGTATCCAGTCTAACCGGATGCAGCTGAGAACCAGTATTTTTCATGGAGTGATTGCCTATCTGACCTCCACTGCCACAATGGATGCGCTAAGTTAACCATCGAAATTCAATTTTTCTGTCGTCTATTCGAATTTACAGTTCAGTGTCAGGCTGTATGTTGTAGAAACTATAATTCACAACTGGTGAACTGAAAATGATAATCACTAAGGTACAGTCGCCAAATTTCGTCCCCTAACCTAATTTCGTCCCCATCGGTTTCTTTTTTTCTAAGTAACTGTATCTAGTGTTTTTGCATCGAAACAAAAGTTAGTTGAGTCAGTCGGCCATTGCAAAAGTTTGGCGGTAAAACGTCGCTTTTGTGTTAAGATATTTAAAAAAAGAAAAAACTGTTCGAGGTGAGTTTTTGAATCAAATATTATTGGTATTGTTTAAATATTGATTTGTTTGAGTTATTGAAACGAAATTTTTGACAAAATTTGTTGACATCGTTTAAATTTCAACTGATTTAATTTCATTTACGTTATGGCATGTGTTTTTTGTTGAATGGAGGTTATTAACACAATTGTCAAATTCGCAATATCGTCCCCTGACGTGAGCCTTATTTCGTCCCCGGGACGATATTTAGATCACTTTGTCATTTGTCACTTGTGAATTTTCTGTAACTGTTTTGTATAATTATTTATTTTATTTTTGATGAGAAAAACTGTTTATGCCCAAGAAATAGAAAATTGGTTGACTAATCATCCAGGGAGAGTCGTTACTCACTACCAACTTGGAGAAATATTTGGGAAAGCTTATGCAAAAGCACGCAAAATTGATACGGAAGTAAATGGCTTCCGTAAAACAGGAATATTTCCACTCAATGAAAACAGTTTCTTTGACTCACCAAATGCTCCTCTCTCAACTGATGTAAACAGCACGAAATCTTTCAAATG
The DNA here is from genome assembly GCA_947507805.1 of Aporophyla nigra. Taxonomy (NCBI): domain Eukaryota; kingdom Metazoa; phylum Arthropoda; class Insecta; order Lepidoptera; family Noctuidae; genus Aporophyla; species Aporophyla nigra. The sequence continues at coordinate 3,992,208 of OX382305.1, read as the reverse complement.
TGTGTGTGTGTGTGTGTGTATGTGTGTTTGAGGTGATGTGTGTGGTGAGTGTGTGATGTGTGTATGTGTTTGGAATCCACAAGGTCAAGACAAAGAACACCACCTAAATTACGAGGGTCAAGCAACTCTTCATCCCCATTTATAGTTCCAGCTGACATACAGCCTAATCCAGTTGTTGAGACACCTTCAACGTCAGCTAGGCGAGGCAAAGCCCTGGTAGTCACAGCTTCACCGCATTAACAAGAAATAATAGACGTAGAAAAGAAAAGAAAGGAGAAGGATGAAAGACTGCAGAAAGTAGGAAAAAAATGGCAAGAAATGTAAAGAAAATATAACACAAAGCCACAAAAAGAAAACCAAACAGCGTCGAATCAATCAATCTTCTGATGATTCCACGCCTGATAATGATCTAATTTTAAGTCTTGAGTTCTACTGGCGAAAAAGATAGTGACAATGATGACGCTGAATGCCCAGTTTATTATAAAAGTTATTCACAAGAGAAAAAAGGATAGAAGTGGATAAGATGCACAAAATGTTTCCAATGGATTGTGTTGAAAATCCAAATTTTTCCTGTGCAATTTGTTAGGAGAATTAAAATTACTTAAAACATAGCATTGATTAATAAAAGTCAGATCAGATGTCTATAATTACTAATATTTATGGTTAAAAATACAATTTAGGTTTACGTACTGATTATTATGATCTCAATATCCTACCCGGGACGAAATTAGGTGCCAAAAAATATTTTTACAGAATTTCTACTTTTTGGGTTAAGGTATTATTGTAGAAGAAGTAATAGTGTTAACGGGTTTTTGATTACTTAAAATAATAAAGGAATAATCTACCTAAATTAAGACGTTTTATTTATTACTTTACTCGTGATATTTTACTTTTTTTTTTTTGTTTTACAAAAAGGGGACGTTATTTGGCGACTGTACCTTACTTGTCGCCAAGTGATCATAATTCATTTAAAAGTTAATGTATTTCTAATGCATTATTATATAAAAGTATTAACATTCGCCACCAATTTAGCATTGACCAACCCGCACTGGGCCCGCGTATTGGATTATGGCCCGCTCCCTCTCACCGAGAGGAGGCCTGTGTCCCAGCGGTGGGAACATTATAGGCTGCTGATGATGTGATTGGCATTCATCCGCACTCCTTCTCCAAACATACTTCTCTGTCCACGTAATTTTCGTTAAAAGGGGTAGGTATCTAAAGAACTTTTGCTTCACGTATTATCACATACAATAAAATCATCAATACAACCCTCAAATGCATTAAATCCCGATTTTTTTAATGAAATAGTCATCAATGGGATTAACTGAACTTAGAGTACATAATATAATCAATATAAAACTTGACACTGACCTGCACATTGCAAATAACGGAAGAAAACACCTCACTTGGATGATAACTTACATAGACATATCGCAAAAACCAGTCGTGGTTTAGCCAAAAAAAAAAAGTTAAAAACTAAAACCCGACTACGACAAAAACACCAACTAATAAAAAGGACGCCAAATAAACAAGACATCACAGACTAATAAAAAATAATCGTTTAAAAAACTAAAAAAACACGCGTTGCTAACTATTATTTATTTTCTATATTGTAGTTCGGCTAGCTACAACAGAGAGTTTTTTTGTTTTTTTTTTTTGTTTTCTAGTTTGGTTACCCTGGTAAGGATAGTGGCACAAATTTATGAAATTATTGTATAGTCATCGGTCGTTAGAGGTGACTAAGGGACTTCCTAGAGAATGGGCAGCAGCGTTCTCTATACATTTTATCACCAAAATGCGATCGCGAACTCGCCTGCGAAACTTGGTGATTATGCCAAACCAAAGCAAACCCCTGGAATTTGGGGGATGCCTATATCCAGCAGAGGACGTCTTTCGGCTGAGATGATGTTGATGATGCAAATGCTTCGTCTCCCTTATTTTTTATATCTTTTTATATATCTTTCCCTTTCTTCTCCAGGTTTTCTCAGCACCGGTGACGAGGTTGCTCCTGGCAACAACGGGCTCAAGGACCAGTCCTTCGCCCTCCACTGGATTAAGAACAACATCCTGATGTTCGGTGGAAACCCTGACAGCATCACACTGACTGGATGCTCTGCTGGAGGTGCCAGCGTTCATTATCATTTCCTGTCGCCGTTGTCCAGAGGTAAGAGAATCGTATTTTCATATCTGAATTGTCTAGTTCGGAATAAGTCGGGCTTACTCGACCTTCCGATAAAATCCACTTAAATGGGACCATTCACTCTTCCCTCTATTATTAGAGGAGTATTTATTACATTTTTTAACAGTTCAAACGCTGTCAAACGGATTTTTTTGCATAAGCTTTGCAGAACTTGTTAACTAAAAATAATGGATTTGTTTTCGGATGTTTTATGTAACTTGTATGTAAGCTTTTGGCATTTTAGAAGTAGTAGATCCCCGTAGACAAAGGGTTAGGCTCACTGAGATGCACAGAATACTAACAGAACTTTAGGAAGTACCCAGCCTTGAAAACCTTTACACTCTGAATACCGACAGACATTAGCACGGGCATTACTTTAAGTTATAGGAAAAACAACAAATCAAAAGATTTCGAAATAAAAAAAAATCTAAACGCTGTTGTAACAGCATAGAAAATGTTGTGACGACCCACACTGAATTGCTACAAGAACCGAAAAGACAGATTAAATACCGCCAAGCTTATTAAAATAAATAAATAAAAATAAATAAATCATTTAATTCAGGCAACAAAGACCCATATACGCAAAAACATACGCGAATATACGCATCAAATAATTAGCTGCTCGTGTAATATAACAGTCAACGCGTATTACCTTTGGTACTGGCACAACCACGCGGTAAACAGTTAAGTACGATTGTCTCAAAAGTTCTCAATAAAACAGCTCACTAAAGAAAACAACAAGAACTAAAACACAAGTAGTACTCACAACTTCCAAGACTCCAAGTAATATAAGGATTGTTATTGAGCATAAAATGGGAGCCAGGCTACCTAACAGTTGAATGAACCCGAGCGAACCACAACTTCGAAGCTAGATATAGTCTTACAAATCACAAACTGCAATATCCCTCCATTTGTAGATACAGTAGCGACAAAACCAATCGCTACCAGATTTCGCTCACGTATATAAAGCAACTAATATATTTATGGAGATATCTTAGTTATGATCGCAGAAATCGAAGACTGCTTTGGAATTGTGAATGAAGTCACCGTACATAAGTTTGGAAATAAAACTGTTTATGGCCTACGACGTCTGTAAACTCCGTATGTGTCGTAATGTAATTTTCTATGAGAACAGCCTTATTTCAAAGACAAACTAGCGGGGCGAGCACGGCCTACTAACATAGACTCGAGTCACACATTTTTATCACAGTTTGGGAACAAAAATCGTGATAAAATGCGTGACTCAAGTCTATCACAGAGGCCGTGCTCGCCTTGCAGCATGGCAGCACCCCAAAGTCAAAGTCAAATAATTCTTAACAAATAGGCACTTTTAAACGTCGTTTATGATTTTAAAATAATGTTTTGAGTTGCCCATTCCAAAATATAGTTTTGTATGGAGAATAATAGACAAGAAACTCCACCGTTACTCTTTTAAGATGTTTTGCAATAATTTTATACATACATTTTAGCATTCTAGAGAACGCACCTATAATAAAATTACTGTATCCCAATAGGTACACAGAATTAAAAATAAAGCAATGACCGGTAAATTAATTATGTGATACATACATGGTGCTCACATATTTACAAATATTGTAAAAGTAATTGTAGATGAATTCCTAATAAATTGTATAGCAACTCAACATTTAGTGTGTGATTTAGGGCTGATTTTTCAATAGTCAGATAAGTTTTAACGGAGGAATAAATCTGCCAGTTTCACATAATTTCCATACAAGAACTTTCAAACCGCAATATTTATTCATCAGATAAAAGATTATCCCTTAAAGTACTACGAGAATTTAAAATCTACTTATGTCTTAAAAATATACAATTAAATTAGCAACCAGTTTGATTATCCTATGCAGCAGGACCGAAATCCATAGCACACTTCCTTCCACAATTCAAAAGTTTTTGAAGGAAATTCCTAAACCAGTGCTACATTTATTTGAAAAATTCTTCTGCTCGACGATGTAAACAACGCAATGAAAGTTGTCAAAATGAAAGGCATTCGTTCATTAATAACGGGGTACGGGGGTAATTACCCCGTAGATGAGGTCAAAAACCTTTATTTATATTCGAACCGATCTGCACTGCGTCATGTTTGTGTTTGACGGCTCAAAATTCCCGCATGCAACGAATGATTGGTACAGTGGAGAAGAGAAAAGCATAAACAAAAATGGCGGGGCTGCGGGTCAATAAAGAAACACGTCGAATAAACAATTCGAAATTCAAACGCAAGCTGCTGCATGCGGCATGAAGTAATTGGAATCTTTTGTTCAAATTGAACGCGTTGAAAAATGGACGTTCTTTGTCAAACTTTTGCCAAATTCTCTTGAAAATGGAAAGAGCACAGTCCGCCATTCTTCTTGTCATATCTTTTTTATTACATACATAACCTTTGCCCGAAGTTGTAGGTCGTTTTATTGTTCACAAAACATTGTATTACGTGAAATAGTTATGTTATTTTTCTTTTGTTTATTATCTTGAACATGAGCTCCATTTATATGGTGCAGGTTTCTAGAATGTTCACGAGCAATAAAATGCATGCCAAAAAGCACGTTCAAGTATTGTCGTCATTCAAGAATTGCGTACAACTGTTTACACGAGTGCGATTTTCATAAAACAACATACAAAAATTAAAGGTGATTTCTGTTTACATCAAGGAAAATATTCCATGCAAGTTTTGCCTCCACTAGACACACGCTTTTGTACCATTCATCAAAGTATTGCCCATATTCGCGCTTCCCAAATACATATTTTAATCAGTGTTATTAAACGTCTTGTCAAGATTTTTTTTTCTTGTTTCGTAAGTTGTAAGTTCTCATGCCAGAATTAAATGAAGTTTTGATTTAATTTTACATTCTGTTTAGACTCATACAAGTAATGAACTCATGAGTCTTCAAGGTTCTGGACTGGAAAGGGGCTGGCATCAACATCAATGGCGAGTACATTACTCACCTTCGGTTTGCCGATGATATACCGTAATTTGGTCCTACTTTGCTCCTCTACGGGTAATTCTGCTCCTGTTCTGTAAAATGTTTTCGCCTATTCTACGTTGAAAATTTTGCAACAATTCATTAAATTGTGACTATCTCATATCTTATCCATATCTCATCAATTTATATCATCCGTAATAGCAGAACATATTATAATATAACTAAAGCAGAGTTTGAATTAGGAAAGTATTAATTTGCCCCAACTGCTTTAACAATGGACATTACATACAAACTATTTCTAGCAAAGATACCCAACATATTAAAAATAAATTCATACTATACTTCATAATATCCATTTCCCTATAAATATATGTCATACAAGCTTTATTTCTTTATAATAATACATCAAGTATAGTTGATTGTTTTAAAAACATTCATAATTTTCAACATTTGGAGCAAATATTGGAGCAAATCACGGTAGTTGTCATGGCTGAGACTATGAAGGGCCTCAGTACAATGCTCGATAACCTCAGTAGAGCTTCCGAAAGAGTCTTAGGTCTTAGGATGAACATGGACAAGACAAAGGTCATGTCTAATGCTCATGTAATACCCACTCCAATGAAGATCGGAGGCGCAACACTCGAAGTTGTGGACGAATACGTGTACCTAGGACAGACTGTCCAGTTAGGTAGATCCAACTTCGAGAAAGAGGAATCCGACTCGGCTAGGCAGCGTTCCGGAAGCTAGGTACGCGATATCTTCTCGTCCCACTTACCGCAGTGTCTCAAGACAAAAGCCTTTGACCAGTGTGTGTTGCCAGTGATGACATATGGCACTGAGACGTGGGCGCTCACAATGGGCCTCATAAGACGGCTAAAAGTCACCCAAAGGGCAATGGAGAGGGCTATGCTTGGAGTTTCCCTACGCGATCGAATCAGAAATGAAGAGATCCGAAGGAGAACCAAGGTAACCGACATAGCCCGAAGAATTACTAAACTGAAGTGGCAGTGGGCAGGGCACATTGCTCGCAGGATAGATGGCCGATGAGACCGAAAGGTTCTGGAGTGGCGATCGCGTACCGGAAGACGTAGAGTTGGACTCCCACAAGGTCGACCGATGACCTTGTGAAGGCAGCAGGATTCGGAAGATCAGCGGTGATGAAATAATTTATACAGAATAAAATCGCCTGTCTAAGTTCGAACCGTCGAACCTCCGACTAACAACTCGTAAGTCGCGGCCGTTACCACTGGGCCACCACAACTCGATGTTTAGATTTTACCAGTCAATTGTATGCCATAAGCAATGAACTTGCACCGTGTGAATGAAGCTTTAAGTATAGCTATAAGACATGTTGCTTCTATTATGGCAAAGCTTAGATGGCCCCTTATTTTAGACAATGTAACTTATAGACTAGCCTCGTATGATAACATTACAGAGAGGTGGCACTGTCAAGCTAGTGAATTTGAAAATCGAAGCTGGTTGAACTGAAAAAAAAACTTTTGTGATCGATTTTAATCATAGTCATATTCGTATTCCCTAAGTAAGGAGGTCTAAAGGGTTTAAGGGGAGGGTTTTACATTGTCCTAGGCATAGGACAATGTAAAATTGTTACCTACAATTTTCAAAAATATGGAGTAATATTCCAGATGTTGTAAATATTTTCGGTATTACTAACATAAAATAATAGTTTAAAAAAACTAATTATTTATTTTCTATTTTTTAGGGTGTTTCGAATTTGGAGACGTATGTCAGCGTAGTTTGTGACGTATGTCAGCGTAGTTTTCGAAGACAGTTTTTTTGCTGTCCTGATAACCCTGGCAAGGAAAACGGTAAAAATTTATGAAATTACTGCATTGTCATCACTCCTTGACAGGTGTGCAAAGTTTGAATGAAATCTGGTCGTTTAAAGTGGGTCAAAATCGCGTTATAAGGAGTCGGTTACAAACAAACATACAAGTGAAGCTAATATAAAGCGTGTAATAATAGACAAAACATGTCCAACAGATTAACCTAGTCTTATTTAAACAATCTAAGTTTATTGCCTGTGGTATAAAGTAAACGTCACAATTTCACGAGGCTTTAAGTATAGCTGTATTGCGACGGTCGCGAGATCTGTTCGAAAGAGTTGCCGTGGCCCTGGCATAGACAACTGATGGAACACGGGTGGGTTTTAGTCAGTCACTCCGCCCAGAGCGGGAGACGTTATTGATGATTTCCCACCCACAAAAAAAAAAGAAAGTATAGCTGTATGTTGTTTCTATTATGTTATGACCAAAGCTTAGATAGCCTTTAATCTCAGACTACTTAACTTAGCTCGTATGATTATACCCCTCCAAAGGTATAAACTGAAAAAATACTAACGTAATCAATTTCCATCACAGACATAATCGTTTTCGCTAAGAAAGGAGCTCCGTAAAAAGGTCAACTCCATCATCATTATCTGTCTAGCCGTTTCCCAGCTATGTAGGGATCGGCTTCTAGTCCCACCGGCTGCAGCTGAATACCACTATTTGACATGTCGCGACTGCCTGTGTGACCTCCACAACCCAGTTACTGAGTAGTACGACACCCCTTGGTAAGACTGGCTGTTAGACTTTCGGGCTTCTCACGCCCCATAACCAATGTCAAAGATTCAAGAATGACAACCGGGACCAAAGGTTTAACGTATTTTCCGAGACAAGGAGGCGTCTTGGTACGTCAAGGATGATAATCACCAATCAACAGACCAACCGCGGCCAGCGTAGTTTAATTACAGAAATAAAGGATTCTATTGTATTGTATTAACCTGCAGCCTAATTCTAAACCATTGCGTCATTTGTTCGAATAAATTGTCGGCTCAGCAACGTAAATAACGCAATGAATGTTGTTCAACTATGAATATTAAACCAATTCCTACCGATAAAAAGTTTCGCAATTACCCCTCTGACCGTGCAGCTATTATTACTTAGCCACACGCCCCTCGAAAAAAGTCTAACTATGCCGAGAAAATTGTACAATATCCAATACATAATGTAGCATTCCATATGTAAGTATTTTCGGTTTCCGGTACCTTACAAATAGTACCAAAATTAAACCGAACAGCCATATTGACACGTCTGTGATCCTATAAAATTTCATTGGCACTACGTGGAGAAGTGTCTAGTTATAGGGGATGGGGTTCTATTCATATTAATAAGGCTTTTATTCTATTTAACCTCAACCGTTTTGCTGATGACTTCGTGCCTTATCAAAGGTTAAAATTACTCCGCCGCAGTGCTGAAGAAAAAAAAATCTTTTTTGAATAACGAACGTTAGAAGAAACAAAAATATTGCGGCGGGATTTTATAGCGCAATGGAGTTTCAACTCTCGGTGTTGAAATGAGCTTTGAGAATCCATTGTACGCACGGCCACACATCAAGCTATAGGTACATTTCCAGTATAAGCTGTCACCTCATTGTACGAACAGCCTATCCAATGCGAGGTCAGCTAAAACTGGAAATACAGCTTGACCTGTAGCCGTGTGTACATCTAGAATGCATCTCAGCTCTCGGTGCTACGCAGAACGTTGAAGATAAAGCTCGATATTTTAACGTGCGAACGTGAACTTTAACTGCCAACTACATACATTATCATCTGCCTACCGTTGCGCGAACTTTACTGGAGTCGTCTTCCAGTCTAACCGGATGCAGCTGAATACCAGTATTTTATATGGAGCGACTGCCTATCTGACCTCCACAACCCAGTTACTGGGTAATAACCCAGTAACTGGGTTGATAAAACCGGTTGTCTGAAACAAAACAAAAAACCGGCCAAGTGCGAGTCGGACTCGCGCACCGAGGGTTCCGTACAAACCTGTAGGTATATAAGTAAAAGTTCACCCATCACGACAATCGAGTCGTAGTTCTGTTCTGTTTCTTGGCTTGGTTTTATTTCTGTCTGTGTTTTGTTTTGTTTATTATATGATGTAATTAAAAATTTACGGTTTTCGCAATTTTTCCTTTATCTGTGCTATAAGACGTTGCTTCGTACCAAATTTCAAAATTCTAGATCGACTGGAAGTACCCTTTAGGTTTTGATTCCCTTGCGAGTTTCGAAAATTTGAGGAAATTTGCGGTATAAACGGCTATATCTTCTGATTGCGATAGCTTAGAAGTTTGATTTTTTCACAGCTCCAAGGGACAGTAGACTTGAGTATTTGGTATAAATTTCAGCTTGATACCTCCACGCGTTCCTGAGAAAAAGGGTCTTGACAGACGGACGGACGGACGGACGGACGGACGGACGGACGGACGGACAACAAAGTGATCCTATAAGGGTTCCGCTTTTTTCTTTTGAGGTGCGGAACCCTAAAAAGTAAGAAAGAAAATACGTTTATTTACTGTAAACGTGACGCAAAGAAAAACCAAACACAACAAAAAGAAACAGCTGGGTGTAAAACATGCGTCACATCTACGCAAAAGGCCATCGCTCAGCATAATGCAGTGACCCTATGCGAGACAGAGCCCCAGCGCTGGTTTTCAGCGACAACCGGTGCTGACGTGATGACGTCGACTAATGCAGTAAACAATCAGTAAAATAAATACTAATTATAAATCCTAAATGTCATAAACATAGTCTGACTTTCGGACTACTGGCGACCCGCAACGCCTGTACCACGTTCTTGAAGATTCAGAAAACCTAAAACTAACTCCAAAATTGTAATACGAAAACCAACTAACGTAGTTTGAAACCGCAGTTTTAAACAGCACTAAAATGCTGTAGAAATTTCAGTTAGAACTTCCGCTGAAAAACATTGCAGAGAGACCAAACATAGTGTAAATGCGAGCTTTCTACTGAACAAAGAAACTCCTTTGTTCTTACATAGTTCATTCACTTGGACAACGTCGTTATCTTAACAAACATTACACACGACATACAATCTCAGAAACTGTAGTTTCAATATAACTAACGTAAACTTTCATGTATAGGTATCTTTGTAATTACAAGGCGACAAACAAGAGTTTGTTTATGAAGCCAACAGTTTGTGGCTCATTGTAATATGATATTATAATGACGTGGGATCAACGTCGAAACTATGTGCCGTATCCGCGGATATCCGAGGGACAAGAAAGCTCCGTCAACGGACATGGAGACGGATTTTTACACGCTTTATATTAGCTTCACTTGTATGTTTGTATGTTTGTATGTTTGTATATTTGTATATTTGTATGTTTGTTTGTAACCGACTCCTTATAGTGCGATTTTGACCCACTTTAAACGACCAGATTTCATTCAAACTTTGCACACCTGTCAAGGACTGATGACAATGCAATAATTTCATCAATTTGTGCCATTATCCTTGCCAGGTTTACCAGGACAGCAAAAAAACTGTAACAAACTACGCTGACATACGTCTCAAATTTCGAAATACCCTAAAAAATAGAAAATAAATAATAGTTTAAAAAAAAAATAAAAAACACGCTTCCATGGAAAACCAAACTAAAAAGTACAAAATAATGGAAAAAAAGCGTGGGGTGCCTGATATCAATAAAAAAATACCTTAAAAGCACCCCACGCTTTTTTTCCATTATTTTGTACTTTTTAGTTTGGTTTTCCATGGAAGCGTGTTTTTTATTTTTTTTTTAAACTATTATTTATTTGGAAGATCTTTTACCTTATTAATTTTCAATACATAGATGGAATTCTATGTATATTATATGGTGATTAGGTAGCAATGAAAGCTATTCAGTTCCATTCAGATAATTTTATTTCTTAAAATCAAATATTTAGTGACTATAAACAAAAGCTAAGAAAACAGCGCAATGCAAGTCGAAACATGTCCTGTCAAGCAAAACGTTAACTATCGTTTCAAGGTCACGCGCGTCGACATCGATTGATTAAGAAAGTTAGGATCCGTATCCGTATCCGCGTTTCTTCACACCAAATATCCGTATCCGCGGATATACATTTTAAATGATCCGGAACATCACTAGTCGAAATGAAGCTATCTATCATACTGGTCATAAGAGGGTCGGATACCTAAACGAACGTGGTTGAATGTATCATATTAGGGCGGAACGGTTGACCTTTAAAACCATTCAGTAGGAAAATTATCTATTTATATTCCGTGTGTTGGCGGACGTAAAGAATAGCAGCATCCCATTTCTTACCGTGGATGTCGTAAAAGGCGACTTAGGGACTTACTAGAGAATGGACAGCACCGTTCTCTACGCATTTCGCCACCATACTGCGATCCTCGACCCGCCTGCTAAGCTGATTTTTAACCGACGAAAAAAACGGAAGAGGTTCTCAATTCGACGCGTATATATATATTTTTTTAATGACCACGCATAACTTTTTACATAGTAGTACAATTGTGATAATTCTTTTTTTTATTGGAAAGAGTATACCCCGAGGGTGGTCCCATATAAATTTGGAAAACAAAATCGAACCCTAAGGGTTGGAAAATAAAACAGGAGGTGTTTGATTGTTCACTCACTGATTGTAATATGACCACGCATAACTTTACACAGACTAGTCCGATTTTGATCATTCTTTTTGTATTTGACTGGCCTGTTAGTCTAGTGGTTAGTGACCCTGACTGCTAAGACTGAGGTCGTGGGTTCGATTCCCACCCAGGACAAATCTTTGTGTGATGAGCACGATCATTATTTTGTTCTGTGTCTGGGTGTAATTTATCTATAATAGGTATCTTTTTAGAAATATATAAGTATGTTTATCAGTTGTCTGGTTACCATAGTACAGGCTCTGCCTAGTTTAGGATCAGATAATGGTGTGTTGGTTGTCCTTAGATATTTATTTGTATTGGATAGGGTATACCTTGCCAAGTATTATTAGTGTATTAAAGCCCCAAAAAAAAAAATGAAATAAAAACTGCTTTTCAGTTTTTTCGGCGGTTTAATTTTAACAAAAAAATTAAACCGCCGAAAAAACTGAAAAGCAAAAAAGGATAAACCTTAAAATTTTGAGTCGGCGCTGAAAAATCAATAAACAAAGATCACTCAAAGCGCCAACTCAAAATTTTAAGGTTTATTATTTTTTTATGGATGAGAAGTTGAGTTCAATATTATTAAATAATTATAATTTCGTAATCTAATAGCTTTTGCCAGCGGCCTCGCCCACGTATTGTACATACAAACCTTCCTCTTGAATCTCTCTGTGTATTCATGAAAACCGCATGAAAATCCATTGCGTAGGTAGTTTAAAAGACCTAAGCGTACAGACGCGGGGAGCGGCTAAGTTTTATACTATATAGAGATACAAATAAATTAAATTTAAGTGCCTATTTGTAATGTCAAAATAACAATTTATTACTCAATGAATATGAAAATATACACGGTACTAAAAACAACTAAAAATTGTTTGTCTGCCTGTTTGTTCCGGCTGATCTCTTAAATGGGTGGACCGGTTTTGACGAAACTTTGACTGGCAGATAGCTGATAATATAATGAATAACATAGGCTTCTTTTTGTCCCGGTAGTACTATTCCTATATTTTGACTGGCCTGTTAGTCTAGTGGTGAGAGACCCTGACTGCTAAGACTGAGGTCGTGGGTTCGATTCCCACCCAAGACAAATGTTTGTGTGATGAGCTCAATCATTTGTTCTGTGTCTGGGTGTAATTTATCTATAATATGTATGTATTTAGAAATATATAAGTATGTTTATCAGTTGTCTGGTTACCATAGTACAGGCTCTGCCTAGTTTGGGATCAGATAACGTTGTGTTGGTTGTCCTAAGATATTATTATTATTATTCCGTTGGATAATTTCCGACACCCATGTCAAAGTCAAAGCATTTATTTCAATTAGGCCTAAAAAAGGCACTTTTGAACGTCAACTGTTACATGAATATAGAATTGATTCTAGTTGCCCCTTCCAAAAGATAGATTCGTATGGAGAAGAATTGGCAAGAAACTCCACCGTTACTCTTTTAAAATAGTTTTCAGTATTTATATACAATATTTATACAATTATATGTGAAGACGATGCACCTACAATAAAAATTACCATACCACAACAGGTAAAAGAACTGAATGCGGGCGAAGCCACGGGCACAGCTAGTTATGACTATAATTTTCACTCCTTAGTATCTAATTTTGCCCCCTTAATCTTTTTGTCATTTCTATTGTTACTATTTGATAAATTTCCACTTAGTATGTTATCCTATTGCACATAATTCAATGTTATATGTTCTTTCTTTCTTATGTAGCTTTCGCCAGCGGCTTCGGGCGCGTATTCTACATATAGGCCTTCTTCTTAAATCACTCTATTGTTGAACCGCATTAAAATCCTTTGCATAGTTTAAAAGATCTAAGCGTATAAACACGAAATACGACTTTGTTTTATTCTATGTAAAGATACATATTACGGATCGTTAGAAGCCGAGCGACGGTTTTTATTATTTTTAATAAATATTTAATTATACCATTACAAAGAATATTTATTTTGAATTCGCGAAACTATAACCTTTCCACGATCCCAGGGGATCTGGCTGGATTGTAGTCAATCCAGTAAAAATTGCTCTATTTTCTTGTAAATGAGAAAGTAGTTCCAGAGATATTACTTACAAACAAACAATATTACCTCTTTATATTTAATATTGGTTTAGTTAGCCCTTAAATATTACAATACTCTTCTATTCTCTTGAGTTCATCGTGATTCATAAGGTAAATAACGATATTCAAATTGAGTGAGTCGTCGTGAGTCTCAATCCCTGTGGAAATACTAGATTGGTTAGACATTGTAAGTTCATATTAGACATGAGCTTCTATACCTAATGCTACTATCCTACTATTTATGAATGTTATAAATCTGAAATTTCGCATATTTGGATGTTTGTTAGGTGCTTAATCACGCAAAAACGGCTGAACTGATTTCATCCAAATCAGTTTGTGAAACTCATAATTAGTTTACAACTTCAATTACATTAGAACTCCGACTATCTATTAATTGGCACCGGGGTAGATTCGGATAATCGAAAATTCGGATAATCGGACATAGACTGGTAATAAAGAAAATCGAACTGTCACACATAGAATAAACTTTATTAAGTTTAACAAACACAGTTCTACAATAACGCTCACTTGAAAATCTCGATCAGAGTAAGTTGCAACCCCATTAGGCCTTGACAAAAATACAAAGTATAAAAATTCACAACAGTAATAGAGGAACATACACGCTTAGGACCGATTCGGATAATTGGCGATTCGGTCAATCGGCGTTCGGGTAATCGGCGTTCTACTGTAACAGCATAACGACTCAACAGCCCGCAATTTTCCGCATTTTCCGGCCGACCGCGAAAATTATTTGACCACATCCGAATCCGATTACATCCAAATTCGTAATTCGTAATACATACATACAGTAACATACACATGCATGATCAGCTTATAAATATATGCTGGGATACAGGCTTCCTCTCTGTGAGAGGGTGCTATAATCCATCACGGGGGCTGTGGGGTGGTTAACACATAGGCTAATTTATATCCCAGTAGTACGCAAAACCTAATCACTACATAGTATAAAACAAAGTCGCTATCCTCTGTCTGTCCCTATGTATGCTTAGATTTTTAGACGCTTTATATTAGCTTCACTTGTATGTTTGTTTGTAACCGACTCCTTGTAGCGCGATTTTGACCCACTTTAAACGCCCAGATTTTATTCAAACTTTGCACACCTGTCAAGGACCGATGATAATGCAATAATTTCATAAATTTGTGCCATTATCCTTGCCAGGGTTACCGTTGTCCTGGTAACCCTGGCAAGGATAATGGCACAAAAAAAAACTGTCTTCGAAAACTACGCTGACATACGTCACAGACTAATTTGTGCCATTATCCTTCCCAGGGCTACCAGGACAGCAAAAAAAAACTGTCTTCGAAAACTACGCTGACATACGTCACAAACTACGCTGACATACGTCTCAAAATTCGAAACACCCTAAAAAATATAAAATAAATAATAGTTTAAAAAAACTAAAAAACACGCTTCCATTGAAAACCAAACTAAAAAGTACAAAATAATGGAAAAAAGCGTGGGGTGCTTGATATCAATAAAAAAATACCTTGAAAAGCACCCCCCGCTTTTTTTTCCATTTTTTTGTACTTTTTAGTTTGGTTTTCAATGGAAGCGTGTTTTTTAGTTTTTTTAAACTATTATTTTAAAACTATGCAACGGATTTTGATGTCGTTTTTTAACAGATAGAGTGATTCAATAGGAAGTTTCATACGTATAGTTCGCGGGCAAAGCCGCTGACAAAAGCTAGTACTGAATAAAAAAAAAGCAATACTTGACTAGACAGGTACTATTTACTTATCCACAATATCAAAAATCAAAATGAAGTGTGAAAGAATATCTCTGTTGCGAGAAACAAGCATAAATATAAAAATAGGTTACCTTATACTAATACCTACTTTAGGAAAATAGACACTTCGTTTCGTGTTACTGATATCTCACAAAAGATTTGTTTGAAAGCAGATACTTAGTTGGTTTCTTTCTAAGAAGGAATAAATGAAGATGGATGATCCGTATCAAACCGTATGGCATATTGAGATATACATTACTTAGGATGGCAGATGTCACTGTAGCTACGGAGCATGTCGGATCATCATCATCATCATCATCACCATCCAAAGCTTGACGGCCTGCAGTCTTAGCCTTAGGCCAAAAACTGCGTTAAGCGGATGCCCGCCCGGTTCCATACAAACGTGCTCCGTAGCGGGTACCCGTGTGGACACCGGTCGCAGGGTAACGGGCCCCGCGCCCCCTTGTAACGGGGTCCACCTCTGTGCGAAGGCTTGCGCGCTCCGACCTTTAGGTCTGTGCCGATAGAGTTTACTTTTCTAAACACTACGTAAATAAGATGGCACCCGCGACGGGGACTGCCACGATCACACGCAGCCCACCCGCGTGTCCTTAGCCCTTAGATTTCTCCGGCCTTCTGGTTTACTGTCCAGTAAACGGTGCTCTGGTCATGCCCATTCTTGCGACATGTCCTGCCCAACGAAGATGTCATATTTTAATCTTTTAAATTATATAAAGGTCGCTGTACATCTCAGAGATCAGAGTAGTACCGCGTACACTATTGGTCATTTTCCGACACTGCACCGAATAAAAGCCTTATAATTTATATTCAAAGCCATATGTCAGTCTTACTAAGGTCAAGGTCAAAGGTCTTGTCTAAAAACTAAATGTTGAGTGATTTTTAGAGCATTGCACTCTAAAAATCACTAACAACATCACCTTTAGCCTCTGATTCGTACATATTTATCAATCAAACTTCAACACAAGTAAACACAGGTTTCTAATTGGACTAATTGGCTCACCTTTCCATGTCAAACGTTCTCTAAAATAAAAAGCTGTGGCAGAATGTGGGTAGGACTGACACAAAGGCCAAAGTGTTCGATTTTCGACAGTACAGCTTTATAGGGATTTGCGGGCCACAGAAAAAAAACGAAAAGTCACTCGAATCTCGATTTATGTGACACGGCGAATTGAAATGTCAGTCGAATCGATTCTTTTAATCAAATGTCAATTGTTTTTCGGATTGTCGGTTGACAAGTTTACTGTGCACACGTCTCTGGATTTGTGGATAGAAAGTTAAAAGTGGTGGTGGTCCACGTTTAAGGGCTCTTAAAATGTTTTTTTTTTTTTTCACTTTGGGTGGCCACAGACAACGATTACAATTGTCCCAGACGATTTGCTGGCAGCCGACTTGTTGTTCCAATGTCTATCTTCGAAGTGCCTTAAAAAAAAAAAAACAATCTGCCTAGCCTTTTCCCAACTATGTCGGGGTCGGCTTCCAGTCTAACCGGATGCACCTGGATACCACTTATCAGTATTTTAAACAGTAATACGATACCACTTGGTAAGACTAAATCTTTTGTCTTTCGGACTTCCGACGACCCGTAACGACAGTCAAAGATTTACAAATGACAGCCGGGATTAACAACTTAACGTGCGTTACGACGCATGTAACAGCGGTCAGCGGTCACCCACCCACGGACCAACCGCGGCAAGCGTAGCGTAACCCGATCGATCGACCTGCACCCTAATTGCGAAACGCACAATTTATCAGAATCTGAATGGGATTGAAGATTATTTCTAAACCATTGCGTCATTTGTTCGAATAAATTGTCGGCTCAGCAACGTAAATAACGCAATGAATGTTGTTTAACTATGAATATTAAACCAATTCCTACCGTTAAAAAGTTCCGCAATTACCCCTCTGGACAGCTATTAGTATTTACCCACACTTCCGTGCTTTAGGTCATCTACAAAAAAAAACCGAAACTATAAAAAAACTCAGAAAGCTCTAAAATTCCTACAAAACTGCAGTGAAAAAAACAATCAAGCCCAAATGTTGCATAGTTGTAAAGAAAAACCACAATTTACAGAACAATTTAACTCATTTGTTATTTATGTTAAGGAAACATGTTATTCTGACAGACTCTCGTTTAGAAAATACGAAACGTACTTTATTCGCTTGTTCTCGTGCCCATGTAGCTGGCCACATCTGGCGGATGCCACCATTTGAATGTACTTTACAGAATAAAAACTTTTCTTGTTTTCTTTTTAATTTTAGCACAGTGGGACCACTGCAGAGCTGTTATTAGCTGTATTACTCGCATAAATGTAGGTAGTTGAACCGTTCTAATTTGACAAGGAATATTAGCTATATCTAGTAATTTTAATGAAACAAAGATATACAGGGTGGGTGGCCTAAGTAATGGTCCACCGTTCAGGATTCGATGAACCAGTTAATTATTATAATAATTAGCTCTTTTGAAGAAAAAGTTGGTTCTTCTCTAATTTTAACCCAAATTTTTAACACACCATCAAGTTCAAGAGCAATTTTTGTAAAAAAAAATTGGGTAAAAATGTTTAAAATTTTTAATTGTTATAGTTAATTAACTGGTTCATCGAATCCTGAACGGTGGACCACTACTTACGCCACACCCTGTATAAGTCTTCGGAAATCGCCAACCCGTGTTGAGCAAGCGTGTTAATTAGTGCCTCTACCTTCTCTGTGCGAGAAGAAGCCTTTGCCTGCAGTGGGGAAATAATACCTTTTTTTTTGTGTGGGAAATCATCAAAGACGTCTTCCACTCAGGGCGGAGCGGGAGGGCGTGTCAGACTTTTACGGACTAAAACCCACCCGTGTTCCTTCAGTTGCCTATGCCAGGGCCACGGTAACTCTTTCGAACAAATCTCGCGACCCTGGCAGGCATCGGTCCTAGCGGACCCCTTGCTGACATCTCTTTAAGGCACGCGTGGAACACAACGCGCCTGGTCCTTACCGAGCAATGGGTAGCTCGCCGCCCACAAGCCCGCGCCTGCGGTGGCCTTAAAGTGAATGCACCAACCCAGCCCGCGAAATTCAAAATTTCTTACGTTTTTTGTAATTTTCAGGCCTGTGCTAGGTTGTATGTTGATTAAAATATTATTCGCGACTGTAAGACGTATGTAGTTACAGAATTATAATCATCAAAATCACCAATACAACCCTCCAAGTTCATAAAGGCCTAAGAACAAAAAAAAAGAGAAAAAGTCATTCCTACAGCTTTATGAACTTAGAGCGTTGTATTGATGATTTTGATGATTATAATTCTGTAACTACATATGTCTTACAGGCGCGAATAATATTTTAATCAATATACAACCTAGCACTGGCCTGCAAATTGCAAAAAACGTAAGAAAATTTGAATTTCGCGGGCTGATTGAAGCATTCACCTTAAGTCCGCTCGGGGCGTCAAAAATAGCTGGTACCAATTTTTTTACTGTAATGCTGAACTTCCAAATTTAAAATATCAATGAACTGTATTCATAAAGTACGCCATGACGAATAGATTTAATTGAGAATGTTTATAATAACGATTATAGAACTTCAAAATCGTCTAAGAGGCTTTCAAAGTTCCGTACATCGCTTTTCGATTGACCACGGCTGGTCTATGGATGGGTGGCCATCTTTACATACCAAGACCTCGGTGCCTCGGAAAGTACTTTAAGCTGCTGGTCCCAGCAGTCATTTGTGGATCGTTGAGAGTCATTACGGGTCGTCAGAAATCCGAAAGTCTGACAACCAGTCTTACCAATTGATATCGTATTACCCAATAACTGGGTTATGGATAGGGTTGCCAGTTGCCACCCGTACTTTATAATAAAGTATTGTACGGTATTTCACATAATTGTACTCTATACTTTATGAAAACAATAAAGTACACGAAAATACTTTATTTTGCAAGATTTGATTTCTTTGGGATTTTGAAAAGTTTAGTCGTAAGTACTTTTTTGTCAAACGAAATTTATGTGATACAAATTGCAAAACAAAACGTTTTAAAACATAATAATAAAGACAAATAAGTCATACTTTATTTTTACACTATGTACTTTTATTTCTTTACCTATAATAACCAATGTACTTTAATTGCAAGAAAAAAAGGTGGCAACCCTAGTTATGGAGGTCAGATACCGGTATTCAACTGCATGCAGCTAGACTGGAAGCCGTCTCCAACATAGTTAAGAAAAGGTTAGGTAGACGATGAGGAAAGCCCCGAGGATATGTACCTACTTAGTTAAGGAAAGTTTACTTGGAAGACCAAGAAGAGAAAAAAGAAGATAACATTTTATCTTGATTGATAACCTATGTTTCACTTTGGTCTTATTAACTTCATTGATACAAAATATATTGATATTTGAAATTACATTGCAATATCATAGACCATTTATTAAAAGTGTCAATTGAGTTATATGCGTTATTAGAAGGTCTCGGGGTAATTCTCTACATTCAGCTTATTACAGACCATTGCATTCTAAGCCTTGGCTTTTTGACTAGATATACAATAATTCGTATGTCTAGCAATATTATTATGTTCAGGTCATTATCTTCAATATTTAACACCTTTTTGAAATATATATATTTTAAAAGATCGGGAACAGGGTCCAGGCTATCAATGGTCAGGGCTCCATAAAGGGGAACTTTCTGAATCAAGCCCTTGATCGAGTTGTCTTAAGAGATCCTTCCCAGGAGTTGCTCGAGGCTCTTGGCTATTACATCCTTCACCACCTATTCCTTAGGACCCGAGATGGTGGCGCGTAGTGTTCCACGCGCGCCTCTCTGTAATGTATGGGGGGGAGTTTAACACCTCACTCCCCCCCAACGTGAGGAAGCCCGCAAAGGCGGGCCGGCACCAGTCGGGGATCGCGGAAGACATATTGGTTCCCGTGGTCCCCGACTTAGGTGTGGGACGGAACACCGGGGTGGTTTTAGTCAGTAAGAGTCTGACAGACCCCTCCGCCCACCCCAGTGCGGAGGACATCCATGAGGATTTCCACCTAAAGAGAGAAAAAAAAAAGGCTTTTGGCTATTAAAAACTGTGTGTTGCCTGCCGGACGTAAATACTAGCACCATACCATTTCTTCCGATGGGTGTCGTAAACGGCGACTAAGGGACTTACTAGAGAATAGGCAGCAGCGTTCTCTATGCACCCTACCGCCATACTGCGATCGCCAACCCGCCGACGATGCGTGGCGATTATGGCAACCCCCTGAAATTGAAGGAGTCTCATGTCCAGCAGTGGACATCTTTCGGCTGAGATAATTATGGTTATTAAGCCATTGGCTGTCACGACTATCGGCACAATGATCGCTGTCTCCACATCCCACACGTCGACAACCTTGCAAGCTAAGTCAAGATTTACTTATTTTCACTGTCTAGCATTAATAACAACTTAATAAAATATGTAGACGGCGTTTCTTGCCTTAGAAAATAAATATATTATTCTGATTTACGAGAGCTTCACACGTCGCAGACAATTTACGATTTCTCTACAAACGTAGTGGTGTTTACGAAGACAGGTAGCCCAGCCTCTGTGGGCGTGGCGCAAACACGCGAATTAATGTAAGTAACGTAAATTAAATAGAACAATTTTAAATACTCGATTCGCACATAATATTCACTTAGCTTGTGTGAATAATTATTATTTTGTATGTTTGTGACTCAATCCCACAAAAATTGCTGAACCGATTTGGATCGAATATGCCACACAGATAGTATAAAACCTGGATTAACACATTAGATACTTCTAATCTCGGTAATACGTCCTCTTACGAAATATTTCGCCGTCTACGCGGACGAAGTCGTGGGCAAAAGCTAGTTATTATAATATAATTTAAATAAAAAATACATGACCAATTATGACAAAATGGAGAGGTAGTATTCTTTCACTCTTCTTTTAAATACTACAATAAATACTTAATTTACTTGTTGCCAAAAAACCGAAGTTGCTCTATACTTGTATTATTTACATTCGTATTTAAGTTACGTTTAGGTCGCGCGTTCATGCTAGCCCCTTAGAGCCCGTATCAGCCTGTGTAATAACAATTTGAAATAGAAAATTAGTTGATCCCAGCAAAGTCTAGCAATTCTCCAAGGGTCTCAGTGGCAATATAATGTCGCTACAATTCACCTTCATATAAATTCAAGGACTCAATAATCCTACTAATATTATTGGATGATTGTTACTCTTTCACGTAAAAACTACTGAATGGATTTGGATCAAATTTGGCACACTGGCAGTTAAAACCTGTACAAATACTAATAATATTATTTACCTATTTATTTCTCACCACAATCCTACTAAAATTTCAAATGTAAAACTTTATCAGGATTTAAGTAGGGTATGTTTGTTACTCTTTCACGCAAAAACTACTGAACGGATTTGACACACAGATAGTTTACAACCTGAATTAACACAAACTGTACTATTTATCACGGTACTACGTTCCCGCGGGATAATTTCCGACGTTCACGCGGCTGAGGCTGCTGGCAAAAGATCCTTATAAATTATTTACAAAGATCAATATTGTCCAGTTACGGCTTCAAAGGAAAACGGCCCCAAGTACATAGTTATACTTTTTATCCTAGTAGTAGAATCCCATGGGATAATTTTAATTAAAGTAAGTTCAGGCTTAATGTCCAACTGGACAAGACTCGAGAATAAAGAATGTTTATCCCAACTAAATAGGGCAGTACGGTTGCTAGAAATAAACATAAACACAATAAATACCGCATAGTGTCTAGACCACATTTTACAAACATATGTTATTTCCTACAGGGCTATTCTGTACAAGCCTGTGAAAATCACATACATAGGTAGTGTCGGGAAATCAAATAACATCATAATCATTTTAAATCTATACAAAAAAATAAAAGCTTTTTACTAAACGCATAATAAAGTCTAGAAGGTACTTACCTATAACAATAAAACAGTTTTCAAAATTGTCGTCAGTCTGTCTGTTTGCTCTGGCTAATCTCCAAAACGGCTGGACTGATTGTGACGGGACTTTAACAGGCAAATAACTATGTATGTTATAAAGAGTAACATAGGCTACTTTTTGTCTGAGAAGCACGTTCCCTTGGGGTAATTTCCAAAATCCAAGCGAGCGAAACCACGGGCACAGCTTATAATAAATATTTTTTAAAGGAATAACAGCACCAGCAGATGGCAAGTTGCTGGTGGATAATTCTGGCTACAAGGTTGTGTCTATGTAAGTCCTCCTCGTTAGACGAGAACACCCGGAGATAATGTGTCTGATTGATTCTCCTGGACGGTGGTATGCCGGACAGATGTGAACCGTGCCGTCTTTTACAATAATACCTGAGCTCCTTGAGTTCTGAGTTGAGCTACACGCCACTGACTGGATAGGTACACTCAAAGCTGTGTGATTCTCTAACTCCCAGCATTGGTGCAGCAGTGCTGGCTCAGTAGTTAAGGCCCCGACTTACAGTTTTAGGTCGCGGGTTTGAAGTCAGGCTGACGATTCACTTTGTATAAATAACTTCATCGTCATCACAGAGCAAAACATCTTGTGGAAACCGTCACATCCTAGAAACAAACATTCGAAGACATGTGACATCTACCAACCCGCACTGGGCCCGCGTGGTGGATTACGACATACTCTCTCTCTCTCTGAGAGGAGGCCAGTGTCCCAGCTGTGGAATCACTATAAGCTGATTATACAACCAATATAACTCCCCAAATCTCTTTCCAGGCACATTTTCTCGAGGCATAGCCTACAGCGGTTCTGCGCTCGCCGAGTGGACGCACTCCATCAAGCCGGCTGAGAAGGCGAAGACCCTGGCTTCCATCGTGGGATGTCCCACTACCACCAACAAGGAAATGATGGATTGCCTGAAGTACAGGCCTGCCGAGGTTATCGTCAACGCGCAGTTTGAGATGTTTGTACGTATCTATATTGCTACACTTTTTACTTTTAAATATCCTGCTTTTTGTATTGAGTTTGAAAATAGGTAGGTCTGATCTCAGATCTTTAACTTCGCTAGAAAACCCAGTTTCCATCTTCGACCTCAAGGCAGGTACCACGGTTATCAAGCCAAAAACATTTCTTAGCTGGATATGGACCTGTCCATTTTCACGTTTACCCATCATCAAAATGACTGCCAAATGATTCGTTACCAGCTTTTCAGCATTTAATGCCATATTCATCTGTCTCTTCTCATTACTGTACAAAGGATTTAAAGCGTTTTATTAAATTATAATAAACCTAGATAAACTTTTGAAAAAAAACTTCTATTTCACAGAATCATGAATAGATAGTAATTTTATCACCGCCACATCTTTTATTGCCATCGTTCCTATCAAACAGTTTAATAATCTTTTTAATATCTAACACGTTATATTTATTGCCCTTAAATGGTTCTTATAGCTCACTATTAAGTTGTAAAGCATCAGAGAACAGCATCCTGGCTGTATGTCATGCCAATGTTTAAACGTATTGCGGCTGGTTGAGGCATAAATTGTAATGCTGCCATATTTCCCAGCGCGGATGGAGTGCTCCCAAACTATATGCAAATTGGAATTTGTTCAGGCAAAGTGGTTGTTTAATTTTAAATATTTATCCAATTAGTTGTGAGCTAAACTTCACAATGTAGTTATCAGAAAATAATTTCATTGCTGTAACGAGATTTGGACAAACACTTTTAGACGTCAATCATATTTAAAAAACTAGATGAAGTCGTCGTTTCCTATCTGACTACTCTGAGAAGAAAGGCCGAAACAGACTCAGAGGTCATAGTCTCTTTTAAAGCTCAGACATAATCTTGGTTACATCATGTGAAGACAATGTAGATTGGTGTTTGATAGGTTTTTTGTGGAAAGCACCACACAGATTGAGTGGACCTGTGCAGCTCAACTCAGTATATTTTTAACCGACGAAAAAAAACGGAGGAGGTTATCAATTCGACGCGTATATTTTTGTTTTTTTTTTTTTGTTTTTTTTATGTATTACCACGCATAACTTTTTACATAGTAGTCCGATTGTGATAATTCTATTTTATTGGAAAGGATATACTCCGAGTGT
This sequence comes from Aporophyla nigra, assembly GCA_947507805.1. Lineage (NCBI taxonomy): Eukaryota > Metazoa > Arthropoda > Insecta > Lepidoptera > Noctuidae > Aporophyla > Aporophyla nigra. The sequence goes on along the minus strand of OX382305.1, from coordinate 3,967,732 downwards.
GGTCCCATATAAATTTGAAAAACAAAATCAAACCCTAAGGGTCAGAAAACAGGGGATGATTGATTGTTCACTCACTGATTGTTATGTTTAACCACGCATAACTTTATACAGAGTAGTCCGATTTTGATAATTATTTATTCATTGTATAGGGTATACCTTGCCAAGTATTATAAGTATATTAAAGCCACAAAAAATTATAAAATAAAAACTTTTTACCAAAAAAATTAACCGCCGAAAAAACTGAAAAGCAAAAAATAATAGACCTTAAAATTATGAGTCGGCGCTGGAAAATCAATGAACAAAGATCACTCAAAGCGCCGACTCATAATTTTAAGGTTTATTATTTTTTGCTTTTCAGTTTTTTCGGCGGTTAAATTTTTTGGTAAAAAGTTTTCGAAAATAATATGTTCGTAACACCATAAAACTTCTATCAGCGCTTTAGACGAAAATAGCTTTTGAATCTTGTGCTAAAATTCAAGTATTTTTGCTTGTAACTGTCCCTATCATCATGACGAAAACACTATTAAACATGGCCTCTCCCATAAAAAGTCAAACCTAGGTCCTGTGCAAATTGAAAGTACAGAACTAATACATCACATTTTTCTTAAACACACATCAACTCTTCTCCAGGAATGGAAGGTGCACATGTTTACGCCGTTCACGCCCGTAGTGGAGGCGCCCGGAGTTCGGGAGCCGTTCCTCCAGCAGTACCCCTACCACGCCACCAGGTCCGGCAGCATGATGAACCTGCCCCTAATCACGTCCGTCACGTCTGAAGAGGGACTGTACCCTGCTGCTTGTAAGTGATGAGTTTCTTGTTTAAAATTATATACATCCTAACGTTTTCTTTTCCCATGGGGGTACACAGAAACTACAAAACGCTGCGATCCTTACAAACTCTTTTAACGTTCATAAATTTGGTCATACACGCCTGTCGGTCGCGAGATATACGCTCCTGGCCTTCCTGAAGAACATCACAAAGAAGTTCATTATATGGGCGTCTCCGCTCACATCTAATAATAAATAATAATCTTTATTTCTCCATAAATTAATTTCCATTGTTTACATTAAAAAACATGGCTTAAACTTAGTGTTCTAGAGTGAAAAACCCTGACTTCTAAACTAGGTTTATGTACCTGTATCTTAGAAGCCAGTGTCCCTTCAAAGTGATGCACATATAGAAGGTAGGACACACATCATATACAATAATCCATTAGGGCTAGTTTAAGAGAAATAAAATATAAAATAAGGAAAAAAATAAAAATAAAAATTAATGAAAGTGTTGTGTTTGTCGTGGAGTTATGTGTGTGTGCGTGTGTATGTATGTGAAAGAGTATGTGTGACTGTGAGTGTAAGTGTGAGTGAGTGTGCTAACGTATGCAATAGTGTAAAAATTATCGTAATAACTGTTTGTAAAACCTAATATTTGATAAAATTACCTGATAGAAGATCCTCAGTATTTTGATAAGTTAGTTTTTGAAGATATTCCTGTAACTTAGATTTGACCTGATATTTAGTATCTGGATAAATTTTCTTATCAAATTTACTTTTTTATCAAATTAATTTTACTGCTACTTACGTCATAAGCTGTTCGATCCCGGACAGGCCTTTTACTTACTAGTTTTTCATCACCACTGCTTTCAAAATGGTTAAGGAAAACAGCGTGAAGAAACCGGCCTGTCCTAGAACCAAAAAATCAAATACATGTGACATCTACCAACCCACGCTGGGCCTGCGTAGTGGGTTATCGCACTCTCCCTCTCACCAAGAGGAGGCCTGTGTCCCAGCAGTGGGAATATAATAGGCTGATTATGCTCTAGACCCCTGTCTAGAGCATAGTCAGCCTATAATATTCCCACTGTTATGGACATCGACGCCCAACCAGTTTTCTGATTGATTCTGATTCTGAACCCACTACGAAAAAAATCCTGTTCCACACAATTCGACCGCGTAGATACCCATTTTTCTATGTAACATCTGGGTGCTTACTCTCGAATATAATTCCGATAGATCGACATTGGAATTGTCAGTCAAACGTCAGTGATTGGCTGGACTCACTGAGTCTAGCCAATCCCTGACGTTTAACTCAACGAACTGACGTTTGACCAATGTCGATTATCGGAATTATATTTCAGAGTAAGAACCCTGGTTTTTGTTGAAAACCGACGGTCAATTTCAACGCAGGGAATCTTTACTACTGAATCCTTGGAAACAGGTTGTGATTCTATGGCCCAGCCACCATATATAGGTTTTCAGCAGCCCCTCATTCCTGTCTCATTAAATAACTACATTCCACAACCTCCTCTTTCCAGCCTACCAGGAAACCCCCGACCTACTGCCAGACCTGGAAGCCCACTGGAACGAGCTGGCCGCTCACATCTTCGAGTACAACGATACTCTTCCGCTCAACCTCCGCAATGACGTGGCCATGAAGATCAAGCAACAGTACCTGGGCGGCAAGCCAGTCAGTCAGGAGACGTTTCCGCAGCTTGTTCAGGTAGATCAGATTTTTCTTCTTTAGACCTGTGGTGACCCAGTGGTATCGGCCATGACTTACGAGTTGAATGTTGTGGGTTCGAACCCAGGCAGGCGCTTTACTTTGTGTAAATAATTTCATCACCACCACTCTCCAAACGATGAAGGAATACATCATAAGGAAACCGGCATGTCCTAGAACCAAAACTCCGAAGACATGTGTCATGTACAGAGGTCGGAGTAAGTAGATTGATTTTACGTACTCGCATCATGAATAGTCATAGAAATCATTACAAGGATAAGCCTTTTTTCCAGGATTTCATTTTGGTACTTACGGGATTGAATCAAATATTGTGAAAGTAAGGATTTTTAAACTAGGTACTACATTAGAAATTTATAGAATGCGATAGATAAACTTTAAAATTGTTTTTTTTTTTTTTACTGTAGAAGGCCGGTCTCCTATAGGTATAGTACTATTAAAAAGACAGCAAAAGGATAAACATTTCTTATTCATATTGATGTATTCTTTATTCTACACATTACAACATTTGAAATTAGTTTCAAAATACCGGAATCCCAGAGGCTTATCCATACTAATATATACGTGCCAGTTCATTGATCCCATTTCAATCTACCTACTCCGATCTCTGGTCATGTACCAACCTGCACTGAGCGTGGTAGATTACAGCCCACTCCCTTTCACCGAGAGGAGGCCCGTGTCCCAGCAGTGGGAACTGTATAGGCTGATAATGTATGTATGTCCCGACAACAATCGTGGGACTGTTGCCCACCAGACACAACACCCGTCCCGTCGAACATCCTCCCTTTTCTAGGAGTTAGATAACTCCGCTTAACATATTGGATCAAACTAACCTTTCATTGTTCATTGACATAAAGGCATCATCATAATCCAAAATTACAAAGTCAAATCATTTATTTCAAATAGGCAATAATATTTTTTGAACTTCAAAATAGAAATTAGAAAAGATAGTTTCCTATGGAGAAGAATGGGCAAGAAACTCCACCCTCTTTCCGAGGCACGGAGGTGTCTCGTAGTTGAAGTAATCACAGAATATAAAATAAAGTAATTTTTTTTTTTTAAATATGACAAAAATAATAAGCCTAAGTCGACGTAAACACGGACGTAAAAAAATATCGTGTTGAGATTTTATCGTTCACTAGACTCAGCTCTCGGTGTTGAACCGAGCAATGCGAATCCAACAGAGTGCAGCGCGAGTGAGTCTCAGCGCGAAGAAAAAACCCTGTTCGATTTTCAACTGTTGGCGCTAAGCAGTGCGTTGAAGATACCGTGCGCGAAAAAATACGGCCGCGATATTATTACGTCCCTGTGACGTCGACTAACGAAACCATCATCATCATCATCATTTCAGCCGAAAGACGTCCACTGCTGGACATAGGCCTCCCCCAAGCACCGCCATTTCGACCTGTTCAGTGCTTCTCGCATCCAACGTATAACGGAGCCAAAAATAATGTAATTTAAAAAAACATAGGTACATACTTTTAGTCCATAGTTTTACACTCATACATTTAAAAACTATTTTAAATTCTAAACAGATAAACACTCAAAATAAAATTGTGACTAAGTAAATTCTAACAACAATTCATTAAAAAATGTAAGTAACATTTTTTTTATCGAAAAATGTCAGATCGTCTAAAAATAAATTCATAATTTATTTTCAAAAAGCTTGAGTACAGTTCAACTTAAATAATTCATAATTACTGACGCAGAACGCAGTTCCGTGGTAGCTATTAACCTGTGTTACGGACACTAGGGACCACTACATCATCTCACCGGAAACATTACTATACACGTAGTAGTAAAAAGAAAAATATTGAGTTACTGGTTTTCCTATTTAGGCATGCCTGTACATAGAGAATCCCAATATAAAATTAGGTATAGTATCTAGGAGAGCTGGTAGACATTTTTGGGTAGGTGTTTGAGGCAATCTGAAAATTTGACAGCAGGCAACAGCAACAGAAATGTGAACTTGGCTGGAGGGTAGTGCACGACCCTCCTGCCAGATCCGCATTTAAGATATTATTGGAGAGGCACCTGACCAATTTTCAGATTGCCTCAAACACCTACCCAAAAATGTCTACCAGCTCTCGGACTAAATACTAAAATACAAAAGTATGAATGTGCCACATTCACGAAGTGCAAGAGTGTGCGTTTGTATGTAGGTACTATGAGTGAGAGAGTGAGTGCTGGTGAGGATGTGTTGAAATAAAAAGTCAAACAAGTACAAGTAGTAACATAAGTATAAGTACCTACTATACAGTTACCTCTACAAATGAAGTTACCAGGTATAATCTCCTTACTAAGACTGATTGATAGTACCCATTCCCATTTCGAACAGATGACTCACATGGGTTCACTAGATAATCCTGAATTATAATTAATGGCTATATATCTACGGCCATCGCCCGTCATTTAATCAACTAACTTGCGATCCACGTGGGGCTCTATCTTAATGGTTCCGCACAACGTCCGTCACGAAACCACCATTGGTTTTATATTTTTTTGTTTTTAGGGTTCCGTGGTAATACAAAAAGACACCTTATTTATTTAATATATTATATTACTATATGTATATACATTAAATATGTATGTATATTATATTACTATGATTTATTATATTACTTTACAAATGTATAGCAGAGGCAGACTTATTGCCAATTTCTATCAGTCAACTTGGGTGATGCAAAAACAAACAGTGATAGGCGAAATAACAAATAAATTGAAAAAAAAATTAAACCGCCGAAAAAACTGAAAAGCAAAAAATAATAAACCTTAAAATTATGATTCGGCGCTTTGAGTGATCTTTGTTCATTGATTTTTCAGCGCCGACTCAAAATTTTAAGGTTTATTATTTTTTGCTTTTTAATTTTTTGTTAAAAAGTTTTTATTTTACAATTTTTTGTGGTTTTAATGTACTAATAATACTTGGCAAGGTATACCCTATCCAATGAAAAAAGAATGATCAAAATCGGACTACTCTGTATAAAGTTATGCGTGGTAATACATTACAATCACTGAGTGAACAATCAATCATCCCCTGTTTTCTGACCCTTAGGGTTTGATTTTGTTTTCCAAATTTATATGGGACCACCCTCGGAGTATACCCTTTCCAATAAAAAAAGAATTATCACAATCGGACTACTATGTAAAAAGTTATGCGTGGTCATACATAAAAAAAAAAAAAACAAACAAAAAAAAAAAATATACGCGTCGAATTGATAACCTCCTCCGTTTTTTTTTCGTCGGTTAAAAAAACAATGAGTTCCCTCATTATTATGTTAGTTTTCATAATGTTTTTTTTAAATGTAATTTGTTATTTCGTCTATCACTGTTTGTCTTTGCATCACCCAAGTTGACTGATAGAAAATGGCAATAAGTCTGCCTCTGCTATACATTTGTAAAGTGATATTACATTATGTTGTGATTACATTTGATTTTGATGTAATTTGGAATATGTGTAGATAGTAGACCTGCACCCTAATTGCGAAACGCACAATTTATCAGAATCTGAATGGGATTGAAGATTATTTCTAAACCATTGCGTCATTTGTTCGAATAAATTGTCGGCTCAGCAACGTAAATAACGCAATGAATGTTGTTTAACTATGAATATTTAACCAATTCCTACCGATAAAAAATTCCGCAATTACCCCTCTGGATTAGGTCATAGGTTACTTTTCATTCCGATTTTGCCTCGGATTCGGGGCTCAGTCAGGTGATTCCCCGTGGCTTAACTAGTTAATACATAAAGATAACAATTTCTAATTAAATATATAGTCATGTAATCACAAATAAATACGCATAAATATCCACACGAATGTAATAGAACAAATAAGACAAACAATGGAGACATAAACGTTGTGATGACTTTTATAAGGAATACGGTAGGGACTGATTCGGTTTGATACTTAACAGGTAAGAATTATTGATCATATAGGCTTGAACAATACATTTTATCAATAACTAGCTTCTGCCCGCGACTTCATCCGCAATAAATTTCGTTCCCTGACACCGCATAGGATGCCATCATCTGCCCGCGCTCTACTTACTTTTCGCTTACCGTTCTTTCTGACTTTTTTCTTTTTACTCGGCTCCTAATGGTCGTAATGTGATGTTAAATCATCATCATTATCATCATTTCAGCCGTAATACATCCACTGCAGGACTTAGGCCTCCCCCAATTTGGGGGGCTTTGCCATAATCGCCACGCTTGGCAGGCGGATTGGCGATCGCAGTATGGTGGTAAAATGCATAGAGCGCGCTGCTGCCCATTCTCTAGTAAGTCCCGTAGTCGCCTCTTACGACACCCACGGGAAGAAATGGGGTGATGCTATTCTTTACGTCTGGCACCACACGGTGATGTTAAATAGCTTATAACATTTCTCAAGAATCGGGCTATCAAATACCAAAAGATTTTTTCAAATCTGACTAGTAGATCCAAAGTTTACCCCCTACATACAAAGAAATAATCATAAATTGTATGTAGGCCCTTAAAAAGCGGAGCCCAATTTACTAAAATAACTTTTCTGACGTAAGAAGATACTAAAATTACTTCGATATACTTACTTCGTCTTCTATACATTTTAAGGAAACAATTTGTGTCAAGATAATTGACCTACTGGTGGGATCTTACAAAATGCCCGTAGGCGGCAAATAAGTCTTTTGACAATTTTGTTTACAAATAAGACTAAGTAGGTAGTTACTATGATGATGTAAATTAACCAAACATAATCGACCTATTTATAATTTACCTTTTTTTTTGCACATTAAATAAGTCAGGTAATAACTAGCTTATGCCTCGCGTGGCAGAATGGTTTTAGTAACTAAAAAATCTTCACAGTGCGCAAAATAACTTCTTGTTTCAGACACACAATAAGGGATCCCGGGATTATTTCCACCATCAGCTAATAAATAAAAAAGTAATTCCATTGCGATCGGATGACCCATATTCATTCATTGTCTTAATTAATACACACATTCATATTTTATTAATAATGAAAGTAGATAGAATACATGTGATAGGCAGGGAAGTAAAGAGAGAAGACCTTGACCAGATTATCCTGCAGTATTGGTCAAAATCTAACCCATCGGTAGACCAATCCACGGATGACAAAGTCCAAATCTTGACCTATTTCTGTTCAGATTGTTTTTAACTTTCATCCCCTATTTAACCCTTTTAGGAGACGAATTTACAAAAATCCTTCCTTAGTGGGCGCTTTCGCGCTTTAAGGTACTCTTGAGCAAAATTTCATGTTCTCAAACCAGCGGTATAGACTCACCGTTGTCTGTCAGTGAATGAATTTAAGATTGTTGTTAAGTAGATTTTTACTCTAACAAGTGCTTCTATCCCACAGGCTCTGAGCGACCGCCTCTTCGTGGTGGACGTGGGTAAGATGGCGCAGATCCACGCGGCCAAGTCTGGGCAGCCCACCTACGTGTACCGTTACGCATACCGCGGGGACACCAGCCTGTCCAACTTGATGGCGCACAACGACGTCAATTACGGTGAGTGTACCCGCTACAAGCGACAACCTGGCTATCGAGACTACGACAGCTTCACTATGTACCACAGATTCGTTGTACCGTGCTCGCTGGCGGCATCTAAACACAGTAATAATTATAAAAAGTATTCAAATAAGTAATTAAATACGCGCCGCTCAAACTTCGTTGAGAGCACATCTTCTGTCACGCTCCGCCTTTAAAATCGTCAGTTTCTATACGTCGCGCTCGTGAGTTTCGATTGACCTAAATGGCTACGTATCATAGATATAGTATGTACGAATAGAACCCATTTTTACCAGACTTTGAAAATCTTTGTTTTAGCAAATATAAACCGTAAGCTAACTAAACTGTCCAGATACTTTTAATCCTTTAATCATGGTTATCCTAACATAAGACTCTTGAAAAAATTAAAACCTATAATCAATATGCTATCAGTCAGGACATATTTCACAAAACAGCGAGCGTTTGCAAACAGGTTACAACCATCATGATTCTAGAACCCCTACCGTAGAAATCTTTCGTCGTTTATCAAAACACTAGCTTCTGCCCGCGGCTTCGCCCGCGTGAATGTCAAAAAATATCCCACAGGATCGTACAACCGGGACTAAAAGTACCCTAAGTGTTAGTCCAAGTAAACAATGTCTTAATATCGCGCTGCTTGCTTTGTGTTATCCGAGGAGCGGCGCTCGGATTGATAAATGATTGTTGTAGGATAAATAAATCCTAAAACGTAACAATAGTAACGGAATATATAACGGAACGGCAAATTACATACTTGCATGCCAAATTTGAAGGTACTTTATAGCTAAAATATAAATCCTCTTTATTGCCTACATAGTTGTTCACAGGCAGGATACAGGTTACTATATATTTTTGAGTTTATTCTTAAAGTACCTCTTCATAAACTACTCAAGAAGTTCTTTCCTCAGGTGTTGATACAACCAGGCTGCTAGGTGAGCTCACTATTGAGCATGCCACGGAAAACTGGCCGTGCGAATAGTAGTCCCCTCTAAGAACATATCCCGCTGTTTTCACGCAACCTGGTCCCATTGCACCACTTGGCCGGAATATATGCATGTAATATAAACAATTAATGTTGTTTACAACGAAATAATATACCTCCGCAGTTTTTTTTGTAAGCATTATTTATTGTTTTTCCTTCAGGTGTTAGAATCACCAGGCTGCTCAGTGAGCTTACTTTGGAGCAGGCCACATATAACTTACCATGTGATAAAAACTTTTTACAAAAAAAAAAAAAACAACCGACTTCCTTAAAAACACTACAAAGTGAAAAATAACTTTAATTTCGGAAGTCGGTGTCTTAGGATCTGTATTTATGGTTTTTTTGCCACCGACTCCCGAAATTAAAGTTATTTTTCACTTTGTAGTGTTTTTAAGGAAGTCGGTTGTTGTTTTTTTGTAAAATAGTTTTTATTTTAAAACTTTTAGTTGTGGTATCCACCCTGCACTAATTCCAAACAAACAATGCATATTTAAGCGATAGTAGAAATCGCGGTTGATTTGCTGTCATTTTTTAAAGAGTTCCGGTGTCTGTCTCTGGAACTCATCATCAGATCTATATGAAATTTATATGGGACCATTTCGGAATAAACTTCTTTCGAACAAAAAGAAAGAATTTTGCAAATCCGTCTATATATGACGGAGTTATGGCCGAACATACATAAAATAAAAATAAAAAAACTTATGAACATCCGAATTGAGAACCTCCTCCTTTTTGAAGTCGGTTAAAAACAGTTCCCCCTTAAGTATATAGTTCTATGGTCATGGCAAGCAGACTTTGAAGGGAAACTGCACGCTTCTGAACTCGAAAGGATAGTTCGATGGTGTTAGAGGAATCCTCGGAATAAATACAGACTCCTTTCGGGAACAACCTGTCAGTTTAGTTGCCTCGATAACGTTGCAATGTTTTTACTCACAACCTGGTGTCATTGCATAATTTTGACGGTTTTAAATTACGCAGCAACATAACTGGGCGCCAATTCTCAATTTTAATATGTGAGTTGGGTGACCCGGAGGCTTCAATGTGTTAAGAAATTCAACCGGGTAAAGTATGGCACTCCTGTGTCCCAGCAATGGAAACATTATCGGCTGATTATGAAAGTATGGCGTCATCGTTGTTTATCACTGAGTCCACTTATTTATAATTATTTTCAACTCCTTCGAACGATCTCAAAACAATTTAATTCATGATTGTGACCTAGTCGTTTTATGATGTCATGATGGCAGAAGGTCTGCAGGTTTATCTATACTAATATTATAAAGCTGAAGAGTTTGTTTGGTTGAACCCGCTAATATCTAAAACTACTTGAATTGAAAATTTCTTTAAGTGTTTGGTAGCCTATTCATCGAGGAAGGCTAGTCAGAGGAAGCTATATAACATCATGCTACGACTAATAGGAGCGGAGCATCAATGAAAATGTTGGAAAACGGGGAATACTCATCCTTTTGAAAGCTACAGTTGCATGCGCTGCGTAAACGGTTAAAGTAACACAAGAATCATGTATGACAAAATTGTTTCTCTTAAAAGTTCTAAAAAAATCCGTGATAGTATATGTCTATCTTTTAAGGTTGGCTCACTATAACGTTTTTAATTGTAATCAAATCTAAATATTATAACGCTGAGGAGTGTTGAATAGCCTATTTATCGAAGAAGGCTATATACTATATAACATCAAGATAGGACTCTACGGAGCCGAGCAAAAAGAAAAAATCACGAATACGAAGACCTCGCCCAGGCAGGCGATTCGATGCGACGGGGAGGGTCGGGGAGCTAGAAATTGTATGCGGACAAAGTCGCGGGCAGGAGCTAGTCGTGAATACTAATATCTGAATAGATTTTAACTATTAGCTGTAGGGAGAATTAGTTTATTATCCACATCTTCGAAGCCCTATTTGACTCTGTAAGGGGATGATTTTGGAAAAACTGTGATACACGTATCTAATAACTATAATTGAAGAGTATGTGTACCAATTTTTGTGTCAATCGACCCACAGAACAAAAAGTTTCACAGAAAACTCAACCCCCCATTTCACCCTCTTAGGGGTGGAATTTCAAAAAACCCTTTCTTAGTGGATACCTACTCTTCACAAAGACCACACCCTCCAAATTTCACGTCTCTAGGACCAGCGGTTTAGGCTGTGCGTTGATATATCAGTCAGTCAGTCAGTCAGTCAGTCACTCAGGACTTTGAATTTTATATATTTAGATGAACTGAAAAACTGATTCACATAAAAGAGCAATACCTTCCGGCGACGCGGTCAAAAAGTATACGGAAGGCGGAGGAGAGAACTATGTTCAAGAAGAACCTGGGAGAGACCTATGTTCAGTAGATAGTACCGACGAAAAATTTCAACGCCCCCTGCGTTCAGGATCATGTACCTACTGAATCTGATTGCGCGTCAATGTCTCGGTTGTCACCCTGTATACATTTTACCATTTTTATTGTTCCTAGGTGTGAGCCACGCCGACGATGTGCTACGGATCTTCAACTTCCCCGGCATGGCCAGCAGCAACCCTCAGGACCTCGCCATGATTGACGGACTCATCAACATGATTTACACCTTCTCTACCACTGGGTAAGCTGGGTCTTTCCATTCTGTCTTATCTGTTGCCCGTGGTTACCAGATAGAGAGTATGTTTTTACCTTCATGTACAAGTACAACCAGACCATAGCCACAGCCATGGTCATAGACATTAGCTCTTTGGTCCAGCGGTCGCAAGTGCTACTACTGAATATGATGTCCTGACTTCGTCTGAGGTCGGGCAAAGTGATGTTGTGTTTTCCAATCTGGAATTTCTCAGTAGGAGATTTCATGATTCACGATTCCCGATTGATGGAAATAGATTATATTTAAATATACCTGGTGAAACGTGAGTGTACTATACCTCTGCCCAGCACGCGTAGCATGACCACCATAGAAATAACTTTGTCTATTCTTGGTAGAATACAGATAGAATAGTCATGCTACGCCAGCATAAAACGGTTCAAATCTTTCTACAATCTTTAATTCTGTCGTTAATCTTTCTACAATCTGTAATTTTGTCTATTCTTCCGTCGACAAAACCCATTTCTACGGTGGTCATGCTACGCGTGCTGGTGAAATGTGAGTGTACTATAGATACACTTTTTACACTTGTGTCATAGTCCACCTAAATGCCATCGAAATCGCTATTACTAAGGTTACTTGAAAGTATATTGAAACCCACAATCGACCCTCCCACTAAGTGGGCTGATGACTTTGTAAAGGCTGCAACAATACGCTGGATGCGGAAGCACAGATCCGGTCGAGGTGGCGGTTCTTTGGGGAGGCCTATGTCCAACAGTGGACATCTTCCGGCTGTAATAATGATGACATTGAAAAGTTCAGCTAGAAGTTTTCAATTAACTTTCTAATAAACTTATCATCAGCTTATATTATTCCCACTGCTGGGACACAGGCCTCCTCTCGGTGAGAGGGAGTGGGCCGTCATCTACCACGCGGGCCCAGTGCGGGTTGGTAGATGTCATATGTCTTCGAATTTTTGGTTCTAGGACATGCCGGTTTCTTCACGATGTTTTCCTTCACACAAAGTTTTGCGCCTACCTGGGTTCGAACCCAAGACCTCGAACGTGTCAGTCGCAGCTGATACCAATGGGACACCACTGCTCTCTCCTAAACTTAGTAATAGCGATTACTTATTTTGCTCTCTGTCTTACTTATTTTGCTCCCTCTTTTCCGGCCCTTTCAACTCCTGTCGCACCACCACTTAAAAGTTACCGTGAGTGACAAATGTCTCCGATGTAAATCCTAAGTACTATGGCCGCTATGACAACGTATGATTAAACTTCTGTTAAAAATGAAAGGGAAATAATTTTCTCTATCTCATGTTAATAGGTGGTGCAGAACCCTTTGTTTGAAAATCAGGTTCACATTTAGCCGCTTTTTGTTATCATTCTGGATATTTTCCAAACATATTTTGGTCTGGTTCCAGAGAAACGAAATGTGACTAAATACATAGGTGTTATTACGAGACATACTTAAGTGCTTTTGGTACACGTACTAACTGGATAATGTAATTAAGTATTTACCTAAGGTAAGTAGGTAGGTACTTACTCCAGCAAATCAAACATCAATTCTTAGACGATAATTGACCTTATCTACGTATTAGATTGTGTTTATTTCTATGATAAGACATATTTATATATTATTATCAGAAGTAGGACACGATTCGATATGATAACTTTAATGTCGTAATTTTCTTTGAATACAAGCAAGATTATGATTTGTCTGCTTATGTTTGTGAACCGGATATTAATAAACAATGAAAGGATAAAGGTCGCTGAAATATATATTTTTGGGGTTCTGTAGTCAAAGAGTGCCAACGGGGCGCTATTACTAAGACTGCGTTGTCCGCCCGTCGGTCACAGGGCTGTATCTTTTAAACCGTAATAGATAGTACATACTTGAACACACAGAGTCTACGCTACTGTAGCCGCTATAACAATAAATAATAGAAATTAAAGAAAGTACAATATTAAAGGGATCCCCATACAAGAAAGAACCCGTTTTTTTAAACTAACGTATTAAAAAAAAAAAATGGTTGCACAGAACCCTTCGTGTGCGTCCGCCCTCAGATCAACTTGCACTTGCTCGTGTGTTTAGATAGAAAATAACAAAATGCCAAGAAAAACATTATGACAGTCAGACAGTTTCTGACCGTATTTTCTCCATTTCTTTTATCGTCCGCTTCGCAACCGCTAGTTGAGCGTATAGTGTTCCTGGCTTGGTTCGATACCAGCAGGCGTAGCATGACCAATTCTATCTCTATTCTACCAAGAATATACAAAGTTCTTTCTATTCAACTCGACATCTCTTCGGCCCGAGCCCGTGGCGACCCGTAGACTCGAGTTTCTATGAAGACAAAGACAGTTATTCTTTCCATAGCAAGATAGTTGTAACTAATGTAATTAAGGTGGATCCACTAAAGACTTTTTCATTGAATAGTCATACAGTGTGATTAAACGATCTTAGAGTATTGTATTAATGATTATAATTAATATAATGTTGTAAAAAAAATGTACCTCCAACTGAAACTCCAACTCAAAAGTAGAGAAAAATTAGTCGCCATGCTCGACATCGGAGAATTTTCTTGACTGAAGAATAGAAATATTTCCTTTCTTCAGTTTTAACATCGCCGTGCTTAAGACGATAGAAATCTTTCTACATTCTGTCATTTTGTCTATTCTTCCGTCGCCAAAACTCGTTTCTACTCTCGGTATCTACCCGAAGTCCGAGTCCAGGGGTCTATTCTAGTTGATTCGTCAAAACATGTGTCAAATTCAATTTTTCGGTCGAACATCGAGAGTAGGGACAAGTTCTGTGACAAATTTTCTTTCATAGTTCGGACCCCGAACTAATCTTATGTCTGAAACTACGGACTTCGTGTTTAGGGAATAGACCCCGGAGCAAAAGGTTTATCCCCTGTTACATTGTTGGACTGGCATCCACATAACAAGCCAAATGTGGGAAGTTAGGGACACTACAGTTTCTATCACCATTGCCCACCCCTCCCAAATAAATTTAGTGTTATATTAAAGTAGGTACAACCCGTACAACCGTCGCTCAGAAAGCATGTCATTTGTGAATCTTCGACAGTCGTTACGGGTTGTCAGAAGCCCGAAAATCTGACAATCAGTCTTACCAAAGGGTATCGTGTTACCCAATTACTGGATTGTGAAGGTCAGGTAGGCAGTCGCTCCGTATAAAATACTAGCTTCAGCCCCCTACTTCGTACGCGTCAAATTTTTGCTCCTCTGACCCTTCCCGTCGCATCGAGATTTCGACCATTTTTCGTTGCTGCTCCGCTACTTTTGATTGTAGCGTGATCTTATATAGCCTATAGCCTTCTTCAATAAATAGGCTACCCAACACAAAAAGAATTTTTCAATTCGGACCACTAGTTCCTGAGATTAGCGCGTTCAACCAAACAAACAAACTCTTCAGGTTTATAATATTACTAGCTTCTGCCCGCGACTTCGTCCGCGTTAAATTTCTTGTTCCCCTGACGGGAAGGGCCCGTCGCGTCGAATCGCCTTCCCCGTTTTTGCAACATTTTTCATTACTGCTCCGCTCCTCTTGGTTATAACGTGATGATATATAGCTTGATAAATAGGTTATCCAACACAAAAAGAATTTTTCAATTCGGACCAGTTGTTTCTGAGATTAGCGCGTTCAATCAAACAAACAAACTCTTCAGCTTTATAATATTAATAAAGATAGTATAGATCAGCTGCATCTGTTAGACTGGAAGCCGAGCCCAACATGGTTGGGAAAAGGCTAGGCAGATGGTGATGATAATAAAAGTAGGTAATTTTTCTGGCTTACTACAACACACAATTTGTTTCCAGAATCCCGAAACTGAACAACAACGGACCCGCATGGGATCCAGTGAAGCCAGGAGCTGCCGAACTCGACTACTTGGAAATCCTGTCACCCACTAAGATGGAAATGAAGTCATCGGCCGATTTTGGAAACAAATCCTTCTGGGACAGCTTAGGTTTTAACGAGAATGAAAACTACCGTGCCTATCTTAGGGACGAACTTTAAAAAGCGTTCATCTTATTCTTTTCTTTTTCTTATTTGTTTTATTAACTACAGTAGAACGCCCACTATCCGAACGCCGATTAACCGAATCGCCAATTATCCGAATCGGTCCTAAGCGTGTATGTACACTGTGTACCTCTATTATTGTTGTGAATTTTTATACTTTGTATTTTTGTTAAGGTCTGATGGGGTTGTAACTTACTCTGATGGAGATGTTCAAGTGAGCGTTATTGTAGAACTGTGTTTGTTAAACTTAATAAAGTTTATTTTATGTGTGACAGTTCGTTTTTCTTTATTACCAGTCTATGTCCGATTATCCGAATGTTAGATTATCCGAATCGACGCCGATCCCAATTAATTCGGATATCGGCGTTCTACTGTATGTTAAATTATCTTTGCATTTGCGAACAAACTAAGAAATAAAGACTAGATTCTATTTCTTTTCGTTCATTATTGTTTTCATCTTCTTTCTTATCTTAAAGGTATAGGTACTTAACTAATATAACATATCTATACAAATAAATAAAATTGAAAAGTCTATTTGTAATTAATTTATATCTTTTTGGCACTCGTAGACTGATGAGCAGTTACCCAGTGGTCACATGTACAACCGAAGCTATGAACTATCGTACTATACAGGGTGTCCAGTAAATAGCACGACATACTGCAGGGGGTGATAGCTTGGGTCACTACCTATCAATACAACACAATATATGTTCAGCAAAATCTTACGGATTTACAGTTTTACAAAATTTTCCGAAATACCGATAAATCTCTACCTTGAAACAGATTTTTAAGCATCTCGTAATGAAAAAATCCTTTTCTAGTACTTTTTTTACATCAAATTATTCGTGAACTACTACTTTACTTTACTACGTTACTTTACTCATTGATAAGTCTTTTTTCAATCAAAGATAAGAATGTTTTCAAGAAATACTATTTTTTGTTTAAATTTGCACAGAACTATTTTCTTATCACTTAAGTTTAACCTAAAGTGGTGAAAAAAAAATCCGTAAGATTTTGCTGAACATATATTGTGTTGTATTGATAGGTATCACCCCCTGCAGTATGTCGTGCTATTTACTGGACACTCTGTATACTTACCTAACTGCCCATTCCAACATTTTCACTAGCCATTAATTTATTACCCTACCTGAGTATATTTGTACCAATTTCCTTTTTATTACCAACTGTTCATGTTTAACTGCCTTACTAATTTACCGAAACCGAAAAATTAAATTACTGCCCTCCCTAAAATGTAATAATTATGACCTTTTCTTTTTGGCTTCGTTATTATTTCATTCATTTATAAATAGCACAAAGTTTGTTATCGAAGCCGTATATTATTCAAGAGGCTGATTGAGACGGCGCTGTCGGTCGGTCAATATTTTTTTATTTACGTAACATTGAGCCAAGGAAAACACCGATTCCGCCAGAGCACAGCTTACAATAAATACAATTTTTCGTTGGAATAGCGACAGGGAATGCCACCGTGCCTTCTGAAATGTCTGATATGATCTATCGACAGTGGCCAAACATTGTTTATGGCAGAAAATGTGGGCTATTTTTCTGCATTTCGGTTTTATCTAGGTATTCTAGAGTAAAAACAGTTTTATTACAAACTGTCTTTCTGTAGGTATTAGCATCGTTTAATAACATCGGACCCTTGTTATAAAAGTTGGAATTTATATTAAGCTAAATGTAATATAGAACTGTCCAACATGATATCGAAATTCCAAAGCCTTCGGAATTCGATGTTAGGACCGAAATTAATAAAGTTACTTACTATAAATATTATTTGTTAGAAAGGTAGGTTTAACCTAAGAATTTCAACATTTTTTGGGGGATTGACTGTTTGTTTTTGAAAATTACCAGAATCATCGTGTTTAAAACAAAATATTTTTCAGTTTGTTGTTATATTTGCATCAAATAACTTTGTTGCATTCTCTAATTTATGATTATTCTAAATAAAACATATTTTTTTAGCATAAGACATCAAAAAAATACTTGACGAGCTTTCAAACTCTTAAAAATGAATTAGTCTATGAAAAACGTCGAATTCAACATCTATATATATAAAAAATGAATCCCTATTTCCCTTGGTCACGCCATCACGCGTGAACGGCTGGACCGATTTCACTTTTTTTGTTGTTGTTGTGTTTGTAATTGTCAGGAGAAGGTTCTTATGAAAGAAAAAAATTAAAAAATTGCGCGGAAAATTAGAAAATTTAAGAACACTTATTTAAGAATACTTAACAACCATATAATAGGACAATGTAAACTTTTTTAATGTAACATTGACATAGAATTGACAGAATGCGTGCTCAAATATCATCAAAGAGACAGGACAACGTCTGTCGGGTCAGCTAGTCCATATATATAAAAATGAATCCCTATTTCCCTTGGTCACGACATCACGCGTGAACCGCTGGACCGATTTCACTTTTTTGTTGTTGTTGTGTTTGTAATTGTCAGGAGAAGGTTCTTATGAAAGAAAAAAATTAAAAAATTGCGCGGGAAATTAGAAAATTTAAGAACACTTATCTAAGAATACTTAACAACCATATAATAGGACAATGTAAACTTTTTTAATGTAACATTTCATTTTTTTTTTTTTTTTTTTTTTTTTTTTTTTTCTTTTAGTTATAAAAATAACTGAAAGATATGGGTGAAAGATAGTACCTACATGAGCTACCCAATTCCCCAAAAAAAAATTGGCGGTCGAAGCGCCAAACACTGTATATGTAGATAAGATACGACAGACGCACCCCGCCCACTGTTTCTGACATCATCCATCTACAGTATGGACTTGTCAACTAACATTAGGAATGACTAGCATTTTGACAGTACAACAACATTCATTGCATTAATTTACGTTGTTGATCAGACGAATTTTTCGAACGTATAAGCAATAGATTAGCAATATCCAGATCAATTATTCAGATTCAGTGATTGAGCGTGGTACGCAATTAGGGCGCAAGTCTGCTTTCAGGCAATTAACTGTGCTTTTCGGAAAAGTAATCAAAATACCGAAATAAATTTAAAAAAAGTATTGACAAAATAGTTGAAATGTGTTCTATTATTGATTCTGAACCACAAAAAAAAATTGCGCTCTGGTTAAAACAAAAACCTGTATGCCATTCGATTCTTTGACATGGTCTCATTAATCTCGTAGAGTTATGGGATTCCAAAGGGTTACACCTTGTATACCTACGTATGACGATGTAAAAGTTTCTCTAAAAAATCGAATCGAATTTGATTGATCCGAGTCAAGGTTTCTTCAGACAGGTGCCACGCGACTTTTGTAGAACAATTTCCATCAAGTTTACATTGAAATTGTTCTAAGAGAGTCACGTCGCACGGTGGATCGAAAATCGGCTGTAGAAGACATAGGATCTCGATTTCTTAAATGTTATTTTTTTGCTGGAAATGACTTCTGCTGATCATTACTATGTACAAAAATGACACCCGAGTTAATTCTGCCCAAAAACGAAGGAAATATATTTTTTTACGGAAAATTTGTATGAAGCTAGTATGAAAAATCGAATTATCTCCTAAACGGCATGATTAACCATAATATCCTTGGAGGTGGTCATAGTGCTAATTATTTATGATTTTTTGGTTGCCGATTTGACGAAAAATTTAATGCCGTTTTTTTTTAAAAAATCGTCAAAATATTTTTATTTATTTTTACATGTAAAACGATCCCTTTTAGTGTCCAAGTTAAAAAGTTCGATATGTTATTAACCCAAATATTAAGAACACACAAAACAAGAAAAATTAAATTAAAAAATTGCTGTTTTTTATACATTCTTATTAATTTAAATAAAAAAAGATTATCAAACTCTTATTTAAGTAACATATAAAGTTATATTATATACAAAATAATTTAATTTAAGGAATTAATAGTAAGCATTTGTAAAATAAATAAAAAAAAAGACAAAATATCATTAAACATTACAAAAAAAAACCCAAACAGACTCAAATACAAATTTACAAATAAGTACATATATATATTTTTTTTACAAATTTTCCTTATCACTCTCGTTGTCAGACTCCAATTCTGAGTCAGCATCCAGATTGGATATATTCAAAAACTCGAACTCAGTTTCCTGAAATTGAATTAAGTCGAGAGTTTCAGCAAAAAAGCTCTGCTTTTTCTTGGCATCTAACTTAGGCCTTTGTGCACTTAGCAAAGGATCCGAAGAAACAACAAGCATATTTAAAATGTCTTGATTGGAATCCTGCCTGCTTCTTTTCCGCGAATGATGTTCTCGAAACCTCCTAAAATCTTTGTTTCGAGACTCTGAGGCTTCTTCCGAGAGAGTCCCAATCGGCACAATATTATTTTTCTCAATTATGTCAGCCCCATGGATTAATAATTTATGAACGGTTGACGACATGTAGTACCAGTCGTAAAATAATACGTACTTTTCTGCTGTTTTGCGGGCATAATCTCTAAATTTTATTATATCGACCTGCTCTCCAGATGTAATTGCTTGTAAAATTACAGCAAATCTTTTGATGAGGTCTTCATCCAAACAGGTTATAGCTGCGGTTTTATTAGGAAACTCAAAGAATTTTCTTGCAGTATTACCGTCATTGGTGGTTCCCGAGCCTTGTTTTACTATATCAATCAACAGATTGAGCTCACCTTTGAATTTATTTTGAATTATTTTCTTCCTTGTCTGTAGCATTTCTTTGTGCTCATCACTTCTCGCTGCCCACCGTTTGAAGTTGAGCCTGTATGCAATGTGTAACAGACATTCCATACAATTTATACGGGCGTGTAGGGATGACAAGCCAAATTCATACAGGTCAGAACACACAATTTTTGATGTTACAGCATCTAAGCGGTTCATTTCTGTAGGTTTTGCTAAGCACAGGTAGCACGATGCATTTGATCTAGCTTCAGAAAGGTAAGTGCAAACTTTAGCGTCGATCATCGTCATCATTAGTTCATGAGTCACCCTATTATTATTATTGCACTCTGTGGGGATAAGGGCCTCAATTTCTTCATCCATTTGTTTTTTCAGCTCAAGGACAACTGCTTCACTCTCCTTTACAAAAGTAAACTGAACTGGACGACAATACAAAACTGAGCATGGTTTTGGGTTAGTCCATAAGATGTTGTCTCCATCTGTCAGTTTAAGTGGCACCAAGGAGGTCATGAAAATGCTCGAGTCATCTTCCTCACCCTCCATTTTCTGCTTGTATCGGCTTTGGTTAGAAGCACCATCAAATCCCCACTTGGATATCAGCTTCAACTGCTTGTTATGCTCTTCCTTAGAAAGGCTTTGAAGGATTCTTGTAACTGTGATATCAAGTAAAGCTTGAAGTGTAATCCTTGCCGATGAATCAGTAACTGTCACTGATTGCTTCGGAGGGTAGCAATCAAGCTTAGTTTGTTGCACTTTATAGTAAGATGGATAAATATCCTTAGCACCTTCCCGAATGGCAGCCTCTCGCAACGTAATATATTGCCACTTTGAGAGTTTTAGTGAAAGAAGCAATCCAAGCGCCTTTTCTGACGTAAATATGATTGTTTTCGCTGGTTTCTTAAGCGTTTCATTTAATTTAGCGGCTGCTTCAGGATTTTTCATCATGTATTCGATGACAGAGGCGATATCTCCATGCCCTTCTTCTTTTAAACGTGCTGCAGCTGCATATGCCAATTCACTGGAATCTTCGCCTGTGTGTTCATCAGATCTTCTCTTTTTTTGTTTACTTCCCAGATCTTCGAATGGTTTACGGGATCTTTTCGTCATTGTTCCAATGGACGTTGATGTCGACGGTTCTGGAGAGACTGAGGGCGCTCTTGGTATCTCATCAACACTTGGTTCTTGATTAACTAGTTTGCACAAAACTCGGCCAATCAATATTTGCTCCCAACCAATTCTCGTACTTTCTCCTGAAATTATCAAGGAATCGGTT
Organism: Aporophyla nigra; assembly: GCA_947507805.1. Taxonomy (NCBI): domain Eukaryota; kingdom Metazoa; phylum Arthropoda; class Insecta; order Lepidoptera; family Noctuidae; genus Aporophyla; species Aporophyla nigra. The sequence goes on along the minus strand of OX382305.1, from coordinate 3,946,176 downwards.
GGATTTCTGCCACCTTTGTAAAGCGGCTCGCGTAAATCTCCGACAAAACAACACGATCTTCGTCAGACAGGCAATCGCCTATGCGGGATACAACTGCACTGAACAATACTTCATGATCAAATGAAGTACTTTCACTTCGTAGAAGAACAAACAAGTCTAAATTCGTGATTAAACTTTCCATTCTAAGATTTTATAGTCGCAGATTTAGTGTTAGCAGTTACATAGTTGTGAACAAACTAAATTATAAAACAAAACTGTAACCCTTTTATTGCAAAACGCCAATAATTAGGTAACTACCCTCATTAGTTATCTTCTCATTAGCTAATGAAAATTTATAATTGTCACTAACTATTCTTAGAACTCATAGCACTGCTAATTAACAAATTAGCTTACTTATCAGGAAAAGTTGAATGTAATCCATAGTTGGCATTGTCGTGAGATATTGAAAATCATTAAATCACCTATAAAGACTCATTAGAAGACCTAATCAGTGTAGTTACTTAATCACTTCTTTTCGGACTCATTAGAAGAGTAAACAATTGGTAATTTGGTTGTATGAAAAGTTTTAAAACTCATGATGTGTTGATAAATATCTAGCTCAAGCATAGTTGTCTACGTGTGGGTGTACTATAAACCTCTGCCAACTCCTTCGGAAATATAGGAGTGATGCTATTTTATGTTACGTGTAGTTAAAAGTCCGTGTTCTTCAACATAAACACTAAAAGGAATCGTTTCATATGAAAAAACAAATGAAAATATTTTGACGATTTTTTAAAAAAAAACGGCATGAAATTTTTCGTCAAATCCGCAACTAAAAAATTATAAATAATTAGCACTATGACCACCTCCAAGGATATTACGGTTGAACATGCCGTTTAGGAGATAATTCGATTTTTCATACTAGCTCCATACATTTTTTTCTTATAAAAATTATAACTCTTCCATTTGTGCACATATTTACTTCATATGACATTTTATAGAACAGTAATGATCAGCAGAAGTCATTTCCAGCAAAAAAAAATAACATTTAAGAAATCGAGATCCTATGTCTTCTACAGCCGATTTTCGATCCACCGTCGCGCCTGTTTGTGGGAGCGTTCATGATCTGTGTCGTTCTATCAGCTAATTTACAACATAATTTAGTTACTAGCCCCAAACTCATGAATAAGTAATTAATTGATATTGGAATTACTCGATATTGTACCTACCTACTGAGTACTTACCTACTCATTCACGTCTTGTGCAGGTAATTATATTCGAGCTGATCATTCTGACTACGCATTTTTGGTGTTTGGCTGAGGTAAGATTGAATACTGTTGTACGTCCGAGCAAACGTATTCTAACTTCTGTTCGGAGTCTACATAACAATTATGTCTACCTACATAATTAAACATATTATCCAACCATTACCTTGAATAACTAGGAAATGATTCGTAGGTATGTAGGTATTGCATTGAACAAAAAAAATTCGGTGCTATTCGCAATGACGTAACTAAGGTTCGCGCCAGATCTGCCTACAGCTAAGCAAAATAATCATCTTTAGAGCTTGGACTGTGACCGCTTATCGAAAGGTCGATCTTCAACGTTAACTGTGGCTATCTGATAATAACGTCTAGCCAATTTTTTATTGACATTGACGTTGTTAAGGTGGATACTGTTTCATGGAATATTCATTTAATGGTAGTTTCATCATCATCATCATCATTTCAGCTGAAAGACGTCCACTGCTGGATATAGCCAAGCACCGCCACTTCGACCTGTTCTGTGCTTCTTGCATCCAACGTATTCCTGCGGCCTTGACCAGGTCATCGGTCCATCTTGTGGGAGGCCTTCCAACGCTACGTCTTCCAGTACGCGGTCGCCACTCCAGAACCTTCCGACCCCATCGGCCATCTGTTCTGCGAGCAACGTGCCCTGCCCACTGCCACTCACGTAGTACACAGCTTAAATTGGGGGAGGCCTATGTCTAGCAGTGGACGTCTTACGGCTGAAATGATGATAGTGACATGATACGGTCGCGAATCAATTAATTTAATCAACATACAACCTGGCACTGATCCGTTATTTGTAGAAAAAGTAAGAAAATTTGAATTTAGCGGGCTACCCTGGCACTTCCACCGTCTATAATGTTCCCACTGCTGGGATACAAACCTCGTCTCGGTGAGGAGTCTTCAAATTCTTGGTTGTAAGACATTCCAGTTTCCAACTTAAGTACCTACGTTACGTCTAAATAAATGAACATGTTTCACTGGAGCATATACCTACAGGTGCCCTGAATCTCGCAGTGTAGGGCTTTTTTTTTTTTTTTTTTTGGATGGGAAATCATCAAATGACTTCTCCCGCTCTGGGCGGAGCGGGAGGGCGTGTCAGACTTTTACTGACTAAAACCCACCCGTGTTCCTTCAGTTGCCCATGTGCCAGGGTCACGGTATCTCTTTCGAACAATCACGCGACCCCGGCAGGCATCGGTCCTAGCAGACCCCTTCAGTGTTGCTGACATCTCTTTGAGGCGCGCGTGGAACACTACGCGCCGTCGACCCGAGCTTGGCCGGACGGCGAGCTACCCATTGCTCGCCACCCGCAAGCTCGCGCCTACGGTGGCCGGGAGTCCGCAATCGACTCCCGGCGCCCGGGGCGTCTCCTCCTGCGGCGGCTAGGGACGTGAGGGCGCAGAGACTGCCACTCCCTCACGCGCCCCGCCTCCTCAGCATTACTGCTTCGCAGAAGGAGGTGACGGCTTCCCATGCCCTCTCGCTCCGTACCATGGCTCGCACCAGGTGAGAAACGGTGAGAACCTGCGTCAGGCGGAAGGTGAGGACGCCGTGGCGCCTCTCTATCCACTCCTCAAAGAGGGGACTTACCGCCGCAATTGTGGCGTGCCCTGCTGTGTAGGGCTTGCTATGTTCGAAGGGTCCCGTATCGACGGGTAGTTGAAGGTGAGATGGCCCACCATTTCCAAAATTCGGTCTCGAGGACTAAATAAATTGGGCTACATTATGTATAAGCAAGGCCTATTTATAAGCTAAACGTGTCTATAATATCCAAACAAAAGACCACTTATCATTTACTTATATACCTAGGTATTATGCCACGTATGCATTAACGCGATTTCACAATGCATGGAGTGAATGTCATCACCCTGCTTCCCAGCGAATAGTTATCTAAAAACGATTATGATGCTAGTGTGAATCACATCGTGTATAGTTCTTTCTAAAAATAGATTCGTAATTCGTAACTGACGCTTTGGCAGACACGCGAATCAGACCAGACGAATTAATTAGGTATGTTTGTTTGGTGTCTGGCAAAAACAATTTTATCGTCGAGGAAAATCAGTGCTCTGTGCCTTTCTATACCTACAGGATAATTTTTTATCCAGTGCGCAAACTGTAACCATGAATTCAGCATATCATTCTAGACCCCCCAGCGTAGAAAATTTTTTCAGCTGTTCCATACATTTTGACCCCGTAGGTATAGTCGACTCGGGGAAGACCGTCGGGCGGATAGGACCGTACATTAAGCAATACGACGAATTCTGAATAGCTACAACAAAGCCAACCCAAGATACAAAAACTTTAAACTGGTAGTTAGTAGTCTTAAGCTTTAATTAATTTAATTATGTGTTCATAGGTTTTGGTGTCAATAAAACTTAGAAGTAAAAATACAAATTTATTTCGAAGCAACACTGAAAATAGTTTATTAGAGTAAATACAAATCACAAATGAAACCCACGTGGTTACTAAACTACCCATAACAATTAACAACCCAACCATAATATCAAAACCATACATTTACTAAGCAAAACATACTTACCAGGAACAAGGAGTAGAAAATAAAATGCGAGAACACACGAATGTGGGTAGAAAGAAGACTGTCAAAAGGTCATTGAACCGTCTCGCCGAAGAATTACCTAGACGCTGTTATTTAATATTATTTTGTTTGCATTTGCGACAAGATTCTCCCGCCCATTTTTACTCCTACTCCATGTTTATGGTACACCACAAAAAAAAAAAAGCATCAATACAAACAATCCAAATGCAACATGGATAATGATATAAAATACATTTATTACTGTTTGAAATAACTCTTTGTATTTTATGAAAGTAAATACAGAATAATTATCATCATTTCCACCTTTATTTATTTTAGGGTTGTCGCAACAAGTATACTGTAATAAATTGGTGCAGTAATTATTACAAACAAGTAGAAGCCTCAACAAATTCATCATTATGTTTCCTCCGCAGCCAATCGCATTTTATGTTTCTTTTTAAGAACTGTGCCAAGTTTTCCGAGTCTAAATGATGAAATATAACGCAGATGTGTTATTATTCACATAATGTGCACAACATCAGATTATCAACAGGTTTTACATACTTATGCGTACCTTGAACTTTGATCGCAAATATTTTTTCTTACCAAACCCGTTACTGGCCAACAAAATCAATATTAACATGATAAGTTCAAATATGTGTGGAAGAGGGTAGAATGATAAAAAAACAAATAATTTATGATTTCTTCAGACAATCACCTGCAAACTGGTTTATATTATACTATAATATGCATCACTTGTCTTTTTAAACAATAATAAAACAAATAAATTAACAATTCAGACTTTCTGTTACACAAATCAACTTAGTAGTTACATCATTTTATGTTCATACAAAAATACCTTTCGGGAAGTACTGTGTGCACAAAAAGTGCTTCAGAAAAGCAGTAAAAAATATACATTCCTGTTAACACACTCAATAATTATATAGATATTAAAAAGCAATCATCTGTTTTGCATACCCTCTCTATTTCTTACTGGAATCAAAAATTTGGTTAACAATATTCAAATAGAAATATCACTTCTTGTGAAACGGATAATATTATACCATTAAATTAGTTACAAGTTACCATAAAAATAAATGCAAAACATTGCTCATAATGCCTTATTAGTATCTAATTAGTTATCAACAATTATGTGGACACTATATTTAATTCCAGATTGATTAGCTTTATATTAAATATTGAAAAGTAAACAACATTCTCAGATGATAATTTAGTCAATAAATGAATTGCCTTATTTTATGCAAACAAAAATAAGACAATTTATTCAAAGATAGATCTAGAAATTACTGGAATCACAGTTGCATCATTGCATATATTTTGATAGAAAGATAGCAAATACTTTTATAAGTTGTTCATTAAGCGTTAATAGTGATGTGAAGAGTTGATAATAGATTAATAGACTTTAAACATCACTAACTTAAATTCAGACCATGAGTTTTACAATTTGACTAATCTATTCATCCTTCTTGGAGTCACCACTGCTAGCCACTGTCAGTTTCTTCTGCAGTTTGCTGTGTTCCTCAGCAAGCCTGTCATACTCCTTGTTGAGGCTCTCGGCTTGGGATTTCACAGCCTCCTTGTCCTTCTTCTCTCTGGTTAAATCTTTCTCCAGTGTATTGATTTTATTCTGGAGCTCCTCGAGTTCCTTCTTGGTCTTCTCATCGCCGGCGCCGGCCTGGTCGAGCAGCGTCCTGGCGGTGACGGTAGCACTCTGGGCTTGACGGAAGTTAGCTTCTGACTGCGCCAATAAAGTCGCCAACTGGGAAATCAGCTGCACCAGCCGGCGAATCACGACCAACAAAAATAGCGCGAAACCAGAGATGTAGAAGTTCCTCTGGGCACGGAACAACCTCATGTTACCTTGCATCTCCGCATCCAAGTGTTGGTGGTCTGTAGCCTCCATGTTTGAGTACTTCTGCATTTCGCGGATGGCATCGAGAAGGCATAGTACCAGCACGCCGATCAGAATTAAGAAGTAAATAGAAGCTTGGCCACTTATGTAAGCGAGGAATTTTGACTTGAAAAACTTCTGCCATTTTGATGGACTTGCGATCGGCAATGTCAAGAGAAGCACGATGGCTATTTCGGCGTACAAGAATGTAGCGATGATTGTCCACTGTAAACTCATTGTGGCACTTTGCAAATTCTACTCTTACCACAAATTTAACAGCTGCTATACTAGCAGCGGCACAACACAATAAAGAATCAGATAAAACTAAAGTCAAAGTGGCTTTTTATTAAAAATAATCGGTGACTAACGAAAATGACGTACGTAGGTAGAAAATAATGAATGACGTGTCTGTCTCTGGATGATAGGTCCAAAGTTGAAAACGTCAGGATATATGTATATATTCTGTGGCCGAAACGGCTTAAGCAGCTCATACACCACTGAACAATTTTAAATTAGTTATTCTCATTTTTTATGTATAATCTAGGATAACGGACAAATAAATAGTTAAGTAGGTTATAGATATTGATAGAAGACGATTAAGCAACACACAGTTAGTTATTGAAGTTGGATACTGGTGCCGATTCCCTTATTCACAAACTAAACTAAATTTAAGTTCAGTGCATCTTTTTCTTTCTATTTCGTATATAATCTAAGTATTTCGTTAAGGAAAGGACAGAAGATAAATTTTAGTTTAGTCCTGTCAAATTAATCAGCGCTTGACGTAAATTGACGTAATTTTAGTAGGCAAGTTTTTAATCACGTCTAAACTTGTATGGAGTAGTGACAGGCGCTGATTAATTTGACAGGACTTAAACTAAATTTTTTCTTTTGTCCTCTTCTTAATGAAATACAAAGAAAAAGATGCACTGAACTTAAATTTAGTTTAGTTTGTGAACAAGGGAATCGGTACCACTGTTATACTCCATTTGTTTAGGTAGTTAACTAAAGGTAAACAATCTTGATATGTCTTTTTATATAAAATAAATCGTATAAAAGACCAACAAATATTATTTAAATTAAGTTACTTACCTAACATCGGTTTAAGTAAATACCTAATTGTAAACATTTTTAGATTCAATTTTTAGACAGTTTTTTAGATAAAAGACATGTTAAGATTGTTTACATTTAGTTAACTACATAAACAAATGGAGTATAGTTCAAAAATAACGAAAAACATTAACATTTCAGAACGACAATAGTGTTCCTTTTTTACTTGTTCATTTATATTTGTTACATTCATTTTTTTAAACTATTTGATGTAAATATTTGCGACTTCAGTCGCAAATATTTACATCAAGTCGAAATCTCAGCAATATTTTTTATTTAATTGGAGAATAACTATTTAATATCATACCATATTATCTAGACATATATCAAACATCGACGTAGCGTATGTTTGTGTTCAATAGCCCTTTGGATATTGGTATTATTCTGCATTTCTGCAATGAAAACGAAACGTTACTGTCAAAACTGACTGTTCGTCCAGTTGTCGAGTGACGTCATTCTATGTAAAAATTAAAATAATCAAATATAAAACCCTATTGAAAATAAGTAAATAATACAATAAACCATTATAACCATGGCTGATCCTAAATATGAAAATCTTCCGGGCATAGTGAGTACATTATGTCCAGAGTCAGTTAATTATTGATTTTGCTTTGTGGACATAGTAGTGCTAAATTTTTATGTTTCAGGCGTACGATCAACCTGATGTGTATGAAACCGGGGATTTGCCAGAGGCCGATCAACCCGATCCCACCGAGGAGGAAGAAAACGAATGTATTGAACAATTACACTTATCAGTGAAAGATTCTTTCAACAAGTTCAAAGGAAGATTTTTAACTGGCGCAGTGGACTTTTCTGATAGACTTAGCAGAAAATCTAGAATTGGGTACAGGTATTCAGTAAATCCCGTATTTTATGTTCAATCACCTGAAACGTTTTCTTATTGTCATACAAAGTTACAGAAATGCAATGACGCGAACTTATACAGCCTTAAATGTCAAATAAATTGTCAAACCTCTTTATTAATCTTGAGTAAACTAGGGCTGGTGAGTGGGAACTGGCAGCAGAAGGCGAGCCAGAGACTCCCCTGGAGCGTTACAACAGGCTTCGCTGCGAGTTCTCAGAGTTACTTGAACAAGTAGCTGAACAGCAGAACAAAGCTACTGAGAGTGAGAAGGTAAATATACAATATAAGAACATAATTTAAACAGCAGTATTATTGTTCTTCATTTACAAAACATGGTAGGTTCTTAAGGTGGACTTAATGCTAGAAGGTTTAGACAATTTCAAATTTGCTAGTAGTCCCTACTTACTTCACATCTGCTTAGAGTTGACTGACATATTGTAGATCAAAATAGAGAAAGGCAAAAGAAAAAAATAAAGAATAGGAATAATTGCATCATAATGGATTGTTGAGTATAATAACTTTCTAATTATGTATTATTACTGTCATGGGCACATACATTTAACACCCGTAGAGACTATTCCTGCTTTATTAGTTGAAACAAGATGTAAAATATACAAACATTAAAAACTTTCTCTTTTTGTTCTATTTCTATTGGTCAAAAAAGGTGGACATTTGCGTGATTGTTGTAACATAGTCTCAGAAATTTATTTAAACAAAATATTACTGTATATTTTGGTTTTAATGGTTGACATGAAGGGAGCTGTAAATAGATATGGTCATTATGTGCACAGGATTTAGTTTTCACAGTGGTCAGATGTACATGCCTGAGACTATATAGCTTGATTACATCAAGCAAGTGAAGTGTCTCATACAATTCACTTACATATTTGTACACACATGTTTGTAATGTAAACAATCATAATTTCATCATTCTCTTAGAAATTATGACTAACTCAATACATATCAATACAAAGATATTTCAATTGAAACAGCTACTTTACTCTAAACATTTCAATTTCAGGACGAATACACCAAACTCGCAGTTCAAATCAACTCAACTAAGAAATTGTTGGAGGAATTGAAACTGGAGGAGGGGGAGCAAATTGACCCTAAGGCTGAGAAATTAAAGTAAGATCTAGAAAATAGGTTGCAAATTGAAACAAAACTTTTTATTAATTCATTGTTAATAGCACTGTTTCCATTTAGTGTGTAGACATAAAGAATAGCATAATTCCATATCTGCCCATGGGTGTTGTAAGAGGCGACTAATGGACTTATTAGAAATGGGCAGCAGCATTCTCTATGTACTTTACCACCATCCTGCGATCGCCAATCTGTCTGCCAAGCGTGGCGATTATGGTAAAGCCCCCCAAAGCAAAGTGGCCTATGTCCAGCTGTGGACATTTTTCGGCTGAAATGATGAGCACTGTCTACATATTGCCACATGTCACAGCCTCACATGTTTTACTTCTGCTTGAAAGAACTCTTTTTAACCCCCGACGGAAAAAGAGGGGTGTTATAAGTTTGACGTGTCTGTCTGTCTGTCTGTCTGTCTGTCTGTCTGTCTGTGTGTCGGTCTGTCTGTGTGTCTGTCTGTCTGTGGCATCATAGCTCCCGAACGGATGAAACGATTTCAATTATTATTTTTTTGTATTAAAGGTGACTTATGTGCGAGTGTTCTTAGACATGTTTGATGAAAATCGGTTGAGCCGTTTAAAAGTTGTGGGGGGTGAAAGTGGGGAAGAATAACCGAATGTCTACAAATATACTCGAGTGGGATCTCAAATGAAAGCGCACTGAAAGAGAATATTGATGACTTAATCGAGAATGTTCAAGCTTCGTTTGATGAGAAAATTGGTGGTGGGTAAATTGGGACATGGAAATCCGATTGTCACGTGAGAGTATCAATGACTACATCTCAGTCTTTGCAATTCTGCTAAAGATGATTTGTCATGTGGGTTATTAAATAGTTTTCTTTGGTCGAGCTCACAAACTGCTACACCATCCAAGGAAAAGGCCAAGCCTATGTAGCCTGAAACAGAGTTAAAATACTCTACTTAAGGCTACATAGGCTTGGCCTTTTGCGAAAGTACTTTTACCTAAGTAAACCACAGCTTTTTCAACTGTCGTGCCTTACAACTTATATGCCGTAATCGCCCAACATAAAATGATAGGAAACATTGTTCTTTCAATATTTCCATATCCTCTAAGACCTTGAAAAGTTACATTAGGTATGTGGCCTTATCAGAATCCATCCATTCTCGTCAACACAACTCCGGCCGATAGTGGCATCATCAAATTGAATTGATATTGTTTTTGGAAGCTTACCATCTTCCTGTTGGCCACGGCAAAGTTCTATGTATTTACAACATAACAAAATCTACATTATAATAAGTATACCAATAAAAAGTATAAAATAAAAAATTAAATTAAAAATTTAAAAAACCCCCGACACAAAACCTAAAATCCCTTTAAAAAGTAAAAAATAATAAAAAAAACTCAATCTTGAAGTACCTAAGTATGTATTAATAGTTCAAAAAAAAAATACGTCGCGTTGGGGGACCGCTCTGCGAGGGCAGACGTCGTTGACGGTCGTATCCTAAATGCAATATTTAGAAGTCATTTTATAAAAGTTTTCTTCAGTTAGGTAATAGACTATTTGTAAGTAAATTGTTAGGTTTGGAGCGGTCCCCTAACGCGACGTATTTTTTTTTTGAACTATTAATACATACTTAGGTACTTCAAGATTGAGTTTTTTTTATTATTTTTTACTTTTTAAAGGGATTTTAGGTTTTGTGTCGGGGGTTTTTTAAATTTTTAATTTTTATAATCTGCACTTACATACATACATACAGTCACGCCTTTTTCCCATGGGGGTAGGCAGAAACCACGGAACGCCACCTGCTACGATCTCTACACACTCCTTTTGCCTCGTTTAGGTTCATACAATTGGTCATACACACACGCCGGTTGCGAGTACTATGCACCTGACCTTTCTGAAGAACTGGTGTTTCCACTCACATCTGCCTTGTAATCTTGTATAATCTGCACTTAGTAATTCTAAATTTCCAACTAGGGCTGTTTGTTAGATTTGTGTTTGTAAAATGCACACAAAACTTAGGAAATATTCCTAACTAGGGGCAACAGTATTAACAAACACATAAAATCATGCCCAGACCCACATTTCACCAATAAAAGGAACAAAAAAAAAGTTTCTTGAAAGAAAATTTACTGTGTTCTTAGAAATGGATTTATGTATAAATCAAATCAAAGAGCTTTTGAATACAGTTAAACTACAACTCTTTTTTTTGCAGGGAATACTTATCAAGTACCAATAAGAAGAAGCAAGGAGAGGTAATGACAGCTCACCTGAAGCTGAAACCTGAAGTGAATCTGGCTTACACCACTAGGATAGCACAGCTTGAACACAGGTAAATTTAATTTAAAAATATTTAACAAAAATAAACAAACCACACACACAAAGTCACAAATAAAGTTTATATGGAGAAGAAATGCAAAAAGCTAAAATTTTGTATAAAATAATGCATTAGAAATACATTAAGTTTTAAATGAATTATGGCCGATTTTCGACCACTGGAGGACTACTAGTACAATAAATCATGGCTTGACCCATGATTTTGAACATGTTAAAATTCGTTGTCAAAAGCTCAAATTAGTTGGCAACCAACATAATATATCTATATTTAGGCTTTTTTTTCTGATATAAATTAAAGCTTACCGTTACCCCAAGAAATAGTTTAAATTACCATAACCAACTGATGTTCGGTGTTCACAGGTTACACAAACTGGAGCAGGCAGCGGGTGTAAGAGATGAGGAGGCATTCAGAAGATTGCAGGCAGCTACTGGACAGGTATGTGATAAGTTTATTTGAGCTTTTTCCCAACTATGTTGGGGTAGTCTTCCAGTCCCCCCCAGTGGGTTCCCGCATTGACGAGGCGGGGGGGCTCAGTAGCCGTGGTTTAGAACCCCACGGTGAAGCTAAGAGGAACCCGAGGAGGGGCCGCTCGTCAGGGCTTTTCCGCTCAAAGCCGACGACGTAGCGGCCAACGCGGTGTCGTTTGGCGACATCGCGAGGGTTGGAGGCCGCGGTGGGAGAGGAGTGCCGGTATTGAGGTGCGCCGCTCTCCCTACCTACCGCGGCCTGAACGGGGTCGCCACCGTCCGATGGCGAACGCGGTGGGGCCGCAGGGGAAGAGGAGTGTTGGTATAACGTTGGCCACTCTCCCTATCCCCTGCGGCCGAAAACTGGTAGGCGGCGGGGCCATAGTCCTGACCCGTCGCAGGGGGACCAAGGGTGTCATTCAAGGGGTCGTCTGGCGCCTATATGCTAATTGGTCCCCGGGGTGGTCACGGCGTGTTATGTGTTCATGCGCGCCGTGAATGGGGGTATCCCTCAGAGGTGGGTCCGGCGACGGACAGCCGCGGCGGGTTCGCGGAAGAATTTTTTCGTTCCCGTGTTCCCGCCATAAGCGGTGTAGGAGGACACCGTGGAGTTTTAGTGGGTTGGAGTCCCACATAACTGCGCTATTTCCCCTTAGTAGCGCAGTATGCATGAGCATTTCTCCACGATAAAAAAAAAAAAAAAAAGTCTTCCAGTCTAACCAGATGGCTGGATGTAAAGATGGTCACCCATCCAGGGACTAACCGTGGCAAGTGTAGCTTAATCTGAATGATGGACTCGTACCCATGGACTTGATAATAAACTTACTTACTTAGCTGTACAAGGATCTTTTGGTGCCTATACAAAATTGGAACTAACGCCGCCATTTTGTATTTTTTTATAATTTTCCAGTAACATTTAATAAACGAATTGCACAAATGTTTACCAAAAGCGCTACCTTGTCAACGTCATTCGGTGGCCATCAATAAAGTAAAATGTAAATCATTTCCCGCCTCCGACTTTATTTTTTCATCCCAAATCGCCATACAAAATGAGTGATTTCCTTTGAGAATAATATTGACAATTGATAAAAATTGTTCATCAGGCGACATTATGCGGCGCGGCGGCATCGCTAGCCGCGCAGACGTCCCTGCTGCGGCCCGGCGAGCTGGCCGCAGCCGAGGCGCGCGTCACCTCCCTGCTGACCAACGTGGAGGCTCTGAAGACTGCCGTCAAACCTGCGGACCCTGAACTGGACGCTAAGGTACTTAAACTCAAACATTTACTTCAATTAAACTATTAACAGGCACTTTTTAATTTTTAAAGAGTCGGTCACTCAGTAAAATTACGCTATTCTCCATTCCAAAGCGTGGTATATGGAGAAGAATGGACAAGAAACTTTAGAACACTCACTCTTTCATATCAAAATATTGGCTAAATCATCCATGCTGAAATTATAGGTAAATGTTATGAAAACGATGTACGTTAAAAGCGTCCATACATCCCCGAAATGACATGAAAGATAAATGATGTGGCGAGATGTCAAAACATCAAAATTTCTGTGCTACATCTAAATTAAATATAAATGCTTTTCTTGGAGTGTTGGGGTCAGCTTCCAGTATAACCGGATGCAGCTGAACAACAGTATTTTACATGATCCGACTGCCTATCTGACACTCTCTGGTACAACTGGTTGTCAAACTTCCGGGCTTCTGACGACCTGTTGGAGCTGTGGAAGAGTTATATCGCTTATCTGTTTGAGGTTTTGAGGTTGTCTCGACTTGATACTGTACTATTCCATAAAATTTTGTCTCAACCAAATGGTGATGATGCAAAGAGTATGTTCAGGTTCATGGCCCAAATGTAATACGAAGCAGTGTCATACACTTTCCATCAAACTATTAAGTAATATAATAGACATCGTAGCCCCCTATTTAGCTGTTACTTTTAATAAATGTGTTGATGTCGGAACTTTTCCTTTGATTGCGTGCACCATGACACGCTTTTGCGTAAACTACGTCATTACGGTGTCCATAACGAAGCTATAAACGTAATAAATTCTTATTTACATAATAGGTTCCAATGTGTAGATATTAATGGTGTAAAATCTGCCGGACTACCGGTTCAGTTAGGTGTGCCTCAAGGCTCTATACTCGGCCCATTCTTGTTTTTAGTGTATATCAATGACTTACCATTCTTTTTAAAGGGTTTTGTGACGTTGTACTGTTTGCAGATGATACATCTCTTATTTTTAAAGTAGACAGGAACAGACCAGATTTTGACGACGTGAACAGTGCACTCTCAATGGTTACCGATTGGTTTACGGCAAATAACCTAGTTCTCAATGCCAAGAAAACCAAATGTGTAAAGTTCGCCTTACCGAATGTTAGAAATCTAGGTCCCAACATCGTCTTAGATAAAGAGGTGCTTAAAACTGTAGACTCGGCAGCTTTTCTGGGCATAACAGTGGATGGCAAACTTCAGTGGGGCCCTCATATTTCAAGCCTAGCGGGAAGGCTCAGTTCAGCTGCCTACGCCGTCAGAAAAGTAAGACAATATACTGACGTTGATACAGCTCGGTTAGTCTATTTTAGTTATTTCCACAGCGTTATGTCTTACGGTATTCTACTGTGGGGTACAGCAGCTGATATTCAAAATATTTTTGTCCTTCAGAAACGAGCTGTTCGAGCAATTTACCAGCTAGGTGCCAGAGTTTCCCTAAGGGACTTTTTTAAAGATATTGGTATTCTTACGGTGTCATCACAATTCATTTTCGCCAACATCTTATATATTAGATAAAATATACACTTTACGCTAAAAACAGTGATATTCACACTGTTAACACTAGAAGTAAGGACAAACTACGTGTTCCCTTTCACCGGCTTCATAAGGTGCATAACTCATTTGTTGGGCTTGGTATAACATTTTACAACAAGCTACCACCTTCTTTACTAGAATTACCTTTTAATGCGTTTAAAGCTCAAGTAAAATCCAACCTTTGTCAAAAGGCGTACTATTCCATCAACGATTATTTAAATGATAAGAATAGTTGGTCGCTGTGATTAACTCAAGACAATGTTTATGTTCTTTCTCCAGTATTAGCGTACCTAGTGATAGGTTCAATATAATTGTTTCCATATTTTTTTCCTGTTTATGCCAATTTTATTTTATTAGTATTGCATAATGTGGTTTGCTAGCGACCTCGACAAGTAATCATTCAATTCTTGCTTGAGCAACCGGCAGCAAGTTCGTCATGCTCCCTTAGATGTCAATGCTTGCGGTAGCGTTGGGGGTCGTTACCCCCTTCCCTCAAATATGGCGAGGGGGGCAATGGCTGATCTTTGCGTTATGCTCGTGAACGGGTGCTGCTTGTGGTGACTGGTCGTCTTGCTGACCTTGATGTTGATATTATTATTAATATTACTTACCTGTTTAATTTATTTTACGTCGATTGTCCTAGTTTATCATTTGTGGCCTCGAGTTGTAACTCAGGTCGTAACAGCTATGTGAACATTCAGCATTGCATATGTAAGCTTTCACGCCCTTTATGCCAGTTTTTTATTTTTGCAGCCATGTTTCTATATACATGTTTTTTTTTGCTTATGCTTGAGTATAGTTTTCATTTTATTTGTTGGTATATTGGGTTGGCTAGCTGGCATATAGCAAATCATTTAATTTAATTTGTGTCTCTTAATGTTTTACTATATACCATTGTATAGAATCAAGTTCTTCTAACTGGACAGACAGCTGTGCTGCTGGGGAGTTTGTTGGCCACTTCTTCTTCCCAGCTAAAGCACTAGGAAGTGCGCGACGGGTGGGCGTTTTGGGGGGACTGTCTTTTGTAATTTTGACGTTCGAAAACTGCTGATCCTCAGCCTAATTTGAATAAATGACTTTTGATTTTGATTTTGACACAGTGCAGTCATAAAACTCCCTAATTAAATAAAGAATTTAAAAAAATATTTTTCATAAATAAATCTACCGGAATACATTTTCAAAATAATGGTGAAAATCATACTCAAGAAATGATGTTTTTTTTTTTACATTTTTATTTCATTCGTTTTTAATATTTATACCCAACACGTGGACAAAGTATTGCCAGCTAATTTAATTTCGTATTGATGATGAGAGTCCCGCTGTCATATTTGATATCATGGAGGACTGTCTATGTATTCATTTTAAAATTATATTATTACAGGTTAATGAGCTATACAAACTGCTGAAACAAATAGACGGTATATCACATTCCGAGATACTCGAGCGCATGGAGGCTCTGGAGGCGTTACATAACCAGGGTAAGTACAAGATAAGCTGGCAGAGGCAATGCCAAAAGAATATCAACATTGTGTTCATTGGAACAAAGTTGAATAAACTATGTACATAGTTTATTATTCATTTTCGACTTTATTTCAAAGTCTGCAAGGTTGAAATAATATTTTCTGGCGCTTAGGGGGTCAATGTAGCTTCTAATGTATGTGCACATAAATTATAATTGTATCTGATATTGGTACTTACCAATTTTAATCCTTATTACATACATAAATAAACTCACGCCTTCTTCCCTTGGGTGTAGGCAGAAACAACAGAACGCCACATGCTACGATCATTACATACTTTACAAACTCCTTTTGCCTCGTTTACGTAAATACCGCAATATAAATAATAAAAATACGTTACCTTAATAGGGGCCATCCATAAATTACGTCACGCGTTAAGGGGGGAGTGGGTCGACGAATTGTGACATTGTGTGACAAGGGGGTGGGGGAGGGGCCCTAAATTTTGTGACGTCGCATTTCAAAATTGAATATACGTATTTAAAGTACTATTAAAACACGAAATATGAACTAAAAAGAAAAATTTACAAAAAAAAATCTGTCTAGATGTAAAATTGCAAAATATGTGACGTCACACTAGGGACAGGGGGGTCTCACAAATGTGACACAGCTGTGGGGGGTCTCACAAATGTGACACAACAGCTGTTTCACAGCTGACAAGGACGGGGGGGGGGGTGAAAAATCATGAAATTTGTGTGACGTAATTTATGGATGGCCCCATACAGGCACACCGGTAGCGAGTAGGTACTACGCACCTGACCTTTCTGAAGAACACAACCATTAAGGTCACTATATGTCCTCCTAGGGAGTCTCCTCCCGACGTTTCCACTCACATCTGCCCTGTAACTCTTGTCGGTCGCCTTTCATTCATCCTCTCAACTTGACCAAACCATCTAAGTCTTCTCTTTATAATGTTGTCTACTCACGAGCAAAAATGTGACGACATAACAATTTCATTAACTTCTTTTGTAATTTTTCTCCTCACAGCGAGCAACTTTGGCAAATCCCTGACAGAACTAGAAACCCTTCAGAACACGATAGCAAGCGGTGTTCAAAACAACAAGGAGTTACTACAGGGTGTTCAAGAAGTGTTCGCACACAACGTAGAGAGCGTTCATAAGGAGATCAAGAAGTTGGACGAAAGGATTGGGAAATTGGCCGCAGCGTGATAAGGGACTGGATTAGTGTTGTTGGAATGTCGATAAAAATAATTTTGGACTAATCGATACTAAAATGGCTTGTAGAATCGATTCTTTCGCTTCATTATTACACGGATCCATTGTGGAGAGTCTTTCAAGCCGATATTTACATTTGATTCGTTTGTTAAAACATATTATTTTTTAATGCATTGTGTTGTCTTTATCTTAATTTTTGTAATCTATACGAAAAATTCCGAAGCAAGATAGCCAAGCTATATTTTAAGTTGATTTTGCATAATTTTATTTAATCAAACTATTATTTTCTATTGTTAATATTATAATATTTTATTTCAATAATTCCAAAAACTTCGACATAGTTATCGATTTTCTAACAACACTTCGATATGAAACCTATTTTGGACATCAAAGCTCTCGAATCACTCAACTTATTTGAGATTCAAGTCATAACCATTACGTATTATTTGCTCATTAAAACGTGCTATAAATCTGTTACCGCTATTACTAATTAATTGCGCGATTCTGACCGGATAGACCACAAACACTTCGGTTTTGTGAACCAAAGTCCAATGCTACCAACAAGTGTCTTACCAAAATAGGTAAGTCCAGAGTAAGTCAAATTACGTTCAATAATTTAAAAGATCACATATCATCACGCCTATATTCCCCGTACGGTAAGGCAGAGGTGTATCTATAGTACATCTAGATTTCGCCAATGGTCTTAAGTTCCATCTAATAGAGAGCGACCCTATTGCCATCAGACCCCAAATACAAAAGGTGACTGAGAAATTTAAAAAAAAAATGAATGAAATCCGAAAATTCTGCAATGGCATCTTTTTTTATGGGAAATCATCAAATGACGTCACCCGCTCTGAGCGGAGCGGGAGGGCGTGTCAGACTTTTACTGACTAAAACCCACCCGTGTTCCTTCAGTTACCACCAATATGCCAGGGCCACGGTATCTCGTTTGAACGATCTCAGTGCAATGGCGTCTAAGGTCCCAATTTTCAATGTGTGATCTAACAGAACTGCACCCTAAGTACGGAACGGACCAACAATCTGAATAATATTGAAGATAATTTCTAATCCATTGCTTCATATGTTCGAATGATTTGTCTGCTCAACAACGTAAATAGTGCAATGAATGTTGCTGAACTACCTATATGAAAGCTGTTAATGATAGTTACGCAATTACCCCGTTGGATGGTATTAAAAACGATCATTTGCAATTAAATGAATTATTATTGTTATTTGCATCGTGTGGGGCTTGAAATTGTAAATTTTATGATAGACCAATTTATATCAAAGAAGAGGAGAGAATTTCAATTAATTTGTTCACCAGTGATTTTTATTTTGCAATTTTAATAAAAACAGGAATGTTCGGCATTTTTTTTATTTTATACGCAATTATTTTCAATGGTTCAACATTTACTAATAAATAACTAATTCTTGTATCGTACGTTATCTATAAGAATAGACTGCTTAAGAGAATATAATTTATTTAAAATAAATCGATTATGTAGCTACTCGTTGTTTCATTCCATACTTTTACGGTTCTGTACCAAAATAGTAAAAAAGGAACGTTTAAGTTTATTTATTTCATAATCAACAGGTTTTAGCAGATAAGTTGTAGAGGCCTTCTCTTAAGTACGGAGATACCTGTAGAAGAAGATCTTATGGTGGGACTCCGTGTGTTTGTCACAGCTGGATATCTCAAGAACTACTAATACTATCAACTTGCTAGCTTCTGGCCGCGACTTCCTCCGGGTCAATTTTTTCTACCCTGACCCTTCCCGTCGCATCGAATTGCCTGCTAGTTTTCGTTCATTTTTCGTTGCTGCTCCGCTCGTTTTGATCGTTGCGTGATAGTTATATAGCCTATAGCCTTCCTCAATAAATGGGCTACCCAACAAAGAATTTTTCAATTAGGACCAGTAGTTCCTGAGATTAGCGCGTTCAAACAAACAAAGTCTTCAGCTTTATAATATTAAGTATAGATTTACACTTAACTGGTTTGTTGTAAGTTCAAACGGTAACTGAATTTTTTTAAATGACAATATCTAAAGATTCCATTTGGCTGAACTTTGTCGTCTATGTATTCAGACAAGTAGTATCGTAAGTTGTGTCGTGTAACCCAAAACACGTTCTAGGTCAAAAACAATGAAATTTTCAAGACCCTTGCCTGTAAAAAAGTTGCAGGAGGTCACCACCCCCTGCAACTTTTTATTTTTCTAACCTTCACTGTCCCTCTCCTGGGGAAAGGTCTCCTCCACTCCTTCCAACTTTCGCGAACCTGCACGTCCTCTTTCCTGTTTTGACGGAATCTATCCAGTTCGTCCCGCCATCCCCTACTGCCACGACCCCGCCTAATGATTTCCTCAATTTTCGAGCTCACTTTGCTCGCCTTTGCATTCAACGATCTCACAGCGACTGTAGGCGAGTGTAGTGAACCTAAAAATATTGCTAACCTGTTTAAAAATCATTTTATAGTTGAGTCACCGCTTGCCGACAGTTCTGTGGTTGCGGATGTTGCGGCCGTCACTGACTGTGAGAAACCAATTAGGTTTTCTTCTAAAGGCGTGAAAAATATTATAAGTAACATGAAACGTGGCAAATCTCCAAGTAGTGACGGGCTCAGCATTGAGCACCTGCAGCAAGCGGGTAACCATTTATTTAGAATACTGGCTATGTTGTTCACTTTCTGTATACGTCACTCATACTTACCACCAAAGATGACGGAATGGATTGTTGTGCCTATAGCAAAGAACGTCTCTGGTGATGTATCGGACAAGAATAATTATAGACTTATCTCCCTGGCCACTATCTTAGCGAAGGTTTTCGATGGGCTTTTAGATGCTGAGCTAAGCAAGTTTATTAACCTACACGATGCACAGTTTGGTTTTCGTGAGACTTTGTCAACTGAAAGTGCTATATTGACACTCAAGCACACAGTCACTTACTATGTTGATAGGAAAACACCTATATACGCTTGCTTTCTGTACCTATCGAAGGCTTTCGACCTGGTCGATTATAATAAGCTCTGGACTAAGCTTGGGGAAGTCGGGGCCCCCGCCGAACTCACTAAGATATTTTCTTTTTGGTATAACCACCAAAAAAACGTTGTCAAGTGGGGAAACGTATATTCGGAAGAATATTCACTTAGGTGTGGAGTGAGGCAAGGGGGACTGACCTCTCCTAGACTTTTTAATTTAGATGTTAATCAGCTAATAGGTGAGCTCAGCAACAGCCATGTCGGCTGTCATATAGACAATGTTTGCGTCAATAACATCAGTTACGCGGACGACATGGTTTTGCTGAGTCCCTCTGTCGGTGGGCTAAGAAAGCTGCTAAGCATCTGTGAGGCCTATGCTGCTGGGCACGGCTTAAAGTACAATGTTGAAAAAAGTGAGTATATGCTCATCAGAGGTAATAATAAACAGCCACAGCATATACCACCGGTGTACCTCAACGGGGTATCGGGATTCGAACTTACGACCAACTCGTAAGTCACCACTGCTCTCCATCCTAGTGCCTTCGCTAAAGCCTTCTTATGATGGGCAACCGCAGCTAGTACCAAGACGTCCAAGAGTTCTAGACTAGTTTTTAAGCGTTTCAGTGCGAATTTAGCTTATTATGAGCAGTCTTTTTTTTTTCTGGGTGGGAATCATCAAATGACGTCTCCGCAAAACGATCTCCGCTAGGTGCCCTAGCTTTTGAGATTCAAAGATGGGCCTAGCTGGGGTAAGCTCTCTACAAATCGGCCACCTACAAACCCTTATAACTTTTGAACCAGTTAGAGACTAATTCTGATCATCATCATCATCATTTCAGCCGAAAGAAGTCCACTGCTGGACATAGGCCTCCCCCAAGCTCCGCCACTTCGACCGGTTTTGCGCTTCCCGCATCCAGCGGATTCCTGCGGCCTTCACAAGGTCATCGGTCCACCTTGTTGGAGGCCTTCCAACTCTACGTTTTGCGGTACGCGGTCGCCACTCCAGAACCTTTCGGCCCCATCGGCCATCTGTTCTGCGAGCAATGTGCCCTGCCCACTGCCACTTCAGTGTAGCAATTCTTCAGGCTATGTCGGTTACCTTGCTAATTCTGATATTTGGTGACAAATTATTTGATTTTATCAAAATTAAAATCCTTGATTGTGGCCATGCCAGTGTCAGCCACACTGCTGAGTGTTTTGAGCAGTCTGCCACAGGAATGTGCTGCACTGTGCTGCTGGGAGGACACGCAGCTACATCACAACGCACTGCTGTAACACGCATTCCACTACCCGATACACTACACAATGACCAGCAAGGATGAAGCCTTCACTATCTCACATCTTGAAGATTGCACATGGCAGTGAACACGGCTCTATTTATTTAGTTTACTATTCAAAATGGGAATGCAAAGCCCCAGTTAATCTACATTTTGATGGTGGAATTTTCTTATGTATGTATCAAAATAAAAGAACAAAATGCATTACGGGTGTAATGTTTTATTTTTTAAAATTATTTAGAACCTAAGCTTCTGGAAGAACCACTTGTTCTTTCCGCTCTTGTATCTCTCCTCGAAGCGCACTCTTGTGTTGAAACGGAGCTTCTTGCGCTTCGCTGGGTCTTTCAGGTCCTTTGCGCTGAACTTCTCAAAGCTGAAGTCTACAGAGTAGCGAGTGGGCATCAAGTGATTGTAGTTAACAACCTGTAAAGAGGAGAATAGCATTATAGTTGGTACTAGCTTCTGCCAGCGGCTACGCCCGCGTGGATATCGAAAAATATCCCACAGGAACGTGCTACCAGGATTAAAAGTACCCTATGTGTTAATCCAGGTATGTCTTATCGCACTGCTTGCTTTGTCTTATCCGACCCAGAGAATACAATAGTTTAAAAAAAAATTCATACCCCATTTCACCCTCTTAGAGATGGAATTTCATAAAACCCTTTCTTAGTGGATACCTAATCTTCACAATGAACACACGCTCCAAATTTCATGTCTCTAGGACCAGCGGTTTAGGCTGTGCATTGATATATCAGTCAGTCACTCACTCAGGACTTAGAATTTTATCACATGTATTAAATCGGGCGTCTTCGAATTTTTGCTGATGAATTTGTTTAGCGAGGCTTGCCCAGGTTCACCCATGGATTAGCTGAAGAGTTGGGGGACTGATAATAAACTGTCACACATATCACTGATAATAGTAGTTCTATAGAAGTAATTTATAGTGGCTTGTAGATATTACATCTGCTCCCTTATTACCCCCAAAATGAAACCCAATGATGTCCCTAATAATATACTTTCTAATGGCTTTGATTGCCGAGACCAAGCAGATCCCAATAATAGTTAATATCGGATAATATGAGAGAAAAGTATAGGTTTCTTGAGGAATATTAGAATATATTGAAGATAGATATTGCTAAAATGCCAACCAAGCATTGGATATTTATTTATTAATTCACACCAATTAGTACAACATCTTACAGTTAGTATTCCAATATGATGTTAGACACACTAATTAAACTATCTATACATAATTATATTATAAAATATACTTAAACATATTATTTAACAATAAACACAAAAATAAAATATTATTTCAAAGTATGCCTTCTTCAATGCACCTTTGTGCTCCTGATACAAATTTCGGCAGGCTATCAAACACATCTTCTGATATGAGAAAATGATCATTACTCCCTAGCATTAGCAAACCATAGAAATCTAAATTCATCAGCTGTTTCTACACACATGCAGTTGATGCTGATGCACTTTATCTGCTGATTTCATTAATTGTTAAAGCCATAATGGTCAGTAAACAAACATAACAAACAACCACATGTGCAAATGTAGCTGGTGGTAACTTTAATTTGTTATCAATTCACACAAATACATTATAGGATTCAAATTAACACCAGTTTATGAATTAAATACTCTCACTTTTGGGGTTGGGAGAACACACTACAATATTAGAATTCTTGTATGCTGTTGATGAATGAACTATGTCAAGAAATAGCTAAAACAACAACAAAAACGACGACAGGCTTAAGTAAAAGTACAACTCACCTTCACGAAAGGCTTTACTTTGGAGCGCTTGTGGATTTTGTTTTTGCCCATCCTCTTGTGCACTTTACGTGGATATCTGTCGATGCCGGCGACGAAGGCGTGTCCGTAGGGCTTGTCTGAGGTGCCCTCGTCGTAGTTCTTCACCACGATCGCCTTGCGGCCCGCGTACCGGCCACTGAGGACCAGCACCACTTTCCCTGGTTTCATTATCTTACCCATTTTGGGTGATCTGGAATCAACAAAACTAACCTTCAAAACCTGTGTTTTTGTCTATTTTTCTGTTATTCACAGCTAGAATCCCTATTAACAATGACGTGTTTTGCTGTTATCACTCAACATGAACAGGTAGAATGAGTATTCATTGAAGAATATGCACAAATAACACGTTAACCACCACTAACTCTGTGTACAATACGAACTTGAGTTTTCTATTTTTACGACAAATTATCAGTAATATCAGAAAATAAGGACACCATTATGTCGTGGGGATCACTATTTTGATATACATGAAGTATTTCGTTCAATTAATTCCCACATTTCACAGATTTTTATGGATATTTTTATAAATGTTTCCAAAACTCACATTCCCTTTACCCGTCGACTGAAAAAGAAACTGTGTTGCTATTGTAAAAAAACATGTAGGTTTGACAATGACATTTGTGGAATTTATGGTCACGTTCATTTCAGTGTCCAAAAACTTACAAATAAAAAGAACTGAATCAAATAGATTCTAGATTAGCTTGTATTTTACTTTAAATCACCATTCCAAAAGTGCAAACTCAACGTACTCAAATAAGATTGATTTAAATTTTTAAGGAACACATTAACGTTGAGTTACTTAATTCAAGTTTAACCTCTTGGATACTGAAATGAACAAACCCAAGATTTTCGTAATTAGTCGATTACCGAAATAAACTTTATTTTCATTTTGATGGTTTCGGTTTACAGCCAGGTACGGTACATCCCTTATTTATGACAATGGCGCCAATTTTGAGCTATAGTTTCACAGCACCGCCTATATTTTATTATTTCATCCCTTTCTTTCATTATTGTACTAGTTTTATTCTCACCAATAATGCATTCCTGCTCATTACATTTATAACATAACATTGTGCCCGTTTTCTCTGAAGGATTAGACAGAGGTGACCAAACCACATTTTAGGTACCAGTTCATCATTTCAGCCGTAATACATCCACTGCTGGACATAGGCCTCCCCCAATTTGGGGGGCTTTGCCATAATCGCCACACTTGGCAGGCGGGTTGGCGATCGCAGTATGGCGGTAAAATGCATAGAGAACGCTGCTGCCCATTCTCTAGTAAGTCCCGTAGTCGCCTCTTACGACACCCACGGGAAGAAATGGGGTGATGCTATTCTTTGCGTCCGACACCACACGGTACACCAGTTAGTTATGTTTGAATTTCATGTAATGTTGAGTCATTTTGTCCACACTATAAAGCAAGCAAAAAGGGCACGGAAGCAGAAGAAATGAATACAAGTAAGTTGATTAATTGAGTTTAATATCAATAAAATAAGAAAATTATTTACACAAATTTTATCAAAATACAAAAATAAAACACTGTCACATACATATAGGTAATAACGTTTGAGGAGGTACTATTATAATTACTCATTAGTCTTAGGTATGTTGCAGCGCAGCTGTATTTCAAACCTATTATATCCTCAAAATACACATTTTCGGATTTAGGGAAATGTCGAAAACAATATCTTTTGTACATTTTGTACAGATCGTATGATATTTGGGTTTAAAAGCAGCTTCATTTGTTACAAAATAAATTCTAACGAAATTAAAAGATTATTAATTACAAAGAACTTTATTTAGCACTGTAGCACGAAAATTAGATGTTACATACACTAAGTGATGCTTTTAAAAGTTTGATACACGAAATTATTTACATAGGTACTTTATTTCATTAATACCGTTTGCAATAAAGTAAGCATGTTCCGATTAAATCAAAATGTAACATCTAAACTATTCGTGCTACGAGTACATTTCTAAATTACTTCAACACAACTTGCTTTTATACCAAAATATCATACAATTTAATTTAAAAAACTACGTCTAACTATCATAGTCTGTCTAAGATATTTCTGGACATAATATCTGGACTTTAGCCACTCCCGTTTCAACCAAGAACATAACTATGACCATGTGCATTGTCATTTCAAGTGTCAATATAGCACTAATTAATTATTGTGAATTTAAGTACGCACAATCAAACTAATGTGAAAACGATAACTACATTAAAATAAATATGAGAGACGGAATGTGCAGTGATGAGAGGCAGACGAATGAATGAAAAGTATTAAAACGTTCACTAGTAGGCCGTTCAAAAAAACCTTTGCTACGTATTAATAAAATACGCTGCTGATATGTTCATATGTTTAAAAAAATATTGTATTTACTGGCACCAAAACTAAACAGTGTTATTACACAATTGTAACATTCACAACAAATACACAAGTTCTATACAAAATTGTCCTTAGATATTTCTTTTACATATTTCTCATGAATATTTACATACTTAACCCTTAATAAATAGAAGACAGTTATTGTATTTTTTTCTCTATACATTTCCAAACGTATCACTCAAACATCTTGGTAAACAGCGTTCACAAACAAACTCGTGTATCAAAAACTAGTGATACGATTTATATATTTTGATATTTATAATATAATATAAGAGATATTTATATTTATTTATTTATGTACATAATGTAATCTCAACTGACTCATAACGTGTTCAGTACATCTCGTGTAATTTAGAATAATATATTCTTTTTTTACATTACAAATAGTATAAGTACAGTTTATCCAGGGCAAAATAGAAATTCGGAAAGTTGAGATCCGTTTTTACATTGAAAACAAAATGGCGAAATATAATTTGATTTCGCTGGTTGAAAATACTAGTTTAACAGCTAAACAAATAGCTGTATAGACAAAGTCGATGAGGGACTGTCTCACTACATCCCGAAAAGCAATATCTAGCAGATTAATTCAACACTAAAAAATAATTTGTATGTTCATTCATTTGAACTAGAATCTGCCAGATTAGTCGGCGGTTTTTATCACTAACCGATTTTAATAGCACACCAACTCCTTCAGTCGGTGAGAATCGATCACCGATAAAACAGCAGAATAATGTCAATATTCTCTGGTATTCTATCCTTGTCACTCCGGCACCACCGACACACATCGGACTGGACTATCGGTCTTCGATATATCGACTCTACTTAATGAACGACCAATTTATTGTCCGACTTTGCTAGCGAAAAGACTAAACCCGGACTTATCAGGATATAGTGAAACAGGGTTCTTAGGTAAACAAACTATTTTACAGTTTTATCATTTTTTTTTTAAAGGCAGCTTTTACCTACCCGCAAACGCGAAAAAAAAAAACAGAAATTTATAAGGGTGGTTTACATAAATAGTACAAGGACTTTGTCTGAGAATAACTCATGTAAAAATCGTAACTGATGAGAAAAATAATTTCACGTGCTTCAATCATTCACACCTGGATCTGCGGCGATGGCCATACGATCAAATTAATATTCGCAAACTCAAGCAACCGACCTGCCGTCTGGTGAGTCAATTAAAAACTAGCAACAAGTCAAATAATACAGTCAATTGCATAGTCCTTAAAACATTTACAGCTGCCATGATAAAATACTATCATTTTGTCCTCAACGGTTGCTTGAGATTACGTTTTACGTTATTTTATATTTAATCATAAGTTTATTTTAGTGCGGTGTAATTACAAAACAATCCATCAATAATATTAAGTAAAAAAAGGTAGATAATTATGTACAAAGGCGGACAATAGCGGATGGATAACTTTTCAACCTTATGCCTTAAGTAATAAGATTGAAAAGTTGTCGACCGCCAGTGTCCGCGATGATATCTACCCACATTTGATCTTTAAAAACGGCACAATGTCATACTATTAGATGACAAGTGGAAGTAGGACGGCATGTTGTAAACATTGGGAGCGGAAAAGAGACAAGACGATACGGAACTAATTAACCAAGTTTTGACATGCCTATCTACCTCTTTTTACTTAAGATATCATTGCAATCTATCCACATGTTCAAACACGCAGATAAGTTATCAACGTGAACATTTCCTAAATTAGACACACCGGTTATTTTAGACATAAGTTTTATCACCATCTTGCTTCCCACTAGCAGGCACGATGCCGCGTCACCTCGCGCTCATTATCTTTAACATTCCACATCATACAATATACTAATAATTTGTCACTAATCATAAAATAGGAAAGTATTATTATCACTAGATTACAAGAATTAATAGACTTGACGTTTTCAATTAAGTCAAAATAGCGCAAGAAGGGATAATAAGTAACGTGGTGTTATCACAACAAAATTCAGGAATTTCAATTATTCCCATGTCGAAGAGAAAATCAATAACTCAATGAATGAGACGCGTGCTCTAAGCTACCTGTGACTACAGAATATTTGGCACATTATTATCTCACGCGTCGTGCATTTTTTACTTTCGAGAAAATCGTAATTTTTTATTTCTGTCCCATCGTTTAGCTTGTTACGTTAGTGGATTTAACAGGCTAAGTGATTTCTGGAAGAATTAATTCATAAGATAAACTTTTGCATCCAAATGTAGGTACTGAGTTCACAATAATACTTATTAGATATTAAAAAAAAAAGTCAAGTAAAAAACGCACGCTGCGACATTTTGTAAACCTCGCTGCGCCCGCAGAAAGTTTCAACTAAAAAAATTGAGGCAGATTAACGAATCAGTCAATTCCGTAACCTCCGACCACCTGACACGTCCACTTTAAACCTAAAGGAAAAACATACAACAGCTCCTTGAAAAACAATTTTTATAAATATATTTTTTACACAATAATTGAGACACTCGGGTGCTGGTACGTTTACTCTTTTATATACTTCTATATAATTATTATGTCATCTCGGAATCACAACACTGGGGGGACTATGTACACTCTCTCAACAAATTCACAATTAAATATAGGTCAACGTTACAGATTACTCACAAATATACATACATATAAAACTCTAGTCACTCGTCACGAGCCGTCGGTCGCGCGGGTCGGGCGGGGCTCAGACGGAGATCTCGTAGTTACAGTCGTAGACGGAGGCGCGGTCGGGCGGGTCGGGGGGCGGGGCGCGCGCCTCCAGCTGGTCCTGCACCTCCAGCGCGCGCACGAACGACAGCGGCCGCGCCGGCGCCCCGCCCGCGCGCCGCCGCGCCAGGGGCGACGCGCCCGCGCCCAGCGCGCCCGGCGGGAACACCGCCACGCCGCCGCGCGGCACCTGGTGTGCGTGCGCGTGCGCGTGCGGCGCGTGCGCGTGCGGCGGCAGCGGCGGGTGCGGCGGCCGCTCGGCCCACAGGTAGTTGCCGCGCTGCGGCGACGCCGCCAGCTCGCGGATGTCGTCGGCCGTGGGGCGGTGCGGCGCGGGCGGCTCGGGCCGCAGCAGCTCGCCCTCGGACAGGAAGCGGCGCTGCGGCGAGGCGCGCCCGCCCACGCCGATGAAGTCGGGGCGGCGCGGCTGCGTCGGCGTGCCCGGGTTGGACCTGTCAGGCGCGGCGCTCACGTCAGGGGTTTAATCGCGCGAGCTCGTCCGAGCCCTCGCTATCGTTATCGTACGGCCTACGGACAGAAGGAGAAGGGAGCTGCGGGGCGAAGCGTTTGCACGTGCGGTCGCGCCACCGGCGCCGCCGCCCTCGGACCGCGCGCTCAGAACGTGACGCGCTGCCCGCGTTGGTCGAACGCTCTCTCACGTCGGGTACGATCGAGAGGCGGACGATTCACCGCGGGCGTGCGCGTCTTCAAAGTAACGGTCTGTTATTTACATTAATCGTCACAAGACCGTACCGCAATCCCGATTACGTTCCCAATGTCACAATTATAAATAAAAAACTAATCTACGTATAACCATGAGCATGTAACACGTGTTTGGGATCAGAGTATAGTCATCGTTAGAGCGAGGAGATGACCGGGTTCTGAACGCGTAGAACTTTGGGTCCGGAGGCGGCGACCCCGCCTGCTACGGTTGCGGGGAGCATGCCAACGCCACATGCCACAACTATGTTACACTATCATATCATACACACTACTACTACGGTAACTACTGCATGCTTATCCTGGTGAAATAAGACTTTATAGAAATGCTGTTATCACCCATGAAACTACAAATTAAAAAAAACATAATGGTTTAAAAGTTTAAATGAAACATTGACTTAATTTTATAGTTTGAAAAAATGTAACAGTCAAAATACATCATTCACATACATAATCAGAAATGCATAATGTGCCAAAAAATGCAGTGCTCATTCATCAGGATAAAACAAATAAAATCGGCAAGCAACGACACGACATATACAATGGCTTTGTACAAAATGAAAATAAATCTTTTTTATCTTGAAAGGAGAAGTAAAGTTCAAGCTTTGGTGCTATGTAACTGACTTTCTGAAAACGAAGAATTCATAACAAATTCTATACAAAAATACCAAGAATTGGGATAAAAATCAAGATAAATAGCAAACATTTTACAGAAATATAAAGATTAATGCTAGCTTATGACGTAAGAGCGGCGTAAAAATTTATAAAAAAGTATTTATAGTGAGGTCGACTAGCAATAGTTAGTTTACCATGGAGTATAACATGTCTATGATCATAAGTCGATCATAGACAGTCGTTGGTAGCCGTTATCAGCCATTGTATAGTGTGTCGAGCTACGCCTGCGCCCCGTGTCACAACAGCTTGCAAATAAAAAAAGTAATGTATAATTTTTATGTGGAAGAAAGATATACATTGTATTGGGTGAATTCTGTCCTACTTTATTCAAGTGGCCTATACAATAATTATTACTCATAGTTTTGGTTTGCGGAAAGTATTTTGACTCCATAAATTGATCTTCCGGACAGAATTCCCATTATAACCTAGTTACACCATCTTTTAAGTTTTATGTGCAGAGGAAAAAATACCATTAAGGTCATTTGGTCCCCCTCTCCAGTTTTACATAAAAGGTATTAAAATAGTAAAATTCTGCAGATTATTTTACCATACTTCACATGTTGCCAAAATACAACAAAAAAAAAAAAATATAATAATAATAAAGATAGGTCGTAAAGGAAGAACATGCAAATTATTTAAAATACGGTGTAACTGATTATTGAATTATAATTTTAAAAAAACTATGAAATATAGGTACAGAAAATCATGCCAAAGAAAAACTGCTTTGTGCTCAAAAATACAATAGTTAACAAAGCAAAAACAACGTTGTCTGTACTTTTAGATATATTATGCGCGCATTATTTACAATATTATTGCGTCACATAAATATTCCAAAAGCACACACCGCTAAAAATACTTTAAAAAAAAAGAAAAAAAACTCCAATTAGGGGCAAAATCCAGAAAAACCTATCGATTAGGTAGTTTAAAATACTCTTATTTAGCCAAATCAAACCGAAACGTGCAGAGCCATATCAATAAATTATATACATACAAAAGTAAGTTTATGAATTAGTGGATATTTTTATTGTAGCTCTAAATCAAAGTTTTATAAAACTTACTGTTGGAAATCTGGCATCTAGAAGAAGAAATAGTTAAAATGCTTGATTCTACGTGATGTTTTTTTTTACTACGGAGAATTTCCAACGTATAAAAGAAAATCTATAATAAGGGTTCGTTTCTCGTACGAAAATTATCACAAAATTAATCTGAAAAAAATTCAAACGCGCGTCAATTGGTTGAATGATTTATCAACAGACAATCTGGTTCTATGAAACGAAATGATTAAGAAAGGTGCGCTAAGTAAGCCCGTGAATTTAAAATTATGTAACGTTCTTTTTTAATTTTCATGTCAGTGTCAGGCTATATGTTGCTTAAAATATGATTCGTGACACGTTTGTATTTACAGAATAAAATCCTAACAATATCAATACGACTTGCTAAGTTTATTTAATACCATTTAATGATTTCATGAAAAAGTAATTCAATGAGATTAAATGAACTAAGAGCCTGACGCTAATCTGCAAATCGCAAAAACCGTATGAGAATTGTAAAAATTAAATTAAATCAACGGTGGAAGTTTCACAAGTCATCGGAATGGATTGGTTGGTTTAAAAACTAAGAAAAAAAATTGCAGCTAACAGTGAGAAAAGCTTTTAAAAATATCCACCAATTCTTTTTAAGTAAAGAAAATTGGCCAAAAACACACAAACACACACAAGAGCAAACAACGACAGTTAACGAATTACCGTTGACACGTCGGCTCTATGCGTTAGGTCCACCTGACGCGGTAAGCGGTAAATCACAAAGTTTATATTTCGTGTCGTACAAGCTATGAGACCACAAATACTTATAGATATTTCGTTATTTATTTATGAGTAAAGGGTTACCAACGTCTTCTGAATAGAATATTTAATAAATATAGGTAACACCCTTGAACTCACA
The DNA here is from genome assembly GCA_947507805.1 of Aporophyla nigra. Taxonomy (NCBI): domain Eukaryota; kingdom Metazoa; phylum Arthropoda; class Insecta; order Lepidoptera; family Noctuidae; genus Aporophyla; species Aporophyla nigra. The sequence continues at coordinate 3,914,565 of OX382305.1, read as the reverse complement.
CAGTTGCCAATTACAGGTTAACCAATAATAAGTGATTATTATTGTTGTTGCAAATACATATATATATATATCGTTTATGTCCAGATCATTATGAAAACTAGACACTGGTATTCGCTGTTTTTTTTTTTCGAAAATAGATTCTTTTATCGCAAGATAAAAAATTTAATTACAGCTACACGAGATGAAAAGTTAGAAGATCAAAAAGGGCGACGTCGGCGCAGTATTGGGGCAGTTTAAAATGAGAGGAAATATAGTGTGCCCTATGCTTTAGAAGTCGAAAGAAAAGTGGGCAAAATAAAACTATGTAAGGGAAAATTAAAGATGGTGATACAGTCAGTGATTAAGGGCACACATGAATAAAATAAATCCACGAAAGAAGAACTAAACTAGAATCTCTTTTTTTTTGTTCTAATTTGTTTGTGGTCTCACTGCATTTCATTTTAGATTATTTGTTGTCGTTTATATACAATGTTTACAATCCCAGTTTAAATACGTAAAACATGTTCAACTATGGACAATAATAAGTATTAAATTATTTTTGTGGCACAATAAGAGGGTAGACTGAGATGTATTTTCGTGTCAATATAAAAGTTTAATGAGTGCACTAAAATAATGAAATCTGTAATTAATATCGTACATTGAATACTAAACCTGATTTATAAAACCTAAAAGCATTTAGAATTTTTCCAAATAATTGTTTTGCAGCTAAAACTATAATGCCCCAGTCGGATTAATTTGACAAATCGATAGTGGAAATTTCATATGACGTAAGGGACGGTTAAATCTCTGCTCCTTACATTTGTTATTTCTACTGTCGAAACGTTTTTGTGCCCGTGCCACCTCAATAGTATTTATACGGCATGAAACTCACGTTATTTACTTATGTTCGGTCACCAAAACAGATAAGTAAACAGGGTCATCGGATACACTTGAAGTTAGTGAGCAACCGATGGATGTTTTCGAATGAAGTTTAATTTCATAAATTGCAACCGATGGATGTTTTCGAATGACATAAATTAACTGTTTGTTTTCTATTAATTCATTTTATTTAATGCGAAAGTATCCATTGGTTTATTACTAAGCTTCAACTATAATCGACAATCCTGATTGTTTATCTCGTTTGGTGATACACACAGTAAAATACAAAGGGTCATAGGAATGCAAAGGGTTTTTGTTTTAAATTTCTTTGCACAACCCCATTTTAGATATTTATTTGTTGATTCATAAGCTGGGCGCATGGGAGCACGGCAATGTATAGAAAATCAAGTGGTCAAGGTCAATCACCGATCAGAATGTAATAGCAATAGAATCGTACTAAAAAAAAATCTCAAATCAGGAACCTATTGATTTATTTAGAAGTGCAAAAGTCACTTAACAGTCTCAGACTACCCACCACTTGCCCATATTTAAAATATATTAGTAAGCAACCCTTACATCTTACAAAGCTAAATATACACCAATGACAATAAATATCGACAGTTAATAGTGTTCCCAAACTTAGTAACTTCTAATACGTGAATGCAAAACATTTTACATGCAAATAAACACTGAATCAAATCAAAAACGTATAAGCACAATACAGACTACTGACAAGAGTATAACTTTGATCGACACAATTTCTTCTCAACGCTAAAAACCGGTTTACCGGTTTTCGGTATGAAACGGTTTTATTTCTCAATCCTAAAAATGTCAAAGTCAAAATTGTACTTCTGTTTTGAGCTGTACCGTGGTTTAAGCGATGCATTCCCGGTTTTAGGTAGAAGGGGATCAAAACCATTTCTGTTAATGATGGGAACAGGCCATGATACAATGGGAAATAATATAAATACCTATTTAATCATTATGGGAACATTTTTCTCTTCTCAAAATCAGCCAATTAGGTAATCCTTTATCGAAATTTTGATCTAGTAACATTTAAGTAGAGTATTACAGAGTAAAATTCAATTTGTCGACCTTGGATTGGAGGGTAGTTGTAGATTATTTGACATTAAATTGCGGAAACTGAAAGGACATTCTTAAAACTGAACCTTTATATCCAACAAGGATCTCTTTCGTTTTTTTTATGCGTTTTTAATGTCATGCGGATTTGCTCTCGCACGCTGAATTTGCCCGCATACGTTGTACCCTCAGGGTCTCAGGGTGCATCCCTTATTATGATGCATAGCAACTTAAACGCACACGGAACGCACTCTTCCATGGCGCACATAACTTCACGAATGCGCGCTCAGAGCCAATCCACCTTACGTGAACAAATAGTCATGAAACTAAAAACACAATCACTGTGGTAACATTCAAACTGCGACATTAGGGTAGCCACTTCATAAATAAATTCACAAATAACTCCAATTTAAGTCACCATTAATCTTTCAGTCTCCGCTGCTCCGGCTATACTTTGTGGTACATACCTTCTGACCGGACTGCTGACGGCCAGCGGCGTGGGTACGCCCAGCGCCTTGATCCTCTGCTGCATGGTGGGCGAAGGCCGGGCGCCTCCGTTGGAGCCCGTTTCGTATCTCACTGGCTCCATTACCACCCGGTAGCCTGACGTCGTCGTGCCACCGTGACTGGAACACAGAGTTAACAAGTATGAGTTTCTAGTATTTTAAGTAGTTCTCTGTATACCCACCGCAAATCGCTTATATAAAGAATTGATTCGCTCATAACATTCTAAATGGAACGAATTGGAATTGACATCGCCTTTATTACTAAGTGATAAGGGCTGTTTTCGTAGATTAGGTTTATAATACAATTGGTATGCTCACCTGGTATTTCTGGAGAGCGGACTGAGTCGTGGATAATGGTGCGGCCTCGGCGGCAGGTGATGGTGCTGTTCAGGCGGGAATAGGTTCGCGGCGGAGCCCCGTCGCTGCATGGAGGGCGGCGTAGGCTCACAGTCGGCCGACTGCGAAGCCCCCGGCCCGTCCAACTCGCCCTCGGCCTCCTCTCGTCCCGGAGACAGCTGCGAGGGCGCCGCCCACACCAACTTTACACTCTAGCTCTTACTCACTCTCCGTGAGAGGGTTTATGGGGGGTATTACCACTTGGTTTGAGAAAGGGTAGGAGACGTTTACTTTGGCATCAAATAATTTATGATTAATTTTAGACCTTACAGAATCAACAATGGACAAAGATTGAGAACAAAATGTGGGATATAACCAAAAACAAAAATGTTTTGGTTATATCCCTCTGAAAAGTAATCTAAACCAGAGAGTAAGATAAAGTAGGTACAGATAGATTTAGAAGAAATATTGACATTCAAAACGTCAAACAAAAAGGACGGCACCACATTCAACATTCAGTCAACGAAACAAAATTATTATTTGATTAGTTTAAGTTAAACAGCGCCATTGCATTATGCATTAGTTTGAGACAAGCGTGTGAATGTGAAACATTGACTTGATGACAAATTTAAAAGATTTATAAGTGAGATCAAAAACTCGTACACAAAGAATGAAGAAATATGTCACATAATAGAATACATAAATAATTTAAATAAATTTAGAAATAAATATTTTATGAGATTAGTGTTTGAATTGTTGGCTAAGTCGGAATGATTATAAAATTGATTTTAGATATTGTTTTATAGATTATAAATAATTGTACTAGATCTAAACATCACTATTTCATAATGATTATTATATATCTAAAGTAAGGGGCTTTAACCCGATAGCAACACAAATCACGAACGATAAACGAATGTAAACTACCGTTCTGTTTCTGTCAATCGTTTGTAGATGAAAGAGACAGTCATACTGGACTGCCTGTGGCTAACTTAATAAATGAAGACCTCCAGCCAGGGCTTAAAAATTTAAAAGTACAGCGACTACTAGCTAGGGGCACCCCCTGTGGGGTACGGTCCTCGGCTAGAGCATCACTGGACGGGCTGGATCGGAATGATCCAGAACATCTCCAATGAGGTCACTATACGTCCTCTTAGGGCGTCCCCCTCCCCCCGTCCCAGGGTTTCCACTAACTGCCTTGTTAACCTTTCGTTAGTCACCTTTCAGTTATCTTCTCAACATGTCCAAACCATCCAAGCATACTTTAAACATTTTGACAGAAACACAATGATGTTTTAAATATTTGTCAAGCACTGTTTGTTTATTTTGTCTAAAATCTAGTATTTCTACATTGTAAACTAGTTTATTCCGTTTCCAACCAATATGGTTTACTTTCACAGTGCACAAATAAAAAGTAATTATTTCTAAAACACCTAAAGAAATGCGATTATAAAAAAAAAATGCGTGTGCGACACCGAACACGTGATAGAAGTGAAACTTCTTAAATCATAAAGAATATGAGAGATTAAGTGTGAGAGACAAGAGAGAGTTATATCTTTCTTCTCTTTGATGTAACAAAGTGTGCCGAAACGTGACGCTGCTTTGAAATTTCTCTCTCATAGCATAAGCTGCGTCCACGCTGATTATCAGCCTATAATATTCCTACTGCTGGGACACAGGCCAGGACAGGCCAGGACACGTCTTCACTGTGAGAAAGAGTGGGCTGTAAATCCGCCACGCAGCCCGAGACCAACAGGGGTTGGTGGACGTCATATCCTCGATTTTATGGTTCTAGGATTGGACTGGGCCACCAGTGCTTGTCAGCTCTCTCTCAATTCTCATTTAATTATCGAATGACCGCCTGAAAAGTTTCACTTCAAAATCAAACCTATCTGAGAAAAGATACTAATAACGTAATCATAAAATAATTTCAATAAAATGACAGTGCAGAAAAAAAAAAACTATAAAATAGAAATTGTGCATTATAAAAGTGTGACCAAATCACATGAGAGAAATCAACGGTATAAGGGCCCGATCACATGTACCATAACCACACCAAAACGACAACACATGGACATGTTGTAATTTGGATGAAAATTGACTAATTTATTCACACGGACCACATTTGGCCGTCAAACTCAACCACACCAAGGCCACGTGGCAGTCAGTATATAACCACATCGCAAGTAGAAGCGACAACGCAACCACATCGCAAGTAGAAGCGACAACGCAACCACATCGAAATTTTGTAGTTACCACAATACATCTACAAGAAGCTGTAGCGATACTATCCACACTTTTGTTGCTGCGATGTGGTGTGGTTGTGTACTTGTGGTACGTATTTTCGGGCCTTAAGTATGTTGTTAAACCGTCGATTTTCAGTACAGTACCATCACCATGACATTCCCTTTGAATAGTTTCAGAAACATTAGTAGAGAGCCAGACATATCATGTCTTCAATTCACGTGAATAGGATTTTAACAAAAAATGTGCAAGTGCTAATTTCGACCTTATGTCTGTGAATTGAAGGTATGTAATTCGCTCTACAAGCATGATAACTAGATGATGCTACTGCTTTACTTGGATGAAACAAGCTGTCTTGTCGTTTAGTGAAGCGTGTGATGATATAAAGCTAAACGCTGTAGTTAGAAAATGTTTAAACATGAGAAATGAAAGTTAATTAGATAGTTTGTTAGTGAAAAGTCTATAGAAATCTTCGAAAAAAAATTGACCAAATATTTTTAGCTAAAAAAACTGTATCCTACCCTTTTTTGACTAAAATGAGATGACGTGATGATACATACATTTGATATCATTATTATGAACAGAAACAAAACGATTTAACCCTTTTTTTTGTAATGTGTGTTGTTTCACCCAAGTCTGATCAACATGTGTATTCAGTGATTTTTCACTTCAAAGAAGAGATTTTTAATAATCAGACTAAATATAGAAATTCTAATAGACGCCCTTGAGTAACATAATATAGTTTAGGGGCTTCTAGGCTCCAGGCTGTCTTCGATAGACTGGGTGCTCCGACAGCCCAAAACATAGAAGACCTTGGCTTTATTATATGTGATAAGACTTTTAAATTGATGACATATTCTGGGTTAGATACCCACAGAGTTAGATACACTTAATGCACTTTCTTTAAACCCAAAAACATTTTTACATAACCCATCCGTTCTCTGGTTACAGCGGGTCTACAGTTGTGACATTTCAAAGCATTCTAATACGATGACCGTGTCAAATGCGCGTGGTGAAACCAGAAGACAATAAACGTCTACAAGGTCAAAAATCCAACTAGCTTTTCTTTTTTCATAAAAAAGGTGATTTTCTAAACTCATACTTCAAGTAACTACAATACATGCCATCGTAGACTTAATAGTATCCAGGGCATAATATTTTGTATTTTTTTCTAGTGGGTTCTATGGTTATTTTTAATATGTTTTTTTACTTGTTTGAAAATAATTTTAATGTTTTCGTTCTTGTCAACTTGTTGTACCTAGTAACTAGTACTACCTGGATGTGAATGATATGATCACCTATAACTGGAAGCGCACATTTGCATTTCTCCCCGTTTACGTTATCACGCTTGTAATTATGTAGCCTCTGTTGGTGATTTATGAAAGAAATAAATATGACCCTGACCCCAAAAAAATCATCAAAGGATTTCTTTTTGTGTTGTCATGTTAAGAATGATCAATACCCATTTCGTCTGCGAATATGCGCTAACTAATTTATATGACTGCTTTTGCCACGCACGACTGACACGATCATACAGTGAACGGATCTCGGGAATTCGCGACATCCCCGTAAGGGGGCGTGGCATTGCTCCCAGTCCGCGGATGGTCTGCGGTGGCGAGCTAAAACGGGCCCCTCAATTGGTTGCCTTATAGGCGAACAATATTGGAGGACGCGTTTTTAACGCGTCCCTGTGTGTGGACAGTGAACGGTGCGATGAAATGCCACAAATATATACCCACCTTCACTCATTTCTTCGCCCCACCTCAGTTCATAGCTTAGCTTAGCTTAGCAATGACAGCAAAGCGTCTGGCTCTCACCTTGTTATAGTGTGCGTGCGGGCCGGCGGGCCGGTGCGCGGAGCCGTTGTCCGCCGTGTACGTCTTTACCTGGTGCTGCGTGTCGGTCGCGATCGTGGAGATCGCCGACGCAGAGTGAGTACCTCCCGGCATCGCTTCCCGCCGCTTCTTACCACCTTTGTAGATGTATTTTGACGGTCGGACTAGACTGTAAATTTTACATAACTTTTATTTATGTTACGGTTTGTCTGTATTGCATTGGAAGATAACAAAAAGGGAATTGTTATTTATTGCCTTTTGAGCATTATCTCCGTGGTATAATGTAAAAAAACTGGTTAAATCCGAGTCGGACTCGCACACGAAGGGTTCCATACCACAAAGAAAAAACGCCGAAATGTTTCCTATATGGAGACCCCTTGAATTTTTAACTTAACAACAGTAATACAGATTCTGTGAAAATTTCAGTCTACCTGTTACGGATCATGAGGTACAGCCCGCCAAACAGACAGACAGTCGGACGGACGGACAGCGGAGGCTTAGTAATAGGGTTATGTTGATTACCATTCTGGTACGGAAATCTAAAAATTTGAGATGAGGCAGAAAAAGAAGTACTGCGTCTTCCAAAGAACTCTTGCAAGGATCCCTAGCTAAAGCAGGACGGTAGCAAAATAACGAATGTTTTCTCTTCTCTTATGCCTGAATGTAAGGCCTAATGTGTGAGAGTAAATAGATACTCTCCTAAGCTACCAATATGCTTGATCAATACCTAAACGTTCCAACAAAGCAGGATATGCATCTTCAACTTAGTCGGTTCTTGTATATTGCAAATCCTTCTTTCTATTTGTTCGCTATTATCTTTTGGTATTTTGAATCTGTAAACAGGTATCAATGGAGCTGAATCCAACCTAATTATATGTCACTAAATGATCAGATAAAATTGATTGAACTAAATGGGACTACGTATTCTATACTCTATCTAAGATCAAATAGAACCTAAATTCATTTAAATACGTATCTACAATCCAGATTGAAATGTAGAAAGCAAACCTCAGAAGGCGCGACAGTCAATAGAGTAGTTCTTTTAGTTCTTTTTTCTCGGAAGTGCTAGTTACTAGTTCGACCCTGAGAAAGAGAGAGCTTTTATTCGCTTTAAATGTGATTGCATTAGACTGGCTGATAATAGTGCATTGACTGACGCACCATCTTATACCTTGAGGGATACACAAAATTGCCAGAAACAGTTTTCTATTCTCTTAATGTATAAGTGCCAATTTCACCAAGGAAATTGAAAATGATCACCATAGCTATCCACAAGTATTCGACAGGCATTCGTGTCAAAAATGTCTCATCTCAACCACCTGATTTACCTGCAGACAACTGTCAAAAAAATAGCCGTCGTCTATTCAATTTAAACTGACAACATATGTGGGTTTTTTTTTGGGAGCAACCTATATAAGCCCACGTTTCCAAGGACGTAATATAATCGCGGCGGGATTTTTTGGCGCATTGGATCTTCAACGCACTTCTAAGGGCCAGAGTTGTAAATCGAAAAGTAAAACACACAGTTCGGTTTCACACTCAGTTCCACACCGACAGTTGAAAATCCAGTACACGAAGAAATTCGGCGCCACTTTATTACGTCCTTGTTAACTTTCGATTCGGTAAGGAAGCGTATCGAATGGTTGTAAAAAGCTATGCAGTCCAAACTGCGTTCAAGAGCTGTTCTTAATGTCAATATTCCACTACAATGATGAAACTGACAGCTCTTGAACATGGTTTAGATGCGATCAGGAAATCGCCTTCAGTTTCATTGGTGAAATCCGCCCTGTGGTTTTTCTAGGAGGGGAACATTTAAGGGTATTAAACAGTTACACCAATTTAAAACATCGAAAGCAATTTATCAGCAGTCTAAGTTTATACAAAGCTACTTGCTAAACATAAGTTAACATGGAGCGGGAATTCGTCCGCGATTTTTTTCTTCCACCAAGAATACACTAGATACACTATCACGAACAAAAATTGAATATTTAACTGGCCGCGACTAATAGTACTGTATATTTATATTTTTACTAGCATAATCGTTCAGCCTATGTTCCCACTGCTAGGACACAGGCCTCCTCTGTTTGAGAGGGAATGAGCCATCATGCGGTCCCAGTGCGGATTGGGAGTAAATAAATAAGTAAACTAAATTCTGTCAAATTGAATCAAAGCTTTATGATCGTTTGGCATACAGTACATATTCAATTTGACAGAATTTTGTATTATGTCGTTATTTTCGCAAACGAGCGATATGTCTTGGAATTTTTGATTCTCAGACATATGAACCTGCGACCTACAATTTGTAAGACGGGGCCGTTACCACTGTATTACCACTACTCTCATTCATTCATCTGTTTTTGTCACTTATCAATTTATTAGATTATTGTCAACCTTAATATCATCGAACACAAGGTTCAATTTTGTTTGTGATATATTAATGTGAAGGACAGCCTGTCATCAGAGAAAGAAGAAAAGGTTCAATTTTGTTTGTGATATATTAATGTGAAGGACAGCCTGTCATCAGAGAAAGAAGAAAGGTAAAAACCAATTCTCTTGAAAATAAGGTAAGTACCTAATCTTAGTACAAAAATATTTATTTTAAAATAAAACTCTAAATCTTAGCAATTGGGTTGAAAACACATGTCGTTACTTAATTGGTGCTTAAAATTATTTTTTGCCTAATTTTAACCCAAAATCTAGTATAGTCTATATAGTGTGTTCTTGATGGTCGGTTTCTCTAAACAAATTTGCCCCAAGCCTAACAAAAAAAAAATCCACTTACCTAGGATATTGTGGTCCAAACTGCGTATAACAGCAGTTGTACCAACATCCTTTCGAGAAGGGGTTGTACCCGCCGGTGAACTTGCCCGTCACCTGTTCGTTGGTCGTGCGGCCCCGGGACACCAGCACCATGTGGAACCCGGTCAGGCCGAAGATAGGTATCGCTAGTAGTGCGATTACACCCATTATTACCATTCTGAGATTGTTTAGTTAAGGATTGGATGTTTTTTTAGATTTAGCTCGCGGCTTTGGCCGTTTGGAGTTCAGAAATGATTTCATGGGAATGCACTAGCGGGATAAAAGTCTTATCCCAGCACCCTTATTGTGTAAAACACTTTCAATACCGTCAACTATCGCATCTTTACTTTGTATGAGCAACTTTAACCATAATATAAAATATGGATATGAATTATCCTTAAATTACTAAAATTCTTGTACAAAGAGTTGAGTCTCCTACTTTTCTATTTAGTAATAGTGATTTATTTAAGTAAAATACCCATCGGTAAAATTGCTCAAAGACAGTTATGATGCCACAGTTGAATATAACAATCTTAATAATTTTGAAGGAAATTGCTAATCAATTGCTTCAAAAGTTCGTAAAATTGTTCTGCTCAGCAACGTAAATAACGCAATGAATGATGTTGTACTGTGAAAATTAAAACTATTGCTATTGTAAGTGAGTCACGCAATTACCCCGCTGGTAATGGTCTATCGACGTGCCAAATCCGTTAAGCCGTTAAAAGGTAACAGACAGACGGACATAGAAAGAGTTACTTTCGCAAATATATTATTAGTATTGATGGAGATAACAGTATCAAGATGGCCCCAATTTTAAGAGTGACCTAAATGATTTAACAATTTGTCAATTAGTTCATCCATTTAATAGATTGCTAAATGGATGAACTAATTGACAAATTGTTAAATCATTTCTATCAATACTAATAATATATTTGCAAAAGTAGCTCTTATACAATATATGTATCGGCAAACAGAACACTGCGGTATCGTATTAGATTAACGCCAAATTGATGCTGCAGCTTCCATTTAAAAAGTTTAATAGCGTTCTTCATTATTTCTTTAATCGTTTGAAGGACACTGAGCGAGACAATAGAAGTTTTATTTGTTACTAGCTGACCCGACAGACGTTGTCCTGTCTCTTTGATGATATTTGAGCACGCATTCTGTCAATTCTATGTCAAATGTCATAATGTTACATTAAAAAAGTTTACATTGTCCTATTATATGGTTGTTAAGTATTCTTAAATAAGTGTTCTTAAATTTTCTAATTTTACGCGCAATTTTTAATTTTTTTTCTTTCATAGGAACCTTCTCCTGACAATCACAAACACAACAAAAAAATTAAAGTGAAATCGGTCCAGCCGTTCACGCGTGATGGCGTGACCAAGGGATATAGGGATTCATTTATATATATATAGATTACTTCTGGGGGCATTTCACATTACATCACGCCTTGTTTCTTCGAAGGGTTGGGCTGAGATGTACCTATATACCCACATTTTGTCAGTGAAGTATATAAGTCCCATGCATTAGGGGACTGAACTATTTTCAACTGGGCACAAATCCAGACTCCGAGCGGCTCCAAAATTCCAGATAGAAAATAACCAATAACACTTTGTCACAAAGTGTTTAACTCCTGAAACGTTTAAAGGTAATGTAAAAATTTGTATTAATCAGACTATTTGTAAAGGATACGACACAATAGGCTCGACCTGCGTCAAAGTTTTGTTATTGTTCATAATATAATATAAACTGAGGCCGAATATGCTCAGCATGTGTATAGACAATGATATTAGGAAGAAAAAGAAGAATCTGTAGTTTCGTCGTCCGATGCAGTTGTTCACCCACGGACAGTGGTGGTCAAATGTCTGGAAAAACACAAATAAAATAAATTTAATAAGAGTTGTCGGGTTCTATTTTTAGGAAGATTTTGTATTACTACAAGGTCAATTCTCGAAATTAAAAACGTTCGAAATCTAGTCGCAGTTTCAATTCGGCGACAACCAAATGTCAAAAATTTATGGAAACAAGAGGTATTATTGCCAAATTAAGACAGATCAGACTGTGAATATTCTTAAAATTAATAAAATAGCTCTTCGAGAGTGGTGTTGCACATTACAAGTTAAATAGGAGCAGAGCATATGTTTCTGCTGGTCTGACATAATTCTGCAATCACCAACTATGATGATCTGGTTCATGACTGATTATATTGGATCTTTAAAGGATCTTTCCTACAATACCTTGCAATGCAAACCTTGTGATTGTTCATGCATAGGCTCAACAGCATAAGGTTTGCTTTTAACTTTTTTCTTAAAGTAGTGGAGGGCGGACATTTCTGTCTTATGTAATGTATGTGTTCAAAAAGTCCTAACCCTGATCCTAGTTTCAATAAATGACTTTGGATTTTCATTTTTTTTCTGTAAAATGGCGACAAAACGGAAATTAGTTTCTCGCTTGAGACGCTCATAAGATTAACCCTTAACGTAAACATGAAGTACAGCAGTCTAACATTAATATTATGTAAACTAACCCTGTATTTCTGATTCAAAATCACAATGTACAATAATTAACCCCAAACAGGCAGTTCCTAGAGTTTCAAACACAATACTCACTTCTATGCAATGATTGCAGACCGAGCAGTGTGAACACCGCGGCGGCCGGTAGAACTTGCACGTCACGCACCATTTCATTCGCACCGTGATACCATTTATCTCCACGCTGCGATAGAGAGGTGCTCGGAAGTCATCCTCCCGGTCCTCGTCAGGTGGAGCTGGGTACAGGAGATTTTTATAAATGAGTAACAATAACATCAAGATTTGAATTCCCGAAGAGTTAAGCAGAGGGTTACGATACAACCACATTTCGCCTGTCTTTAAATCCGATATTAAGGGGGCGAACCAATCGGGCACAAACCTAAATTTCAGGCACATCATCATTTCAGCCCAAAGACGCCCACAGCAGGACATAGGTCTCGGGGGGGGGAAGGGGGGGGCATAAGCGCTACAAGGCGAGTTGGCCTTCTATGACAACCATGGGAAGAAATGGGGTGGTGTTATTCTCTACGTCCGACAACACACGAATTATTCGGACCTCCGGGCCACGGTAATTGCTATTGAGCAATTTCTAATAATACTTTGCTCAACCCGGGGATTGAACCCAGGACCACGCGGATTGTTCGAAAGAGTCCGTAGCCCTGGCATAGGCAACTGAAGGAACACGGGTGGGTTTTAGTCAGTAAAAGTCTGACACGCCTTTCCACCTAGAGCGGGAGACGTGATTTGATGATTTCCCACCCAACAAAAAAAAGGGACAACATGCTCAGCAGTCGTGCTTGCAACCAACAACGAAGCAGCTTTTTATTTATTTTTGACACCCCCAATCTATTATGATTTGTTAGTTAAGTCTTTAACTACAATGGTTGTAAAAATAAGTAAGTATGGTAAAATTACAATCAGAGTTGAAGTATTTTGTGCAAAAGATGCAAGATTTCAGTTTCCTAATTGACCCAGAAAATGCCTAAAAATAGGAGTCTCCGCCGATCTTTTCAATTTATAAGGATCATTGAATAATTACATAATTTTCGGTATGCGCAGGAAAGGTACAGTTTCCAGTTGGCTGGTTTTTATGGGGCTATTTTTAAGAATGGGGTCCCACTAAACACACGGCGCCATCACGGCAGGCCGAGACGAAGATGGCGGGATGAGCTCGACTCCTACTGAAAGAAATGGCCAGCACTAGTAAACGTCAGAATTCTGAGGAAAAAAAAAAGGGAGAGTGAGGCCTTTGCCCTACAGTACACGCTAGTTAGATTAGATTTTTAAGAAACAGGGTTCCTCCTAACGTTTTTAATAACAAATGTTGAATAGTTTATACAGGGTGCAGGGACATAGACGAGCAACTTGTCATCATGGATTCAGTATATTATTCTGAACCGTCACAGCGCTGAATTTTATTGTCTGTTATTAAAAAAAAATGAGTGTTCCATACATTTTAATCGCGTTGGTATTACTCTGCTTTTTTTAACCATGAAGTATTTCTGCGCTAGAGGGTGAAGAATAAATTGTGTTGAATTTGTTGCGCGTTTGCGCGTGGATGTCTCAGCCTGTATTTAATTTGGGTTAACCTTAAATGGACTAAAATTCCAAGCCATCACAACGTTCAATACGTTTCATTCGTATCATATTCCATATGATTCAAACTCGAAAAGGTCAGAACTAAGTAAGTCAGCTTTTTGGCTATAAAATTGAATGTGAATTTGAATGAATTAGGTCATATTTTCTTGAAATAGATATTATCAAGTAAATATGTTATAAAATGAATGAGCAACAAATATTAAAAGGTCATTATTAAACCATTACCGTGAGTCGTGAGTCACGGCGGTATATCTAGTTTATAAAGACCCGTTTTTTAACTGGACATGTTTTTCATATAATAGCTAAAGATAATTAGCGTAACGAGTGGCTATATAATTATGCCAGTATCTAATAAAATGTATTAATTTTTATACACGGTGGCAGGACATCGACGCGCACTTGTAACCATGGATTTAGTTCATGATTCTGAACAACCTATAGCATAGAAATTTTTCAACGGTTATTTAAAAGAAAAGCTGTTCCATACAATTTGACCGCGTAGGTACACACCCTTTTCCATGAAATAGCAGTTTTTTTTTACCGACGACATCTTTCTACGGATTCAGTTTGTGCGACGATTTCCCTCTATGAGATAGGGGTGATGTGAAAGTTTGCATGTTGGTTACTCAATCACGCAAAAACGGCCGAACGTATGAGGATGAAATTTGGCACACAGATAGTTGGCAGACACCTGGATTAACACATAGGGTACTTTTTATCCCGGCGATACGTTCCTTTGGGATAATTTCCGACGTCCACGAGGGCAAAGGGACTGGCAAAGGTAAGGGACATAAATATGTAAAATATGGTAAGCGTTGTCAATGCATGCGCATCCATAAAACTTTCTTTATTTATCACTTTTTGAATCGATTTTTGCAATTGCATCATTCTGTGAATGCATTCAATATCTCTTAGACCCGTTTTACACGGCAGTTTATGTACAGTGCCGCAGAATAATCGTGAGGGTGTTTATGACACGGCAAACCACCGGTTGTATGGTATACAGTGACAGCACCGTGCCAAAGTGCCACTGTCTGTCAACAAACTACCATAGAAATATCAATACTGACAACGTGCCTACACGGCGAATCAACCGTAGTTCATTCTCTAGTAAGTCTCTTAGTCGCCTCTTACGACACCTACGGCAAGGAATGGGATGGTGCAATTCTTTACTTCCTGCACCACACGGAACAACCGTAGTTAACCACGAGAAACGAGTGTATGAAAACAAAAACTTTTTAACAAAAAATGAAGCTGAAAAGCAAACATTTCACTAAGCTCCTACATTAATGTAAATGACTAATTTTCAGTCGGCGCCAAACTTTTTTTTTGATACTTTTTTCTTCATTTAAGGATAGTATTGTTTTCCAATTTTAATTGAGACCACCAAGAACTCCGTTACGTTTTTTTTTAAATCAGATTACATCCACAATAAAAAAGTTATGCGTGGTCACACATAGAGTATTTATATATACGGGTCGACTTGGGAACCTCCTCCCTTTTTGCCGTCTGTTAAACGGGTCTCAAACCGCATTCAAATCGCGTCACAAGGGCATTCACATTGTGGGTAGGCACAGATAAGATAGTGTTTCACGGCATGAACAAATCAGCACAGACAAACACGTGGGCTATAAAAAACCTCATTTGGTCTAAAAACTAAGCCTCGATTCGCTTGTATTGCGTAAACAAATTCCTTGCTAGAATAATATTTGTCTATCGCTTTATTTAGTTTATGTAGACGCTTTTGCCTTTACAATAATACTGCGAATAGAAGCGATATTGGGCGTATCATAAGCCTCTAACTGTAGTTTATAATTGGGGTAACTAGAAACTACAGAACGCCATCTGCTGATCTTGTTGTACGTTATAGTTGAGTAGTGAAATTTTGGACACACCCGGAACGAGAGGTTCGCTCGAATAATTATACATTTACTATTTACTTTTAGATTTACTATTTGTGCCTTTACTTCGTCCGCGTGGGTGACGAAAATTATCCCACGCGAACTTGCTATTGGGACAAAAAGTATGTTACTCCATATATATGCCAGTGAAAATCCCGTCAAAATCGGTCCAGCCGTTTTGGAGATAAGCCGGAACAAACAGACAGGACAAACAAAAATTTAAAAAAATATATGTTATTATATACTTTCATATGCTTTGTGTATAAAACTGTTATTTTGACATCACAAACACACTAAGTTTCTTTATTTGTATGTAGTATATAGATGTATATCAAGTATCACATTATTGCCTTTTCTATACAGATCTAAAAGCTTCTAAAGTAATCAGACAAAAATCGATGTAATCCCAAATCAAACTATTTATACTAATCACACGGATACAGCAATTGATCAGAACAATAATGAAATCAATTTAGAATAAAAAAATTAGGGCTTGTCAATATTATCAAATTAGTCATTGCACCGAACCATTATTATCAGAGATAAACTAAAATAACTGCTAACTAAATACTAAAAGAAGATAAGTAGGTATGAACAATATGGACAACGCTAAGGCAGTATGTAAAGATTGTAGTGTTGTGGTATTGTCACCAATTAACCAATTCAGAAACCACAAATGTTTTTGGCTGTTAAGTCCTCCAGACCGTATTTCCGCCATGGCAGCCAATCTCAACGGAGACTAGCCGTCGGCGCAGAAGATATAATAGTGCACAAGTGTGTGCGCAGAGACAGGGGCATTCGCTCAGCCCCCCGATGGGACGGCAACCCGACACGACCGGAGAGAGATCAGGCGCAGGACCAACGGCTAAACGTGATTTCCGAGGCATGGGGGTATCACACCGCCAACTACCAAACTCCGGGCCATTACTAAGTAATACTCAATGGAAAAGCCCAATATCACTTTGCCCGACCTGGGAATCCCACGCTCAGAAGGCGCGCTTGCGACCACAAGACCAACGGGGCAGTTTTGGCTGTTTATTGTCACTAAAACACACGTTCATCTAACTTAAGACTTTTTATATACGACTAGCTTTTGCCCGCGGCTTCGCCCGCGTGGATGTCGGAATTAATGCAAGAGGACGTACTACCGCGATAAGAATGTGTTATTCCAGGTTATATAGGTAACTAGCTGACCCAGCGAACTTTGTATCGCCTCAGATTTAATAAATGTTGTAATAAACCTACCAAGTTTGACAACCTGGTACACGGTGGTAATCTGGTAAGCGTTTTCTAGCTGACACTCATATGTTTGGTTAGCTACTACCCAGTTATGATAACCTGGTACTTCGAAGACAACGTTTTTGTCATACCACGTTTTCTATTGACTTGTATTCTCTTTGACGTTTTATGTCACGTCACACGGGAACGCGGTCGAACGGGATAAAAAGTATTCTATGTCCGTCTCCTGGTTCTAAGCTACCTCTCCACCAATTTTCAGCCAAATCGGTTAAGCCGTTCTTGAGTTATAAATAGTGTAACTAACACGACTTTCTTTTATATATATAGATATAGACTCTGTGTGCTATTTTCGATCCAGATCCATTCAGCCATTTTTGCGTGATTGAGAAACAAACACCCAATCATACATATTTTCACATTTATAATATTATTAGTAGTAGGATTATAACTCATATTACTTAGGATTCATAGTTTATGAGAACATCATGTGTGTTGGTGTTTTTAAAATAGGAGTAATTAGTATTCAGAGTAAGAAGACTGCGACATAGGGCTTGGTTTAGTTGAATATAAGTCTTCCTGGTTTTTCTTAACGCTCCTATTTTACCTATACAGACACTCAATCATTAACCAGACACCGAACAATTATAGGAATAGTACTTTTGCCAGTGGCTTGGCCCGCATAGCTGTCGGAAAATATCACCCGGGAACCTACTACCGGGATAAAGTAGGTATCCTATCTGTTACGTATCCATGATATAATATATCTTTGTGTCAAATTCGATCTAAATCCGTTTGGCCGTCTTTGCATCATTGAGAAACAAACATCCAAAAATCTAAACATCTAAGCCATTTCGCGGTCTCTTACTTGGAATAATACTATTAGGTTTATTTTGAGTATAATGAACACAGATGATATTCGCAATTACTATGAAGCCAAAGTAATATGAATTACAATCCTACTTATCCTGTACTACCCGGCCGCTGACAACGGGCTCTGCGCCCGCTTTTTAAATCTCTAATATCTTCTAAGATATTCATTTAAATTAGATGCTGTAAAGGGCCATATTGATCTATATTAAATGCACAATGTATTTGAGGTACTTAATTGGATAAGGATTAATGCTGTATTGCTTAAAATCACTTCGTAAATAAGCCCTTATTTCTCGTAAAAAGTAAAAGATAAAAAATGGTTATTGTGGGTTATCCCTAAGAGATAGACATATACCATTGAGGACATTTTTGTAGGCCTTTTTAAGGTGTATAATACTGTAGTACATTATTTTGATCTATCTCGTAGGATTCAGCCAGGGTTTTTCGAATTTTGAGACGTATGTCAGCGTAGTTTTCGAAGACAGTTATTTTTTTCTAAAATAAAAGAATCTTTCTGAAATAAAAGTAGCCTAAGTTACTCCTTGTTACATCAGCTATCTGCCAGTGAAAGTCCCGTCAAAATCGGTCCAGCCATTTCAGAGATTAGCGGGAACAAACAGACAGACAGGCAGACAAAAATTGTAAAAAATGTTGTTTTGGTATATGTATCGTGTATACATCCATATACACTTAGTAAAAAGTGGTTATCTTAATATTAAAAACAGACACTCCAATTTTATTTATTTGTATAGATGGACACATTGCTCACTAGGATAACACTTGTCACTGATGTTCCAACACTGAACCAGATTATTTTAAAACATTAAAGGCCTTAGACATCCTAAATTACTTTTAATTTATTTAATACTGTGGAACGATTGTGACATCACCCAGTGTTGCCACAGAGGATTACCCCAATATTGCTACATTCTAAAGTTCCTTACTACATAATCACTCTTAAATTTTCTATTGCTGAGGCTGAGACCCAGCAATAGCTTTCATTTTGATAGTACAACAACATTCATTGCGCTATTGACGTTGTTGAACGGACAAATTTTTCGAACATATGAATGGATTAGCCTTTAAAATTATTCAGATTGTGATAAATAGTGTGTTACGCAATTAGAGTACAGTACAGGTCTCCGTTCTCTGTCAGGGAGCGGGCTGTAGTCCGCGAGGGCCACGTTTGGTCTGTTACGCCACGATGTTTCCGTTACTGTTCTTAAAACAGTGATTATGAAATAAATTATCGCTCAAAAGTAAACTGCAGACCTGTCTAGTTTCTGCCTATCCCCATGGGTAAGTTAGTTTAAGTTTTCTTATAAGTAAGGCATAAATTTAAGTTTTCTTATAAGCCTGGGTTTTCCCACT
This sequence comes from Aporophyla nigra, assembly GCA_947507805.1. Taxonomy (NCBI): domain Eukaryota; kingdom Metazoa; phylum Arthropoda; class Insecta; order Lepidoptera; family Noctuidae; genus Aporophyla; species Aporophyla nigra. The sequence goes on along the minus strand of OX382305.1, from coordinate 3,895,393 downwards.
TCTCTATCAGGTAGTCCTGATAGAGAAGTGGGAAAACCCAGGCTTATAAGAAAACTTAAATTAAACGCATGATAAGGACTAGTGTCCTTATCATGCGTTAGGCACATTGATCGTCTGACGTGCGGCAAATTTAAGTTAAAAAATATATACAGACCTTTTGGTATAACTCCCGGGTCCATGAAAGTGGCCAGGGTAAAATTGGCCAAAACAAAAAACGTTATGAAGCCTTGGTACGCGGGAACCCATGGGTGCTTGTGAAGGTAGTATTGACACCTGAAATAGATATTAGAAAGTTATTAATACATACATTTGAACTTGGGATCGATATACAGACACAAGGTATGTTATTACTAGTAATAACATACTTGGGCGCTAGCGCTTTGGTCGCGACTTTGTCCGCGTGTAAACGACACTTTCAAATACATTTTTTTTTTTTAAATATAACCTTGTAGCTTTTGCCAGCGGCTTCGCCCGCGTATTATACGTATAAAACTTCCTCTTGAATCTATTAATCTATTTAAAAAAAACGCATCAAAATCAGTTGCATAGTTTTCAAGATCTAAGCTATATCTAGGGATAGACAGATGGAAGCGACTTTTTTTATACATGTAGTGATTTATTACTCTTAGGGATACCTATTAAAGAAATAATTTTCGGATCAGTAGTTTCGAATATGGCCCACCAGCTAGACGGACCGACGACCTTAAGGCGAGGTTGCAGTACTTTTTAACTTTTTTAAACCTTTGTAAATCTAGCAAAATGGCTAGTTTCCGTAAAAAAAAATATTATTTAGGAAAATTGAACATACTATTAAGCGCTGTGTGAAGATGGAAACGTGAATTAAAACAATTGGCTCGATAAAAAATAATCATAAAGTTGACACTAAATCGTCATTTAAAACGTGTACTATGAACAGATTCCATTATTAAACCATGTAAAACTCATACCAAAAGATAGGTTTTATTGTTTTTTAGGGCATGCTGAGAAAATATTTTATAATTTCCTTATCATTTTGTCTCCACGAAACAATTATACACAAAATCTAGCAGCTCAAGCGCTCGCAGCGACCGGCCAGTGTTCGCCGAAACGTCTTCAACTACAAGAGGGCCAAGAAAATAGATAGGACACACTGGATGCGGAAGGCGGGGACTGGCTGTTGTGGCGCAGCCTGGGAGAGGCCCAGGTCCAGGAGTGCACTGCAAAAGGCCGAGTTGAAGTACAAACACACAAATACCTCTAAGTAGATATTTACATTTATTTGAAATAGGTGAGTCAATATGGCATTTCCGAATAGATCACATTATCTATAGATCAATGTCTAGGTGGTAAATTATTATATTTTTTAATAACCCTGCCAAGTGATTAGATATTAAACATTTTACTAAAGATTAAGGCGCAGTATTTTGCACTGATATTTTACTCATAACGTACCGTAATAAAATGTTAATTGAGTAAAAATATCCTTATTCACATAAGCTGACTGAGGAAAAACTATGATTCATTGAGGTCCGCGAATCAATGTCAGAAATAATAGGTGACTAGGTAAATTGTAGCGAATGCAGACCACATAGCCGCGATTGTCGCTGCGGTAGGCTTGTACGAAGAACTTAATCATAAAAATGTACTCGGAGTAGATATAGCAAAATCGCGTCGCGTAACATGATATTATGATACTATAAAAGGTACGTATTAGAGATGATAATAAACAGAACATAATCTTGCGATTCACACGCATGTGATAATGAAAATTCAAAACAAACAGTTAAACTGTAGAAGTTGTTGAGATAAACGATTACTTAGAAGGGGTGAAGAAAAACTACTCAAGATTGATCCACTTAAAAAATCTAAATATTATTTTAATGCTTAGTGACTATCTGACCAAAAATTTTCTCACACTTTCAAATATCTTAGTAACGGTTTTCCCATAAGGAAAGAAACCATAATGTCAATCTGAGCTGTGAATTAATTTTATAAATATTCATACATTTGTCAAAACATTTCATATTCACACAGATTTTCAAGTAAATTAATAACTGAATGTATCAACAACTGTGGTCATTGTTTGCATTTCCTATTTATGGATTATGAACCATAACCGTAATTAAGTAGAGTATACTTTGCAATTATGGAAGTACCTATGTAAAACTTGTAACATCAATAGATATTATTTCATACAATGTTAATAATTTAAACTTGACTTAACTCCATATCTTGATGGTATGTTTACATTAGCATAATATTGCTTGTACACACGGCTACACATCAACATTACATTTCCAGTTTAACCTGAGCTCGCATTGTATACATTTTTCGTGCAATGAAAAGTCAGTTTATACTGGAAATGTGTAGCTTGATATGTAGCCGTACGTACACTTATTATAATCTAATTTGCAAGTCTTGAACCTTCGTCTTTATGTTTGATTCTGAATGATTTTCAATGGTTTATTTTTAGTTCTGAAAGATTGAAAAGGTCAGTTTCGTTATTTTGCTACTTCATATTAGAAGGAATTAGCATGTATAACTTACTGCAAATTTGGTATGCAAAAGCAGAAAGAGCCAGTAACGCACTCTTTAAATGAAATGAAATGTTTATTTTGTAAATACCTAAATCTTTTTAGATATTTTTACACGTCAATATTTTGTTGATCAATATTTTAAAACTAGATGGCGCCGTCATTTACTAACTAACTAATCCCTGAGAAGAAACACCGAAACAAACTTAGGTCATAGTCTCTTTTAAAGTGCATACATTATATTATTAGAATTTTGAGTGAGCCTAACAATGCAGGGCCATGTCTGAAGGCAATTTCAAGAAAGAGCAGTGCAGCTTTAAGCTGACCTGTCACAACAGACGGCATGTATGCATAAGTCATCATGTAATTCAACCCTATTTTAGGGCACACGTCAAATATTCCTAGACTACAATTTAGAAGCTAAACTACTACTAACACATTAGTTTACCAAACAACGTAACATTATGTTTACCCACAGGAAATACTTGAACCAAACTAGGGTAAACAGTACGAAAATAAATCTGAAATCAATATGTTTGTGTTAACAGATTTCACACATACCTACTAGTTTAAGGTGGAAACTCCAGGGTAGTCCGTCCTTTCGAAAGAGTTACCGTGGCCGTGACATGAGGCAACTGAAGGAACACGGGTGGGTTTTAGTCAGTAAAAGTCTGTCACGCCCTTCCGCTCCACCCAGAGCGGGAGACGTCAAAGTCAATAATTCATAGTTCCTTGTATTCTTATGTAAATTGTATGTGTATATTTATATTCAACACAATGTAAATTGTTTTATGAATAAATGAAATGAAATGAATGGACGTCATTTGATAATTTTCCCACAAAAAAAGGGTAGCCAATAATTTTCAAATTTTCTTACGTTTATTGCAATTAGCAGGTCAATGTCTAGCTTTATGTTAAACAAAATATCATAAGTGAAATAGTCATTCAATCGAATTGAATTAAAATGACTATATTAACGATTTAATGGATTAATTATGAAACGCCATACTTGTAACGGTAGTGAATCATATTTTAATCAACATGCAACCTTGCACTGATCTGCAAATTGTGAAAACAGTATGAAAATTTTAATTATGCGGGCTTCCCCTTTTTTTGTGGGTGCTCTTCCGCTCTGGGTGGAGCGCAAGGGCATGGCAGACTTTTACTGATTAAAGCCCACCCGTTTTTCTTCAGTTGCCAATGCCAGGGCCACAGTAACTCTTTCAAACAATTCCGCAACCCTGGCAGGCTGCGGGCTCCCTGGAAGCTTCTACATTTACATACATTCTTTTAAAACTTCCACCACATTTGAACAGGCTATAATCTGTTGAAGCTACAAGCTTCAACTATCAAACTAACTAACCGTCTCCTTAACAATTAAAAGTGCCTGTAAATGGTTTAATTAAAAATTAGGAATATTTTCTTCGAGTTTGTGTTTAGTTTCCATAGTAAGGGTTATACCAATTGTTAGTAATCTGTGGCCAATGGGTTCTAGTGGTTTAATGCAAGAAACTATTAATAGTGTGAATAATCATACATTGCTTTTGGAATATTGTTCAAGCAATGTTGTTTGTGTTGACAATGATGGGGGAAAAAGTATTTGATGCACTTCAATCTACAATATCATACAATGTCTGTGGAGTATCTATGGATAGGTCTTCAAAAATGATATTGAGGTTTCTAATACCATTTTTTTTTTCACTTCAACACTTCCAAAGTGGTAAAATGTTTGTCCCCTCTCCTGTAACTTCTAAAATAAGAGAATGATAAAACTAAAAAAATATATATGATGTACATTACCATATAAACTTCCACCGAAAATTGGTTTGAACGAGATCTAGTAAGTAGTTATTAATACGTCATAAATCGTAAACCGCAATTTACCTTTCATTCAATCAACTCAAATATAAAAATTAAAAAATAATAATAATTTCATAAACATAAACCTTATGCATAAACCGTGAATACCTACAGGTTTGTACGGAACCCTCGGTGCGCGAGTCCGACTCGCACTTAGCCGGTTTTTTATATACTTGTACTGACTTAGCTTCATAAAATAATTTAAAATTAAAATAACTTAAAATTCTTTTATCTCAAATTGAATCTTTCTAATTTGAGCCGATGATACTTGAATATAGTGATGGATGAATGATACACAGACTTAATTCATGATAAAATAAATAGATTTTCTAAAAAAAAAAGATTTTTTATATCTGCTCATGTAAATTCTAAAGCAAATTCAGCCAAATGAGACAAAAAAGTTACAGATAGTTTATTTATATTGCTATTTAAATATTAAATAATTACTCTCATCAGCTTTTGTGTTGGAGTTACAGATTATTTAGTGTAAACTTAACCTAGTTTTTTTGCATTGCTGTCAGGTAAAAAATCAAGTCATGGACTGTTGTTAGTGGTATTTAACAGGTTTTACAAGTTTTTCTACGTAGGTCAGGGCTCACAGCATAATGTGTAATCAAGAAATTAATAATACATAAATACTATAGACTCTACCATCTGAAATGCCAAATGTAAAATGTTGTTTCATGTTTAACATAAAAGTTTTGAGAGCAGACATTCTACAACTAATAACAAAACTGAAACTCGAAACAACAAGTAATTCAAATATTTCACGATTATGCATGCTGTAAATAAAATGTAATGGCATTATTTAAAAAATCCTATTTTTTCCAGTATTTTGGGTCACCAAGATATAGAGTATGTCTAGTTTTATAAGGGAAAAGTGATCATTAAGGCGGTTCCCTGAGTGCAAAGCCTTCCCATTGCACTGCGGCTAGGTTTACCCTTGCGATTATCCCTAATGTGGATAACAGGACCCGCTACTCAATTTGTCTAAGTCTTCTGTTAGTAAGAATTACATACCATGTATAACCACTAACTGTATAAAGAATCTTGTATAACCTACATAAATAATTTTGCATTTCTACATTAAAAGCCATTTTTAATAGCCTTTTTTATGAACACAAGTTTATTTATGTTTTATGTTTATAAGGGATCTGGTCCATTGTAGCCTGAAATAATGCTAATTATTTGCAAATAAATGATTAGTATTTCTGAAGACCCAGTACGGAGTTAAAGAAAACTATCATAAAGTAGTACTACAAAACTTTAACAATCTATATTAATTATAGTTTAATAACTATAATTAGCTTAAACAATTAGGTATCTGGTTGTTAACTGTGCCAACACAACGCAGGTGTGTTTTGAGATTGGATTGCTCCAAATTGTGTTAGTGATACACATAAGATAGTGTATTTATACCAACACCAAGTATTTAAAAGTATAGAAGAACAGAGTTAGAATAATTCTTACCTATGAGAGCACAATTCCCTGAAGGAATATTATATTGTAATTACGATTTATAAGTAACCAATATGTAATTTCTTTGAATTGTATTCTAAGACCTGTATTTTTAGACTCTAATTCAAATAAACTAAATAAAGTTACTCTGAAACTTAAAAGGTGGAGTTTTTATTAGGTTTAAGGTAAACAAATCATAAAAAGCTTCAGTCAACTACAGAGCCCTGTAATAAAGTGAAGGAACAATGTGTTTAACTCTTTTAAGTTTCTTATAGGAACTAACAAGATCATAATTATAGATAATTATAGTTTCAGTTAATGTATAAAATCTTATACTACTACCTTAATTTGTTATAAAACTAACCTATTTGTTTTTGAGGTCATATCTCATCACTCTATGAAAAACAGATGTCTAATATCATAGGATAGAATTCACTGATAAACTACATGTTGTATGTGTTAACTAAAACTACCTATAAATGTAGTGTTAATGCTACACTGTGCGTTATAAATAATAAATGATAATGTAACCATCATGTTGTAGTATTTACAAAGAGATAACATCAATCAAACTTGTAAATCTTGTTACAACAAGTCTCCTATATCGAATAGCTTAAAATAATTTACATGTCTATGTAAACAACAGGAAAATTGTCTACAAAAGTCAGACAGAAAAAGATACAGGCAAAGGAAAACTAATTAGGTGTACTGACTCATATCTATCACACCATGAGACATCTTTTGTTTATACAGATTTGGAAACCGCACAGGAAGTACCTGGCCATTGACACGACAACTACTAATTTCGAGAAACACTAATTACGATATGGATATTATGTTAATGTAAATAAGATTTATAATTTCTTGGAACATGGCTCCTACACTATCTTTAAGGATCTGATAAAAATACTCTTACCGGTACCGCCACAGGTATAGCAGGGGTATAATCCACACACAGTCACACAGGGCAACTTCACAGCCCCAAGATATTAATAGAAACAATTCAACAATCTCATGTGAAAGTTGTCAAATCGAAAATGAGAATTTACAGACGATCGACGACTTTGTATACTTACGGGAAATAAAAAAACAGGGATGTTGTGCCCAACAAGAGAGTCCAGGCGAACGTCGCAGGGATGTATCTCGTTTTGAGGTCGCATTTGGGCATATTGTGTCAATTTTATTTCCCTAAAAGAAAATTAACTCAGTTTTATTCACTACAGATCAACATGGCCGCACCTATTAATCTGACAGAAACAGTGTGGCAACAGTGAATTTTAGGGATGTTATTAAATTCAATTAATAATCGAAAATAAAATGCAGATTAGTAATAATGAAATCGGTTTTGGACAGCTGAAAAATAAAAAGTTTAATCAAGAGCTAGTAAGTGGAACTAAACATTTAAACTTTATAATTAAATCAAGTCCCAGTGAGTTAAAATTATGTAGCTATTTAAGATACTCAAAGAGAGGTCCATGTATATGTTACCGGCCAAACTCGATTTTAGGATAAACTAGTTTCACCTAGGCCAAACCAGTTCTTACTACACGCGAAAGGACAAACCAGAATAGACCTATACAGAAAAGAGAAACGAATCAGCACTTTTTTTTACTGTAGTAGGCTGTACCTACTACAGTAAAAAAAGTAGCGATGTAATGTCACGGCATTATTCCAATGTGAAACTTTAACCGTTGTAAATTGTTAGGTACACATAAACATGGTAGAGTCTTTATGTTGATGAAAAAGGAGAACTAGTTTGGCCTAGGCGAAACTAGTTCATCCTAAAATCGGGTTTGACCGGTAACATATACAGGATTATTTAGGGATTATTTATTTTGGCTAAAACACCCAGTGCTGGATAAAACCAGCGCGGGGCCCGTAGAAAAATTGTGATGGGGGGGGGGGGCCCTGTGTTTTGTGGATGAGAAATCAACAAATGGTGTCTCCCGCTCTAGGGTGAAGTGGAAGGGCGTGTCAGACTTTTTCTTACTAAAACCCACCCGTGTTCTTTCGTTGCCCATAAGCCAGAGCCGCGGTAACTCTTTCAAACAGATTTTGCGACCCTGGCAGGATGGGAGCCTCTTGAGTTGTATTACCTATTAAAAAGGATATAAATAAAACAAAACATTTAGAAAAAGGCTTTTGGAGATTTAATGTAAGCAACTTTAAAAATAACACTCGTCAAATCAATATTTCTGAGTAAATCATTTGCTATGCGCATTATTGTGAGATCATTCAAACGTTCTTGTCCCATTGTTTTGCTTAACACATTTTTAATTCTTTTTAATGTTGAAAAAGAACGTTCTCTGCTGCAGTTTGTGATTTGGAAAAAACGATTTTTTTACTGACTAAACCCCACCCGTGTTCTTTGAGTTGCCCATATGCCAGGACCACGGTACCTCTTTCAAACTAATCTTGCGACCCTGGCAGGCATCGGTCCTAGCAGACCCCTTCAGTTTGCTGACATCTCTTTGAGGCGCGCGTGGAACACTACGCACCGTCAACACGGGCCTGGTCCTTCACGCAAGCCTGCGCCTGCAGTGGCCAGGAGTCCGCAATCGACTCCCAACGCCAGGGACTTCTGCTCCTGCGGCGGCTAGACGCGTGAGGGCGCATAGCTTGCCTCTCACTCCCGCGCCCCGCCTCCTCCTTCGCGAGCATTACTGCTTCGCAGACGGAGGTGACGGCTTCCCATGGCATATCGCTCCGTACCATGGCCTGCACCAGGGCCGGAAGCGAGAGGTCGCCGCCGCCGATCACCGTGTCCTCCAGCCGATCCTCGCAATGGAAACACCCGGGCGTTTCCTCACGCTTTATCCTGAACAGGAACCTCTCAAAGCATCCATGTCCGGTGAGGACCTACGTTAGGCGGAAGGTGACGCCTCTCGACGCCGTGACGCCTCTCTATCCACTCCTCAAAGAGGGGACTTTTAATTACTTAGGTTGCTCCAAAACTTTTGCAAAATGACGACGTAATTCAAACTTCTGTCAAATTGAATACTGTGTGCTAAACGATCATAAATCTTTGATATTTTATCGTGAACAAAGATGCAACGAACGTAATATACAGTGTGACTGGTCACCGGTGTCCGACCCGTTAAGGCGAAGCAATATGATCGATTTTATCGATAAATCCACCATAATAAGGCATTTTGCCCCTACTGTTTTGAAATGGCGGCCATTTCAAAACAGTAAAAAATAACCAAATTATTTCACACTTTTTTAGTTTCCAGTATTTTTTTTTAGGTTTTAATAGTAGTTTTTGATAAACTTTTTAGTGTGAACTTATTGCCTACTTTTGTAGCTACCGAACGACCTTTACCACTTTTATGCCTGTAGGACCTCTAATATCGGTAGATATGACAAAATAAATGAACCCAACCGCACTCAGTAAAAAAAAAAAAAAAAATTTGGCCGCCATTTCAAAACAGTAGGAAAAAATGCCTTATTAGGGTGTGTTTGTCGATAAAATTTGTCATATTGCTTCGCCTTAACGGGTCGGACACCGGTGACCACACACACTGTATATCTAGTACAATTTTATTGTTATGAAACAGTAATATTATAATGAGTTTGTATAAGTCCACGGGGATCGGCAAAACAGAAATAATAACACAAAAGCAAGCACGTAAAAACTAAGAAACTTTAACACGATGTAAACAGTCCAGTAATAAAAACACTCTTAAAAGAATATAAACTCTTGTAATTGTTGAATGAGGCTTATCAAATGAAGTATGCATTTTGCTATTTTCTTATTGGTTATCATTTAAAAACTATTTTTCGTGGTCAGGTTATACATATAGCTCGAATCGAATTCAATCAATATTAGGGGATTCCCCCTGTAAGTATGGAGTTGCCAACTTGCGGCATAATAATGTACAAATTTTTATACATTTGTTTTAGGTCTCCAGCTACTGGGCTAATGTACCTGTACAATAACTACAGTATAGCCAGCGCTCACTAAGAATTGGTACTACGTGTGTGACTTAGTGGGTGGCTTACAATTTCTTTGATTTGTAGTTTTTTTTTTTGTACAGGCGCCGGGCCCCCTAAAGCGCGGGACCCGTAGCATTCGCTGCCTCCTGCTACATGGCAAATCCGGCACTGAAAACACCGGCAACCTCTCAGGACTATGTTACTAACATCTTAAGCTTTTATTCTATGACTTTTAAAAATTCAATATATTTTAGTTCATCAGATTTTCATACAAATATATAAATTTAAAAAAAAAATTAAATGCAAGAGCGATAGAAGCAAGCCCGAAAATTGAAGCTTTCTGGACTGGAGAATGGGTTAAATTTTCATTGTAATATTACAAAAAGAATGCAAGAGCGAGCAAAATTAACTAGAACATATATGCATCCTGGCTTGGATACTAGGTAAAGCTGTCACTACGAATTTTTTTACACAATAAATATTTCAGTCCACCCATTAGATACCGTTAAGTTCATAACTAACATGTTATGAAGTTTAAAAACGAATGATTACAAGCTGAGACCTTTTACTTCGTAGGTACCGTAATTATTTACCACATGTAAGAAATAGCGTAACTGTGTAGTGCAAGCGTTCATGTTCACTATTCGCTCAAATACATCGTATGTTATTTTAAGATATATATGAGCAATTTGAGCATGTTAACAAAAGTTATAAAGTTTAGTTGCTAGGATAAACCGTAATTGTAATTAGTTTTTTTTTTGATGTAGCTACATTTTTTTCATTTTACTTAATTATTCGATAACATTAAAAAATTGAAAAAACAGTTGTCATTTGTTAAAAATATTTTTACGTCGCGGTAATTGGTCAACAAATGTAATGACAGTTGATGACATTGGATGTGATTGGCCCGATAAATTTTCATTTGCAGTCTCGCGGATAAAAATGGCCGTAGTGTTGTCTTGTCGTGCTTCTGTGGTGTGATACTTTTTCGTAAATCTTTACTAGATTTTTTATCAAAGAACATATAAGATTTTTTTTCACAAGAGTGTTGACTAACTGATTGATTAAGTGTGACAATGTCTAATGGTACAAGTCCGAGTGTGATAAGTTTTCTAAGACAGTACAGGTTCCAGAGGAAACCTAACGACCCTGCTGGGCCCAGCAGTCCAGTAACAGTCACGTCGTCTTCTTCAGGTTCTCGTGAGTAAAAAGGTTCTATACGTAGGACACGATAATTGCGCAGGAAGCACGTGCTTGTGACTTCACCACGAGGAGTTGTAACCACGTTCAGCGACCCGTGTTTCTAAAATTTAATTCCTACACCGGTTATTTGCCGAAAAATAATCCTGCCTTAACCATGAAATTGTGAGATGCTCCCAGTATTAGGATGCACCCCTTGATTGTACAATGTACATTCACTTTGATTTGTTTCTTTACTAGCTAACATTTTTTTCAGGGCTGTAAATAATTTAATAACAAGCTTGTTTCATTTCATTATATCATCACGCTATTACAAAAGGGAACAAGGCTGACCTTCATCTATTATCAAGTCTGTTATCATGGCAATGAATTAATTTTTTCATAACATTGATTTGCACCTGTCTCTGTCCAACCACTATTTTGGCTATATATTATATGCCTACAGTGCTTTTAACCAAATATTAATTTAAAAAAAAAAAACATGATACTGTAACACTGTACATTTTGTGGGCAAAAACTAACATTGAACCATTTGATTGATTATTGTGTACAATATGTTTCTTCTCTTATAGACTCACAAGCAACATTATTTCTACCAATCATTATGTGTAACACTTCACACAGAATTTTTACATTATTACCTAGAAATAAGCCAAGAAACATATAAATTTAAAAAAAAATCAACAATTTAGTTCTCAGTACATTTTACCATCTGGTAGTCATCTGGTAGTCTCTATTCAACATGCTGTTGTATTTGTATCCATGATAAAATGAAATTCAAGATTTCACTGGTTGAATAAGAATATAAGCAGAAAAATATGATCACCACCTTGGATGTATTCATTTTATTGATTAAAGTTTGACCCTTTTGCAAGGACATTCATTTTAATGGTAGAAAACCATGATACCATCTTCTCTTTCCATACTATTAATTATTCTTGGGGTTCACATCAAATCAAATTTCAATCAAAAATGTAAGTGTCATTACAATAGGATGTTAATTATTAAAATGTTCAGTTTGCTGCATTTTACTTGAGTATACAAATAATAATACAGTTAGTTGTGTCAATATCACAGACACACATTTGAAATAAAATAACTCAATTACTTAGTTAAGTTCTTAAACATAATCTGCATACTGTTCTTGCAATTTTTATGTTAACGTTTTATTGTTATGCAATTAAAAGGCATAGATTTCATTGCAATAGGTTTGTTTTTATCATTTTTTATATGATATGATTGATTGCCTTGTAGCTCTAGTGCTACTGTAGATGTAGCCCTTGTAGGTCTAGTGCTACTGTTGAGCTTGTAGTACTGGGTTCGATTGCCAAGATGCGCAATGTGTTTTTGGGATTTTCCATCTGGAATTTTTGATTACTAGCCTTACTCTTTATTACATGGGACTTAAACATAACAAAAAAAAATATATTTACGCGTCGAATTGATAACCTCCTCCGTTTTTTTCGTCGGTTAAAAATGTGGGTGAACTGCAGGTGCATCTCTGCCTAACCATTTGTGGTATACATGCATAATGTCTGAACAATTATGGACATGAAATTGCGAGATTATCTCTGTATTAGGGTGCACCTTTTGATAGCACATTCTATTTTTTTTTTTTTCTATTTCACTAGTTAATAATTAATAAGATTGTAGAAAGATGTAACCACCACTTTAAATATATTGATTTTATTGATTGAAGACTGCAAGGAAATTAATTTCTAATGGTCGAAAATAAGTTATGTATCAAATTCTCTTTGCTTAATATTCATTATTAATCTTGGGGATCTTGGATGTCATCTGCATGTTGTTCTCACTTTTTTTTATGAGTAGGTAAAACTTTTGGTTATGCAATTCAAAAAGTATTGATTCTAATGCAATAGCTTTGTCTTTATCAAAAACTAGATGCTGCCCGCGACTTCGTCCGCGTTAAATTTCGTGTTCCCCCGATCCTTCCCGTCGCGTCGAATCGCCTACCTGAATGATGACTGAATGACTGCTCCGCTCCTCTTGGTTGTAGCGTGATGTTATATAGCCTATGTTACTCGCAGATAATGTAGCTTTCTAATGGTGAAAGAATTTATAAAATCGTTTCAAGAGTTTTTGAGTTTATCCATTACAAACAAACAAAAATACAAATTTTTCCTCTTTATAATATTAGTGTAGACTAGCTGTGGCCCACAGTTTCAGCCAGCACACTTGTATCCTTAGGGTTGTAGCGTGATAATAAATAGCTTTATTTAATAACTTTTCTCAAGAATTGAGCTATGGAAAGATTGGTAGTGCCAGGGTCCATGTTCTGGAACAAAAGACTTGTCTGAAAAAGTAGTTAGATATATTATAATTAGTGATATACAGAATCGTTAAAAAAAAAAAATCTGCGGATATGGATCCAAATACGGTTAATTGGTGTCATGATCCTCAGTTAGATAACTTTCTAATATTTAACTTTCTTACTCAATCAGTCTCAATGTGTTTGACCTTAAAACGATAGTTGACGCCAGTTGACGCTTTGCTTGACAGGACATGTTTCGACTTGCATTGCTCGGGTGTTTCTTTTGTTTTGTTTATAGTTTCTTCACAAATTATTTGATTTTAAGCAATAAAAAGTAATCAGAATGCAATGTAATAGATTTTCATGTTTCTTGTTTTTTTTGCTACCTAATCATTAATCACCTATGTATAGAATTTTATATAAGTATTGAAAATTAGTTAGGAAGTCGGTCAAATTGGCAGTGCATGGGGGAGGCCCATTTCCAGCAGTGGACTTCTTGCGGCTGAAATGATGAATGAATGATGATTGAAAATTAATAAGGTGTAAGATCCGCCAAAAAGTAACAGATACGGACTTTTCTTCTCCCTCGGATATCTGTGGATACGGATATCCCGCACAACACTAGTTATAATGATTGTGTGTTCAATAAAGTAATCAATAAATGGAAACAATAGTTCTGCTGTACAGTTTTCCTTTTATTTGTTGGTTAGGAAATCATTATATTTGTAAATTAGGTATTCTCTATCTAAGATTTATCATGACTTCAAGGATTTCCTTGTAAATAATATCTTAGGACATCCAACACAACGTTATCTGATCCCAAACTAGGCAGAGCCTGTACTATGGTAACCAGACAACTGATAAACATACTTATAATTTCTAAATACATATTATAGATAAATTATACCCAGACACAGAACAAATGATTGTGCTCATCACACAAAGATTTGTCCTGGGTGGGAATCGAACCCATGACCTCAGTCTTAGCAGTCAGGGTCACTAACCACTAGACTAACAGGCCAGTCAACATGTATTCCTTGTTTTTTTGTTTTGATTAGTCATACCCACCTTTTGCCTTCCATAGATTAATACAAATGTGGGATCCTGTTGAAATAACTTTTTATTATCAACAAATAAAATAAAATATTGGAGTGGTTCTTAAGTTATAAAAGCAGTAACAGAGAGATATTGCATATGTTTTTAGTTTATTAATCTATTATTAACCGGCTGTAAAATTAACCAACTTTTGTAAATGAAGCTACCAAAGTAACAAATCCTCATGGTGTTGCCATTCCTAACTAACTTTATCTTCACACTAATTTTCATTACAGTATAAGCAGAATAGAAGCAACAATAACAATAAAACTTATTCCATTACCACCACCCAAAGCCACATTTAGCTGTAAGTGTAGAACAGATATAACAATTAAACATGAGATTTACATTTTTGTGAGCGGTTTGTATTTGGAGGAGGTCTGTGTCAATTTTTAGTTATGCTTGTATGTACTACTTCCTAACACTCACACAGATGCTAAACTTATATTTTCTTTAAAGACTGTAACAAGCTCGAACCAGACTTAGCATTCAGTGGCTCATGTTGAAGACACTTTATCTTAATATTAAATATCTACCTTGTACCTTCACCATAGTGGAGACCACTGTGGCCAACCAATTGTTTTCCCAAGGTATTGCAGGTTGAGTATGATAAGATGAAACTGAAACATTCCATGTTAAATTAATCAGTGTGAAAAATATCATTTCATACTTTTAATATTTCTAATTTGACATCTCTTTTTTCTTTCTAGATATTAATCAAACTCAGAACAACAAAATCAGAATGGCGGCACCAAATACAGTAGTAGTGAACAGGAACAATGGACCCGTAGTCTACAAACGGATACGAGTCCAAAGCTCCGACTCTGACGATGCAGCTCCTGTCGCCAAGAAGCCAGCTGTTACCGTTGAACTCACCACTGCTATTAGAGAGAGAAGATTTAGAAATATGCTAGAAATGTTCCCTGAGATATCTCCGATGGTAAGTATTTTTATTTGAGATCTGAGAATTGCGTATCTCACTTACAGTAGGAAATGTAGGAATGGTTTCCATTTTGACAGTTCAGCAACATTCATTGCGTTATTTACGTTGTTGAGCAGACAAATCTTTCGAACATATGAAGCAATGTACTACCCTTCAAAATGATGCAGATTCTGAATGATAGTGTGTTACGCAATTAGGGTGAAGATAGAAGTATGTGATAAAATATTGTTGATAGGGATGCCTGGAGACCAACGAATATCACAATTCACAATATCTTTATCCGTCGTCGCATCGCATATTTGAAATCGCTCTGATGCTGTCACGTCATCAACTAAATACTTTTCGTTTCCGTCAAAAATATGTCGGCATGGAATTCCTTTGTCGTTGCTGACCGATGTTTCATAGATCGATTCTACCCTCAACGAATTTAGGTTGCTGAGTTTGAGTGACTCCTGATAACCACTATAGATCGCTAACGCACTGGATCTTGAGGCAACGTTTAGGGTTGAAAATCGAACAGTGTGTTATGTACGCTGGGACGCGGTCAATTCTCAATGCTCGGTTCAACACCGAGAGTTGAAATTCCGCCGCGATATTTTTAAAAATAAAGCGCGTAAATTGTGTGCCAAAAGTTCTGTCACTAACATTTTACAGTCCATTTATTCCTGTTCTTTTCTCCTCAGTTCGTAAAAAACACACTGGTGAAACACGGCTGGAATGAAGAACGTTCTCGAGACGAGCTGCTGATGCATGACCCTGAGACCAACGACAAAAGCTCCTCATCCTACGGAGCCAGGGCCGGCGCTTCAGGGTCACAGAGCATAAAACGTCCGTACACCAATATGGGTATCGTTAGGGTCACAAGTGGGCCTACTAAGACTGCGGTGGTGGTGCGCAAAACCTTGGAGGCTAAGGGAGGTAGGGCGAGAAGAGGCAGCAGCGGCAGTGAGGATGACGACTATGGTGTCAGAAAAGGGAAAGATGATAGAGTTTATGACAGGTATGTGTTCTTATAATGATGTTTTTGTGAATCGTAAATCCTCCTAAGGTAGGGAATTGATATTTCCTTACACCATATTCTGCATTTTGCGAGACTATCCCTCTAGTCTCGTGGCTCCACTGCTGAGCGTGTGGTCCTAGGGTTCGATTCCCAGGCAAAGTGATATTGTTTTTTGAATTTTGATATTGAATTTGTTAGTAACAGCCCGAGTTTGGATGTTGGCGGTGTGATACCTCCGTGCCTCGGAAAGCACGTTAAGCCGTTGGCCCTGCGGCTGATCTCTCTCCGCGAGTGGCGGATTGCCGTCCTATCAGACTATGAGAGTGAGAGAACACTATAATAACTCCCGCACCGAAGGCTGGTATCCGCTGAGATTTATTACATAAATATTATTCTTCCCTCTTTTCCTCAAATTTCGTAAACGCTTTGAGAAAGGATCTTCTGTTCACAATATGTTTTTCGACATGATTTACGAAACAATGAGGCTTACGAAACTAATTATCAACACAGTCGAGAAATTGCATGATATTTAAGACACGGGGCAACTCTTTAAACCCACATTACCAGCAGGCAAGTGAGTTTGATGTTTGGGAATGTTTGTCGTCTTGTCGTCTCATTAGTCTTATACTCAGATCCGAGTATTAGTGGCCACTGGACCGCTGGGCCACCACGCTCATAGGGACAATTCTCGTAATTTTAAGAGCGTTCACAGTTTGATCTGTCTCAATCTGTCAAGAATACCTCGAGTTTCCACACATTTTTGACAAGTTTCTGATATTTGATTGTCACCGAGATGAGACTGCGTCTAGACTTTGAACGGTTTTTATTACGAGGATTGGCCTGATAATATGAGTATCGGGCCGTTACCACTGGGACACTAGATTTTCGAATTTTCGCTTCAACGAAATCTCGGGTAGAGGCGCGAGAGAGCGAATTTTGAGGCGAACATGAAGCGTATTAACCATACCATCACCCTCGTAACCTCAAAATTTGTAATTCTTTCTTGCCTAGCTGGTCGCCCGTTGGTGTAAACCTAGCATTATTCCCATACAAACTCCCACTCTTCAAGAACTGTGCATAACATGTTCACCCTTTATCTTCAGTGAGGATTCAGACAACGAGATAACAGATGACCTGATAGGTGACAAGAAGAAAGTGTACGAGTTCCTCAACACCAGCAGTATGAACGAGCTGTCGCTGCTCAGTGGTTGCTCGCAGAAGAAGGCGGAGGCTATTATGTCGCTGAGGCCTTTCAAGGGCTGGTTAGATATGGTAAGTTGCATTTAAGAGTAGGTTGCATATAGAAAGTGTATGAAGTTCGTCAACCGTAGCGATGTGAACGAGTTGTCGCTGTTTAGTGATTGTTCACCATTTTGGACTTTACTTTTGACCTCACTATCGGCTTCAGCACCCTCGAAAACCATGAAAAAGACATCCATGATGAAAATTCTCGCAGCCACCATCTTGGTACCGCAAGCTGCGTTAAAGAACTTCGTTCCAAGTATAAAATCATTCTTAAATAACATAGAAAGTCTTCCTTTGAATGCCTATATCCAATAAAAGCTCCTGCCCGCGACTTGGGCTGCTTGAAAATTCTTGTTTTAACAAAAAGTATTTCCTATAGCATCGCAACGCTCGCCCGCGATGTTACTTCGTTCCTTGTTTTATTTTTATTTTTACTTAGCTCCTTCGTGTCGTAGCGTGATGTTAATAAGCCTAACCTTTCTCAAAAGCAAAAAATGGAATGCAAAAATAATTTATCAAATCCGACTGGTCATTTCAAAGATTCCCCCTAGTATAGACTCATTTAAATAGACTATCCAAATGCACAACCTATCACCTTATTACCGATACTATTCGGATCCACGTAAAATGGTCCTTGACCAGGTCAATACAATAAAATGTTCCTGTTTGTCTTATAACAGGTAGAAAAATTCAACAGCAACAAGTCGCTAAGCACAGAGCTCCTGAACTCCACTCAGGAGTTGTTGACGACAAGAAATAACATCCAGCGTCTGATGAAGAAGTGCATCGGACTTGCGACACAGCTGGAGTCTGCTGTGGCTGCCGGAGCTGGTAGGCTCAAACAACCCGCTATATTGCATGAAAGGTAATAGAATACCACCCTATCTTGGTATTTTAACAGATTTATGCTTCTTGATACTTTCTAAAGCGTGTGGTAAGTCCTCAGTACACAGTCAATGATGTATGATAAATTATTTTATTTCTATAAGTGCGTTTGTACAAACTCTTTTACATGTCAATCATATTTTGAAAAATAGATGAGGTCGGCGTTTCCTATCTGCGTACTCTGAGAAGAAAGACCGAAACAAACTCAGAGGTCACAGTCCTTTAAAGTCCAGACATAATCTTGGTCAGATCATGTAGATTGATGACTGACAGACCGCGAAAGAAAAAGAAAACAGCGTCTCTTGTCATTTTATTTCGCGGTCTATTAGTCATCGTCAGTCGTGAAGGCTGGGCGTTTTGGGGGACTGTCTTATGTAATTTTGACGTTTGAAAAGTGCTGATCTTCAGCATATTTTGAATAAATGGGTTTTGATTGATTGATTGATCAATCTACATGGAGATAGCAATATTCTTATTTTAGTTTAGGTGGTGAACAAAGGAATCGGCACCTTTGTTTAGACAGTTTAGAATCACCAACTAATTTTAATAAAATTTCCTTTTAGCCTAACCCTCGCCCCATACCAGCTAGTAGGGTTGAACTGGTTAGCAGTACTTCACAAGCAGGGAGTCTCCGGGATCCTGGCTGACGAGATGGGTCTCGGCAAGACGGTGCAGGTCATCGCGTTCCTCGCGCATCTGAAGGAGACTGGACAGGCGAGAGGAACACATCTGGTGGTAGTGCCTGCTTCTACGCTGGGTGAGTTAGGAAAGATTGTATTGCGTCCTATTTCCTGCCCGCGTGAAATTTCTGGTTTCCCCGACCCACCTTGTCGCATCGCATCGCCTGTCTGCGCTAGTACTCGTTGTCGTTTAGCATTCTTTGTGACTCTTTTTGGTTTTGCTTGGCTCTTTTTGGTCCAAGCGTGATACTCAGTATAGTCTTTCTCAAAAAATTGGGCTATCAAAATGCCAAAAGATATTTTTGAGATAGCGCGTCTAAAAAAAACTAGCTTTATTATTAAGATAGATTATTGCCGGCAATTAGCTTGAAGTTTTAAATATACTGTTTAGTTGCAGTTGAATAAATATATTTAAAAAAAGAAACTAAATAACTGGTTTCGAAGATCCTTTAACTTTAATCATTTCTTTATGCTTATTTCTTTTGTAATTTTGTTTATATACTAATGAAATAACAGGACATGCATAATAACGATATTTACATTACTAAGATCATCAGATTCATCTAAGATTTCAACATTACTTCGTTTCTAAGTTTGGCATCGCAACCATATTCCCTTTCTCTTCATCATTTTATTGGCCGTATGTTTGCAAAAAATGACTAATACACCGAGGGAGTCCTCCCGTACGTCTGACGTGACCTTCGGGGTATACTGGTTTAAAGAGTTACCGTGGCTCTAGCACAGGCAACTGAAGGAACACGGGTGAGTGGGGTATACTGGTTTGATTTTATGCTAGGTTTTAGCAAAAACAGTTATTCATAAAACGATTGTATCGTTACAGATAACTGGAGCAGCGAGTTAGCCCGTTGGTGTCCCGCGCTCAACGTCAGCAAATACTACGGACACCCGGAGGATCGTCGACAGCTACGCATACAGTATGCGAGAGGGTTGGAAAATATTGACGTCGTTTTAACCACGTTAGTTAACATCCCTATTACCTTATGATCGATCAGTAGTGGCTTCTTCCGACCTATAATTTCAACTTATAGCGTGAACAAGAAACACCTAAGACTTGTAGTTAGCTCAAAGTTTTCTCACCAAAAAGATAATACACTCACTATGAAGGAGTTATGGTTGTTTGGCTGGGCCAGCGTAGCTATTCACAAGCATTCGATAGGCACTCTGATTTGCCTTGTTCCTCAGCACTTTTTGAACGTAAAAATTTCATAAGACAGTCCCCCAAAATACCTACCCTTCTCCACTTCCTACCGCTTTCACTAGGAAGAAGAGGCCCAAAAAACTTCCTAGCAGACAGATATCGGTCGTTTATGAACTGCATTTATATGAGTCCTACGATAACATTGGTTGATGTTCGATTCGGTACGGAAGCGTTTCCAATGGCTGTGAATAGTTATGCTGATCCACATTCCTGATAAAAGTCTGTACCACAGATAGCACCCTGTTCATCTCTATTGTTTAAAATTGTCTGGTTTTTAAAATTATAAGTATAAATTGTTATCTTTCAAGCAAACCACAATGTTTTGTTCATTACCAGTTATCCTATAATGCTGACCAACTAAGCTAATATGCCTATAAAAGGTAGGTTTCCTGACACCTAAGACTAAAGCTAATATCACTGTGAACACTTTCCAGCTACACAATGGTGAACAGTTGTCCCGAGGAGCGCAAGATGTTCCGCATCACGCCGATGCACTACGTCATATACGACGAGGCACACATGCTGAAGAACATGTCAACACAGAGATATGACAACCTCCTGAAGATAAAGGTAAGAGTCTTTAAATAATGACGTAACTGCCGGATATAGTCCACTCATTTTCTTCAGACAGTTTTCGGTAATTGTATCGGTGATTGGTGCGACTTTAAAGGTTGCGTAGTGGCAGAAGTTTATTAGGATCCAAATGTGCTAGTGGTCTTTAAAAATTTAAATAATTATTTCGAAAACTACGTCGACTAATAAAATTGGTAACAGCCAACCTTTATTCAATTTTCATCAAACTCATCGCAGAGCAAAAGGGCGACGAGGCTAAGCTTCACAACCTGATTCATCGACGTAATGTTGCTTGCCTGTCGGTCTACTACAGATTATACAGGAGGGTCAGGAGTTCCACGCCCGTATCCCACCATCGCCCTTTTACTACCGGACTACCAGACTTAGTTCAGGGTATCATCCGCATTGGTCGAAATCCTGATATCCTGATTCATCATAGTTTTCTTTGTATCAATAGTCACGATGGTTGCTGTCACTAACCACCTCGTTTCTCGAAAGCCACTTAGATTTTTTTCCTAGTTTCTGTGATATTGTAGTTGTTAATGATGCTAAAACTATTTTTTTTTTTTTATATATATTCTTAATGTAAAATTGACTGAAAGAGTTAAAGGAGGTGCGGCTGACGCGTGCGTTCCACACGTTAACGTCAGAGATGGATTTATTCTGTTGTTCTCCAACTGAATTCAGAAGGAATGCATTGTTAATAAGCGTATTAATCGCATTAGATTATCCTGTAAAGGTAGATGTAATTGAATAAATAAATTAATCGCTGGTATAGAGAGAATGCACCTAGTTAGTCTCAGCTTGAATGGTCCGAACGACTTTACGGAATTGATAAAACCTTTGCTGTAAGACAATACAAAATCAATCTCACTCTGATAATGATAAAGTTTTATTTCCCTTACAGTCTAAGCACCGTCTGCTGCTAACGGGTACGCCTCTTCAGAACAATCTGTTGGAGCTGATGTCACTGCTGTGCTTCGTGATGCCGCACATGTTCTCCGGGAAGACCGACGATCTCAAGAGCTTGTTCCAAAAGAATTCCGTAAGTTGATATTAATGTAACAATCCCGCGGTTGGTTGGTTGGAATAAACACTGACGGCCGCCATGGCCCACGCACAATGGTCCACTGAAAAGACTAAGTGCGAAAACCACCAAACCCCAATAACATAGAACAAGTAACATCTCGCTTATATTCTCTGGATGAGGTTGACAGGACAGCGGTGTATGGTACACATATTTTACAAGTTTTGTTAATGTGCTATGTAAAACGGAGAGCTACCTACTGGGCTTTGTGTCAGTCCCATGTAATAGGGTTAAAGCATGTTACTTTTCAAATCAAATCAAAATATTTTAATTTCGAAAAGGACTAGGTACTTTTAAAAGGACATATTATTTGTTTTTAAATGAAGTAGTTTTTACTCGTGTCTCGCTTCCGTGGTCTTTTCCCACAGGAACCATGCATTTTTTTTGGAATAAAAAATAGAACGACTACTTTTTATTCACAAAAAATTGCATGGTCACTCTAGTCCACAATATTACTTCATGAAAGAGTGACACGCCAACAAATACAGTTTAACATTAACAATATCGGCCCCGACTTACGAGGCAGGCAGGCAGGCTTTACTTAATGTATTTAATTTCATCACCAGTGCTCCCAAAACGGTGAAGGAAAACATCGTGAAGAAGCCGGCAGGTCCTAGACCCAAAAATTCGAACACATGTGCCATCCACAAACCCACACTGGGCCCGCGTGGTAACCACCATTCCCTCTCATCGAGAGGAGGCCTGCGTCCCAGCAGTGGGAAATCGTAGTCTGATTATTCACATTATTAAGTAGGATTGCATAACATTGCCAACTTACCTTATCATTTCTTATCCCAACCAACTGCTGACCTCTCACCAATAATTTCTACCTTCCAGAAATCAAAAACCACAAAGAGAACCGAAGGTAGCAAGGAAGAAGACGAGCTCCCGTTCGAACAGAGTCAAATAACACAAGCCAAGCGGATCATGAAGCCGTTCGTATTGCGGCGGCTGAAGAGAGATGTTCTGCAGGACCTGCCTCAGAAGACCAACAACAGAGAGCTGTGCGCTATGTCGGAGAGACAGGGGCTGCTGTATAAGAATCTTATTGCGAGCTTCGCGGCTAAGGATGGTTCGGTAAGTCACATATTTTTAACATACTCCAAAGAGGAAGAGGTCCTCACTCGATTTATTTTTGTTGTTTTTTGCGATATATTTGGCATTTTTGGATCAATTTTGTTTTTTTTTTAATGGATAGGGTATGCCTCAGGGCTCCCATCAAAATTGTGTTAACTTTGCTTGTGCAGTTTTTGAGTTAGCTTCAAAGTCTTTGTCGTTTTTGACTGGCCTGTTAGTCTAGTGGTTAGTGACCCTGACTGCTAAGACTGAGGTTGTGGGTTCGATTCCCACCTAGGACAAAACTTTGTGTGATGAGCACAATCATTTGTTCTATGTCTGGGTGTAATTTATCTATAATATGTATGTATTTAGAAATATATAAGTATGTTTATCAGTTGTCTGGTTACCATAGTACAGGCTCTGCCTAGTTTGGGATTAGATAACGGTGTGTTGGTTGTCCTAAGATATTTTATTTTATTTATTATCTATGTTTCAACTTATTTATAATTTCGGCTCAGGAGCATTCTACTGACGCAGTAAGGTGGTTGTCTGCGGTCAGTTTCGATGTCGCATACAAAAACACTTTTATATTTTTTGAAATTGTTGTTTTATAATTTAGTTTTCCTATTATTCATTTAACTTTCCAGGTAATTATTAATTAATTAGAAATTATAATCAGAATATTGCTGAGCTATTGACTACAAGACATATCGTCCAGTAGATATTAATATTGACATCTGTACTTTTTTATTAACCTGAGTTCTACTAATAAAATAATTGATCTCTCCCAGATCCACGCGACAACGGAGCAGAGCGGCATGGCGATGATGATGGACATGCGCAAGCTGTCCAACCACCCGCTACTGCTGCGCTACCACTACCAGGACCAACAAGTTCGCAAGATAGCGGCGCGCCTGGCGAGGGACCCTGGCTACAAGGAGAACAACGAGCAGTACGCCTGGGAGGACCTCATGTGCATGTCCGACTTCCAGATACATCAGCTCACCTTGACGCATAATGTAAGTAAGATTATTTATTTATAAATATACTTTATTAAAGAACTTACTAGAGAATGGGTAACAGTGTTCTCTATGCATTTTACCACCATACTGCGATCGCCAACCCGCCTGCCAAGCGTGGTGATTATGGCATACCCTCCCAAATTGAGGGAGGCCTAAGTCCAGCAGTGGACGTCTTTCGGCTGTAATTGATGATGATGATAATACTTTACTAACTGACTGGAAAGATGTCCTGTACCTTAGAAGTTGATCGTAGCGCCACCTATCGGGTTCTAATTGTGAATCTAGACCAACCAGGGAGACACGCAAACACACACAAAATAGATAATCAAAATTGGTCCAGCCATTTAGGAGTTTAGTGACAAACACACGTACAGAAGAATAACAAATATAAAGACCTCCACAAAAATACATAACAAAAAAAGTAAATTGAATACTATCTAATACGAGTATATAAAATTCTCGTGTCACAGTTTTTGTTGCCATACTCCTCCGAAACGGCTTGACCGATTTTGATGAAATTTTTTGTGCTTATCCGGTATCTATGAGAATCGGCCAACATCTATTTTTCATCCCCCTAAATGTTAGGGGTAGTCCACCCCTAAATTTATTTTTTTTATTTTTTAGACAAAGTTTTTAATTTCTATTTTTTTATGATACAACATACAAAAATACATACAATCCTCAATTTTCACCCTTCTACGATCAACCCTTATTTTTTAATATGGCAAAACAACGTTTGTCGGGTCAGCTAGTATTTTAAAACATGCAATGAGCGGCCTTGTGCAAGTTGACATATGACAAATAATTGAACTTAATGTCTGGTGTTTCGTAACGTTCATTACTTACTATTTTTAACCGACTTCAAAAAGGAGGAGGTTCTCAATTCGGATGTTTATATGTTTTTTTTTTTATATTTATTTATTTATTTAAACTTTTCGCACACAAAAAAAAGGTACAAAGGCGGACTTAATGCCTTAGGCATTCTCTACCAGTCAACCAAGGGTGGTGAAGAGATTACATGGCAGGTGCTTTGTTTGAGAGGAACAATAGTGAAAAATCTATAATAATGAATTATAAATAAGAGAAAAACTAGTACTAGTACTAAAATAGGTTATAAACTAATTATACACATACATATTTGCTATAATACATACTTATAATATATATATATATATATAAATCTACAGATACAAATTCAAGGTAGAGAAGTGTTGAGATGACTCTACGCTATTTGTTATGAAAATAACTCTACAATTTCCGCTTAAATGCAAACCGACTGGTGGCCGTCCTAATATCGAGAGGAAGCGCATTCCAAAGAAGAATGGACTGAATATGAAAGGAAGAATGAACAAAGTCAGAAGAATGAGAAGGACAAAGTAGAAGAAGATTGTTAGATGAACGCAGATTCTTAGTGTGAGAAGAACATAGATATTGGAAGTTAGACATAAGATAAGAAGGAGGATTTGGAGAGTTGAGAAGGGAGAAAAGCGTAGTCAAAGCGCGCAAACTTCTTCTTTGGCGAATAGACATCCATTTGAGCTCAGACCTATAGCTCGACACATCGTCATACTTCCTAAGATTAAATATGAATCGGATACAATTATTGAGCAATCTGTCGAGTTTATCCAGCAAAACCGCATTCAAGTCAAAGTAGCACACGTCACCATAGTCGATGATTGGGAAAATCAAAGTCTGCACAAGCATGGTCTTCGTTTTAACGGGCAAAAAGTTCCTCAGACGATACAGGGATCGCAGAGTCCCGTTGACTCTTTGACTGACACTAGACACCTGGCGTTGCCAGCTCAGTGTCGAGTCAAGATGCAAACCGAGATCTTTCTGCGTAGAGGTCATGGGTATGACGGTACCATTGAACATGAGAGGAGGAAGAGAGCTAGGCGTCACCCTACCCATCATGCGCAAGCTTCCAATAACAATGGCCTGACACTTTGAAGGGTTTACTGACACTCCAAAACGATCAGACCACTTTTTTATTGCATCCAGGTCTCGGTTTATATCCGCTATAGCGTCTGGTAAACCTTCTACCCGCACAGCTGTATACAATTGTAGATCATCAGCATAAAGATTTTTTTATTTATGTTCGGCCATAACTCCGGCATATATAGATGGATTTGCAAAATTCTTTTTTTGTTCGAAAGGGGTTTATTCTGAAATGGTCCCATATAATTTTCATATAGATCTGATGATGAGTTCGGGAGACAGACAACGGAACTCTTTAAAAAATGACAGGAAATCAACCACGATTTCTGCTATCGCATAAATATGCATTGTTTGTTTGGAATTAGTGCAGGGTGAATACCACAAATAAAAATTTAAAAATAAAAACTTTTTTATAAAAAAAAACAACCGACTTCCTTAAAAACACTACAAAGTGAAAAATAACTTTAATTTCGGAAGTCGGTGGCAAAAAAGCCATAAATACAGATCCTAAGACACCGACTACCGAAATTAAAGTTATTTTTCACTTTGTAGTGTTTTTAAGGAAGTCGGTTGTTTTTTTTTTATAAAAAAGTTTTTATTAGATACAAGTTCTTCTAACTGAACAGACAACTGTGTTGCTGGGGAGTTTGTTGCGCCACTTCTTCGTCCCAGCTAAAGCATTAGGACGTGATGAAATTTGGGTATGCCGGGGGACTATCTTATGTAATTTTAATGTTAAAAAAATTTTTGACTATCAGCCTAGTTCGACAAAATGATTGAAAGTCGCGGGAATTCGCTGGATGCGGAAAATACAGGGTGTTTACTCTCGAATATAATTCCAATAGTTCGACATTGGAATTGACCGTCAAACGTCAGTGATTGGCTGGACTCACTGAGTCTAGCCAATCCCTGACGTTTAACTCAACCAACTGACGTTTGACCAATGTCGATCTATTGGAATTATATTCGAGAGTAAGCACCCTGTGATGCCGGTTGTTTTAGCCAAGCTTTTTAGTTGCTTATGGTCTAGCATTGGACCTTGCTCAACTGGACAGCAGCAGCCATTGTTATAATAGTAATAATGTCTTTAATACATCTCATTTCTTTATTCCAGAGTATCCGCACCTTCGGTCTCCCAGAACACTTGATCCTAGACTCTGGCAAGTTCCAAAAACTAGACAAGATGCTCCCGCGGCTGAAGGCCGAGGGACATCGCGTGCTGATCTTCAGCCAGTTCACCATGATGCTGGACATCCTGGAGCCCTACCTCACCATCCGACGCTACCAGTACCTCAGGCTCGACGGCAGCACCAATGTTACTGACCGGTATGAAGTTTTACTAGTTCTTCTGAGTAACTATGATATTACAGCTGGTATAATCAGCCATTTCACATACAGGATAAGTTTTTAACCAGTGCGCAAAGTTTAACAAATTAAACTTAAACGAGTTACTTATAATAACCATGCAATTTTTATTTTGATATATCTTAGTACAAAAAAATTAAGTTATCACTAACGGAAGATATTTATTTTGAAACTGGTTTTTATGGTAATCTGCGCGCGGCGCCGGCGCGGCGGCGAAGGTGAAAGACCGAGCGTAGCTACAAGTACCTATTAGCTGTTCGATCGGTCAAAATTCTAAGAAGTTTGAAGTACCTACGGCGCGCGTTTACTGATCTATTCCTATTATCGATAACATATTACGAAATATGTTTTACAGTTTTCTGATTTAAGGTCGGATATTATGTTCTTTCAATCCAGAATAAATTAGTCTTCCTACTGACAGTTTATATGGGTAGTTCATATAATTGTTTTTTTGTTGTTTTTATTTAACTGCTTTTGTTAGTTTATTTTTATTTTCTTTTCATTTCATTTATTGTGTATATGTATCATTTGCATCGTATATGTAAGCGGGCACGCCCTTTATGCCTGGAGGCTTTATTAAGGTTTTAAGTTCTGTTTACGATTTTGTTTTATTATTTATTTCAGCTTGAGTTTAGTTTTCAATGTTTTGTTGGTATATTGGCGTGTGCTAGCTGACATATGGCGAATAATGTATGTTTTGTTTTATAATATTAATAACTTACACAATACTGTATAGAATCAAGTTCTTCTAACTTAACAGACAGCTGTGCTGCTGGGGAGTTTGTTTCGCCACTTCTTCTTCCCAGCTAAAGCACTAGGAAGTGTCGAAGGGCGGGCGTTTTGGGGGGACTGTCTCATGTAACTTTGACGTTCAAAAATTGCTGACTCTCAGCCTAGTTTGAATAAATGACTTTTGATTTTGATTGATATATTTTTTTTTTTACGTATTGAATAAATAGTTGAAATGTGTTCTATTTCTGATACTGAACGACCGAAAAAAATTGCGCACTGTTTAAAAAAAATTCTGTATATGGTGGATATCTTGGAGCCCTACCTCACCTTCGTAAGCTATAGAGATATGAGGCGGTGTATAGTTCATTCTCTAAAGAAAGGGGAGATGATCCGACCAGATACTTAGGTGTTGTGTCTGATGGGCTAGTTCCGGCTTAAAGTGCTTTCCGAGGCACGGAAGGGTGGTTGTATGTAAAGATGGTCACTTATCCACGGACCAACCGCATCCAGTGTACCCTTAACTCTTTCAGTATTGTGTTAGTGGTTAGTATCACTAACCACCTTTTTCCGATTTAAAAAAATTAAAATCTGTGCCAGGTAGCCACAATCTGTTGAATCATCATAAAAGCTTGAATCATACTTAACAAGAGACCGATTGTTAGTTTGTTGAATTTATGACAGTTTTAATTTCAAAATATTCTTAATGTAAAAGCGTGACTGAAAGACTTAACTTGATCGATCCCTTGCATCTCTTATTACTCAGGCATAAGCCCTTCAACATGTTTTTCCATATGTAAGTAATTGATTTTAATCTATAAAATTAACGAAAAGCTCGTTGTATTCCAGACAAGACCTAATAGACCAGTACAACAACACGGACATCTTCGTGTTCCTGCTGTCGACGAAGGCGGGCGGGCTCGGCATCAACCTCACGGCGGCCGACACCGTCATCATACACGACATCGACTTCAACCCCTACAACGACAAGCAGGCCGAGGACAGGTGAGCCTTACATTACGGCTAGGTATATATATTGTAATAGCTTCTGCCCGCGGCTTCGTCCGCGTTAAATTTCGTGTTAAATTTTCCCCGTTTTTGCAACATTTTGCATTGCTACTCCGCTCATTTTGGTTGTAGCATGATGTTATATAGCCTATAGCAGGGTTACTCAAAATGGGGTTCGCCATGCGACGGTAGGGGGTTCGCGACAAAATTTACGTAATGGCGGCTGGGTGACTGACAGGCGCATGCGGAAAGCATGAAGGCGCGCGCGCGACTGTCGCTCGCTCGTGGCGTGACACGGTGCGCGTGACCTTTTATTCAATTAAAGAAGAAAATAAAAGATGACAGCGAACCCCCAACAAGAAAAGAATAACATTGTATATAGTACATACAATGTTATTCTTTTCGGGGGGGAGGGGGGGGGGTTCGCTGTCATCTGGAACCTAGCCTAGCCTTCCTCGATAAATAGACTAAACAACACTAAAATAAATTTTGAATTCGAACCAGTAGTTCCTGAGATCAGAGCGTTCAAACAAACAAACAAACTCTTCAGCATAATATTAGTATAGATTTATGAAATACTACAATTTATGTAATTTTTTTATATTTCGTTAATGTGAGAATGAATGGCCTTATAGGCTGTAGGCAGTTTTCTATTTTATTAAGTATCTGGTACTTGTTGACAAGCCTATACTGTCCTCCCATAACAATTAATACTGTAACTTGAAACCTTTATAATAACCCATTATTTTTAAAAGAGTAACCATAGAGTTTCTTCCTGGCTCTTCTCCATAGGAATTAACAAATTGGAACTGTACACCTAGCTTCTGACGTTTCATCAGTGCCCATTATATGTGTGTGAAATAAAAATAATTTGATTTGGCTTATGCTCCGAGGGGATTGACAAACGTGTAAAGCACGATACTTACTAGAGAAATGAGAAAGTAGGAGAGATAGAGAAAATGCATAGAGAACACTGCTGCCCATTCTGTAGTCACCTTTTATGTGTCTCTTAGTCGCCTTTTAGGACCCCCACGGGAAGAAATGCGGTGATGCTATTCTTTACGTCCGGCACCTACACGACACCTTCACAATCCATTTACTGGGTAATATGATATCTGTTGGTAAGACTGATTATCAGATTTTCGAGCTTCTGACGACTGTCATAAGATCCACGAAATTCAGGCGAGACCAACACCTTAAAGTGCTTTGCACGATTTTTACCTGATCGATTTTTCCGTCATAAAGTTGCTACATAACAACAATGACTCAATGTGTTCTATTTCATTTCAGATGTCATAGAATGGGTCAGACTCGTCCAGTCACAATATACCGATTGCTGAGCTGTGGTACCATCGAGGAGGGAATCTATCAAGTTGCGCAGGAGAAGCTAAACCTAGAGAAACATGTCACTGGAGTTGATGGTATGTACTATTAGAATGATAAATAACGTAAAGACGGTCTATAAGACCAAATTGTTATCTCACAGAATGACAGACAATACACATTACAGTAGAATCCGGTTATAACGACGGTGAAGGGACCGCTGATATTACGTCGTACTAACCTGAAGTCGTACTAAAGGATATAAAAATAAATTTTGATTTTTATTCAAATCACATTCATATATATAAAATGTTTATAATAATGTTTATTTCAATTACAATAGGCATTTCGATACATATTATTGGAGATCACCTTTTAAGCAAGGAATTGCTTGTATTAGGAGCTAAAAACCGGCCAAGTGCGAGTCGGACTCGCGCACCGAGGGTTCCGTACAAACCTGCAGGTCATCATCATCATCATTCGTCATCATTGTTTATGAAATTAAATGTTTTTATTTTTTTATTTATATATTTGAGTTGACTGAATGAAAGGTAAATTGTGGTTTACGATTTATGACGTATTAAAAAAAAACTACTTACTAGATCTCGTTCAAACCAAATTTCGTTGGTAGTTTACATGGTAATGTACATCATATATATTTTTTAGTTTTATCATTCCCTTATTTTAGAAGTTACGGGTGGGGGGGGGGGGGGGGACATTTTACCACTTTGGAAGTGTCTCTCGCGCAAACTATTCAGTTTAGAAAAAAATGATATTAGAAACCTCAATATCATTTTTGAAGACCTATCTATAGATACCCCACACGTATGGGTTTAATGTTTTTTTTTTTTAGTTTCAGTTCTATGTATGGGGAACCCCAAATATTATTGTTTTTTTTTTTTCTATTTTTGTGTGAAAATCTTAATGTGGTTCACTGAGTACATCTACTTACCAAGTTTCAATAGCACAGCTCTTACAGTTTCGGAAAAAAGTGGCTGTGAAATACTCGGACAGACAGACAGACATGACGAATCTATAAGGGTTCCGTTTTTTGCCATTTGACAACGGAACCCTAAAAACGGTTGGTCGTCACATGCGAAGTCGTACTAAACGGACTATACTGTATATTAGAGTAATAAAAACATAATGGTATATAAGACCCTTTTTGTTGTCTCACTGTGTCTAGGTAACAAAGTACAAGAGGAAAAGAGCTATACAATTGCAATTAATTTTTTCTATTATACAGAATGCTGTTTCAGTCTTGCAATTAAGTATAACTGGTCGCGTCTTACCGAAAGCTGTCGACTGTCGTATTTGATTATATAAATACTAATTTCTACCTGCGGGGGGTTCGGTTAAGACGTAGAATATAACTACTGCAGCAATTTAAACATGAAATTATGTTTTATCTTGCAGAAAACGACAAGACAGAAAATAAGAACGTGGTGCGGTTATTATCAGCCGCTCTCGGCCTCACCTCGCCGGGCAAATGATCACTGGCCGATAGTGTTAACGTCCCAGACCAAAAACTGACCACTCGTGGCAAACAATAGTGATACCACCCAACATTTGTGCAAACATTGGCGGCCAATGTCCCTGTAATGTGTGGAAGTGCGTGCTGTGAATATTTCCTGTAGTTTATATTGTATAACAAGTGATTGGTGAATTTCATAAGTGATTTATTCAAGCTTTCTTAGATTTAAACATATTTTGGATACGTAAATTCCATTTCTTGTCTTTTTCTTTTGAATAGTGATATGACCGAATACTCAAACGCTATTTAATTTCAGCCGACGTTAAGTCTCATGTTGTCTCTGTCACTGTAAGGTGTATTGTGGCGACAGAAATAAATTTAAGAACGTCTTTAGTTGAGATCTAGACTTTACCCAAACTCAGTACAGCAAGCGTTTCATACGAATATATACCTTATGTGAATGAAATTAATGTTCATACTCGTATGAAACGCCACTGTACTCAGCTTTTGTAACATCTGAGGTATATAAAGCGCGCTTTGAGTATTTGAAGGAAATTGTCATATATAAAAATACTGGTGGACTTGTATTGCTGCCCACTGCCTTATAAATATGTCAATAAATTTCTATTTAATATTGAAATAATGTCTCTATAGACGCTAGCTGTAGATTCAGCTCTCAACGACTCTACACTCTCGGTTTTTGAAGGCGAAAATTACAATCAGATAAAGCCTATGTTTTTAGCGACATCGGCAGCAAAAAATGCTTACAAACCGGTGATAATCAGTTCAGAAAGGTAAACGAACACTTAACCGAGCTGGAGGAAGCGAAGGAACCGAACGTATTATTTGTATGAAATTTTATGAAAACTTACACACTAAACCCAATCGGACAAATCGCCGGAAGAAATGTCGGTTTGCTTTCATTCTGACTAGTGTACTTTTACCATAAAAACGATATTAATCGATAAAAGTTAGCTTTTCATTACGAGAGCTGGTATTTTTCATCTTACTGCTTTTACTCTTGCCGATAAAAATACAGGTATTTTAAAACGCAAAAGCTCCAAACCGTCTGTGTTTACAAGGAAACTCCACGAGTGTAGGGTCAGCACTATATTTATTTAATACATACTTTAAGTAAAGAAAATTTTTATTGATCATATTGTTTAATAAATGAATAGCTGGACTGTAGCCGAAATGACTGCGTGCTATTGTTTCTCTTTTGTCTACAGTGACCATAACGTGTAGCTAAAATGTGCGTATAGGAGAGAAATATTTTATTTATTGACAATTTTTTTTTTTATATTTGAAGCTCGGAAGATGTTCGTTGTCTCGCTTCCTAACAGGCTATGACTATGCATGTGTAAGCGAAATAGCAACAATTTTCAAAGCGACAATGACCCAAATTTCTTTTCGATGCGCACTTTAGTAAAATTTATTATATCATTTAAGTATGTAAAACAACATATATATTAACATCTCAAATTATTTATAGTAGTGAGTTTTTTAATATATAAATACTCCGGATTGCTTTGTAAAAACCGAAAAATATTTTGTAGTGGAAATGTACGAAAAATATAATAATTTTATCAATGAACGAAATGCACTAGATGTTCACTTTGTATACTTGTCTAAATGTGAAATAAACTGTATGTGTGACTTTAAAGATTAACGTATTATTTATTTGTATGATGTCGCCTTCCGAGTGTATTGCAGTATTTAAACATAAACCTCATGTCGTTTATATTGGAATGCTGACAGAATGGCTGACGTTACTTGTTAGTAATCCTCGAGAATTGAAGGTCACTATTGTTGATGACACATCAAATGAATTAACAATTTCAGATAAACAATCAAACAGACAAGTACATTTTTGGTATAAAAACACTTAGTAGGATTCTGTATGCAGATACATTAAAAGAACAGAACTCAAGGGCTGACATGACATAACACAGTATGGCTGCCGAAAAATGTAAATAGTTAAACTATATCACACCCTCGTCAAAGCAGACAGGGATATGCGTTTAATATGATTTATTGGTACCGATTCCCTTATTCACAAACTAAACTAAATTTAAGTTCAGTGCATCTTTATCTTTCTATTTCATTAAAGAAAGGACAGAAGATAAATTTTAGTTTAGTCCTGTCAAATTAATCAGCGGTTGACGTAAATTGACGTAATTTTAGTAGGCAAGTTTTTAATCACGTCTAAACTTGGCAGGCGCTGATTAATTTGACAGGACTAAACTAAAAATTTTCTTTTGTCCTCTTCTTAATTAAATACAAAGATAAAGATGCACTGAACTTAAATTAAGTTTAGTTTGTGAACAAGGGAATCGGTACCATTTTCTACTTTATTTCAAGTATTGTAAGTCAACCTTACTACTACTTATTGGAAGTTTAAAATAAAATAGTCTTGATTGTAACGTCAAATCATTATTCCAACTTCTACCAAATCCAGTCCCAACAAAGCCAGTTAGCTTTACATACAAAACTTTTATGCTCTCCCCAAGAGGTAGGAAGGAACAAATGCTTCATTTGGGTCATTTGAATCAACTCTAGTTACTTTTTTGTATGGACGCATGGTAGTACCAACACGTTCCCTGTCCCAGTACAAAGTTATAAAATGTATTCGTACGTCCATCTACAATCTCGCCCTAACTGGAACATTTAACTGGCAACATTTTACGGTGGCTCTTTTAAATTTTCGGTAGTCTTGTTATCTAACCATACGTCCATGAGAATTTTTTTCCTCTTCTTCATACGTCAAAAAAAACATAAAATTTACTTTTGGATTATGACTCCAACTAGAGTCGTAGGACGTATGAGTTTGGTACAAATGTGCCTCCTTTGGAGTCATTGGACAGTGAACGTGATAAGAGAACTCCCATCTTTTATTCATTAACATAATGTATAGTTTGTTTTGTATAAAATCTTTACTTAGTCATCCGGTCACAAAATGTCATCTCAGTATGCCAATATAAACGTTATATAATAATATCGAAGCGCCCACAGACTAGAACATAAATATAATTTACTGAAACAATGTAACTTATTGCTTTGTCCAACTGAGATATTCTGAATATTTAATGTAAGCACTAGAAGTAAGACGGCATAATTAAAATACTTGTAACTTGTAAAGCTGGTTTTAGCGTTTGTGTATCATTTATTTTTGGGAATTCTTAGTATGTAAAAGTAGAAATATGGATTATTAAGAGAAAGTTGGGATCTGTAAGGAACAGGGTTTCAAGTACACTCACCCTCCATAGAAAAGGGAGTCGACTAGACAGATGTCGTGTCCGGTGAGGTGAACTGTCCGACGATTGATGTCGACATGTTGTATATATGCTAGTTGCGTGGTAAACTTGCGCGATGCAGGGTTTACGTGACGTCACTGTGGGGCGTAGTTCACATGTGACGTTGTATTTATTGACTAAAAACAAAATTGACTATGCTTAACCTCTCCCGTCCCACTGACGCGATATCGGGTCAGCCGAAAAATGTCCTCTGCGTCCCGAAGACTCGATATCGCGTCCTATGACTTCACAACCGAAAACACACCATCACGGCATAGAAAAAAAGCATGTAGTCGCGTGAAGTCATAGGACGCGATATCGAGTCTTAGGGACGCAGAGGACATTTTTCGGCTGACCCGATATCGCGTCAGTGGCACGAGAGAAGTTAATAGTCAATGTTGTATTTTCGCAGTTTTGTCACCAAAACGACTGATACACAAACATTGGAACCGAACAAAAAATTGTAAAAAAAAGTATACGCGAATTATGAATGTACCTATTAGATACATAAACGAAAGGAATAGTGTTATATCTGGTAGTTGTTAAGAACTTTGTAAGATAATATACGTCGTATTTGGTAAGCTTTGCACTTTAATTAGAATTGAACTTAAAGTGTTACAACTTTTGTACTTCATTTAAGGTTATCGAATGATAATTGTTCAGACGGTATGATATTGCGAGAAGGCTAAGGCTTAGTTCAGATGACTAAGTTTAGATGCGCGTTAACAATCAGTTGAGCGAATCCGCATGTCGATATTTCACATGAACTATTCTCATAACAGCACATGCTTCTGGCATTCTCATAGAAAATGTTGCAACAAAAATTAACGTGAGCGATCGGAGGAACCCCGTCAGAGAGTTTACTCCCTAATTAATGAAATCCGTAGCTTCGGCCGAAATAACGGGCCCTTCCTTCTTCGTGTCATCTATGGCGTTAAGTATTTGTGATGTGTTTTGCCCGACCGCTAAATGTATTTTTTTTTTAATGGACCAACTACTTCCGGATGGTCATGTATCTTCGTTAAAAGTTTTAGAGAGTATACCACCGATAATCACACACAGACTCGTATACTGACTGGCCTGTTAGTCTAGGTGGTTAGTAACCCTGACTGTTAAGACTGAGGTCGTGGGTTCGATTCCCACCCAGGACAAATCTTTGTGTGATGAGCACAATCATTTGTTCTGTGTCTGGGTGTGTAATTTATCTATAATATGTATGTATTTAGAAATATATAAGTATGTTTATTAGTTGTCTGGTTGCCATAGTACAGGCTCTGCCTAGTTTGGGATCAGATAACGTTGTGGTGGTTGCCCTAAGATTATAAATATTATTACTATTATATAAAAGAAAGAGAAGGTCACCTAGAGTGTGGGCATAACGTTTTTCCTTACGAGACAATTTTCTAATAATCAACTCGTAAAAGAATCTCGCAGCAAACACTTCTCATCTGAACCTAGCCTATAACTAAGTCTGACCATACCCTGTATAATATTCCTATAGTTGATAGACGAGCTTTTGCCTGTGGCTTTAGTTGTTTATTTTTAAATATTGCACCAAATAATTTAAAATATCCGTTTAGTTTCCAGAATTTAGCATTTTGTAGTATTCTTAATTCTTCTATATTTTGATCAACTTATCCTGATAACTTGGTCCTGATGTTTTCTCAGACCCCCGAATATACAAAATAAACATAGAGTGCGATCTTTAAAAAAATATTGTGTCACATTATTCCTTTTGCAATGATTTTGATACTTAATTTATAAATAGCATTTCTGACGTACACAGAATCCATACTTGAGTTTCCTAAGGCCAAAGTAGACTAATGTTCTCATTTGATTTAAAACAATTAGTTGAAGAATGTTCATTTTTTTCTTACCAGCCACGTTTCAAAAACGACTCATCTCCAAAAAATATTGCATTTGAAATTCAGTCTTATTGCTATGATAATAAGCCTCTTAAACTGTAGTGTTTGACAGTGATGCATGAATGACAAAAAAATTAACATTATTCAACGTTGCGATCTTATGAGTTCTACTTGAATAAACTAAGATAATTTACTTGTATTGCCACTTAATCAACTATCTACTTTATCATTATGTTGTCTAAGTTGATTTTTGATTGGTTGTTTGTAATAAAAAGTTCCTAACAGCATTTGGTTGCAATGGAATTTGAACTTAGTCATGTGAACTGACATTGAATCTGTTTCCCCAAAACATGATAATTATCTTTGATTCTGAATTAAAATATAGTTTTGTATTAATTAGTTATTTATTCAGTTTTTAGATCAATTTTTCGGTTTAAGTAGTAAGTTTCTATTAATTTTAGTGTAGCACATTCCTTAGTAAATATATTAGTTGGTTTAAATTTTTCATTTTTATTTCATTATCTTTTGCGTGCATGTTTTGCTTGTTATGATCTACTTCCTTTCCTTTAGCATCTTTCTTTACAAAAATCGTTATGTAAAAAATTGCTTACATGACAGAGAATGACGCCTTGCGCACCTGAAGGGTTGGGCAGAAGTAAAAAGACTTAAAGTACATCCACATTTCGCCAGTCATGTTTAAGTCCCATATTATAGAGGCGAGTCTATTGCCATCAACCGGGCAACCATCCAGAAATTCCAGATATAAAACTCTACCCAACATGGGAATCGAACCCAAGACCTCATGGCCAGCAATAGCGCTTGCGTACACTAGACTAACGAGGCAGTCGGTAATAAATTAATTATATTAATATTATAAATGTTATCGAAAAGTTTTTTCGTTACTCAATCGCGAAAATCTTGGCACACAAATCATCATCATCATTTCAGCCGTAAGACGTCCACTGCTGGACTTAGGCGTCCCCCAATATGGGGGGCTTTGCCATAATCGCCACGCTTGGCAGGCGGGTTGGCAATCGCAGTATGGTGGTAGAATGCATAGAGAACGCTGCTGCCCATTCTCTAGTAAGGAAGGACACACAAATAGTCATAGTCTATAACCTAGGTTAACAAATATAATGCTTTTTGTCTCGGTAGTTATAAAGTTTGGAATTTGTGCTTGGTATAAATTCGCTACCTGTCACAAATCTGACAAAATGTGGGTGAACAAGTTTTTGAATACATAGAACTTGCTACTAGTTTTAAATCGCACTTGTAAATATAATTTAATTAATGTTTACAAAAATTCTGTACGCAAAAGCTGTAGATATAATTTTCCCTCTTTAGGACTTAGTCCAATTTCTCTAAGCCTTGATTTTAATTGTAATTATGCTGTGTAAAATTACACAAACTGCCGCTCTATTCTCACTGTGAAAACATTGTGAAGTGAACTGTCAATTCCTAGCATCCAATGGAATCACAACTCAATTCACATCATCAAATCGCCTTGAAATCATAGCTGTTTCCCATCATTATTTTCACGGTGGAGGTGTGCTAAGGTCGTCGCAGTGAGATTGCATCAGAATAGATCAGCTGTACTCCTTTTTATAAGTTAGTGAGTTAGGAATTCTTTCTTTGTCCGGTTAAACTCACTAACGTAGTCACCTGCCGTATGTGGACTACACATTGAAAACGGCTTTGTAGAGCGTCGTCGTATTCACTTATACAGTATTTTTCTCATGAAACGACGCGCGCTTTACTTGTGGTTACCAAGTGTACAAACACGCTGTAAATATGTCTGTCAAGGCACAAGCTCTCGGTACCGGCCGAGACAATGGTGAAATCGGAAGCTTGTGTGTTTTACATGCTGACGCTATCCTTTAACATGCACACATTCACAGCGTGTTTCAAGTACAATTCGTTACCATAAGCCAACCGCGCGTCACTTCATGAAAAAAAAAAACTTTTTCTGAGTGGCAATCTCTCTAAACCTCTATGTCTATATTTAAATTGTTTACGCAAAGGGACAGTTTATTTTCATGTATACTTAATTGAGTCTTAACTTTTTGCACAAGCATTGTACACAAAAACTCATTGTCAGTTATAGGTATTTTTTGAAAAAGTTGTAAATGTCTTACTTCTAAACATATGCAGTTAAGTATATTTATCTGTAGCGTATAATGTAAAATATATTATTAATAAAGAGTTGCTCATCCCATTGCCTTGATATAGCAGCACTTTCATGCATTGTTTTATGAAGAAAATTCAAAATTCAGATCGATTGATTGAGATTGGTAGATCTCACATGTCTTCAAATAAGTTGGCTCTACGAAATGCTGGTTTCCTCACAATATTTTCCTTCACCATTTTTAAATAAATTAACAAGGTGAAGGGTCTGATGTTTATTAAATGCCTTCGAAATGCTAAAAATCAATAAAGATATAATTTGTTTATCTGTCCTTAAAAGACTCCTCGCCAGTAAGTTAGTGTATATTCCTTCTAGCGCGTCCCCTAGCCCACATCGTACTAACATCCGCAGTATAAATACCTTTTTTTAATCTTCTCATTTGATTCATCCTTTCCATAATGTTTCTACATGACGTAGAGATCGGAAAAGACTACATTTTTCACTTCTTCTGAGAACTGCCGCACTTTTTCTGATAATGTCTAAACTAATATTGTAGAGAGAAAATAATTGTTGTTTGTATGTTTCGCTTTCACGTCAAAACGGCTGAACCGATTTCAATGAAATTTGGCACACATATAAACCATGACCGGGTAAGGACATGGCTACTTTCCATCCCGGATCGCAGACGAAGTCGCGGGCAACAGTTAGTGTATTATAAAATAAATCAAACCCTGTCTTCATAATAATACCAGATCTCATTAATGTAAATGATTCAGTAAAGATTGTATAGAATTATAAATGGTCAGAAATACAATGGGGTGAGCAACTCTATAAGGTTGCTGATGTATCCCATATATTTATTTTCTTATGGTAAATGAGATAACACATGATAAATGAGAAACTGGCGTTTTATTTATCAGACCTTAAGTTGTTTTAGGGGCTTGGAGCTAATAAATACAAGCTGCACGGGTCGGTCGATCAATCAACGCTTGCCGCACTTGGTCCATGAATGAGTGACCATCTTTAAATAGGTACCAAGATCCCTCAGTCAGTTCAGACAACAGAAAAATGCCCGAGCAATTTACTGGTTCCATTGAAAATAGGATCGTATTACTATAGGTTAAAGTAGAAAATTGTATGAATAATATCGTGAAGCCTCGAATGCAGAGAAGGCGACCCTGCGCAAGTGTTTTTTCCGTTCTATCTGAACTCGACATAAGCCGTTGGTCCCGACTATCATTCGTGAATCTGATAGTCATTACGGGTGATCAGAAGCCCGAAATTCTGACAACCAATTTTACCAAGAGCTAGGTAGGTTTCATGTTACCCAAAAACTGGGTTATGGAGCTAGATAAACAGACGCTCCATGTAAAATACTATTATTCAGCTGCATCCGGTTAGCCTGGAAGCCGACCGCAACATAGTCGGGAAAAGGCTAGTAGATGATGATGAACAGTGTAAAGTAAAATGCAACACAACAACAAGGGGAACTGGCTTTCAACGTATGTTCCCACAATAAGGATACAAGGCGAAATCGTGAAAAATCGAGGCTATTATAAATACACGAAAGCTCTCTAGCGTAGACCGCGAAATATTTCTTTCGTTTATTGCAATTTGCAAGTCAGTGGTGCCGATTCCCTTATTCACAAACTAAACTAAATTTAAGTTCAGTGCATCTTTTTCTTTTTACTTCATTAAGGAAAGGACAGAAGATAAATTTTAGTTTAGTCCTTGTCAAATTAATCAGCGCTTGACGTAAATTGACGTAATTTTAGTAGGCAAGTTTTTAAGGGGGATGCTCCGACCAGCCCGCGAAATTCAAAATTTCTTACGTTTTTTGCAATTTGCAGGCCAGTGCTAATGCTTTAATGTTGATTAAAATATTATTCGCGCCTGTAAGGCGTATGTAGTTACAGAATTATAATCATCAAAATCGCCAAAACAACCCTCCAAGTTCGATATTGATGATTATAATTCTGTTCTGTCTGTCATTCACCTTAATCACGTCAAAACTTGTATGGAGTAGTAGTGACAGGCGCTGATTAATTTGACAGGACTAAATTAAAATTTTTCTTTTGCCCTCTTCTTAATGAAATACAAAGAAAAAGATGCACTGAACTTAAATTTAGTTTAGTTTGTGAACAAGGGAATGGTGCCGATTCCCTTATTCACAAACTAAACTAAATTTAAGTTCAGTGCATCTTTTTCTTTCTATTTCATTAAGGAAAGGACAGAAGATAAATTTTAGTTTTGTCCTGTCAAATTAATCAGCGCTTGACGTAAATTGACGTAATTTTAGTAGGCAAGTTTTTAATCACGTCTAAACTTGTATTGAGCGCTGATTAATTTGACAGGACTAAACTAAAATTTTCTTTTGTCCTCTTCTTAATGAAATACAAAGAAGAAGATGTACTGAACTTAAATTTAGTTTAGTTTGTGAACAAGGGAATCGGCACCAATGTCAGGCTTTATGTTGGTTAAAATATGATTCTCAATCGCAACAAATACATATGGCTTTAGATAAATATAATCACTAAAATCATTAATACAACCCTCATAAGTTTATTCCTTTGGTAATCATATTTTAACCAACTTTCAACCTGGCATTCCCTGTGGTGTCAGACGTAAATAATAGCACCATCCCCCTTTCTTCCTGTGGGTGTCAAAGGAGACTAAGGGACTTACTAGAGAATGGGCAGCAGCGTTCTCTGTGCATTTTACCACCATACTGCGATCGCCAACCCGCCTGCCAAGCGTGGCGATTATGGCAAACCCCCCTACATTGGGGAAGGCTCATGTCCAGCAGAGGAGCACGTGGCTCGTTGGGGGCTCGTGGTCGGAAGTGTGACTGCTGAGCGTGGGTTCAATTCCCAGGTCGGCTTAAGTGTTATTGAGTTTTCTATTAGAAATTTCTGACTAGCAGCCCGAAGTTTGGAAGTTGGCGGTGTGATACCCACAGCCCAAGTAGCACAGAACTGCATTATAAATTGTCACATAAGGCCCACAGCGGTACTCTGAGCATTTACATAGAGTTATTAGTATTCACCCGGAGTGTAACAGTTGTTTAGAAAAAAACGTGGTCAACTATAATGCTATTTGCTGTACAGTAATTCTATTAAGCACCACAAACACGCCACAAAGTCACTGTTATTCAGCGCTTAGTGGTGCAGTACCCTATCAGCTGTAAGTTTTCTGAATAATAGCCCACACGTGTACTATACAACCGTTGCATTTTAAGAGAGAACATGTAACCCAGTATAATGTAATCAGTTACTTTGTGAACTTATTTAACAAACATTTAATGCTTTATGCTGCATACAGGTTCACTTTTCCCCTATTAGTCAGTTGTTACCATACACTCGAATAACAGCATGCATCGAAGTGTCGGCATGCGCGAATGGAACATTGGACGCGACGGGTTTCGTATGTTTTATTTATAAAAAAATAAATAAAATGAAATCAATTTATTTCAGACATAACCCATATTACAAAAATTAAGATAAAAGTAACAATGCTGCAGCAGAAAACAATAAAATGTTATTAACAAACTAAAAATATAATGTCACTTAGTTGAAATAAAAGCAAATGTCAAATTTACGTCGGATTTAAATTAAAGTAACAATAAATAATAATTGCTTATATTGACAAAACAATACAAAAAAGCCTTTATAAATAGAGATCAGTGTGTTTGGTGACATTAGGCTGAGTAGGTAAGTTTCTGGTACTTTCTTAAAAATGAAGAAGATTTATTAAGAGAAATCTAAGATTTTTTTAATTATAATACATAAATTAATTTCGAGAGTTTTTAAGATTCCAGATTTCGCCAATTATTGTCAGAGGTAGTCAGTTAGGAAATACCAGTACAGCTAGCATCTAAAAAAACAACGTAATTTTCTTTATGTTTATTTAATTTTCCCTTTTTAAAGAACAATTTACGGTGTACCACCCTGGTCCACGCCTTGAATTTTCATCTTTTTATAATTTCAAGGAGTATAAAAGTACTTCTCGGTGGCCACCATAGAATTTCCTTAGTTTTCCACGATGCAGGAACGACTGTTAGATCGACAACATCGCTCTCTATAGTCTGAACTATTTTGAAAAGCTTGTTCTGTAAAAAACAAGAGAAGTATATTTATTATAATAGAAGTATCAGTTCCTTAAAATGACAACACTACCTATACAGTTTTTGAGGAAAAAAAAACCACAAGATATAATAACATATTAAATACCTAAACATAACGTAACATAATAATTATATACAAAACATCTACAGACACAAACACAGAGGACCCACTGTCTTTACTACCTACCAAAATATTATAGCAGAAATTAAGTCGATCGCAACTTATTTACTTTTATTCGCAACCCTAAATTGAAATGATATTGTTTATCTATCGTAGAACACGAACGACCAACCCAGTTGCGATTTAGCGATAAACTGATGATCTATGTTAACAAATAATGCGACATGACGTCGTCACCGCGCCGCGCGCCGGCGCGGGCGTGTGAACGATAGCGTTGCATGCACATGTTGCAGATCAAGCGAAATGTTTTATAAAAAATACTTTTCGCGACGCATAAATAGTGCGTATGGCATGTCAATTTCAATTTCATATGGAAATAATTAATTATTATTAGGCCAGAAGAATACATTATTTTTAGATAGGTATCTACTAAGTTATAGGTATTTCGTCGCATATTGAATAAATCAATAACTTATGTATTATACATACCCATAACTAAATTATAATATCAGCTACTTAAATTACAATTTTAATTAAATACTTATCGTCGAATAACAACTAAAAAAAGGAACAAAATGGCTTTAAACGAACCACGGCGGAACCCTAAAAGCTTGGATCCATAAAGGTAGTTATCAAGGTAACTGATGCAAATGTGAACCAATATAACTCTCCTAATCGATCCATGTCTGATTTGTATTCCACAAGTGCCAAACTATTTTACTCTTTGCTGAATTAAAGGCCACATGTGAACACCCGTACAGACCTTAGCATTATATTAACATTAAAACTGTTCACTTGCCATCCGCCATATTCACTGCGTTACTGTGTATTATTATATAATTTTATCTTTAAATTTTTGTTTATTTTATAGGGTATCAATCGTAATTAATTTGGATTACAAATTAATTACACGGAAACAGTTTTTTTTTGTTTTC
Organism: Aporophyla nigra; assembly: GCA_947507805.1. Taxonomy (NCBI): domain Eukaryota; kingdom Metazoa; phylum Arthropoda; class Insecta; order Lepidoptera; family Noctuidae; genus Aporophyla; species Aporophyla nigra. Next base: position 3,851,047 of record OX382305.1, on the reverse strand, counting down.
TTTGTACTAAAACAAACATATTTATTTTATATTCATTCAATTTTTGTTACTTTTCTTTTAGTATTTAGTGGTATTCCGAAGGCGCGTGAAAATTTTGAACTAAATATGTATGGTATTTGACAGTAAAGTTACCTTCCCAATAAGATTTGAAATATAATAGCAAAAAATCGAAGTTTAACTTACCTTAAATTTTATGTTTATTTTCACAATGGCTCCTGAGATCTTGCACACAACGATACACTTCATGTTTTACAATTTGACAGTTCATATTAAAGAAAAATAAATAATATTGAGTTATTGCGTTCCACAATTTCGCTCAGTGTGTCATTTTAGCTGTTTAAAAGGACACACAATGTACACATTCGTCTTCCTTGCTGTATAGTAAGTCACACGTGTCTTGTTAATCAGGCAATATTCAGCTCTTGAGGTGACTGTTATAAGCCGCGCAGATAGAGAATAGATCTGAAAATGGCGGCAAGTACGCATGGTACGGTTGGCAAAACAAGTTCTCAAAAATCGAATTTTATTTTTTATTGACTTTTTTTGTTATAAATTATTCTTTTTTAATATTATTAATTAATAATAGTAGAAATAATGTCAAAAAATATTAATAAAATAAATAAGGAGCAAGGGTACATATGACACTGGATTTGTGGTAGGATACTGCATACTGTGGTAGGATGCATTATCCATGACGAGAATGGAGTTTTCAGGCAAATTTGGTATTAGTTTTTCTGTTTTTCAAACGTAAAGCAAACAAATAACAATCAACTCAACATAAACAACAATGAATATCAACGAAAATAACAAAATAACGGAACGAATTTAACAATAACTCGGAGTGCGTCAAGTAACGTGGAAAGCGAATCCTGACTGACTATTTTTTTGTAGCGCGTATTTCACTGTGTGAGTATAGACAGCGATAGAGAGTGAGCGAGAACGCATGCGAGCGGACGCCATTTTCAGATCTATTTTCTATCTGCGCGGGTTATACACACATAAATGCTACTATAATGTTATTATAATGCAATTATTTATCAATTGGAACTCTTACTCAGCTATGTGCTGAATAATTTGTGCCCAAATTAGAGTTATATCATCTGAGGATGCGCTGTCTACGCTATTATTCAGCAACTAATGCATTCACTGTGCACTGTTAAAATGCTGTTAACCAGCACTTTTGTGCTACTTGGGAGGGGTATTACCCGACGTTGCTCCTGATCTCTCTCCGGACTCGCCGTCTCATTGGTCTATGCGAGCGAGTTCAGAGAGAGTACACCTTTGTCTGCAGTTTATTTACAACTGTAGATGTAAATAAACCATTTAAAATTAAAAGCTGATTGGGTTTTACACAGCATATTTTTAGAAAGGTACATTCTTTTTATAAGTATTTCCCTTGGTAAATCCAAAATCAGGGAGGTGTACGTAGTCTATGATCACTTCGTGTGAAGCCTAATGAATTCTATTTTTTTTAAATAGTTTAAAAAAAACTAAAAACACGCTTCCATAGAAAACCAAACTAAAAAGTAGAAAATAATGGAAAAAAAGCGGGGGGTACTTTTTAAGGTATTTTTTTATTGATATCAGGCACCTCACGCTTTTTTACACGCTTTATATTAGCTTCACTTGTATGTTTGTATATTTGTATGTTTGTTTGTAACCGACTCCTTATAGCGCGATTTTGACCCACTTTAAACGACCAGATTTCATTCAAACTTTGCACACCTGTCAAGAACCGATGACAATGCAATAATTTCATAAATTTGTGCCATTATGCTTGCCAGGGTTACCAGGACAGCAAAAAAACTGTCACAAACTACGCTGACATTCGTCTCAAAATTCGAAACACCCTAAAAAATAGAAAATAAATAATAGTTTAAAAAAAAACTAAAAAACACGCTTCCATTGAAAACTAAACTAAAAGTACAAAATAATGGAAAAAAAGCGTGGGGTGCCTGATATCAATCAAAAAATACCTTAAAAAGCACCCCACGCTTTTTTTCCATTATTTTTTACTTTTTAGTTTAGTTTTCAATGGAAGCGTGTTTTTTAGTTTTTTTTTAAACTATTATTTTTTCCATTATTTTGTACTTTTTAGTTTGGTTTTATATGGAAGCGTGTTTTTTAGTTTTTTTTAAACTATTTTTTTAAAATAGAATGCATTAGGCTTCACACGAAGTGATCATAGACTATGTACACCTCCCTGACTATGTACACCTCCCTGATTTTGGATTTTTTATTTTCTATTTTTTAGGATGTTTCGAATTTTGAGACGTATGTCAGCGTAGTTTTCAAAGACAGTTTTTTTGCTGTCCTGGTAACCCTGGCAAGGATAATGGCACAAATTTATGAAATTATAGTATTGTCATCGGTCCTCGATAAGTCTACAGAGTTTGAATGAAATCTGGTCGTTTAAAGTGGGTCAAAATCGCGGTATAAGGAGTCGGTTACAAACAAACATACAAGTGAAGCTAATATAAAGCGTGTAAAAACACTTTAAGCCGCTAAATGTGGGTTTAAATCGTTTTAAACCATTTAGATGGCTTAAAATCCGTTTTGTATCTATAGCTGAGTCTATATTCTGCGCAATATTGTGTTTTGCATCAGCCAGAAATCTTATATTGTGAGATGCTCCAGGAGTTTATGGTGAATGCTCCAACCAGCGCGTGAAATTTTCTTTCGTTTTTTGCAATTTGTAGGCCAGTGCTAGGTTGTATGTTGATTAATATATTATTTGCGGCTGTAAGACATATGTAGTTACAGAATTATAATCATCAAAATCATCAATACAACGCTCTAAGTTCATAAAGCCGTAGGAATTACTTTTTCTGTTTTTTATTTTGTTCTTACGCCTTTATGAACTTGGAGGGTTGTATTGGTGATTTTGATGATTATAATTCTGTAACTACATACGTCTTACATCCGCGAATAATATTTTAAACATACAACTTAGCACTGGCCTGCAAATTGCAAAAAAACGCATGAAATATTGAATTTCGCGGGCTTGTTTCACATGTAGCCATAACTTATTTCCCGTCTCTTGACAAAGTCTCTTCTCTATATCCAGGAGTGTACTAACTACTAGTGCTTGACTACAATACCTTACTAATATCTATGGACACCAAAGACTATATAACCACTTGACTGCGCATACAGTGCCCCGACGCTCGAAAACTATTAGTATTTTGTCGCCTATGCATAGGCTGCGGTTCAAGTAGCCATTTTAGTTGTGACCAATTGTTAGACCTCTGTGCACGCTAAATTATTGCAAATAATATAACTAAATCTGCAATTATAACGCATCATAAAAACTTTTTTACAAAAAAAAACAACCGACTTCCTTAAAAACACTACAAAGTGAAAAATAACTTTAATTTCGGTAGTCGGTGTCTTAGGATCTGTATTTATGGTTTTTTTGCCACCGACTTCCGAAATTAAAGTTATTTTTCACTTTGTAGTGTTTTTAAGGAAGTCGGTTGTTTTTTTTTTGTAAAAAAGTTTTTATTTTTAAATTTTTAGTTGTGGTATTCACCCTGCACTAATTCCAAACAAACAATGCATATTTATGCGATAGCAGAACTCGCGGTTAATTTCCTGTCATTTTTTAAAGAATTCCGGTGTCTGTCTCCCGAACTCATCATCAGATCTATATGAAAATTATATGGGACCATTTCGGAATAAACCCCTTTCGAACAAAAAAAGAATTTTGCAAATCCATCTATATATGACGGAGTTATGCCCGAACATACATTAAAAAAAAAAACCAACCATGGCCAGGCCAAAATGATTAAGGCTGCTTTTTTTTTATTAAGCAGACAGTAGAGTGGGTAAGAGCCCACTCTAGTGTCTGCTGAGGAATCAATTCTCGATGTCAACGAGCATGTCTATCTAGGACAAGATATCTTCTAACTCCTGATCGATAAGGAGTTGTACCTTCCATCATCAGCTCAACGGAATATAAGAATACAAGTAACGGTCTAAACGTGCCTATAATATTCAAAGAATTATCCCCTAACCTTCTAACCTTTCACTGTAAGTTCCTATGTGTACTGTTCACCGATGAGGAGTTCCATGCGGTATCTTCGAAGACTATAATTAGTTCACCACGGATGGATAGATAGAACCAGCAATTATTTTTGATCTTTAGTACAATATCCAAATCACATTACGTGTACTGTTTGTTTTTGAGGAGTTCCTTCGTTTATCTCCCAAAGTATACATCAAATCTTCACAAAATTAATATGGGACCACCTCAGGAGTATACCCTTACGAATAAAAAAAGAATTTTCAAAATCGGTTGACAATTGGCGGAGAAATCGGTGAACATACATAAAAAAAAAATTAAAAAAAATACATACAGTCAAACATATAACCTCCTCCTTTTTTTGAAGTCGGTTAAAAATACCTTCATGCGCGGTGAAGTGGTGTGGGAAACATTCCAAGACTTCTAGTTACAAAAATGATCGCATAACTTTTCATCAGTAAATAAACAGTACGAAAAACTATTGTGATTTAATCAGATTATGATCCACCGTAGGGGTCTATTTAAAATGGTGGTTGGGTAAACCAGCACACTGTGTGAGTCCCGCGTTGATGTCTTTTGGAAAAGTCTCGTTCTTTCATTAGACAATTCTAATGCATCTATCCCTTACTTTCACTTTGTATTTTTATCGTAAAAATTAGTGCTGTTTCCTTTAATAGCTGAAAGTCTTTATCGAAAATTTAAATTAAAATGAATGAAAATTTTATTCAATTGAAATACTGTGGCTTCTTTAGCTTCGTCTTGACAATCCGTTTGTAAACTGGCGCCAAAACTACCGTGGCCATAGTACCTTCTGCCTTGGGGATGATATTCGACACCGTTTCTGATTGCTATTTCGTCGAATATGATAGTGGCGAAAGTTTTGTTCTTGGATTCTCTAGTTTTCATTTTATTAGTGATTGATTTTGATTAAATATGATTTCTTTGATTTTAATTGAGTATTTATCACAATTTTAAAATCCATTTTATCGATATCGACTATTTTCCCTTAATGAAGTAGAGCAGCCCTACGATGGGCATATCTTCGCAACTTGACCTTGAATTGACCAATTGCAGCCGCACGTTCTTCCTCGTCCCCCGGCCCGCAGTGGTGAGTCGTGTGCTAAGCAGAAATCGGCCTATACGCTCTCTAGTAGACATGCGCAAAACAGTGCATTCTAAAGTGATGTCATATGACATTACTTTTCGTCCCGAGTAATGTTTCATTACACCATGACTCCAAACATGACACGAAATGATGCGTCATAGGCGATGTCTATTGTAATGAAATGCTCGCGTTGTAGAAGAAATACATCATTACATGAGATACCGTACCGTCCAAACGTACTTTTGCTTTTGTTTTCATATCCATAAAGTCGATTTTCCTTCATACTTTACCCCCAATCTACGGAATATTTCAATCAAAAGGGCATTCCAGGCTTAGGACTGGTAATAAACATGGATTGCAAATATTGCAATATTGATTATTGACCATGACTATGACTATTGGCGTATTTAAAAATCGATTTTATGTACAATGATTGTTTTTTTTTTAGATTTATGTTTTTTTATACCTGTTTTGTTTGATTTATACGTTGATTACAACTAATAAATAGGTATTAACTGAGATAGTTTTTTTTGTCTAAAGACGTATCCGTCTTTCATTTAATGTCAGACCCGCTTTTGAAAATACACGCTCGCACGGTACGGACACATGAATTAATAATCAAACTACCATAAAAAATAACACTACATTCAGATTTGTTTTTGTTTCGTGTTACTGTTTTGTATTGTATCGCGCAAGCGCTGCAAAACATAACTGCCATACAGTGCGCGAAATGATAAAAACATCACCTAAGCAGTCCGCAATGTCAATATAACGTATACCTTAAAGTTAGAGCAATACGGTTCTAAATAATAGTTCACTTCGCAGCAAACCGACCGGCGCATGCTCTTTCTCACTTGCACGCATAGCCAACATTACCGAGATAGTACGTAGTTTACGAACGTCGAACCATGCCGCGGTCCGCAAGTCATGAAGTCATGAAGTCATGTTTGAGTGTCATGTGCCATGTTTGATTTAGTCGAGTCATGTGTAATGAAACATTACTCGGTCGAGATACATGACGTGCAATGCAACACTCGCATTACTTACACAAGTCTACTCTCTAGTGGTTATATTCTCTTTGATGGACACTCTAATATTTCCCGCGCCGAAGGCTTGTCTGTCTCCGTCGAGTTTGGCCGCCATGGTCGAAATACGGCCTGGAGAAATACATTTATGGAGTAAAATATTTTAAGAATATAAATATGTACCTACCTACTAGTACTCTTATTACTACTATTTTCTTTACCGGAAGCTTTATTTTATTACTTTTAGAAACTTTTATTGTGTCACGGTTTAGAATAGTTTCGTTTTTAAATGAAACTAAAGTAATTGGAATTGTTGTGTGCTAGGAAAAAAAACTGCACAAAATCATAATGTAAGTACCTACTTACAGCTTTTTGTATCATCATTCAAGAAATAATGAAAAACAATGATATTATAAAGTTTTGATATTATAAATTTTTGTATATAATATCATTGATGAAAAAGACGTAGGTACCGTCAATTGTGGCATTTTACTTTCCATGAGCAACTTTACCCATATTTACTTTAAAATCTCTCGATCACTATATTTGTTGCTAATACTCATTATTTGTCAGTCTATTTTTCTACTTTTGTATCGCTTTGATATTAGATAGCGAAAACAGAGTTTTAGTAATCCAAAGATGTTGATTACTCATAGGTAAAGTTGCTCGTGGAAAGTAAAGATGCCACAGTTGACTGTCCCTAAGTATAAATGTAATCTTCATCAGCAACTTGAATAGATTTTTTTATCCCGCGAATCTTTCAGCTTGTTCGCTTGTTTAGTTAGTTTGGCAGCAGCCTTTCACTTCGTGACATTGTCGGTAAGTAATATCGTGGGCAGTGTTGACGGTCGACGTTATTCGACGATCGTGCACACACTGCAACGTAAGCTTATGCATTTATTTACGGTTTACTACTTTCAAGCTGGGTAGAATTGCAGATCGAAAGAAATGAGACAAATTGATTGGTGATATGTTGAAAACATTGTTTACTCCTGAAAACTAACCTAAACTACGGTACTTTTCTGACTTAGACATTAGGTATCAAAGAAAGTGAATAATATGTATAATAATAGTATAGTATTGCCAAAGAACTCACATCTTTTCTTTTACAAGGTTTGTTTCAAAACAGGTATTCACCTATTTAGCTAGATGTTATCGTAGCCATACCTATAGAACCCTGATTGAAAGCTCACCCTGTGGAGTAATTGCGTAACATACATTTGTTGTTGTACAGTTGAGCAGATTTTTTTTTCCAAACCTACGAAGCAATGTATGAGCAATAATCTTCAAAATCATTCATTTTTTGATAAATCACTTACCTATTGATATTGCGTCGTTATTATCTAGGCTACCTCGACGTCAATGCCTATGGTAAGAACCTAAAAACTACTATCTTCAGTACTTTTACCCCTTACTACTTGTAAGTATCGATTGTTGGGGATTAACATTTAAAAAATACCATTAAATAAATGCAAATAGTCGGTAAGTACTATTTCGGCATTTCTCTAGTTTAAACAAATCCAGATTTCTATTTACAGGGTTGTATTGCAGAATAAATCTTACATGATATTTATACATATTACCGGCAATACAAAGCAGTTTCCAAAGCAACAGGCGATGTAGAGCAGCCAAACATCGACAACATTGATTCAATATTTCAATGGTTGAATAGTTCGCGAATCGCGCGCAGCTCGTTTTCCAACAGCACAAGCTCGAAACTTCGTGTCACATTCTTGCTTTGTAAATAACAATACAGATGCGAATTTGTACCAATGTAGTATACGAGAGCACAGTAGATAAATATACTGTGACGAGAGTTTGTCGGATGGTGAAGTAGTGTGGTTTCCCTATGAACACTTTTATGATGGTCCAGAAGGGCCGTGACGTAGCGCGTGCGTCGATTCATTGCTGACAAACGCGACACAGTGTGTGTTCTGTGTCGCGACACACACGCACACAGTGCGGTAACGCGAGCGCGCTCGCGGCGGCCAGTCGGCACACCGCCCGGGCGGGCGCCACACGACCGGGATCTGCGCGAGCGACGAGCGGCGACGCGAACTAAAATAATATCAGTGAAATAAACACGTATCCGCCAAACGCTGTAACATGCGAGCGCAAGATTCTGGTGAGTACTTCCACATCCTACCCTGCCTACAATACACAGTGACAAACTGAAACTAATCTAGTTGTAATGGCATTTCCTTCGTCTATATTTAGTTGCGCCTTATTTTGGGACGCTGCATTGACGAGGGAGTTTCGTGCTGCGCTTTTACGCGGTTTCCTCCGTCTGTGTGTTTCCCGCGTGAAAATTAACCTTATGAATACATATAGAATGCAACAATTGACCCGCGTTAACCTGTGCGTCAGAGTGGTGCTCTGTATCAAATACGAATAGTGAAATCCGTCGACTAAAATTAATCGAATAAGTGAAATGAAAGTGGCGGCTACACATGCTTCAGGAGCGGCTGAAGCGAAAACATCGTTTCCAGTCGGCTAATTAGTTTGGAGCATGATAAAAAATAGATTTTCTTGTCTGTGCTTGTGTTCTCAATAGGCCGCAGACTGCGCTCTGGCCTAAATACCGTCACACACCTACTAAAGATCAATGTCTCTTGGCCTGGAGGCGTCAATGAGTGGATCACTTTACCTGCGGCGTCTTTGTAAACAACATGAACATAATTGCATAGAATATTACGATTTACGACATTGTTTACTTAACATTAAGTCCGTTTTTCGGATACCCTTGAGCTCACCAAGATAAATCTGCATCACACAACAAACATATTTCATACCTTCATGACTAAGAGCGGAGGCGTCATTGAGGTTCGTCAGAAAGCAAAAAATAGGCATTGTATAAATTACTATTAAATATTACTTAGCGAATTGAACAAATAGGTAAATACCGATAGATACCTATTACCCTTTTGGTTTACGAAAATCAGTCATCCGATGCCTCGGCGATGTGATTTTTTCTTATAATCGGCTATTGAATCGAATAAAAAGAGCTGAAACTTTGAAGGCAAAGGTATTTTCGCATAAACCTTGCCCATAACGCGCGATCGTCACGCGATCAAAACAACAGAAATACAATAAACGTAACGTCCATATTTCTAGTAAATATTAATGTAATATTTCATATTCGTACTTACAGTTAATTAACAGCTAAAAATCGACTTTAGCGGTGCGCCAGCGCTTGAGCACCGGCATTAGGTAACAAAAAATATAGCGAATGGACTCAGACGATTGATTCAGGTCGTTTACCCCTGAAACTGAGACCGGCCGACGGAGTTACAGTAATCGTGCGTTTTTATGAAGTTATATTGCATTTTAACATTATTCAAACTTGATAAGACGAAGACTCAAGTGAAAATAAAACCAGCCTCTACTCGGATACAACTGAAAGTTACCAGCAATGCTAATCTGAAATGAAAGATCGCGTAATTAGTAAATGTATCTGAGAGATGGTTGCCTAATTAATGCGGCTCTTAACGAAGAAAATGAGCTGACAAGAAAGCAATGCCAATAACAGACACACCATTTTCTAGTGAAATTAAAGTACGCTTGGAAAGCTAACCGCAGTGACCACAATTAAAGACAAATAGAAAAAACCGGCCAAGTGCGAGTCGGTCTCGCGCACCGAGGGTTCCGTACAAACCTGTAGGTATAAAGTTTAAAATTAAAAAAAATATATATATTATATGATCTAACTAAAAATTTACGGTTTTCGCAATTTTTCCTTTGTCTGTGCTCTATGACGTTGCTTCGTACCAAATTTCAAAATTCTAGATCGACTGGAAGTACCCTTTTGGTTTTGATTCCCATGCGAATTTCGAAAATTTGCGGAAATTTTCGGGATTAACGGTTATATCTTTTGATTCCGTTAGTTTAGAAGTTTGATTTTTTCACAGCTCCAAGGGACAGTAGACCGGAGTATTTGCTATAAATTTCAGCTTGATACCTCCACGCGTTCCTGGGAAAAAGGGTCTTGACAGACGGACGGACGGACGGACGGACGGACAACAAAGTGATCCTATAAGGGTTCCGCTTTTTCCTTTTGAGGTGCGGAACCCTAAAAAGACTAGCTAATTGATTCTAGCCATGACTAAGGGCGAATTTCACCAATAAAACTGAACGCGTTCAGTACACTAAACTGCGTTCAAGAGCTGTCAGTGTCAAAATTACTATGAAATATTGACACTGACAGCTCTTAAACTAAGTTTACAAGTGCTGATCTCGTTTAATTTCATTGGTGAAATCCGCACTAAGTTATTATCTCAGAATTTAAAAAGTCGGAGATGAAGATCGTTTGTTTTGTAATCTTGTGATCTAATCTAATGCTGTCCTTGTACGATAGGTCTCGGAAATACGAAGTAAGTAAGTAGGTGCTTACTATTTATGACATACTAATGTTGGATTGAACCAATATTGTAGCACTAAAAAAATATATAAATATTATTTTCAATAACAGGATTGGTTACTTCACGTAGTCGTTACTACTTCATTCATTTTATTTCACGATATAGAGCATATACCTATACTTAGCATACGCAGCATATTTATGGTAATGCTAAGGCAACTAGTATGTGGTGAGTACTATTTACGTATCAAGTAGGTATGTAGATCAGTGAACAGAATGCACCAGGCATTCTGTTCAAGGATCAGAATAATAATTGTGCATGAGTCTGAGTTATTGCAGGATGGACGATTGCCTACGGGCACCATAATAAGCCACTTCCCGCGGTACTTCGACTTCCACACAGCAGGTACTTACCACATCCATGACTGTTCGTTACAGTTTATCTTGAAAAAGACACTATTTTACCAAATTGTTTGTAGTAAAATGTGGTCGAAACAGGTGATGGATGGATTCAATGGATCGTGTGAAAGTTATGAAAAATTATTATAGCATGCTCTAATATAACGGCTAATACTTATCTATACTAATATTATACAGCTGAAGAGTTAGCTTGGTTGAATGCAATAATCTCAGGAACTACTGGTTCGATTTTAAAAATCATGTTGGTGTTGGATATACGCTATACACTACATAACAACACGCTAGAACCCTTCATCATTTCAGCCGAAAGACGTCCACTGCTGGATATAGGCCTACCCCAAGCACCGACACTTCGACCAGTTCTGTGCTTCTCGTATCCAACGCATTGACGTGGTCCACGCTAGGACCCTTAAGGGCGAGCAAAAAGAAAAACGGTCACGAATACGAAGTACTCGCTCGGGTAGTCGATTCGAAGCTAGAGGGGAGCAAGAAATTTGACGCGAACGAAGACGGGAGCAGAAGCTAGTGGAAGGTAAAAACATGCTGCGTGCGCCACCTCTAAATAAACAGCGAAAGGATGATGTCGGTCCCATAAACAGCGATAGATACACTACAAAACTTGCGTTGATTTGTTTGCCCAGTTGATCACTTCACTCACTTCACCGGTACCAACGGTGCATAAATCGTCTCTTTATGCAATCTCACTAGATATATCACCGGTATTATTACAAGGTGCAGTTTTGGATCTGCAAAACATTTCAGGAGGTAATTATGTTAGTGATTCTCGACCCGAATCAACAATAAAATGGGCAGGTAAGTATTTTTTTTTTTTTCATTTTATTCTTATTTACGGAAATCGGTAAGTGTGAACTCCCTTTTTTAAAACGCGGCCAGTCTGTATGTGTCCTTAAACTGCGCTTTCACACACACAAACAAACGCAACCTACATTTCTTTCATAGATCCAAAGCCGCGCTCCCCGCGCGGCTTTGGATCCAGAGTTATTCTGAAAAACAAAACAATAAAATTGAAAAATCTAAAATAAAAAGTATTATTGACTTGGTATCGTATTGTTAGATGATTATTTACGAGTCTCATAACAACCTCCTGAAATGTTTTGCAGGTTCAAAACTGCATCTTGTATAATACTGTATTAATGAATAGAGTAGTGGTGGCTCAATGGTAACGGCCACGACTATGAGTTTTAGATTGTGGGATCGTACCCAGACAGGCACTTTAGTTTTTGCAAATTATTTCATCACCACTGCTCTTATAACGGCGAAGGAAAACATCGTGAGGAAACTGGCATGTCTTAGAACCAAACATTCATAGACATGTTACATCTACCAACCCGCATTGGGCACGCGTGGTGGATTACAGCACAGTCCCTCTCACTGAGAGGAGGCCTGTATCCCAGCAGTCGGAACCTCATAAGCTGATAATCTATATATATAAAATTCAAAGTCCTGAGTGACTGACTGACTGACTGATATATCAACGCACAGCCTAAACCGCTGGTCCTAGAGACAAGAAATTTGGAGCGTGTGTTCGTTTTGAAGAGTAGGTATCCACTAAGAAGGGGTTTTTTGAAATTCCACCCCTAAGAGGGTGAAATGGGGGGTTGAATTTTCCTTGAAACTTTTTATTCTCTGGGTCGGATAAGATAAAGTAAGCAGTGCGATAAGACATTGTTTACCTGGATTAAGATACAGGGTACTTTTAATCCCGGAAGTACGATCCTGTGGGATATTTTTCGACATCCACGCGGGCGAAGCCGCGGGCAGAACCTAGTGATGTATATTATATGTATCGAGAGTATGGACCAGAAACTCTTTTTAGTGTTCAAACACTCTAACACTGGACAGCTGGACCGTTTGTAGTGAGTGGGGCAAGTATGGCAACCGCCTCTTCATGAATAGGTTTCAACCGTCTGGTTAGGGTGCCATTATGCCAGGCAGAACCCTAATGCTATTTGTACAAACTCGTTTCGTGTACAAAGCGGTTGTTCATATCTGTCTTTGTTTTTTAAACGGGTGTTTTTGCATTTTTCGACCTTATAGACCACCCTCCACACACTACCTTAGCAAAAACTCCTAGAAATTAGTCAAATGCCATCAAAACCATAACTTGTAAAAAAGCCAAGTCTCGCAACTGAATTCTTCTAGCGTAAAAAGTTGTGAAATCCCTGTATACCAAGTCAGTTAATTTATTCAGTCCCTCCTTAAGGGACCTTCTGTCTTAAGTTATTACGTAATTAGCCAACCTTATAACATCATATAGTGACCATATCAATATTAAAAATATTTTATGTCTTAAATAAATACACTGACTTGGCCATCGCATGAAAACGCAATGTATCACACAAGTACAGTGGAATCTCTATAACTCGAACTCCTCAGAAAGTCGAAAAAAAAAATGCCATTCCCTTCCGCAGTACCTCTAAAAACGCGGTATCTCGAATTATTTACACTTTGTAACTCGAACAAAATGTCGCAAGTCCCTACGAAGATAACACATATTTATGCTCGAATTTCAAAAAGGAGACTCGGTAAGTCGTAGTTAGTAAAATACAATGACGTCTTATTTGGAATTCCCCGAAAGAATAGCAATAAAATCCAAAATAAATGTTCGGGTTCGGGGCTTCTAATCTATTGTGTTTGTCTTGTACATGTGCAATGAACGATTACATTCATTAAACTTTCTAAGTAACACAGCTGTGAACGTTATGTTTGTACCTTGTCATTGTTTGAGCTTGAAAAAATAATTTATAAAAAATCTGTATACAAAGCAAAGAGCACCAAGTACCATATACCCATGTAAGGTGAGCTTCTACCAAGCTATGCCAACCTGTTACTTCGAAGATATAAAGCGTTTTCTAACTACCACACAGCCATGTTAGGTGAGCTCCTACCAAGTTATGCCAACCAGCACCCTTATTGCGAAACGCACAATTTATCAGAATCTGAATGGGATTGAAGATTATTTCTAAACCATTGCGTCATTTGTTCGAATAAATTGTTGGCTCAGCAGCGTAAATAACGCAATGAATGTTGTTTAACTATGAATAATAAAAACAATTCCTACCGATAAAAAGTTCCGCAATTAGCCCTCTGGTTCTTCGAAGATATAAAGCGTTTTCTACCACACACCCATGTTAGATAAGCTCCGACTAAGTTATGACCACCTGGTACTTCAAAGGCATAAGGGCTTTCATTATATTGTGTTTATTGATTAAATCTACACCTATTCATCATCTATCATTGTAAAGGGGGCCTGATGACCTGACTTACAGGTTTTGAAAAAAACCTAGTTTAGGCACCAGTTTTCCACAAATTAATTATAAAACTACCTGTAGACTGATTTAACTTTAAGGTGTAATTTGTGGCTAGATAATAAACCTTATTCTATTCTATCTCCCTAGCCTTTTCCCAACTATGTTAGCTTCCAGTCTAACCGGATGCAACTGAGTACCAGTATTTTACATGTAATGACTGCCTTTCTGACCTCCAGAACCCAGTTACTGGGTAATACGATACCCCTTACTTATAATACAGGTTTTTTGGTAGATACTTAGTCCGTACTCTAAACATCTTAAATTGAAAAAGCCACTTGAGGAACCAACCTAGGTATAAAAATATTCGTGTTGACTTTTGTGAGAGCAAGCAATCCATCTAGGGTTTAAGTTAGTACTTTCTCTTTGTAGTGTTACTTCGTAAAACTACCTATCTACACCTATTATTCCATTATGTTATACACGTACAGGTACACTGATTCATTAAATGCAGATGTAACTTTGTAATCCTATGGGATTATAAAGTTATTTATGCAGTTGGTGTATCTAGAAAACTGGAACGAAATTGGAAAATATTTTAGTTTTTCCTTGATTTTACACTAAACACTAATTATATTCTAAATTTAAAGCTTCTATGTCTGCTAGAAGCCTTAGAGTTTTGATGATCGGTCAGTCAGTGAGTGACAAAATTAAGAAACTTTGACTTATTATAAGTCTTAAACTACTGGTTCAAATTGAATGAAATTTGAAATATACCGTGTTTAGACAATGCCTACTTGGTTACTGAAAATTCAAACTTCTACTTTTATCCACAACGAAGTTATAGGGAGCCGAAAATGGCCTGAATTGTTTCGAGAAAAGAATAGTACGGCCGTGCCGCGTTTTTGCTCGACTTGGCGGACAGATACGAAGTTACCATGAAGTTACACAAAGTCAGAAACCGATCCGACTGAACAGTAAATTTTCAAGAACAATCGTCATTTGATGATTTTCCACCCACAAAAAAATAAAAAGCGCCAGTCTGGGTTCGAACGCACGACCTACTACTCGTAAGTCGGGGCTGATACCACTGCTCACCAGTTTGGACGTAACATCGCGGCAGGATATTTTCGCGCACTTGATCTTCAACACATTGCCTAGCACCGAGAGTTGAAAATGGAACAGGGGTTTTCGACGCACTGAGATCACTCTGTTGGATCTCAACCTCGTACTCGTTTCAACACCAAGAGATGAAAAATGTCTCCTCGATATTTTTAAGTCCGTGCGGACGTGGTCTTAGAATCGATCCTTGAAGTATTTTTGGCTGACAAATATCAAAGCAATCAATCAATCTGCATAGTAGAACTAAATTTAACAGGAGCCGAAAAACGATTGTTCTTGAAAATTTACTGTTCAGTCGGATCGGTTTCTGACTTTGTGTAACTTCATGGTAACTTCGTATCTGTCCGCCAAGTCGAGCAAAAACGCGGCACGGCCGTACTATTCTTTTCTCGAAACAATTCAGGCCATTTTCGGCTCCCTATAACTTCGTTGTGGATAAAAGTAGAAGTTTGAATTTTCAGTAACCAAGTAGGCATTGTCTAAACACGGTATATTTCAAATTTCATTCAATTTGAACCAGTAGTTTAAGACTTATAATAAGTCAAAGTTTCTTAATTTTGTCACTCACTGACTGACCGATCATCAAAACTCTAAGGCTTCTAGCAGACATAGAAGCTTTAAATTTAGAATATAATTAGTGTTTAGTGTAAAATCAAGGAAAAACTAAAATATTTTCCAATTTCGTTCCAGTTTTCTAGATACACCAACTGCATAAATAACTTTATAACAGGTTTAGTTTGCATGCGGAGTAGCACTGTATATTATGGAACAATTTAGTTACTTTGGCCACTACAAAGTATACACGAGTATTTGCGTACTACTCTTGTATAGATTGGAAGACCTTGATTAAAAAGTGATTTCCAATCTATACGCGACTAGTTTCACACCCTTGCGTTCTAGCCTTGTACATATTGGAAATACGCCACGTCAGAGGTCTTCTAATTTGCTAACCGTTCAATCATTGATACACGAGAAGCAATAAGGTTTAATTGTTTTTGGAGCTGGGTTTCTAGTTTAAATTCAAATTTTCTTACGGTTTTTGCAGGTCAGTGTTACGTTAGGTTAAAATATGATTCGCGCCCGTAACACCTATGTACTTACTTTATTCATTAAATACCATTTTATTTATCCCATTGAATGACTTTTTAATAAAATAGTCATTCAATTGGACTAAATAAACTTAGAGTGTTGTATTGATAATTCCGTAAAGCTGTATATATTTGTTAGGGTCGCGAATCACAATAGGTTGTTCAGGGGTTGTTGCAGGTCACTGTTAACTTACAAATTGCAAAAATCGTAGGATTCTTTTTTAATTCCGGGGCCTACGTTTTCGCTTTCCCCTTAACCCCCCCTTTTTAGAGTATAATCAAAGCAAGTAAGTTTAAGTGAGATAATAAAAAATAAAAGTTCATCATCTTGTCCTTGTCTCATATTTTCTTCTTCCAATTTCAACTTCGCTCTATAATTCACGTCCTTCTAGTATAATTTCATTCCTCACTGATTTTCTTCTTTGGAACTAGTATTTATTTTTAACGCAAGACAACCCTTTTCCTGCCTGCCTGGCCACAATCAGAGTAAAGAGTACTTAGATACTTACTTTTTTAATTACCACCCGACTACTGAAATAATTATTACGTCCTAAACCTTATGATCTCTTACTATTATTAGAATATACTGTAACGTGACACAGCCAGAACACAGCACAGAACGTTCAAGACGCTTCCAACGATATCTCTTAGTCAAATTATGATAAATAAGTAGTCTAGAGGTTATGAGAGAACGTTATAAACATTCATTCATTAGCACACTGGTCCTCACACTTAGCTTTCCGCTGTCGCGACTATCATCTTCCACAATAGTTTATACAATACTATGTAACAATAACATTTGATAAAATGAGAGAAAAAAGTGGCCAAGAGCGAATATTTAGCACATTTTTTTAAAACAATTTTCTTATCCATTTCATAAAAAAAAAACAGACCTTAATTTTAAGTATTATCTCATTATTTGTTGTTGTAGTGACTATGGTAGCACACATCATCATCACATTTCAGCTGTAAGACGTCCACTGCTTGATTTAGGCCTCCCCTAATTTAGGGGCTTCGCCATAATCGCCACGCTTGGCAGACGGCTTGGCGATCGTAGTATGGTGGTAAAATGCATAGAGAAAGGTGCTGCCGATTCTCTAGTAAGTCCCTTAGTCGTATTTTACGACACCCAGGGGAAGAAATGGGATGGTGCTTTACGTCCAGCACCACTCGGCACAGCACACACTGTGATAATTTCAAGTTTGTACCTATGTTCACAAGATACAGCCCTGTAACTAGTGTTGCAAAGGACCCGAGTCCTCGAGTCGTAATTTTAAAGACTCGACTCAATTATGCAAGACGCATGTGCTCAAAAGGCTCGGAGTCTAGAGTCAAGCCGAGCCCGAGACATTCTCGAGTCTAAAAAAGGGAATCGAGTTTTAAAATGACTCGAGTCTTAAAAACGACCCGAGTCTTAAAATGATCTCGAGTCTTCTAGGTCATCATTCTAAAAAACTCGAATAACTCGTCAGATTTTTTTGTACGCAAAGTTACATCATAACCACTAATTTGAATTTATTGCCTTCTTTCGAGTCTTTTCAAATGATGAGGTACAAGTTTCATCTTCATGCTCCGAGTTTTTCTTTCAGACTTGGGTTCATTTTAAGATTCGAGCCCTTTTTAAGACTCGAGTGCTTATCTGTAGACTCCGAGCCTTTTGAGCACACTGAGTCTTGCATAATTGAGTCGAGTCTTTAAAATTAGGACTCGAAGACTCGAGACCTTTGCAACTCTACCTGTAACAGACTGGCGGGTAGCATACCCTTAGTAATAGGGCCCCTTGGCACCCTGTAGGTATCTTTTATCTAACCTATTACAACTCAAGATGACCGTTTACTCTACTTTTACATTCTTCTCTACTGTACGCGGTGCATGAAACATTCAACAAAGATGGATGGCTCTTAGTTAGCAGTTAACTTGCTAATTGAATGTCTAGGCAAACTGCTCATGGTTATGTTAACATTGCCACGCTTGCGTGCTACTCCATTTACTGTTTGTGCAAATTTTATTGTGCATGGAGAGATTTTGTATTCTAAATTAGGTATGGAA
The DNA here is from genome assembly GCA_947507805.1 of Aporophyla nigra. Lineage (NCBI taxonomy): Eukaryota > Metazoa > Arthropoda > Insecta > Lepidoptera > Noctuidae > Aporophyla > Aporophyla nigra. The sequence continues at coordinate 3,832,588 of OX382305.1, read as the reverse complement.
GAGTGATAGGCCTATCGTCAATGATGCTACTCAAAATACATAGTGTTTTTTTTTGTGTGTGGGAAATCTTCAAATGACGTCTCCCGGGTCTGAGTGGAGCAGCGTGGAGCCACGGTAACTCTTTCGAACAAATCTCGCAACCCTGGCAGGAGTGTTACAAACTCAAATTATCAAAGAGTCGCATGAATGGATAGAGGAACAGGGTATAAAGTTCATAGAAAAGTGAGGATCCTCCGACAAAACGGGTGTTGTGTCTGATGGGCTACTGCCCGACTATTGGTGTCGGGACATTGTTTTCAAACTGGTGGTCGCTCACTCGTCAAATTTCTACCATGATTAATATTAAAAAAAAATTGCTTGTTCTGCACTCTTTCTCCATATAACCTTTAACTATGACAAAGTCTGCGGAATTTTCGTAAAAAGGGGTACAAAATTTCTTTTTCACGTATACAAATAAAAATATTCTTGTGGCGCGGTAAACTCTGCTTGCGCGATGCAGGATTTTTGTTTAGTTCAGATGTGGCGATGTAGATGTCGCCACAAATGTCACAGCACTTCTTTTCTAATGGGGGGATCCGACAAAGCCCACGTTTGCAAGAACGTAATAATAGGCGGCATTATTTCACACACTGGATTATCAACTCTCTGTCTTGAACCCAGCATTGAGAATCCAACAGAGTGCATCTCAGAGCGTCGAAAAAACACACTGTTCGATTTTCAACTCTCGGTGCTAAGAAGTGCGATGAAGATCGAGTGCAGGAAAAATCCCGCCGCGCTTTCGTGACGTCGACTGAGATTGAACTCGATTTACGGGGTGTAGGAGACAGATCATTATTTCAACCAAAAGACATCCACTGCAGCACGCGTAGCATGACCACCGTAGAAATGGGTTTTGTCTATTCTTGGTAGAATAGATATAAAATTGTCATGCTACGCCCGCATAAAACGGTACAAATCTTTCTACAATCTTTAATTCTGTCTTTAATCTGTCTACAATCTGTAATTTTGTCTATTCTTCCGTCGACAAAACCCATTTCTACGGTGGTCATGCTACGCGTGCAGGACATAGGCCTTCCCCAATTTGAGGGACTTTACAATAATCGCCACGCTTGGCAGGCGGGTTAGTCATCGCAGTATGGTGGTAAAATGCATAGAAAATTCGATTTTTTCGAGACTTTCGATACCCACGGGAAGAAAGGGGAGATAGATAGGTCAGCTTATTTCCGTCTATTTTTCCGTCTTTTTTAAAGTTCACTTTTTACATAGCCGGGTGTATTTACTTTATTAAAAAAATATTTGTAAGTATATTAGTGTTGTTCCCTGCGTCGTATCGATAATAAATTAATAACTGTAGATTCACCGCTGTTATGACTAAGTACTCCTCAAGGCCGCTATTCATAGTGACAGGATATTAGTATTTACGCAAACATCTCACGTTTCATCGTCTTATATCCTTGCATGGTCTGCTGAGCTTCATTAATCATTACTATGAATAGAGTTGCATTCGATTAAATTAATTAAAACTTATTTATTCGAGTTAAGCCTCCCGCAGGCACGAGTCACCACGTGGCTCTGGTGAAACTATATGAGAACTTCTGGGAAATTGTTCTACCGATGTTGCGTCGCGACCGTCTGCCGAGGAGCCTTTAATCTTAATGCACTCTACAGTGATTTTTAAGTATTTTTATGCGAAAACTTTATACTTGGTGCGTTTCCATTTCATCACAGAACCACAGATGACATGCATAGGGTAGAGCGAAAAAAGAAAAAAGGTCGCCTTACGTTCATCGTCACGTCACATACATATTATCCAGATTATCTAGGTAACACAGGTTCCACCTAGCATGGGGGTCATTGATCAAATATCTGTGCACCTGTAAGTCCTAAGCTGCAAATGCTGCGCATAACTACTTTGTAATTTACTTTTGGAAATAAATGATTTTTATAATTTTATTATTATTATTACCTTTGTTTTTTTTTACGAACGAAATCATTCAAATCTTCTAATGAAGATCCTAACATTCACTCGTATAAAACCAACAGACTTGGTTTGTAAAGATGGCCACCCATCCACGAACAATCCGCGGCAAGCGTAGCTTAACCTGACTGATCAATCCGTGTGGCTTTTATTACTTAGCCACAAGCCCCCCAAATTCTAAACGAATACTATACTCCATTTGTTTAGATAGTTAACTAAAGGTAAACAATCTTGATATGTCTTTTTATATAAAATAAATCGTATAAAAGACCAACAAATATTATTTAAATTAAGTTACTTACCTAACATCGGTGTAAGTAAATACCTAATTGTAAACATTTTTAGATTCAACTTTTAGACAGTTTTTTAGATAAAAGACATGTTAAGATTGTTTACATTTAGTTAACTACCTAAACAAATGGAGTATAGTACTGATTATAAAGACAAAACGGACCATGCCCTAGATTAGGACACATAATACTTTTTATCCGGATATTCCCACGGGATTGAGATTTATGCGGGTGAAACCAAGAGGTGCAGCTAGTAGTTTAGTAATAGAAACGAATCTTGGTTTATCTATTCCGACTTTTACTACAAACGAGAAAATAATTACATACAAAGATGCTCTTTTAAATAAAACACTAGATGTTGACTGAAACAATATAGAGAAACTAGGTTTTGTAGATTCTTATCTTATCAAAGACTTTGTTTGACTAGCATACATCCTATGCAGATTTGCTGGTCATTCACCTTGCATTTTTTACCCTAATTGACATAAAAATAAGTCATTATCTTCGCTATTGTTTATGCCCTTATCCCAATTTATTTGGGTTTGGCACAGCAAGTCTTTTCCTATCATACTTTACCCTTTATAGGACGGCTCATACAAAGTGGCCAGTAAACTAAACTATGAAGAGAGAAGAAGTGACCGTCTATTTCAAGGTCCTAGGTACCTTGAAGTGACTGTCCACCCTTTATTGGACGGCTCATACAAAGTGGCCAGTAAACTGAACGGTGAAGAGTGAAGAAGTGACCGTCCACTTCAAGGTTAGGACCTTGAAGTGACTGTCCAGTTTACTGGCCACTTTGTATGAGCCGTCCTATAAAGGGTTAAGAAAATAAGTAAGGGGTGACTACCGAAATTACGGCTAATAGAAGTATGGGAGACAAAAACACGTTGCGTCGACCCCACACAAATTTGAATACTGGAAGGAGATTGATGACGGTATAAGAAAATAAGTAAGTACCCATTCCTAATTCCTCGTCGGTAACATAAGAGAAAAGCAGAGCTTTCTTCACTTTCTTCTCAAAAGGTAGTCAAGGTGGATGCGCTAAGCTAGCAGCAAAATTCTAATTTTCGTTTTTTTTTTTGTAATTTTGCAGTTCGCAAACGTTACAAACATGACTTTAGCGTCGCATCGCATATTCCTTCCTGGGGGTGTCAGACTTTTACTGCCTAAAACCCACCCGTGTTCCTTCAGTTGCCCATATACCAAGGCCACGGTATATATAAAAAAAAAGACATGCGCTTTACTTTGTGTAAGTTAATAATTTCATCACCACTGCTCTTAAAACGGTGAAGGAAAACATGGTGAGGAAAACGGCATGCATGTCCTAGAACCAAACATTCGAAGACATGTGACATCTACCAACCCGCACTGGGCTTGCGTGGTAGATTGTGGCCCACTCCTTCTCACCGAGAGGAGGCCTGTGTCCCAGCAGTGGGAACGGTATAGGCTTACGATGCTGATATTATGTCCGTGATACGTGGACTAATTAGCCAAAGTCTACTACTTATAATACTGGTTTTTTGGTAGATACTTAGTCCGTACTCTCCCTAAACATCTTAAATTGAAAAAACCACTTGAGGAACCAACCTAGGTATATAAATATTCGTGTTGACTTTTGTGAGAGCAAGCAAGCCATCTAGGGTTTAAGTTAGTACTTTCTCTTTGTAGTGTTACTAAGATCCTAACTTCCTAGGCTCTTGAGACCACACCTTTTGAAAGTTAGCTAAAATTGTTTGATGTGATATGTTTCGTAGATCGTATTTAAGTTGTGCATAATTATCTCCTTCATGCATCAATTCACTTTAAATTGTTATACGTGCAACTTGCTTGATACAAAATAACTAGCAGCTTATTACTTTACCGCCATAATTGAGGAATATGCGATGCGACGCTAAAGTCATGTTTGTAACGTTTGCGAACTGCAAAATTACAAAAAAAAAAACGAAAATTAGAATTTTGCTGCTAGCTTAGCGCATCCACCTTGACTACCTTTTGAGAAGAAAGTGAAGAAAGCTCTGCTTTTCTCTTATGTTACCGACGAGGAATTAGGAATGGGTACTTACTTATTTTCTTATACCGTCATCAATCTCCTTCCAGTATTCAAATTTGTGTGGGGTCGACGCAACGTGTTTTTGTCTCCCATACTTCTATTAGCCGTAATTTCGGTAGTCACCCCTTACTTATTTTCTTAACCCTTTATAGGACGGCTCATACAAAGTGGCCAGTAAACTGGACAGTCACTTCAAGGTCCTAACCTTGAAGTGGACGGTCACTTCTTCACTCTTCACCGTTCAGTTTACTGGCCACTTTGTATGAGCCGTCCAATAAAGGGTGGACAGTCACTTCAAGGTACCTAGGACCTTGAAATAGACGGTCACTTCTTCTCTCTTCATAGTTTAGTTTACTGGCCACTTTGTATGAGCCGTCCTATAAAGGGTAAAGTATGATAGGAAAAGACTTGCTGTGCCAAACCCAAATAAATTGGGATAAGGGCATAAACAATAGCGAAGATAATGACTTATTTTTATGTCAATTAGGGTAAAAAATGCAAGGTGAATGACCAGCAAATCTGCATAGGATGTATGCTAGTCAAACAAAGTCTTTGATAAGATAAGAATCCACAAAACCTAGTTTCTCTATATTGTTTCAGTCAACATCTAGTGTTATATATTTAAAAGAGCATCTTTGTATGTAATTATTTTCTCGTTTGTAGTAAAAGTCAGAATAGATAAACCAAGATTTGTTTCTATTACTAAACTACTAGCTGCACCTCTTGGTTTCACCCGCAAAGGTCTCGATCCCGTGGGAATATCCGGATAAAAAGTATTATATGTCCTAATCTAGGGCATGGTCCGTTTTGTCTTTATAATCAGTACTAGTATTCGTTTAGAATTTGGGGGGGCTTGTGGCTAAGTAATAAAAGCCACACGGATTGATCAGTCAGGTTAAGCTACGCTTGCCGCGGATTGTTCGTGGATGGGTGGCCATCTTTACAAACCAAGTCTGTTGGTTTTATACGAGTGAATGTTAGGATCTTCATTAGAAGATTTGAATGATTTCGTTCGTAAAAAAAAAACAAAGGTAATAATAATAATAAAATTATAAAAATCATTTATTTCCAAAAGTAAATTACAAAGTAGTTATGCGCAGCATTTGCAGCTTAGGACTTACAGGTGCACAGATATTTGATCAATGACCCCCATGCTAGGTGGAACCTGTGTTACCTAGATAATCTGGATAATATGTATGTGACGTGACGATGAACGTAAGGCGACCTTTTTTCTTTTTTCGCTCTACCCTATGCATGTCATCTGTGGTTCTGTGATGAAATGGAAACGCACCAAGTATAAAGTTTTCGCATAAAAATACTTAAAAATCACTGTAGAGTGCATTAAGATTAAAGGCTCCTCGGCAGACGGTCGCGACGCAACATCGGTAGAACAATTTCCCAGAAGTTCTCATATAGTTTCACCAGAGCCACGTGGTGACTCGTGCCTGCGGGAGGCTTAACTCGAATAAATAAGTTTTAATTAATTTAATCGAATGCAACTCTATTCATAGTAATGATTAATGAAGCTCAGCAGACCATGCAAGGATATAAGACGATGAAACGTGAGATGTTTGCGTAAATACTAATATCCTGTCGCTATGAATAGCGGCCTTGAGGAGTACTTAGTCATAACAGCGGTGAATCTACAGTTATTAATTTATTATCGATACGACGCAGGGAACAACACTAATATACTTACAAATATTTTTTTAATAAAGTAAATACACCCGGCTATGTAAAAAGTGAACTTTAAAAAAGACGGAAAAATAGACGGAAATAAGCTGACCTATCTATCTCCCCTTTCTTCCCGTGGGTATCGAAAGTCTCGAAAAAATCGAATTTTCTATGCATTTTACCACCATACTGCGATGACTAACCCGCCTGCCAAGCGTGGCGATTATTGTAAAGTCCCCCAAATTGGGGAAGGCCTATGTCCTGCACGCGTAGCATGACCACCGTAGAAATGGGTTTTGTCGACGGAAGAATAGACAAAATTACAGATTGTAGACGGATTAAAGACAGAATTAAAGATTGTAGAAAGATTTGTACCGTTTTATGCGGGCGTAGCATGACAATTTTATATCTATTCTACCAAGAATAGACAAAACCCATTTCTACGGTGGTCATGCTACGCGTGCTGCAGTGGATGTCTTTTGGTTGAAATAATGATCTGTCTCCTACACCCCGTAAATCGAGTTCAATCTCAGTCGACGTCACGAAAGCGCGGCGGGATTTTTCCTGCACTCGATCTTCATCGCACTTCTTAGCACCGAGAGTTGAAAATCGAACAGTGTGTTTTTTCGACGCTCTGAGATGCACTCTGTTGGATTCTCAATGCTGGGTTCAAGACAGAGAGTTGATAATCCAGTGTGTGAAATAATGCCGCCTATTATTACGTTCTTGCAAACGTGGGCTTTGTCGGATCCCCCCATTAGAAAAGAAGTGCTGTGACATTTGTGGCGACATCTACATCGCCACATCTGAACTAAACAAAAATCCTGCATCGCGCAAGCAGAGTTTACCGCGCCACAAGAATATTTTTATTTGTACACGTGAAAAAGAAATTTTGTACCCCTTTTGACGAAAATTCCGCAGACTTTGTCACAGTTAAAGGTTATATGGAGAAGGAGTGCAGAACAAGCAATTTTTTTTTTAAATTAATCATGGTAGAAATTCGACGAGTGGCCGACCACTGGGTTGAAAACGTCCCGACACCAAAAGACGGGCAGTAGCCCATCAGACACAACACCCGTTTTGTCGGAGGATCCTCACTTTTCTATGAACTTTATACCCTGTTCCTCTATCCATTCATGCGACTCTTTGATAATTTTGAGTTTGTAACACTCCTGCCAGGGTTGCGAGATTTGTTCGAAAGAGTTACCGTGGCTCCACGCTGCTCCACTCAGACCCGGGAGACGTCATTTGAAGATTTCCCACACACAAAAAAAAACACTATGTATTTTGAGTAGCATCATTGACGATAGGCCTATCACTCTTCCATACCTAATTTAGAATACAAAATCTCTCCGTGCACAATAAAATTTGCACAAACAGTAAATGGAGTAGCACGCAAGCGTGGCAATGTTAACATAACCATGAGCAGTTTGCCTAGACATTCAATTAGCAAGTTAACTGCTAACTAAGAGCCATCCATCTTTGTTGAATGTTTCATGCACCGCGTACAGTAGAGAAGAATGTAAAAGTAGAGTAAACGGTCATCTTGAGTTGTAATAGGTTAGATAAAAGATACCTACAGGGTGCCAAGGGGCCCTATTACTAAGGGTCTGCTACCCGCCGGTCTGTTACAGGTAGAGTTGCAAAGGTCTCGAGTCTTCGAGTCCTAATTTTAAAGAATCGACTCAATTATGCAAGACTCAGTGTGCTCAAAAGGCTCGGAGTCTACAGATAAGCACTCGAGTCTTAAAAAGGGCTCGAATCTTAAAATGAACCCAAGTCTGAAAGAAAAACTCGGAGCATGAAGATGAAACTTGTACTTCATCATTCGAAAAGACTCGAAAGAAGGCAATAAATTCAAATTAGTGGTTATGATGTAACTTTGCGTACAAAAAAATCTGACGAGTTATTCGAGTTTTTTAGAATGATGACATAGAAGACTCGAGTTCATTTTAAGACTCGGGTCGTTTTTAAGACTCGAGTCATTTTTAAAACTCGATTCCCTTTTTAGACTCGAGAATGACTCGGGCTCGGCTTGACTCTAGACTCCGAGCCTTTTGAGCACATGAGTCTTGCATAATTGAGTCGAGTCTTTAAAATTACGACTCGAGGACTCGGGTCCTTTGCAACACTAGTTACATGGCTGTATCTTGTGAACATAGGTACAAACTTGAAATTATCACAGTGTGTGCTGTCCCGAGTGGTGCCGGACGTAAAGCACCATCCCATTTCTTCCCTTGGGTGTCGTAAAATACGACTAAGGGACTTACTAGAGAATCGGCAGCACCTTTCTCTATGCATTTTACCACCATACTACGATCGCCAAGCCGTCTGCCAAGCGTGGCGATTATGGCGAAGCCCCTATATTAGGGGAGGCCTAAATCAAGCAGTGGACGTCTTACAGCTGAAATGTGATGATGATGTGTGCTACCATAGTCACTACAACAACAAATAATAAGATAATACTTAAAATTAAGTTCTGATTTATTTTTATTTTTATGAAATGGATAAGAAAATTGTTTTAAAAAAATGTGCTAAATATTCGCTCTTGGCCACCTTTTTCTCTCATTTTATCAAATGTTATTTGTTACATAGTATTGTATAAACTATTGTGGAAGATGGTAGTCGCGACAGCGGAAAGTTAAGTATGAGGACCAGTTTGCTAATGAATGAATGTTTAGAACGTTCTCTCATAACCTCTAGACTAATTATTTATCATAATTTGACTAAGAGATATCGTTGGAAGCGTCTTGAACGTTCTGTGCTGTGTTCTGGCTGTGTGACGTTACAGTATATTCTAATAATAGTAAGAGATCATAAGGTTTAGGACGTAATAATTATTTCAGTAGTCGGATGGTAATTAAAAAAATAAGTATCTAAGTACTCTTTACTCTGATTGTGGCCAGGCAGGCAGGAAAAGGGTTGTCTTGCGTTAAAAATAAATACTAGTTCCAAAGAAGAAAATCAGTGAGGAATGAAATTATACTAGAAGGACGTGAATTATAGAGCGAAGTTGAAATTGGAGATTGGAAGAAGAAAATATGAGGCAAGGACAAGATGATGAACTTTTATTTTTTATTATCTCACTTAAACTTTGCTTTGATTATACTCTAAAAAGGGGGGGTTAAGGGGAAAGCGAAAACGTAGGCCCCGGAATTAAAAAAGAATCTTACGATTTTTTCAATTTGTAAGTTAACAGTGACCTGCAACAACCCCTGAACAACTTATTGTGATTCGCGACCCTAACAAATACTTATATAGCTTTACGGAATTATCAATACAACACTCTAAGTTTATTTAGTCCAATTGAATGACTATTTTATTAAAAAGTCATTCAATGGGATAAATAAAATGGTATTTAATGAATAAAGTAAGTACATAGGTGTTACGGGCGCGAATCATATTTTAACCTAACGTAACACTGACCTGCAAAAAACGTAACAAAATTTGAATGTTGTGACCTACCTTGACGCATCCACCTTTAAACTAGAAACCCAGCTCCAAAAAACAAAAACAATTAAACCTTATTGCTTCTCGTGTATCAATGATTGAATAGTTAGCAAATTAGAAGACCTCTGACGTGCCCTCTAAACCCAGCTCCAAAAACAATTCAACCTCTATGGTTCTCGTGTGTTAATGATTGTATGGTTACCAAATTACAAGACCTCTGACGTGACCTCTAAACTTCATCAACAAATTGCAGGTAATATCGTGGACAGAAATTTTCATTCTTATTTTTATTCTTTGACTCTTATAAGAGAAAAAAATATATAAAAACAAAAAAAAAAAAATCAAATCAAACAATCAATCAATCTTCAAATTATAATTTGATTTTTTTTAAATTTAATTTAATTTAATTTCTGTGACTCCTGTAATTTGACATTTAATTTTTATTCTGTGACCATTTTATAGTTTGTATGTACCAACTCAATCTTTTATTTTAATTGCATTTACCTTCTATTTTGTTGCAGTATTAATTTATTTTTACAAATCATGTATGTAGAATATAAGTATTTGTATGAGTACAAAAGAGGAAGTGTAAAAGTGTCACCGGTAACTGAAAATTTATGTGGAATTCGGTTGTTGTGGTGTGGGAACACCTAATGAGGAAAGTTTTGAGTATGAATGTCGATGGCTATAAGAGAAAGACCAAAGAAACGTTGGCTGGACTATTAATGATGATACGGTTAGAACTGGGATGAATACCGAGTTGAAAGCTAAGCAGAAAAAGACATGTTGCGCCGACTCCAAATACATGCTGTAAAGGCGGGAGAATGATGAAATAATGAAACTATACAAGTTAAATAAATATGTAGTCAGCTAAATTAATTATAAAGCAACTAGCTTCTGCCCGCAACTTCGTCCGCGTCAAATTTTCGCTCCCCTTCCCGTCGCATCGAATTGCCTGCCAGTTTTCGTCCATTTTTCGTTTGCTGCTCTACTTCTTTTGACCGTAGCGTGATGTTATATAGCGTTCCTAATAAATGGGCTACCCAACACAAAAATAATTTTTCAATTCCGACCAGTAGTTCCGCCGATTCTTGTCATTCCCCTTTTCGTACAAACTTTCATCCCCTATTCCCTATTGTTATTTTACCCCCTTAACGGTAAAAATTTAACAAACTTTAAATATAATTCATAAATATATATTATGTAATAAAAGCCAAATAAAAAAGTTTCATCATTCTAGCTTTAAATGACAATACTTCCCTACAACCTTTCATCCTCCCTTTCAACCGCTTAAAACCCCTTTTCCGCAATAAACAGCAGCTATGTCCTTTCTCAAGCTCTAAATTATCTGTGTACCAAATTTCATTTAAATCGGTTCAGTAGTTTTAGTAGGAAAGCGAGACAGACAGACAGACAGAGTTACTTTTGCATTTATATAATATTAAGTGTTTAAGTGTGGATAATGTGGACTAGTGTGGATGTGGAAGTGTGGATTGACTATCAACCTTTATTGCCCGTATATTCAAATAGCGAATTCAATAGCAAACAATCATACACAGATCGGTACGGTGCAATATAAAATACTTGCTTCTGCAAAATACAACGGGCTCACACAGTAAATAAATTGCATACAGTTGGTATGCGCTGGCGCAGGCGTAGGAAGCTATGTAGGCGACACGGCATTGGACAGCACCTGTTTAGCGATATTAACATAAGCTTAGTGGTCCAATATATGCGATTGCGGTACGTGTTCGAGGACCCTGCAGGTGTGGGAGAATGTAGGGATTCCAGAGGTGAAATGAGAGTGTTTGTCTGTGACTAGTGCCGGAGCTTTTTGAAGTATGTTCTCCCACTCACTGGCGAACGATCTAAGGAAAGGCTAAAGCTGTGGCGACATAGTGCTTCCCTACCCCCATTCGTTCCATTTGCTGAAAATCACTTGAATGAGTTGCCTTGCCTTTTTTTTTGGATGGGAATTCATCAAATGACTTCTCCCGCTCTGGCCGGAGCGGGAGGGCGTGTCAGACTTTTACTGACTAAAACCCACCCGTGTTCCTTCAGTTGCCCATGTGCCGGGGCCACGGTATCTCTTTCGAACAATCACGCGACCCCGGCAGGAGTTGCCTTGCCTTACCTACAAGTCTTTACATAGACTTCTGACTCAGGTAGGCCGAAGCAACGAAACCCTATTCAGATGGAGAATCACAGCTGATTCCGCTCTGGAGTATAAATGTGGTGCTGTGCCACAAACAATAGGGCACTTCATACCGTGTCCTGCGTGTCTTGTTGACTGCACACTGTCGGAGTTAATGGACGCTGATGAAAGTGTCAAGTTTGTAGCCAAATTCTTCAACTACTTCTTAGCGTGTCGATAGCAATCTGTATACAGTTGGCCCAGATTTTTGCGCTATTTTGCTCTCAGGATGTCACTCATCATCACCTTGACAGACAAATTTCCAAAGCAATCACAATGGCACCTACGAATAAAAGCTCGAACAAGAAAATTAGGCTTCAAAACAAATTGAGCTACAGAATATGCATGAAGTAACTATTTCCTTTAAATATATTGGCTAAAATTGAATGAGACTTAGCCCACGGACGTAATAAAATCGTGGCTGGATTTTTTCGGGCGAAAATCTGAATAGCTGAATGTATAAAGTAAAACGGTTTCTGTACATATTATTGCATATTACATGGATGCTAGGTAATTATTAAGAACAACAAAAATCAATGTGAAGAGGATGACACGTTTTCTAATAATGCAAGTTACGACATGACCGTGCATGCAAGATTCGCAGTTGGTAGTCCGTTTTATCCGAAATTCCACTGAGGGGGGATAACCAAGTTTCCACGTTGAAGTTTAGAAAGGAACCGATGGATATTTTCGAATCAAATTAATATAAAATAAACAGTTCATATATCAAATCAAAATTCATTCGAAAACATCCATCGGTTTCTCACTAAAATTCTACAATATCCAACGACTCTGGTTACTTATCTCTTTTGGAGACTGTACGTTAGCTTTCCATAGAAAGGCACTGCCCTCATCTCACATCTGCAAATATTTTCTTATCACTGTTATCGTTGTACAAACTGACGCGCTTGGACAATTATAACTGCATCATAGACTGAGACTTGGTGGAAATTTAATGAAATGATATAAGAATAATTTAGACTCTAAATGATTCTTATATCATTTCTACTAATTTTAAAACAATGGTGGCCCAGTGGTAATGGCTGCGAAGTTGTAGGTCGTCGGTTGCACTGCTCTCAAATCGGTGAAGAAAAAACATCGTGAGGAAACCGGCATGTCTTAGAACCAAAAATTCGAAGATATGTGACATCTACCAACCCGCACTGGGCCCGCGTGGTAAATATGGCCCACTCCCTCTCACAGAAAGGAGGCCTGTGTCCCAGCTGTGGGAACATTATAGGCTGCTGATGAAAAACAATTTCAGGAACTGCCATTTTTCAGCAATTTTTGTGCACCCCGAAATGACAAAGAAATTCGCAACTCATCTTATTCATCTTCGCAATAAAAGAACACAGACATTCCCTGTCTTCACTCGACGTTTAAAATGCCAAGTTATGGCAGTAACGTTAAAATCTTACTGAAAGTACTTCAACGGACAGTAAAAACTCTCATTTATCCACTAGTCACTGCCATTAGAAGTAAGAAACAACTCGGAGCGAGTTTTTGCGCCAGTAGTCAAAGGCTCGGAGAGGTTTTTGTGCTGTAGTCGGCGCGGATGACTCATACGGCTTCCGACACATCGGCGCAAGCAAACTTATTAGTTTATTACCTTTATAAATAGATACCACTCGGGTTGTGTGTACTCTGTTCCTACGATTGTAGGATTAACACGGGCCCTGGTTTAAGAAGGCAACGATTTGGAAGGGCTCTGGTTAGATCAGATAGAGGTGCAAAGTATACGATTCAGATGCTATTTTCAGAATAGTTTCAGTAAAGTTGTTGATCATTAAGTTCAGGAGGCAGGGCAGGGAAGGTCGGTGGACGTCTCTCTTCGGTCGTGTATGTGCTATCCCATTGGACTATGAGAGTGAGGGAAGAGAGTGGAGTCTGTAGGAATATTATTACAGTAGGCCACACGTCAGTGGTAGCATAATAAAACTAAACAAACGGAGTTTCGAAAAAATAAACTGACCTTTTATTCTGTCGAAACTCCGTACTACGCTAAGCCACCTCAACAAACTATACTGAGGTGGAAAGTTACTGTTAGGTATTTCTAGACGATCCAATTTGCAATATCTTGTGGATCCCTCTAAAATACAAACCGATGTTTCCTAGAAAAAAGTTGCATAAGAGTTAAAGAAGAAGCATTTGAAGGCAGTTGGAGCTTTTGGAATGACCTTAGCAGAGATTTTATTTCTCTCGGGTATTATTAGTGGAATTACGAATGCAGGGTCGTCAAAAACCCCAAAAGTCTAACAGCCAGTCTTTACCAAGTGGTATCGTATTACCCAGTAACTGGATTGTGGAGGCCAGATAGGCAGTCGATCCATGTAAAATACTGGTAGTCAGCTGCATCCGGTTAGACTGGAAGCCGACCCCAACATAGTTGTGAAAAGGCTAGACAGGTGATGATAATGAATTACGAATGCTGCTTGGCTGCTTTTTCGTGCTTCTGACTACCCGTAACGACTTTGAGATCTACTAATGACAACCGGGACCAACGACTTAACGTGTTTTCCAAGGTATGGAGGGGTTTCGATATAGAATGGATGGTCACCCATCTACGAACCGACCTACATAAGGTATATATAAATATCTTAGGACAACCAACACATCGTTATCTGATCCCAAACTAGGCAGAGCCTGTACTTACTATGATAACCAGACAACTGATAAATATACTTATATATTTGTAAATACATACATATTATAGATAAATTACACCCAGACACAGAACAAATGATTGTGCTCATCACACAAAGATTTGTCCTGTGTGGGAATCGAACCCACGACCTCAGTCTTTGCAGTCAGGGTCACTAACCACTAGACTAACAGGCTAGTCTGTCTATGAAGGCAATATATAACAGTATCAAGTTTAAATTGCATCGTAAGTGGTGTGGGCTGCAGACTCACTCCCACGATGCTATACGACCAGGATACCTAATTACCTATTTATAGACTGTAATATAATCCATTTCCTTGGCAGATCTGGTCACACGGAAGACGGGTTGAGTTTTGCATATTGTCCATGAATATTTTATATTGCAATAGTGACATTATTTGCCTTGAGATCTTGCACTGCTCTTGTGAGGGGCTTGGCTTAGTAATAACAGCCGTACGGGTCGATCGATCAGGCCGCTTGCGAAACCAAAAACTGGATGTATCTTTACATACTCATCCGTGCCTCAAAAAGCACGTTAAGCCGTTGGTCCCGGCTGTGTGCCTCAGAAAGCACGTTAAGCCGTTGGTCCTGGCTGTCATTCGTAGATCTTTGACAGTCGTTACGGGTCGTCACAGCTCGAAAGTCAGACAGCCAGTCTTACCAAGAGGTTTTGTATAGCTTAGGGTTGTGGAGGTCAAACAGACAGTCGCGATATGTCAAATACTGGTATTCAGCTGCATCCGGTGTGACTGGAAGCCGTCCCCATAGTTGGGAAAAGGCTTGGTGGATGATGATGATCTTGTCGTGCTCTGGAACCGAAGCCTATGTAGATTTTGCTTTACGTTTTCTAGAAGCCATTGGAATCGTTTTATGCTCTGGGTTTTCGGGTATATTTTGTAGGATACCCACCCTTGGAGGCACAAGAGAAAACTCTCCGCCGTAACCTCGTGTTGTTCTTTGGTAATGTCTAGTGCCGAAATAGCACATCACATTCCAAATTTCCAATATCAGGCCAAGTGTGGGTCAAACTTGCGTTCCACGGATTTCGCTCCAACGTACAAAATTTAACAACATTACACACATTTAAAATAAAAACACGTGTCTTTTATGGGGACATCACAATTTTAATTATATATTTGTTGTTATGGAATACACACACGGTGACAATTTCAACAGTCCTGTTACAATTCATAAGATATAGCCCGCTGACAGACAGACGGAAAGCTGGACATGCAGCGGAGGCTTAGTCAGTGTTCGCACTGACAAAAATATCGCGATGGAATTGTTCTCGACGCGTGGGATGCACTCTGTTAGATTCTCAATGAAAATCCAGTGCGCAAGAAAATCTCGTAGCGATATTTTGACTTCAGTGTGAACGTGGTCTAAGTATTAGGACTCCGTTGGTATTCTTTGGATACGGAATCCTTAAAACAAACCGAGGCGATCCAATCAAATTATCTCAACATCATTTAGCCGAAAGACGTCCACTGTTGGACATAGGTATAGATAGTTCAATCCATGAAGACGAACGATGAAATGAACGAAATTTATTTGATGCAACTGCAAAATCAAAAAAAAAAAATGTTTTGAAATATAATAATAAAGGAAAATAAATCGTACTTAATTTTTATACTATGTACTTTTTTTTCTAACCTATAATAACCAAAGTACTTTCATTGCATGAAAAAAAGGTGGCAACCCTAGACATAGGCCTGCCCCAGTTTAGCAGTTTTTGCAATAATTGCCACGCTTGGTAGGCGGGTTGGCGATCGCAGTATGGTGATAAAACGCATAGAGAACGCTGCTACCCATTCTCTAGTAAATCCCTTAGTCGCCTCTTACCACACCCACGAAAAGAAATGGGATGGTGTTACTCGTTACGTCCGGCATCACACGAAAATTTCCGCTACCACTAAATAATCTCTGTACTCACATACCTTAGTAATGGATAATAAATAATACATAACAGAACCGGTTTCCGACCGACGTGACTCATGATCTGATGGTAAACAATGCCCGATTATATCTTGTTGATCGCTCAATTTAATGTTGTTTCACACATTCACGGGTAATTATCAAGTCTGCCTCTGCTGACAATGGCTCTTAGCATGTCCTAGGGCACTGAAAACAGTATTGAAATCTTAAACAGGGATAATTAGACGAGTAGACGGTGCAGAAGAAGAGATGAGATGTGTGGCTATGGCTAAATCAAATCAAAAGTCATTAATTCCAACTAGGCTGAGAGTCAGCCCTTTTGAAGGTCAACAAAAAACTGGTATCGTCTATATCATCATAATTCGACATTTACAAGGACGTAATAAAATCGCGGCGGCATTTTTTCGCGTAATGGAATTTCAACTCTCTTTTGGTCATTATTCCACGGGAACGTTCTACCGAGATTCTGTGCTAATCCAGGTGCACTCAGAGTTTGTATTATTTGCAAATTGCAGTATTATCAATAATATGTTCAAGTATCTAAAAACTGAGATAAAAGAATCACAGGGCATCAAAAAACTCCAAAAGTGCCCAAAAGGCTGGCAGCATTGCCACGTTGTATGGCAATGCTGATTCTTTGACCAAAAAATAGGCCAGCCCTCTGGTCACGTGAAGAGTCGACCAACCGCTTGGCTATGTCTCGATAATCGAGGTTATGAACTGTGTGCCAAATTTCATCCAAATCCGTTTTGTAGTTATTGCGTGAAAGAGTAACAAACATTCATACATCCTCACAAACTTTCACATTTATAATATTAGTAGGATGGTGAAAATCCCCTTCTATTTTGGAAGAGAAGATTATGAGAGCATCTAGACTTTTCAATGGATCTTTACGGACAGTTTATAAGCAAACTGACGTAAAAGGAAGCTGGTCATCCTTTTCTTGTGTGATGAATTGAGGCCATCTCCTTTCTCGAGTATTGCAGTAAGTGCTAAACGATTATTTTTGATATTATGCA
Source organism: Aporophyla nigra (assembly GCA_947507805.1). Classification (NCBI taxonomy): domain Eukaryota; kingdom Metazoa; phylum Arthropoda; class Insecta; order Lepidoptera; family Noctuidae; genus Aporophyla; species Aporophyla nigra. Next base: position 3,815,336 of record OX382305.1, on the reverse strand, counting down.
CACAATCGTGCTTTGCTTAGACAGACGCTCCCACATTTCAAAATGTCAGCGGTCTGTTTATTTTTTGCAATTTTTCTTGATAAGTAAACATAATCACGGTTGTCATAGGTCACAGATGACCACAACTTGGAGACTGTGCAAATTGAAAGGATTTTTTTCTTAGCAGGAGCTTGGTGCAATTCAGAATAACTCATAATTATAGTGACTTACAGTCCAAACTCTAAGAACAGTAGGGCCATCAACTTCTTTAAAATTGCATTCATCTAATGCAGTGACGTGGGATATCTTATTATTTCCCAAAAATTACACCGGGGAACTCATCATTATCATTTAAGCTGAAAGACGTTCACTGCTGGACAAAGGCCTCCCGCTATGTCATTTTTGGGTGTCATAATCGCCACACTTGGGAGGCGGGTTGGCGATCGCAGTATGGTAGATAATAAAATACATAGAGCACGCTGCTGCCCATTCTTTAGTAAATCCCTTAGTCGTTTCTTACGATACCCACGGGAAGAAATGGGATGGTGCTATTCTTAACGCCCGGCATCACACGGAACCTCGCCGGGAAGTCACCGGCCTAACACTTAAGTCGGGGCAGATACTATTTGCCACCATTGCTCCAATACAACAGTAATCAGCACTAATTGAGAAACTGCGAAACAGTCTTTTCGTAGCTAACTAAATACATAAGTAATAAATGTAATAATCCCACGAAATTAAAAACAAAATCTGTAATAGGTAGTACACTGTATTCCTAATTTAAACGTGATTTAAGCATTCAGAGAAACAAGACCATTTTTCAAACTCCGAACGCCAAGGCTGCTGAACGAATTCGATCATTGTATTCAAACTCGATTAACTCCATCGATCAATGAATCGATACCGCGGCAAAACAAAAGCAGCTCATGCCCACTGACCCAGAACCTTCGCAGACTTCGTAATGTCTGCGCAGATGTCCTATGCATCCTGGCATAACTCCTGAACTCACTACAAAGTAATACCAACCTTAGATCGTAAGTATAGAGTTAGAATTCAGATGCTGGTGTGCGGAGATAATATGTTTTGGTATTCGTTTCTAAAGCATGTGTGTGTGTACATGAGTAAATATGGTGATGTCATTATGCTCCGCCTACATTGATTGTGTACAGTTTTTTTTTATAATGTGGAATTTTGATTCCGAGTCTTTAAAATAAGATGGAAATATAATTCAGTAGCAACTTTGTTACACGGATGCAAACGGAGAAAAGTGAAAGTCATGTGGACTCTATGCACCCTTGTATAAAGGACATCTTGTCATTGTTCAAGATATATTAGAAACGAAGTCTTATTTGCTAATCTCTTCTTCGATTCTTTGGTAAGGACTAAAAGATGAACCACGGCCTTGGCAAATACCTACCCATAATTTAGCTAATGGACGTGTGAGTCGATGATGTCAGTTGAAACGGAGACACAAAGTGCATCACTCAAGTCTTTTCAATTAACACTGAGGAAAATCTTATTACATAATTATTTATTTGCGTACCTATTTAAATCTACTACTAAGACAGCGTTCGCATACGACGTAATACGTAAATATATCGGAGGAAGGATTTTATCGCGCACTGAACTTTTTTGAAGCTAATCCATAGCTTCATATATGTTCGAAAAATTTGTCGGCTTATTCTCAGTAACTTTAAAAAAATTACGCAATGAATTTGCTGGATTGTTAAATTGAAAGTCATTCATTCAACAAATCATGCACCCACTCACACGTACACACCGTCACTCACTCTCACATATCCACACTCACACATACCGTCTACACCTACACATACACAACTAACTTACACTAACACACTCACAAGGCACCCAATAGACACTCCTTTCTCCTTGATGTTAATTAACTGAAACTACTTTTACCTTGTTCCCCGTTTCTTATACTAAAATCAATTGTATTAGTCTAGTTTATGTTTTTTAATGTACACATTACTAAATTGTAAGTACCTTTTATAACATGTATATTGGACGGATGGATGACCCCTGTAACACAGGTTTTTCCTAGCATGGGGGTCATTGCTCATTTATTTTGTACCTGGCTATTTGCACATAGATTAAGTGTCACCCTGTATTCGTGTACTTTATGTCAAATAAATTCTATTCTATTCTATTCCTACTGTAAGTATGTTACGCAATTAACCATCGGATTCTAAAAATACTCTGCAGGAAAATCAGGAAAATATCGTGAAGAAAGTTTTTAGTATGAATGACGATGGCTATAAGAGTAGAGGAAGACCAAAACACGATGGACTGTGTGAATGTTGATATGGTTAGAAAAGGGGTAACTTCCGAGATGATGACTAATAGAGAAGTATGGATGTATATCCTAAATAAATTGGGATAACGGCGGAGGATGATGAAATGATTCCCGAAATAGTCTTACAGAAGAGTTCAATTTGCTGAAATAGTCACTCCTTAAAAATTCTCAGTAATTTAGCGTTAAAATAAAAAGAAGCGTCCGATAACCTAACCTGTCGGCATGCAATTAGCATTTCTTGCACACAGTAGGTATGTGTATCTAAAATATTCCTTGACAAGCTGAGTAAACCGCGTCATCTCTATTATCTACTGTGAATATGCAAAACAGGCTAGAAACTAACACTATTCCGACAAATTTTCTGCAAAAACACAGTAAATTGGTATTTTTTCGTCGTTTCCATTACAATTACTAAGATCATTTCTTGCATTGAGTGTCTTTTCTTCTTTATTGCGTTTTATCATTGTTATTTTATCTTCAATCATTGAATCTTTCGTGATATTCGTGATATCATTGTTTCTAGATTTAATTTTAGCACCTTTGCACAGTACTTTATAAGCTTTAGCCTGACCAGAGCGTGGGGGAGAGGTAAGCTTCTCGCCCTCAAGTGCGTGCCTCAAAGCGATGTCAGCAATAATTGAAGGGGTCCGCTAGGGCCGAAGCCTGCCAGGGTCGCGGAATTGATCGAAACCGTTACCGTGGCCCTGGCACAGGCGACTGAAGGAACACGTGTGGGTTTTAGTCGGTAAAAGTCTGACATCCCTCCCGCTCCGCCCGGACCGGGAGATGACTCATTTGACGAAAAAGCCTAACCACATTCTATTTGCCTCAAATCTTGCCCGATTAAATAATTATGAATCGACCAAATAATCTAGGCTCTGAAAAATCTAATTATGTAGACCGCACCAGAGAAGTTCTGAAAAGTCAAAGAATCGAACGTCAAGATACATCTTACAGTTTTTTTTTCTATCTTTCAATATTTTTTTCGATGCAGTCTGTCAGTTTTTTGTGTGAGCTATAAAGTCTTGTCTGAACTCTCTTTATGGTGCATTTAGAACGTCCTAGAATCGTGACTTCGTCAGTAGCACTTATTAACAAGTTTTTGCATTATTTCTCGATTCTTTGTACACCAACATTTCTTTAGAATGGCACCAATAAATAACCAATCACGTACTACTATTATCGATATTATTAAATTCTTTTAAGGTTTTTTTAAATATTTCGGAACGTTTAGGAAGATGAAACACAGCATCTTTCCATAGCATAAAACAAAGTCGCTTCCCGCGTCTGTACGCTTAGATCCTTTAAACTTCGCAACAGATTTTAATGCGGTCTTCATTAATTAACAGGGTGATTCAAGAGGAAAGTTTTTATGAGCTAATTAAAGTATTTACAATTTTTTTTTCTAGTGTTGTAGCTAGAAAAAGGGAGCATGAAATCAGATGACACAGGAGACGTATGTCCAGCTGAGGCGGGAAAGAATCGATCTCCTAGAAATCACTACAGTGATTCCACTTAACCTTGCTCTAGTTTACTTTGTTCTAGACTAGAGTCTAGTTCAAGAAGCCATCGTAACGCACATCAATGCGTTATTGTTCCACATTTACAAACTACGATGATATAATGATAGTTAATCGTTAGTAGTGGCATCGGAATATGGTTCCTATTGACTTAGTAACCAGTTGTGGCGGTTCAAGCTGCATCTCTGGTTGAACTGGCAACCGACTCCGACATAGTTGGGAAAAGGCTGGGCAGATGATGTTGGCTTAGTAACAAAAAATAATCAGCGTATACAGGAAGATATTATGCGAAAATCATTTAATACGTGTGTTTTCTTTTAGTATCGCTTAATACAAAAATATTGAGATATCACATCACAAAGTTATCTATAAAAAGTTGATGATTCTGGACACCGCCGCGCGCTAGGTAATAGTGCGGGCTATTACATAGTGCGTACGCACCGCGCTAGGTATTAATTTCGGCGACCCACCCCGCGCGCCGCCGTAATTAATTAAAAAAAAACGATAATAAACAAAGTCGCAAATTTTCCCTTCATACTCTCACGGGTGGCAAGACTGGCAAGTGTAACTTAGTGACCACGCAGAGCGGATAATTCTTTCGAGAAAATGATTTAAAATGAAAATTTTATGAATCGTTTTTTTTTTTTCAAAAATGGATTTATTGAATGATACCTAATGCCTAGAAAAAATTTGGACGGTGACTAAAAACTCTTCCTGTATATGTTTCTACTGCTGGGACGCAGGCCTCCTCTCTGTGAGAGAGAGCGAGCCATAATCCAACACGCGGGCCCAGTGTGGGTTCGTCGATGTCATGTTTGTGTCTTCGAATTTTTTGGTTATAGGACATGCCGGTTTTCTCACGATGTTTTCCTTCACAAATTTGAGAGCAGTGGTGAACTGGTGAACTCACGACCTACAACTCGTCAGTTCAACGATCCCGTCGTTACCACTGGGTATCTTACTCTCTCGGAGACAAAAGTGAATAACGTTCTTATCGCCCACTAATATCTTAAATACCACAAACTTCTCTTCGAACCAGCAACTAACTACACGTAACAACTGAAACGGTTGCATCAAAAATACATTAAATAATTAATTATAATAGACTTTCTCATTGTTACAGTGAATTAAATACGAGTACGTGAACGAGTCTCTAGTGCAGAGGACGAAACGACAGACTGCTACGAGAGAGCGGTGAGTCATTGTATTGTCTACCTTACCGGTGTTAACATATAATACAGAATCGCCTGCGGATGTATGTATGCATTGTTTTTCTGTGGGAACATCCCTCTGTTTGGCGAGAACGAAGGACTATGTCGGTCTCATACCGACTCCTAACGGTTTCTTCCACTATTTTCGGAGATACTCGTAGCTACATTCACGCGCACTGTATGCATGTAGCCAGCTAAATTCAAATTTTGTTACGATTTTTGCATTAAAATCATCAATACAATCCTCTAAGTTCATTTAATCCCATTACATACTATTTCATGAGAAAATCATTCAATGGCATTTATGAACTTAGAGGGTTGTTATTGATGATTTTAATGCTTAAAATTCTGTAAATACGAGTACATACGTGTTACGGTGGCGAATCATATTCTGGTCATCATGCAACCTGACACTGACCCGCAAATTGCTAAAAAAGGTAAGAACATTTGAAATTCGCGGACTAGCCTGGCGCTTCCACCTGGGTGCTTACTCTTGATTTTAAATCCGATCGATTGACATTAGAATTTTTACGTTTCATATTCTTGAGTTCGACGCTACCGCTAAAATGTGTTTAAATTGGGTGTCCATTTTGGAGAACTAAGTGGAATCGGGATCGCGCGTTGTTGTTGTTCCTATGTTGACACTATTGTTTTCAAGAGTACCGAATCAAGTGTGTGTAAAATTAACGTTGGAATCGTATTGGCTTTAGATTGGAATTAAAATTAGGTTGAAGAGTAAGCCCCCTGGACGTCAAAATGTGCTGCTCAGGAAGACCAACGTGTGGTGCCGCCATCCACAAACTAATGTTTTTCCGTTTGTGGATGGGACCACATGGAACACCAGCCTTGGATGTTTTTAAAAAACCGCTGCGGCGCGGCGAGCGGTCGTCCGCTGCCTGAATCGACCTTATTCCGGCGAACTTCACCATGATTTTGCTATACCTTGTGTAGGGGTCTACCTACACTTGTATTCAAGAAAAGGCTTTAAATTTCTTGCCTATTAGTGTAGGTAGACCTCTGCACAAGGCAAAAGACCTCCTAATAAGCCCAGTCACAAACTTTCAGCGCTAAAATCTGAAAGTTTAAAAAACATAAAGCAAGCACATAAATAATGCAGTAGTCAATTATATTAGTTCATCATTCTTCTGACTTACATGCTATTAATTATTTGGTTAAAACGCTGTTTCTACAAATATGAATGGCCGCACTAAAATCACAATTAATTACAGAAACATCACTTAATTGTAAAGCTTACAAGAACATTTTTGTTTCGCATTTTTTTACTAGAAATCGTACCGACAACTTGTTTAACGCATTTTAAACTGCACTTTATAATGTACGTTTATAAATATTTATTAGATTTCTATTAATTTGTTAATAGTCTCGAACATTCTCAGGATACCTAACCAAACATCAACCATCATCTGTTAGCCTTTTCTTATGTTGGGGTCGACTTCTAATCTTACCAGATGTAGCTGAATTACTAATTATATTACTAATTTGCTAATTATTTTATATGGACCAATTGCGTATCTGACCTCCACAAGCTTTTACTTGATAACACGATACCCCTTTGTAAGACTTGTCGTCAGACTTTCGAGCTTCTGACGACTGTTAAAGATTCATAAATGACAGCCAGAACCAACGGCTTAACGTGCTTTTCGGGGCACGGTTGGGGCTTGGTATGTGAAGTTGGTTACACATCCAGGAAACAACCGCGGCATGCGCAGCTTAACCTGTTACGTCCACCCGCGCGGCTGTTATTGTTTAGCCCCAAGCCGCTCCTAGAGAGCTAACCAGACCACTAGATAATATTATATATCACACTAGCTTCTGCACGCGACTTCTCGTTAAATTTTTTAACCCTTCCCGTCCCGTCGAATCGCCTACCAGTGCGATTTTTCCCGTTTTTGCAACATTTTTCATTACTGCTCCGCTTCTCTTGGTTGTAGCGTGATGTTATATAGCCTATGTCACTCGCAGATAATGTAGCTTTCTAATGGTAAAAGAATTTTTAAAATTGGTTCAGTGTTTTTGAGTTTATCCATTACAAACAAACAAACAAAAATACAAATTTTTCCTCTTTATAATGTTAGTGTAGATGTAGATTATTTACTTATTTTAACATATTATTTACATTTTTAAATATTAGGATACAAAAATTATAGAAACATTTTAAAATATAAAAAATAGTAGCCCACCGGTATCGGGAACAGGGTCCAAGCTACCGGCGGTCAGGGCTCCAGAGAAAGGAACCTCCTGACGATGCGAGCCGTGTCCAGAAGTACCGCTTTCTGAATCAAGCTCTTGATCCAGCTGCCTAACGAGAGCCTCCTTAGGTGTTGGTCGAGGCTCTTGGCTATCAAGCCATTGGCAGTGACGACTATCGGCACAATGATCGCTGAATCCACATCCCACATGTCAACAACCTCGCGAGCCAAGTCAAGATACTTGATCTGTTTATCTTTCTCAGCTTTCACGAGGTTCTCGTCATGTGGGACCGATATGTCAATAATCATTGTGCGCCGCTCTACTCGATCCACCACCACTATATCAGGCTTATTAGCGACAATAGTCCTGTCAGTGATGATGGATCGATCCCAGTACAATGTGATATTTCCATTTTCGAGAACTGGGTCGGGCACATACCTGTAGTACGGCACTTCCGATTCCGCAAGGTTGTATTTAAGAGCAAGTTGCTGATGGATAATCCTGGCTACTAGGTTATGCCTATGCAAGTATTCTTCGTTAGCTAGACGAGAACACCCAGAGATTATGTACCTAATGGATTCCCCTGGACGGTGGCATGCCCGACAGATGTCAACCGTGCCATCTTTCAAAATAAATCTCCGGTAATTGTTCGTCATCATAACTTCGTCCAAAATTGCACAGATAAAACCTTCGGTTTCCCCAAAGAGGTCACCGAAACGCAGCCAGGCTACGGACGCCATTTTTTTTTTTTTGGATGGGAAATCGTCAAATGACTTCTCCCGCTCTGGGCGGAACGGGAGGGCGTGTCAGACTTTTACTGACTAAAACCCACCCGTGTTCCTTCAGTTGCCCATGTGCCAGGGTCACGGTATCTCTTCGAACAATCACGCGACCCCGGCAGGCATCGGTCCTAGCAGACCCCTTCAGTGTTGCTGACATCTCTTTGAGGCGTGCGTGGAACACTACGCGCCGTCGACCCGAGCTTGGTCCTTACCGGGCGGCGAGCTACCCATTGCTCGCCACCCGCAAGCTCGCGCCTACGGTGGCCGGGAGTCCGCAATCGACTCCCGGCGCCCGGGGCGTCTCCTCCTGCGGCGGCTAGGGACGTGAGGGCGCAGAGACTGCCACTCCCTCACGCGCCCCGCCTCCTCCTTCGCGAGCATTACTGCTTCGCAGAAGGAGGTGACGGCTTCCCATGCCCTCTCGCTCCGTACCATGGCTCGCACCAGGGCCGGACGCGAGAGGTCGCCGCCGCCGATCGCCTCCACGAGGACACGGCGGTGCTCCGCCCAGGCAGGGCACACTTCCACCGTATGCTCCACCGTGTCCTCTAGACGATCCTCACAATGGAAACACCCGGGCGTTTCCTCCCGCTTTATCCTGAACAGGAACCCACCGAAGCACCCATGCCCGGTGAGAACCTGCGTCAGGCGGAACGGACGCCATTATATCTTCATCGGGTCCATGTAGGGCCCGGAAAAAGCGTCCGTGGAGCTCCTTCCTCTGCCATACTTCCATGCGTTATTATTATTATCATTATCCTAAACCAGTCCACCACTGGACATAGGCCTCTTGAATCGCATTCTCCGTATTTCAGGTGAAAACGTAGTTATTTCTCTGTCGTGCCGCCGCGCTGCGCGTACGTACAGGTCAACGCACTCTGCAGTTTCAGCTCGTTTCCATTGATATTTCTGTCACACACCTGACATCATATAATTGATGCATCAAACTGTCTGCGAGGAACGTTGTTTTCCACTTTAACATTATATCAGCGCCGACAGTGACGCTGAAAAATCTATGTAGTTGAAAGAACCTAGAGTATTTTTTTATTAAACGTTGCTGTCCCTCTACTGGCCTCCCTACTCTCTTTCCGCGTCTCTCTGTCCAGAGCTGCTAAGGACCCATCTTTATTTAAAGAGTCCAGCTCATCCCGCCATCTGCGATAGATAGATAGTATACTGGAGACTTATTTTTGCTTAGGGCTGAGACCTGAAAATCGAACAGTGTTTTTTCGTCGCAGTAGGATACGTCTGTTGGATTCTGAATGCTCGGTTCAACACCGAAAATTGTAAATACAGTGCGCGATAAAATCCCGTTAACGTCGCGTAGCTGCACTCAACCAAATTATTAGTTCTCAGTTATACAGGATATGTAGCGGAGAGGTGTAGCCATATTTAAGGGTGTACGTACAGACTCTCAAACTAGACAACTTTCTCCATGATAACAACATCGATAAAATCATCAGCCGTTTCATAATAGTGGGTCGAGTAGGTGTTGAAGTTTGTAAGGGACAGTTGACGCCACACCCTTAAATGTGGCCGCACCTTTCTGAGACATGTTGGAGACAAATTTTACAAGAGAACTGTCTATATGCAGGCCTTTGCAGGTAGGTACAAAAACTATGTCCGGAGGCCCTACTCCCTAATTACAAAATCTGTAGATTCGGCCAAAGTTACGGGTGTTCCCTACTCCGTATCATTTAGGTTACATTTAGGCGTATGTTAGGGATAAACATTTTTTATTTAAATTAACCCGATTTTCACACAATTGTAAATTGCTTCCTGCGAAAAAAAAACCATTTATTACATTAATTATTCCAGCCATTTATTTTCCCAGGCCGGGAGAACTCATTTGATGATTTCCCATCCAAAAAAAAAAGACCCGCCCCCTCCCGCACGTGAGATTGGGTGAGAATCGGCTGGACTCCTTCCCTTCTCGCGGAAGCCTTCTTACGGACAGAAGATTAGTTCGATTTCTGTACTAAGAATGATTAAAAACACAATTTGACAGTTGTCTCTACGCCCGATGTGTTGTTACCCGTCCGAAAAAATAATTTCAGCGTTTTTTTTACCGAAACAACTACTTACGGACTAGCCCGTGTCTTCTTTGACGAGCTTGAGAGAGTAGACTCCCAGATGTGATAGTTAAAAGCAGTCCGTACAAAAAGCTTCGGCATTTTTAACCTAACCATTAAAAATAATACTTCCCTAGTTTTACGCAACATTTAAAATGGACTAAACATATAAAAAAGATTGTTTATACTCTTGCAACGTTCGTTGGGCTATGAACGAGAGGTTGGGAGTTAGGATCAAATATATTTTTACTCTGCTAACATTACGAAACTTCGATTAGGTTTGCATCATACTGAAGATGCTGTATGAGTTGAGCGAGCGATAGTCTCTGCATTTGATAACAGAAGCCACGTAGAATGTAATTAATCGGTAGTTTGTTTGGTATGTACTGCATATCTTTCACATAGCATACTCCTTTGCTTTCCATGGCATAAAATAGCAAGTTCTGCTGTTTTGTGACTAGGATGGTCTCTAATAATGAGGCTGTAAAATGTATGACCTTAATATCAGCAAAACATCTGGGATCCTTTATGGTCTTTACAAAACAAGTTTTTTTGTTAGGAATGGCTTAAACCATTGAGCCTGTTTTTAAAATTAGAACCTAATGGAAATCGAAATACTATTCATTTTGACTAAATTGACAACTTAGTCCGGTGCTTGGTTGTCATTTTTGTATTAAAAACTTTACCCAAATCGAAATAAAGTTGGACTTGCAAAAAGGGACACAGACCTTGATGCTAGAACTAAACTTGATGAGACAGATAGAATCTATGAAATACAGTGCACTAATTATGTCATGCGTGTTTTACATCTTAAAAATCAAAATCAAAAGTCATTTATTCAAACTAGGCTGAGAGTCAGCACTTTTTAAACGTCAAAGTTACATAAGACAGTTCCCCCAAAACGCCCACCCTTCGACACTTCATAGTGCTTTAGCTGGGAAGAAGAAGTGGCGCAACAAACTCCCCAGCAGCACAGCTGTCTGTTAAGTTAGAAGAACTTGATTCTATACAATATTGTGTAAGTTATTAATATGATAAAACAAAACATACATTATTCGCCATATCTCAGCTAGCACACGCCAATATAGGTACAAACAAAACATTGAAAACTAAACTCAAGCTGAAATAAATAATAAAACAAAATCGTAAACAGAACTTAAAACCTTAATAAAGCCTCCAGGCATAAAGGGCGTGCCCGCTTACATATACAACGATGCAAATGATACATATACATAAATTGATGCATATAGCTAAGTTGAGGTTACAATAGTTAAACTAGGACCTCTGGAGTAAAATAAAATAACAGTTAATACAAATAACAGTAACAAAAACCATGGTCAGCAAGACGAACAGTCACCACAAGCAGCACCCGTTCACGAGCATAACGCAAAGGTCTTGGGGCTTAAGGGGAAGTGCCAGAGTAGCTCTAGCTTGTAAAATTCAAATTTTCGTACGTTTTTGTGAAATTTGCAGGTCAGTGTAACGTCGTATGTTGAAAATTTGGTTCTTGACCGTAACAAATTGGGCTTTACAGAATTATCTGAATTATCAAAAGAACCCTCTAAGTACATTTAATCCCACTGAATGACTTTCATGAAGAAAATATATAAAATGGTGTATTTTAATCAACGTCTAGCCTGACACTGATCCGTTGCAAAACATCGAAGAAAGGATTTTGCGGACACTAACGTTAGCGCATGTTTTTTTTTTAAATGGTGGTATAGCAGATAGTATATAGGCAAAATTTTATTTATGTGAATAGAAATAAGCCATCTAAACTAATACTATAAAGAGAATGATTTGATTTTTCAAATGTTTGTTTGTTACACTTTCACGCTAAAACGGCTGAATGGATTTAGATAAAATGTACCACATAGGTAGACCAGGCTCTGAACTAGGACATAGGATACTTTTCACGCCAATATTCTTACGGGTACGAGACTTATACGGTTGAAACCACGGGGCACAGCTAGTATAAAATAATTTACGCCCATAAAATAGCACCAAATGAACACAAACAGGCTAACGTAATAGTTCCACGTAATTGGAAGTTTCCTCTATTTTCAACTGGCGGCAATGATGTGTATTGTGTAGTTTTGTAAACCGGTTACTGAACTGAAAAGATAGTGTTTAACTAAACAACTGAATAGCTGCTATAAGGAAATGATGTAATGCGGCCGTGGATTATTGTAGAACGCCTGAAAAACAAGAGTTTTCATTTACATTTGGATAATTATGGCCACACTACATTACGTATTACCCAGTTACTGGGTTGTGGTCAGATAGACAGTCGCCCCATATAAAATACTGGTATTTAGCTTCATCCGGTAACACTGGAAGCCGACTCCAACATAGTTGAGAACAGGCAAGGTGGATTGATTGATGGGTACACCACAGATAATTTCGTTTCTGAAATTCAAGCACAGGGAAGGCTCCCTGTGAAATTATAATATTCAGAGATACAAAATTGAAATATTTAAACCTTAAGAAAAAAATATATTATTGCACGTATACGTATTAAATATTTGGCTTTTTGCTAACGGCCTGCTTTAAAGAAAGTAATTTCCTTCTTGGGCGAGAGATTTCTGCATGAGAACAATTTTATTTCGTACACCTATCAACATCTTAAAAGGAAGTTTCCAACCAGGGCTTTGAATAACGTTAAAAATTTGGTATCGTTACTTTCATCGGACGAAGATAACGTTATTAGTAGAGGTCACGTTATGCTTGGTAACGATACTTGGCATACGTTTTACCGGTAACAGAGTAACGTTAAATTTTTATTTATTTTCTTTCATCACTTTCTTTCGTCTACATTAATGAGTATACCCTGCTTAAGAATTATAGGCCCCTCTCACTTCTGAGCCATGTCTACAAGCTGTTTTCAAGAGTCATCACGAATCGTCTCGCGCGCAGGTTTGATGACTTCCAGCCTCCCGAACAAGCTGGATTCCGTAAAGGCTTTAGCACCGTAGACCACATACATACGCTGCGGCAGGTTATACAGAAGACCGAAGAATATAACCTGCCTCTCTGCTTAGCGTTTGTGGACTACGAAAAAGCCTTCGATTCGATCGAGACCTGGGCTGTACTGCAGTCTCTTCAACGGTGCCAGATTGACTATCGGTACATCGAGGTGCTGAAGTGTTTGTATAAAAACGCCACTATGTCAGTCCGGCTCCAGGATAAAGCCTCGAAACCTATCCTTCTGCAGCGAGGGGTGAGACAGGGAGTCGTAATCTCTCCGAAACTGTTCACCGCTGCACTGGAGGATGTCTTCAAGGTTCTAGACTGGAAAGGGGCTGGCATCAACATCAATGGCGAGTACATCACTCACCTTCGATTTGCCGACGATATAGTAGTCATGGCTGAGACTATGGAGGACCTCAGTACAATGCTCGATGACCTCAGTAGAGCTTCCGAAAGAGTGGGTCTTAGGATGAACATGGACAAGACAAAGGTCATGTCCAATGCTCGTGTGATACCCACTCCAATGAAGATCGGAGGCGCTACACTCGAAGTTGTGGACGAATACGTGTACCTAGGACAGACTGTCCAGTTAGGTAGATCCAACTTCGAGAAAGAGGTCAATCGTCGAATCCGACTCGGCTGGGCAGCGTTCGGGAAGCTACGCAATATCTTCTCGTCCCAAATACCGCAGTGTCTCAAGACAAAAGTCTTTGACCAGTGTGTGTTGCCAGTGATGACATATGGCACTGAGACGTGGTCGCTCACAATGGGCCTCATAAGAAGGCTCAAAGTCACCCAAAGAGCAATGGAGAGGGCTATGCTTGGAGTTTCCCTACGCGATCGAATCAGAAATGAAAAGATCCGTAGGAAAACCAAGGTAACCGATATAGCCCGAAGAATTGCCAAACTTAAGTGGCAGTGGGCAGGGCACATTGCTCGCAGAACGGATGGCCGATGGGGTCGGAAGGTTCTGGAGTGGCGACCGCGTACTGGAAGACGGAGCGTTGGAAGGCCTCCCACAAGATGGACCGATGACCTGGTGAAGGCCGCAGGAATACGTTGGATGCGAGAAGCACAGAATAGGTCGAAGTGGCGGTGCTTGGGGGAGGCCTATGTCCAGCAGTGGACGTCTTTCGGCTGAAAAATGATGAATGAAGTTGCATTTGCATCGTTTTATTGGCTCTGTTGCCGTAGAGCGCCGCCGCCCATGGCGTGCCGCTTAGGTTGCGCGGGTTGACAACAACCCATTAAGTAACGATAAAAGTATCGATACTAGTAACGGTAATGGTAACGTTATTTTATGGATTCGATACCAAAGTACCGTTACCCGTGTTACCGTTAAAAAATTAACTTTATGAAAATAACGTTACTTAACGATACTTATAGTGTGAATTTGGTAACGTTACCAAGCCCTGTTTCCAACTCTTCGTTAAAGATCTACGTCGCAAATATGTACTTAGCTACGTAATAAAGGAGTGTCAATGTAGCTAATCCACTGAGTCATTGTAAATCCATCCATTTTAATATTTCTTTATACCTGCGTTGGGTTACCGCCATTTTGGGAAACTGGGCTTAGCCTTGTGAATCATCTCACAGAGACAAAAGTTGAAAGAACTTGTTATTGAAAATGATTTCACAAAAAATAAGTTTATTGCGGTCTTTTTAGAATATTAGCTTACGTTTTCATACTGTGAAACAGAGTTTAAAGAGTTGAGCCGGGGCCAGTCTACTAATTTAGGTATACACGTTGTTGTCTCGCACTCTCGCCAATGTGAGTTCTTGACAAATTTTGAATGGCAAATCTGTCAAAAAATCACAATAGCGAGACCATTGCAACATTTTCAAAGTAGGAGATTTGGCCCCCCGGAATAATTGAAATCAAATCTTATTTATTTATTGTTGCATTTCCCTTCACCGCATTTCGGTCGAAATTCCCCTTTTAAAATGGTCGTAAAATAGGAGCCAGTGGTATAAAAATCCCATTTAAGATTATTATGAAGTATTCATTTAGTAATCATACACAGTCGTTTTAGTGCAGCAGGATGGCTGGAAGAACGTATTAAAAATGTTAGAAACTGAATACCACTACTCCTTACGATTCAGAAGTAGAATACTGAAACAAAATTATTAAGCAAAACATTATACACACACTACAAGATATTTAGGTTCTGAACAAGGATCTCTTGTCTGCGAGAGTCCGATGCAACCTATAAGCAAGTGTGAGGATGAGTAGATTAGCAATTACCGCGTCAAAGCGTTGCCACTGGACATAAGGCCACAGCCTTATGCGTAGCTGACGTCACTTCAGTGCTCTATGTGACGCCAACCGAGTGACACGTGACAGAAAATATCCCCAAAATGGGTAAATGCGTTGTGAAAGAGTGTGATTCAAGATCTCAAAAACATAATAAATTAACCGGAATTACTTTCCACACGAAAGTTTATTGTTTCAGTGTTTATATCAAAGTAAAAACGTAATAAAATGTAAAATTTTGTAAATTAGGTTCAGTGTTACCACTAAAAACTTAGTTTTAGTTTCCCACATTTGTGGGAGTTTTTAATTTATTGAATAAAGGATTTTGTAGGGTTGCTGGTTGTGAAATTAAAGCCCCGGTGATCTTGATGATTATTTATTTATTGGCAACTTCACTGTTACATCAATTCACTATAAACAAATCAAGATAGTCGCAACCCTAAGTGGAGGGATGAAAGGGACTGCGTGGCTATCGCCCTTCAGACCTCCCCCCTAGCTGGCTAATTCCAGAAGACCGCTAGGCTATCGAACTGGAGTTAGTCGTACTTAGGTTTAGAATTGGCTGCGTGGCTACCGAACTCTGATCCTCTAGCTAGTAGAATGATGATTTCTCTTTGGTTGTCGCGACGTCCCCGTATGGGGGCGTGGCGGGCGGCATCGGAGCTCTGCTCCCCGGCCGCGGAGGGTATCACGGTGGCCCGCAAAGACGGGCCCCTCGATGTGTTGCCCCTTGGGCGAGCAATATGTGGGGCGCGTTAATAGTTAACGCGCCCCTGTGTGTGGTTGCTGTTTGTGTATCTGTGAGCGCGCCGCGGCGTTGAGTTATATCAACGCCGCTTTCTTCACAACGCCTTGGCGGTCAGTCCCCGCCAGGTGAGACCCCCGGTTGCCCGGGGGAGGCCCGGCGAGAGACGACCAGCGACAAGACGCTGACTCGACGCTCCCACAGAGTAGGGTGCGCGCCCCCGCTTATCCCGTTTTCCAGAGCGAGCCGGTAGCGGTCTAAGCTAAGGGGCAGTATGTGCGTGTGGGCGGTAGTGTACTGTGTAACACCGCCCATGAATACGCGACAACGCAGGCCCGCCCGCGTGTACACGTGTGAGTCATAGTGCCTGTATAGAGGTGGTTGTCTGTTTTACGTTACGTGACATGCCTATATTAACTTAGAACACGCCACGCAGCGGATGTATGTTGTGAATGTAGAGTTCACTTGATTCAGGTAAGCCGCGTGTAACCTGGTTGCGACTTACCCGGGAGTCAGTCCGGTAGTGGGGTCAGTCGTCCCTTACCAGGTCGCGGGGCAGTGGTCTCGCGTCAGGGGGGCGCGTATGCCAGGGCGCGATCTGCTTGACATGCGGCCAATCAGACGCGCCGGCACGCGCGAACATCCCCTTCGCGAGACGCCGCACATGGTCATCCAGGCTCTCGATCCCGAGATCCCGCTGGAGATGATTTCTTCGAAGATAGCTCTGCTTATAAAGGCGGATGGTTTGTATGTGTGCTCAATCTTCACACATAGCCGTTTGTAGTTGTGGTGCAGATAACAAGCTGGGTGGCGCTGGCGCAGATAGTTGAACTCGGAAGATTGTAGATGGCATCACATGTCCACAGAGGTTGCCTTTACTTCCTGTCTTCTCGTTTATGTAGCCGCTCATCATAGTGCTTTGAATAAATTATACTAGATGGCGTCGTGTTCGTTACAATTTTAAATATTTTTTTAAATAATAAAATCGTTGCAGGGTGCCTAAAGATGCAGTACGGAAATAAATATGGCGGTTAGTTAGTTTGTTTCCTGTTTTAAGCCCTTCAATTTCCTGAATTTCTTGTAAACCGTTTACATACTTCCATTCTATTTTATCGTTATTTTTGTTATAAAACGTTTTCTTTGATGCAAACCATTGCGAAACGCACAATTTGTCAGAATCTGAACGGGATTGAAGATTGTTTCTAAACCATTGCGTCATTTGTTCGAATAAATTGTCGGCTCAGCAACGTAAATAACGCAATGAATGTTGTTTAACTATGAATTTTAAACCAATTCCTACCGATAAAAAGTTCCACGATTAATCCTCTGTTTCCCACTAATTCGAGCATGTGACAAGCGTCTAATAAAGCAAATTATTCACTTACAAGAAACGAGTCTAAAAGGCAATAATATACAAAACTAATGTTACTTAGCGGAGTATGATTTCACTATTATTTAATAAATAAAACATATCCAAAAATAAAATGTCTTAATTATTTTCATTAGAGATAAACTTCTGACGCACATTCAATAAGAAATACATAATTCAAATATTTTAAAAATAATTTAACGAATAACGTTTCATTAAACGTTTTTATGGCTAAAAGTTGGGTAAAATTTCGCATGGGTAGGCAACCCCATCCCGCCATTGCATGTTTATATTGCGATCTTTTTCTAATCTAAGCGCCAGTATTATTCTTGCGACTTGTGTGAGTGAGACAGATATATGTTTACTTTAAATGTTTAGAAGTGTCAAAGTTACGTCATCGCGTTTAAATAGTGGTAACAGTTTTTTGACACATTTTATTGAGGTTTGCATCTCTAGTTATTTAACTCAATGGGATGAGCATTAAACAGTTTTATTTCCTTGTTTCAGATTAGGGTTCACTGAACCCCTTCGACGAAACGATTCGAGTTGGAGCTGAAGAAGTAACTTCTCGGCCCCTCGAAAAATTGTAAAAAATCGCTCGGTGACTGTCAGGCACTACAATATACCTGCACTATTCCTTGTAAAAAGCCGTACTAAAAAAACGAAAAAAATCTCGACAGAACGCCCTCTATCAGTGGCCACGACAGAGGGTTTTAATTTATGTACATTTATATATGCATATATAAAAAAAGAGAAAAATAGTGATCTCTAAAGTGACGTCACAATACCAAAATTGTGATTATTTTACTAATTATTACATTATTTTAATTGCTTTGCTGTTTTCAAATCGCATTTTTAACGCGTATTGCCCGTTGTATTGTTAGTCGTTTATTTTAAAATTTGTAAATAGCAAAAAATATACTTAATCATAATAAGTGTGACATTGCGTAAAGTAACTATAATACTAGTCATTGATCTAGTGTATTTATTTTGATAATATTCAATTTTGTAATCGATAGAGGATAAACATTATTAGAGATTTCTGACTATACATACGTCTATATAATATTAAAAAATGCTAAACTGAATGCTTGAGTGCATCGATAACCAAAGAAAAAGAAACAGTGAACTTTAAAAAAAGTAAAAGGCATTCTGTCAAAAAAGGCGGGAAGCCGTGGGTAGTACCACAGATAATCTAAACATAGTGCTTGACTACGTTGAATCGATTAGCACAATCGGCAAGATGCAGACCCAAATCGGTGTTGGTAACGAGCTGCAGAGAAGCTACAGGATGCAGGACTTTGCATCGCCTGGCGTCATCATGCGGGAGAGGAGCTTCATGCGCCCTCAATCCCATCATAACATGCATCATAATCAGGTATGTTCATTTCCGAGATACTGTTTTGTGACTAACTTTGTATTTTTAAACATGATACCCAATTGTTTATAGACAAAAATTGGGTCGTCATATTCTGTACACAGTACTGTAATGGAAAAGACCTTGTCCCAAAGGGCCTCATCGTTAAACAAAAATAGCCCAGCGTCATAAAAGCTAAAAATGGCGGTTACATTTTACGAAGTTGCAACAGCCTAGTGTAGAATTGTTTGATTAAGTTAGCAAGACCTTGGTATGTGCTAAGGATTTCTAGTACGATTGCAGTTAACGCGTAGGCAGGATCGCGACACGCTCTATACCGACGCCTACGTCCTGTCTGCATAACTCGATAGCCTTTGCCTTTATTTTGTAATCGATTTGTCTTTAGACATCGTATTAAGAATGTGTACATTTAACAAGAAACCAACACCTTAATTGCGTAACGTACGATCAAACACAATCTCTGTAATTTTGAAGCATTTTGCTAGTTCATTGCTTCATATGTTCGAAAAATGTGTCTGCTCAACAACGTAAATAACGCAATGAATGTTGTTGAACTGGCAAAATGAAAGAAATTGCTACTGTTGACGTGTGACGCAATTAAGCCACCGATATTAAGATGATTCGTTAAGTTATAAACGGAATGGTTCAATCAATTCCTGATCCCATTTTTCAGTTTATCTATCAAGCTGGTGTACGAGTATATCTAGATGCCCAAATAGTGATAAAATAAACACGAGATGTAATAATTCCATCATTAAAATAATAGCTCACCTAGTAATTTAGTGTCAACTACAGATGTATCTATACATTCCCTGTTATTCAAGGCCCATATTTTTCGCCCTTCTCTAAATACAAGACAGAAGAGTTATATTTGTCTATGAATATATCTGGCCCAAATAAACATGATGTTTCTAAACAAACAAACGGGTTTAAATATGTTACCTATATTAGTCGATGATTATATCGTTTCATCATCTTGAGACGGTGAGGTACCTATGTAATTCTCGAAATAATTTGTATCTTTTCAGCCAGAATGCTGATATTTTGGAAGTGGAGGAACTTAAGTTCCTATTTTGAAAAGGGTATCATGTCTCTCGCAAGGCATATCTGTAGTCCCCTATTTGTATGATTTGCCGTTTGATATCACTAAAAGCGTTAATATAATTTATGATTTCAGTTCAACAATGCGAAAAGACGGAGCATGATCCTGACCAATGCTAAAGGGAAGCCTACGCTGGAAATTTACAGGCCTCCCGGTAAGTGAACTATCACAAGTACACAAGGCCCTGATGGTCGGATTACCTACTCGGAGTTAGTTGAACAATTAGCTATTACATTGCATTTCACATCCTAAGAGGTTGCGACTTCTTGCTTATCTGCTTATCTTGAGCATAAGCCCACCGTGTAATGAAATTAACTGGGCTACGAAATTGTCTGTAGTTTTAAAAGCATTTTTTTAAATTTTTATTTTCTCCAGACTTGATTCCTGCAGACAAGTGATAATTTGTTGAATTTTGTTTAAAGTTTTCTTGTCCCTCCTTTTCTTCTAAGTGGCAAGCGTGAGAAGGCTCGTAATCTCGATTTGTAGAAATTTGTCTTATGATTCGTCAGAATCACGTCAGTCAACGTAAATGGCCGTTAATTATGGGATGAGCCAAGGCAGCTCGCGAAATTTATATTTACTTACGTGTTTGAGCACTGATTATTATATTTTCATGAAATAGTCGTTCAATAGGATTATAATTATGACTTAGAGGGTTGGATTGCTGTTCTAATGATTATAAATTCTATAAAAACACATGTGCGAATCATATTTTTATCAACGTACAACCTGACACTGACCTGCAAATTGCAAAAAATGGAGTAAATTTGAATTTCGCGGGCTACCTTAGCGCATATATTATGCTCGAGTTAACTCGAAAAAGGCACACAACTTCTGTGACTCGTAGCGAGGACTTTAAAAAAATCAATAATTTTTATCATGGCAACATCGGCTTACGGATCCGTGTCATTCATTCGATTTTACGCATGGAATTAGTATGTACTATATTTTTCGTCCACCTCTCTTGTTTGATTTATAGTTTCATGCAATGTCACGGGTTTTATGATGAAAGTTACAAATCAACCTTCGGTTCTTATGTGATCGTCGGCCCATTTATAATTTGTGGTGATTATCTAGTGAAAATTTGAACTGTCATTTTAAACATTGATTTGAATAAAAAATCTCGGTAGGTAACTTTTTATCAATGATATTACATTTGTTAATCACCACCCTTGAGAAATATGTCGGGACATAAGAACTTAGTAATTATGGTGCGAAGGTTTGATATGGCCGTAAATCCCTAGATTTCGTTATTCACCATAATTGGTAAAAATACTAGTTATTACTGAAAGTGATGATCATCTACGTAGGTATCTAATAGTGCTACCCTCCGCCTAGTGTTGCAAAGGACTAGAGTCTTTGAGTCGTAATTTTAAAGACTCAACTTAATTATGCAAGACTCAGTATGCTCAAAGGCTCGAAGTCGAGAGTTAAGCACTCGAGTCTTAAAAATGACTAAACTCGAATCTTAAAGAAAAACACGGAGCATGAAGATGAGACTTGTAGCTCATCATTCGAAAAGACTCGAATAACTCGTCAGTTAGACGCATCCCCCAACTTTGTATTTTTTTTTAATCCTTAGGAATAAAACCATATTCTCTCATTTAAGAGCGTAGAAAACGGTGGAATCCAGTTTCGGTGTATAGAAAAACCACAAAGCGACATTTTTGCAAAAATAAAACACCTGATGCCTTGTATGTATCATATCATGTGTTGGGAAATATCTACGACAGCGTTAATTTGACAGTTGCCTTCCCCAATTTCGCGTGGGTCACGTTAGCCCTTCTCTTTAATACTAATTTACTAATTTTGTTAATTGATTTTTTCCAGTGTATTTATGTAATCGATAATCATTCCGATTCTCGATTTGTCACAGGCTGAATGTAAATACTTGGCTAGCAAGCGTCTCTACGTAAATTTGGCGCCAAAATTAAAAATAAACAAATTTCATATTTGGAACAGGTCGACAGTCGAATGTTTGTTGCGACGGGATGCGTTTGTCAGACGAATGTTTGTTTGTAGTTTAATGTGTTGTGCTTGTGATATAAGTGAGATATTATGTCTCGGTGTATCGTGAAACAGTCGTTGTCTCAGCCGGTGGCGGTCGCGCCAGTCGCCCCCGTGGCTCAGGTGTCGCCGGTATCTGTTTCTCCCGTGTCCGTGACTCCGGTATCGGTGTCTGTGACCGTGACTGCTGCGCAACCAGTTTCTGATGCTTCAGGTTTGTTTATGCATTCAACAGTTGTGATTACTGGCATCGGTACATTATTTGGGCTGTTCAGAGCGTATGCCGGTCGAAGGATTTTTTTTAAACTGGCCTGTAATGTCAACATTGAATCTTGGCGGTACAGACGTTATTTCCGTCACAAAACACGAGTGTTTTGGCGACGATATACAATGAAATAATTGATGTAAATAAAAAATGTCTGTATTATTGTTGGCAGCCTTCTTCAGTCTTGAGATTTTCGTTGAGTACCTATGGAACAGTTAGCTCCAGTTCTTCTCTGCTACTCGTCTTTGTCTGTCACTTTGTAACTTTAATTTTTTATGTTCTATATTGTATTTTTTGCTGTCATGTCTTATTTTCAACTATTATCTTTGTCTTCAATATTCTCTCTCTGTTTTCTTGTTGGCCGCTTTTAGGGAAGCTGAGCAAGATGACCCGCTGAGCGTTCTATTTCACGATATATCTTCTATTAATTGGAACAAAGTTGAGTTCCTCGGAACATGAAAGTGTTGCGCAACCTTGTTTCCGAATGAATACTGAACATTTGCTTGTTGCCCTAGGACTCATGAATACGAGGCTTTATACCGTTCTCAAATGTATCTTGAAACTTAAGAAAAAAAGAAGCTGTAACGCTAAATGAAATCATTGTAAATCCACTTACCCCCGTCAGTTATTCAGCGTTCAGTTGTTCAGTCAAAACTGTACATATTTGCTAGTAAATCTTGGATGAAAGTTTCGCTTTTGTGCATTTGAGCGGGACGGCTCGCGTGCGGCGCGCGATGATCTGGGTTACCCAATTAGACGCACACGCTTGCTACATTCGTGATGATTTTATATATTGTTGCTATATTGCTATAATTTTTCATTTTGGTTTAAATTTAATTGCCGTTTTGTTCGTCGATAGCTATTTTGTTCTGTTAGATGTTAACAGTGTTTTTAGCAACGCCGAGGTCTGTTACTGTTTTGGGAGATCACTAGGAAGTGGTGAATGTCAACATTACAAAAGACAGTCCCACTAGGACTGTCTTTTGTAATGTTGACATTCTAAAAGTTCTTACTCTCAGCTTCGTCTTTATAGATGTCTTTTGATTATGATTTTTTTCTTGGAACAGGGTCTTTCGTTACGTATTTCAAAGTCAATACTCTATTCAAACAATGCTACGACTTTTCTCTAAAGCGTTTTAAGAGCGTAAAAGTTGCTCTAATTCAACCACAAAGTAATTGATGTTTCCAATGGAAGGCCCACATACCAGTCAGCTAGCGGCCCACCGGCGGGACACCAATCAATATAACTGTACTTCGTCTGTACATGCAGAGGTGTACTGATCAATGTTATTGACTGGTACATTAAGTACATGATCTTGCTTTAAAGATATATATAGCAGACTCTGGTATAGTAATATTAGTAATGAATTACTTGAAGCCACTGATGATAGAAACTATAGCGATGATATAATACTGCCTAGAACGTATTTTTTTTGTATACATGCGTCGATATCCAGGAATAAACGTTATAATAACTCTACTAAACACTGTGACGCAGTTTCTCTGTAAAATGGTTTATGACTGACTGAATATGACTCAAGACAGCCTGAAGATGAAGAATGCAAAATACTGAGTCATGAGGTCAAAAGAACTTTAAAAGATTTCAACAATCGGTAGCACTTAATATCAAAATTTATGAGGATATGACGTCTGCTGTAAAATCGGCGGTTCCGAACTAATGTTCTATTTCAAAGTTTTCCACGTGGTTTTGTTTTGCTGATCCGTATCGGTTCTCGATTCCTTCATCCAGCATTGTACTTTGTGGTACAAGTTACTTTTAGTACGTTTTCTATTGTTCTGTATGTTTTGACATTTTTATTGTTATGGTCATGAATCACCTATTATTTGGAGGTTCATCATCTGCCTTGCCTTTTCCCAACTATGATGTGTCCCAGTGTAACCGGATACAGCTGAATACTATTATTTTTTGGAGGTTCACTGAAACGGAGCTCGGCATTGTATTCAAACTCAGTTTCAACTTCAATGTAAAGATAAAAAGAGTTTTTGTGGGAAAGAAATAGCAGAAGAGAATAACATATTCAAACTATGAAATTTGTTTATTAAGACTAAGTGGCTTATATAGACTTGGTCTATATTTTGAGCACTAGGATTTTTATGTGTTAGAAACAGGAATGACCGAGAGAAGATGGTTTATAATGTCGACCGTGGACATTTTGTCAAGTTTTCATTATGTTTTTCTTTAATGGTCTGAATCTACGCTTAAACTTCCAGTTGATCTATATTTTGTCAGTGTGTCACGGTGTTTTGGCCAAGTTCCATCTGTTCATTCATACGTACTTGTTTGCCATGTCCCTTCCGGATGGGAGGGATGAGGCGCCATTGCTATTTATTACTCTTCTTTCATCTTCATCATTAAGAACTCTTAAATCATTAGATTTCACTATCACTCCACATTCCAATCACAATCACATCCTGATGGCACAGCCAGCCACAACTTTACACAACTTCTACACAAAATGTAGGTGCTTCTGTACATCTATGACTGTCTTCCATCAATAACCTAGTACACAGCATCTGTCCTATCTCCCTCTTCTCTTGACGACCACCGTTGACCACCAGGTGTCCGCACAGACGGCGTGGCGACCACAGCTGCCAGCTCGGGCGCGACGACCTCCACCACAGCGGCGGGCGGCTCCACTTCTGCCTCCACCAACAAACTCAATGTGCATGCTAAAGAGTTCACCATGGCCAAGCCTGCCGACCTTCACAATAGGTGAGTGTTATCCATAGATGTTTCGTTAATTATATGATAAGACATTTTCAGAAGATTCCTTTGTGCCCGGTCGATTATTGTAAGTCTTTGGATTTACTAAAAGATTAACTAGAGTTCTAGACTAGACTCAACTTGGAAATTATTTAACTGTTGTAGATTTTCTGAAGCTTTCTCTATGTGGTATTGATATTTTTAACCTGCTTATAAAAATATGCCACAAAGTAAACTGTGATATTTGTATATAGTAAATAGTTTATTGCATGCAGTTTATCATTGTGATTTCTCTGTTGCTTTTAAACAATGGCCAAATCCTTATGTTCCTTGGCCGCTACATTTCTCCAACCAAATACTGCCATGCCGGTCGAGTACTAGCCAGACACGTAATTTCTGCACCCACTTGTGTGATAAAATCTTGTCGACAAGTTTAGCCTCATGCTCGTCATACGTAGGTATAGCTGCCTAATTGCTATGCACATGATGCGAAGTGACTTCAGGTGAAACCTTGACTTTGCAAACGATGAACTTTTCCATTACCCGTTTAGGTACCACACTTTTTTTGGTTCGCCACGTGAATTAATTACCAGTTGAGGTCGCCTCAGTTGCTTTAATATAAGATTTAGATAATTTTCCGTCGTCCACACGGTTTTTGACCTTGCTCTGGTTGGTGTTGAATAGTTTGTTTCTCATCAACTGTAGTAACGTGACTGGAAGCGATGGTCGCTGTTGGCACGGCTCCAAGAGAGACAAAACAAAAATCCGTGAAACAATGTGCGAAACTGATGTCCGCGTCGCGTAGGTACGTACTCGTAGTATCAATTGTGGAGTTTTTGTTATCACTTTGTTCTTGGCTACGGTGACGCGAACACGCCCGCGCGCGCCAAAACGGGCCGAACAGCGTGCCGCCCCGCGCAGTCCGCGCACGCGCCGGGAGACGCGCGGAGTTCCCGACACGACCGCGACTAAACAACCACGAAATTATAAAGCGAACGCCTCCGACGAACGAACTTGACTCGTACACTCCGTATTTTTGAGTACAAATCACAACAGTGCCGTGTGAGTGATCCGCCGACAAATCGCCCAGTTGACGAGGAGTTTATGCACCAAGCGCTGGAAAGTGTAAGCTCGGGTAGGATGTGCGCGGATACTGGATTCTAATAATAAAGTTCTGATGCTAAGAGGGAAATGAGACGTAATTTGTCGGCAGTATTGCCAAGTTTGCATTGAGATTTGCATTTGAACATAGTGATAAATTTTATTGTAGCTCACGTAAACATCAAGATTTTAAACAAACAGTGCGATGTCGAGCGTGATATAGTGGAATGGTCTTGTGATTTCTAGTCTACATTGAAAGGAGATTTGTTGTGAAAATGGTTCGCGGAAGATACTCGACATCGGACTTGTAAGTATATACCACATTTTCTGAAACATAGCACTCTTAATCAGACCATGTCGTTTACGTCCCGGAATTGTTCTCGCCACTTAAGCTCAAGACTGTAAATTGAGGTGACTGGCGTAAAGAGGACTTTGTCTTGTCTTGCCACATTGTTTATAGTCCTTTGTTGGTCCTTGATCATGCGCGAGCGCCATTGAGTTTAATTGAAATGGTAACCCATGGCGTTAGGTTTGTTTTCAGCTGTTGTCACACGGTTTTACTGCTGTTATCTGGTTCAGAACAAATACTTATAAAAATAAAATAGCATGCTCTAATTACAATGAATGCAAGAAGGTTGAAAACAAACCGAGTCGGTTGTTGAGTCGTAAGTAAATAATGGTGAAGCGTGGGCTGCTTATCAAAACTATCAGCAACTCTACGTTGGATACGTACGTTACGTGTAATTTACACTTACCTGTGAATTCTTAATCAATTATTAACTTTGGACTTAGTTTATCTTTTTTTGGTGCATTGTCATTAGTACGTACCTGTTGCACATGTTATTGAAATCAGTTTTTGTTTAGAAGAAGTCGTTTATACCTTGTCCTACTGTTGTTTTTCTTCGTTATCATTACTGTCCTTAGGTTGATATCCTTCTTCTCACTAAGTTTTAGTTTCTGCAAAGGGATATATTCGAACTCTTTAGATCTTCATGAAATTATTCACTGTGTTGAATATTTTTTCTGTCCTGGTACGTACGCCATTTGCTTTTGCATTAATGTACTTATTACCAACATGTTTTATAGTAATTAGTGTAATGATTATTTTTTGATGAACATTGTAAATTATAGTATTAATCCAAATATGATCTTCCCTACATTTTCAATGCTTCTTTGTTGTCAGTTGCTTGTTGTGGCCAATCATTAATAAAAGCATTCCAGGGCTAGCTCTAGCATCCAAAATTGTCTAGCAATAGGTTTGTAATGTTACAGCTAGTTTGTTAGCAAAACATTATTGTGTGTAACCCAAATAATGGATATTTTTACAACAAAATGTATTTACTTGTGTTTAATAGGGGGAAGCAAATGAATATTTGTTGGCATCGCAGAAGCGTGTAATATAAAATTACGTGGGTGTGGCTACTTCCCAAACACATCAGCGATTTCGGCGATTCATTTTCATTACTCACCACAACACTCAGATCTTCCATAATTTGTGTGATTACTCTTTGATTTGGCTCTCGTATTAGCTCTTTAAACTGTTTCGCTCAAACACTACGACTTACTTCTCAGACTAAACAGAATCCATTCAATAGAACGGACTGTGCGTCATTCTCATCTAACTTTAGAGATCATTGCAATGTTTTGTCGAGTTGTCATTATTCGATCTCAAGGTCGAAGTACCTACCACACCGTATTCTCTGTTTATAAATATGACTTCATTCGCTTAAGTTTTACCATTTCTACTAATTGCTCACATTATTTGCCTAGCTGCTCGAAATGACTGTTGACATTCGTTGAGTTCTATGCAAATTCTTAATTTACAATTCGTTAACACAGGTTGGTTGGCCTGCCATGTCGACAGTTCCCTCCCCTCACTTAAAATGGTGTCTTAACATCCTTTTCTTGTAAATTCCAATTGTATTGTAAAACTTTCCTAAACAAATTGGAGCATTAATAACGATAAAATTTGTGAAGACATCCACGTGATGTACGAGTACGTAGAAGAATTGCGCTGGCGTGCATTTGAGCGTGAGTCACGGCATGCAACTCGAGCGCTGGTGTTGGATGTCTTGTTGATACGTAATTGCCTTAGTTTGTGTCCCACACCGACCGCATGTATCAGTATCAACTGCCTGTTATGACCTTTTACGTAATGTTTGATCGATCGCTTTGACGATGCAACCAACAGATGTCAACTTTCGCACGACGTGTCCGTTTACGTCTACTATTTGTTAACATAGTGTAAATTCTTATGTATCATAAAATGCTAGATTCTTTGATGATATTAATTGCGAAAAGTTTCTATTGCGTTCTAGTTGCTCTAGTTAGAATGAATCTCTTTTCATTACAACTTTTCTAATTTATTTTCGACTATCATTCCTAAACTCTACTTCATTTGATATTGGTCACCTTGACATTTTCGTATTCGGGTAAAGTGTGTCGACAAATGAAAAGTTACTGAATTGTCTTCTATTCAAACGGTCTTATCTTCAACAGCCTTGTAGAAATTATTTATATTTTTTCACGAACGTTTGAAGTTTAGTAGCCGTCCACTCGAGTATTTAATTTTAGCTTCAGATAGAGTGAATTAAATATGTCGAAACTGCTATAAAATTGAAAGCATTTGAATTTTCTTTGGCAGCTGGAAATGTAAACGTAAAATGGGGACTTCCTAGATTTGAGTTGATATTAAATGTACCAGTAGCGTGTGTAATAGAATAATTTCAGCGTAATTTTCAGTTTTAATGTCTTTATGTGGTTGAGTAAATGTCATCTTTGACTTAGAGAGATTTATCAGTCGCCTACAAGCTATTTAACGCTTTTTATTTAGTATCAGAATAATTATTTTCTACAACAACTTAGCGTGCTTGTTCATTCATACGTAGTAATTTAATATCTAAATCTTGCAGACTTGACATTTACCAGCAGACAGCACTGAATCGTTCAAGTGCTTGATAAGTTATTTATGAGAATAATTCCGAACAGAAATACAAGAGCTGTGCTATAATCTAATATAGTGCGTGATGTGAAAGTTAATAGAGGAAAATTAGTTTCAACTACACCGTGCACATTATTAGAAAGTTGGAATCAAATAGTACGCCCAGTACTTTATCAAGCGTTACCCTTTGCAGAAGTAACACTTGCGACTAATAGTGATCTTGTTAGCAAGTTCAAGACAAAAGTTCCAACGGCTTGTCTTGAGTTGTCTCATTGACACCAATGAAAAACAAACCTTATTCCATATAAATGCTGTACACCTGCAAAATAATCCTTGATCATGTAAATTACAAAACCGCCCTGAACTCGTGAACAAATCGGCCATTCAACTCATATTCAAATATATCACGTGAGTCTGTGGTCTAAAGTAGATAAACAGTCGGTTGTCAACCGACGATGGAGTGCAGCACATACAGGACACGCCACTTGTGCCCATTCCGTGACACGTCATCATTGTCAGTACACCGGTTATGACATGCCAGGTCTCGAGACACACCGTCTGTTTCGCGATGGGAAATAGGCCGAAGGAAGAAATATAGGTTAACGGTTACAGTCAATTTTCTTTGGAATTGTCATACCTGATGCGGTCACAGCAGAATTAGACGTTTCAAAAGTTTTGTGATGTCAAAAGAGTCGTGATGTTGGTTGGCAATAAATGCACAACTGTTTCATCATTTCAGCTGAAACACGTCCACTGTTGGACATAGGCCTCTCCCAATTTTGGGGTTTGCCATAATCGCCACGCTTGGCAGGCGGATTGGCGATCGCAGTATGGTGGTAAAATAGACAAAGAATGCTGCTGTCCATTCTCTAGTAAGACCATTAGTCGCCTCTAACGAGGCGACTTATCTTTTTAGTTCAGTTCGCTCATCACAAAATTTTCCAGTTTATAATCTTTTCTTTCAACGAATTGTTAAATTAAAATGTTAATGAAATTGTTAAAAAACTCTATAAATATTAAAAAATGATTTAACTTCGGTCTTTTAAACACCAAGGGACTCCCCAAATCCGGATGCAACTAAAACTAAGCTACTTACCGATTCATGATATCGATTTGTCCAAACTATACGCGCTTTTTTATTTATTGTATATCCACAATGGGTTCACCATTAATCCTCGCCGCTACTTCCTATCGTAATGAAACAATTTGCGTGGCATTGCGCAGGAGTGGACCGCCATAACGGGCTGGCTGTGCGCGGCATCGCGACAATGATCACTTATTATTTATGAGGCTTATGCTCATGGCTATGGGACACGCGCCACTGGACTCCATTGTCCACCATGAATAACAATCGTAATGACAACTGCGTTTGGCACTGTTATGAGAAGTATTACTTTTATTAACTGGGCGTTTCATCAGTTCAGCTCTCATTTTGGTAGTGGTGTTTTTTCCTCTTCGTTTGCACTTAGGACAATGTGCTTTCCTGTGGAAAATTCTTAGAACAATAGTTGTTCAAAAGTAATGGCTGATTTGAATATGAAAGAACATTACGCCCAGGTTGACATCACCTAACTCTGTGGTGTGTCATCATTATGTAATGCTGCAACTTTTGTTACACATATCAATATGAATTTGGCTGGGAAAAGGTTACAAAATAAACACGTACATGGGTACGGTGGTGGTGGTGGCCCAGTGATAACGGAGTTGAAAGATGTGGGTTCACCGGCGCTTTGTATAAGTTATTTCATCACCAATCCTCTCAAACGGTGAAGGAAACATCGGGGGGAACCGGCATGGCCTAAAACCAAAAAATCGAAGACGTGTGATGTGACCTCTACGAACCCACATTGGGGCTGCGTGGTGGATTATGGCCGATTCCCTCTCACAATAGGGACGGCCTGTTCTAGCACTGGGAACATTATGGACTGATTATGCTAATATTCTGGGTACGTTTTCATGCTCTGTTAAATATATTTTTTATCAAGGATATAGAAAAGTCATCAGGAATCAGAATCAATCGAAAATCACAGCTCCCACAATGACGCTTTGAACTTAGTGCCAAAGATATATTTATTCTAACGGGATATTATTCCCTGCTACATTTACATTGCGCCCATAAATTACAACCTTTAAACCGAAGTAGGAATAGTTTGCGATGAATCAGAGCGTTTCGCCGAAATTGCACGCTGTGGTACATTATACCAGCGGCTTGGTTTTAATAAGATTTTGATCGAGTTCAGTCGGTTCAGATTTAAGTCAGTAGCGAGCCTAATAGAAAGTAATCGAATCCCTCTTGATTTCTAAACATGGGAAAATAATATGCTTTGCGTAGCTGGAAAAATTACCTACCTTGGTGATCATAGGGGGAGACATTTCGACTTCCATCTAATCTTCATGGTCCCATAGTCATTGTTTTGTGATTATGTAAAAATATCATTGACATTTAAAAGTGTTCGTACAAGCATACTTACAGAAATAAAAACATTTATGGTGGCACCCATAATCACAAAACAAAGACAGACAGCCGACTCTACGGTATCTGTAGTCGTTTCGCCTGTTAACGCCTACAAATTTTGAGCCAGCTGTCTGCAGGTGCATTAACGCTGCAGGATGTTTCTGTCCATACAGTAAGGGTGTTGAGAGAATTCGCTCTTGACGTTCGCACAAATGAATACATGTTTTGAGAATTTTATCTTAATTAGTTACTGGAATTGTCGCACTGCCTAGTGTCAGGAACGCACTCTATCGATGCCCGGACAATAATAATATTCGTAGTCAGAGATTTGGAGATACAAAGTTTTAATGAAAAGTCTGGTTAGATCGATCAGACTTATATACTTATAAGCTTCATGTGTTTTTTGTTACTAATCTATGGATCATTGATGTCTGAGCAAAATAAATAATATTGAAATCAGTTCCGATAACAATTATTACAATTTCGCGGTAATTCGCGTGTCTGTGTTTACTTACACCTACCAAACCGATTTCAAGCACCAGAGTTCGTCGTAGGTGGTCGTCCTACATTTATGTAATATATTTCAATAACACTGTTGATTGTTCGTGATGCTGCTAATCTGTGTAATACCTAGATAACATTTACGAGCGTGGCTGCGGCGAGGCTGGCATCGTAATTTGTACATAGATAAACGGTCTTGTCATATTGTCACGTTATGTACATGACATATATTTCAGTACGCACATATCTCTTACATACATTATATAAAATGCAAACATGCGTCTGGGAGTAGACGCGCGGAAATTAATTACAGACATCGTCTAACAGCTCAAGCTGCTGATTACAGGTTACCAATGCTTAATAAAAGTTTTTTATTTTAATGTTAGATTTCTCCCCCCCATACTTTTCCAATTTTCTTTGTGTTTTCTCTTCTCCGTCCAAACGGTTTAATCGTTACGCCAACGTTTCTTAGGCCATCCTCGTCGACAATGTACGTCTTCTCCTTCAGGCACCCACTCTGTTAGGATCCTGGCCCATCTGTCTTGATGCGCATCCTATAAGTGTGACCCGCCCAGTCTTGTTTCAGCCTCGTAGGATTTTTGTGATACACTGTTATTTCGTTCAAACTGGTTCTGTCACTAATGCTAATAGTTTTTACAACCTTGCTGGAATGAAAATAAAAGGACCATTTGTATATCTATTCTGGTCCTTCGAACCGACATTTTCTTAGGCGTTTGGCGTATTCGGCGTCTCTCCACGGACAATATACTTCTCATCATCCCATCGTGCACCGCATGCCCTGCCACCTGCAAATGTGAGGACCTAGTGGCTGCGTTAGCAAACAGAATGCCGTTGGCGTTAAAGACTATACTTATATATTTTTGTTGTGTTATTTTTGCCATCGACACGCTAAGAAGAACTGAATACGAAACAGTCCATTCTCTACGTCAATGGTGATAGTAATATTAGTAGTCCTCTTTCTTCCCAGTTCCTCATACGTCTTACTAAGATGTACCGTGTATTGTTGCAGGCCCGGCATCGGCTACGCCAGCGTGGGGCTGCAGCACTCGCGCTCGGCGGTGCTGCACGCGCAGGTGCCGCCGCACTACCGGCCCGTCATGCCGCCGCACGCGCTGCTCAACAGCGCCTCCAGCGGGAACGTGCCGCACGCACAGGTACACACATTCTACAGGGTTTCTACTTGAGAAAACCGGGGCCATCAGAGTGAAGTCTCCTATCGTGATACAAAAGTTTCTCATGACAGTGTAAACAAAACATGTTCAAGTAAAATTTTTACGCAACCAAGAATATCTACGTGCGGCGATATATCAAGCTATTTTCCAGTTTTAGCTGGCTTCGCGTTGTATAGACTTTTCATACAATGAGATATCAGCTTATGATTTCGGATTTAAGTGTTCAAATAATCAAATCAAAGCACTCAATTTGTAAGTGACAAATTTACATCAACCTCTTCAGAAACTTTTCGAATAGACTCTAGATATTGGCCAGAAATAACGTCACACTGCGCTGTATCTACCGGATACAATGGGAATACTCATGTGGTTTGTTTTGAAAAACCATCATTGTAGCTTCATATCTGCTCAAATACTCTACTCTACCGAACTGATCTACAAAACTATTTCCTCACTACCCATCTTATTCAGCAACAAAGGGTCAACGATGAGGCCTGGGATGGTTTCATAACACGCTTCCGATTTCTCCATAATCATAATGATTGTATGAAGACAATCTTTATACGTGACAGTTTGTTCCCATAGTTTTCATTGTTGACAGCCTCATCTACTTTGCCTTATGTGTAACATTACCCAACGTTACTCGCGGATTACTAAACGTTAGTTAACTATGGGAACCAACCACTATTGACAATACCGTAATAAACCATTTAAATTCAATTAGCAAATTTTAAGATTCTTATAGATGGGAGTTATGTAAGTCGGAAATCACATCGCCTTCAAAATTTTTAGCGTCCGTGTAAACAAAAAATAGTGTTTAGAGAGAGTAGTCAAGTCTTGGTTTGGAAAAATATATCGCATTTCAGTTTGTTCCTAACACCTGACTACTGAATTTAGATTTGAAGTGCAGCAATGGTCACGCTTGGTTTTGGCATTAAAGTTGGCGATTCCTTCAGTGTAGCCAGCGAATTGAAAATTTCAATAATTTACAATTAATTTTGCGGGATATTTACTGCAAACGGTGTGAGTCTAAAAACGACCAGTCCACCAGTTAACATTGCCTACAATAACTCTGTGATAGAAGAAATTACACATGCAAAATTCTTAGGTATCACTATAGATAGTGAATTAACTTGGAAACATCACACAGAGGAAATCTGTAAGCGCCTTAGTAAATCTGCATATTTATTGTTTCAATTGTCAAAGAAAGTAAATACTGACACTCTTTTAACAGCCTATCATGGATTGGTCGCTTCTACTAAGATTTGGTGTTATTTTCTGGGGACAGTCAACTAATAAAGAACTTATATTCAGGATGCAAAAAAGATGTATACGAGCAATGTTTGGTCTAAGAACAACGGATAGTTGCGTAAATTACTTTAGACAATCAAAAATTCTAACTTTACCATCTTTGTACATTTTAGAAACTGCACTATTCGTAAAAGCGAATCCGCAATTTTTTCAAAAATTTTCAGACGTCAAAATAACCCCAATTCGTTCTCAATATCAGAATTTGTTGTGTCCAATCAAGTGCAAAACTGCGTTACTGAAAAAGAGCTTCTTTGCTAGGGCACCCATTATCTATAATAAAATACCTGATGTTGTTAAATGTTTACCTTTAACCAAATTTAAAAAGTCCGTTCAGGGGTTTTTACTAGAAAAGTGCTATTACAGCGTAGATGACTTTTTAAATGATAATCTACTGCAATAGAATTTGGAATGTGTACCTGTGTTATTATTTTTTCTAATATGTATTTTACTTAAATTGAATTTAAATTGTTGACATTTTATTACATTAATCCTAATCCTAATTTTTAAGTCATTGTTTTATTTTGTTATTAACTATTTTTATAATTATTGTAATAGTTGTCTTAGTGCGACTAATTTTGTACGCCATGATTGGCAAAACATGTAGCTACCTCTCATTATTTTTAAGACCTGTATAATTCTGCACTCATGTTTTACAAAATAAATATCTTGTATCTTGACCGATGCTATTTCTTTGACGATTACGACGAGGACTGTCGAGAAACGAATCTCATGTATACGAAACTAAGCAATTAAGATTCCATAAGCTACAAGCCTACAAAACAGATACCTAAACCATTGCAGGTGGGACCCCGCGTCCACTTCAAGCTGCAGCCTCAGCAGGCAATCATTCCGGAAAAGAAGAAGTCTCCCCCGTCTTCTCTAACGAACGGCAATGGCAAGAGCATTCGGCCGCAGTCGTTCACGCCGGGACTGAAGCGCTCCAAGTCATTGACGTCGGCCGACGCGCTGGCGAGCGGCATGGCGGCGCTGGGGCTCGCTGCTGATGCTGGCGATCTGGGCAATTTCCCGCCCGAGATACAGGAGTGTATCGACAAGGCTCTCGAAGGTGAGACAAATGCATTTAGAAAACATATATAAAAAAATGTATGCCTATATTACATCTGCAATCAAAACAGCTACAGTTGCATAAATCGTCACGCCGCGCTTAACTTCTTAACTTTTGGACAGAGTTTTCTGTTTGAAAGTCTCGAAGTCTGTACCAAATTATACATTGATAACCTGAGCTGTATTTGATTTTCTATTATGAAATTCTTAATATTTAATCATAAATGAATATCGCAGTATCTTTGCCGTTTCCTATCTACCAAAAACCATCAGCAACTTGACGTATTATTGTTTGGTTGTGCATCAGATCCGAACGCAGTGTGCGCCCGCACACTGATGGACGCGGTGGGACACTTGGTGTCCCGCGCGGTGGAGTCCCCACGGTACGCGCTGCCGGCCGCGCGGCGCTGCATCGCCGTGGTGGAGCGGGAGAATACCGAGACCTTCCTCGAGTCGCTGCTCAACACGTGCCAGCAGTGGTACCACGACAGAGACAAGGTAAGAGACAGCTGGTGTCCCGCGCGATGGAGTTTGAGGTAATTTGTCTCTGGAGACGAAAACTATGCTGCTGTGATCCTTGACAATCAAGGATCACAATCGCTCTATTTCACAATGTTTCTATGTGCACCCTACTGATAAAGAAATACCTCACATTCGTTTACACAAAGTGAAATTAAATGGCCAATCGCTCAGTTGTCACAAAAATTCTGGAGAAATAATAAAATTTAAGAAAAAACCTAGACAATGCGACGTTTTCTCAGACAAACAATTTGGATTCCGCCGAAAAAAGTCCACTGAAGACGCAATTTCACTCTTGACTAATCAAGGCACTAAATGGAGAAAAATTAGAAAATATAAAATGGAATGCTGTGTTGGTGTTTCTCAGTGCATTCGACACTGTTTCACTGTGGCTTCTTCTAAAGAAACAGTGGTATCGGGTATAAGACGTATAACCTTAGAATGGTTCCGAAGCTACTTGCCATCGCAACGCTAATACATGAAAATAGGTAGTCTTCAAAGCAGTTTGCTTCTTATCACGTTTGGTGGTTCGCAGGGCAATACTCTCGGCCCTACGTTGTTGTGAAATGAAAAATTGAATTGGTTAAAATCTCTACGAGCTCTTCCTGGAATACTTTTATTACTCCGAGCACGTTTGCTCCTGTGAAAAGGCAAGAATGAGTTGGCCCTCCTTGGTGTACACACTGGTCGCTCTATGATTGTAATTGCTTTATCCTCTTAGTAATTATTCTACAATATTTTTTGTTGTTGCAGTTGTTGGGCTCCAATGTGGGTGGCGGAAGGCCTCGGCTGATGGCGTTCCTGTCGTTCCTGCTGGAGATGTACTGCCAGCTGCGGCGCCGCGCCATCCAGCGCCGCGGCGCCTCCGCGCAGCCCGGCCAGGTGCTGCTCACGCTCATCTGCAAGTGCTGCGAGGACTGCATCCGGCAGCCCGTGCCCTCGGCTAGCGACGTGAGTATACTACTTACTGCATAGTCCACATTTTTGACAGAAAATACTTTTTTTACTCAAACCATCTGGTTCTCAAACCTTAACTAAAAAGAAATCTGAATTAAAATCTGTGTGTGTTGAAATAAAAAACGTTGTTGCTGGTTGCAGACGGAGAACCTGTTCTTCGTGCTGACGTACATCGGGCGCGACCTGGAGTCGCAGCTGCCGGGCGAGCTGGAGCGCCTGCTGACGGCCGTGCGCGACGCCTTCCTCAACAGCGCCGCCGCGCCGTCCATCCGCCGCACGCTGCTGCAGCTCATCGAGCTGCACGCCTCGCGCTGGCAGCTGCCGGGCTGCGCCGTGCTCTACTACTACCCCTCCTCCAAGTAACCACAACCCACGCCCAGCACTCTAACCTTAGTGTACGCTGGAACCTTCTGGACTTGTGTCTCAGCCGGACACCACGTTGTTTGAGCCAACAGTGACTCTCAGAATATGCTGCTTAGCTAGTTGACGAAGCTACGATAGCTCGATCGTTTGTAGTGATGGAGAAGATACTGTGTGATCAGTTCAATGTACTGCTATTTTCGGGCAGTTCTATGGACACGCTCTATCAGCAGATTGAGAGGTTTGGTAATTAATTTGGTCCTGTTGTACGGAGACACCTTATTGTAGTAGAAATAATTTTATAGCATGCATTAATGTACGTTTGGTACTTTTGTTACTGTAACCAAATTCCCAGTGTTTCTATTGAACTTTGGGAACTAACATATTATAATTTGCAATGCCCTATGTATCAACTGCTTTATCCACTTTTGTTTGCCTTGTGTCCCAGCTGATCAATGCGTTGCGTTACGAATAGAAGCCTTATGTCTCACGCGTTGCGTGCCATTATTGCGTTGCTTCTCAATCGTGTTGCGAAGAAATTGTTTACGCGATGCGGTTCCTATGCGATGCTAAGTGAAAGCTTAAAGCTTTGGTTTCATAGGAAAGCGGTTCCGTCGTATTACAACAGCCGTCATGATAATTTGTCATTTACTTCCGTATTTGATTTGTCAAACCCTGCTGTCCAAAGATTTAAATCGTTAAATTAGCTCTCACCGTACTTGGTCACGCGAACAAGTGTCCATATTTGTAGCGATAGCGTCTCCATGACTATCGAGTCAGATCACTGCATTATTGTGTGTCGTGTACAAACGATACTATCACTTGACGCATTAGGGCTAATCTAACAATTTATATTTTGGTCGCTGTTATCATTTTGATGACAGCCGTAAGTGTGGCGACCGCTCTTTTAAGACCAACGTAGCTTAACGTAGCGTGATGTGTTGTTCAGCTAGGACTGAGACTTAGTTGTTAAAGCTTCGGCAGGAAATTGGTCCTTAAGTACGAAGGATATGCGTATGGTTAATCTTAGTGTACTTTAGGAACTACCACATTGTATCTTCATAAGGTGGCAAGTACCCTGTTGTACCGTAGAAGTATACCGTATTGTATCTTAACTTAGCAAGTACTGCTTAATGAGATTTAGTTCTATGGTTACTGCCATTGGTGGTGGTTATATATCTTTAGTCTTTCCGTCTTCTTCGCCCCGTAAATTGCATGGTATATTGTTGTTTTTTTTTTTTATACGGCGACAACAAACCTTTTAATTGTTAAAGCTTTGGAGTTGTCGCCCTCATAATATCGACTATAAGTTTAGCCAATTTGGTCCTTCGGTTCAGCTGCGAGGACCATTTCGGAGGAGAACGTTATTATTCTATAGGGAGTAATTATGTTAGATTAGTGTATACAAAGGTTACAAGCATTTGTTGTAGTGTTTGATTTGTTTCAGTTTGACCTTCATAGCGTTGCGTTAGTTGTACAGGAGGTCTCTAATTGTTGTCCCTTATACGTATCGTAGGCATGATGCTGCCATAAGCTCATTTATTGTGCCTTTAAAGATTTTAGTAGTTATAGACACGTTCCCCGCGCTCTCGAGACATAGTAAAAAGTATTTTGTAATATTTATCAGACGTAAGGCGCGCTCGGGAGTGACGGAACGTAACAATTAAAATGTAAGGTGTAGTTTTAGCTTAAGGTGGATTTAGTAAACGCAAGATATGCCTTGAAAGTATTAAAAAGTACGTGTAACATATGTAGTAGGACAAAATGACGATGTACATTACTGTACGTTCTTCGCATAGTATTTGGTGCATTGTACCCTTTGTCGGTTGTGTCTAACTTTAGTGGCGCCATCTTTACCTTATCGCTTGTAGTTCTCGTTTGCCTAGCAATGCTTCACGGGCCCAAGCCTGCACTATACACCTAATGCACTCTGGTGTTAGTTTATTTTCTATTAGTATAGACATCCCAATTATGCAAATTATCATTCTATAAAAATTATAGATGAATCTTATCAGCTTTCTTACACAAAGATCATAGGAATGGATGACTGAGCTTCCTAAGTATGAAGTGTTTCAATTTATTATGCTTGTGATATTATAAATTTAAGTTATGTAATCTCTGATAATATCTCTTCTGTCCTAACCAAAGACTGTACTGACGATGTGGAGATTCATTATGATAATTAACAAAAGTGTAAACTCAATGTTGTTGAAGCTGGACCAAATTATCTTTGTGTGTCGTCCGGCGGCTCTGTACCCGCCGCGGGCGACGCAACACTTCAGTGACTACTATAAGTTCATTTAGTTGTAGAACAATGTCTGATCACCATTATCAAACTAATGATTTTTTTTTTATTAGTTAATTACATTTTATGGAAAAAGTTAAAAAAGACCATAAACTTTTCGTTATTACTATGCATTCGTAGCAATATAAGGTAATGGTATGTTTGTAGAAAAGTTGAAAAAAATTATAAAAAAATGGTGCTAACAAAAATATTGGTGTATTGTATATTATTTTATTAGAACACGGGCAATAACATTGTTCTCGTTACCGCTATAATTTTGTACGAATAAAAACATAAAAATGATTATAACCAATAAATTATATAAATACAATGTGTTTTTTTATTTATTACTTCATCACATGGGACGAGTCCAATCTTGCCAGTTTTGTTTAAGGACACCTCTGCCTAACTATTCGAGAATTGCATGCACGATGTTATGTTTGTTGTTCAGACACACTACTCTGAAGAAAACATGCTACGTATAAAGGGCCTACCTTTTCTATTATGTTTTTGGGGTAACCTTCAGAAGGCGCCCGCCCTTTAGGAATAAGATCGAAGAGTGTGGTATTTTTATCTCACTAAAACCACGTTGGTGATGCCGGGCACCGTGTTACTTCTCAACATTTGAAACCAACAACCCCCTCTATGCACCGCCCGGCTATGAGCGCCCGCGCCCCCCATTCCCGTCTGCCTTAAAAAACACGCAGTCGGGTTTTGGTGTTTTAGAGGTTGAGGTGGTTACCCCCCCCCCCCCCCCCCCCCCAACGCTCTCAAAGGATACACGTTCGGTATCCTTGTACGATACGAATAACCATTTCTACTGTAGGCTGTTGATCTAACCCTTATTAAGGCAAAGAAAACTAGACATGGTTTAGTAACAAACTCTTCGTATGTTAATAATGACATTTTTAAGTATTTTTTCAAATTGGGAGCTCGATGGGATATTTGCGGAAATGTATATGTTATCAACTTGATCATCAATGAAAAATAAAATCGTTGTCAACAATACATTTGAATTTAAAAAAAAATGGTGGCATGTATACTGCCTCTACCTTAAAAAGGGTTAAGTCCTGCAGCGTCGGACGTCTGATAGCCTATTTATCCAAAAAGATGCCTCATGAAGGACCATCGAGCGCACTACACTCTTAGAGGGTGATAGGCGAATTTCTTCTCGAAGTCCACCACGATTGGGTACATCTGTGCAAAGCACTCACTGCCTTCCCGACGCGGGGAACCAGGCGCTCGAAGTACTCCTCAAAGCCCCACCGAAGGTCTTGGGTTAAGCCGATATACTTAAAGTATTGACCTACCTGGACTTTTGCATTTCCCACTCTGACCAACGAGCGGGCTGGCTCTCTAGCTGCTCCTTGGCAGTTTGTGGAACCAAAGCGTCTCACTTTGATCCCGCTTCGAGCTCGGGTAACTGGATTGTCTCTTCGAAAGTGTCCCCGTCACCCGCGTAGCAAATGAGATTAATGTCAACGGGTTGGGTAACACGCATAACCTCATCGTAAGCGAGGTTCCACAAGAAAGACCTAAAGCTGATCCCTATCTATCTCGCCAACATAGCGAATATGCCAGTTGCGAAGTTGGCCCCGACGATGCAATTATAGGTAAGGATGTACCTACTCTGTGATGTCATGAACAAAGAGCCTACCTAATACATGCAGTGGAAAACGTTAGAACGAATAACGTTACAAAAGTTACCAAGACAAAATTAGAAGAGTTAGTGGACGTGACACGGACATAATGAAATCGCGGCGGTATTATTTTGCGTACTGGATTTTTAACTCTCGGTGTTAAACCGAGCATAGAAAATCCAACAGAGTGCATCTCCGCGTGTCGAAAATCGAACAGTGTATCTTACTGTTCGATTTTCGACTCTCGGTACTAAGCAGTGCGTTGAAGATCCAGTGCGCGAAAAAATCCCGCCGCGGTTTTATTACGTCAATGGGTACGTGAGCTAAGGGTTTCTATAAAAGGCACAGAGGTGCCCATTTTAAACAAAACTTTCCTTCCTTCCACTTGACACCACCAAAACGACACCACCGGTGGTGTCGTATGGAATCTCTATTCCATATGACACCACCCTAGTGATGTCCAGAAACGCGTGTTTTAGACAAACAACTCCCAATTCATTTTTTTAAGTTATCTATAGTTAAACGATAATTAATTAAACAAAATGGTTATTTGCCCAGCGCGCCAGATATTCCAGGTTATACAATAATACTCGATAGCAGAGTTTATGCGTTGCGTTGCGTTTATGTTTACTGCGTTTTACTTTAATCCATCTTTAAAGCGTAACTATTTTTTTTAAATCAAATGATTGGTTAATATATATTATCCTGTTATATTAGTATCTACCTACATCATATTGCTTGGTCACCCTAATGAAAGGGACAGAGGGCTCTCGCGAAGCTATCTCGCTCGGACCGCTATTGGCAGCCTGTGCGCATTCCAGGTTGGATTTAAGTTCCTTGGCTTGAACTTAATTGGAATTTTCATATCAACAACTTTGTATGTCACCTCACTAATAGTCGGTGGTGTCATTGGACTAGAGATTCTATACGACACCACCGGTGGTGTCGTTTTGGTGGTGTCAAGTGGAAGGAAGGAAACTTTTGAGTAACCAAAAGCAATCAGGTTCTAAATGACTGCCAAATTTTTCATTTTAGGCATTATGGACTATGGCCCCCCTCTATATGTGATGTTACTTATGTAGCTTTCCAATAAATTAGCAATGAAGAGCCTTCTTCATGATTTTTGTATAAGATTCATTAATTTCTTCGTAACAAATCAGGTTTTAGAAAACAAGTTTACTCCTAAAGCTTTGTTAAAGTAAGGTGCAATGCATTTAAAAGCCATTAAAGGAATTTAATGACGATTTCTGGCAAAAGTCATCGAATAAAGGCTTGAGCTTGAACCTTACTATAACTATACTCTATGGCTTGAACCACAAGAATAAATCTGATTCCTCAACACAAATATCACGTGGATTACTCTATGTTTATATCAATAGATGGCGCGCATCTGAGTTAACAAAGAAGATTGTTCGTAATTGAAGAGCGGCACTGCGCTATACAATTTACTAGCGGTTAATAATTATTTTGTGTATTGTTTTATTGTGCATTACATTTTTAATACTACCAAACTAGCTAAAAGTAGTAAGTGGAACTTTAAGCAATTTTTTTGTGTACGATTCTTGTTTTTGGCTGTCAATTTTGACAGGAGCGATTGAAACCATAGAAAAGCCACAATTAAAACAGATAATGAATATTGAAATTGTTCCTTGAACGGACACATGCATTGATTTTATTCATACTCTTTTCTTTAAATTCAGTATCGTAACGTCTTTCTTCAAAATTACATACTAAACGTGATAGGTTTTCATAGAAACAATACCTTTCAAGACTCTTTTTAGTATGTTATAGTTTTCGAACACACTGTGATTCTGATTGGAGCGTGCTTATCAGTCGCTTCCTGCTAACTTCACGCTACTGACAGTTCATTCGTTTGGTTCGGCCTTCGCCCTTCGCTCGAGTTCGCTTTGTTGTTGCCTGCAGTTGCCGACGAACTAGTTTAGAGTCTCGCCGCGAGCGTGTGATGTGACCTGTTGATTTATTACTCATCGTGTTTTTGTGCTTTTGTCTGTGATAAAAAAATGACATGATGCTGTTTAAAAATGTAATGAGTGGTGCGCGTTGAGTGATTGTGTGTTCAGTGTAAAATGGGTTTGATAACTTCAAGGGAGCAGACAATGTTGGACGGGCCGGTGGCGTCGGCCAAGAGTCACC
This sequence comes from Aporophyla nigra, assembly GCA_947507805.1. Lineage (NCBI taxonomy): Eukaryota > Metazoa > Arthropoda > Insecta > Lepidoptera > Noctuidae > Aporophyla > Aporophyla nigra. Next base: position 3,771,951 of record OX382305.1, on the reverse strand, counting down.
ATGTACGGCAGCCGTCGACGAGGAACCGGACGAAGCCCCCGATGCCGGACCGGGACGAGTTGGAGAACAGATTCGTCAAAGTTTTGGTAAGTGTTGGCACCGAATTTTGCCGGCATTATGTTTACAAACATAACATTGTTTACTGTGTGAACGGCAAGCGTTACTTTTATAACGCGACTGCGGCGCTCGCGTCAATATTTAAACAATATGTTGTAAACAGCGTGTGGCTTGATAGTAGTAAATGTTCGTGAAAATACTATCTAACGCACTTTTATTTCGGTGACAAAAGCGCAAGAGAGATGGGGTGATTCCTCCATGTGTCGCATGGGTGGGTCTAAACCACACTGCGGCAAATATACGAGATTCTTATTTGTTTTTGTTTCCGAAATGTGTTTTTGTGACTGAAAGGAACAGTCGAGACCATTTGCATGTGATTCTTAGTAGTTGTTAAAGTTATTTATCATAAAACTGAGCACAGACTGGCAATGTTAATTGTAGCTGGAACAGTTTCCTGTCTTTGTTATGTTTTCCTGCAGTATTAATAATACTGTCCACTGGAGTTATCTGTTGTATCTATATTTAGCTATTGGATAGACCAAACTATTGTACCATTGTCACAGGGTAAGGTAAATTGTAGTTTTATTAAAGTTTCGAAACAACCATACTGATTTTTTAAAACACAATAAGTACCTACCTAAGTGTACAGTTTTCATGTTTAAATTCATTAACAGACAAATAACATGTTAACAACAGCTACCTTTTATGAAATAAATAGTGAATTCATAACCAATGAGACTGAAACCTTTTTTACCTATGTTTTGAATGACATAGTCAGACACTTCTACCCACATAACTATCTTCTATAGTTCTCCTGAGAGTTATTACCACACAATAACATCCTGCCTTAATGTTATGGAATTTATGGACAGTTTTAATAACATCACAATGTCTTGTCTACCTTATTTTATTTTATTCTATTGTAGCCCATCATCAGAAATTCTTAAACATTTCATAAAGTCTTTATTGTCTTTTAACACACTCGGTATCATCATCTACAGCATTATAATCCAGGTTAGGAGATCAGCAGATGCAGGTGAACACCAGGTTTATAATGGAACTTACTATTTTATTCAATGCATCACAAGAACTGCCAGGGTAGCAAAATTAATTCTGCCAGTGAAAAAAAATTTGAAATCAGATCAGTACTTATAGGGTACCTCCTTTAAGAAAACTTACAAACTTTACCTCTTTGGTAGATAAAGGACCTTTACATAATGTTAAAAATCACACCACCATATTTATGGTGAGATTTTCGAACCATAATTATTGAATTTCAAGCATGTCCCTGATAACATTATTCTACAGCAACTGTGTTCCAAAAACAAAAATTATAACTAAGTTGTCATTCAAAAAAGTTTCAACTACACAATTGTATTGTCTATGCAGCTGTGTTATCAGCTTTCCTATTTCAAAATGTATCATTCTGCCACTATCTGTTCCAGTAAGTTCCTTGCACAAGTATCTTTGTGATGATAAGACTAACGAAATGTTTCATTTCCTGTTTTATCTATTTGTTTGTCATGTTTCTAAGTTTTGTTTGTTATTGTTGGTTCCTGGTACTTGATCAATGAGCTAGCAAAATTATCAGCTTGAATATTTTTGATGATGTATTGTACTCAATTCAATTCAATCCTTTTGTCCATATGACATGTGTTTTGCAAGATTTTAAATATGTATCATTTCTTTACCATCAAGAGTCAATACTTTTTGAAGGCTGCATTGACTATTACTGACCCTCGGGACAGGCTACTGGCCTCAGAGGAAAGAACATTATTGGCTGATGTTAAGCCTAAATAAATATGATTCAAGAATCAAATAAAAATCACCAACATTTATTACCCAATTCATTACAATTTTATTATGTAGTTGTAAACTTTAGTCAGTAACTAGTTTAATGTTACAGGTAGTTCTACAATTTTCCTCAATTTTTTAGACATGACATCAATTGGGTTACTGAAATTGAATTGTGTTTCAATCAAATTGTTGAAAGTAGTTACCTAAGTGCAAAACAATGAATGAATAATCGTTTTTGTTTTATTAATTTAGGTTGTATTAATTTTTAAAGTATGCACAAGTACGTGTGGTACTTAAACACATTGTATACACAAGTATACAAGTACTCTTTTGCTAGTGATAATTGAATTTAAAAAAAATGCAGAATGCAATCATTTTAATTAACATAAAAGATTACTTACCACTGCATCTATACTAATATTATAAAGCTGAAGAGTTTGTTTGTTTGTTTGATTGAACACGCTAATCTCAGGAACTACTGGTCCGAATTGAAAAATCGTTTTGTGTTGAGTAGCCTATTTATCGAGGAAGGCTATAGGATATATAACATCACACTACAACTAAGAGGAGCGGAGCAGTAATGAAAAATGTTGCAAAAACGGGGAAAATCGCACGGGTAAGCGAGCTAACGCGACGGGAAGGGTCGGGGAGCAAGAAATTTAACGCGGACGAAGTCGCAGGCAGAAGCTAGTTTTAAATAAAATTGTATTTTGTATGTATAGGTATATTATAAAAATATTCTGTTTAATTGGTTCAATGTTATGAGTGTGACCTTTACAAATCCCACTTCCTTTGCAAAACAGATAAAAACCGGCCAAGTGTGAGTCTAACTGGTATACCAAGGGTTCTGTACTACTAGCAGTACAATATTTAAAACGACATGTTGAAATAAAACATGTTTCTTGTAAATGTTAAAAAGTTAAGGACCTTTAACTTTTTACTTTATGTGTTATTTTTATTATTTGTTGTTGTAGCGGCAATAGAAATACCTATACACTCGAAAATTTCAACTGTCTACATATTATTACGGTTCATGAGATACAGGCCGCTGACAGACAGTCAGAAGGACAGCAGAGGCTTAGTAATACGGTTCCATTGACACCCTTTTTTTTACACGCTTTATATTAGCTTCACTTGTATGTTTGTATGTTTGTATATTTGTATGTTTGTTTGTAACCGACTCCTTATAGCGCGATTTTGACCCACTTTAAACGACCAGATTTCATTCAAACTTTGCACACCTGTCAAGGACCGATGACAGTGCAATAATTTCATAAATTTGTGCCATTATCCTTGCCAGGGTTACCAGGACAGCAAAAAAACTGTCACAAACTACGCTGACATACGTCTCAAAATTCGAAACACCCTAAAAAATAGAAAATAAATAATAGTTAAAAAAAACTAAAAAACACGCTTCCATTGCAAACCAAACTAAAAAGTACAAAATAATGGAAAAAAAGCGTGGGGTGCCTGATATCAATAAAAATACCTTTAAAAGCACCCCACGCTTTTTTCCCATTATTTTGTACTTTTTAGTTTGGTTTGCAATGGAAGCGTGTTTTTTAGTTTTTTTTAACTATTATTGGATGGGAAATCATCAAATGACTTCTCCCGCTCTGGGCGGAGCGGGAGGGCGTGTCAGACTTTTACTGACTAAAACCCACCCGTGTTCCTTCAGTTGCCCATGTGCCAGAGTCACGGTATCTCTTTCGAACGATCTCGCAACCCTGGCAGGTCCATTGGCACCCTTTGGGTACAGGACCTTGAAAATATGATCCAGATAACATTTGTAAAATATCACCATTTCCGGACATTACTTGATAACCTACTGTTACTGAACGATTGTAGCTTATGTGGTCAACCCAAAATATACATTCTTTAGCTGTTTAGATTATTTGATAAACTTAGCACAGGACATTGTGGGTGAGGTGCTTACCTAATCAAGCCAAAAATGCTTAAACTGTGGATAGAATTCCGAAGCCCCCATCGCCCTATAAATTCAAAAAGCCTAATCAAATCTTACATCATCGCATCAGACAACAAGTCAATTTCCTCCCAAATAATGTCCGCGCGAGTGCGAGTATACATCGCGACGGGTCGGGGGCTGCGCCCGCGTCGTTATCGCGCACAGAGCCCCCATTGATGGCTGGCTATTTCTGTACTATCAGCGACACGAGGCGATTGTGCCCACACTCCTGCCGCCACCGCTCGTAACATGCTCATGGCTACTTGTGTTATATTGTCGTTCGTATTTTTAGACTCCCTAAAATTAACTGTCATGGTTGAAAAATATTAAAAATAGTTGCCACTCCCATCATTTCTTTCGGTATAACGCGAGCGTCTTGAACGGAACAAGAGCATAGCATAGTATACTCAGTCTATAATGTTCCCAGTGCTGGGACACAGCCTTCTTTGTGAAAGAGTGGGTATAATCTACCAAGCGGGCCCAGTATGGATTGCTAGATGTCACCGTCTTTGATTTTTTCCAGTTTTCTCATAATGTATTCATTCACTGTTTTGAGAGCAGCGGTGAGGAATTGGTTTACACAAAAAACAAAGAACCTACGACCTTCAACTCATAACTTTACTAGTTGTAGGTGAGCCACCACTGCTTGTAACAAGAGCACGTTATGCAGTAACAGTTAGCTTTTTAGGAAAGACACTGATTCAAATATAGCCACGATGACTGGTCCTGCGCTCTACAAAGATTCCACATCCAAAGACTCCCGCCACCTTAACTAGATGGTCAGTCGTCCATCTTGCTTGATTGCCTTTACATGGTCTTTCAACCCTGCTTTTAAATGGATGTTCCAAACATTGAAATTACGCTGAATTCATTGCAGATCGTGTTTGTCACAGGTGGAGAACTTTAATCAAATGCGAACGACTTCATCTTACAGACAATGAATCATGAGAATAATACATGATCTTGTTCTAGGATTCCGAATTGTTTAAGTGGTTGATAATGAATAAATTAGTGATCCTCTTGGTACGAGGAATTGTTGAATCATAAATATTCTATCATCTGTATGAATCTGACTATAACACCAGAGGTTGGCTTAGCGCATAATATTACTCTGTTTCTTTTACTTGTATAGCTTTTGTTTGTTAAAAATGTGACCAAGAAGGCCAATTCTCGTAATAAAAACGTTCAAAATCTAGTCGCAGACTCATCTCGGCGACAAACAAAAACTTGTCAAAAATGTATGGAAGGAAACTCGAGACATTTTTGACAGATTGCGACAAATCAGACTGTGTACTTTCTTAAAATTACGAGAATTGCCCATCTCTTATGCGCTGTAAAAGTGCCAAGAATATAAGGTATTCCTCATGACAAAAGATTTGACATTAGGAACACTTACCCAAAACTCCCACATATTATTTAAGTAAATACGTACATAAATGATTCCAACTGAAATTGACCCCGACGACCCCAAACCCAATTTCGTTTATCAATCCGACTTTGAACATTTTCAAGTCAAATCAACAAAAGTAAACAAAGGTTGGCGATTCCTTCTGGTACGAAAACAGGAAGTCTTCATTACGACAAGGTCATTCGGTCGAGTTTTTAACCAGTAAATGACGTCCGTGAATCATTGGGACTGCTCGTTTTGAAATAGGGTCACTGCTAGGCCTTGGGAGCAGCAATCAACGGGTCATTAGCTAGTCAGGGCGATGCGTGGCAGAGCGTGGAGTTGATTGGCGTTTATGATATTTGGAATATTTTATTCAGATGGGCCGTTACCCTTGTAGAAATATAATGAACGTATCAGCGGTTTCAAGGGTTCACTGTTTTTTGAGTAGATAAAAGGATGTTGTCTATGTAGACAAGCTCTATTTTACACTCCAGGGCGGAGTCATCTATGAATCTCCACCTGAATAGGTTTTCTTTACTCCGGCCTACCTGGTGCTGTCCCACAAACAATGCGGCACTTGATATCTCGCCCAGCATGTCATGTTTTTAGGGTTCCGTTGCCAAATGGCAAAAAACGGAACCCTTATAGATTCGTCATGTTTGTCTGTCTGTCTGTCTGTCCGAGTATGTCACAGCCACTTTTCTCCGAAACTATAAGAGCTATGCTATTGAAACTTGGTAAGTAGATGTATTCTGTGAACCGCATTAAGATTTTCACACAAAAATAGAAAAAAAAACAATAATATTTGAGGTTCTCCATATATACATAGAACTGAAACTCAAAATTTTTTTTTTCATCAAACCCATGCGTGTGGGGTATCTATGGATAGGTCTTTAAAAATGATATTGAGGTTTCTAATATCATTTTTTTCTAAACTGAATAGTTTGCGCGAGAGACACGTCCAAAGTGGTAAAATGTGAAATGAAATGAAATGAAATGAAATGAAATTTATTTTGCAAGAATTGTAGTACGTTACAGATGGTCGGGTTATTTTACAGTATCTAATACAATTCGCTAAACTTAGCATGCAAAGTAATTGATAACATTAATTAAATAAATGAAGATATTAAATTAGAACATAAATCATAGTTATTAAATTAAGAATAATAAAGTCAATCATATTTCAAATTATAATAGTAATAAATGTTAATCCTTATAGTTTAGGTACTCATTCACATTGTGTGTCCCCCCCCCCCTGTAACTTCTAAAATAAGGGAATGATAAAACTAAAAAAAATATATGATGTACATTACCATGTAAACTTCCATCGAAAATTGGTTTGAACGAGATCTAGTTAGTAGTTTTTTTTTAATACGTCATAAATCGTAAACCACAATTTGCCTTTCATTCGGTCAACTCAAATATAAAAATAAAAACATTTAATTTCATAAACATAAACCTTATGCATAAACCGTGAATACCTGAAAGTTTGTACGGAACCCTCGGTGCGCGAGTCCGACTCGCACTTGGCCGATTTTTTTACACGCTACAGGAGTTGAAGGACGCTACTGAAATTGCTAAGCTCGTAGTCAAATTCTGGGCTAACTCTATTTAGATTGCTAGCGTGTGCTAAGAAAAAGAAGCTCTATTTTTAACCGACTTCAAAAAAGGAGGAGGTTATCAATACCGTCTGTATTTTTTTTTGTCTTTTTTATGTTAGCTCATAACTTTTGACTGGGTGAACCGATTTCGATGATTTTTTTTTTATTTGAAACCTGGTGCTTCCCGATTGGTCCCAATTTGGTTCCATTCGGACAATGGGGTCCATGTGAAAACCATATAAGTCTTAAATTTGCATTAAGTATTTGCGCGACAATTGAACGAATAACGCGATTAGATTAGTGCGGGGTATCTACCATAACTAAAAAGTTACAAATAAAAACTTTTTACAAAAAAAAAAAACAACCGACTTCGTTAAAAAAAACACTACAAAGTCAAAAATAACTTTAATTTCGGAAGTCGGTGGCAAAAACCTTAAATACAGACCTAAGACACCGAATTCCGAAATTAAAGTTATTTTTGACTTTGTAGTGTTTTTTTAAGGAAGTCTGCTGTTTTTTTTTGTAACTTTTTAGTTATGGTAGATACCCCGCACTAATCTAATCGCGTTATTCGTTCATTTGTCGCGCAAATATAAAAAATATAAATAAAACTTCAATTAGAAAATCATAGAAAAAATTCAGCAACAATTTCCGTCGACGTCGTTTCTTCGGATGTAAAAAAAATCGTGGCGCGATTTTTTCGCGCTTATCGCCGGGAGTTGAAATTCGAACAGTGTGATTTTCTATGTGCTAAGATGCACTCTATTGGAAACTAAAAATGCTCGGTTCAACACCGAGAGCTAAAAATTCAGTGCGCGATAAAATCCCGATGCGATATTTGTACGTCCATCTAGACGTCGAAGAAGAGTGTCTATCAGTGGAGAACCATCACACATGCTAAAGTTGTTGATAACATCCGAACCACGAACTACACACATTAAATTAAATTCCATCGTACCTAACAAACACATTAAATCGTAGATCTTATCCAGTACTTACTTTCTCCATGTAACCGTCATCGTAAATTGTGCGCCTGAGTTGATTGAATCGGATTTTTATTGGCACTTACAAAGTTTAATTAAATAGGCGTACTGGATTGGGGATCAAGACTTACAAAGAAAGCACAGTATTTAAGAAAGTAGAGAACTACTTATTTCATTGTATAGCCTGTGCCAGTCTGCCAAATCTGACCTACTATTTAACACGTTAACTGCCATGTCGGACTATTTGACCGACACTTTTTGTTCCATTCAGGCCTTGTCGGACTATATGACCGACAACACATACAAAATCTGAACATTTCGTTGCTGCCTGGCGGCCATGTTTTTGGAATAAATAATCTATTTAAAGTGAAATAACACTAAGTACATTTTTCGACTTTTTCTGATTTTCACCATGGCAGTTAACGTGTTAACATCGGCGTTATACTAAAAATATGAAGACCTGCGTTGAGTCCTTCTTTTCAGAAATGCCGAACAACGAAACGACTATAACCATCTTATCTAATAGATAAAATCCATACACTTTCGCCCTTAATAAAGCTTTTTGATGAAGAAGCTTACCGAAACCCAGGAAAATTATTCACATTTTTATTTATTGCATTTCATATTGTAAAAAAGTTGTTGCAAAAGCTAAACAAACATATGGACCCTGTAAGGGCACAGCATAACGATAAAGTTAAGATCCAGAGAAAGACATAATTCTATGGAACCTACAAGTTAAAGGGCCAATCCTGCTAGCCATCCAATATCTATGATTTTAATTTATTCACCCAAAACTGATCTTTATTCATTTGACATCACAGTCATCCAACACCAAGATGCTTTGGCTTAGTCCTTTCCTACTTTATATTTATCGGTAAGCTCCAAAGAAAGCTTGCAAAGCATACTATCTCACCGTATCAGAAACATCACCCATTATGTTCGAAAAAGTTGTGTGCTCAACAATGTAAATAAGGCAATGAATGTTGTTGAAATATCAAAATGACAGTCATTCCTATTGATAGTCTCTTACACAGTGAGGGTTTTCTGAAATGGTCCGAGCACCTGTCAAAAGTTTCAAAGAGCCTATATTTTCCTTTAGTCTTCATTGAATGAAATTTTATATTAACTGTCGAAATGGAGAACCTCTTGTCAAAGTGGCTCCAACTGGTGGCCTAATTTTCTTGAACACCCTCATTACCCCGCAGCTTGTATTCGCGATCTCAGTGTTGCTATTTAATAAACAAAACAGGCTAGTACATCTCTTGACATAACATTGTTAGCCATCTTTATACTATCTCTAGTCTTTGTATAGACATATGTCGTTCCGTCTGTTTATAAACGATCATATTATGCATGCATTGCTTGACGATTATCCTTAATTAAATACACATCTGGTTCGCTAAATGGCATGTCATGTGATGCAAGCGGAAGTTGCCATATTTGTCTAGAAGGTGATCATTGAGGGAGGCCGAAGAATCTGCGCAATCGTTGCTAGGAAATCTATATCGGTGTTGAAATTACTTCGAATATTGTACGGTCATATTTCTATGAAACGCTTTCTCCGATTTAACCTTTGCTGTACTCTTTAATATGGCATGAAATCCTGAGTATTAATGATTTTTGAGTCATTTCTAATGTCCATTACTTTCTTCGTTTTTAGACATCCCAAAATCATCCTCCTCCTTTTCATTTCAAATTGGTGCAGCACGTCTTTTTCTTCCATATAATGTTTATCCGCCATTACCTCAGTGTACATTAATTTCCTAGCTATTAGTCCTAGTCCGCACCGACGTAAAAATATCGTGGTGAGATTGTTTCGCGCACTGAATTTTCAATGCTCTGCTCACCGCTAAAAGTTTAAAATCGAACAGTGAGTTTTTCGCGCTGGGAATCTTATGCTCAATGCTCGGTTCAACAACTTGGGTTGGCCGAAGGTGGTCTAATATCCACAAACAGGCGCGACGCGACTCTCGTAACACAATTTCTATGAAAAGTTCATAGAAATTGTTCTACAAGAGTCGCGTTGCGCCTGTCTGAAGAAGCCTTTATTTCGACATTTTGTTGTCACTTTCGTTTTATACTCCTCATAAACCCTAATAATCTTTGTATGTCGAGCAATTATAGGTAATATTATTGATACCGAAATGCAGAATTCTCTGCAGTCTTACCAAACCTCTTACTGAATATAAGTTGATTCCCTACCCAATGCAATTACGTCAGCTGTATGATAAGCGGCGTGTTTCTAAAAGCGTGGTAAGTTGCCTATCCCGTCCCGCGGCTTGTCATACAGGTTTTCTATTAATCACTCGTGCGACGCATGAGTCGCCTGCATTCCTACGACTATGGGGTGCCTCGGCGCCTCCGCCATGTATCCACCGTGGGCTCGGTACAAATAATAGATGGAATTGAGATTAGTTACCTAATACGTACGTTTGGTGGGAATGAAATGGTGAAGTTCTTTTAAAGGCGAACGTCCACTGATCCGCACCGGCTGCAATGCACGCACGGCACGCAATTGATTTTCGTTTGCTTTGTGCATGTATGATCAGCTATAATGTCCCCATTGCTGGGACACAGGTCTCCTTTGTCAGAGGGAGTGGCCTATAATCCACCACACGGGCCTAAGACGGGCTGGTGGCTGTCACCGTTTTGAGAGCAGTGGTGATGAAAATAAATACACTACAAAGTGCCTTCTTGGGTTCGAACTCAAGACATAAATCTCGTAAGTCGGGGCCGAATCTATTGGGCCACCACTGCTTTTCGGTTGCTTTGTAACTGCGCCCTTTTTAGGGTTCCGTTGCCAAATGGCAAAAAACGGAACCCTTATAGATTTGTCATGTCTGTCCGAGTATGTCACAGCCACTTTTTTTCCGAAACTATAAGAGCTATGCTGTTGAAACTTGGTAAGTAGATGTATTCTGTGAACCGCATTAAGATTTTTACACAAAAATAGAAAAAAAAAACAATAATATTTGGGGTTCCCCATACATAAGACTGAAACTCATTTTTTTTTTTTTTTTCATCAAACCCATACGTGTGGGGTATCTATGGATAGGTCTTCAAAAATGATATTGAGGTTTCTAAAATCATTTTTTTCTAAACCGAATAGTTTGCGCGAGAGACACTTCCAAAGTGGTAAAATGTGTCTCCCCCCCCCGTAACTTCTAAAATAAGGGAATGATAAAACTAAAAAAAATATATGATGTACCTACATTACCATGTAAACTTCCACCGAAAATTGGGAGAGGGGGCGAGGGGCAGGGGGGGAGAGGGAGAGAGAGAGCGAGATAGAGAGAGAGAGGGAGATAATATTATTGTTGAGTGTATACAGGTTTTTTGTACATAATAAATAATTAAAAAATTATAACTATTATGAATCCTGGAAAGGAACTTCGTTCCATCCGGGTGTCTCTTGACACCTCTAAGGTTTTTTTTTTAATACGTCATAAATCGTAAACCACAATTTACCTTTCATTTAGTCAACTCAAACATAAAAATTAAAAACAAAACATGTAATTTCATAAACATAAACCTTATGCATAAACTGTGAATACCTGCAGGTTTGTACGGAACCCTCGGTGCGCGAGTCCGACTCGCACTTGGCCAGTTTTTTTTTGGGTGGGAATTCATCAAATGACTTCTCCCGGTCTGGGCGGAGCGGGAGGGCGTGTCAGAATTTTACTGAATAAAACCCACCCGTGTTCCTTCAGTTGCCCATGTGCCAGGGTCACGGTATCTCTTTCGAACAATCTCGCGACCCTGGCAGGAGCACTGCGCCCTGCGTCCACTATCGGTACGGCCCGCACCGAGCGCTCGGTTCATTTCTCCATACAAACAAACCAAGATCCGTTTTACTCGGTGCGGATCAGTGGACGTTCACCTTAATACTTTAACAAAATTTTAAACATGCTATGATCGACTCCTCATTACTTGTTAATATTGATTACTGAATGAAGAATGAAAACAACACCACTTTGTTACACATTCATTCAAAAATTCAAATCAAGAGCACTCGTTACAAACATTTGTGTTACTTGTCTTAATTAGACATACAGGATAAAATTCTAAACAGTGCGCTCACATTTTTATCACACTTTGGGAGCAAAAACCGTGATAAAATGCATGACTCTTGCCTATCACAGACGGCTCGCCTCGCTGTGGTTTTGAGTATTTACTTAGTTAATGACTAGGGATAAATCTTCACCGACAACATACCCTATTACCCATAATGAGATGACGTTCAAAGGTAATAACCCAGACAAACAGGAAAAGTTCCTAACTGTATACATTTTAGCAGCATAGAAGGTATTCAAAACAGATTCCCAGCTACTGACGTTCTGCCAGGGTTAAGAGATTTGTTCGAAAGAGTTACTGTGGCTCTGGCATATAGGCAACTGAAGGAACACGGGTGGGTTTTGGTCAGCAAAAGTCTGACACGCCACTTCCACTCCACCCAGAGCGGGAGACGTCATTTGATGATATTCCACACACTTAAAAAAAGCTACTGACATTGCTTCTCGTACTGTGTGTTGTATTGAACGTGTTTGATACAGTGTAAACACAGTGTTGCGTTTGCCCATAAATATTAAATGAGCCAAGGTATACACATTAGCTAAAAATAAAGCATTGCCAAGGTTATGCGGTTAACATGGCCGTAAAATAATTCAGGATTTCATTATTATACTTCCTTTTACAATGATCATGTTACATTTACTGCGTTAAGTTATTAAAGTAAGTACTTCCTCAATGCATGCGAATTTTTATGCGACTTTTAGTGGTTGAATTTTAGAAAATTAATGATCCTCAGTAGATCTGGCTAACTTAAAAAATATTTACAAGGTGACCTGAGAAAGGTTCTCAAGTCACCTTGTAAATATTTTTATTCCTCCTTTTTTGTCGTTTTCAAAACCTAAAGATTCCCACAGACAGGCGCGACGCAACTCCAGTAGAACAGTTTCTATGAAAACTTTATGGAAATTGTTCTACCAGAATAACGTGCAATCGTTGCGTCGCACCTGTGTACAGGAGCAGCCTTAAAGAAGTAAAATGTAATGATTCACACGATAAACCACATAAATAAAAACCTGGAGAATTATAATCGTCAACCAAAGGATTGTCATCGTGACGTTGGTATACCTGTCATCCTTAGGGTATTTTACAGTCCCTGGTGACGAAATACACGTGACACGCTTCAACCCACGTAAAAGGGAAAATTCTATGACGATGCATAAATCATGTCCTTCCCTTTTTCCATCGTCATACTTTGAAAAAATCACCTGACTGATGACTGTTTGTAGCGGCATCTATAACGCAACATGCTGACTACACAAATCAAACTGACGTCAATCAAAAATTCTGCATCGCGCAAGCATAGTTTACCGCGCAATTAGTATTACAATGTCCCGACAAGCAATCGTTTGGCCCTGGCTGGAGGATTTAATTTATTGAGGCAGCCACAGGCAAGTCCTGTTAAGCAGCCGACAATCTCCTAGGCCTACGAAAGGATGTTTGGAAGTTGCCCTTCAGACAAGACACCCGATGAAACTGAAATTAGCAGCTACCAGCTAGCAGCCGACAGGGACGAAACATAGCAGATAGGGCCCGGGCCTGAAATATTTGTAAAAAATTATAATTTTTCATTGCGAAATTACAAATAATATTAAAAATTAACATGACATCTGCTTATCTATACTAATATTATAAAGCTGAAGGGTTTGTTTGTTTGTTTCATTGAACGCGCTAATCTCAGGAACTCCTTGTCGTAATTGAAAAATTATTTTTGTGTTGGGTAGCCCATTTATTGAGGAAGGGTATAGGCTATGTAACATCACGCTACGGTCAAAAGGAGCGGAGCAGCAAACGAAAAATGGACGAAAACTGGCAGGCAATTCGACGCGACGGGAAGGAAAGCGAAAATTTGACGCGGACGAAGTCGCAGGCAGAAGCTAGTTACTAATAATAATTGGAATTTCAGGTGAAAAACCAATCCCTTTTACTTTTTTAAGAGGTTAAGTTTGGGTACCTAAAAATTATCAGAGTAATGGTAGAAAAAAATCCTACAACTACTTAAAAACCTAGCGGAAAATTTAAAATAAAGAGACAACTATAGAAAAAAATGCAACTAATTATTATAACTAAACTGTTAGAGTATCTTGGCTGAAATAACTCCCACTATTTCTTCACACTAAAAAGAAGTCCTGAGACAAATTTTAGCAAGTTCGTATGTGTACAAGAAAAGATACAGCTTTTTAAACAATAAAAAATCAGTCTCCTGAGATAAAATATTTTTTTGCAACCAAACTATTAGAGTATCTTGGCTGAAATTACTCCCACTATTTCTTCACACTAAACAGAAGTCCTAGGACAAATTTCATCAAGTTCGTATGTGTACAAGAAAAGATACAGCTTTTTAAACAAAAAGAAAATCATTTTCCTGAGATAAAATATTTTTTACAACCAAACTATTAGAGTATCTAGGCTGATATTACTCCCACTATTTCTTCATACTTAACAGAAGTCCTGTGACAAATTTCAGCAGGTTCGTATGTGTACAAGAAAAGATACAGCTTTTTAAACAATAAAAAATCAGTCTCCTGAGATAAAATATTTTTTTGCAACCAAACTATTAGGGTATCTTGGCTGAAATTACTACCACTGTTTCTTCACACTAAACAGAAGTCCTAGGACAAATTTCATCAAGTTCGTATGTGTACAAGAAAAGATACAGCTTTTTAAACAATAAAAAATCAGTCTCCTGAGATAAAATATTTTTTTGCAACTAAACTATTAGAGTATCTTGGCTGAAATTACTACCACTGTTTATTCACACTTAACAGAAGTCCTCGGACAAATTTCATCAAGTTCGTATGTGTACAAGAAAAGATACAGCTTTTTAAACAATAAAAAATCAGTCTCCTGAGATAAAATATTTTTTTGCAACTAAACTATTAGAGTATCTTGGCTGAAATTACTACCACTGTTTCTTCACACTTAACAGAAGTCCTCGGACAAATTTCATCAAGTTCGTATGTGTACAAGAAAAGATACAGCTTTTTAAACAAAAAAAAATCATTCTCCTGAGATAAAATATTTTTTACAACCAAACTATTAGAGTATCTAGGCTGATATTACTCCCACTATTTCTTCATACTTAACAGAAGTCCTGTGACAAATTTCAGCAAGTTCGTATGTGTACAAGAAAAGATACAGCTTTTTAAACAATAAAAAATCAGTCTCCTGAGATAAAATATTTTTTTGCAACTAAACTATTAGAGTATCTTGGCTGAAATTACTACCACTGTTTCTTCACACTTAACAGAAGTCCTCGGACAAATTTCATCAAGTTCGTATGTGTACAAGAAAAGATACAGCTTTTTAAACAATAAAAAATCATTCTCCTGAGATAAAATATTTTTTTGCAACCAAACTATTAGAGTATCTTGGCTGAAATTACTCCCACTATTTCTTCATACTTAACAGAAGTCCTGTGACAAATTTCAGCAAGTTCGTATGTGTACAAGAAAAGATACAGCTTTTTAAACAATAAAAAATCAGTCTCCTGAGATAAAATATTTTTTTGCAACTAAACTATTAGAGTATCTTGGCTGAAATTACTACCACTGTTTCTTCACACTTAACAGAAGTCCTCGGACAAATTTCATCAAGTTCGTATGTGTACAAGAAAAGATACAGCTTTTTAAACAATAAAAAATCATTCTCCTGAGATAAAATATTTTTTTGCAGCCAAACTATTAGAGTATCTTGGCTGAAATTACTCCCACTATTTCTTCACACTAAACAGAAGTCCTAGGACAAATTTCATCAAGTTCGTATGTGTACAAGAAAAGATACAGCTTTTTAAACAATAAAAAATCAGTCTCTTGAGATAAAATATTTTTTTGCAACCAAACTATTAGAGTATCTTGGCTGAAATTACTCCCACTATTTCTTCACACTAAACAGAAGTCCTAGGACAAATTTCATCAAGTTCGTATGTGTACAAGAAAAGATACAGCTTTTTAAACAATAAAAAATCAGTCTCTTGAGATAAAATATTTTTTTGCAACCAAACTATTAGAGTATCTTGGCTGAAATTACTCCCACTATTTCTTCACACTAAACAGAAGTCCTGGGACAAATTTCATCAAGTTCGTATGTGTACAAGAAAAGATACAGCTTTTTAAACAATAAAAAATCATTCTCCTGAGATAAAATATTTTTTTGCAACCAAACTATTAGAGTATCTTGGCTGAAATTACTCCCACTATTTCTTCATACTTAACAGAAGTCCTGTGACAAATTTCAGCAAGTTCGTATGTGTACAAGAAAAGATACAGCTTTTTAAACAATAAAAAATCAGTCTCCTGAGATAAAATATTTTTTTGCAACTAAACTATTAGAGTATCTTGGCTGAAATTACTACCACTGTTTCTTCACACTTAACAGAAGTCCTCGGACAAATTTCATCAAGTTCGTATGTGTACAAGAAAAGATACAGCTTTTTAAACAATAAAAAATCATTCTCCTGAGATAAAATATTTTTTTGCAACCAAACTATTAGAGTATCTTGGCTGAAATTACTCCCACTATTTCTTCACACTAAACAGAAGTCCTAGGACAAATTTCATCAAAAAAAATACGTCAATGTGTCAATCAAGTGTGATAATATTTGAAAATAAACAAATAAATATTTATTGAAACCTAGCTTTACCTTGCTTGGTATAATAACTCAGAGTTTATCGAAAATACGTTGTACTAAAATAAAAAAATAAACGTTTTTTAAGATATATCACATTCTTAGACACAGCACCATACCAACCGAACATTGAAAAACTACGACATAAGTTACCGTCGCGTTTTACACAATGATGCCATAATATAATGTTAAATCATCCAAATAAACAATCTCGTTTTCTAAAGAGACTTTTGGTCACCGGAGTGTGACAATCCGAGACCTTTCGTGATTGGATGAAAAGGAAAAACAATGACGCGACGCCAGCTCCCATGTCTCCCGGCAACGGTTGCTAGCGCTGCGCCAAAATGTACAGGTGGCGCGGCGCCCTAGGCCGCCAGCGCGACTGCGTCGCGTCGCTCCCGTCACCGGCGACGTTGTCATCGCTGCATCGGTGTCACACAGACATTTAGTGTTTTTATGCATTTAGTTTGTTTTATATATATAATTTTTATTTAGATTTAAGTAAAATAAGTAGTAAATGATTGGTGGTAGCAGCGATGTGGTGGTAAATAGTGCTGGTCAACCTTCAGCATCGCTGAACGTCCTGGAGAGATGTCCGTTGTGTACCCAGGCACGGTTTTTTAAAGGTAAGCGGGGTCTGAATGTGCATATTGGAAAAGTACACAGACCACTCACTGCACTCACTTCGGACCCTGTCTTTACACCAACACCTACAACAGCAACTACATCCGATAACCCGTTTTGGAAAACCCTCTCTAAATTCAAAAACTCTGTACCAGTTTTGAAGCGAGTTCCCCGCGGGACTAGACCGCTTGTGGCGCAACACCTAGCAGGTTGCGTTCGTCTTGCCGCCCGGGAGAACTCACAAAGTGCTTGGGAACAGCTGCTCACCTTCCCTTACAGAATTCTACATGTACAAAAGAATTTGGCAAACAAAAAAACATTAACTGCGCAAATTAAAGAAAACTGTAATATTTCGACTCATAATTTGGATTCAAAATTACCGACACAGAGATATACCTCTTCAAAAGGTATATCTCATTTGGTGGAATCTAAGTTAGCGGAAGGTGACATTAGCGGAGCAGCCAGGATTCTGTTCAGTAGTGATGTGGTGGCACCGTGTTCTCCTGAAACGCTCGCAGCTCTGGAGAGCAAGCACCCTGCCCCAGCGGTTGGCCTTTCTTTTCCCGACCCCCCTGATCCGGACAATCATTCCCTCACCATTACAGGTCGAGAGTTAGTCGCAGCCGTCTGTTCCTTCCGGAGCGGCTCCGCTGGCGGCCTCGACGGTCTGAGTCCTCAGCACCTAAAGGACCTTGTCTGTTCAGGCGCCGGGGAAGCTGGTGAGTTACTCCTGAAGGAGCTCACGGCTCTGATTAACCTTATGCTCTCCGGCAAGGTGAACGAGGCCGTCATCGACGTCCTGTACGGGGCCAATTTATGCGCCCTGCGTAAGAAGGATGGCGGCATTCGTCCTATTGCCGTGGGAACTACATATCGTCGTATGGCAGCCAAGATTTGTTGTAAATTTTATGGTGAGGTGGTTTCGAAAAAATTTCAGCCCCTGCAGCTAGGTTATGGCTCTAAAGGGGGCTGCGAGGCTGCCGTACACGCTTTGTCGACCTACCTAAATTCTGGCAAAGGAGAGGTCATCCTGAAGGTTGACATAAAGAATGCCTTCAATTCGGTTAATAGGGACACCTTGCTAGCAGAAACTAAAAAAGAAATACCACAAATCTATAGTTTCCTTTGGCAATGTTATAGACACCCATCTAAATTACTATATCAGGACAACCTTTTAGAATCTGCAGTTGGCTGCCAGCAAGGTGACCCCCTCGGGCCAGTGATTTTTAGTTTAGCCATTCACCCAATCATTCGACACCTAAATTCTAAATTTAATATTTGGTATCTCGATGATGGAACCTTGGGAGGCGATGTAGAAACAGTTATAAATGACCTAACATTCTTAAAACATGAACTTCATTCCATTGGCCTTGATCTAAACCTATCGAAATGTGAACTCTATTTAACGGACAGCACTGACAGACAACTGACACTTACAAAATTTAACGCAATAGCTCCAGAAATAAAAATAATCGAAAAAAGCTCTCTTCGTCTCCTTGGGTCTCCAATCTTTGAGAACTCCTTTCCCTCTTTTATAGAGGAAAAAATACAAAATTTTAATGACGTTTCGGAAAGACTGTTCCAAATTAACATGCATTCGGCCATCACCTTAATTCGTTACTGCTGTTTCGCCCCTAAATTAACATATTTCCTATGCGCTTCCCATTTATGGAAGCACACTCACCTTTTAGACAGAATGGACCAAATTATCCGGCACACACTAACCTCAATATTAAATGTGGCCTTGGACGACCGAGCTTGGGCACAAGCAACTCTTCCCATTCGTATGGGAGGCATCGGCGTCCGCAAAATTTCCAGTCTTAGTTTACCGGCTTTCATATCCTCGGTCCACGGCACTGAGAAATTAATCAGGAAAATTTTAGCTCCCACACTGATTAATTTTGATGTGCCGTGCTTCACCGAGGCTATAGATGCCTGGAAACTCGCTTGCCCGAATTCAAATCTACCCGATAACCCACTTTCCCAGAGACGGTGGGATGAGCCGCTCTGCAGAGTTGTACAAGATAATTTACTGAACTCGTCTGCTACTACTGCAGAGCGTGCGCGCCTGCTGGCTGTGGTTAAATGGGAGTCGGGTCTGTGGCTTCACGCGCTACCGTCGTCGAACATTGGCACTTTGCTCGACGACACTACCTTCCGCCTCGCTGCTTCTCTAAGACTAGGAGCTCCTTGTTGTTCTCCTCATCGCTGCCACTGTGGTGAAGTTGTCAACAGTCTAGGACACCACGGCCTGTCTTGTAGCCGAAGTGCGGGTCGCTTAGCGCGGCACGCGAACATTAACGACATCATCCGACGAGCTCTTGTCACCGTCGGCGTTCCAGCTGTATTAGAACCCAATGGCTTGGCACGCGACGATGGCAAGAGACCGGACGGTATGTCTTTGTTTCCTTGGAAGGTGGGTAGGCCTTTAGTGTGGGATGCAACGTGTGTCGATACTCTTGCGCCATCCCATCTTCCTAGCTCGGCTTGCTGCGCTGGCGCTGCCGCTGCGGCTGCGGAAAACCTCAAGCGGCGAAAGTATAGCAACCTTATTGGTAATTATATTTTCGAGCCGTTTGGGGTTGAAACCCTCGGGCCGTGGGGTCAGAGTGCTCATGGCCTCTTTAAAGAAATATCGAAACGGCTGGTTGACACTTCTCGTGACCCAAGGGCTGGTTTTTATTTTGGCCAGCGGCTAAGCATTGCTATACAGCGTGGTAATGCCGCCAGTCTCTTGGGTACATTGCCGGTCGACAGCGATGAGGATGAATTTTTCGACGCCTTATTTTAGTTTGTGTACATATTTATAGTTTTAGTTAAGTTAATATATTATTTAATTTATATATCCTACTACTAATAAAAGTGATTAAACCCTGAAAAAAAAATAGTTCGTATGTGTACAAGAAAAGATACAGCTTTTTAAACAATAAAAAATCAGTATCTTGAGATAAAATATTTTTTTGCAACCAAACTATTAGAGTATCTTGGCTGAAATTACTCCCACTATTTCTTCACACTAAACAGAAGTCCTGGGACAAATTTCATCAAGTTCGTATGTGTACAAGAAAAGATACAGCTTTTTAAACAATAAAAAATAATTTTCCTGAGATAAAATTTTTTTTACAACCAAACTATTAGAGTATCTTGGTTGAAATTACTCTCACTATTTCTTCACACTAAACAGAAGTCCTGGGACAAATTTCAGCAAGTTCGTATGTGTAGAAGGAAAGATATAACCAAACTATTAGAGTATCGTCGCTGAAATTACACCTTATATTTTTCCTACTTGAAAGAAGGGCAAACACACTTATACACGCTTATTATTGCAGTGAAACATAATTTCACATCGAAAATATAGTTTGGGGTCTTAGCCCCACTAATTTCTTCGTCCCTGGTGACGCTCGTCTTGTGGCTGCTAGTTTCAGCTTCATAGACACCCGTATGATCAGAGGATGCCTTTTCTATGGAGGATGATATAAATTCCCTACCTGTAAATGTTCATGCTCAAAATACTCGCAGCTCACTCAGACATGCAAATCGCAGACGCTATAAAAGTAACAGCGACAAACTACGGTATATGGCGCCTTAATGATATCAAAACACATTACAATCGAATGCGACACGCATCAAGCGATCCCTGTCAGCACCAATCGGTACAGAGGCTAGCACATCAAGGTACCCGAAACTGTCAAATTCTCCTATTCAACCTTGAACCTAATGCTTTAGCGATAAAGTTAAAATTCTATTAAAGAAATTTGACAGATTGTAGTAGCTTCAAGTGCTGGCGTAAGAACATTCGGTGCGACAAATCGATGCGACAAGACATCGAGAACATGTTTTTACTGTTTTTTATAATCGCTCGTTTATAGCTGTCGGTATCAACGATTAATGTTTCAATAAATCTTCTGAAGCAGTTGTTATGATTTAGTAGTACTTGGCCTGTTCGATGTTACGACTTTTTAACCGTTTTACAAGACATTGACAGGCAGATTGCTTGGTAATTGTATACCTTGGAATATTGTTACTGCTTTATGCGAGCCAATGCTGAAGAAAAGGCTCCATTACCAAGAAGTTTGAAGGCTTGAGGCAAATTGGCGCATTTGTTGAAATTCTTCCTCTTTTAAGCCAACGTTGAGATGAAACTATAATGGCCACACACGTCTGGTTTCCATACTTATGTATAATATATTAAGATATTATGGGTTAAGTAATAACTTCAAGATTTATAGTGTTAATATGTTCGGGTGTGCCGCAATAAGCGGTCTGGTTCTCCTTGTAATAGCCGTATTTTACATATTATTAGTTCATGGAATTTATGTCATCGTTTCATATATCACAGTACTTAATGACTGGGTTATTTTTTCCCTAATATCACGTATTTTCCGGTGTATTTGCAGGGGACTATGTAACGTTTTATAAGGTAATTGGCGAGTCGCTCCTGCTTTGAACAGTTTTTCTGAAATGACTAAACATCGAGATTTCTTTATTACTACTTATGTAAGTTCAATAATTATGAATGATTTGTAGAAACCTATAATGAAAATAAAATAAAATATTGTGAAACCGCATCAAAATCTATTGTCTATTTTAAAGGGGAGCCTTTATAATACACAACAGATTTTGATGCTGTTGTGCAGACACAATCTTGGTCAGATCATGTGAAAACCATGTAGATTGGTGTCTGACTCTTTCTTTTGAGGAAAGAACCACACAGATTGAGTGGATCTGTCCAATCAGTGCTCACATTTGCAACTCAGGATTTAAAAGCTCAACGATTGGACGAACAATACAACCAAAGAAAGGACATTTGGATGAACTGCCAGACCGTGATTAAAACTAAATGAGGAAAAGAGAAAGCAAAAAAAATAGTGTTTGACGTATTGTGAATGTGCTGAGTCACATTCACAATACATGCAATAAAACTCATCAAAGTCAATGTGTGTATAAAAATCTGGAAATAATCTTGGCCACCTCATTTGAAGACCATGTAGATTGGAGTGGAATGGTCTTTAACAAATTGTTTTTAAATACGGGAATTGGTCTTCAGATCGCTGTGACTTTCGCAATATCCCATAGTTTTGACCAAATGGGAACAGGGAAGGGAGAAAAGCTCTCATGTTTACTACCAAAGTGTATAATGTCAACAAATAAAGCAAAAAAGACCCGACAACCTCATCAGAGTGAATGAGTTTGCAAATTCGCAAAACGAAGGGAGACCGCTACCATGTTAAAAGCCTTGTCAGACATTATTACGAAAGGGAAATCTTATTTCGTTTTTGGAGTAGCAAGCAATTCTCGTATTTGGGGTTCGTAAGGGGTGTTGTCGCTTAGTTCACTATGTTGACGTTAAGTCTTCTCATTACTAATATAGATGTGTAACGTGGGTTTGTCCTCAGTCATGTTTGATTAAAGGCTTAAAAGCAAAGTTTGCTAAGATAGTTCTTGTTTAAAATTTCATTTTTTGTTTTGTTTTTGTAATCATGCTAATATTTTTTGTAATCATATTATGATTACTAGTTTATTTATAAATATAAACATCATGTATAAGGTATGTTGTAACCGTTTTGTACTCCTCGTCAATTCTCCAATTCAGCGTCAGACGGCATAGTAACTAACACAGCAAAATGTGGGTGTACTATAGGTACATTTATGCCTAACACTTCGAGGAAACACGGCGTGATGTTATTTATATTTCACGTACTGTGTCCAATATTCTTTCTTTCTGTCAAAGAGATTTAAGGCTGAGTTCAACAATTTACATGAATAGTTCTCGCAGAGTCGCCTCGCGTCGCGCAGATCTTAGGGAGCCTTTACTATAGTTATCCTGGATTCATATATGGTTTTTTTTTCCGGGTAGGTAAGTACAAAATCAAAATCAAAAGTCATTTATTCAAACTAGGCTGAGAGTCAGCACTTTTTGAACGTCAAAGTTACATGAGACAGTCCCCCAAAAACGCCCACCCTTCGACACTTCCTAGTGCTTTAGCTGGGAAGAAGAAGTGGCGGAACAAACTCCCCAGCAGCACAGCTGTCTGTTAAGTTAGAAGAACTTGATTCTATACAGTATTATGTAAGTAATTAATAGTATAAAACAAAACAAAACATACATCAAATTATGCGTCATATGTCAGCTAGCACACGCCAATATACGAACAAAACATTAAAAAACTAAACTCAAGCTGAAATAATAAAATCGTAAATAGAACTTAAAACCTAAATAAGAGCCTCCGGGTATAAAGGGCGTGCCCGCTTACATACACAACGATGAGGAAAGCTAATTCTGATTCTGGTACATTAGTAGGAACTGAAATCACGGGCAACAGCTAAAAAAAACCCCAACCTTAGTTCTGTTAACTGGAAGTTAGTGTAACTTTTTTATTTTTTCCTCGCTTTTAAGGAAAAAATAACGCCACTAAAGTACGTCATCACTCATCATACATTGTTCAATATAATTAATAACCATACTGTGTATGCTTCAAATAATGTTGTAATAAATGAACTCTGTTAGGAGCTTCCGCTCCCAAACGTCCGTTAAATGCATTGGAAGGATGCGCCTGCGCTGGTCGGACCGAACGATAGCCATTTAACGTTCTAATGAGGTCACATGATGTAATTACAGCAATGCTTTTATGTTAGTACCAGTAATATGGAGGCGTTATGGTTATATTATGTATTAGCGTTTTATAATCTTTTCCCAAACTTTGTTGGCGTCGGCTTCCAGTCTAACCGGATGCAGCTGAGTACCAATATTTTACATGGGGCGACTGCCTATCTGACCTCCACAACCCAGTTACTGGCTTGTGAATACGTAATAACAGCCGCTCCGGTTAATCGTTCAGGTTAAGCTACGCTTGCCGCGGTTGGTCCGTGGATGGGT
This sequence comes from Aporophyla nigra, assembly GCA_947507805.1. NCBI lineage: Eukaryota > Metazoa > Arthropoda > Insecta > Lepidoptera > Noctuidae > Aporophyla > Aporophyla nigra. Next base: position 3,747,961 of record OX382305.1, on the reverse strand, counting down.
GACCATCTTTACATAACAATACCCTTCCATGCCTCGAAAAGCACGTTAAGCCGTTGGTCCTGGCTGTCTTTCGTAGATATTAGACAGTTGTTACAGGTCGTAAGAAGCCTGAAAGCCTTCTTCCTTCCTCCTTCCCCCAAAGCCAGTCTTACTAAGGATAGCGTTTTTTAACCAGTGTTTTGTCATTTAGAGGACATGTACTGAATAACACTGCCCCGTAAAGGGTTGGATGACGTCATATCTTACCCCCAATTTATAGTTGTGCGATATTTCTGTATTAATAATTCAAAAATGATAAATCTTCTTCCACTGAGTGCGTATAATAAACTTCTCCCGAATTGGCATCTGCAAAAAGTTGCCATTTCTAATTGAAAACAACAGAAGACACCTCCAATAGTCTTATTTAACATTTCGATCCAGCCCGTTGCTGCCCTCTACCAGCGATGCCCTAAACCGAGATTTGTACCCCACAAGGGGTGCCCTTCTGCCAGGGTCGCGAGATTGTTCGAAAGAGATACCGTGACCCTGGCACACGGGCAACTGAAGGAACACGGGTGGGTTTTAGTCAGTAAAAGTCTGACATGCCCTCCCGCTCCGCCCAGAGCGGGAGAAGTCATTTGATTATTAGATGATTTCCCATCCAAAAAAAAAAAAACCCGAGTTATCGCTTTAGTTTGAAGTTTTCAAGCCTGTCTGGGGGCCTTAATTTATACTTGTGGCTACACAGGCAAGTCCAGTTAAGCAGCTGACAGCCTCCTAGGTTGACCAGCGAGAGACTGAGACATCATACGCAAAAAAAAAGGCTTATTTATGAACTTATTTCATTTTAAACTATTCAGGAGCCTTGTCTAAGAAAAATCCCCTCGACATTTTAATTTCTGCATCAGTATTCAGTACATAAAGTTGGACAGGATATCAAGTGCAGTTTGCCCTACATTGCAATCACACAAGTTATGTTAATTAGGTTTTATTTTTCCATAATTAACTACTAATAATATTTTTGTTCCGCGCCTACATTCAAACTGCGCAGTTACACGGCCATGGTACGTTATACAGAGCTGTCCGTCATTAGATCCGATAACTGTCAACACAACACCATGTATCATGTTGCAAGGTAAGTGTACACCAACAATGATGGCGTGTGGCCAACTGTGTCGTTACGTGACTAATTGTGGGATCATGATGATTAAAAACCTCGTTAATTGAGGGACGGTACAAGTTTTTGCTTTTAACCTCTTTGCTGTCATCAGATGCAGCTGACTTGTCTTTGATTAGGCTGACGTGCGACGACACACAAGATTCTATTTTCAAAATTCGAAAAGAAAAGCGCGGGAAGTATACCCGCCATTTAATGGCCATTAGAAAGGAAATAAAAGCAAAACGAATACAATAAAATTGGCCTCCCAAACCAAAGTTAGACTGGAAAACATTTTAACAATTTCAAACCACCTGGCCACTTAAAAATAAGGCCCAGATGCGACATTCTCAATATAGTCGACGACTACACGTCTGTACGTAAAAATATGACGTACTGGATTTTCGACTCTCGGTGTTGAATCGAGAATTCAGAATCCAACAGAGAGCATCTCAACGCGTCGTAAAAATACGATATTCGATTTTCAACTCTCGCTTCTATTCAGTGCGTACAAAATCCAGTGCGCGAAGAAATCCCGCTCCGGTATTATTACGTCCGTAAAAACGTCCAGGTGACAAAAAAATACATCTTGACACAGCACTAGCGACAGTCCATGGATACCTTGCTTATGTAATCTGTTCCACTTTGAGGGCAAAAACTATGGGTTATTAATTACTGCGAGGTCTAAACAAGGTCGAATATAATTGTCTGAGTCAGCGGGACGGAAAACATGCGATTTGAGTACTGGATGTTGACGTTGATTAGTACCTACTAAAATAATTATGAAATTAAATAAGAATTTTTGTTATATGGAATTGCGCGCATTTATGGGAGAAACGCCAGGGTAACCCTCTGAGTGCATTTAAACCCATTGAATGATTTCTTCATTTAAAAGTGCACCTTAAGGAGGATGTACTAAGGTAGAAGCCGCAAAATTAAAATTTTCTTAAGTTCTTTGCAATTTGCAGGTCAGTTTCAGGTTCTATGTTGATTGAAATATCATATCATCATCATTTCAGCCGAAAGGCGTCCACTGCTGGACATAGGCCAAGAACCAGTACTTTGCCTGGTTCATTTTTAGGGTTCCGTTGCAAAATGGCAAAAAACGGAACCGTTATAGATTCGTCATGTCTGTCTGTCTGTCTGTCTGTCCGAGTATGTCACAACCACTTTTTTCCGAAACTATAAGAGCTATGCTGTTGAAACTTGGTAAGTAGATGTATTCTGTGAACCGCATTACGATTTTCACACAAAAAAAAAAACAATAATATTTGGGGTTCCCCATACATAGAACTGAAACTAATTTTTTTTTTCTCTCTATGGATAGGTCTTCAAAAAAGATATTGAGGTTTCTAATATCAGTTTTTTCTAAACTGAATAGTTGCGCGAGAGACACTTCCAAAGTGGTAAAATGTGTGTCCCCCTCCCGTAACTTCTAAAATAAGGGAATGATAAAACTAAAAAAAATATATGATGTACATTACCATGTAAACTTCCACCGAAAATTGGTTTGAACGAGATCTAGTAACTAGTAAGTAGTTTTTTTTTAATACGTCATAAATCGTAAACCACAATTTACCTTTCATTCAGTCAACTCAAATATAAAAATTAAAAAAAAGACATTTAATTTCATAAACATAAACCTTATGCATAAACCGTGAATACCTGCAGGTTTGTACGGAACCCTCGGTGCGCGAGACCGACTCGCACTTGGCCGGTTTTTTGGGGACGGTTTGCCATAATTGCCACGCCTAGCGTTGGCGTCACTGAAATACATATAATGGAAAAATAAAACGAATTAATTAATTTTTTGAATTTCGTGGCGCTTTCCCCCTTATAATATAAACTATTGGAAAGTAAAAGAAGTCGATTAGGGGCTGTGGAGCTGTCTCTTGGGAAATAGCTTCAATGAACGCTAAATGCTTCTACAGCCTCGTTGGTGTAGCATAACTGGCGAAATTTTGGCGTACAATGAAATGTACACTTCTGTTTAACCCTACGGGCAAAACAGTCTTGATGTTATGTTATTTTTCACTTCGCTTCCTTCTGGTGTATCGTTGATCATTTTAAATCTTCTTCCTATTGCCAATGGAATTTAAGACCAATTTTGACAAGGTAGGTCTTGCAGCGGGCTTATTGTGTAACACACTAAATGTAAGACTGGCTTTTATTTTGACAGTTCAACAACATTCATTGCGTAATTTGTTGTTGAGTAGACAAATTGTTAGAACTTAAGAAGCAGTGGATTACTTTCAAAAGTATTGAAATTCTGATTAATAGTGTGCTACACAATAAGGGTGTTATACAATTTACCACCATACTGCGATCGCCAACCCCAAGCGTGGCGATTATGGCGAGACCCCCCAAATTGGTGGAGGCCTATGTTCAGCAGTGGACGTCTTTCGGCTGAAATGATGATGATACAATAATGGTGGTGGTCCTCCAGTTCGTGGTCCCTTTGAGTCAGTTGTACGCAAGGTTACTTGACGCAAAATAATAGATTCCTTTTCAATGTTATCAAACAGTCAGACACTGGAATTATTAAAACATCTCTTTGTTGTGGTTTCTATTCAATGCTAATTATAACCCGTTGAGATTTCATAAATATTCATGTTTATGAAATCGCTGTCTGGTACTTTATGAATGTATGAATTAGATCATTCAATTCTTAGTTTTGAATCTCACGATGCCTTTTTGTATCTACATATAATATTTACCCAATATTCTAATGAGTACGATCACAAATCTGGGCGGGGCCAGGAATGGCACAAGACAGTCTCATCATTTCAGTCGTAAGACGTCCACTGCTGGACATAGCCCTCCCCCAATTTGGGGGCTTTGCGGTAATCGCCCCAGTCCACGCTTGGCAGGCGGGTTGGCGATCACAGTATGATGGTATAATGCTGCTGACCATTCTCTAGTAAGTCCCATAGTTGACTTTTACCCACTCATCCAAGAAATGGAAATAAAGACAGTATAGTTGAAAGTTAAGTCTCAGCTTGTAGAAATGTAGAGGCTGCAGGTCAGTGTCAGGTTATATGTTCATTAAAATATGTTTCGCGACCGTAAAAAATTACGCTTTTTCAAGTATTATATTTAAAATCATCAATAAAACCCTCTAAGTTCATATCACCATTCATTCTCCTATCCTTATCCCAATTTATTTGGTCGGCGCAACATATCTTTTTCTTTCACACTTCTCTATTAGTCATCATCTCAGTAGTCACCCCCCTTTCTATCCATAACATAATGCACACAGCCTACCATCGTTTCCTCTAAGTTCATTCATTGAAAAACTTTGATGAAATAGTCATAATTTTAATTTCACGGACTAATGCGTCCTCTTGAAATTAATATGGTTGAAAATAAACTAAGGCGTTCGAAAGAGATACCGTGACCCTGGCACATGGGCAACTGAAGGAACACGGGTGGGTTTTAGTGAGTAAAAGTCTGACACGCCCTCCTGCTCCGCCCAGAGCGGTAGAAGTCATTTGATGATTTCCCATCCAAAAAAAAAAAAGGCGTGGTGTCTAAAAGCTCAGGATCAAAAGGCATTATGGCAAGTATTCAACGTTACTAAGTTATAAGTTTATTTCTCGACGGATACAGGACGCGGGCGCATCACAGATGTTCGCATACCGCATGTTGTACATAGTTATCGTGTATAATTACTTAGATAAAATTCCCACAGTGCGTCGAGTGTGGACAGTTATACTAGACGTGCGCGAGCGCCGTCACGGCCTAGACCCGCCGAAGGTCGTCTCACACACCGTTGGAGTATTATACAATTACGTTTTTAATTACTAATTTAAGTGAGGATAATAATTAAGTAGAGTTTCACGGTCAAAGAAAAGTAAGAGTTATTCTCAGCTCTGCCAAGGGCAACTGCGTAGGTTTTACTTGGAAAATGAGTATGTAAGTGGCTTCATGAGTCACCACTTACCTCACCTCTATAAAAACAATGTATTTATAGCAATTGATTGACTTAACAATAACAACACTGACTAAAATCTGAACATTGCAAATGACGCATCAATAAATTCACATACGAAAATTGGTCCTTCCCTTTGCATTCAAAATAATAATGCGTTCCGGGTGTTAATGGGGGCCCCATCATGACTTATGCGTGCCTCGTCTTCGCTTACGCTAAGCCCCACCACATCCTAAGACTGGTGACCCTAGCAAAACCGTTTCCTTAGAAAGATTACGGGAGCCCCCTTCTATGTCCGAAATGAAAATCTCCACCGAGATCTCAGAATGCCCATTATCCAGCAGTTCATGAAACGCCTGTCCAAGTGTTTATTTGACTCTGCTGTGAAGCACCCCAATCCCCTGATCTCGGCAGCCGCCTCTGCCCTCCCTCCCTACTAATGTAGTAGGATTCGCCGACCAAGGCATACGAGGGTTGTACCGTTATCAGGAATGGTTAGGTCATTCCTAATGACGGTACAACCCTTCTCCAGGGGAGTAGTAATCACACCAGCACTCTCAAGATTCACCGTCGCAGACCACGGTCTTTCCGTCTTAGCCGCCGAGGCCCGCCGCGACGTCCTAATCCATGTCCGCCCCGACCTTCGCTCGAGCCAGCCCGCGCCGCTTAGCATGTAGCATTAAATTTGTCCCTAAATAATAATCATTCCGATCCAGCCCCTGCCTTCCTGCCATCTACCAGCGATGCCCCAAGCCGAGGTCCGTATGCCACAGGGGTTCTTTAGCGTGTAGTCTAGTAATATATAAAGACCAAACAACCTAAACATTGATTAAGTTTGAGCCCACAGAAACGTACTCAGAATTCTAAATGTTTCCTCAACTCGACACATACATCCTGCCTAAGATCACACATTACTCCATTCACTACTCCACATTTCACCTTCATTGTCGGACGAAAACAATGGAGCGCTCTAGTAAACAGAATTATCCGTACCTATTGCACAAAATAATACGTGCGTATAGCCATTGTGGTCATCCACCGTGAAATTACGAGTGTCCACGAAATACTACGGCCAGTTAGATTCGACTGATCGTAGTAAAAACATTACAAAAGAAACCTTGGCTGGTGTGATGTAAGCCCTCCGATGGGCGCGGTTTTGTAGACGGTAAAGGGAACTTTGTGGTTTTTGCTGATGTCAAGATAAATTCCGATTGATTGCGAAATGTTCAACTGCAGGCAACGAAGGGCTTGTACAAAATTTCACGATCCACGTCATTTCAAATAGCTACCGAGTTGAGACTAGTGTCAACTATTCCTAAAAATACCATCAGTTGCATCAGCCTATAATGTTCCCACTGCTGGGACACAGGCCTCCTCTCGGAGAGAGAGTGGGCTGCAATCCATCACGCGGGTTTAGTAGATGTCACATGTCTTCGATTTTTTAGTTGTCACCACGTTGGTCTCAAAACGGTCAAGGAAAACATTGTGACAAAACCGGCATGTCTTGGTTTTTTCACAATGTTTTCCTTCACCGTTTTGAGAATCGTGGTGATGAAATAATTTGCACAACGTAAAGCACCTGCTCGGATTTGAAACTTCGAACCTACGAGCTAAAACTTGAAAGTAGCGGCCATTTTGACTAGGCCACCTATCACGTACTTTACACAATAATTGGTTCATGGGCTGCATTGCCAGTTCACAGGCAGTTACTCCATGTAAAATACTGGTATTTTATGTGCATCTGGTTAGACTGAAGGCCGACTAAAACCTAATTGGGGAAAATAGATTACACATTGGGGTTTTTTAAAATGAATTTCTCAATAGAGTATCATTTGATTCGTCATAATTTCATGAAACATGACTAGCTTCAACTGTCACTAAATCATCGATTTCTTGTAAACTTTGAAATCGTTCATGACAAAATGGAATATTTTCTAGTTATGCCATCGAAGAAATGCAATAAAGATAAAAGTTATTGCTTTCATGGCTCTAAATTTTTTTCATAACTACACAGATAGAGACAGAATGCTATGAAAAAAAGGGTTCCCAGACTAGCACCCTAATTGCGTGAAATGCTTTCAATAACAGCCTGTATAATTTTGAAGAATAGTGATAGTCGAGTGCTTCGAAAAATTTGTCTGCTCAAGAACGTAAATATCCGTGTAAATACCGCAATGCATATTGATGAACTATGAAAATCGGAGCCATTGTTACGGGTAGTGTGTTACACAATTACCCCGCAGATTTGATATGTAAATCAAAATTCCTAAAAGAATCACAACGCCTTTTTCGTAGAATGACAAGTCAGTTTGGTTTCTTGTCCGCCCAGATCATAGACCTAGTGTCTATGTTCTAGGCGGACAAGAAACAGTAGGTATTATTTATTGATAAACTCATAAATGTTTGTACACTACGTAAACACAAGGCGGACAAAAATATTTTCAAACTAGTCAGTCTTATTGTTCAAGCCATATTTAGGCATCAGAAGTTTTTGTGTAGGTTAAATAGGAAGCTTCATGTAATATACTGGTATTCAACTGCATCCGGTTAGACTAGAAACTGACCCCAACATAGTTGGGAAAAAGATGATGTACCATTTAATAACATTGCTTCCGACTGCATTAAATTTGTACGTTTCAGTCTATCTCGGAAATTACAGCAATAACATATTTAGGAAAAAGCTAGGTAAAATGATATAAGAGTATTTTGAACGTAGTCGAATTAGAATTTCGTGATAACCAGTAATAATAAAGCACTCAAACCTCAAAAAAAAAATATCACAAAGAAAGATAGCAGCGTTCAGAATTAATTTCTAAAGCAAAGGCATTGTAACAAAGCTGCAAAGTGGTTACAACTTCGACGATCTTTTAGTAAATTGAAGGGCGTAATCCTGTCTCGAACTCACGACACATCGCGTGTCTGGCGCTGTTAGCTTCTCTTGCACATTTGAGCTTTGGGGGCGAAGATCCCGGAGATTTGTAAGGATTTGAACCGCTTGGGCTTAGTTGATTTTATAATGTTTTCTGGCAAAAATTATGCTTGTAAATAGATGGTGTTTATTCCATTTTGCTAGTAAAATAGTGCTTAAAACTATGTTAGTATACACATAAACGCATACAATTTTGCAGAATGGACAGCCCTATCTGTCTGCAATCACACTATAAAGAATAATAATATACGCAAATGTCCTTTAGGTCTGTTAGCGTATTGTAAGAAGACGTTGAGCTCTCTAAAATAGGGTTGAGCTACACGTATGACTGATACATACATGACGTCAGTTGAGACAGGTCAGCTCGAAGCTGCAATGACTTTCTTCAAAATGCCCTTTCAGAAATGGCCATGCATTGTTAGACTCATATAAATCCTACATCATCATCATTTCAGTTGAACGACGTCCACTGCTGGACAAAGACCTCCCCTCAAATTGGGAGGCTTTGCCATAATCGCCACGCATTGCAGGCGAATTGGCGATCGCAGTATGGTGGTAAAATGCATAGAGAACGCTGCTGCCCATTCTCTAGTAAGATCCTACATCATTTAACAGTAAATACAGGGCTTCTCTCATCCCATTAATTAGTGCCAAGAAATACCCAATTAACAGACAATAATGAACGACAGTATCCAACAGTAATTCACTATCATCCTAGACATTAGGATCGATGACGTCACGCGCTTGAGATAAGTCTCAGATAGCGCCCGAACTGAACTGTGGCCGGGTCACCGACCTCGGCCGGTCATTAACAAAAACACAGTCGTTAGTTAAGTTCTACGCATCTTTTGATCGATAACTACATGGTATTGGGATATGTGTTAAATAACATGTTCTTTCATTGAATTACTATTTCAATTATTCAACGGGATTATATGAACTTGAGGGCTCTATTTATGTTTATAATTCTGTAAAGCCATATCTGGGCCCGCGTGGTGGATTACATCCACTTCTTTTCGAAGAGATGAAGCCTGTCTCCCAACAGTGGGAACGTTACTGATTACGATATCTTTGTCGAATTATATTTTAATCCACAGTTATCTGTAAATTGCAAAAAAACTTAAGAAAATTTGAATTTCCCGGCTAACCTTGAATATTATAAAGAGGAAAGACTTGATTTAATGTAAAATAGTTTGTAATGGATAAACTACAAAACCGATTAAAAAAAATCTTTCACCTATGGAAAGCTACAATATTCCGGAGTAACATAGGCTCTATAAAATAACGCGGACCAAGTGCTGATTTAATATAACCCTACATAGTTAAATACCTAGTCATCCGTTAGAGAGGTCCTGTTCTTGAACATAATCCCACAATTTATCACACAAAATGAATACCCGTACAAAAGGACCAATTAATAAAATAATTTTCTTGAGTATGCGCTGTGGATAAGGTAAGCAACCATACTGCAGACTATAGACCTACATGCTGTACAATTATAGTTTCCACCAAGTATACTTCGCAGTCCTTACTCCAAAGCCTTAAGGCTTCCACATATAGGCGCGAACTAGTAGAACAATTGATAAAAACTTTTCCGTAGACAGGCGCAGTTGTACTATGAAGTTTTCATAGAAATTTATCTACTAGAGTCGACCCGCGCTTTCGCTCGGGTCTTTCTGTAGGAGCCTTTATCATGGAATCTAGAGGCAGACAGTGTGATAGTAAGACGCGACCCGATGGCGTCGTGTGTGTTCAACTTTAATTGAAAAACTTTCAGCTCGCCAATTTAACTTCCAGGGGCGTCTGGGTCTAGTTCTAATTAAAAGAAATTAGCGACCCCCAGCCGCTTTACAGCCTCACACATGCCTTATGTCCCCGTAGGGTTGGGCAGAGGTATGCATATAGTACACGCATATTTGGCCAGTTATGTTTCAGCCCCATGTAATAGGGGACGAGCCTTATGCCATCAACCGGGCACAAATTCTCCGGGCTGCTACTGAGCCAGCTGAGCGAGCTTCACACATTTGCGGAATCAGAAGTCCTCAGCGATACAATGCTAAAGAAAGGACATCTGGGTAAGCTGCATATACTATTCAAACTACCAGACCATGATTAAAAATGAAAAAATGAAATGAAATGACGATGATGAATGAATGATGATTTAGTTTACAGAAAGTAGTGAAAATTGGAAAACTGTCGAAATCCATGCAGTAATTTCCGAGATTACGCTCACACATACACATTAAATTAATTCATGCAGTCGGAAGCGTTGTTGTTACAAGGTTCACATCAGTCTTTTCCCAATTATGTTGGGATCGGCTTCCAGTCTATTTTGAAATGCAGTTGAATACCAGTATTTTACATGGAGCGACCGTCTATCTAGCTTACTCATCCAGTTACCTACTAACAATTACAATATACAAACAACAACTAAGTACGACAGCAATAACTATTATGTCCCAATTTTATTGAAACATTCATTTAAATACCTAGATTTTATATTTTTTATTTTCTCCTTTGCTGTGCCCTTACTAGATCCATTTTTTTGTACCTAGCTGTACGCCCTTTGTGACATCTTTTTTACAATATGGAATGCAATAATGATACCCTGTCTTACGACTGTTTTTCAGAATTTTCGTTTTTTTTTTTTCATTACCGTACACTGTCCCACTACTAAGCAAAAACCTCCCCCAAATCCCTCCCAGCATCCTTTTCCAGGGCCACTTCCATAGAATTTTCGATTATAAAACAAAAGAAAAACTGTTTATGATGACTAATAGCCACATTTGTTTACGGTACATTGTGTTTACACTGTGAGGACATTGCATTGCACGCTCGCTCTTATCTGGATTGTTGTTCTCATGACCTTCGTGATTCCAAAGCGCTGTTACCGGATGTGCTACTTCTTCAAGGATACAACTTACTTGAAGGACTATTTACCTGAAACAGATCTGTTAGATAGGTACTATACTCATGAAGTAGTGTCCTATTGAATTACAAAGCCTGTTTAAAAATTCGATCTACCCGTCATCATCGTCGTCATCAGCAGCCTATAATGTTCTCACTGCTGTGATATAGGCCTTCTCTCGGTGAAAAGGAGTGGGCCATAATCCACTACGCGGGCCCTGTGCGGTTCCGTAGATGTCACATAATCATGTTTTCGAACCCCCACCTACAACTCGTACGCCAGGGCCGTTACCACTAGGTCCACGTGTGTCTTGGTCAAATATCTTCGAAAAAGTAGTGATAAAAGTTTATCCGAATTATGAAATCCCTCCTCATCCATTAAGGATAACAAGCTTGAGCGATCACCATTAACCTATTTCGTTGTCATAACATTATATCGTATTTTTTTATGGGAAAATGAACATTTTCGCGAGCCGCCAAATGTCAAACAGGGACGTAAACATTGAAAAAATTCCCATAAAAAAATCTGGCAGCGACCGACGACATTTCTTATATGTTAAAGGGAAATGTCAGTCAACATGTGGTTGGTTATACATAGAGGTCTGTGATAAAAGCTATTCGATGCAAACACATAATAATAAAAACCGGCCAAGTGCGAGTCGGACTCGCGCACTGAGGGTTCCGTACAAACCTATAGGTATTCACGGTTTATGCATAAGGTTTATGGTTATGAAATGAAATGTTTTTTAATTTTTTTATATTTGAGTTGATTGAATGAAAGGTAAATTGCGGTTTACGATTTATGACGTATTAAAAAAAAAACTACTTACTAGATCTCGTTCAAACCAATTTTCGGTGGAAGTTTACATGGTAATGTACATCATATATTTTTTTTAGTTTTATCATTCTCTTATTTTAGAAGTTACAGGGGGGGGGGGGGGGGGCACATTTTACCTCTTTGGAAGTGTCTCTCGCGCAAACCATTCAGTTTAGAAAAAAATGATATTAGAAACCTCAATATCATTTTTGAAGACCTATCCATAAATACTCCACACGAATAGGTTTGATGAAAAAAATAATAATTGAGTTTCAGTTCTAAGTAACCCCAAAATTTATTGTTATTTTTCTATTTTTGTGTGACAATCTTATAGCTCTTATAGTTTCGGAAAAAAGCGGCTGTGACATACGGACGGACAGACAGACAGACATGACAAACATGGCAAATCTATAAGGGTTCCGTTTTTTGCCATTTGGCAACGGAACCCTAATAAAAATTGATCCTTATGTACGCTGTATTTTTAATCAAGGTTAGCAATCTTGCTTTTTGTTGACTGCTTCATTGGTCTAGTGATTGCAATCACTGCTGATGAGCATGAGGTCCTGAGTTCGATTCCTAGGTCGGGCTAAGTGTTATTGGGTTTTTCATTAGGAATTTTGCAGTGGCTGGTTGATGGCAATAAGCTCGCCCTCTAATTACATGGATTTTAAACATAACTGGCGAAATGTAGGTGTACTATAGGGTACACCTCTGCCTAGACTTTCGGGCTTTACAGGCGTGATGGTGTTTGTAAACTTGACGCTAAATAATGGACTAGTAGTAGCTTCTCTATCTAAGCCATAAAAGATCCGCATTTGCATAGTAAATTCCAGATTTTTATTTCTCTCATTCAGAATAAAAGTAATAAACATTATAAATTATACCAAATAAAAAGTACCGCCTACAAAGCACCCTACTTAAGAACTAATCCTGCTGTTATCTACAATCTAACTTACGCTACAAATCTTGAGAGATTACAATCTAATACAAACCCGCATAGCTGTGCACTAAACGATGAGCTCAATTCCAACTTAGCGCATCGGAACATCAAACGTTGCACTCGCCAGCTGACTGGTATGGCGGCCATTGCATGACGTCATCACATGTGGCACCCAGCCCGCGACCTTTTCGTTTTGTTTCCTGCCTCTCTTTGTTGCTGGCCGTTTGATGGTTTATTTTTTCGTGGACCTTTATTTGGAGTCCGTGCAAAGGTATATTGAATTATTTTATCCTTTAGGGTCGCCGATTTCGCTTAATATGCTATCCTTTACCTTAAATTCCACGGTGATTCCGTCACTGTTGGATATGGGCCCTGGTCAGTTTGCGCCAGAACATTCAGTTTCCTAAATCCACACCAAGTCTGGTCAAGCTGTCTTCTACATTCATCTTTGAACAGCATGACTTCCATCTTGACGGTTACTAAAGAAATTGTTCTAATTATACTGGCGAAATGGGCAGCAGTGCCCATTGTCATCGACGGAGACTTATAAGTTGTAGGTCGTAGGTTCGAACTGAGACTGCTTTATGTAAATTATTTTATCAACACTGCTCTCAAAACCGTGAAGGAAAACATTCTGAGGAAACCGGCATGTCCCAGAACCAAAAATTTGAAGACATTAATTCGTGTGGTAGATTACAGTCCACTCTCTCTCACCGAGACGAGGCCTGTGTCCCAGCAATGGGAACATTATATGCTAATTATACTATACTGGTGAAAATATCAAAATCTGATTTTTGGTTAGGTAACCCGAAATAACTAAAAGCAATTATATCTAGAGAATATATCGATAGTTGAGATTTTAAGATTGCAACATCAGTCATTGCACTGTGGCGAATGCTAGGCATCCGACGTCCCACATTGTGCTAGCCTTTGATATGCGTACCAGGCTCAATAAATAGTATTGTCTAGCTGTGACCTTTTCTTTCAAGTCCATTGGGGAGTTGAAAGTCATAGGTCATGTGTGGATTATACGTGTATTTCTACGTATGTGTTTCTTCAGTTCCTGAGTTAACAGCTAATACGGGGCTTTTGGCTACCTTGTACGCAAAGAGAATATAACCCTTGTACGTGTGCATTTTTCTTTTTTTGTAACTATTTTTTATTTCATGTTGTGCGTTTTGTTTGTGCAGAATAAACTGTTTTTCTTTTCTTACTTTCTTTATCATTTTAAGCAGAAACTATAGCTTAGAGGAAAGTAAAAGAGTTTGTTGGTTTGAATGCGCTTATCTCTGGAACTTCCAGTCGGAATTGAAAAAATATTTCTGCATCTTGTAGCCCCATTCTTGAAGAAGGTTATAGGTTATTTAAAATCACGCTTTGCCCTTAAGAAGCCAAATAAAATGCAAAATAACACTAAGCGAAAACGAAGTATAATAGTGCGGTCGGGGCTTTATAGTATAGTGTGGTATACGACTTCCACGCGGACAAAGTCGCGAGTAGAAGCCATTTAGATATAGTTCCCACGTTTACCAATTCCCTCTGTATTTAGATTCACTAGCATCTCACTGACATCACCGTCATCAAGTAATGAGTGTCGTAAAACTGCTCGCTACACAATTTACATTGGAAATACGGTATTAGCATCAATTAGGATGCTGAACGAAATGGTTTTTAAGTGGTAGATGTCGTTTATGACCTGTTTTTTATAGCCTTTGCCTGGTGCATGTTAAATAGTGAAGCCGTTAAGTTTTTTGAAAAAACTTTTTACCAAAAACTTTAACCGCCGAAAAAACTGAAAAGCAAAAAATAATAAACCTTAAAATTATGAGTCGGCGCTTTGAGTGATCTTTGTTCATTGGTTTTCAGCGCCGACTCATAATTTTAAGGTTTATTATTTTTTGCTTTTCAGTTTTTTCGGCGGTTAAAGTTTTTGGTAAAAAGTTTTTATTTTATACTTTTTTGTGGCTTTAATGTACTTATAATACTACTCTGTATAAAGTTATGCGTGGTTAAACATTACAATCAGTGAGTGAACAATCAATCATCCCCTGTTTTCCGACCCTTAGGGTTCGATTTTGTTTTCCAAATTTATATGGGACCACTCTCGGAGTATACCCTATCCAATGAATAAAGAATTATCAAAATCAGACTACTCTGTATAAAGTTATGCGTGGTTAAACATTACAATCAGTGAGTGAACAATCAATCATCCCCTGTTTTCCGACCCTTAGGGTTCGATTTTGTTTTCCAAATTTATATGGGACCACCCTCGGAGTATACCCTTTCCAATAAAAAAAGAATTATCACAATCGGACTACTATGTAAAAAGTTATGCGTGGTCATACATACAAAAAAAAAAAAAAAACACAAAAAAAAAAAAAAAATACGCGTCGAATTGATAACCTCCTCCGTTTTTTTTCGTCGGTTAAAAATTCTCTAAAGGGTTGAAGGCAATGAAATGAGCCATCACAGAAATATTTTTATGAAGTCGATTATAATAGTTAACAAAGAGTTAATCTGCTAAGTATAAGGTTAGATTAGCAGAAACGTGGACTTGTAAAGCTGCACCGTACTGATTCTAAGGACCAATTATGTTTGAAAGCAATTGTTACACCAAACCAGCCGGGTAATCCCGTAACACACTATCACTAGGAATGTATTTCATTTTGACATTTCAACAACGTTATTTACGTCGCGGAGCAGATATATTTTTCTCGTGGATTACATAATAAAGCAATTGATTAGCAATTTCCTTCGAAATGATTTAGTTTCTGATTGATAAGTGTGTAACTTAATTAGGGAGCTGCATTGTACTACTAACTGATCATAGGAGGTGAACTTCCCTGCCAGGATCACAGGTTTGATCGAAAGAGTTACCGTGGCCCTAGCAGAGGCAACTGAAGAAACACCGGGTGGGTTACAGTCAGTGAAAGTCTGATAAGTCTTCTCGCACCGTCCAGAGCGGGAAACGTCGTCATTTGATGATTACCCACCCAGAAAAAAAAAGGAGATGAACTTCGGAAAAGGAAAGATCTTAATAAGTACCTAAAAATATAATACATACATATGTAATGACGTGAAATACACTCAACGAGATTGAAAGTCTGTAGCAGACGCGCCCTAACAAATTGTCCTGTCGGTCGGTTGAACCCGTATTTCTTTTTACTCGTTTTAGAGACTTGTAACGATTGTCCTCTAATAGAAAAACATCCATTTGGAATCATTCTTCACTCCGTTTGGTGAAATGTCAAGGAACTCTCCCGTTTTCCGATTTGTTATCGAGCCGGGGGGAGGGTAGGGTATCTCTTTGATTGGAAAATGTCTGGGATTTTGAACTTGAGAATTAAAAATGAATACTCTTGATGTTAGGGTTTAAAATTTTTGGCAGAAATGTTACTAAAGAGCAGACGTAGAATATTTTTGGGTCTTGATGAGTATTTTAATGAATGATGAACTAAATTTGTATCCCGAAACGAATTACTTCCTGGGTTATCTCTGTCATTTGAACTTTTCTTGTCCTCTTCTGCAAAGTTAAACTTGGTGATACGGAGTGAGCTATAATCCACTACGCGGACACAGTGCTGGTTCTGGAGTTAGTGCACTGAGATTTGAACCTGAAATTGTTTGAAGAATTTTTGGAAAAAAGGTGACAAGTGTCAATTTTCTGTAGTTTCATCTTCTGATATTATTCATTATGATCAGCCTATAATGTTCCCACTGCTGAGACACAGGTCTCCTCTCTGTGAGGGGACTGGACTGTAATACACCTAGCGGGCCCAGTGAGGGTTGGTAGATGTCATATACGTTCAAAATTTTGCTTCTAGGACATGTTGGTTTCCTCACGATGGTGTCCTTCATGGTCTTGAGAATTGTGGTTATGAATTAATTTAGACAATGTAAAGTGCCTGCTTGGGTTCCTAACTCACAACGTTCAACTTGTAGGTCACTGCTTCCTAAAAGCCATAATTATACCTAAATAATGAAGTGTACTCTACATACCAAAATCCTTTCATAATACCCACAAAATCCCTGAAATGCCTATCAACTCAAGAACCCGGCCGCCATTTCCCTGCTATTCTTAGCGACGACTCAACAATAAAGTCGTATTAACAGGAGCAATCTTCCTAAAAGCTATTGTATTGTCCTTCCCGCGCAATATCCTGGAGCTAATGACGTCATGGATCACGCTATTTTTGGACCACTAATAGATCGTTTGGTGAACTTGAAAATGGGCTTATTATACTTAAGTATATAATACCTAATTTGTATACCGTATTTATTGTATTGTATGATCTGACTAATGTTATTTAAGTTTTCTATACAAAAGTCATATTATGCGAAATAGACAGGAGATTTTTTACATTTTGTTTCTGATCGGTATTTCGATTTGTAAAATTACATTACACCCAATGAAGTAGGTTAAAAAAGAGTACATGAATTGGACAGATTTGTCATACACAAAAATGACAAATCGGAAAATAGGTAATATTGTTCTCAAATCCGTTCATGCTATCTTTCTGTACAATATGTTGAGTTAAATTCGGTAGAGAAACATGTCGCCACAATTTATTACGTGATTAGATATTTATTCGCCCATTTTCCTTTTCCGTTATACTTAATAAATTATTTCCCAGTTTCCTCTGTCTGACTTGCGCAATGTTTTCGCTTTCCAAATAGCAATTTTGCTGTAAACAATAGCGTGGCGTGACGAATGCTGCTCATCATGTGACAGCACTTCGGATAGGAGTATTATTTTGCAACGAAGTGTATGTATGAGTGTAATGTATTTGTCACGCTACTGGTGATTGTGATACGATTACTATGCACTGCAGTGTAGTATGTTATTTTGTTTGGAATTCCCACTGTTAGTGAATGTTCACATGAACGTAATAATAACGCGGCGGGATCGTTTCGCGTATCTGCAAAGCACTGCTTAACGCCAAGAGTTGATAAATAATTATTTATCGAACAGTGGGATGTTTCGCCGCGCTGTTGAATTCTCAATGGTCGGTTCAACACCGAGAGTTGAAAATACAGTGGGCGACGGCGACTTATTTTTTCTCAAATAATTACAACTCAGCGCCATGCCTAACCTCTGCACTGAAATAGACATAAAATGGCCTGAGTTCTCCCCATGGGAGTAGACAGAAACTACAGAACGCTGTCTGCTGCAGAGATCCATACGTTATCATTTTGCTTTGTTTACGTTCATACACTAACTAGACATCTAATCTATACTAATATTATAAAGCTGAAGACTTTGTTTGTTTGTTTGTATGTTTGTTTGATTGAACGCGCTAATCTCAGGAACTGTTGGTCCGAATTGAAAAATTCTTTTTGTGTTGGGTAGCCTATTTATCGAGGAAGGCTATATATAGGCTATATTAACCCGACAACCTAGAGGAGTGGAGCAGTAATGAAAAATGTTACAAAAACGGGGAAATCGCACGGGTAGGCGATTTAACGCGGACGAAGTCGCGGGCAGAAGCTAGTGTAATCTATAATTTAATTATCTGAAACTATTCTTAAATGTCTGAAACCTAGAGAACGACACCGACACAATCAGGAACTACTACTATCAGAGATTCCTCGTGTTCTTCATTATAACAACCATCTAAGTTCATATAATCCCATTGCTCATTGCCTCTTTCATAAAATAACCTTTCAATGGCATTATGTTAACTTAGAGGGTTGTAATGAATATAATTTTGTTAATACATACATGTTACGGTCGCGAATTATATTTTAATCAACATAGGGTCATTTCGCCTGTTCGCGTCCATTTAGTGCACTTGGCAAGTTTGACGGCGATAATAAAAATATCCCAGCACTAATTTCTATGAAAAATATATGTAATGTGTTCATTATATAGTCTATTTTAAGATTAACTTTCAGTTTGGTTTGAAACATCTTGTGTTTTTATTGTAAATAGATAAACTTCAGATTTAGGCGTTTTATCCAGTTTGCGTCCACAAAATCCAAATTGCGTCCACCCTTGGACCACTTTGCGTCCACAGCTTAGAAAAGGAATACACGGGTGTTATTTTTAAGAATTTGTAAAGAAAAATTGTATTTTAACAATTTCTTTATTTAAGAATATAAATACTAAAAATCAACATTATTATCATTAAAAACATCACTTTAAAAAATTAAAATAATTCTTCTCAACATTGATTGAACTTAAAATTAGATACCTAAGTACTAGGTAAATAATGATTGCACCTTTAAGAATAAACAGTAATCAGTTCTGTTAATTTTACCCTAAATCACGAGGTATATTATTATTGCTAAAGATGAGCCTTGATTAATAATAAGTTTTTGGCTATATTATAGCAAAAAAACAATACAACCATTTTAATGTCGAACTCCCCTTCTTGAATTATTTTCTGAACAGTATCCAACAATTCTTGCTTTTTCACTGGAAATCCACATTTGGAAATGTTAAGAAGCCACTCCTGGTGCTGGTTCTGGTCTCAGTTTCTTTACTCCATCTGGTCTGCGCGCACTGATTTTGTCCAATATTGTGGTTTTGGGAATAGCATATTCTTTATATATTTGTCTTATCGACATAATCTACTCTCGAATTTCATTTAACGCTTTCTTTGAATCGTCTTCTGTGTATGTTCTCTTTTCCTTCTTCTTTCTTGTCTCCGAAGCACTCATCTTAAATAGAAAAAAAAGGAGAATGAAATAAATTACTAAATTCATTTAAAAATAGAATTATAAACTTGTAGTCTTAATAAAAAATGTACAATAATAATAATCAATACATTTTAAATTATTTTTACAAGCAAGTCAGTTGTATTTAACTAAAAATAGTGGACGCAATTTGGTTCATTATTATCTCCTGTAGGTTTAGTTTGCGTCCATTGCGGACGCAAAGTGGAAGTTTTGTAAATTCGATGTAGTAATTCGCGTCCACCTTATTTTATATGATAAATATAAAAAACATAATCAAATTCATAATTAATATTATTCCTTTTTACATTATATAAGTCTAGAAACAGCTATGTATCCTAAAATTCACATAAACAATAAAAAACTTACCATCGAACACGCCGCTGCACACTACTTTTTATCTAAACATCCCGCGCGTACGCACCCCTTGATGAACAGGCGAGACTAACTATTTTTTTTAAACGGGGTTGGTTTGGCGCACGGACCTGTTGTCCATGTGTACGTGCCTCTTATACATTGAGGTATTAGCGGTAATCACTTTTCGTTTGATTGGTGTATTAGTTTACTTATTTTCAAGGATTTTTAAAGGGAGATCCGTAAAATGGACGCGAATTGGGCGATGGACGCGAACAGGCGAAATGACCCTACAACCTGCCAACGTACCAACAGCAAAAACGTAAGAAAATTTAAATAACCGGCTACCTTAACGCAACGCCTTTAAACAATATAGCCCTATCTTTGGCAATCTGTCCCAAGGAAGAGCCAAAGTGATAAAATTAAACTCTCCGAACAAAATCAGCATACAAAACCACACGGACCGGCCCAGTTTCATTACAAAATCACAAACGCGGACGTTTGCAGTCCCAACGAGTGATTGGTCTAAGCAGGATGTCGTTGTACACTTCCTTAGATAAAGTTCCAACTTGTACACCAACGTTGCGTGATGGAACCCTATCGCAGTAAGGGGTACGAAATAGGTTGCAGTGGACTTCCTTATTCTGATAGCTCTCGGATATTACTGAGCTGCGGTCATGCCAATATGTTTTGATTTTCCTGACTTTGTTGTGGAGACAAATGCTTTAAAGGAAGATGGTAATCAAGGAACATCAGGTACGGGACTTGCATTCTAATATTTTTGGTGTGCGATCACCATCTGTCTTGTCGTTTCTTAACTTTGTTGGTGTCGTCTTCCAGGCTAACTGGATGCAGCTGAATCTTCTGCGTCTTTTCCATGGAGCGACTACCTGACGAACCCGGTGCCTGGTTTGCTAGGCACCGGGTAATACAATACCCCTTCCTCGAGATACGAGAATGATAACCAAGACCAAAAGCTTAAAATCATTTCCGACGCATGTTGAGTCTCGCTATATGTATAAAGTTGGTCACCCATCTACGGACAAATAGCGACAATCGTAGCTTAAACGGATCGATCAATCCGTCAGGCTGTAATGACTTAAAAGAAGTGCTTTTATTCACTAACGTACCTCATGGTGAGCAATGATGGGCTTGTCGACTCCATGATGGTGCACGGTTGCCTAGTATCATAAACTCTGCGAGTCTTTAAATGTCTAGCGATGTCCCTAAAGACAGCCTACATTCAATCTCTAAAAATTAAAAAGCTCCCAGAGAAAAAATTAAAGTGACTGTGACCCCGTACAAATTGTTTAAATAAAATGTTTTGCTGGCTATCCATTCCAAAACGAAGCTCACCTATCTCCAGAAAGGCCATAAACGGTGCTTACCACTGATGACGAAATTACTTTTATAATGCCTTCTAAGGTCAGAACATGTGAATCACAAACGTACACACGGCTACAGATCAAGCTCATACATTTCCAGTTTTAGCTGACCTCGCATTGTATAGGCTTTTCGCACAATGAGATGTCAGCTTATACTGGAAATGTAGAGCTTGATGTGCGGTTGTACATACATAGAGGCACGTTGCTTGTATTGCCAAATGCTTACCTTGTAGATGTTGAAGCGTTGTTTTATGTACATGATTGTTACACAATAAAGTAATTGATATGGCCGTTTGTGCTGGCCAATTGAATTTATATCACGGCCTTTTTGGAATATGGATGTCCCAAATAAACATGAAATGTGCGTGGAGGATTTGTTAATGGTTTTCCGTTGAGCTGAAGGTATAACATCTACTGAAGAGGGACAATTTAATTTATTAAATTAAATTGTGTGTGTTTTAGTTATATTTTTTTTCTTTTATTTAATTCTAACATCGTGAAGTTAAATTGTACTAAAAAACAAAAAAAAGATGTTTTGGTCTTCTGATACGAATTGTAGTAATATCACGTAGTCGTGATTCAACTTGTACATTATTGTATTTGAGACTGTATGCGTGAAGAATACAAAATGCCTTTTGTCTTGTTTCTCAATAAATCGGCCATTTTGAGCCGAGTGTCCTAGTTTCAAGGAACTTATTGAATGAGATCCTGTTGAATTTCAGCGCTTTGATAAAAAATCTAAATTCATTCGTCAAAATTAGGCTGAGAATCAGCATTTTTTGAATGTTAATAAGCACTTCCTAGTGCTATATCTGGGAAGAAGAAGCGGCGAAACAAACTCCCCAGCAGTACAGCTGTCTGTTCAGTTAAATAAACATTTGGGCATTGCACATAAGTTTCCTATATTCCATATCCATTTATCCAATATGACATTTTAAGTGCACTATTACAAAAGTCAATCTGAATACAAAATAGTACCACGGACTGAAGGACCATCCAATCATAATAAAATCATATCGTGACTTCATAAAAGGAATTGGCTTTTTATTAGAGTTCCGATTCCTACTATCGATTCATAGGAATCGGTCAGTAGTGAGTGACGTAAGCAACATATGGCCGACTGATGAATAACTCATTGATGCTCGAACCTTTTTATAGGTTGCCAGTGTCATAGTTCACGATTATCGAATGAATCGAGTAAGGGTTTGTAGTTTTGAAAAGTTGTGTAAGAAAAGGAATCGATTTCGTTCTTGTTGAGTATTTGAAAATTTTACTTATGGAGGGGGCGTGGAGGTACCCATAGTACACACACATTTTGGCAGTTATATAATAAGGGAGAGCCTATTGACATCAACCGGGTACAAATGCAGACTCCAGGCTGTTACTGAGTCTGCTAGGGTCGGAGATAAATCTCTTTGTTAGAGAGTTACCGTGCACCGTTTTTAGCCAATAAAAGTCTGACACGCCCTCCCGCTCCGCCAAGAGCGGGAGAAGTCATTAGATTTTTTTTTTCCACCCAGATAAAAAGGAAAAAAAGGTTGTTACTGAGTGATTCCTGTTGGAAAACTGCCCGACTTGGGGATCAAACCTAGGACTACACGCCCAGCGCTAGTGCTTGCGACCACTAGACCAACCAAGCAGTCAACCAGTCATTTGATAATAAGTACACAAATATTATTGGTTTCCACAGTCCAAATATTTATATGCTGAGCAAAAATAACATGAGTGGAGATGAGCTAAGCAAAATTTACAATCAACATTATGGTATAGAAACAATATGTATAGATTTTATTGACCTAACTTCAGTCTGCCTCCTTGATCTGATGGTCGGAGACGCTACTAAGCATGACCACCTAGTTTCGATTCTAAGTTCGGGCAAAGTGATATTGGGTTTTATTTCTATCTGGAGTTTGTCGGTAGCAGCCTGCACCCGAATTGCGAAACGCACAATTTATCAATCTGAATGGGATTGAAGATTTTTTCTAAACCATTGCGTCATTTTTTCGAATAAATTGTCGGGCCAGCAACGTAAATAACGCAATGAATGTTGTTTAACTATGAATATTAAACCAATTCCTACCGATAAAAAGTTCCGCAATTACCCCTCTGGAGTCCAGATTTTTGCCGTACTGATGGCAATAGGCACGCCCCCTATTACATGGGACTTCAAACATCGCTGGCGAAATGTGGATGTATTATAGGTACACCTCGGGCGCGATTCTTCAGAGAAACAAGGCATGAATCGTGATTTTAAAGTTTTTCGAGCTTTGACAAAGAACCCGATAACTAGGCATGTTTTCGACCTTATAAATACGCTTTTTAAGTTGAAATCTGCCCGTTCGTTGTCCTCTGCTAATTTCCTAGACCCATTTACACTGAAAATAGTGCGTTCGACTCTCCAAATAGCTATCTAACTTTGCTACCGGTCGATATGTCCTAAACATAGACATATAAAATGAGGACTTATATTTATGGTCCTAGAGGTTTTTAATTTGAAATTTGTCGTTAGTAAACGTCGAACTCACTGTAATCGATTTAGCGTTGTTTCCGCAAACAGTTATAATTTCTATCTATACTAATATTATAAAGCTGAAGAGTTTGTTTGTTTGAACGCGGTAATCTCAGGAACTACTGGTCCGAATTGAAAAATTATTTTTGTGTTGGGTAGCCTATTTATCGAGAAAGGCTATAGGCTATATAACATCACGCTACAACCAAGAGGAGCGGAGCAGTAATTAAAAATGTTGCAAAAACGGGGAAAATCACACGGATAGGCGATTCGGCGCGACGGGAAGGGTCGGGGGAACAAGAAATTTAACGGGGACGAAGTTGCGTGCAGAAGCTAGTTTCTAATAATTCTCTTACAAAACCCATGACCATCGATTCCTGCTGGCGTCAACCATCGACATGTCCCGCCAATCTTCTTACTATCAACTTATAAAAATATTTTACGCATTTAGTAATCGATTAACTCAGCTCGATATGAATGAACGCAACATAAACAAATATATATAGTAAATAATAAAAATTCCTAACAGTTTGTATTTTATTATTATGCTTACCTACCACTTTGTATTCCAGCTGCATATGTTCATTTTATTCAAACGTATGATGTCATACGATGACGTCATTCTTTATGTTCTTGTGCTGTATTTCGAAATAAGGTTCTGATCTCTAACCACTAAAGTTTTCGTGTGTCCCATATTCAGTATATTACGATACAATGCTAACAGACATGTCAACTCTAATATGTGTCATCCATCGATCACTAATAAAGAACTAGATACACAATCAGCGGCAAAAAATGGCCTCACCAAATGAGCACCCACTTGAACATTTGGGTGCGCTTTTGATTTAGTAGCATTCGAACGCTACGACGGCAAACATGTCTCCGTGCTCGATTAAAAATTGTAAAAATCACACATCTAAGACGCTAAAATAGGATGGAGTTTAATTTTTTCGATAAGTATTAATATTATCATTATATAATTGTTATCACTGTATTAAAAATGCTAATATTTTGTCAAGAAATCATCGTAAAATCATTTTTTTAAATTAAGTCGTAATAAACAGCAAGAGATATAAACCATCTTAATTGTAAAGACTCTTACTAAACCTATTAATCATACTATCGCATGCCCACTTAAATTGTTTGAGTTACGTGCGTTGACTCTGTTCCATTTGTAGAGACGCTATTGTTTTAAAAGGAAATATTATTAAATAATTTTTTTTTTATTTAATGCGTGAGTTTTGCTATTTCTTTTAATACTATAGCAAAATTTTTATAGATTTAATTTAGATCAAATACATGTAATAAAATTGAAGACGTGAGTTTTTGTCGCTTTCTTCGAGATCTTTTGAGGTGTGGAGAATGGATATCAGTTATAGCACGTCAAAGATCCAAACCGACACAAGGAAGCGTTGTATGTTTGAAGCATTGCAACTACGAATGGCATTAGAAGCCATCATTTTATTTCAAGGAAATTAAGAGCGTTTATGAAGAAAGTGGACAACGTTGGAAATAGCTGTCAAATATTTCGCTGTTTTGATTAATTCGGCAATATTATTGTATGGAAATAAGAAATTTGGCTAAATAGTGACCTAAAATATGAAACATAAAATTCAATAATAATATCGTAACACGGAATTTTTAGTTTTAAATGTAAAAAAAATATTTGGAAACATTCTAAATTCCTTTTTACACCTAAAACGGTTACAACATCAAATTCAGTGTTATAAGAAATTGCAATTCATTATTAATATTCAAATTACTAGTTGGCAATATTTCATATTTCCATACACTATTGCCTAATTAATCAAAACAGCTAAATATTTGACCGCTATTTGCAACGTTACCTGTAAGTTTAATAGTTTATAATAACAAAAAAAAAGAAGATGAAGAATAAATAAATGATTTTGGTTACTACATATTAGTTTCATTAATAAATAAATGTGGTGCCCTATCCAAAAACATTTACATTCCGGTAAATTATAATCATTACACATATACACCATAGAAAAGAATAAAAATATACTTTAATATGTACACATTTTTTTTTTTAAATACATTAAATTAAAAAGGCCATTTATTATTGCAGTTTAAAGAAAAAAATATTGGACAGCTTGACTCCACTCATTCCTTGTCCTAGCGGACAGCCTGGATCGTATGACTGTTTTGTTATTTATTGGCACTTTTTAATTTGAACTTTAAGACATACGTCTAAGGTTAAATTTCTTTTGTTGTATGTTGACAGTGAGTATCGGTCGTAAAAATTTATTGCTTTTTGTACATAACTTTGTGAAATAAACTTTAAGCATTGCGAATAAGGTTGAATTTACATGAATGTATATTTATTTCAACTAGCATTACAATAACACAATTTGGTGACAGTTTTAAGAGAACTTTTGCTTGGGACTGTGTATCTAGTTCTTTATTAGTGATCGATGGTGTCATCACATGTTTTTATTGCTTTTTGAGTTTATAATGGACATTACTGACGTTGGTGAAGGAAACATATCGTGAGGAAACCTGGCCTTAAAAGCTGTTATTATGTCATTACGATCTATTTGAAATGTTCATTTGCACTTCAATTTTATTTATTTGTGCATTGAGCGCGACGAAAAAAAACAGTTCCAATTCGATTTTCAATCTTCAATTCTTTCTTTGATTTTCAATTCTCGGCTCTAAGCAGTGCGTTGAAAATCCAGTGCGAACTCGCCGCGATATTTTGACATTCGTGCGTTCGTGGACTTACTTTTAAGTTCCATGTAATAGGCGGCCTATTGCCTTCAACAGACCCGAAGTATTGTGCAACTGCACAAGACACAGCCCTCCACCTCCTTTTTTCTTTTTTTGGGTGGTAAATCCTCAAATGACATCTCTCGCTCTAGGTGGAGCGGAAGGGCGTTTCGGACTTTTACTGACTAAAACCCACCCGAGTTCCTTCAGTTGCAAATGCAGTTGCAAACGAACAAATCCGCAACCCCTTCAAGTTTGTTGACATCTCTTTGAGGCTCGCGTGGAACACAACGCGCTGTCGAAGCCTTCCTCCTTGACTTATCATTAGAATGCCAACCTTTACAAGATAATCCAACAAATAGTCTCAGCTTGACAATACAGTATCTCACATCTCAAGTTTAATGCCCTTTAATATCGACGTCGCATTATAGGCGCGGAGTTGAAACACCTTTTGTCGGCAATGGAACAGTCGGGCACAACTACGAGTAGGGTAACCAGGACCTAAAATCGGAAACCGAAGCGGTTTAAAATCCTGATTATTTGCAATAAATAACCCCGCCGGATTTTTTCACGTACTGAATTTTCAACTCTCGATGCCAAACTCAACATTGAGAATCCAACAGAGTGTAGATTGAGTCTCAGCACGTAAAAAACACAGAGATTCAACTGTCGATGCTCTCGACAGCAGAGTGTAGAAGATTCAGTGCGCGAAAAAATCCCGCGCGATTTTAGTACGATTGTGCGTACGTGGGCTTACTCAAAACAAAACTTCATCATCATCAGCCTATAATGTTCCCACTGCTGGGACACAAGCCTCCTCTCGGTGAGAGGGAGTGGGCCATAATCCACCTCGCGGGCCCAGTGTGGGTTGGTAGATGTCACATGTCTTCGAATTTTTGGTTCTAAGACATGCCGTTCGCTCGTTTCCTCACGATGTTTTCCTTCATCGTTTTGAGAGCAGTGGTGATGAAATAATTTACACAAAGTAATACGTCTGCTTGGGTTTGAATTCACGACTTACTACTCGTAAGTCGCGGCCGTTACCACTGGGCCACCACTGCTCCTCATAAAACAAAACTTAGTAGAATAAACACATTTATTAAAAGAAAGAAAAAAGCAAAAAAAATATTGAAATAGTACGCCATTTACTACGCCTTATATTTTTTTCCACCGGCAACAGCTTTCAACAGTTGTCTCTCCAAATATTTTACTATAGAATTTCACACAAAGAGTGTTTCAAAAGTTATTTTGTGATTGAATTGGCGATGATAGTGAGTTTACCTAATAAATATTATGATTAATTTTGCGCCATCATCATCATCATCCACAGCCCGACTTCACCTACTACTGGGTATACGTGTCTCTTTTCTTCGACCAATCCCCACGCTTCTGTGCCAGCCTCATGCAGGTTTTGCTCTGCGCCGGCGAAGAAAAAGCCCGTCAAGACGCATTTATTCGACCAGATGGTAACCCTAACTACGAGTGACTCAGCTGTTGCGAAACGTTACTGTATTACCTTTATGTACTGAAGACTGTCTGTATCGCAATGTTTGCCGTGTTTATCGTATTTTGTTTGATATGTCTGCTGTCCTTTGAAGGTAGCACGTAAACTTTCCTCTAAGATAGGGGGTTGCTTTCATTAATCATTAAAAGTTTTTCCTTGAACGCCCCTCGCGTTCTAGTCGATCGATGAACAAATTGTCCTTTTTAAGCTATTGGTAGCTACCGCAGCTACCCCAGCTACCTTAGTTCTACGTGGTAGAAGAACTCTGATAAAGTAATTTGTGGATAACAATATTTGACTCCAGCAGCAGTAAATACTGTGATGGAAAGCGGCTTGGTTGGAGACTTGGAGTAGTAGAATGGTAGAAGATTTAGTGCTTCAAGCAACTTATTTATTTGATTATAAGCCTGTGCTGACCTACTATAAGGCAAAAGGTCTCCCGTCCCTTGAGAGTCCATGTCGTCCCGCCATCTCTTTCTGGGCCTGCCTCGTGATGCGTTAAAAACCTCAGTTAGCCACTGAAAAATAATGTTTAAAGTCTCGAATAGTAATGATAAAAACGTAAGTGTAAAAACTAAAACCAGACTACAGAAAAATCACGCTCTAAGACTTAATGTCCTCTAGATATTCAGTATATTGTGACGTTACATAGCTTATAATCAGCGGACGACCAAGACGCTTCCAACGATACATCATTTACATACTACCACATACACTGATACCAAAACCTTAATCTTCTTTTTTGCTACGCCGCGGTAAGTTTGTCCCTAAGGACACAACTTTCCCTGCCTCAGCCACGACAGTTACCTTTTGCAGACATATTCCCCAAGCTAGTTTCCCCAATTCCCACTAGACAAACCATTACTTCCAATAAGTTTCTCCACGCAACTTCAGGCATGCGCAAGCGCAGTTCCCAGAAGACAGGAAGGAAGCGCGCCGCGTGATGCGCGTACGCAATGCATGTTGAATGCAACCGCTAGCACGTTATGGAAGCGGCAGCTGCTTGATACTGAGTTGTTTGTTTTGTTGATTATGTGCATGATATTACTGTTGAATGTACTAAAGGGGATTTAATATTAAAAATATTATATTCTGATATGAGTTTTATAGTTACTGTACTGATTGATAAAACTAAAATGGTATTGTATTGCTTGTTTAAAGCAGATTTTGCTGTAAGCACCCATAGAAGTATAAGGAACTGGGTGTACAGTTCATTTATCTTCTATCAGAAAAGAATGGATCCTCCGAACAGCAGGCGATTGTGCTTGATGGACAACTGCCCCACGGTTATTATCGGGATGTTGTAAATATCATAGTTGCACGATGCAGGATTTTGCTGGATGTCAATGTCATATCGACGATGAAGTGACAAGAACTTCTAACAGACATTTTGGCGATTTTCGTTTTCTCATCAGCTATTACGCCTAAATCAAAAAGTTGGTTGAATAGGTATATACTAGGCTCTCACATTCTCCGATAACAACTTTTTATATAATATAAAACCAATAAAAGGTTTATTCATACGTTGTGTTTAAAAAAAATCATACGTTTTTTTCGATTCCTGTAAAATTATGTTTTGGTAGATAAAGGTTCTTGTAACTTCATCGTCGATATGTAGATCGCGTATGGCGATGTTGATGCAGCCACATACCTACTTCCTAATATGTATTGCGTGTTTCTATTAATATAAATATGAACTCATTGTTAAAGCACGAATAAATTTAATCCGTAACAATATCAAACATTTACAGTATTATACATTTTCTAACTATGGTACAGTCAGGCCCTGCTTTTTTTTTCCCCTTTTTCTCATTTCTTCTGAGTAGGGGGGGTCTGGTAATGCAGGGCACTGACTGTACTATCTTTTGCCTGTGGCTCCGCGTGGTGGTTGGAAATTATCCCAAAGAAACGTAAAAGAAAGTAGAAAGTGTATCCTTACCTGGGTTATAGTCTACCTGTGTACCAGACAACGTTACTTTTGCATTTATTATATTAGTATAGATAATAAGTATGTTTCTCTAGCCCGCTGCCGCTTATCACTTAGTTGCAGGGCGTTGACGTCATCGGCGCCTGCACCTATTATTTTCAAAGCAAATACATTTCGATGCGTACTTAAGACGATAATGATGTTCATGTATATTTTCTTTCTCACGGGATACGTGACTACGTTAGTTGGTTGTAAGTTAAGATAAAGTAAAAACTATTATAAAATCTTAATTAAATAAAGGGTCGTTCTCGAGGGTTGCACAACTGTGATGCTATTCTGTAAAAAAACTTAGGTGAAGTGAATTTGAAGAGCTGTCAATCCCTAGTATCAGTTGGAATGACAGTTCATTTCAAGCTCACCACTTGAATATTCACGGTGATATATAAAAGGAAGAGACCAGTTGACGTATCTTATAAAAGTATGATGTAGTCTCATCATCATCATCGTTTCAGCCGAAAGACGTCCATTGCTGGACATAGGCCTCCCCCAAGCTCCGCCACTTCGACCGATTCTATGCTTCCCGCATCCAGCCGATTCCTGCGATTCCTTTCATCGGTCAACTTTATGGGGGGCCTTCCATTGCTACGTTTTCCAGTACGTGGTCGCCACTCCAGAACCTGTCGGCCCCATCGGCCATCTGTTCTGCGAGCAATGTGCCCTGCCCATTGCCACTGACTCTCTTCATATCTGATTCGATCACGTTGGGAAACTCCGAGCTTAGCCCTCTCCATTCCATTTGGGCTACTTTTAATGTAGCCTATTGACCAAGATTCTACTGACATTAGTACTTACACACGAATGTGAAACGCTTTTTCCAATCCTGACGCTCAAAAAGTGCTGATTCTAACCCGTTTCGAATAAAAAGATTTTGTTTATCTGATTTTCTCTCCATTTTAAAGTAAAGACGTAACCGACGTGTCCCACAGTTATTTCCCACTCGAGAACTTCTCCATTTTTATAACACACAGTCGCCATATACGTTTGTAGAGGATGTTTGTTTAATAGCGGTTTTATTTATTCATTATTGCCAACTGCTACTTATGGCACATTTTATGTGTATAGAAACTCCTTTGTTTGAACAAGATTTCTTTGGTGTTTAATATTTGTTATTGATAGTCGTTTTTATGTTTTATGTTATTGACTCGGCTCGTCTTCGAGTTTATGAGGAATTTTTAAATTGCTTGCCTCGTCGGTCTAGTGGTTGCAATCGCTACTGCCGAGCGAGAGGTCTTGAGATCGACTGCCTGGTGGGGTAACATGTTATGCTGAGTGATGGCTGTTTTGCGTGGATGTGACGCATATTTTCCCACCCATTTTTTTTTTCTGTATGGGAAATCATCAAATGACTTCTCCCGCTCTGGGCGGAGCGGGAGGGCGTGTCAGACTTTTACTGACTAAAACCCACCCGTGTTCCTTCAGTTGCCCATGTGCCAGGGTCACGGTATCTCTTTCGATTAATCTCGCGACCCTGGCAGTCCCACACCTTATTTTTTATTTCTGTATGTTTCTGGTCTTTCTGTGCGTCATGTTAAATAAACGTATTTTCTTTCTTTTTTTTATGTTATTAGATTTTTCCATCAGGAATTTCTCAGTAGCAGCCCGGAGTCTGAATTTGTGCCCGGTTGATGGCCCGCCCACTATTAAATGGGATTTAAATATAACTGTTAAAATGTGGGTGTACTGTAGGTATATCTCTGCCTAACCGTTAGGGGCATACAGGAAATCTTGTGAAGATGTTCTTCTATTCTGAAGAAATTATGGAACTCCGTGGCGTTGCCAAAACAATTGCCTATCCATTTCTTGGCAGGAAATAGCGACTTCGTATCGTATTTTCTGCAAGACTAATAGAATGTACACTTTATTTCTGCAATAAAGCTAACTGAGCAAAGCAAACACTTACGTGCTGCTAAGAAAATCGATAGTGGGTGCATAAATTATGTCAACTTGCGGCCACTTATGAGCAGTAACAGTTTCCTTAGCTGGCGTAACTTGCGGAGAATGGTGTCTAGCTTTCCGGTCATTCTCTGGGTATATCGAACGTCTTTTGCTCATCAGACCATCATCTGCGCAGCCTTTCCTATGTGTTGGTCGGCTTCCATTCTAACTGGATGCAGCTGAATATCATATTTTATATGGAGCGACTATCTGACCTCTACAACCCAGATACTGGGTATTAAATTATATTAAACTTTCGGGCTTCTGACGACCCGTTTCGACTGTCAGAGATCTATGAATGACAACCAAGATCAACGGCTTAACGTGTTTTCCGAGGCACCGGGGATCTTGGTATGTAATGCTGGTCACTCATCCACAGACTAACGCAGCAAGCGTAGCTTAACCTGATCGATCGACCCGTGCGTCTATTGTTGCTAAGCCACATTTAATTAAAACATCTCTGCGCTGGACAGAAAAGGAAATGTTTCGTTTCATTCTGCGAAAATCCCGGGCGAGTTAAACTTGACGGATTTCAGTCTGGAAATCCCGTTTTAATTATTGATTTTTCAGTCGCTTCGTAACCATTGCTAGTTAATGGTACACCAATGCTTACCTGCAGTATTGTGTCTCCTTCTCCCTTTAACCCATTCAAATGTTGTCTTTAAAAGATCGACTGTCGCGATAAGACCGCTCATTGTGTCACCATTTATGAAATGTCTATATTTGTAACTGTAATTTAGATGGTATCGAATGGATAAAAAGAGTTTTCAGTAAATCTATCACTAGGTTCTGCCCGCGACTTCGTCCGCGTTAAATTTCTTGTTTTCCGACCCTTACCGTCGCGTCGAATCACCTACTCGTGCGATTTTCCCC
Source organism: Aporophyla nigra (assembly GCA_947507805.1). Classification (NCBI taxonomy): domain Eukaryota; kingdom Metazoa; phylum Arthropoda; class Insecta; order Lepidoptera; family Noctuidae; genus Aporophyla; species Aporophyla nigra. Next base: position 3,715,347 of record OX382305.1, on the reverse strand, counting down.
GTTTTTGCAACATTTTTGATTACTGCTCCGCTCCTCTTGGTTGTAGCGTGATGTTATATAGCCTTCCTCGATAAATAGGCTACCCAACACAAAAATAATTTTTCAATTCAGACCAGTAGTTCCTGAGATTAGCGCGTTCAATCAAACAAACAAACAAACTCTTCAGCTTTATAATATTAGTATAGATGTTATTAAAATTATGACGATGGCAAGAATATTTAAATATCTTTGGGGGACAATTTGAATTTGAAAATTCACTCATGTTGTCTTGAAATTAGTTGGTAGGGGCCCCAGACGTATTTGTTACAGGATAGTATTTCCATCCTCGGAAGGAAAATCTATAGTAATGTCAACCTGTTCCTTACTCGTTAGTTTTTTTTATTTCCCAGGCCTTACTTGAGCACGCCTTGCCTCTTAGAGTGTGGTCGTGCAAAGACGTAAAAAAGAATGAGGAGGAAAATCGTGTCCTTAGTGGTTTTTTTTTCTGCTGCCTTAGTCTTGAGCGTTGTCGATTTTTTACCGTTTAGCAATTAAAAATAGAATAAACTGTCTTTGACTTTCGATTGATCTGCCAAACGGACATCTTGTCTGAAGAGTTTTAGCGTCTAAAATAAGCTTATAATATAATATCGACTTCTTTGCACTTCTACTGACTCATCATCTGCCTAGCCTTTTCCTAACTGTGTTAGGGTCGTCTTCCAGTCTAACAGGATGAATCTTAATACTAGTATTTTATATGGAGCTACTACCTATCTGACATCCACATCCCAGTGGGTAACACCATACCCATTAGTAAGACTGGTTGCCAGACTTAAGAGCTTCTGACGACAAATAACGTCTGTCTAATATACACGAATGCACAAGCCCCTCCCGTCTACTAACTACAGAATAAACTAAAGTAATCCTGTAAAAAAATCAACCAACAAATTCTTGCTCTCAGCTAATGATAATAGCTCCACAAAATTAACGAGCCATAATAAACTACTGTTCCACCTCCCCGTGTCACACCCGGAACTATAACCCTGCCCTTTTAACTATCATATCACGAAAGCAAACAAATCATAAGGGAAGGAAAAAAACGACCTATTCGCGTGGCGTCCACACAAACAACAACCATATTAATGTAATTGGTCCCCTAAACTTGATTACGAAACCTTTATGCCTCTGTAAGCTGCATTTTTGATACTTGAAGCTCTTGAAAGCCTACAGTTTTATTGTGCATATCGTGAGTTGTAAAACGTATACTGTTCTGTGTGAGCGTGTTGCGAAATTAAGGGCCTTCTTAATGAGGTCCAAGAGAAATATTAAGAACCGTAAAATGTTGCTATACTCTGAATTAACTGGTCTTTTATGGATGCTATATGTCATTGTAAAGTTAATGCATTCAGACCTTCTCAGATCTGTGTTCGGTCATGCGTACAAATATTTAATGGCCTTGACTTTGAGCTGAATTCATCGTCTTAAAATGTCACAAACACAATCAGGGTTGACCAAAGGGTTCGTCAAAGACTTAGATGTAAAGTCAGGCTAAGTTTCTGTCGTCCCTGGAATAGAATAGCTTGTGAAGACTTAAAAACTCTTTACGAAGGACTAAAATGTACTCAATATTCCATACTGTATTGCATTCCACAATATATATGCTGCAATGTGTATGTTTAAGCATGTTCAGAATCTTTACATTTACAACGCCAACAATAAAATGCGTAATGATATGGGTCAGAAAAATGTGGCAACTAGAGATAGCTTGCAAAACAGGTACGTGCCGTATCGTGAGTTTCGCACTCGCACCGGCCGTGTCTATGAATTTGTATATTTTACGACGTGACGGTCTTGGCTTTCCTGCGAGTCCTGATAATGTGGTTGCCACACTTATTAAGTTATTTACCAAGTTGATAGGCGCCGGCGCTGTTGTGAAACATACCTGGGTCCATTTGTTTTGTATGACCGATAATTTGGTCTTTGGACGCTAAGGTTTAGGGGTTCATGTAAAATTTGTACTGTTTTCAGCCGCATTTAGATGGTAATATTTCTTGGTACGTCTGTTTGATGTTGTTGATACATTGCAGGTTCAGTATGTCTCATTGCATAAACACACCCACAATTCCAATATTCATTTTCTATATGATAAATGTGTAAGTATGCCAAAACGGCCGAACGGATTTGAATGCAAATTGGCACACGGATAGTTTATAAACCTGGATTGACATATGGAATACTTTTTATCCCGGTAATACGTTCTCGTGAATTATTTAATTTCCGACCTTCACGTGCGCGAAGGTAATGGCAAAAGCTAGTTCATCATCAATATCTTTTGCGGCTCTAAAGTATATTGTTGAGCAAATGATTTTATCAGACATATATTATGAAACAAGGAATTTACTAATACCCTTGAAAGTCCTTGAGATTGTGATAGAACATGTGGTGCTTCGTGTGGTAGAATAACATCATCCCATTTCTTCCCGTGGGTGTCATAAAAGGCGATAAAGGGACTTACTAGAGAATGGGAATCAGCGTTCTCTATGCATGTGGCGATCATGGCACCCTCCCCTCCCCCCTAAATTTGGGTAAATTTGGGGAGGCCTTTGTCCAGCAGTGGACGTCATTCGGATGACATGAATGATGATGTGGTGCGCAATTGGGATGTTGTTTATTTTGTAAGCCGGAATTAATGTTCATTGTTGATGCATTTATTATAGGGCATCGCGCAAGCCGTGCTTATGAATTTGTTTAGTTTACGATGCTTGTGCAGTCACGAAAAACAAGTTTGCTCACACAAGTTTTATCCAGGGAGTTACGTTTAGAACAGGAATTTGCAAATCGGCTGAAATAATGATAGTGATGAAATCATCACCACAGCCTTCTAAGTTCATTTAATCCAATTGAATAAATATTATATGAAAAAGGCATTCAATGGGATTATATTTTACGATCGCGAATTATATTTTAATTAACATGTCTTGCAGTTTTGCCTCAATTCTTTTTCTGATTCCGTTACTCCTTATAAGATCAACTGTCTGCTAGTGAAAGCCCTGGCAAAATTGGTCCAACTGTTTCGGAGATTAGCCGGGACAAAGAGACTGATAAAAATAACATATTTTTTTTTGTTATAAAAAGTTGTTATTTTGAGATTACAAACAGGTAAAAAAAATAGATTACAAACAGGTTCTCGTGCGAGGCGGCGAGCCTTTTTGCCGGAGTGCCGCCTTGGGATCTGGAGGCAAAGGTCCTCGCGCCATGTGGGAGTGGCGCGAGGAGGCGAAACTCCGCTGCCGCGACAAATCGCGGCACGGCGGACAGAGCTCCGGTGTGATCTCATGGTGTCATGGCGGGTACGATTGTCGCAACCCAGCGCTGGCCACGCCAATTGCGGCGGTAAGCCTCCTCTTTGAGGAATGGATAGAGTAGAGAGGCGCCACGGCGTCTCACCTTCCGCCTGACGTAGGTTCTCACCGGGCATGGGTGCTTTGGTGGGTTCCTGTTCAGGATAAACCGGGAGGAAACGCCCGGGTATTTCCTTTGCGAGGATCGTCTGGAGGACACGGTGGAGCATACGGTGGAGGTGTGCCCTGCCTGGGCGGAGCACCGCCGTGTCCTCGTGCTCGCGATCGGCGGCGACCTCTCGCGTCCGGCCCTGGTGCGAGCCATGGTACGGAGCGAGAGGGCATGGGAAGCCGTCACCTCCTTCTGCGAAGCAGTAATGCTCGCGAAGGAGGAGGCGGGGCGCGTGAGGCAGTGGCAGTCTCTGCGCCCTCACGTCCCTAGCCGCCGCAGGAGGAGAGGCCCCGGGCGTCGGGAGTCAATAGCGGACCTCCGGCCACCGTAGGCACGAGTTGCGGGCGGCGAGCAATGGGTAGGCTCGGGTCGACGGTGCGTAGTGTTCCACGCGCGCCTCAAAGAGATGTCAGCAGCACTGAAGGGGTCTGCTAGGACCGATGCCTGCCAGGGTCGCGAGATTGTTCGAAAGAGATACCGTGAACCTGACACATGGGCAACTGAAGGTACACGGGTGGGTTTTAGTCAGTAAAAGTCTGACACGCCCTGCCCCTCCGCCCAGAGCGGGAGAAGTCCTTTGATGACTTCCCATCCAAAAAATAATTACAAACAGGTACTTCAATTTTATTTATTTGTATATGCTTGCCTTTGTTAGCCCATCTTACTTTGCTTTAAATTTAAAGGCCTTAAATTATTTTGTTCCAAAAATTACAATTAGCAAGTCAACACTGTCTTTACTCCTAGGCCTCCAGTTATTAATGCGAGTCTGCGGTAATATTATGCGCATATTTAAGGGTGGTTGTTAGCCGCACCCTTGCAGGCTCTGTTTACATGGACTCGGTTGTCCCTGATGATAACTCAGGTTATTTATGTGCGGGAAATGGAGTATAATTATACTAATATGATGTGTGGTCCTTGGTTACGGATAGGCCTTTTATATGGGCAGTATTTAAAATAGTCTCCCTTGGGAATGATAAATGAAAAGTCAGGGAAAGCCTCACCTCGGTGTTAATTTCCGGATGGTGTTGGATAATTTCCCATAAATATATTTTTTTGCTATCTGTCCTGCTATAAATTTTATCCTAACAAACATAAGTATAGTTCTTTTATAGTAGTAAAAAGAACTGTACATATTCGTTTTTTTTTTATTCGACGGGGTCAAATTAAATTAGCTATAGAAACTCCACATTTGTGATGACTTTAAAGAATACCATATATGTATTTGGACACTTTCTTCATTTTTCATGTTTACATGTCGGTAACCATCCCGACTGAAAAGAAAATACGTTTATTTGCGGTAAATATGACACAAAGAAAGACCAAAACACCAAAAAAAGAAAACGGCTGCGGTGATTTGCTAGTTAATTTGACCCGTATGTGTGTCGTCTACGTCCTGCTAACATTTTTTAATTAACAACTGGAGCAATCTTCCTCAAATCTTCAAATCCCTCACTTACAAGGAACTCCGAATTTTCCGGATTCCTAAACGAATTCATTTACTTAATTCGAAAAAAAAAAATGTCTCCTTCTATTTCCCCAGTATCTATTTCCATCGTAGTTTATAAATCAATTCACTTCAGCGTCCTCTCCACACTTGAGAGCAACCCCTTTCAAACCGGAGTGCCAACATTAAGCCGGCTTCTCGTCAACTGATGTTACAAATAGGATCATATCCCATCCCATTCGGTAGGGGACTGACAGGGACGAAATTGTTTCATGCATATTTAATAGAAACGTCGGATTTGAGTGTATGTGAATCTTTATTGGCTTCCTGAATTTGAGTAGCCTTTAAGTGAAGAAAGCGATACAATTATTTTTTTCTATTTTCATTTAAGGGCTACTGCGAGGGCAGCCCGTAAAAATAAAATTTTCCTAAGATTTTGTTTGTTTGTATGTTAAAGTCAGGCTGTTGAATAAAATATGATCGTATGTATTTACAGAATTATTAACATCAATAAAACTCTGCAAGTTCATTAAAGCCTTTTGAATGACTTTTTCATGTAATAATTGTTGGAATAATTCATGGAACTGACCTGCAAATTGCAAAAAAACGTTAGAAAATTAATTTCCGGAGTAAAATACCGCATCCACCTAAACACGTATGTGCAAAATTAAGTGTGTAGTGCGTAAACCTCGAAGGACCATGTTCGCTCTAATTGATTTTGTTATATCACATCAAATCACATAACATGGCGCATGTATTCTCCAAAGTACTATGCAGAGGTGTACCTATAGCACATCCACATTTCGCCTGTTAAGTCCCATGTAATAGGGGGCGAGCCTGTTGCCATTATCCGAACATAACAGACTCCGGCCTCCTACCGAGAAATTCCTGATGGAAAATCCCAAAAATTTACTCAGCCTAGACGTCGATCGAATCTAGGACCTCATGGTCAATAGATAGCTTGCGTCCACTTTGCCGGATGAGGCAGTCGATCTGGTAATATCCATTAATAAACGAATTTGTCATCAAGACTAGATTATTAAGCATAATGCAGATAAACGAACAATCTTATTAACTTAAATGAAACTTTGCCTTAAAATTCAGTCGTCTTAATTTTCTTCCATAAACAGTACCCTAATTAATAAGTTACAATCTGAATCATTTTGAAGGAAATTCATTGCTAAATCATCATCTGCCTGCCTAGCCTTTTTCCAACTATGTTGGGGTCGGCTTCCAGTCTAACCAGATGCAGCTGAGTACCAGTATTTTACATGGAGCGACTGCCTATCTGACCAATTACTGGGTAATACGATACCCCTTGTTAAGACTGGTTGTCAGACTTTCGGGCTTCTGACGACCCGTAACGACTGTCTAAGATCTATGAAAGACAACTGGGAGCAACGGCTTATCGTGCTTTCCGAGGCACGGAAGAGTCTTAGTACGTAAAGATGGTCACCCATCCACGGACCAACCACGGCAAGCGTAGCTTAACCTGAACGATCGACCCGTGCGGCTGTTGTAACTTACCCACAAGCCCAACCAAAAAATGTGTTTGCTCAACAACGTAAATAAATCAATTAATGTTATTGAACTGTCATAATGAAAGCCATTCCTATTGTGTTACACAATGACCCCTCTGAATACCGTTTGTAAGTGTACAGAAGCAAGTCTCGTAATAGAAAGTTACAAAACAGACACGTTTGAGTAACGTAGCTGTGTCACGCTGAAGGTTTCAGCCGTGCCCACTACATAGGGCGACGACCTGAAGGGTTGACTTCGTTGTGTGGTACAGGTTGAAGACAGAAGCGAGAAAGAATTCTTATAAAATAAATTAGTTCGACAAAAAATGGCGTGAGTTTGTGTCAATTTATCTTGTCAGTCTGTTATCATATATGACTCGTTCCATCATTATCTCGGAGAGGAGTTACGGCCCCGAATTACGAGTTGAATGTAGATCGTGAGTTCGAACCCAGGCAGAAACTTTACTTTGTGTTTTTAACTTCATAACCACTGCTCTCAGAATCGTGAGGAAACCGGCATGGTCCTAAAACCAAAAATTCGAAGACTTGTGACGCCTACCAACCCGCACTGAGCCCACATGATGGATTATACATGAAACAACCCTCCTTCCTCTCACAGAAAGGAGGTTTGTGTTACAGCAGTGGGAACATTATGGGCTGATTCTGATGATCACTATATCTCTCGTATCTTCTCTGTATTCATGAGACGAGGCCTTTGCCCTATTATTGTTATTCATTATAAGGAGTGTATGACTAACGCGTGGTTTAGGATTAAGCTCTCCTTCGTTTCATGAATCCTTGACGCCAACCGTCACAACGACGTAAAACGTTTAAAATCAACACCTGTATGTCTTCAAAGACCAATTCAAGTGTTTTGTGTTTAGCATAATCACACTAAAATGTTCCCACTGCAGGGACACAGGTCTCCTTTTGATAAGAGAGAGTGGGTCGTGGTCGAGGCGAATTGGTAGATGTCACATGTCTTCGAATTTTTAGTTCTAGAACATGCCGTTTTCGACACGATGTTTTCCTTCACCATTTTGAGAGCAGTGGTGATAAAATTAATAATTACACGAAGTAAATAGCCTCCTGAGTTCGAACCTACTACTCGTAAGTCGCGGCCGTTACCAATGCACCACAACTGCTCTCTGTTTTTTGTTTATATGAATAAATAAAATTATAACTGAACTTCTCGTTAAGTTAAAGGCAAAGGGACAAAAAAAATATTTTACGCTTTCAGCTCATCCCTTATCCCGCGGCAGGCGCCACAGACGGACGAACTTGACGAATCAATTGTTTCAGCGGTGCCCACTGTAGTGTGGGTATTCAGGGAGTGGGTGGCCCTTTCAATCGCCCCCTAAGTGCAACCAGTGTCGTGTGAACGCATTCAGGCATTACGTAACATAACAACACGCCTTGGCATTCCAAAGGTTTTCCGCTGAGGTGTACCTATAGTCAGACTCACTGACATTTCCACACTCCCAAAAATTTTCTCATTCTAATGGGTTTTTCTATCTGGAATTTCTCAATAACAGACTTCAAGTTGTCTGGATTCGTGGCCGGCAATGCGCTCGCCATATTAAATGGGACTTTTTTTGTGGGTGGGAAATTATCAAATGACGTCTCCCACTCTGGGTGTAGCGGAAGGGGGTGTCAGACTTTTACTGACTAAAACCCACCCGTGTTCCTTCAGTTGCCTATGCCGGGGCTACGGTAACTCTTTCACACGATTCACCGACCCTGACAGAACATGGAACTTCCGAGTTAATAATTACTGGCGAAATGTGTGTTTACGATAACTTAATTCATAGTAGCTTTATAGGTAGCTTTTATTTCGACAGTTCGATCACGTTCTTCCAATTTTATATTTTGAAAATCTTCTAGATAGCTCGATGCGGTCCATTTTGTTGTAAACGGCTGGCTGGCTTCAAGCTAATGTGAGATAAAGTAAGATCATCAATCAATCTTTAAACACTAATTTCACTCAAACATTTATAAACACGCGTCAAGAACTGTCTGCCGTCAGTATTGAGTTGCGGATGCTTACACTGATACGAAGATTATTCTTTCATTCAGACAATAATGTTGTAAGTGAAATGTTCTCATTGAAAACAATGATTTTGTTTGCTCTTACTTAAATAATACACAAAGTTTGGCTACTTATTGTACATGGTAAGTAGAGGAGAGCAGTGGCAACGGTCGCGACTGACGAATTGTAAGTTCGTACCCAGACAGGCGCTTTATTTTCTGTAAATTATTTCATTACCACTTGCTCTTAAAACGGTGAAGGAAAACATTGTGAGGATACCGGCAAGTCCTAGAACCAGTAATTTGAAGACATGTGACATCTTCCAAGCCACACTGCGCCCGTGTGCTGGATTACGGCTTTTTTTTTTTTTTTTTGGATTGGAAATCATCAAATGACTTCTCCCGCTCTGGGCAGAGCGGGAGGGCGTGTCAGACTTTTACTGACTAAAACCCACCCGTGTTCCTTCAGTTGCCCATGTGCCAGGGTCACGGTATCTCTTTCGAACAATCGCGGGACCCCGGCAGGCATCGGTCCTAGCAGACCCCTTCAGTGTTGCTGACATGTCTTTGAGGCGCGCGTGGAACACTACGCGCCGTCGACCCGAGCCTGGTCCTTACCGGGTGGCGAGCTACCCATTGCTCGCCACCCGCAAGCTCGCGCCTACGGTGGTCGGGAGTCTGCTATCGACTCCCGACGCCCGGGGCGTCTCCTCCTGCGGCGGCTAGGGACGTGAGGGCGCAGAGACTGCCACTCCCTCACGCGCCCCGCCTCCTCCTTCGCGAGCATTACTGCTTCGCAGAAGGAGGTGACGGCTTCCCATGCCCTCTCGCTCCCAACCATGGCTCGCACCAGGGCCGGACGCGAGAGGTCGCCGCCGCCGATCGCCTCCACGAGGACACGGCGGTGCTCCGCCCAAGCAGGGCACACCTCCACCGTATGCTCCACCGTGTCCTCCAGACGATCCTCGCAATGGAAACACCCGGGCGTTTCCTCCCGCTTTATTCTGAACAGGAACCCACCGAAGCACCCATGCCCGGTGAGAACCTGCGTCAGGCGGAAGGTGAGGGCGCCGTGGCGCCTCTCTATCCACTCCTCAAAGAGGGGACTTACCGCCGCAATTGTGGCGTGCCCGGCGCTGGGTTGCGACAATCGTACTTGTCATGTCACCATGAGATCCTGCCGGAGCTCTGTCCGCCGTGCCGCGATTTGTTGCGGCAGCGGAGTTTCGCCCCGGCGTTTCGCCTCCTCGCGCCACTCCCACATGTGGGCGAGGACCTTTGCCTCCAGATCCCATGGCGGCACTCCGGCAAGGAGGCTCGCCGCCTCGCACGAGACCGTGCGGTATCCCCGGATTACCCGGATGGCCATGACCCTCTGGGCCGCACTGAACCGGCGCGCTGGGCGCAGCCTCAATGAGGGCGCCCAGACCGGTGCCCCGTAGAGGGCCATGGACCGCACGACCCCCGTGTAGAGCCTCCGGCAGGAGGCGTTTGGACCCCCCAGATTGGGCAGGAGCCGCTTTAAGGCAGCCCCAGCCCGCTCCAGTCTGGGAGCCAAACGTCGGAAGTGCTCGACGAAGTTCCACCGGCTGTCGAGGACAAGTCCCAGGTACTTCATTGTCGACTCGACACCGATGTGAACCCCTCCTACCGTTAGTTGGGAACCCGCAGATGGCGCGTTCCGAGGACCATGGAAACCCATGGCCTCGGACTTGTGCAAAGCCACCTCGAGTCCCAATTGCCGGATCCTATCGACGATTGTCGCAACCCCGCGTGCTGGATTACGGCTCACTTTGTCACAGAGAGGTCTGTGTCCCAGCTGTGGGAACATTATATAATGATTTTAATGAAGAAAATAAAACACTAGCTATGCCTTAAGTTAAGTAGTGTTAGTAGTCATTTGGAAATACCTATTGCGGTCGAAAAGGCGACAGGTACCCTAAATGTCTAACTAAATTATATGGAAAATAACAGCTTACTCATAATTTGTGCCCCAACCCAAAATATTGGTCTCGTGTCACACGCTGAGCATATTTATTTATTTTTGGTATATTTTTTTTTGTCTCAAGTAGGTGCAGAACATCTATGCTTTCCACATGAGCATTCCTGTATATGCATTTAGGCTTTGACACCAAGCTTCAATTCTACATCTCAATAAGAATTAAAAAAAAAAAGATTTTAATGATTATAATTTTGTAATAATGTTTTTCCCATGGCGGTAGGCGGAAACTACGGGACGCCTGGTACGATCCTTACATACTCCTTTTGCCTTGTTTAGGGTCATGGAGTGGTCATAATCGCTCGCTAGTTGCGAGTACTACGCACCTGACCTTTCTGAAGAACATCACCAATAGGGTCACTACATGTCCTCCTAGGGCGTCCTCCCGGCAATTCTACTCACATCTGCCTTCTGTAAGCATACTTGTTACTATCGTGAATCACATTTCAATCAACATACTACCTGAAACCTGATCTGCAAATTGCAAAAACGTAAAAAAACTGGCCAAGTGCGAGTCGGACTCGCGCACCGAGGGTTCCGTACAAACCTGCAGGAATTCACGGTTTATGTATAAGGTTTATGTTTATGAAATTAAATGTTTAATTTTTATATTTGAGTTGACTGAATGAAAGGTAAATTGTGGTTTACGATTTATGACGTATTAAAAAAAAACTACTTACTAAATCTCGTTCAAACCAATTTAATTTTCGGTGGAAGTTTACATGGTAATGTACATCATATATTTTTTTTAGTTTTATCATTCCCTTATTTTAGAAGTTACGGGGGGAGGGGCGGGGGGGACACATTTTACCTCTTTGGAAGTGTCTGTCGCGCAAACTATTCAGTTTAGAAAAAAATGATATTAGAAACCTCAATATCATTTTTGAAGACCTATCCATAGATACCCCACACGTATGGGTTCGATGATTATTTTTTTTTAGTTTCAGTTCTATGTATGGGGAACCCCAAATATTATTGTTTTAAAAAAAATGATAATAGAAACCTCAATATCATTTTTGAAGACCTATCCATAGATACCCCACACATATGGATTTAACGAAAAAAAAAAAATGTTGAGTTTCAGTTCTATGTATGGGGAACCCCAAATATTATTGTTTTTTTTTCTATTTTTGTGTGTAAATCTTAATGCGGTTTACAGAATACATCTACTTACCAAGTTTCAACAGCATAGCTCTTATAGTTTCGGAAAAAAATGGCTGTGACATACTCGGACAGACAGACAGATAGACATGACGAATCTATAAGGGTTCCGTTTTTTGCCATTTGGCAACGGAACCCTAAAAAGGGGGTCAGCTTGGCGTTCTCGCTTAACAGAAAATTCTTTCATTTCTTCGATCACAATAAGCTTCCCACACCTCGAACAGCTCCAGGAATGAAAAACATATTTCTATCACATACTTTAAAACAATATGAGTCACGTAGACATGCCATTTGTGATACACGGACAGTTTGATATTCATAATAATGATTTGTCACGTAATGTGGGTCCACTCCATATGGGCTGTTCGTATGAATACTTTGTACTAGGCGCTGTTCGTATGGTTGACATCATCATTTCTAAGTTATTAAGAATTGGCTGACTTATTGAATTAGTTCTTGTAATATTGCTCTAGTTTATAGTTATATCCCTGCTCATTTTCATCTGCCTAGCCTTTTCCTAACTATGTTTGGGTCAGGCCCCAGTCTTATCTAATGCAGCTAAGTACCAGTATTTTATATGAAGCGACTTATATCGGATCTCCACAACCCATTTATTCGGTAATACGACACGCCTTGGTAAGACTTTTTGTCAGACTTTCGGGTTTCTGATGAATGATCCACCAATAATAGCCGGGACCAACTGCTTCTTTACGAGCTTCGGAGGGGTGTTAGTATGTAAAGATGGTCACCCATCCACGGACCAACAGCGGCAAGTGAAGCTTAACCTGATCTATTGTCCGTGCGGCTGTTATTATTATATCATTTACCTGTTAATTAAAATTACAAGTCAATTTCTTGAGATGAGAAGGCCAATTCTCGTAATTAAAAACGTTACAAAAGTCGCAGTCTCATCTCGGCTACAATCAAATGTCAATAAAAATAAAATCTTTTTTACAAAAAAAAAAACAACCGACTTCCTTAAAATCACTACAAAGTGAAAAATAACTTTAATTTCGGAAGTCGGTGTCTTAGGATCTGTATATTATGGTTTTTTTGCCACCGACTTCCGAAATTAAAGTTATTTTTCACTTTGTAGTGTTTTTAAGGAAGTCGGTTATTTTTTTTTTGTAAAAAAGATTTTATTTTTAAATTTTTAGTTGTGGTATTCATCCTGCACTAATTCCAAACAAACAATGCATATTTATGCGATAGCAGAAATCGCGGTTGATTTGCTGTCATTTTTTAAAGAGTTCCGGTGTCTGTCTCCCGAACTCATCATCAGATCTATATGAAAATTATATGGGACCATTTCGGAATAAACCTCTTTCGAACAAAAAAAGAATTTTGGAAATCCGTCTATATATGACGGAGTTATGGCCGAACATACATAAAAAAAAAAACATATTATAAACATCCGAATTGAGAACCTCCTCCTTTTTGAAGTCGGTTAAAAACTTGTCAAAATTAACGAGAATTGTCCTTCAGATTTCTGCCAAGTGCCCCCCTATGTCCCTATTCTAAGCCATATAAAGTATGATTCGTCAAAAACGCATGTCAAGTTTCATTTGACCAGTTAGATTGGTATCAATAAAACCATGCAGTAAAATTCAAACTGACAAGACGTAAAATTATAAACTTTCCTAGCCAGAACAGTAATATGACACAAACGACCTTTATTAGACGAAGCTTAGACCACATTCATATCACGTTTCTTCAGTTTAATAATTTTACGTCCTAGTTTGCTAATTGGCGACCCAAATGAGACGTATTCTGGCAATTAACGTGACACACGTTCTAGTAACTAGACTGGAATACTACTCATCCTTTTATTTAGTACTAGCTTTTGCCCGCGGCTTCGCCCGCGTGGATGTCGGAAATTATCGCAAGAGGACGTACTACCGCGGTTAATGTATAAAGAATGCATTAATCCAGGTTATATAGGTAATTGCCTGCAACTTCACCCGCGTGGTATTTTTAGCAAAAAAGTTTTTCGTTCGTTAGTTTTTTCGTGAGATTCTTTTTTTTTTCTGAAATAAAAGTAGCCTAAGTTACATCAGCTATCTGCCAGTGAAAGTCTCGTCAAAATCGGTCAAGCCATTTCAGGGATTAGCCGGAACAAACAGACAGACAGACAAAAATTGTAAAAAAATTGTTTTGGTATACTAATATACCAAAACAATTTTTTTACCACTATATATTATATATTATTATTTTTTACAAAGCGGTTATTTTAATATTAAAAACAGACACTCCAATTTTATTTATTTGTCGAGATTATACTGGCCTGTTGCTAGACTTGCTTGAAAAGTATTTATTGAGACTTACACAGGAGGATTACCTACCACAAACTTAAGTTAAAATATTCCTCCACACCGTATTTCGGCTATGGCAGCCGTATCAGCAGAGACATATAGATGCACACTCTCTTGCCTCACTCTCATAGTCTGATGGTAAGGCACTCCAACACAAAACAGAGAGAGATCAGGCGCAGGGCCAACAGTTTAACGTGCTTTCCGAGGCACGGGGGTATCACACCACTTCACAAAGGACTTTGGAATATTAATAAAGTACTAAATCAAGGGGAACCTGACCAAGTATTTCCTTGTTTATACTTCATACTATCTCTTTCACAAATAATACCGTGAGAATTGTCACACTGGACCTTAAAATTAATCCGTAATTCTTGTTTGTTCCAGGTAAGGCCGCATCAAATCAACCACGACGATCTGGGTATTACGAAGAATTTTGGATTTTTGCGTTAATTATACAGTTTCGACGAATTGAATCCAAACTAAGATTATTAATTCAAAAGTTATGACGCCGATATAGCTGAGCAGATTTGGGTAAGCAGAACTTGACAGGACAGGCAGAGTATAGCCAGACCCTATAACCCCCCTGACCCCTTTGTGCTTGGATGTTTGTTACTCAATCACGCAAAAACGACTGAACGGATTTGGATGAAATTAGGCACACATTATAGTTTATAACGTGAATTATTATATTTTTATCCCGGTAGTGAGTTCACGTGGGATAATTTCCGACCTCCATGCGGGCGAAGCCGCAGAAATGGTAATTGGCACTCCGTAAAAGAATCCTTTTTACCAACATTTAATTTCGATACAGTGGTAGAGGAGGTCTCTACTATGGAATACACATTACATACACTACTTACTTTTCAGGGCAGTCTTAAAGATTTGGACAAAACTGGACAAACCAGGATTTGGTCAGTGTGGATTAAGGATCTTTGAGAGGCAATTTTAAGAAAGTTCACGGTCTGATCTCAGACAAAATCTGTCAAAAATACCTCGAGTTTCCACACATTTTTGACAAGTTATTGACATTTGAATGCCGCCGAGATGAGACTGCGACTAGATTTTGAACGTTTTTAATTACAAGAATCGGGTTTCTGTTGATAAATAAAATCGCAAAACAGTAGCATAGTTTTATCCGCATCGGCCTTACGAATGTACTGAGTAACCCAGATTTAAGCTGGTCGATATATTTCGACCTTTACCTAACTGATTATGGGGGAGCCTCTGTTATTCTAATGTAGATATAATCGTTGGGCTTATATTTTAGTTAAAACGTTTTCCATGATCGAATCAATTTGAAAAGTAGAAAACTAGGTTCAAAAATTAAAACCGACAACTGATAAATCACGCTCTAAAAAGTATGAAATAAGAAAATGTTCTTATCTGAAAGGAGTGATCGACTGATCGTATGTCACTTTGCCCACTTAGCTTATGATCGTTAGCTAATGTTGTTAAAGTGTTTTGTTAAGTTAGATCATGGCTTTATGTCCTCTAGAGTGCGCCATATTCAATGTAATGTGACGTCACATAGCCTTTAACCAGCGGACGATCAAGACGCTTCCAACGATACCTCATTTGTCAAATTATGATAGGTAATTTAGAAGTTATGAGGGAACAGATGAGCTCATATGTACATACATACCGGTCAAATTCATAACTCTCTTTTGCGCCGGACACGGGTGAAAAGTAGCTGGTCATCTTACCTAATTATGATATGACGCTCCTCCACCAACTGAAAAAAAATGAACCTTCTGTTAAAGTGCTGCAATAACCATCTTACTTATACATACAATAGAATTCTTGTCTGTTTGTCAGGTCGTATGTTCCGAATTGGCACAAAACGGCGGAACGGACTGGATTAAATTTTGCACATAGATAGTTTATAACCTGGATTAACACATGGACAACACACAGGTTTTTTGAATCCCAGTAGTACATCTCCGTGGGATAATTTTCAACATTTAAAAGCTAATTTATGAATATAGTGGCTGAAATAACCGACTTTTGCAAACATATTGTTGCAATAGTTTTATGAGCAGATACTGGAAGGATTCAGGAAGTAAGAAAATTAATGTTTACGCTCACTTTGCTCAGTTTGGTGTCGAGTTCAATATCTTTCACCATTATTTACAACCTGTTCCAAAAATGTGAAATCAATCGCTTACCTAGAACCAAGTTAATAATATATTAACGACGTCCGAGGCACCGAGGTGGGCGTCTAACGGGCGGCGACAATCACTCCATTATGTCTGTACTCGGGCGTCGAACCCGCACCCACATGCTTGTCATTACTGCTGCATATCGGCTGCGGGTGTAGGCCACACTGCACACCCTAATGAGATCAGGAATGGTGGATTTCTATCTTGAACGCTGGTACGGGGATGAAGATAAGCGAATCACATTCTTCCCCTCCAGATATGATGGTGAGATTTAAAAAGTTCGTCTAAATATCTAGTAAGTTGTCCAAGGTTCCTAAAATGTAGATCTAAGATTGATTGAAAGCTGTTTTAGCTCGTGACTTCGTTTGCGTGTGTTTGGTATTACAATGTAAATATCCAGGATAAAAAGCAGCACAATATCCTTCTCCAGGCTACCTATCTATCAATTTTTATAACGACCGGTTCAGTGTCTTTTTTTTGTGAGTGGGAAATCATCAAATGACATCTCCCGCTCTGGGTGGAGCCCAAGGGCGTGTCAGACTTTTACTGACTAAAACCTACCCGTGTCCTCCAGTTGCCTGTATGCCAGGGCCACGGTAACTCTTTCGAACAGATCTCGGGACCCTGGCAGTGGTTCAGTGGCTTAGGCGTGAAAGGGAACAACCAGACAGTAAATTTCGCATTTGTAATATTAGTTAGTAAAGATATCATAGGAATCAAAGAATCCAGTTTAGGGAAGTTAATACTTAGAGTAGACGACTCTCACCAAGTGTGAAATGACTCAAATGATGAGGATTATAATACCAAATTAGGTCAAAACAATAACATCATGTTATACAATTGAAACAGTATATTTTATTTTATTATTTAAGTAACAAAGAAGATGCGAGGAGATAACAAACTTATATTATTCAATGTCTAAGGTCACTGAGACAATGGTAGATAAACCAAGAATAGAAAAAAATATTTTATCAATTGACATGACACTTTTGTATCGAAACAAACGAAGTAATATGTAAGCGCGATGTTCAAATGGTTTTTGCCGCCATAAAAACTCAGCAAGAAACATTTTGCATGCCATCGAACACCTCCTCAGCAAAAACTTAACATTCTACCACAATGGCATAGCTTCACATAATCACAGCTATGACACAATCAGATTAGTCACATAGTCACATCTGCATCATCCGCAAACAATCGAAGCATTAAGTTTTTGTGGGCGGGCATCGAACTGCCGACCGTGCCCCCATGTCTCCCTTGCTTCCGGCGTTGTTCTTATTTGTACATATTTAAAGGAGTTCTACTAAACTGCTAATCAAATGGGGCTGGCGAAAGTCTAAGCGAATATTGTAGATGAATGAGGAATTAATGAACTTGCCATCAGATCAGATATTTTGGTCCTTCAAGCCGGATAAATTGGAGACCTCAGTCAATACTTTCAAACTGTCAATTAGGGCTACGGAGATAAAATTCAACAAAAACATAAAAATATTATACGATGATTGGTTGGATAAAATCTGATAGAGAAATCCCATGAGTAAGCCAAACATACCCACTGTTTGATAAAGATTGAATATCTCAGGTCAGAAACTTGCATGTTGTGACAAAAATCTAAAATCTATCCAACATTTTGAAATCTGAAGTATAAAAAACAATGCATAGTTGGATCTATTATTACCTTTTCACCCGGTTTCAATAGTCGTTGACAGTAGTAATATGAAACTCCATTGAATGGTTTAACAGCTCGGTTCGTTGGCTCTGCACCGGAATCGTGGCTATTTGCATTTTTAGGCCTCGACACTGTCAATAGAGAACTGCAAATATGTGCTAACGGGCTTCCAGCTTTTGCGTCACTTTTTTCTACAATAACGACCTTACCTTCACGCTCGTCAATATGTAAAAGGTTTACTGAGTATTTCTCTGTTACGAGCTTCTTGTGTAGCTGGACAATGTTAGTCATTTTCATCATTATTATACTCATCCATACATTCAGGTCCATCGCCGTTTAAGAAATGGAAATAAAAGAATCCTTACTTCAAAATCAGAGTTCCAAGATTTATTTACACACTACCAGCAGTAGAGCTTAAACAATACCCAAACCCATCAAGTAGAACATCAATGTTTTGATGACTGTTCTGAACAGCCAAAAGTGCCTGGTCAGAGCAACTTGCAAAACCATAACACAGTGACCAAAATTCCGCAGTATGACGTCAGAGCCATCAGAAAAGCCCATTGTTGTCTGTTGCCTTTGATTAATGGCGTTTTATTTGCTGCAATTTGCTTCCAGTGGCTACTTGTCAAGAAGAAAGCTTTCGCTGTTTTGAATGAATGGGAATTTCGATTTCTCAAGGGCATAATATTTGGCTGGCTGAATAAGTGCCGTATAAACGTTACGAAGACAGACAACACATGACATTCGAAATGATACATTTCATATTTGAAGTTCAGATATTACAGATTTTATGAAAATGCTACTAGAACAAGGAAATATAAAAGGTCTTTAATTAAAGAAGAAGCAACTGTATCTGACATAACAATTACTAACGCCATAATATAAAAACCCCATACAAACTTTGTCGGAGTTGTTACGAATTGAAACAGTTTATTAGTTTTCTTTATTTGCTGCATCTTGAAGATAATGAGTTTCCTTGACGAAGATTATATGTACAAAGTAATTTAATGAAACAGCATTTCAAATATACAAAGCAATTATATTCTTGACCTCTCAGAGGATGGTTACGATCGATGAATTATGATTCCATAGAGTTAACACTATTATAATCCGACCTTTGCTAATTTGGTATACTAATTTGCCTTTCGTAAGCTTTTAATGCCAGATTAAACAAAGTTCGTTGTGAATCAATACAAAAGTCTTATTTATATTCATTAGTCTGATAATCTCTTCGAAAATCAGTGGCTTGAAGTTTATGTAAATTCTGCGGGTTCCCATCGAGTCGTTCTGTATAAGGTTTGCTCATTTGACGGTTGGGTAATTTTGTTAATACCGAAAATGTTGCAGTAAACAAGTAAGGTCAGAACCATTTTAAATTCTTTTAAATTAGTTTCTGATGTCGTCTTCTACATTCGTTTTATGTAATTGTAAATCTTGATGTTTTTTATGGTTATGTTCTTTATCTACTTCTTGATGTTCTTCTCTATCTTGTGTCTCATCCATCATCATCATTTACTATAGTCCCGTAGTTCAGTTCTCAAACAATCGTGTTTACGTTTGCGGCTTGACTCACATGTTTTGCTCGAGTGGTTTCTTACATTCGTGCTCACAAATAGTAAAATCACGGTCCCTGAATTAAGCAAATAAACCAAATCGATAGTGAGTAATGCAAGTGAAGGGTCGCCAATCAGAGCTCAGAGCCACGGGGCGCCATGGTTCATGTCTGACTTGACTAATGTTTCTGTACCAAGTTTACATTTTATCAAGAACTGTGACTTTATCACTGTTGCCTTCTAGGGCATAGGTAACTAAATTATTTGTAGGTTCTATGAGATCATTGTAATTTGGTTTAGATTTTGTTTTGATGTCAATAAGTTTTGTATGAATAGTTGATATACCATGTGAGATTGTAACTGATAGGTCATCACATTATACTATCTGGCAGTCTGTCAGCATATATAGTGGTTGAAATATTAGCTCAGATGTTGATACAAAACCGCAAGTTAATCCATATACATCAGTGCCCACATCTTTGGAATCATTCAGTATATTGGTTCATCAATCAATATTCCTCCTGTAAAATTAATTACGATCGCAGGATCCCTCACATATTTCATGCCAATGCCATTGTTCATGTATACACAAAAATAAGACGATAGACAGAATAAGGACTGAAATGCCACCTCTGAATCGGCCGTAGAGTGCACGGCATGCTAAGGTATAGTTTACAATGAAGAGGACTCGTAACGTGCGATTGATCATTTCAAGCGTATTTATTGGTTGGTGGAAACCAAGCCTAAGATATTTTCAAGATATTTTTATTTTTTAAGATATTCCTAAGATATTTTCTAACTATTTAAAGTCGATCTGTGAAAGGAAACGCGTGGAGTAAATATAAAATAAATCCGAACGATTTTAAAATTGAAAATACTCGGTTCGCATATGATGAACTTACTTTTTAGACTATTCATATTTATGGGTGATACTTATTGCGCTTGTGGCAAAATGTACAACTGTAGTACATATTTTTGTACTTTCCATTCAGAATTCTATCGAATTTCGTCCTCTGATGACAACACCGCGTTCAATTCTTCTAATAGATGTTGTCTGAATGTCAAAGTATGGTTTACAGTGTTGGCCCATAAACCAGTCGGAGTCATAATGAGGAAACAAATAGACACTCTAGCAATATACTATAGGCGCGAATTACCGATATTTATTTTTTTCCGAATGCTCTGTCCAATACTATTGATACCGCTTTACAAAGACCATTAAGGGAATACACAAATAAGTTTAAGGACACAGTTTGAGTAACAAGAATGCTACTTCTGAACCTGAAATGGTTAGTAAGGTATCGTTTACAAAGGTGGGGAGAATTGGACACACATAAAGTTGGACTAGCCTAGACACCTAAAATACGTTTATGGGTTTACTGAACTGAATGCACAGGCTTGCTTTCTCATAGCACTATGGGAAATTTCGCTTTATGGAATAATGGTCCCGTATTGTGTTGTACAATTTTGGACTGTCAGTGATAGGGAGTTGAAAAATTGCAACCATGTTGCAATTTTCTTTTCTCTTGGCAGAAAATGTGGTTGCAATTTTTTTATCAATTGGTTGGATTTTTCCATATTCCGTTTCGAGCCGTTGGGCGCATAGGTTTAAAGATGGTCTTGCATAAGGAATTTGATCTCTCAAATGACTAATCTAACGAAATTGGTAAGGGTTGGTTTACGATGAGGTCACTAAAATCTGGAACAAATAAACATAATTTTTCGGTTCTTATGAAGTCAGAGTGGTCTTTCAATCCTTGTATTTCTATCTGGAACATAATTCTATTTGTTTACGTTAACATTTCCATTTTGAATATTACATGACTTAGATAAGTATCTGTTTATGTTCTTTGCCTTATAAGGTTTAAAGCTGTTTCTGACTACAGATTGTAGACAGCTAAATACCCATTACTACAAAGTAGCAATTGTCTGTAAACAAGAGAAGCTTAACAATCATTTACACTCGCCATTATCATTGAAAATTATCATACTGGAATATTCAGTGTGCCAGAGGCCATTTATAAAACAAGATATGGAAAATCTTCGAATCACTCGATTACGAATACAAACGTAGAACATCTTGACGTTTCAAAGTTCAGCAATCAACATCTTTTTAACTGCAAACCGAAATTCTTTAGATGAGGCAACAAACAACATTGACGGTCTTGTGGCTAAGTAATAATAGCCACACGGGTCGATCGATTAGGTTAAGCTACGCTTGCCACGGTTGGTCCTTGTTTCAAAGTTTTACCTTGGAAAGCACGTTAACCTGTTGGTCCGGCTGTCATTCGTGGATCTTTGTCAGTTCGTCAGGAGCCCGAAATGCTGACAACCAGTAAAGGGTTACGTACTACCCAGTAACTGGGTTGGGGAGGTCAGATAGGCATTCGCTCCATGTGAAATACTGGTACCCAATTAGATCCGGCTAGACCGGAAGCCGCCCTCAACATAGTAGGCACAACAATAGATAATGAGGATGATGGGACTGCGAAGATTATCGGTGGTAATAATCCTCGAAGCTTCAATATATGCCAGAATTTCATTGATTCCAGCTTGAACCATTCCCTAGGGCTGTACAATGCCCACCCGGAGTGCCAGGCCACAATGGTATGCAGGCATGCTAATTCATGCTCTGACCCTGTCGCTAATGCCTCGTATATATTAGAAAGGATTGGGACGTCGATCTGTCTGTTCGGTTTGAACGATTCACGATGTCGATACTATTGCTTCGGGCTTTATTTGTACCTAGAAACAGTTTTTCGGGAAATAAACTTTCATTGTTTGAATTTTATGGATTAGTCTATAGTTTTCGTGGTTTTATTAAAGTATTTTTTATATTGTTTATAGTAGTAATATTGTTGCTTGTGACTGTTATTGACAAAATAGGTTACTTTTCCTTATTTTCAAGTTCATAACTATTTACCTCTGAATGCAAACTCAGTGGAATTGATAGCAAGGCTTTAGTCATTCATATTTAGTGACTAGTTTTAAAATAAACAAATAACAACCGTTTCAATAATTTTCCGTATCCATCATGCATGGATGAATCGAAGAGCTATTTTTACATCGTCTCCCGTCGAAACAAACAAGAATCGGAATATAGATACATAGTTACTTAAAACTACATTTGTCGATTGAAGAGTACAATTGAAAGATTAGGGTTAGGGCTAAAGCCGTTTTGGTGGCTATTTTTGGATCAGCAGTGAGTCACGTGTACTCCTCATTCGTTCCAACGTCGTGTGAAACTCCACTCGTTTCTTTTCCTTACATTCTTTGGGTTTTAATGAAGGGACTCTTCGCGTTTTATTTTCGTTTTGGAAGGATACAGGAGTAAAGTACTATTGTTTAATTCGAGCTGTAAGCTGCCTGGTTTTATTAATTGGTGCCACCTTTTGTACTTCATTAAAAATATGAATTAAATTGCTTGTAGGGACGTTATGCAAATGTTATTGTGTCTGGGATGACTTGTCTCTTTAAATTATTCTTCTTCACTGAAGAGCAGTCGTGACAGTAAAGTGCAATGGCGTCAGCATTAAAACATGGAGGAATGTATAGTTTAAGTATTATTGAGTTCGCAGGTGAGTGCGTTAAAAGCTACGGCAGATATAAGTAACTGCAACAAATCATATACTGCTAAATGAAACTAAGCCCAGGATTCTGATGTTATTATAACTTTACCCAGCAGAAGGACGGTACGGGGACATAAAAATAAAGTTATATACTACTGGCATTTTGTCCGTGTGAAATTTGAGTCCCTGACCTGACGTGTCGCATCCCACCCTCTCTGTTAGTTCATTTTCACTAGACGTTTTTTTACGGTGTGGTAGTTCCAGTCCAGATATTAGTTCCCACAAACAAACTCACAAACTTTACCTCTTTATAATATTAGTCTAGATTTTTTAGCCACTATCCCGTTTAACAATTGTTTTGCCATTACAATCACGCTTAGTTATAACAACTACACTTCCAAAAACAAATAAATTTCACTACTCATCAACGCAAATTGATAGAAAGCGAAAATCTAGCTCATCGATCAAAATTACAGCTCCTGAGACGGTAGCGACCAAGAATCGGATGATCTCTCAGTAGTACGACCGTCACGCAACCGTCGTCGTGCCATCGACATGACTCGCATAGTTGCACGCCATGTATCGATTTGTGCACTTGTCGACATGAATTTAATATGGTTTGTAAATTGATAATATAGTAAGGAAGAGAAAGATTGATTGCCAGTTTGGATTTGATGACTGCCTACAGGCAAATCTACTTTTTTTTCGATTTTATTTTACCAACGGGCCAGAGGAATGTATTGTGTCGGTGATAATGAGTTGAAGAAGTTTCGATACAGTTGAAAGCATATTTTTGTCGCATACTGGAGAATACGCTTCTTTTTAAACGAGTGGTAGCAAGAAATCTAAACGACGTCATTTATCTTCATTGTTTAGTTTGGCGTGATTATAACTTTTTCTATGAATTATGTGAGAACATAATTTATCTTTATTTTATGCAACTGTTATTGGGTAATATATTATGCTTACGTTACTTGCATCAGATGAATCGGTTGCGGAATTTCTTTCCAGAGAACTTGCTGAGATTGGACGGATATTAAATGTCATCAATTCGTCAAGTTGTTTTTACATAGTTATCTGTGTATGTTATGGGTTTTGTCTTCCAAGTTGTAGTCTTTCGAGTCTTTGACCTCTCAAATCCATGCTTCAGTGACCCCGAATTTATCCATAGACAAGCGAACAGAACATTTGCATAGCCATATTCTTAACTACACACTGGAAGTGCGTCATTATTATCAGGTAGTGTCAATAAGCAACTCTCGATTCTCTAGTGCTTACTGTAGTGTATTATTATGTCGTCTAAATAGACCATTTGTGTGCAATATTGTTGGAAAGTTCGTTTGTCTTGTGATTATCTCCGTAACGACTTCGCAGATTTGTATCTGTTCGTTTCATTGCATGGTTTTCCTTTTCTGAATTAAAATTGAAAGCTTTGTTCGTAATAATCTTAATATGTATTATGTGTTCAGTTATTTTCATAATCAAATTTTTAGTTCTTACTCATATTATGTTAATTAGTTATTTATTTTTGCGCGCATGTTCGTTTGTGCATCGATTACGCGGTTGTCGTCTTTTAAATTGATTCGGTTAATGATTCATACATAGATTGCTGTGCTTGATGTTTTGTTGAACTTGTTTGACGCCAAATATACTTCTTAATTTGCACCAAAACTTGGCACACAGGTACGTCAGGTACCGCCCGCTCAATAAGACAAGTTTTGGTCCACTCGATCAAAAACAAGTTCCAACTTTTTATGTCAGGGGTATAATTTGGAGTCGTTTCAGTCTCCCTTTCGTCAAGTATTTAGTGATTGACTCACTCGAAGGTCGCGGACTATATTCGTACCAAGTTTATTTTTTCTCCGTCTGATTCATCGACCAGTGCTGCGCCATCGTTATCGATGAGTTATCGGGAAGCCGCAAATGTATCGTGCGATTCCCTGAATCGTTTAATAACTTCCTTTCTAATGTAATTATGTTGTTTCCTTTTGTTGTTATTGTTATAGCCTCTAGTCATTTGTGAGTGTTTTATCGCTAATGTTGATAACGAGGAATGAATGAATCCAAAGACCTATGAACTTTTCCCAGAATATGACTTTTAAAATTTACGAACCGCTATGTTGGGTTGACATTCAATTGCCATGCATTGTCTTCGTAAGTACTTTTACGATCGAGATGAAATTTCGTACTACAATGTGAATACACGTCTTTCCAAATAGCTCCTCTTTTCTTAAACGGTCAGCATTATGTCAACTACAAGTCCAAAGTTCATCCCCTCTTGGAAAGCAAATTGCTGCAATTACTAAGAATGACAAGAAGATTAACGGTTGTAGTTTCAAATAAGTGGTATTAAGTCGCAATTATTAAACCAATGGATGAAGTTCTTTGCTATAAAATTCGATATTCCTATCTCGTAATCGCCTTTTATGACAGCTATTTCAGAGGCACGGTGGTCTTATTTATACATATTTAAATGGCCATATCTACATCTGATTTCTAACACAGTTACGTCAAGTTGTCGTGGTCGACTCTGGTTATAATTCAAGCCACGAGTTTCCTCATTGTCTTATACCGTGATTCATTATTATAATGTCACTCTTGAAAAATTTATAAATATACGTTGTTTATGTACATGTTTATAGAATATTGAATCACTGGTTTCGATGAATCTACTTGCAATGCCTGTAAACATGCGTTTTAATGGCAATAGTTTCCTATTATTTTGCAAATGAAGATGTTTCCTTTGATGTACACTGTACAGTTATTTTATTACTACCGGGAACTACTGTTGAGTAGATCTTTAATTAAAATTACATTGGATATTTATATGTATTAAGTTTCTCAAGAATAATGTTCTTTTATACTATCTCAATATCTCCATAAACAACGCTCGGGTAAAATTGAATTATCGCTTTACAATCCGATAATAACTATAAATTGACGATTTATTTCCCCAATAACAAGCTCTATCGACGTCGATAAATCTCGATTAAATTATTGTTACCTAATATTACGCATAGTATCGATAAATTATAGTATAAGGTCTTTCACGTCACTAGTGTACTAAATATAGTATTTTTTAAAGTTTACACAATATTTCATTCACTAAATATGTGACTTAAAATAAAGAATTGACCGTGACTGTGTGGAAATAGGAAACATTAGTATAAATTGGTATTGTTGTACCATTTAGTAGTTGGTTGTATTGTTTAGACTGCGCTGTACGTTTTGGTGCGCCCGCGACTATTATTAACCTCAATTTCGTTGATTGGTTAATGTGTACTTATGGTGTTTTGGGCATACATTTCGCAAACTTAATACATATGCATACCTACTACAAACATACAAACACACATAATACATACAAATATATATAAAATGGTCTGTTTGTAATATCAAAATAATAGCTTCTTACTAAACGCATATGAAAGTATTTACGGTACTTACAACAACACAAAAAAAACAGTTTTATATTTTTGTCTGTCTGTTTGTTCCGGCCACGGCTTCAGCTAATCTCCGAAACGGCTAAACTGATTTGGACAGGACTTTCACTGGTAGATAGCTAATAGGAAATTATCCCACGGGAAATTCTAATAAGTTCCCGTGGCATAATTTCCAAAATCCACGCAGATAAAGCAGCACTCGTGCTAAATAATTTGAGTATATGTAATATTAATTATCATTAATGTATGACAGTTCTGGGTCTAACCTTTAAGAAGGCAGGTCAAAGGGTCAGACATTTCAGTTTGTATACATGTCTATGGCTACCAAGAAAAACATAATTGGTACATTGACACCTGGCCACAGACACCACACAATACAGTCTTCTCACAACAGCCTTTACGATCCTCTCAAGAGTTTACGAGTCATTCCACATGATTGGAACACTGACGGAAGACGGAGTATTAAAATGAGAAAAACAATAAAAGGATGTTTTATGACGATTTTGTTATGCAGAAACTTCTAAGTGTTCGTAAACTCGCTTCCGTATGTAATGCGGATTGTGGAAAGAACGCTAGACAACATAACGCCTTGATTTCCCCGAAGGGTTGGGAAGAAATGTACCAATCTCCAATATTTCGCCAGTAAGGGGCGAGCCTGTTACCATCAAATGCCATCACCCGAGCACAAGTCAAAAACCCGGGCTGCTACTGTGAAATCCCCGATAGAAAAATCCAATAACACTGCCCGATCTGGATATCTAACCCAAGAACTCACGCTCAGCAGTAGCGCATCTCACCACTAGACTAACGAGGCAGCAAGACGGGGCAGAAGCAGAACAATACACTGCACGGTAACTTATCAACCATAGATATCCATAGACAGCCGCCGTTCGAACATACTATCAATTGATAGTATCGAGGCGGCACGTGCCACGCCCCCAAGGTATATCCCTCGATATCCGTGTTATCAACACTCGAAAGACTAGAATAGAACTTCATTTAATTATGTGTAATAGAAAACAAACAGCTCAATTATCAAATTAAATTTCATTGGAAATCATCAATCGTTTTCTTACTAAACTAAAACTATTTCCGACGACCCTGGTTACTTTATCTCTGCTTGTTTCGCCCAGCGAAGGAAAAGAGAGAGAGAGAGAGAGAGAGAGAGAGAGAGAGAGAGAGAGAGAGAGAGAGAGAGAGAGAGAGAGAGATGGAGACAGAGAGAGAGAGATCGTTTCAACGCTGCATTATTGCAATGGTCGCAAATTTAACAGCCCCATCTACGATGCTGCAATAAACTTGGAAATTAATCTAGCGAGGACATTAAACTCCTACGTGTGACGCCTTACATCCTAATTGCGTAACATCATAATCTGAATATGTTCTGTGTGTTGCCGGACGTAAAGATAACACGTCTCATTTCTTCCCGGGGGTGTCGTAAGAGGGGACTAAGGAACTTACTAGATGACCCTGGCACATGGGCAACTGAAGGAACACAGGTGGGTTTTAGTCAGTAAAAGTCTGACTTCTCCCGCTCCGCCCAGAGTGGGAGAAGTCATTTGATGATTTCCCATTCAGAAAAAAAAAGGGACTTACTAGAGAATGGCCAGCAGCGTTCTCTATGCAATTTGCCACCATACTGCGATCGCCAACCCGCCTGCTAAGCGTGGTGATGATGGTAAACCTCCCCAAATGGGGTAGGCCTGTGTCCAATAGTGGACGTCTTTTGGCTGAAATTATGATGATGATGAGAGGACAATCTCAATCATTTTGAAGGATATAGCTAATCTAGTGCTTTATAACTTCGATTTATTTTTATAGGTGTATCTTTATAGGTTTGGATAGGCTGGTCGCGTTCGGATTGGTAGGTGATATTCGTCTTTGACAATATAAAGGACGATGAGGCGAAAGTAGCGGTACTAATAGTTATTTGAACGGTAACTGGCAAACTGTCTATGCATAATAATGTTTGTTAACTTTTGTAGGCGGATTAAATGCCAAACGTTTTAAGGTTCCTGCAAACAGGCGCTACCCTAATCTCGTCGAACAATTTCTGTGAAAACTTAATGGATTTTGATCTATTACAGTCATGTCGCGCCGATGTGTGTGAGCTTTTATTTTCTCTTTTTTTTTGTGGGTGGGAAATCATCAAATGACGTCTCCCGCTCTAGGGTGGAGCGGAAGGGCGTGTCAGACTTTTACTGACTAAAACCCACCCGTGTTCCTTCAGTTGCCCATGTGCCCGGGCCACGGTATCTCTTTCGAACAAATCTCGCGACCCTGGCAGATGTGTGAGCCTTAAATTAACAATCTGCGCATCCACAATTACGGAGTAAAAGAAGCTAATTTAAACGAAGATTTAAATGGAAAAACAAACCATAAAGAGAGTAAAGCCCGCGCACTTTCATGGTCTGATTACAAGCATGTGCGTCTAATGAGGCGGGAAGCGCCGGCGCCACGCCGAGTGCCTAATTAGAAAGTAGAAAATCTAATTATTTCGCTAGAGCCTGTCTGTGGCGCATATCTAACAGACATCGGCCTGGGGTCAGATGAAATCGGTAAGGAAATACCGTCATTCAAAATTAAGTTCTCTAAACAAACATACATATAAAATCACGTCTTCTTTCCTCGAAGGGTTGGGCAGAGGTGTACACCCACATTTCACCAGATATGTTTAAGTCCCGTGTAACATCGGGCAAGCCTATTGCTATCAACCGGGCATTAATCCAGGTTCCGGGCTACAACTAAGAAATCCCACATTGAAAAAACCAACATTTTTCCAGACCTGGGAATCCAATCGACTACTCCGCGACCACTAGACCAAAAGGAGAAAATCATGGTTCAACTAAATTTGACAGCTGTTATTTATTTCTGTCTCTCTCTTGTTTCCTTAGAAAGAAAAGATAGCAATAGCCTGTAATAAGTTTAGTTGGTGCACAACGGAATCATCACCAGTGCCTGCCAATTTATTTTTCTTACCATTATCAAATTAGTGCTATGATGTCATGCACATGCCAGTCTCGATACGTTCTCGATCTAGACTCGATACATCACTCGTCACCGGTCGTGATCGTCACGCATTTGCATCGAATTCGATTCGCTCTACTGAATCGATTCGAAAACATATGCGTGACGGCATCGCGGCTTATTGTCGTGTGTTAGCATTGGGCATCATCATCGTATCAGACCATATTTGTTTAGCAGCTCTATTGCTGAGGAAGACTGTCTTCAAGTCAGTGGTAGGCACAAGAAATTGTGGACAGCCTCCGCTGTCCGTCCGTCCGTGGTCGCCCGCGCCGTCTGTCTGTCAGCTGGCTGTATCATATGAACCGTAATAGGTAGACAGTTGTCAGTTTCACAGAGTGTGTATTTTTATTGCGTATAAAAATTGAAAGGTTTGGTAAAATAACTTTTTTTTGCCTTGTGGTACAGAAACCTTCGTGTACGAGTCCGACCCGCACTTAGCCGGCTTTGTTTTCAAAGCAATATTAAAAATAATAGCCAAGCCATTAACACCACATTTATCACGTCTAAAACTAATGGTTTCAACCTTTAATAACACCAAAAGAGACCGAGACTTAACAAATTAACAGAAAATAAACTACGTCAAAAATCACTGTTTTACTAATAAACCACAATAAATCCTACATTATATCTGGACTCGCTATAACAGGTACAATAGCTCCGGTGACAGTTACAATGACAAATGTACCAGGAGTACAGTTCCTAAGGAGAACCATTAATAACTAGAAAGCAGTTATAAATGCAGGATTTAATGATTTGTCCGTCTTAATATTGTGAGAGCGCGGAAATGGATTTTGTTGGTCTGATGGCGTATAATCCATCTTAGAAGTTAAAGTCCCACTAAATCACGAAAGAGGTACTTAACTAAAGTAATTTTGGGAATTAAAGTAACCTGGAATATTAAATCATAGTCTTTTGATCAACTTATCTTAAATATACTGTAAATCTATGGTTTGTGTCGCTTCAAATTTTTGACGATACTTCTTGGAATCTTTTTCAGGTGTCTATTGTCTATAGCTTCCCTACATAGTATAAAACAAAGTTGCTTTCTGCCGTCAGTACGTTTGGATCATTTAAATTACGCAACGGATTTTAATTTCATCAATAGACAGAGTGATTCAAGATTTTACGATATCCAACAAAAGATGTAAACAATACGTGGACACAGTGATATGTAGACAGAGTATTAGCAATATTCTTCAGTATGATTCAGAATCAAGTTGACAGTGTGTTTCCTTCACCGATGTCTGTCCTTCAGACTTTGCTTGCTCTCGTGACTCATTCAGCTGTTAGTTCCATGTTATCAAACACTAAAACAATCGGTTATTAACATCATTTCAAAGTACTAGACCCGTTCTTCGAACTCGATAGCTACTAAAACTAGCATGACTAATGGTACTTCAGTTCTGCTGACGAGCTCTGCATTCTCAAGGGCAAATGTTGACTTAGTTCTTGAATAGTTCAAGTTCTGGAAAAATCTTGAGACTCGTCAATGGTGTGCTTGACTTTGCATAGCTGTTACGTTAGTTTATTTATGGTAATTCAAATCAGCATAAGCTTCACTTATTTGATGATAGTTTAGTTTTTTGTATGTACATAACCAACTTTTGCCAGCGATTTGCCTCGTCTCATACATATAAACCTTCCTCTTCAATCACTCTGTCTATCAATGAAAACTGCATTAAACTCTGTTGCGTAGTTTAAAAGATCTTGTGAAGTTTAAAAAAAAGTGTTTATAGTTAAAGTGTTTGATGGTTTTAAATTGATAAAGCTTCTTTGACTCCTACGAATTATGTTGATCTTCCAGCAGAGTCAAAAACAAGTATGTAACCTCTATTTGAAGTTCTGCTATACTAATATGTTAGTTGAAGCTCCGGAACTTATCTTCAACACTTAGATCTTTGCCTTCCGCGTCCAGTAACTGCTCTGTCAAAAAAATAAAATAAAAAATTGGTTGTCTGTAAAGTCGGTTTACTGACGATGGTTGAACGTGACAACGTGATAAGAAAATACTGATGCGCGCTCTCGCTTGCACTTCAAGCCTTAAATGGAACGCCTCAGAGCGAGGTAACGCCGCATGAGTCATGTTTTTTCGTGCGTGCAGCCGGCCCAACGAATAAATTATAAAGAAAGAAAGAAAGAAAAAAGAAAGAAAAATAGTTCAAAACCTCTTCAAAAAACATAACATCACGCCTTGTTTGTTGGACATAGGAGTGCCTGTCTATAGTACCACCACATTTCGCCAGTTATTTTACAGCCCTATGTAATGGGGGACGACCCTATTGCCATCAACCGGGCACAACTCTAAACTCCGGGCTGCTACTGAAAAAATCCAGATTGATAAACCCAATGACACTGCCCGACCTGGGAATCGTACCCAGACTACTATATGGACCTACGTGCGGTCTTCAAGCAAATCTCTTTCAAACTAACTTCTAACATCTCTATGGATAGATTCTACCTACATTTTTGACTTAGCCGCGAGGAACACAATGGTGCTAGTTTCTGACATTCACACCTTTTTTTTTTTTTTTTTTTTTTTTTTTTTTTTTTTTTTTTTTTTTTGGATGGGAAATCATCAAATGACTTCTCCCGCTCTGGGCGGAGCGGGAGGGCGTGTCAGACTTTTACTGACTAAAACCCACCCGTGTTCCTTCAGTTGCCCATGTGCCAGGGTCACGGTATCTCTTTTGAACAATCACGCGACCCCGGCAGGCATCGGTCCTAGCAGACCCCTTCAATAAAGCTGACATCTCTTTGAGGCGCGCGTGGAACACTACGCGCCGTCGACCCGAGCCTGGTCCTTACCGGGCGGCGAGCTACCCATTGCTCGCCACCCGCAAGCTCGCGCCTACGGTGGCCGGGAGTCCGCAATCGACTCCCGGCGCCCGGGGCGTCTCCTCCTGCGGCGGCTAGGGACGTGAGGGCGCAGAGACTGCCACTCCCTCACGCGCCCCGCCTCCTCCTTCGCGAGCATTACTGCTTCGCAGAAGGAGGTGACGGCTTCCCATGCCCTCTCGCTCCGTACCATGGCTAGCACCAGGGCCGGACGCGAGAGATCGCCGCCGCCGATCGCCTCCACGAGGACACGGCGGTGCTCCGCCCAGGCAGGGCACACTTCCACCGTATGCTCCACCGTGTCCTCTAGACGATCCTCACAATGGGACATTCACACCTTACACTTAAAAAAAATAATATTCCTTCCTGCAGTATACCTATTGTGTGCCTTTTAAACTGTGCTAAATAAATGTATTTTCTTTCTTTCTTAGCTACTCATTTACTGGTGATGTGATGATGTCCAATATGGGCACAGCACAAACACACGTAGGCCATTCACCTGCATGATCAGCAACTTTTTTGTTGCATGGTAATTACGTTAAGTGAATGTGGTCGTTGATTGAGAAATTAGATATCGTGTTGCTATCGGAAGTTAATTTGACGGTATTCCCATTTCAATCGAAAGGTTTTGTTGGATTTTCTCGGTCAATGTGAAAGGTTTGGGTACGAATTTGACAATTTATGAAGAAAGTTCCATATAGGTAGGTGAAAATCAAAGCGTATACCATATCTGTCTTTATTTTTACCCGACTAGAGGAGGATCTGAATTCTATAGTGTTTATTTTGTTCTGTTTGTTACCTCAGAACTCTGACATTTATAAAGCAATTAAAAAAAAAAATCACTTGGTTTATTTTGATGAAATTGTAATAAGTTATTTTTCACTTTGTAGTGTTTTTTTGGAAGTCGGTTCCTTTTTTGTTATTTGTGACGAAAGGTCGTCAACTTGTGTCTTGACGCACCGTACTTACCTGAGCTTCTGTTGCATTCATTTTGTAGTTTTGACGCTTAATTTTCCTGTGCCAAACCCTCAAACGTCATATCTCATTGATATGGCTCTTATCTTCGGGTGCATCGACAAGTATTTTAAAACCTGATTTAAATACTTTGAGTTCAAATTCTTATATATATCATGGGCAAACATCACCTGCATTTCCAACTATCTTGGACTCGACTCGAATCTAACCAGATGCAGCCGAATACCAGTATTTTAAATGGACCCGTTGCCTATTTGACCTCCACAACGCAGTTACTAGTTAATACGACACCCCTTGAAAAAACTGTTTGTCCGAGTTTCGGGATTCTGAACGAGTTAGATCTGTCAACAGATTCACAAAAGCTCTAATAGCCGCAAATAGAATCAAATCAAAAGTCATTTATGAAATTAGATGAAATCAGCACTTTTCGAACGTTTAAATTACAATAGACAGTCCCCTAAAAACACCCGCCCTTCAACACCTTTCTACCCCTACCCTTCCTAGTGCTTTAGCTTGGAAGAAGAAGTGGCACAATACCAGCAGCACAGCTGTCTGTTTAGTGAGATAAACTTGATTCTATACAATAGTAGCAAATTAATTAACATTTCGGGACGCAGAAACATTTACTTAATTAAATCATTTGTCATATGTGCGATACTCATCAAAATAACTATTACAGCCAAGCGCATTCTAAATGATAAACCTAATTGCAGAACGCGCAATTTCGACAGTGGTATTTGCTATAAAATTAAGTTTAGGACCACACCTTACACATCAATGCGTGGGTTCACGCCCATAGCATCATAATTGAGAACACCGTCTATGCTAATACGAGCATCAGAACACCAACATATTTAATCACTCCAGCCACTTGAATCTGACCTTTACGTCTTCAGAATAAGGTGTGAGGTAGAAGGCGTTGATAAAATTGCAGGAATTGAAGCAGTGAATCATGGGAGATGAGTCTCTCGCCATGATAGGCAATGTTGCAGTAATGAAACGGGTAATAGAGGCTGTTAGCGATATGCATGGGCGTGAGCATGTTCTATAAACGTTATCAAGCCAATTAATGTAGTCGTTGATAATTATTGGGGTTTCATGAATTATGGTTTTAGTAATGAAGTGGATTTGCAGGGCGACCACACATGAGCTTAATCGGTGCGGTCCAGACGGCACAAATTGGTGCGCTTATAAGCTCATTTGTGTTCATTACCCTGGTCACATCTTTTGATACCCACGGGAAGTGGGTGGTAACAGTTTTGGAATCAGCATCACATATCATAAATTAACCTCAATTCGGATCACAGTACCTCCAGTGCATTTGATGATCTTATGACTGCGTAAGTGCGTGAGTTCGCACAGCTGAATTTTGGGCCACAGATGTTTGAACTTTTGCCATCTATGATGAAAAGGACTCTTTTCTTGCAAATACTTTTAAACGCACTACTGTATTCTATCACAATCCAAAAACGACTGCCTTTGCACGACATTTTACCACCTCTCCCAGAAATAACGATAATATTATAGACGTTATTTCTAAGTTTTGCCAAAGTACAATAATATACTAGTTTCCATAATGAAAATACAATTAAAAGTTTGTTTAATTATGAAGTAATATGTACTTTGAGTGTTGCCACAGGAGATATTGTAATTCGATATTTTAAAAATCTGCGATCGCCAACCCGCCTGCCAGACGCGGCGATGACAAACCCCCCGAAATTGGGGAGGCCTATGTCCAGCAGTGGCCGTTTTTTGGCTGAAATGATCATGATGATGATGATTAAAAAACAAAGAAATCAAAATACATCGATACGATGCGAAGAAGAACCAAAGGACCACACACTTAGGACTAAATCAACAAGCCCCAACGTATTACGTGTAAGAAGCCGCAGATGCTTCTGTATTCCGTAACATCCTCCAAGTGTTAGATGTTGACTAAGATTACGATGATGCTCAGGCTTTCCGAACAGGTTTGGGTCAAGTCCACCTGGCACGTGCCGTGGTTTACGATTGAAATGGACGCTTTGTGAATTGACTGAGTGACTTAGATACGATCCTGCGAAAGTGATTCGATAGTGGCATATTGATAGCTTTAATTTTGTTTTATCTAAAGCTTTTGATTTCGATCATAGTTTCACTTTTATTTTATATTTTGAGATTTCTGATCCCAAAAGAATTAAATTGTGTCATTGAAAAGTTTAAATGATAGTTGAAAATTGTGTTAATTTTTGTTTCCCAGAAGAATTGGTCATAGCTCTACCTATAGTGAACCTAGATGTCTCCAGTTGTGTTTAAGTCCCATTTAATAGGGGCGAGCCTATTGTCATCAAACGGGCACAATTCTAGACCGGGCTGCTGTTAGACATTCCAGAAAATATAACACAATAACGGGGTGCCCTGCAATTTCTTTTGGCGATATCCTTGTGTATACCCTCCGATTGAGAAGAACGTAGGAATTATGTCGGACTTCTACCGACTAAAACCCCGCAATTCCTTCTA
The DNA here is from genome assembly GCA_947507805.1 of Aporophyla nigra. Lineage (NCBI taxonomy): Eukaryota > Metazoa > Arthropoda > Insecta > Lepidoptera > Noctuidae > Aporophyla > Aporophyla nigra. Next base: position 3,679,659 of record OX382305.1, on the reverse strand, counting down.
CTTTGAAACGTCTGGGGCTGGCAAATACTTGTACATTCGCCGCACTTCCGATTTGGAATTGAACCCTGGACCTCGTGCTCAGCAGTAGCGCTTGCAACCACTAGACCAACGAGGCAGTCAGACATTGACATGAACTAACAGGAAACTAATTAAACTCCCAAAACAATTTCAATATTGTTTTAAACGACGTAACTTTCTAAACATCTGGCCACTACATCATCTAGAGTAGGCCGAATTTAGCGAAACCCAAACTGTCCAATTTAGTCCAGTTTAGTTTGGCCATTACCAATTAGTGTACAGAGTGCACTTAAACAGTTTGTCCTTAGTCTATGTACTATGCGTATGCGTATGCGTAGACGAGTTTAGCTGGAGCGACCGAGCTTGATAGGGTTACCTCGAGTTTCTCTACAATAATATTTCGTCGTTTATTAAATAGCAGTAGACTTACCGGGTTCTATTTTGGCAAGGTTTAAACCGTCGATCATTTATTTGAAATTAGAACCTACAGAAGTTCAAAAAACAGTTCCTTTTATAAAACTAAGAACTTTGTTCGGTCTTAGGTTGTCAATTTTGTAACTTCTTTTGAACAGACAGCACAGCAAAGTACTAGAAACTATCTAATTTTTCTAATCAATCTTGAACTAAATTTTTTAGCGATCAAGTTGAAAACCTATTAAAGAAATTTGACAGATTGCAGTAGTTTTTTGTGCTGGCGTTTATGTCATGAGTATGTAACTGTTGGCTGAGATGGTGAGTTCTCCTCTATTCTGAGTCCACGTTCGCACGGACTTGAAAATATCACGGCGGGATTTTTCGCGCATTTTATCATCAACGGAATTTTTAGCGATGAGAGTTGAAATTCGAACAGTGTATTTTGTCAACGCGCTGCGATGCACTGCTATTGGAATCTCAATGCTCGGTTCAACACCGAGAGTTGAAATTCCATTACGCGATAAAATTCCTTCGCGATTGTCAACGTGGTCTACATCAATAGTTCAATACTAATATTATAAAGCTGAAGAGTTTGTTTGTTTGTTTGGTTGAACGCGCTAATCTCAGGAACTACTGGTCCGTATTGAAACGCATAACAACATAACATCACGCTACAATCAAAAGGAGCGGAGCAGCAGCGAAAAATGGACGAAAACTGGCAGGCAATTCGATGCGACGGGTAGGGTCAGGGGAGCAAAAAATTGACGCGGACGAAGTCGTGGGCAGAAGCTAGTCTTTACTTAAACCCTCTGCTACAAGGTTGCCATCATAAAAGTTAACTTTGATAAAATATTCCCTTTTTGTCTGTACTCTAGTAAAAAGCTATATTTACGATGGCGCAGTATAACCATCGATTTATGTCTACGCAGCGTCGGTCGTAAGTTCGCGAACTGATCGGTTAGAAACATTGGCAGTAAATAATAACTAAGTAAATGTCAAGTATTCGCGCGTGCTGGTATGAAGGGAAATAATATATGTATGGCCAGGGTAGGGACACCTCTCTAACCTGGCCATACATATATTTTTTAAGATTTTAATCTCCGGTCCACCGACCATACGGTCTTAGACAGGGATCAAATAAAATATGGCGTATTGTTCCAAGAAAACTCATTTCTAAGTCTGTTATTTCAGGTGTCTATTATTAAAAACTTAAAAACATGTTTAAAAAAAAAACACTATGTGGGTGGCAAAGAACGAAAATACAAAACCAATTACTCTGCCTTTCGGAATTAGTGTTTTTGTTATTTTTTTTAAGTTGGTCGTTTTTTTTTTGTGAAAAGTTATTATTTTTTTTTGTTCTGGTAACTGCTATGTCAACTACAAAATACACTTAGTAAAACAAGTACCTTTAAAAGTACCCAATAAAAGTTAATCTTTATATCGGAGCACCCCTGAACCTCCCGATCCATTAAAAAAGAGAATTTCCGAAATGGATTCACAATTGATAATATAGTTAAATTGAGAGCGTCCTCAATTAAAAAAAAAAATGTTTGAGGGTTGAAGATATTTATTAATTACCATTCGCTACCGTGCGTATTTATGGCGAATACTGCAATTCTGAACTTCCGAAATTAGCAGCCCCTTGAGGAGTCAAGTGATCCTCTAGCCACCTAAGTATACTTAAAACTCTTAAGTGAAGTATCTCTTGCAGTTCTCGGCACGTCTTGAACTGACTTCAGAGCGTCGGAACGTCTTTATCAGATTAGATGCGACTGAGCGATCGTAAGCACGTCAGGTGTGCCGCCGGGAACATTCACCTGTGTGTTGTCAGTACATTGATCCAGTGGAATTTGTGTTCAATGAATTGTGTTAGTTTAAAAAAAAAAGAACTAAAACCACGCTTCCATAGAAAACCAAACTAAAAAGTAGAAAATTATGGAAAAAAGCGCGTTTTCTATGGAAGCGTGTTTTTTACTCTTTTCAACCTATTATTTATTTTCTATTTTTTAGGGTGTTTCGAATTTTAAGACGTAAGTCATCGTAGTTTGTGACGTATGTCAGCGTAGTTTTCGAAGACAGTTTTTTTGCTGTCCTGGTAACCCTGGCAAGGATAATGGCACAAATTTATGAAATTATAGTATTGTCATCGGTCCTCAATAAGTCTACAGAGTTAAAATGAAATCTGGTCGTTTAAAGTGGGTCAAAATCGCGCTATAAGGAGTCGGTTACAAACAAACATACAAACAAACATACAAGTGAAGCTAATATAAAGCGTGTAATAAGATTTTTACTCCTTCCATCTTGTGGGAGGCCTTCCAATGCTACGTCTTCTTGCAACCCCTCCCTAATGACTTCTACCATTAAATAAAATGAACTTGTGGGTATCAGCCCTGTTGGTCTGCGTATACCGTTACCGACGTATAAGCCAATATCTTGGAAACTGGTTCAATGTTAGCCGATCCTTGTTGGGATACTAAATCCATCACGATTGAATACAATATGCTGTTATAACATAGGCGTAACGTAATTTATACGTCGATGGGATTTTTATAGGGGATTTGTTGCTGGGAGATCTAGAGGAAAAAGATAGCCAAGTCTTTGAATAGTATGGGTGATTCTGAGGATTTTGCTCTTAACCAAAAGTAGAGTAAAGAAAGATCAAAGAAACGATGGATGGACTTTGTGAACATGATATAGGTACTTAGAAAGGGGATACCTAGATGTAGACTAATAGAAAAGTATGTTAGACAAACACATATTTTTTCGACAGCAAATAAATTGAGATAAGAACAGGAGAATGAAGATAATGATGACTAAAATAACTAAAACTTTTGAACGCACACCTCCAAACGGCTTGATTCATTCATTCTTGGTGTCTCCGTACCAGCATGCGTAACATGACCACCGTAGAAATGGGTTTTGTCGACAGAAGAATAGACAAAATTACAGATTGTAGAAAGATTAAAGACGGATTAAAGATTGTAGAGAGATTTGTACCGTTTTATGCTGGCGTAGCATGACAATTCTATCTCTATTCTACCAAGAATAGACAAAGTTCTTTCTATGGTGGTCATGCTACGCGTGCTGTTATACCATATCTTCAATGTTTTATTACGTAACAATCAAATATTTCACAGGCATCTATCTAAGAGTTGGAAAAAGTTGATGGGTTGAAAAGGCATTCATAAAGAAATTATTCTACGGGTGAAGCGAACAGTGGTGGCCCAGTGATAATGGCCACGACTGGCGAGTTGTAAGTCGTAGACCGTACGAACGCAGACTGACGCTTTACTTTATGTAGATTTCATCACCACTGCTCTCAATTTGGTAAAAATATCGTGAGGAAAACTATGTCGAATGTCCTAGAATCAAAGATTTTTAGATATGTGACATCGGCCAACCCACACTCGGCACGCGACTAACTGGGAACTTTATAGACTGTTTATGTATTGCTAGTTATGAGTGACAAAGCCTTAACGTATCGTATCTTTTGTTACAGGCGTCTATGGACCTCCCCCCGGATAAAGCGAAACTGCTGCGCAACTACGACCTGGAGAAGAAATGGGAGATCATCTGCGACCAGGACATGGTGCAGGCCAAGGATTCGCCAACACACTACCTCAACAAGCTCAGAACGTACCTTGATCCGAAAGCGTCCAGGAGTCACAGGGTATGTACAGATATTCATTAAAAAACGTGTGGGATCGGGGAGTCTGGGACCTCGTCAGAAACGAAGTTCCTTTCGCTTGTTCTTAAACTCCGAATGTAACGTCGTTTACTCTGTCTTTAAAATACACAAACTTTATTGTGACCTCACTATCGTGTTCAGTACCCTCGAAAACTATGAAAACAACACCCATGATGAATGTGTATAGTAGTGGATTTGCATTTTTAGGGTTGATTTTTCCACCGACAGATATTTTTCATCCGGGGACTAAAATTGGCGTGTTACAGTTTGTAGCTCCCTGTAAAAAAAGTATTCCTCGGATATACATAGGAAAAACAGCCCCAAATATAGTAAAAGGCCACAGCCTGAACAATCAATTGGAGTTCACCTTAACCCTTGGCGATTTCGTGTACTCCACTTGGCTAGTCCGTCCTTACGACTTTTGTAGCTTTATAAACACACTCAAGATACAATCTAGACTTTTTGTGCAGCAGTGTAGACGATATCATCACAATTGTTCGTTCACCATCAAAGGATACTATAGAAATGTTAGAAGCAAGTTGCCAAGCTCACCGTATTCGGCGATACCGTTACACTTTGTAAACAATGGACGGCATAGTCAGCGATAGAGATCTGTGGCCGCCGGGCAATTTGTGGGTACGACACTATTGTGTACTGAAACGAACCAAGTCCTTTCCAAAGTCTCCTGATAACTTGTTAGCTAGCTGTCTTGTAGTCTTTTTTACCATAAAAGTGGGTAATGTGTTTATCAGCCTATGTATGTAAGTATGTGTGTTCCTTTTTGGCACTCTGTTAAGACAAATCGATTGACGTCTGTCAATCGATTTGTCTTTTCTTGCAAGTGTCACTAAAGGCATGATGGTAACCACGTTCATAATGACGACAAAAAAATGCTGTAATGTGTAATAGAAACAAAAAATACAGTCGAAGAACTATGTCAAGTGGTTCATATATAATTTAATAGATCTTTTAAAATCTTTATTTAACTTAATACTGTAAATAATGTCATACAGTCGGAGACATCTTCTTAAATTTAACAATAAACATCTTTATTGCCTCCTACTGCATGAGACTGCTTAAAGTATTCAGTTTAATAGTCAACCTTTTACAATAAAATGTTATTTGTTTCTTCTTTTTTAAAGTTCACTTTTTACGTAGTACTGAAGGGCGAGTTCATCTGGGGACTTCTTAAATTCTCCATCATTCTCGCTATCATCAGTCTAGCCATAGCAATTTTTTTTATTCCTTTTAAAAATTCGTCTTTTCTCCTTGTTTGAAAATGTTCTAGTGTGAGTTAAGGCATGTTTTTGAGTCGATCACTTTTTTAGGGTTCCGTTGCCAAATGGTAAAAAACGGAACCCTTATAGATTCGTCATGTCTGTCTGTCTGTCTGTCTGTCCGAGTATGTCACAGCCACTTATTTCCGAAACTATAAGAGCTATGCTGTTGAAACTTGGTAAGTAGATGTATTCTGTGAACCGCATTAAGATTTTCATACAAAATAGAAAAAAAAAAACAATAATATTTGGGGTTCCCCATACATAGAACTGAAACTCAAAAAAAAAAAAACATCAAACCCATACGTGTGGGTTATAGATAGATAGATAGATAGATAAAACGTTTATTTGGTGCACACAAAGACATGACAACATACAAAGCACGATTAAATAATAAGTTGACGTGATTACAATTTAGCTGTAGGTACAAAGTGCCAATATACAATAAGAAAAAAAAATAAGGAACACATAAAATAGTGATGATGACACTTAGTGTCACAAATTAAAATATAAATGAAAATAACGTACGGTGGAATACAATAGTGCGGTGTGCGTCTCAGAGTGGCACCAAATGGGAGTCCAGCTCAGCATGTGTCAGGCAAATATACCTGACGCTGATATTCTGCTGGATCCTTGTAGTGACCCACGGACGTCGAGCAGATGGGATCAATACACGAATAATTATTATTGGTGTTGTGAAATGTGCGGAGTGATATTATGTAAGTACCCGCAATGTTCATACAAAGTATTTTACAGTAAAGTTTAGCATTTCGAAGCGTTTTTGTACGATGATGATTGTTTACACGATTACTTGATTGTTTAAACATATAAAAATATAGTATATACGTAAATGAATATTCAAAATATTACTATATTAATGTGAATAAATAATAAATTTGACCGGACTGAAATGTGTTTGCAGTAAATAAAAATAGGTAATTAATAATAGGTATGTGTATTATAACTACTATCTATCTCACAATAGATCCACAAATCATTCAATAACTAGTATTCCATTTGTATGCAGTTATGTGACAAAGATGCGCTCAGCAAACGGGAAGAGTTGGGAAGAACACGACAGCCAGTTATATTATGGACGTATTTGAAATCGTCATGCCCAGTTTTATCTGCGAGGCGATAAGAAACATCCGCAGTCTTATTCTGAAGATGTCAAGAGATTTAAGATTCCTTATCGGCGGGGGAATATTGTTCCAGCATTTGGATGCGGCATATCTGAAACTTCCCCTGAAGGCAGCCGTCTTGTGCGATTGAGTGGATAGTTGTTGGGAGCACTGCCTACTCGCGATTTCCCTTTTACTGGCGACCCAGCTCAGTTTACTGTACAGGTAGGACGGTTGCTTGTACTTTACAACTCCAAATAATAGGCATGCTAAGTGTAACTTACGACGTGACTTCATCTTCAGGATGGAGTGCTTATTTAAGAATGGCGTTACGTGACATCTTGGTGGGATTGAGAAACAGAACCGAGCGCAGGCGTTTTGCACCCTCTGGATCAGTCGATCAGTTTTTGCCAGAAGTCGAGGACCGATAACTGTATCCGCGTAGTTTAGGTTGGACAGCACAAGTGACTCAACCAGCTGGATCCGAAGGTCTTCTGACAGATAAGGCCTTATTTTATAAAGGACCTTAAGCCGATAGAAACAAGTGCGCACTGACTCTGCCACGTGCGCTTCGTATCTCAGCCCTTCGTCCATGGTCAGACCCAGGTTACGTGCTTCACTGACTCGACTGACCGACTCACCCAGTAGGGTAACGTTGAGTGTTGCCGGCACTGCACTGATTTGGTACTTAGTTCCAAACAACATATATTTAGTTTTTGTGGGGTTAAGTACCAAACCGTTGCTTTCAGCCCAACATGCTATCCTGTCAATATCTTCGTTAAGGTCCTTTACTGCGCTGTCATAGTCACTCGGCTTAAAAGATATATAGACTTGCACATCATCAGCATAAATGTGGTACCTACAGCGCTTTAGGGAATTTATTATATCCGCACAATATAAAATGAAGATGATGGGGCCCAGTATTGAACCCTGTGGAACTCCTCTATTGATGGATACAAGAGAAGAAACAAGAGAAGAGCCATTACTTAATTGTATTTCTACACGCTGCTGACGGTTGGTGAGATAACTTTGAAACCAGAGTATCGTGTTTTGATCAAATCCATAATATTTTAGCTTTGATAGAAATAAATCAATATTAATACAATCAAAAGCGCGAGAAAAATCAAGTAGGACGAGAAGTGTGCATAGGCCCTTATCCTGAGCTGACAAGATGTTATCTGTCACGTCCAAAAGAGCCGTAGAAGTACCACGCCGTTTACGAAAGCCTGACTGTAGCTCCGGTAGAATCTGTTTGTCCTCAAGATATTTTGACAGCTGCTCATATACAGCCTTTTCCGCAATTTTAGATAGGCAAGGCAGAATACTAATGGGCCTAAGGTCTTTTAAGTCAGTCGGATTCGGTTTTTTAGGTAAGGGCCTAACGATTGCGATTTTCCAGATGTCAGGGAATGTTGCAGATATAATTGAGCAGTTCACAATGCCAGTGATGGCTTCAAGTGTATTAGGGAGGGTAAGCAAAATCATGTTCAGGGTCATCTCATCACAGCCTTCAGCGTTAGATTTAAGCTGGCGGAAGCATTGCAGAATTTTATCAGCACTTACGGGTTGTAATGCGAATGCGAAGCTTTCATCGCCATAACGATGCGACTCAAAGAAATGGCGAACTGATGTATTGCAGACGGGGTTACCGGGAACATTCAAAAAGTGATTGTTAATTAAATTTGGATCTCGGAAGTGAGTAGGAAGGTCATCAATTTGTTTCTTTGGCAATACCGTGCTTTTTAGATTTTTCCATAGTAACTTAGGATCTTTTATTTTGTTATTAATGTTAAATTTGAAGTATGCCACTTTTTCCCTAAATAGGGAAATTGTTACCAGTGATTTCAACTGCTTGTAGTATGCCTTTTTAGTCTCGGATTTCGTTTCCTTTTTACGGTACTTGGTCAGGGCGTCGTTTCGTAAGTGCATCATTAATTTAATTGTCTCAGTTATCCAGGGATAAGATGGTTCCTTAATTAAACATTTCTTGACCGGAGCATGCGCATCATATATTTTTAAAATGTTTATATTTAACTCCTCCACCATGTCATTTACATTAGGTAGGCCACAAATGTTGTCCCAGTGTATTTGCGACAAGTCACGGTCTAGTACTTCTCTATTTATTTGCTTGATGGGTCTGTACGTAACCATATGGGGTTTATATTTACTACGCTTAATATTAAATTCGCACACAACAAGTGAGTGGCCATTTATTGAGCCATAGGGCTCAACAGATATTCTTTTGTGGCTAAGATTCGTACAGACAAGGTCGATCAATGTTTCACTATGGTCTGTGAAATGGGTGGGTGAACTTACTAGTTGTTTTAGGCTCAGGCTATTAAAAAACTCACAGACTTTCTTACTTTGCGCATTCGAATTCAGTAAGTTAACATTGAAATCGCCGAGCAGCACGTAGTGATCACATTTTACCAAGGAAGTAATGGAGTCGGTTATGGCGTCGAGGAAGAGATCCAAGTCACAGCGTGGGGGACGATAAGCTGTGCCTATTGCAATTTTATTTCCGTTTAGTGTAAGTGTAATCCACATTTGTTCGATAGTATCGTATCTAGGGTCAATTTGGGTGGACCAAGTACGAGCAGTCAGGCCGCGTTTAAGATAAAAACCTACACCACCCCCGCGACCCCCATGTACACACAGCGGTCGCGGCGTGTGGCGCAGCCGGTAACCTGGCACAGTGGGCGCTCGCTCCTCCTCACCCGGTCTTAGCCAAGTCTCATTAACTGCCAATACATCGAAAGAATGTGTTTCTACTGCAGCTATAAAATCGTCGTGGTTAGTGCCAAGGGAGCCTACGTTTAGAAAACCAACTTTAAGGTATTTGTCAAGCATTTTTGTAATGAAATATACAACAACACAGAGAAGCACCGTCACAGACGTAGAATGCTGACGGTTTTGCAAATGTCAAAGGAAATAAAATCAAATTATAATGCTTTATGAAAATAATGCAAATATGTGTCAGAAGTAACAAAGAATAGAAATTCATAGTAACCATTAACAAAGCCAAAAAATGTAAATATAAATATAAAAACAACATTCTAAAAATTAAAAATTGTTTTGTGTAAGTCACTGTAAATAATAATTGCAAATAAATTGTAAATAAAAACTGAGAATTAGACATTGTAAATAATAATTGCACTAATTGCACAATACGAGTATACGTGTTTGTAAATAATTTAAAAGTCAAGTTCGACATTATCATCGAACTTTGTCTAAGAAAATATGTATTAAAAGTGTAAGTATCAATAATGTGTCTGAAAATAATATCTGCATAATAATATGTTTTAACATTCAAGCAATCTGTTCTAAAAAACACCACCAACTTGCTGTAAGCTAATTGTAGTTGATAAAATAGCAAACCTGTCCACAATTCACCAAAATAATCTGCCTTCTTCGAGTAAATTATGCGTAATGTTGACCAATATCGTAAATAGAATCGTAATGTATGAAATATATTCCCATTCGGTACCACAGGAAACACACACCGCCCTGTGACAAATCTTAATGTATAGACCAGAATAAAAAATCCTTTACATGCCCAACAAACTATTATAGAGATTAAACTGGGAACAATAGATAATCGAAACAAGTCTAGAGAACGCGCTCGGATGTGGCACAAACCAAACATTACCCAAAAATCCTACTAATATCGTCTTCAGACCTAATTCGTTCGGCTTTTTGGTGATCTTCTCTGCGAGCTAAGATTCTCCCTTCCCTTGTCCATACGTACTTCCATTTGTTTAGACTCCCTGCCTGACGAGCGTGATAAAATAACTGGCGGTTTATCCGAGTTAGACGTTCGTTAACATAAACTCGGTGCGGCGGCCCAGTGATATCAAGGTCACCTGTACTCAAACCGCGGCGAATCCGAGCTGCGTGTAGTAGTGCGTCGCGCGTGGCGCGCCTTGCGAAGCGCACGGATATACACCGCGGTCGCTGCGCAGCGGGGTCGGCAGAGATCGAGCCGTCCGAAGTCTCTATGCGATTACGGCGCGTGGATCCCACTCGCTCAGCATGAACTACGTCCCTCTCATCGACGACGACGCCAAGCTTTATGGCAAGAACTTTAACAAGGTGTAGCGCGCTCTCGTCCTTGCTCTCCGGTATTCCAGTCACCTCAATGTCGTTCACCAGTAGTTCCTGATCACGCTCGTTTAATTGGCATTTCAGTTCAGCTATGGTGTTTTCTAATGGACCCCTGTCCGGCTGCACTTTTTGCTCCAGTTTATGTTCGAGCTCACCTACCCGCGCTTCCAGGCTATGCATCCGCTCATCAGAGTTCTTAAGGGAATCCTTTAGTTGAGCCATCTCTGTTCGAAATTCTTGGAATTCCTGATGCATCAGGCGAAACTCTGCACGCAGCTCCTCCTTAAATAGACGTAGCTCGTCTGCCAAGTCGGGAGAAAAATTAACGGTGGCGTCCAGGGCAGTGCTGTTTAAAGGACTATCCATGTCCATGAGTTCCTCGGGGCTACTGATCTCCTCTGCCTGTGCAGGATCCACCCTACCTCGAACTGGAGTCTCCGTCTTGTTGTCTCGCACCAGATTTTTTATACACTCTGGGCAGCGCCAGGTTGGTGCAATGATACCCGTACTAGGTAATCCCACGCAAGCTCGATGATAAAAAGCAGTACACTGACTGCATTTAGCGGCCTCTATCGGCGATAAGAATTTGGCGCAACCACCGCACTTCGCTGCCGGCATGGTTGTTTGGCTTCGTTCGTACTTCACGCTAGATTATTGATCTCGCTTAGTAGTTCTGCACAGTACCAATAGATGGCGTTGTTTTGAACATATGCTAATTATGCTTTGATGGGAGTTTAATGGTCTGTTAACACCATAGAACAACACTGGGATAAACAGAGATGGAACACACTTTCGGGCGACACTTCACGGCTGGTGTTAAGTTTATTCACTAAAATATTTTAATATTTTTAACGTTAAGGGTAGATTTTGGTCACTTGTGTGTAGTTTTAACTTTAAACAATAATTACTTTGTAAACACTACACTTGCGCACTAGATAACGTTTCGTGTCCCGAATTATTGTACGTAGAAACTTTCTGTATGGAAATTGTTCTTATTGAACGGGTTATTTCATTTAAACACAATAAACAACAGTAAGAAGTACCGACCAACTTAACGTCCGTGACGTCACTCCTTATTAGTTATCTATGGATAGGTCTTCAAAAATGATATTGAGGTTTCTAATATCATTTTTTTCTAAACTGAATGGTTTGCGCGAGAGACACTTCCAAAGTGGTAAAATGTGTCCCCCCCCCCGTAACTTCTAAAATAAGGGAATGATAAAACTGAAAAAAATATATGATGTACATTACCATGTAAACTTCCACCGAAAATTGGTTTGAACGAGATCTAATAAGTAGTTTTTTTTATACGTCATAAATCGTAAACCACAATTTACCTTTCATTCAGTCAATTCAAATATAAAAATTAAAAAAAAAACCAATTAATTTCAGAAACATAAACCTTATACATAAACCGTGAATACCTGCAGGTTTGTACGGAACCCTCGATGCGCGAGTCCGACTCGCACTTACCCGGTTTTTTTTCAATTCTGGTATTTTTGGTAATGATTTCAAAGTTACCCCCTTTTTTTACATTTCCTATTTTACCCTGGGCGGCTGTCACTCCCAAATCTTTAATTTACTTTAGTCTGTAGTTCTTCTACATGGTTAAGTGAGTTCGTGTATTTTCAATGTCAAAACACCATGTTTCCTACACAATAAACATAGAAAAGCCCTCGAGCTCCCGGTCCCGTTACATGTCGCAAACAATGAGCAATACATCACGTTTTATCGATAGGGATCGCTGGCCAGCATCAATTTGTGGGCAATCCCTTCCCGAGCTACTGTTCAAGTGATCGTTACAACTAATGGCTTAGAGCCCTTTAAGGTTTCTTTAGTGGAATGCTCTGGGAATCTTAGGAAAAACTAAAGTGTTTCGTATTAGGAATTCTGTTCACATCTTTATTGGCTTTTCAATTGCGAGGTACTGCCGGTTTGTTCTGTTCAAATACCTCTATGGGACTTTGGTGAATTTAGATTGAAGTGGGCTGTAATGCTATCTGTTACTAGGGTTTCACATGATTGACAGTTGAGTAGCTCAGTTGTAGCATATCTTACCTAAGTTTTCTCGGTGAGATTTTTGACGATATCATCACATTTTTTGTTTGAACGCGCTAATATCTGGATCTACCTCTAGGATTTAATAAAATCTTTTTGCATTTGAGAATCCAAAAAACTCTAAAAAGGCTCTTTATACGTAGAATAGACATAGAATTTAACACCTCGCTAGGATGCTTAGCAGCAGAGCAAAAAGAAAAAAAAAACGGAAAAAACGCTAAGGGGTATCGACGGGTATCGGGGAATAAGAAATTTCACGCGGCCAAAGTCGCGGGCAGAACCTAGTCTTTAATAAAAGCTTTAACTTTAGACTAGTCACTGTAACTTACAATCGATACAAAACCCAGACGTCATTTAGTCGTTTGATTCAGTTATCAGTGACTGCCCTATCTACACTGAGCATCAGTTGGAATTCGAAAAGATGGTTGGGGACATTTGATGTGATATTTTTCTTGTCATGCTATTCGTATTTATTCTGCAGTCTAGTGCGAAGAAGTGCTTTACGGCTGTTTTTACCAATTTCAGTCTGTCCTTTTGGATACATTAATTGAGTTTATAAAAAATAAGTTGTAAAACTGAAAGCCGACTACTAAAAATCATGCGCTAAAATACATGATACAAGAAAATATTCTCATCTGAAAGCCGTGGTTTGTGATAATTTTTATTTCTTGATTTTCAGCTCTCTAGAGGGCGTCATATTCATTTAATTTTAGTGTGATCTCACATAGGCAGCGGATAATAGGGTCGGTTTCAACGATACCTTTTTTTTTGTGGTTGGGAAATCATCAAAAGACGTCTCTCGCTCTGCGCGGAGCGGAAGGGCGTGAAGACTTGTTGACCACCCGTGTTCCTTCAGTTGCCCATATGCCAGGGCCGTGGTATCGAACAAATCTGGCAACCCTGGCAGGTTCAACGATACCTCATTTGACAAATTAACATTTGCTTAGGAGGGATCAGATGAACATTGATACAAAAACATAAACCTCCTTTTTGCTTTGCCGTAGTCGGGTAAAAAGGACGAAATTGTTCGAAGAGACCTGTGTATGTGGCTTCAGTTGTCAAATACGAAGTCCTCTCAAGCATTAAATTATGCATCAATACTCACTATTAGAAATCTGCGTGAGCCTACAAATGGAGCATTGGAAACCTTCACATATTTAATAGTAATAATGATCCACGTCATATTTGGCCTACTTTTGAACAGAGTAAACTTGAACTATTAGCAGTCATTGATATGACCTCCAGATTTGGGACAAACAAATAAACACGCTACCGTTACTGTAGTGTAGAAGCTCCTTATAGTACGGTCACCAAAAGAAATAAATAACCAGGGTCGTCGGATATAGTTGAAATTTTGTAAGATACCGCTGGATGTTTTGGAGTAAAATTTAAATCTTTATATATGTATAATTTTTCTGTACGTGTGGCGTGAGGCTGAACCGATTTTGAAGAATTTTTATGTGTGTGTTTGAGTGGGTCCCTGGTTGGTTTATATTCACAATTAGACCCGGTAGGTGGCTCTATTCGGGCCGGACAACGTCTGTTTAATCCACCAGTAACCCTACTAATATTGTAAATGTGAACGTTTGCATGTTTAGATATTTGTTAGTCAATCACGCTTAAATGGCCAAACGGATTTAAATGAAATTCGGCAAACAGATAGTATATAACCTGGATTAATACATAGAATACTTTTTAAGGCGCGCTGTTACCTCAATATTCACAAAACACTGGTGTCTTTGACAATCGAGTATGACGTAACGCAATGAAAATATACGACACAAAAAATACAGTGGACAGAGAAGGGTTTAAAGAAAAATTCTAACCGAATAGAATAGTGAAAAATTGTTTGATATTCCCAATAAAAATTGTTTCACAAAAAAAACTTTGACGTCGAACATCTCTGTATTTTCAGCGATAACAACATTTTTTTTTTAAAGAGTTCAATAGAATAAACATTACTTTAAAACTTTAACCAGACAATTATTTAATTTAATGAGTGTAGTCCGAATAATCTAAATAAAACCCGTAAAATAAATGCCAATTCGCAGCTTAGTCACATCGTCATCCAAATATTTATTCAATTTTCAACCTTATTTGTTGGAGCTGTAGCATGTAGTTGTAGCATTTAAAATCGTAGTCAGTCCGCGCCTTAAGCTGGTTCACGTGACCACCTCGTATGCGAATCTGCTGTTAGTAGCTAGTATATTATTAAAAAAAAAAAACAGTTTATTTATCAAATTAAATTTCATTCGAAAACATTCATCGGTTCCTTACTAAACTTCAGCTATATTCGACGACTCTGGTTACTTATCTGTTTCGGTGACTGTACACATAGCTAGCGTAATGGTGTAGTACATTTTATGGATACGTCTCATTACCATGTTTAGAGTTTTGTTTGTGAATAGCGGATTATTCTGTTTGTTTAGGAATGGGAGAAATATCTGCGGATATTGTTTGTCTTGTTCTGATGTAAGTGATTGGATTCTGTAGAAATAAATGTGCATATCTTCATAATCATCTTTCTTATCCTCGTTATCTGTTTATACAGGATCATTTTTTATCCAGTGCGCAAAGTTTAACCATGAATTCAGCATATCACCCCAGCGTAGGAAATTTTCGTCGGTTATGCAAAAAAAAATCAGCTGTTCCATACATTTTGACCCCGTAGGTATTGCATTTTTTTATGAAACAGCTGATTTTTTTTGTAAAACCGACGAAAAATTTCTGCTGCAATGGGGTCTAGAATGATATGCTGAATTCATGGTTACAATTTACGCACTGGATAATAACTTATCCTGTATATCCCTTTGGTTTGTTTTTCCACAACCTGTGAAAGCTCTACTTTTTTCTTTTTGCTTTCTGTGATTGGTAGCACCTTATTTGACATCAGTGGTGTTATTGCGTAACACACTCAGAATGGGGTGACTATTGAGATGACATTAATAGAGATTATGTATGGAGGAAAAAGATATGGTGCGCCGACCACAAATAAATTGAGATCAGGCAGGAGAATCTGAAGGGGTCTGCTAGGACCGATGCCTGCCAGGATCGCGAGATTTGTCCGGAAGAGGGTCGCAAGATTGTTCAAACGAGATACCGTGGCCCTGGCATATAGGCAACTGTAGGAACACGGGTGGGTTTTAGTCAGTAAAAGTCAGACACCCTACCGCTCCGCCCAGGGCGGGAGACGTGATTTGATGAATTCCCACACAAAAAAAAGACTGACAGTAAGAATGGCTTTCATTTTGACAAGTCAACAACATTCATTGTGATATTTATGTAGTTAAGCAAACAAATTTTCTTAAAAATCTAACAATGGATTAGCAATGTCCTTAAAAATCATTCAGAATGTTATTATTAGCGTGTTACGGAGTAAGGATTTTCATAAAAACAGTTATGTCAGAAAGAGCAAATTATGGTCGAAACATTTACTCAAGGCTTGCAAATGGAATAGTGCAAGTAATGATAAGTTAGCTGTGTGGGCACGGTAACGACTGTTTTCCTACCATCATGTCGCACAATCTCGCGGAAAAATGAAACGCTCAATTGACTACTAATCGTATAATCACAGTACTGACTGACGCAACCATTAAACCAGAGGGGTAATTGCGGAACTTTTTATCGGTAGGAATTGGTTTAATATTCATAGTTAAACAACATTCATTGCGTTGTTTACGTTGCTGAGCCGACAATTTATTCGAACAAATGACGCAAAAAATGACGCAGAAATAATCTTCAATCCCATTCAGATTCTGATAAATTGTGCGTTTCGCAATTAGGGTGCAGGTAAGTATAGTCAGCCTCTAAAAGGCCTCTAATAGTGACGTAGCCACAAAGAATAATATAATTACCTATTACACATTAGACTCTTAATTGTAACTACACAATTATAGATTGTGACTTAATAAAAACCCCCGCACAGGTCGATCGATGAGGTTATGCGACGCTTGCCGCGGCTGGTTTGTGGATGGGTGACCGGCCGTGCCTCAGAAAGCACGTTAAGCCGTTGTTCCCGGCTGTCATTCATGAATCTTTGAAGTCGCAAAACGAAAGTCTGACAACCAGTCTTACCAAGGAGTATCGTGTTACCCATCTAAAATACTGGTATTCAGTTATATTACCCCAACATAGTTAAATAAAATCTTAGGACAACCAACACATCGTTCTCTGATCCCAAACTAGGCAGAGCCTGTACTGTGGTAACCAGACAACTGATAAATAAAGCTGGTAAAGGGTAGACAGATGATGATGACATTGACACAATATTATGAAACCACAAATTGTTAAACAATCAAAATATGAATTCTTGTTGATGTTATACATCTTTTAAGGCTGAGTGTGCCTCGGAGACATCGAAATATTTTAATTAAAGAAGTTTTTAAAGAATGAAGACACGATTCTAATTGCAAAATCTGAATGGTTATTCTGTACAATAGAGTGCCAACTGGATACCCTAACGTCATGTTACCGCCGGTGCCTGAGGAAAGAGGAAGGATATGTCGGACTTGTCCAGTTTACGGGACAAGCAGTGTCTGCCATGTCTGGAACCGACTGCGACATACGATTTGTAAGATTTGTAAGGTCGTCAGTTCGAACCGCAGGCAAGCACTTTGTATACTGTAACTGTTTTGTCAGCGCTGCTCCTAAAACGATGAAGGAAAACATTGAGGAAACTGATATGTCTTTGAGTCTGTGATAAAAAAATCGAAGACTTGTCATGTCCACCAAACCACGCCAAGTCGGCATGGCGGAAAGTCTCATTATTCCTGAGACCGACCATATCAGTGTCGTGTCACCAACATACCGAAAATCGTCGATACTCTCGAAATTTTCGAGGCTGAGATTCTCGAGATGAAAGCTCTACCCTTACAGAGAGGAGATCTGTATATCATCCCAGAGGTGCGAGCACGGCCTACTGTGATAGACCTCAATCATACATTTTTGTCACAGTTAGGGAGCAAAAACCGTGATAAAATGCGTGACTCAAGCCTATTACAGAAGTCGTGCTCGCGCCGTGGTAGTGGGAAGATAAGATTATAGGATAATTATGTAGTATCAGGTTGTAGGAAAAGTTCGTAGAAAAATCAGTAGACAGTATTCTGTGTTAATTTTTTTAATTAAAATTTTAATTCAATTGACAATATAATCGCGGTTAATATTAATCACAGTGCTCCACCTATTAGGAAGGTCGTTGATACCTTTGGCCCAAAATTCTGGAAGTTTAGAATTAAAAAAGGCAGTCACTTCTGATTTCAGATTATTTAAATCTTTAAAAGTTTTTTCACTTAAAAAAAGTTTTAAGTGTTTGAACACGTGTTAGTCTGAAGGTGCCAAGTCTGGAGAATAAGAAGGATGTGGTACTGTTTCCCAACCAAGGTTCTGTAATTTAACTTGAGTCGCTTTGGCGATGTGTGGTCGTGCGTTGTCTTGAAGGAGGTGAACTGTGGCACGTCTTCGCCTCTTTTATTTTATAGTTCAGCTAATTTCTGGAGCTGATCTACGTAGACAGAAGCATTGAAGGTCCTTCCATGCGGGAGAAACTCCATAAACAGCAGTCCTTTATAGTCCCAGAAGATAGACGATAAAACTTTCGATGGGTGAAGGTCCTTTTTCGGTTATACTGGCGGTTCTTCTCCGGGAGGGAGCCAAACAGCGCGGCATGTATCGTTGTCATAGAGAACCCACGTTTCATCTGCAGTGACCAAATCCTCTAGAAACTCTTTTCTTCTTAGTCGTAGAAGAAGTGATTGGCAGATTGACACGCGGCACAGGCGGTTGGCCTCAGTAAGTTGGTGAGGTATCCACTGTCTTTTTACTGTCCGGTATCCTAATTGATTAAGCTTATCGGCGACCGTGGTGAAATGCCAGCCGAGAGGTTTTGCTAAGTCGCGTACGCTAGCCTCGGGATTTTCTTGAACAGCGCGTTGAAGCTCGTTTTCATTCATACTGGGAGGTCGTCCAGAGCGAAGCTCATCATCAAACGTAGCTTCTCCAGATTTAAATCGAGCAAACCACTTATGTACCGTGGAAACGTGAATACTTGACTCTCCAAATGCACTTTTGATATTACTTGTGGCTGTGCTTGCATTGGAGCCACGCAGCCACTCATAATATAAAATGACTTGGAAATCACGTCTCGACAAGTTCTCTATAACTTCGCAAAAATGCGCGGGCACAATATGTATAAACCTCGTATGAAATTGCCGAGAATGTTCTACAAACTTCTATATATATTTTTAAAATTTTAAGTTATTAGAAAAGAAAATAAACTTTTTTGAATTTTTTTTCGACGAACTTTTCCTACAACCTGATATTTATTTGCTTTAAAAAATAATACTCATCTGCCTCAAAATCTTTCTTCGCAGTCTCGGTTTTAATCTCTTTACTGCAATTCACCGACCGTTCCATATGAAATTGTTACTAAGAAAGATACTTTTAGTAAATCCTCGTGCAGTATGTAGAATCTGTTAACACCTGGGCTGTGGTTTGGCAGCTTTTACGTAAATGTGGAAACGCAGGTGCTTGCAGCGGTTGTTGTACATACGTCATCTGATAAGGAAGGGGCTCGATACGAACTATCGAGTGGATATTGGAAAAAATAAAAAAGAGGCTTTTGGATTGTGGGTAATTTAATGCACGAAACTATAGTTTTTGTCATAGTGAACTCAATCTATCTAACTGGCGTTTTCCCAATTATGGTAGGGTCGGCTCCAGTTGTGGTGGTAGATTATAGCCCACTCCCTCTCGAAGACAGGAGGCCTATGTTCCAGCAGTGGCAATAGGCTGATTATGCGGCTCCTGTCTAAGCGGATGCAGCTGAATACTTACATTACATATTTTACATAGAGCGGCTGCCTATCTAACCTCCACAAATGTCATAACCCAGTTTCTGGGTAGCATGGTACCTCTTGTTAGACAGACTGTCGGACTTTTCGGCTTTTGACTACCCAAAACGACTGCCAAAAGCCAGCCGGGACGTGCGTACGTAAATGACAGCCGGGACGTGCTTTTTCAATGTCACTGTACTGCATTGTCTTTTGGGAGGTCACAATCGTATTTGTCCAGCGTAAAGTTAATAACTATGCAACTTGTGCAAATTAACAGAGAGTATAGTTACTCCCTTCTCCAGACAGAAATGTGAATATAAGCTAAGACAAAAACGAAAAGCAAAAAAAGACTTTCCATATGGACCATTTTTGTACAAATGCGAATAGTAGCGATGGCTCTGTTTTCACCTTTATGTTTAAAGCAATAAGGTTGAAAACTGATCAACCACCTGTGTCCGCAGTGGTGCCTTCGGACCAAATTAATTAAAAAGCTACCACATTATTTACATAAAACGCTATTCTTTCAAGCTCGTTCTACATAAACTTGTGAACCAGACACCTTTATTAATGTTTTCCAATTAAACCACAACGTAGGGTTGACAAAAAAAGCGACCTCTCAAAAAAGCAAGTGTATTTTCATAGCGGTACCGTTGCAACGGTGCTTCAAACATTTAGATCTGATTGATTCGTGTTTTACAAGCACTTGATTCGAGTACATGGAGTAACAGCTATAAAAAAAACATATGTTATTTTTATAGATAAACGACTTTGGTGCTTGTGTTGTAGTGGTTAAGTTTGGTTTCGTTTGTTGCGAAGGTCTGGAAATCGAATTCAATCTTGTGATGAGGATGTAGATTAATTATTTCCGATATTGTTGAAAAGTTTCCGGTCCAATCAATGGGCTTGTATTTAATGGAACCTTAAATAATTTCCATTTTACTTTCTTTTATTATTATTGAACACTCTCAATACTCATCTTTATTGCTTTACCATAATGGGTAGTTAGGTGGTAACTATATAATTTAGTTAGATCATTATGGACCCTGTAGTGTACAGGAAAAGGGTAGGAGAGACGAAGCTCTGTCTTAGATCATTTAGTTGTTACCGTGGGAACAAGTTTTATAAATTACATATAATCAAAGCTAAGGGATTGCAAACTAGAGACTAACATTTCGCTATCTATTTATTATTCATGTATTATTTTATCTGGAAAATTTACTTATACTACTGCTTACTTTAATATAATGGATGCGCTTCTTTTTGTGAACCTGTAATTTGAGGTCCTAAAAATATTAAATTATCTGCAACTAATTTGGATGTGGTCGGTTGGTCAGAGTAACCTAACCTAACCTTACAGTTAGAATAGATCGTAGCGTAAAAATGTGAGACTAGAACTAAACTAACTGTGAGAATAAGGCAAAAAAATTAAAAGACCATCCGTAATTTAATAATAAATAATAATAAGAGATTTAAGAGGATATCTTTATTTCTCTCATATTTTTTTACAGATAAAGTAATAATGATGCCTAATGCCCAAACATATCGTTGAGTCAACTCTTGGGACAGGGAATTAGTACGTAGGATAACTTCTAAGTATCTGTGTGAATCAGCTCCCATCTTTCCTTTTGCAAATGGCAAGAAAAACACGAGCAACAGGCGCCAAAGTGGCGCTTTTTATTTACACACAGCTCTCACACTTCGTAAGTGATTTTGACACTTCCAAGTTGGTACATCAAACAGTTTTTGTCTTCTGAGTAAAGATAGTATTCTATTATTAGTAATTATTATATTTGCGATGGCTTTTCACTGATTAGTGTTATATTTTTTATGTAAAGACTAGCTTTTGCCAGCGGCGTCGCCCGCGTGGAGGTCGGAAAATATCCCGCAGGAACTTACTACCGGGATAAAAAAGTACCCTTTCTATTAATCCAGGTTATAAACAATCTGTGTGCCAAATTTCATCCAAATCGGGTCAGTAGTTTTTGCGTGAAAGAGGAACAAACATCCATACATCCATACATCTATACATCCATACATACAAACTTTCGCGTTTATAATATTAGCTAGGATATTATAGTAGGATATGATAGGAAGAGCAAATCTACTACTAATCATAAAGCAGAAGTTAATGAGCTAAGCTCTGGAACCTACTTATTGGATTTCAAAAAATCTTTTTGCTCTTGATAGTTCAATTCTTGTGGAAGGTATTTAACATCGCGGTACGGCTCTTAGGAGCCGAGCAAAAGACGACGTAACAGTTCCGGCCGGACGTTGCAATGCGACAGAGGCCGAGGGAATTTTATAAAAATGTAGCTGTTATTTTAGTATATTTATATCTACGCGAACGCAGTCGCGAGCAGAAGCTAGTTCTATATATATAATTATGATATTGTAATTTTTGAGCTTTTGTGATCATATGGTCCGTTATCGATCAGGTAAAGCTACTCTTGCAGCAGTTGGTCTGTGGATGGGTGACCATCTTTAAACACCAAGACCCCTCCGGGCCTCGGAAAGGACGCCGTTGGTTTCGACTGTCATTCGCGGTTATGGACACTCGTTACGGGTCGTCAGAAGCCCGAAAGTCTGACAACCAAACATACCAAGGGGTATCGTTCTACCCAGTAATTAGGCTGTGGAGGTCCAGATAGGCAGTCTAAAATAGTGGTATTCAGCTAAATGCCGGTTAGACTTCAAGCTCAATCCTATATACTTGGGAAAAAGGCAAAGCAGATGCTGTTGGTCCCTTCCTTTTTAGGGTTCCGTTACCAAATGGCAAAAAACGGAACCCTTATAGATTCGTCATGTCTGTCTGTCCGAGTATGTCACAGCCACTTTTTTCCGAAACTATAAGAGCTATGCTGTTGAAACTTGGTAAGTAGATGTATTCTGTGAACCGCATTAAGATTTTCACACAATAATAGAAAAAAACCAATAATATTTAGGGTTCCCCATACATAGAACTGAAACTCAAAAAAGAAAAATTTCATCAAACTTACGTGTGGATAGGTGGGATAGGTCTTCAAAAATGATATTGAGGTTTCTAATATCATTTTTTTCTAAACTGAATAGTTTGCGCGAGAGACACTTCCAAAGTGGTAAAATGTGTGCCCCCCCCCCGTAATATCTAAAATAAGGGAATGATAAAACTAAAAAAAAGATATGATGTACATTACCATGTAAACTTCCACCGAAAATTGGTTTGAACGAGATCTAGTAAGTAGTTTTTTTTTTAATACGTCATAAATCGTAAACCACAGTTCACCTTTCGTTCAGTCATCATCATCATTTCAGCCGTAAGACGTCCACTGCTAGACTTAGGCCTCCCCCAATTTGGGGGGCTTTGCCATAATCGCCACGCTTGGCAGGCGGGTTGGCGATTGCAGTATGGTGGTAAAATGCATAGAGAACGCTGCTGCCCATTGTCTAGTAAATCCCTTAGTCGCCTTTTACGACACCCATGGGAAGAAATGGGGTGGTGTTATTCTTTACGTCCGGCACCACACGTCGTTCAGTCAACTCAAATATAAAAATTAAAAAAAAAAATTAATTTCATGAACATAAACCTTATGCATAAACCGTAATACCTGCAGGTTTGTACGGAACCCTCGGTGCGCGAGTCCGACTCGCACTTGGCCGGTTTTTATTCGTTTTTATTTCTGAATCCGTTACTACGCGCCAATATGTAAGAATGTTTGTTTCCCGATGCATAATTCCAAGAATTAGAATAATTAATTTCTTAACAATATTGTGAAATAAAACTCCAGACTCACAGCAGTTCAAGTTATTGATGAGTTCGTGAGAAACGACAATGCTTTACTACATACATATCTGTATTGTAACAAGATATCCAGTGTGATGTTTCAATACACACGCGAGAATCAGAGGTTCAATTGTGAAGTACTTCGGGACACTTGAACAAGTGAAGCAGAGCGAACTTGAAGATATGTGACGTCAGATGTATCAAGTTATCGGAAGAAGAGATCTTTATAGTTGTCTGTCCCATCAAGTTAAACTTGAAGGGCCTAGTAAGAAAACTGATGGAGTAAATGTCATACAAGAAGTAACGATCTCATAGATGATCTCACAGTAATTGCGTTATATCTGTATGTTCCGATAAGTAAGAAAGTACAATGAGGAAATGAGTAAATTGACAACCCAATGGATTCCATAAGTTACTACATTCTGTTATCATGAAAAGTGTAGTTATTGAAATCCACTGATATAAAAATAAACTAGCGGGCTATAATAACAAACTATATATAAATTGGGGCGCAGAACAACTTTTATTCGCTAGGACCGATACCTGTCAGTATCGCAGATTTGTTCGAAAGATTTACTGTGGCCGTGGAACAGGCAACTGAAGGAACACGGAAGGTTTTAGTCGGTACTAGTTCGACACGCTCTCCCGGTCCCGGGTGGGTTTTAGTCAGTACAAGTTCGACACGGTCTCCCGGTCCCCCAGAGCGGGAGAAGGCATTTGTTGATTAAGCATCCAAAAACAAAAAACAACTTTTGTTCATGTCAGAACACAATTTTGTCACAGCAACATTGAAAGTCACTTCCAATAGAGTCCCATTTTCCACCAGAAACACTAATATCTCAACAAGAACCTAACTGGCAATTAAGCTAGCATGTGCCTAACAGTAAATCCCGATGAGATACAACAAAAGATAAGCGAGGCCCCACAGAGCGGCGCGCCACTTGACCTCGGGCTCCAACATCACGAGCCACATGTAAAGTTATTGTGTGGAGACGGGGAGGTTTCCTTTTGGAGACGAATCATGAAGGTTGTTTTGAATGACCTGCATGAAGAAAGCGCTGGATGCATTTTTTTTTGTTGGCTATTCTATAATTTTCTGAAACTCGAAGTCAGCTGTTGAACACGATGTCTTGGGTTCGAATCGACGTTCAAATAATGTTTTATTGCGTTTTTCTGTCTGGAATTTGTCAGTAGCAGTCTGGAATCAGGTTTTGCCCAGTTTATGGCAATAGACTCACATCCTATTACATGGGACGTATCTGGCGAAATGTTGGTGAACAAAAATAAGGTACAACTCTTCTAGCCTTTTGGGAATTACAGACGAGATAATAAAATAATAAATATATATAAACTTTATTGGAACAAAACAGATTTTTCAAATTGATTGCGTACGTAAATAGCTACATTAGTTATAAAACTGTGTCGCAGCTATTAACGCACACCTCCAAAAGGGAGACGATAGCGTACAGATACAAAAAAAAACAGTAAGGTTAAAAAGAGCTATAACAAATATTAACAAATTTAAAAAGTGGAAAATTAAAAAGTAAAAAAATATAAAAATCAATTAAAATAGGTAAGTGCTTAATGTTGTGCATGTGGGTGTATTGTATGTGACTGTAGTGCGTGTCTGTGGGATGTAAGTGTAGAGTGATGTGATGAGAGATGTTATTTAATATTCTGTCTACTTGGACTCCTGAACACTGTCGCATCTTACACACCATTTTGTGGTTGTGTTATAAACCTGTGATCAGGAAATGGCATTCGTAGACAACTTCAATCATTTCATGTAGATTACAGGATACCATTAATACATATTATTATATGTATCTAGATGTTGATGCCCATTCTTTCGATAATGTGACATCGTATCTTGTATACACATGAGAATAGAATAGAATGCTTTCTTATTACACGCTTTATATTAGCTTCACTTGTATGTTTGTTTGTAACCGACTCCTTATAGCGCGATTTTGACCCACTTTTAACGACCAGATTTCATTTAAACTCTGTAGACTTATCGAGGACCGATGACAATACTATAATTTCATAAATTTGTGCCATTATCCTTGCCAGGGTTACCAGGACAGCAAAAAAACCGTCTTCGAAAACTACGCTGACATACGTCTCAAAATTCGAAACACCCTAAAAAATAGAAAAGAAATAATAGTTTAAAAAAACTACTATGGAAGCGTGTTTTTTAGTTTTTTAAACTATTATTTTTGTTTCATCTTTTTTGTTTTCTCTTAGAACCTAGAAGATAATCTTTTGTCACGAAGACCAGACAAAACTTTGGTAGGTTTATATTTTTTTGAGAGTTTATCAGTATCTACCATTAAGATCAGTAGAGCGAGGTGATAATCTCTGACCTGTTCCTTTATTTTAATTATTGAGGTCGAACGGCAATCGGCTCGCATTACCGAAAAGGTCGCGTCTCAAACTGTAATCATGTCTGAGTCACATATTGTAGCGTCGTGTTTCTGATGGCGTGTGGTGGACGCGATGAGCAGAAGTCTTACTTACCGTATCTAGAGCTTTAGTCCTTGGATTGGGAGACTGGCTTTAATTATGGATATCTGAGTATCACCGGACCAACCGTTGTGGCGATTCTTGAGGATGGTTTATTTCCAGCAGTGGATGTTCTTTGACAAGTAGTCTTCTACAAACACTTTTACACGTCAGTCGTATTTTAAAACCTAGTTAGGTCGGCGTTTCCAATCTGACTATTCTCAAAAGAAAGGCCGAAATGAATTCTCTTTTAAAGTCGAGACATAATCTTGGTCCACATGGATTGAAATGGTATTTTGAGGAATGAACCACACAGATTGATTGGACCTGTCCAGTCAGTGCTTGCATTTATCAGTAATCTTGCAGCTCAACTCAGAACTTAAGAAAGGAAGAAATTTGATAGACATTTCTTAATAAATGATGATATTAACACGTTATTTTGAATCCCGTTATTTAAACCCTACATAAAAGTTGGTGCCTATACAGAAGTGGTTGCGAGGCTGTCAGTCAAATTATAAAAGGATATTTCCAACAAAAAAAATGCTTAATTACCAAAAGGCAACGATTCAAGGTTTCATTACCAAACCATTCTGAAATAATATAATCGCTGTTTCTCCTCATTTGTGCCATAACGTGAATGGGCATACAGAATGCAGACACAGTCGAGATGAATGCTAGCGAAACGTATATGGACGTAGATTATCCTATCTACTCGTGATATATCTGAAGTTTCACCAGACATGGAGCACTTGTGCTACGGTTCGAAGGGGCACTATATATGGGGAAGATAGTAAATTGGGAGAACGATATATCGGGAGATTTGTTGTCATTTGTTATCCAAATAATATGAACTATGTATGCATACAGACATTCATGATGTTTTCGGTTACCTTCATATTTACTTCTAAAAAGTCTTCTCCCGTGTAAAGAGGGAAAGATTTGTGTCATTGTCACAGAAAGACGTGCAAATAAAACATACAATACTTTTTTATTGGAATTATGTTCAAAGCTATCACTACCAAATTTATTTTTGTTACGTTTTATTGCCATTTGCATTTCAGTGCGAGGTTTTATGTTGATTAAAATATGATTTGTGCCCGTAATAAATATGGGTTTACATAATTATAATCATAAAAATCACCAATACAACCCTCTAGTTCATTTACTCCTATTGAAAGACTGTTTCATCAAATAGTCATATTTTAATCACCATACAAACTGACACGGGACTTCTAAACCGCAAAAAACTTAAAAAAAATAATACAATAATTTCACGGGCTATGAAAAACGGCTGGTTGCTCCGAGTGCGTCCGAGGTTCATTTAAGTATTGCCACTCAGGGACACTATTTAATTCCCCCCTAAGAATTATATCATGCCCTTATCCCAATTTATTTGGAGTCGGCGCAACATATTGTGTTTTCGTTCCACACTTCTCTATTAGTCGCCATCTCGTTAGTCAATCCCCTTTCTTACCATATCATCCAGCGACCATTGAGTTATATGGTCGCTGATATCATCTATCACACAGTCTATCCATCGTTTCTTTGTTCGCTCCCTACTCTTTATAGCCATCGACATTCATACTCAAAACTGGAAGAAACCCTAAGAATGTCGAAGCCAAGTACGTAGGATTCTGATCAGACATACTTAGTGTCAGGTATACAGTTGTGGGCGCAGAATTGGGAAACGGGTAAACGTGAGAAATAGCTCCTTTAACTTCTGCACACTTTGTTATAGACTCACTATTAATTAGTACAGTAGTATTACAGCAGCACTAATTAATATTGTATGTGGGACATAAATTATCTCTACAATTATCAATAGCTTTGAACCTTTAACCATACCATACCATATAAAAATCCTCGTTGTCTTACCAGTTACCACCGTATGGGGCATACCTGACCTTTGTCGATCCACATGTTAGCCGCAGCTCGTGCAGTCGTGACCTACACATACAAACATATCTTCAGCCAGGTCTTAGGGTGCACGGGGAGGAGCATGATCTACGAGTTTCTCCGGATGTTTAGCGTTGTAAACTTCGTGATTAGCTAGAGGCGCTGTTATCTGTGCAGTCTGTTTGAGCTTTGTTTATTAAATGCACCTCCTTGTAGGTATTCGTTTTGATGATTCTAGATCGGGAATTTAGATTTTCCGGATTTGACAGAGGCAATTCAATTGTATACAGATTGTTGTTAGCTAAATCTTTTTAAGTACGCCATTTGTAAGCAAAAATATGTCGGAAAATCCTGTGAGTGGTTCAATTTGAATAACGTTATGTAAATCTTTCTTTATTTCAGAAACGGAAAATGGTTGGCGACTCAACTTCGACGCAGGTCCTCAGGGACTTGGAGATATCTTTACGAACAAATCACATAGAGTGAGTACTTCTTTTAAACAATTTCTTCATTTACAAACATTTGTAATATGGCCCCATAAATAACTGCATGAACAGATAATTTGATTGACTATTAAACCTGACTGATAAATATCATCGCGACCACGATTCTCAGGAGTTACGCATTTTGTCACGGTTTTTGTTCCCAATCTGTGATAAAAATGTGTGACTCAAGCCTATCACAGTAGGCCGTGCTCGCAGGCAAACGACTTATGTCTTGTCGTATTGTGTTAGAAAACACATAAGGACCCTATATACTTTGATACTTGTATGGCCTAAGTGTGTACGAAGCAGAAACCGGTATCGTAACCACTACAAGCACGCGTGTAACCTACCGCCCATTGACTCCTGGCACGGAATATAGTGCATTCCCATATCTGTCTGGACGGAAGCCAGGAAATTATGTACCGTTTAAAGATAGGCTCGCGTATATCGTCCTGACAGGGAGAACTGGAGCTGAATAAATTCTTTCATACGGTATTGAACAAGATTTAAGGTATTCGCCCTGCGGGTTAATTGCATAACACACTAACAGTTAGAGAATAGCTTTCATTTTGACAGTTCAGTAACATTCATCGCGTTATTTAAGTACGTTGTCGAGCAGACAAGTTTTCGAACGTATAAGTGAATGGGTTAGCAATATCCTTATTAATGATTCAGCTTTCATTGATTGTGAATCAGTCATTAGAGTGCTTGTTGATAAATTGATGAATAAAACGTGAATCTTCCTCGTAAAGTTCTTTTAATTATTTTAATAATCGCATCAAAACGTAGCTTCCTCACGTAACTTTGAAGCATTAAGCAAAAAATCTTAAATCTATAATTTTCATGCGTTTTTTACTAAGAAAATTTATTTTGGAAGTTTTATGTGAAAAGAGAAAAAAAAGAGTTCCTGGAAGGACTTGCGGGACGCCTTTGCCCAGCTGTGGGACAACAAAGGCGAAACAAAAATTTTAAAAATATAGCACAGAAATACAGATGTTCTTCCATTATCAGTACATTATTGCACCCGTGCAAAGCAAGAGGCGGTCATTAGTATAGATATAAACATATTTTCTTATAATATCTCATTAATGTTTTCAGATGGGTCCGCGAGTTCCTGAACGAACAGAACCAGGGCCTGGACGTTCTGATCGACTACCTCAGCTTCCGGCTCAGCATGATGCGCCACGAGCAGAGAATCGCCCTCGCCAGGAGTCAGTCCAGCGATGGGATCAACCAAGGTTAGAATAAACATCAGAGTAGTAGTAGAACCAGGATAGAAACCAATGAAAGAGATTCGTCACTTATTCGCACGATATTTTTGTGGTTTGATGTTTCTTAATATTCTTCATCTCTGGGTAGAAAAACAAAATTTTACGAAAGAGTTCCTTATAACAAACCCAGGGCCGGATTTGGGGGAGGGTAACCGGGGCTACAGCCCCGGGGCCTCCACAAGTGAGGGGCCCCCACAATGAGAATTTAAAAAAACATGTTACCACTAACTACTAAGAGTAATATATTTTTAATTAAATATATATATTTAATTATTTGTCTTGTAATAAATTATTGAAACACTACAATTCATCAAATTTATTCATCAATTTGGAAAATTATTAGGGGCCTCCACTCCTTTCTTGCCCCAGGGCCTCCAGACCTCTAAATCCGGCCCTGAACAAACCTGAGCAATCCATGAAGGAAGTATTTTTGAAAATTCATTTTCTAAAGGGAAGTTTGTATCGAAGTTCGTAATTTTTACCGATGAGAAATTTCATCGGGCCCGTGGCTTATTGGCATATACACTAGTTTACACGGTTTTTATACCCCAGCTGAAAGTTGTTATTTTATTATTCATTAAGGTAGAGCTATCCAGAAAAAATAATAAAAAAAATCTGTCAGAAATATTTATTTACCTGAAAGACATCATTTTGGTAATATTACTAAAAAACCGGCCAAGTGCGAGTCGGACTCGCGCACCGAGGGTTCCGTACAAACCTGCAGGTATTCACGGTTTATGCATAAGGTTTATGTTTATGAAATTAAATGTTTTTTTTTTTTTTTTTTTATATTTGAGTTGACTGAATGAAAGGTGACCTTTAAATCTTGGTGAAAACGTTCCCCTTGTTCGCCACTCATACTTCCTAAGTTTTCAGGGAAAAAACTCAGATAGGAGTGCAGAAAATGAATCTCTAATGACATGTTTACTCCCATCTGTTGAAATATGTCGTTTGAAGCGAACGAATAAACAATAAACTGTGGTCACTACGTTAGGTAGTTCAAAAAAACATTTGACTGCAGAAAGACATTGTGACGTGATAAAATATTTCTGCTTACACTTTTAGGTTTAAGGAAGGTAGATTAACATATTTATATACATTTTTTTTGGGGTGTAAAAAAAAAGTTAAATTTTGTAAATTAGTGTAATTTTACAAGTACCGTAAACAAGTATTCTATAGGTCTGAAATACAATTAAATGCTGGAAAAATAAAGAACACATTTATTTTCATTTATTGTATACTGTCTTTCAAATTGGACCTTAGTTTCCGTCTTCGGCAAAGTGCTTAGTTGCAAACTAGGCAGACGCATTTACGCAATAACCTACCGTATATTTTCTCCAATAAAATCCTTATTTTAACTCTCTAACTCCCATCTCCAGTAAACACCACAACATCAGAATGCAGCGGGCCAACAGAAACCGGCTCCACGATGTCAGCATCTTGGAGGCGACGAGCTCGCAGTGCTGAAGCGGAGTGTGAGGGTGCCGCAAGTCCTGCAGTGGCCAGGAGACGGACGAGGCATGCGGCCAGGCTGAACATGGGGGCTTCCACCGATGATATCCATGTATGCATCATGTGCATGCGCGCTATCATGAACAACAAGGTATGGTTTTGTTCCGGTGGGATTTGTTTGGTCTTTTTCTTGAATGTCGAAAAGTATAGGTACTGGAAGAACCAAAATTCTACTACCATGTTAGGATTTGCTAAGAAAGACTTGGTCCCGGCTGTAATTTGGAGATCGTTAACAGCCGTTGCGGGTAGTTAGAAGCCCGCAAGTCTGATTACCAGTCTTACCAAGGAGTATCGTATTATCCAGTAACTGGGTTGTGGAGGTCAGATAGGCAGTCGCTCCATGTAAAATACTGGTATTCATCTGCATCCGGTTAGGCTGAGAAATTATCTTTACTAAGTCCGAAAAAAAAATTGCTGTGCTGATTGTTTACATCCGGGAATTTAACCCGAATGAACATTTTTAGCACAAAAGATAGCCTAATTTCGTACATACTCACAATCGCAATTCCTTTCATTTCAACTCAACAAAATTATTTGCAAGGTTTACTTTGTCAAGCAGACGAATGTCTTAAACATAAGAAATGTTTTATTATTCCAAAATAAGCGGGATTATTATTGCGAGTGAGAGACGTAAATTGGAGTGAAATATTTGGTAACTATTGTGAAAAACAAACAACCTTTTATTTATATTATTTCTCTCCACTTCCAGTATGGCTTCAACATGGTGATCCAGCATCGAGAAGCGATCAACAGCATAGCTCTCTCACTAGTCCATCACTCCCTCCGCACCAAGGCGTTAGTCCTCGAACTCCTGGCGGCCATATGCTTGGTAAAGGGCGGCCATCAGATCATCCTGTCTGCCTTCGACAACTTCAAGGAAGTGGTGGGCGAGCCCAGGCGGTTTCACACGCTCATGGAGTACTTTATGAATTATGATAATTTTCATATTGAATTTATGGTAAGTTGATAATCAACTAATAGCAAAATCAGCATTAGTATTATTATTTCGTCGTTATTATCTTTAAGATACAGTTCTTGACTAGGTGGAAGATTTACAGAAATTTACTTTACTATGCAAAGTTAGGTTCTCCTTCAAATATGAGCTTTGTACTGATAAGTCAATGTTTGTATTATCATGACATGCTTGTACACATTCGCTTAGTACGAATATGAACATTGAATCCTTAACAATAAGGTTCACGTTCGGATGAAGTGTAGTAAGAGTATTACTTGGCAAAGTAAAGTCAAAATGCGGTCTATAAATGTTACAGTAAGCCTATCACAAATTGGGAGTGGTCCTTTGATCCATACATAAACAAAAAAAATCTACAGCCGGTAGTAATTGACTTCCTGTCTTTTATTGCCACTACAAGATATATTTCACCGAAAAAAGAAAATACAGTGGATTATACATATGAAGGCAGAGGGTCATATTGTAAAATAAAAGAGGTTCTTTCAATATTAAGGAACTATTTAATCAATAGACCTTATACGAAACTGCACTTAATCAGTTTCCATAATTATTAATTTAACACCTTATTAAAATAGCCATGACACCCAGTAATACAGTTACAGTATTACAGTTCATATAAAAGAGTATCAATGTACAGAGAGGCAGAGTTATAATAATTGAGAGCAATACGACCTGTGCACCGGGCCACGCCTGAACTTAGAATGCCAATTTGCCGCCGTGCGGCGTCTTTTATACGGAAGTATTGGAGGTGGGGCAACGACGTAGCACGCTACGACGTAGCGCGCTCTAACTCCGCCCACCCGCAATGAGGTGGGAGAATGGCGTAGCGTGCTACGACGCTACGGCGCTATCGCGTAGCCCAATGCACGTGCTGCTTACAATGTGACGCCGACACGGCCATACTGACGTGCGGACGTCCTCGTACGCTCAACTGACAATGTCACATCTAGAACTTGAAAAACTGATTAAGTACCGTTTGGTCATCCTGATTGTTTCTGGTCCGGTCTACTTAGACCCTTCAGATATTTAACCACTTGGTCCAGTCTGCTATGACTCTTCAAGGGTTATTCTTGGTCCGGTCAACTTCTGACCCTACAAGATCAGCCTCCTGGTCCGGCAATTGTTTTGCCCATCAGGTGTATCCCTTCAGTTAAACTGGACCGGATCTAGCTAGGTCGAACAAGGATCGTTCCTTTAGCTTAATTCACAAATAGCTCAATACTTTGGTTGATTTCTTTTTTTCTTTTCTTTCTTCTTTTCTTTCTTTTTCTTTTCTCTTTTTTGAATCTGTTCCCTAGTCTCGTGGACAAGAACATCTATGTTATTCTTCGCCGACACGTCATCCTCATCATAACATTCTGCGAATTCCAGAAAGAATGACTGAACACGGGGTACTTCTTGTAAGTTTTGTGAGAGTATTTGTAGACTATTCCATTAATGTGTTTCAATTCGTATCTATCATTTCCTTCCAAAATAGCGGTGATTTTAAAGGGGCCTTTATATTCACGGTCCTGTTTCATTTGGTGTCTTTTTTCGAATTTAACAAAGGCAAAATCACGTACTGAAAAGCATTTTACCATAGCTTTATCCTTGTTAAATGATAAATGACTTTATTTTTGCAAGTAGGTTTGTACAAACACTTTTACACGTCAATCATATTTTTTTTTTAACTAGATGTGGTCGGCGTTTCCTATCTGACTAGTCTGAGAAGAAAGGCCGAAACAAACTCAGAGGTCACAGTCTCTTTTAAAGTCCAGACATAATCTTGGTCACATCATGTGAAGACCTGGTGTCTGAAGTGGTATTTTAAAGAAAGAACCACCCAGATTGAGTGGACCTGTCCAATCAGTGCACGCATTTGTCAGTAAATCGACCTGTGTCATATTGGACCATATTTTTTTATACCAACAGAAGAATCGAATAATGGTTTCGAGGTTTAATTCCAAGGGCGTGAGCCCTGTTGCTCTACAACGAGTACTATTGAGACTCTAACTACTAATTGGATATTGTTTACATGATCTTACCATAAGCTACCCGAATATATAACGAGCATACTTTTTAAGGTCCTCATGACACGCTCGACCTGGCCATTGGCCAGGCGAACCAGTGGATATTAATTGTAAATCGATACGAATATCTTTACAGAAATTCTTAAATTCAGTACTGTCATATAACCTACCGCGATTTGCAACTATTCTTTTAGGAGCGCCAAACGAGTTCACTGCATTTTTTTTTTTTTTGTGATTTAATAACTAACAAGACGGATTTTGTAAAGCCATCAATAATCACGGAAAAATACTCCTTGCTTTTTAACACGCTTTTTCCTGTGAGTTTACCAGTTAAATCCAAATGAATTATATGCCATGGAACGGCAAATTTAGGGATTGGATGTTGACCGACCTGCTGGGCATACGGGGGACCTTTGGAAGCCTTACAAGCGACGCATGAACCACCATAGGTTTTAACAAGTTTTGACATATTTTGAAACCAATAAAGATTGTATAATTTATCGAAGTTTTTTTTTTTTTATAACCATGGTGTGTTATTTCGCTGTGTACTCGATTAATCACTTACCATGTTAAAGGGTGTGGCAATATTGGAGACCATTTAGTGGTTTTATAACATTAGATTTTACGATGCCCTGTCTAATATCGATAATGTGCGTGATATTTCAGACAGCAAGTCATTTGAGCGAAATTTGGATATAATGTCTCATATTTCGGAATCACGTTATCTACAGTTAGACAAATTTACAATTTTAGCTGCCTTATGAATAAAATATGTGTCAGCATGATTACGTGAAAGGAAGTCTACATGTGCCATATTTTTTCCCTCTTTATAGATGATATCAAAGTCATATGACTGCAAAACTGTCCACCTATGTACTCAGGGGTTAGGTCCTTTTTGTACTGAGAGGCTTTTAAGGCGTTACAGTCAATAAACACCGTAAATTTACGCCCATATAGGTTATATCGAAAATATGTGGCTAGGCCATATAAATTGTTGGTACTGAGCAGCAGTGCTTGGAGGAGGGATATTTTTTAGAGCTTCAATCTTATGGGGATTTGGTTTAATTTTTCCAGGGGATATTCCGAAACCCAGATATTCAATTTTCGGCTTTATACATGAACATTTTTTTAAAGTTATATCTAGCAATCTATTTAAACGAGACAACTTTTTTGAACGGTCTGTAATGCAGAAAGTACGTCCATTTAGATCAGTATTTTATTGTCATTTAGAGGTTTAAGACCAGTATTTATAGCTCTTTGAAAAACCTGTGAAGCATTTCATAAACCAAATGGCATAGTTAGGTACTCAGACTGACCCGTTATGGACGCAAATTTGGTGATCGATTCGATCACTAACTAGTAGTAAAGGATAGCTGTCTAGTCGAGTATTGCTATTGAGTTCCCGGTAATCAACGCACATACGATCGGTACCGACCTTTTTTTTTATTAATAATGTAGGACTCGCGAAAGGCGAAGAACTTTCACGAATTATGTTAGCATCTAGTAATTCTTGTACTTTGTCATTAACGATTCGTAACTCGAGATATGAGGAGTATTTAGTGAGTATTTCAATCAAAACTTCATTTTCTTTACCGGTAAGATCTGTGTCAATAGAATTAATGCCAAGAGGCATTTCTAATATAGAGCTAAGATTTGCTTTTTTTTTAAGTTAAGGCAGCTTTATTATCCACAACGGATATTGCTTGTCTAAAATGTCGTGACCTATTAAGAAGTTAACGTTTTCATTGAAACATTCGTCAGACAATACTTGATATGTAACTTCGAGAAGAAAGTTTTGTACCACGGTTGGGCATTGTATTTGGATTGAACAATTAACATCATCATCAGGAGAGTCTCGTCTGAGTGACTATCGGGAGTTACCAGCCTGACGGTACATCTAAATGACCATCAACTTAGATTAGCTTGACGAGAACTGACTTCTCTCGAGAACATTGGACCAACCCAAGTAACACAGGAAGCATTTTAACAAACGAATAGTAAACTTATGAAGAACTTAAGGTCCGTATAAACTCTTATATAAGTTCACCGAGCACCTTGACGCTTTATATTGGTATTTCAAAACCGTTATGATGCTTTACACTGTATAACGGTTGGATAATGCTATATCAAAATGCTTTTGTAAAGCCTTTAGTTTTAGTGCAGCAAACCACATCGCAGCTGTACAACTTTCAGCTGTTTTTAATGCATTTGGATCTACAATAGCATTTTAAGTAGTAAATAAATGCCTAATGCTGTTTAATAGCATAAACATGAACCATTATAATGCCACGTAAATCCGCTATACAGCTCTCAGCTATTTTTTGTGCCTTAGGGTCTACAATAGCATTTTTAAGTAGTAAGATAATGCCTAATGCCGCTTAATAGCATAAACTTGTACCATTATAATGCACCGTAAATCCATTACACAGCTTTTAGCTGTTTTTAGTGCCCTTTGTTGTGTAATAGCACTTTTAAGAGGTAAGTAAAAGCTTAATACTGCTGAACAGCATAAACGTGAATCAATGTAATGCTTGCATTTTTAAAGATCAACTGAGTTCTGTTGTACAGCTAACAGCTCTTTAACCAAATACACGTGAGTTATTGTAATGCGTAAAGCTGTTTATACATTCATTTTACTGTATTTGTAAAACCAATTGTCGGCCATATTGGGGAAAAGCACATAATATCAATAAAACAACAGCAGTTTTTATGGAGGAGGTATATATATTATATATTATTAATTTAACTGTGTGTGTTGCCTAACCGTGTATGTATAACGATAATAAAATGCAAATAACAAAATTAGGTTGTGATTTCATTGTAAGCGTAATTTAACATAGGTAAAAATAACTACAGCATATTGTTTCACACAATGTTGAAAAAATCATTTAAAATAAGAGTAAGAACCGGAGGAATCAGGCGAAAAATATCAAAGGAACATGCAAGAATTATGATGTCTTCAAATCCGATCAATGCACAACAAAACGATTCGTGCGAAGTCAATTGTGGCGATATTAAAGAAGGTTCCGTAGGTCACCAAAATCAAGTAGGGCCTGTCAACATTGGAAATACACACGATACGGAATCCTCGTGTTTTGAAAAATCTTTTATTGCGAATAATAAGAATATTCAACAAAATCGTGTTTATTCCTGTCCGCTTGATGCTGAAAATGTAAGACCTGAGAGCTCCGACGAAAGTGAAGATGACAGTGATATTGATAAATATGTAAAATTCTTCATTCCGTGAAAATATAAGAAGATGGGCTATAGAAAAGAATATTAATCAAATAGCGTTAAAAGATCTCGCGAAAATTATGAATGGATTGATTCCGGATATATTACCTATGGATGGACCAAGGACCATTTAAAAACACCTAGATTTGTCAATATAAAAAAAATTGAAGGGGGCGAATATTGGCGGAATTACTAATAGTTTAACTTTGCTATTGGAAAACTGGACAGATGTTCCAGAAAATATATCTTTAAATTTAAATTTTGACGGTTTGCCAGTTTTTAAAAGCTCAAAGAAAGAATTTTGGCCAATACTCTGTAACATTTCTGAAAATCCTAAAATTAAACCTTTAGTGATTGGAATTTATTTTGGAATTGGTAAACCAAAAAATTTAACAGCCTATTTAGAAGATTTTATCACCGATGTTAATCATTTATTAGAAGAGGGAATTACACTATTGCAAAATTGTGAGAAGAAAGTTACAGTAAAGATCAGATGTTTTATTTGTGACTCACCTGCTAGAGCTTTCATAAAAGGTAATCATGTCCTGAATTGTATGTGTGTTGTTAAATTCATTTGTGATAGTCCAAATCAAATGGGACCTTATGGCGTGGAGTATATTATTATGCATATCTGGTTTTGTAGAACTTTTTTACAATAACATTTATTTTTATTTTTTCAGGTGTTTGTAACTTTAACAGAAAACACGGCTGCATGAAGTGTGTTACTGTAGGTGAATATTCCCACAATTCACACACAGTTACTTTTCCTGATACAAGTTGCTCCGAGAGAACAAATGATAGGTTCCGAAGTAAACTTTATTGATAATTCAGCTTCAGCAAGCTGATATGTTCGAATATTGTTCCTTTTTAAAAAGCACTCCATCAATCTCCATTCTTTTTTATCGGGCTTGGATTGCTCGTCTTTCATCAATTTGTACTGTGTCTTTTTAGGCGGCCACCACAAGTTACCATTTTCCTCCCACAAAGAAGGTACAATAACTAGTATGATTTTCCCTCTCTCTATCGTCTGTACTATTTTGTACGGCATTGTATGATTGGAAAAAATATTACTGAAAATAAGAAAACAATATGATTAAAACGATCACCCATAAAAAAGATATTAGTACGTTATCTGAAGTTTTTGACCATCCTAAAGTGTACAGATATATTTGATGGCTACTGTACCTGACTACACTACACCGGGAATGAAGTAAATAACGGTCCTTTTTATAAACGAATTGGGGAAAATATATCTTAATGACGTTTGAAGACCGAGACGCACGAGCACAACCACCATGTGAGTCTCTCATAACTGAACTGACAAAATCGGTTTCCGCTGCGGTGTGCAGAGCGCGCGTAGGACATCGTTATAAACATGCATAGCGCTGTCTCGCTCGCACTAGGGAAACGGTCCCGCAACTACATCAGTGTAAGGTCCACGGTGCGGCGGCATTGAAATAAGATCTAAAGAATCACAATAATATGGCCATGTTAACTGAGTAATCGAATGAAACTATCTACTTTAATTATTTTCCTTGACAGCACCATAATCATTTTCATAAGCCAAGCGCAGGAATTATTATGTAGATAATGCGTTCAGAAAGCCATTTTATCAACTCTTGGCAAACGGATTCAAGTTGCACAAATTCTGAAATGGGTTTTATTGTTTTGCTCAAGGATCCCCAAAATTTAGTTCAAGTAATGGCACTATTTCAGTCTACATCAAGTCTGCTGGTATACCGGTGAACCCATATAGAATTACTTTATAGACAATGGCACTACAGTGGTTCATCAAAAGTCTTCTCTCTGGCCTCTGGCTTAATAATTGTTCATGTGTAAGTATTTATACTGCTGGCGGCATTAATTAGCCTTTTTAAAAGCTCACCGGACTGCTATAGACTGACACCATTTTGTAAATATTTTATAACCTTAAAATATTATCGTTCGGACCTATTTATAAAAGCAATAGACCTTTACCATAATGATTTAATACTGCCCAACCAATACTATTATGT
Source organism: Aporophyla nigra (assembly GCA_947507805.1). Classification (NCBI taxonomy): domain Eukaryota; kingdom Metazoa; phylum Arthropoda; class Insecta; order Lepidoptera; family Noctuidae; genus Aporophyla; species Aporophyla nigra. Next base: position 3,640,489 of record OX382305.1, on the reverse strand, counting down.
TAATTATGCAAAATTCGTTCTACACTAGGAATACACAATTGTTTTGGCTATTTCATACATATCTTTATATAACATTTTATATCAAAACCACAAAATATCAAAAGCGCGTGAAAATTTTCAATGAAACTTATATAGACATTTACAGTAAACTACATTGCGAGTAATATTTGAAGGCATGAAATAACAAAAGAGTAAAAACTCAGTATTATAAATTTTGTTTTGATGCAAACAAATATGGTGTCACTCACTCAGTTTTGACCATCTCCGTCCATATTATATTGCTTGACAATGTAGTTCAATTACCACGTTAATTGTATTATAACATTTGTACCACGGTATTAGAGATGATTTTGTAATGATGTAGGGTTTATTTAAGTTCTAACTGTGAACACCTAAATAGCTCCAATCATTCTTTTACTACACACTAATGCTAGTCTAATGCTTTTGTAATGCAATTAACATCTTCATTATTAATAATATTGCTAGTAAAATACTGCTGTAATGCGATTGGCAACTTCATTGACCGTAATAATGCTTCTTTAATGCGATTGGCAACTTCATTGACCATAATAATGCTAATATATTGCGCCTGTAGTGCAATTAAACAGCTATTGTGAACCTATTTAGGGTCTAAAGCCGTATAATTTGTGCCCAAATAAGCATTACAGTAGCCGTATAAACGTTTGTAATGCTACCATAGAACTAACTCAAAATGCGAAAACGATACAGAAATACTGTAAGTCGGCCGTTATACTGCTTTGATGTGTTACTTGGGAATTAACATTATTACAATCAATCCCCTTTAAAAGTTCATGAAACTTTTCAAGGGTAAGAAGACCACAGTTACCTTCATGAAGATACACTCAGATCCAGAGTCAAATATGAAAGGAATTGCATACCACTTATTTCCAAAACACCACGCGCTGCTCTGCACACAGGTTCACTTGTTTGCTGGTGTTGCTCGGTGTGGGGATCTCTTTTCTTCATCAAGCGTTTAAGGCAAGTGGTGACCACGTGTCTAGCCTCAACACATTTGAAGCAGGTTATTCCAGAGTTCGTCTGTGGAGTTTTTGCTAAAACAGGTACCTTTTGAAGCAACGTGCCGACATTCCTGCCCTTGTTGACCGACCTTCCCGCAGAAATTGCAGTTTCCCCGAAATTGAGTTGATGGACAGGACCTTTTCGTGTCTGATTCGGACGTGCCCGGTTCTTCGTTTCTTTCACGGTGAATTTTGTCATCGCACCATAATAGGACAGATAGCAGAACCGGTCCGGTAATTTTGCATCAGGAAACTTTTCAACAAGTTTTACTAACTCGGCTGGGATTTCTTTGTTATCAATTTATGATTGTGATTGAATTCAAATTCTCCTGCATTGTCATGGGTTTGGAAAATTTAGAGACCAGCATTTTCCTAATAGTATCTCATGAACTATTATCTGGATAAATTCTTGTAAAACACATGGCGGCGCGGGTCTTTAGAGAGTGAGCGAGGGCTAAAATAAGGTCTACACCTTCTGGCTTCTTACTGTAGATTACAATCTCACTTAATGCACACCAGTTGATAATGTTGGTTTCAGTTACATCAGGATCGAAAGGAACCAACATCGATTGCATACTGGGTGTCATGTGGCGAGGTGTCAAAGTATCTGCACTTATTTTTAATTGATAAAGGTGGGAGTGGGTTTCATCCCACTTCTGATGAAGGCAGAGGGTCATATTGTAAAATAAAAGAGGTTCTTTCAATATTAAGGAACTATTTAATCAATAGACCTTATACGAAACTGCACTTAATCAGTTTCCATAATTATTAATTTAACACCTTATTAAAATAGCCATGACACCCAGTAATACAGTTACAGTATTACAGTTCATATAAAAGAGTATCAATGTACAGAGAGGCAGAGTTATAATAATTGAGAGCAATACGACCTGTGCACCGGGCCACGCCTGAACTTAGAATGCCAATTTGCCGCCGTGCGGCGTCTTTTATACGGAAGTATTGGAGGTGGGGCAACGACGTAGCACGCTACGACGTAGCGCGCTCTAACTCCGCCCACCCGCAATGAGGTGGGAGAATGGCGTAGCGTGCTACGACGCTACGGCGCTATCGCGTAGCCCAATGCACGTGCTGCTTACAATGTGACGCCGACACATACTTATGGGCTAGTACTTGGTGGTGCATAACATGTTAGCATTTGTATCACCTGTATCTCGACATACAGCGCCAGTCCCCTCAAATTTGACAATAGCATATTAGCCCAAATGACATGCAAATATATGGATGATCTTAACTAATAAAACAATTGCAAAATACAAAAATTGAGATAGAACATAAAAACACTAAGCTAGATGAAGATGTTGCGTAAGTTTGCGCTAAGTACCTCGAAAGTTGTGCTATGTCTGCGCGAAAAATCTAACTTTATTTTTAATATTCAGCATTATTTCATTCAGTCTCAGGTTTAAAAACTATACTTCAAAAGTAAACCACATCCAGATGAACTAAATTTTATCCTATTTCTCTACGTGAAGACATTTTTAGGGTTCCGTTGCCAAATGGCAAAAAACGGAACCCTTATAGATTCGTCATGTCTGTCTGTCTGTCTGTCTGTCCGAGTATGTCACAGCCACTTTTTTCCGTAGCTATAAGAGCTATGCTATTGAAACTTGGTAAGTAGATGTATTCTGTGAACCGCATTAAGATTTTCATAGTTTTATTTTCATAGGGGTTCCCCATACATAGAACTGAAACTCATTTTTTTTTTCTCATCAAACCGATACGTGTGGGGTATCTATGGATAGGTCTTCAAAAATGATATTGAGGATTCTAATGTCATTTTTTTCTAAACTGAATAGTTTGCGCGAGAGACACTTCCAAAGTGGTAAAATGTGTGTCCCAAACCCCCCCCCGTAACTTCTAAAATAAGAAAACTAAAAAAAAATATAAACTTCCAGCGAAAATTGGTTTGAACGAAATCTAGTAAGTAGTTTTTTTATTTAATACGTCATAAGTCGTTAACCACAATTTACCTTTCATTCAGTCAACACAAATATAAAAATTAAAAAAAAAAAAAATTCATAAACATAAACCTTATGCATAAACCGTGAATACCTGCAGGTTTGTACGGAACCCTCGGTGCGCGAGTCCGATTCACACTTGGTCGGTTTTTATTTAAATGTCTCACATATTGGAAATGATTAATATCTATACTAATTAAAGTATTTATCATATTAATGTTCCTCTTTCCCACCAGGTGGCGTGCATGCAGTTCGTGAACATAATAGTGCATTCGGTGGAGGACATGAACTTCAGGGTGCACCTGCAGTACGAGTTCACTGCACTCAAGTTAGATGACTATCTGGAGAGGCTGCGGCTGTGTGAGAGTGATGATTTACAGGTAAATATTATCCTAACATCGTTTTTGTTCCGTGTCGTACCGGACGTAAAGAGAGCACCATCCCTTTTCTTCCCGTGGGTTTCGAGGCTACTAAGGGACTTACTAGAATTCTCTAATATGAGTAAGTAAGTGTGAGTAAGTAAAATGTACGGAGAACGTTCTCTGTACATTTTACCACCATACTGCGATCGCCTATCCGCCCGCCAAGCGTGGCAATTACAGAACTTTGGAGGGTAAATTGGTGGAGGCCGATGTCCAGCAGTGGACGTCTTTCGGTCGAAATGATGATCATGATCGTGTTTGTTGAATGGATGTTGTTTTTACAGACAAAGAACATTGGTCACCTAGGCACAACCCATACATGCTGTGACCTAACTATAAAATATCGCAAACATGAATAGTGACTGCCTCGTTACTCTAATGTTCGCAAGCGGTACTACTGAGGACCAGGTCCAAGGTTCGATTCCCAAGTCGGGCAGTGTTAGTGGGTTTTTCAGCAGCCCGGAGTCTGAATTTATGCCCGGTTGAAGATAGTAGGCTCGCCGTCTATCACATAGCACTTAAACATAATTAGAGAAATATGGGTGTACTTACTATAGGCACACCTCTGCCCATCCGTTCGAGGAAACATGAAGATGTCACGGTTGAAATGCCCTTTGTAAATCAGCCTTGTTGTAAAAAAGTACAATTCATTAGCCCTGAATCCATTCAAAGTTCTTTGAGAAGATATACATAATGCTGAACGCGGTTCGTATTATTTTTGCCGACCTGTTTAAATTAATCCGATAACGTCGAGTGATTTTATTTGAGTTTTCTATTTTAAATTATTTCAGAAGATGAAACTGCTAATTACTTACAACCTTAACCCACAGGGAACTATTTTACCACTGCATCAATCTAGCTAAATACACAAATCTTTTTTAAATACCAGCTCCCTAGACTCTTTTTTTTACCCAAACCTAAATCAGTAAATATCCAAGTTTAGATTTGGGCAAAAAATAGCGTCTGGCGAGTTGTCATTTAAAAAATATTTGTGTATTTAGCTAAATTGATGCGGGGGGAAAATAGTTCCCTGTGCCTGATTAAGGGTTAAAGAAAGGGAACATGTTTATTTGGCTTTTGTCCCCCTGTTTTACTAAAACTTTATCAAATGCTTGCAGGTTCAAATCTCAGCGTACTTGGACAACGTATTCGACGTGGCCGCGTTGATGGAGGACAGTGAGACCAAGACTGCCGCCCTGGAGAAGGTCAATGAACTCGAAGATGAGTTAGGACATGTAAGTTTTTCTAAATATATACCAATGACGTTTACTCCACTGGAGATGGACCTAAATAAACTGCTGCGATAAAGAAGGTCGATTGATGATTGTATAATTATTGTGTACTTACATACATTCTCTTCTATAAGAAATTAAGACTTGTTTTACTCAAATCATAAATAATTCCATATTTTATGTTAAGGTGAATGCTCCAAACCAGCCCGCGAATTTCATAATTTCTTACGTTTTTTGCGATTTGCAGGCCAGTGCTAGGTTGTATGTTGATTAAAATATTATTCGCGACTGTAAGACGTATGTAGTTACAGAATTATAATCATCAAAATCATCAATACAACGCTCTAAGTTCATAAAGCTGTAGGAATGACTTTTTTTTTTTTTTTTTTTGTTCTTAAGTCTTTATGAACTTGGATGGTACATATGTCTTACAGGCGCGAATAATCAACATACAACCTAACACTGGCCTGCAAATTGCAAAAAACATAAGATTTGAATTTCGCGGGCTGGTTGAAGCATTCACCTTAAATGGTTTTGTTTTTGCGCTTAGTCTTTCGCCCTTACTTATAAGGAAAATACGTCTTCCGGACTCCGGTCCACCTTGTGACAGGAATCCGCTGGATGTGGGAAGCACATAACCGGTTGAAGTGGCGGAGTTTGGGGGAGGACTATGTCTGACTGATTATGATGACTTAGTCCTTCAAGTCGACCATTGTGCTTGGGCAATGGCAGCCATCGGCAGTTATACCAACCAGCCCCCTCCCTCCTGAAGTTCATTATGTCATAAATATATGTTTACTTTCATCTTTACAGGCACACGAACGAATGGCGGCGTTAGAAAGAGAAGCGATAGCGAAACTGGCAACACTAGAGTCGGAATTGGCTGCGGTGAGAGCCGAGCGAGACCAGTTAGCTGAAGCCAGAAGACAAGTAGTTGAGGAGGTAAGGGACTATTATTTTTAACAGAATAATTTATTAATTTATTTTATTTTATTCCTTTTAAGAAGGCTTACAGACTAATAACAGAATAATAGGTAACAAAAATATATAATTAAGTTGCTAATAACAAGCCTTCACAGTTATTATAAAAAATTACGATTAACTAATGCCTAAAAGTTAAAGTTACGGTTTTTTATTTTATTCTAGATTTTACTTTGCTACATGTATGTTTGAGTACCACCAGCCGGTGCTTCATTCGCAAAAAATGATTTGGCTAAAAGTTTTCTTACTACGCTCGTCTTAGTGCAAAATAAGTCAATGTCATGCTCGTGAGATAATTCATTAAAGCAACGAGCGCTTCTCATAAGATAAGCATTACGCCTATAATTAGCTGAGTCAGAAGGCACACTCAGAAGAGGCCTCCGACGCAACCCAATAAGGTTAGTTCGAATGCCAGTTTTGAAACGAGCTCAGAGCAGTCAATCGAGCCATTCGCTATGTTAATCAAAAAACAAATATCATTGATGAGCCGCCTGTAATCAAGTGGTAGGAAATGGTACTTCTTGCAACGGTGCTCGTAATCTATAGATACTTGGTGCGCTTTGTAATCAAGATATCTAAGAAACTTTTTCTGGATACCCTCAATACGCAACTTATAGGTCTCATATTGAGGGTTCCAGACTTGAGATGCATACTCCAAGTGACTGCGTACGAACGAGCAAAATAAAACCTTGATTGGCTTTAGAGAACGGAAACAGGCTGAGGCTCTAATTATAAATCCTAATGCTTTCGCAGCTTTTTTTTACAATATCCTCGATGTGTTGATCAAATAGTAATTTGCTATCTTGTATAATGCCTAAATCCCTGATACTGTTAACTTTACATAAGGTGTGTTGGTTGAGAGTGTAGGTTGAATTCACCGTAGACTTCTGACGCGTGAAGTTCACATGGAAGCATTGAGATACATTTAGCTGGAGCAGATTACGTGCACAATATTCCTTAAATCTATTAAGATCAGCTTGCAACTGGTGAGTATCGGAGATGCCACGTATAATTTTATGAACCTTCATGTCGTCAGCGTATAGTAACACGTAAGAATGCTTAGAGCAGTTTATTACGTCAGCAATAAACAGAGTGAAAAGTAGAGTCCCCAATACTGAACCCTACGGTACACCTGAGGGAACCGAAGTCCAACCCGAAGTGTACCCCTGGAGAACCACAGCCTGACTACGATTCTCGATATAAAACGAAAACCATCTATACAGGTCCCCGTGTATTCCAGCCTTAAGCAATTTTATAATCAGACCATAATGAAGATGATTTAAATTGTCAGGTGACAGGGTGACTTAGAAGCCAATATCTATACATTGATTCCACTCAGTGTTAGAATATATCCCCACTTAGTGGGTTTCATGATTTTTTATGGGATGTTTTAAAATGGCTTATGGGTAGCTACAAATTATGTACTCTGTTGTTGTGTGATATTACTGGTTTCTTCTTGAACCCGTAATAAAAAAAATAACACTGTATCAAATTCTTTAGTAGGTCATCGATGCCAAGTTCTGTATCTTTAACGTACAGACGCCAGCACATCAAGGTACCCGAAACTGTCAAATTTTGTTAATCAATCTTGAACCTAATACTTTAGCGTTAAAGTTGAAAACCCATTAAAGAAATTTGACAGATTGCAGTAGCTTCAAGTGCTGGCGTCTGTACTTAGGTTAAATATGTTTCCTAAAATTATTTTTATATCGTTATTCCCAGGTGTCGACGTTACGTCGAGCGCAGCAGGACTCGCGCAACCGTCAGTCGATGTTGGAGTCCAAGGTGCAGGAACTGGAGTCTCTCACCAAGTCTCTGCCCCGAGGGGCTTCCAGTGAGTATACAACTATAATCTAACCAGCCACGCAATATTGAACCTTGTGACATACGGACTAAGGATACAGTTTAATGATCTACTTTTTGTTGTTTTTTTTTTCTATTTTGTGTTTTTTTGTGACTTATGTGTCTCACTCCTGAGAAAAGGTTTTGACCAGTTCTTTCCACTTCTCACGACTTTATGCTTCTTGTCTGCAATTCATGTGGAAGCAAAAATAAAAGAATCTCCAAAGAGTTTTTGGCCTCTGTTTCTCCATAGGAACATGCTACTTCGTTTTGAAATGGGCAATTAGCTTCTTCATAAATAAATATTTCTGAATGACCCAGTCCTTTAACAATTCTCGCTTACTATCCCCGAAGTGTCAGGCAGAAGTCAAGGTACACCTTCGCTTGCTAATTATGATGTATTTAATTGATTGACAATTTAATTTCCAGTGGGTGCTATCTCAACACATGCGCTATGCAACGGCACAGCAAACGGTCACCTCCCTCCCCCTCCCTTACCGAACGGCGACACGCCCACGTTCAAGTCCCCGCCGCCGCCGCCCCCCCCCCGCGCCGCCCGCGCCCGCGCCCCCGGCCGCCGCGCCGTGCCCGCCCCCGCCGCCCCCGCCGCCCAACTGCGCCCCCCGCGCCCCCGCCGCCCGCGCCGCCCGCCCCAGGTCTCATGGCGCCGCCGATGCACACGGACGCGATGACTATAAAGAGGAAGGTGGACACTAAGTATAAGCTGCCAACGCTCAATTGGATCGCGCTCAAGCCTAATCAGGTGAGTCCCGTCAACTAAACAGTCTGTATGGTATGTCTATGTTATTTAAATACTGACTCAAATATATAAAAAGAAAATTGGTGCTCTTAGAACAACGGGGGAGTTGCGTAATACGCATAAAATGACAATTGATTGCAATGGTTTTTATTTTGATAGTCCACCCACGTTCATTGTCTTTTTACTTTGTTGAGCAGACAAATTATAATTTATAATAATTTATTTATTTAATTTAAGAAAGCCTACATCCTAAGAACAGTGGTATTAAGGTGGATGGATGATTATCTCAGATGCCATTTTGTCGCTAGATGGCGCTAGATCCACAATTTGGAACATTTTCAATTTTTACGCCTAACTTAGAAATCTTTAATAGATAACTTTATTATATGCGAAACCTAGGGCATTAACTTGATTTTTTTAGATAGTCACTGTGCTTGTTAACTGGTCTCATACAAAGATTTGTACATTCTAAAGATTTAGCCGCTTGACTTTACTCTTTACACACACATACAAAGTAAATAGTAGTAACTTTCGACACCACTAGATGTCGTTTTATTCAAACAGTTTAAAATGAAATTAATATAGGTACACTGTCCCTATAAGTTGTAGTAATGTGACTGAACCTAAATTGTAATGTGTAAATAGTCATCATCTCAGCCGCAAGACGATCACTGCTGGATATAGGCCTCCCCCTATTTGGGGGGCTTTGCCATAATCACCACGCTTGGCAAGCGGGTTGGCGATCGCAGTGTGATGGTAAAATGCATAGAGAACGCTGCTGCCCATTCTCTAGTAAATCCCTTAGTCGCCTTTTACGACACCCACGGGAAGAAATGTAAGGAAGAAGAAGGAATGGAAGTGTAAATAGTGACGTGTACTAAATAAATAAATAAAAGACTATTTATTACATTGTAAAGCTTTTTATTGTACCTTACTATAAATTAATAATATTTATTTAGTAAAAAGGGGTTAATATTTTCATAAAAATAATCGTTTTATTTACTCTCACTACATTTACTTAGATAGTTTCCGTTTGGATTCAAACCATCGAGTCATACCACCATACAAAGATAACATACTTTTTTAAATATTTTGATATTTACAATTATGATTTTGAATTTAGTATTAGAAAGAATTATGTATGTAGATTACAATATAAATAACATCATACGTAAGTATATATAACGGCACATGTATCTTACACAACAACACAAAGGGGTTGCTAGCTAACCATAACATTTATTTATGTTTCAAGAATACCTACTTATGATACAATTTTGAACTGCAATAAATATTCTTTTACAATTGAATTGTTAGGCTGGTACCTAAATACATGAGTGAAACTTATCTACACAGAAAAATCTTATGAACTAACAAAATAACACAAACTATACATCGCTACGTGCAAAAAGCTTATTAATTATTCTATAATGTTCCCACTGCTGAGACTCAGGCCTCCTCTGAACTGTGGTGATGAAATAATTTACACTCAGCAAAGTGCCGGCTTGGATTCGAACCATCGACTCGTACCACCATACAAAGATACTTATAAATATTATAATAAAATATCTTCTTTTCTACGCGCTACTTTTTGCAGTCGCCGCCGCCGCCGCGCCGTATCAGTCTTCTGCTTGTCACTTTTTACTTCCATTTATATAATTTCCGTGTGATCTGAATCAAATGCTGGAAGACGCAGTTTTCGCTGCAACAAATGAATTTACACAGTTTTGTTAGACTATTCTTACTGAACCGACACCTCAGAGACCTGCGGAATAAGTTAGGAAATGAGTAAGACTTATATTTTTATACCTTTTAATTCCTTGATGTCTAGACATTTAGCATTTTTCTCAACTCTTCTCAAAATAATTTCCGGCAGTACACATGTTTTAAAAAATGTTACCAACTTCGGCATCATAGCGTTGATAACTTCCTCATCCCGGTTAACTTTTATGACAGTCAATGGTTGGGTGACAGATATCAAGCAAATGAAGTAACATTTATTCATTTTGGTAATTCGCAATTGACCCTGGACCTAGAATCAAAATAATAATAGCTGTTAAAAAGAAACAATCCAAGAAATACATTATTTTTATACATACATACCAAGAAATAATGATATTTGTTACACTGAACATTGTGTAAAATATGTTGTACTTTGGTATTGTCAAACAAAAACTTCATCACTACAAACAAGCAAAAGCGTACTAATGTAATGAACACAAAAATATGGTATCAAGTTGGGACTTACCATTCCAGATGAAGAATCAAAGTTGTGACCATATGACCTTCTTCAAGTCAACAATACGGTACCCTACCAAACCTGATAAGTTGTCACTTGATGTTCTTTCCACAGTTAGTTGATAAGCTTCAGTCTCTGAATCGGGTTGTGGCCAATCAAAATCAACAGTCTCTACTTGCTCTGTAACAGATTCAACTGTATTGAAGCTAGAGCTGCAGGCTATGGCTTCGTATCGAATTTCTGGTATACCACGCGAATAGGTTTAGGGCGTATCTTCAGCTGTCGAATGGTTGGACAGCTGATGATGATCTTGAGTTGAATGTGGACTGAAATAAAAGATAAATAAATGAAATAGGTACAGTTAAAAGTACACAGTTAAGACACAACACGAACCAACGAGTATCAAATAACCTCCACTCACGTAAATCTGATTCGAAATCTTATGGGAATCTAATTTACTCACTATAGATCACTAAAAGAACTTCCATGATGTCTTTTGAATACTGCTTGCACTTTTTTCCGTGATTTTCGCGGTCCTGAATACACATGTCGTATACATTTATGCAAGTTTATTAGTCGGGTTTATCTTAGGCAGTTCAGTTGCAATTCAATCTGTAATCAAAAAGAATAATTACAAACAACAGCAAATGTATCTTATTTATGAAATGTTTCAAGAAACAGAAATAACACCACCACCAAGCTGTTGTTTTCAGAGAGAATATTTGAAATTTGTAGTATGTCATGTGACGACAATCAACGAGTGTTGCTAACGTTTGATTTTGTATTTCATCTTCTAAATCTTACACTTTTGTACCATTATAATAATACTCTATATCACCTTGAAAATCATTCATTGCACATAAAAATAACACTTACCGTCAATAAAACACAAAAACACTTCACTTTTCAATAAAAACCAGGGCTTTGAATAACGTTAAAAATTTGGTATCGTTACTTTCATCGGACGAAGATAACGTTATTAGTAGAGGTCACGTAATGCTTGGTAACGATACTTGGCATACGTTTTACCGGTAACTGAGTACCGTTAATTTTTTATTTATTTTCTTTCATCTCTTTCTTTCGTCTACATTATTGAAGTTGCATTTGCACCGTTTGATTGGCGATGTTGCCGTAGAGCGCCGCCGCCCATGGCGTTCCGCTTAGGTTGCGCAGGTTGACAACAACGCATTAAGTAACGATGTGATAAGAGAACGGTGTGGTGTAAAAGAAGATGTAGTGACAAAAATTGAAAAAAGTATGCTTAGATGGTTTGGTCATGTTGAGAGGATGAATGAAGGTCGGCTCACAAAAGGTATTTACAAGGCAGATGTGAGTGGAAACACCGGGAGGGGACGCCCTAGGAGGACATATAGGGACCTTATTGGTGATGTTCTTCAGAAAGGTCAGGTGCGTAGTACTCGCAACCGGCGTGTGTGTATGACCAATTTTATGAACCTAAACGAGGCAAAAGAAGTGTGTAGAGATCGTAGCAGGTGGCGTTCCGTGGTTTCTGCCTACCCCCATGGGAAAAAGGCGTGATTCTATGTATGTATGTATGTAAAAGTATCGATACTAGTAACGTTAATTGGTAACGTTATTTTATAGATTCGATACCAAAGTATCGTTACCCGTTTTACCGTTAAAATATTAACTTTATGAAAATAACGTTACTTAACGATACTTATAGTGTGAATTTGGTAACGTTAACAAGCCCTGATAAAAACTGTTTCACGGATGGCACTCATTTGAATGGTTCTCCGTAGTAGGTAGCACAGTTTTTTTAAGTAATAATAAACATGGTAAATATCCCGTTTTAAGTTCTAATGATACTGGTGTTTATTGTTTCGTGTGGATTTCATGACAAAGTCTCTTCCGAGCCCCTTTTCTTTAATAAAAAAAACCTCGTCGTAAAGTTTAGTTGCTAAATTGGTGTCCAGATTCTTAAATATTATACCAAAATGTTAAATTTTGCGTTGAAGTTATAGTAACACCCACCACATTTGTTTACCATTTATTTTATTGAAATTTCAATGCGTACTATTTTTATTTTTGAATTCTTAGCAAAGTACGATCTTTTAAAATGTATGGTACGATCTTCTAAAAAATAAAGTTGGCAACCCTGCTTGACGCATTTTGTGTGTGCTAATAATACTAGTAAAATAAGCAATTATGAAAAATCAAAGTGGTTTGTCTGTGTATTCACTAATCTTGCTGGTTTCACATGAATGAAATATGATTCAATCAATAGATGTACGTAGTACCTACGTTTCACCATTGTGTAGGTAGCTTCGCTGATCGCCTGATTTAGTCATAACTTACTTATACATCAAATTCTATTCTCTGATTTTATTCAACCCAAACCAATGGATTAGTACCTAAGCGTATCAGAATGTTATCAGTACCTACTTACATACATTAAAAAGATTTTTAAATCTGGAAAGTCGTGTACTAGTAACTACTTACTACGTATTTAAACTAGATAATACAATAATTACATTAGTATTGTATCTGTGTGAACCAAGGGCAGATCGCAGAGATATTTTTTTCACTTTATGTAAAGCATTCTTTCTCATTCCATAATAAAAAACATTTTATCAATCAAAAAATGTTAACTGCGCGGGCAAACCCGCGCGCCCGGCGCTAACTTGCTAGAAACACAATATTCTGGAAACGATTCGCAAGTTTTCAAGACTCAAGCAATCACGCTTTGACGGTATGGCAACAACGCGGGGTGCGAGCGCTGCTACTAGAATGGCAACGTCGCATTATCGAATTTAAAAGATAAATTCTTGTCTAAATGTTCGAATATCGAACAGCGCCATCTATTATGAATGTTTACTAATCGTAAACTCGTAACACAACAGCAACCAACTTTCTCGGTGGTTCTATAAATTTCCGTCAGATGGCGCGATTCAGGTCACTCACACATGTAAAGATTTTTCGTTTTTTATTCGGTCTAATTCTCCTAGAAATACTGTTTTTTTTATAAAATTTGGGCCATATGCGAACATAATACATTATTAAGTCTCATTAAAGTTGCTTTTATTCTGCAGAAACTGTTTATTTACCGAGATTTCCACACCTGAAAAATGTATGGCGAGGGCTATCTAGGCATTCACCTTAAAACTAAATGGCTTATGCTATGCGCTATACATTAAATCCCTGATCTCCAAACTAGGGGGGTCCCTGTATCTTAGAGATCAGTATACCTTTTTTTTTTCTGGATGGGAAATCTTCAAATGACTTCTCCCGCTTTGGGCGGAGCGGGAGGGTGTGTCAGACTTTTACTGACTAAAACCCACCCGTGTTCCTTCAGTTGCCCATGTGCCAGGATCACGGTATCTCTTTCGAACAATCTCGCGACCCTGGCAGAGATCAGTACATATATACCTCCGCAGCAATGTCACAAGCCAATATTAGTGACATACTAAATATTACAAATTGTTCAAACCTATGAAGCTATGAATTAGCAATATCCTACAAAAGTCTCGGATTGTGATTACACAATTAAGTATTTTAGTGCTGTAAGTAAGTTTAGACAAAAAATGTGTTACACGCAATTAGGGTGCAATTTCACGGTATGCGTAATCGTCACCGTATTTTTTTTTGTCTCATAATTACAATATCAAGACCAATCTGACAATTATATGACTAAATTGGCAGAAATCCAGTCTTCTCCGTATTATATAGGTCATTAATATAGATTTAAAACATAGTTGGTCCCTAGGTAGTCCCCTCAGGAACCCCGTAATGAATGGGTTCTTCACCACTCACCACCTTACCTATTTAGACAGACTTCATCCGACCCGAAATGTAATCTCTAAAAATGCTTAATTAGTCTACGTATGCCGATGTTCTCTATCTTGGAGATAAGAATGGGTATTGAGGCAGTGTCAAACGCTTTCAACAAATCTAGAAAAAATCCAAAACATGTCTGCCCGTTATCTATACTCCATTTGTTTAGGTAGTTAACTAAATGTAAACAATCTTAACATGTCTTTTATCTAAAAAACTGTCTAAAAATTGAATCTAAAAATGTTTACAATTAGGTATTTACTTAAACCGATGTTAGGTAAGTAACTTAATTTAAATAATATTTGTTGGTCTTTTATACGATTTATTTTATATAAAAAGACATATCAAGATTGTTTACCTTTAGTTAACTACCTAAACAAATGGAGTATAGTAATTTTATTCTCTTGTTACTAAGTTTGCAACTTGTGAGTTTTGACCGTACGCTTAGCAGAGACATTGGCCTGTAATTTGCCACACGGAGTTTTTTCCCACTTTTGAATACTGGTGTTATTTCTGCCGTTTTAAAAGCTTTCGGGAATACGCCCGTGGAAATTGCTAGATTACATAGATACATAGTAATAGGTGGAACTAATGCTTTTCATGGAAGCTTAATAACTTGACGGTATATCATCCCACAGCCAGTGGCGCAATCGTCAGTAACATACCTAATTTCGGATTCGATTCGTCTTCACTAACTGCATACGTCTTCACTAACTACATAGCGATTGATTTGTGTGGAAATGCATATGAGTTATTTGTTGTATTATTACATACTTTTGAAGCAAAGTTTTTGCCAATATTTACATAATACAAGCTCTGACTTTGGGACTTTGTACTTCGTAGAGAATGGGCAGCACCGTTCTCTATGCATTTTACCACCATACTGCGATCGCCAACCCGCCTGCCAAGCGTGGCGATTATGGCAAAGCCCCCCAAATTGGGGGAGGCCTAAGTCCAGCAGTGGACGTCTTACAGCTGAAATGATGATGATGATGATGACTTCGTAGATTGTCTTTTTTTTATTCAAACAATCTTGATCAGTTTTACGACGAAAATCGAAAATTTTACATCAAAAATATCTCATGTTAGGTCCGAGGAACAATCTTCAACGAGCTCGACGAGGAGCGACCCCGACGGAGGATAAACTTCACAGAGTTTGAAGAGAAGTTCCGCATCGGAGGCGCTTGCCCACAGCTGGACACAGACACCGACACACTCGCCTCCTTCCCCAGCAAGCGCTTCCGTAAACCCGACACTGTGTCGCTGCTGGAACACACACGGCTCAGGAACATAGGTAAGTTAAATTAATTCAGCTTTATGCCCTTTTGATGTTATAAATGATTTATCATTTTTGTAAATTGGTTGTAAAAAAACTTTTACACGTCAGGAGAAATAATAATTTTAAAATAGATGATGGCGGAGTTTTCAAACCGACTAAGTACTAACTATGAAATACAAACTCAGTCACAGTCTCTTTGTAATCCAGACATTATCTTAGTCAGATCATGTGAGGACCATGTAGATTAGTATCTAAGATTTTCTTTTGAAGAAATAACCTCACAGATTTGATTGGACTTGTCCAGTCAGTACACTTATAGTTATAACTTACGCAGCTCAAAGACAAAGACCTTGAATATTAGACCCATTAAATAAATGGTTGCAAAGGATAAAATTAATGACTAAAATTTATGTCGCGCTAGCAGTGGTATCAATCGCATGGAGATATACAGAAACCATATTTTTTTTTGGCATATATAATGTCCTGTGTCACTGAAGAATTGTGTAGCTTTTTATCAGCAAAATGCTTTTTTTATATGGATTTAGATTTTTTAAGAAATTGCCTTTTACGAAAATTAAAGCAACTTTCCCTATAATATTACCATAGAAAGACTAAACTTTAATTAAACAAAATATTCTCTCTTCCAGCAATATCAAGAAGAAAACTCGACACGCCAGTAGAAAAAGTAATGACAGCAATAAACAGCTTAGATCTCAAACAGTTACCTTTGGAAAGCGTCGAGATCCTTCAACGAATGGTGCCGACAGAGGCCGAACAAAAGGCCTACAAGGAATACGTCGCGGAGAAGAAACCAATAAACCAACTCACAGAAGAAGACAAATTCTTAATGCAACTAACCAAAGTAGAACGAATATCAGCGAAACTTTCAATCATGAGTTACATGGGAAATTTCTTCGACAATATACATTTAATCACTCCTCAAATCCATGCCATTATTTCCGGGTCTTCCTCAGTCAAGTCCTCTACAAAACTACGCAATGTATTGGAAATTATTCTTGCGTTCGGAAACTACTTGAACAGTAGTAAGAGGGGGCCCGCCTATGGGTTTAAACTGCAGTCTTTAGATACCCTTATGGATACCAAGTCGACTGATAAGAGAATATCGTTGCTCCATTATATTGTGGCTACGATAAGACTAAACTTCCCTGAGTTGATGAATTTCGACACTGAGCTGATGTATATTGATAAAGCCGCTCAAGGTAAGTTTAATTTTTAGTCATTGGTTCTTCTTATAGAAATTACTAGCTTTTGCCCGCGGCTTCGCCCGCGTGGACGTCGAAAATTAACGCAGGAGGACGTACTACCGCGGTAAGATGTGTTAATACAGGTTATATTATAGGTAATAGCTGTTACCCGCGACTTCGTCCGTGTGGTATTTCACAATTTTTTTTTCATAAAAACTGTCTTTGAAAACTACGCTGACATACGTCTCAAAATTCAGCGTGTTTTTAGTTGTTTTGGTATATGTATCGTGTATACATCCATATACACTTACTAAAAAGTGGTTATCTTAATATTAAAAACAGACACTCCAATTTTATTTATTTGTATAGATGTATAGATACGGAATATCGGCTAACGTGATGTAAACATCCCTATGTTGTTAATATCTATATCTATCTACATCATAACCCTCTATAGTCTATTCGCGTTAAAAAAATAGTAACTCATCGTTGTCAGTCAGCTTAGCCATGCCCCCTGATCAATTAGATCATAGTAAATTATAAAACCGTGTTCACATTGAAGTAAGCCCTTCTTATAGTAAATTACTAGCTGACCCGACAAACGTTGTTTTGCTGGGTGAAAAAGAGTGAAAATTTAGAGTTGTATGTATTTTTGTACGTTGTATCATAAAAAAATAGAAATTAAAAATTTTGTCTAAAAAATAAAAAAATAAATTTAGGGGTGGACTACCCCTAACATTTAGGGGGATGAAAAATAGATGTTGGCCGATTCTCAAGCCGTTTCGGAGGAGTATGGCAACGAAAACTGTGACACGAGAATTTTATATATTAGATAACGTACTGTATGTTCTAATTTACTATGATTGAATTTCCTTAACACTTTTGAGGCTGAAAAAGCAAAGATATTATGAAAGTTTTTCGCGTTTTGTGTCAATATTCTACGTCTTCCAGTACGCGGTCGCCACTTCAGAACTTTTCGGTCCCATCGGCAATCTATTCTGCGAGCAATGTGTGCCCTGCCCACTGCCACTTAAGTTTGGCAATGCTTCGGGATATGTTGGCTACCTTGGTTCTCCTTCGGATCTCTTCATTTCTTATTCGATCACGTACCGAAGACGTAGAGTTGAAAGGCTTCCCACAAGGTGGACCGATGACCTCGTGAAGGTCGCAGGAATCCGCTGGATGCAGGACGTACAGATCTGGTCGAAGTGGCAGAGCTTGGGGGAGGCCTACGTTCAGCAGTGGACGTCTTTGGACTGAAATGATGATAATGTCAACTCAATGTCCACCGTATGTCTTGAACAAAAAGAATTACCGATCAGTGCATTCGATTTTAACCTTTATTGCTTATGGCACTCACAAACTAAAACATTTTTGTTATTTTTCCAGTATCCCTAGAAAACGTGGCTGGTGACGTGTGTGAGTTAGAGCGAGGCATGGAGGCTGTGAGGCGAGAGGCAGAAGCCAGGGACGGCCTGAGAGCGTCCCCGCATGTGCTAAGGGACTTCCTGGCCAACGCGGCTGATAAATTGAGAAGGCTGCGGACTGAGACTAAACATGCACAGGTACAAATGCTTTCTTACAATTTGAATAATTTTAAACGGTACTTTATATGTTCCAAAAATTTTGCTCAATAACGTGAATAATGCGTAACGTGATAATGGATGTTGCTAAAGAAACAGTAGAGTTGCACAGGAATCGAGTCTTCGAGTCGTAATTTTAAAGACTCGACTCAATTATGCAAGACTCAGTGTGCTCAAAAGGCTCGGAGTCTATAGATCAGCACTCGAGTCTTAAAAAGGGCTTGAGTCTTAAAGAAAAACTCGGAGTATGAAGATGAAACTTGTACCTCATCATTCGAAAAGACTCGAAAGAAGGCAATTTTAAATTAGTGGTTATGAATGTTATGATGTAACTTTGCGTTCAAAAAAATCTGTCGAGTTTTTTCGAATTCAAAGCTACAAGACTCGAGTTCATTTTAAGACTCGAGTCGATTTTAAGACTCGAGTCCTTTTTAAAACTCGAGTCCCTTTTTGAGACTCGAGAATGACTCGGGCTCGGCTTGACTTTACACTCCGAGCCTTTTGAGCACACTGAGTCTTGCATAATTGAGTCGAGTCTTTAAAATTACGACTCGAAGACTCGAGTCCTTTGCAACACTAAGTAACAGTTAGATTTTTGCCGGCTCTTCTCCATAGGGAATTCCTAATTGGAAGCACGCTAGGTGCACGGTTTTCTAGTTTTTGCCAGAGGATTCGCCCGCGTGTTAAACATATAAACCTTCCTCTTGAATCACTCTGTCTATTAATGAAAACCGCATTAAAATCCGTTACGTACTTTAAAAGATCTAAGTGTACAGACACGAGAAGCGACTTTGTTTTATACTATGTAAAGATTATGAATACTAGGTTGATATACGATGCTTTATAATGTTGAAGCACTGTAACATGTTTGCTGCTTCTCAAAGAGTCTCAAATCATCATCATTAGCCTATATTGTTCCCACTGCTGGGACACAAGCGTACTCTCGGTGAGAGGGAGTGGGCCGTAATCTACCACGCGGGCCCAGTGCGGTTTGGTACATGTCACTTGTCTGCGGAATTTCAAGAACATGTTTCCTCACGATGTTTTCTTTTACCGTTTTGAGAGCATTGGTGATGAAAATATTTACACAAAGTTAAGCACCTGCTTGGGTTCGAACCTACGACCCGACTCGTAAGTCGGAGCAGATACCACTGGGCCACCACTGTTTCTCCAAACAATATTTTACAACTTTTGTTTTCCATGAATATGGATTTAACTAGATTGTATGTCACCAGGACTCGTTCGCGTCGTGCGTGGAGTACTTCGGCGAAGCGCCGCGCGGTTGCGACGCTAACGCTTTCTTCTCGCTACTCGTCAGGTTCACGAGGGCGTTCAAGGTAACACAACATTATATTCATAATTTACTTAGTTTTGAACAGGATAATTAACAGATATAACAGAAGGATAAATATTAGATTAATAAAGAGCCAATTATAGGTTCGCTCGAGTTGATTGAAATAGAAAAAAGGAATGGAAATATTCCGATCACAAAAAAAAAATATGTGAGCACAGTCACAACTTGTTCGAGATGTATAGTCTTTTCTTACTAATGGTTACCAAGTGCACAAACACGCTGTGAATATGTGAGTAAGCGCAGGAACTCTTTTGGTACCGTCTGAGATAATGGTGAAGACGGAAATGTGTGTGTCTTTGAACTTTATCCCGTTTAACTTTTGTTATATTATTGTTATATTAATATTAATTAAAAAAAAAAAAAAACTGTGGAATCGGCTCTTCTCATCATTCTTCGCCTGAAGATTCTAGGTCTACGAGACATCTTTATCATGTACACTATCGTGCCAAAATACAATATGCGTCAGTCCAGTGTCGTGTTTGTCGCTTTTAAATGCTTTGGTAACTTTAAACAATAAGCCTTTTATGAAGATTTAAATGAATGACTTGTCTACACTAATATTATAAAGAGGAAAAATTTGTATTTTTGTTTGTTTGTTTGTAATGGATAAACTCAAAAACTACTGGACCGATTTAAAAAATTCTTTCACCATTAAAAAGCTACATTATCTGCGAGTAACATAGGCTATATAACATCACGCTACAACAAGAAGAGCGGAGCAGTAATGAAAAATGTTGCAAATACGGGGAAAATCGCACGGGTAGGCGATTCGACGCGACGGGAAGGGTCGGGGGAACACGAAATTTAACGCGGACGAAGTCGTGGGCAGAAGCTAGTTATTGTATAAATTGTTTTAAGTTTACGGGAAATCCCTAAATCCAATTAATTCACAAGTTGGATCATCTCTCAAAGCGCGTGAAAAGTAAGGGTGGCTTAAAAAATCAATAAATTTTCCTCAGAAAAGTTCACAAATATTCTTCTCTCAGTGAATGTATTCCATTAAATAATTTTAAATATATTTATTTCTTTCTCTGATCAACCTACGTACGACTCCAGCAAGCAGACGGTGAGAACGAACAACGGCGCAGGCTGGAGCAAGCAGCGCAACAAGCAGAGCACGTCGACCCTAACAAAACCAAGATCATGCAGAAGAAACAACAGGTATGCGACTGTCGCTCTTATGTGTGGACGAGTATGGACGGTTGTGGCGTGGATGGGAGATTTGTAGTGCAGGGTTAAGCGCTGTTTAGGATCGTATAGGACTCGGTCAAAGGTATATTTGCTGAGGGTATCTTTTTCTGGAATATTAATAATAATTTATTTCACAAAACCTATTAGGTACATATATAAAAATATATAGGATTTTTTGGAAAATTAATGATTTACTAATACTTTGTAATACTACATAACGAGTAGGGTCCAGAGTATTTGCAATTGTACACAATAAGGCTACATTTCTTGTAAATAAATCATTTTGTTAACAGTACGCAAACTGAACTGAACAGCGCTTAACTCCTAAGAACTCGATGTTGCATTCATTGTTAGATTCGCTTCGATGGCTCTACATAACGCTTCCAAGGTGAATGGACAGTAATTTGTCGTAGAGTTTTAAGCCAGAAACACTTTGATTATAGCAAACTCATAGGTCCGCGAAGTAGACATAGTAGTACAATATTCGCTTTGAATTATTTGTAATCAAGAGTCAGGGAAGGGGTTAAAACGGTGCTCAAAATTATTTCGATCCAGCCCGTTCCTTGCTGCCCTCTGCCAGCGACGCCCTAGGCCGAGACCGGTACCTCTCAGCGTGTAGTCGCAATGTTTAAAATTTTTAAACCCTGGCTGACGGCCTTAACTTATTGAAACAGCCACAGGCAAGTCCGGTTAAGCAGCCGACAACCTACTAGGTTGATATGCAAGATGCCATTTCTCTGCCAAAGACGCGTCTAGCTCGTGTGTATGAACACGTAAGTTTAATAGGAATTGAATCGCGTTTGAATGGCAATAACTAGAATAGCGTATATGTTTAAATGCACGAGAGGAACATGCACGTCACTCAAATGCATGTAAGTCACATGCACAAAAATCAAATGCGCATTAGTCAAACTCTTTTACATCTAAATGAGTTGCTAGATAATTTAAAATTAAAATATCAGAAAGAAAAGCAGTAGTATTTCTTTTTATGTCATCAGTATTATAAAAGTTAAGTGGATGCGCTAAGGTAGCCCACGAAAATAAAATTTTCTTACGTTTTTTGAATGACTTTTCACGACATAATCATTCAATGGTATTAAATGAAGTACGAGGCTTGTACTGATTGATGACTTTAATGATTATTATTCTGTAAATAAATACGTGTTACGGTCACGAATCCTATTTTGTTCAACATACAACCTAACACTGACCTACAAATTACAAAAACACGTAAGAAAATTTGAATTTTGCGGACCACGCTGGCGCTTCCCCTTTATATTTTTTGTGGGATATCATTAAATGACCTCTCCCGCTCTTGGCGGAGCGGGAAGGCGTGTGAGACTTTTCCTGACTAAAACCCACCCGTGTTCCTTCAGTTGCCCATATGCCAGGGCCACGGTAACTCTTTCGAACAAATCGCGAATGCTGTTTTAAAAGAAATCAAGTTCTATAGTCGTTGCAATAATCAAAGTGTTGAGGCTTATATTGATGCATTCTGTCTACAGTAGCCGTGATTCGACTGTTTCTACATAATGTACTCATATTTTCCACTAATTTTGTTGTTTTTTTATTTATACTTTTTGAGTTTTCTTAATCACCTCTGACGATATCGCTTCTTTGTGTTAATAAATGCAAATAATAATTAGAATTCGTTTTTCTAGTTTTATTGTGAATAATTTTAACCCTTTTAACCCATTAGCTGCAACGTCAGGTACATGTGTCTGACGCTATAGTCGGACAAACGCGAAGTCAAAAATATGTTTTTTATCGGACCTCTCGCTCGTACTTCCGAGCCTTACAGAGTAATGCTGTAATGCTAATGGTGTTCGCAAATGTTATTGATATAAAGATTCATGAATCTAACTCTGCATGTAATGGCTCTAGAATAGTGGAGGATAAATCTTCAACATCAGCCCGGCAGTGTTTTGATAACGGCCAATCAAGTTTATTCTCATGAGATTTTGTTTACCAATAATATTTTTAAATATTACTAATTTGCACTCAAAGGTGATTAAGAAAGCCAGTTTGATTTTATTTCACTTACAATCTGATACTTGAAGATGTGAGTGAGAATGTGCATTAATATTGTTATTCGAGGTGACAGGTAGACAACATTATACATTGACAACACATGATATAACATGCTATTTAGTGGTGGTGGTGTATTTCATTTAAAGGTTTATGTGGCAACACTGGTAGAACTAAATGTTTTCATTTAAATATCCTAATTTATTATATATATTATTAATTAAAACCTAATTTAAATTTATTTTTACCGAATATGACATGAAACGCGCTATTTTAAAACTATAAGAACAATTTCAAAAATAAAATTATTCCATGTTTAAAGCTAAACACAGAAGCCGTTCTAATTTTAAAACACTACTTACCAATGTTGCCACAACAACCACGTCAAAAAAAAAACTACCAAAATCGTAGTAGGTGATGGTAACACCATAAACTTTCTCACAGAGGTTTAACTACGCGGCCGTCAACGCAGGCCTATTGCAGCAACACTTGTCACAGTTGAGGCACAGTCTAGGGCCCGTGTAGGCCTCCCGGGGCCCAGGCTAAAGGCCTAACTTATAGGAGTAAGTCCAGTTCACACTGACGGGGGAACACTTGAGTGTGCGTGTGTACTAACCACAGTGGGTGGGGATGGTTGGTGTGTAATGGTGGTAGATGGCAAAAAAAAATGTCCATTTTAGTTGTTTCTAAAGTCTTCTATGGAAAAATGCATGCTAAACAATCAAACAAGCGTTATGCTTGCAAATTATTATTTTTTAAAAAAACTGAATAAATATGGCAAAATTATAATTTTTACATGTTCATTATCTTACATTTTAGAATGATAGGATTTGCAGAGTACTAAAATACTTGAAGAAACCAATGGTGACCTGACAGCACATTTTAAAAACAGACTTCACGAGTCTTTGCATTTATTTCACGCTTGACGTAGCTCTGTTTCAGAACCTTGACTATCATAAGGCTATCATTTACAAAGATAACTGATTAAAATGTACAGAATTTGTGTTACATTTGTTAAGTTAAACCCCATTCGCACGGCCATAATCTGTACGATATCATTTCTGTATAATTTTCGAACCACATGGTCCTTTCATACTTGCTTTGTTTTTCCGTATGAACAATGCGATGTTGAGGTGATCCAAACTTTTAACTTAAAATATGGCGAAGAAGCCAAAATATTCCAAGTTTTAAATTAGAGTCTCTACTGCTATTACACACCAATAGTGGGCCAAAGTGTGACTAATGACTATGAGAAAGAATCAGCATGTTTTGGAGCAGGTCTGGACTGGTTGATAACCCCACGCGCCTAGCATGCACACGACCATAGTAACCCTTCACCACGGTAGGGTTAGGTCTGGAGTTCTAGATATTTGGGGTAGAGGTGTGCCTATGCACGGGGACTATTCTTGTTTTGGAAACTGTTTTTTGAGGTCAAACGGAACTTGCTTCACGAGTTAATATTTTTGGAACATCGCATACGTAAACACGCGCCTTTTTTCAATGTGGGTTGGCAGAAACTCCAAGCCCGGCGATCTGCTCCGGTCCTTACATACAAACTCGCTTCGTTTACATTCTTTTTGGTATTTATTTGTAGTCACACCCCTCAGCACGCGTAGCGTGACCACCATAGAAAGAACTTTGTCTATTCTTGGAAGAATAGAAATAGAATTGTCATGCTACGCCAGCATAAAACGGTACAAATCTTTCTACAATCTTTAATCTGTCTTTAATCTTTCTACAATCTTTAATCTGTCTTTAATCTTTCTACAATCTTTAATCTGTCTTTAATCTTTCTACAATCTTTTAAATTTATATATTATATATGTTTGATGATTTATACGAATAGTGAGAATTTCGAGACAGATTTGAATGTTGTTCAATACTGTGCAATTAGCTTCTGACGTTTCATAAGTGCCCATATAGATTTATGTGAAAAATAATTTATTTGATTAGATGATTTAGTCATCTAAACAAATTAAATATTTTTATTAATTTAAACACAGATTGTGATCAATTAAGAAAGGTAGCAATTTATAACTACCTTTCGAAATTCATTCATTGAAATATCGATTTTATTATGCCAATGATTATGCATAAGCTGCACAGGAAATTGTAAGTAGAAACTAACTTTCTCTACTGAAAATCTGTGTAGTTTGGTTTGACCCCAAAAGCTTAATACAGAACAAGAGTACCCGAATATAGAAGTGTGATATTGGAGTTGGAAATTGTTGTATCTTAAAACACGGTTGTTTTGGAGGGTAGCAAAGATATTAACACATCGCACTATACACTCTTAACATTTATACGTCATCTCAGTGCATGCATCCTTTATAAGTTATTACATATTTATATTAAAACACCCGCCAAAGAAATATAGTCGCTATTTTATAGGAACATAAGGTTGCGTTTGTGATATGGTGCATGGAATGGGCGTATTTTTATTTGTAGGATCTTAGCTACTAAGTATATATTGTAGTACCCGTTTTGATTAAGAAAAGTATATAAATACAAATTAGGTATTTGGATATTGTAAGCGAAAAGAAGTTACGACCAAAAATGTGTTAAGATATTTTGCACTTCACTAACTCACTAGCAAAAATATTAATTGTGAGGAAGAAACATAGAATACCTACACTTACGACATAATTCAATTTTTATTTTTGTTTATCAAATTAGTTTTTTTTTAATTTATTTTACTAAGTTTTCATGCATACCCATAGTTCGTATTTTGCATAAAAATACGTGTCAGACAAAAGGCGGTGGACTTTCAAGCCATAAAAACGTAACAGAAAGCTTGTTTTTGGTTTCTCTTATTGGTCTTGCATGTATTTCTTTCTGCCGATTTGTTTGATACGTTCTCAAAATGAAAGAATAATTGGTACTTAAATATAATTTCGTCTGGCAACTCCTGTGAGTTCAATGACCTTTTCAAAAAGAAATTGAGTGTAAATATGTGTTTTGTCTTAACGCTGCACTTGCATGGACTTAACAGGGAATGTGTTTACTTACTATGCTAATTATTATCTTTTATTACTATTAAAATGTAGTATTGATAGCCTCCTTTTATGAATTAGATTATTATTATTACTTAATGCTACAAATTTATTCGCTCCTTGAATAGTAAAACTGCATTTTCTTGTTACCTATTTAGATTTTAAAATCCTTTATAATTGGTTCTGGCATACCCGCTGTTGAAGTAGATAGAAATCCCAAAAGATTCCACAAAAGAAACCATCATTTGTGATTGATTTCAAACCTTATTTCCCTTGGCTTGAATTTATGTAGAATAGGATTTTTTAAACTTATATTTAGTAGCTCTAAGCATGATTTTTCTACCCGCCACTGAAGCAATTTTATTAGAATCAGTTCAACATCCATATATCTAAAAACAAACTCACCAAAATATTAATTCCACCTCTCTCAACAGGAGGCTGTAATCAACGAATTAAAAACGAAATCTCAGGCCGTCGGCGAAAAGAAGCTGCTTCACCAAGACGAGGTATACAACGGTGCGTTGGAGGACATCTTGCACGGCTTGCGGAGCGAACCTTATCGCCGCGCTGACGCCGTCCGCCGCTCGCACCGACGACGCATCAACTCACACCGACTCTCCAAAGGGTTAGAGGAACTGGATGTATGATACGAACTTCACTCCAGTGACACACTGGACTCACCCGTACAAAACGCCGTCAAATCTATCAACGCTAGGTGCAACACAGACAAAAAGAAACGCCGCAAAGACCTTGAGATGGTCCCAAAACAGTCGATAGCTATCTATAATATCGAAGATAATGTGACAGAGTTTTCCCCTAATATCGAGAGTAACAGAAAGAAGTCTACGTACAGAGTGGCGCCCGCGCCGACGGACTGTGAGATTGAGGAACGGTGCGAACTGATCAAGTCTACTTACGAAGTCATTTCTAAGTATACGAGAGCCATGTTCGACAAACAAAACGAAACCGTCGTATGAACGATGTGCCTATTTTGTATTGCGCGTATATTGCACTCTTTATCATTAAAAGTTCTTTTTTTGAAATATATTCAATGTTATTGGCTTGTAGTAAATTGGCCTAAAAGGTGCGGAGTTATAAACGTCCAATGAAAACAGACAATTCGAATTTCGAAGCCGTTGAAAGTGTTGCCATTAATAGATAATTACCCCTGTAACCGGGTGCAATATATGTAAGTGTAGTTACTAACTTTGATACGCCTACGTTTCATTCCATTCCACACGCGACAGCGATAACCAGTATTTTGCTACGATACCATTTACACGAGTTTTTATTTTCTATACGGAAGCTTAGCTTTTAGTATCGTTTACATGCCCATAGCTGGACCTTGAAAAATAGATAAAAAAACTACATTTTCTAATAGATGTGAGTCATGAATCTCGAGCACAAATAATCAAAAAATAGGACCAATAATACCAGAATTTCACAGTAAAGTAGTTCAAAAAGCTATGGGCAGTTAGTCCCGCTAGATCAAAAATGGCCTTTGAAATAGACGCACAGGTTTTGTACCGCGATTTTTTCGATTTAAATATAGACATAGGTATTAATAACAGTGTCCTTATATATGTACACATATACATGATTACGAACCAATAAACGATTTTTAGTAATATTTAATATTATAGTATGGAACATACGCATTTACAATATAGCATTTTTTACCTACTTGTGATAGTTCAAATTTTTTTTAACTGCACGATACGAGTTTTAACGGCGGCCAAGTTTTATTATTACATTTTATAGATCTTATAAAATCCCTAACAGTATATTGCCGTTTGTATTAATTGCATGTATTTATGTAGCTTAAAGGAAATTGAACTTTATGGTATTAATATAAACTTCAAATTCCATGTGACAGCCTCACTCTCACAAGCTCGCATGAAAGCCGCTAGATGTCGTATCAGTATATTTGTATAATTATCGCCACAGAACGGTCTAACGATTGTGTCTCTATTATTTGTATTCTGATATTAGTCCTAACATGACACAATAGCTGTAACTATTTATACGATTCTATTCCATCTAGATTAAGTTTTGTAAACAAATTTTTTTCCCAATAAAATAATTGCCTTTTTTTGATCTGGTAATAATCTGATTAATTTTTCGAATAAGTTATTTTAATTATTGTAAATATGTTTTTTTTTTTATTCAGCCTGTGAAAGTTCCAATTTCAGAACTGTATTCGCATATAATAGTAAATGTAAATATTGTATTTTTTATATTAATATGTATTTACTCAAGTTACTTGAGAATGTAAGCAGGCAATAGAATTTTTAGGGTACCTATATATTTAATATTATGCCTGAAATCGGTACTTTTACATTGTAATTTCGAATAAATAAGTTTAATAATTTAATCGATCCAGTGAATATTTAATATATTGATGCTTATGCACTTACCTTAGCGCGTAACATTTAAATTTATACAACGCATACTTTTAATACAATATAATTACATCCATGATTATTATTTTATTGTATAATTATGATTTATGCAAAGTAAACGAAGAAATTATTAACTTCTCTCTTAAAAGAATTATATGATTATGTTAATTTGGATATCCGAAAATAAAATATAATTTAGTAATGAATGATCTAAAAAGTAATCTTTATTTACCTTTAGGTATATCGTATGATTTGAAATAATTTAAATAGGTACGCACTCGGGCTTACGTTATTAAATAGAGGTGCTTATCCGCACATTAGATTTTTAATATTTGTTTCGCTAAGTCATGACAAAATGATTGAAATTCTTTCGTTCGAGAATTGTGTAAAATATACAGGGTTATGATAATTAACAAGTATGCATGCACAAATATTGATGTAGTTTATTTTTACGGTCATCTCGTTAAGTATACTGATTTGGGAGTAAAAGAAAAATAATATATCAGGTCTTGAATCCACATATTACTAAGATAATTTGGATAGAAAGACATAAAATTGAAGATTATCGTCACTCATGTTGCGATGTGGAAATATAGGTAGAGAAGACTAACCTAATACATCATCTACTCATTTTCATTTACTCCAGTAAAGGTAACTCTACAAATCGCAAAAATCGCAAAAAAATATTCTGTATTGACGACATGACCGTGAAAGTAGACTACAGCTTTTAAAATGAATCTTATTATTAATATGTTGTGTATAATTGTCGATACGGCTTCTCAAGTTATTCATTTTGATTATTATTATTACTTTCCGAATACAGATGACAGTGTTTTAAAATAAGTAATTAACCCACCATTTTACCCCACCATAGAGGTAAAATAACCCATAGATTGCTTTAGTGTTGCCAAGAAATAAACTCTTTTTGATGCATTGAAGTTTTGGTGTTTATTTTTTATCCTTTTTAGGATAAGGATTTAATATTAATTTATTATAGTTGGGCGTTTTGTTAGTAATTATTATTCCTTGGCGATGATTTAGCGATCTATGTACAATCTTTGTATTTTATGATATTTGTATTACTCTACACTTTACCGATTTAGCTGTATTTATTGAGTAGTATTTCTAATTTAGTGTAATAAAAACAGTATGTGCCTATTTAAGATATACAACTATATGCAGTCCTGTATATCATTCAATACTTCTTTTACTAAGTAATAATATTCTAAATATAATATCATAACTTGTTTTACGTATTCCAAGTGCTATAAACTCATAAATAAATAGGCTAAAGCTATATCATTTCTATTTCACAATTAGCTTAGTCTTAATTGAAATAATAGCCTGTAGAAGTTCCTTCAATTTTTTATCACTTATCTATACATTTATATACTTTCATGTGTATTCGGGAACTATTTAAGTTTAGTAGAAATTTATAGAAACGTTTTGTGTATAGTTATCGTATGTTTGTATTCGATTTCTGATTTTGTGTTAGTTTCGCATGTACGCTAGCGTTAGTAACAGTATTTGGATGCAATAAATAAAACATACATTTAATTAACAGTGATTTTATTTAACTTTGAAAATATAAAATGTGTCATTTAGTAGCACCTTAAATCTATCTTAACACTTTGAGGAAAAGTAAACGCCCATAGGCGTTATATAATAAAACCTATTTGTTTCTCATTCAAGTGTCTTTCAACTGATTAAACATTTAAGGTGACACTTTTCCCTTTCATTATTAATTTAGCGGATTGGCTAGCACAAAACTTGCATTTCTTCTGCAAACTAATATACAAGTTGTTGGAAAGCGAAATGAAATATGACAGCTATAAGCTGTAACGATAAAACGGATGAAATAGGAACATTACCAATTGTTTCATTAATTATAGTTTTACATGAGTTGGTGTGTTTATGAACACCCAATAGAAGTGAAAACTAACGACTGGAATCAAGTACACGGGATTCGGCATGACCGACAAACTGTAACCGAACATACCCGATTCAGCATCGCTGACCCAGGTTCAGTTTCATTCACAGTTCAGTAAGAGCACGGGCGCCTAAAGTTTTCACTTCAAAAAGGAAATGCAAATATTTTGGAAGGTCTTTGGTGCAACATTGAATTAATTAAATTGCCCAATAGCACAGTTTCATAAGGTGTCAAGAAACTTGTAATTTTTTCCCGTTTAAGACCAAACATGCCATGATAATAAAAGCATGGCTTTCAAAGCCCATTTATATGTAAAGATCTACTTTTCCCTTCATTGTACATCACTTAGATGTTAATAATTAGATAATTCATGAATATAAACTAAATAAGCATTACACATTACAATGGAACTACTTAATTCTATGCATTGTTGAAAAGTTGTCTAAATTATAATTTTCTATCCTGCACCATAACAATAATCTTATACCTAGTAAGACCATAAAGTAAATAGAAATATAAACAGTATTAGTCTATGAAGACCTTATGCAAAACTACAATAAATTTAAAAAAAATTGTTCTTATCTCTTTGGCCCTAAATTTTGTACAGCTAAAAAGCTCCTAAAATACGCTAAAATGCAATATTTGCTTTTTGACCATTCAATCCAGTGATTAATGTTGTAATAAGTCATAGCCCACAGCCTGATGATTAAAGCAAGTTAGTTGTTAAAATAATAGAAATAACAAGTCACTGAAATGTTAGTGATATTATTTCTGAAAATAATGATGTGCAATGCATGCTATTTAAAAAGAAAATGCTTAAAGCATGTAACAAAAAGTATTAAAAAAAAATCTTTTAGAAATCTATGAAATCCGCCTACATTTCTTGCAGTCTACCAAAAATTGATGAATGTGATTTATTTAGATTACTTAGCCCCAATCTGCTCAAAACTTTGGCCTAGAAAGCCCTAAAAGCATAATAAAAACTATGGCAGTCAAAACAATTTACAAGTACTTTAAAAATCACCAGAAAATTACAAGCACTACTTATTTAAAAATGGAACAAGTCTCAATCAAAAGTGACATTAAATTTCTCATTGGCAATACTTTTAATTGTCGCCACTATGGATTCAATTTCAGCCATTGCTCCTATACCGCTGTCACCACACATTAGCTTCTTACTAATTGGTGGTATTTCTATGTGGCCCCAGCTTTTGAGTGTTGCCACCTGTTGTGATGTAATGGGATGGTCCCACATCCTTGTGTTCATTGCAGGGCAGAAGATAAGTGGTTTTGACATGTCCCAAGCTCGAGTTGTGCAAGTTAGCAGGTTGTCACATATGCCCTGGAATTGAATGGAATAATTTATTTTATGCAATGAATTTCAATAAACATCAGAAACTTTGAAATGTGTTTGAGGCCTTTTTTACAACTGACTGATTAAGTTTAGCATAATCAGCCTGAAATGTGCCTGATAATAGGACATAGGCCTCCTCTCGAGAGGGTATGGGCTCTAATCCATCACGTGGGCTCAGTGTAGATTGACAGATGTGACATGTTTTCGAATTTGTGGGTCAAGGATATGCCCAATTCCAGTCGATGTTTTCCTTCACCATTATGAGAGCAGCAGTTATGAAATGACTGACACAAAGCTAATCGCCTGCTTGGGTTCGAACTCACAACTTTGTATAGTGGGGCTTTTACCACTGCTCTTAAGTTTTAGATAAAGTTTGCTTTCCATCTGTCCATTCATTTCAGCAGAAAGACGTGCACTGCTGGACATAGGCCTTCCCCAATTTGGGGGGCTTGCCATAATCGCCATGTTTGGCTAGCAGGTTGGTGATCACAGTACGGCTTTAAACTGAATAGAGAATGCTGCTGCCCATTCTCTAGTAAGTTTGCTTTACGTAATCTTATTAATGAACAATTGCATATTTTGACAGCACTTGAAAAAAAAAATTCTTGTTGAAGATATTGATTTTGTTAGTTTCCAGTTTTTACCACCTTTAGGTACAAATTAAAGTTCTACTTACTTGTGACATTTTTGCCAGCGAATTGGCGTCCAGAGGAGCTATCACCATGATGTCAGCCATCTTTCCGAGCTCTATGTGCAACACAGGGTCACCCCTCTGCTTCCAGGCTTGCCATTCCAAGCTATCATCGTAAACCTTCACGTCTGACGGCAGTTCCGACATCTTGAAGAAGTGTTTGGCATGTTCTGTGACTAAAAGATGAACCTGCAAATATATTATAAGAGTGATGTCAGTAACATTTTTGCAATTTTCCTCATAATGCTGAATACAATATGTAAACATAACCTCAAAAACATAAGTCAATTCGTCCTCAGGTATTTCTAATAGAGATTTGATTAAAATCGGTATTTTTAAGGCAGCTACGCTACCTGTCGCTGCAATCAATAGTTTACAAGATCGTTTATCCATTTTAAACTTATTTTAAAAACTAAATATTTACAGTACAAAAGCAACATTAGCTATGACATTACTGACATTTTATAGGATAAAATTTAGCTCGTTCAGAAACCGAAAACTATATTAATTAAAAAACATTTTGTTGTCTCGATATGTTTTCCATTTTATCATCCTTTAACACTGTTTAAGAATTCATGTCATTACTTATGTTATTAAAAAAGAAATCTTACAAATTTCCAATAACGCTGAGCTATTGTTCTAATAATATAGAAGGGTAAGTTTGAGTCTTTACTGGCAGCACTGAACTAAAACGTCATCTTATTATCAACAGCACAACTGAATAACCACAATAAAATTACGTCAGTCGATTAAAATACGCGGAAGGAGTGGGTGTATCAATTAGTGCGTGAAAACAGTTTTTATTTACGTTAATGAAAATAATGTTTGTGTGTTACTTTACTTGGTAAAAGTTTGCTTGGTAAGTGTTTGTGTTTGTGTGGTATTTGTGAATTGTTAAAGTGTAAATAGAAATATGTGAGTGATGTGTTGATTGAAATTTATTTGTTTACGATGGATGGCAAAGTGAAGTATTACGAAGGTTGTGGACAGGAAGGGCCGATTCGTTGTATATTTTTGTGTGAATTCCATCCGACCGCTGGGCCGAAGATAACATGCCAAGTCCCAGAAAATTATATATCAAAAGATATTTTTGATACAGTCAGTCATTATATCATACCGAAAGTACAACTTCAGAGATGCACATTGACAGTGTAAGTATTTTTGCGGGTAGTTGCTAATTAGTTAAATGATGACATAAAAATGCTATATTTGTTAAACATATTATTGAATCTTATCGAAAACTTTGGATTTGACTTCTATGTTTGAGCAGAAATGAAATAAACACTGAGATTTTGCTGCTTATTTTCTCGTGCATGTTGCACCCACCGTTGACACAGCTTAGAATTCCATTCCATTTCTAAAGAAAGAGCGTAGTCAATTGTTTTCATGCAGCGGAACAGATTTTCCTTACTTACCTACTTCTATTAACTTGTCGCTCATTTGTATTTAATTCAATAAACACTTTGCATACATAACGATGCAACAATGAAACGATTAACCTTTTTAAATATTAACCTGTAATAGGAAGAAGTTGTAAAATGTTCAAAGTTTTAATTTGTTGTAAATTATAATACTTTTTTTTCTAAGTGAAGAAAGAAGATGTTTTATTGTTTTGTTATATTATGAAGATGCCTACATTAAAAAAAATCTCTGACTTCGCCTAATTTCCAAGTCAATTTATGAATTCTTGCGTATGCACAGTAAAAGTCGTTGACCTTGATACCATCCGATAATTTAGGAACGGTATTAATGCACGCGATAATAATGGCCACCGTTCCGCTCAAGACCGCTGGCTTCCGTGCACCTGCCTGCATAGAAACAAATGAACAAGACATCACAAACTCAAGTTCACTGTCTCATTTCTACACAATAGTTAATATAATAATAATCTTAGTAGAGCTTCCTGTATCTTTGTGTGTGTCGCTTTAATAATTAAGTATATCCTACCTATTTATACTCTCGTGGAGTCTTTATGGATTTAATTTAAAATGTCTATCGAGTTTATAAAGAGTACGAGGTACCTTGTAAAAAACTTATATCCATAGGATGCAGACTCTCCAAAACCGATTTCTCCGTCAAGCGACAGGTTCGCCTTGGTACGTTCGGAATATTAACCTCCATGTAGATCTCAAGATCCCGACTATCCACCAGTTTATGAAACGCAGTTCGAAGCGTTTCTTTGATAGAGCCGCTACCCACCGCGCTCTGGTTGTCGCAGTAGCCAAGTATATCTCCTCCCAAATTAGTAAAGTTCGCCGTCCGAGGCACGTACTCACCGACCCTGATGACCCCACTACCCTCCTCCAAGAGAACAATAAGGCCACCAGTACAGTTAGAAAACATACACAAATCGTCATACCAACCTAAATAGTCCTTCCGGACCCTTGCAAGAGCCAGCCCGCGATGCTGCGCCTGTAGTTTTAAATTAGTTCCTAAATAATTATAACCCAGATCCAGCCTGTCCCTTGCTGCCCCGTCTACCAGTGACTGCCTAAGCCGAGGTCCGTACCCCACCTGGGGTTACCCTTAGGTATATAAGCCCCGGCTGGAGGCCTTAAATTAACGTTTAAGGAATCCGCGGGAAAGTCCATTTAAGTAGTGACAGCCTTAATAGGCTAACTACCAGATGTCATTAAAAAAAAAAATGTAAAAAAGTGAGCAGCATTTTCAAATTTTGCATCCTACATTTTAAGTATAGCTCTTCACGGATTGATTAAACGTAACGGAAACGTATAACTATATTTTTTTCCCGCAGAACCCTCCTTGGGTCGAAGATACTGGGCTTCCCAGTGCGGATAGACAACAAGAAGTACGCGCGAAACGCATACTACTTCAACCTCTGCTTCGTGTGCGATGCCTGGGCCCGTACGGTGCATCTCGAGCCTCTCGTCAAGAAGCTTACAGAATACCTGGTCAGTGGAACAGCTTATCGTACTAATACTATATAATAATACAAAGTTTGTGTGTTTGGTCGTTAAGATATTTGAATGTTTTATCCCGGTATAATGTTCCCGTGGGATAATTTCTAACTTCAACGCGGACGAAGCCATTGACAAAAGCTAGTTATATTTTTTTGATAATAACTTAGCCATTTCTGGTTCATCCTCATCATTGTCGGACGCCAGTATTTCCAGGTCTTACTACGCTTCCTATTTTTTACTGTCTTTACGCAAAATTGCATAAAAAATACGAAATTGACTCTAGTCAGCAAGACTGGTATCGTCATATTTTTGTGTATATTTATATTACTCTTGGTCACAAAGGACTAATAGCAGTTATTTATAACGATAATAGTATCCTAATGGCCTTCAATGGATATGGCGCCACGATTCTGCTTAACCCACACAATTCCCAATTGACCTCTCTCACCAGCTGACCCAACTAGAATTATGATAAAATCCTATTACCCATATTTCTGCATGTACATGAGTTTTGCCTTGAACAGTTGTGGAGTTGTGGCCCAGTGATATCAGCCCGGACTTACAGATTGTAGGTTGTGAGTTCAACACCAAGCAGGCACTTTATGCATTTAATTTCGTCATCGCTGCTCTAAAGACGGTGAAGGAAAGCATCGTCAGGAAATCGGCGTCTTAGAACTAACAAATTGTAGACATCTGATATCTACCAACCAGATGGTGACTTTGACTTTGATGACGGTCCTCTCACAGAGAGGTAGGTGCCGGCAGTAGGAACATTATAAGTTGTTTGTGATGACATGAAATTTGATATTTGCAAATGAAACCACAACACGGAGCGGGAGTAATCATAATCCAAAGCAAGTAAATGTATTCTCGCCGTCCTATAAAGACAATACGAATCAATATTTCCATTATTCATCTATTCTCTATCGCAAGCCTTCTTAACATATAATGGAGGAAAGCTCGTAATGGGGACATTATTTTGAATTTTAAAAGCCACACCAACGAATACCTAGGTTTGAAATGAGATTTACAAGTTTTCGCTTTAACTCCCGAAGTTTGCGCTTAAAAGTTAAGAAGTTCTGCTTTCAATCTCAAAACCTGTTTTCCTGTAAACCCATTACAAACAAAAATTTTCATAAGCTTGATGACATTAATGTTATTATATCTCTTTGAACAGTTATCAATGGAGCTGGAGACGGAATGGCTATCGAAACAGTCGATTTCTGGTGAAGCTAAGGCACTTATCGGTGTGATGCGACAAGTGATGCAGGACATCAACAGCCGTAGGATGTGCACACTAACAGGTAAAAAAATAATACTTACACCGTAAACGATATAGATTTCTTCAGTGATTTTATATTTAAGATTTGTGTAGTCCAATGTTTGCAATCACATATTCCCGCATCCGATTATCTGCTGAGACTGACGGGTAACAACGAAACATTGCGTCAGAACTCAATCATGGTATAATCATCCGGTACTGAGAACGTCACTCGCATTGAAAATAAACTTCACTCCTGCTTTCTATGCGATTCTGCCTCGTGTATTGTGAACTTTGTTGAATTAGGTACGAATTCCTAGAGATCTTGTTGACTGACGCTATTAGATTTGGCAAACTCTGCTCGATAATCAAATTTGCATTCGATTCATAAAAATAAACACTATGTTTTATTGATTACCTACTACATAGCAGCACCCACAAGAAACTCTACTAAAATAGAAATCAAAAGAAAAACCTTAAATACTCCTTCAAATAAATAAAACATCTAACAGAATTCCGATTTGTTGTTTTTTGTGAATTCTACGTCTCTGAATTTTGCAAAACCTTTTGAAGTTTCAATACTAGAAGAAGTACAATGTAACAACAATACAGTACATTAATTAATTGGCTGTCCTTTGGAGTAATTGAAATTTCTTATTTTCTTTGTTATTTTTTATTCATGAAGCCCTATATTTGCGCTCAAGTTTTGAATCACAACAGGTACACTTATAGGAACCTGTTCATATTGAAATGCAGTAATTATTTTGAATGGGTAAGTAGTTATTTACGTGCATACGTTTCCTCTGATACGCAAACAGTATTTTATATGTAGGAGTCTATACTTGTTGATCATATTAACATATACTCAGGAACCTGTTCATATTGAAATGCAGTAATTATTTTGAATGGGTAAGTAGTTATTTACCTGCATAAGTTTTCTCTGATACGCGAACAGTATTTTATTTGTAGGAGTCTATACTTGTTGATCATATTAACATATACTCATGAATAGACAATATTCATAAATTAGATACACACATACCTAACTATTTTATTTTCGTGATAATCTATTTAAAAAAAACCTAAGAAAAATGTTGCTTCTAAATAACGCCACTGCATAAAATTTTATATTATTTTCAACATATTTCACTGAATAAAAAAATACCTATGCTCATGTTTTATTCAAAATAAACGGGTTTAGTCGCAAACTCGCTTATGATTTCACATACAACTCGACAAGTGTGCTTTAATTTTTGGTGAACACAACCAATATTGCCCTTTAAAATTTTACCCCGTATTAGTGCAAATATTATTTTTCCCACATTTTAGCAGTTTTCCTTTTGGTTTTGAGCCCATTCGCACTCTCCCTTGATACGTTTTCATTACATCACGCATTATTTCCCCGAAAAGTTGGGCAGAGGTGTACCCATAGTACACCCCCATTTCGCCAGTTATGTTTAAGTCTCGTGTAAAGGCCAGGGGGATCGAGCCAAATTTATGGATGATAGCCACAAGTCTACATCTAAAATCAGACAACGACATAAATATGTATTTGCTATTAATTACTGCCCACGCG
Source organism: Aporophyla nigra (assembly GCA_947507805.1). Classification (NCBI taxonomy): domain Eukaryota; kingdom Metazoa; phylum Arthropoda; class Insecta; order Lepidoptera; family Noctuidae; genus Aporophyla; species Aporophyla nigra. The sequence continues at coordinate 3,602,434 of OX382305.1, read as the reverse complement.
TCGAACGGTGCCTCAAAATAGAAATTTCCGTTCATACAATTGAATACATAACATATTCAAACAAGAAATAACCGTGGTTCTTATAGTTGTCGCCAGTAGTACTACGTGCCCAGTTTAAAATATGCTGCGGTAATGGAAACTCGCCCGTATTTTTATTGAGATAAAAATCATGCGAGAGCTTTAAATAAATTGGATAAATAACAATAGGGTGTCATAAATGTCAGCTGCTACATACCTATTTTAATCAACGAAGCAAAGATGTGCTATTACTTGTTTACACATTGGAAACATTCTGATGTAATTCAACCATGTTTTTAGCAATACACAGTACGCCGCCCACAGATACAGAATTTGTGTGACAGAGAAACTTATTTCCCGCCAATTTTGTTTTGACTGTCAGCTGTCAGCCTAATAAAACTTTTTTATTTCGTTAAAACACAAGATAAAAATAATTTCAGCCTAATCCATCATACTTTATGGAAGTTATCCATTCAATACTCAGCCACAAATGATATGATATAGGAAAAAGACATACACAAGGCAATGTAGAGCTAAATAGAAAAATCGTTAATATTTAAACTTGGGACACAATTTCCTATCAGCAACAACAGTTGTTGGCCGAGCTCGTTAAAGTAATCACATCAATTAACCTTTTCTAGAACTCGTGTCCATTTGTTATGTAGATAACGTTTTGTTAAAACAGTATCTTATTCAACAATATTCTTCCATCAAAACGTGATATTGTATGGCTGGTTAATGAGCAGGCTTAATAGTTCCAACAAATACCTACCTATCAAAGTAGTAGATAATTGATCAGTGGGGTAATTGCGTAACCTACTATCAGTAGGTTTGACAGTTCAAAAACATTCATTGCGTTATTTGCGTTGTTGAGCAGACAATTTTTCGAACATATGACGCAATGTATAAGAAATATTATTCAAAACGATTCTGATTCTGATTGATCTGAGTGCGTTACGCAATAGGGTGCAGAACTGCATTTTTCAGTAGCCCTAGCACGAACGTGGGGAGTATCTAAACGCAACGTAAACGAATTATTTTGAAATTTAAAAAACTCGTTTCGCAATTTTTTTTTTTAAGTAAGTACTAAGTTTAAGGTTTAATTTAAGACTTTATTCATATCTATTGAATGTCCCACTGGTTACGGGCTACGGTCGCGACTTCAAGTTGTAGGTCGTAATTTCGAACCTAGTCAGTCTACTTTGTGTAAATTATTTCCTCAACATTGCTCTCAAAACGGTGAAGTAAAATATCGTGAGGAAACCAGCATTTGCTTGACCCAAAAGTTCGAAGCCATGCGGCATCTATCAACTCTAGGTTGCCAACTATACTCTTAAAAACAGTATTATACTGTTTTGCACTACATTATACTTTTTACTGTTGAACAAAGATAAAGTATACAAAATACTGTTTTCAGCATCTAAATGCTTAAACTATAAGTGTTAGACTTAGACGCTCACACAGCAATAGATACAATTTTACTTAAATAGACACCAATTTGTAACTACTTTGTTAGTTTGGATGTTGAATGTCCAATGGTTATACAAAATTTATTAACGTTGGATAGAGAAATGGAAAATAATCTAGTTCATTCTTACCTTCTTTATGCTAGTCATATATTACAGACATATATTACATATATTTAATGTTTTCAATCAAATATTAAAAAAAAATGAATAAAATAATGTAACTATTTTAGACGTTTATAACATGATGACTGTTAAAGCAAAAATTATAAGTATTTTGGCCATGAAACAAAACAAGTATTCAAAACTATTACAGTCTTCCCAAGAAGTTTTTGATAGAACTATAAATAACTTCATACTTTTTATTGATAAGGCTAATTTCTATTTAGAGAAATGGTTCGATTTCAATCAAACTAATTGGCTTACTTTAATTAGCTGTTTGTTATTAAAGTTTTTGGTCACATTTGATCGTTTTGAGAAAATTAGAGATAATCTAAATTTGTATACACTCAATATTGGTATAGATGATTTATATTCAGAATTAACATATTTCGAAGTAATTTATGAAAAAGTATCAGAAGGTAAAGATTTCTTTGAAATGAGTCAGCCAGAAGTGGGGCCATTTATTAGTAAACACCTCGGAAGAATTTTAAAACATTACTAAAATTGTCTCATATCTACTTTCTGTTCTCGCCACCTCAGCATTTGCTGAAAGAGTTTTTTCAGTAATTAATGCAAAGTGGCAGGAGGATAGAAATAGAGCAACTATTATTTTAATAAATAATGAGCTCCTCATTTATTTTAATTTTAGTTATAATTGTAGTGAGGCGAATAAAGTTTAAAAAAAAAATATAAATCAATAAGTTGTGCGAGAACCTCTAAAAATATGTATTTGAAACATTAAATAAATAAAATACTGTTAATTTTTCTAAAATACTGTTTAATATTCTTCTCAGACCTCAATATACTTTATTTCTTGCTAAAAAAGTTGGCAACGCTAAACAAAGCAGCAAAAACCTACCAAGATACTCATAGTAAAGCACATGTAAACACATAAAAGTGCTAATATTCTATTGTTAGTGCTGACACAAGTGTCGAAACTCGCGTTTTATAGATTTGAGCGTTTTATTAACGTGATTAGCGTGTATGTACTTGTTTGCGGATGTTAGCAACACGCATAATTCTCAAGGAAAACTTGAAATTATTGAAACACCTACTGCTGTATAGGATTACATACCTACCAGTTACATTAGGTATTCATTAATGCTGTTTAAGATGTCAAAAGTGTTCCTTTATCATTAATCAACCTATACTGTTCTCTCTGCTGGCTCACTGCGGGTTAGTAGATGTCACATGTCTTCGAATTTTTGGTGTTCTTCTACGATATTTTCCTTCGCCTTGGTACAGCAGTAGTGATGATATTATTAAACAAAGTAAAGCGCTAGTTGAGGCCGATACCACTGGCCTCGACTTACAAGCCACCACCGCTCTCCTTAGAACTATACTTATACTTTTCCTTCGTCATTTCAGCCGTAAGACGTCCACTGCTGGACTTAGGCCTCCCCCAATTTGGGGAACTTTGCCATAATCGTCACGCTTGGCAGGCGGGTTGGCGATCGCAGTATGGTGGTAAAATGCATAGAGAACGCTGCTGCCCATTCTCTAGTAAGTCCCTTAGTCGCCTTTTACGACACCCACGGGAAGAAATGGGGTGGTGTTATTCTTTACGTCCGGCACCACACGGTACTTTTCCTTAGAACCCCTTTATCTCAAAACCTCCACGAAACCCTTATACATAGGTCTAAGTAACAAATCAGTTGGCACAAGGAACATTTACAAACACCATGTGAATAGAACTAATCCTTAGAAAGCGGATTGCAAGGGATTGAGTGAACGCGGAGTTAGACCTATGGAACCCCTGATTACGTATTCTTTTGGGTCCTTTACTTATTTATTACGCCTTCTACCATCGTTTAAATAGGTGGCTACATATTCTTGGGTCTTACCTGCGTATTCTTCGAAACCTTCGTTTCGAATCAAAGTCAAAATCAAAAGTAATTTATGCAAATTAGACTGGGTGACGCACTTTTCGATCATCTAAACGACCGTCAACTAATTCGCCCGCCGTTCACCACTTCCTAGTGCTGGAAGGAAGTTGTGGCGCAACCAACTCCCTAACAGCACAGGTCGACACAGCTTAAGAGGGTAAAACATAATCAGAATCGATGATACAGCATAAGACTTGTTTGGGAGATGTCTTTTTGCTGATTTATCAAGGCCAATTTTACTGCAGCGTCAATAAATAAAAACGACAAAGAAATGAAGTTATGGCAGATTTCTTTTATTCTAACTTTAAAAAAAACTGTTAATAAAAAAACAACACTTATTTGTTGTGATACCTCATCATCTGCTTAACCTTTTTTCCAACAATGTCGGGGTCGGCTTCCAGTCTAACCGGCTGCAGTTGAGTACCAGTAATTTACATGGAGCGACTGCCTATCTTACCTCCACAACCCAGTTACTGGGTAAAACGAACCCTTTGAATTTCGGTCTTCTGACGATCGGCAACGATTGTCTGAGATCTACGAAAGACAGCCGGAACCAACAGCTTGGTACCTACCCTACACCAATTCGAATACCCCTACTAGCTGTGTAAACAACAGTGACAGGAAGTATAATTAAAACTACACACACTAACGCACTACGCGCACTATTGTTGTAAAAACATAAATTCACGGTTTTTACTTTGTTATTTATATTTTATGGTTAACAAACTGTGTCCAAATAACGGGGTTTTTTAAAAAAATATTTATAATATAACATTATTAGGGTTACCACCTTTTTTTCTTGCAATTAAAGTACATTGGTTATTACAGGTAAGAAAAAAAAGTACATAGTATAAAAATAACGTATGATTGATTTGTCTTTATTATTTATTAGGTATATTTAAAAACATATTTTTTTATTGCTTTTTGTTGTCACATAAATTTCGTTTAACGGAAAACTTACGACTAATCTTTTCAAAATGCCAAAGAAAACAAATCTTGCAAAATAAAGTATTTTCGTGTACTTTATTGTTCTCATAACGTATAGAGCACAATAAAAACAATTTTCAAAATCTGTTTCCAATTGATGAAAATAACGTAAAAATACAAACAACCTCCTCTTTTTAAAACTCGGTAAAAAATAAAGGAAAATTCGCTGATGACTATACCGAGAAAAAAGCATCTAGTAGATTTTTCTTATTAATGTAAAAAAACAATAAATGGGCATACTGTTCAAAATTTATTGTTCCGAGTATTTTTGTTTTTTTTTTGTTGCTACCGGCACATTCTTCATGTGTACGGTCACCAAAAAAGATAAGTAATCATCAGAGTCGTTGGTAATAGTTGAAGTTTAGTAAGAAACCGATGGATGTTTACGAATAAGATTTAATTTAATTAAAAAAAAAAAAAACAAACAATTCATTGATGATTCATATGAGCAGTTGTGGGCCATTGGTATCGGCCCCGACTTACGAGTTCGAACCCAGGCAGGCGCTTTACTTAGTGTGAATAATTACATTGGCACTACTTTCAAAACCTGAAGCCTACTCTCAAGTCCTGTAACCAAAAAATTCGAAGACATGTGACATCTACCAACTCGCTCTGGGCGCACACCGAGAGGAGGCCTGTGTCCCAGTAGTGGGAACAATATAGGCTTATTATGTAAACAGTTCATATATCAAATTAAATCGCATTCGAATTTCTAAATTATCTATCGGTTCCTTACTATATCCGATGACCCTGGTTACTTATCTCTTTTGCTGACTGTACAGATGCCAGCACAAAAAGCTACTACAATCTGTCTTCCTTTAATAGATTTTCATCTTTATCGCTACAGTATTAAGTTCAAGATTGATTGGGAAATTTTGACAGTTTCGGGTAGCTTGATGTGCTGGCGTCTGTACATAAGTGATAATAAATTACAGCCGGAACGTAATTGCTCATCCTGGTATTAATTTAATTTACATACAAATGTGAAACAAAGTTTATTGTTAAATGTTCCGGGTGAAGGTAATCGTGGGTACCCACGTGTTTATTTTACAATATAATTTTGTCTTTATCCTTATTTATGCTCACGACATTTATATTGTGTTTGGTCTAGGTAGGTATGTAAATTGTGGTCCGACTAGTAAATAATGTGGTAATATGGTTATAGTAATTACATTCATGTATTGTTTTTGATTGTGACATTTCTGTTTCCTGTTTGTATGGGTAGGAACTTCAACGCCATAGTATACGACGATACTTACATAGTGATTACTTTCTTCCATATTATTATTAGTTCGGTTTGAAACTTTCATTCGCATATAATAATAATGACTTAAAATGTAAGCTATCATGCAGACGTCGCATATAAATAAAATAATATAATGTAATTATAATGTTGTCTAGCCTGTCTTGGTTATGATTATGAGACACTGTATCTATTCAATAAATATTAAACACTAACGTCATGAAAACGCATGGATGATTCAGCTGACAGTGACACTGGTGTTTTAGACTAAACAAGGCATTTGACTATCTTGTCCAGACGAATATGCACTTTGTATAGCGTATAAATGTTGCTTTGTTCTTTAAGTCTACATTAATGATAACTAGGACATTAATTAAAGCTCCATCATCATTTTCTACCAACCTTGTAAGCTAATTACCCTTCCCGGTAATGCGTGTGCCCCAGGGAGCTGCTCTTGGTCCATCACTAAATTGTTAATTTAAGTTAAACAACCACCTTTTATTTATGTATTTTGTACGAATTGAGTAGAGAGCGAGTCATTTGTCTGAACAATACAATGAAAATGTATTGACTAACACACATGTAAATTAATTCATAGACACCTTCGAGCTACATCGTTTGCATAAATTAATACAAACGATATATTATGTATATGCAAGCGTCGTTGCGTGTTATGCAAAGTCTTGTCACGTAGGAATACTTGTCATATTTACTAAGAAAGCATATCACTCCTGTTTTCCTCAAGGGGAACGCAAACGTGGACAGTACACCCACGTTTCGCCTGTTTTGATAAAGTGCCTTATCATTGTAGGCGACGAGGTGACCGTGCGAGTGTCTTAGCAAAAACCGGGCACAAATTCAGATTCAGCTGCTCATTCGTACATTTAGGAAAAGTAAAACCATTATATCTCAATGAATTTCTAGCACACGCCTTGCTGGCGAAAATTATCAATAAGATCCATCACAGCTTGTAGAATAAAAGACACCAGCATTTGTAGAGAGAAATGAAAATTCAATTAATTCCTCTGGAACCCAGGAAGTTAATCAAAAACTCTTTACTAAACTCGTTGGAGATAACAGAAAAATCTGTCAGAGTTAATTACTAATGAAACATCGTAATCAGTGTAGCGATAACCCTTAATCTGGCACAAGATAACACGTTTTTTATTATGTTGTATAATAATAATATTGTAATCACAAAACATATAGATGCAGTACCTATATCTCATGCAGTGCTTAATAAAAATGACAGAATAACACGTGCAGACTACAGGCAAGGCCGAAATTCAATCATTATCATCGTTACCTGCTTTAGTATCTTTTTAATCAGTGAACTAAGCCACTGACAGATAAAGCTGCAAATTACAAGACTGGCCTTATTATTTTCTATATACATAGCTGATCTTCATTCAATGGTGATTCTAGAACTGCTTTATCGCTTAAAGTATCGTCATTATATCGATCCTGAAACATCTACTGCTGGGAATAAGAAGTCTTTTAATGATTTTCTCATAGATTGGTTCTGGGACGTTTTCGACCAGCGAATCTGCGGTTTCTTCTTGGTCATACATACGCCCATCGAACGTTGTAAGAGTACTCTCTTCTACATCTACTTATGTAGGAACAGATAATGGAAAAAGAAATCTGCCTGTCCCTCAAGAGCCTTTTGGTTACTCGCAAATATCGTAATGATTACTGTGGCTCTACTGATATTACTACTTTTTATTTGACTTCCATGTAACCTGGATTTGATGTTCGGTCAGTATGGAGTGTTTTTCTGATGCAGATTTATCTTTTGTTTTATGAATAATGCAGCATTCATAAACTTCTTATCAGCCCTTTTGTGAAGTACTTACATATTCTATAGCTTTCATTTTGCGATTACACTGTGTAATCACTCGTCCGCCTGTTTGTTAGCTGTTATCAGCTGTAGGCATAGACTGTTTCGATGGGTCTGCAAACATTGATCAAACTGCAAAGAGCGACCGTTCGCAAATATTTGGTTGTGACCTTGCATTGGTTTTGATATGATATCTTTTTATTTTTTATTTTATTTTATTTTATTTATTTTAGGAAAACTTACAGCTAAACAAATACAGTGAGTAGACGTTTTTACAAAATAAGGCCAATTACAAGTTTCCACATGTAGTAATAAATCAGATGAAAAAGACAATAGACCATCTTTACACAGTACAAAAAAGCCGCTTCCCGCGCCCGCATGTCCCCATCCCCCAGACCACGCAACGAATCCCAACACGGTTTATCAATAGGCGGAGCGATTCAAGAGGATGGCCCACATGCACAATACGCGAGCAAAGCTTAAAAGGTAAAAAGCTAGTTTAACACAAACAAAATGTGACAATAATACTATTGACGCTCGAAGAAGCTATTAGATAAAGTTTTTTTCAATTTAGCAACACCAGTATTAAAAATGTCGATATCAGCTTCCCGGCAGTTTGCGTTGTACATACGACTCGCTCTCACTATGTACGAGTTCCGTCTGTACTTAGTGGCCGCCGCTGGGGTGTGCAATAAATCTGGTCTACGTAAGAACACAGATGGCACTCGCAGCCCAATTTTATGTAACAACTCGCTAACGCCGGTTGTTCCATTAGCAATTTTGAAAAGAAACACAAGATCTGATATTTTACGCCTTTCGTAAAGTGGAAGAATATGAAATTTTTTGCAACGGTAGGTATAATTAGTTAAAAACGTTTTAGACCGATATTGAATGTGCCTTAAAAACCTTTTTTGTATGCTCTCAATACGATTTATGTAGACATTATAATTAGGGTTCCAAACTTGAGAGGCATACTCCAAATGACTACGAACAAAGGAACAGTACAATATTTTAATAGTCTTTATATTTTTGAACTCCGAGGACACCCGGAGAATGAATCCAAGTGCTTTTGATGCTTTCTTGACAATGTTGTCTATGTGTGCATCAAAGAGGAGCTTAGCGTCAAAGGTAACTCCCAGGTCCCTGATAGTGCTGACCCTATTTAGTGGTGTATCCAAAAGCGTGTAGTTATAAACGAGCGGGATAGGTTTCCGTGTAAAAGAGCAAACATAACACTTGGTTACATTCAGATCCAACTTGTTAAGAGTACAATAGGCTTGAAAATTATTAAGGTCTGACTGTAATAGATGGGCATCCGCTACGGTATTGATTTGTCTCATTATCTTCATGTCATCAGCATAAAGTAACAATTTTGAATACTGGAAAGAAGAAGAGACATCGTTGATAAAAATATTAAATAACAGTGGCCCTAGCAAGGATCCTTGAGGAACCCCCGATGGGACATTCATAGGCTTGGAACAGTATCCATTTAGAACCACAGTCTGACATCTGTTCTCCACGTAGGACTTGAACCACCGGTAAAGGTCACCCCTGATGCCCACCTCTAAAAGTTTACGCAACAGGATCACATGATCTATCCGATCAAAACACTTGCTGTAGTCGGTATATATAACATCGACTTGGGACCTCTGCGACATACACTCAGAGAGATAGTCGCTACAAACAATAAGGTTAGACGAGGTTGACCGACCCCGTACAAAGCCGTGCTGGTTTTCACTTAAACTGTGCTTGAGTGCCGAATAAACCTGTGCATGCACAATTTTCTCCAGTATTTTAGCAAACACACACAGCTTTGAAATAGGTCGGTAATTCTCGACCAATGTCCTTGACCCTTTTTTATGTATCGGTGTTATATATGCCGACTTCCATATCTTAGGCACCACGCCAGTAGCAAGTGATTTTTCAAATAGTATGGAAAGAGGCACAGAAAGGTCCGTGGCGCAGTTGACGATGAATATGGGTGAGATGTCATCAGGACCCGCAGATTTCTTTAAATCTACTTGTTTTAGCAGCCTACAAACCTCACTTATCCGTATCTCTATTTGACTTATATCGTGCATGTTGTCATTGAGTCCATCAACCATACTACAAGCCGAAGATTGACTAATGGCATTACTGGTATCATCAAGAAAATTAGAGCGAAAACAATTACCGAACATATCACAAATTACGTTGCCATCACTGGACGTTACCTGGCCAAATTGCATCACTGAGGGGTAAGAACAAGATTGTTTTTTAGTCTTGACATACCTCCAAAAAGCCCGTGGATTGCCACGTATGTCAGATTCTATTTTAGCTATGTAATTGTCAAACATCTCCCCCTCTAGGTCTTTAGCCCGTTGACGGAGTATAACGAACGAATAATAGTCAGATAAGTTCCTATACTTCTTAAATTTAGAATGAAATTTTGCTTTTTCTTTTAAGATTTTTATCAACGGACCTTTGTACCAGAGAGGGTATTTTGAATTGGGGAGAACCGTTTTCGTCGGTATATACGTGAAATGTAGCCTCCTAATTACTCCATAAAAGTATGTTACCGCTTCATCCATTGACCTTCTACTTAACTCCGACTGCCAGTCTACACGATTTAACTCGCCTTTTATATTTTCGTAATCGGCAATTTTGTGCAAAAATTTTACGTAGGGCCGACTTGGTAGTGTATGTAGTTCAACGAATTCCGCGGTAACACATAAGGCTCTATGATGTGAATCTTCCGGCACAAGTGGATCATCATTGCCGCTGACAATAACTTTATCATTAGAAAAAACTAAATCAAGGATTCTACCATTGACGTTCAAGTGACAATTGTATTGCATTAAGTTACTCGTATTTAGATTATCAATTAAACTAGTCTGAACATCATAGTTATCATATTTGTTCTTTTTTACTTCCCCGACTGTTACTAGTTACTAGGGATCTTTTTTTCACTGACTGTATTACTTAAATCGATGAACATAATTATATTCCAAGATGTTTAAATAATTATTCAAAAATCAATCACAGACATGAAATGAAACTTTATTTTCATTTCGCTTCCGATTTCAGGTTATTAATTAAAGATTTCAATGCTTAGAAAACTGTATTTTCAAAAGTATTTTCTAACGCCGTTAATTAAGAGATAGAATTTTCCTTGCTTTACAAACTGAAATTACTTTATCAAAGGTAGTCAGAGAATAAATAATTTATTTTCAGGGACCCTTGATTTTGCGTACGTCGTCTTACTTAGACGTTTATTTGATTGTTTTTTCAAATAAACGTCTAAGTAGGTTAATAACGCTTGAGCACAAACAGCCACTTAAAGACGACGTACGCAAAATCAAGGGTCCCTGAAAATAATTAATTTATTCTCTAAACGAAGCAAGCAATCGCAACTATCATTTTACTGATATCAGTCAAAATACTGCGATTACCTAAGTAATTAAGCGAATACAGCGCAGAGTAGTGGAGAGATGTTAGTCGTAGGTTTGGACCCAGACAAGCGTTTTAATTTGTGTAAATAATTAGATCACTGCTGCTCTCAAAACGGTGAAGGAAAACATCGTTAAGAAATCGGCATGTCCTAGAAACAAAATTTCGTAGATATGAGACATCTACCAACCAGTACTGAGCTCGCACCGTAAATACCAGCATTTTCAGCACACTCCCTCTCGTCTAGAGGAGGTCAGAGGGGTAATTGCTGAACTTTTTATCAGTAGGAATTGGTTTAATATTCATAGTTAAACAACATTCATTGCGTTTTTTACGTTGCTGAGCCGACAATTTATTCGAACAAATGACGCAATGGTTTAGAAATAATCTTCAATCCCATTCAGATTCTGATAAATTGTGCGTTTCGCAATTAGGGTGCTGGGTCTCCTAGTAGTCGGAATATTAAAGGCTGAATAAGCAAGTAAATAAGTTAGCACTTTAAATGCCATTATGTTAGCCAAAGTTGACATGCGTTAACTATCGGAAGTTTGGAACGCGATCGTCAAATAACGGAAGTGACATACCAGTGCAGACGGTATGCTACGGTTTTCTAGTAGAGCGGTAGCCGTGTATTATTTGCCTTCATAAAAAAAGTAATTTTCACCAGTCTTTATTTTCTGTACGTGAATCAAAAACTTTGTACCTCGTATTTTAGTAAATGACGCGTACGGAGGAGTACGACAGTTTAAGTTTATATGCAGAGTAGAAAGTTTATACTAAGAAACAATTCATTAGAAATATAATATTACTAGCTGACCCGACAGACGTTGTCCTGTCTCTTTGATGATATTTGAGCACGCATTCTGTCAATTCTATGTCAAATGTCATAATGTTACATTAAAAAAGTTTACATTGTCCTATTATATGGTTGTTAAGTATTCTTAAATAAGTGTTCTTAAATTTTCTAATTTTCCGCGCAATATTTTAATTTTTTTCTTTCACAAGAACCTTCTCCTGACAATTACAAACAGAACAACAACAAAAAAAGTGAAATCGGTCCAGCCGTTCACGCGTGATGTCGTGACCAAGGGAAATAGAGATGACTGAATCGCCCAGGGGTCGCACCCTGAGCGACCACTTATGTGACATGAAGTTGTCAAAAAAAAGAAAGACAGAAAAAATTATTAAACTGTGATCGGATATTCGGATACATATTTACCTAATGTTACTATTTAGTTGTGAAAGCACGGAAACAGCTTCGTTTTTTTTATTAAAGCCAGGTTTCTTGGATCATATTTATTTAAAATTAATGTTTAACCCCAGATGCAAATACATATGTGTGTAGGGTGGTATGTGTTAGTTAAAACAACACACAAAACACGGTAAAAACGCGCATTCCATATTAGCCAACATTTCAACTTTAGGTGAATATGCATCTGAATATCCGATCTCTAATCATCACACACATATAACTTAGCCAAAAGCCTCATATTCAAGTAATTAAAGTTTATTAATTTTGCCCATTGCTTGATCTTCAATTTTCGAGATTCGACTGAATATTTGGTCAGCATGTTCTGCGACCTTCAAATACCAACCAGAAATAGATATCGATAAGTTTTGATTTGGGTTTGTTTGATTTGCTATTTTTATTGATAGACCATTATTATTGATTGCATCTACATTTTGATAGGACACCACTATCTCCTAACCTTGGCCAAAGTAAATATCGAAACGTTTTAGATGGCAGGTACGCACGGTATACATTTCCAGTAAGCTGACATAAGCTGGCTGTTTGATATAAGCTGACTTCTCATTGTACGAACTCGACTTCATTCTCAATGCGAGGTTAGCTAAAACTGGAAATGTATAACTTCATAATTGTAGCCGTGTGTACACTAGATGCTTAATTAATCTTTACTTTTACTATATAATAAAACTGAAGGTTTGTTATTATTTTTTTGTTTGAACGCTCAGATCAAGTAAAAAAAGGTAGATAACGCACGGCCTTTGCTAATACTGAAGCCACAAAACTCAGCTCCTTCACGTAAACATACGCGCTCACGCACACACATGCATCAAACTACGCTCATTTTCGTTAGTATCTTACGGGTCGTCGTGCAGTAAGTTTGCCTAAAAAATGCCGTCCTGTGTAATTAAATAGTATTAAAAAAATACAAAAGTGAACAAAAAGTCTGAAGAAATATCGTTTCACACGTAAGTACACATAATACTATATTTTTTTATGTTATTCTAACACAATTTTGAGGTTATTCGACACATATAATGTCAATGTCCCGAAATGACGTATCAGGAGAGTGTTGCCAGGAGTTCGTATTTCTAATAGCCCAAAAATGTGGGTAAGTAAATTGTAGGCAAATTAATTACAAAATAATTAAGTACAGAGTGAACATCATTATTGTTTTTTTAAATCACGGAATTTATGTAAAATAATAATTATTTTACTCGTTTCTTTTTACATTCTCGAGTTACCTTTTATTTTTTACTATCAAATATTATTAGTTTTAGGTTGCCAACGAATATTTTAATAAGAGATGAATGGGTAGCTGCTATAAGACTGAGTCGAAATTACCCTCAATGGCAGCCATCCTCATCTAGTGTGCTAGGTTGTTTTTTTATTTGGCAAATAAAGTGGTTTTTTTTATTTGTACGATACACAACGTGGACTTCGCCGAATTCATAGAACAGGATATCCAAAAAAAGTATTTTAACCGACTTCAAATAAAAGGAGGTTCTCTATTCTTCCTGCATAATTATGTTATGAAAAATATATACCTATATTTTCTCAGTATATAGTATATCTTGCGTTATTATACCAAATTGTTTATATGTATTAAGATAGGTACAGTTTAAAAATAATAGTATTATCTTCTTAGGACAACCAACACACCGTTATCTGATCCCAAATTAGGCAGAGCCTGTACTATTGTAACCAGACAACTGATAAATATACTTATATATTTCTAAATACATACGTATTATATATAAATTACACCCAGACACAGAACAAATGATTGTGCTCATCACATAAAGATTTGTCCTGAGTGGGAATCGAACCCACGACCTCAGTCTTAGCAGTCAGGGTCACTAACCACTCGACTAACAGGCCAGTCAATTATGTTTCTATTACAGAAATTATTTCCCCCTTCCAATGCAGTTGTTAGTGAAATATTATCGCCGAATATATTGCCTCCACTTGTTCCTGTGAGTATATTGTAATTAGGCGTATAATGTTTTTTCAGATTTAACTACCACGACTGCATGAGATTTTGGGAGTTTGTTCCGCCACTTCTTCTTCCCAGCTAAAGCACTAGGAAGTGTCGAAGGGTGGGCGTTTTGGGGGACTGTCTCATGTAACTTTGACGTTCAAAAAGTGCTGACTCTCAGCCTAGTTTGAATAAATGACTTTTGATTGGATTTGATTTGATTTGATTGTGGGATCAGAGATTTATTTATGCTGTATGTACCTATACTATTATGTTACAAGTCAATGCTCTATGTTGTACTTTTTTATTTCATCTGGGAAAGAATAATTTAAATTCCATGGAAAGGTTTTTTTTCTGTACTGATTAATTCCGTATTTGTTTTTTTGTTTTATGTTATTTTTAAATAAACAGTCTTCACATAAACTTAATTGTATTTTTTTTCGCTACTCCCACACCCACGATGAGACCATCTATTGAGACGATTTATAAAGTGATCCTACACGCCTCCTACATATTTATAATCTTTTTCTAATTTAGGTATAAAAAATATATATTTTCGCATTTACTTACATAATTATTACCTATTTCTACGCAATTTTGAGGGACATTTAAAAAAAAAGTGGCAACACTTCATTGACTCACACATAGTTAAAAAAATGGTTGCATTTTCTTATTCTAAGTGCGTTATCTACCTTTTTTTACTTGATCTGAGTTTGAACGTGTTAATTTCTGGAACTACCAAGTGGATTAAAAATATTTTTGCATTTCATAGCCTAGTTCTTGAGGCTATTTAACTAGGCGCTAGAAGCGTCCTTAGGAGACGAACAAATAGAAAAATATGAAAATGAAGTAATCGCACGTACGGGTGTTGCGATGCGACGCGGTGAGTTGAAAGCCGAGGGAGTTTAATAAAAATGTGATGTGGCTGTTATTTTAGTATTTTGTGTATCTTACGGATTCCACGCAAGCGAAGTCGCGGACAGAAGCTAGTAAATACGTAACACTGTAGAGTGTAGACTGTAGTTAAAAAGGAAGTAAACAAAATATACTCACTTTATTTATGTACCTACTCGAGATATCTCGTGAGCTATTTATTTACATGCAACGTTATGTAATTTACTGTTAACAGCTCTTATGTATAAACACTCACTGTGATAACGAGCCATTATGACTTGAGAGACATTTTACATAGAAATTTTCCGTAAGACATGTAAATAGAGTATTTTGCTGTATACGGCTTTTCAATTGAATTGGAAAACATTACATTCATAGATAAAAGAAGAATTTTGGGAAGAATTTCTTTAACGCAGCTTGCGGTAGGAATAAATTTATAGAAATCGTCACGTAACAAAAAGCGTTGTCTATTTTTATAACAGAAAGAGAAAGATATAGTTTTCATGGTTTTTGAGGGTACTGAAATCAATAGTGAGGTCTAAATAAAAATCAAAGATGGCGGCTACAAACATTTCCAAATTTTACATCACGGGTGTCGTTTTCAAGATTTTCGAGGGTGCTGAAGCGTATCGTTAAGTCAAAATGAAAATCTAAGATGGCCGCTGCAATAGTTATCAATGAGTTACTAGCGTGTACGTGGATTATTTAGGTTGTTGGTAATAGTATTGTATGTTGGAGGGTGGCTTACTCTTGAGGTGGTCTCTCCTGCTGTCGAGATCACTCTTCCTCTAGTTTTTCAAAAGTATTAATAAACATTTCGTTTCACTTAGCGTCTCTAAACAGATCTATCTTTAACCATCTCCTCCCAAAAAGAAGGATTTATTGGGTTGTTCGATAATTAATGTCGTTTTTTCTCATAGATGGTTTGAACTGCAATTTCTTGTAGTAGTGATTGCATGGCTTACATTATTATAATTATACTATTTTAAAGATTATACTTTAGACTATCCCTAGTCAAAGACTGAGCGTCATTAGTAAAAACAAGTTGGTTAAAAATTAAGTTGAAAATGTACAATCAAAGAGAGCATTGTCGGCATATTTTATTGTATTATTTTCGAAAGGGCAAAAATGCGGTGCAAGCTCGGAAGAAATTGTGTGAAGTTTATGGTGAGGACTGCCTTAGTGAACGCCAGTGTCAGCGTTGGTTTGCTCGCTTTCGCTCTGGAGATTTTAATGTGCAAGATTCACCACATACTGGTCGTCCAACCACTACTGCATGATGACGACAAAATAAAGACGTTAATCGAAACTAACCGGCGTATGACAACACGAGAGATAGCAGAGAAGCTCAACATATCGAATTCAACCGATTACTTGCGCTTACAACGGCTTGGTTATTTAAACAAACTGGATGTTTGAGTTCCTCATGAACTAAAGGAAATCCACCTCACCAAACGCATTAACATATGCGACTCTTTGCTGAATCGTAACCAAAACGACCCATTTCTAAAAAGATTCATAACGGGTGATGAAAAATGGATTGTTTATGATAACGTAGTCCGAAAACGATCATGGACCAAGCTAAATGAGCCCCACAATCGACATCCAAAGCCAATATTCACCAAAAAAACATTATGCTTTCTGTGTGGTGGGATTACAATGGTATAGTCTACTTTGAGCTGCTTCCAAGAAACCAAACTATTGATTCAAAAGTCTATTGTCGTCAACTATCTAAATTGAATGAAGAAATCAAGAAAAAACGCCCTGGACTGGCCAATCGCAAAGGCGTGATATTCCATCATGATAACGCCAAACCCCACACCTCTTTGATAACCTGTCAAAAATTAACAGAGTTCAATTGGGAACTAATGCCACATCCACCCTATAGCCCTGACTTAGCACCATCAGATTACCATTTGTTTCGCTCCCTTCAAAACTATTTGAATGGTAAAACTTTCGATTCCGATCATGCTGTAAAAAATGAGTTGGACCAGTTCTTTGCTTCTAAAAACCAGGGCTTCTTCGAACGTGGAATATTTCAGCTTACCGAAAGATGGCAAAAGGTCATCCAACAAAATGGTCAATATATCATTGATTAAAGTTTGTTGTTAATATAAATAAATGTATACTCAGCGGCACGGAATCTTGGCCAAGCGCTTATCTCGCAAATACTTGCGATAACAAAAGCTTTAAGTGTTTCTAACGGTTGTTTTTTATGGAGGTAGGTCAAAAAATGCTTACCCTTAGTTGAAGAGGGTAATTCATTATGTTTAAGTACACTGTAGCGTAACTTTAAATTTTTAGTTGAATCGGGTTTCTTGAGCGACTAAGTTGCAAGTTTAAATTTGTGTGTTGTGAAAGTTTACGGTTAAGTTATTCAATTATTGTGTTTTCGTGCTTTTAATTCAAACACTAAAGGTGGTTTATAACCAAATAAAAATGCCATTAACACCAGCACAAGTTGCACAGGCTGTAGCCTTAATCGACCAAGGCTTTACACAGCGCGAAGTCGCTGTGGTGCTTAACGTACCACGTTCGTCAATGCAGTATGCCCTGAAACGTTACCAGGAGACAGGCCACTACTCCCGCAGACCAGGCAGTGGAGGAGTTCGATGCACATCGGCCCGGGACGACCGGTTTATTGTCCTGGAAATTTTAAGAAACCGCTACCTTACCGCGGTTGAGATACGTCAGCGGCACCAAATCGCAAGAGGTGTAAATGTTAGTGAGCGTACGGTGAGAAGACGAATGGAGGAAGTGAACCTAAAAGCCCGTAGACCTGCACGCGGTCCAGAACTTCTCAGACATCATCGAGTAGCTCGACTTCAATTCGCACGTGAACACGCCAGCTGGACCCATGAGCAATGGGCGCGAGTACTGTTCACAGATGAGTGTCGAATCGCTTTGCGTGCTCCAGATGGTCGGGAGCGAGTGTGGAGAAGAAGAGGAGAGAGATTTCTACCCATTACCACCACACAAACAGTGAGTTTTCATGGAGGCTCTATAATGGTTTGGGGAGGAATAAGTTCCGATGCTCGTACGGAGTTGGTTATTGTTAGCAACCGCTTAAATGCAACCCGTTACATCGAAGAGGTCCTTCAAGAACATGTTTTGCCATATTCGGGGTTCATTGGGCACGACCAATTCCTCCTTATGCACGATAATGCTCGTCCACACGTTGCACGCTGCGTTGAAGAATACCTTCAAGACGTTGGCATTACAAAATTGCAGTGGCCAGCACGTAGTCCAGACTTAAACCCAATAGAGCATATCTGGGACATGCTCAAAAGAAAGATAAAGTCCACCTCCAACCCGCCAGAAACTCTAAACCAACTTCGAAGTGCGGCACTGGCCGCTTGGGAAGACATACTGCAAGTTGATGTCAGAAACATCATTCAAAGCATGCCAGATCGTATGCAAGCGGTTATTAGGGCTAGAGGAGGAAACACCCGATATTAAAACGAAGAGACAATTAAGAAATTTGGTACTTTTTTTAATTTTATAGTGTTTTTAAATTGATAGTGCAAAATCCTTTTTATCCTGGAAAAGTGCTTAATTTTGAAAACATGCTTAATTGTGTAGTCATTTACTAATTACTAAGTTCTAAAAGCATAAGAAACACCTCTAGAGTGCACCTACCCTTAATTCAGTGTTAAATAAAAATTGAAATACGAATTATCGATAAATTCACATGTGGCCAAGTTTCCGTGCCGGTGAGTAGTTTGAAAAATATGAAAAAAAAAACGACAACCCAATATATGTATGTATTGTATCTTTTTATGTATTTTCTGAATGTCTTTGCATCTGACAGGACAGCAACTGGAAACAATGGTGGCCATGCAGTCCGCATGGCCACCATTGTTTCCAGTTGCTGTCCTTTGGTTAATTTGTGAGTTTTTTTAAACCTATATGTATGTTTTTCCTTTCTGGCACTCTAAGAGAGCAAACGCGTGGGTCGATTTTGACGATTCTTTCTTAAGTCGATTTCTCTTAATCTTATGAGTGTCGTGGCAGTAATCAAAATTCAATATGGCGACAACTATACGCCCATAGATATACGCCACAATGTGAATAAGAAAAAAAAATGCACGTGGTTGAACTATGTATGTCAAATGAGGTATCATTGAATAGTCTATGATTTTTTTAAATTTTGAATTACCATTTATGATGTACATTTTAAGATTAACAGTTGGCTAGCAACAATGTTCACCAAAAATTAAAGTCTTTTGATAAGGGAGGCATCTTTTTAAATTTATGTAAAGACCTTTATTGCTTCCGATGCCATGTGATTGCACATAGTAGTATTAAGTTTAATAGTCAACACGTGTAAAACAAAATTTTATTGTTTCCGTCTTTTTAAAGTTCCCTTCTAAACAGACAGGTTTTTTTGCCTTTTTTTTTAGTCAGTCCTTTTAACCATCCGTATCTATATCGGAATCGTATCGGGTCAGCTTCGTATCTATGCATGCCTATGCCTAGTCTAGACCAGCGCAACTCATGACGAATTACTGATCTATCAAACAAGTTTTTTCTTATATATAATACAATACAGGGTGGCAAGGACATCGAAGTGCAAACTGAAATCATGAGTTCAGCACATAATTCTAGAGACCCTAGCGTAGAATATTTTTTGTCAGTTATTAAGAGAAAATTGGCAGAGCAAATTTTCATTTAGACTTTTCTATGAAACCGCTGTGTTTTTTCAACAAAATGGCGTAAAATTTGCACTTCGAGGGTTTCAGAATCCATGGTTACTGGATCTCAATCATCCTGTATTTTATTATGTAGACAAGTCGGTAAAGTCAGTCAATTAATTTGGTTTCTTAGTGCTGATCGCATTACAAAGGTAACTTTATAGCGAGGGGGGGGGGGGGGTAACTTAATCCAGTAATCTCTAAGGAATCCACAGCTAGTTTTGTAATTTAATTATTTACGTAGGTACTTAGATCTACCCTTAGTAATCGGATAAGACACGCAAGCTCAAGCAAGCCAACTCATGGAAGGAAAGGAATTGTTTCTAACACTTCTTTCGACTTCTGCCTGTGGTGTGTCGTGTCCTCAAAAACTAAAACTTTCCCGTCGATGTTAATTACATAGTATGATTAAGTGGTCCACTATCTAACTTGTTGGTAGCCGTTGCATCAACTCTATGGTAATTACAGTCATTGGTAATGATAACGTAATCAATATAATTTACCACGTGTATCTGCTGGTACATTACAACGCTAGATATAAGCCGGTCGGAGTGGGTGCTAACGCATTGAAGCTGCCGCAGACATGAGCAAGGTGAGGGCGGTAGAACAATTTCTACGAAGTTTTCGTAGAAGTTGTTCTACCAGAGTCGCGTCATACCGTCGTCTTACGCTTGTCTATGGGAGCCTTTATATTAATAAAGACCTACTGATTCAACTAATTTGGAGCAAATCTAAGAAGAGTAAAACATAAAACCTGTTTTTTGAAGGTTATATTCACTTTTAGAAAATAATTAAAAACAAAATATTTGTGTGTGTACGAAACGTCTGGACCGATTTTGACGTGACTTCCCGTGGCAGATAGCTGATGTCATACGAAGTCAGATAGGCTACTTGGTCCCGGTAACACGTTCCCGTGTCTTAATTTCCAACATCCATGTTAGCGAAGCCACAGCCAGGCACATCTACCATATACACCGTGAAATTTTAATTGTCTTACAACGGCAACCCACTTCATGTATCCAATGACTACTACACATCCATAAGAAAAAAATGAACATTTGAATAACTAAAAAATAAAAATATTATTCGTTATGATGACGCATGGTGTAGTTTGAAATTGATATTTTGACTCATGGAAAATGGAGATGGAAATGATCTAGTCGACTCGTGCGCTGGGTAGGTATGTTCTCTACCACCTGATACGTAAACATTATTATCAGGATGTCTCATAATTCTAATGCATTATTTATTTTTCTTAGTACCTATTATCTTAATTAATGGTAACAATTTTTAATCACGCCTAGAGGTATAGGTGTCGGATACATTGAGAGGACAACGTTTGTAAGACGACATTTTAGTCGGTGTATAAACAAATTTAAATAAAACAAAATGTAAAACTACATTTTACAAACGACCCATATCTGTCAACTTACTTATCTAAATATTCAGGCCACATTGATATACTACTCGTGTTAAAACTAGCATTATCAGAAGTATGTTCCTAAGTGCTGTGCCTGAATTAATCTGCCCGCATCATTCCAGATTATTATTTAAATGAAGTCTTTATGAAATTGTGCTAATGTACTCAGATAAAAATGTTAAGTAAACCGCTTTGTCGTCATTCCAAGTAGATTAGCATTGGTAAGTACGACCTTGTAAAGTGGGGCTAGAAGATAAAAGACAAAAACAATTTGCGGGGCTTGTGGCTACGTTATAATGACCGCATAATGACATTACGCTTGCCCATTGACGATGTTAGGTATGTCCACCTCATCAGCATCTACGCACCTACCCTGACAGCAAGTGATGATGATAAAGTAAAGTTTTATCGAGACCTGTCCTGCGTTCTTACGAGTATCCCACCACAAGACAAAATTGTCCTGCTGGGGGACTTTAATGCACGTGTCGGTGCTGACTACGAAGCATGGCCTGGTGTTCTTGGTCGAAATGGAGTTGGGAACTGCAATACTAACGGCTTGGAACTTCTCACTCTGTGTGCAGAGTTTGACCTGTGCCTGACTAATACCTTCTTTCGTTTACCAGCGAAATATAAGACCTCGTGGATGCACCCCAGATCCAAACACTGGCATCTTCTTGATTACATTATTGTACGCAAAAAAGACCTAAACGACGTCTTGATTACAAAAGCAATGCGGGGTGCAGAGTGCTGGTCAGATCATCGACTTATTCGCTCAAAGATGCGTCTAAAATTAAAACCCCCTCGACGCGCAGCACATAAGCAACCAGTGAATGCATGTGTAGCTTCAATGGTTTGCTCCGAGAAGGTCATGCGGGATCTGGATGCACACTTCAGCACCAACATAGAGGACGTTACAGATAATGTTAATGAAGCGTGGCATTCATATGCTAAACACCTTCACGATAGCGTCTCATGCACTCTACCAAAGCCGCAGAAGAGGCACCAGGATTGGTTCGATGACTCAGACGAAGAAATCCGAGCATTACTTGAGAGTCACAGACAAGAACTGAGATCCATGCCTAACGCTGATAGTCGAAGATCTACTCAACGGGAGCTAAAAATCAGAATCCGTGACCTCAAAGATAAATGGTGGCTGGATCGAGCAAAAGAACTCCAACTTTTTGCTGACACAAACCAGACGGGCAGATTTTTCGAGGGCCTGAAAGCAATTTTCGGACCAAAATCGAGAACTGACGGATCACAAGCAAATCCTGGAGAGGTGGGCTGAACACTTTAATGACGTCCTTAATCCCTGCTCACAGACCACAGATATACCATATATTGAGAACCTTGAATGCCGTCCCGTTCAGGAAGACCTAGCTGATCCACCATCCTTTGTTGAGTTCATGACAGCTGTCATGAGATTGAAGAATGCCAAAACACCAGGCACTGATTGTCTACCATCGGAGGTCTACAAATACGGTGGTCCGCATATACAAAGTAGGCTCTTCAATCTAGTGCTCAAAGTATGGGAAACCGAAGTGGTGCCTCAGGACTGGAAGGATGCCTCCATTTGCAAAATTTATAAAGGCAAAGGTGAGTTATCCGACTGTAGTTCCTACAGGGGAATCTCCCTCCTGTCCTCTGCGGGGAAGATACTGGCGCATATCATCAATCGCCGTTTGGCAAATCTTGCTGAGCATATCCTTCCAGAGTCGCAGTGTGGTTTTAGACCTGGCAGAGGAACCGTTGACGGCATTTTCATAGTGAAGCAAATGCAGGAGAAGAGTCTTGAACAAAACCGTCCTCTGTACATGTGTTTTATTGACCTAGAAAAGGCTTTTGACCGCGTGCCACGCGCTGCTCTCTGGGTAGTGTTGAAAAAGGCTGGATGTCCTGAGAAATTCGTTAACATGATCCGTCAGTTTCACGACGGTATGACGGCACGTGTACAACATGAAAACGATTTTTCAGACCCGTTTCATGTAACCGGTGGTGTGAAGCAAGGCTGTGTCATGGCTCCCACATTGTTTGCACTTTATTTCTCGGCAGTGTTAAACGATGCGCTGAAGCATAGTGTTGGACAGATTGAACTTAACGTCCGCACCGATAAAAGTGTCTTCGACATCTCACGCTTCAGAGCGGGGAGCAAGACGTCTAGGGTTCCCGTACTTGACGCACTCTATGCCGATGACGTGTGTCTGTTGGCTGACTGTATGGAGACACTCCAAGATTATTTGAATAGTCTTCAAACCTCCTGCTGTAGGTTTGGACTTGTAATTAGTGTGAAAAAGACCCAAATCCTGAAGCAGCCACCAAGGGGATGTGATGCTGAAAGTTCAACCATTAAGCTGCATTCTGAGCCACTGAAAGAGGTGTCACATTTTAAATATCTTGGAAGTCAGGTCTGCAATGACAATAGGCTTGCGTCTGAGATATCAGCTCGGATTGC
The DNA here is from genome assembly GCA_947507805.1 of Aporophyla nigra. NCBI lineage: Eukaryota > Metazoa > Arthropoda > Insecta > Lepidoptera > Noctuidae > Aporophyla > Aporophyla nigra. Next base: position 3,578,719 of record OX382305.1, on the reverse strand, counting down.
TAAAGCGGCCGCCACGTTTGGGAAACTTAATAAACGTGTATGGGCATCTCACGACCTGAAACTACAAACTAAGATATGCGTTTACAAGGCCCTAGTTCTGCCTATACTCAGCTACGCTGCAGAAACCTGGTGTCTCTATAGAGGTGACATTAAAAGGCTTGACACTTTTCACCTACGGTGCCTTCGGTCTATTCTTCGCACGAAATGGCAGGATCGTGTTCCCAACACGGAGGTGCTAAGGCGCACTGGAATGATGGGCATGGAGGCGTTTTTGATAAAGATGCAACTGAGATGGTGTGGTCATGTAGAGCGCATGGATACCAGCAGATTGCCTAAAACCGTTTTCTACTCGGAGCTTGCCCAGGGAAAACGCGTACAGGGTGGACAATACCTGCGCTACAAAGACGTCCTCAAACGTCACCTTAAGACTTGCAGTATCCCCGTTCATCAATGGCAGGAGCTTGCTCGAAACCGTGAAAGGTGGCGCAGCTCAATTCACAAAGCAGCTGAATGCTTTGAAAGGAATCGTCTTGAAGATCTAGACAAGAAGCGCCAAATACGGAAAAGTCGCCCGAAGCCTTCATATACTTATACATATGACGATGCTGGTCAGCTCATCTGTATACAGTGTGACCGGATTTTTAAGACCAAATTCGGTTTTGCCAGCCATCAAAGAGCTCACGAGAGGAGAGAGAAGTAGTCAGGGTCGCTGTCGCCGGACACGGTGAAGAGGACTATATATATAATAAAAGCTGGACGGGTCAATCGGTCGGGTTAAGCTACGCTTGCCGCGGTTGGTCCGTCGATGGGTGACCAACTCTACATACCAGGACTGTTTCGGTAAGCACGTGTAGTTCTTTGAAAGTTGTTACGGGTCGTTAGAACTCCGAATGTCTGACCATCAGTCTTACCGAGAGGTATCATATTACCCAGTTACTGGGTTATGAAAGTCAGATAGGCAATCACTTCATGTAAAATACTGATACTCAGCTGCATCCGGTAAGACTGGAAGCTGACCCCAACATACGTGTTAATTACCAGTATTAAACGACGCGACGGTAGTATATTTCTCACCTACTAATGCCAATTCGACGGCGTTCAGAGTAATTTATAGGCATGTTTTACAGCTAATCCACTCTCCCCTTACATTCGCTATAGTCAGTTATTTTCGTACGTCTATGTACGTTACTATTATTTACGATATCTGTAAATCATATACATATTCAATGTTTGTGAATTAAAAAATTTGAATTATTATTCGCTATTACGAATTTTACTATCTATGGCTTCATTTTTCGATAAATGGAGTCAACTACGTTGGGGTCGTTCCATTCCATTCATTCATTAATAGATCTTTCAAAGTTTTTTTAAATATTTAAAACGTAATGGTTATTAGTTACCGCAATGACTCCAATAGAGAAATTTCTATGAAAATTTCAGGGAAATTGACGTATTAGAGACACGTCACGCCGATCTGCGGGAGACTTTAAAGTTTGGATTCCAAAACTCCTCAGAAAAGTGAAATAGGTAAAGTCAGCTTGGTGTGTGTGCAGTTTTCCCGAGTATTTGTGGTCTGGTATTTCTAATAGATGAACCAAAAAGGCTATTTATTCACAGTTCTTCGTCTATAAATAGAAGAGCATAGTGATCAAACAATGGCCGATCTATTTTCTGTGAGAGAAGCTAAATCGTCTAGTAGATGCTCTCGGCGCATTGTTATTTGTTCGCAAGAAAGAAGTTTCTCTAACACTTGTACTGTTACCAACTGTTACTATATCGATAGGCTGGCAATAGTGATGGGACTGATCGGAATTTGCAAATTGTCAGTTTCAACATGGCAGATACTGAACGACGTAGACGTAGGTAACAATAAAATGTGTACTATGTCTCATTCAGTGTCCTTCGGCCGATTAATTGCAAATAACCATAGCAACCAAAGTAGTGAAACAAAAAAGAACGGTCGGAAAAGTATTATTTATTTGGTGTAACTGTTTAATAATACTATCATTCTTGTTAATTACAAACTCCAATTTTCTTACGTTAAAATTTCATTTAATTCGACAAAATGACTTTTTCTAGAAATAGTAATTTAGTCGATTTGAATGAACTTAGAGGGTTGTGTTGATGGCTTGAATGATTATAATTATGTTTAGTTGATGCGAATGATATTTTAAGCAACACACAATCTTGCACTGACCTGCAAATTTCTAAAAACTTGTGATGCTATTCTTTACGTCCGTCACCACACGGTACCATTCCTTTCTTTCTTTCCACGGACCTTTCACCTTATATCATTTTAATTTAAAAACATTCAACGAATAAGTATCCTTTCAGAAACACCTCGTTTTCTGATGGATTACAAAATAATGCTAAAATATTATTAGAAGTTTCAATACACTTCATACTTATTTTATTTTATTTTTCATAAACAAAGAAATTGGATTCGTCACAATCATTCTCCTCACTTAGCATTTGTATCGTTATTGCGATAAACCTTGGTTTAACTGTTAAGAATTTTATGGTTGTTAGGCTAGGTTATGTTCCATAACGTAGGCCTCTTCCAGGTTAAGCACACCTCCGCCTTTCCGCCTTTCGGATCCAGTTTTTTTTATGGGATTGACATCTCGCAGATCAACCTATGGTTATCGACTGCTCAACCGGACTTGAATTCGGATCCAGTCTGTCCCAGCCATTTTTAAAGGTCGTCGGTCCATCTAGCTGGGTGGGTCCTACACCACACTTGCACAGTCCCCATTCCAGGATTCATCAGCTCTACTGGCCATCGATCCATCGACAAATATGACTAGCCCACTGCCAATTCAGCCGCAGTGTGCAAGCTATATCGATAATTCCGGTTCGTTTCTGGATAGAGTAGTTCTGCCCATTATTCCCAGGACAGCATTATATAGCAAGAATAGCTACGCAATGTGTAGTCGCATATTTAATGCTATTCCTGACAGCATTAAAATATTACCAGTTAATAAATTTACAAGGAGTCTTAAAGTATGGTTAAAGGAAAAGAATTTCTACTCAGTAAGCGACATATTTAATAAGAGATTGAAAAATTAATAACAATCTGACATTTCTCTGACATTTTTTTTTTCCTTTTAATGTGTTTTATAATTATAATAATATTGCGAGTATAATTTAATTTTAACTATGAATATAATTTATCATAACTGTGTATAAACCCAAATGTTTGCATGTCACAATATTATGACTAAGTGTTTTGGATCTGTAATTATTTATGTTAAGACCGTAATTGTACCAACACTTATTGCAAATAAATTGATTTGATTTGATTTGATAATTTTAAGAATAAGCCGGATCATAATTATAGGATAACGGTTGAATTCTTGCTTTCGTAGCTCTATAAAGAGGCAAATTGCCCTACAGTGGGTCATCTATATATATAAAAGAAAGTCGTGTTAGTTACTTCACTTATAACTCAAGAACGGCTGAACCGATTTAGCTGAAAATTGGCAGGGAGGTAGTTTAGAGCCAGGAGAAGGACATAGGATACTTTTTTTTTTTTTTTTTTTTTTTGCTTTTGGCAAAGGATACTTTTTATCCCCTTCGACCGCGTTCTCGTGTGATGTGACATAAAACGTCAAAGAGAATACATTTCACTATAAAACGTGGTATGACAAAAACTTTGCCTTCGAGGTACCAGGCGGTCATAACTTGGTATGAGCTTATTAAACAGCAGTGTCAGCCAGAAAACGCTTTATGCCTTCGAAGTAACAGGTTATCATAACCGAGTAGGAGCTACCCAAACATATGAGTATCAGCTAGAAAACGCTTACCAGATCACCACCGCGTACCAGGTTGTCAAACTTGGAAGGTTTATTACAACATTTTGAATCTTAGGCGATACGAAGTTCGCTGGGTCAGCTAGTATTAAAATAAGTCATTGCGTCATATACGCATGATATGACGCATAGTTAATACAGATGCAATAATTATTAAATAAATTGTCCACCTAAATAAATTATTTGCGGCAACTGGACTACACCTGTGATCACAAAAATGACAAAACGTCTGGAAATGCGATAACTAGTACTGTACTGTAGGAGGTTCCTTTGTCAAAGAATATACATTATATTTTTTTTTATTTATCCAATACGTTTCCACTTTTAGCAAAGGAGTCCCTCAAGCTCTTCCAGGAACTCTTCCCGCGCGCGCCGTCTCGTACTAGTCCTCGCGGTTTAAAGTTATTGTCTATTTTGATTCTAAATTCGAATCGATGTCGATGTTTTAATCGATTACACGCGCATTCGCCTCACTACTGCAGTGCACTTAGCAACGCGCGATTTATATTTTTTTCTGCCACATTGTGCTCGGCTGCATACACACGCAATAATTTTAAATTAAAGAAAAGTGTTTTTATGTGTCTTGGTTTCCCAGTAGATATTTTAAAACTATAGTGAATAGCTCTGGATTATTTTATTAGATAAATTAGCACATTAGCTACACGTTCTTAAGTGCACGTAACAATTAGTGGTTAAGTGCACTTAGAGAAATTGTGTATTTCTTGAATTATGTCCTTCAACGTTGCTAATGGTTAAAGATTTTTTCGCAGGTTTTCAATCTGATTAAAGAATAGTAATTCAATTTAAATTGCACTATCGATAAAAAAATTGTTGTGCCTAAATTTTACATAAAACCATTTTCAATCGCAGTCAAAATCGACTAATGTCTCAATCAACAAAAAATCGCATCACTACAGTGCACTTAGCAACAATAATTTAATATTTATGGCAACATTTTTTACGTGTCTCGTTATGTTCTTTTCTCCATATCGTTCCGCACTTCACGCACGCCTGCGGCTAAATTCGAAAAGAAATGCTGTTAGATTGATTTAGTTTATTAGATTTCACGGAGATATTATTGTTACTATTAAAACGATAAGTAATGACTTTTATTTGCCATCTTTTCTTTTGTTTCATATGAAACCTATATTTAATTTATCCTACTACTAGGTACATGTTTTAATAGGCTTCTATTAACATTTTTATTTCTAAGCAAGAGTCTTATTGTAAATACTATTTGAATTTTGAACTTAAAAAAAAAAACATAACAAAAAAACTTTATTACTCCTCACAATGACAAGCTTATTCTAGGTTTCACATATTATTTGTTTTTTTTTTTTTTGCAATGTGACGTGCTGGTGTCTGAGTTAGGCGTAAAATGCCTGTATTACAAATCACCAGGTCCCCACACCACGGTAGAACAGACAGTTTTGCTTAAAAAATATGCTATTACAATGTAACGTTGTAGATAAGGAGATTTAAGATTAAAAACTTACATTTTGGGGGTAGAAGTTAAAAAGAATCTATAAACCAAAAGTTAAGGTTAAGTACATTCAAAGAATGTTTTTGGGATTTGTGGAATAAATGACTGCTAACTAGAGGTCCTTGCCGAATAGAAACGACCGCAATTCACCAAGTTGTAGGTTGTAGGGGTAGGCACTTTACTTAGTATAAATTATTTTATCACGACTGCTCTCAAAATGGTGAAAGAAAGGTCGGAGTTTCCCAGCAGAAATATACTCTTGGAAGTCGCTGCGCTTTTAAATGGAAATTGATGATGCCATCCAAGTTAGGAAGACTCTTTGAACGCTAAAAAATTCTATCATTACTACTTACTCACTCCCAATCAATATCTTTTCTAACCCCTTGCGTATCTTGTCCACAGTTGGGACCACAACCACTCATCTGACGGTTGTCAGGGTGAATAGTGACCCTACTCCAGTCAAAGACCACCAAGTACCTGTGTTCCTGTACAGCAGACACTCCTTCGTTGCTGACCAGTGGGACCTGACTACAAATCAGGTAAGATAGACTGGTTTAACTCTAGAACGGCAAACTCAGTAGATTCCTACAGAGATTGAAGGACTCGTCAGATGACTCTCATTGGAAAGACACCGTTGGTGTCTGATTTTATGTGGCAATTAACTTGAGAGGAGGAGGCCGTTTCATAATCAAACTATAATTTTCCAACTGATGGGACACAGATCACCTCTTTGTGAGTGGGTGGGCCATAATCCACTTGCTTGAAAATACGGCAGTGCCATACTGAAATAATCATAATGAGGATTTACTACTCGTTCATCTCTGCCTAATTCTTAGGGGAAAGCCTTTCAGGGATTACAGGCATGATTATATGTAATTAGTGATGGTCTTATTTCGTGTGGAATCGACTGATACAAGCTGGCAACGTTAAAATATTTGGAAACAACAATAAACAGAATTGTTTATCTTGTTCCAATTAGTGTCCATTTACCAAACGAGAGAAAACAAATATTCCTCTCTTCCAAATAAAATTAGTGCTCATTAATTAATGATGTTTACTTGTCGTTATGAAATTAACGCTTCATTTCTTATCCTCATTTATTCGTGGTTGAGCCTAACGAGGTTTTAAAATCCACATCTCACATTCCAACAGTTTTAATTTCACAATCAAAAAGTCGCATCGCACTCGTCCGCAAATTAAAAGCTTAGTAACGCTTGCTGAGGTTATTCCAAGGATGGGTAACCATTAATTACATATCAGTACCCCTTCGTGTCTCGGATAGTACGTTAAGCTGTTGGCTCCAGCTCGTTGATGTTTGACAGTAGTTACGGATAGTTAAAAAACCCGAAAGTTAAGCAACCAGTCTTGCCAAGGAGTTTCTTATTACCCAGAAACTGGGCTGTGAAGTACGGATAAGCAGTTGCTCCATGACTATTGAGCTGTGCCCATTACACTGGAAGCCGATCCCAAAACAGTTGGGAAAAGAAAAGGTTAACTGTTTACACTATTAGAAAACGGTTCCTTTAAATCGATCATAGTAGAAAATCAGTGAAAAAATATTGATGACAGCAGCGCATTTGTCCAGGTAGTAAGGGTGAATTTTGCAGTGCCACTGTTACCACTGATGTGGTCGGTTTGAATACAAACATCCACTGCTTGCAAACTTGCACAAGTTTTAGTCGATTATGGTCAAACGAGATGTTTTAGTCATCGTAGGTGCCCATGTGTCAACTTTGCGTATCTAATAAAGAGTCGAATCTTTAGAGTAGTAAATAAATATTATACATCCATACATAAACTCACGCCTTCTTTACATGGAGTTGTCCAGAAAATATAGAACGTTAGTTGCTATCATTTACTCCTTTTGCTTCGTTTACATTCACGCATTTGCACCCTAAACGTACCACACTGTCTATAACAATCCAAGAGTTTAGAAGAATACTGGTAATCCATTGTTCCATAGGTTTTCAAAATTCGTCTACTCAACAACGTCTACATGGGTTAGCTATCAAAATGAAATCATTGCGGTCAATTGTCATTCTATGTGGGTTACGCCTGCAAATATCCCGCTGATCTATCACGCACGTTACGAGTATTACTTACATACTTACGCACCTGAACATCACCAATGAGGTCACTGTGTCCTTCAAGGGCCCCTCCCGGCGTTTCCACTCATAACTGTCTTGCAAATCGCCTTTCATTCATCGTCTTACTTAACATAAGCATGACCAAATTATCGTAGCAATTTAGATTTAAAATTTTTGTTACTGAATCTTCGTTAGTTCTTTAGTAGTAACAGAATTATTTTCTTAAAGAAATATCGTATGCAAGTCATGTCAGCATTTTCGACAAGCATATTATCTCAAATTTTATTCGTCAAACAATTTCAACACCATGTAATTATGTATATTTGAACATGACAAACAGACGAACTCTTATTCTAGAACCAAAGTGATTGTGATGAAAAATAGTCGAGTTTTATTAACTTTAGTCGATTTGAAACGTCTAATCCCTAAAACAACCTGCAACAAACTCCTACGTAATTATATGAAGTTAAATTATTCTAATATTTGAATAAATATATCAGTTACTCTATTGTAAGCCCAGACAGCTTGTTAATTTTAGTAAACCAGCCACTATAATTCTACTAATGTAAAAGTTTGTATTTTTGTTACTCAATCACGTAAAATCCCGATAGTATTTTACGTGGAATATTTTCCGATACTCACAGGGGCGAAATCGCGCTATTTACAGAACTGAAACAATGTATCTCAATTTTAAATATCAACACAATCATTTTGAATTGTTCTGGAGTTAAAACAGATGCGTCCCATTTATATTGTTCACATTATATTAATTATCATTCGCGCCTGTTATTCGCTGCGTATCGCTGGAAAGTTTAATTTTAGTGTCGAGGAACAATGTGTTATATGAATTAAATGTTATCTCAGTCTATGGTCGACACTTGTGCCAATAATGTAACACGGGAGGTCATTGCACTTGCTGTTTATACATTCCCGACTAATTCAATGAGGAAAATAATGTTAGGTATTTTTCTTCCACCGTGGTATCCAATTATTCGAATACTGTAATCCCGTGTTGATAACTTGATCAACGGAAACCAGCTTAAGATATAAAAATAGTACATTGTTCACCGACAGAGAAAGCGAGTGATTATTAACGAGGGTGGGCCTGAGGCCTAAGGATCAGCCGAGGACCTTAATAAACACGAGCTGTGAATCGCACTTCCTTCCCAGTGATACATAGTACTCAATGCTATACCTTCGAGGAAAATAAGTTCTTGGAGTTTTTAACATAGAATATCCCCAGGGACTTAGCTCATATTTTTGTACTTTTTCACTTAAATACAACAGTAAAACATTTTCAGGAAAAGAAGGCGCATTTTTCTCACTTTTTCACTGTAAAAATCGTCATATGAGAACCTCTTGGGTAATTTGTTTGTTTTTAATTCTGGTGGGGTCATCAAATCTTCACTATCACTACTAGATGGCATTTCGACTAGATCATAGATTCGACTTCAAAATTCAGAAAAATAAGAAAATAAATAATAGTTTAAAAAAACTAAAAAACACGCTTCCATTGAAAACCAAACTAAAAAGTACAAAATAATGGAAAAAAAGCGTGGGGTGCTTTTTAAGGTATTTTTTCAATGATATCAGGCACCCCACGCTTTTTTTCCATTATTTTGTACTTTTTAGTTTGGTTTTCAATGGAAGCGTGTTTTTTAGTTTTTTTAAACTATTATTTATTTTCTATTTTTTAGGGTATTTCGAATTTTGAGACGTATGTCAGCGTAGTTTGCGACAGTTTTTTTGCTGTCCTGGTAACCCTGGCAAGGATAATGGCACAAATTTATGAAATTATTGTATTGTCATCGGTCCTTGACAGGTGTGCAAAGTTTGAATGAAATCTGGTCGTTTAAAGTGGGTCAAAATCGCGCTATAAGGAGTCGGTTACAAACAAACATACAAATATACAAACATACAAATATACAAACATACAAGTGAAGCTAATATAAAGCGTGTAAAAAAACGACACCTGTGCGAGCAATTTTCACTTGTTCATTCTTTTTGATTTTTTTTCAAATGGACGTATATCAAAACAATTTGGCTAGTATCATTTTGCACTTGATGATAAAAACATATTTAATACGGTTAACTACATAAAAAAAAAAAAAAAAAAATTACTTTATCTTCCGCGAATTGTAAAAAATACCAATGATCATAAATTAATTCGATGCGTGCAGGAAATAAACTTTTTTCGTTCGTTGACGCGTGACATTTTGAAGAAGCCGGTTTGAATTTCTTTTTCATTGGTGGCAATAATTCTAAAGAGTATGGTAGTGATTTCGTTATAAAGACATTTTAGTCGATTCTCAATTACAATATACAAGAATCGAAAAAATATTTAGTTAGACGATGATAGTTTGAATAATTTTGTTTTTCTTAATTCAACGTTTTTTGGGGTAGTCATAGAAATAAATTTGCTCCATGTGTGGTGCAGGACGTAAAGAATACACCATCATCCCATTTCTTTCCGTGGGTGTCGTAAGAGGCAACTAAGGGACTTACTAGAGAATGGGCAGCAGTGTTCTCTATGCATTTTACCACCATACTTCGATCGCCAACCCGTCTGCCAAGGGCGGCGATTGTGGCAAACCTCCCAAATTGGGGGAAGCCTATGTTCAGCTGTGGAAGTCTTACGGCTGAAATGACCCGTTATTTGATGAAATGATGATGATAGAAACAATATCAAAATATTCTTAACATAATGTAGGTACTCAAGGCGATTATCATATAACGCAGTGTCTCATGAAATTAATATTTAATGTTCACTGTCAGGTTTGGTTACTCTTACCATAATATTGCCTTGATTTTAATAATTTTGCATGTAAATCCATAGTTCGGTAGGTACTAGGTATCAGTTGAACGCACAATGTGTTCGGTTCAATAACCGTTAACTGGATGACTATATTTATTGTAATAAGTTGCAAATGCTTATGGCATACTTTACCCATATAACCCTTACATCTAGTAACAATGCTGTTGCCCAAAAATGAAATACTAACAATAAGTCAGTGAATTCAGTGAATTCATATTTTGTGATTTGCCATTAGGTTGTTCGCGTATAATTATTCTAAGCTATCTGACCCGACAGACAGGCCTGTCCTTGAATCGTGAATTAATTAGTCTTGAGTTCATATAAAAATCCCATAGAACGGACGTTTGGTGTTTACAGAATTGAAAATTTTGTGGGTTTACCAAATTTTCTATTAATAACAACCTAATTCTGTAATTATAAACCAAAAATAGTAAGTTAGGAGGACATATAGCAACATATAGGGACCTTATTGGTGATGTTCTTCAGAAAGGTCAGGTGCGTAGTACTCGCAACCGGCGTGTGTGTATGACTTGTATGAACCTAAACGAGGCAAAAGAAGTGTGTAGAGATCGTAGCAGGTGGCGTTCCGTGGTTTCTGCCTACCCCCATGGGAAAAAGGCGTGATTCTATGTATGTATGTAAATAGTAAGTTCAAAAACTAAAACCTGACTTCTGAAATACCACACTCTAAAAAGTGAAAATAAAAAAAATAAACCATGAAAATATTCTCACCTGAAGCCGTGGTTTTTAGGGTTCCGTTGCCAAATGGCAAAAAACGGAACCCTTATAGATTCGCCATGTCTGTCTGTCTGTCTGTCTGTCTGTCTGTCTGTCTGTCCGAGTATGTCGCAGCCACTTTTCTCCGAAACTATAAGAGCTGTGCTATTGAAACTTGGTAAGTAGATGTATTCAGTGAACCGCATTAAGATTTTTACACAAAAATAGAAAAAAAACAATAATATTTGGAGTTCCCCATACATAGAACTGAAACTCAAAATTTTTTTTTTCATCATACCCTTACGTGTGGGGTATCTATGGATAGGTCTTCAAAAATGATATTGAGGTTTCTAATATCATTTTTTTTTTAAACAATAATATTTGGGGTTCCCCATACATAGAACTGAAACACAAAAAAAAAATTTCATCAAACCCTTACGTGTGGGGTATCTATGGATAGGTCTTCAAAAATGAAATTGAGGTTTCTAATATCATTTTTTTCTAAACTGAATAGTTTGCGCGAGAGACACTTCCAAAGTGGTAAAATGTGTGTCCCCCCCCCCGTAACTTCTAAAATAAGGGAATGATAAAACTAAAAAAAATATATGATGTACATTACCATGAAAACTACCAACGAAAATTGGTTTGAACGAGATCTAGTTAGTAGTTTTTTTTAATACGTCATAAATCGTAAACCACAATTTACCTTTCATTCAGTCAACACAAATATAAAAATTTAAAAAAAATACATTTCATTTCATAAACGATGATGACGAATGATGATGATGATGACCTGCAGGTTTGTACGGAACTCTCGGTGCGCGAGTCCGACTCGCACTTGGCCGGTTTTTAGTTCAGTACTTAGTCGTCAAGCGGTCGCCATATTTTAATTAATGTCACGTCACATAGCCTTTATCCAACGATACCTCATCTGTCAAATTATGATACCTGAGTAGTTTAAAAGTTACAAGGGAAAAAGTGAACACACATACATACTAGTCAAAATCATAACACTCCTTTTTGATTCGCCGTAGACGGTAAAAAGATGCAAATCCTTTTTAACAGTTTACTAGTGTTGCGCTTACCAACGAACAGCATATCGTTTTTTATACATACATATAACCCGCGCAGATAGAGAATAGATCTGAAAATGGCGGCAAGTACGCATGGTACGGTTGGCAAAACAAGTTCTCAAACATCGAATTTTATTTTTTATTGACTTTTTTTGTTATAAATTATTCTTTTTTAATATTATTAATTATTTAACTATTATTATAGTAGAAATAATGTCAAAAAATATTAATAAAATAAATAAGGAGCAAGGGTACATATGACACTGGATTTGTGGTAGGATACTGCATACTGTGGTAGGATGCATTATCCATGACGAGAATGGAGTTTTTAGGCAAATTTGGTATTAGTTTTTCTGTTTTTCAAACGTAACGCAAACAGATAACAATCAACTCAACAAAAACAACAATGAATATCAACGAAAATAACAAAATAACGGAACGAATTTAACAATAACTCGGAGTGCGTCAAGTAGCGTGGAAAGCGAATCCTGACTGACTATTTTTTTGTAGCGCGTATTTCACTGTGTGAGTATAGACAGCGATAGAGAGTGAGCGAGAACGCATGCGAGCGGACGCCATTTTCAGATCTATTTTCTATCTGCGCGGGTTATATATGGGTATAAGCATTGAGCATAATGAGTTACTTAGAATACTTAATGCCATGCACGCGTTATACGTTATTTAGACTATTTTATGGCCTCAATCTGCCTAGTAAATACGTCTAGAAATTGGAACGATGTCAACTGTATTTCTCCCAAAATTGTATCTTAAGGTGTATAGTATCCTCGTTAACCTTGAGCATATGGGCGGAGCTAAGCTCCATACTCCCGCACACACGTAACGAGTGGCGGCGGCGCGCTAAACTAAAACGACGACCAAAGATTATGCAGAGACGGACGAAAGTCGGTATTTTTGCCTACGACTGTAAAAGGTACCGAATGGTGGATCAATGGCTGATATTTTAGAAAGACGCAACTATTTGATGTTTATACTGGACATATTTCTTTTAACATGCAGGTATGTGATTGATTAAAGAAAGACAACTTTTCGGGTTAGAGATATCTTTATTTCCCATAAAAAACAAATTTCACTTACATGAGAAATAATAACATAATTTAAAAAAAAAATGTTTTTGTAACGCACAGTTTTGGTAAGGAGACACTAAAAATTAAAAATTACAACAAAACAGAAATAGTCAATAACTGTAGGATAATCGCTAATAAATTAAACACTTTTTTGCCTGGGCATTTTTATTTAAATACAAACTATGTTACAGTTCACACAATAAAATATATAAACAAAAAAGTATTTAGAAATGCCATCACTAATAAAGCGTCCACGCGCACAAACAAATCGACTCCTCTGCAAGGAGCTAGTCTATAAACACACACTGTTACAATACATTCGTAAGTATTTACACTAACACACACGTCGCGCGTAGTCGGTCGATAGCTGGAGCGGAGCAGCGAGCGACACAGCCCTCCCGTCTGAATGCTAATGCACGACTGCAGCCCGCACCTGCGCAGAGCCCCTCTACCCTTGACGGCTTAAAATGGGGGTATTTCTTTGCAAAATTTTGATTAATTTACAATGTTTTATTGTAAAATCGTAGTGCCTATAACCGTTTATTTTTATGTGTAAAAATATTTCCAAATAACAAAGCTGTTTAGTAGGAGTATGAAATATAAGCCAAAAAATTGGGTTGTCGTAAATATTTTTTTACAGCAAAGGTTTTAACCCTACGAAAAAAGTGCTCTTGTAAAAATTATGTACATGAATCTATAGGAGAAATATATTTTTTTCAAATCTTCAAACCAAGCCGTTAATGAGAAGATAGGTTCATAAGGTGACCGTTTTACGGCATTAAACCGGACCAAGGCCCTTAAATAACATTGGCGCTTGCTGTCTCATACACTAAAGCAATCACTGACTTAAACACCTTAATAATGCAGAAGCAACAGGCTATTAAAATTATGATATAATACGGTAAATATATTGCAATAACTTACATAACCTTATTGGTGATGTTCTTCAGAAACGTCAGGTGCGTAGTACTCGCAACCGGCCTCTGGTCAGTACCGAGACATTATGATCAGAGGTTTTTTTTGGGTGGAATGACATCTCGCAGGTCAACCTATGAGGTTGTCGGCTATATGGACTTGCTTGTGGCTACCTTAAAAGATTAAGGCCTTCAGCCAGAGCTTAGAAATTTAAAACGAAAGCAAATACACGCTAAGCGCATCCCCTGTGGGATGGACTCCGCCTTCGAACAATCACGTGACCCCGGCAGGCATCGGTCCTAGCAGACCCCTTCAGTACTGCTGACATCTCTTTGAGGCGCGCGTGGAACACTACGCGCCGTCGACCCGAGCTTGGTCCTTACCGGACGGCGAGCTACCCATTGCTCGCCACCCGCAAGCTCGCGCCTGCGGTGGCCGGGAGTCCGCAATCGACTCCCGGCGCCCGGGGCGTCACCTCCTGCGGCGGCTAGGGACGTGAGGGCGCAGAGACTGCCACTCCCTCACGCGCCCCGCCTCCTCCTTCGCGAGCATTACTGCTTCATGGACTCCGCCTTAGGGCGTCGCTGGAAGAGGGCAGCAAGGACGGGCTGGATCGGAATGTGACTAGTGGCCCTAGTGTGAGATTCTTTTGACCATCTTGACATTACTCATCGACCGCATTCAGCGCTCCGATTGGTCCAGCACCCTAATTGCGAAACGCAAAATTTATCAGAATCTGAATGGTATTGAAGATTATTTCTAAACCATTGCGTCATTAGTTCGAATAAATTGTCGGCTCAGCAACGTAAATAACGCAATGAATGTTGTTTAACTATGAATATTAAACCAATTCCTACCGATAAAAAGTTCCGCAATTACCCCTCTGGATTGGTGAATAGCCATTCCGAGCGCCGATCGCGGTCGATAGGTTAAGTTGAGATGGTTAAAAGAAACTCACACTAGGACCACTGATGTGTGATGTAAACGAGGCAAAAGGAATATGTAAGGATCGTACAGCGTGGCCTTCTGTAATTTCTGCCTATAAGTATGTTTCTGTATGTATATTGCAATCATACCTAAATACAATATAGAGTGTTACATTGTCGGGGTAGGACGGCCAGGATTGGGGAGGAGTGTAGTGTAATACCTGCAAATGATCATTTTTTACCACGAGATCAACCCTAAAATCTACTACTCTAAATCCAAAACCTACTTGATCAATATCAAAATCAACTCCCTTAAAGTATGTTCCTCGACCCTGTATTATAAAGCTAGTGTAAAAGTGGTAGGTATAAATGTATCGTGCAGATAAAGAGTGCATTGAACCCGCTGATATTGTACACAGAATATTTTCGGACGCGTGCGCCGGCCGACCAGGGATGCCAAAGCTCTTGTTTACAGGAAAATGTTAGTTATGAAAATACTGGTTCAGCACGTGTTGGCACTTTTGTGACGTACAATACATCGACTGCGAAGTAGAAGGAGTTATGTTTAGCTATATCTGCATCAAAATCGTAAGCTATTTCATCATTCAATCTACGATCAAGTCTGCCTATTGCAGTCCAGTGCTAGCCATAGACCTCTCCCAAGTTACGCCATAACACTCTGTTTTCCGCCTTCCGCATCCAGTCTGTCCCAGCCACCTTTTTAAGGTCACCACGCTTGTCCAAACGCGGTCTCCATTCCAGAACTTGTTTGCTCCACCTGCCATCGGTCCTATAAACATGGCCGGCCCACTTCCACTTCAGCTTGCTTAATCAGTAAGCTATGTAAATCTGGCTCATCATTTTGTTCAGAAGAATAATTGAGCCTTCCTATTGCAGTATCGTCATCATTAACTGGCCTGTTAGTCTAGTGGTTAGTGACCCTGACTGCTGAGACTGAGATCGTAAGTTCCATTCCCACCCAGGACAAATGTTTGTGTGATGAGCACAATCATTTGTTCTGTGTCTGGGTGTAATTTATCTATAATATGTATGTATTTAGAAATATATAAGTATATTTATCAGTTGTCTGGTCACCATAGTACAGGCTCTGCCTAGTTTGGGATCAGATAGCAGTGAGTTGGTTGTCCTGAGATATTATTATTAAACATTGGAAGTTTTGTTCCACCTGCTGCTGACTGCTGGTATATGCCTCCTTCTTCTTGTTCCGTGCATTCTTGGTCTGTGCGTCTCTTCCACGAGACTAGTTAAATCAGCCCGCGGTCCTGTGTAGGTCAGCTATTCATGCATCTGGCTATTGGTGTGCCAACACTCCATTTAGTTTCCATCCTCTCTCGGCAACCATTTAATCAGATATAGACAAGTAGTTCTATTTTCAAACTGTTTCTTTCTTTTTCGTTCTCAAGGCTGACGAGATCCGATGCTACTCGTAGAGCTGTTTAAAAATAAATTAAGCATGCAATAGACAAAAAGTCTATGATGTTAGCGTTACCGGCAACCCTATACCACTTTAAGAAAACAAAACTAACGAGTTGTCAGTCTTTGCTATGCGTTTTATTTTCAGTACGTTTCGAAATCCAACATTGTAATATTGTAACAGAATTCACGATACAGCTGTTGAATTATATATTTTTATGTTAACGAATAATGTCGATGGATAGGCGATTTGTTAAAACAACACTAGTTCTAGTGGTGATTTCATCGATATTTCTGCTTGGTTTTATGGCCATTGAATGTTGCCAGCTACTATAAATCGGGAAAAAGTGGCATGCTTAGTGATATCAGTTTTATTTTTATTGGCTAGGAAGGAAGGCTGCATCCAAGAGACTAAATTTAAAACTGGTCAGACTAGTAATTTAATTAGTTACGCAGCACGACATCCAAGTACTATGTTATCTTGTACGGGGTTTTAAGACATAATGGCCCATAGCTACAATTTGGTAGGTCTGTGAAAGTCTTAAGTATATAGTCAAGAAGACTAAATTATATCACAATTTCCTTTACGGAACGGCCCCGTTCAGATTTACGGTAGCAGCACAGCAACTCACAACCATTCGACACGTTGTCGTAACGAAAATGTCATATAATTCAGTTACTGATTTGCCCTTGCCCAGATAACAAATAGCTGTCAGAACTCAGAAGACAGGCGAACGTCTATTTGATTTAGACAGACAAAATTTAAGAGTTATGTAAACAACCTCAACTCCTGCAAAGGATGTGTACAAATGCAAATCAAGGAATCCTCTTCTTTGATAACACTGAATGATGTTCGATTCGGCACGGAGGCGTACCGAACGGTTGTGAATAATTATGGAGATATTAGAAATAACTATGAATTAAAGATGTTTATAAAACAAAATGGCTATTTTTCTACTAAACATATTTTGTTGTTTTTACAGTCTAGTTTAGTATCGAATATTTATGAGACTGAAAACCGGTTGTCAGATATGATTTTCCTGCAATGTAGAGAAACAGGTTTAAGATAACCCAATTTGTTTAACTAATAGAATATTATTACCACAGAATTACAAATTAAATTGATTTAATTGCTTCATTCGCTGTAAAATTTTATCTTAGAGGATGTCAGTATCAATCAACACGATAACTGAGAAGAGAAATGACCCGCAGTTTCTACTCGTTGATTCTGTGCGAGAAACACATTTATTCCGAAAATCATCTCCGTCATTAATCATTTTTAGATCATCAATAAATAACGCTAACGAAACTATTAATATCTACACACCACATTTATCTCGGCCCATTGTTTATAAGTCGAATGCTAAATGAAGTGGGCACTCGATAAACTGTAGAAACCAAAGGCCTGAGGGCCTATCTCGTCAAATTAATGGCCCTGTACCATATCGAGGTCAATAGGCGCAGGCGCATAATACAAGTAAATATAACGCCGGAATTTTGTCGTGTTTACTGTTGGTCCCTCTTGTTATGGAAACAGACAGTCCGTTTCTATACAACAAGATTTTTTTAATTTAGTCGATGTTTCGTTACTGAATCTAGAAATCGACTAAATCTGGGATGTTGTAAATGACTATAGCAGGTATTGCGATGGACAATAGAGATGTGACCCTGTAAATACACCAGTTTTAGTTTTAGAAGATTTTGTTAAACCCACTGATGTGTTGAGAAGAGACGTGTTCTGAGGCTTTACGGTTTCTTTCTTGATCTCAACTTAGCCCTTCGATTCGACTTCCCTGCCAGAATATCTTGAACTTGCTCATGTCTTGTCGTGTCGCGATGTTGATCCAATATTTGAGACAAGATTGTCGATGACGGCTGAGCTTATTTTTATCACCCACGTAGAGATAAATATGAATAAAAACCAAAACAACTTGATTTTTAATACAATATCTTTGTTTTTCATGTTTTGGCACCGTAACTCAGCCATGTTTGAGTTTTATTGCCAATTTTAGATCAAGATTGGAACTCCAATTTCATAAATGGAATCTAGAGTCACTCAAGTTTCACTTTTAGTTTTTGGCTAATGTGTTTTCGTTGTTCTATAAAAAATTATCAGATTCAGGCACAAAACAAATAAAGCTCAATTACGGACTTAAAATCAACCTGTTAACAAAAACAGAATACATGGTTCATTACAAAACGTTGCAACGAAACTAACTAATGTTCTAAACGCAGCCGGTTTATAATGCGAGATATAAAAAGATAATTTGTATGTCGAGCGTGTCGCCCAAGATAAATATGGCTGTTGCTATGTGTCGTAATGAGCCGTTCCTCGTGCTTAACCTAAATTTGGACTTGCTTGACGGCAGACGGGCAACTTGTTTTTGCCGAAATTACAATTATTGGGCTTTTCCTGTCTTCCCTAAAGTAAAGTCTAATTAAATCGACTTTATGTTGCACAATACAAAAAGTTTTCTAGTCCAAAAGAAATCATTAATTATTTACTTATTTACCATACTCTCATACAACTACAACTTTTATTTATTTAATGTAAAGTTTATCAAAATGTTGCATTTAATTAATGGTGCCTAGATACAGGCCGCGTCTAGTTTGGGACCAAAGATACCTCTATATATATTGTAATAAATAAATAAACGATTTTAACTTGATATAACTTATATGTATGCTACACAGTAGCGCGACCTTCGTATGATGATACCCGTTGTGCAGTCTAGACTGACTAGGTGTATTTTATCTGCTATCTTATCAATATGAAATGAGTATGTATCAATATTTTACATCTTTATCTGAAAACATGTTAATAATGTAGAATATAATTTAAATAAATTGCATATTATATCAGTGCTATTATTCTTGGCCATATTTTTATGCAGAGTTCTTCATGGTACTCCTGCCTAGTGTAGACTCGAGCGGCGATCAGTGTTGGTGGGTTTTGTTTGTTACAGCCGTGGTGCATATTCTTAAAAGAAACCACAGTCCCGTCCGTCTCGCACTCGCACTGTTTTATTGCGGCGCAATTGTTGCCTTTCAGTTGCCCGTATGTAGATGTTAAATTTAACCATTTAGGAAGCTATATTCTCGTCTTTAAAGTGACATCATGATACGTGTTTATTAGGAGCTAGTTTGCTTGCGTTGATAGTCTGATTTCAATATGTAAGTAAAGCAATGGCTTTAGCCAGACAGTTCCTTAGTTGGTCTAGTTTTATTTGCCACCTACGCATATAATCTGACGTTTTATGTAGATGACATACTATTGCTGCAGACAAAGTTAAGGCTGGGGTTGCACGTAATATATTAAAAGTTTTTGTCGAATAATCGTTAGGAGCTTTTGGGGGCGATGCAGGTAGAAAAGGCCTTTTTTTTTAAATGGCATTGGGCTCGAAGCCCGTTCCAGCGATGGTCGATAGCTATTTCGGACAATAGAACCCATAAAATTAATTTATGGTTTCCGATCAGCAACGATCCAAGATCGACGAAATGTACACATTGCGTCAAGTAGCGTGATCACAGAATTCTTTTATGGACTTAAAATTCCACACATTAAACTAGTAGTAAAGATTGAGTAATCCTGCCTTACACGTCTAGAGGCATGAACCAAATAATAAATCGTAATAAAATGCCAACTTTACACTATTGACATTAATAGTTATTATTTATTTATTTAATTTGACAACATTGGTCCACGCGGTTACGTAACACACGTAACGTGGTTAGTATCTATTAATTAGAATTATACAATATTCTCATTACCACTGGGCCACCACTGCTCTATGAGAGCAGTGGTGGCCCAGTGGTAACGGCCGCGACTTACCGAGTAGTAGGTCGTAAGTTCGAACCCAAGTAGGCGCTATACTTTGTGTAAATTATTTCATCACCACTGCTCTCATAACGGTGAAGGAAAACATCGTGAGGAAACCGGCATGTCTTAGAACTAAAAATTCGAAGACATGTGACATTTACCAACCCGCACTGGGCCCGCGTGGTGGATTATGGCCCACACCCTCTCACCGAGAGGAGGCCTGTGTCCCAGCAGTGGGAACATTTATAGGCTGCTGATGATGATGATGAATATTCTCATTCATACCTGCCGCACGAGTTGACTGAGTGTTCTTCTACTTAATATTGGTGCTTCATGTCCAATGGTGTATTGAATACTATTAAATAATGCTTTATACAAAGTTGCCTTTTTCTATTAACAAAACCTACGCGTCCATATAAATAAAAACAAATAATTAAAAATTGAAAGCTACGTTTAAACGCTCTGAGCGTTACTCTGACTTTTTTTCCTCTATTAATATGTAAATTCTCACTCACGCGTAGTATTCATGATAGACACGTTTTAATCTTTTTATAGATCAACCTACCCGATAAAAAGAGAATAACAATTTAATTGAAACTTATTTACCAGCTTTATTTAGCTTATAATATAATACGTATACTTATTCATACAGTTTCAAAGCACTTTAGAAATAGGTATACTGATACAATAACACTTGTAAAAGAAAATATGCTCATAGTAAATAAACGTTTCTCTTGAAACAATATGTTTATGAGATCATCACCCCCGAAACTGGATCAAAATAACGTTATAACGAATTTAACAACAAACATACCAACATTATAAACGTCCAGTAAAAAAAAAAAATGTCTGGTGATCATGACAAATATTGATACTTCTGCACTTCCGCGCAAATTGTAAGAGTCATTTGAAATGTGTCTGTTCTATTTATTCTAGACATCGCGAGACTACTCACTTTGAAAATACTTCCTACGTGCATACCTAGAAAATTGCACTCCTCAAAATAATTTAACTGTAGCGTACTCAGAATCACCGTAACGTCTTTTGGAGACGTCCGCGTCGGTTCGCTAAAAACAAGTGATATCATAGTAAATTCCTGACAAATTAGAAGGACCTTCAACAATTACACGCTTAATAAACCTGTGTCGGTATTTTCAATCAAAAGGAAATCTATAAAAAGAATAATTCATTGTAATTATCATACAATCTGTAATTACGGTTCATTGTTATTAACTGCTTGATAATCGACTGATTAACGGTAGCGAGTAATTTAGTCGATTATGTATGGTGCAGTCGCATCACTAGTGTCGGCGCTATCCGAAATTAGAATCATTTCATATTTTTTGTTTGATTGTCTGCGGTGCGGTCCAATCTAGCCATAGAGCAACACGGGCCACCCGGCGGGGTCTATGAATCTAGCCAACTTTGGGCACTTGTCTTAGCATTGTTAAACATAACAGGATTTTATGAACGGGTTTTCGACGAGTTTAGCTTGACATTAAATTAATTTTAAATGGTAGGCACGCGCCTTTTTCGGATGAATTTTAATATTCAAACAAAGTTTTTATAATTTTTTTAATATTTTCGTTTCTTATATTTTTAAGATCTTGTTTCTTGATGATATAGAAAATGAGTGCCAGGTATTTTGCCAAAATGAAACTTAAACAACTAGTTGTTTTATAGTAGGAAGTCTTAAATCATAATATACTTGGCAGCTAATTATAACAATTATAGAACAACCTAGTTTCCCCAATTGAGTTTTATAGCTTTTTACCAGGCCTATTGCACATTAGGCACACTGTACATTATAAACTAAGTGACTACACACTTTAGAGACCTCTTTGGGTTACGCTTTCTGGCAGCCTTTACTGGATCGGACTGGATTTTTCATTTTTTTGCGGCATCGGATCAGTAATGTAATGACAGAGTAAAAAAAATATAGACTTATTTTTCGCGCCTAATTTTATTTAAATATTCAAAACTAAAATCTGAAATAAAACTATGCAAGGTTTTTAACGCGGAAACGTTATTTTACGCGTTTTTTTTAAATTTTATTATGTTTTTATGACTCCATTCAGTGGCCATTGATTGGATCATTACGGCGTGAAAATTTTATAGGCTCATAAAATTTCAAGATGGCGGATGCTTTTAAAATGTGCTACAATTGTTATAATGCTGATAATTTCTAAAAAAAGACTTGTTTACAATAGTATAAATATCAATATTGGATCGCGGATACCGTAGCGAACTTTTAATTGCGAGGAATTGTCGATTCACCTATAAGTAGAAAACATTAATTACCTACTTATATACATTATTCCTGTCTCTATGTTATGTACGTGAACCTTTGTGAGGAGAGAAAAATAAACTTTTTTTTTTTGTGTTTTTTCTTCTCATTTCTTAGGCTGGTTTTTGCAACATTTACGGACCGAAGTCAAGTAAATGCAGCGTGTGGTGTGGGTGTGTTTTCGGTTTCATCAATTTGCATGAACTTTATTACAATGCGCCATGTAGGTATTTAATTACTTTTTATTTGCTTTTTGTAGGGTGATATAGAGGGTTTCTGTTAGGTTTAGTAATTTAAGGCTATGGAGAAGATGATTTGGGATGACGCCTGTTGTAGACAGGACTATAGGAACCACATAAACTTGTGGGCGCCATATTATTACTATTAGGTATCTCTTTTATTTATTTTTATAAATATTATTATTATTTAAAAATACACCTGATTCGTGCGAGGTTACTAATAAGGCGTTTTTCTATCTATAAAACATAATATTGATTAACACGAATAAAATGCAGTAATGTGCCTAGTACTTCCCAACAAAATAACTTCGCTTAGATGCATAACCGTTCCCTTCAGCGCCTCGAATGCCAGTCCCTTTCCAAGGTCGGTTGGGCAAGCGAACCAATGATGGTTGGGGCCCTACACCAGACCAGTTAGCTGAAGGTCGGAATTCAACTGTTTATATTTTTGTTGTTGTGACGCATCGAACTCAATACACGAGCTCGCGTCACTCATTGTGCCCGCGGCTTCACCCGCGTGGTGTTCGGAAATTATCACACAGGGGCGTGCTCATCACTTCAGGCGTAAGATGTCCACTGCTGGACTTAGGCCTCCCCCAATTTGGCGGGCTTTGCCGTAATCGCCACGCTTGGCAGGCGGATTGGCGATCGCAGTATGGTGGTAAAATGCATAACGAAGAACGCTGCTGCCCATTCTCTAGTAAGTCCCTTAGTCGCCTTTTACGACACCCACGGGAAGAAATGGGGTGGTGTTATTCTTTACGTCCAGCATCACACGGTACCGTCCGGCATCACACTATTCACTATTCATCAGCTATTTGCCAGTGAAAGTCCCGTCAAAGTCGGTCTAGAGATTAGCTGGAACAAACAGACGGACAAAAATGTAAATTTTTTTTGTTGATATATTTACCTTATATATGCATTTAGTGAAACACTGTTAATTTGAAATTACAAACAGACACTTGAATTGTATTAACACACCACAACACACATTATATAACAAACACACAACACACACAACACATTTGTGTTGATAACACATAACATCACGCCATATTCTCCGAAGGGTTAGGCAGATATGTACCTACTGAAGAGTTTTTTTGTTTGTTTGATTGAACGCGCTAATCTCAGGAACTACTGATCCGAATTGGAAAATTCTTTTTTTTTTAGGTAGCCTATTTATCGAGGAAGGCTATAGACTATATAACATTACGCTACAACCAATAGAAGTGGAGCAGTAATATTTTTTTTTACATAAACGGGAAAAATCGCACGGGTAGGCGATTCGACGCGACGCGGCGACGGGAAGGGTCGGGGGCATAAGAAATTTAACGCGGACGAAGTCGCGGGCAGAAGCTAGTGTTTAAATAAAGTGCTAAGCCGCCTTACATTTTTGCATTTTCCAGGTCAGTTTCAGGCTGTCTCTACATAGTATATAACAAAGTCGCTTCCCGGGTCTATACGCTTAGATCTTTAAATATGCAACGGATTTTAAGGCCGGGTGGCACCGTTTTCACCTGTTTTAGAATCGGTTTTTAATAGGCAAATTATTACGTCCAGAATCTGAAAAAAATATATATTAAAGATACATTCTTTCTCCTTAGCTTGTACCCGATCAAAACACGATACAATCAAATTTACTCGATAGAAAAAAAAGCCGAACTTACTTCGATTTGCAGTTTTTTAACAAGCCTAATTTCATTTTAAAGAAGTACTAATACTCCCTATTTTTCTATAATTAGTATCAATGTATAGGTAATTTATTTTAGAATCGATTGAACCCGATCAATTTTTTTCATTTTATTTCTAAAAAAAAATATCGATCGTTCAAGTGATTTTTGATCGGCGCGTCGCTTGCCACTACTTGCCAGTGTCCTGCGAGACGTTATCGAGGTGAGACCTGTGACAATTTTTTGCGCGCGCGCTTCCTTTTTGCTGCGTAAGTAATAATAAGAGAAAACAAAATAAATATTGTTTTCAAGAATTTATATAGACCATAGTTGGTTAAGCTTTTGTTTTGTGTGTGTGGTTCTCATTGTGTAAATATTTGTAAAACTTTAAAAACAATGTTGCAATCCAATGCAATATTATTATGACATAGAGCTGATCTGATGATGGAGCTGGAAGTTGTCCATAGGATCTCTGTAATTAAACGACGCAGCCCCATCGAGATTGGGCTCGTTTGATTCGTCTTGACGAGTACTTTGATACTATATGGTAACCAGGGTCTGATGATGGAGTTGGAAGGGGCCATAGGAACTCCGTAATTAAACGACGCAACCCCATCGAGTTTGGGCTCGTTTGATGCGTCTTGACGAGTACTTTGATACTATATGGTAACCAGGGTCTGATGATGGAGCTTGAAGGTGGCTATAGTAACTCCGTAATTAAACGACGTAACCCCATCAAATTTGGGCTCGTTTGATTCGTCTTGATGAGTATCTTGGTAGGTGTGAATAGAAAGAGGTCGAAAATTATTCCGCGGCAACGTACTACCGGGGTAAAAGGGACCCAATGTGATAATCCAGATTATAAACTATCTTGGTGCAAAATTTCATCCAAATCTGTTCAGTAGTTTTGCGTGAAAGAGACACACACCACCATACATCCATCCATACTTCCATACACCCATACTCACAAACTTTCATAATAATATTAGTCCAGGTTATAAACTATCTGCTTGCTAATTGGAACGAAGTTCCTTATCGCGCATTGTGAAAGGGGGCTAGACGGAAAAAAATCTCACGAAAAGTTATAACGACACTTTTTAACCGACTTCAAAAAAAGGACGAGGTTTCTCAATTCGACCGTATATATTTTGTTGTTTGTATTTGTTTGTATGTTGTTGTTTTTTTTGTTGTGAGTAGAGAGAGAGAGAGGGAGAGAGAGAGAGGGAGAGAGAGAGAGGGAGAGAGAGTGAGAGAGGAAGAGAGGGAGATAGAGAGAGAGAGAATATTTTTGTTGAGTGTATACAGGTTTTTTGTACAGAATAAATAATAAAAAAAATTATAACAATTATGAATCCTGGAAAGGAACTTCGTTCCATCCGGGTGTCCCTTGACACCTCCAAAGTTTTTTTTTTTTTCATTCAAATGCGTTCAGTAGTTTTTGCGTGACAGAGTAACAAAGATCCATCCATACATCCACACTCACAAACTTTCGCATTTATAATGTTAGTCCAGGTTATAAACTATCAGCGTGCTAAATTTCATCCAAATGCGTTCAGTAGTTTTTGCGTGACAGAGTAACAAACATCCATCCATACATCCATACTCACAAACTTTCGCAAAAATATTTTTTTTTTTTGTTTTTTGTGTGACTAAGTCTTTTGTGTAAGTAAGTTATTTGTGTTTTTTGTATTATTCCAGGTTATAAACTATCTGCGTGCTAAATTTCATCCAAATCCGTTCATTCGTTTTTGCGTGAAAGAGTAACAAACACCCATTTATACTCACAAACTTTCGCATTTATAATATTAGTCCAGGTTATAAACTATCTGCAAGCTAAATTTAATCCAAATACGTTTAGTAGTTTTTGCGTCAAAGAATAACAAACATCCATCCATACTTCCATACATCCATACTCACAAACTGTCGCATTTATAATATTAGTCTTGTATTATCGTTTCTTCTGTGGTTTCTAATACTGTGGACATACTGATGTCGCTACACTATGACCTGTCTGAGCTACGCCCGCCGCCGCCGCGCCGCCCGAACTTTTGGCGCGCTATCGTGTTCGACAAGAAGGACGCGCGGGAGGCGCCCTGCGGATTTCCACGCACCTCACCCCCTCAAATCTGTATGAGTGTCGAATCACCTAGCCTTAATACCGTATATATACAGCTGTTGTTTTGATATTACAAATAGACACTTCTGTTTTTTTTTTTTTTTGGATGGGAAATCATCAAAATGACTCTCCCGCTCTGGGCGGAGTGGGAGGGCGCAAATAGATACTTTGTTTTTTTTTTTTTATTTGTATTGATGTGATGATGTTATTTGCGATTTCTCTTGCGTTGGGTTTGTTGATGTTGGCATGGACCTAGGAGTGGTAAACATGCGAATTAATTAAATGTAGTACAAAATAGAACTGAATCTAGCGACTAGTGCAATTATTTAAAGAGATCACAAACACATTTTTAGGTCGCTAATTGCGTAACACAGTCATTATCATCATTTCAGCCTAAAGCCGTCCACTGCTGGACATAGGCCTCCCCCAATATGGGGGACAGCCATAATCGCCACGCTTGGCAGGCAGGTTGGCGATCGCAGTATGGTGGTAAAATGCATAGAGAACGCTGCTGCCAATTCTTTATTAAGTCCCTTAGTCGCCCCTTATGACACCCATGAGAAGAAATGGGATGGTGCTATTCTTAACGTCCGGTATCACACAGAGCGGTAACACACTAACAATCAAATATTCCTAATCCATTACTTCATATGTTCGAAAAATGTGTCTGCTCAGTAACGTAGATAACGCAATGAATGTTGTTGAACTGTCAAAATGAATGCCATTCCTACTGTTAGTGTGTTACACAATTACCCCTCTGATTTCAGATCATAGTGTACCTACTATGATTTGAGATCTAAAGTACAGTAGAATTACTATGGTTGCTCTTTGTTAGCAAATACATCACGCCAGTATGGCTGTTGGGTGAATCAGAGGTGTATCTTTAGAGCACCCTCATTTAAAAAGAAAGAAAATACGGTAATTTATGGTAAACATGACGCAAAGAAAGACCAGATATACACAAAAAAAGCTGGGAGAAAACATGCATCACATCCACACAAAACAGCTATTGCTCAGCATAATGCTGCGACCCTATGCGAGACAGAACCCTAGCGCTGGTTTTCAGCGACAGCTGGCGCCAGTTACGTAACAGAGGGTAGGCCTAATGCCATCATCCGGGCTCAATTCCAGACTCCGGGTGCTAGCGCTCTTAGAGATATTCCAGATGGAAATTACCAAGAACACTTTGACCGACCTGGTAACCGAACCAAGGACGGTGGCTTCCAGTCTAACTGGATGCACTGAATACCAGTATTTTACATGGGGCGACTGCCTATCTGACCTCCACAACCCAGTTACTGGGTAATACAATACCCCTTGATGAGATTGGTTGTCAGACTTTCGGGCTTCTGACGACATCCGGGACCAACGGCTTAGCGTGCTTTCCAAGGCACGGAGGGGTTTTTTTTGTGGGTGGGTAATCATCAAATGACGTCTCCCGCTGTCGGGTGGAGCGGAAGGCGTGTCAGAGTTTTACTGACTAAAACCCACCCGTGTTCTTCAGCTGCCCATATGCCAAGTCCACGGTATTTCTTTCGAACAAATCTCGCCACCCTGGCATAGGCATGGAGGGGTCTTGGTATGTAAAGATGGTCAGTTGGTCAACCATCCACGAATCTTAAAAAAATAAAACAATTTCTAGCAAAACCAGCATAGCAACTATCACAAAGCCGTTACATGCCAAAGGGTTACTAACCCCTTTTAAAAATCCGGTATCTACACAGATAATGAATATTTATTTAGCACCAAACCTTTATCTTGGCAGCCTTCTACATAGATTAGATACAAGGTGAATATGTACCAAATTGCATATGTTTTTGATAACCATATCGGTGATCAAATAGTCTTTGTTGCTTTGTACTCTAGCCAAACTGTCTGGATGGATTTTTCCACAAAGATTAGATTTTGTGATATTGAAAAGCATTTCTTTATTATGTTTCTAGAATATTTTTTTGAAGGGAGTGTGTGAACTCTAAGTCGAAGCATATAATTCCTTTAGAAAATTTGAACTGTCAAAGCGACAGTCAGTCAGAAAGTCAGAAAGTTGAACCTAGCTTCAACTTTCTGACTTTCTGACTGACTGGTCGGTGCATCTGCCAGCGTCGCGAGATTTGTTTGAAAGAGATACTGTGACCCCTGGCACATGGGCAACTGAAGGAACACGGGTGGGTTTTAGTCAGTAAAACTCTGACACGCCCTCCCGTCCCGCCCAGAACGGGAGACGTCATTTAATAATTTCCCACACAAAAAAAAAAAAAAAAACTCGTTGCCCATTTCAAAACGGAGAACTTTGAGAAGAACAGGCAAAAATCTCCAAGGACACTTTTTAAAATAAAGATAGTAAAAAAATAAAATAAACTCAAAATTGAAACCACCATCAAAATTAAAACCAATATAAAATCAAATGACGACACGACGCAACGCGACTTAAGTAGAACAATTTCCATGAAGTTTTCTTCATAGAAATTGTTCCACCAGAGTCGTATCGCTCCTTCTGACCTAGCTTCTGACGTTTCATAAGTGCCCATGTAGGTTTATATGAAATAAAAATATTTTGATTTGATTTGATTCGCCTTGCGCCTTTCTGAGGGAGACTAAGCCTTTACCAAATCCTGGTTACATTTCAGCTTTATCCTTAAAATGGCAGTGCACCTGCAGTCCCTCAAATGCTGCAGAAGTCTTTTAGGCAACTATTTCCGTTATCTTTGTGACAAAATGATGAGCCCATCGTACGCCCACTATTGGCCGATTTTGGTACAACATAATGGGCACGGCCTACTGAGCCAAACTTGGAACTTACTGGCATTTTCAACTAACCTTTTACGCCTATCATGGTGTGTCTCCATATACCATAGACAAAATATGGTCTTGCCATAATAACCATGGATAGATAATACGGATTTGAGTGTCATCTGTTTGTATTAGTAATACTGGTATCTGCTATAAGTTGAATTGATAATTTAATTGAATTATAATTTCTATACATATATTTTTTAATATTTATAATTTGATTGAATTTGCCAACGAGGCAGACTGACAAGAGTCATTCTGCCTCGTTAGCCTTAGTGGTCGCAAGCGCTACTTCTTAGTGTATGTTCCTGGATTCAATTAATGGGTTGGGTAAACATATATTGGGTTATTCAATTTGGAATTTCTCAGTATTAGCTCGGAGTCTAGATTCGTGCTTGGTCGTCCTCTATTACATGGGACTTAAAAATGACTGACGAAATGTTGGTGTTCTATAGGGCCTTTCGTCTTAACCTTCTGGAAATAACAGGCGTGATATTATGTTATTAGCTTAGCGTAGCATGACCACCATAGAAAGAACTTTGTCTATTCTTGGTAGAATAGAGATAGAATTGTCATGCCAGCATAAAACGGTACAAATCTTTCTACAATCTTTAATTCTATCTTTAATCTTTCTACAATCTGTAATTTTGTCTACTCTTCCGTCGACAAAACCCGTTTTTACGGTGGTAATACTACGCATGCAGCTTACTTCTATCATTAACAAAATCTAAAAATCACTTCAACTATAATTTAAATAAAGAACTTTTTGTGTGTTACACACGGACAATTTAGGTCACATTTGTACCGTATTTACAAACATACCTACTTGAATCGAAAATCGAACCAAAGTCGATAACAAAACAGACCGGTTACTAACCGTTTCGTATAACCCTACTAGATGAAGAAGTAGCTCTAAATATAACATACTAGTGTGATCGCCCCCCGTATTTATAGAATCGTATTAATTTCGCTTGACGACAGTCTAGTCGCGAGCCGTAGCAGGGGTACTCAACCTGTTGTTGATACTGATAACATCATTGTTTTGTCCGTCACCTGTTTTATCGACATGTTCCTGTCGTTTATAGTTTTGTAGGTGTTCTATTGTTTTATGTTTACATATTCATGGTGTATGGGCATCACAATTAAATACAAGGTTGCGGAAAAACCGTGTTATGAAAATGGGTATAGGCAATGTCTGTGACTGGATAAACTATTAAAAATAATTGCAAAGGAAAGTTTCGTTTGCTTTAGGATATAGGTTAAAACCAGGGAAAAAATGCTGGGTGACTTGAGTTATGCAGGTTTTCTTGAAATCCTGACCAAAACCACTGTAGTCAAGGTAAATTACATCGATATAGGGAAGTAAATTAAATTAATAAACCCAGAAGTTTCCATTAATTAGTTAGATACATAATAAATAATCAAATAACAATGTAATATTAGTTAATAATATTTTTAAATGATAACACGTGTTTTCATAGTTTAATTCCGTACACCATTTATTTTTTACACTTCCTGTTACATTAACGCTTTTAGCAAGTCATGTGTTTGAAACAATATTTTTTGCGAGTGCAGAAAAAAATCACTTGGCCAATTGATACTGACCTAGACAATTATTTCATTGAGTGGCTTCAAATCAACGTAATACACGTGTTACGTATGTTATTGCGGATGTAGATATTATTATGTGTTATAATTATGTGCGTTGAGCACGTGTTTAGAAAGCATATTTCATGAGATTAGATGCTGTTATCCGATAAAAAAGTTTGCCATATAAATATGATATATCATGTCGTTATTTCCATGTTTAATTAAACTTATTTTATTCACTTATTGAACAAATTTTGACTTAAGATCAATATATAATCAAAGTCTACATATTATGTCTATCTCAGCCTGTTAAAATAATTTATAGCCCTATTTAGGAGTCACAACCATAGGCTTTTATAGAAGTAGAGTATGTTATATTTTGGATAATGTTGTGGTTTCTTTTCTCGTAGTATAAAATTCAGTGGATTTAATTAGTAGCTGAACGTATACACGGCTACATATCGAGCTATACATTTCCAATTTATTTTATTATTTAGCTGAGCTCGCATTGTATTCATTTTTCATACAATGGGAAGTCAGCTTATAGGTATTGAAAATGTATAGCTTGATTTATCGCCGTGCTGTCTAAGTTGCGCTTGATCGGCATTGATAGAGGCTCTTTTATCACACCCAAAGTCTACAGGACTTTGGGTGTGATAAAAGAGCCTTTCTCCATCTTTAATAAAAAAAAATAGAACGAAACCTGAATTATTTCATTTGCCATATGTCGTAAAGTAGCTGTTTTTACACGTTTTGTATGAAAAAACGAATGCCTACTTTAATACCTAACCTACTGTTTTAAGCTTTCCACTAGTCTGGTTATTAAATATTGTTTGATGATATACCCAGTAGAATGATGTTGTTTAAATTCTTTTGAAGCGATCGCTTCTTTTCAATTTGTTTTTCTTTTAATATTATGGGTGGTTGAACTTAGTACAGAACAATCGTGTCTGGTACTCGTTAGGACTTTATTTGTTTCATTTTTTTTTGTTTATCTGTACTAACAGTTTACCTATTTGTGGTTGAGGGACAAAAAGTAATATTTGGTTTAGAGTGAGACAAATAATAAAAAAGGAATGAAATTTAAAACAGCTGCCCACAACTGAAAAGTATCTCACAGCTATTCTTTCTAACCGCGTCTGCAAACTTAATCAATCAAATCAATCAAATCAGCCTATCGCAGTCCACTGCTGGACATAGGCCTCTCCCATGCTGCGCCACAACACCCTATCCTTCGCCTTCCGCATCCAGTCTGCAAACTTAATAACAACACAAAATAAAACTCTACCCAGTACCTTGTTATTACTTACATAATTGATAGTAAAAAGTCTACAAAATTATGTTATTCTTTTTTAATAAGCCTACACTGTCCCACTGCTGCGCAACAGCCTCCCCAAATTCCTCCAGGCATAATTTTCCAGGACCACCTCAATGTAAACTTATTTAAAATACTAAATACTGACAGAGTCCAATTCTCATTTTAACATTCTGTGTACTTAAAATATCGTAACTCATGATCAAGCGGACTACCCACCGTTCGTCATGATTAGGGTCTTCACGCTTGACAACAGGTCTTTAACAAATTACGTACCTACCCACCGTCTACCTAACTGTAAGCCCACGTCCGCACGGGCGCTAATTGAACGAAGTGGGAGCTTATTTTACCGCTCTCTGGATTTTGAACTATAGGCGTAGAGTCGAGTGTTGAAAATTCAACAGAGCGCATCCTTAGCACGTTAAAAAAGTGTCGTGGTGGAATTTAAACGCTCAGCTCAGCGCTGAGAGCGTTAAAAATCCTGTTTGCGGTGAAAATACGTTACAAAAAAAAAAAACGCTCGTGCAGATGTGGGGTAAACTAGGCAAAATCCTTTTTGATGAAACATTTCGGAATTAAACGTTAATAAATTGAAATTGGATTTATATGTAAAAGGTTTTATCATCAAAGGCGTAAATCACAGCGTCAAATATAGAAATTATAATTTGTGCTT
Source organism: Aporophyla nigra (assembly GCA_947507805.1). Lineage (NCBI taxonomy): Eukaryota > Metazoa > Arthropoda > Insecta > Lepidoptera > Noctuidae > Aporophyla > Aporophyla nigra. The sequence goes on along the minus strand of OX382305.1, from coordinate 3,545,872 downwards.
TGATCTGCTACGTAAATCCACCTCGCTTAAATATTTGATTTTCGCTTTAATGCCCGCCCGACCGAATTATCGGTGGCCAGTCTCAACAGACTACATAAAATAGGACTTGACTAGGAGATACCTATAAGAAAAGATGAGACAATGCTTTTTTTTTTGCATAGAAAGTCATCACAAAGTCACCTACCAACTCACCTGTATGCCCTGTAGCACTTTAAGTGACTTAGTACATCTCTCAGAAATGTTGAGTACTCCTGCCCTGCGCTATCGCTATTCTGCCATAGAATGAATAAACAATGAATATGCATATAATTATATTAGCTGCCTGAAGGCCACATTAACTTACTATTATAGTAAGTATCGGTATCGCCGCCATCGCTACGGTATTCGATTCATTTGTATATGTATTGCCAATTTACGGTTATCTACACTAGTAGGTATTCAATAGTAAAATAGGTAAAATTTGTTATCTAAGGACGCAAGTATCGAATGTTCCTAACACACTAACACTAAATTGGTCACGAGTTAACAGACTTTGTGTTTGGAAATAGTTTCAGCGACCGACCCTTACAACTATTTCTGTACTCTTATTTAAATAGATTCCATGCAATTTACATTTTTTTATTTATTTTTTTGCAAAATCCTTTTTTTATGTTACATTGTTTTTGCCATTCACATTTTACGAAAACTGTGGATGGGAAATCATCAAATGACGTCTTCCGCGCTGGGCGGAGCGGGAGGGCGTGTCATACTTTTACTGAAGGAACACGGGTGGGTTTTACCACTCGTGTTCCTTCAGCTGCCCGCGGCCCGCGGCCGCGGTATCTCGCTACTCTGGCAGGAACGAAAACCTCTCAGGGTTTATCTGTGTGCTAGCGAGCCGTTTACTAAATTTTTACAATAGTTGAAAATAAACATACTGCAATATAACACTGATTGGTTATTGAAATCTTTCATCTCCGTAAGCTTCAAAAATTCTATTAGCTGTAGATAGAAACGTTTGTTGATTGTAAGATACCAAAGATCCCGTAGGTACTTATAGTCTGTGCTTATATTTTTTATTCGGAAGGTTATTTACTTACCTAGGGGCCATCCATAAATTACGTCACACGTTAAGGGGGGGGGAGGGGGTCGACGAATTGTGACATTGTGTGACAAGGGGGTGGGACCCTATATTTTGTGACGTCACATTTCAAAATTGAATAAACAAATTTAAAGTACTATTAAAACACGAAATATGAACTATGAAAGAAAAATTAAAAAGAAAATTCTATATCTAGATGTAAAATTGCAAAATATGTGACGTCACACTAGGGAGCTCTCACTAGGGAGGGTCTCACAAATGTGACCAGCTGTGACAAGGACGGGGGGGGGGGGGGGGTCAAAAATCATGAAATATGTGTGACATAATTTATGGATGGCCCCTTAGGGCTAGTTAGGGTCGTAGCGTGATATTAAATACCCTTTAACCTTCCTCTGCGATCGGACTATCTAATTCAAAAATAATTAAAAAATCAAAGTCTTCAGAGGGGTAATTGCGGAACTTTTTATCGGTAGGAATTGGTTTAATATTCATAGTTAAACAACATTCATTGCGTTATTTACGTTGCTGAGCCGACAATTTATTCGAACAAATGACGCAATGGTTTAGAAATAATCTTCAATCCCATTCAGATTCCGATAAATTGTGCGTTTCGCAATTAGGGTGCAGTTTTAATATAGGTATAGATACCGAAATATTATGACCGTTCATCGCTTCTTATGCTTCTTGTTTACGCTGAAGATGAATTACGTTCACGCCCTAAATTCCCTTTAAAGCGTGATCATTGCCCAACACAGGAAGTTGAGGTCATGCACGATGTCCGACCACTACTCCCAGATATTATCACAAGCCTTACAAGGTCAACTTTACGTTCACATGCATGAACTCCAATTCGGTATCTTAGTTCCGTTGAGCTCTGTGATCGAGCTCTATCAAGTTTTGGACGGAAAAGGTTTAATTCGAGTCAAAAGACTAGGATTTAAACAGCCTGTATTTTTTTTTTTTGAGCATGGCTTTCTTATACATGATGTAAGGGTAAACACCGTTAACCTTGAAACCAGTGATTTGGTTTCGTTAATAGAACGTAAAATCAATGAAAAAAAAACCTTTTTTTTTAAAGAAAATCTGCTTTTTTCCACATGAACATTTCACCCTATGCGCGAGGGCAACAAACTTGCGTCTCAATATGCCGCGTTGCCTGACACTAGTAATGTCAATTAATGCGATTTCGCATAAATTTCATTAGCATGTGAATTCTTGAGTCTTAGCATGCTAATTGCTATTGCTATGCTATTTGCTAATATGACGATAATTGCTAATAATGAATTATGTGAATTTTGTTAATATGCGAATTAAAAAGCGCGTTCGCCTTAGGACGTCTCCTAGCGAGCGTTTAGTTTACCGTTACGTACTTGCCGATAACGTTTTATTAATGCTGATACACATGCATATTTAATGTGATTAGATTGATCACATAATTAAATATATTAAACAAAAGGACGCGCGCCACGCACGTGCCTAACAAATTATTATTAAATAAACAAACACGCATTCATTCAATCAATACACGACTCTAAGTACGAGCAAATCAAAGACAGTAAGGTAATAACTAATTGCTAAATTTCATTCTTCGCACCACCCTGCTAATGCTAATAATTTAAATAAATTAAAAAATCACAAGCGTTCATTCAATATTAAACCCTAAGTACGCGCAAATCAAAGTTAATAAGATAACAATTGCTTAACCCATTCTTCGCAAGTTCGCAGGACCTGCTAATAATTTTCACACGCGAAGTCTCGTTCACGTGAAACCGATAGATTAGTATTCCGGACTTCCCGTGGGTGCGACGGAGAGCGAACACTACCGCTGCGTGCGTCGTCGCTTTGACGTAATATGATAGTATGAAATTACGAAGCGATAAATTCACTTCGCACTTCACAGAATTTCGCAACTACATTTAATTTGCTAAATGCTAAATGAGCATTCGCATGCTAACAATGAATGCGAATGCTAATTAATCCATCACTACCTGACACCGACGCACGGGTCGCGACCCCAGTCAGTAGTAATGTCAATTAATGCGATTTCGCATAAATTTCATTAGCATGTGAATTCTTGAGTCTTAGCATGCTAATTGCTATTGCTATGCGATTTGCTAATATGACGATAATTGCTAATAATGAAGTATGTGAATTTTGTTAATATGCGAATTAAAAAGCGCGTTCGCCTTAGGACGTCTCCTAGCGAGCGTTTAGTTTACCGTTACGTACTTGCCGATAACGTTTTATTAATGCTGATACACATGCATATTTAATGTGATTAGATTGATCACATAATTAAATATATTAAACAAAAAGACGCGCGCCACGCACGTGCCAAACAAATTATTATTAAATAAACAAACACGCATTCATTCAATCAATACAAGACTCTAAGTACGAGCAAATCAAAGACAGTAAGGTAATAATTGCTAAATTTCATTCTTCGCACCACCCTGCTAATGCTAATAATTTAAATAAATTAAACAATCACAAGTGTTCATTCAATATTAAACCCTAAGTACGCGCAAATCAAAGTTAATAAGATAACAATTGCTTAACCCATTCTTCGCAAGTTCGCAGGACCTGCTAATAATTTTCACACGCGAAGTCTCGTTCACGTGAAACCGATAGATTAGTATTCCGGACTTCCCGTGGGTGCGACGGAGAGCGAACACTACCGCTGCGTGCGTCGACGCTTTGACGTAATATGATAGTATGAAATTACGAAGCGATAAATTCACTTCGCACTTCACAGAATTTCGCAACTACATTTAATTTGCTAAATGCTAAATGAGCATTCGCATGCTAACAATGAATGCGAATGCTAATTAATCCATCACTACCAGTCAGTCAGCTGTCAGTCTCGCTAGCGAGCGCACGTTACGCCGCGTCGTAGCGTTGCTAATTTCTCGCGCGTAAATTCATTCTAAACCTTTTTAGGAAAATATTTTATTTTTTTAACTCGCTCTGTTATTTTATATTTAAGTCAAACTACCCATGGGTTAAGTGACAACGGTGTTTACCCTTACATCCTGTATAATTTTGGAACGTGTCTTAGAAGCTCGGCTGTAAGATTCATTGACTAAAAAAGATTCAAATTTCTGAGTAGTAGCCCGGAGTCTGAATGTGCCCGGTTGGTGGCAATTAGCTCGCTACCTATTACATGAGTGCCAAACACAGATTGATGGTTAATCCGATATGGCCACAGATTTTAGAGCGCACACAAAATTGTTAGTAGCAAGCAAAGAGATATATAGTCTTTGGTAGCAAGCACGCGATATCGCGTGATCGGCCATAATGCAGAGCCGATGAATCACGCGATATTGCGTGATCGGCACTCAACGTGTTAAACATAACTGGCGAAATGTAAGTCCACCGGAGAAACAAGGCGTGATGTTATGTAATTATGAGATTTATTTTTAACTGCATAAGAACCTTTTTATATTTGTCCTTTCACGGGCGAATGCGTACAAGCGTCATACGAGTGGGAAGAGATAAATCTGGGCAACCTTAAAACCCTATATTCAAATAAAACAAAAACACATCGTTGTTGAAAATAAAACATATTTTCAGGGCCGGTAAATCTGTGTCATCAGTTCACGCTCATAAATAAATTATAATATAATGTAGTTAGTAAGAATAACAAGTTTTTGATCTTAAAAAAAAAATACCAATCTGTAACATAAAATATGGTTTTGTGACGTCAATCAATTTCAATCACAATTTGACGTCCTGTCTTCGTTAACGGCCGCTGTAACATTGACTAATGAGTCTAAAGCGCCGCTGCTGCGGCTGCTGACACCCTCAAGCAGACCTTATGGGGTCGAAACCTTCGAGTCATGATGCCCGAGTGCGCGTCTCCTTTTTAAGAAATTTTCTGACCGACTGGTTGATACTTCACGTGACCAGAGGGCTTATTTTTTCCCTTTGCTTGGGAAATCTTCGAATGACATCTCCCGTTCTGGGCGCAGCGGGGGGCGTGTCAGACTTTTACTGACTAACCCACCATTGTTCCTTCAGTTACTGCAGTAAATGATTTCACCACCACTGCTCTCAAAACGGTGAAGGAAAACATCCTAAGGAAAATGCCCTAGAACCAAAAAATTCGAAGTCATGTGACATCTACCAATACGCACTGGGCCCGCGTGCTAGATATCGGCCCACTCTCTCTCACCGAGAGGAGGCCTGTGTCCCAGCAGTGGGAACGTTATAGATTGATTATGTGGTAATGCTGCATGCGGACGAGTACTTCGACGCCTGAGTGTCCTTTTGTTTTTGTATTTATTTGTATAGTTAGTTAATCATTTAATTTTGTACCTAGTGTGAATAGTCAGTTCTGTTAAATACTGTAAAAAGTGGTCTTAGAACATGAAAAGGCAATTTAAGGAGGGGAAGCAATACACTTAATTTACTTACTAAATGTTTAACTCTCGATTTGATACTGTAAATGAATTTCATAACACATTTACATTCATGCAAAATGAAAATATGTTTATCTATATGGGAACAAGCCGTTATTTCAATTCAGTATGATAATATAATAATAAATTTACCCTATATAAATGTGGCCGAGGTATTATAAGTACCTGCCAGGGTCGCAAGATTGTTCAAACGAGATACCGTGGCCCTGGCATATGGGTAACTGAAGGAACGCGGGTGGGTTTTAGTCAGTAAAAGTCTGACACACCCTCCCGCTCCGCCCAGAGCGCGAGAAGTCGTTTGTTATTTTCCATATAAAAAAGAAGGTATTATAAGTAGGTACAGCTCTGCTCTGCTGAACTCTTCGGAGATACATTGTAAATATGTGAGCACCAATCTGTCATATAATTAATTTATCTGTAATTACTCTCATTTTGGTATGGTAATTTTGTTCACGATGCACCTATTGTTTTCACATATAATTACTGTATGCAAATATAACCTATATACAATTTTACTACGGTGGAGGTTCTTGTCCATTCTTTTCCTTACGAAATTACATCAAATCAATCCTATTTGAATGTAAATGTTGACGTTCAAATTTTCAAAATAAATGCCTTGACTTTTAGTTAGCAGGGATGATGTTGTCATAAAATAAAAGCTGTAATACGATGGGACTTCAGGAAGGAGGAAGAGAGAAAGAAAGAAATGATAGAGTGATCTTATAAGACAGATTTACACATCAACATTTTTTGTAAATATTTTAAAAACTAGATGGCGTCAGCATTTCCTAGCTGACAAGTCAACAATGCAGGGCAATGTCTGGAAGAGCCTTTTGAATAAAGACACATTGCAACTTTGAGCTGACCCGTCCCAATAGACAGATTTATGTATCAGTCATCGTGTAGCTCAACCCTATTTTAGGGAGCTCAACGACCCGTCACATACACTACCAGATCTGCAAGACATAGCGTAGGCCATATTTTAATTTTATTTATTAATATTATTGGCAAGGATCTCATTTTTATGTAACTCTAACACGTACAATATGTGAAATAAATTGTAACATAACATCACTTTAAAAATGTTTCCATTCGTACTAATAGATGTGGTATAAATTCGCTAGCACTGAAACATTTATCACTATAAAAACAAGGAACAAAAACAACCGAAGTAGTCGAAACACATTCCTTAAGAATATCAAACATTCTTAAGTAATAATAAAAATAACAATACGAATGTGTAAACAAAATACTATACAAAAACACATGTGAGTCACTTCTACTAGTATCGAACACCAATTTATTTTGACACGTGTCGATAATATATGGTAAAAGCTACACGTGTCTTTTATATCTGGTTATTGGCACTTTTATGAAACACATGTTTGTAGGTGTCGGTGGTACTGAGGTATTGATAGCGGGAAATATGTTTTTTTTTAAAGTATTATTGATTTGTCAAGGTAACTGTGAATTTTTTGCCAAATTAAAATCAGTGTGATTACGTTTTTGATTTGGTCTGGACTTCTAGACTTCTGGCATTCGGGCCAGTAGTGGTTTTCTAAATTATTTCTCATCTTATGATCCATAGGACGTGTACGTCACATGTACGGACAATATTTTATCTAGAATTTAATAGAGACTGTGAAGTCTGAGTATGTTTCGATGTTTTTTCCCTATAGCAAATCTTCTAGTTTTTTAAAATGTTTTTGTCGTGTATAAAAATCATTAATCAAATTTTGCAGTTTCTGCGTCTCCAACCTCGAAAACCATGCTGTCTTCCGTCATGACTGTATCCCAAGCCTTCTCTGATTTGGTGCCGTTAAGGAGGTTCGCTCTCCGATTGTTTACAATATAACCGGTCAGACAAGTAACGCAGGCTCAAAGGCTGTGTTACTTTCAGTATGTCAGTAGTCTTTAAGAATCTCAATTTCCTTATAGTTAGCCCTCCTCTGGTTTATAACGTATCTCCATTATTACCCGACTGCGCGCTGCAAATGAGGGTAATGTGTTTATCAACCTATGTATTTTTGTTTATTTGTGGCACTAGAAAACCAAAACCCGTCGGCCGATTTTGAAGATGCTTACGTCAATCGAAATGACAGTAAACAAAATTCAAAATGGCGACAACCAGACGCCATAGTGTGAAATATGTATAAAGAAAAGAATGTAACTCGACGAAATATGTGAAGTGTCTTTTTTCCAGTAAAATTCAACCCCTACAATGAATATATACTCTTTTTCCGAAGTATCTTATTCCAAATAATCAAGTAAAAAGCATAAAGTTCAAATTTCAATACATACGCCCAACAGTTATATCGGTTCCCATATTATCTCCCACGTAGCAGCCGGTACAAGTCAGGGTCATGGTGTAACGAGTCTTTGTCGGCAGGACGTTGCTTGTCCCCCCATTAATGAGCGGTTACGTGACCAGGAATCAGGAAGTGATGATCAGGATGGTTCTGTTACAGAATATCTACCGCTGTCTGAATTAGCAGTGGTGACCCAGTGTAGATTCGAACCCGGACCAGACAGGCTTTTTACTTTGTGTAAATTAATTCGTCATCACAGCTCTCAAAACGGTGAAGGAAGTCATTGTGAGGAAACCGGCTTGTCCTAGAACAAAAAAATCAAAGACATGTGACATTTACCGACACGAACCCCGCGTGGTGGATTATGTTTCCGTTCTTCTTCACCATGAGGAGGCTTGTTGTCCAGCAGTGACAACGTTATGTATCAGTGTTGCTGTTTGTTCTACTTTCCAACTCCATAGTAAGTTATTCAATGAGAGTGGAATGTGATGTTGCTATTCTTTACCTCCAGCACCACACGGAGCCGTCCGGCACTATTGGCGCCTTTGGAAAATGTCGGGGAAAAGAAAAGATTAAGAAACTATCTTCCTCAAGCGTTGTTATTCACTGAATGACTCTACAGATTGTTAATCTGTTTCATTTGTCATCATTATCTCTTGCTTATCTCATGAAGATTATCGGGACTTATCGAACTATCTACATCCGGGATTAGAGAAATACTTTTGGGGAAGTTTCTTTTATCCTTCCTCCTTCCTTAACCCCAGTATTTATTTATGGGGTCTGCTAAGACCGATGCCTGTCAGGCTCGCGAGATTGTTCGAAAGAGATACCGTGACCCTGGCACATGGGCAACTGAAGGAATACGGGTGGGTTTTAGTCAGTAAAAGTCTGACACGCCCTCCCGCTCCGCCTAGAGCGGGAGAAGTCATTTGATGATTTCCCAAGCAGAAAAAAAAAAAAAAATTATTGATAGCCTTTTTTCAGGGTGACAGTTGTAAATTGTAATACAAAACGTTACGTTACTAATACAACCTCTTCTTATTCTCATTTCTCCCTGTTCCTTGCTGGTTTAGTCCATGTCTTACAAGCCGTCCGCGTCATCATGATCACCATTTTAGCCGAAATACGTCGGGTTTGCTGGCAGGCGGCGGCTTGACGATCGCAGTATGGTCGTAAGATGTATAGAGAACGCTGCTGCTCATTCTCTAGTAAGTCCCTTAGTCGTCTTCTAAGACGCCCACGGGAAGAACTGTCGTGGTGCAATTCTTTACATCCGACAACACACGGAACGCAAAAGCAGCCGTCACCAAGTGTTAACTCAAGTATGGAGTAACCCCTGCCAGGGTCATGGATTTTTTTGAAACAGTTACAGTGGCCATGATAAAGGCAATTGAAGGAACACGGGTGGGTTTTAGTCAGTAAAAGTCTGACACGCCCTCCCGCTCCGGAAGGAGCAATTTGATGATTTCCCACCCAAAAAACAAAAAAAAACAGTTATTTACAAAATGGCGTAGGCACTTACCATATCATATATACCTAGTTACAGAATAGATAATAGTACTGTGGAGTGGTTCATTGGCTCACATATTCAATAATATAATGAAGAGCTCTTCGTTTGAAGAGCTCACATCATGATTGATTTATTGAATATAAACAAATCACGATATGTATTCTAATATTCATAGGCACACCCACATTTAACGCTTTATTTCATAAGTTTACTTATACAGTTATAAGCAAAAAATATTTGTATTCTCATTCCTAGTTAACTATGTAGGTTGGTAACTGTATAGAAAGGATTATTATAAATAACCCTGCTTTTTTAACCGACTTCAAAAAAAGGAGGAGGTTTTTCAATTCGTCTATTTTTTTATTTTTTTTTAATGTTTGTTTCCTCAGACAGTCCCATTTTAATTTGGTTCCATTCGGACAATGGGGTCCATGTGACAACCATAAAAGTCTTAAATTTGCATTAAGTATTTGTGCGACAAATGAAGAATAACGCGATTAGATTAGTGCGGAGTATCTACCGTAACTAAAAAGTTAAAAATAAAAACTTTTTACAAAAAAAAAAACAACCGACTTCCTTAAAAAAAAAAACACTACAAAGTCAAAAATAACTTTAATTTCGGAAGTCGGTGGCAAAAAAACCTTAAATACAGATCCTAAGACACTGACTTTCGAAATTAAAGTTATTTTTGACTTTGTAGTGTTTTTTTTTTAAGGAAGTCGGTTGTTTTTTTTTTTTGTAAAAAGTTTTTTGCTTCGCCGTGATCAGGTAATTTGGTCAAAGCGTATTTTTACTGACTAACGTGTATCAGGCCTCTCTTCCTGTTGTGACGAGCTATACGAGACTATGGCGATGCGATATGATGTGGCAAGAACTAAGTTCAAAACTGAAACCCAACTACTGAAAAAGCACGTTCTAAAAAGTATGAAACTAAAGAAGATTCTCATGTGAAACCCTCCTTGGGTTATTATTTCGACCGGTATGTATTTGGTTCGCCGTGTTCGGCTAAAAAAATTAACCAGTTGGTTACCTAGCCAGCTGGTTAAGTTTTCAGCACGCGCATGGAACATACCTTCACGAACCTTTGGAATTAGGAATGTTAGTTTAGTAGGGTGGGTGCAATACTTTACTGACCCCAAGTAAAATTACGACTGTCTCAACGGCTGAACGATTGTTCCGTGAGTTACCGGACATTAAGAATAGCATCATCCCATTTCTGCTCATGGGTGTCGTAGAAGACGACTAAAGAACTTACTAGAGAATGGGCAGCAGCGTTCTCTATGCATTTTACCACCATACTGCGATCGCCAACCCGCGTACCAAGCGTGGCGATGTTGGAAAACCACCCTAAATTAGGGGAGGCCTATGTAGCAGTCGACATCTTTTGGCTGAAATAATGATGAACGGAGGAACCTAAAAAGTCAGTTTTCTCAATTTAAAACAGTGGAAAGAAACAGACTCATTTCTTATTCAAGCCACGTTCTAATCTGAATGAAAATTTAATTGGCCATAAGATAGATGATCTAGCCATAACATTTATACCAGTAAATAAGCACTGCAGTGTTGAATGCATAATTGATGCACTGGATCCAGCTTACACGTTGCAGGCACGTGTGTGCTGGATCCAAGGTCAGAGAAATATAATATGATTATTGTTTTTTACAAACAAAGATTACTATGTTGGCCATACGGCTGTATCCATTCCTTTATTAGTTCTAAAGAGGTTTTTGTTCACACTCATTGGAACGTTAATGGATGCTACACTGTGGCCAATGGCCAATGTTGGTTGGATTATGTGCAGGAGTGGAATTTGGTGTCGGTTTCGGGCTTCGCTTCCGAGTAAGTGTGGTGTGATCAAAAGCTGTTATTTTTTATCACACCAAGTTTCTGGTGACAGGTGGTCTGTTTCGTGTTTTTATGTAAACAGTAGAGGATTTGTTTGTGTGCATGGTTTTCAGTAGTTTTAATAAATAAGCGTTTCTTGTTTCTTAATTAGTGAGTTTTGAAACATGATGTAGGTAATTCTTTTCATAGCTAATATTGAAGAACCTTGTAAACGCTTTTCTTAAACCTTTTATCTTCTTACAAACGATTTATTCTAAAATTACTTTTTGGTATTAAAATTACGTAAAATATGTCTTTATTTATAAATTACTAGCTTCTGCCCGCGACTTCGTCCGCGTCAAATTTTTGCGCCCCTGACCATTCCCGTCGCATCGAATTGTCTGCCAGTTTTCGACTATTTTTCGTTGTTGCTCTGCTCCTTTTGATTGTAGCGTGATGTTATATAGCCTATATCCTTCCTCGATAAATAGGCTATCCAACACAAAAAGAATTTTTCAATTCGGACCAGTAGTTCCTGAGATAGCGCGTTCAACCAAACAAACACACAAACTCTTTAGCTTTATAATATGTATTAAGTATAGATTACTGCTATGCAGAAAAATATATTTAAATCGTTAATTACCCATAATTTGATTACAAGTCTGTTTGAGGTCAGTTTTAAATATAAAAAATGATAGTTTGACAAGGTAAAGTAAACATCACCGTCTAAAGATCAATTTCCTAGTCACTATCCACTAGTTTTCAATGACTAATATAGACTAGTATACCTATAAATACTGACGATAACAATAAACAAATAAAGCCGTTAATTGCATTCGGCGCACGCGCAGTGTTGTGGTAAGCTGACCGCTCCACGTGTATGGTGTTTGGTGCAAGATGCAAGCGATAGCGGGTTTGCGTAGTTAGAGTTCGGAGAACAATGTGTGAACCTGATCGTGTGAGGTGACTGGATATACGATACTGTCAGCATTTGAAAATGGAATCCCTTAAACATTACCACTTTAAAAAAAAAAAAAAAAACATTCGATGCGACTATGACAACTACACACGTTGTGTTTGTTTAGAACTCTAAATATAAATTATAAACTATTAATTTTTATACAAATTAGCGCTTGTCCACGTGATGTCATTGTGGTGTGGTTGTGGTATGTATAATCGGGCTCTTAGATGATTCTAATGACACCCAGTTGATTTAAGTCACGGTTCTTAGATTTATCATGTATAGCTTGATTAGTCGACGTGCTTACCGCACGTCGACAAATCAAGCTATACGTTTCCAGTACAAGCTGACACCTCATTTTACGAAAATCCTATCAATCAAATCAATTAGGGTGGCATGTCAGTAGATTAAATTTAAATTAAAGGAGTGAGCAAGTTTAGTTCCTTAAATAATGGTTTACAACTATCAATCGATTGTAATTTGGTAAACGATCGCAAATCAAAACTGAACCAAATGGGACCACACGGGAAGCGCCAGCTTTCGGATAAAAAAAGAATCATCAAATCGGTTCACCCAGGCAACAGTTCTAAGGTAACAAACATAAAAAAAACATACAGTCGAATTGAGAACCTCCTCCTTTTTTTGAAGTCGATTAAAAAAGGAATTTCATAATATTTGCTAGTCCAAGCGATTTTCTGTTGGACCACTCTTAATCGGTATGGAACGAGTATTCGTTATCCATCTTAGCTCACGTACCCACAAACGTAATAAAATCGCGGCGAGATTATTTCGCGCAATGCATCTTCAACGTACTGCTAAGCGCAGAGGGTTGAAAATCGAACACTGTGATTTTTCGACGCTTTGAGAGTGAGACTCACTAGCGCTGCACTCTGTTGGATTCTCAATGCTCCGTTCAACACCGAGAGTCAAAAATCCAGTACGCGGAAAAATCCCGTCGTGGTTTTATTACGTTCTTTTTAGGGTTGCGTTGCCAAATGGCCAAAAAACGGAACCATTATAGATTCGTCATGTCTGTCTGTCTGTCTGTCCGAGTATGTCACAGCCATTTTTTTCCGAAACTATAAGAGCTATGCTGTTGAAACTTGGTAAGTAGATGTATTCTGTGAACCGCATTAAGATTTTCACACAAAAATAGAAAAGGAACAATAATATTTGGGGTTCCCCATACATAGAACTGAAACTTAAAAAAATATTTTTCATCAAACCCATACGTGTGAGGTATCTATGGATAGGTCTTCAAAAATGATATTGAGGTTTCTAATATCATTTTTTTCTAAACTGAATAGTTTGCGCGAGAGACACTTCCAAAGTGGTAAAATGTGTCTCCCCCCCCCCCCCCCCCCCCGTAACTTCTAAAATAAGGGAATGATAAAATTAACAAAAATATATATATATATAGTCCTCCAGACCGAATTTCGGCCACGGCGGCCAATCTCAACGGAGACTAGCCATCGGCGCGGGAGATATTATAGTGCTCAAGTGTATGCGCAGACACAGGAGCACTCACTCTTCCCTCACTCTCATAGTCCGATGGGACGGCAATCCGACACGACCGGAGAGAGATCAGGCGTAGGACCAACTGCTTAACGTGCTTTCCGAGGCACGGGGGTATCACACCGCCAACTTCCAAACTCCGGGCTGCTACTAAGAAATTCCTAATGGAAAACCCCAGTAACACTTGGCCCGACCCGGGAATCGAACCCAGGACCCCACGCTCAGCAGTCGCGCTTGCGACCACGAGACCAACGGGGCAGTTACACAAAAATATATGATGTACATTACCATGTAAACTTCCACCGAAAATTGGTTTGAACGAGATCTGGTAAGTAGTTTTTTTTAATACGTCATAAATCGTAAACCACAATTTACCTTTCATTCAGTCAACTCAAGTATAAAAATTAAAAAAAAAACCATTTTATTTCATAAACATAAACCTTATGCATAAACCGTGAATACCTGAAGGTTTGTACGGAACCCTCGGTGCGTGAGTCCGACTCGCACTTGAGTCGGACTCACGCACCGAGGGTTCAGAGGGGCCAGTTTTTTATTAATGTTAGAGAGAGGACTGGTGGCCCTGCAGTAAAGGCCGCGACTAACGAGTTGTAGGTCGTAGGTTCGAACCCAGGCAGGCGCTTTACTATGTGTAAATTATTTCATTACCACTGCTCTCAAAAACGGTGAGGGAAAATATCGTGAGGAAACCGGCATGTCTTAGAACCAAAAATTCGAAGACATGTGACATCTACGAACCCGCACTGGGCCCGCGTGGTGGATTATGGCCCACTCCGTCTTACCGAGAGGAGGCTTGTGTCCCAGCTGTGGGAACATTAGGCTGATTAAGTAATGTCGACGAGGTCACAATCAATGCTTGTGCTCGTATTTGTTGGTAAACAAACACGACTACTTGAAACTTCTGTACAGTCACTAGTTCTCGGAAATTATAGCTCAGTTCACTATAACCGTCTACTTCAAACCTAAATTGCAGATAAGATTACAAAGATAGGTCGGTAATCCCTCACAGTGAAAGTCATTGTCTTCAGTTTAGTTCTTCATCATAAATAAGCGATTTTAAACCAAAATCCGTGGTTTAAAACCCGTTTTAAATTTGTTTAAAATGGTTTAAAACCACACGGCCAAATGGGCCGTACGTTGATTAGGTACCTACGTATTACTTGAAAATTACAAAAATGAAGTTAAAAAGTCTAATTGATGAAAGCCATTCCTTCTACTAGGGAATTACGCAATTACCCTGCAGGTCGGCCTATTGTATGATAAGATTGAATGGTAAATGGTAACTCAACGGTATTGGAACCATAGGTCACAGAGTCAAGGACTCTACTTACAGAATCTAGGTAAACATCGTTAATTCACGTATTGTTTTGGCTAATACGGAAAATGTATTGTGTCATGTCATGTACCTATTGTATTATCAGTCAAAATCAAAATATTCCTATTTCACATAAACCTACATGGGGCACTTATGAAACCTCAGAAGCTAGGTGCACGGTTCCAAATTGTTGATTCCTATGGAGAAGAGCCGGCAAGAAACTCCCCGGTTACTCTTTTAAAAATAATTGGCTATTACAATGGTTTCAAATAATAATAATCTTTATTACATAAGAAAAGGATTGTTACAATTATGTGAAGTCTCTGACACTTGTGCTAGGTGATTATCCTGTGTTACAAGTGCCAGTGCCCTCTCCCGGGAGGAAACACTATTCAAAATCTTATGCAATAATAAAAAGACAAAAATACAAAACAACAAAAGACCAAAATAAGACAAAATATTGAGAAGGAAAAAAAAAATAATTAAAAATGCCTGGTGATTGTATGTATGTGTGTAAGTGTGTGTGAGGGTGTGTGTGTGTGTGTGAAAGTCCTCCCCACACTGGAATGCAGTAGTTATCGACTCACAAAGGGAACGGTATACAATACAAATTACAGTGTTAATAGGTTAAGCAAGTATTTAGTAAAGGAATATGCAGGAATGACAAAATAGGTATAGTAGAAAACGCATCTTATCATATAGTACGAGTACGAAATACGAATAAATCAAAACAAAATATTGTGCAGTATTCAAGAGTAGATTATTTACTCAACAGTAGACAGGCCTACACTGTCCTCCCATACCTATTTACACTGCAATTTGAAACCATGTAAAAAAATGCACACGTACAAGGTACCAAAAAACCCCGTATTCAAGAAAAAAAGACTACAATAATGTCGATTGCTTGTTGATGCAGGGCTAGGGCTCGCGTGTGAGAGTCCTGGCAGAGGAAGCAGTGTCCCAGGGTGGGGTGATGTTGGCGGTGTCCTTGGACATATCCAACGCCTTCAACACCCTGCCTTGGAGCTGCATTCGGGAGGCACTGCTGTACCATCGGGTGCCTCCCTACCTCTGCCACATCGTTGGGGCTTATCTCGAGGATAGGGGTGTCACCTACATGGGACGTGATGGCGGAAACCAGCGCCGCATGTCGTGCGGTGTTCCACAGGGCTCGGTCGTTGGCCCGCTCTTGTGGAACATCGGGTACGACTGGGTGCTGAGGGGCGAGCTCCCGCCGGGCGTGGAACTGACGTGTTATGCGGATGACACGCTGGTCACGGCCCGGGGGAGCTCGTACAGGGATGCAGCGTTGCTGGCGACGGCTGCGGTCTCACTGGTGGTGAGCCGCATACGGCGCCTAGGCCTGGAGGTGGCCCTCAACAAGTCGGAGGCCATGGCCTTTCATGGCCCCCGGCGGGCGCCGCCGGCCGGATCACATATCGTGGTCGGGGGGTGTCGGATCGCTGTCGAGTCCACCATGAAATATCTGGGATTGGTGCTCGACAGCCGGTGGGACTTCGGCCCCCACTTCCGGTGGCTGGCGCCCAAGTTGATGGGCGCGGCTGGGGCGCTGTCAACGCTGCTTCCCAATCTGGGGGGCCCGAGGCCGCCTGTAGGCGGCTCTACGTGGGGATCGTGCGATCCATGGCCCTGTACGGGGCCCCGATCTGGGCGGCTGACCTGACGGCCGGCAGCATCGCTGTTCTGCGAAGACTGCAGCGAGCGATGGCCGTCAGAGTCATCAGGGGATATCGCACGATCTCCTACGAGGCGGCCTGTGTACTGGCTGGATCCCCACCGTGGGACCTCGAGGCGAAAGTACTCGCGTCACTGTATCGGTGGCGCGAGGAAGCGCGGGAGCGAGGCGAGCGACTGACGGAGCGACACATGGAGCTTCGTCGGTCGCAGCTCCGCGCAGCCCTGGTGGCGAGCTGGCAGGACAGGCTTTCACGCCCTACCGCCCTACCGGCCTCGCCACCGTCGAGGCGGTCCGGCCAGTACTCGGGCCCTGGCTCGGGAGGAGGCACGGCTCCCTGTCGTTTCGGGCGACGCAGGTGCGCTCGGGGCATGGTTGCTTCGGGAAGTACCTGTGTCGCATAAACAGGGAGCCGGACGCCCGGTGTCACCACTGCGTCGACTGCCGGGAGGATACGGCGCGGCATACGCTGGCAGAATGTGCCGCTTGGGAGGAGCCGCGTCGTGTCCTCGTCTCAGAAGTAGGCAGTGACCTATCGCTGCCGGCCGTGGTCGAGTCCATGGTTGGCAGCGAGGAGTCCTGGGACGCGGTGGTATCCTTCTGCGAATCAGTCATGTCGCAGAAGGAGGCTGCGGAAAGGGAGCGGGAGATATCTTCCGCTCACCCAGCCCGCAGCAGGCGCACCGGGCGTCGGCGGAGGGCGGACAACGCCCTCTTCCAGCCCCCCTAAATGGGTCCAGGGGCGACGGATCTGGGGACATCCATCGCCCCCTATTGCTACGGACCCGAGATGGTGGCGCGTAGTGTTCCACGCGCGCCTCTCTGTGATGTATGGGGGGAGTTTAACACCTCACTCCCCCCCCAACGTGAGGAGGCCCGCAAAGGCGGGCCGGCACCAGTCGGGGATCGCGGAAGACATATTGGTTCCCGTGGTCCCCGACGTAGGTGTGGGACGGAACACCGGGGTGGTTTTAGTCAGTAAGAGTCTGACAGACCCCTCCGCCCACCCCAGGGCGGAGGACATCCATGAGGATTTCCACCTCGTGATCAAAGGGCTAGGACCAAAGACAATACAAATAGATCTGCGTTACGACACTGGCAATAAACATAACATAATAACCGATGCAGAGTGCATTAATGGCTACTTTTGTGATATCTCCCGCGCCGATGGCGTCTCTCCTTAACCTTTTCATGGGCGGTGACGTGTATATATATATACGTTCCAAGACAGCTACGAGTGGTGACAGAACGTACTACCTCGTCTATTTTAATTTACTTGTTTTAAGCAGAACGTATACTCACGTTGACTCGCCATACAAAATTGTACTAGCTATGTCTTTCCGCCACAACGCATGAACATTTCAAAATTGTTGTGTCATTCTACATATACCACGTGATCGAGTACCGTCCGCGAAAGGGTTAAGATTGGCCACCATATCCGAAACATGGCCTGGAGGACTGTACCTGGACCTGGACTAAATACTATATCATAAATTGACAGATCATTACTTCTCAGCGAGAGGTCAAGGCATCCAACATCCAGTTTTTCACCAGCTAGCAGAATTAAATGTTACACGTGTCACGTCCCTCGCGACATCCCAAAGGACAATGCCCTGGATCTCGCAAGTGCGAATGGAGTTTTCATGTTTTCCGATACCTACACGTGTAGAGAAAGTAACCAATAAGTAAGAGAAATAAGGAAAATAGTTCTCCTATACATACGGATAATCATTACATCATGCCTATATTTCCCAAAGGGTTAGACAGAGCTGCAACCATGTACTAATGAATAGTAGACCTATGTATCATTATCACCCACATTTCAAAATCAAAATATTTTTATTTCACATAAACCTACATGGGCACTTATGAAACTTCAGAAGCTAGGTGCACGGTTCCAAATAGTTGATTCCTATGGACAAGAGCCAGCAAGAAACTCCACGGTTACTCTTTTAATAAATAAACTCAAAAACACGCTTCCATTGAAAACCATGATGAAGATCCAGTGCAGAAAAATTCCGTCTCTATTTTATTACGGCCATTGGAACTTGGGATAAGGAAAGTCCAAATGAAAAAAATGATATTAGAAACCTCAATATCATTTTTGAAGACCTATCTATAGATACCCCACACGTATAGGTTTGATAAAAAAAATATTGAGTTTCAGTTCTAAGTATGGGGAACCCCAAAATGTATTGTTTTTTTTTCTATTTTTGTGTCAAAATCTTAATGCGGTTCACAGAATACATCTACTTACCAAGTGTCAACAGCATAGCTCTTATGGTATCGGAAAAAAGTGGCTGTGACATACGGACGGACAGACAGACAGACAGACAGACATGACGAATCTATAAGGGTTCCGTTTTTTGCCATTTGGCAACGGAACCCTAAAAAGTACAAAGTATAAAAATAAAGTATGATTAATTTATCTTTATTATTATATTAAAAAACATATTTTTTATTGCTTTTTGCAGTTTGTATCACATAAATTTCCTTTAACGAAAAAGTACTTACTTCTAAACTTACCTAAATCCCAAAGAAATCAAATCTTGCAAAATAAAGTATTTTCGTGTACTTTATTGTTCTCATAACGTATAAAGTACAATTATGTAAAATAACGTACAATACTTTATTATACAGTACGGGTGGCAACCCTACTTATAGTCGGTCACTCTGTAAAGTACTGGCTACTGGTACTAAGCTGCATTTGATAAGACTGTAAGCTAATCCCAACAAAGTTGGGAAAAGGCTAGGCAGATGATAACATACATATAGGTAAAAGTAAAGGGAGTAGGTAAACAGACCTCATAAAACCAGACTAGAAGCAAAGACAATATTGTTTATGCTAAAGTGTATGTGATTGAGGGGCGGTACCGAGGTTGATTCGATAGCTCTTAAGTGATTGATTCCTTTCAATCACTTCACATTTGGCCTTCGAGAACCTGTGTGTCTTGGGACTCGCAAAGTAGTGTAATATTAAGTGAGTTAGAAAAATGAGGTCGTTGTTGAGACATAAAGTATGAATAAAGCCCCCAAAATTGGGGTAAACCGGTGTCCAGCAAATGTGTGTGTCCACATTGCCTATTGCCATCAGCTGAGCACAAATCCAGAATGTGGGCTGCTGTTGAAAAATTACTGATGGAATAATCCAATAAACTTTGCTCGACCTGGGAATTGAACCCGACCACTGGACCAACAAGGCAGTCAAACAATTAGAACAATTTATCTGTATTAATGTCTATAGAACCAATTTACCAATAGTCAAACCATTACAGTCTTACGAAGTAAACAGTCGTACACTCAGCTACAAGTCAAGCTATACATTTCCAGAATTAGCTGACCTTGCATTGTATAAGCTTTTCGTACAATGAGATGTCAGCTTATAGTGGATGTGAGGCCATGCGTACAACTCACGTTGCGCTTGCGCTGGCCGGCTGCACGAACGCGTGCGCTGTTGCCATGAACGGCACTCAGTGAGTCTGTACATCATTATTAGAAGTTTGTTGCACCGCTTCTTCCCAGCAACAACACTAGGAAGACGTGAAGGGCGGGCGTTTTTGGGGGACTGTCTCATGTAATTTTGACGTTCTAAAAGTGCTGTTTCACAGCCTATTTTGAATAAAATGACTTTTGATTTTATTATGTAGAGTGTAGACGATCGTTATCAAAAAACATCAAAACACATCAAACTCGAGAAGTAAACAAATGTATTAAGGCCAAGATATACTGATAACAAACGTTGCGTCATTTGATTGCATTTTATACATGCTTGTATTTGGTGTGGTATGTGTGATACTCCTAATGCCCCAAAGTCTAAGATGGATTATTTTTCTTTGTAATTACTCGTAACTAGGTATATGGAATGGCCAATAAGGTTTTTCATCAAAGTGACTTCGTCTACTAAACGATATAAAAGAATTTTTGAAATCGGTCAACAGTTGGCGGAGAAATCGGTAAACATACATAAAAATAAATGTGGTGGAACATAGAACTATACAAGGTAATTTTTTATCCAGTGCGCAAATTTTAACAAATGAAACTTAAACGAGTTATAATAACCATGCAATTTTTATTTTAATATATCTTAGTACAAAAAAATTAAGTTATCGTTAACGAAAGATGTCTATTTTGAAACTGGTTTTTATGGTAACTTGCGCGTGGCGCCGACGCGGCAGCGAAGGTGAACGACCGACCACCTGTTCAATCGGTCAAAATTCTAAGAATTTCGAAGTACCTACGCCGTCGCGGTTACTGACCTATTACAATTGATCGAAAATAGTATTACGAAATATGTAGGGTGTCCACAGTTTACTGATTTAAGGTCGGATAAAAATTAAAAAAAAAAACGTATTGAAAAAATTGTTGAAATGTGTTCTATTACTGATACTGAACCACCAAAAAAAAAATTGCGCACTGGTTATAAAATGATCCTGTATAACCGACTTCAAACAGAGAGGCCTGTTTGAAGTCGGTTAAAAATAGGTCATCCATCACAATTCTCCTGCCATTATCTCTATTTATTTGTGGTTGGCGCAAGATCTCTTCTTCTTCCTGACTTCTCTATTAGTCGTTATCTTGGTGGTCACCCCCTTTCTAGCCATACATCTTTAACACAGTCCATCCACCGTTTGTTGAGTCTTCCCTTACTCTCATAGCTATCCATATTTATACTCAAAACTCTCTCTGATATGCTGACATTAAGACACCATCATAGCATGAACGTTTTCCGTCTGTAATTTTATGGTTGGGTTCTAAAAATGAGAAGCTATGAAAACCAGCGCTTCATTATTCGCGAAGATGGAGCTGAGATGGATCAAATGAACCATTTTTCAATTCATACGCAACATGTTTTACAATGGACAGTAGCGTTCTCGATGCATTTGACCAATAAACTGCGATCGCCAACCCGCATGCCAAGCGTGGCGATTATGGCAAATTCTCTCAAATTGGAGGAGGCCAATGTCCAGCAGTGGACGTTTTTCGGCTTAAATGATCACACAAGATACGTGCTTTGACGTGAAGTAGCGAACTCCAGCCCGTCTTACAACCCAACATTTACGAGGATTCAAAATCTTCATTCAAAATCTTAAATCTTACCAACACCGGTCTAAGAACGTGTAAGTTTTCCAGATGTTAAAAGTAAAACACACTCCATACCATACTGATACTAACGGGTTTTCGATCTGTCTTCACCTTTACTGCGCGGGCGCCGCCGCGCCGCCGGTCGCCTGCACAGATGCGCTCTGTTGCTATGCTGGAACTAGGCCGGCTGCTAATCAGATGCACTATCAGACTCATTACTGTGTTGTTATTATACTGTTGCTAAGTGCTCGAGTGAAGGAGAGACGCCTATGATTTATATTATACACCGTGACATTTTAATCGTCTTACAACGGCAGCCCTCTTCATGTATCCAATGACTACTACAAATAATAATAATAAAAATTTTATTCAGTTCACAACACAGTACAATATTAGTAAAACAAAGAACAGATTATAATAAGCCTTAGGAGCTTGTTTTTTTACAAATTCCCTGGACCCCACACTAGGATTCCCTGTGTCGTGAGGTCCAGTCTCTTCCCAAGTGAGGCAAACATTTACATTTATTTATTTAGGGAAATACATTAATATGAAAAAAGGAAATAACAATTTGAAAGGAGATTTAAAAAAAAAAAAAAAACAATGAAAAATTTAAACTATACCTATACTCCATTTGTTTAGGTAGTTAACTAAATGTAGACAATCTTAACATGTCTTTTATCTAAAAAACTGTCTAAAAATTGAATCTAAAAATGTTTACAATTAGGTATTTACTTAAACCGATGTTAGGTAAGTAACTTAATTTAAATAATATTTGTTGGTCTTTTATACGATTTATTTTATATAAAAAGACATAGGTATCAAGATTGTTTACCTTTAGTTAACTACCTAAACAAATGGAGTATAGAAACTTGTGTGAAATTTAATACGAAGTACATAACTATAAATATGTGATTAGGTGCTTTTGGGTGTGATTGGATGTGTAGTGGGACTGTGTGTGAAGTGTGGAGTGAGTGTGGGGGTGTATTTGGTGAAAAGGAATGGTTTGGTGCGTACATGTGATTTTTTTTTTAACTTTTTTTTTATCTTGGCATGTCAGTTATCACGATTGTACAGACACACCCATAGGAAAAAATGAACATTTGAATAGCTATAAAATAAAAATACTATTAATTAAGATGACGCATGACGTACCTAGTTTGTTTGATAATTTGGCTCATGGAAGCTGGATGGAATGATCTAGTCGACTCGTGCGCTGGGTAGGTATGTATGGTTTCTACCATATGATACGTAAACATTATTAACAGGATATATGTTTCATAATTCTAATGGTTTATTTATTTTTCTTAGCACGTATTTTCTTAATTGGTAACAATTTTTTAATCATGCCTAGAGGTATATTATGACGACTAAATTGTCACGGTGTATATGTAGACAGGAATACATTGCCGATGTTTTGTCGTATGTCGTGTGTATATGTGGAGAGTGCATTTCAAGTAGAAATATCATCATAATGACATAAGTTGGCTCACATAAGTTGGTAGCTCATAAGCTATCAACTTATGTGAGTTAAATGTCTTTGGCAATCACTTGATCCTCAAGTTTTAGGTTTGTCTAGCATCCTAATTGCGTACCACTCTATCAATCACAATCTGAATCAGTTTGACGGATATTTCATTGCTTGTCGACTCAAGATTGGAATTAGCGCAATGAATGTTGTTGAACTGTCAAAATGAAAGCCATTTCTACTGTTATTGTGTTACGAAACTACCCTCCTGAGCCCTAATAAAAGCTTTATTCATTCTTCACAATCTATTATTGCACATTTCATCACAATATGCCCTAATTTCGTACCACTCATTCTACTAAAAAGTTGATCGTGTATTTTACATCATGCGGTCTGAAGTGGGTTATACAAACATTACAACTATTTGTTATAAAAGCTCCTAAGCTGGACCCTCGCCAACTGTAAGGAATATGTCTTATGAAGATTAGTTACATTGTATGGTCATGATAGAGATGATTCAGAAGTCGGATGAACAGATTCTAGTTATCTTTATATAGTTATAGGCAAAGGTATCTGCGCATTATTTGCGACTATTTCTTTTTCGTTTCGTGTAGTGTCGGTTTAAAAAAAAAGCTCCATCCCAAAGTTTTCCAGTGGGTATCGTTAAAGACTAGGGACTTACTAGAGAATGGGCAGCAGAGTTCTCTAAGCATTTTAGCTGGTGCTAAAAGGTTACTGCGATCGCCAATCCGCCTGCCAAGCATGGCGATTATGGCAAACCAAGGGGGGTTTGGTTGAGTTTAGGGGAGGTCGATGTCCAGCGCTGGACGTGTTTTGGCTGAAAAGATGAATGATGATGATGATCTTTTTGTTTGAAGGTTCTGTTTGCAAAAACACGTTACGTGTTGGTGTGCTAAAAAGCCGGCAACAATTTATAGCCATTGAGGTTCGGACAACAAAATTTGTACGATCGGTCACAAAGTGCGCTGGATTGGAGGGTGGATATTCGACAGGACACAAGTCACTGTGGAGGTGGACGATGGACTTTTGTGTAAGTACTACTATATTCCATTGTTAAAGGTAACGAGTACTGAAGTCTACTCAGCCTACTGTCTTGTACCAGTCTGATCAAAATTCCATTCAAAACCAACCTAGGTTTGTTGGTCAGAATATCAAAACAAAAGCTGTCTGTTTTTTCGCAATTTACAGTCGGGACTTTTGGGCCCCCGACTAGACAGTAAAACTAACCGTAGAAATTGAATCGTAGTTACACTTTCCATGGCTAGTTCTACTGGAACTTTTGTATTTTGTTGTTTGGTGGAGTTTGATTCATTTATCTTTCGATTGTACAAATAAATGTTTGTCACATTTAATCAAAATAGACTCTGAAGGCCAAGTTCAAAGTTTGAACACAAAAATAGTAGCGTTATATTCCATGATTTATTTCACAATCATCTAAATTGGTCAGTCACTATATCTCTTCCTGCACCCTAATTGCGAAACGCACGATTTATCAGAATCTGAATGGGATTGAAGATTATTTCTAAACCATTGCGTCATTTGTTCGAATAAATTGTCGGCTCAGCAACATAAATAACGCAATGAATGTTGTTTAACTATGAATATTAAACCAATTCCTACCGATAAAAAGTTCCGCAACTACCCCTCTGGTTACGCGTGTAAGTTTTGATCCCGAAACAAAATTGTTAAAAAAGAAAAATAATTGTTTGCGATTTTATTATATCTTCACTTATAACATATCTTCTTCTTCATCGTTCCTATAATACTGAGGATCACGAGCACATGTCGTAAGTGTCTCCAAGTTATGCGGTCTTTTGCAATGTGGACCGGTCGGAAGATGCTGCCTCCAACAGCCCTCTTGATCGCGTCTGGCCATGATGTCGGAGCTCTGCCTTGAGCGTGTTATCCTTCCACCCGGCCCAGTACCATAAGCCCCGCTTAGGTGAACGCATAATATGTCCGATAAAGCAGAGGGCACGTGGTATATAGTAGATAGCCCCATGGTGATGTTGAGTTCCTCTAGTATAGATTCATTCGTTCTCATGGCGGTCCATGGTTTACGAAGTAGCCTCCGCCAACAACACATCTCGAAAGTATCCACCTTACTGCTTTTGCGGATTTTAACACCACGTGTCCGTGCCATATAAGAGGATGGAGAAACTTGAGCACGGATCAGTCGTATTTTGGTATTCCGACGGATGGCATGCCGCGGTTCTTCAAAACTTTCCCTAGACTTGTCATTGCACTTTTGGCCATACAATACTGACTAAATTAATTGATTAATTAATATTATTTACTCGGATAACCATTGCTTAACTACATTTACATTGTTAGTATAAACTTAAAAATGATGTTAGTGCCTAATAACTAAGAGAGTTATTTCTCTAGGTGAGGCTTCACACTAGTCGGTTGTCCAACTATTCAAAATGCAAAAACATATAAAATGAAAACGCATCTCATCTCTCATACTTTATTAAATGCATCTATATGCCCCAGAGAAACACAAGGCCTGGCCAAAGGGCTGACCTGCCTGGATTTCTGTAGGTATCCTTACTCTATTTTACTAATGGAATGTCATGAACAGAAATCAATTCAGTGTGTTTACTAGAAAGCCAATTTGTTAGTAGTTCGACTAATGGTAAAATGGTTTCACAAATATTCAAAGGTTCTTTGATGTTCCTTTTAAAATTCGCTATGAAGACTTGAGTGGCATATTGACCGA
Source organism: Aporophyla nigra (assembly GCA_947507805.1). NCBI lineage: Eukaryota > Metazoa > Arthropoda > Insecta > Lepidoptera > Noctuidae > Aporophyla > Aporophyla nigra. The sequence continues at coordinate 3,519,932 of OX382305.1, read as the reverse complement.
GGTTTACCTCCAAAAAGAAATCCAGCTTTCTTTGATTTATCAAAGAAAGCTGTTTTTCTAGGATTTATTTTAATGTCTTTGTAAAACCACAACTTAACATCGCTTTATTTTCTGAGTTGGGCAGAAGTGTACGTATTGTACTCCTACATTTCGCCAGTTATGTTTAAGTATCATGTAATAGAGGGCGAACCTATTGTCATCAACTGGGAACAAATCCTGACTCCGGCCTGCCGCTGAGAAATTCCAGATAAATGATCCCAAATAACACAGATCAATCAATTAATCATAGAACGTTTGCATGCCGAATGGTGAAATATGGCAGAACTTTTATGTATACACCTATTATGCTTATTCTGCCTGCTACCCCAATAAACGACAAACCTTACAATTTTAAAACTATCTAACAAGGTTTCTTCTTCCTATTGTTTCAGATCCTACCGTACATAGACGGGTTCAACCACGTGTCGAAGATCGCGTCCCTGACGGACGTGGAGATCAGTTTGGTGCGCGCGTGTGTTCAGAATCTGGTCTACTACGGCGTGGTGACGCTCGTGCCCATCTTCCAGTACTGTGCTGTAAGTACCACAATTTCTTACAGAGATATATTTTAACTCTATAGAAGTAAATTAAACGAAAGAATGTCCTAACTTAAATATCAATAGGACCTTCTTTCGTTTTTTGAAACGAAGTTTACGGTAGTAGAAGTAAACTTATAGAAATCGTCAAGTAACGAAAAAGTGTTTTTTCAAAATGAAAATGTAAGATAGCGGCTGCGAAAATTCCTACATTTTTCATCGTGGCCGTTTCGTAGTTTTCGAGGGTGGCAATAGATGAAATTGGAGTTAAAATAAAATTTGAGTGTAATAAAGATTTTTGACATTTGGAGTTGGAAAAAAAAGCTTGAGAACTTCGATCCTGACGGGGGTCCCCCGACCACACGTATCTATTATTTTTGCTTCAAAATATATTTTTTTACAAAATTCTAGCCTACTGTAAAAAGTACCAAGGAATGAAGTATTCTTACTGGACTGAAAACCACAGGCCTCGCCTGTAAAGAAACTAGATCCTTAACTTATCCTATGTCACGTCTGGCACTGATCCAAATAAACACTGAACCTTGGAATGCTCGAATGCTCGATAGAGTTCTGTTCTGTTAGAAGGTCTGTAATAAGAACTATTTGTTATGTTCCAGGTGTACAGTGCTACCCCTAAGTTAAGGCAGCTGACTCGATGCGTAGGGCTCCAGCGACAGTGTGTGGACTTCTGCGCACGATCACGTAAGTAACGAATTTGCATACAAAACACATACTATAATTTTAACATTGATAAATCAATTAACGCTCGGGTCATACGGCCAAAGTGCGCGTCTCCTTTTTAAGGAAATTCCTCATCGACTTGTCACTTCACGAGACGAGATGCAGCCATCTCGTCTCGTAAAGTGACAAGTCGATGAGGAATTTCCTTAAAAAGGACCCAGCGGTCATTCTTTGGCCAAATAATTAGCATTGCCATTCAACGTGGCAATCATAGATATCTAGAGATATGCCTTCATTGCGGAATAGTAAGGAATCCTAGTGTCGCCGCTTATCTCCCACCCAAAAAATTACAACATTAACAAATAGTGTACTGACGACACACACTTAAAATTTAAATACGCACACCAAAAAGGAAGCAGCCACACTAAATCAATTTCTAATAGCACACATACATAGAATGGGCGGGGCATTCACTTGTAAACACTTGCTATTTGCGAACATCCAATGCACACGCATGCAATTAGGGAGTCGAAAGCGATGGTCGATTATTTTTATCGATATTTAATTTTAGCACATTATTGTATTATAATAACTTCGTTTAATTTTATTTAAATATTTTTTTTATATATCTATCAAAATATAGTTTACTTTTACTAAAATAAAATGGGAATATGTTTTTAAAATGTTGTATTATCGGTTAAAAGGAACGCTCTCTGTTGCATATCATGCTATATAAATAAATAATATATTACTTAATCTTATTTTTTTTAATTATTACTAAGAATATTTTAATATAATACGTTATGTTATACCTATGTGGGCTAAGTTTGTTACTACGTCTGAGGCCGGATTAGAGCCGAGAGCGTAATAATACAATGTTCACGAAAGTTATACGACATTTTTAACACATTTGTATAGAAATAGAATAAAATGTGAAACCCTCAGTATTATAGACAAAGATTTGACAAAATAGCGACGGACCGCGAATTTTCTAATTTAAACTTCGAACCTTAGATGGTCGGCCTCATGATTGACTAAGATGGGCTTGCGATTTAGTGATCAATACAATAATGTTGCGCAAAATATATTTTTATTTTAAACAATATTTTACCATCGCAATCTTCAATATTTATTATTAGTTTTCAGAGCAGTGGTGGCCCAGTGGTATCAACCTCGACTTACAAGTTGTAGATCGTGGGTTCGAACTCAGGCATGCGCTTTACTTTGTGTAAATAATTCATTACCACTGCTCTCAATAACGGTGAAGGAAAACATCGTGAGGAAACCGGCATGTCTTAGAACCAAAAATTCGAAGACATGTGACATCTGCCAACCCGCACTGGGCCCTCGTGGGGGATCATGGCCCACTTCCTCTCACCGAGAGGAGGCCTGTGTCCCAGGAGTGGGAACAATAAAGGCTGATGATAATGATATTCAATATTAATCTTACTCGGTCAATAATATTGCGCAATATTATTAATAGTTTTTAATTTGATATTTGGTAAACCACCAAATAGCAAATAAAAAAAAAGAATATCTTTGTATATCGAAAACAAATTATTGTAATTTTTTACCAAATATAAATAATTGGATGAAATATAATATTTATTTATCATATTACTTATCATATTGTACAATAAATTAAAAACTGTTAATTTGTGAAAATCTTTAGGCATAATATTACTTTCAGTAACACACACACTTCACGAGTAACTGTATTGGAATTATAATGTTTTAATTTGGTTCGAACAACATTAATAAGTAATTTAACTGTTTTACTATACAAGTAATACGAGGATATCCATTGAGTTCTGTAAAAAAATATTCAACTGCAATAATACGCATATCGATAAAATCAGCCGCACGCAAACGATTGCACCTCTCTAAGTCGAAAACGTTCGTTTCGTTCGGGAAGATTCGGGCTAGTTCGGGTTAGTTCGTGTCGCTCCGCACGTAAGTTAGTAAATCATTTAAAAATTGATTTAAAATATAAATCTTTGACTTAATTGTTTATTTACCGGTGGTAGGACACGCCATTTGTCTTCAGGTTGATGGCATTTGGTCTATTTTTACAAATAATTACTGCACAACTCGGCATTTTGGTTTTTTACGCGTCAGTAGTGCACTGTACGCAGTTGCAAAGCGACTGAATGAAGCGTACAGCCGCCGTTCGAAAATACTATCAATTGATAGTATCGAGGCGGCACGTGCCACGCCCCCAAGGCATATCCCTCGATATCCGTGGTGGCAATGCTGCCAGTCTTCTGTATACGTTTCCGGATGACAGTGATGCGGACGAGTAAGTACTTCGACGCCCGAGTGTCCTTTTGTTTTTGTATTTATTTGTATAGTTAGTCATTTATTTTAGCATCTTGCCTGTAAAACTGTACACATGCTTAGATTTATTTTTGGTTTCATAAAAGGTTATTTTTTTGCGGCTGCTTCTTGCTACCTAACCATAAATATTGTTATGGGATATTCAAACAAATAAGAATCTGTTATTTGTTATTCTATTTACATACCTTCTAGGTTTTTCCGGACGTGTCTATTCTATTTTTAACCGACTTCAAAAAAAGGAGGAGGTTATCAATTCGACTGTATTTTTTTAAATGTTTGTTATCTCATAAGTTTTGACTGGGAGAACCGATTTTGATGATTCTTTTTTTATTTGAAAGCTGGTGCTTCCTGAATGGTCCCATTTCAATTTGGTTCCATTCGGACAATGGGATCCATGTGAAAACCATATAAGTCTTAAATTTGCATTAAGTATTTGCGGCGACAAATGAACGAATAACGCGATTAGATTAGTGCGGGGTATCTACCATAACTAAAAGGTTAAAAAAAATTAAATTTAAAATTTAAAAAACCCCCGACACAAAAACCTAAAATCCGTTTAAAAAGCAGATGACTTGCAGCTTTACCGGCATTTTACTGTAACTGACGCGGACTCTGCACTTGCTGCAATGAATCGTGACCTGGCGTGCATCAGTGTTTGGGCTAAGTCATTTGGTTTGCAAATTAACCCATCTAAATCTCAGGCCATGATCATAGGCAGTAGATTTGTTCGCAATGCGGCTGATGTTGCATCTCTGATGCCTTTGTATCTAGATGGTGTTTGTATTGACTACACAGAAACCGCTTAAGATCTGGGTGTAGTTATTGACTGCAATCTTTCGTGGCGTGCTCAGGTGAATGAGGTCAGTCGAAAGGTACATTTCTCCTTTCATTCGCTGAAATGCCTTCAAAGTCTCTTGCCCTTGAAAACTAAAATTTCTTTGGCACAAACACTTATTCAGCCGATTATAGATTATGCTGACGCGTGCTACTTGGATGCTACTGAGGAGCTATTAAACAAGCTTGAGCGCCTGCAAAACCTGTGCATTCGCTTTGTTTTCGATCTTCGAAAGTATGACCATGTTTCTCACCTTCGCAAGGAACTCAAGTGGCTCCCAATCCGCCTTCGCAGGAACACTCGGATTTTATGTCTCCTCTTCAACCTCCTACATAACCCGTCTTACCCTTCCTATCTGCGTGAACGTTTTTCTTACGCTCGCCCTAGCGATGCACTGTGCAGATCACTCCTTAGATCCCTCCTTAAATCCCAACCCCATAAAACCAGTTATTATTCCTATTCCTTCTCTGTTCATGCTGTTAGATTGTGGAACTCACTTCCGCCTAGCATTCGAGATCTAAAAACTATTTCCCTTTTCAAATGTCGAGTAAAAGAGCATTACCTTTCCTCATAATTGTGTGTATTTATGTATATATTTACGTTTATTTTTATATTTTAGCTTTATGTATTTATTTAAGTATATGTTAATTTCTTGCATTATATATATATAAGTATATTTTAGTTTAAGACTTCACATATTCATATCTCTCTTCTTGTTTTCACACACTATTGTCTACATTTCTTTTTCATTTCTCCTTTCGCAGGTCTGCTGGAAGAAATTTCTTAAGAAATAAGCAGTACCTTTGTACTCAATTGTTTTAATATGCCTTATCACTCTGTTTTTTATTGTGTGTACATAAATAATAAAATAAATAAATAAATAAAATAAAAAATAATAAAAAAAACTCAATCTTGAAGTACCTAAGTATGTATTAATAATTCAAAAAAAAAATACATCGCGTTGGGGGACCGCTCCAAACCTAACAATTTACTTACAAATAGTCTATTACCTAACTAAAGAAAACTTTTATAAAATGACTTCTAAATATTGCATTTAGGATACGACCGTCAACGACGTCTGCCCTCGCAGAGCGGTCCCCCAACGTGACGTATTTTTTTTTTGAATTATTAATACATACTTAGGTACTTCAAGATTGAGTTTTTTTTATTATTTTTTACTTTTTAAACGGATTTTAGGTTTTTGTGTCGGGGGTTTTTTAAATTTTTAATTTAATTTTTTTTAACCTTTTAGTTATGGTAGATACCCCGCACTAATCTAATCGCGTTATTCGTTCATTTGTCGCCGCAAATACTTAATGCAAATTTAAGACTTATATGGTTTTCACATGGATCCCATTGTCCGAATGGAACCAAATTGAAATGGGACCATTCAGGAAGCACCAGCTTTCAAATAAAAAAAGAATCATCAAAATCGGTTCTCCCAGTCAAAACTTATGAGATAACAAACATTTTAAAAAAATACAGTCGAATTGATAACCTCCTCCTTTTTTTGAAGTCGGTTAAAAACAAATAAGAATCTGTCATTTGTTATTCTATTTACATACCTTTTAGGTTTTTCCGGACGTGTCTATTCTATTTTTAACCGACTTCAAAAAAGTAGGAGGTTATCAATTCGACTGTTTTAATTTGGTTCCATTCGGACAATGGTGGGATCCATGTGAAAACCATATAAGCCTTAAATTTGCATTAAGTATTTGCGGCGACAAATGAACGAATAACGCGAATAGATTAGTGCGGGGTTTCTACCATAACTAAATAGTTAAAAATAAAAACTTTTACAAAAAATAACAACCGACTTCCGAAAAAAAACACTAGAAAGTGAAAAATAACTTTAATTTCGGAAGTCGGTGGCAAAAAAACCTTAAGATCCATAAGATCCTAAGACACCGAATTCCGAAATTAAAGTTATTTTTCACTTTCTAGTGTTTTTTTTTAGGAAGTCAGTTGTTATTTTTTTTTGTAAAAAGTCTTTATAAATACACTAACTTCTGCCCACGACTTCATCTGCGTGACATTTCTTGTAACTCGTCCCATTCCATCGCCTGCCCGTGCTATTAGGTACTTCGTTTTCGCTTACCGTTCTTTCCGACCTTTTGTCTTTTTGCTCGACTTCTTAGAGTCCTAGCGTGACATTCAATATACAAAGCCTATACAAAGAGGGCTCAATAGGCTCATGGCTATCAAAACGCATATTTTTTTTTAATATTTGTATTTTTCTGTTTGTTTTAGAGATTAATTAGCGCGTTCAAACAAACTACCAAACTCGTCAGCTTATAGATGTTACCGGCCAAACCCGATTTTAGGATGAACTAGTTTCGCCTAGGCCAAACCAGTTCTCCCTTCTCATCAACATAATGACTCTACTATGTTTATGTGTAACAGTTTACGACGGTTACAGTTCCATATTGTAATGATACCGTGACAACACATCGCTACTTTTTTTACTGTAGTAGGCTGTAGATGCTATTTGTTTTGTTTTTCTGCATAGGTCTGAAATGGTTTGTCTTATTGCGTGTAGGGAGAACTAGTTTAGCCTAGACGAAACTAGTTCATTTTAAAATCGGGTTTGGCCGGTAACATAGATATACAATTTACACAATAGGTATCTCCTGAACTCAATAAATGCTGATAATTCGCATAATTACAATAAAAAAATTACAATTATATATAGTATACATTATATTATTATTTATTTATTATTTTCACAATTATATATATTATTATGTATTATATTTTTTATTTTTCAATTATAATTTCGATTATTTACATGTAAGAAACTTTCAGAAAACAACACTATTGATTTACCCAACTTGTGTAATCAGTGTTGTTTTCTCAAAGTTCAAGGTAGGCAGCCACTTTATCGGCTTACAAAATCTACTGAACGGGGGATGGTCGAATGGGGAATTTCAGCTGGATCCAGAACTACGTCTTATCTGAGTGATAGCAGGGAAACAGATGGTTTGGTCATTACCATCTCCCCCTGGAAGCTGGATACACTAATTAGTGCAGAACTCAGACTTAAAAGCGCCAAAAACCGTCCCTAAACACTTGAGCCTCATTTTCTTCCTATCTTTTCTTCCAGCCCGTCAACTGCCCAAAGTCAGCGACATATTCCGTATGTATGCGGGAATGTCTTACGGCAGCACGATCAGAGATCTCTGCAGGAGGATGAAACCTCAGGAGCTGGCCGTCAACGAGCGGAAACTGGTGCTGTTCGGAGTACTTGAGGGGCTTATTAGAAGGGTTTATAAGGTGAGCAGGATTTTGTATGTTACTAGTAATCTTGGACCTTAGCCGTAAGAGAACGACGACTACTGCATGTAACATTACCGTGTGTGATCTGAAAAATAGGACCTTGCTTCCTCTGTGTATTTTGTCACCGTTAAATTGTTAATACCGTTGACGGTTTCACTTTGATAGATTATAATCTACAGTAAAATAATGCGTTAAATTGTAACCAGTATGTTACGGTTAATAACCTTCGACAGTTTATAATCTCGCGAGATAGATTGTTAACTAACGATATTTACAATTTTACAGTGATACTTTTATGATATTGAGATAAAGAGAGATTTATGTTTATTTCCCAGTTCCCAATAACGCTGCACAATGACGACACAGCGTCGATAGTAAGCGATCACAGCCAGCCACTCGTGCGCACCTACAACGGCTTGGTTTGCCTCGACGAGCTGTGCTGCCAGAGCGGCCTGTCCGCCTTGCAGATCGAAGAACAGCTGGAAAGAGACAGCAACGTCGTATTCATCGTCAAATGAGAGAGATGGAGCATATGGTTAGCAAACTTTTTTTTTGTATAGGCGTTATAGAGTCTGTTCGATGACTTTATCATAAAAAGAGGGAAAAATACCTTAATTTTTGTGGTGGAAAGAAAACACGGAAAAGCGGTTCTTGGTTGGGTTGGGTTCGAACTTATCTACACTTTTCAGCAGCTCTGGGGAGATCTTCATTTGTTTCAATGTGAGATATTTAATATAAATTTCGTAATGGTTTTTTATATGAGAACTGTGTTCTTCTCAATATATTTTTTTATTGCTATATCCATGGTTATTCCATAACTATTGATACCTGTACTGGTTGTAGCATATAGGTGTCATGTAGCAAAGTAGTTTAACCTAAAATCATTGCACAAATAATACGGAAGAACACAGTTGCATCTAATATGCATTACAATAGCCTGACTGTTAGGAGTGCCAAAAATAAAGGAGTAATTCAATAATTAAGTATTCTTTTGATATTGTTATCCAATTTTCGTCCAAAACTTAAAGACTTTTTGGTATTTTTAAATCTAAATATTGGGCTACATGGGTACGTACCTGTCATAGGCAGTTTGGTTTGGGATCAAGTGAGCGACACATTTTTGAATTTTTACGTTATAAATGAAAATGTAATGTTCATATTCGCATAAAACGTTTACATAGCAAAGTATAATCAAATAGCGTGTTGTGTATTTTGCTCTACAATCTAACGTCAGGTTTCTGAATGCTTGACTGACTGTTGTCTGCTTTTATAAAATCTCATATTCATATTGGTTGGCACAATAACTACCACATACCGAAGCTCATTAGGCGTGCTACACACTAGTGCAGGCCATATATTCAATTCGGCAGTATTTGTTTAACAACAAAAAATTATTACATATACAGCGTGTATCAGAAAGGTGTGATCAAAGGATTCTTTTAAAGTTGGGCTCATAACCTCAAAGTGCCGGCGAACATAAATGGATTTCTTAAGTCAGTCCTAAAATCAAATTTATGTCATGTACAATTATGAATAAACATTTTACTAGTTTACCATATTGGTCCCATGGGGAAAGTTCTCCAGTTTGTTGGTCTGTACCACCACACTCTTAAATATGACCGCACCTTTCTAATACATGCTGTATATTAAATGTTACTAGCTGTGCCGATTAACGCCAACCCGAACAAGCGCTCTATAGTTTTGTTTTGAGAAACCAGGGAGTAAAAAAGAGGGAACATTAAAAGAAAAATTAAGAGAATTTAACTACGAAACACACTTTGTTATAAATGAGGATTATTCTGTAAATAGACTAAGAAAACAACGAAGTTGTGTTTATAAGGGTATCTCTTTTTTATAATATACTAAATACTATGTAGTTATATTTCAAGAATGCATTACTGAAGTACCTATTGTATATTTTGTGTTCATATGTAAATCAAATAAATGTAATTTTTGTATCTTGTACACTTGTAAAAAATTATAAATCATTGAGTACATTACTAAAAAGATTACCTATGTTAGTTTGTTGTATTTTTGTAAATGTATAATTGTATAATTATGTATAAGATCAATTCTCTTCTTACAAGAGCTGTAGGCCGAAAGCACAGAATCGATCCTACGTACGTAAAAGGTATATTTCTATTAAATTTGTTATTTTTAATCTTAATTATTAACAAATAGGGATTTATATTCTTTGAATAGCCATACATAAACTTTCGTATAAAATACTACTCTACGTACTATTTAGAGAGCTAGATTTTCTATTTTTAGACTACAATGTAACCTTTGTACTACTGGAGCTTGGATTTGTGCCCGGTTGATAGAATAGGCTCGCTCCCGATTTAATGGGACTTTACTGGCGAAATGTGAGTGTACCATGGGTCCACTTCTGCTTAGCCTCCTTCGGGAAATATTCTCCGAAGGATTTAACTTGTATAAGCTTGATTATGCGTGATGTTATGTAGTGCCCATTGTGTGCGCCATGTCTTAGTTATACAAGTTCAAAACTGCTCAATCGTTAGTTTTAACATATTTTTATAAAAGTTTTATTTTTAATATTTTACTAAATGTACATATTGACCGGTCAATCCGTAAAGGTGCTAAATATTTTTATTCTAATGTATAACATGTATACAAGTATAAATCTGTTGTATAAAAAAGAAAACCAAAGAAAAATACTTAATGCATTGCAGTTGAAATAAAAAAGATTCATTTCAGAGGTCAATGTCTCATAGTGCACGCAGATTTTAATTGTTTGTTGGTTTAGTAAAATTTGTAAATCTGTTTCTTAATTTTAAAGCAACGACTTAAATTGTATCGTACACAGGATAATTTAAAAGAATTATCATTTGTTTAATCGTATAAAAAGAAAGTTTAATAATGGCCCTTATCCATCAGTTTTCAAAATTTGATTGAAAAATCAGCAAGTATAATTTAAAGTTAAAAACCCACCGAATTGAGTTTCATTTACTTACTTAAATAACGCTATAACAGCAAAGTACTGAGCGCATATTAAAGAATATTCAAAATATTAATTTCTGGAATTATACATCTAGTGGTGTCTAGTCGCGTTTCGTAAAATTATCTGTATATTTGTTGAATGTATGTTTTACTTTTAATGTATAGACTTTGGCCGGCTATAGTCAGCATTTTCCGGTTATTGTTATTAGTATCTCGTCAGCTTAGTTTTTTTTTTTGTTAATTCGTTATTAAGGCGTGTTCAAATTTTCAATTTCCACATTCTCTATTCAGAAATATGCAGTCTATTTAGTGATAAGTGGTAACACTGAACCTAATGCGATGGTAACCCCAAAACGTTTGTTGTTACACTGTACCGTCATTACAAAAATATAAGCATTGAATCAAGAACCTCTTGTATTGTCAAAATGCCATTTCTGCTACAGGCATTAGAATTCGCGTGGGATGCTTGCACCTAAGAGTGCATTCACAGACTTCACTTTGCCTTGCTTTACGTCTTAGACGAGTATGAACTTTAATTTTAACCAAAAAACGTTCATATTCGTCTTAGACGTAAACCCTTACTCAGCAAAGTAAGGTAAGCGTCTCTGTACAAATGTGAAGTTTATTCGTATACATACGACGAGAAACGCGAATATGCACATTAATGCCATAGGCATAAGGTTCACATTTCTTTGACATGTCTACTTAGCACAATATCATCAAAGTGTGGTCTGTGAATCTCGCCCTAACTGTCTTGAACACGCCAAAACTAGTCAGGATTCTTTTGTGCCTTATTTATTGTATATTTTAAAATACGTTATAATCAATGCATAATACTTGTTATTCTAGGTTATTAACTCGTTGAATGTCTTAATTAGAGACACAATAGAAAGACAGTTGCTTATGTCGCACTGTGTAACATAAGACATTCGAGAGGTTAATCGTTATTTTTAAGAGATTATCACCACGTTCCGATGTCGTCAGATTTAAAATAAATTCATGTTTCATTTAAATGATAAAAAAAAAAATTGTAATTGGTTTTTTTTTTACTTTGTAAAACATATATGTATATTTTCACATATGTAATGAAAACCTACATTATGTTCACTTAAACTTCCATTTATTAATGTATATTTTATAATTAGCGTTTTGGATACATGTGTAAGTACATAAATGTTAATTTTTATGTTATATGTTATCTACATGTAATACGACTCATTAAAATTGATTATTTTTATAAATCTTATTTTTATTTCTATTGCGGAGCCCTTATATTTTTAAATAAATATATACGTGACCTAATTTCGGTAACGACTTTTATCTTAACAGATGCTAGCAAATAAGTCCAGAAAATTATTATATCAGTACACAAGTGTGTGCATGAACATAGAAGCACTCCCTGTTTACTCTCTCATAGTCCGATGGCTGAGCAGATGATGACTGAATATAAAAGTTGAAATAAAAAAACACCAAAATGAAATACAGTAGTGATTTATTCTTATATAACACATAAGTTACAAAATACATAAACAGTTATATAAGGTAACAAAAAACGTGACTAGCGTTACAGACACGAGCATACGAGTCGATGTGGAGGACATTATGTGACACTGTGGCGTTTCAACTAAACTTAAGCCATACATACAGGCCAAACTGCATACCTATTTACAACTATCAGGCTGTAGTATCAATAATGACATATTTCGAAAACCAGCCCCCTATTTGCGTAACGCACTATCAAACAGAATCTGAATCATTTTGAACATTATTTCTAATACATTGCTTCATATGTTCGAAAAACTTGTCTGCTCAACAACGTCAATAACGCAATGAATGTTGTTGAACTGTCAAAATGAATGCGACTCCTACTGATAGTGTGTTACGCAAATATCCCACTGATTTGCCTTGCCCACGGTCATCAAACAGCTGTCAAAATTTTGGATTTATGAACAGCGTTTATAGGACTCCTACATTGACACTGAATGATGTTCGATTCGGTACGGAGGCGTATAGAATGGTTGTCAATGGCTATTCTGGATAGATTTTCGAACTATGCTTTAATTTGACCTGACCGATATACACAAACCTATTTAGTTCCTTGTAAACTTCACCGTTGGATGCGAGAGGCACTGAACCGGTTGAAGTGGCGGTATTGGGGGAGGCCTATGTCCAGGAGGGGACGTAATTCAGCTGAAATTTAAGAGACTCTAAGGATCGTGTATGTCCTTTTCTGTAGTTAAAATTATTTTATTGGAACCAAAACATACAAAGACAGACACAAATGAGGCGACATTTAAGATGTGTAAACGTGGTCCAATGCTCAAACTATGAAGCATTTGCAAGTGAATGAAGCCTACTATTTTGCCTTAAATAAGTTACTGTATAACCGTTTTCAATTACACTAATAAACATATGTTATTGTTGGAATTTCAACTCGACAGCGCTGAGTGGAGCGTTGAAAATACAACAATGCATTTAGTGTAAGTGGAAATGGGTATTGTATTTTTATATTATATACCGTTTAAATGTACTACCAAGCCCAGAAATCGGGCTGAATATATCGCAATACGGATATTTGCTTTTTGCGACAATGGAACAAGATCTTTCTTCCTCTAGCATTAAAGCACATTTTTCGGCAGTCTTAAGACAATTTTGACTTGTATTTTTATAAATTCTTACAATGTGGGTAGCACCCTAGACACAGAAGTTAATGCGAGGATTTGAGTATAATATTGAAGATTTTCTTAACGCCACAGTTTAAGAAAGTATTTGAACACTAGATGCCCCATATTTATTCATGATTCGGTAAATTAAATCAATAAACAAAAAACAATTCAATCTAGGACAGTTTTTTTTCAACTATTTTCATTTGAGACTTATAGATACAAATAAACTGTAAATAAATGAAAAACTCAGGTTTGATTGAAAATAAACTAGTTTATAAGTGGGCAAAGTTGATAATGTGCTGTCAACATTGCTCGGGCGTTAACGAAAATACAGTCAGAAACTCAGTTTTCGACCAGACTTCGTCGGCAATTAATTAATTTTAAATTTAAGGCATATTGAGCACTACCAAATTTCTCTTCGATTCCTTAACGTTAAATGTACAGCAAGGCACAAAAAGCAAGCATATAATGGTCCGACGTGACATCTACACAAGTGCTAACATTGCCCGGTCATTGTCAACAAAGAACATTGCCAACTTCACCCAAAGGATATATTTTGGCACTGCACATAGTGTAGAAAATTAGAACGCTTCTTTATATTACAATATAATACTCGATTAATGTTCATTATTGTAGAAAATAAACCCTTATTTATTGATGTTTCGATTTTTATTGCGTACTGGACTGTGTGAAATTATTCTTAACTTATTAATAACCAGCTAAGACGACAGACGTTTTTCTTTCCAAATAATATTTAGTTTCAAACAACAGGACATAGTTTTTGGCATTTTTCTAATTTGGGGATTTTGTTTTTCCACATTTGGTGTCCCCAAAAACTTTATTCAGACTATTACAAACATGACTTAGCTGCCTTGCCACCAAACAAATATTAAGAGATAGTTGATCATCATCTTGAATATTAAAAAAGAACAAATAGATTTCACACAGTCAAGACATCCTTATAACAAAATAGTTTGATTTCTATTTCTGGTTTAAATAAGACGAAAAGAACCATTTTTTCACATAATTACATTAAACTTACACATTATTTGCTAACTTATAATATTTCGCTTTAAATTTTATATAATACACACTTCAGGCACGATGTGTTCTGAATTATACCATTAAATATTTGAAAAAAAGACCATAAAAAGAAAAAAAAATATGACAGTTACAAAAATTTAAATTCACAACGATGATTGGTCAACAGTTCGTAGTTAGCGGAAACGCCCGAAAACAAGCGAATTGGGTTTATGTACAAAGAGGAGTACTATGTTAAAGCTTAAACAGAAATGACCGTATTTCTTACACATTTATTGTGTTTATAAACATCAATTAATTCTAATAAATTTTAGGCTGATTCGAAGACTTTACAACCATATTTTTTCTCCAAGTTTTGGCATAATTCAGAACGCACATAGATTATCCATAATTCACTCATAAATAATGAATATATCTAACACAGTTCTATACATAGCATTTTAAGGATAGGCCTAATTTTCAGGGTATTGGGTGTACGTAATTGGCTGAAATATTGAAGTGTTTGCTACCTTTTGGCTAGTAAAACGAGACAAAAATTCTCCAAAAATATTGATAGACAGACAGAACTATGCGAATTGTTTCGCATTGTAATAAAAACTTTAAAAAAAAAGACACAAAAGGCAAAAACAGATGCACTTAAATCTACGTGCTTTTGATAACGACTGCGATATGAAAAAAATCGCGCAAGTGTGTCTAGTCCTTATCTTGGCAACAGATATAGCAGCATGAAAAACAATTGTATAATTTTTAAGTTTAGGTATGTACACGTTGCACTCATTCTTTCACCACTCCCAAAAAAAAAACAAACAGTACAAAATTTAACAGCAATGTCCTATTATAATACCAAAATAATAAATAAAAATAGTCTAGCTCGGTAGCTAACACAAGAAATATATATTTTTAATTCTCTGTAGATTTGAAAAATCAGTCAATTTATTATGCTTTCTTGCACAAAGACGTTTGTCAAAAAGATTCGATACAAAAAGTCAAACATTTATTGCTTTCCATAAATACAACCTTAGGAACAAAATAAATACACGAACGTGTACCTTATGCTTTTATCATAGTGGTCATTTTAGCACTCATATTTAGAAACACAAATAGCAGCATAACATGTGAGTTCAACAGACAAAGTCCGAAATAAAAAAAACATTTCTACCATTCACCAATAATTAAAGAGACTGGTAACATAAAAAGAAAATGGCGGCCCTGTCAAATGACGTCATCACTGCCAGCCATTGCTTTTTTTTCCTACAGCAGCCGTTCCGTACTCCCAAAAAGAAGGAATAATTTATAGGTAGTGATTGAAATCATAAATATGTATATCCTACACTAATTCTAGATATCAAACAAATATTAGGCTTATGACACAGCTAATACGGCCTTTCTACTAGGAATATCTTTTTAGGACACTATACATGTTCAGTAGTGTTTAATTCAGTTTATTTATTCATTCCAAGATCTCACAGCAATGTTTGCAGTATTTTACAGATTTTTGAATGACTACTTGCTGACCCAGCGAACTTCGTACCGCCTCAGAATCAATAAATGTTGTAATAAACCTACCAAGTTGCCTGCCAGGGTCGCGAGATTGTTCGAAAGAGATACCGTGACCCAGGGACATGGGCAACTGAAGGATCACGGGTGGGTTTTAGTCAGTAAAAGTCTGACACGCCCTCCCGCTCCGCCCAGAGCGGGAAAAGTCATTTGATGATTTCCTATCAAAAAAAAGCCATGTTAATTTTTGGACATAAAATGTAAGTTTTAATTTCTTGCCTATAAAATGATATCCATCGTTAATCGCCTTAGAGGTCTGCCCACTTATAAGTTTATATTAAATTAATTTGCTTTGGTAGAAATTACTTGTTCCAACGTAACCTTGATAGGAATTGGTGGAAAAAAACCTACCAAGTTGACAACCAGGTACTTTGAAGACATAAAGCGTTTTCTAGCTGACACACGATTGTTTAGTGAGCTCCTACCGAGTTATGACCACCTGCACCCCTAGCCAAGTTGATAATCTGCAATCGTTAACGCTAGTCGAAAACTAATCAAATGTATGGGAATGAAATCATCTCAACGTTAAGTCACTTGGTTAGAACAAACGAATAGAAAATTCGTAGCCAAGTTCACATCGTTAATAATGATAGAATTAATTGTTATCAGTTCGACAATGTTCAGCGCTACATGCTTTGTTATAATGTCGTTTTTCTAAAGGCATTGTAGAACGAGCGCCCGACTCAGGCGCGTCAACATGGCTACCAACTTATCGTTTTTTTACAATTGCTGACACCGAGGCGTTACCGATTGGAGAACGAAATTCGACACGAAACGGTTGTAACTTGGCTGGTACTTCGAACGCATTAAGCGTTTTCTTACTGACATACAAAATGTATGAGAAAAAGAAAAATCTTCTTTTTTCCTGAAGTATTCCTGTTTCAATATTATTTTATTCTCCTATTCGAGGCGGAGATAAATCCAACAAAACAAAAACCATGAAAATCGGTCCAGCAGTTCTCGAGTTATAAGTGTTGTAATAAACCCGACTTTGTTTTATATATAAAGATGTATTGACTAGCTGCGTCCTACGGTTTCACTCGCATAAATCTTGATCCCGTGGGAATAACGGGATAAAAGTATCCTATGTCCTAATCCAGGTCATGTTCTACCCATGTGTCAAATTTCATGCAAATCCGAGCAGCCGTTTTAGGGTGAAAGCGTAACGAGCAAACATACATAAAATCTTTTCTCCTTATAATATTCGTTAAGGGAATCAGCAGCCTATTAGGGGCCACTCATAAATTACTTCACACAAATTTCATGATTTTTAGACCCCCCCCCCCCCCCCCGTCCTTGTCACAGTTGGTCACATTTGTGAGAACACCCACCTCCCTAGTGTGACATCAAATATTTTGCAATTTTACGTCTAGACGTTGAAATTTTTTTTTTTTTCTTTCATTTTTCATATTTCGTGTTTTAATAGTACTTTAAATATGTATATACAATTTTGAAATGTGACATCACAAAATTAAGGGAACCCCTCCCACCCCCTTGTCACACAATGTCACAATTCGTCGACCCCCTCCCCCCTCTTAACGTGTGACGTAATTTATGGATGGCCCTTTACGAGGACCTCGTTGCTACTAAATAACCAGAGTGCAGGTCAGCGATACGGTTAAGCTACGTTTGCCAGAGTCGATTTATGAATGGATGGCCATCCAATACGTATCGAGACCCCGCCGTGAATCGGAAAGCATGTTAAGCCGTTAGTCCCCTGCCAGGGTCGCGAGATTCGTTCGAAAGAGATACCGTGGCCCTGGCATATGGGCAACTGAAGGAACACGGGTGGGTTTTAGTCAGTAAAAGTCAGCACGCCCTTCCGCTCCACCCTAGAGCGGGAGACGTCATTTGATGATTTCCCACCCAAAAAAAAAGCCGTTAGTCCCGGCTGTCAATTATAAATTTTTGGCAGTCGTTACGGGTACTCAGAAGCTTGACTGTCTGACAACCAGTCTTACCAAGGTATATCGTGTTACGCAATAACTGGGCTGTGAGGTCAGATAGGCGGAGAGGCGTGGATTGCCGGTCCATGTAATATATAAGTTTTAATCTGTATCCAGCTAGAATGAAAGCCGCTCTAGCGGAAGAAGAAGAAAGCGGAGAGAAGAATGAAGGTTAGCTTTCAATGTTTGTGTTTTTTTTTTTTGTTTTAGTAGCTGTCATATAAAAATGAGTAAGATAGAACTTAATGAAACGCTTGGGTAGGTACTTTGTAAATTTGTAATATTAATGTATAAATTAAGTAGTCCGATATTTTTTTAAGAAGGCAGTTTAAGACTTCGTCAGAGTAAACAATTAAAACTCGTTGAATATTCGATGATAATTTAAAAATTCAATTTACTTGCTTTTATGAATTTCCCAGTTGTTCTCTACAAAATCACTGGGTAGTCTTCAACCAATCTATTATTTTAGATTATTGCTTTATTAACTGAATTAAACATTACTGAACCAGTTAATTACAATATTTAAAGTCGAGAGGGATAAGTTTATCTTTACATAGATGCCTGGTCGTCTAGACACGACTGTGTAACATCGATAAATAAAATAAACCTCGGGAACTTTACAATTTCGGTGCGATCGTTTTACTAACATTTACAGTTAATAGTAATTTTAAATTTTGTAGGGAAACGCCGGATAGTTCAATAAAGTGTACAAAAATAAGTGTGTGCACGGCTATAACATATTAAGCTATACGATTTCCATTATAAGCTGACATCTCATTGTACGAAAAGCCCATACAATGTGAAGTCAGCTAAAACTGGAAATGTATAGATTGACCTATAGCCGTTTGTACTAAGACATTAAAAAAATAAGAATGTCTTATCCCACAGTGCCAAAGACGTGATAAAATCGAGGCGGGATTTTTTAGCGCCGAGGTTTCAAAATCGAACAGTGTGTATTTTCGATACACTATGATGCTCTTTGGATTCTCAATGTTCGGTTCAACACAGAGAGTTGAAAATCCATTGCACGATAAAAACTTTTACGTCCGTCTAATACGCATTAATAGAAGATCTAGTATTACCGATTGAACAGATATTAAACACAAAAAGAAACTATTATCCACTATGGCATTCTATCAGTGGCCAAAAATATTCAGTCTCACATCCTTAAACGGTTTTCGGTCGTACAAAAAATTGAATTGAAAAATGCAAAAACACAAATTAAACCCAGAATTATTAGTTTTATAGAACTTTTTTCAGTAAAACGACCGCACCGTACTATCAACACGATAATCAGAGATTCACATAATATATGCAATATTTTATTTAAGGCAGATGTCTATTTAAGTTTGAGACTCGCAAGCGCCGCGTTACACTGTACAATACAACTATACTAATTAAGTCAACGAAATTAATTGTATAGCAAATTGGCTATCGATGACGTGCTATCGCCATTTTGTATAAACTGTCAAAGTTACAGTTGTGATTTAAACATAGACATAGACAATGGACTGAGCGTTCTGTATTCAAATACAGATCGACAAATACGAGAGAGACAAAGCGTATGTGCGGCCATTAATTGTCTCTTTCTAGAATTCTAATTTTGAAATTTGATAAAGTTGAATTTAGTTTTACATGTTTGCAGAAATGAGACAGGTATTGGCCGCACGGTCATGTTGTCTCTTTCTAGAGCGTGGTCACTTATGTGATGGTAACGTTCAGTAATTTCTCTATGTCTATAGATTTGAATAACGCTACAAGGTTCTAACGCCGCCATTATGTATTTCAATATATTTCCAAAAACGTTTACCAACAGATCAGTGGTGCTAAGGACCACGACTATATATGAGATATAGGTAGTAAGTCCGAACTTAGACAGGCGCTTTACTGTATGTAAATTATTTCATCATAGTAGAAGATCCGAACCTACATCGACCTTCACCGAGCTGATAATAGAATAAAACTTATTTTATAATAAATTTAGTATATTAGAAAATTTATTAAAAATTGGTTGCCAAAAAAAATCCTGGACAAAATAAAGTATAAAACATATAGAATGTGCAAACGTAGGGTTGTCTATAATTTACCTGGACAAACTACTAGGCTGCCAGGTATAAACAGGTATGTCGATGCCAGTTACTTTCACTTGTTATGATAATAGAAAAAATTTAATATAACCCTAAGTTTGCACATTCTATATGTTTTATACTTTAAGTCCTGTATAACATTTTCTTATTATCTTGATGTTGCAATATTTAATGAAAAATCTTTTTTTTTTTTTTTAATAATTAACAATATTTTGTCCAGGATTTGTTTTGACAACCCATTTTTTATATATTTTCTAATATACTAAATATACTAAATTTATTATAAAATAAGTTTTATTCTTTTATCAGCTCGGTGAAGGTCGACGTAGGTTCGGATCTTAGACTATTACCACTGCTCTCAAAACAGTGAAGGAAAACATTGTGAGGAAACCGGCATGTCTTAGGACCAAACATTCGAAGACATGTGACATCTACAAACCTGTACTGGGTCCGCGTGGTGGAATACAGCCCACTCTCCCTGACTGAAAGGAGCCCAGTGTCCCAGCAGTGGGAACAACATAGGCTGATAATAACTATAATACTTTGCCAACGTCATTCGATCCTATTAGTAGCGTAGATGGACAGTTTAGCAGTTTTGCTAAGCAATTAATTTCCCGGACTCTATATTTATATACGGTATAGTGGGCGTGCGTTATACGGTATATAATTACAACTATACTTATCGCAGTTAGCCCGAACACATCTCTGAGTGGTCGTCCCATGCGGCCACCTGAAATAGAATGAGAAAGAAATTCGGTTTTAAACTTTTTCCAATATAATTTTTTAATTGATTCTTGTGAGTTGTGTATAAACGTCAGTAGAGCTTGTGGGTTAAGATCTTAACGCCAAATATCGTAATTAAAAAGTTCATAATCTAGTCGCAGTCTTATCTCGGCAACAATAAAATGTTATAAACTTGTAAAGAATGTAGGGAAACTAGATATATTTGACAGATTGAGACTGACATCAGACTTTAAACGTTCTTAAAATTACAAGAATTGTCATTCAGATACTCTGGTCTCCTGCCAGGGCCGCGAGATTTATTCGAGCTACCGTGGCATTGGCATATAGGCAACTGAAGGAATACGGATGGGTTTCAGTCAGTAAAAGTCTGACACGCCCTTTCGCTCCACCCAGAGCGGGAGAAGTCATTTAATGATTTCCTAACCACAAAAAAAAAAAAACTCTGATCTAATATTGTTCCGTGTGTTGCCAGACATAAAGAAAAGCACCATCCCAATTCTTCCCGTGGGTGTCGTAGAAGGGGACTAAGGGACTTACTAAAGAATGGGCAGCAGCGTCCTCTAAGCATTTTCTTTGTTAAAAGGTTAGGTTAGATCATCACATCTTTCCAATACTGCGATCGCCAACCCGCCTATCAAGCGTGGCGATTATGGCGATCCCCCCCAGCCTCCCCACGGCTAATGTTCAGTAGTGGATTTCTTTAGGCTGAAAAAATGATGATGATGAATATTGCACCAGTTGGTTTTATTATTTTCTCATCCTGAGCCAGCGCTACGTTACGAGCCATCGCGCCACGTTGCCGCTCTCACCTGACAGTCCCGGCTGCAGTACCACTGGTTGGCGCAGCCCGCACACACGAACTGCGCGTCCCTCCGCCGACAGCCTTGGCACAGCGGCGCGTCGTCGTTGTTGTCGGCCTGCTCGCTAGCGCCCTCTGCCGGCGCTTCGGTGCCGCCCTCGTCGATCACGAGCCGGCCCGTGCCGGAGCCCGCAGGTGAGGGGGAAGCTTCGCCTTCGGAGGCAGGACTTTCTTCGTCGTCCTGGAAAAAGGTGACAGTTGGTTTTGAGACCTTGACAAAGGAAACTGATGTTTTGTGAAGCAATAACCATCCATCTGGGTTTGTTTAGAATTTCATAATGGTAAGTAACCCTACGTATCGTGTGGTGCCGGACGTAAAGAATAACACCACCCCATTTCTTCCCGTGGGTGTCGTAAAAGGCGACTAAGGGACTTACTAGAGAATGGGCAGCAGCGTTCTCTATGCATTTTACCACCATACTGCGATCGCCAACCCGCCTGCCAAGCGTGGCGATTATGGCAAAGCCCCCCAAATTGGGGGAGGCCTAAGTCCAGCAGTGGACGTCTTACGGCTGAAATGATGAAGTAACCCTACCCTCAGGTGGATGCATTTCCCAAACAAACTTATGTCCTCAAGTCACGTGATCCCCTGCCAGAGTCGCGGACTTGTTTGAAAGAGTTATATATAGTCCTCCAGACCGAATTTCGGCCACGGCGGCCAATCTCAACGGAGACTAGCCATCGGCGCGGGAGATATTATAGTGCTCAAGTGTATGCGCAGACACAGGAGCACTCACTCTTCCCTCACTCTCATAGTCCGATGGGACGGCAATCCGACACGACCGGAGAGAGATCAGGCGTAGGACCAACGGCTTAACGTGCTTTCTGAGGCACGGGGGTATCCACCGCCAACTTCCAAACTCCGGGCTGCTACTAAGAAATTCCTAATGGAAAAACCCAGTAACACTTTGCCCGACCCGGGAATCGAACCCAGGACCCCACGCTCAGCGGTCGCGCTTGCGACCACGAGAACAACGGGGCAGTTGAAAGAGTTTGAAAGAGTTACTGTGGCCATGGAATAGGTAACTGAAAGTACACGGTTGGGTTTTAGTCAGTAAAAGTCTGACACGCTCTTCCGCTCCACCCAGAGCGAGAGATGTCATTTGATGATTCCCCACCCAAAAAAAAAAGTCACGTGCTCAAATAAACTTTAAAATTATAGATATAGGCTTACTGAGGGTTCAAATTAAGCCTATAATTTAAATCAAAATGTGTTGATTCGCTTACACTTGAAAATTAATATCTTAGATACCTCACCAAAATCAGTCAACTCCCTACCCATGAAAACGTAATAGACTGAACGATACAGAGACACTCGCATATTTTATAAAATTACATAGTACGGCTACATTCCTTCATACTTTCTGCGATTCGATCGATTTACGTTAACAAACAATGGGTGAGTTTCCTTGGAAATGTCAAGACATTGCTCAAGGTAAGTCGCCACCTGCACCAACTATTCAGTTTTCTCACGGATTTGGATACACTTTCGTATGTCTAATGCTGGCTCTCACCTTGGCGTATTTGCTCAAATATTTGAGTAACTTGGTCAATTTAAATATTTTTAGATTGAGATACAGTTCATTTTGTACTATGAAATAAAGCATATATTTGGGCAAATACGCCAACTGATGTGTGAATTTCACCTGAAGGATGCGTGCACTGACTGGACTTTCAGACACCATTTACATGGTCTTCACATGACCTGACCAAGATTATGTCTGGATTTTAAGAATGTGACCTGTGAGTTTTCTTTAGGTCTTTTTTTCAGAGTAATCAGATAGGAAACGTCAACCTCAAATAGTTTTTAGCCGACTTCAAAAAAAGGAGGAAGTTCTCAATTCGATTTTTTTTATTATTATTGTTACCTCATAGTCATAAACTTTCGACTGGGTGAACCGATTTTGATGATTCTTTTTTTATTTGAAAGCTGGTGCTTTCCGTGCAGTCCTATTTTGTCCAGTTCTGACAACGGCATCCATGAGAAAACCATATAAGTCTTAAATTTCACCTGGCCAGTAGTGGTATAGGAATTAGTGCAGGGTCCATACCATAACTAAAAATAAAAATATTTTTTTTACAAAAAACCAACTGTCTTCCTTAAAAACACTACATAGTGAAAAATAACTTTAATTTCGGAAGTCGGTGGCAAAAAACATAAATATAGATCCTAAGACAGCGACTCGTCTTCCGAAATTAAAGTAATTTTTCACTTTGTAGTGTTTTTATTTAAATATGATATACGTGTGAAAGTATTTGTACAGCTCCGCCCGCTCCGCCCAGAGCGGCAGACGTCATTTGATGATTCCCACCCACAAAAAAAGGGGACATGTTGAAGACATTCTCAAGGTTACTCACCAGCTGCACCACCTCTTCAGGTTTCTCAGGCTGCGACTCCGGGGGTGGGGTCGGCTGCACAGGCGTTATCGTGATCTCTCCACAGTTCTAAAACGATACCCGGGATATGGGTTAGAGATTTTGTACGGGGGTTGATACACAGGTTTTAAAATAATTATAATTATTAATAGCATATCGTATAGTTTTATATAATTTAAAATTTTGAAGCTTCCACTTTTAAAGTAGGCTTAAGCGAATTTTGTATGTAATAGCTTAGGGGCACATTGGTTTTTCTGACTCTGCAATGTAAAAAGGAGTTTGGAGTTTTCCGTTATGTCTTTTGGAAGTACCCAGATGAATTAGAGCGCCATGCAATTTTGTACCCTATTGATAATTAATCATTTTGAATGCACCAATAGCATGCTTGCTTTTATAACGATCACAAATAACTGGACAGAACAATTAACTAGACATTAACCCGATAAAATACTTATAATGATATATACCAAGACTTATACAGGATGGCACAAACATAGACGCGAATATTGGAACCATGAATTCAGCCTATGGTTCCTAGAACCCCAGCAGCGTAGAAATTATACGACGGTTAAAGAATCAGCTGTTTTATAGAAAAGTGCAATAGCTACGCGGACAAAATCTATGAAACAGGTTTTTCTTTTTAATAACCTACGAAAATTGTCAACTCATGAGTGTTCAGACTCATGTAGCATCAGAGTCTATTCGCGTTCAGAAAATAGTGACTCATCGTTCTCACTCAGCTTAGCTACGCCCCTTGGCCAATTAAATCATAGTAAATTGGAAAAGAGGCGTTCGTATAGTCTGAAGGGCTTACTTCACTGGTCAATGTGAACACGGCTTTCTAATTTACTATGATTTAATTGGTCAAAGGGCGTGGATAAGCTTACTGACAACGATGAGTCACTATTTTCTTAACGCGAATAGACTATAAATCTATGGTAACAGGTTGCGTGCCAGTGTTCCTACCTTCCTGTAAACCCTGTTAGTAGAATAATATACCCCATAAAAATATAGAATTACATACAATTATTATTGTGCACCCTAAGCCAATGCATATCTATATTATATATTTGTAATACATAGTACATAAGGCAAGGCACGTATTGGGCATTTTTGGGCGCAGCCAGTCGTTCTAGCCAATCAGATGGTTGCTGCCCGGCTGGGTTAAGCTATGGTTTATCAGAAGAGCGATTCCGTCATTTTCATGATAGTTATATTAACTATCATGAAAATCTGTTATTTTCATCAATATTTGACATTAGGGTGGATGCAAAAAGTTAGCCCACAAAAATTCAAATGTTCGACCATTTTTTTGCAGTTTGCAGGTCAGTGTCAGTGTTGTGTGTTGATTAAAATATTATTCACGACCGTAACAAATCATTATTTACAGAATAATAATCATTACAATCATCAATACAATCCTCTATGTTCATTAAAACCCATTAAAGGACTATTTCGTGAGAAAACCCCTTAAATGGGATTAAAGGGTTTAGAGGGTTGTTTTGTTGATGTTAATGATTATAATTCTGTAAATACATACGTGTTACAGTCGCGAAACACATTTTGTTAAACATACTCCCTGACAAATACCTGCAAATTGCAAAAAACGTTAGATAATTTGAATTTCGCGGGCTCCACCTTTATAAGGTATACAAAAACGCTCTGTATTTAGATAGATCGTTATTACCTAATCGACCAATGGATCCAATGGATCTTTGTTATCCGAACATATAAATAACAATGATTGTTCACCATCTTCTTAGGAAACCAAAGCTTAAGGGACTAAACTCATTCACGCAGAATGGCGACTTATAAGTTCGATCATTTGTCACGTTTGAAAAACAACAAAGCAATTAGCTTAGCGGCTGTCTTGTTAAGTCTTTACTTCTCCTTTCTGTTCAAATGAGGATAGTCAATCAACCAATGCAATTTATATTGGTTTCGCAAACGCAGCCATTTATCCAATTCCGTTTAAAAATAATAACACAGCGTGGCAGGGACAAAACTATAACCTTTAATTCACTAGAAATTTTTCGTGGCTTTTCAAAAAACAGAAACTTCTATGTCAGTGCCAATGCGGTCAAAATGTATGAGACAGCTAACACAGTGCCAGAATCTATCAAATATCGAAAAAATGGCAACAGGTTGAGCGTTGATGTTCCTGCCATCCTGTTTTGAGAGTATATACGTTCTTAGAATACCAGGATATCATTAAAAAAATTACTGTTTTTTTTTAATGCCAAAAAGCTAGACCAAATTGCCAATATTGGTCATATAATTTAATTCATAAAAATTGTTTTTTATTTATTCAAGTTATTTTATAATTTATTTTATAATAGAATACAATATGTTTCGATGTATCTAGATATGGGTCCAAAATATGTATTTGCATACAGGAATATAAGTTATTTTGATAAATATTTAGTGCTCATTATATAATTTATGGTTTTTTTTAATATTATGGTTTATGATTATGAGGTGGCATTGATTCAATGAGCATTGCCAGACTCTCAAAAATCAAATCAAATAATTTCATATATTAAACAGTTGGAGCTTTCGTAAATTGTTAAAAGCAGTTTATTTTGTAATTTGTGATTCATAAGAGTTAAAAAAATGTATAATACGGGTAAGAAAAAACGTATGATACGTTTTATAAATTGCCCTTAATAATTTAAGTAGCAGTTATTAGGGTTTCGGCACATTATGTCTGCTTACTGCACATCTATCAATTCATGTTTTACTAGGCAGACTTTTATTACCATAGATAATTCTATATGCAAAGTCTAAAGCAAAAAAACCATGTGCCAAAACCTTAAAAACCCGCAGTTCCAACTCTTTAAAAACCATAACATAACTTAAAAACTAAATTTTGAATTTGGAATGATCAAGGCCAATCAGCACACCAATTGTTATAATGTCGTACATTAGTGGTACCTTGGCCTGACCGAAAGATGGTAACGTTGGCGCACTCTGTTTCCTTTCCGGCGACATGAGGAGTTTAGCCAACGTCGGGGAGTAACTCTGAGACGCAGGTAACGCCTGCTGGAAGGTTGGCAACACTCATTTCAAGCTAGTTTGCAAGCATTATTGCCATATACAAAAAAAAAAAATTAATGGAAGCTGGGATATGAGTATTTCTACAAGCCATAAAATGTTATGTTTTAATTTTATAGATACCTTTGTGAGGATGCCGTGGAGTAGGGAGTTTTGTTGTGTTGACTCTTGGCTTGTGGTGACGGGTAGTAAGGAAATTTCGGGATATGGCGGAGGAGGTGGTAATCTAGGGCTTGGGGAGGCCAGTCTTTCCGCTTGCTTGACAGACACATGGGCTTCTTCATGGTTCCTCTCCTGTCTCCTTCTTCCTTCAGGTCTTATATGGTGTTCAGGTCGGTTGGTGATGGTTTCTGGTGGTCTGTTTGGTATGAGGCCTGAGTTCGCTTGCTGCATGTTAGCGAATTGGACTAACACGTCTTTGAAGGACAGCCCGTTCGGTAAACCACTCGCTTGAATTTGTTGGAGGCGTTCTAACATCGCTTTTTGATTCTGAAATAAGAGTTGAACATATTGAGATAAGATTTTAAACTATTTCAATTTCTGGTAGCAGTCTGGCACATACATAACCCTAATATTTGTGTCCTTTTCTTGCAAGATACGGCCAATCTTACTTGTCTAAATGGTGTAATATCTTTATTTCAAACTCAATGTATGAGCAAGCGTTCAAGAATGTCGTAATTCTCAAAAGAAACGAAAATTAGTCATCGCTTAGAATGGTCAAACTAAAAACAATCGTTTTAGTGTAGGTTAAAATGTCATATTTAATTTAAAACAGAGCACTGCACTTATGTGTCTCACAATTTAATGCATTTTGGACTAATAAATAATCAATACTGTCTAAATGTGTAAGGTGAACATCGTGATGAACTCCTCGTCTTAATAATCATAAAGTACATGGATATGAACTCAGTTGTAAGTTACGTAAACGATTCCTATAACTCACGAACCGTTTTTGTAAGACTCGTGATTTCTTCCCCAAACGACAATATACCAATGGCTGGCAAAAAATCTTTTGATCCAGAGGTCTTGAGTTCTATTCGGACTCTATCGGCAAAAATCCGCCAGTTACTTTATCGCGCATAATATTAGACGGTTAGAAAGTATGGAAGAAAAAGACACGTTGCGCCGACCCCAAATACATTGAAATAAATAAATATAAATAAATAAATTGTTTATTAATAAAAAAGGGTCACATTTACAATAAATACGTTAAACAATTAAAATAGAGCAGATTTGCTAATTTGCCTGAACTAGGTAGAACCTGTGAACCTGTGAACCAAATAAAGGCAGAAGAATGATGATATAGAGAGATGAGTTCATTTTGAAAAAGTAGTTCAATGGGATTAAATGAACTAAGAGGGTTGTGTTGTAAATTTGAATGAATGGTCGCGAACCATATTTTAATCAACATACATTCTATCGGACGGACGAAAGAATTTGAATTTCGCGGGCTACCTTAGCGACGGTCAGCGCTGGCATCGGTTGATCGTAAGTTCGTAACTATATCAATGTAAACTTATGATCGACAACAGTGCAGCGCTGATGGATCGTTATGCGCGTACAGCTGCGTCACGCTGACGAGGGACGTCGATCGCTTACCGTCGGTCAAGCGTACCAAGACGCTGACTATAAATGGACGTGTATATGGTTCCCACCCACCCACCGGCCATTGTTCCTCAACGAAAGTTTCAGTAAGGCTGGATTTCGGCTGAATTTAGTGCTCGACCGATAGTCAGCGCTGACATCGGTCGAACTTAGCAATCTCAATGAAAACTTATGAAGAACAACAACCTTGCAGCACTGATGATTCGATAAATGCGTACAGCTACATCGCGCTGATGAGGACGTCAGTTCAGATCTTTGGTCGGGCGTACATCGGTCAACTGACACGCTATGTCGGTATTAGAACTATTACCATTAGTCTGGCCTCGGTTAATGGCAATAGACTCGTCCCCTGTTCATCATCAGCAGCAGCTTATAACGTTCCCACTGCTGACACACAGGCCTCCTCTCGGAGAGAGGGAGTGGGCAATGATCCACCACGCGGGCTGGTAGATGTGTCATGTCTTTGAATTTTTGGTTCTAGGACAAGCCGGTTTCTTGACGATGTTTTTCCTTTACTGTTTGGAGAGCAGTGGTGATGAAATTATTTACACAAAGTGCCTGCTTTGGTTTGAACCCACGACCTTACACTGGTAAGTCGCGGCCGTTATCACTGGGCCACCGCTGCTCCCTGTTATTAAAAGATGGGACCCCTGGGACTAAAAGATGGTGAAATGTGGGCGTGTACTAAAACTGCCTCTGCCCAACCCTTTGCTAAACACAGACGCGATGTTACATTGTAATAAAGCTAGTACTCTCCAAGTCACACCCAAGTACTTTCTACATCATTAAAATATGACCAATAAACAATTTTAATAGCTGTAGCGACCAGTTGATTGATCGAAGGCCGCTTGAATCCTAGCGCAACATATATTGGGTCAAGGCGATGCTCTGTCACTCACCTTATAGACATTCGTGTTTCAAAGGTTAATAGATATCTTGGCTTTTTTATGTGCTAGGAAAAGTACTTTAGGTCTACTTGGTTAGTAGTTTTCTTCTTGCTAATGCTGTTTCTTTGAAAGGCGTTCCTATCTGAATCTTATTATATAATAATACTATAGTTTCTGCCCATGACTTAGTCGTGTTGAGGTGGACAGATACACAACATGTATGTATAGTAAAATAACAGACACATTTTTATCACTCCCTGGGCCTTTGACCCACCGCGTCACATTGCATCGTCTCCTGACTGCTGTTTTATTATATTTTGACTGAGAAGACAGTTTAATTTTATCTATGACTACTTCCATACCACGATATAGACAAGTTGGATACACCTGAAGTATTAAAATCCATATAGCCGTAAGGGTCCTTCGAGGGTTAAAAAATCCCACATACAAAGAAACATCGATAACTACGCGTAAAAAACATAATCCTATCTTTGCTGTCACGCATTCGGATAAAAAAAAGTTCCAAATATTTATCGTTTGGACACGTAAAGGTACCAACAATAATTTCTATCCATAAATGTCGTAGATCGAAGAAAGACCCTCTCCGTTTTCATGTAAAATTGAGCCCTTAGTCAGACATTAGTCGTCAACTGTTTATTTATTGATATAGCCTTAAGACTCCATGCAGGACAATGACCCGGCCCGGCCCTGTAACCACTCTATGGTACGATGCGCCGTCGCTTTCGCAGTAAACAGTATTAATTTATAATGTGTCTTGGAAAGCTAGGTAGGTACACCTTTTATTGCCGATTAACGATCAGTGGTAGAAGTTCGAAAGTACCTGTATTACCAAGGGGTATCGTATTATATAGTAACTGGGTTGTGGCGGTTTTTTTTTGGATGGGAAATCATCAAATGACTTCTCCCGCTCTGGGCGGAGCGGGAGGGCGTGTCAGACTTTTACTAAAACCCACCCGTGTTCCTTCAGTTGCCCATGTGCCAGGGTCACGGTATCTCTTTCGAACAATCTCGCGACCCTGGCAGTGTGGCGGTCAGATAGGCAGTTGCTCCATGTAAAATACTGGTATTCAGTTGCTTCCGGTTAGACTGGAAGTAGACGCCCACCATAGTTGGAATGTGGGGACCCCATCATGATGATCAGTAGTCAAAAACTACTTTTTTATTATGTACCGCTTTCAAAGACAATATCTCGATTTTTTACTCAAAAGGTAAAAGAACCCCACTTTACCCGAAAATAAATCTGGCAACGCTGGGGCAAATACATATTGGGAGTAGGGTGAACCGTCAAATCGTTTTGTCATTCATTTTTAACTGCGTCCGAAACTTATACGAAGAAACGCCCGTAACTTCGGCCGAAAATGAATTCATGCGTAGGGAGTAGATCCCAGGTTTTCCTTGCTCTGGTTAACCTGGGTCCGGATCCTGATAATCGTGTTTGTCGAATGGTCTAGAACCTACTAATAGCTAATTACACCACAATTATAACGGCTGTGAATAGAACTAAAGGTCTCTCTCTCATCGCTTTTTGCCATTACTTTACCCATTGGGCTTATATCACTTTGAACTAGAAATGATATGTTGATATGTCCAAATGTCCTTTTTTACACGCTTTATATTAGCTTCACTTGTATGTTTGTATGTTTGTATATTTGTATGTTTGTATATTTGTATGTTTGTTTGTAACCGACTCCTTATAGTGCGATTTTGACCCACTTTAAACGACCAGATTTCATTCAAACTTTGCACACCTGTCAAGGACTGATGACAATGCAATAATTTCATAAATTTGTGCCATTATCCTTGCCAGGGTTACCAGGACAGCAAAAAAACTGTCACAAACTACGCTGACATACGTCTCAAAATTCGAAATACCCTAAAAAATAGAAAATAAATAATAGTTTAAAAAAACTAAAAAACACGCTTCCATGGAAAACCAAACTAAAAAGTACAAAATAATGGAAAAAAGCGTGTGGTGCCTGATATCAATAAAAAAATACCTTAAAAGCACCCCACGCTTTTTTTCCATTATTTTGTACTTTTTAGTTTGGTTTTCCATGGAAGCGTGTTTTTTAGTTTTTTTAAACTATTATTTATTTTGTCGAAAGGTTGAGCTCCTAAAGTTCTGAGTTGAGCTCCACGATTAGTGACAAATGCGTGCACTGACTGGACAGGTCCACTCAATCTGTATGGTTCTTTCCTCAAAAGATCATTTCAGACACCAATCTACATGATCTATCAGATCCAAAGTTGGTTAAAGACCAGTCTTTAAAAGAGACTGTGACCTTCGATTTTGTTTCGGCCTTTCTTCTCAGAGTAGTCAGATAGGACCAACCTCATCTAGTTTTAAAAATATGATTGATATGTAAAAGTACCGTGTACCGTGTACCGTGTGGTGCCGGACGTAAAGAATAACATCACCCCATTTCTTCCCGTGGGTGTCGTAAAAGGCGACTAAGGGACTTACTAGAGAATGGGCAGCAGCGTTCTCTATGCATTTTACCACCATACTGCGATCGCCAACCCGCCTGCCAAGCGTAGCGATTATGGCAAAACCCCCCAAATTGGGGAAGGCCTAAGTCCAGCAGTGGACGTCTTACGGCTGAAATGATGAATGATGATGTAAAAGTGTTTGTACAAACCTACTTAAAGAAATTAAATCATTTATCATTGTATTGTGTTGAACTTGCCAGCCATCTTAAGACGTCATCATTACGTAATCTTTACTACAATAACCTTTATTTCAATACCCATAGCGTCTACTCCTGCCTACCTCATAACACCCGTGAACGTAGTACGTCATCATCCCTCGTCTGCCCACAGCCCACGTCTATTCGCCATAGCATGTGGGCCAGTACTGTTCCACGCTACAGACAGTCATTGACAATTGAGGTCAAGGAACACAATTACAAATTAGATTATTGACTCGGCTGCAAGTTCTAGCGATAGACTATGCTAGGTTCGAGCGATGATGTAGCTAGATAGTAATAGTACCAGTTATTTAAAACACCGTGGGTCGCAAAAACTGCACTGTTTTGATGTTTTGGGATGTTTTTAGGATAGATGTCAACAGTGTAAAGACAAGTTTGCAGCTTCGAAAGACCTAATTGCGTGACTCACAAAACCACGAAATTTTCGGACTTTTTAAAACTTTTGCCTTTTAACTTCTAAAAGGTGTATTTTACCCCTTACTCTCTCCACGCCCGGCGTTACAGGATATTTGTCAGTGGAATGATGA
This sequence comes from Aporophyla nigra, assembly GCA_947507805.1. Lineage (NCBI taxonomy): Eukaryota > Metazoa > Arthropoda > Insecta > Lepidoptera > Noctuidae > Aporophyla > Aporophyla nigra. Next base: position 3,487,189 of record OX382305.1, on the reverse strand, counting down.
CAAATGCTCAATGTTTGAAGAGTTATATCTTGGGTAGAGTGTGTAGAGATCGTAGCGGGTGGCGTTCCGTGGTTTCTGCCTACCCCCATAGGAAAAAGGCGTGATTGTATGTATGTATTATATCTTGAGTATTTTTAAAACTTTTGCCTTTTAACTTCTAAAAGGTGTATTTTACCCCTTGCTCTCTTCACGCACACGTTACAGGATATTTGTCAGTGGAATGATGACAAATGCCCAATGTTTGAAGAGTTATATCTTGGGTTCTACTGGACCGTACCGGATAGAGTTACGGCTGCGTGCAAACGGTACCAAATATAGTGTTTATAATGACTTTTTCCGTAGGATGCAATTTTATGCAACCTAACGCAATGTTTGTGTCTGACATGGCTACATTGATTTTGTTTTTATATTTTTTACTGCTGCGTTTTTTTATCATAGGATAACAAGCCTCATAGTGCTTTGACAGATTTACTATGACCTAACCCTTTTTCAAATTGATATTTAGTATAAGATATACTATACCACCTCAACTTCTTCCGTAAGTCAGGACGTTGTGTTCCATAACTTGATTTGCTGCGGACGGAAAACTTGGGGGGAGGGGGAAGAATTCTTGGAATTCTTTTTACGTTTCCGGAAAAATATTATAAAAAAGGTAAAATTGTTGGGATGCTTTTGTAAGTCTTCACTTTATGATTAAACAAAGATTGAACAATTCCAAAGTTTACTTTCGGAATTGTTCCTTTTCTTTATTGTTCGAGCCGAATATTTGGAACAGGAAGTAAATCTTAAATTGACGCCCATTTTAGTTCAATAACCGATTTATACACAGAAACAGTTCACGTTGATAAATTGTTATCCTTTATCTTAATAATGAATGACCCATTTCCTACTGATAACAACATTAAATTACTGTAAAACACTGCATCCAAATTAAATTAGTAATAAAAAACACTTACCATATCTAGATTATTAAACAGCATGTTAAGACTGTTCAAATTGTTCATACCATCCAGTTTGGGTGCTATTGGTCGCGGCACATTCATCATATTAGGATTTAATATAGACTTCATTCTCCGACCTCTTCTGGGTGTCACTTCTGGATTCCTTTGTCTATAATCTGCTATTATCGACTTTACATCCTTGGTAGGTCCTTGACGGCCCATAGGAAGACCGAAACCAGAAGGTAGCTGCCCATTCATGTCTCTTGGGAACCCAGTCATGTGACCAGGCATCATCATTTGTTGGGGGAATACTGGTTTTGGCATCGACATGTGCGCTTTGTCGTAAGGCGGCGGTAACCCTGCCATGGGGTTATAGTGAGAAGTGATGGGCATGATGGGCGTCTGCATCATCGGACCGAGGTTAGAGCCAGGTTGTTTGAGCGCCAGCCCTGAGATGTCGTCACTTTTATCTATCGCCAAGTTCTTCGCTTGGTTGAGATAGTCGAACGGATCTCTATCTCGTTCGGCACCGTTGATTTCTGCTGATTTCTCGAAGGATAAGACCTGTTTTCGTCTTAAAAGCCGGAGGAGGATCTCCTCTTTGACTTTTTTCAGGTGTAGTATATTGTTCCACTCGTGTTCCTTCTTTTGCGCGAGTTCTCTTAACGTCTGTATCTCTGATAGGAGCTGTTCCGTATGCCTTTGTATTTCATCTACATTATTTTTCGTCGCTGTGTGTATGTAGTCGTTGATCATCGTGTCGTGTTGGGGAAACGTCTTCTCTACTTCTATGCAGAGTTTCTTTAGAGGAGACTCTGTGTCAACTTCTTCGCTTGACCGTCTTTTTGTACCTTGTTCCTCCTAGAAAGAGAAAACATTTTAGTTCATTGTTTTTATGAAATAACTTAGGGTAGCCGGTAGGGAAATTCAAATTGTCTTACGTTTTTTGCAATTTGGAGGGTTTGGATAAGTACATACATAAAACTCTCTTGAATGATTTTTCATAAAATAGGCACCTTCGCGGGCTACACTGGCGCGTCCCCCTTGTAAAACAGTGATTGCGTCTATGCCACAGACGCTATAGGAGCATAACGTTTGATTGTATATTGTAAAGAGGGTGTAATAAGAAGTATGTTTTTACGAAACTCATCCTCTGAGAGGATCTAACGCAGGGTTTTAACTATTCCTCCCCCTTTCCTGCGCTCAATTTTTATGAGGTAAGCGTGACGTGTCGTTTCCTCTACTCCACATATCCCTAACAGCAGTCATTCCAGACTTCATAACCATTTTAGCCATATCATTCTTCACACAATCCGTCAATCGTTTCTTAGGTCTTCCCCTACTTTTGAACAAGAAGTTTAAGTATTAACTGACGGATTTAGATGAAGATGTGCCAACACACCGATAGTTCATAACCTGGATTAACACATAGGCTACGTTTATCCCGGCAGTAAGTTCCCATGGGATAGTTTTCAACCTTCACGCGCGCGAAGCCGCTTGCAAAACCTAGTTTTTTAATAAAACAAAAGAGTTTGATTTAAGTTTGAACGCGGTAATCGCTAAAATTACGAGAGATTTGAAAAAATCTTTTGCATTTCATGGCCTGGTTCTTGAGGCAGGTACGCTATTTAACACCACGCTACGACCCTTAGGAGCTAAGCAAAAGGAAAGTCAGAAAGGAAAACGCAGTGAAAGCGCGGGCGGACGTTGCAATGCGAAACGGTGGGTTCGGAGCCGAAGGTGTTTTACTATAAAAACTTTTTAACAAAAAATTAAACTGCCGAAAAAACTGAAAAGCAAAAAATAATAAACCTTAAAATTATGAGTCGGCGGTTTAATTTTTTGTTAAAAAGTTTTTATTTTACGATTTTTTGTAGCTTTTATGTACTAATAATACTTGGCAAGGTATACCCTATCCAATGAAAAAAGAATGATCAAAATCGGACTACTCTGTATAAAGTTATGCGTGGTTATACATTACAATCAGTGAGTGAACAATCAATCATCCCCTGTTTTCCGACCCTTAGGGTTCGATTTTGTTTTTCAAATTTATATGGGACCACTCTCGGAGTATACCCTTTCCAATAAAAAAAGAATTATCACAATCACACTACTATGTAAAAAGTTATGCGTGGTCATACATAAAAAAAAAAAACAAAAAAAAAATATATATACGCGTCGAATTGATAACCTACTCCGTTTTTTTTCGTCGGTTAAAAATGTGACTCTTATTTTAGTATATTGTGTATCATACGACTTCCAAGCGAAGTAGCGGACAGAAGCTAGTAATATTAATAATCATTCATTAAATTCTTTACACAGCTGTAATTTGCGTAACTTATTTCTTTCGTTTTAAATGGCTTTTGGCGTATGTTTCAGGATTCTCCAGACATTTTATTGATTGTAATACTTGAGGTTGAGTGGCGGGTTTTTCCGATGTTTGGCAGACATGAGCATTGACGTCTTCAGTCAATGTTTTTTTTAATTTTTATATCGTGGTTAGTTATCATAGAACTAAAACTCTTCTAACAACTCTCTTTGTCTCTTTCTCTACAATAATGACAACTATAAGTAACTAGCTGAGCTAATTACATTTTTGGAATCCTGAAAAGTTAACATAGGTTCCTATCATGCCGGAGGCGCGGATTTGTGAGTTACTGTGGCCCTGGCACAAGCAATTGAAAGAACACGGGTGGGTTTTAGTCAGTAAAAGTTTGACACGCCCTCCCGTTTCGCCCAGAGCGGGAGAAGTCATTTGATGACTTGGCACCCAAAAAAAAAAACGTTCCTATAAATTATGGAACCAACAAAGTTGTAAATATGCGGACCATTTTCAGAATTGCAAATAGTTTTATACGATGCCATGACCTTAATTTGTGAACTAACTTGACCCTGTTCATTGTAGCTCATAAGTACACTAGGTACATCTACGCGTAAAAATAAATAAGTAGGTAGATGTAAAAGCACCGGATGAGGGAGCGGCCGGCGATCTGAGCAAGAGCATTCGACGGCTTACCACGCCCCTTTTTGACCCGGACATAGACTGAAGGCCTTACTTTTACATTTCTTTTAGTCCAGAGGTGCTACAAATTATTTCCGTAGAAGATTTTTTTATAATAATCGCCTTTAACAATACCTCTTTTAAAAATTCTTCTTTTGGGAGAAGACACTAGCTCCTGTAACACAGGTGTTTTTAGCAAGCGCAGGAGTCAGAGTTTCACATTGTTTGTACGCACGTTTTATGTCAATAAAGAATTTATATTATACAATGTCGCCCATGCGCATGTGACCGCCCGTAATATTCTGAATATTCATGAAAAAATGTCGAAAATAAACTTCAAAAGGGACCCTCTATCTATAACATTTTTACACTAGTTTTTTTAAAATAAATACACAATTTTTTACCGAAAAAATGACTTCGATTCCGTCTTTTTTTTCGAAGTCGATAATTTTTAGTAAAAATGTTAATTAACCTGTTAAAATAACTCATAAGCTTTTGGAAATAATAAACAGAATCCAAATCGACCCATAAACTTCGGAGATGTGTCAAAAAATAGAAAGCAAATCTACAAACTCTACTTAAAAAATTAAAAATTGAATAACATGAAAAATGTTATAGATAGACCCCCCCTTTTGAAGTTTATTTTCGACATTTTTTCATGAATATTCAGAATATTACGGGCGGTCACATGCGCATGGGCGACATTGTATTATAATATATTATTTTTCACGCAACAAAATCGTAATAATTATTTATTTAATCATTAATTATGCACACATAAAAACATACGAGAAGAAAGGAACAGAAAAATGCGTACAAAGGTAATGCTTATTTCTATAGAAATCTCTTCCAGCACACCTACGATAGGAGAGAAGATTAAAAGAGATGTAGATAACGTGTGTTTATTTGTGATGAAAGTTTTTCATCCTTTGCTTTTACCTGAACTACATTTTTTTTTAAAACGTGTATTTGTCTATCCGTCTTGAATTATTGTAATTGATTCTCATATGTGTTAATTACAGTTATTGATTTGCAGACAGTTCCGAATAAATTATAACATTGTATAATTACGAAGCCGCTATAGACACAATAACGCCATATTGTTGAATTTCGCCAACGGCTTGGGTAACGTGACCTTGGTTGAGATCAAGTGTCACGGAAGGTCGTTTAGCAACAAGTTTTTATGCGCAAGCGGTTGGGTCAAATGCAGAGTTAAGTTTTATCGATTAATGTTATAAACTAAAGTACCTACATATTATTTGCCTTTGATATTTAGCGTTTGATACCGCTTTGCATAGATTGAAATTATAAGAAGTAGTTGTGGATAGTAACTAGGTTGTTGAGGTCACATAGACAGTCTCTCCATGTAAAATATAGGTATACAGCTGCGTTCGGTTAGACTGGAAGCCGACCAATATTAGGAAAATGCTAGGCAGATAATTACTTTTTCTTTTTTCCTTATCTCGAGGCCTCCTCCATTATGGAGGATGTCAAGACTAATTTGGAAATACAAAATAACACAGAAACTCATAAGCTCATTTTAATTATTATTAGGCGCTGATGAAGAATTGCTAAACTGAAGTGGCAGTGGGCAGGGCACATTGTTTGCAGAACAGATGCCGGTGAAGCCGAAAGGTTCTGGAGTGGCGACCGCGTAGGTACTTGAACACTCGCTTACTTCTAGAAGGTGGACCGATGACCTTGTGAAAGCTGCAGGAATCCGTTGATTGCGGGAAGCACAAAACCGGTCGAAGTGGCGGAGCTTGGGGGAGGCCTATGTCCAGCAGTGAGAAACGAAATGAGACACCGCCTAAATTTTATTGCACTTCTTGAAAATTCAACATTGCGTTTTACTTGGGCACTCATCTCGATTGCCCGTTTTCTCAAACATTAGGTTGCATCCACCCACAACACAACACTGACCACGGACAATCGTACCGTAAGTAACCCTGTTTAGTCTTAACAATTTAAGGACAACTATTTACTAACTGGCGGCTCTGGCTGCTTAATATAGGCCTTCATAACAGAACCATTTTTTTATTTTTAGTAAAGTGGAAAAATGCTCTGAACGCATTCTGCGCTAACACGGGAAGATAGCGCAGTTATGTGGGACCCCAACCCAATAAAACTGCACGGTGTTCGGTGTCCGATGTTTTTAAGTTCGTGGACTTAAAGCCATTTCATAGATTGAAACTACACATAGATCTTATGGCGCTCGGATAAAGTAAACAGGGGGCGCTGTTGGTAAACATTCGTACTATTTGTTTTGTGAAATTTGTGGCAAAAGAAAGATGGCAGCGTCAGTTCCAATTATGGCTACGTAACTAACAGCTAGTAGTCTTGACTCAGGTTCTGTAATACGCCTCCACGTACGGTTCCCGCATTGTCGAGGCAGGGGAGCTCATTAGCCCTGGCTTAGACATCCACGGTGAAGCGAAGAGGAACCCGAGGAGGGGCCAATCGGTAGAGGAGTGCCGGTATTGAGGTACACCGCTCTCCCTACCTGCCGCGGCCTGAACAGGGTCTCCACCGTCCGATGGCAGACGCGGTGTGGTCGCAGGGGAGGAGGTTTATCGGTATTGCGTTGGCCGCTTTCCCTATCTCCTGCGGCCGAAAAGTTGTAGGTGGCGGGGCCACTCTGTCCTGACCAAGAGGGGTGCCGTAGGGTGGTATTTGTCCCCGGGGTAGCCAGCGTGCAATGTGTTCTGGTGTGCGGGTGATATGGGGTATCCCCCAGGGGAGAATCTGGTGATGGACAGCCGCGACGGGTTCGCAGAAGAACGCTTACGCGTACCCGTGTTCCCGTCCCATAAGTGGCACAGTGGCGGCATTTTGTCGCGCTCTGGATTTTCAACTCTCTGTATGAACTCAAGCATTGAGAATCCAACAGAGTAAATCCCAGCGCCCCCTTTTAACTTTATTCGAGCGCCATAAGATCCATGTGTAGTTTCAATCTATGAAATGGCTTACGTAAAAATATCGCAGCGGCATTTTTTGCGCACTGAATCATCAACGCACTGCCTAGCGCTGAGACTTCAAACAGTGTGTTTTTTCAACGTGCTGGGATTTACTCTGTTGGATTCTCAATGCTTGGGTTTACACAGAGAGTTGAAAATTCAGAGCGCAACAAAATCCCGCCGCGATAATTTTACGTCCGTGGGAAAGTGTTCTAAGGTAGTTCTAAGTCATGAGTGAGGTTCTATAATACGGGCCTTAGGTGTTAAAGAGGCAGATTGCATGCCTGAATGATTCAAATGCCGTATGTCTATTAAGAGTTTTTAGTGAAAGTCGACTTAGATAGGTACAGTCAGTGCCCTGCATAACTTGAACCCTTTTCCTCACTTCTTCTGTGTAGGAGGGGTCAGGGAATGCAGGTCACTACTTTGAGTCAATAATGTCATAACCACTGCGCTCAAAACCGTGAAGGAAAACATCGTGAGGAAACCGGATGTCATAGAACCAAAAATTCGAAGACGTGACTGGATCCACGTGGCGGATTACGGCTCACCCCCTCCCAAAAAGGAGGGGAGGCCTGTGCGCCATCAATGGGAACATTATAGACTAATTATAATTATGCAAGTATTTAATTTAAGTTTCTAACCTCAGTCAGATAAATAGTAAGACTAAATTGTATACGCCGAACAGGACGTGTATACTTGGTGTAATCACTTTACTTTCTTGTATTATTAAGCGTAAGCCGCAAGAATCAGGGCGGATAGATATCGGCCTCATACAGGGTTCAGTTCGCCGCTGTGTGCGCCAGCACTTAATTGGCACTTTACAAGCAACAGCTGCTAGACCAGCTTCCTCTTGTTTCACTCTACTGCTGTTCCATACACATACCAGCTTACAGCTGCGCTGGTTTACAAATATTATTAGTAACTGTCTTTACATTTGAATGACTCAAAATATTTGAGTATGTATAACACAATGCTTCAAATTCAAAAAAATACCTCAGAGTAGCAACTAATGTAGTGCTAATAATTATCTAGTAAAAATTTTATCAATGGGAGAAAAAGAGCAATCAGAGAAAGACATGCAAAATAGCACTCTTCTTCATAAAACCATACTTTGGTGTGAACACAGAAATCTCTGTTATTGGATGATTTTTTATTTATTTATTTTTTCTAATATTTACTATTATTATAAACATATTATTAACACTAGAAGTGCGGGCGTCTCAAATTTGACACATTTCGATATTCTTCCTGCTCTAATTAATATTTTATTATGCATATAATCGTAACTTTTTATGGCTTTTCATGAAATATGATGATTATTATATTTATTATTTATACGAGACTTCAACCACGTAATTGCAATATACATATTTTTTTATCCAAATTTACCTCAGTCAGTATGTTCAGCGCTTCTAGTGTTAACAATGCATCACTCACCTTAGCAACATCCCCATTCATGGGCTTTGGTTTAGGTTTCTCTACTTGTAGTTCCACCTTCTCTACAACCGTAACCACTTCGGTCATTGCCGCATCAGCTTCTGGTTCCAATTTCTTTGGTTCCTCAACAACCATAAGTTCCTCTTTCACAGGACTCGGTTCCTTTTTTGGGACCACGGTTTCTACAACCACATTTTCCGAAGCAACCGATTTTTCCACTACTTCTGGTACCGGGACTGGTTCAGTAACGGTTGCAGGTTCATCGTCTGTTTCGGTTGTCGGTAGAGGGGGAAGGGTTTCGGCAACAACTATGTCACTATTCTCTTCTTTGACCAATTCCTCTGAAAGATTTGAAGGGTTTAAGTGATACAATATTGATAATACCATTGCCTTTTCTCTTGCCTGTATCTCATGCATTGTCCCATTTATGCCCCACAGAATCTATACTCTATACTAATATTATAAATGCGAAAGTAACTCTGTCTGTCTGTACGCTTTTACGACAAAACCACTGAACCGATTTTGATGAAATTTGGTATGGGGTAAATTTAAACTCTAAGAAAGGACTAAAGCTACTACTACTAGCTGCTAGTTATGATTCCGCGACTTCGTCTGTATCCCCGATAACAGACATTTACGCGGACTAAGTCGCGGGCAAAAGCTAGTATAATACATTAATTCTGCAAAGCTTATCTATAAGATTTCATACTTTCTTTTAAATGTGTAAATCAGTTATCATGTATGGGCATGTGATGTGGAGGAATGAGGTAAATGTCCTGAGGGATGATTTGAGTATAAATGTAGATGGCTAGAAGTAGTAGAATAAGGATGGACTGTGTAAGAGATGATATGGCTAGAAAAGGAGGTGACTACCGAGATAACAACGAATAGAGAAGAATGGAAGAAAAAATTACATGTTGCTCCTACCCCAAATAAATTGTTATAATGGCAGGACAATGATGATGACAGATTTAAATACCCATGATGGTAGTATGGAAAAATAATCTGAAAATGAATTCATGGTTTATCTGCAATTAAAATTCCTTCAGACAATAACAGAAATGGGCATACTGACAGAGACAAGCATCTTGATTATTGTGTGTTCGGAGTTTAGAATAATAGGTATCTCTAACATTATTAGTTGCCTCATAAGTTCATTTGTACTTTGGAGGCATTTGTAAGTTACAGTAATTTGGAAACATTGAAATGATATTGCTTAAATTATGTACCACTAGCTGTTACCCGCGACTTCGTCCGCGTGGTATATAACAAAAAAAGTTTTTCATTCGTTTTTTATTTTTTCGTGAGATCTTATTTTTTTTTCTAAAGTAAAAGTAGCCTAAATTACTCCTTGTTACATCAGCTATCTCAGCTATCAGCTATCTGCTAGTGAAAGTTCCGTCAAAATCGGTCCAGCCATTTCAGAGATTAGCCGGAACAAACAGACAGACAAAAATTAAAAAAAATGTTGTTATGGTATATGTACCGTGTATACATCAATATACACTTAGTAAAAAGCGGTTATTTTAATATTACAAACAGACACTCCAATTTTATTTATTTGTCTAGATTAGAAAAATTATGACAAAATTGCAGAGATTAATATAAATCTGGTATTGTGAATCCTACTTAAGCAAGATAGGTCATACCTTCATTGTAGGAGACAAGGTCTTTGCCCTGCAATGGGACTATAATTGGCTGGTATTTTTTTTGCATAAACTGTTGCGTGTAGATTCTGATCAGTCAAAGGGCAAATTTGAATGAAACTGAACGCCTTCAGCACCTATAAACTGCGTTCAAAAGCAAAAAACTCTCAGTGAACCAAGAGTTTCAGAATCCAACAGAGTACAATCCCAGCGTGTTGAAATACACAATGTTTACAAGTCATGTTGCTAACCAGTGGTTTGAAAATCCAGTGAAAGAAAAAAATCTGCTGTGATTTTTCTGTCTGTGCGAACATTGACATAGTTTAAAGGTGCTGATTGCCTTCAGTTTCATTGGTGGAAGCCACACTAGGATATTGCCTACTTGATTCAGTATAGTGCAAGCACTCCACTATCAAACATTCTAAGCTTGGTCATTGAATTTCTGCAAAGATTTTCACTAAAATGGTGTTTTTCCATGCTCAACCATGGATTTTTATCAGCTGCTGCAAAAATAATGTCATTTCTGTCCAACTTTGTTAAGGTTGATTTTCAGTCTTACTGAATGTAGCCAGCTGCATGCAGATACCAGTACTGCAGACTGGTATCCAGATACCAGTTTTGTACATGGAACATCTGCCTATCAGATGTCCACAACCCAGCTAAAGTGGTACACCTTGGTTGTGTGGATTATGGTTTTGTGTTTAAATAATTGAAACTGTTCCGATCAATATAGAGACCAAGCAATGTATTGTACAGTGTAAAAAAATAAATTTAAAAAAAAAAACAGTAGACATCCTTCTAAATGTAAAACAAATGCTTTCAATTGAGTCTACTTGACCTCTGCCTTGTTGTAGAATTGTATAACTTTTTATGATAGTCAAGTGCAATCTCTATTATAGTACTGCTTAAGATAATAGGAAAATGAAAGAGCTCAAATGGAATAAATGATCTCAATAGATGTACTGACTGAACTTACAATCAATTGCATTCTTCAAATGCTTTTAGAGGTATACAATAAAGTTGTAAGATGGCTCTGTATAAAATTAAAGTTATAAATAATGATCAATGTATGAAAGAAAGTATAGAATTGTAGCAAGCATAATGTATGAAAATCTAGTCATAAAACTGCATTACCTTTCGCATTCTCACATTGGACATTTACGAAATTATCACTACTTCCATTCTGGCTCTCACTTATCACTTTTTCTTTGGCATTATCATCACAGTTTCCCGCCTTTTCTTCGTCAACTTTCTCGAGCACCGCGTCCAGCGGTACCGGCTCCTTGACTCGGTCAACTTCGGCCTCGTCTATAGCCAGCGGATCAACCTCATTGTCGGCACCTGCATCCCCCGACGGAGACACATCAACACCACCGTGGCTCTTCGGAGATTCCACTATTTTCAAGCTTATATCGTTCATGTTTATTTACATATTTCCGATTCACAAGTCACTGCACAGTGTCACCACGCCGCGCATAGGTTCAATGACTTTAAAATGACCATTAGTAACCATAATATAAATTTCTGATCTACATTTGACCACCAATAGTTCGCAGACGTGTATAAAAACTTAATAAATTAAATAAACAACACTAATTACTAAATTGTTTGTAATTTCTTTCCCATATTGGGTAATATCACAATGTACTAGCAATAGCAGCCGTGAACTCAGGGGTCATTGTGACTAATTTCGTGAAAATACTATTATAGATGCTATCTTAATAAATCACTACACATTGCTTTGATCATAAATTAGTGTTGTATTTAAATATAACTTTTACATTCTTTAAAATAATCAGCAAAATAAATGCTATAGCGCTAGGACGCAAATCGCACGCGAACTATGCGGAGTTGCCATATGAATAGATAAAAAAATTAACACCCTAAAAAAATAAATGCACGCGAATAAGCTCAAATGTTAAGTTTTCTGTACTCTGTTATGAAATGGATGGTATTTATTTTAAATATTGAATGATAGTGAAAGATAAATCACGTTAGAATGCAATAATACAATCTCACCCAAAATTATTTCTACTATGATTGGGTATTTTTTTTTATGGTAAGAGAGGCTCCTCTGTGTGTCGTTTCACGCAGTGACAAAATCTTCAAATATTGTTTGATCAAGGGTAATATTTTAATACCCTGAATATCAAATGATGTTATATTTTTTTCCTATTTGTGCTTTGATCAAAATTAAAATTTAACACAAACATAAAATATTCGAAATATTTTCAAAATTTTAATACGCACTACGGTGCTTTATGAAACGGAGAGTAGGCATTTCCGGCGGAGGCAGGATTTAAAAATGTTTACTCATTATTTGATTTACTTTTTATAATTGTTATAAACGTTTAACATTTTGTTAAATAAACATAAATAATTAAAATCATTTACTGGTCTTTCAAAACCTGGTTCAACCAAGTGATACGCAAAACATTTTAATTTATATGGTAGATTTTGAATTTTCCGCCAACACAGACAAAAATTAATAGTGTTGTGAAAGGTGTGATCGAATCTATAATCTCCATAAATCGATATTTTTATGATATATTATATACAAAACTGTTACTAATACGAATAACATTTATCAATAACTTTTTTTATATCCCTATACTTGTAAATTAAAATTAAGCAGCTTTGATATCATACATAAAAACATTACACTCTTATTTTAGGCAAAAAGGATTGAAATTAGTAAAACATAAAAACATTTATTTTTAACACTAAATGACTTGTACTGTGCCTTTACATAAAATACAATTTACTTACAGTATCTTCAACTAGACACCATAAGAGTTAAGAGTAGCCTGTGTAAAATTTACTAGTACGACGTCGCTTAAGATTGGAAACTATTAAGTGGTGATTTACTGTAAGAATTTAATCATAAGTACATTAAATTAGTACAATTATCATGATAATGTGCTTTGAAAAAGAAAAGTATCGATTTCAAATAATATTAGTCACCAAATAAAGTTGTCAATGCCGTCAAGTTTGACTTGCTGCCAACATAACAACATTGTTCAATTGAGGACAACACTAAACGATGATGAAAGAAAATGAATGAAAAAAGCAAATGGCTGACTAAAATCGACGTTCTTGGTCCTAATATAAATCCGATGTAATTACATGAATTATGCGCTCTTCATGATTATGATTAGCGAAATAAGATTATATAAAGAGTAAAGAACTAAGATTACTATATATTACAGGCAGAAAGCCTTCTGAAACTGTAAAAAATATATGAGAAACTAATACCTTAGCTTACACAATTCGTATTAAATTGCAAAGTATTTATCGTGCGTGTGTCGGACGCACGTCCGTTTATTACCCAGGTGAGTCCTAAATTCTACATTCTTGTTGCATGTGCTTGTGCAGTGCCGTGATTTGTTTTTAATTTTTTGGAATTATCAAAAATCGCGAGTGCTTACGACTATTTTTATTTTTAGATTTTGCTATTTTATCATTTATTTTCTCAGTAACGAATTGTTTTGTAGTGAATAAAGTGTTCTATGTTTTGATTTAAGAACTCCTGAATTTTGTTTGTGTACCTTCATAATTTTTGTCTACGTGCTTAGATTTTATGCGGGTACAGTCAACCATAATTAGTACTGCTTGACAATCACCGATCATGTACTTTTATTTACATCAACTTTGTGAAGTTATGTAGGTATGTACTAACCATTAATTTATTTTACTTTTTGTTTTATTTGTGTGATAAGATGAACTTTGTACAGCTTATTGCTTATCAATTCTAATTAATATGCTTTTATTCGGTACAATCTTAGTAAGATGTTTGTCATAAAAAAAATAAAAATGTTTCAGTTGAAGTGATGTGAAGTATCGACACAGGGGGGCGCCGCCCCAGTGGGCCATGGACCGAGGCTACGATAAGAGGCATACCAAGCACCACAAGGAGAAGCATAAGAAGCGAGCTCACAAGAAATATAAGTCACATTCAGGTAGTTCTCATGAACAATCTTATGCTACAGTCAATTCTCTAAAACCTCTTGTGGAGTATTCTGATGTCAGTTCGGATGCGTTATCAGCACCAGAGGCTGGTGAGATTGACAGTGAAACAAGCTCAATCAGCAGGCATATTGCTGATGACCTTGATAGAACAAGGAAGTCCCATTCCATCCGTACATTTGTAGATAACAAGACAATATCAGTGACAACAACGAGTCGTCGAGCTGCGGAGGAGTATGCTTTGAGGGATTCATCTGTTCCAAGGAAGAGACGCACAGAGTATGATGAACGAGAGCCAGAGTTTGATGACCATGGTAGTTTTAAGAAGAAGAAAGACAAGCGGAAAAAAGATAAGAAAAAGAAGAAGAAGAAGTCTAAGAATAGGTCAAGATCAGCGAGTTTGGAGAGTGTGTCTCCAGATGATAATATGCACGAGGAGCCTCCGATGAGGCCTGCAATGAGGCCTGCGAGTCCTCAGAGGTACCAACAGGTGCCTGTGAGCGAGTGGGAAAAGGGCTCGTCTCCGCTGAGGAATGGGGGCTCATGTTCGCCGGTGTCGCCGTCTATGACACCGCTGATGCGCCACGACTCTCCACGCCACCGGCCCTTCGTCCGGGAGCCTTCATTGCACCACGCCCAGCCCATGCCTTACTCACCTCACCGGGAAAGATCTCCACCTGTCAGGTGAGAAGACTAGTCTTTACTAATATACTAATATTTTTACTAACATTTTATGGTCCACTAGGGTTCAGAATTCACCTACCTTTTTATCAAGAATTACATCAATGCTCCTATAACCTGTCAGTTTAGCTAGTGTGTACAGTCAAGGGAAAATAAATATGTACAGTTAGCAAAATTTAAAGTTTCTTGTAGGGTATCAGTCATCAGTTCAAATGTGATAATTCAGACAACTTTGCAAAAATTGCGTAATGCACCTCTCATGGTTTCAATATTATTTCAATGTACAAACATTTTCGTCCTTGATTGTACTTGTAATTTTTATGAAACTACAGAGTAGTGAGCGAATGGAGTGATTACTGCGCGCGCGATTGTTGCTCATCTAGACGCCGCCGTAGAACTAGTTGCACGTCGCCTTCTTTGGTTCTCCCTCAAAATTTTTATGCCATAATGGCCATGGTTAATTAAGCCTTCTGGAAATCTGGATCTTTCTCTAACTCACTTATGCAAAGAGTAAAATCTGTGACTACATAGGTAGTCTCATGACTTGTTTTTATTTATCAAGACGTGGTTTTGGATTCTAGATAATTGTGTTAGCACTCCATTTTCTAACTAATCCACGATTGTTCCAATGTAGGACTACTAAATTGTCAGATTTAACAATGTATTAGTTTGTTGTCATGCGTTTAGTTATCCTAAATTAACCAAAAGATATTGGTTGCTATGGTTTCTAGCCCCTCCTGGATGCCAGTTGTCCACATGGCAACCTATTCTATACAGAACATTAATGACATTGACTTGTGAGTGATATTTTTATTGAGCATGTACGTATGTGTTGTGTTAGATACAATGTGTGTATAGGTAGAAATAATATAGCTTTTGATGATGACAAGTGAATTTTATGTTACTTTAAAATCTTGAAGTCAGACATTGTGCAAAATAACGAATGTGAATGCAAAGTTTTTAAGCTGGCTTGTAATTTGTTTATATTTTTTTTTACTCTGCGTTTTCTTAGTTCTTACTGGGGTCTTGTTTAGGCTTTTCTTCAAAATTTTGGTCCTGGGTTCTGATCTGATCTTCTCTGACCTCTAAAGATTATATAACATAACATCACGCCTTGTTACCATGAAGGGTTGAACAGAGGTGTACCTTTAGTACACCCACGTTTCGCCAGTTTTTATACCCATGTAATACAGGGCGCCTATTGCTATCGACCGGGCACAAATCCAGACCCTAGGCTGCTATTGAGAAATTCCAGATAGAAATACCTAATTATTTTATTACCGATTTGGGAACCAAACTCAAGGCCTTGTCAGCAGTAGCATTTGCGACCACTGGACCACTGAGGCAGAAACTAAACTAGATTATTGGCAGTAAAATCTCACCTTCTGATTGATTGAATCATGATAAAAAAGAAACATCATTAGCTTTTAACAGTCCTCTGCTCGACATAGGCCTACACAAGCGCACGGCATACGAGATAAAATAATTTATTAATAACTCTATTTTTTTCAACCTGTTTGTGGACTTGAGATTTACCTGTATTACAGTATACCAGGTATTTTATGCTACATAAAAAATCCATGTGTAAAATGGCATGCCAATGTAAAATAAATATGAGCTATATTTTATCAACCTTGAACCCCCCAGTAAAAGGTTTTTTGACCTGTCAGTGCATGCCAGACCCTATACTTATTCATGACCAGACTGGAACTTTAACTCAGAATCTATTTGACATAGTGCATGGTAACCCTGTCTATCCTGCTTTTTAAAACCCTCTTCTGAGTGGTACATTGTGAGATTTTTTACTATTTGTGTGGAAATAAAATTAGACAATAATTTATTAATTTTTTATCGTATAGCGCTATTTCAAACCATTTCGTATTTGTACAGTTGTCAATTCAGAAAATGCCCATTTTACCCTAAATACAAACACTAAAAAGCGGCTAAGTGTGAGTCGGGCTCGCACGAGGGTTCCGACACCACCTTACAATGCTGGGACAAATTAAATTAACTAGCGAAACTGCAAACGTGATGAATATAGATATTTAAACACGATAAAATAAAAATGTAATGATTTGATGTAATTTTTTAGGGGTCAACGACCGCTGGTAGTTTTTTTTACTTGAAGAAAAAACTGTATTCTTGTGCACTTCACAGACGTGATGGTTATATCCCATATGCAACGGGATATAACCATCAACCATGTGAAGCTTACACAAAAAAATAAAACAGATTTTATTTGTACTGTAAAAACGAACTGCGGTCGGTGAAAAAAAAACCCATCGATTTAAAAAAAAACATATTTAAATGTACGATACCCACCACGTCTGCGTAGTTTCGCTAGCTCCTTTAATTACGCCCTGTATTTAACACATTTTGTATGGAGATCCAATTTAATTTTTAACTTAATTTAATTTTTATTGTTTGTTTTCAAGTGTTTACCATTACGGGTTAAACGATACAGCCCTGTCACAGACAGACGGTCAGTGAAGCTTTAGACACCCTAGAAAACAAAAAATTGTACAAAAAAATAATAAAAAAATGTCATAGTAATTCATCTGAAAGCAAAACAGTATTTATCATTTTCTTATCAAGACCATTACGGGTCAAACGAAACAGCCCTGACACAGATGGACGGTCAGTGAAACTTTAGACACCCTCGAAAACCACCAATTGCACGTAGAAATAAAACAAAACAAAATGTCATAGTAATTCATCTGAAAGCAAAACAGTGTTTATCAATTTCTTATCAAGTTGCGTAACTTCTATGAATCATCCGGATATGGGTCTCATAGACATTGGACTAACATGTTTCTACTTGTGTGAGTTATAGATGTATTGTGACATGCCAATGCGTTATTATGGCCTGTAAAGGGAATTACTTAGTCTTAATGTGCGTTACACGCGATAGGTTAGCTCTATAGGAAAATTAAAACTACACTTGTCGCGTTTAGCAAGGCAATAGTGGTCAATGCCTTTTCCCTATTATCTCTCAATAGAAAGTCAAACAATAAACGATGTGTGGTTTATCGTTCTTGGAACATGTTGTATCCTGCACCCTAATATCGAAACGCACAATTTATCAGAATCTGAATGGGATTGAAGATTATTTCTAAACCATTGCGTCATTTGTTCGAATAAATTGTCGGCTCAGCAACGTAAATAACGCAATGAATGTTGTTTAACTATGAATATTAAACCAATTCCTACCGATAAAAAGTTCCGCAATTACCCCTCTGATCCCGATGAATATTGATTTTAGTCGTTCTTTTTCTTTTCGTGTCGATGGTAGGTACTCGTCATCCTCATCATCATTTTAGCCAAAAGATTTTCACTGCCAGACATGGCCTCCTCCAATCCCCCAAGGTTTGCCATGATCACCACGCTTGGCAGGCGGGTTGGCGATCACAGTATGGTGGTAAAATACATAGAGAACGCTGCTGCCCATTCTGTAGTAAGTCCCTTAGTCGCCTCTTACGACACTCTTGGGAAGAAATGGAATGGTGCTTGCTATTCTTTACGTCCGACGCCACAGGGAACGGATGGTACTCGTATACTTTCTTTTAATATATTTTGAACCGACTGGGTGGCCGTTCAGAGGGGTAATTGCGGAACTTTTTATCGGTAGGAATTGGTTTAATATTCATAGTTAAACAACATTCATTGCGTTATTTACGTTGCTGAGCCGACAATTTATTCGAACAAATGACGCATTGGTTTAGAAATAATCTTCAATCCCATTCAGATTCTGATAAATTGTGCGTTTCGCAATTAGGGTGCAGGACGGTAGTGGACTTGAGTTAGCACCAAACAAACAATCAACGCTACAGATGACTCAAGCTGCCATTATTTTACTTGGCGCCTTTATGTTTGTTTGGCGTCGACTCAACATTAATAATTTACATTGATTCAGGAGCCTAGTTAGACTGAAAGGTGATTGTTTTGCTTTTCAGTTTCTTTTTAAATACTTCGGTAAAATTTTAAATAAAAAAGTTGTTTTTTTTGGATATATTTTTCTTCACGTTTTTTTTTTTGTGAGTGGGAGATCATCGAATGAAGTCTGCCGTTCTGGGTGGAACGGAAGAGCGTGTCATACTTTTACTGACTATAACCCACCCGTGTTCCTTCAGTTGCCCATATGCCAGGGCCACGTTACCTCTTTCGAACGAATCTCGCGACCCTGGCAGCTTTCTACACCTTTCCAATAATAATAGAATTATCAAAATAGGACTGCTCGTTAAAAGAAAGTGCGTGATCACAAATAAAAAAAAAATCTAGTCGTATAGGCGTCGACTTGAGAACCTGCTTTTTGCATCGATTAAAAATGCTTAAAAATGTTGGTGCATCAATCACCGCTATTGCCATGCTAAAATCCAACAACTATGGCATGGTGCACTTCCGGCGGATTATTTCCAAAAGTTAGTCAGTGACACGCTAATTCACTGCCCTGTCAGATTAATTACATACAAGCTGTGCCTGCGACTTCGTTCGCGTGCATATAGGAAAACATTATATTGGATTTCATGGGTTTAATTTTTTTTGACCGGATCCCTAATTCTTTTTCTAAAATAAAAGTAACCTTAGTTACTCCTAACATCAGCTATCTGCCAGCCAAAACCACGTCAAAATAGCTCCAGCCGTTATGGAGATTAGCCAGAACAAACAGACAGACACCGCATTATGTACTGTAAAGACTTTATATGCATTTAATAAAAAGGTGTTATTTTGAAATTATTTTTTCATGACTTATTATTATTCTTGTCGTAAAATACGTTCGTATTATTTATTTAAATAGCTTTTAAAGTAATCATGTGACAATAAACATCGTTGGTTTTAGGGTCCCGTCGACTCACTGCCTGACACGTAAGTGGGGTCCTTCCACCTCCGACCTTCATTTAATTTATGTCTCGACTACTTAATAACTTCTATCTAGTCTCTGACATCTTAATTTATTGTCGTTTTGATAATAATTCAGCCTACATGGTTGATTAAACGTCTATACTACACTGTATACGTATATCTATACGAACTAGTATACTGTAATTCATTTAAAACTTAATGTATTTTTAATGCATTAATATATAAAAATATTGGCTTTCTGCAGTCCTCCACATAAACTTTAATCGTGCCAAATTTTATACTCCTCCGCTCGCGTAATTTATGTAAAAAGGAGTTCAAAGTTTTTGCTTCACGTATAGTTTGTTTATTTGAACGCGCTATTTTCTGTAACTAACAGTCGAATTTGAAAAAATCTTTTTGTAGTTTATAGCCCAATTCTTTAGGAAGGTTATTGGCTATTTAACATTACGCTCCTAAGGGTCGTACCCTTAGGAGTCTAACGAGGCGGGTGAAACCGCGGGGCACAGAGCTTCAGCAATAAGTTTTAGACGTTGTAGATAAAAAAAAAGAATGTTAGACTTACAGAAATTGTTCTCACGGCCACACATCAAGCTATACATTTCCAGTTTAAGCTGAAACCTCATTTTACGAAAAGCCTATACAATGCGAGGTCAGCTAAACTGGAAATGTATAGTTTGACCTGTAGCCGTGTGTACGTACAATTTCAAAGTTATTTTCCTACTTGCATTTTGTGTGGTTGATATAATTATGATGACTCTAGTCGTCACAACAAAAACAGACTTCAAATCGCAAATCGATGTTTGTTGTAGTAGTTTATAAAACGCGATTTGAAATAATTTCCTTCTGTATTTTAACAGTTTTTAATACATTTTCGTAAATATATCCTATTTGGAAATTGTTCACATTTTTATGACGAATCGAATAATCTGTAATCGTAAATATTTAGTTCTATCTTATCACCGTAACCTACATTTTTTGAAAACAGTATCGCATCAGCATCATGCTTTTCTATCCATTCACGGACCTGTATTATACAAGTACGCTAGAATTCACACCTACTATCAATGTCAAAACGAACACATTTAATTTGGGCAGATAGCAACGGCAGATCCGTGGCAGTAATATTAAAGTTTTCGACCAGATGACCCGATTTTTCGACCAGACGACCCGTAACGAACGTCAAAAATCCACGTATGACAACCGGGACCAAATATTCAACGTGCTTTCCGAGGCTCGGATGGGTCCTGGTTATTTAAAGGTCACCTATCCATGGACTAACCGCTGCAATCGTAGCTTAACCTGATCGATCGACCTTTGGACTGTTATTAATTAGCCACAAGACCCTCTAATCTTTGTACTATTATAAACAATAAAATCAAAGCCGTATTTATTAGTTTCTAAAAGCCGCCATTTTGACTGTGTAGAACAAAACCTAGCCCGTAACCTAGATGAGGAGATATTATAAAAAATATAATTTTGATGAAAACTGAACTCTAATTACTCTGAAATGCCACGAGACTCCCATTCAAATTTCGTACCGCGTTATTAGCTTACTGCTGAACATTTGCTTGACCCTTTCATCAATAACTATCTTATCTGCCGTATACAGCGTCTCGTGCACAGTAGGGTTGGGAACTTCCAAATTAATCCGACTTAGACTTTACTTCAACAACAATAGACTAAGCAGCTCTAGCTAAATTGAACTCTTTGCTCAGTCCTTGGAAATTTGCCTTGGCATTTTGGGAAAATTGGGCATAGTGTTACGATGTGGGGTAAGACCGTACGAATTTTATTCCCAGCTATAATTGCAATCTGCAATACTTTTTAATTTAATTTAATTTTTTCAGACATGATTTATGCTTAAGGAAATAAAACATCTGATCTTATGGAGGTTTCACATTCTTACTCCTGCAGCATAAGGGGTCATCCATAAATTACGTCACACGTTAAGTGGGGGCGGGGGAGGGGGTCGACGAATTATGACATAGTGTGATAAGGGGGTGGGAGGGGCCCTAAAGTTTGTGACGTCACATTTCAAAATTTAATATACATATTAAAAGTACTATTAAAACACGAAATTTGAACTATGAAAGAAAAATTTTGAAAAAAAATCAATGCCTAGATGTAAAATAGCAAAATATGTGACGTCACACTAGGGAGGACGGGGTCTCACAAATGTGACCAGCTGTGACAAGGACGGGGGGGGGGGGGGTCAAAAAATCATGAAACTTGTGTGACGTAATTTTTGGATGGCCCCTAATGTGCCAACGAACGCAAATACAAGAACAAAAAAGAAACATTTAAGTTAGGGTGAGGATCAGAACATCAAAACGATACCGGACAATCCCCCAAAACGCCCGTCCACCAGTTCCTAGTGCTTTAGCTAGGAAGAAGTGGCACAACATCCAGCAACATAGCTGTCTGTCAAGTCACAAGAACTTAACCCACGTGACATGATCCTTAGACATTAATGCATTATATTCAAGGCCTTTTTACATACAGTCATGAAGTTCTCGCATTAAGTGTGCGACAAGTATGTTCTTGCATAAGCTGATTATATTTTTACGCACGTTCTCGTTTATCTGTGAGAAGTGGGTTGCAATGAACTTGGAAATTGCCAACGCATTATCGTTCGGTTGCTATGACAACGCAATTAGGCAAGTGGGGGAAATTAAACGTTAGGTTAGAGATATTTCCTGTTAGGGTCGCGAGATTTGTTCGAAAGAGTTACCGTGGCCCTGGCATATAGGCAACTGAAGGAACACGGGTGGGTTTTAGTCAATAAAAGTCTGACACGCCCTGTCTCGGGTCTCGCGTTGCCGTTGGTACCCGTATTCGTACTGAAAATATTTGCGCATAACTTCATGCCAGTAGTCTTAGTAACTTGCTCTGATTTTTACCCGTCTGGGCAAAGGACAGGGTAATAAATTTCAAGCGTATCTTTGTATTGGGGTTTCTTCATTCCTTCGAAGCATCGAAAATGGTTGATGGATTTTAATACATGAGGTGTCTATTGACTCCTCTAGTTCGTGCGGTAGTTATATGCTTGGTTTTGTTCTATAAAGGCAAAGGGCACGAAAAAGGTTGAATCTTTTAGTGGATTGTTTTTTAAAGGGGAGCTCTTAGTTACAATTTCAGATTTAATGCTGCCGATTGCATTAGATGAATTGAAAGTTCTTGTTTTGAACTTTAGTTCGGTCGACTTTCTGTTCACATTAAAAACATTAAAAAAATGTCTCATTTTAGTTTCGTCTACGAGCAAAATAAAGCTTTAGCACCAGATTGGATTGATCCTGGCAGAATAAGAACCATTTGTACATAAAACGCTACCTATTTATCATTACTTGACGCCGTAGCATCGCATATAGTTCGCATCTCGTTAATTAGCATAGGGAATATTTTACGACGCCTGAGATAGCTTTCACCTGCGCTTGTATGCGACGTCACATACTCAATCTACATAGTGTTCTGCCTATCATCAATATACAAGGTGAAATAACTGAAAACGTATTAATAAGGGGTCACTGTACTCATCATTGTGAACTACTTTTATTAAGGGACCCACAATAAAATCGCGTAAAAACAAAATAGAATAAACTGTCCCCCTACATTTTGTCGAGTTAGCCCACGTTCTCGCGGCGGGATTTTAAAGCGCAATGATCTACGAACTGCTTAGCGCCTATAGTTGAAAATAGAACACGGTTTTTTTCTGATGACTCGCGCTGCACTCTGTTGTATTATCAATGCTCGGTTCGACATCTAGAGTTCAAAATCTAGTGCACTATAAAATCCCGCCGGGAACGTCGGATGCGAACTTAAATGATGAGCAGCAGCTTTTTTCGTACTGAACCTTTCAAATCAAATCATTTATTCGTAAACATAGGTGACAATTATATACAAGATCTTAAGGATTAGGTAGTGCGCTATGTTTTGCCAATTGACATACAAATTATTAAGATTTTTTTTAAATTATAAGTACTATAAAATTACAATATAAATTCGTCATAATATGATTATGCAAGCAAGTAAAATTACAATATTCATAATCAATTTCATCTCATATCAAAATTTATAGTCAATACAGAACATTAATTTAAAAATAAAGTAAGTAAAAAAAATATATTAAAAATGTCAAGTATAAGTAAAAATGACAATATTATACAGTTACAGAGATTCATCATTAAGAAATTCACCTAGAGTATAATAACATTTTTCAAGTAGTAACCCATTAAACGTTTTTTTAAGCTTCTGCACTGGCATACATTTTATTTCATTGGGTATTTTATTATATATTTGCGGTGCAATACCAAACAAGCTTTTCCTCATAAGAGAAGTTTTACATTTCACAAGGCATAAATCATTATTATATTGAGCACGCATGAGTGTTTTCTTTATTGTACTGAATTTCTTAAATAAATGTGGATTCATTTTTACAAATAATGCAGTTTCTAGAATGTATAAAGCCGGTAGAGGTAATATTTTTAACTTTTTAAAGTAAGGAATGCAACTATCTGTTGTTTTTAAACCACACATACACCGTACACATTTTTTCTTCATCCTTCGTAAACGTTGTTCCTCCCAGATATTTAGATTGAAGGTCTTGTGGCTAAGTAATAACCGCACGGGCCGATCTATCAGGTTAAGTTACCCTTCCATAGTTGGTCCGTGGATGGCCATCTTAACATACCAAGACTCTTCCGTGTCTCAGATAGCATGTTAAACTGTTGGCTCCCGGCTGTGATACATGCGTCTTTAATTGTTACGGGTCGTCAGAAGCCCGAAAGTCTGACAACCATTATTACCAAGGAGTATTTATTGTATTACCCAGTAACTGGGTTCTGGATGTCGGATAGGCAGTCGATCCTTGTAAAATACTGGTATTCAAGTACATCCGCTTAAACTGGAAGCCGATCCTAACATAGTTGGAAAAAAACTAAGTAGATGATCATGATAGTTTCCATTGAGGAGTCTGAATGTCTGAGGGCGAAACACGTTTTGGCTGTGAAAAAACAAATCCAACTATGTCAAAAGATCATTCATCATCGTTCGTTCATTCTAGTATTGCGATAATGTTTGTAAAACCATAAAATATTCATCAATTCTTTCGTCGAAAATCGCTATTCTTCAATTTAGTGTTCGTGTGAGGTATTTATATTCGTGACTGTAAAACTTCTATTATCATAATTAATGAATTACTTTTAGTATTATTGTGTCCTATTTCTTCATGTAAGTAGAGGTGGTAATCATTGTTAGTTAAATCGATATTTTTAATACTTACTTAACTTGTTTTTTTATTTTATAATGTTGCCACTGGACAGTTTGAAGTCATTGGTATTCCTATAGTCTGAAAAAAGTTGTCCTGTTGGGAAGAAGTTTTAAATATAAGTAAATTTTGCTTGCGTCGTAGATTTCCGTATTTTCTTAGATTTGTCCGTTTTTTCTTAGATTTTTATATTGTGTTATTTCGTTTTCGATTTAATAAATGGACGTAGTTAAGCGAAAAGGATTCAATCCACACCCAGTTACTTTTAAGATATTGCCGTTTGAAGTTCAAGAGGTATTTTGCCATTAGTATTTAGTTTTAAAATTAACAAAAGGTATAATTTTGTCAGTGGAATATTAACACGTTTTTTTATTAGTAATGGTATATTTCCTCATTCATGTATTGGCCGTTGTAGTTATTATGTCACCGTATAATTGGAAATACCGTTAGATTATAATCTATCTCGCGAGATTGTAAACTGTCTATACCATACTGTTTACAGTTTAACGGATTCATAATCGATAGTTTATAATATACTTATCCATATCAAACCGTCAAAATGTAAACGAACCTCGATGTTGACGAATTGGTTGCAGTTTCTAAGAAGACACCCCGACCGAAAAGGTTAGGCTAGAAATATCAATAAACTGTGACTACCAAGCCATTCCATCATCAGCATTTTTTTTTAAAGTTTTTTTTTCCAAAATACTTATTCTATATTACATTGTTTTTGCCATACAACGAAAACCTCTCAGGAATTTACTGGGCTATTTAGTATTAGCGCAAGATGCGATCCGTCGCAAGCAAATTTGATGCCGAATTACAATATGACGGTTTGCCAGGTACAGATTATTAACTACCGAAAAATATTGCGTTATATTGCAAATGGTTTTTATAGATAGACTGTTATCTAATGATGTTCATAATGTTACGCTGACATATACACCATAACGATCCAACTCTGTAAATTGGCTCAAGATTCGCGTGAGATAAGCTCTTGCACACGTAACATTTCATAACCTGCCTAGCGATTACAATGTAATAAGGATATCATTTGCATTGTGGAGTAAGTCCATATTCGCTTGGCAATGATCGTGTCGTGGCGGATTTTTTCGCGCACTTGATCTTTAATGCTCTGTTTAGCGCCCAGAGTTCAAAATCGAACTGTGTTTTTTCGCGCGCTGGAATGATGCACTTTGTTGGATTCACAATGCTCGGTTCAACACTGAAAGTACAAAATCCAGTGCGCTAAAAATTCCCGTACCTGTCGACTAATTTGGTCTGGTAATCGATTTTCAAAAGCCTTTTCAAATCACAGTTAACCAAACACTTGGTTATGCTTGCAGAAATTGGGGTAGAGTAGGAAATACAAGTAGGGTTTGATCAGAAGAGATAAAAGAATTAAGTTTGTTTGCTGTCTTTATCTGCAAAACAGGTGCTCTTCCTATGATGAAGAAATGATTATCTCATCAGATTTAACGAAGCATGGTAGTTAATTGATTGATGTTACGCTTCGTCTTATCTATCCTACTTCCTCATATTAAAAAAAAAGTTAGTTTAAATCTAACAACTTTTTGGTATTCCACAGGAGAAGACAGAAATCCACGACGCCGCACACACCGTCAGCGCCGCCGTACCACGACACGGTGACCATAGATTCGGACACGGAGGAGTACGACCGCGGCCGGCGAGAGTTCTGGCACGAACAGCACCGCGTGCAGTCGCCCATCATGGTGTCTGGTAATACGCGCTGTACCTTCTTTACATACGACACGACATACACAGACCTAGCACACGGTTCGTATACGATTACAGCTCCCACGTATAGTATGCGCGTCGGGAATCATCGGATAACTTCGGAAATAGTAACGTGCGATAATGAGATCTAATATAGAGCTATTAAAACTTTGGTTCAAGTACCAACTATATGCAATTCCAAAACTCTTTTAAAATTTTTTGAGTGGCAGATGACGATCTGCGACCGGAGTAACCCGACAGAGGAAACTATACAAACGCGCAGTGAATATGCGCACTAATACAAAATGTATAGCCGCATTTCACAAAAAAAAAAAAGATTTAAACCTGGTGGTTTAAATCTTTTTTAGCCAGTTTTTGAATTAAGAACCCAAAATGTAAAAATTCCGTCCTTTTTACAAATCTGACAACTTAGTCCGGTGCTAAGTTGTAATTTTTGTATTAAGAACTTTACCCACATCGAAATAAAGTAGGAAATCCTGCCAGGGTCGCGAGATTGTTCAAACGAGATACCGTGGCCCTGGCATATGGGTAACTGAAGGAACACGGGTGGGTTTTAGTCAGTAAAAGTCTGACACGCCCTCCCACTCCGCCCAGAGCGGGACAAGTCATTTGATGATTTACCATCCAAAAAAAAGTAGGAAATGCAAAAACAGTCTCTGAGCGTTAGGCTACAACTAAATTCGGATTTTGTAAGTCGGATAAGGTTTGCCTCTGTGGGGGGTTACTCTGTGGCGCCACGTTCGCGCTAATTCGGAGACACGAAGATTATCGAAGCGCATACTTTCTTGGCTTTTACTGGATATTGATGCCAGTAGCCTGTAACAAAACCATAATATATTTATTAATGTGTGGAAATTTTTGACCCATTAACCCTGGTCTAAGAGTTTGAAGTAGAATAGAAGGTCATCACAAGTGGCCTTGTTAAATGATGATAGGGTAGACCTATGTTGATGTTTGAATTAGGGAGCTTATTGTTTAAGCCAATATCAGACTTCCCGTTTTTGTTCGTTTTTTTTTTCAATTTTATTCGACATCTTTCACGGTGAGGAACAGGGTGTAAAGTTCAGTTAACCCTATAAAAAACGTGAAGTCCGACCAGACAGGTGTTACGTCAGCATGAAGTGTAGTTCGCATGTGGCAGTTCATGCTGCCACAACCGTCCAACGATGTTGGTAAACAAGTATTTTTTCGATCAGTCAGAGTGCCGAAACTTCTTCACTAACCTACTGAATGAACGAAAACTACGAAAATAAAAACGTGGAATAAAACAAAAATCAATCATCACATGAGTAAAGCGTCTGATACTGGCTTTTCTTTTATGGAATGAAACAAAAATCAATCTTCACTAGAGTGAAGTGTCTGATATCGGCTTTAACGTTTTTCAAATAATCGGGTTATTTAATGATAACTGTACTAGTATTAACCCTTTTTTTCGTGGGGAAATCCTCATGGATACCTTCCGTCTGGGAATAATGGTGGGTTATGTCGAATGCTTACCGAATAAAACTCCAGTGTTTCTTCTATTACTATTGTTCAGACATATGGTGTGAACTTGTGGCTCCCGGGCCCGGGATACTTTGTACATTCGCCGAACCCCCGTCTGGTATCAGCCTGCCGTGCTTAGAAAGCCTCATCACCAAATGCGACCGATCCCACGCACGTTCTCCCATAAAAGGCACGCATGCAACACTACGTGCCACTTTGTCCCAAGCTAACGTGGTGGTGTCCCACAGACTCGCCGGTGCACGAGGTGTCCCGGGCGCGCGAGTACAGCCCGCGCCGCCCGCACCGGCGCCGCAGCCCGCACCACCGGCGACGCACTCGCTCGCGGGACAGGCATCGCGACAGGGACTTCAAGGCGTCGCACCGGTAAGTTCTAACATGTTAACGGTGGATAAAGTAGAGTCTGATCGTTGATGAAGTGCTACAAAGCGTGGTAAATAACAAAGATTTTGGTTCTATGCAATATGGTGATTTTGATTCTATGATATGAGTGGGAATGCCTGGAAAGGACGCCCTAGGAGGACATATAGTGACATAATGATGACGGGTGGGTTTGAGTCAATTAAAGTCTGACACGCCCCCCGCTCCGCCCAGAGCGGGAGAGAGTTTTGATGATTTCCCACCCAGAGAGAAAAAAGCTGGTGGCGTTCTGTAGTTTCTACCTACCACCATGGGAAGGTGTGAGTTTATGTATGTTCTTTGCAATACTGAAAAAGTCATAAGGTCGAAGCTGAGTCATCGGTAACGTTTTAACTAGTGAAACAAAATTAGGGTGGTTGGCAATTCGTTTTGCAAAGCAGTTGAAAGAAAATACGTTTATTTAGGGTAAACACAACGCAAAGAAAGACCAAAACATACTAAAAACAAAAGTTGGGGAGAAACATGCATTATATCCACGCAAAATGACCATCGTTCAGCATAATGCTGCAATCCTATGCGAGACAGGACCCCGAACGCTGGTTTTCAGCGACAGCCGGCGCTGATGTGATGACCAATTCAAACAATAAATACAAATACTTATTTTTAAATGTAATAAATATAAAATATAACAGATCTCTATTTTCTACGGTCCCATCTCAAGAACTGCTCCTAAAAACAAACATAAGTTGGCGCTGTTAATGCCGCCTACCAATAGTCTATATTAATCTTTGTGCAGCACCCCCAGGTCGCCCAGCCGCAGCTCCCTGAAGCGGCGCCGCTCGGCGTCCCGCGGGCGGCGGCGCGGCTCCACGCAGTCCCCGCCGCGCCACCGCGCCAAGCATCGGGAGCCCTCGCCCAGGGACAGGCATAGGTATGTACACATTCGTTTATCTGCTCTTTATATTACAAATTAAATTAAAAAATAATTTATTTCAGGTAATTATTCCTTACAAATTACATAAAAATATACATAAGGATTCATTACACATTAAAATCCCCATTGCATTAAAAATAATTTTAAGTACAGACGCCATCACATCAAAGGTACCCGAAACTGTCAAATTCAACCTTGAACCTAATGCTTTATCGATAAAGTTGAAAATTTATTAAAGAAATTCGACAGATTGTAGTAGTTCGATGTGCTGGCGTCTGAACATTGATGAATGTTTTAGGTTTTTAGCAGTATACAGCCACTGTAGAAATAAGAGGGGTGGGCTTATCATGTTAGTGATCGCAGTCATTATATGATAGTTCATCATCATCTCATCCTCATAATCAGCCTATAATGTTCCCACTGCTGGGACACAGGCGACAGAGAGTGGGCAGTAATCCATTTGGTAGATGTCACATGTCTTCGAATTTTTAGTTCTAGGATATGTCGTTTTGAGAGCGGTAGTGATGAAATAATTAACACAAATTAAAACGCCTGCCTGGGTTCCGAACCTATGAACTAAAACTCGTAAATCGCGCCCCCACTGGGCTACCACTGTACGTTATCCTCACCATAGTTCATGCGCAATCGGGACATCCTTTTGTCCTAAAAAAATCGCGGTGGGATTCTTTCGCGCACAAATCTTGGACGCACTACTTAGCGCGGAGAGTTAAAAACCCAACATTGTGTTTTTTCGTCGCTCTAGGATGTACTCTGTTGGATTCTCTATTCTCGGTTTAACATCTAACGTTGAATATCCAGTGCGCGATTTATCCCCGCCACGATATCTTTACGTACTTTGCGAACGTGGTCTAAGAACACCTATTACTACTACCAACTACTACAACACGGTACGACGCGTGATTTTTTATTATTATCCTATGGGTGACATGCGTCTGTTAACTGGAAAAGATTATGTTGAATTTTGTCCTACGAATTGAGTTGTTTACTGTTATTAGTGGAAGCTGTCGCCAAGATAATAGGATTAATTATATTCACCATATTTTATTTTCTCACAACAATATACTGTGGTGAGAAAATAAATCTTTATTATTATATTCTCATTTATTTATTGTCTAACATATTAAGTATATTTTTAAATATTTTAACAAAAATCAAAAAAAAAAAACATTTATAAATATTTTTTTTTTTATTATATCCTTTATTTCGTTCTATTTACTTATTAATTATATTTTAAATATTAGAATGGATTAAATTTATTATATTATTATTATTAATTCTCGCGACAACCACCAACCAACAGATAACCAGTATTAACTATTTGCTCCACCTTGTTAGGGGTACCTAACAAGGTGGAGCAAATAGTTAATACTGGTAGTTTGCAAATGGTAATTTGCAAACTACCAAAGTCTTCTTCGAGTGACGATAAAAACCGATTGTATCTTTCATTTCATCATATTCTGAAACTCAAATATGTCCACAATTACTGTGTTTGAAATGAATGAATAAAATATTATATTTTTTTATTTCAATCAGACTTGGACTTCGTCATCGGTAAATACCTTCATTTTCATTAACATACTCATTTTACACACATTTACACTAAAATGCTCTGTAGTAGTGATGGAATATTGTTCTGATAAACTTGGGAAATAAGGTCTAAATATAAGGTAATATGGTTTGTGTTATGGTTATGGAAACGTTCAGTAAGGCGCAATTAATCATCAGGATGTTAAAATACCAGGATGCCAGATGGACAAGGCAACAGGAGGCCAGTGTTATTGGGTTTATCTACAGAATAAGTTTTTATCCAGTGCGCAAACTGTAACCATGAATTCAGCATATCATTCTAGACCCCCTAGCGTAGAAAATTTTCGTCGGTTATGCAAAAAAAAAAAATCTGCTGTTCCATACATTTTGACACCGTAGGTATTGTATTTTTCTATGAAACAGCAGATTTTTTTTTTTGTAAAATCGACGTACAATTTCGGTGCAAGGGGGTCTAGAATGATATGCTGAATTCATGGTTACAATTTACGCACTGGATAATAAATAACTTATCCTGTATATGGAATTTCTCAGTAGCAGCCCGGAGAATGTGAGTTTGTGCCGAGTTGCTGGCAATAAGCTCGCCCCCTATTATTACATGGGACTTAAACATAACAGGCGAAATATTGGTCTGCCCAAACCCTCGTGCAAACAAGGCGTGATAAGGAACTATAATGTGATACAAATTAGTAACGACACTCATACTTACAATATCACACAAATCAAAATCAATGCTTCTTACCTTTTTTAACCGACTTCAAAAAAAGGAGGAGGTTATCAATTCGTCTGTATTTTTTAAAAATGTTTGTTAGCTCATAAGTTTTGACTGGGTGAACCGATTTCGATGATTTTTATTTGAAAGCTGGTGCTTCCCGAATGGTCCCATTTTAATTTGGTTCCATTCGGACAGTGGGATTCATGTGAAAACCATATAAGTCTTAAATTTGCATTAAGTATTTGCGCGACATATGAACGAATAACACGATTAGATTATTAAGGGGTATCTACCATAACTAAAAAGTTAAAAATAAAAACTTTTTACAAAAAAATAAAAACCGACTTCCTTAAAAAAACACTACAAAGTCAAAAATAACTTTAATTTCGGAAGTCGGTGGCAAAAAAACCTTAAATACAGATCCTAAGACACCGAATTCCGAAATTAAAGTTATTTTTGTCTTTGTAGTGTTTTTTTTAAGGTTTTTATTTTTATGTAAAAAGTTTTTTCCATCTGAAATCAATAAATACTGTACTTTCTATTTCAATCAGCCTTCGGAGATACCCGCATCGGTAAATACATAGATTTTTATGAATGTAATTGTTGTTTGACACAGGAGATTATTTCTGAAATATAATTCAAAAAAGATTAATTTCTACATGGAAACTATCGCATTCACGGTAGTTTTCATAATTCAGTGTTAGACGAAATTATCTTCTCACAAGCAGAATATTCTGCCAACATAAAGTGTGAATGGAAATGGCCAACCCATCTTCACAATTAAGTATTAAGGATTTTTTGAAGTGAAAACTTCTTTAGCGGCGTTGAGCACTTTTTCTGTAATGGGTATAAAATCTTAAACTCGCGTCAGGACACGTGACCTGATCGAAAAAGCGTAGGACGGATGGAGAGTAGACAGCTATCCCCTCTCTACGGCGCGGCGAAAATGTATGCCTGGGCCTACTGTTTCGTTTAGGCGGCGCAGGGCGCTTGCGCGAATGTTCGTCTATGTTACAGCGTGCCACGCGCATCCATGGATGGTGACAGCTGATGGCTCGACCGTCTGTGTAGTGATCACATTGTTGTGTATTCGTAAAATTCGTGAATATAAAGTGCTTAAAATATGGAAATTGAACAACAAATTATTCCCTAACCATTCCAAAATATCAAACATGCTCAACGTTAATAATCAAGTTTTCACTTCTGCCGGCACTCCCGGAGTTTTTCTGTGGGTGGACGTCTACCGCTCTGGGTGGAGCGGAAGGGTGTGTCAGACTTTTACTGACTAAAAACCACCCGTGTTCCTTCAGTTGCCTATATGCCAGGGCCACGGTAACTCTTTCGAACAAATCTCGCGACCCTGGCAGGCATCGGTCCTAGCGGACCCCTTCAGTTATGCTGTCATCTCTTTGAAGCGCGCGTGGAATACAACGCGCTGTCGTCACGGGCCTGGTCCTTACCAGGCGGCGAGCTACTCATTGCTCGCCGCCCGCATGCCTGCGCTTATGGTGGCCGGAAGTCTGCGATGGACTGCCGACGCCCGGGGCGTTAGCATTAAGGGTACTGTGGTCATCCATTCATTGGAAGTTAGGACTATCATTTATCAGTCAGTGTCAGGAAACATCATCATTCAGTCATTGGTAACTTGAGAAGTCGAACCTAGGGTTTAATGAGTTGTTCATCTTTTAGAACTGGTAGTCAAAAACCGAAAGGGTATCAATTTGGTGGTCGTGGGTCGTGCGTTCGCAGGTGTGTCAAAGGATTGAAGTCGCCTGATCCTGTAAAACAGGCTTTGGTAAAATGTGTGAAGCGTGAACTTAGCACAAATATTTGTAAAATGCGTTACACAAATCAGCGACTAACACAGCCTAGTGCAATATTGAATATACCTCTCTCAATATACAGCCACATAATTCCATAAATACTAATAAGGTTATTGTTTTCCTAAGCCGGATTAAGCGCGAGACGCCTAGTCCACCATCGATGCTGCAACGCAAGATAGACTTCAAGGAAAAGATCAGTGACACCAGTCTATTTGCTGAACTAGTCAAGGACAAGCATAAGAGAGCTAAGGTAAGAAAAAAAGAACGAAATTTACTGCCCATTTAATATTATATACTTCGATTTATTCCTCAGGGTGTAAATTTGTCAAGCATAGTAATGCTGGATTACCAAATGATCTTTTTAATCGACGAAAATTAAATACTCATTGAGAGAAAAATCTTTGGTAAGGTTATTGTTGGTGATTGTAGCATGTTATTATTTGAATGAGAGTCAGAAATATAAAAAGTGACCACAGTGACATTGGTCTACTTTTAACTTTCTTGAACTACTCCTATGCCAAGCTATAACTGACCAAATGCAGGGCTTAGGACTCTACTCATACAGAAAATCAACAGGTATTAAATATCAACACGGATTGGCGACATCGCACTATTAGAATTCAAAGTTGTTTGTGTGTTGGTGTGTGTAAAGGGACTTGACGGCCAACTATGGATTCAGAACATGTTGACCGCGTAGGTATTCCATTTTTCTAAAAAACATCCGATTTTAGTGATAAACGATCATTTCTAAGCTAGAATCATGTGCTGAATTCATCGTTACAGTTTGCCCGTCTCTGCCACCGTGTATTCACAGTCAGTCAGTGTAGTTTAATTCCCGTTGGTCTCGTGGTTGCAAGCGCGACTGCTGAGCGTGGGGTTCTGGGTTCGATTCCCAGTTCGGGCAGTGTTATTGAGTTTTTCCATAAGGAATTTCTTATTAACAGTCAGTTCTGTTTGGAAGTCCGCGGTGTGATACCCCCGTGCCTCGCAAAGCAATTTAAGCCGTTGGTCTTGCGCCTGATATCTCTCCGCGAGTGTCGGGTAGCTGCCGTCCCATCAGACTATGAGAGTGAGGGAAGAGAGAGTGTCCCTGTGTCTGCACACACACTTGTGCACTATAATATCTCCCGTGCCGATGACTAGTCTCCGTTGAGATTAGCCGCCATGACCGAAATACGGTCTGGAGGGCAATATAACTACCAGCCAACAGACAACCAGTATTAATAATGTTTTCAAAGTTAATAGGGTCAAGCACCATTTGTAAAGTACCAAACTCTTCTTCGTATGACAATAAAAATCGATTGTACCTTTCATATCATCATATTTTTAATCTTAAAAAAAATTGTGTCCACGACTATTGTGTTTGAAATGAATTAATAAAATATTATATTTTTTATTTCAATCAGACGTGGACATCATCATCGGTAAATATCATGATTTTCATTATCATACTCATTTTACACAGATTTACACCAAAATGCTCTATAGTTGTGATATAATATTGTTCTAATGAATATGGGAAATAAGGTCTAAATATATTTGTGTTATGGTTATGGAAACGTTCACTGGTGACTATCAGTACAGGTGCAATAAATCATCACAATGTTAAAATCCCAGGATGCCAGATGGACGAGGCAACACCCCTGTTGTTGTTATTGGATGCGAATTAGTAATGACATACATACAATATCACACAAATCGAAAACACAATTCTTATTACCTTTTTGATATCTGAAATCAATAAATACTGTTCTCTATTTCAATCAGCCATGGGATCGCCCACCTGCATCGGTAAATACTTCGATTTTTATGAACGTTGTTTTCACACCTGAGATTATTTCTGAAATAATTCAAAAGAGATTAAAACTATTGCAGCACCTATGGCAGTATTCATAATTCAGTAATAGACGATATTATCGTAGTAATTAAAAAGTTTATACCACAGTCGAACCTTCAACTCCATGCTCAAAATTGTGTTTATAGCAATTTCTTTTATTATAAATTCGTTTCCTGCTGTTTCTTAATAAATTTATAAACTCTAACAATGCATGCACTAGCCGTTTCTACAACTTACTATACTCTCCATAGTCACGTTTTGATCACCAAACCGTTTATAGTACTTACGAACATTATAAATCACTGGTCTTTCTCCACTTTGAATAATATTAAATTGGATAAATAGAATTTTATTTTTACGTATAGACGAGGTATTGATTTTTTTAAAGACGACTGTCGGACTTACTTCAACTGGTCAATGTGAACACGTCTTTCTACTTTTCTATGATCTAATTGGCCATGGGGCGTGGCTAGGCTAAGAGTGACAATGATGAGTCACTATTATCTTAACGCGGGTTTAAGTGTGCTGTAAGAATTTATTAAATGTGACATTAACATTTTGTTTCCGCTACAGAAACTGCAAGAGATCTTGAATCAGAAGGAGGAAGAGTCTCAGGGCGCGTTGTCGAACACGACGTCGGTCCATAATCCCGAGGTACTGACCGTCGACGAGCTGTCCAACATGACCTGCGATAGCTCTACACAGGTTAGTTGTTTGCACTTATTTATATTTTTAAGAAAATTAATATTGTAGTTGAAAACCAAAGGAAACTGAAACCGTACCAATGGAATATTATTATAACTAACATGTTTGGCAAATTCATCAGTGGTGTTGCAGCTATTTTACAATTAATACTAACATGGGCGGCAAATTGAATTATGAGAACTTCAAAATCTCTTCGCAACCTTAGCTTCGACAGTTAAATATACGGGATATTAGTGAAATGGCACAGATAAAAAAGAAAAGGAAAATAATAAAAGAGCGTTAGATTTGGGTCACGCGTCAAGAAATCTTTTTACCACTGTAGAAGATTATTTTATGACATTAATTATAAAATTTTAGATTTTAATTTGCGGTATTTGGACTTTCAGAATTTTTGCAGTACCACAATATATACGCATATCATCCATCCTCACATGAGAATGAGTAATTTTTATGGTGTTCATAATAAAGAGTATTTTGTGTATCTATTCCTTCCAGCAGTCTAAAGAGAATGGCGAGTTCTCGCGCGAGGCCGGCGACGTGGTGGACATTCCCATGCCGTCGGGCGACGAGTCTCCCCCGGCCACGTCGCGCTCGCCGCCCGCGCGCTCGCCCGCGCCGCTGCTGCCGCCGCCCGACTTCGCGTCCTTCTGCGCCCCCGAGCGCCCCGCGCCTAACGGACACGGTGCGCCTGCGCTGGCCACGCCCTCCGCGCCGCCCGCGCCCCCCGCGCCGCCCGCGCCTCCCGACCCGCCCGCAGAGCCTGCTCCTGCTGAGGTTTGTACCCACATACATCATCATCATTATCATTTCAGCCCTGAGACGTCCACTGCTGAACATAGGCCTCTCTCAATTTTAGGGGCTTGCCATTATCGCTACGCTTGGGAGGCGGGTTGGCGATCGCAGTAGGGTGGTTAAATGCATAGAGAATGCTGCTGCCCATTCTCTAGTAAGTCCCTTCGTCGTCTTTTACGACACCCACGGGAAGAAATGCGGTGATGCTATTATCTACATTTGTCATCACACAGATTACACGTTGACTTACATTATAATAAACCATTTATTTTCAGGTTACAAAGACCCATAGATAAATACCTTAACCTAAGTAAATATAAAATAACAATTGTGTTAGTAAATAAAACTTAAAACTATGTTACTATCACTCTCTGTCTATGTTAATAATCTCTTTTTATTATGATCTCAACCTACAATATACACAATGCTGGCACACAAGCCTCCTCTTTTCGAGAGAGTGGGCTGTAATTTTCCACACAGGCCCAGTGCGTATTGGTAGATTGCATATGTCTTCAAATTTTTAGTTTAGGACATACCAGTTTCCTCACGATGTTTTCCTTCACTATTTTGAGAGCAATTACACAAAGTAAAGCGCCCGTGTGGGGTTCAAACCCACGACCTAAAAATACCTTAAGTCGGGGCCACTAGGCCACCGCTGCTTCTACTCTTCCGACTTTTATAAATAATATGTGATTGTATAAACGTAGGTCCAGAAGCAGCTGAGCCCGGCGGGCCCGGGCAGCGCGCCAGGCGCGGCGGCGCCGGCGGTGTCGCCGCCGCTGCCGAAGCCGAGCGTGCTGGACAGCGTGTTCCTGCAGAACAGCGTGCCCACGCCGCCCAAGCACAAGAGCCTCACCAAGCTGCCCATGCCGCCTAATACTCAGGTATGCAATCCAGTGGTGAAGAAAGGTGAATGGGGAATCAAATGGTGAAGGGCGGGCGCTTTGGGGGACTGTAACTTTGACGTTCAAAAAGTGCTAACTCTCAGCCTAGTTTGAAAAAATGTCTTTAAATTTTGAAACGTGGCTTAAAACACACATGTACAAAAATAAGGTATGATTAGTGTTGAAAATATCCAGTGGAATCGACTACTCACATTTTTTTATGTATTGCTGTAACTTAGTCAGCAAAGTGACAAATTTATTGAAAATTTCAACTTGTTATGTGTACAACTGCGCGTAGTGTTCCACGCACGCCTCAAAGAGATGTCACCATAATTGAAGATGTCCGCTAGTACCGATGCCTACCAGGGTCGCGAGATTTGGTCGAAAGAGTTACAGTAGCCCTGGCATATAGGCAAGGCTGGTTCTGGAGTGGCGACCGCGTACTGGAAGACGGAGCGTTGGAAGGCCTCCCACAAGATGGACCGATGACCTGGTGAAGGCCGCAGGAATACGTTGGATGCGAGAAGCACAGAATAGGTCGAAGTGGCGGTGCTTGGGGGAGGCCTATGTCCAGCAGTGGACGTCTTTCGGCTGAAATAATGATGATGATGATGATAGGCAACTAAAGGAACACGGGTGGGTTTTAGTCAGTAAAAGTCTGACACTCTCTCCCGCTCCGCCCAGAACGGGAGACGTCATTTGATGAATTCCCACCCACAATAAAAAATGTGTACCTACAACTGAAATATATAGATATGACGAAACACAACACGTCACGGATCTTTACGATAACACATATTATATGGACTCTTTCATACTCGCAAAATACAGTCATAATAATATCTTATCATGTTATGTTATGTATATAATTATTTCCTATATTTCCAGGTCGAGGATCTGAAGTCGTTAGCCAACGAGAGTCCTCTAAGCACACCGTCGCCGTCTCCGGTCAAGAAACCAGAGAAACCAAAACGAACTGGAATTATGAACCTGCCTATGCCACCTGGTAAATACCATTATAGCACATTTACTAACAACTTAAAAACCATGTACTGGTCTTGAAAGAGGGGCAACAAGATTGTCTCTTCATCAAAATCTACATAGTAAATTGAGCAGGACCTGTAATTCGCAACATTGTCTTTCAATATTACTGTGTATTACGAAGATTTTCACTAAGACAAATGATAAACAAAATATTATTTTGTTCTTAAAAGTTAATTTGGTTGCCAAATATGGTCTAAAGGACGTATTGCATGCAATAATAACTGTATAGGGAAAGTAGGCATATGGCCGTGATAAACTGCTATAAAACTTTCATTGCTTTTCGGTATTACTTTATATCTAAACATATTCGTAATTCTTTATTGACATATTTTTTTGTTTACATAAATATTTGAAGCCTCTGACTCCTGAACTAGGTGTACCTGTATGTCAGGAGTCAGCGCCCTC
The DNA here is from genome assembly GCA_947507805.1 of Aporophyla nigra. Lineage (NCBI taxonomy): Eukaryota > Metazoa > Arthropoda > Insecta > Lepidoptera > Noctuidae > Aporophyla > Aporophyla nigra. Next base: position 3,448,108 of record OX382305.1, on the reverse strand, counting down.
TCCCATTTTATTTGTCTTAGACACTAATGTCATATTTAAACATTTCATATCAGAACTAAGATCTTTAGCTAATTCTACTAACTAACCCCCAGTGTTGAAACCAGTAATACTTTGTACCTGAAAACATTCAAACATTTCATACCAGAACCCGTAATTAAATCTGTTTATATACTAACCCCAGTGTTGTGACAATTAATTAATGTGAAAATTCCCCAAACTGGCATCACAGTGGTCGGGGGCTCGTCGGAGCTGTCGGGCGACGAGCTGGACGGCAGCACGCCGCCGCCCGCGCCGCGCCGCGACCACTACTCGCACATGTTCAGCGACAGGAAGCATCTGCGGGATGCTGTACGTGCTCTATTCACGAATACTATGGTAGATAGATTATATAGCGAAGCTATGAACAATGACATCACTCTATCGCCAAAGCACTCATTCACTGTTAAATTACGCCGTATCTCAACGAAATCTGACAGCTATCTGCCTACCCTTTTCCCAATTATGTTGGGGTCGGCTTCTAGTCTAACCGGATGCAGCTGAGTACCAGTATTTTACATGGAGCGACTGCCAATCTGACCTCCACAACTCAGCCCAACCCTGGTTGTCAGACCTTCGGGCTTCTGACGACATGACAGCTAATAAAGCATTAAAAAGCCATGGGCTTTTGTCCATTAAAGGCTAAACAGACAGCTCTTATAGCTGTTTCTAATTTGATTTTTATCCAGAATTTAAGCAATAAATCTAACTTAGTTTGGAAATTACAGTAAGCAGTAAGTGTTTTGATAGCTTCCGAAGTCGGATATAGATTTCGTGAACGGCACCAAAGCAATGAGGAGTATTACTTATTAAACTTACGGCAATCACATAGAAACTTATCAAAGTTTGACCCATGTAACACAGGAAACTTATTGCCTGTTCTTCGTTAGTGCATTTAGTCGAGGGGTTAAAACAAAATGTATTGCAGTCTGGTTCGAAGCTGAAACGGCCGCGCATCCTGAAGCGTCGCGGCTCCAAGGTGGTGCCTGTGGCTACACCCACGCATCACGCCAAGGACTGGGGAGAGAAGTGCGTCGATGGATTCCAGGTACGCATTATTTATTTACTTTTAATAACTTTACAAATAAACAAGTGACCCTGTGGTACTCAACAGACGGGACTAGAATTCGCAGGCGCCCAAAAACATGAAGTGAAGGCGACATATACGTCTAACCCCAGGGTCACACTGCGCAAGAGTTGCAGAGTGCAGAACACAATGGACACTTAGAGGAAGCCTATTTTAAAAGGCAAACAGCTGCAACATATGATTTCATTTTGGCCCAAATATTTTCTGCTAACAAACGATGTACTAAAATTCGTTATAAATAGTCTGTGAATGTTACTAGAAACGATTGAGGCATTTCAACAGTTCATATGTCTGATATTGGGTTATCTCGATATTGGAGTCTGATGTCGAATGAATGGTAATGGTTCATACGGATGAACAAGCTTCCAAATCCCCAAACAGGAACTTGTTGAAGAGTGTATAATCCTTAGTTACTTCCAACTGATTCATTTACTAATAAAAATACTCATGAGCCCATCACCAGCCTATAATGTTCCTACTGCTGCAACACAGGCCTCCTCTCAGTGAGGGAGTGGGCCATAAACCTCCACGCGGGCCCATTGCGGGTACATGCGGGCCCATGTCGCATATCTTCGAATTATTTGGTTTTAAGACATGCCGGTTTCCTCACGATGTTTTCTTTCACCGTTTTGAAAGCAATGGTGAAGAAATAATTTATACGAAGTAAAGAGCCTTCTATGGTTCGAACTCACGACCTACAACTCGGTAAGTCGCGGCACTTGCATGTATAAAAATACTCAAAAAATCTTATTCTAATCTCTATTATTATTTTACCCTATCCAGGTTATCACCCAAATCGGCGAGGGCACGTATGGGCAGGTATACAAGGCTCGTGACAAGAACACGGGCCAAATGGTGGCGCTCAAAAAGGTTCGACTTGAGAATGAAAAGGAAGGTTTCCCCATCACAGCCGTGCGAGAGATCAAGATATTACGACAGCTCAACCATAAGAATATCGTTAATCTACGGGAAATTGTGACGGATAAGCAGGACGCTATGGACTTTAGAAAGGTATGTTGACGAATTTTTATTTTTGTTTTGCGATTGTATAAACGTCCTAGAGAAGACCTACAGCATTCTTTTGTAGATGTTCTTGGTATTTAGTAGAGACTAATGAAGGAAAGACTTGTCCCTGTTTACACAAAAATAATTTGGTAGAGTAAGGATAGATTGTGCATTTGGTTGGTAGGTCTAAATCAACCTTTAGAATTGTTCAACGAATGATGCATTCTATGTTTTGGGCCATATGTAGGTGCTAATAGATTCTTATGCAGAAAAAGTACTACCTACAAAAAACTTTCTACAAATTTCCAGTACTGTTTTTTTTTTTCTTGTAATTATAGGCTACCTACCATATTTACGTCCATAATTATTATTTGAGATCGATACTTCGACAGCGGTTTTAGTATTTCAAGTTTCAATTCAATAAAAATCACAATTACATACAACTAATAAATACTTTACAATTCTATGCAACTTATATTTTGCTATTCCCTCCAGGACAAAGGCTCATTCTACCTCGTGTTCGAATACATGGACCACGACTTGATGGGCCTCCTGGAATCCAAGATGGTGGACTTCACAGAGTCGCACAACGCGTCCATAATGCGTCAACTATTGGACGGACTGGCGTATTGTCACCGGAAGAACTTCCTACATCGAGACATCAAGTGCAGCAATATACTTATGAATAATAAGTGAGTTTGTATTTGTTTTGGTGTTTACTTATTACATTATTTTTTTCTAGTTTTTGCCCTCTGATTCGCCCGCTTCTAGGTCGGAAATTATCTCTGAGAACATACCGGGTTAAAAATATCCTATGTCCCTAAGTTCCTAACCCAGGAATCTATCTGTCTGCAAAATTTCCTCCAAATTTGGTCAGTTTCTAAAGACGTGAAAAGTTTGCAGACAATTGATTTTGCGTTTGAATATTAGAGCTTTTAAGATGCCATATTCCTAATTAATCTTTTTTCATAGAATTAATTCTTGAAAGAAGTTTTGCAAAGTACTAAACCCAGTAGACATTACAATTATGGAAATGGAAGGAAATGGATGGTAAATCATCAAGGCTGAATACTTTAAGAATGTACCATGGATTCTATTGATCTAGGGGCTTTGCTAATACCCTTAAGATAAAATATTGACACAATACTATAACTTTGCACTAAGATTGAAAACATTCTTGATACTTTATCTAAATGACTATTCCTAACATTAACAGGGGCGAAGTAAAACTCGGCGACTTCGGTCTGGCGCGGCTGTGGTCTGCAGAAGACCGACAGCGTCCCTACACCAACAAGGTTATCACGTTGTGGTACAGACCGCCCGAGCTACTGCTGGGAGAGGAGCGCTACGGACCCGCCGTCGACGTGTGGTCCATGGGCTGCATACTGGGCGAACTGTTTCAGAAGCATCCGCTGTTCCAGGTAATGAGATTTACGAAACCTATTGTTAGGTTTTTAAACGACGTTTTTATGAGTGTGCTTGTGTGCTGCAAATTAGTCAGACAGTTTGTGACTATCTAGAAACAATAACAGAACCTAGTAAATTTTCTCTGGCTTCTGATATTATTTTGCAGACTCATAATCAAAGGAATGGAAGGAAAGGTTGACAGATAGAAAGTGCCTTAGTATTTGTGTGCTTAAAATTCTTAAATATATAATCTAGAAGAATCATAATCTCGTTGAATTTATAAAATTTGGTTTCCAAGCTGGCATGGTTGGTATAATTATGTAAATGGATCAGCAGAACCTACAGTAATTATCAAGCAATCATTTCTTGTGGATTATCTGTTATTCAGACAGCAAAATGCAGGAGGTTTTTAAGATTTTACTACAACCCAATTTACATCACCAATAACTTGCATCCTTATTAACACTGACCTTTTGACAGGCCAACGTCGAAATGATGCAGCTGGAGATGATATCGCGAGTGTGCGGCACGCCGGTGCCGGGCGTGTGGCCCAACGTGATCAACTTGCCGCTGTGGCACACCCTGCGCCCCAAGAAGTTCCACAAGCGTTGCGTGCGCGAGCACTTCGCCTTCATGCCGCCGCAGGCCCTCACGCTGCTCGACAGGATGCTGGAACTGGACCCCGACAAGAGGATCACCGCCGAGGATGCTCTGAAAAGCCCCTGGTTGAAGAATGTGGTGCCAGAGCAGTGAGTTGTGTTTGACTTTGTTTGTTTGGCTTGGCACTATAGGGGGGACATACCTACTGCATAGTGATGTAGGGGTGTTTTGTCTACTTCGGACTGAGGAGAGTCTGGTTGCCAAGTTTTATATGGGACACAGTTGCATCTTGAGTTGTGTGTGCCTTATGAGTTGTGGGTTAAATTCCTGCACTAATCATGTGGTTTATTGATATTTAATTAGCACAATTATACGGGAATACCGTGTTCCATTTTTGCCCGTAGGTGTCGTAAAATGCGACTATGGGACTTACTAGAGAATGGGCAGCAGCGTTCTCTATGTATTTTATCACCAAAGTGCGAGCGCCAACCCGCCTGCCAAGCGTGACGATTATGGCAAATCCCCCAGATTGGGGGAGGCCTATGTCCATCAGTGGACGTCTTTCAGCTGATGATGACGGGAATACAACCGCTTGGCTCGTGGCCTATGGATAATTGTTTCTAGCCCAAGTATCGATGAAAATGGGAGAGGTCCTAGTGTTTAGTATGGGTAGCTGGACCATGTATGTTTCGTGAGTGCGTCGTTGCATGTAGGGTCACAATGAGGCGATGAATGGATCTGGAAAGCCTCCAGATCCATTCATCGCCACGGGAATGAGTTGTAAAAGTACAAGTACAAGGGATGAGTTGTAAAAGCTATTGCAAATGTAATAAAATTGAGCATCATCATCAGCCTATAGCAGTCCACTGCTGGACATAGGCCTCCCCAATTGCACGCCATTTAGCTCGATTTTCGGCAACTCTCATCCAGCTGCTACCAGCCACCCTGCGAAGATCGTCGCTCCACCTAGCCTGAGGGCGTCCTACCTTACGTTTGCCGATTCGCGGTCTCCACTCAAGAACACGTCTACCCCAACGGTCATCGGTTCGACGGCTAATGTGGCCGGCCCATTGCCACTTCAGCTTGCTAATCCTATGAGCTATGTCGACAACTTTGGTTCTCTGCCGGATCACCTCATTCCGGATTCTGTCCCTCAGAGATACTCCAAGCATAGCTCGTTCCATAGCTCGCTGAGCGACTTTAAATTTGTGGACCAGCCGTACCGTGAGTGTCCACGTTTCGGCTCCGTAGGTCATAACAGGTAGGACGCACTGGTTGAAGACCGAGACCGAAAATTGAGCGTTCTGAGTAAAATACTGGAGCAGCTGGAAAACTAGCCAGTGAGCGATACTATCATTTACTTCTCTTGTTACTACTTGGATTAGCCTGTTAGTCTAGTGGTTAGTAATCCTAACTGCTAAGACGGAGGTCGTGGGTTCGATTCCCACTCAGAACAAATTATTTATGCATCTGGGTGTAATTTATCTAAAGTTTGAAGTATATTCATTAGTTGTCTGGCTGCCATAGTACAGGCTCTGCCTAGTTTGGGATCAGATAATGGTGTGTTGGTTGTCCTAAGATATTATTATTATTATCACTATAAAGATCGACCGAGAAGTCAAGAAAATTTATCTAGATTTCCTTTTCATCTTTTCCAACTCATTGCATGTCAATATTACAATATAATAATTGATATCATAATGCATGCAGCTTCACTTTACGTGTGACCATTCCATCATGTTCCGTGGAATACAATCGTAAAAGGCGACTTCTTCAAGACAAGAAAGATTATCATCATGTCATAAATTTTCATCCATCCATGTTTCACCAAATCACCTGTTAAGTGACGAAATCATAACAGATCAGATCGAGAGCGTGGAGTAATACGTATTTGAATACTATTAACATCTTTCGATCAGATGTCCAAAAACTTCGTAAAAACATGTACGGAATACAATGGTGAAATCACACGTTAACATGAATGATTGAATTTAGAATTTAATAAAAGGTTTGCCCAAAGGAACTGCAGGCAAATTTACAAAATAAACATTGATGCACTGCCCGAAATGACGGCTAGTCTTGTTTAAAACCTCAGTTCCTTTGAGCAAATCTAGTAGAATTACCTGGTAATAGACTGGGAGTATGTAAGGGTAAAGACCTAATAAAAAACTTATCCCTATAGTTATACCAGATGGGATTATCGAACCTCGTGAGTATTGCTTATGTATATTGTTCAATCATCCAGGTTTTTGTACTAGAATATGTTAGATGCCACCATCAACGGACTCGCAAACTGACTTAATGAGACAAGTGTGGAGTGAATGTGTGGAATCATAAGAACGGTGTTGTTATCATCCTACTGAATCATTTCAAGCTCCTAAACATACGTTTGGATGTACGAGAACCTTACGGTCCAGTCATACTCATTGTTTTTAAAGGTATTATGTGCATAAACTATGACAAGGCCAAAAGTCTATTTCTTAGGGTAAAGCAGAGACACCCAATCATCACGGCTTCGCAAGGAATAAGTGCTCTTGGTTTTAGGTAATTTGGTAGAAAAAAATCTGAAAAGCGCTTGGTAATGACCAGAAGAAACTACAGTGACAGTGAGATGACCAAATCTGCCGAATTCTAAGACAGCTTTGCGTCATTGCCTCTCTGTAGCTAGACACACCAATAATCTGCCCACCTATTTCTAGGATGCCTGCGCCTGAGTTGCCAACGTGGCAGGACTGCCACGAGCTGTGGTCCAAGCAGCGACGTCGACAGCAGCGCGAGCAGGACCACACGCAGGGCAAGAAACCTTACGGATACCCCGACGACAAGGACCAATCCAGAGACAGCCAAGACTATAAAAGTGAGCCTTACAAATCTGAAAGTGGTTTCAAGCCTAACGAGTCGTCACAAGAGGCTATGGGACAAGTGAAATAGTACAGAATTCAGTGCAATAGATACTTTCATAAAAGAAAGAAACGGTGCTTTCTATTTGACCAATTTTGACGATGTGATCTAGTATAAATTGTTGGCTAGAGTGTGTTCGTGGCGAAGTGTGGGTTCCGTGCAAGTGCGGTTATGTGCCTAGTCTAATGTTAGCTTCAATCTCATGTATGGTTAGCTCCTAAGGTGAAGGCTGTGTTCTTCAAGAAACTTTAGCACTATGCTATGCTTCTTGCACAATTTACGAATATTCAGTACAAAATTGTCTCATATCCTAACAATGGATATTGGAGTAGATAGTCTGAATAGACTTAAATTTCTATGTTTTAAATAAAAATCTAATCTTATTATGAAAATTGATAGTAATGTTTGTAAAGGTGCGGAACCCTTGAAGCAATTTAACTTATTGCGTTGAACGTAACGCGTACCAAAATGTATGATAAAATATTAGTAACCAAAGTATCGCATAGCGCTAGTTACCCACGGACGGATGTCAGGCGTCCTGTGCACTCGTGCATGTTTGTAAATAATGTAAATTAGAATAATTTTAAATAAGTATAGTTTTGTTTCATTTAAATTTAGCGAATCGACTTGTTTTATTTGGAGTCCTTGTGGTGGTAGCAAATAATGTTTGACAGTTGGCAACACTGTGTTCCTCTTATGAAAGCTGACAACTCTCATTGTTTCCATTTTATGTCAGGCACAGTACTAAGTTCCTGAGGCTATGATCTCTACAGTTCATTCACAGTGATTTTACATCTGAGAGTCGCAACTCAAAAGCAACCATATAGGAACGAAAACAAAGATCACTTTGGTTTTAGTAGTGCTGCAAAATCAGAGGTTAAATAAGTGTGAAAGAACTGTATAATACTTTTCTTGCCCCTGCTGGTAGATACATATAAGCAATCTTTTTCCCTTACCACTTCTATCCTCAACACTTCCTCTATTAAAATATTTGTTGTTGAATTTGAGAAAGGTGGTAAGTTGCCAGTAATTAAAAATACCAATCTGTGTTGTCAACATAAAATGCAAGATAGAGCATAATAGTTTCACATCCTATTCCATTATTGAAGTAAGACCTCATGCGCCTTATATAAAGACAAATCTGCGAAAGAAAGTTTGTCCAAAAAAATCTTCAAAAACTTTAATGTGTTCCAGAAAAGTGTTGACTTTTGAAACTCCAGAAATAGTCAAATATTTTAGAATGTCATTGCATACAATTGACATAACATTTTACAGAAGACAGTAAGTTGCACCATGGTACATGGTTGCGCTTCTATATACTGAAACATATTTTCGAACTTTAGCTAAATAGCTACAATTCGAAAATATGTTAAAAAACTGTTACTTGCTTACTGTTAATAAAAATACTGTTATTGAAATATTCAACATTTCATCGGTTTCCAGCGTTCTTAATTCAGAACCAGGACAAAATATAAGAAAATGAAAGTTTACCATGTCCAAAGATGAGGATTGCTAATTACGGAATTAGGTATGAACTCGATGGATATGCTAAATAGACTCTGTTATGTTTGCAACTGTGATCCTAAAGAGGTGGATATCAAAAAGTATAAATGAAAAAGTTATTCGAACAAGTAGTTTCGAATGCAATAATTACAATAATTCTTGTCATAGCTAGACATTATAATAAGTTGGTGTGTGTCGGTCTGTTGATGTTATCATTATTAAAACGTTAATGTTTGTAATACTTTAGACGTTTATTGTAAGTCTGGGCGTCCTGTGATTATGTATAAATCTGAATTGAGTTGTTTGTGTCTCAGCTGTTTCGCGTACTCGATATGTATTTAATGTTAGGTTTTTGTTGGGTCCCGATTAATTAGCTGATTTAGAGCGATATGTATCGTTTTGTTTATTTTATATGGTGGCCTTTATGTCATAAATATAATTTTGCAAAAGTGCCAGAAATAATCATTAATGTTTTTATACCAAATCTGACTGGACACGCTTGCATCATCAACTGTTTTTATTTAATTCTACATGTCTATGCGTATTGCTCTTAGTTCGAATAGTAGGTACTAACTAGCATAATATCGGACCCGACTTAGTTGGCATTTATATTATGTAAGCGTATATGTATATCCATGTTTTTGAAGCACCGGCAGGTGGTCATCTAGTAAAATAACTAATATATATCATGTTGACTGTTCACAATATTTAAGATTTGATGTAAAGATTAAATTATAACGTTAGCGCCTGCGTTATTGTTTAAACAATTGTCTGTAAATATGTGCGAGGTTTTAGTTGCGTTTTCTATGAACGTATCTTCCATGAATTAGTCGAAAATGTATATAGAATAGAATTATATTTAGCTGCATTTCTATGAGCGATATGGTGTCGATCGAGGAAGCGAAAATTTACACGCGAATTAAGACAAAAATTTGTAGAATTTAATGTATGCCAAAAAGGTATTTATTACCCCAGCCACAAGGGTCGAGGCGTTAGGATGCATCAAATGTACCATAAAAAATAAATTACGTTAGTGTGACATTACCCACATATTTCTTCAACCAATCGTTTATTTATAAAATATAATGAATTATTTAACGAAACATTTTCGCTTTCCTTGAAGAAGTTTCATAATATCGATCATTTTGGTAAGTCGCCGGCTGAAGCTGAAAGACTATGTTCCCTTGTATTATATTAGTTGTAAGACGCGATATTCATCGTGTAAATAATCCGGAGTTTCGGAGATAATCGTCGTTTTTTTTTTTTATATTTTGTATGGCGTGCTTATCGAGGGTACTTTGATTTTATTTTGTAAATTGTGTGGGTAGTATGTGATTCAGAAATGTTCTAGAAGATGTTAGATTGGATATTGCAACATCAGTGAATGCTTGGATGAACAGAATTGATGCATTTTTAAGGAATGTCATGGATCTTTATATATCATGTAGGTACTGCTAGAAAAGGCTAAATAAATATTTTCTCATTGATCAAAATCCATAAACACAGAATAGTGTATGCAGTAATTATTTCACATTTGTAACTCGAAAGAAAGTTTCGTGTTATTGTAAGAAGACTGAAGGCGAGAGGACGATTGTCTGTCACTGTAACTCTGGATTGTTGTTATCACATTTATGATAATAATAATTGTAAAAATGTACCTAATGTTTTTTTAAAAATAATTATACTACGATGAAATATGATTTTGTATTTATTTTAGTCACCATTTAAAACTTTTCCAAAACACTCAAGTATCATATCAGTTGCTTAATAACATGACAATAATATTGATGGCGTCGATGTGCATTTTCAAATCATGAATCACCAACAGTCACAAGGTTGGATTTTTGAAACGGCAGTAAGAGTTAGAAACTTTAACCCTTGTAGCTACATGAAAACGGTATTAAGAGAATTCTTAACTTTTGAGTTTTTGGAGTATATATATATACATACATATTTTCATAGGAAATGACTCAATTTCCTTTTTGTGTGACGTTTGATTGTCCATAAAAGTAATAAAAAAACACGATGCTTTATTAAAATACGTTTATTTAAAATGACTGCAAAGGAACTGGCTTATATAAACAAGGCACTTATTAGCCTGTACCTTAAAATATGGCCATTAGTACTGCCGCGGAGGCCTATTGTGTGCCTACCAAGGATAATTCGAATAGTTGGACCACCAAAAAGCTAAATAATTTTATATAACGAATTGTCTCAAGAAACTCCCACGGGATTGTATCACACAATAGACCTTCATAAATTCAGTAATGAAAAGCAATGGCCCATGCGAACTTCATTTTAGACCATGTGCCATTCACAATGATCTTATTTTTCTAAAATACATCCATTGTAACATTAATTCAAAATGTTTCCTTATAGTAGGCACCTTTGATTCAGCTTATACATTATAAGTATTATAACAAACAAAACGAAATGTGTCAATTATAAATATGATAAGCTTAGGTTTTCTTTTAATTCTATTATATAATTTTTCATTAGCAATTCCTCAATAATTTTGAAAATACCTTTGGTACATATATTATGCAACTAAGCTTACAACATCTTTAGCTAGTAGGTAAATATTTTAGATTTCAATTATTTACAAAAATATATTTTAAAAGTTTCATATTTTCTAATAAATCTGCAATAATTGACACATTTCCCACGATATCTAGTTTTATGGCATACAAAAAATACTAAGTACTTTGTACGTAAATCTCATGAAGATTATATCACATCAAATACATAAAAACTTCATTTAAACTGTTATATATTAGGTATAACATTTTCATTAATATATAATTATATCATAAATTTATTTAAAATATAATAGGGTATAAAATTGTAATTTGATTGCCTGTTAAAGTTATGTTCTTTAGGTATACAAAAATGTATATTTTTACACCATAGAGCACTTAACTATAAAAAGACATGAAATAATAATGAATAAAAAATAAGTACATAAACACAAAGAAATCATAATAATTATTATAAAAACTTAACGCTCACTAGTCGTTGTTCGCTTAGCTCATTGCCAAGTTAAAATTCCCAAACATTACTTGGTTACAATGCGCCTGCCTAGTGAATTATATACCTAGTTATTTTCAGGATTACAACAAAAGAAAAAAAGGTTTCAGCCGAAAACACTTTTCAATACTGGTAATACTAGAGGATAGTTGGAGGGTAGTCCGAAAATTTCAATACTGGTAATACTAGAGGAAAGTTGGAGGGGAGTCCGAAAATTTTAACATTTAAAATGAACGTGATTTGCTATTTACAATGCGGCAGGCACATTACAATTGGTACTAACAATAAATACTATGCAATACGAAATGGAATAGTTGGAAGTTAATTCTACGTACAGTAACATCGTTGTTGTGTAAAGTTTACTAGTTTGATGCAATCAATACTGGTCCACTCAGGGGGTTGCGATCTGAAAAATGGGAAAAAGTAAAGTTAATAATCCAGAATGTAGAAATAAGAAAGGTTTTTAGGATGTTTTTTAACGAAGGTTTCTGCGTGCGAAGATTGAATTAGGTCTGTGATTTCTTATTATTTTAGTACCTTACAGCTAACGATTTACAAATTAAAACCCATACTGTTGAGGATCAGAAAATAAGTATGAAGCCATTTCACAATCAATTCTAGTTATAGAAAGATATTGCGAATCCATTCATATCTTCGAAAAATTTGTCTGCCCAACAACGTACCTACCTGCTCACAAAGCTAAGAATATTGTTGATCTGTCAAAACAAATGCCATTGCTACTGTTAGTGTGTTACGCAATAACACCTTAGTTATCTAGTTCCTATAGTTGGAAGTAATAAAGGTATACGTACGACGAGCAGGTTGCCACTCTTAGCGCGGTGTATGTTGGGCTGCGGTCCGTTCTGCACCTCGATGGTGCCGCCCTGCTTGCCATTCACCAGGTTATGTGCGATGCTGCAAGTGGAAACAAACGTTTTAGATCCATAGCATTACATTAGATAAAAATAATTATGAGTAAGAGATTTGTTGAGACTGGCTTGTACCAAAAGGAGGACGATAAAATGGTTGAGATGAACTGAACTATCGAGAATAAGTCGGAAACAATGAGTAACTAATTATTACAAACTATATTTGGTAAAGCAGAGAATAGCAAAGTAAAAACAGCCGCACGGTCTCCGTGCCTCGAAAAAAACATTAAGGCGTTGGTCCCGGATGTTATTCATGTATTTTTGACAGTCGTTACGGGTCGTCAGAAGCCCGAAAGTCTGACAACCAATACCAAGGGGTTCATATTACCCGACCGGGTTGGACCCGGGTTGTGGAAGTCAGATAGGCAGTAAAATAATGGTAATCAGATGCATCCGGCTAAACTGGAAACCGATCCTAACATAGTTGGGAAAAGGCAAAGAGAAGATTCGGGTGATCGTTTGTAGAAAGGGTTACCAATTAAGATTCACGATCATGAGAGGAAAACGTACGAGTCTAAAATTAATAAATCGATGCTCCATACGACGGAGCATTAAAAGAAGAATCACTTATTTTCGTTGTTCTGTTCCCTTGGAAATGTGGGTAGTTTAAGCTGTTAGTCAAGAGAACTGGTTTGAACTCTAACGTTAAGATAAAGAGTTATTATGGTGTTAACTTACGTCCTGGTGTCGACGATCTCGATGATGTCCGGCTTCTTGGTGTAGTCGGTCACTATGGTCAGCGCCTCGATCAGGTGGGTCACCGAGATGATCAGGTCTCCCTGAAACATACATTTTATTATTTAGAATTATTGCTCTTTTACAATTCTTGCAGGGCTCTTATAAATGAATACGTTCATTGGTTTTAAAGCAGTACAAACCTTATTTTTTTTTAAACTGATAGTTTCTCTTGCTGCATCCGCAGCAGTCCAGAGACTATACTAACTGGTCTTTGGTTAGCAGAAAAACAAAGATTGGCCTGAACCATAAAAGGAAGGAAGGGGGATTTTTCAAAACATTTGTGAACATTGGAAGGTTACAGCCAAACGAGACTTTATAACTGCTTCTAAGGGCCGACGTTTACTGCCGGCACAGCACGGCAGATTGTGCTGCAGCATCCCGCGCCGTTCTGTGGCATGCCGTGGCATCCCGTGGCATGCCGTGGCATTCTACTGAAAGCCCAGCCACTCTGGCATCAATCAGTTTTGCTCCGCGCGGATTCGAAGTTGGTTGTGTCGTTGTGGTTGACTGGGATTTAGTATTAAGCGGCACAAGTTACAACCTTATTTCAACAAGCTTAGCAATCATAATTCCTCGACACAAAGTCTGCAATGGCGTGCCGCGGCAACCCGTGGAATGAAACGGCCTGACTCGTCATGCCGCGGCGCGTCGCGTCATGCCACAGCACGTCGCGGCATCGTGGTATCGAAATAAAATAACATGAACTCTAAATTCATTGAAATAAGTTTCAAAATAACTTGATTAATAATAAAATCCTTTGCCATGTCATGCCGTGCCATGCTGGCAGTGAGCGCCGGCCCTAAGATGGCAACGCATTTGAAATGCTTCTAATGTCAATAGGTAGACCACTTGCTGGTTTTCCACTCAACAACATACCGGTACCTAGAATAGACACACAGATGAGCAGTTACCTTATCCTTCTTGAGCTCGACGGGTATCTTGATGAGCACGAGCGTGTCGGTCTCGTTGGTGACGACGACGCGCAGCTTGTCGAGCGGCAGGCGATGCTTGAGCTTGTACGTCTTGCTCTTGGCGGCGTCCAGCACGTACAGCGCCTTGTCGGACGCCAGCAGCGCGCGCTCGCGGGGCTTGTAGCCGCGCCGGTCGTACTTCACGGCCAGGCACGAGTACTGGGCAATGGAGAAGTAGTTCAGGACTTAGTGTCAGAGATGTCTCTTTGCATCCCATATCGAGGAAACGAGAGTATGCTGGTGAAGTTCTTACTGTACAGACTCACAAAAAAAATTGCCGATTTATTATAGTGGGGCGGATAAAGTGGTGTTTTTGATTTTTGGGGAGAAGAAATGCTTGTTTAGTCTTCCACAACGGGTAAAGGAGGGTATGCTGGAATTCGTACGGAACGGACCCACATAAAATAGCCGTGTGTGCTTACATGATTTGTTATAGGGGCGGATAAGCTGGTTGTTGTTGATTGTTGAGTAGAAAAGTCTGTTTGTATCCCACATCGGGGAAACGAGAGTAAGCTACGGACCCGCATTTTTTTTGCCGTGTGTGCTTACCTCTGTTTTTATAGAGAGGCCATCAGAGCTACCTAATACATTACGTTCGTGACCCTCCAAGTCATTCCATACCCAGGGTCATCAGAAACTTGCCAAACCAAAAGACCTTGGATTGTCACATATATTTTTTTTATTATCTTATATTGTGGTGGATTCAAATGGAAGGTGACGGCATAGCTGTCACTTTGCATTGAACTTGCAAAATCATGGCTTCAGGGTTTTAGTTTAAGGGTTTCGGATAACCAGTAGATAAGTAGCCAAAATCAAAATCTAAGCTGAAGCAAATATCATGATTGCTAGACTCACAATAAGCTGTTCGCCAGTCGGCCAGGACGGAGACGCCATGAAGGTGTTCCTGAGCGTCTGATGCTCTCCTGTCAGTCTGTCGTCCTGGAAGCGCTCGCTCACGCTGGCAGGGTAGCTGTTCTTCTTGCCTGTAAAAGACATAAAATTAGTAAAGATACAACCAAGTGGGTAGGTATCAAAGTCTTTTGCAGCTGATGGATTTTGTACTGATTAGAACAGACATACACACCACCCATGAATGATATATGATGTTAAAGAAATTTTATCTTTATTAACATTAATTAAGCTGAAAAGAAATATATAAATTATATTTTTAAAGGTTTATTTTTATGGCTGCCATTATTTTGCCAAGGAGTCGCTCGCATATTATAAATGCGTATTTCATACATTCCATACCTGAAAAGTTGGACGATATTCCTCATATAATAGGTTGGGGAAAAAGTTTCTTCGCATTTTTTAAGAAAATTCAAAACATTTTTTAATAAAGTTTATTTATATTTAACTAAAGTATGTAGGTACATACCATTTTGTTCGATAACTTTTTGCCATCTTGTAGGTAGGGACATGATTCCATTGCTATAGAAATTTTGGGACTTCTGGTCAAAATACCGCGACAAGTGGTTTTGGCAGTCCTCTCGTGTTGTTAACCTGACACTGCCTAAAGAATTCTGAAGAGACCGAAACAGGTGGAAATCTGAAGGTGCAAGGTCAGGACTATACGGCGGATGCATTAACACCTCCCAGCCAAACTCTCTTAATTTTTGTTGGGTGGCTAAAGATGTGTGAGGTCTAGCGTTAATCATGATGAAAAACCACACCCCTTCTGTTGATTAATTCCGGCCGCTTTCTCTCAACTTCTTGCTTTAATCTCATCAGTTGTTCGCAGTAGAGTTCAGAATCGATGGTCCTGCCTGGTGGTAACAGCTCATAATGAATAATGCCCTTCCAATCCCACCACACACACAGCATCACCTTGTTGCGAGTTAACCCGGGTTTCGCCACAGTCTGTGAAGCCTGACCGGCCTTTGACCACGACCTTTTTCGCACGTTCTTGTCATACGTGATCCACTTTTCATCACCAGTTATCAGCTTCTTCAAAAATGGTTCGGTTTCATTACGTCGTAATAAAGAATCACAAATGAGTACACGGTTCATTAGGTTTCTTTCAGTGAGCTCGTGAGGTACCCAAATGTCGAGCTTTTTTGTGTACCCAGTTTTTTTCAAATGCGCCAAAACTGTTTTGTGGTCAATTTCCAGTTCTTCAGCTACGTCGTAACTACTGGTATGCCGATCTTGCTCCACTTTTTCAAAAATGGCATCCATTTTATCCGTAATAGGGCGACTAGAGCGACGTGCATCTTTGACATCAAAATTTCCGGATTGAAAACGCTTAAACCAAATTTGTGCTACTCTCACAGACACTACACTAGGTCCATAAACATCGCAAATTTTTTTCGCGGCTTGCGTTCCTTTTTTACCTTTTTAGTAGTAAAATTTTAAAATGTATCGAATTTCTTCATTAGATTTACTCATCTTGACGGTACGAAAAACAAATGAAAATCACACATTTTCCTAATTTGAATTTGGAATTATGTTCTTTAAAATTTAAACTTTCAATGATACCAAAACCAGCCAGATACAAATAGTACAGCCAAAGAGATTTTATTACAAGTTCATACATACTATAATGCGAAAAGACTTTTTCCCCAACCTAATATGTACGTCGATTATAGCACATCATTATATAGGATCACTAGAACCCCAGAAAAAAAACTGCGTGCATTCATCTATTTTTTCAACCTGGTCATTAGGAGTGAAATGCAGCTGCAGAAATCAGACTGCGATGCTTTAAGAACAAGAAGATAAGTCCACTTACCCTTAAACATCTTCTCCGCGAGCACCTTCAGGTCGAACTGCTTCTTGTCCTGCGGCGACAGCGCCAGGCGGTACTTCCGGGAGAGGTGAGCGCGATGCAGTCGGTGCAGTTCGGCGGAAGCTTCCCTGCAGGTGGCCGGGCATGGCGGCCAGGACAGGTCCAACACCTTGGTGGGCAGCTGCGTGGTGAGGCGCTTCAGCCAGTGAACCTTCGCGATGCCGAGGAAGCGACGGTTTTCGGCTGTTTCGGGACCGTTGCGGGTGATGAAACCTGGTGAGGGGATTTGGTTTTAAGTGTGCTTCTATGCAGAGCGTGTACAAATCACGGAGTAGAGAATTTACTTCGTGGTAGAAATAGAGAGAGTGTGTAGATACTGGTGGTGTCAAATTTACAAAAATCCTTGAGGAGTTAGATGCTTCTGCTAAGTTGGTAATCGGATTCAAATGTACGCCCAATGCTCACATATAAAGAATTAGCAGGGATAGACAAAGGTGTACTTATGTACACCCACATTCTGCCAGTAATGAATATGATTAGATCCCATATAATTGGGGACGACGGCGACGAGAGTATTACCTTTCGCAGGGCACAAAGCTCAAAGCATTTGGGAATGTGGCTTTGTGCCCGGCTAATTGCAATACTACCTACGCCTACGCAATGGTACGCAGTCACCACTCCAGAATTTTCGGCGAAATTAACAGCGGCCAACTGTCTTACGAGCAATGTGTCCTACCCACTGGCACTTAAGTTTGTCAATTCTTCGGGCACTTGCCTCATTGATCTACAATCTACAATTACGCCCTATCAGTTCCATTCTCAGAGTTGACAACCACCATAAAAAATCCTGCTCCTCACAACGTCTTCTAAGCCTCACCTTTAATGAAAGCCCTGATGACTAGCGCGGCCTTCTTCCTCCTCTCCTTCAGCCGCTGCGCGAGGAACCTCCTCACCCACTTCTGTATGATGATGGCTGCGTGCTTCATCTTGAGGTACTGCTTCCTCTGCCAGTACCCTCGCCATCTGCTCTGGATGATGGTCGCGATGTCGTTCTTCTTTAGTTGGTACGCGTCTTCCGTCTCGAAGAGCGTCTTCGGGAAGCGGATGAAGATCTTTGTGCTGGAATTTTTGGGGTGTTTGTTAGTGAAATTAATTAAGGATCAAGAGGTTCAGAATAAGTCAATAATTTGTTGATTCCTATGGCGAAGAGCTGACAAGGTTACTCTTTTAAAAATAATTAGCTTTTGGAATGGTTTCAAATTGCAGCGTCAATAGGTATGGGAGGACAGTGTAGGCCTAATGTTATAAGTACCGTTTATACTTTCTTATGCATATAGTAAGAAGAAGCTGTTATTTTGACATTACAAACAGACACTTGTGTCTGTCATTAGTGTGAATGCTAGCTGATGAACTGAACAGCTAGAGTATATACTAACTTGCCCATCCGGTAGTCCTCCCTCTCGAAGTTGAGCACGTTGACGAGCTTCTGCACGCCGTCCCGCGCCGCGCCGCGCCACGCCGGCCATGTGTCGCGCGACAGGCACTTGTATCTACAGGACGATACAATATGTTCCCAGTTATTATTATAACTAGACGATCGCACGTATTAACAATTATGCAAAAAATTAGAAAGAGTTATAGAAAGCGTTTTTTGGAGTTTACTCCTTAAGAATCGATTTTCATATAAAGCTCATCATCATCATCAGCCTATAGCAGTCCACTGCTGGACATAGGCCTCTCCAATTGCACGCCATTCAGCCCGATTCTCGGCAACTCTCATCCAGTTGCTACCAGCCACCCTGCGAAGATCGTCGCTCCACCTAGCCTGAGGGCGTCCTACCTTACGTCTGCCGATTCGCGGTCTCCACTCAAGAACACGTCTACCCCAACGGTCATCGGTTCTACGGCTAATGTGGCCGGCCCATTGCCACTTCAGCTTGCTAATTCTTTGAGCTATGTCGATAACTTTGGTTCTCTGCCGGATCACCTCATTCCGGATTCTGTCCCTCAGAGATACTCCAAGCATAGCTCGTTCCATAGCTCGCTGAGCAACTTTGAATTGATGGACCAGTCGTACCGTGAGTGTCCACGTTTCGGCTCCGTAGGTCATAACAGGCAGGGCGCACTGATTGAAGACTTTCGTCTTTAGGCTCTGCGGAATACGCGACGAGAAGACTCGACGAAGTTTCCCAAACGCTGCCCAACCCAGCTGAATTCTTCTGTTAGCCTCCTTCTCAAGGTTGTTCTTACCAAACTGCAGAGTTTGCCCGAGGTAAACGTATTCTTGAACAACCCTGAGGGTACCGCCATTAACAGAAATCGGTCCCGGAGTTACGTGTTCGTTGAACATAACTTGGGTTTTGTCCAAGTTCATCCGGAGACCAATGCTTTTAGAAGAATCAACTAGGTCGTCCAGCATCTGCTGCAAGTCCTGCAGCGATTCAGCCAATATGACGATGTCGTCTGCAAATCTCAAGTGTGAGATGTACTCGCCGTTGACGTTAATACCGCGTCCACTCCAGTTCAGCGTCTTGAACACATCTTCCAATGCGTTAGAGAACAATTTAGGGGAAATTACGTCCCCTTGTTTCACTCCTCGACGCAGGGGGATGTGTTCAGTTCGCTGGTCCTGAGTTTGGACGGTCATTGTCGCGTTTTCGTAAAGACATCTCAGCACTTGGATGTATCGCCAGTCAACTTGGCATCGCCGCAAAGACTCCAAAACAGACCAGGTCTCGATAGAGTCAAAAACCTTCTCATAGTCCACAAACGCAAAACACAGCGGCCGATTATACTCTTCGGACTTCTGTATAATCTGCCGCACTATGTGGATGTGATCTATGGTTCTGTATCCTCCTCGAAACCCGGCCTGCTCCGGTGGCTGAAACTCGTCGAGTCTCCGCGCTAGACGATTCGTGACGACTCTTGAAAACAGCTTATATACGTGGCTTAGGAGCCAAATGGGTCTGTAGTTCTTTAAAAGTGTTTTATCCCCCTTTTTAAAGAAAAGTACGACTACGCTCCTTCGCCACGCTTCTGGAGTTCTCCCAGAGAACAGGACCGAATTGAAGAGCTCTCGAAGCTCTTTCAGGACTGGACCTCCTCCCGCTTTCAGGAGTTCGGTCGTAATCCCGTCCTCACCAGGGGCTTTTCCATTTTTAAGCTGTTTAAGAGCCGCCTCGATTTCGTTTTGGCTGATTTCGGGCAGGTCTTCTGTGTAGTGGCGGGTTAAGGTGGCTCTGGAATCCTCATTTTTGGGATCAGGTCGAGATGCATGCGATGCGTACAATTGGCCATAGAAGTTTTCGACTTCCGAAAGGATCTCCGGCTTCGAAACGACGATATCCCCACTAGATTTAGTCAACTTCGTCAGGTGGCTCCTCCCAAGTGATTGGACGAACACTTTCGACCCCCGATTCTGCTCGATCGCTTCCTCTATGGAGCGTGTATTAGAGCGTCGGAGGTCGCGTCGTACCAATGTTCTAATATTATTGTTGAGCGCCCGTTGTTCTGACGAAGTGACAGGTGGGTTTTCACGTCGTTCCGTCATTAGCTTCAGAGTTTCTTCCGAAAGTTTGGACTTCCTGCCCGTACGCCGCATTTTGCAAAATCTCGAGCCTTCTTCCCTGAGGATTCCCACCATTTGGTCGAGGGCCTGGTCGACGTCATTTAATAACGTCGACGTCAATTAATATAAAGCTCGGGGTGAGCAAAATTATGAGGAGTAAAATCAAACTTTCTCCGTTACGATACGTTAAGTTACGCGTTATGTTTATTTACTAATCTATATATTTTATAATCGTTCGTAAGAAGTAAACTCCAGTCGTCCGTCGGAGCTGACACTCACAATTTTTGTATCTTTGCTGATTGTTGACACAATTTAGAAAAAATAAAAAGTTTTCAAAGGTTTCAGTTCTTTATAAAAAAGCCGGGCTTTCTGTTTTGTCCATATTGCCCTATTCCACTTCTTATGGTCTTTGGGAGTATGGGTAAAAGTTAACTAATCAATCAATTCATCTTCAATGTTGAAGATGGTAAAAACGATTCTAATAACTGTACCTCTCAAGGAACGCCTCATAGGTCCTCCTGTAAGCGAAGCCGGCACGTCGCACGCGCAGGTTCTCCATCAGTCCGAGGTACTTCACTTGGTGGGACACTAGCTTATCATCAAATTGCACTGGAACAAACACATAATATTACTAGTAGTTGGTAAAAAACTTTCAATCCCAAATGGAGGCTTTGGTTTGAACTTCATTTGCAGATTTTTCCTTGACCATATTTTTGTCAACTGGATTAGAATATAATTTATTGACACCTAAAATCCAAGGAATTGAAAATACGTATGGATAATTAAATCTCCTTGTTATCTCATATCTGATGTTAAAACGAATGTTCATGATTTTTTTTATAACAAACTATGTTTTAGCCGCGACGTCGGTTACCGCGAACGCAGACGAAGTCTCGGAATAAAAAGTAGCGTGTCCTTTTTTGAGGTTCAAACTTACCCCGTGGCAAATTTAATCATAATTGGTTCATTTTTTTTTGTCGCGAAAGCGTAACAGACAGACAGAGTTACTTTCACATTTATAATATTAGTATATAAGTAAATAGTAATAGGTATAGATTTACAAGCACATCCACTTAAGGATTCACAGTAGATTCTGAAATTTGATATCAGAAACTGGTGGTAAAGATGTCCTTTTCGTTGTTCTTGCAGAAAATTCATTTGAAATGGTACTTACTAGGCCCCTTGAAGTCATTAGGCTTGATGCAGCGGATGTAGGAAGGCTCCTTACTGCTCAGGATCTTGATCAGCTCGTTCAACGAGTTCTTGAACTGAGTGATCGCTGTCTCGGGACGTTTCTTGCTCGTTAAGTTAATGTCCTGAAAGGAGCAACGTGTTACTAAATCTGTTGGTCCTATTCAGTTAGTGCGTCTCTTCACATAACAGTATTATTTTAATCTTACGAAGCTTAGGCTTAGAGCTAAGGGCTTGTGGCTAAGTGTTACTACTATGGTTGGTTCGGAATGGGACCATCAGTACATACCAAGACCCCTTCGCGTTTCAGAAAACACGTTAAGCTGTTGGTCCCGGCTGTCTTTCGTGGATCTTTTTGATAGTCGCTACGGGTCCCCAGAAGCCCGAAAGTCTGACAACCGGTCTTACCAAGGGATATAGTCATCATAATCATCATTTCAGCCGTAAGACGTCCATTGCTGGCTTCCGCCAATTTGGGGGGCTTTGCCATAATCGCCACGCTTGGCATGCGGGTTGGCGATCGCAGTATGGTGGTAAAATGCATAGAGAACGCTGCTGCCAATTATCTAGGAAGTCCCTTAGTCGCCTTTTACGACACCCACGGGAAGAAATGGGGTAGTGTATAGGGATATAGTGTAACCCAGTAACTGTTTTGTGTAGACAGTCGCTCCATGTAAAACTGGTATTCAGCTGCATCCAATTAGACTATAAGCCGACTCCAACAGAATTGGGGAAAGGCTACGTAATCATCAATAAATGTTAACCTTACGGCTCTATAAGTCCCATAGTTCCTTTCCACACTACAGTACAATTAAAATAATACATGTCATAAGTGAGGGTAGGCCCCCTGAAAGCCTTAGAACCCTTTTAATGCTAAAAACTTTTGCCAGGGTCGCGAGATTTGTTCGAAAGAGATACCGTGGCCCTGGCATATGGGCGACTGAAGGAACACGGATGGGTTTTAGTCAGTAAAAGTCTGACACGCCCTTCCCTCCACCCAGAGCGGGAGAAGTCATTTGATGATTTCACACCTACATTTAAAAAAAAAATGCTAAAGACTTCATCGCTTCGTGATAAATGTTTGCATATTTGGCGTCACATCATGCGTGATCAGAGGCCGGTTTTGGATTGCAACTTGGTAGAGCCAAAACGTAAATATAAGTTCATATAAGAACGAATACCACAATTCAACTTCACGAAGAAACAGTAATAATACGGCCATAGTACGTTACTTATTGGGTAGATAACAAAGGTCATAGAGCAAAAGAGATGTACAGTGGGAGGTCTATTGGCATCCACTAAAGAAAAAAGTTGTCAATTTACCTTGAAGCAGCTAGCGACGATGCTGTTGTTACTGCTGGACATGAGACTCTGGATGTCTCTGAACAGCAGGTCGTTGTTCTTCTCCAGGAAGGTGCGCACATTGTACGTCACCTCGCCCGCATAGTGGACCAGGCAGAACTCCTGGGGGCGGAATAAAACACATAAAATATGATGAAAATTTTGAAGATTGAGGAGTACTACCTGTTTATTAGTTCCGGTTAACTTGTTTGGGAGACCTTACTCACCACTGACACTCACTCTCTCTTTCTCATCACTCACAATACTCATTCACCTTTACTTACTCATTTATCTTATTTTACCGAGCATTGTGAAAGAGGCTCTATATAAAGCAAGTTTCTATATCGCCTTGGTTTATTTTCGGAAGTGGATGAAATAGATTAGACCGCTTTATCATATGCTTTTTGTACAATATGACAATTGATAAGTTTCTAATTTTACTAAAGGATCTCTTGGCACCGCTCTCTTCCTCACTAAGATAGGTTCTTCAGAGTCCTAAGATATTTTTATGTTTAACTGTGTCCGTATTAATCAATGAGTTAAAGTCATGCATGATTTTTGAGTTCTCTAATTCTTTTTGAATGATTCTAAATCGTAAGCCATTCTAATGTTATATACAAAACACTCAACATAGACTAAATTGAACACGGTCACGTTAGATCTCGAACACTACTCCTCGGGAACTAGCCGGCGACTAATAGAATTCATTCTATAACAATATACGAAAGTATTTAAAACAATGCTACCATTGTCTGCCTTCTGGCATGCACTCTCACCCAATGTCATTGCATTCATTCAAAATGTATTACATCATGATCTAGTGACGTCATTTTGCATTTATTGATTTAGGACCATCAATGTATGTTTCAGGTTGTGTGGTCTTTCATGGAAACAGATTTTTTTTCAAGTGGTTTTCATGAGCATTTTATCAAAGATGTCTTTGTCTTGTGGCTTTCGAAATCGTGTTTGATTAATGGAATTTCATCGAATTTTTTATTGGAAACGGTTTCTGATCATTTGTTTTTTTTAAATGACGTATGAAAATGGCTTCTGCCCATTACGTTGTGGGAAGATGCTTAAAAACGAAGTGGCGAGAAGATCAGTATTGTAAGATTAGAATATCTAAATTTCTTGAAGATTGTGGCTTGTTTCACCACCTTTGTTTATCTGCAGGTTTACTTATCAAGGTGCTGTTCGATGCTTTCAAACGTTTTCTATCCAATTGAAAAAATTACTTGTTCAATTTTAGTTGGACCTTAAAAAATATTGGTTTAGCATGGCTAATCGCAACAAAAAGAGGTTCATTATCCTACGTACTTTCATTAAGTATTATGGCGCTTGCTCCATGAAATTCGTAAACATTGGCATTGTAGCGACTTGTCAACACATTCTCAGCACATACAATACATACTATTTTGAATTTAAATGTACTCAGCTAGTGGGTCAGAACCTTGGGCACTGTAATGAGCACGAATACGGAATGTATTTTATTTTTCCTTCTTTGAAAATAGGTTTAGAACAGCCCTGAGGACAGTGTGTCAAGGATAGTAAGTTAATCAACAAACTACTTTATTACGTCCAAATGGACCCAGAACTCCCTTGATGATATCACTTTTTGATGTTAAATAATATATGTTTCAAGTTGAACGCCATGTTATGCCTCTGCATCACCCAAAGGTAGACTGGTACAAAAATGCCTCAGGCCAAGTCCGCCTTTGTACAGATTTTTTTTTTACTTGTACCAGGTCTTGGTATCGTTACCAAATTCACACTATAAGTATCGTTAAGTAACGTTATTTTCATAAAGTTAATTTTTTAACCGTAACACGGGTAACGATACTTTGGTATCGAATTCATAAAATAACGTTACCATTACCGTTACTAGTATCGATACTTTTATCGTTACTTAATGCGTTGTTGTCAACCCGCGCAACCTAAGCGGCACGCCATGGGCGGCGACGCTCTACGGCAACATCGCCAATCAAACGATGCAAATGCAACTTCATTAATGTAGACGAAAGAAAGAGATGAAAGAAAATAAATAAAAATTTAACGTTACTCAGTTACTGGTAAAACGTATGCCAAGTAATACGAACGAATCTAAGCATTTACAATCAAAGACAGCCATTCTTGGCACATAAGTTCAAGCACTGCCACTTCGATCAGTTCTGTGCATCCCGCATCCAGTGGATTCTTGCGGCCTTCACAAGGTATAGGTCCACCTTGAGCGAGACCTTGCAACACTATGTTTTCCGTCTAACTTTACATTGTGCATAGCTTAATAGGGGAAAGGAAGGCAAAACGGACCACTTAACAAAAAACAAGTATAGAAAAAAAACTATTCATTTTATTAAACTTCGTCAAAGTCAAAAATAATTAACATTTATAACTCTATATTACGTACGAATCAGAGTTTGATAAAATCACAGACAATGAAGATATTAGATGATTTCTAATACCTTCAATATGTCCGTTTTACCTTCATGATTGAGGCAAAATGGACCACACATGAAGGCAAAATGGACTTATATCTATACAATTAATCAGTCAGCATATTTTTCACATAATAATACGGTAAATAGTATAATAGTAGAGGATGAAGATGATGAGACATCTTAATCCTCTACTCCTGCGCAAGCGCAGCCCATAAACGGCATTTTAGACATTGCACCTAACCTACGCTTGATTTCGAATACAAATAACAACAATACAAACACTCAGTGTCATCGTCGTCAGACGAACTATAATTTTTCCTAGGTTTTGATCTTTTTATATCAGATTTCTTGCTTGCCTTCCCTTTTTTTAAATTATTAGTCTGTTTTCACTTTCCTTCTTCCTGATTTTTTTCGCTCTTTTTTTTTGCTTTTCTTTTTTATAAAATAAATAAATATCTTTGGACAACCAACACACCGTAATCTAATCCCAAACTAGGCAGAGCCTGTACTATGGTAACCATACATCTGATAAACATACTTATAAATTTCTAAATAAATTACACCCAGACACAGAACAAATTATTGTGCTCATCAAACAAAGATTTGTCCTGAGTCGGAATCGAACCCACGACCTCAATCTTAGCAGTCAGGGTCACTAACCACTAGACTAACAGGCCAGTCCAGCCAGAAGGTTTTGTATCTTTAGCCGTTATCGAAACAAAGTGGTTTTTAATCTTTTCAGCTTGTTTATTTTGAGAAGTTTCCAGTTCAAAGCGTATAACGTAATAATTGTTGTTTTTTCTCGATTGATGTTAGCTCTTGTAGTCCTTTCTGTTTTCGGGAAAGGCATTATATCTTTAGGTCCAAAACGAAATACACTGCAAGGTTCATTGACAATCATAATTGTGGTGGATGTTGAAGATTCTGTTTCACTTTGATTCTAAAAATAAATAATGGCTGTAATACTGTTGGTTCACCAGCATTCTTTGTTGATGTGGAAGTCATAGCAGGTTGGCTGTCAATTTGGCTAGGCGAGGCAAAACGGTACCCCAGTCCATTTTGCCTGGGTTTGTTTTGCCTTTTTGCTATAAAAAACAAAAATTTTAAAACATGTGGTTTTAAGTTGAGGTATAGTCGGCATACTTGATTATTAGCTTAACCATATGTCAGTTTACATACAGTTATCATCAGAACACACTACTCTATTTAGTTGTTGCATAGGTACCTAATTATCTGGGTCATAAAAACGATGTCCGTTACAATGAAAAAATGACTTGTTCAATTTTAGTTCGACCTTAGAAAATATTGGTTTAACATGGCTAATCGCAACCAAAACAGGTTCATTATCCTACGTACTTTCATTAAGTATTATGGCGCGTGCTCCATGAAATTCGTAAACATTGGCATTGTAGCGACTTGTCAACACATTCTCAGCACATACAATACATACTATTTTGAATTTAAATGTACTCAGCTAGTGGGTCAGAACCTTGGGCACTGTAATGAGCACGAATATGGAATTTATTTTATTTTCCTTCTTTGAAAATATGTTTAGAACAGCCCTGAGGACAGTGTGTCAAGGATAGTAAGTTAATCAACAAACTACTTTATTACGTCCAAATGGACCCAGAACTCCCTTGATGATATCACTTTTTGATGTTAAATAATATATGTTTCAAGTTGAACGCCATGTTATGCCTCTGCATCACCCAAAGGTAGACTGGTACAAAAATGCCTCAGGCCAAGTCCGCCTTTGTACAGATTTTTTTTTTACTTGTACCAGGTCTTGGTATCGTTACCAAATTCACACTATAAGTATCGTTAAGTAACGTTATTTTCATAAAGTTAATTTTTTAACCGTAACACGGGTAACGATACTTTGGTATCGAATTCATAAAATAACGTTACCATTACCGTTACTAGTATCGATACTTTTATCGTTACTTAATGCGTTGTTGTCAACCCGCGCAACCTAAGCGGCACGCCATGGGCGGCGACGCTCTACGGCAACATCGCCAATCAAACGATGCAAATGCAACTTCATTAATGTAGACGAAAGAAAGAGATGAAAGAAAATAAATAAAAATTTAACGTTACTCAGTTACTGGTAAAACGTATGCCAAGTAATACGAACGAATCTAAGCATTTACAATCAAAGACAGCCATTCTTGGCACATAAGTTCAAGCACTGCCACTTCGATCAGTTCTGTGCATCCCGCATCCAGTGGATTCTTGCGGCCTTCACAAGGTATAGGTCCACCTTGAGCGAGACCTTGCAACACTATGTTTTCCGTCTAACTTTACATTGTGCATAGCTTAATAGGGGAAAGGAAGGCAAAACGGACCACTTAACAAAAAACAAGTATAGAAAAAAAACTATTCATTTTATTAAACTTCGTCAAAGTCAAAAATAATTAACATTTATAACTCTATATTACGTACGAATCAGAGTTTGATAAAATCACAGACAATGAAGATATTAGATGATTTCTAATACCTTCAATATGTCCGTTTTACCTTCATGATTGAGGCAAAATGGACCACACATGAAGGCAAAATGGACTTATATCTATACAATTAATCAGTCAGCATATTTTTCACATAATAATACGGTAAATAGTATAATAGTAGAGGATGAAGATGATGAGACATCTTAATCCTCTACTCCTGCGCAAGCGCAGCCCATAAACGGCATTTTAGACATTGCACCTAACCTACGCTTGATTTCGAATACAAATAACAACAATACAAACACTCAGTGTCATCGTCGTCAGACGAACTATAATTTTTCCTAGGTTTTGATCTTTTTATATCAGATTTCTTGCTTGCCTTCCCTTTTTTTAAATTATTAGTCTGTTTTCACTTTCCTTCTTCCTGATTTTTTTCGCTCTTTTTTTTTGCTTTTCTTTTTTATAAAATAAATAAATATCTTTGGACAACCAACACACCGTAATCTAATCCCAAACTAGGCAGAGCCTGTACTATGGTAACCATACATCTGATAAACATACTTATAAATTTCTAATAAATTACACCCAGACACAGAACAAATTATTGTGCTCATCACACAAAGATTTGTCCTGAGTCGGAATCGAACCCACGACCTCAATCTTAGCAGTCAGGGTCACTAACCACTAGACTAACAGGCCAGTCCAGCCAGAAGGTTTTGTATCTTTAGCCGTTATCGAAACAAAGTGGTTTTTAATCTTTTCAGCTTGTTTATTTTGAGAAGTTTCCAGTTCAAAGCGTATAACGTAATAATTGTTGTTTTTCCTCGATTGATGTTAGCTCTTGTAGTCCTTTCTGTTTTCGGGAAAGGCATTATATCTTTAGGTCCAAAACGAAATACACTGCAAGGTTCATTGACAATCATAATTGTGGTGGATGTTGAAGATTCTGTTTCACTTTGATTCTAAAAATAAATAATGGCTGTAATACTGTTGGTTCACCAGCATTCTTTGTTGATGTGGAAGTCATAGCAGGTTGGCTGTCAATTTGGCTAGGCGAGGCAAAACGGTACCCCAGTCCATTTTGCCTGGGTTTGTTTTGCCTTTTTGCTATAAAAAACAAAAATTTTAAAACATGTGGTTTTAAGTTGAGGTATAGTCGGCATACTTGATTATTAGCTTAACCATATGTCAGTTTACATACAGTTATCATCAGAACACACTATCACACACCAAACCAAACTGTAGGCTAATTGAAAAATGCAAATTTTATATCAAAATCTAAAAAATATAACTTACCTTGGTAAATCAGTGCATGTGCAGTCGGTGGAATTGAGTATACTGACCGAGAGCGGGAACATGGTGGCCAACACTCTGACGTAACAAATTCATAGATAGCGTTACACATTTCAAAATTATCAAGGTGGACCGTTTTGCCCACAGGGTCCGTTTTACCTTCCTTTCCCCTATGTATTTTTATTTGCTGAAAATCAGTAAGTAACTCAACTTTTATTTGCGTCAAGCGTAATGAACTTATGAAATTCAAATTCGTTAAATACTTTAGTTAGACCCGACCGTGAAAGAGGAGTCAAGGGGAATATTTTTAAGTATACTCACATCACGTCCCATAATCTTCTGGGTCTTGATATCGGAGCGGCGATGTGACTTGTAGTGAGGATGCGGCTCTAACTTCTCATTCAGCTTCTCCAGGAAGCTCAGGTCGCTGGCATCACCTGGCCTTAAGCACTCGTCATCCAGGACCGAGATGATACCTATTAGAGATGAAAATAATATAATATCAAGAACAAGATGTTAGGTTTCGTTTCCAGGTTTGTCTACCCATTGTGTTAAGCCGTGTGGTGCCCGAAGTAAAGAGTAGTGCCGCCCATTTCTTCCCGTGGGTATCGTAAAAGGCGACTAAGGGACTTACTTAGAGAATGGGCAGCAGCGATCTCTATTCATTTTACCACCATACTGCGATCGCCAACCCGCCTGCCAAGCGTGGCAATTATGGCAATTCTGCCCAAATTTGAGGAGGTCTATGTCCAACAATGGACGTCTTTCGGCTGATGATGATGTTGTGTTGTGGATATCGATTTACAATCCAAAATACTATCATTACTTACAACAAGTGGTGATGTGTTTTGTGGGGAAGTCGGTATGGTGATAACAGTAAACAAACTTCTGGTAAACTCAACGTGTATTTAGTGAACTAAGTTATGCGAACTTAAGAGAGCAACATACGATATCAGAAGTAGGATAATCGTTTGATTTTATTCTTATAATTCTTTAGTGTTTTCATACAATATTTTCTCGATGAGAATCAATCAAACATAAAAACAACAACAACAAACAACTTAATTAACTTTGTTTAGAATCAAGTTTATCTAACTGAGCAGACAGATGTGTCTGTCAGACGAGTTACTTGTGCCACTTCTTCTTTCCAGTTGAAGCACTAGGGAGTGGCGAAATGCAGACCTTTTTAGGGGGACTGTCCTATATAATTTTGAAGTTCGAAATGTGCTGACTCTCAGCCGAATTTGAATAAATGACTTTTGATATTGAATCTGATTTTGGGTAAATGACTTGACTAGGAGGGCCACTCGATGTAGTAATTTAAGAATAATCAAGAGTCTCAGACAGATAGATTCATCATCATCATCATCACCATCATCATTTCAGCCGAAAAACGTCCACTGCTGGACTTCCCCTAAGCACCGCCACTTCAACTTGTTCTGTGCTTCTCGCATCCAACGGATTCCTGCGGCCTTCACCAGGTCATCGGTCGGACAGATAGGTTGGTCCCACAGAATATGTGGTCATTAAGTTGTTGTGTACCTGTATGCCTGGCCTCAATGAGGTCGCAGATGATGATGTTGTTAAAGTACTCCACGGGCTCCCACTCGATGCCCTCGCGCAGGTACTCCTCTTGCTCCTGCTTCAGGGTCAGCTGGATGAACAGCTGCTGCAGCTTCTCGTTACAGAAGTTGATGCAGAACTGTTCGAAGCTGAGGAGAGAAGGGTGGAGTCTAGTGTAAGTGTGAAAAGAGGGAACATTTGGGACAGTCAGACATAGAGAATTTATGGGAATATTTTCATATGCGTTGTCTGGGGACCTTAAGATTATAAGAACACTTGGTAGAAGATAAATGGATTGTTTGAAGTATGATATGACTAAAGACCTGAGAAGGAAGCGGTAAATGGGTGGAGGAGAACTCTCTGAAGTTATTTTGACGTGTAAAAATACTGACTCTTATCCTAATTTGAATTTAAAGTGAATTAAGGTTTTAAGGGGCTTTGTGGCTTTGAAGAAACGGAATCTAAGAGACGGCAGAAAAGGATATGCTGATATATACAGTAGAACAGTGATAATTTAGAGAGAGAATTATCAATGGCTTCATTAAAAACTCACCTGTTCTTCGGGAAGATTTCAAATCCATAAATATCCAAGATACCAATGACAGAGGATTGGCTTTCCTTGTCCTTAGGCGCCAGGGACGCGTTCAGCCTGGACACCAGCCAGCTGAAATGCTTGTCGTAGATGGCCTTAGCTAGCGCGTCTCGAGCATATTGTGCTTGTTCCAAGTCCAGAGGGGTGGTGACGACGTCGCCGCGGGCGCTGATCGTACGGCTTGTTAGTGCCTCTCGTAGTTTCGTGCCGTTTACTTTGAGGAGCTGCAGAAGAGGGTTAGTTTGTAAAAAAATTTAATAGGTGGTGGTCATGTCATTGGGGTATCAATAATCAAATTCGGATTAACTATATGTGTAAGTGTTTGGAAGATGGCGGTGTGATATTCTTGTGCCACGGAAAACACGTTAAGCCGTTGATTCTGTGCCTGATCTCTCTCGTGTCGGATTGTCGTCCCATCGGACTATAAGAGTAAGGTAAGAGTGAGTGCTGTATCGGCATACACTTGTTTACTATAAAATCTCCCGCGCCGAAGGCTATTCTCTGTTAAGATTGGCTGCCATGGGCGAAATACGAACTGGAGAACTATACTATACTATTATTTTGTATCATTGGTGCCTTTAGTTATATGTTGTTTGATACTATGCCACCGGTATCAGAGCTACTCTAATAATTTTAATCTATAGGTGAATGTATATACAGGGTGTGGCGTAAGTAATGGTCCACCGTTCAGGATTCGATGAACCAGATAATTAACTATAACAATTAAAAATTTTAACCATTTTTACCCAATTTTTTTTTTTACAAAAATTGCTCTTGAACTTGATGGTGTGTTAAAAGTTGGGGTTAAAATTAGAGAAGAACCAACTTTTTCTTCAAAAGAGCTGAATTTATATAAAATATCATAATTTATCATGATAGCTCTAGTATTCAGCAGTAATTAACAGAAATCAAAATGAAAAAAAAAAAATAGTTTTTGTTGAAACTACAAACAAATATGTAATAAAAGGTACCTAGAAATTTCGTAAATAAAAGATAAAAATTAAATATTTTCGGAACCCTTGGGAAAAAATGTTTACATTTTTTAATTGTTGTAGTTAAATAACTGGTTCATCGAATCCTGAACGGTGGACCACTACTTACGCCACACCCTGTATGCATCTATATGCATTTCATTTATCTGCATTTTCACTGCAGATCTCCTCATTTGGTCTTATGCGAGCAGCTAGCTTCTGATGTTTCATAAGTGATGTTGGTTTATGTGAAATAAAAATATTTTGATTTGATTTGAGCTAGGTTGAATGGTTACAGGAATAGGACTTATTCTATTTTTCTAAGAGCAAATCTATACTTTACAATATTATATACTTTGTAATATTATATCTATAGTATCTATACTAATATTATCAAGCTGAAGTGTTTGTTTGTTTGGTTGAACGCAGTAATCTCAGGAACTACTGGTCCGAATTGAAATATTATTTTTTGTTGGATAGGCTATTCATTAAGGCAGGCTATAAGCTATATAACATCACGCTACAACCAAAAGGAGCGGAGCAGCAAGATAAACTGGACGAAAACTGGCAGACAATTCGATGCGACGGGAAGGGTCAGGGGAGCAAAAATTTGCCGCGGGCGAAGTCGCGGGCAGAAGCAAGTGACAAATAAATGTTCCAACTACCAAGCTAATCTGGAAAGTAATAATGCAATACATTATGTTGCTACAATGTAGAACGATAATATTTTGTAATAGTGCATTAAAGAAATGATATTACACAAATATAAAGGGATATTACGAAATGCCCTACAAAATGACTACCGCGTTTGATAATAAAGGAGTCATTGTCATATGTGACCTCTTTAAAGTCAAATTGTATCTGCTATTAAAGATATATAGGGTCACATTAAATAAGTTGGTAAACTTTACCCACTCAGCTGGTTTTTGTAATTTTTCGTGGAAAATAAATATTTTTTACGAATTTTCAATCTAACAGGCGTTTGGTTGCCTTCGTGAACATCTCAGTGTCACATACAGTTTTGCATATATATTTTTTTCACTTTTCGACGTCGACACCCAACACGTGCGTAAAGTATTGCCAGCTAATTTAATTTGACCCTGTAAAGGTATACTTTTGAATGTAACTAAAATATTATCAACTCAGAAACAGATACAAACAATGCTGTTTTGTTACTATGTCGGCATACGATTAGTAAGCGAATAAGGAAAAAGCTATATCAATAAAGTAAAAACAGTATTTTAGATAAGATGCCCAATATCCAATGGTGACGGAATCGTTAATAGCAAGCCAGAAAATAATAAGGCTTCACCCGCGCCTCCTCGCCTCATCATCATCACCATTTCAGCCGAAAGACGTCCACTGCTGGCCACAAAGGCCTGTCCGAATTTGGGAAGGTTTTCAAAAATTGCCACGCTTGGCAGGCGTGTTGGCGATCGTGGTATGATGGTTAAAATGCATAGAGAACGCTGCTGCCTATTTTCTAGTAAATCCCTTGGCGCCTGTTACGACACCCTCTCCTCGCCTGCCTCTCAACACGGCGAACACAAAACACAATCCCGTACCCCCATCGCCAGCAGAAACTTTTCGCCCGGCGTAAATATATAGATACTTATTTGGATTTGAATCTTCTGTAGTAAGTATCAGATATAACAGCTCTTTTTAATGTACCTAAGCATGATAGCTATGTGTACAAGTAGATATGTATATTATTCAATATTATTATATGTCCGTGAATCTAGTACCGATGCTGGCGGGCTACTGTTTTAAACGTTTTTAACCGACTTCAAAAAAAGGAGGAGGTTATCAATTCGACTGTATTTTTATATTTATTTTTATGTTTGTTACCTCATAACTTTTGACTGGGTGAACCGATTTTGATGTTTTTTTTTTGTAAAAAACCTTATATACAGATCTTAAGACACCGAATTTCAAAATTAAAGTAATTTTTGACTTTGTTGTGTTTTTTTTTAAGGAAGTTGGTTGTTATTTTTTCTTATTTACCTGAACATAATTATTATTTTATACATTCCGATCTGATAACATCCTATCCAATCTTATCCCGATGTTTATTTCTTGACTACCTACGAATATTTCAGATATGCAACTGACCTGGCGGATATACTTTTTTAGGTAAAGAGAGTGTGGACCTAAAATTCTACATCATAACATTAGTAAGGAACTTTCAGAATTTAGAAGGTTCTGGGCTGGAATGTTAACAATTGAAGACGAAAGGTAAAGTACTAAGGCATGTAGAATTGTAGATGCATCACAAACGATGCTGTATAATGTACGTAACAATTCTTTGAAATAATAAAACATCTAGACACAACCAAGATCAAACCAGTGACATCTAAATACGACGAACAAAAGTAATTCCTCAAAACAGTGCTATCACCAACATTATCGTAATAAATAGAGACGTTTTCACAAGAACTGTAGCGTTGCGTCATCTTTCCGTTGAAGATCGTTATCAGTTTATCACGAACGGGTTAGGTCAAAAACCGTTGTTACTTCGAATAAATCACTGTCTGACAATGTATTTCTTAATGTGATCTATTGTGTTATTTATATTTGAGCAAGAGTTCAATGAATAATTTTGTAAGAGAATAATGTCAAGGTTATAGGGTAGGATAACTGAGACTGGTTACAAAAATAAGGAAGAGTTTTTTTAGGGTTGTTATAACTTTATACTCTCAAATCATGTCGTATCGGTTTGTGAATCATTTCGAATAGAATTGAAGGGATCCGTTAGGGCCGATGCCTGCCGGGGTCGCTGTTCGAAAGAGTTACCGTGACCCTGGCACAGGCTACTGAAGGAACACGGGTGAGTTTTAGTCAGTAAAGGTCTGACGCGCCCTCCCGCTCCGCCCAGACCCAAAAGAAAAAAAGGGTGTAAGGATAACTGAGACTGGTTACAAAAATAAGAAAGAGTTTATTTTTCGGGTTGTTTATTGTAATTTTATAATTAAGTTAAACATACATTTATAAGCCGTTGCGCTTCTCGAATAATGCAATACAAAATTATATTCAAGAGATTGTCTAATTATTTCTTTGGAGTTACTGACTAAGATATCTAAATTAATGGTAGTTTTGGATCTGACAAGATTGTTAGTAAAGGAATCAGATTTCTTAGAATCAGTACTAGTGACTTTAAGGTAGATGACATTGCTCCTACTACTCAGCGTACAAAGTTTTAGTTATCCGACAAAATGGCCTCAAAATGGAAATGCGAACTTGAACCTCAACAACGACCACAGATGTAAACGTGAGCATTTCGAGGTTGAACTACATACAACTGAAACTGAACGACGTCATCCTGTATTGGGAAGACAATAGCAGCCAAATCGTAGTATTTATACAAACAGGTATTGGAACAATGGCGCTAAATTAAAGGCTCAAATATAAACACTATTGTCTTACATAGTTCAGCCATTTAGGATATGTCGGATCAAGATTTCGTTTTGGTAGAGTTATTGGATTAAGTTAGAAGTCAAGGGTCATAATAGCAAGGTTAAGATTCCAGCGAAATTCAGCTCGTAAGGATGGATACATCAGTATTGGATTCTGGAGCATGAGTTCTATCACATAATTAATTTATCTATCATTGCTACATTTTTAATTATTTTTACATATTGTGGTGTGGTAATTTTATGTCAGATGTATTGTCACATATAACCATATAATTAATATATACAAAATATTTAAAAGAGTAATGGTGCAGTTTCTTCTCCATACAAAACTACCTTTTGGACGGGGTGACTAGATTCAAATATATTTTGATGTAAATGTTGACGTTTAAAAGTGCCTTTTATAATATGTTTATTTGAAATAAATGCTTTGACTTTGGCCTTATTTATGTAACAACAATGACTACACAGAATAATGGAACTATGGGATGAAAGTTTTTGTTAGAAGATTCCTGTTTCGTAACTTTACTATACAATAAGTTTTCTATATTCTCATATCTAAATTTGCCCTTGATATTTCAAATATGAACGATCCATGAACCAAACATTACATGTATTTAAGCATTATTTATTTTTAAATAAGTGTCACGGTTATGTGAAGTATGATATGGCTAGAAAGGTGATGACTACCGAGCTAACGACTAATAGAGAAGTATGTGAGAAAGAGACATGTTGCGCCGACCCCAAATAAATTGGGCTAAGGGCAGAAGCATGATGATTTCACGGTTAATCTAAGACATCTTGTGAGCCCGCAGGTTGACCGTTGGGCTACTGCTGCTTGATCAAAGTGTTCATCGAAATTCAATATAAGAGGTAGACAGGACTGCCACGGTCGCGAGATTCGTTCGAAAGAGATACCGTGGCCCTGGCACATGGGCAACTGAAGGAACACGGGTGGGTTTTAGTCAGTAAAAGTCTGACACGCCCTTCCGTTCCACCCAGAGCGGGAGGTGTCATTTGATGATTTCACATTAAAAAAAGAGGTAGACAGGAAAACGTCGGAAGGTCAGGAAATAAGCTAACTAATTTAGTTTTGGAAACAAAACGATCTCGTGTACTTTTTATCGTATGTTATAATTGGAATAACAATTAGTATGAGCACCTATATTTAAAAATTAAGTACTTCCTGCATTACTTGGTAACGTAAGTCAATGGCTTCCTCACTCAGTTTTTTCATCCTATGCGGAAAGAATAGGTCACCAGAACAAAGTACACCTGTTTTCTTATTTCTCAGTAGATTTTAGCATCCTGTAGGCTTAATGACGATGAAGGGGCTTGGCTTCTTGTATTAGGAAACTAGCATTTATTGCAACATCACAATGGTGCCGATTCCCTTATTAACAAACTAAACTAAATTTAAGTTCAGTGCATCTTTTTCTTTCTATTTCATTAAGGAAAGGACAGAAGATAAATTTTAGTTTAGTCCTGTCAAATTAATCAGCGCTTGACGTAAATTGACGTAATTTTAGTTGGCAAGTTTTTAATCACGTTTAGACTTGTATGGAGTAGTGACAGGCGCTGATTAATTTGACAGGCCTAAACTAAAATTTTTCTTTAGTCCTCTTCTTAATGAAATACAAAGAAAAAGATGCACTGAACTTAAATTTAGTTTAGTTTGTGAATAAGGGAATCGGTACCATTGTCTTCTTAAAATTAGATGTTTGCAGGAACAGCGCTTTGCGGCAGGAATTGATAAGTTTAGATATAACAGTAGTAGCACTTAAACGTGTTTTCACACAAGGACCTCTACCACGTCCTATAGTGATCTATATCATGATAATTTGTTTAAAAAAACTTATTAAATAGGTATTCCTTACCTCTGCCACGTTGGTTGTGTTAGCATCATGCAACAGGATCTCAGCATTGCCCTTGTCATTCTGTACGAACTTAGCGTTTCCGAGGTGGAGGATACTGGCGACGATCTCGAATATTTCCGTCTGTTCCGATTGGCCTATTTCTATGACTTTCATGGCTTCCTGTACTGTTCGGAACTGATCGGCGTCGTTGTTGCGTTGGTTCGCTGCGGGGGCCTGGAAAAGGATGGATTTGATGATTATTACTGGATATAGATTTGGTGAAACCTTTCGATCATGTTGACCATGTTACTGAAACTTTGTTTTTTTTTTGGGGGTAGCATGAACATTAAGTAGGTAAGTCTAACAAAATCATTATATAAAATATCACTAAACGCGTAATTAACTAATTGTCAAGTTTTATAAAAAAAATGGTAGACAGAAACTTTGGAGTACCACAAGGTAGTTTATTGAGTCCACTTCTTGTCGGACTTAAATCTATACTAATATTATAAAGCTGAAGAGTTTGTTTGTTTGTTTGATTGAAAGCGCTAAAAAATTCTTTTTGTGTAGGGTAACTAAGAGGAGCGGAGCAGAAATGAAAAATGTTGCAAAAACGGGGAAAATCGCACGGGTAGGCGATTCGACGCGACGGGAAGGGTCGGGGGAACATGAAATTTAACGCGGACGAAGTCGCGGGCAGAAGCTAGTGGTTGTATAAGTAAATCCGACAAAATGTGGACTTAGTTATCTTTCCGATTGAATTTGAGTTGGTTATGCACCTCAATAGTAACTGGGCTGGTAAGAATACTTAGTATTAGTCTGTTGTAGTACTAACCACATCAGTCGTGTATTTGTAAGCATCAGGCCTTCCCTGCAACTTCAACTGTTTAATCAATTCCTGGTCTGCGCCCGCTAACAGTTGGTAGAAGATGTGGAAGTTCCTCTCTCCAGACATCTGGCTGACTACCCTGGACTTCTCCAGCAGATAGTTGAGGATATGTCCTCCTTCAGGAGCGCCTTCATAGTTGAACTGAACGTCCATGTACTTTCCGAATCGGCTGGAGTTGTCATTTCTGTGGGTTTTCGCATTACCGAAGGCTTCTAGCAGCGGATTTGTTTGCAGAAGTTTGTCTTTCACTGTTTCTACGTTGCGAAGGTGGTTTGTTCTTGCTGCTATGTACTCCAGAACCTTTTTGGAGGCTTCAGTCTTGCCGGAACCAGATTCGCCTGAACAGAAAAATATCTTGGTTTAACATTATATGATATCCAGATTCAATTTCAGCAGTTGTTTCTGTTGACTTTAAGAAAAAACTTAGTATACCAACAAATTTACATGTTCATACCTGAGATCAAAATGCATTGTTCTCTGTGTTCATATACCAAGGACCGATATGCGTTGTCTGCGATTGCGAATCTGTAACAATAATTAACAATTCATTATGTTATTTACACATCGTTATGAAAAGGAACCTACAAAACAAACCCTCAGCAACGATCATCAAATAAATGGCGATATCGCTAGAATCTACGAAAACTGCTGTCCTATACATTTCACAGCTTTTTCTTAAATATTAATTTTCCAAAAAACCACGGCTGAGAGGATATAATTGTTGACTATGCACCTACTTGTACCGCTGCCTACCTCTCCATCGTCGGCTCTTACTCATTTATTGATATAAGTCCCTATATCGTTTATTTTTCAACATCCAATAACCATTAGGTGCTGTTATCGAGTCGATAAGAGGCTATTATCAGCTCAATAATAAATAGTATCGAAGTGCTTATAGACAATAATAGTTTGTCACAAAGTATATACTTTTTTATGTAGTTATACTGCACGTATTCGGATGGAATAAAACAGAATTGGATGGGTTGCTCGCTTCATTATGATTAATTTAAATTGTATGATTTGTGCTACCTACTTTATGTGTTTAGACAATAACCTACTTATACACGACCTATACGTGAGGCGATACTACTAGTACCTTCAAAATGATTCTTCTAGGTATATATTATAATATATTCTTATAGGTTCTAATTAATAGTGTGTTACGCTATTAGGGAGCACACCCTATTGGTGGTGTGCTGATATTTGAAAGAATCGGATATCACATTTAAGACCTTATTTACATGGAGTTCGAAATAATGTTGCCAAGTTCACTAAAACTGAATAAAAACTTCGCCAGTAAAACATCAATAAGCGTAGGCCGGTCCATTCCCGTTTTATCTTCGACCTACGCACCTTTATTGAAGCACTTTAGGTAGGTGCACGACTCAACTATTTCTGGATATAGCTAGATAGATGGGGCAGATAACAGCTGATAACAATGACACAACAATACTTTCTCATTGTACTTTCCCACACGTCAAATGTCAGAGATAACCTCTATGAAACATTCATATCTTTGGATTCCTCTCAGGCATTCCAACTGGAGACAGATGATTACGGATAAGAGAAAATGCGATACCGGTCATTGGTTCGATTTTCAGGTAATTTAAAACTCGATTTAAAAGTATTGAAACCATAAAGTTTTATGTAGTATTTCAGCCATTCTGGCTCTAAAGTAAGTAAGGACTTAGGTCCTGTATTACTACCAAAGAAATTATGATCCATTTTGAATTTACCAGTTTTCATACCTAAGTACTTCTTATTACCTACAAGTTATTGAGTTACAATAATTTAGATTTAATCCGACTTGTTAAACTATGCTAAGCAAGAATTATAAACTCATATTATCGTGTCCAAAAGATATATTATGACCTAATAATATGTATTTTATCTTTCAACAGACTATGCTCGCGTGAACGTCTAGACCTGGCACATGTTCTCCAGCAAATTGAATATTTATGCAAATTCATAGTTGATTAGATGGACTGCTAGTTTTCTGTTTCGACAGTTTTATTTATTAGGTATAGCTAAGCACAGGTAGGTACGTAAAAGAGCAATAAAATACGTAATATAGTAAACTAAAATAAAATATTAGAAGGAAACACTTTCAAAATCCGACTAAAGCTGAAAATAGCTATTCAGCTGAAATATTGAGCTTCCTGGGAAAATAGTAAGTAGTTATATTGATTCTATATTTAATTTTAATATGGAATCTCATCTCTCAAACATAAGGTAGGACGCCCCCAGGCTAGGTGGAGCGATGATCTTCGCAGGGTGGCTGGCAGCAGCTGGATGGGAATTGCCGAGAATCGAGCTGAATGGCGTGTCATTGGAGGGGCCTAAGTCCAGCAGTGGACTGCTATAGGCTGATGAAGAATTGAATCTCATTTAAGAACTATGCAAAAAATATGCTTTAGTGTGGTCAAGTCTTCAGTAACTTGCCAATAAGTTTGGTTGTTGTCATTAAACAACCATTTATGAAAACTATATCATTGCGCATTACGGACACCATCGGTTATGGTTTTTTGTAGAACATACGCCTCATGAAGTTTTCATAAGAAACTAACTTATTATCCTAGCTCACACGTCAGGCATTGACGAAAGTCTTCTTCTAGTAGCGCTTGCTCTTCTTCTCCATGTAGGTTTGCAGGGGTTTGTACGAGTATATATTACGGTTGTATATAAAAGTAAGGTGTTGGTAAACTAGTAGGTACTCACACGTGTGGTGGCGCCTCGAAGAAAGCCTTCTTGTAGTATAGCTTGGTCTTCTCCTCCGTGTAGATGGGCAGCGGCTTGTACGGGTTCACTGATATGAGCACGTTTCCGATGTACGTCTGTAGGGGAGAAAATGGCACTGTCAGTAAATGTATCTACGTTGTATTGAATCTACAGTAATAAAGGTCAAGAGCTTTTCCTATTGTTTCGTAATGGAACATAGAAAGTTCAAAATGTCCGGTTAAATCGTACAGTTAATTATTTCCTATTTTTTTTTTTCGTCAGGGACCGGTGGGAACAGTTTTATAATTGGCAGCCTTCCACGGTTTTAAGAATTATCATTAAACTATCTTTCAACTTTGTCATCCTTACTATTAATCTATTTTTCGATTACAATAGAGACATTTTTTTCGGGAAGCCTAATCGTTAATTTAAATCAGCATATTTTACAACTAGCCTTTCAAGTCAGCCAATTTACGGAAAACCAGGCTGGTTAATTTATTTGTAAATAAAAACTTACATAAATAATATTCTCGCTGAACCGCTTCCTCAGGTTGTCGATGAAGGCGGCTTCGGAGCGGAAGTCTTCGAGCAGAACGAAGTCCTGCACTCCGACCCTCTCCCGGTGGACCAGTGCGTGCTCCATCATCCCTGTCACTGATACCGGCCGCAAGAGCCTGCAAATAAAGGAGATAGTGGTTTAGTTTCATTTCAGTGACAACAAAAGACACGACAGAGGTGGTTTGGCCGACTAAAGAAGACGACAGAGCAAAGGGAGAAGTGATGACAGTTCCTGAAGGTCGTATGCACCATCGTAAAAACAAGATATGATTAAGATATGTTAGCATACTTTGATAGAACCACGTTAGTTTGATCCTAAATATATCATTTTAGTTTAAACGAATATGTTTAGGGATCCTGCCATGGCTAGGTTCTAATTTTGACTCGAATGCAATGGCCCTAATAAAAGTTGTCAAATGGTTACACTATACACACCATCCATATTAAATATTATCATTTTACCTATATTACATAGTATAAAACGAAGTCGCTTCTCGCGTTTGTACACCTAGATTTTTCAAACTTCGTATCAGATTTTAATGCGACTTTCGTCAATACACAGACTGATTCAAGATGAAGGCTTGTGTGTATAATACGCGGACAAAGTCGGTAGCTTTTACTAGATATATATTTGTCATGCATTTTGAAACTCGAAATTATTAATCGATTTTATGCTCCCTATGCTACGAGGTGCATTTATACTTTCTGTACCGCTTATTCAATCTTTTTCACCGATTTTAAACTCACCACGCTTTCGACAGTTTCGCACTCACAAAGACAATATAACAGAAGTCACTGAAATCACATTGATAGCCCATTTTCGAGGAGCTGATACACGCATGATAAAAATGGCTGTAGCCCATCTTTGGCTACTATCAACATAACACTGACTGGCGGCCTGACTGACTGACTGACTTTTGAGAATTGGTGGCAAGGTACTGGAGACAGGGTAGAAAGGGTAAGTAATTATCATGTTTACAAGACAATTAACGCCTGGGAACGGTAAATAAACGGCTGTAGTATTTGTTAGATACAAATAAAGGGTTGTTTGTATATTATCAGCTTAATGAGATAAAGTAAACACTAAGTTTGGTTGTTTTGTGCAGAAGTAGGACTATAATGGTTGTTTTCGATAATTAGGTGTGCGGGAAGATGAATTGATTGATGTATGTTATTTGTAAATAACTGTAGTTAGTTAATTTCAGCTATTGTTTCACGTGGTAAGTAGTGATATTAGCAGTTGGGCCACCTGGCGGAAACTTCTATACCTGCAGCGTCCACAACGGGGGCGTTATCGCCCACTTTGGGAAAGGCTGTTCTATACAATCGTATCATTACAAACGCCTTCACAAGGGATCGCTCTAGCTATTGAGAACTACTACATGTTTGCAATATTTGTCACAGAAAATCAAATTGGTTGAAAATATTATTATTTCTTGTCAGCAACGAGTTTTCTTAGCGATAGATCTAACCGTTTTATAATTGGTTAATATTTGCACTTTACAAGGGACATTTATTTTAAGCCATGTAAAAGCTACATGCTCTGCTTAAACCCTAACTCCTTATTGCAAAACAAGGCTTTTGTTTAGATCAGGTTTAAGCCACAGAGCCAGTTATTGAATTAGGAACCTAACTGTTATAGAAATGCAGTTCTGTATGCAAAAATAACAGCTTAGTGCAGTGCTAAGTTGTCATTTACCATGTTTGTACCGTGTGGTGCCGGACGTAAAGAATAA
Organism: Aporophyla nigra; assembly: GCA_947507805.1. Classification (NCBI taxonomy): domain Eukaryota; kingdom Metazoa; phylum Arthropoda; class Insecta; order Lepidoptera; family Noctuidae; genus Aporophyla; species Aporophyla nigra. The sequence continues at coordinate 3,404,605 of OX382305.1, read as the reverse complement.
CACCACCCCATTTCTTCCCGTGGGTGTCGTAAGAGGCGACTAAAGGACTTACTAGAGAATGGGCAGCAGCGTTCTCTATGCATTTTACCACCAAACTGCGATCGCCAAGCCGCCTGCCAAGCGTGGCGATTATGGCAAATCCCCCCAAAAAATGTACCGGCCAAATTGGCGATTCATGGGGGTTTGTCTAAATCGAAATAAAGTTCGAAATACAAATACTGTCTCAAAAGTTTAGTACTAAAGTCAGATCGCGTCTTGTAATAAGGTTAGTGCCTTCATAATAGCTACCTACATACTCACATACCAACGTTATACAGTAGAGTCACAAAACACGTCTTTACGGTAGTATTACAATTTTACGTGCGGACCGAAGTACCAAAGTGTCGTATTGCAGTATTTCTGCGGCTCAATTAGCTCAAATCGTGATATTTGCGGGAATGTCAACTTTCTTGACATTACACTCAAATACCATGACATTAGAACACGGGACGGTTCCGGCAAGACAAAACGATTACTCATCAAATGAGTGTGGGTTGGTGAATTTCGAGGAATTTACGGGTGGCGCTGGCTGTTTAGCAAAACTACTAGGTTTTATGGCGAGATTTTCGCGCAGAGTCCCGAGTGAATGCAGGAAAAGTAAAATATTAAAATCAAAATATTTTCTTTCACATAAACCTAAATGGGCACTTATGAAATATCAGGAGCTAGGTGCACGATTCCAATTGGTCGTTTCCTGTGGCAAAAGGTCGGTAAGAAACTCCATGGTTCCACTCTTTTAAGACAATTGGCTTTTACAATGTTTCCAAATTACAGTGTTTATAGGTGGACAGTACAGGACAGTGTAGGCTAATCATCGACATCTGCCTAGCCTTTTTTCCAACTATGTTGGGTCAGCTTCCAGTCTAACTGGATGAACATCAGTATTTTACCTCCAAAGACAAAGAATAACAGTAATTAACAATATCACTATCATTGACAGCAGAGACAGGGAATGGTCTCGAGTAAGTTCCTTTGGTAACTTTAATATTGAATTCCATACAAACACATTAACACTCAAGTACTATCCTACCCACGTGCAAAACAAGCTCCACGATAATTGCAAAAACCCGGATAAAAAGTAACTAATCGCAAATTATCGATATCGATAATCGAATAACGCACGTCAACTAACGATAGGGCTGATTACAACGTATGTTGACGTCATCGACACTTGCATATGAACGCATTTAGTCATTCCTAGTAGATAGGCCCGTCCGTTTGCATTGACCTAGTTACTTAATTCTCACGTCCCGTTCTACATTGTTATGGTTTTATTAATAATATTGTAAGTAGGCGTTAATTAGTCATAATTATCAAGGGCTGAGATAGGAAATAAGGACATGTAGTACAAAATTAAGTATTTGTTGTCTAGGTCAGTATGTTCACAAGTTAACACCAAGTGGATCCGAAATGAGTGCATAGTTTAAAATATTAAAGTGATATTTGCCAGCCTAAGCTCGAAACCAGACAGTCTATATCTTGGGGGTCCGAATATCAAAATGGAGATTATAGAAGTTTCGTGTTAGGCATCGTTAATGATGAGACTAGAGAGCTGAGTTTAGGAATGATTTCTTTTCTCTTTTTCCCCCAAACTAAAGGTTACTGAAAACAGTATTTTCTCTTTTTATTGCTTCTTATTTTCTTTATTATAACCAGCGGTTCTGAGAATAAGTTTAGCATTGAAACTCTATTTCAATTTGCAAAACCATGGCTACATACATTTCCCAGGAAATGGTTCTTAGTTCTAAGAACTATCTTCATGCCATTTATTTCAATACCAGACGTTCACAGAACATTCCACAAACTTAATACTCGAGTACTTAGTCCTTAAATAATTTTGTGACTTTTCCGTTAAGTCATAAAGTCTCATATGTATTTCTAGAACCTAGCTTAGTGCATAATATTAAATACTAGCTTTTGCTCATGGCTTCGCACTCGTGTAGGTCGAAATCTATCCCACAGGACCCCGTGATAAAAGGTATCCTATGTCCAAATTTCACCCAGTGCCAAATTTAATCGAAATTTGTTCAGGCGTGAAAAGGAACTTAACAGATAGAGTTATTTTACGTTCATACAACTTTGTATTGGATTAGTATAAAGATACTAAAATAAATGACTAACTATACAAATAAAAACAAAAGGAAACTTTAGTGTCCAAATTCTCGTCCGCATCACTGTCACCCGGACACGTGCCCAGAAGACTGGCAGGATTGCCACATAGAATGGCAATGCTAATTCTTTGGCCCAGGAATGATCCAGCGTTCTGGTCACGTGAAGTGTCGACCAGTTGATGAGTAATGTATAAGTAAGTATAAAGTAGTATGAATTCCGAAAGCCCTAAAATTCTATGCAAATAAACCACATTGCCCTCTCAAGCCCTCCTCAAATAGCAGGTCGGTTTCCGCAAATCCGCGTTCAATTAATATAAAGTGACATCGCGTGCGGTCCGGTTGCCTGACTGCCCCATTTCATTAGCGGTGACGGAACACAAACTGTTTTAGTTATAACAGTGGGTCAAGACTATAGGTAGGTAAGGTTTTTGGTCAACAATGTCACAAAGGATACAAGTATTTCAGTAGTTATATGAATTTGAAGCACCGTCGTTGAAATTTTTCGTTGGTAGAAAAAAAAAAAAAACGTAGCACTGCCATACATTTTGGTATCGTATTACCCAGTTACTTGGTTATGTAGGTTAGACAGGCAGGAGGTAGCTCCATGTAAAATGTGCTCCATGTAAAATGTATTCAGCTGCGACTAATTAGACTGGAAACCAACTAGTGTTAAAGGTTAGGCAGTGATAATTTCGTTAAAGCTCTGAGGAGCCTGACGAAAATTTTATTAAAATAATAAGAGTTAAGGTTTTTGGTGACCTAAAGAAAATTGTCGTAGTAGTTTGGAGGTTTGAGAAACACGGTGTACAGTTCACTCAACCTCCGTAGAAAAGGGAGGATGGAGGAAATGGAGGCAACCAGACGGGTGTCGTGTCTGGTGGGCAAGTGCCAGACGATTGATGTCGAGATGTTGTATATATCCCAGTTGCGCGGTAAACTGTGCTTGCGCGATGCAGGATTTTGCATGACGTCAGTGTGATTCGTAGTTCGCATGTGGAAATGTAGATGCCGCTACAATAACATCAATTAATTTCTTACTAAAGTCTTATTTATTTATTTTAATTACATTTACAACACCTTTACAGATAACCAATGTGATGTAATAAACAAGACATGCAAGTTAAATTTACCAAAATTAACACGAAAAACTTAAACAATATCCGACGATCGGATACTTCTCTCTTTAGGACTGTAACGAACGTTACGTTACGATCGTCTCGTTTTGAACTCTACTTCGTTAAATATGGATTATGTTATTTCAGCTAACAAGGCGTCGGACACACGAATTCTGAAGGTTTTTTTTTTCCATTAAAATCGGGAGTCATACATTTGTTTTAGAATTCGTCGACATTTGTTGAAGTTTGTTTTCAACTTTTAGTTGTAATAAAATAATTGGATTAAGTAATGTTTCTCAGACGGTAGCCGATATCGGAAACCGTAAACAAAAAACACTTTAAACCTCAAGAAATCGTGACCAGACTAAATCGCCCAGATTATATTCCAATAACAAATTTAAATCCAATTCGGAAACGTGTCCAATTACCTACGTTCATTAAGAATTCTCTTCGCATTTTTATGTTCCGCAAGCAAGCAATTTGTACACCACTATCCAACTTACTCCTTGCAGGCTAAGGTTTAAATTCCCGTGAGTTGGTTCTGTTTGTATATTTAGCTCAAGCATCGTTGCTGAGGACTATTTTGGTACAGCAAGTCCCAAAATCGTTCATAGAAGTCAATCACCCTGTGGTTACAATCATGCTAAATACAGCTTCAAGTATAAATACAGGTCCAGGATGAAGTTAGTTTGTTTGTTTGTTTTTTTAGTAAAAGGTAGGGATGTCTGGTTGGAAGCTGCACGTTTGATGCACTTCACGAAATAGAGTAGTGTGAAGAGATAGAGGTCGTGTGTTCTTAATTTTATATTTATGGATTTACCATCGAATAAATAAGGTTTGCCCTGATATGGTAGGTTTATTTATCATGTGACACCACTTGTCTTGCGATTATGAAATTCAAAGTTGAGGTAGTAGGTTTTCAATTCATCTTAACCCTTAAGGTTGATTTGTATAGTATACTATACATTAAAATATAAAAAATATTCTCTGAAAACAAATACTTTAAAATGAAATGTTCTTACCAAAAAATAATTTCAGAACGCACCTCTTTTAAATAATGACTTATCTGTGGTAAATTTGACAGTTGTGACGTAAATGCGAAACCATGCGGAGGAATCTTGTTCATGTCCAGGTAAAACCGATTATAATTTCTTATTCACTATAAAAATCTATAATGTGGATTGTGAATTCAAATCACAAATGTATTAAGCTCAAGCTAATGCTAAATTATCTACGTAATACACTAATTTTCATCGCTTTTTACGAACATAATCTTGGTTGTATAGTATACCATACATTGCGACTGTCTGCTAAAAAAACATCTTGTCTGTGATGTATATTATTCTATACACTGCCAACTAATGGGTAATGGTGATGTCAGTACTATAATTAACTTTGATCGTATTACGTTTACGTTTTTTTCTTACTTTTCGGCCATTGTTTTTGTTCCTTTTTTCTGGCATGGTGTGGGCCTTGCTTTCATGCTTTCTTTTAACAACTTTGTTCTAGCCTGGACAGCCCGATCGGTGTAGACGCATACTAGCACTTGTCCCTAAATTTAATGCTACTTCCGATGTCAGTGATGCCACAAGCAATGAAGAAGAAGTGAACAGTCGCGACTCATCCCCTGCTCCATCTATTAATTCATCTTTAGAAATACTTGATTTCAATAGCTCAGATCCATTCAGTAATAATTCTTACATAGAAAATTCAGATGAAGATTCTATATCGATTCTCCATCCAGATTTGGAATCCTTAGATTGTAAAAGCCCCGAAACTGTGGCCAATCCATGCGAAGATCCACCACCATGCACACCAGTTCTTTCGACAGTATTTCCTTCCGATACGCATTGTAATAATAATGCTTTACCTTCCATCGCATCACTGCCTTCCTTGCCATCAGTTCAACCGTCGCCGTCGATGCCGCCACATTCATCAACGCGCGTCCAAAGGAAACGCAGAGTTCCTGTAGTTGCTGCCAACGGGGTAAAAAGACGAAACATACAGAAATTCAAACTTTCTTTTCAATGGACTAAGAGAAGGTTTCAACATGCAGCTGAAATATCTGATGAAGACTTCAAGGAAACTGTTCCATCAAATTGGTCGGCGGTAGACTATTTCTATCGATTTTTTCCTAAAGACCTTATTGCTGATATAGCAAACAACACTAATTTATATAGCGTTCAAGAAACTGCAAAGTCAATAAAAGTAACTAAAGAGGATATAATTGACTTTTTGGCCATCAATGTATTGATGGGAGTTGTTGTTATGCCATCTTACAAGGATTATTGGAGGACCAGTTATCGTTACGCCAAAATTGCAGACATTATGCCTATCAAAAGGTTCCAACAAATTAGGCGATATTTACATTTTGCAGACAACACGCAAGCTGACGAGTCTGATCGTTACTACAAACTACGTCCTCTCCTTGAGCGAGTTAGAGCCCAATGTCTTTCCATTGAAGAGGAGAATGCTTTCAGCGTAGACGAAATGATCATCCCGTACAAGGGCAAAAAAACGGGTTCTCGACGACAGTATAACCCAAACAAACCATGCAAATGGGGTTTTAAAAATTTGGTGCGGGCAGGGGTGTCTGGAATCGTATACGATTTTATGTTGTATGCAGGCGACGATACCTTTAGGGGCATCCAGTTTGAACTAGATGAGGAAAATCTCGGTGTTGGAGCTAAAACGGTGTTGGCTTTATGTAAGACCATAAAAAACCGACCATGTGTCGTCTATTTTGACAGTTGGTTTACGTCTCTCGAACTCGTTTATTTGTTGAGGCATAATTATGGCATATTTAGTTTAGGCGCTGCCAGAAAAAATAGGCTTCAAGATGCTAATGCCTTATTGTTGTCAGACAAAGCTTTGCAGAAAAAAGGGCGCGGAGCTTATTGTCAAGTAACTTGCAATAAAAATAAAATTGCTATCGTGAAGTGGTTTGACAATAAGCCCATTACCTTGGTTAGCTCATACGTCGATGCTTTTCCCGTCGACAAAGTAAAGAGATTCCATAAGGAATCAAAAGGTAGCATAGACGTATCTTGTCCACAAATAGTGAGACATTATAATAGACATATGGGTGGAGTCGATCTGGCTGACATGCTTATTGCCTTGTATCGGACTAGCATGAAAACACATCGTTGGTACCTACACATATTTTCTCAATTATTGGACATATGTATCAACAACGGTTGGCTTCTTCGCCGACGTCATTACCGATCAAGCAACATCAAGAAAAAAGATGACCATCTCAAGCAGTTCCGATATGAGGTGTATGCTGGTCTTATAAAAAGCGACCGACAAATGGCGACAACTTCAGCCAAGGATTCAGTGGCTGAAGAGAAAAAAATAAAGAAACCAGCAACTGAAAGGCCCATAGATGCTATCAGATATGACGCCGTAGATCACTGGCCGGAACACACCGAGTATCAGAGGTGCAAATATTGCAAAAAGGGCCAAGCTAGTACTCGTTGTACCAAGTGCAATGTCCATCTTTGTTACGTGGCTAAAAGAAATTGTTTTGTAGCTAGCTTATCATAAGCACTGATGCCATTTTTTTTATTATACTTTGAAGCATATTTTGTTGTTTTATTATTTTGATCAAGCTATGTCAAAAGTGTATTTTGTATATTATACTATACGCCCCTTACAAATGAGGTTTACTAACGTCGGGAGCAATGTATAGTATAATATACACTAATTATCTCAGATTATTAGCTAATTAGTTTTTTTCTACTATTTTTCTTACCCTTATTATAGGTCTAAGAATTATAATCAGGTATTATTTTGATGTTTTATTTCGATCAAATGTCATGCGACCTTAAGGGTATGAGTGGTTTAATATTTTATGGTAATGTGTATAATATCATTAAGAGGCGCTAATGCATTTCAAAAATACGTATTTTCATTTTCTCTAGTGAGGAGAATTCTTAATTAGTCTATCAGAACTTTTGTTTTGAAAATATTTGAGTTCTTTCGAACTTTCAAATAAGAATAAAGTAAATAAAAATAAATAATTTATTTGCAAGAATATTCGAAACAGTTCATTCTCCAGCCTATTTGGCGCAGCCGTGAAGTGACAGAGTTCTTTTTAAAGAATATTCTGTTTTTTTTTGTGATGTGTCATAGCATAACAGACTAATAGTAGCAATGGGTTTCATGTTGACAGTTCAACAAATGCGGTATCTATGTTGTTGAGCATAGAACGTTTTCGAACATATGAAGCAATGGTTTAGCAATATCCTTCGAAATGATTCAGATTGTGATTGATAGTGTGTTACGCAATTAGGAAGTTGTATAAAATAAATTTACATTCTCTTTCTTCCTTCTGATAAAAGTTTAATATCATCCCCTAACTCTAATAACAAACCGTCGAATTCTCCCAACCAACCTTGAACCTAATGCTTTAGCGATAAAGTTAAAAATCTATTAAACAAATTTTACAGATTGTAGCAGCTCGATGTGCTGTTATCTGTACCTACAGAATCTGTTTTCTGTACATACGAGCGGCTTGTTGCCAACGACAGGTAACTGCAGCCGTCAGTCAACACGCGATGATGACGCTGGTCTTTGACGATGGCATGTCGCCGGCTGACGTCGACGCGTTTTGACGGCAGAAGTTACCTTTGCCGTTGGTAACATGCCGCTCGTGTGTAAGAGCTCTTAGGGAGTTCTGTCGGTTTGGTTAGATACCTAGCACCAACGGACGTCAATTTGCACTTAGATGAGTCAAGCTAATTAAGTATATTTAACGTATACGTATTGTTAGTGAAAGTCTTACAATAAGCATGGAAACTTGGGTCATTTCTAGTTCGAACTCAGTTCATGAACTTTCTTTTTTAAATTTTGGTACCTACTCAAATCAAAAAAATATTTTCGAAACTTTGTAGATTACAATAATGCAGGTTTTTTTTATTGCATCTTGATAATATTAAATAGCCGGTTAACCCATACTTAATACTTACATAAAATTATTGATTATCAAAAAATCATAGACTGCCTACGTAATTAAACATTGATTAGGAAAATATCATTTCAGATGATCAAAATATTATTATATAATAACCAGACGTAATCTTCTGACTACTGATATTAATTAAGCGTAAACAACTAAATATTACAAGCTCAATATGTCTGTTTATAAGAAGAGACTCCGGTTAGCGCACCATAAAATAATAAATAATCATCAAAAACGATTAATCTTCTTCTTCGTCGGTGGCACTCTTATTAAATTAAAACTGCAGTATACATATCTCACTATCCTACTTATATTATGAACTACCGTCTGCCCGCGACTTCGTGCGCGTAAAATTTCTTGTTCCCCGACCCTTCCCGTCGCGTCGAATCGCCTACCCGTGCAATTTTCCCCGTTTTTGCAACATTTTTCATTACTGCTCCGCTCCTCTTAGTTGTAGCGTGATGTTATATAGCCTATAGCCTTCCTCGATAAATAGGCTACCCAACTCAAAAAGAATTTTTCAATTCAGATCAGTAGTTCCTGAGATTAGGGCGTTCAATTAATCAAACAAACAAACTCTTCAGCTTTTTAATATTAGTATAGATATGAAAGTTTGGATGTTTGTTACTCAATCATGCAAAACGGCCGATCGATATTGGATGAAATATGGCACACAGATAGTTCAAGACATCGATTAACACCTAGGATAATTTTTGTTCTGTTAAGACCTTGTAGTACGTCCTTGTGGGATAATTTCCGACCTCCATGCGAGGGAAGCCGCTGGCTAAAGCTAGTATGACATAAACATTGTCCCCGTCAAGGAAGGAAGAGCCGTTCCTAAGCAGCAACAATGATAGCTCAATCCGTTATTCATACCAAATTAAGAGCTCATTTAAATCCATCATCGTAAATGACCGTGCGGTGAATACTAATCGCTGTATCAATTGAAGGCTTGAGCCTACCATTAGGGCTGTCAACATGAGAAGTGTTTAATTTAATTAGTTTATATTAATGTTACAATAAATAATTATCAAAAACACAAAAAGTTATCCCACGGGGACGTATCTACTATCAGAATTAAAAGTGTCCTAGGTGTTAATCCAGGTTATAAACTATCTGCGTGGCAAATTTCATGCCAATCCGATCACCCGTGTTTGCGTGATTGAGTAACAACAACAGTTCATCTTCTTCTCCTTGTTGCTGGCACGAAAGTTATCAAATTATGTGGGCCTAAAGTTCGTCATTTTCACGGTGTTGTCTTTGGCAGCGCAGAGGTCACCTTTGCTGCATGTTTTGGGGCACAGAGGTCGTTAGCCCGCATCATCTCACTGCTGGCCAAAGGCCTCTCCCCATGATTTCCTAACTCTTTCGATCGAGGGCTAAAGTGGACAACTGGTCGTGTGTTTTCTCCAGCTCATCCCACTATCTTGTAGGGCAGCTTTCCCAAAGTGGGCGATAACGCCCCCTTGTGAGCGCTGCAGGCCTAAAGAAGAGTGGTAAGAGACCCAGAAAAAAAATGGGGGCGTTGTGTAGACTCTACACAACGCCCCCATTTTTTTTGGCTGATCTAGGGGGTATGCTGCGCATTTTGACAGATCAACAACTTTCATTGCGTTATGTACGTTGCTGAGAAGAGATTTTTTTCGATCATATGAAGCAATGTATTAGCCATGTCTTTCAAACTGATTTAGATTGTTATGGATAGTGTGTTACGCAATAAGGTTGCAGGATGTAGCTGAATACCAGTATGTATTTTTTTACATGGAGTGACAGCTATTTTGAGCGTGTAAGTATTCTTTAGAAAACGCAAAATACTTGCAAATTAATTAATCACCAGCTGAAACAAAACATATAGGATACAATCAATTAAGTAGGTTTTTTCTGAAAACTGTAAAGAAAAAGGAGGAAAATGAAGTAAAAAAGGCTGTTTATTTTTGTGTGTGTAATTAATGTCCTTATCGAAATGATTGCGAATTAAAAGTATCAACATTGATATGATAATCCTTCTACAGATAACGTGCGTATTCACATTGTATAGGCTCATACTTTGCCTATTGAGTCATTGGCAGTAAATGTTCGAACCAAGGTAACTATGATCGTATAAAATAACTATTATTTAACATACAAATATCATCTGATTGATGGTGAAAAGAGAAAAATTAAGTGACAATTATTTTTTACAAATAAATTAAACCAATTGCAAATTTGAAAACAAATAAATTTTTGGTGGGAAAAATCCAAAATATAGATCCAAAGACACCTCACATTTCCAAAATTACAGCAATTTTTTAACATGTAGTGGTTTTTTTTGGAAGTGGACTGTATTTTATTTACAATAAAGGTAAAAAAAATATAAACCTTTATAACGTCTCCGAATAACGTATTTTATTGCTTTCAAGTGTGGTCTTATAAATAAAAATATCAGCTAAATGATTTTAAATTTTTGGCACCAACCCTGTCAAACGTAGGTACCTACTTTTTAATTCAATTATTTTCGATCCTTTCTTCAAGGTTTGAGCCACAAAGTCATAAAAAAGCATTGTAAAGACATAATGATGTCTTTGTGTCCTCGTGTTACTGAAAGTAATATTAAATACGATCTTTTTACGATCAGCGCTACTTGGCGCCGATGAAAAGTCATTACATTTTGTAATAAAGTCAGTCAGTTATAGTGTCTCTTACTTTGAAATGTTTCATGCTGATTGAAAAGTAATCAAAAGCAGCTTATAATTTTCCCACTGCTGGGCCACAGGCCACCTCTGTGTGAGGGAGTGGGCTATGTGGGCCCAGTGCGGGTTGGTAGAAGCCATAGAGAATATTAATAGTCTTTGGTAGAAGCCGTTACATGTGTTCGTATTTATGGTCCAAGGACGTGCTGGTTTCCTCACGATGTTTTCCTTCACCGTTTTGAGAGATGAATATGAATAACTAGCTTTTGCCAGCGACTTCGCCCGCGTGGAGGTCAGAAATTATCCCGCGGGAACATACTACCGGGATAAAAAGTACTCTATGTGTTATTCCAGGTTATAAACTATCTGTGTGCAAAATTTCATCTAAATCGGATGAGTAGTATTTGTGTGAAAGAGGAACTAACATCCATACATCCATACATCTATACATCCATACATACAAACTTTCACGTTTATAATATTAGTAGGATGGACACAAATTAAATGGACACAATTAATTATGTGTACATTTAGACAGCTGCGACGCGGTGACGCTTTACGTCACCGCGTCGCAGCTGTCTAAATGTACAGCCCGTTTCATTGAGCATGCTGAATTTTTGGAGGCAGTATCTAACATGTGGTCGCGGTCCTCATCATTGAGGGAATGATGTAGAAGAAGAAGCTGAAAATATTCGCTGTCTAATCCTGATCCATCAATTTCTAAATAAAAATCAGTCATTGTACGTATACACAGTCAATCTACTTTTGAATAGAATGTCTGTTCGCCTCATCATCGTCATGTAGCCTTTTCCAAACAATGTTGGGGTCGGCGTCCAGTCCAAACGGATGCTGTATCTAATTGTAAAGAAAGTCTGTCTCTCTTAATTTATTTCAAGACGAATATTAGTAGTTTTCCGTAATCAATGACTAACATGTTAATTATTTCAACAGCCTTAATGGAAAAGATAATAAATTTCAATTACTAGTTTCAGTGTTATTGACAATGGATTACGGTGTTGTTAATTACTGAATTGTAAACGTTTCCATTCCAGAAGCTTGAGTGCCTCTTTACCTTCAACAAACAATTAATATGTTGTGATAATAATGAAGCTAGATGCTAATGTAGGGGAGAGACAGCATCAAAATTGTTTGTCCTTTGGATTCGCAACATATTCTTACATGTCCCAATTTCAATGTGCAATGTGGAATGTAAAACAGATTGTTAGACTGTAATTTTCTCATTGCTGGGATGGGACCTGTTCCTCTACACTGTGGGAAGAAGTGGGCCCTAAGCAGGATAACTCAGTTAGAGCTAAATTTTTGTTCTAGGATATATTGGTTTCCTTTTTTTGTAGCTGGGAAGTCATCAAATGACGTCTCCCGCACTGAGCGAAGCGGAAGGGCGTGTCAGACTTTTACTGACTAAAACCCACCCGTGTTTCTTCAGTCTATATGCTAGGGCCACGGTATCTCTTTCGAACCAATCTCGCGACCCTGGCAGATGTCGGTTTCCTTACGATGGTTTTCTTAACCATAGGAGGTTATTATTTGTTTTTTTTTTCTTTAGAATGGGAATATTTGTCATTCTCTCTTTTACCGTCAGTACCTTTTGTCAACGTAACCCAAGACGCTACCTTCCTAGAACATTAGACGCGCTAAATTGCAGCCTGTCTAGATAGACTACACTGAGTGAAAGTACATTACTTACTTAGAAAATGATTGTTTACCAACAATACCGACGAATAGGCCGGTAAGACTAGGGCTGGCACTCTACGAAATAATACGAGACCCTTCAGATGTGTACTTTGAAAAACAGATACCTACCTAGGGTCTTCAGACTCGCATTCTTGATAACGGTTATCATTTTAAAGTAGTGTACAGTCAGCGTAAGTGGTTCCACTTTTAAGAATAACAGGTGTAAGTCTCCAGTCATGATAACGATCAAACTTTAGGACTCGCATAGAGGTCACTCAAGGTCGCCAGCCTTGCTAACAACCTTGCTGAATTTCTTTATGCCATCTTTTTAATGTTTCGCATGGTTTGACAACTGGACAAAATATCGAGGTTTCTTTACAATAATATATGTTAGTTTAATAATAGGTTGGGGAAAAAGTTTCTTCGCATTTTTTAAGAAAATTCAAAACATTTTTTAATAAAGTTTATTTACATTTAACTAAAGTATGTAGGTACCATTTTGTTCGATAACTTTTTGCCATCTTGTAGGTAGGGACATGATCCCATTGCTATAGAAATTTTGGGACTTCTGGTCAAAATACCGCGAAAAGTGGTTTTGGCAGTCCTCTCGTGATGTTAACCTGACACTGCCTAAAGAATTCTGAAGAGACCGAAACAGGTGGAAATCTGAAGGTGCAAGGTCAGGACTATACGGCGGATGCATTTACACCTCCCAGCCAAACTCTCTTAATTTTTGTTGGGTGGCTAAAGATGTGTGAGGTCTAGCGTTATCATGATGAAAAACCACACCCCTTCTGTTGATTAATTCCAGCCGCTTTCTCTCAACTTCTTGCTTTAATCTCATCAGTTGTTCGCAGTAGAGTTCAGAATCGATGGTTTTGCCTGGTGGTAACAGCTCATAATGAATAATGCCCTTCCAATCCCACCACACACACAGCATCACCTTGTTGCGAGTTAAACCGGGTTTCGCCACAGTCTGTGAAGCCTGACCGGCCTTTGACCACAACCTTTTTCGCACGTTCTTGTCATACGTGATCCACTTTTCATCACCAGTTATCAGCTTCTTCAAAAATGGTTCGGTTTCATTACGTCGTAATAAAGAATCACAAATGAGTACACGGTTCATTAGGTTTCTTTCAGTGAGCTCGTGAGGTACCCAAATGTCGAGCTTTTTTGTGTACCCAGTTTTTTTCAAATGCGCCAAAACTCTTTTGTGGTCAATTTTCAGTTCTTCAGCTACGTCGTAACTACTGGTATGCCGATCTTGCTCCACTTTTTCAAAAATGGCATCCATTTTATCCGTAATAGGGCGACCAGAGCGACGTGCATCTTTGACATCAAAATTTCCGGATTGAAAACGCTTAAACCAAATTTGTGCTACTCTCACAGACACTACACTAGGTCCATAAACATCGCAAATTTTTTCGCGGCTTGCGTTGCATTTTTACCTTTTTTGTAGTAAAATTTTAAAATGTATCGAATTTCTTCATTAGATTCACTCATCTTGACGGTACGAAAAACAAATGAAAATCACACATTTTCCTAATTTGAATTTGGAATTATGTTCTTTAAAAATTAAACATTCAATGATACCAAAACCAGCCAGATACAAATAGTATAGCCAAAGAGATCTTATTACAAGTTCACACATAGTATAATGCGAAAAGACTTTTTGCCCAACCTAATATTAAGGAGGATGCGTTACTGACCGTAACACGTATACATATATTTACGGAATAATAATGACCAATACAACTCGCTAAGTTCATCAGAGTTTCATTGATTGACCATTTCATGAAAAAGTTCTTAAAAAAGAAGCCTTAAGGCTTATGTCAACACTGGAGCAGATTCTACAAGAAATCACTATTGCAGGAGTAATGATACTGTCATATTACTTTCCTATCAATAAATGGTGAATGAACTACTGAAAGGCGTAATTTTATATAAACATGTATGTGTAATTGTGTATGTATCAATAAATACTATTTCCTAAGCTAACAACAAAACATGACTTTTAATAATAGCTTAAAATGTTGACACGATTACCTAATAATGTCGTAATAAATTCAATAACCATTTGCCGCTATCGTTTATGCAAAGTTAATGTTAATGAAGTGATTTACAAGTTTACAAGATACATAATTTAACATATAAATGCATGAGATTTTTTTGGATTTTGATCCAATGAAGTGAGACGAAATTGTTTATGCTGAAAATAAGATATCGGAATCACTTTTACTTTTCGCATAATAAAAAATAAGCTCGATGGAGTCGATATTTCCTATTTGACGACCCCTGCGGGGTGGATGTGACGCATGTTTTTTTTTAATATTCTTGTATGTTTGTGGTCTTTCTGTGCGTCATGTTTGCCGCAAATAAATAATGCGTGACTCAACCCTATCACAGAGGCCGTGTTTGTTCCGCTGAGAAGAAATGGTGAAACAAACTCAGGAGTCAAACACTCTTTCAAACTCCAGACATAATCTTGGTCAGATCACGTGAAGACATTGTGGATTAGAGCCTGAAAATCCTGAAATGGGTTTGTTGAGGAAATAACCACACAGATTTGAGTGGACCAGTCTAATCAATATTTTAAGGGTATATGAAGTAAACGGAATAATCTGGGATCTCTTAATCTTGAGGGTTTGCTCTGGTTTCATATACCATCTTGTGGCCCCGGCCCTTCCCCATTTATTTCACACTAGCTCCTGCCCGCGATTTCGTCCGCGTCAAATTTTTCCTCCCCTGACCCCTCCCGTCGCATCGAATTGCCTGCCAGTTTTCGTCCATTTTTCATTGCTACTCCGCTCCTTTTGATTGTAGCGTGATTTTATATAGCCTATCTCCTAGCCTTCCTCAATAAATAGGCTACTTAACACAAACATATTTTTTCAATTCGGAGCAGGAGTTCCTGAGATTAGCGCGTTTAACCAAAGAAACAAACTCTTCAGCTTTATAATTTTAGTATAGACAAAACTTATGTGAAGTGAGCTGTCATTTGACCTGCCGATCTATTCTGATAAAATATCACCGTGAGAACTTAGGTGAAGTGACCTAAGAGTGAGCTGTCAATCCATCCGATGTTAGGGATTGACATTAGAGACAGCACACTTTAAGCTCACTTCACTCAAATTATCACGGTGAGATTTTTACAGAATAGCACTACTGATCGCTTTAACAAACTTTTTACGGTGGAATTTTTACAGAATATATCGGCTGAAATAACCAAAAACCAGCAACCCTAAGTGTAGGGTTTTTAGAGATTTGAATAATCCGTTGTTATTTTTATAAAATGGCAACACAGTTCAACCGTCAATTTTGTGACGGACAGGGTAGTATATAAACGAGGGCACTAGGCCGAGAGGGCTCAATTTGGTGTGAATTAACTGTGGTGACTGTATCTGTGAAGAAGTGAAGAGAATATAAAAGTATCAGTACTGTATTTAGTGAGTTTTATTATACTTCAGAAGTGGGATCACAAAGGTAAAGTAATTTGTATTTTTTTTAACGTTTATGCAAACATGTTGTAGCCTTAAGCTCGCTGTCCTATTTGGTCGGGGCACTCCCCGGTAATAAGGCAGTGAAGATTGGGTTTCTAACTTGACCATTTATGGTGTGATATTATTTGATCAGGGTTTCCATGATAAAACGACCGAGGAGTAAGTTTAGGATAATTTATGTACCTACAAATAAAGAAAAATAAATTAAAAATACACGTGGAGACCGGATGCTGTTTGTCACATTTGGTCGGGGTACTCCCCGATAATATGGCGCAGCATTTTGTGTTTCTAACGTGTATACATAGTCTTACGATTGGATATTATTTGATCAGGGTTTCCATGATATAACGAATGAAAAATAAGTTTAGGATAATTTATGTACCTACAAAAAAAAAAAAAAAAAACACGTGGAGACCGAATGCTGTTTGTCACATTTGGTCGGGGTACTCCCCGATAATATGGCAAAGTATTTTGTGTTTCTAACGTGTATACATAGCCTTACGAT
This sequence comes from Aporophyla nigra, assembly GCA_947507805.1. Classification (NCBI taxonomy): domain Eukaryota; kingdom Metazoa; phylum Arthropoda; class Insecta; order Lepidoptera; family Noctuidae; genus Aporophyla; species Aporophyla nigra. The sequence continues at coordinate 3,388,008 of OX382305.1, read as the reverse complement.
TTGATATTATTTGATCAGGGTTTCCATGATAATACGACTGAAAAATAAGGTTAGGATAATTTATGTACCTACAAAAAAAAAAAAAAAAACACGTGGAGACCGGATGCTGTTTGTCACATTTGGTCGGGGCACTCCCCGATAATATGGCAAGGCATTTTGGGTTTCTAACGTGTATACGTAGCCTTATGATTTGATTTTATTTGGTCAGGGTACTCCCTGATAATACGATTAAAAAAATAAGGTTATGATTAGTGCGAATCGTTTGTATTTTCGTGGAAATGTAAGTAGGTTGTTACCACTTGATTAAGGTACTCCCCGGCAATGTTACATGCTTCTGCCATCGCCTTCAGTTATCATTTTCATTTGGTTAGGGTACACCCTAATCACAACTATTTATTCAGGGTTACTTTTGGATATTTTATTTGGGAATCCTTACACGTGATTTGCTAACATTTGGCCAATATACTCCCTGACAATGATGTTAAACAACTCAGAAGCCTTATAGTGTGTTAATCTTGATCAGGGTACTCCCTGATAGTGTTGATAGACAGCTGGGTTTCACAAGGTATTGTTGTGGCCCTGTTTTACACTATGCAATTTGTATTATCGAACATTTATGTCCTTAAATGTCAATTTCAGTTTCACAATGGAAAAGGACAACGGTAACGCTCAATCGTTGGATGCTTCCTCTTGTGGTCGCAAGGGCAGCCGAAGGCGTCTGCTAACTCCAGTAACGTCTCTCTCGTCACGTCATCAACGCGATATTTCCGGTGAACGCTACGGTGGCAGTCGAAGTCGAAGCAAGTCCAGGAGGCAAAGTTTTCGCGAGAAAGAGCTTGAGTTTGAGCAAGAACGAGAGCGGCTACGTATACTCGAACGTGAACTACGCAAGGAACATGAGAAGATATTAGAGGCACATGGGAATCGATCTGGAAGAAGCTACAAAAGTACGAGCCGTCGTCACTCCAAGGGCCAGCAGCACAGTTGCAGCCCCAGTCAGCCGCATCAATCGGAGCATGAAGCTACAAGAGCCAAGAAGAGACGAGGTGCACGTGAGCAGAGCAACGATAGTCTACGGAGCGACTGCGTATCGCAAGACAAAAGGTCACGTACCCCTTCTTTTACCGTTAAAGATGTCATGGACTTGGTGCATTCTATTAAACATGGGTTTGCATCTCAGCCGTCTACAAGTGCATCAATTTCGAAGAATATTGATCACAAAAATATTCTTCCTAATTTTGACCCATCAGCGAAAAATCAGCGTATTGACATTTGGCTGCGTAAAGTAAATGAATGCGCTACTGTATACGGCTGGGATGATACAACGACAACACATTTTGCTATGCAAAAACTTCAGGGTTTGGCTAAAGTTTGGTATGAGGGTCTTAACACGATTTTACATACTTGGAAGGAATGGCAAGATAAATTAATGAGTGCTTTTCCTTGCGAGCAAAACTATGGCCAAATCCTGGAAGATATGCTTAAGAGAAGAAGTAAATTTGGCGAACCAATTGAAGTATATTACTACGAAAAATTTGCGTTGTTAACTCAGTGTGACATTACGGGTAAACGCGCAGTAGATTGTATAATCCACGGTATATCTGATAGGACTATGAAATCGAGTGCGTTGGCGCTTTGTTGTTCTCAGCCTGAGCAGCTTCTCCAATTTCTAATGAGCAACAAAGAAAGCCAAACTTCAGATCGTAGTTTTACGAAAAATAACCATTCCAATTCTAAAACAAATCAAAATAAACCCAATCAGTCTCAGGGTTCGGTATTCTGCTTTAATTGTAGGGAGCGAGGTCACCCTTATTTACATTGTCCGAAGCCACTTGTCAAATGCAATAAATGCAACAAAATCGGTCACAAGGTAGAAAATTGCTGGCAAGATCCTAAATCCGATAGTGTAACGGGAAAAACTGGAGCACCATCTAAAACAATGTGTATTTCAAGTTCCAGTCCCAACTCAAAATTCATAAAGCTAGTCACAGTAAATGGGAGGACCGTAGAAGCATTTATTGATTTCGGTAGCGAAGTGACGTTGGTTAGGGAGTCAATAATTTTGAACCTTAATCTAGTGCATGATCAGGTCCCGTCGGTCATGAAAGGATTCGGGAATGAGGTGGTCCGATCATTGGGCAATATGCTGCTCGATATAGTGGTAGACGGGGTTGATGCAAGGGTAGCTTGTAGAGTTGTCGAAGATAATTTATTAGATAAACCAATATTGATAGGTCAGTCATACACAGAGCAACCACATATTCTTGTGTTCAAAATTCTCACACTTTACAATTTCGTAAGTTGCAAACTGAGATCCCAGTGGTTTATCCCGATGCTAAAAACCTTCAACTTGCTGAAGTTAGGATCGCAGCCGATGTCGAGCTTCATGGACCTGCATCCATTAAGGCTCGGGTAGGGTCCGAATTTAATGGCTATTTGATGTTGAGTAACAACATCGTGGGTGGTCCAAATCAAGAGGTTGTTGTTAATGGTGGTGTTTATCAGGTCCAGCGTGGAAATTTAGACATTCTTGTTTATCCATTTTCCATCCCCTGTAGCTTACGAAAGGAATTTGTTGCTAGTAGGGGAGAAAAGGTGGAGTTTGTCCAGAGAATAGTAATGCAGTCCCCAGGAATTACGGAATCTGCAGATATTCAAAATAATTTTGAACATGACATTCGGGAGGAAAACGTACGCACAGGTGATTCGGTATCAGAGGACGATAGACAAAGGCTTATGACTATACTTAAACAATATAAACATTGTTTCGCCTCAAATTTGAAAAATTTGGGTTGCACTGATGTTACGCAGATGACAATTGAGTTGAATAGTCAACGTCCTATTGTCTATCGCCCTTACAGGTTGTCACATCATGAGCGTGAGAAAGTGCAGTCTATGTTAGGTGAAATGTTGGAAGCCGGGATCGTTAGAGAATCGGTATCGGAGTATGCTAGTCCTATTATATTAGTCCGTAAAAAGGATGGCAGTTTTCGGATGTGTATTGATTATAGAATGTTGAATTCTGTAACAGTGAAAGAAAGATATCCGATGCCAATTATAGACGATGAGATAGCAAGATTATCGGGGCAAGCGTGTTTCATATCGCTTGATTTAGCGTCTGGGTATTATCAAGTGCCAATTTCTGAACCATGCAAACATTTGACTGCGTTCGTCACTCCAGACGGATTGTATGAATTTAACCGTATGCCGTTTGGTTTGGCCAACGCACCAGCAATTTTTCAGAGAATGATCAATAAAGTCTTGGGGTCAGCTCGATTCACTCATGCTACAGCATACATGGATGACGTGCTTATTTTTGGCAAAAATGCTACTGAATGTCTTGATAGGCTCGAACAAATACTGAAGCTGTTAGAAAATGCAAATCTTACATTGAATTTGTCTAAATGTAATTTTCTGCACGACAATATTGATTATCTTGGGTATGAGATTAGCTCGTCAGGAGTTCGGCCAGGTGAGAAGAAAATCCAGGCGGTTATGAATTTTCCACGGCCAGTTAACATTCATGGTGTTAGGCAATTCCTTGGCCTTGCTAGTTATTTTCGAAAATTTATCAAAAATTTCGCTCAATTAGCGTCGCCATTAATGCAGTTGTTAAAAAAGGACTCCGCATGGGTTTGGGGTCAAGAACAAGAGAATGCATTCCAGGTGCTTAAATCACAATTGGTAGACAGACCAGTTTTAGCTATTTACGATAGCGAGGCGGAGACAGAATTACATACTGACGCCAGCAAAGATGGCGTTGGAGGCATACTCTTGCAACGGTGTAAGGATAGTAGTTTTCTTCGACCAATTGCTTATTGTAGTAGGCGGACGTCGCCGGAGGAAAAGTATTATCATTCCTACGAATTAGAAACCTTGGCTGTCATTCGTTCATTAGAAAAGTTTCGGGTCTATTTGTTAGGTACGGAATTCAAAATAGTCACTGATTGTAGTGCTCTTCGTTCCACTTTTATGAAACGCGATCTCATACCTAGAATAGCGCGCTGGTGGCTTTTGCTGCAAGAATTTAACTGTTCAATTGAATACCGACCCGGTACTAGAATGTCTCATGTAGATGCGTTATCTCGCAATCCTATTTCTAATGATTCTATGATGACTGAATCCTCTACTCTGTTAGCTCAAGTTATGGTCATTAGTAGCGAAGACTGGTTACATACCCTTCAACTAGGGGATTCCGAATTAGAACGTATTAAACAGGTTTTAGAAAAGGATTTAGATCCCAAGAATCTTCAATATATCAAAGATAATTATATTGTTCGAGATAATAAATTATATAGGTATCTTAATGGCGATAAGGATAATGTCCGCTGGGCAGTCCCAAAGGGAGCAAGGTGGCAGATATGCAGGATGAACCATGACGATATTGGTCATCTAGGATTAGAGAAAACTTTGGAGAGGGTTAAAAGTAATTATTGGTTTCCGAAGATGTCACGGTTTATCAAGAAGTATGTGTCCGCTTGTATCGAGTGTGCTTATGCTAAGAAGTCCGCGAATAGGAACGAAGGTTTACTACATCCGATTGAAAAAGTAGAGTCGCCGTTTCACACCCTGCATGTCGACCACCTTGGTCCGTTCGTCAAATCTAAACGAGGGTACTCTTACCTTTTAGTTGTGGTAGACTCGTTTACTAAGTTTGTATTTATAAAGCCCGTTCGGAACACGAATACACAAAATGTAATTCGTGCCCTGGATGACATATTCTATACATTTAGAATGCCTGACCGTTTGATCAGTGACCGTGGCAGTTGCTACACATCTAACTTGTTTAAAAGGTACTGTTATGATAAAGGTATAAAACACATCTTGAATGCTGTCGCGAGTCCCAAATCAAATGGCCAGGTAGAACGATATAACCGGACTATCCTAAATTCATTGAAAACACTAAACCTGAGACATGATGAGAGGGATTGGGATAGCCAGTTAGGGAAAATACAATGGGGGTTGAATAACACTGTCCAAAAGACGACAGCTAGGAGGCCATCAGAAGTCATGTTCGGTACGTTCATGAATAGTGAAATTAATCCTAAATTAAATGAGGTAGTAGACGCGACTAGGGAAAATGTAGATGTGATAACTATCAGAAATCATGTTAAAGAAAGAATAGACACTGAACAGACAAAGCAGAAGCTGCGATACGATAAGAACAGACGCCCTGCTAAGGTATATAATCAAGGAGATTTAGTTAAAATTACTAAAGTTACTTTTAATAATGATGGGAAGAGCAAAAAACTCCTCCCATCCTACATAGGACCATATCGAGTCACTGAGGTTTTAGGCCAAGATAGATATAAGATAGCATCTATTCCCGGTTTCAGCAATAATACAAATAAACGCACTACCACTGTAGCAGCTGATCGAATGCTGCCGTGGGTACATGTAGCTGCGTTACAACTAAATAAATCGGACTCTAGCGAATCTAGTGATGATGACGAACATAGTGATGCATAGTGGTCATCAGTGTAGAATTGTATAGGACAATTATTACAGAATGTTTATATTGTTTCAGACCGAACGTGAGAATTGATTGGTTCACGTTACCGGTTATTATGCAAGAAGCTGACGTGAGAATTGATTGGTTCACGTCAGAAGTTAGAACACAATTGTAGACCGAGCTTGAGAATTGATTGGTTCACGTCACCGTCAATTGGAGGCAAGAATTGATTGGTTTGCCTAGATTTTTGAAGTCTCTGATCAGGTGTGAGAATTGATTGGTTCACAACCTGATAGAGTACGCAAGTTAATAGCGAGAATTGAATGGTTCGCACTAGCATATTAAATATAAACTAGAAAAGTTCTGATCGATTGTTAAATAGCGTCTTAATCTGAGAGGTTTTTTTTGTTTGGCGAGAATTGATTGGTTCGCCAAAATTGTCGAAAATTCGTTATTTTGTGGAAAAACTGATTATATAGAAGAGTATAGTTATATAGCCTTTATCCAGTTAGTGTCGATTTCATAAATATATAAACATAACATATTAAATAATTGTATAAGTTGAATCAATTTATTTGGGATTAAATAATAACTATTGTAGCTAAATAATTATAAATTTAGTTTTTTAGTTTTATTGACCATTTTTGTTTATTTTTTTTTTTGTTTAGTGTTATAAGGATCTAGTCTAATTGCTGTAACAATTTTTTTTTTTTTTCTTTACATTCCTTTATATTGTCATCATGAGTCCTCTCAGCCAAGTGTAGGGTATTGTAGATACCACCGGAGGCGTGTATGGGGACATACACGTTGTCAGGACGGTCGAGTGTAGGGTTTTTAGAGATTTGAATAATCCGTTGTTATTTTTATAAAATGGCAACACAGTTCAACCGTCAATTTTGTGACGGACAGGGTAGTATATAAACGAGGGCACTAGGCCGAGAGGGCTCAATTTGGTGTGAATTAACTGTGGTGACTGTATCTGTGAAGAAGTGAAGAGAATATAAAAGTATCAGTACTGTATTTAGTGAGTTTTATTATATAAGATAACCGTTAGTACTGTAGGTATACTTAACAAGAAAATGGCTCTATCTAAGCTAAGCCATTGTATTTTTGCAGGAAATCGTCTGGCACGCGTCACACTCTAGTTTGCATATGAACTTTTAGCGTATTATTATGTCTTTTTGAATAGTGCAATCATAAATATTGGGCTAATGTGAAGAATATTACCGTATACGTTTATACGCTTATGATTTCTACCTACTTAGTTACTTTTTGCTGTCAAAGCACGTGAAATTAAGGGTAAAAAATAAAAGATCTTCGTTCCATACTGATTATGTGTGTACCTACTTACGTAAATGAGCTAGCGATAATTTGAAAGATACTTAATGATGCCAATATATTTATGTATCAACAACAAACGTGTTACATTCTTGATACCATTTAGCCTATTACATCTACCTCCATTACACCTAGTTACTGACGTTTAATACGAGCTCTTGTAGGTTTATGTGAAATAAAATAATTTGATTTGATACGTAACTAAAGATTAGAATACATCTTTAATACGAAACAGATGATCTATTCTATAAAAATGACACCGTCACACACGTAGGTGAAGTGCACTGTCAGTAATGTTAATTCCTTGCGTCATGTGTAAGGACAGCTCACTTCAACCAATTCATGGTGAAATTTTCACAAAATAGACCAGCAGGATGTTATAATCTAAGTCGAAAACTAAGGCTATCATGTAACAAGGCTATTTTAAAAATCTTTGTAGCTTCATAACAAGTTAATTTTACTTTAACAAATCTAAAACGCCTAAGTAACGAGATATGTGATTCAGACGTAACAAAAGGATTGGGTGTCGTGACTTACCCTGTATATTATAGTGGTCACAAAGAGTTCTAGAACCGGTCTGCTTTCCAACTGTCATGTATACTGGACTATCACGTCTTTGAGTGCTAAGTACTTATACTTTCATAATTTATCATCGTAATTTCCCTTTCTAAATACGAGTATCTTTATATTCGCTTTTGAAATCGATCAATCCTTTAAAAGTTAGGGCTCGGGGGTCATGTCGAAGATTTTATGCCCCAAAAATATACCAGCAAGTTAGATCATTAATAGGGACTAATCTGACAGGTGTAATGTCAAACTCCTATACTGGAAAAAGCAAACTCAAAAGACTTAAATGTCAGACTCGTCTGTGAAATTTAAAAAAACCGAACTTTATACAAATCTCACCGTCAAAAATTTGGTGAAGTGAGCTCGAAGTGAACTGTCATTCCACCTGATGACAGGAATTGACATTGACGGCTCATTTCAAACTTGATGACACTTTTACAGAATAGAACGGCTGGTATCTTTTATACTTATTATTTTCGAGATATCTATTCCGAATGTTTTTGCATTTCACAAGTTAGAAAGCAAAACTTATTTTAGCTTGATACATAATAACAACGGTGATAAATTGTGGATATTTAACAATTTCAATCATTGTCGATAAGAAAGACACGATTCGATGAGTCAGTCCAAGAAATATAACCTAAGTACAAGTCTTAGAACAGTTGAAAGAATCAGCAAATTTGTATGTAGGGGGTAATGCTCGGAACTACCGATACGATTCTGAAAATTCTTTTATTAACGGGAAACAATATTTCCGAGTGTCATTCAGTCACGACTTACGATTTGTAGGTCGTAGTTTCGAACCGAAAAAGGCGTTACACTTTGTGTAAATTATTTCATCACCACTGCTCTCAAAACGTGGAAAGAAAACATCGTGAGGAAACTGGCATGTCCCAGATCCAAAAATTCACGACATGTGACATCTACCAACCCGCATTGGGCCTGCGTGGTGGATTACGGCCCACTCCCTTTAACGGAGAGTAGGCCTGTGTCCTGGCAATGGAAACATTATTTGCTGATTATGTGAACTAAAAGTACTTTACCTTCAGTTTTGGAAAAGTCGCCATAACAATATTAGGTACCATATTTTCCCCGCAATTTACGTAAGTACACGTTAAACCCACTAATTACTATCCTCAAAGCCGGGATCACACTTATCGGGCTTCGGCGAAAATACATGTTATCACAAATCGATACACAAATAATGCTTAGGTACTTAGATACCTACAGGAATAACCGGAAACGTATGGATAAAATCGTATTAATATGGATGGTGATTAATTACGCAAGTTCCTAATGATTACGGATGTTATTGAAACTCAAACAAACCGGCTACTAATTCTACGACAAATAAACAAAAATAAATGACCAAATGTCTTATGAGGAAGTCAAAAATTTGGATCTCAAAATAAAAGATAAAGAAGAGCACCATCCCATTTCTTACCGTGGTTGTCGTAAGAGGCGACTAAGGGACTTACTAGAGAATGGGCAGCAGCGTTCTCTATGCATTTTACCACCATACTGCGATCGCCAACCCGCCTGCCAAGCGTGGCGATTATGGCAAACCCCCCCAAAACTAGGAGAGGCCTTTGTCCAGCAGTGGACATATTTCGGCTGAAATGATGATAATGATGCTCAGTAATAATGGCTTTCATTTTGACAGTTCAACAACAACAATAAAAAACTATTTTTAAATAATACCTAAAATACATAAATAATATTTAGCTTTATTGTAATTGTTAATAATGTAATTCTCAATAAACAATTTAAAAAATACATAAATATAACTTAAAACCAAATATATAAGTACCATAAAAGCCAATAATTCTATGTTAATGATACTTTTTTATTTTAATATTTATTGTTTTTCTTTTTTTAACAAAAAGCGCCTTCATCCTCTCTCCTATTAAAAAATAACTTTGCTGTGCCCGACAGGGTCCATAATTAATTCGATGTTTTGACATACTAACTGTTATAATGTACACATTATGGAATGCAATAAAGTATTGAGTAACTTCCAATTGAAATTACGCTTCCGATTTCGACCTCGGTTCCGGCGCTTTTAAATTGGAGGTTAAAGTCGAAGGTACTTTTTATATAATTATTATTTTATTAGATTGTCCTTAAAACACATCTCTCTTCTGCATCCGACACCAAATCCGACATCAATTGCGGTTCTAATTCCGAAAAATAAAATTCTAGTTCCGATTTCAGTTCAGTTAAACCTACTTCCGTTACATCCCTAATCCAAATAATTGTTAGACGACTTTGTAAATTGTTAACATTTTATCAGTTTTAATTTGGAACAAGAAATAAATGTTTTAATGGCAAAACCTTTCACTTTGACATTTACAACATTGATTGCGTTATCTAAATTGTTAAGCCGACGATTTTTCAAACTTACGAATTCCGAATTACAAAATTCCATCATAATCCTTCGTATTGTGATTGAAAGTGTGTGTCGCATTTGGAATACTGGTTTATCAAATACACTCTCAGAAATGACCTCAAAACATAGAATGTGGGATTACCTAATGCTACCCATCTTTCATCGATAGTTACAAAATATGCAGCTTCTAAAGATGACCTACCGAATCAGAGTAAGAATTGGCTAAGACTAACCAATCTGTATTACGATACTGCGGAGATTGGAAAGATCTTACTTACTAGGTAATTATGCAAGGTTTTTTCTATTATCGGTAATATTAAGACAGATGTGAAAGGCAGGAAGTGTTTTGAAGTGTGATGTGATCTAGGAAATATGGATTGGTACGGTGAAGGGGACCAATGTATTAGTGTAAGTGACAAAACTGTTTGACCAATGCAATTTTACTTATTTTTTACTCGTAAGTAAAAGTATTAATTTTATATAAAACCGAAAGCTGGGAGTTCGGAGGAGTAATTGCGTAACACGGTAATTTTAAGAACGGCTTTAATATTTTGACAGTTCCAAAACATTCATTTCATTAGTCACCTGCACCTAACTTTTGACGTTTCATAAGTGCCCATGTAAGTTTATGTGAAATAAAATATTTTGATATGATATTGATTCCGTTATTTACATCGTTGCGCAGACAAATTTTTCGAAAATATGATGCAATGGATTAGCAAAATCCTTCAAAATAATACAGATTCTTATTGATAGTGTGTTACTTAATTAGGGTCCTTGCGGGCTAATTGCATAACACACTACCAGTAGGAATTGCTTTCGTTTTGACAGTTCAACGAAATTCATTGCGTTATTTGTGTTGTTGAGCAGACCAATTAACGAACATGTGAAGCAGTGGATATAATAGCAATATCCATCAGAATGATTCAAATTCTGATTAATGATGTGTTACTCAGTTAGGATTCTGGTTTACCGATTAAATTTCTTACTGAAAACACACATAACGATTAATGGCTAACTAGCACTTGGTCAGCAATACGTCCTCCGTTATATTATATCCCATTGCCATATCGAATAATCCGGTCATGTTCCTTGACAACATTGTAAAGGGCCTTCGTGTAAAATTACAATTTTCTAGATCCAAGAACTTAAGTTGGGCGTTGCTGAGTCAATCAATGAGTGTGTTGACATTCTCGGTTTCTCTCTACTATAATATGCATTTACTACATGTCTATAGTAACAATATAAAGCTGAATAGTTCGTTTGGTTGAACGTGCTTGTCTCAGGAACTACTGAAAAAACCTTTTTGTTGTATAGCCCATTTATCGAGGAAGTCTCTATCTAGCCTATAGGCCCTATAGCCTTCCTCGACAAATGATCACACTACAGTTCTTAGGACCCGAGCGAAAAGAACAAAAAGTCACGAATACGAAGTACTCGCACGATTGGATCGGGGAAGCAAGAAATTTGACGGGGAAGAAGTCACAGCAGAAGCTTGTTTTACATATATTATAAACCTTTCAGAAGAAATACTCTAAATCAGCCTTTCCCAAAGTGGGCGATAACGCCCCCTTGTGGGCGCTGCAAAAAAATGGGGACGTTGTGTAGACTCTACACAACGCCTCCATTTTTTTTCTGGGTCTCTTACCACCCCCCTTTAGGCCTGCAGCGCCCACAAGGGGGCGTTATCGCCCACTTTGGGAAAGGCTGCTCTAAATGATAGTGAAAACCGTATCATAAACCGTTGCCTGATTTAGAAGAAGTAAGTGGAGAAACAGACAGAAAAAACAACGACTTTATACTATTTAGAGATAGAGATCTAATTAAAAATATTGTCCTGCACCAAGATAAGCCGTGAACAATTTTAAGTTACCTCGAACAAAAGAACCACCCTAACTCAAGATATCATCAGAATAAAAGCTATAAAAGTGTGGGTTCTAATTTAATTCAAGTCAATATTTTACTATTATTTATTTTAGATATCAAATGCTTTATAGGCCCAGGTATGGCGTCAGGCAGCCTACGCGTATCTTGATACGGCACACGTTGACCTTACCGACTCTTTGTGACTAGATTCTTGAGCTCTAGACCGTGACTTCGTGTGTGTTTTAGTTGTCGACTGTGTGTTATATGAGAGTTGAAGAAAAGTGTGAGTGAGTTTTGTCATTCCAACTCTTCCGCTTTAAAAACGATAAAAGAAGACAGTTACTGTCGGACTGTTTTATTTGTGGTTAAAGAATCTTTATTTACTCAAAAGAAATTTACTACAAATTTCACTTAATGAGAAATATTTAAACTATATAATAGTAATTACATTCGTGAGCAGAGCTAGTATGATATGCACAATATTAAACGAAGACAGAAGTATTTTAACGTACATAACAAGACATTGAAGGTAGCAGTAAAAGATTCATGCGAAGCGAAAATCAAATTTTGTGGGTACGTTTAAGACATAAACAAGGGCCGGACTTAAATTTTGTCAATTATAAAAGATTTTAGTACTTAAAGGCTGAACGGATTGCAATGAAAGGCATACACAGGCCATGATCTTTACCCTAATTGTATATCACACTATTCTCAGAACCTTAATCATTTTTTAAAGGCTAATACATCCTTCTTATGTTCGAAAACATTGTCTGCTGAGCAACGTAAACAACGCCATGAATGTTGTGGAACTGTCAAAATCAAAGCGATTCTTACTGATAGTGTAGTACGGAATTACCAAGAATATAAGGTGTTTTTTTTAATCCCTGAAGGTATGTAAAAACGTTCCCGTGGGATGATTCCCGACCTCCAAGCAGTTGAAGCCGCGGGCAAAAGCTATATTCTTATTGTTAAATGTAATATTTTGTATGTTTGGATGTTTGTTACTCCATCACGCAAAAACAGCTGAACGTATTTGGATGAAATGTGCCATACAGATAGCTTATAACTTAAGTAACCAACAGGATACTTTTATCCCGATAGTACATTTGCATGGGGTAATTTTCCAACGTCCAAGCGGACGAAACCACGAGTAAAAACTATTATGGAATACTTTCAATGAAGGGTCATTGCTGCTGGTGTTTAACTGAACAGAAGAAAATGCTTAATGAAAATCTTTGGTACAGCACAGAGATGACCAAAGGCAACTTGTACAGTCGACTGAATGACGACGCGCGACGGTGAGAACCCTTTGAACTTGGGCTGGCTGTAAGAAGGTTTTTTTTTTGTGCTGGGATATCATCAAATGACGTCTCCCGCTCTAGGGTGGAGCGGAAGGGCGTGTCAGACTTTTACTGACTAAAACCCACCCGTGTTCCTTCAGTTGCCCATGTGCCAGGGCCATGGTAAATCTTTCGAACGAATCTCGCGACCCTGGCAGAAGGAGGTTCAATACAATTCTTATAGGCCACTTTTAGCACATTTTATTTGATGATGAATGGTATAAATTCTAAAGGTTTCCTTCCACATCTTGATATTCCATGAACTGAGGGTGCCTATCTATCGTCCATGACCTAGCTGTGCGTCACTTCCGACCTTGAGCTATAAACTACGCAAGTTCGTCAAGTGTTTCAGCTGTTTTATTTACATAATACTCGATTCTTGGAAGGGAGGCTTTTACGGACACCTACACACCGTCCGGCGCACCCTTGGTCGTTATATAACTTTGTTGACTCATCATCAGCCTCGCCATTTCCCATATTCTGTTAGGGTCGGCTTCCAGTCTAACCGGAACGAGTATTTTACATAGAGCGACTGCCTTTCTGGCGTCCACAACTCAGTTACTGGGCAACAGGGTATCTCTTGGTAAGACTGGTTTTTAGACTTTCAGGCGACTCGTAACTACTGTCAAAGATCTACGAAAGACAGCCGGGACCAACGGCTTAAGGAAACGGTGGGGTGTTAGTATGTAAAGTTGGTCGCCCATCCATGGACCTAGTAGTAGCTTTACCTGATCAATCGTCTAGTGCGGCTGTTATTATTATTCTTTTATTATAACATATCACAATTCGCTAGTGCCGACATCAATAGTAAAAAAGAAGACGCCTATATTTTAGATGACAATATTCTCTCATTATTCCTGTCGTGTCGAGGGAACTATCAACCAACCAATCTTACCAAGGGGATAGACAATTGTAAGGTTAGATAAGCAGTCATTCCATGAAAACTATTGTTATACAGCGGATCCAGGAGTTGGGAAAAGATGAATAGATGATGATGTAATAAAAGGTTAAGAAGGCGACGCTATTTGAAAAAAGTTTCTTCTACTCCGGAAAATTTTGTTTTCAAGATATCTGTATTGTGAATAAGGCGCAATATTTTTTTTGTTTGTAAACACTACTTATTCAGCGGGGTAACTTATGTGTTAAGTTATCAATTACCCCCAACAGAGGAAAGAATGGCTTTCATTTTGACAGTTCAACAACATTAATTGTGTGTGCGTGAATGCGAAATTATTAACCTTGATGATCAGACAAATTTTACGACCATAATGATTCAGTTTGGGATTGATGGTGTGTTACGCAATTAGTAAAAGAAACAAAAGGAAGGTAAGTACGTAAGGTCTGTAGCGGTGTCGCTTTGTAATATCGGCCTTCCGCCTTGGGAACAGTTGATTGAATGTGTCTTTATGCATTTTAATTAAGATAGTTAGTACGGGATAGTTTTAAACTTTACACCTGTCACGTGTACCTATTTTTCTGCGCAATTAAAGAACATTATTCTATTCACTGTTTATTTGTGAACATTTTTGCAATATTAGGTCACGGAAAGTATAATAAATACTTGTCCTATTAATGTGGTTCCCTATTACGGATCAATAATACGTCTGTCACAATTCGCGTTACATCATCGTTTGGTCATGTCTAATTTTAGTCTAAGTAAGTACATATTCAGTTATTGGGTTTGTGTACTTTATATTTGTGGTTAATTAATGTATTTCCCTACGGATATTATGTTATAATTAATTAATTAACATCTTCACTACTGTGTAAAATTTTCCAAACACACCGACAATTTACAAAGTCCGGGCTGTTTCTAAACCTTATAACATTTTTCCGATCTGGGAAGCGAACCCAGGACCCCTGCTGCTTGAGACCTTCGGGTCAGTCGGGCCATTTGTATGGAAGTTGGGGGACTGGCGAGCGGTGTGATACCCCCGTGCCTCGGAAAACACGTAGAGCCGTTTGTTCTGGCGCCTGATCTCTCTCCAGTCATATCCGATTACGTTCCATCCCGAAGGAATATGAGAGTGAGTGAGTATAATGAGGAGTAGTATAGGAGCAGTGGTGGCCCAGTGGTAACGGCCGCGACTTACGAGTAGTAGGTCGTGAGTTCGAACCCAAGCAGGCGCATTACTTTGTGTAAATTATTTCATCACCACTGCTCTCAAAACGGTGAAGGAAAACATCGTGAGGAAACCGGCATGTCTTAGAACCTAAAATTCGAAGACATGTGACATCTACCAACCCGCACTGGGCCCGCGTGGTGGATTATGGCCCACTCCCTCTCACCGAGAGGAGGCCTGTGTCCCAGCAGTGGGAACATTATAGGCTGATGAGTTGAGTATAATGAGAGAAGAGAGAGTGTACCTGTGTTTGCGCATACACTTCTGCACTATAATATCTCCTGCGCCGAAGGCTAGTCTCCGCTGAGATTGCCCGCCATGGGCGAAATATGGGCTGCTGGATTGTAATTCCTTAATTATAGCTTGGTATTTATTATTCTGCACTATTAAAGCGCATATTAGCAACCCTTAACCCACCACTTTAATAGTGGTGAATTGGAAACACAACTGAAATTATTTCTTTTTTGTTCATGAATTTTGTAGAATATACCTATTTCGTACGAGTATGTTTAAAATATTATTGAATCTTTTAAAATGAATACACCATTAGCCTTTAATGTTCGTACTGCTTTGACACAATTCTTCTCTCTTCGAGAGTTTGAGAGGAAGTACTCTTTGGAGGAAGTGGGCTGTAATTCACCACGCGGCCGCGGGCCCAGTGTGATTTCATAGATGTCATGTCACATGACTTCGAATTTTTGGTTCTAGGACATGCCATTTTCTACACGATGAATAGTAAATTAAAAAATCTTCAAATTAAACTAATCAAACGGTTCAAAGCTTAAAAATATGAAAAACGTTTCTATCCGGTGCTTCAAGAGAATTATTTTAATTATTCGTACCGATTACTGGTGCAATCTTTAAACCGATTTTATATTTCTTCCACTTATCTATAAAACCAAGGTTGCTCACGTCTTCAAAAAATAATTCGTGCAAGAACCGTACTTTTACGATTTGCAGTAAAGATAATAGAGTTTGGTATCAGCGAGTGATTAGGAAACAGATTAGTTTTGTTTTGAAATAAACGATATTCAAGCTTATTTCCGCTGTGAGGTAAGAAGAGATAATCAGTCTTTTGTATGAAATTAATTTTATTGAAACATAACAAGATTCTGAATGCCAATTCTCGTGATTAAACGTTCAAAACCTGGTCGCAGTCTCATCTCGGCGACAATGAAATGTCAATAAACTTGTCAAAAATTTATGAAAAATCGAGGTAATTTTGACAGATTGAGACTTAGATCAGACTGTGAATGCTCTTAAAATTACGAGAATTGCCCCTCTGGTTTTAATTATATCAAATAACTAGGTTCTGCCCGCGACTTCGTCCGCATAAAATTGTTGCTCCCCTGACCCTTCCCGTGGCATCGAATTGCCTACCAGTTTTCGCACATTGTTCGTTGCTGCTCCGCTCCTTTTAATTGTAGCGTGATGTTATATAACCTTTTTCAAAAAATAGGCTACCCAACACAAAAATAATTTTTCAATTCCGACCAGTAGTTCCTGAAATTAGCGCGTTTAACCAAACAAAACAAAGTCTTCAACTTTATAATATTATAGTATAGATGGTATACCTCTTCTACATAGGACGGATGCCTACTTTATTTGCTAATTTCGTTAATGTTACCTAATCTCGGAATTAAAGAAGTTTCAAAAGAACTATGTCCATTTTGGAAGCATGTTTTATTCCGCAGTTCTTCGTTTAGCTTTAAATATTTTAAGTTTTCCTTTCTAGTTCATAAACGTCACAATATAAACATATAAATATATAATTATATTATACTTTTATCTATGCTTACTTTTTTGTGTAAACTATTCAGACGACATGAGAAGCAATATTTAAACAGGATAAAACAATAGTAAAAAAAAAACAGGTCATACTTCAAAAAACAAGACTACTAACGTTCGTTAACCCCAAAGAAATCCTCCAAATGGTTTTTTTTTTTAAAGTTTTTGGTGATTTTTTAACGATATTAATCAAAACTATAGAATCGCTAGCGAATATAATTTGACCCTGCATAGTCTTCAGACTTCAATTTGCAGACTACTTATCTAAAAAAATATGCGAAGTCATCATCATCATTTCAGCCGAAAAACGCCCACTGCTGGACATAGGCCTCCCCCAAGCACCGCCACTTTGACCGTTTCTGTGCTTCTCACATCCAGCGGATTCCTGCCGCCTTCACCAGGTCATCGGTCCATCTTGTGGGAGGCCTTTAAACGCTACGCCTTCCAATATGCGAAGTTTTATCAATTTAGTAGAAAATTGCACTGCAAATACACTGTTTACAAGTTACGTGATTAAGAAACGACTGTATTTAATTAACTGAATTAACCTGAATGGGTAATTAGAGCAGACTTAATTAAATGTTTGGAAATAAATTTAAGAAAATCTTAGTTTATTTTTGTACATAAATTAGATTTAGCGTTAGAATAAATCATGTGTATTTCGTAATACCTACTATAAAATAGCTCGGTTAAAGAAAGATTCGAGGTATTCGCAGTTATGTATTTAATTATTTAAATTAATTCCGATGTTTAAACGAGTTATCAAGGCCGTATGTTTAATTAATTTTGCAAACGTTACAATAAATTATAATTTTCACACATCATTCTTTCGTTAGTACAAAAATTTGCTATCTAGCCTATTTCAATTACGTGGAATCGGCTTCCAGTCTAACCGGATGCAGCTCGATACCAGTAATTTACATGTAGTAACTGTCTATCTGACCTTCATACCCTATTTACTAGGTAATACGATGCCCTTTGGTAAGAGTGGCTGTCAGACTTTCAGGCTTCTGACGACTCGTAACGATTGTGGAAGATCCATGAATGGCCGCCGGGACTAATGGCTTCACGTGCCTTCCGAGGCCGTTGTTGGTATTTAAAGATGGTCATCCATCCACAGCCCACCCACGGTAAGCGTAGTTGACCCCTGATAGATCAACCCGTTCGGCTTTTATTATTACGTAACCCCAAGCCCCGTAGCATACATACGAATTAATTCCTAAATCTGTGATCTAATAGGCAAAGAAAACGTAAACATATTATGTAAACATTTGTAGTAGGTATCATCACCTTGGATAGTTCCTAAAAATAGACATGAAATTGGTTCCTAAGTGTTAAGACAGTGAATCCTGTGAAGTGCGCAATGATCCTAATTAGGTTTAAGGCAGTTAATACCTAATTGGCACCATTTGTTTTTTCCAGTTTTTAACACGGTTATATTATTATGGATTTTATGCAAATGGGTGGAAATAAGAGGTTACGAAGACGCCTAAGTATTGGCACTCGCTGCCTGCCTGTTGTCTATTGTAATTTCACAAAATTCATTGCTTAATTTTTCAGACTTTGTGTTTAGGTACACGTAGTAGGTAGGCGTTTTATTAAAATTAATGCATACACAATATTGTAAAACATTCTATAAAGAGTAACTGTGGAAGTTCAGGAGTTTCTTCACCATCCTTGTCAAGTTCTACTTGAAATAAATGTTTGAATTTGATGTTCCAGGTGAAGCAGGTGTTTGTAACTCGAGCGACACGTCATGATGTCATATAAACTGATGGCTTTAAAGGCGGTGACAGAAGTTGTGCGCTCGACGCTCTTTCGGCGCGGCGCCACTAATTTTATTTTGGAAAGATATCCCGCAGGTCATCCTATGAGGTTGCCGGCTGCTTAACCGGGTTTGCCCGTGGTTACCTTAATAAATTAAGGCCTCCAGCCAGGGCTTATAAAACTTAAAACTAGAGCGACTACTTGTTAAGGGTACCCTCTGTGGGATACGGAGCTCGGCTTAGGGCATCGCGGAATGAGGCGCCACGAATTTCATTTTCCGACTATTATATAGACGCTACTGGTGCGGTGATTCCGTGCTCTTTGATTAAAGCCTTTTGAAGCAACATGCATAATAGTGCTCAAAATTTCAATTTTGGAGAAAAAATAAAACTCGCTCTTACACATCTACATTTCCATTCACCCGTCTTGTCTGGGAAGTTGAGTTATTGCCGTAAAAAGCAAAAATGTCAGTGACTTTTGCGGTGGATGACTAAGTGTCTGTATAATTTATGGTTTTTGGCAACTCCCCTTATAAGGTCAAGCATAAGTCGATGTACTGAGATACACAGCCAAGCCCAAACCTGCTATGACATTAAACATTGTGTACATTGTACATCTTATGAATAATCAAAATTACCACAGCAGACTCGGAGAAATGCAATCTTTAAATGACAAAGATACGCCATACTTATAGACAATGTATGGCGATGAGTTGAGATCGAAATTAGAAACTTGTTGAAAAAAGTTTAATACAAAGGTTAGATAATAATTTCATTTATTAAAACATTGTGCACAAGTAAAGTAAAATAATACTCAATGCCTGGGGCATTATCTAACAGTCAACCTTTGGGTGATGTAGAGACAAATATGACTAGTGGAACACTACGATTTTGTGGTAGATTTCAGATGCTATATTTTCTTTTTCTACATCCTATTAAGTATTTTTCTATTTATCGAAACCCAAGATATGACTAACAGAACCTGCTCTATCTAGAGGATTGGTTGCAGCAGTTCTTCAAAGTGACTGCACTAGGAAGTGGTGACGGGCGGGTGCTTTGGGGGACTGACTTATGTAATTTTGACGTTCTAAAACTGTTAATTAATTTTCAACCTAGGTATAAATTACTATTTTTTTATTGTAGGCTTCGTTAGCGACATCCTGGCTAGATATCTACTTACAAGGAGAAGTCAATAGATATAGTAACCAACATACTAGTACAAAATGAACAAGTAAAATTATTCAAGTAAAATACCTACCTACTTGTATTGTTTAAACATCACAATACCTTCAGTTATTGTGTTCCTTCGTATTATTTCAAGTAATATTTACGATCTACTCCGCACTTTCTCAGTTCTCAAGCTCATGAGGTTCGCTTTCACATTTCAGTTCCTTTTCCAAGATGTTTTCGTGTTATTACCAACGCTTATCTGATGTTTAAAAGCACAATAAAAGGTTTTTGTTTGCGAAACTTTCCCCTTTCTGTTATACCGTGGCAATGGTAAGCGGCAAAAGAGTCTGGTACCGTCGACTTTCAGGACGTTTTCCGTATTTGAGGGCTTGCCGCTCTATGGAACTAAACTTTGACTAGCGAAAGGTTGATGTACTAGTATAAATCTTTGCCTACCCTCACAGGGACTATAGATGAAGAGGGGGGGAAAGTTTCGCTTTTATTTTGTCTGAATCTATCAATCAATACCTTAACCACTTTTCCCATAGACATATCACAATAAATCTTTATTTATCTCAATATGATATTACGGGTAAATAGAATCAAGGTGTCTGTGATAGGAAGGTCCTGAGTTACACACCACCCGGATCGTTTAGTTAAGTAGGACATGTTCATTTGCAAAATAGAGGCAAGATATTTTACAGCACAAGTTTGAAATTGCAATCAAATATTTACAAATTATTTTTGATACTCATAATACTGGGGGATATCTTATTAGTTGCAATTCTAAATAGTTAGGTGCTGTTAGTTTACAAAATTCAGAAAAAAAAAGAAAGATACGGTATGACAGAAAGATAGGGTGGCTATGAGTAGCGGCTGCATCCGTTTAAATCAAGAGATGTTTCTTAAATATCTGATACAATCAGAATCCTTTAATTTTAACCACCGAAGCTGAGGATAACTCAGTGGTCGCACAAGCTAGAAGAGATAATATAAACAGACAATACCAACGACCGCCTAAATTGAAACTCCTGTAATAACTAGGCTACACATAGTCACAACACAACCATTTAAGAACAATAAGGAAAGAACGGTTTCCATTCTTTTATCGACAACATACACACACGTAGGTATGTCGGATACAATAACTCGGAAGGTAATAAGTACTGTTATAAAGCCGGCACACCTTCTGCCACCATTTTTATGTCATCAGTCCTCATGGGGGCTATAAAGGCGATATGGCATCCATTGCACACGGTACGATGTGTTATGGGGACTGGTTTATTGAGAACTCAGAAAGTTATTGTTGTTTAAAATGGGTGTGTTCGATGTTGGTGTGGTATTTTGGGTAATTTTAAATGTAGGGTATATTGTATTGTAGTTGTTTCAGGTAAACGCGTCAGTTGGAGTAAATGCGATTGATGATGATGAATATCAGATTTGGAGGATAAATAGCAATATAAATTGACTTTTTTTGCATAGGTAAAAAACTACACCTAAAGAAAGAAAGAAAGAAAAAGTATTTATTGGGACACGCACAGAAACTATACAAAAAACAATACTTAATAAAATAAAAAATCAATTATAAACAAAAGAAACAAATAAAAAACAAAATTTAAAAGAAAAAAAAAACAGAAAGTCCTGTGCGAGGCCAAAGGGCCTCGCACAGTATCTCAGCATAATGCTGCGACATTAAAAAATAAGTATCGCAGCGCTGGTATTCTGATAGGACCCAGTGTGTTGTGATGTCACGAATGAATACAGAAATAAATAAATTACCTAGGCTATTAGCTGATATTTGCAAAAAAGCGTATGGAACAAAGCTCAGGCAGAAAACTAAGCTGGATCCTCATTCAGCTTAGTTTGCTGCCTGCATGGGTTTTGTTGCGATACTGTCTAAGTTCCTCAACTTAGGTATACAGTATTGAAGCAAAGGACGACTTTGGAAAACGCAAGTATACTGAATCCGTCAAAACAAATCTGAGAACGTGCTACCGGAATAAAAACCTTTTTTTACTCCTTACTAATAGCCACACATTTAGATACATTTTTTGTAAACCAAAGCCACACTATCGAATTAAGTCTAAGATCTGTAAAGTTAGTTGTAAGTGGAATATAAGAAACAAAATTGTTGTGTATATATTCGTCACAACCGCAAAATACACCACACAAAAAGGTGCTCCAACAACAAAAGCCACCCACCATTATGCCCGACAGGTGAGGACAGCAACAACGGGAACTATCGGAAGAGTCGTCAGTTCACGGAGGCGCACCTCGAGCCGCGCCTGCGACCTACATCGCACATCCGCCAACCAGGCGGCTAAATGTGTGACAATATGACGATGGAAGTTCATCCAATTACGTCATGAAACATGTGACGTAGTTCTACAGGCACTGCAGTTGTAGCTGCATTACATTACCGTTTACATAACGTAATTTAATATTTCACTTTTACTTATGTATTACGACACTTTATATTTTTTTAGGACTTATTTATTTCATTGAAATGGGTCCACCCGCTTAAAAGTTTTTAAAAGTTACTATAATTTGAAGTTATAATATGACCGCGTTAGAGTATTGTTAAGTTCATGATGATAATAATAATAAATAAATAAATCTCTCTCTGTCCATAGCTGCCAAGGACCAAGTTTTATTAAAGGAGTCCAGCCCATACCGCGGAGATGATCTTATAAATGATAAATGATTTTATTTAATTAAATTAATGATAAAAAAGAAAAGTTTATGGTTTTTAAAACCGACTTTGACCCTTGAATTTGTTTCGCAAGGGTAGTGAGATAGGAAATATTGACTTGATCTATATAAAAAAATAAAAAAAAATTACGTGTTTAAATGATTCCTATTTACAAAATAAACAATTTCATTTTATTTTACTTCAGTAGTCTGGTCTATCATCAAATCTTAAGTCAACGGTAACACTATATAGAATGATGTCAGCTTAACAAAATAAGACAGGACAGTAGTTACTGTTCAGAGATTCTGGGCAGGCTTCCACGAACAATCCATTCGGGCTTAACGCTCAACATTCTTTGTGCAAAAATCAATTAAATTGGGGATTCTGACCTAAGTATGACACGAAGTCCGCATTTCAGGTCAATTGTTACATTAGTAAGTGTCCTAAAAGTCAACATTCTGGCAAGTGGGTTCATAAGCAATTTCCTCAAAAACACACATTCATCAGTTCTTATCAAGAGTGAGTAAGTCCAGGTAAATGAAAATGGCTCAAATTAGGTCACAATACGCGGAAATAAAACAATACAGCGGTAATACCTAAACTTTGTTAAACATGCTACATGGTTCCTTCCCGCTTTAATTCCGTTCATTTTCCTTGAGGAAAATCAATTTTGCGCGAATTGATCGATAAGTTCCATAAACGTGTATTTAAGTCCAACTTGATCTTACATCTTATTAGCCCTTAATGTCCCACTGCTGGGCGGAGACCTTCCTCTCTTTCCATCTCTCTCTGTCTAGAACTGCCATGGATCAAATTTTATTAAAGGAGTCCGCTCATCCCGCGGAGACGATCTTACATCCACAGTATCAATACAGATAGACTACCAATGACTAGCTTTTGCCGGCAGCTTCGCCTTCGTATAAAACTTCCTCTTGGATCAATCTGTCAATAGATGAAAATCGCATGCAAATCCGTTGCGTAGTTTAAAAGATCTACATCAGCGTACAGACGAGGGAAGCGACTTTGTTTTTTACTATGTAAAGAAGATTAGATTATTGTTTAGTTCAGTTGGATCGGATTCGGAACTAATGGAGTAGCTGAATGATGGACGCACACCATCAGGAAGTATGACAGAAAAAAAGAAGGCTTATACACAGCGATTCTAGGCTGCAACTATCCTGCTAGGGTCGCGAGATTTGTTCGAAAGAGTTACCATGGCCCCAGCATATAGGCAACTGAAGGAACACGGATGAGTTTTAGTCAGTAAAAGTCTGACAAGCCCTACCGCTACGCCCAGAGCGGGAAACGGCAAAAAGAAGGCTGCAACGATATGTGTCTATTGATCATAATAAAAATGCAATATGCAAGATAGTTTTTAAAATAGAATTCCATATCGTCGGAGCCTGGCGTTGAACATAAACTGTCTGATTTACAGATTAAAATCGTGCATAAATATCAATGGTACCCTAATAAATACTGAAGCCTTCTTTAACCTCTATGTGACCTCATTCTTCGTATGCACAAGATCGTGACACACGGATCAATGTGGTCGTATCGGTGTGGGTGTGGTATGCACCCTTTAGAGAACAAAGTCAAGCTGTCCTTGGCAAGTCATGCTGCTTCACATATGTGGTAAATTATTATAATCAGATCCCATAGCTACATTACTCAAAAGTTAACTCTAAGTTTTTGGATCAGTAAATTCTTCTCTGATCCTCTGATGCCTTAGAAGAGTAACAGATAACAGAAGGACTGGTTATTATTTTGACAGTGCAACAACATTAATAATATGTTTATTTCAATCATAATTTTCAATTTTTCAGACATATTACAGGCTAAATTTTCTTTTAACAAATGAATTATTTAATTAGACATCTGTAGCCAAACTAGGCGAAAGCCTGTAGGTATTTCGGCTATCAGCGCCAAACTCTCATATAATTAATAACACTTAAAAATAGCCAGCAAGTAGAGATGTTAACATTAGTTTAGCAAAAAATTAAAAGTGACAACTTATGATATGATACAATAAAATTGTATATATATTAAAGGCAAAATTAAGTGAATAAGTAAAATTAAAAACAATATTAAGTAACTGAAATTAAAATTAAAACAAAATATTTACTGCGATATTTGCGTTGTTTGGCAGACGAATTTTGCGAACAATTAGGCAATGAATTAGCAACATCCTTTAAAAGAATTCTGAATGTTAGTGTGTTATTACTTAATAAGGGTGCAGTAATTTTTCTTTAATATGGCTACGGCTACGGCTTAAGTTGTGATATTGGTAGATTATGATTACTTACACTAATTCTAGCTTTTTCCCAGTGTCTGTATTAGAGTCTACCAATGAATATGTCTAAGATTCCATGTATTTCCATGTATTAAAGGCAAAATTAAGTGAATAAGTAAAATTAAAAACAATATTAAGTAACTGAAATTAAAATTAAAACAAAAAAATTACTGCGATATTTGCGTTGTTTGGCAGACGAATTTTGCGAACAATTAGGCAATGAATTAGCAACATCCTTTAAAAGAATTCTGAATGGTAGTGTGTTATTACTTAATAAGGGTGCAGTAATTTTTCTTTAATATGGCTACGGCTACGGCTTAAGTTGTGATATTGGTAGATTATGATTACTTACACTAATTCTAGCTTTTTCCCAGTGTCTGTATTATAGTCTACCAATGAATATGTCTAAGATTCCATGTATTTCCATATAGTGAATGTACCGTCACCAATAATTGGATGGTGATAGCATTTGACCCATTAAAAGAACCTAGAGATAGACAATCTTTTCAGACGTAATCGGAAATAAGTTGTAAGACTTACGACGCAAATAATATTATTGTATATTCATCGCACGGCTACACGCGGTTAATAGAAAATTCGTGATTATATCAACCTTTCATAATACAGGTTCTTAGCTTAACTTGAAATAAGTTCCTAATCTTACGTGGTCTGAAATATTTTAGGTTTTATTAGAGATACTGGTTTGCATAAAGAAGACTTTAATAACATAAGAAAATGTCGTAAAGAACGTTTTGAGCATGAATATGGATGGCTACAAGAGTAGAGAAAGGCCAAAGAAACGATGGTTGTTCAGTGTGAAAGATGATTTGGCTCGGAAGGGAGGAGACTTTTGAGATAATGACTAACAGAGAAGGAAAAGATGGCCTGGTAGATAAGGAAAAAATATGTCACTCTAACCTCAAATACATTGAGATAAGGAAACTGCTTACCTACTTATTTACCTACTTGGTACAGTAAATGATTTTTTAAATATATTTTGTTGCTGAATGGGCATGCTCTTGACTTCGATCACACCTGATGGAACGCGATTGATGAGGTCTATGATGGAACGAGCGTGCCCAGAAGCCTATTCACTCCTGTTTTTAAGGTAGACAGGTAATGTGGAAGGGAACACAGACGCTGGCAGAGAGATCCACACTTTAGCTGTGCGCATAATGATTGTGGTGGAGAAGCGATTTTATTTTGATTATTTTGATGTTGATTTTAATTTTGTTTTTATTTTGATTATGATTTTGTTTTTGATTTTAATTTTGATATTGATTTTAATTTTGAATTTTTCATTGCAATATTGATTATGTTTTTAATTTTGATTTCAAATTTTAATTTTGATTCTTATTTTTGGCTATGATTTGATTTTATTTTACTGTAATTTTTGTATATGGATAGAATGCGTGCAATAAAATACTATTTATTTGAGAAAGTGTTACGGTATAAGTCACGTTATAAAATGAAGCGGATTATGATTGAACTTTGCATAGCGGAAGCTCACGTATTGCAGAAGGATATAAGCCACATAACTGTCCATCACGAGCCCATAACTATACACTGCCAAATATGGACAACACCATAAAAAGATTCTTGGAAATTCCTACTCTTGGAAATGACGATCATAATGGCTAGAACAATTTCTTTTTAGTATTAGTATTTGTATGATATTAATTCTTCCTTAAACGTGAAGCCCTGAGGCCTAGACAAGTAACAATTGCTTTCAAAGTATTTTGTATTTCTAAAACCTTTTCAGTTGCATTTTGTTAATTGTTATGTTATGAACGTGTGAATAACAGTCTTGCACTAATTAGCATAATATATTAATAAATAGTGTTTGCGTCACAAGGATACAGGCTGTGCCTGGTTCGGGACTCGCTGTTAAATCTGTTTTAGTCTCCTGATAATAGAATTTCATTTATTTATTTTAAATAGAACAGCCGAAGCTAATTACACTATTTAAACATATAATAAAACTATTTTGACATTTACAATTCATTTAGCACAGTCATGCATTTTTTTCACAAAAATTCAAACATTCTGACAGTATCACCTTCCATTCATTTTCATTTGTTTGAGTTCAGGAGAGCGTTAGTAGCTGCTAATGTCCGAGGAATAGGTGACTTGGAGTGCGCAATAGTATGGCAAGTTGGAACAGCCATCAAGCGGTGTTTTCTGCCACGACAGTAATTGTCTGGGACAAATAGTTTACAGATATCATTGTGCAGATCAGGAGCATCAATAATCCCCCTAAGAGTTTTAAATATAACAGTCATCTGATCGCGCGACCTTCTTACTTCTAGAGAATTCATGCCATTATCTTTCTTGCTTGTAACTTATGTAAAGTAATCAAATTAATTTGATTTACTTTTTAATACATTTTTGACTTTTTCATCATATTTTTCATTACTTGGTTCTCTTCAGGTAACTTCATTCTTTGTCTTGAATTCTTGATACAAGTATCAAGAAGTAATTATTGTATTTTTTTTGCAATTGCCATCAGTTTATCACATTCTCTTGTGATTGAATTTTAGTTTGATATCAGAAGCAATTGTATGTGCTTTACTGTTTAATGACTTAAAAATTTGATGAATAATTTACAGTTAGATCAACGAACTTCTAAAATCAATTGTCAGGTATCCTGTCTGGGTCAATTAGTCGTTGGCCTATGTTTTCAGGGTCTCCAGCGCGCTATGAACTCGCCTGCATTTCCTGGATGTCCTCAATTTAAAGGCAGCCGGCCCGCTGCTGAATATGTTTGCGTAGTTTTAAGAGTGTTTAGTTTTAGATGGAAAACTTTGATAACTTATAATAACATCTTAGGACAACCAACACACTGTTATCTGATCCCAAACTAGGCAGAGCCTGTACTATGATAACCAGACAACTGATAAACATACTTATATATTTCTAAATACATACATATTATAGATAAATTACACCCAGACACAGAATAAATGATCGTGCTCATCACACAAAGATTTGTCCTGGTCGGCAATCGAACCCTCCAACCTCAGTCGTGAAATCGATAAATTAATAGTTCTCTAAATCATTTTTTTTTTCAAGGTTCTTTTAATTATTTAAAGGCTTATAGTTAGTCTGTGGCCGTGTTTATGATGTGAAGGAAGCTGTATTACACATTCTCATTTCTAATGATGATACTTGAAAACGAAATGGTAAATGCTGCAAATATACAACTTTAACATTAGCTCAAAAAACAGTCAGGCATGTATGAAATCGCACTTTATTACCCCCACATATGGAGAAACAAGTGCTAATCGCTAAATCCTTGTTGACGGCAAAAAATCGCGAATCTTGAGTCATCTACAGGATGATGTCATGAATCCTTCAAGAGTACGTGACGGGTGAGCAGATCGGTGTGATTACACATGTCCTCACCTAAACCGTGTGTAAGTGTGAACACATTTTGATAAGCTTGCGTCAGTGACTAATGGCTTCTATTGGGACATTGTTTTCTTTACTAACTAAAACGTTCAATGACGTTTCATAGACCGTTTCAAACGTGACTCTTCGAATCTCTTCCTTGAAATAGAAACATTGATTCATTGATGAAACCTGATCAGACTAGGTTGGACCTGTCCGTGAATTCATCGCATCGCATCGCCCACCCGCGCTCGTAGTTTGTTTTGGCTTAGCGGCCTTCTTTTTTTTTTTTTTTTACTTGGATACTAAGGGTCGCGGTACCGTGGTACCGTGTGGTGCCGGCACCACACGGTACCACGGTACCGCGACCCTTCTGAATTCATCGCATCGCATCGCCCACCCGCGCTCGTAGTTTGTTTTGGCTTAGCGGCCTTTCTTTTTTTTTCTTTTTACTTGGATACTAAGGGTCGCGGTACCGTGGTACCGTGTGGTGCTGGACGTAAAGAATAACACCACCCCATTTCTTCCTGTGGGTGTCGTAAAAGGCGACTAAGGGACTTACTAGAGAATGGGCAGCAGCGTTCTCTATGCATTTTACCACCATACTGTGATCGCCAACCCGCCTGCCAAGCGTGGCGGTTATGGCAAAGCCCCCCAAATTGGGGGAGGCCTAAGTCTAGCAGTGGACGTCTTACGGCTCAAATTATGACTAGGGTCGCTGTGTGATGTCAAATACCCAATAACCTTTCTGAAGAATTGAGTTATCAATTTCATAAAGTTTTTTTCAAATACGACTACTAGTTACAGAGGTTAGTGCGTTCATCCAAACTCTTCAGTTTTATTGTAAGCAGGGTTAGTTTTCAGAGACCTGCCAAGTTA
This sequence comes from Aporophyla nigra, assembly GCA_947507805.1. Lineage (NCBI taxonomy): Eukaryota > Metazoa > Arthropoda > Insecta > Lepidoptera > Noctuidae > Aporophyla > Aporophyla nigra. The sequence continues at coordinate 3,358,958 of OX382305.1, read as the reverse complement.
AAGGTGACAGATCAACAGACTGAACAATTTTCTCCATTTAATGAATATCTTATTCGCGAAAAAAAATCTGGTGTTTCATACATTTAGCTAGGTCGAGTAGGTATTGAAGATTTGTATAGGATAATTAATACATTTTGACAATTACGATATTGGTCTCATGGAGCAAGGTATTCAATTGCATGGTATGTACCACACCCTTAAATTTGGCAGATCTTCAAGAAATAGCACTGTATACTTTATCAAATTCTATTAAATATGTATAGATTCCATTTTTATATTAATAAGAAACTACAATGGATATTATTTTATAAATACAAAACAAGAAGATCGATTTTCCTATAAACATATACCTATGTAAGTTATGTCCTAAATATAAACTGAGAGATGACATCGTTTAGTTTCTCAGTACAGATCCTCATTAGCCTTTCCTGGTTTAAATAATGCAAGCATGTAAACAAGATTTACATTACGAACGCAAATAGTTTACATTACAAAGATAATTATACAAGGAAAACTATGGGAAGAATTAAATGCATTTATTTCCCCTTCCCTATTTAAGATTGCCATTACAAATGTATGGGAAAGCGGTGTTTTTTAACACTTTGTAGTGTTTCCCATTATTGTTTCGTCCTGGGAAACTAGTTGGATGTCAATTAGTTGTCATTCGCGTGTTTGTTATGAGGCGGTAGTCAGTATGTAATGGTGAAAAACATACAGACATGACATTACGGAATTGGATTGATTGAAATGTTGTGTAGGTACATAGATTTTGACAGGTAATTGGGTAAGCCCGACGCATAGGTTTACTAAAATTTTGACTATACCCATTAGTTTAACTAAGTTATTACAGCTAGCTATTTTGTAATATAATTTGTGGATAGCGTTATTATTATTGTATATGCTACTCCTAAAGACTAAGGTGTTGTGATCATTGTATGTTACTGCTGTTTGTTAGCCCAAATAAAATAAGTACCTATACAAATACTTTATTAAAATTCACGAATTTGTTTGCTATAGCAAAACGACAGCGTGTTATTAAATACCTAAAGTATATGATAGGATATCTATAACCAAATAAAAAAAAATTGTCTGTCTATTTGTTTGTTCTGGCTAATTTCCGAAATCGCTGGACCGATTTTGACAGGACTTTCAATGGCAGATAGGTGATGTTTTAATTTGTTTCGGTATTTTTTCTCATGGATAGCTTTGATATTGACCAATAAAATATTGACGTGTAAAAGTGTCTTAAAAGATCTAGTTCCGTATATAAACATTTCATTTTAATTCAATGAAAAAAAAATGGATATACCATTTAATTACAAACACCACCCCGCTACAGTATGATGCTTTATCAACATTTTTTTAATTTGTTATCCGATACACGAAAACAAACGTAAGATTTGTGAGACTGACAGTTGTCACGATGTTCGCCTTATCCATTGTTCTATTGTCTTAGAAAGTAAATTATTACATTTTAAGTATGATAATATTAGCTTGCAGTGTTGTCGTTCTACAGGGTAAAAATTTCTTGTCGTACAGAAAAGGAACGAGCTAAACCATTCTAGGTCCATGTGTGAATGGCATTGTTTTTTGGACGCATGTGATCTAAGACCTCTACTGTGACTAAGGGACAAGCCTTCTTGAGTCACACATTTTTATCACAATTTGGGAGCAAAAACCGTGATAAAATGCGTGACAGAGGCCATGCTCGCCCCGTTGTGCTCCATAACTCAAATCGCGAATGTTGGAGAAAAAACAGCCAGGCAGAAGTGGGAGTGGGCTGGGCACGTCGCGTGAATGTTCCCGGAGAGCTGGGCAAAGATACTCACTGGACGCATGCGGAAGCATACCGCTGGCGACGAATACCACGGCGAAGGATTGCAGGGCCAATATAGCCAGTGACCGCACAAGACAGGGAGGTTTGGAAGGAAAGAGAGGAGGCCTTTGCCCATCAGTGGGGCACAATGTAGGCTAAAAAATACAATAAATCGCTCACCTTCTTTTACAATCTGAAGGATTTTAAAGATAACGCGTAATACATTGGTTCATTTGTTCAAAAAATTGTCTGCTTGACAACGTAAATATCACAATGAATATTGCTGAATTGCCAAAATGAATACTATTGGAATTGTAATTGTGCCACGCATTCGTTTTTCCGCAGGTTTCCGCGAAGGTTTTTATGCTGTAAGTCAGTGATAAAAATACTATTTTTAAACCAGGTTTAATCTTAAAACCTCGTGCTTAGGTAAGCTTAACCTTCAGGCCATTACATTATAATTATCTACAACTTAAATTGTTTAAACAACTGAATTACTAAATGAATCATACTGTTTATAAAGGTGAATTTTCGTTCTTTAGGTAGACACTTTGCGAACCAGGATTAGGTTTTACAGGATCTTTGACAATAAAAAAATAAGCAAAAATCTTCAGTTCATTAAACTTTTAAAATTACATTATACATTGTACACAAGGTCACATTAAATTAGCCAGCGAAACTTCGCAGACCTAATGGGTGTCAAAATCTTAATATGATTATAGAAGATAAAATAACTAGATTTGAATATTCACTTTTTCGTGGCTATCCCCAGCAGTGCCTATACCTATTAACACTGTAATTTGAAACCATTGTAAAAGCCAATTATTTTTAAAAGAATAACCATGGAGTTGCTTGCCGGCTCTTCTCCTTAGAAAACAACAATTTGGAACCGTACACCTAGCTAGCTTCTGAAGTTTAATAAGTGCCCATGTAGGTTTATCTATACTTATCTATACTAATATTATAAAGCTGAAGAGCTTGTTTGTTTGGTTGAACGCGCTAATCTCAGGAACTACTGGTCCGAATTGAAAAAATCCTTTTATGTTGGGTAGCCTATTTATTGAGGAAGGCTATATAACATCACGCTACGATCAAAAGGAGCGGAGCAGCAACGAAAAATAGACGAAAACTAGCAGGCAATTCGACGCGACGGGAAGGGTCAGGGGCCAGGGGTGCAAAAATTTGACGCGGACGAAGTCGCGGGCAGAAGCTAGTGTGAAATAAAATATCTTGATTTTGAGTGAGTGTAGGCAATTGCAACATCACATCAGTTAAAACAAAACTGTTTTATTTTAAGCCGTCTCATACATTTGTATCGAGTGCGTATTAAAGGTTTGTAATGGACAGTTGATATTTTTTCTCTTTCTTAAATTTAACCACTACTTTCACCTTTTTTTCAAATTTTATTTAGCTACGTACCTTTAATATACAGTAGGTTTTAATCTTTAGTGAATATGCTCTACAAGTAATTAAGCACGGGGTCGAAGGTAACAAATCTCTACAAGCAACAGATATTTAATTCTATACAATTCGTGACGTAACATTTACGTAACAAAACATGTTGCACGCATGTTTTTATTAAACACATTTCAATTAAGCATTGGTTAGTAAATAGTAGCCTACAATACGTGCTACATCGGAATTCTTTACATGTGGCAACATTACCTCATATTGACATTGCCTAAGTCGGCATATTGTTATTAATGAAAATATAAAACTGTTTTTCGTAACTTTAACGGCATCTATAATTTTGCCAACTAACCCCCTGAGAAAATCTTGGAAATTGAGGAGGGGATATAAATACCAACAGCCATTGCTCACATCATTCGTGTCATTCATAATTAATTTTCAAAATTTTAGTTATTGTTTAAGTACTAGGTATGTTTAGTTGTTGTTACTTTATTATTTAATTATTTTCGTAATACTAAATGAGCATTTAATTTTATCACACTATAGAAACTCACCCACAGTCATTCGAACAAAAATTCTATATTATTCTATATTAGTGACCCCGACGTTCTTCACATAGTCCTCATTCAAGATTGAGCAGAACGGCCTGAAAAGCGACAATCAGAACAATGTGATTTAATAGTACGTTATTCGAATAACGTAGCGTTTGCTGTTAGAGTAATTATTTAATATAATAACGCCTTCGTAACAGAATCCTACGCATGACATAATTTTGCAGAGAAATCAGCTTTGTAGCTCCAAGCGATTAGCTAGCCATTTCTCATTCATTGATCATTAAAGTAATCTAAAAACATAATTATTGTTCTACAGATAATTTATTGCCAGATCGAACAGATTATATCTGTAAATCGGTGGACAAACATCTCGTGTTTTTATTACCCACAGCAGCTAGAGTTTAGTGACTCGAAGCGTGTAAACTATCAATTTGCGGTTTTCGACACGGTTCGAGTTAATTCATTTACGTACGTTACGTATTTAAACTAACAAAATTTGTGTTTTATTTAAATTCTTATGTTTTAAACAGTTGATTTAAGATTTAACTGTCTGAGTAGTCACTTTTTTTAGGTCGTCGGTCCATCTTGCTGCGGGCGTTCCACGCTACGCTTGCCGATATACCGGTCATGAGTCCTAAGACCGGCCAGCACACCTCCACTTCAGATTTCTTACTCTGCAAGCTATGTGGGTAACTCCGGTTCTTCTCCAGATAATTACATTTCTGATTTTATTCTTCACAGAAACTCCGAGCATTGCCCGCTCCATAGCGCGCTTAGCGACCTTGAATTTGTGGACCAGCCCAGCCGAACTATTCTGTTAAAATCTCACCGTGAAAATTTAGGTGAAGTGATCTAAAAGTGAGCTATCATTATATCTGATGCTAGAGAATTTCATGAATGATAGCTCACTTTAAGCTCACTTCACCCTAGTTATTTTTACAGAATACACTACAGTTGGGTTGAGCTCAGTGACCACGTATCGGCACCGTATGTCATATCGAGCAGGATCCACTAGTTAAAGAGTTAATCTTCGAACATTTCGGGATAGGCGACGAAAAGACTTGACGAAGTTTCCCAAACGCTGCCCAACCCCACTGGATCCTTCTGTCGGCTTCTTTCTCAAAGTTGGGTATACCGAGCTGGAAGACTTGCCTTTGGTAGACATAACTACTGGCGGTAGCGACCTTTCTATGTGGATTAGACTCGCTGTGACGGAGGTTAGTTTTAATCCGTTGTTTTAATCTTCTGATCAGTAAAGGATATTGGCTTCTGCATACTCCTAAAATTCCACTCCTGAGTTGGTGTGAACTGGAGGTGAACTATCACCTTCACACTGACATAGGAGCTGGAGAAATAACATAAAAGTGTGACGTTTTCACTCCATTCTGAGGAGGTAGATTTGTTTTGACTTTGCCCTATTCATTGAAAAGAAAATGGAATTTCAATCAGTATACGTGAACTCAGAATAATAACATTACTGTATTCTATGAGCGTACACATATAATTATGTTAACTGACATTGAACGGAATGCCCTCACTATAGTCTGTAGTCTGTAGATATCTGACTCATCTATTACGTATCCTATACAATGGCTTTCTTTATGTTATTAGCGATAAATAATATAACTTACTTGTTTAGACTGGCAGGTTAACCGACTGTTAGGTATTAAGGCGTGTTATGTTAAACGTATGATTCACTCGTGAGATTAAGGATCAAAAGATCAAAGACAACTGTTTCAGTTTAAATATCTGCATGATGCAGATACAGATAATAGACAGTCTGTCCGGTTAGATGTCCAGCACCATTATTGTCTGCCAGGGTCGCGAGATTTGTTCGAAAGAGATATCGTGGCCCTGGCATATGGGCAACTGAAAAAACACGAGTGGGTTTTAGTCAGTAAAAGTCTGACACGCCCTTCCGCTTCATCCAGAGCGGCAGAAGTCATTTGATGATTACCCACCCAGAAAAAAAAATCACCAATGTTGTGTAACACACTTTCAATTCCGGTCCGAAGGATTTTGTTAATCCAAAACTTCATAGGCTTGACAAATGCGTTTATTCAGCAACGTAAATCGCATAATTAATGTCGTTGAATTGACGAAATAAAAGGTACTAACGGTAGTAACTGGTGGTGGTAACTGTAGGGAGCCTCAACACAGCAATATAACATCTCAAAGCAAATCTTTTGAGGTCAAAAGCTTAAGTTGATGTGATCATAAATAATTTTAAAGCAATGTTTATTACTGTAATCAAATCTAAAGTCAACAATGATCCTTAACATGAGCTAAATACAAATGAAAAACATTTCGCAGAAATATGAAATGTGTATGATTTTCACTTTGATCTTAATACTAATCAATTGAGATCAAAAACAGATGATGCACTACATTCTTTAATCAAACCGCTACGCAAAGAATCAGATACCGAACCGTTACAAGTCTGAGGAGGTCATTGAGTTCATGCAGCAAATATAATTATAAATCACAGTTACCATAGGACCACGTGAATACTGCAGTTCCATTTTACATGCAATAGTTCGCATTTTCATTGGCACTTAAGTGTTTTATAGGCTTTTACCTTTGAATGTCGTATATAATAGCTTTTACAATTTCCTCCATAGAGAAACGTGTTATGGTCAAGATGAAAATGTTTATTAGATTAAGTGTTGATGTTTATTGCCTATGGTATTGAATTTCTGATCGAAGATATTGTTTATGGTATTGGAGACGTGCTGCGGTATTATGTTTCATTCGAATCTAGTTATATGATTAACGGCTTTTCTAGTGACATCGTTTGTGTTATTGAATTCGTATCCACATAATTTTACTGAAATATCCTCAGAAAGATCCGTCTATCATTTTGTATGTGAAGCTCTCATCTTCTCCCAGGGTTGCGAGATCTGGTCGAAAAAGTTACCATGGCCCTGGCATATGGGCAACTGAAGGAACACGGGTAGGTTTTAGTCAGTAAAAGTCTGACACACCCCCCACTCCGCCCAGAGCGGGAGACGTAATTTGATGATTTCACACCCACAAATAAAAATTGCTCTCATTTTGGAATTAACGGAAGCAGGGATGTGTGCTCTTACATTTTCAATCATATAAATGAATTGAATGAAAACAAAGACAAGTGTTCCCAATACGAAATAAAGTACAAATTTGGAGATAGAGAAGAAATACTTTAACGCCTACTTAAGCCTACCAATCTCCATATCTGTAAGTATTACAATCAAACAGATCAAATTAAAGGAGAAAGTAGCATCGATTACACACATTAGTAATGATAGAAAGATTCCAATCTATTTGTATAACGGTCAGTTACTCGCTCATCATGGTCAATCAAAATTGTATGGTGGATTAGAAACACCAATATTAGATTATAGAAACCATAGAATTCGATATACAAATAACGAGAAGGAAAAGAATGAAGATATTGGTACCATTTTAGCATTCGCTACGATTACCAAAGAATTTGATATATATTGCAATAGAACAATCTTGCGTTGAGATCTACATCGCATAGTAGATAATGTTGGTCGAATTTAGCCGACTTCGTTTGTCATGGGTCAAAGTTTTGAATCTAGAGTGTTTCAGAATTTAAATAAATTTTAAGACTTCGAGAGGAAAGTTTTGAGGAAAATGGATGGTATAAGAGTATACCGAATTGAGGAAATGATGATAATGATACAGTAAGAAATGTGGAGACTACTAAATAAGTTGAGAATAGGCCAGGAGGATGATATAATGTTAAGAGTTTGCGTGTTCATTTGAAAGTTTTTAGTTAATATTCAAACTTGTCCTGCCAACTGCACGCTACGCTACGGAAGTTAATGGACGCTACTGTAGGTACAAACCTCGCAGCCAAATTCTAGGTTGCCTGTATATAGATTCCTATTTACGGGCTTGTAAGAATATTCAAATATATTTATATACACACTGTATGTTTTTCGACGCCATTTTTAGTATGTTATCATTGTTAGATTAGGAAATTATATTGTTGTATTATTTAAAAAGATTGTTAGAGAATTTAGTTCAAAAGTTGGTAAGAGTTCGTGTTGGCATATTTTACATGTCCGGTGATTCGGTCACACACGTCATCCGCTCAGCAAAGTATCCTTTAGTCAGCTTCCGGTCTCACAAAATCTTTATTTTTACACGCCTCAATAATGTCGTCTTCACATTCTGACTTTCACATCCTGCCAGTTTTCGTTGTGTTTTAAGCGTTTATATACAAAAATAATTTTACGTAGTTTAGACCGTACCTACACGTAGCCCCCTTAGACGCTGCACGTCAATATTTATTGTACATTTGTATGGTTTATCAGACGCTAATCAGTATTTAACTTTAAGCAACGTTTATAAATATGGAGTCTATCCTCTTTTCATAATCATTATTACCTTCCGCCTAGTTTTTTTTCTATGTTGGGGTCCGCTTCCAGTCCCACACGAATACAGCTGTATACCATTGTTTTACATGGAGTGACTGCCTCAGACCTCTGACCTCCACAACCCAGTAATTGGGTAAGACTTTCGGGCTTCTGGCGACCCGTAACGACTCTAGTCATAACCATTTCAGCATATTTAATTCTCGCTCACGCCAAGAATTTTAACAATACTAAGAAAAAACCTTTCATCCACTTTCGTAACTGAATTTTCGTAACCAGCTACGAGCATGGAATTTTCTTCCCGTTTGATAACTGGCTACGAAAACAGATTTTTGTTCTCTTTTCGTAACTGGTTTTCGTAACCAACTACCCAAATAGAATTATTTTTCTTTTTTTTATAAGTAACTGGTTTTCATAACCAACTACCTAATTGGAATTATTTTTCTCTTTTCGTAACTGAATACCAATACAATAGAATTGCGTTATCGTCCCCTTCCGGTGTTTCCACTCACATCTGCCTTGTCTGACCTTTTGTGAGCCGTCCTTCATTCATCCTCACAACATGACCAAACCATCTAAGCATCTAATTTCCCGAAAAAAAATAAAATAATATATAATATATTTTTATATTTTTTAATTAAAATATAAATAATATTTTGGTAATCTTTGCATTATATATTTGTGGCCCGACAAAATCTTGTTCAATGGCAATCGAGCTAAGCCAGCACATCTAGCAATATACCGTCTTTGAACTCGAGATTTTAGTCCCAACGCTGTTACAGTAATGATAAAAACAGCCTTTTATTGTTAATTTTATTGTTACATAACCTCCACAGCCTCTTAAGTTGTAATATTGATAAAATTTGCTTCCATTACTGTATTCTTTTCTAAGATGGTATTGCCGACCATCATAGAGCAGTAAACTGCTCCTGCTGCAATTTGTACCAATTCTATAGATTTTTCTTCAATTACTTCCATGTTTACTGCCTATTGCTTTAAATATTTATTCTTAATATTATAATAATACATCGAATCACGGACATTCCATCATTCACACAAATGACATATAAATGACACAGAATAACACATTATTATCATTATGAATGCAATTCGATTGTATTGGTAACTACTTACGAACAGAGAAAAATAACTCTATTTAGGTAGTTGGTTATGAAAACCAGTTACAAAAAAAAGAAAAAATAATTCTATTTAGGTAGTTGGTTACGAAAACCAGTTACGAAAAGAGAACAAAAATCCGTTTTCGTAGCCAGTTATCAAACGGGAAGAAAATTCCATGTTCGTAGCTGGTTACGAAAATTCAGTTACGAAAGTGGATGAAAGGGCAAAATCCACGCCCGGCTTAGTAACAATGACACCGTAGAATCACGTAGAATGAACATATGACATCATTAATTATAATATTGACATTATAGAACAAACATGGTGATTCACGAACCCATATTATTTGCTAACGGTTATGATTGAGAATAGTTTATACTCTTGTGGAGATCGCAATAGATATTTCCAAGTCTTCTTAGCTAGCTATGCCATAGAAGTTCATTCATTGTTCTTCGTTATTGTTGTTTTTCTCTATTCTGGTATTTTTCAATGGGCTATTATAGTTATTTGTTTAATATTGAAAGGTTTGACCTTTGTTTCTTGCTGCTAAGTGAATATTAAAAAAAACACTTCCTCTCTCCTTTAAAATCATCATTACGTAAACTTCCTTGCTCTTGTTCCATATTTATTTGTTGTATATATATTATCATTACATCCGAAAGCCGTAGCCTATGCCTCCCCAAGCACCAATACTTCGACCGGTACTTTGCTTCCAGTATTAAGTGGATGTATATTTATTTTTATATATTGATTCCTTCTAACACAGGCTTATCTGCTCCAATAAGGAGGCTCCGATCACTAGATGTGAAGTTTTACTTGTTAAATTAAAAGCCATTTTTCATGTATCGATGAGTATACCTATGTTTTATGTATGTAAATATATATTGTATATGTAAATGTTACCTATACTAATGACTACCTGCAGTATTTTCTTTCCTTCTTTCTTTAATCTATGCAAAGGTTATCCGTAAAACTTCACTTTTAAGGATAAGACCGCCCATGGTGGCACCATATATATAATTTCTACATTCATTTCTGTAATTTTTATGTTTTACATTGTAAAGAGTATTGTATCTATTTACTCATCTATATCGATATGTGGTGGACGATGTTTATGCTTTGCCTTGCCTTGTCATTTCTTTATGGAAGCCGGAACTGCCATCGGAACTATAAACGCTTTGAATACATTACGTCATGTTCTATATGGTTTTTGCATAATGTCTCTTTCTTAAAGAGTCTTTCAGCGAAGATCAAAACTAAAACATTAAAAATATCTCAAAGGTCAGCAGTACATTTGACGTCTATGAATTTATACGCATGATCTACTCCCTAACCACAGCACCTTCTAATTGGAAATACGAGTAAGTCATGATTCCAGTAAGTTGGATTTTACATATTCCATTCTTATCGCTTGCACCAAAGAGGTAAAAACCCCAAGCGTTTAGTTCTAATGAATTTTAAACCTATTCAGGTCAAATGGTATGACAGTGGTGCCGATTCTGTTGTACACCGAACTAAACTAACTGTCTCTAAAATTCCTTACTTTTGGCTATGAGAATTTTAACGCTATTCTGCAAGAAAAAATCTCTAAATTTAAAAATTATTTTGACCATCAACGTGGTTTTTTTTTGCTTTTGGTTTCGCAACGTGGTACTTGTGTGCGCTACGCAATGAATTTTTTAGAGACGAAGGCGCGCGCAAGGTGGCAGCTTGGACGTGTTTTATATGGAATTTTTCACTTTTGTTTGAAAAATATAAAAAAATATTACCCACGTGTTAAGATTTATATGTTCCGGGGTTCATAAAGAGGGACGAAAATTTCATTACTTTTGCGATAGGACACGCCATTTTCGAGATATAAGCAAAAGAAATAAAGAAAAAATACAGCACTATTTTTGCACGTGAGGGCGAGGTGTTGGTGTGAATTTTTGTTCATGACCACTAGTTTTATTCCACACCTTTTTAATCGCGATTAATAATAGTCAGATTTAGTCAAAATAAATTATTATAGTCTAAATTTTCGGTGAAAATCGGCAAACTCAGAATAGCAAAATTGTCATTTTCACTAAACAATAAGACTAATAACTCAGTACAATCTTAGGACTGTCAAACTAAAATATAGTTAAGTTGTGTCACTTTAGTCTATTTCAGAATAGGAAATCGTCGTTTGACAGGAATAAACCAAATTTTAGTGATGTTTAGTTTAGAGATTTTTGTACAACAGAATCGGCACCATTATCTGCACAGTCATTAAAATTAGGAAAGTTGGAATATCCGCAATGTCATACGTCACACCTGCAGAACAATAACTGTTTTTTCCCAAGTGTGAGATATGTATATATATGAGAGGGTTGACGACTTAGTCAGACATATACCATATACCTACAATAATTATTAAACTATTTAAAGTGTACACAAGTTAATGTTTTGTTATTGATGAGGAGCATATTATTTCCGTAAACAATGAGTCTCATTAGGAAATATCGCTAGCAGATGTAGAAAATGATTAGACAAAAGCTGATGTTTTAGCAGATGAACACCATATTACCTGATACCCTAAGTCACGACTTCACGACCCGCACGTTATTACGGTATCATAGGATATATTTGGACAAAACCTGCCAATATTAATTAAAATGGCATAAGTCATCATTTGTGCCATTGTAATGAATATTGACATAGGAGAGGTCTGAGTATCTTGTTCTTTGTAATTTAGTTTATATTAAGTATATTATATTTCTTGTAAATTTGGAATCTTAGATATCCTTGGTGACTTATAAAATAGCCATGAATGAGTATGTTAAGACGTTATCAGTTTATTTGAAATAAATAAATATAAGTAAGTAATAAAAATTTCAGCGATGTGTGGTCCCAGGGACCCGACTGATATTAACGCAAGTTGCAGGAAACCAGACTCAGGTAAGAGCAGCAAAATTTTTTAGGCGCAGGTATATCGACGCGACGGGTTCGAGAAATAAGTTTGATTAATTTTTATACATTGACAGAAGTTAATTATCGATAATTTGAACAAAAATGAACCCTTAAAGATTTCAGTAGTTATTTTTAGCATTAATGATAATAAGAATTGGGCCATAAAAAACTTCGGGGCCTTACAAAAGCCAATGATCCCGATCACAATCGCGTTTTGTGATAGCCGAAATTATCATCGGTTCACTTACCGACTCGCACATCGGGAGATGTCTGAAAAAACTCCAAGTCAATGACCGTAAAAAAAGTGCACGACTCACCTTGCTCAAACCGAAACTTGCTTACTCCAAAACATTCGACACCCCACGGTGCATCACAACACGAAAAATAACCTGCAATACACCTTACAACATGTGCCAATCGATTTCTTTATCACTTCTTATCTACAACACATAGATTTCGATGTCCACACTCGATTATTTCGAAATCCAGAAAAGATTAATATTTAAATTTTCACTTGTCACTTTTCCCGCTCAATTTGTTATTTTTAATCCGATCGAGTTCGAAGTTCAAAAAGTTTTGTGTCGCTAACGGCCAGCGTTCTGGCGACTGACATGGAAACTCCGCGGGAGTTGGCACGGTACTGAACCGCCGCGGCCCGGTCAAGTGAGAGCGCACATTGTGTCATCAACGTGCTCCGTGTGTTCCAGCTAAGCACACATGTGTGGGCAGATAAATAAATAGGTACTTCATACTTCGCTGAAGACTGGTCTTACTTCTGATAAGGAACAACGACACCAACTTGAAGAAGAAGGTTAAGAACCTCGAAGAAGAAAGTAAGGACTCTATAGAAAACCAGCAAAAGGATCGATTCAATAAAATATAGATAAGTGGATTAGTGATAGAAATACAAGTAGCTAGCATTTGTTAATATGTTTTAAATGGGACACTTACTAATTAGAATGATAACAAATAATCATAAACCAAAAGAACTCGATTAGATTATTGTAAGCTTTGAACTACGAACGGCCAGACCCGATAGACTGGCTCCCGAAGGTGGTAGAGAAATGCATGAGTAATATCATTTGAAGAAGAGCATATATCAACAGTTATATTTCCATCAAACAGAAGAACCCTATCAAACCTATATCTGCATTAACACAAAGTTTAAAAGGATATTAATAATGTTGCGAGTAGATCGCACAGCAGGCAACGTTTTCGATAACTTAACACTCGAAAGCAGGTGTTAGTCAAACTGCGTTAACAATGAGTCACGTTAGCTAAAAGGGAACATGACAACAACTTAGCAAAATAATGTTTCGTCTTATCAGATAATAATTTCAGCACCAGCACTACTTTCCCCTGTCACTGTAATGCTCTTAACTCCAGGAGACTCAACTTTATCTTTTTTAACAACAAACAACGCTCTAAAGAACTGACACACAACAATCGAGATTACTTAAAAAAACGATGATTCCTTGAAAACATCTTAGATTGCAACTGTTCATAAGTAGACACGGTAAGGCACAGAAATTCTGTGTTGGACTATCCGTGCACTACACTCTTTACTACTTTATTTATACGGCGAAGCTATACGAATTTAATTCTTATTGGTATGTGATACAGGCTATATCTTCCGCAAACTTGTTGGTAGACGTTGGTAAGTGCGACCTCGTAAGGTAAACAAATTTTTTATTTTATTTCATAGAGTATTATGGCATTAATGTCTCCAAAGAGGTCGAAGGTCATAGAAGTACCTAGATTAATTGTTATTAGATAAATAATTTAATGATATTATTGCATTTCAAAATATAAATAAAAGTTAGGAAATGCTGTCATGATCCATGATAATATAACTTTTATGTTTGGCTTAGCTAGAGTAGATACATGTATTAATATTAATGTATTTATCTTAGTAATCTGTTGCCATATCAGATTGTAAATGTCAAATGAAAGCATTGGCCTTCAGTACCTATACGAACTATCCAGTGAATACATTTCTAATTATGGTTGTCAGTTACTTAGTCATCCTGCAATGATTAGAAAGCTAGACGCTCCTTCTTACTATAATTTATCAAAATACCCTCCTACGGATAACTAGGACAAGTATTTATTTATGGTATGATTTGCTTTGACTACCCTACTACTATAATATTAAAATATCCTATATCATAAGTAATTTCATCACCACTGCTCTCAAAACGGTGAAGGACAGTATCGTGAGAAAACCGACATGTCCTAGAACCTAAAATCGAAGTCATGAGACATTTACCAACCCGCACTGGACCCGCATAGTAGATTACAACCCAGTCGCTCTTGAAGAGAGGAGGTCATTGTCCCAGCAGTGGGAACATTCTAGCTAGGCTAATTATAATTAAATAAAATCCTACGAATAATATTATAAATGTGAAAGTTGTATGTTTAGCTGTTTGTTACTCAATCACGTAAAAACGGCTGAACGGAGTGGGATGACATTTGGCATATAGACTTAAACCTGGATTTACACCTGAAATAGTTTTGAACCCAGCAGTATATTCCCGTCGGATAATCTCCCCGTGGGCGAGCCGCGGGCAAAACCTTGGATTCTATAAAAATGAGTTCATCGTCACTTGGCATCTTTCTTGTAATTTGTAATTACAATGCACTGCATGGTTTACTGCATAGCCTTCAGATTTAGCCGTTATGTTTACATTAGATTAGTGTGATCAGCCATGTTTTCACGGACTTTCTATTTGGCATAAATCCCAGAATTACCGCCAAATTCGTGCAGGTGCAGTAGGAAATCAAAGTAAATGCCGCTAATGAACATAGCCTAGGGCTCTGCCAACTTGCGTTAGAACATTGGACCTAATGCCATAGACATAGTGAACACTGAGTAAAATATATTACCCGATAAATGTAACTGCTGTCAACGTTTTAATGTGGTTATGATGCTTTTCCGTGCGTATGTATTTTAGGAATAAAACACTGACAACCAGTCTGAACCAGGGGTATAGTATTACCCAGTAATTGTGTTGTGGAGATCGGTCTCTCCTTGCAAAATACTGGTATTCAATTGGATCTGGTTGGACTGAAAGCCGACCGAGATTGATTTCAACCAATTAATTGGAAAAACCAACACAATTAGTAGTTACCAGATAACTGAAGAATGTCGGTGGCAATAATAATTAGAGCTTATATGTAAACGTTGAATCACGTAGTAAGATTATGTAAATTACCTTCAATTTTTATCATTCCGACGCCTTAGCTATCAGGTATTATCTTAATACAATTTAGATTAGATTCGGCTCAATACAGAACGTCGGTACTAATCGGATAGAATTGGAGGAAAATGGAATACAAATACACCACTCATATATACACTGTTTAAGTACTTGGGCCACTGGGTCACCGAGGCCCTCACAGATAATGTGGATATTGAAAGGGAACGCAGGGCATTGTCAGTCAGAGCTAATATGTTGGCCCGTAGGTTTGCACGCTGCACTGCACATGTAAAAGTAACTTTATTTAAGGCATACTGTCAGTCTTTTTATACGTGCAGCCTATGGGTGAAGCATACGCAGAAGACTTGCGTTCTGGATGTTGATGGGGTTGCCACGCTTTTGAAGCGCATCAGGTATGTTTGCAGACGCTCAAGTGGATGGCTTTCAAGCGATACATCTCAAAAGAATAGCGTCTCTGATGCGCCGCATACGGGGCAGCCCCAACAGCTTCCTGCAACTTATTGCAGGGAGAATGGATGTGGACTGCTCCTTCATGGAACACTGGAAAAAACTACATGTACGAGTAGTGCGGTCTTGATCCAATGTTTCTGTTGTGCAGTCCTATTTATATTATATTAGGTATTTAAAAATTATAATTAAATATAATAATATATATAAGTATGGATTATTATAATTTTTTGTAATTAATTGATTGTAATTTATTGTAATTAATCTGAATTAAATTGAATTGAATATATAATTAATATATTAAAAAAATTGTTTTGCAGGATGTTGGTTGGTAGCAGACAATAATGGTTGGTAGCTTCCTTGATTCTCAATCAGAGGGGTAATTGCGGAACTTTTTATCGCTAGGAATTGGTTTAATATTCATAGTTAAACAACATTCATTGCGTTATTTATGTTGCTGAGCCGACAATTTATTCGAACAAATGACGTAATGGTTTAGAAATATTCTTCAATCCCATTCAGATTCTGATAAATTGTGCGTTTTGCAATTAGGGTGCAGATTAATTCTCCGATATCTGCAATCAGCGTTATCTCCAGGAGCGTAAAAGTAGGCATCCCTCAAGGCTTACCTGTAGGTCCATTTATGTTTCTCATCTTATTATAATGCCTTTTCACAGAGTATTTATGCAAAGGCATTTTCATAAATACTATGACATGAAGCTTGAATGAAGAATTGTTTTGTTTTATTATAATTGAAACGTCAAACAGCCATTTTCTTGAAGCAAAAGACAATTAACAAAAATGGTTTCTCATAAAAGTGTTTTAAAATTGACTCAGCAATTAGCTGTTCTCTTAAAACGAGTGATCTTTTACGAAACAATGGAACTTTTAAATAGGCGTTTAATTTAAAACTCATATGCAGCGTTATAGTACATACCAGTCATCTTTAAGAAAATTATCTTCTTTTTGGCCGTTAAAGATAAAGTTCATTGTTTTTTTTTAACAGGGGTGCTTCATGTTTCTGACTTAACTCCACTTGACAATTCAAAAGTGCCTGTAATTGGTTTGTTTGAAAACAATGCTTTGAGTTTGATTTGGTTCAGATGCAATAAATATATTATCTTAATATATTTTTTTTCGTCACATTTATTTATTTAAATTTAAATATTTTACATTTCCTTATTTAACACTAAAATTAATATATTATGTACAAGTATGTAAAGTTTATAAAAACAGAGAAAAAAGAATCAGAGGGCTTCAAAAAACTCGTCTGCATCGCTGTCAATGGGAATAGTTCCCAAAAGGCTGGCAGCATTGCCACGTTGTATGGCAATGCTGATTCTTTATATTATATATTAATATTTGACTTTGAGCGTTTTCGTGAAAATAATTTTCACATTTATTTATTGAGCAAAACTAGAAAACGGTCGCAACAGTTTTACATCCTATTTTATCATCACTTCATGAAATGCACAGAGACATACATAGATGCCAATGAAAGTCAAGACCGATGTTTCAAAATTCATTTTTTTTTTTCAGAGAAATTAAAATTGAGGTTTAATAGCTTTAAGGTATAAAACATACAAACCACCTTATTTATTCTTTATACAAAAAATATCTGACGGTTCAATGAGCGGTCCTTAATCGAATTGGAATCATAAATGAAATTGTTTATTCTGGAAATAGAATGTCGGAATCACTTTTTATACGTCAAAAAAATAATCAGCTGGATAGAATCGAATAGCATTTATTTGCAAATATGGGTTATACATGAGTAGGTATTAGTAGGTTTTCATCAGAGTTCTGCTATATTTCACCTTTCGGCATGCAAACATTTTCATTACATAAAATTGTTAAAATTTAAATTCTTATTGGAACATTAAATTAGTTATGTCATTCTCATTAAATAAAATTATTAAAATTCAAATTTACATTAAAAATATCAACTTAATTATTATGGAGGTTACATTATTTTTCTATTTGACTACCCCTGAGAAGAAACGGTGAAACTAACTCAAGGGACAAAGTCTTTTAAAGACCAGGCACAATCATGTGAAGACAATGTAGTACTGCTTGAAATGGTATTTTGAGCAAAGAACCACACAGATTTGAGAGGACCAGTCCCGTCCGTACAAGCATTTGTCAAGAACCTGCATACATCAGTAAATTCATTCGTATTCTAGAAGCTATGTCATAAATTAATAAGCAAACCGGGGCTGTATTTACAAACCGTTTGTAATGCGTCTGCTTCAATGAGCCGATATAACAGTTCGAACGGTCTTCAATTAATATAAATTGCTAACATTTGTTGTGGCGACTGATTGCTATGCGCCTTCTGTTTATCGTAATGACTCCGTTACTTCACTTACGTCATTTCATACGTCAAACCTTGCCTAGATATTACTTGCAGTTATGTCTACAGGCTTGTACTTTTGTTGCATATAGCGTAGCATCCTTTTATCTTCATCTACTTTGATGATTGCATAGATAACTCTGCTTTACTATGATGTATTTTAGAATAATACATATATACCCACATACACACTAGTGACTCTATTGGTGATGTTTTTTAGAAAGGTCAGGTGCGGGCGTAATACTAGGACCCGGCGTGCATGTAAAACCTGCGCGGTAATTATGTAATAGCTTTCATTTTGACAGTTCAACCAATATCATGGCGTTGTTATCATAATTGAGCAGACACTTTTTCCCAAGATATGTAACAACGAATTTGCAGTATCCTTCAAATGATTTAGATTGTGATTGATAGTGCGTTCCACAATAAGGATGCAAATGTATGAATGTAGATAAAGTAAAGCAGCGTGAATGAAGTCTGTAAATATCATAGCAGTTGGCGTACTGTTGTTTCGGTCTACCACCATCATCATCGTCTGCCGAGCCTGTCGGCTTCCTGTATAACCAGGCGCAACTGAATACCTAATATTTTACATCTGTCTACCCCCATGAAAATAATTTTAGAATTAACATAGTTTTCTGTGCCAACTTTCCATTTCACTGTTTTATTTATCTCTCTCTTTATTGTAGCCGCAAGCGTCATGCATGGCTTCATGGCTTTTGGTCTTGATGACCAGGTTTTAATCACTATGCGTCTTTCTGTTTATCGTAGATACTCCGTTATTTG
Organism: Aporophyla nigra; assembly: GCA_947507805.1. Lineage (NCBI taxonomy): Eukaryota > Metazoa > Arthropoda > Insecta > Lepidoptera > Noctuidae > Aporophyla > Aporophyla nigra. Next base: position 3,339,936 of record OX382305.1, on the reverse strand, counting down.
ACTTACGTCATATCACACGTCCACTCTTGCCTAGATTTAAATCCTCGCAGCTGTATCAACAGGTTTGTTATTTTGTTGAATGTTTCTTAATATCCCTTTCTCTTAATTGACTTTGATGCTTGGGTTGTGGGAAATTTTACTCTGATTGATTTTAGAATACAAATATACGTAGACGTGACCTTATTCGTGATGTTCTTCAGAAGCGTCAGGTGCGTAGTACTCATAACCGGCATTCGTGTATGACTAGATGTATGAACGTAAACGATGCATCAGGATCGCAGCAGGTGTACTGTCGTTTCTCCCAATGGGAAGAAGGCATGGCTACAAGTATTTATGTATGATGTTAGAATGAACGTTATTTTCAGTGCAAACTTTTCATTTCACCATTTTATATATTTTCTCTCTTTAGCCACTGTAGCGTTATGCATGGGGCTTGTCTGTTTTTAATTACTCCGTTACTTCAGTTACGTCATATCCTATGTCAGATCTTGCCTAGGCGTAATTCTTTGCAGCTGTTTCTACAGGTTTAATCATTTGTATAATAACGTTATCGATTCATTTTAATCCGCTTTGATTATTGTTGGTGTTGCCTATTTTACTTTGATGAAGGGATTTAGACTAGCTCTTATTTATTGTCTCTCTCTCAACGTTAGTGTCACTAAGCTTCCTGGGACAATAACTGATACAAGTAGTATCACTAGATTTGAAATGAAGTGACCTAATTTCAATGAATCTGAATAAATTGATTTAACAATTCATTTTTTTTTTAATAGCTTCCGTGATGGAATGGCGTTGAAGAATATATACAATCACTTGAAAATATAACACTATCATGATATTAGTTATCTGTTGGTTTTATATTTCTGAGAATCGGGGCAGATGCTTTAATAGCTCTATTGTTGAATGCAAATGAAACCAAACACATTCTTCGTTACAAACAGACGATTACAAAAATTGCGAAAAGGCCTTGAAAAAAGATAGCTTCGATAACAATCAAGTAAAATTTCATATTGTAGCAACATAATTATATATTCAAGTTGTGCATAGAATGATGATTCACGATCAATAAACGGCAATCGACAGTTATCAACGATAAGTGATACTTATAAACATTTTTCTAGTAAATAACACACTCTATATTTTTTTATCACTTACGTAAGTACCTTTATAATGATAATAAACGTCTTTTAGCGATAAAATACATAATTATATGATTTGAAACGGATTCTCAAGGATTTGCCGACGTATAGTGTAGGTAAACCAATAAAATATTTGAGACGTGACACGTTCCAGTAATGATATTGGTGCAGGTAGTAACTTGTTATTAGTAATTTTATAATAGGTATGTAATGAAAGTAGTAATGTTTTATTTTGTCGTGGAACTTTTTCTTATGTCATTGAGACTTGCATAGTTACCTAATATGCAATGTATAGAATCTGTATATTTAACGTAACCAAGATTACAATTGCCTTTAGGTAAGATATAAGGTACATGCTTTTGGGAGAATCCTTTGCAAAGAACTTCATTTTGTTGCAACTATAAATTGTGAAAACAATTTATATCCGTATAATACCGTAATATATAGGTAAAAATAATCTCTATAATCCCATTCTTTATAGCTATTAATTAAGTTAAATAAACTCACTCATTCATGTTCTTCAGCTGCGCCGCCTCTTCATGGTCAGCTACAACTTGCAGCAAGTCCCTCTTCAGCTGCACGCCGGAGTCTTGCTCGACCTCTGGCGTTACTTGCACAGTCACTTGCGTGTCTTGCACATGTACTTGCGCATCTTCCACAAGTATTTGCGTGCCTAGCATAGTTGCCTGTTCGGGTGCGGGTTGTTCCGCCACTTGCACAGAGTCCGCCATTGTTGCAACGATTCCGAATTAACGCGACCTATGATTATTTTATTTTATTAACAATCTAAAATGTTTTTGGCAACGCGAATAGCAATTAAAAAAAATACGTGTGTTAATTATTAAAACGTTTTCTGTTGAATAATATTTGCACAATAGGATATTGTGTTGTGCAAATATTTTTATTTTTACTTAATTTTTTTAGATGCTATTTAGTTGCCAAACCAATTTTAAATTTCACTCGCGATTCAAAATTTTATCAAAATTGCGGCAATTCTTTAGAGAAATCACTTATTTTGGCGTTGTAAATAGGCCGAAATTAATAATTATTGTAAGACTACATAATAAATATTAAAACAATAATTAATAAGACTGTTTCCTTACAAAAACCCGATGCCAAGTGGACGATTGGCGGTCACTTATCTGATATCAAAAGTACTCCTTTTATCATATCTACAGTTAATTGTTCCAATCAATAAGTAGGTAATTCACATTCACATTCTTACTATATAAGGTAATAATTTTGTGCTGCGATGATAATTTGATAAATCGTTACGTGCAGCGCCATTTCATATTTAAATGTTATTTATTTAGTTACTTATGTAGATGTAGGTACGAACGTACACAGATTAAAATAGATAATTCCACGTAGTTAATATACCTTTTTCGTGGTTTACCTATCCCAAGTTACTCCAAAAATTAAAAGCTAGGATTTTTTTTACCTATGTAGTAGTAGGAATGTACCGGAATCCATTTCAAATTCTGTTTAACCGAACTTCGGGATTCGGTTAATATTCGGTTCAAATATCCAACATTTGATAAGTACAAGAAAATATTAAAATATCTGTTTAAAGAAAAGTAAAGTGAGTTGACGTCGTGATGGGGCTTGTGTGTGTCGAACTTAAGGTGACAGTAGAGTTTACTTTGCCGGAACAGGTCTAGTATGAAGAGTCTAGAACCAACCAAGAGAGATACAGAAACCAGCAGGATAGCGTGTGGCAAGCTGTTGGGCAGTAACAACCCCACGAACCTATCTCCCGGGAGTACCTAGTCACTTCTGGCTTGCCCTTATAGGCCGGCTGGAGTTAACATTTCGCAAGAGCTACCTAACCAACTAAGCTGAAAGCTAGGACTTATACTAAGCTGAAGTTTACTATAATGAAGATGCATCTTGGTAAGTTGTATACAGAGCCATCTGCCAGGTAGTAAATAAACTTTATCTGAAAGTGTTAGTCAAGCTATTACCCTTCGTTTGCTGTCGAACAGTTTAGTTTTTCTATACCGCAATAGATGGCGCTAGCAGTCGTTCCAAGTTACAAATTAGATTATAATATATTTTTTTTAAACCGGCCAAGTGCGACTCGGACTCGCGCACCGAGGGTTCCGTACAAACCTGCAGGTATTCACGGTTTATACATAAGGTTTATGTTTATGAAATTAAATGTTTAAAAAAATATATATACCGGGTGACATTTTTTAACGTCTTGAAAAAAAATGGGGGTGATAGGTGAACGGAGTAGAAGCCTTTGGCATAGACATTTTTATTATTTTTATTTTTGAATAACATGTAATGAAATTGATCTAGCAATAAATACTTCACATTTAAAGTAACATTTTCATACTAGAACAACAAAAACAGACATTTGGAAAAAAAAAACAAAACAAAACAATTAAAATTTATCGAAACTCAAATCATACGCATCCTACTCAATGCGCGGTATGTATAAATGATTTCGTAGCGCAGTCCTACCCTTTGAAAACAGCTGATAGGCGGCCTCATTGATCTTTCACAGACGCACGAGCCGCACACGCATCCCTTTCCACCCGCGTCCCGCGCTCCTTTAGTCACCTACGATGAATCTGAAGGCCTTCCTTCCTTCTATTCTAGTTACACAACACACCCTATGAAGGTCGAGACGGTAAAAAATGTCATCCGGTATTTGAATTGACTGAATGAAAGGTAAATTGTGGTTTACGATTTATGACGTATTAAAAAAAACTACTTACTAGATCTCGTTCAAACCAATTTTCGGTGGAAGTTTACATGGTAATTGTACATCATACATTTTTTTAGTTTTATCATTCCCTTATTTTAGAAGTTACGAGGAGGGGGACACACATTTTACCACTTTGGAAGTGTCTCTCGCGCAAACTATTCAGTTTAGAAAAAAATATATTAGAAACCTCAATATCATTTTTGAAGACCTATCCATAGATAGGTCCCACACGTATGGGTTTGATAATTTTTATTTTTTTTTGAGTTTCAGTTCTATGTATGGGGAACCCCAAATATTATTGTTTTTTTTTTTCTATTTTTGTATGAAATTCGTAATGCGGTTCACAGAATACATCTACTTACCAAGTTTCAACAGCATAGCTCTTATAGTTTCGGAAAAAAGTGGCTGTGACATACTCGGACAGACAGACAGACAGACATGACGAATCTATAAGGGTTCCGTTTTTTGCCATTTGGCAACAGAACCCTAAAAACTGACTGCTTCGCTGGTCTACTGCGCACAACTAATGAGCACAGTGATACTGTTTTTTTAACTTTAATTATTCAGTAGCAGCCCAGAGTCTGAATTTGTGCCCGCTTGACGGCAACGGTGGAAGCAGGGGTGGCAGCGATAAAACTGCTCCGACTTACGAGTTGTAGTTCGCAGGTAGACTCGGCAGTTTTTCTAGGCATAACAGTAGACGCGAAACTACAGTGGGGCCCACATATTTCAAGCCTAGCCGGGAGGCTCAGTTCGGCTGCCTACGCTGTCAGGAAAGTTAGACAATACACGGACGTTGATACAGCTCGATTAGTCTATTTTAGTTATTTTCATAGCGTTATGTCCTACGGCATTCTGCTGTGGGGCAAAGCCGCGGACATTCAAAATATTTTTGTTCTTCAAAAACGAGCTGTTCGAGCTATATACCAACTAGGTACTAGAGTTTCTCTGAGAGAGTTGTTTAAAGATATTGGTATTGTTACGGTGGCATCACAATTCATCTTCGCCAACATCTTATATATTAAGCAAAATATACATCTGTACACTAAGAACAGTGATATTCATAATATTAATACTAAAAATAAGGACAAGCTACGTGCTCCCTTTCACCGGCTTCATAAGGTTCATAATTCATTTGTTGGTCTTGGTATTACCTTTTTCAACAAGCTTCCCTCTGCTTTCATAGATTTGCAGTTTAATGAGTTTAAAGCTAAAGTAAAATCCAACCTTTGTTCAAAGGCATACTATTCTATCAACGACTTCTTAAACGATAAGAATAGTTGGTCGCTGTAATTAACTCAATGTTTATGTTCTTTCAACCAGAATCAGAATTAGCTTTCCTCATCGTTGTGTATGTAAGCGGGCACGCCCTTTATACCCGGAGGCTCTTATTTAGGTTTTAAGTTCTATTTACGATTTTATTATTTCAGCTTGAGTTTAGTTTTTTAATGTTTTGTTCGTATATTGGCGTGTGCTAGCTGACATATGACGCATAATTTGATGTATGTTTTGTTTTGTTTTATACTATTAATTACTTACATAATACTGTATAGAATCAAGTTCTTCTAACTTAACAGACAGCTGTGCTGCTGGGGAGTTTGTTCCGCCACTTCTTCTTCCCAGCTAAAGCACTAGGAAGTGTCGAAGGGTGGGCGTTTTTGGGGGACTGTCTCATGTAACTTTGACGTTCAAAAAGTGCTGACTCTCAGCCTAGTTTGAATAAATGACTTTTGATTTTTGATTTTTTTTTTGCAGGTTCGAACCCAGACAGGCGCTTTCATCATCATCATCATTTCAGCCGAAAGACGTTCACTACTGGAGATAAGCTTCCCCCAAGCTCCGCCACTTCGACAGGCGCCATATTGTGTGTTAATTATTTCATCACCACTTCTCTTAAAACGGTGACGGAAAACATCGGGAGGAAACCGGCACGTCCTAGAACCGAAAATTCGAAGACATGTGACATCCACAAAGTACCCGCGTGGTGGATTACGGCCCACTCCCTCACACCGAGAGGAGGTCTGAGTCCCAGCAGTGGGAACGTTATAGGTCGATTTTGTTGATAGCAACAGGCTCGCCCCCCATAACATAGGTTTTAAACATAACTGGCGAAATATGGGTGTACTATTAGGTTGGTACTCTTCCGCCAAACCTTTCGGGAACATAAAGTGTGATGTTATATTTATTACTTAAAAAAAATAAGCTACATGGTCTAACTTATCAACACGTTTTTTTGATAATATCATCATCATCATCATCATCATCATCATCATTTCAGCCGAAAGACGTCCACTGCTGGACATAGGCCTCCCCCAAGCACCGCCACTTCGACCTATTCTGTGCTTCTCGCATCCAACGTATTTGATAATATAGCGTTTAAAAATTATTTTGATATCCTATTCACAGAATACTTAAACCAATCTCAAAATAGTTTTCTTCAAACAGTCGATACCATACGTCGACATGTCCTACCTGACTATCTGTAAGAAAAAGAAAAAATATGACAAAACAAACTCAAGGGCCAGTCCCTTTTAAAATCCCGACATAATCTTGGTCAGATAGAGGTAAGAGCATACTTATTTATTCTGATCGTGTGCCACTAGCAAGAACTTGGGTTCCGGCAAGGTTATTTTTAGGTGGACCTTCAGCTCCACGAATTGAGCTCGATCATATTTGCACTTCAACTCAGATAACTTGTCGGTTATCGTTTGTCCATTCATACATGGAGTAACTTCGTCGCAATATGTAGAAAAGCTTAAGAATTATGATAAAGTAGGATGCAAGAACGAGCGAAGCAAGCTCGATAATGTTAGCACCCCGTCCTAGGATCAATTAATTTTCGGAAATTGGAGTTCGGTACATTGTTGGCTACATCTTCATCATTTCAGCCGAAAGGAGTCCACTGCAGGACATAAGCCTTCTCCAAAGAGGGGTTTGCCTTAATCGCCACGTTTGGCAGGCGGGTTGGCGATCGCAGTATGGTGGTAAGATGCATAGAGAACGCTGCTGCCCATTCTCTAGTAAGTCTCTTAGTCGCCTTCTACGACACACTCGGGAATAAATGGGATGATGCTATTCTTTGCGACCGGCGACACACGGAATCAGAGGGGTAATTGCGGAACTTTTTATCGATAGGAATTGGTTTAATATTCATAGTTAAAAAACATTCATTGCGTTATTTACGTTGCTGAGCCGACAATTTATTCGAACAAATGACGCAATGGTTTAGAAATAATCTTCAATCCCATTCAGATTCTGATAAATTGTGCGTTTCGCAATTAGGGTGCAGCACAACAACAATAGATTTAGAATTGGGAGATTGCAGAATCAAGAGCGAGCGGAGCGTGTTCGTAAATTGACGGATCATGCCCTAAATAGGTTAAATTGTCTTTTATTTTAATGAATTGAAATGAATTATTTACGTATTTAAATCTTTTAAGATAATTTTACACGTCAATATTTTGTTGGTAAATCCTACTAATATTATAAATGCGAAAGTTTGTGAGGATGGATGTATGTGTATGTGTATGTTTGTTACCCTTTCACGCAAAAAACTACTGGACGGATTTGGATGAAATTTGGCACACAGATAGTTCATAACCTGGATTAACATATAGGGTACTTACGTACTTTTTACCCCGGTAGTACGTTCCCGCGGGATATTTTCCGACCTCCACGCGGGCGAAGCCGCTGGCAAAAGCTAGTATTTTATAAACTTGATGATACCGGCCTTCCCTAGCTGACTGATTCCTGATAAGAAATGTCCAAACAAACTCATCTATGTGACTATAATGATGTATCATCATAATCACCCTATATTGTTCCCACTGTTGGGAAACAGGCCTCCTTTCGGTGAGAGGGAATGGGCCATAATCCACCACTCGGGCTCAGTGTTGGCTGGTAGATGTCACATTCGATTATATATTATATGTTTTCTTCACTGTTTTGAGAGCAGTGGTGATGAAATAATTTATACATAGTAAAGCGCCTCCCTGGGGTCGAACCCACGACATACAACTGGTAAGTTGGGCCCGATACCACTGCGCCACCACTGCTCCTCTCTCTAATAATAATCTATATATAGATAGACAGGAATTCATTTGTTGTGTGTTGTATTCGATATTCCATAATTCTTTATCAATGTGTAACTACTATCAATTACTGATGATTCTAAAAGATGCCTACAAGATGCTCATATCTTTTTGAGACTGATTGTACCTACAAACTAAAAAGTGGACACAAAAGACGAAAACAATAAAACAACACCCATCATTAAATTACTTTATTACTTCACAAATTATCAATAATTAAAAAACGTTATCTCTAACTGTGGGAACGACACACGCTTACGCTAGAGCTGTGTCAGGCCGTGGGTCAGTGTCAGACATAAGTGTCAAAGAGCGACAACCTGACACAAGACACTAATGACACTTCATTTGGAGGTTTGTGTGTGGAAGTTTCATGGCTGACTTAATTAGCGGAAGCTCGAATCACTGTTTTATGTCCACGTATAGTTTGTTCTTTAAATCATAGGTTTAAAAAAAACGGTTACTCCATAGGTATACCTATAGGTGGCAGGCACGACAACGGGGAAACTATGAATCATGAATCCAGCCCACAATTCAAGATCCCTTAGCGTAGAAACACTTTGTCTGTTATCAAAAAAGTCTGCTGTTATATAGAAAAGTGAAAAGTAATGCTACGAGGTCAAAATGTATGACAAAGCTTTTTTTTAATAACCGACAAAAAAATCATCACAGGGTACATCCAAAATTATGTACTAAATCCGTGGTAACAGGTCTAATTTTCATCACTTCTTTCTGTTTTAAAAATCTGAAGGTAGCGAGAAAAATAATTAAGAATCCATATCAAATAACTCACCACAATTATCAAAACTCTCCAGATACATATAGATACCTACATCATTGATTCTTTATTTAAAACCTAAGTCAACCATGAAATATTTAAAATAAGAACACAAAAAATCTAAGATGGCTTCTTGGTTGTCTCATCCACTTTCACAGTGACTTGTTCATCTTCCCTTTGGAACAGATAACTGGTCCCAGGAGTAGTGCTACTGCTTTGGCCGTAGCTTTGCTGATAACCACTTTGGCCGTAGTTGGCCGTTTGGCCATAACTGGCTGGTTGGCGGCTAGATTGCTCGTAGCTGTTCTGGCTGCGTTTAGAATCTTGGTTATAGTTGTCTCGGTTGTCTAATTGCTTTACGCCACTAGAAAGGAGAAAAGAGAGATACATAATTAAAAAGTTTGGTTGATGGCAAATGACACAGCCATCAACCATATTTTTGCTTTTTTTACTGCCCATAAGAAGATCTCTTGGAGTTATTACACCTATTTACAGTTCTACAATGGACAATTTAGTAACAACAACTACCTACGTAAGAGATTGAGGGGGTTGACCACCAAGCCTAGGCAAACCTACCAGCTAAACCATTAGGAAGTGGTGAAGGGCGGGCGTTTCGGAGGACTGGCTTATGTAACTTTGACGTTCAAATAGTGCTGACTCTCAGCCTAGTTCGAATAAATGACTTTTGATTATGATTTTGTTGTAGCTAAGTAATAACAGCCTCACGGATCTATCGATCAGGTTAAGCGGTTGGTTAGGACCATATTTACATATCAAGACCCTTCCGTGCCTCGGCAGTACGGTAAGCCGCGTTGGTCCGGTAGCTCTTTGACAGTCGTTACGGGTCGTCAGAAGCCCAGAATTCTGACAACCAGTCTTACCAATGGGTACCGTATTACCCCGTAACTGGGTGGGGAAGTTCACATAGGCAGTCGTACCATGTGAAATACTGGTAATCCTTTGCATTCTGCAGATTGATTGAAATTAGTTTTATAGTCAATTTACTAGCTGTTCTAAAATCAATCCGTTGCAGCTAAATATAAATTATTTTTTCATGCACCCTAATAACCGCAGTTCATCAATTCTCCATTTTAGTCGCATTTAAATAAGGAACAATAATCAAAATTCTCACCTCTCATCTCTATAAGGTCTCCTTTCCCCCACACTATGCCATCCGCTGCCCTGTCCACTACCGCTTTGTCCATATCCAGCGAAACTCTGCCCATAAGCGGCTGCTGCCGTTCCTTGTCCATACCCGGTTTGGCCGTAGCTAGCCCCTCCTTGGCCATAACTAGCTCCTTGGCCATAACTAGCTCCTCCTTGGCCGTAACTAGCTCCTTGGCCATAACTAGCCCCTCCTTGGCCATAACTAGCCCCTCCTTGGCCGTAACCACCGCCCCCTTGTGCGTAAGGGTCGCGGTAGGTGCCTCCGTAACTGGCGTAGCTAACGCTCTGGTAACCGGTGTCCTGTGGTCTGTAAACAGTAGAGAGTTTTTTTTTTAAACAGTAGGTAATATTCATTTTATTTCAACGTGTTAAATGACTTTTTTTGTGGGTGGGAAATCATCAAATAAATTCTCCTGCTCGGGGGGAGCGGCGTTTCAGACTTTTACTGACTAAACCCACCCGTGTTCCTTCAGTTGCCCATGTACCAGGGCCACGGTATCTCTTTGGAACAAATCTCGCAACCCTGTCAGGGTGTTCAATGACTTTCTGTCATTTGTTGCAAGGTACCTACTATGTTACTCTATTTTCCACGTAGCTGGGAAAAGACTTGACTACGGATGAAAGATGTAGATGTTACCTGCTAGTTTATGAGTAACGCAAAAACATCATGAAACAGCATAGTGGATCTTTAACTCGTTTAAAACGTCAGTAATATCTAGGCTAAGGTAAAAAAGGGATTTTAAACCGAGATCTTATGATAACCGAAATCTATATTGAGCCATTACCTGGAATACTCAGGTCTTCCCCATCCCGCCGCGGGCGCAGCTTCAGGCCTGCCCGACGCGAAATAGTAGCCCCTACCGCCCGCGTCCCAACCCGCCTGACCTCGATAGGTTTCGTCCCAAGGCCTGAAACTAACAAAGAATCGAACTTTATTACAGAAGGAAAGCTTAAGGGATGGGGACGCGCGTAAATGGTATAAACATAGTACGGACTTAGTACTGCTGATATATAATTACTGCATTACTTTATTGCTGCAAGGATGAGCCGGTACTGCTGGGACTCAGGCCTCCTATCCACCAACTCAGTGCGGGTTTGTGATATCTGTGGACTTTTGGTTTCCTCACGATGACGACTCTTTAATATTTCGGAATTCTTTGACTTTGTACGGAAGAAGAACTATCCAGTTTGAGGGAGCGCAGCTTTATAATACGTTACCGAATCAAATAAGAGATTCTTCATCAGTCAACATTTTTATAAATAGGTTATAGTTGTATTTGGCTAACCAACAATAAATCACTGCAGTATTTACTCGATAGATTGAACGACTATTATATTTATTTAAGATATTTTGTTAAGTTTCTCATATTTAAGTGAACTATGTATGTCTTTTGGAGAAATAAATTTCTGTAAACCGGAATTAGGTGTGGAGGTAGAGGTGGGCAGAGTAGAGGATTGTGTCTTTCTTATTTAGATTGAAATTATGAAAAAACTTGTTCATAGGTGCTTCGACCTCAGTTTAAAATTCGAACGGAATGGAAACAAACGGTTAGTAACCGTCAACCCGTGACCAGCCAACGGAAAAAACAAAATGGTGGCAGAAAAAATACACATAGCGCTTTGCAAATTAAGAGTAGGCATCCATAGAGCAACTGTCTGTAATAAAGTTACTTATTTAGAAACAAAATGGGAAACAAAAACAATATTCTGGCATAACCTGCAGAAGTTTTTGTTATGATCCTGGAAAAGGTGTGAGTAGGGTGATTGTGAGTATATAGTGAAGCGAATTTGCAGCAATAAAACTCCAAAATGATCGAGCAATGTAAATACCGAAATATTCAAATCTAAAACCAAAACAAACAAATAAAACAAACCATTTATTCATTGAAGCATTGGGTACATGATCCAACATCGTTTGGTTTAGGCACCCCTTTTATGCATTAATATACCAACCATGTATGCGCATGGTTGACAAGACAATGCACTGCACTGCAGTCTGCGTGCATGTTCATTCAGATAAATATCGAGATCTTTATCGATTTTTAAATACATAAATAGGATGGTATTATGGACTGGGACTGAGGGACAGTATTGTTTTTGTGACTGCGGTACGGTGTTATATTAAGACTCTCTTTTAATTTTCATTAATTGCCCACAAGACAAGACGAATACAAACCAGACAGTGGCTAAACTTCGGAAAGAAAAAACTAAAGGGAGTATCTTTAAAAAAAAGAAACAGGAGACATGTATATAAAGAGATGTTAGGTAAGCCGGTTAACGCGATTAAACTTTTTATCAAGATACCTAGTTTTCTCCCTCATTGTTCCTGAAGTTATCTAAACCTTGTGAACGAATTTCCACGATACCTCAAGTTCTACTTACATAAATAAACATTTTATTTCAGTAATTCCCGATTGCAATGCCCAATCCCAAAAAAATGCAAGTTGTTGAATGGAAATATGGAATATTGTTAACTCATATGTGTTATCCAATTATTATAAGCCAAACAGTTGCTTCGCGTGCGCCTAGTCTTAATTCCTTCAGCAAGAATGTCTATAAACAAGTAACAGTACCCACCTACCCGGATACTGTTAGCCAAAGCCCGCGAAACATCTGATTGTCTTGCAAATTGGATAATTGTACGGAATTAGAGGAATCCCGAGATTATCTAGTCAAAGACTTTACGGTACTACGTTTGTGGGTTATACTCGTATATTGTTGTAGTAAGTAATGTGATTTTAATGCGTGCGAATGAAATGCTTTTTGTTTACGGGTAACTCGTTATGCAGGTACTAAAGGAACACTGTTTCGGTGACTCAGGTCAGAGTAGATACCTATAAACCTAGTTTGCGGTCTAATGCTTAAGACACTAATTCTGTAAAATATAACTGTAAAAATATTGTCACTTCCATAAATAAAGAAATTATTAAAACATTCACAGGTTCATGGAAGGCCACACTAGCCAGAGTTGCGGGTTTTTTCGAAACTGAAGGAATACGGATGGGTTTTAGTCATTAAAGTCTGACACGCCCTCATCCAGAGCGGAGAAGTCATTCGATGATTTCCCACCCACAAAAAAAAAGCTAGTAGTTATGTGTCAGAACTGTGAAATTAAATTAGCGTAATGTTTTTTAACAACCGACCAACTTAACAAAGGGTTCAAAACCCCAACAAATAATTTAACAAGCTCAAATCTATAATCACATAAAGTCCAATAAAACAACAATGGCTGTCCACAATGGAGGGAAAATAACCTAACCTCTGCAATTTTACCGTTACATTCCATAATTCGAATTGCCATTTTGTATTTTAGGTGAAAGCGTCATGTATTGATGTGTTCGACATTATTTCAGCGTAGCGGACACTGTATTGTTAGTTTATGTGTGAACGAACTTTGCTATCGTTGGTTTTATGGTCTACTTCGAATGTGTCACATAATTAAGTAATTCAAGCGGTATATCGAATCAGTATATTGTACCTAGTTGGTAAAGTACGTCTATTTTAACTTGATTATTTTTGGAGAGTAGTAGTGATAAATATGATCAAAATAACATGTAGCATCGCACAACCAATGAATATAGACGTATACTTGTATAATTTTTTACTCTTCAATTCTCAATTCTTTATTGCATACCATCTTCTAACATGGTATTATTTCTAAGGCTATTTTTTGCTCTCTATTGAGAGGTGGTCTATTATAGAATTTCTAGCCCAAAAGGGAGCAACTTCTCTCATTCTTACTTTGTAGTTGATGTCAACTTCATTATTTAAACCAAGATATTCATTAAAAAAAACGGAAATAACTCACCTATCATGCGGTCCCCTGCCAGCACTTGGTCCGTACCCTCCATAGCCGTCATCATATCCATCATAAGCAGGTCTCCTAGCCCCAGCATACCCATCATATCTGCTCAACCCTTCATCATAGCTAGGGTAATACCGATCATACGAGGGTCTTCTTCCTCTATAATCATCGTAATCTCTTTCTCTATAGGGATCTCTTTCTCTTAGAAATCTATCGTAATAGTCTGGTCTGTATCTATCTCTGTCATCGTAGCGGTCACCGCCTCGTCTCCTGTCACGGTCCCTATCTCGACCGCGATCCTTATCTCTGTCTCTGTCACTTCCTCTTCTGCTGCCGCCGCTTGGCCTGCTATCTTTGTCATCGTACGAGCTTTTGTTGTCACCATTCTCGTCTTCCGTTCCATTCTTTTGTCCTCCTTTTCTGTCTGAGTATCTATCTTCATCGCTGTCATAGTTCTTTTTGTTATCATATCTGCTGCCAGATGTTGGTTTGTGCCCGCGTCTATCGTCATCGTACCTGTCGCGTCTGTCGTAGTCATTGTCACGGTCATCTCTGTCGTCTCTGCGATCGTCGCATCGGCCGCATCGAGGTCTGTCGTACTCTTGTCGTGCGTATTCTAACCTGTCGTATATAGGTCTTGGAGGTCCATATCGGTAGTCGTAGTAACTTCTGCTCTGTCGCTTTAGTTTGTCGGCTTCAGTGCTGTCAGCTTTAACGGGTGTTAAGACTTCTGATAATACTGTTTCTTCAGCTGTGACATAATGAAAGCAGGTTAGGACGTAGGCGAATAGGACCTGAAACAAAAAAAAAAATATGCATAATTATTTTTCGTCTCGTATGCAATATTAAAACCTAAACCATCTATATGTATTTAGTCCTCTTCACCGAATCTAGCGACAGCGAGCAAGAATTATTTGTAGTTCTTTCATGAGCTCTGTGATGACTTGCATAATCTTTAGTATTGAAAACCCGTGTGCAGAAGAGCTGATCAGCATCATTGTATGTGGAGGTATATGAAGGCTTTGGATGACTTTTGTATATTTGGCACTCCTTACTCCTCTAGGTACTTGATCTCCAGGTTTTATAGGATGACCTAATTCCTATCTGTAACCTAGAAACCACGATATCTATTTCTACGGAAGAACTGTTAACAAAAATGTAACTAGATGCAAATAATATTATCTAATTAAAAGTAATACTAGAACAAAAGAGCCACATAATACATAATGCATTACCTACTCATGAAGCATTATCTCATAAAGATCAGTCAATATCACGCTGCGTTAACTGTGCGAGCGGATTGTTTCATCGTTTTTTGTGCAGCAATTTCCGTGTCGACACGTTATTGTGAAAAACTAGACATAATTGTATTAATGTAAGTATTATTATGATTTGTGTAATTTGTCTGTCTGTCTTTGTTGAGATTTACATATAATTATGAGTCTTACAAACTGTTGAAAAAAATATTTAATGTTCACATTACTTCCTATGATTCGACCTATGACCTAGGTCCGGCTTTAAAACTTGTCTTTGCAATTTTTTTTGGGACTGATTTTTACATCCTATACATATATATTCGGGGTTGTTACAAAGACATCGCCGCACAAACTGTAACCATCAATTCAGCACATGATTCTAGCGCCCCTAGCGCGAGACATGTTAAGAAAAAAGCTGCTGTTTGATAGAAATGTTTACTATCTAAAGTTCGTTTTTAATACCACTTACTAAAGTGACATTTTAAGACGTTTGTTTTTGCTTCTTAAGTTTGACATATGTTTGACATTATACCTGTTGAATTAGTTTAAGGGTCTACGAACTGTAGGCGATCAAAATGTATGGAACAGATTTTTTTCGGCAAAAAATTTCAACGCAGCGGGCTTCAGAATCATGTACTGAATCCATGGTTAAAGTTTGCGGGTCGATGTCCCAGCTATTCTGTATCATATGTATCCAGAAATGTTAATATAATTTGAAACCTACTTTAGGTTTCACCTTTTATCACGAAAATTCACGGACAATTGATTCACGTCACGTATTACGGTATGGTACACGCCTTTAATGAGCTAGAGCTGATACTCGACCTATAATTTGATAGTAGTCAAATGGAGCCTTTGAACTCATTGGAATTTCCCATCGGCAAAAATGACGAATTTCCATACAAATTGTCATCCCCCATTAAACCGAATTAAAATATTAATTGACCACATAAGCCTTCTTTAGTGCCCACCTTCGTTACATCAATAAGGAACTCTTGCGCAACATTTCATGCTAGACCTAGCGGTTTAGGGCTTGCGACACAGCACGGCACGGCACGACAAGGGATTTTTATGCCATATATAGAAATATACCTACCTTAATAGTACCTACCTATGACAGTAAAATTACAATTTCAACGGCAACAATGCCGCGGTATCCTTAGGATAGAATCCTTGCCAGGGATGCGGATTTGGTCGTAAGAGTTTTCGTGACCCTGGCACAGGCAACTGAAGAAACACGGGTGAGTTTTAGTCAGTAAAAGTCTGACATGCCCTCCCACTTCACCCAGAGCGGGAGAGGTCATTAACACACAAAATCTTAGTACGGTATCCTTAGGCATGCCGCCAAAAACGGTGCTCAATAACAAAAGGGTCATCAAATCGGAACCTCGAAGTGAGTTGAAATATAAATTTTTATATAGGTAAGTTATAGGCATAATTGTAATTAGTGGCACGTCTTTAGGCTGTGCGTTCTGCGTCGGTGAATGAATCTTAGATTTTGATTATTGAGTAGGTTCAGCAATTAGCAATCGTTGATCGTTGTTAAGAGAGGCTTGTGACTAAGTAATAACAGATATACAGGTCGATCGATCAGCTTAAGCTACGCTTGCCACGGTTGGTCCGTGGATTGGTGACCATCTTCACATACCAAGACCCGGCTGTCAATTGTGGATCTTTGATAGTCTTTACGGGTCGTCAGAAACCCGAAAGGTTGAGAACCAGTCTTTCCACCAAGTCTTTTATTTTATCGTATTAAACAGTAACTGGGTTTTGGAGGTCAGATACCCCGTCGCTCCATGTAAAATACCGCCGATTCAGCTGCATCTGGTTACACTGGAAGCCGACCACGAAAATAGTTGAGAAAACACAGTGAACCAGGAATTTCCGGGTTTGTTATTATAATTGACCTATCATAGATAATTTTTACTAATTATCTCTAGATAATAACATGATTACGAAGCCAGAGCCCAATTTTACTACAACACTACCTTACGCATTGTTTGCTCAAACTTTAAATATATGCAAAAAAAACACCATAAAATTGCCCTCAACGAGCGTATGACCTCTAAAGACAATGGTTTGGTATCATACACGATCGTACACAAAGAGAAAATGGTCCAACATGAAGGACACAACCTAATTTTGTATTGTTTTCAAATAATTTAGTACAGGAAGATGACTGCTGAGTATTTTAGATATGAGATTATGTTGCTTAATTTATGTGAATGACTGCTTTATCGAAAAATACATAATATAATATAACGCAGTTTTTCCCCGCACGATGAGGAACCTGCAGCACAGCTACAGGAGAACAGGCGTCGTCTTCTACACCCATTAGACCATTCAGACATTGACGAGATGCATCGTCACATCGCAGGCTCATCGGTACGTTCCCTGAATTATGTACTTATAATCATTAAAATCACCAATACAGCTTTCTAAGTTCATATAAACCCATTGAATGACTATATAGGATGAAAAGGTCATTATCATATTTCGCGCCTTCCTCAAGAATTGGGCTATCAACTGAAACGAGGATTTTTTTAAATTCCACAAGTAGTTCCAGAGTGCAGCGTGTTCAAACATACAAACAACGAAACAAACCAACTAAAACAAGCTAAGGCTATTTATGTCATACATTCCGAGCAAAAGAATTGGCGACGCAGTAAGCCCAAAAGGAGAGTGCGTGACTAGTAGTGACTTCTACCTAAAGAGCTCTAATTTTTAGAGAGAAAAAAAAAACCGGCCAAGTGCGAGTCAGACTCGCGCACCGAGGGTTGCGTACAAACCTGCAGGTATTCACGGTTTATGCATAAGGTTTATGTTTATGAAATTAATATTTTTTTGTTTTATATTTGAATTGACTGAATGAAAGGTAAATTGTGGTTTACGATTTATGACGTATTAAAAAAAACTATTTACTAGATCTCGTTCAAACCAATTTTCGGTGGAAGTTTACATGGTAATGTAATCATATATTTTTTTTAGTTTTATCATTCCGTTATTTTAGAAGTTACGGGGGGGGGGGACACACATTTTACCACTTTGGAAGTGTCTCTCGCGCAAACTATTCAGTTTAGAAAAAAATGATATTAGAAACCTCAATATCATTTTTGAAGACCTATCCATAGATACCCCACACGGATGGGTTTAATGAAAAAAAAAATTGAGTTTCAGTTCCATGTATGGGGAACCCCAAATACTATTGTTTTTTTTTCTATTTTTGGGTGAAAATCTTAATGCGGTTCACAGAATACATCTACTTACCAAGTTTCAACAGCATAGCTCTTATAGTTTCGGAAAAAAGTGGCTGTGACATACTCGGACAGACAGACAGACAGACAGACAGATGGACAGACGGACATGACGAATCTATAAGGGTTCCGTTTTTTGCCATATGGCAACGGAACCCTAAAAATGGAAAGACGGAAAGGACTCCTAGGTATGCCCTGCAGAGGGACACACATTCTCATATACATATAAATGAAAAAAGCAGAAATTACACAAACATTTTAAAACCACTCCACATTCCGACCTTAAACGCACACAATGAAGCTATTTACTTTTATTTACACCAACTTGTCTCCAACCCGTGGGAAGTAGGACTTGTAACAAATTATATAACACAAACAAACATAGACGAATTAGTCAGAGAGCTCACTTGCATTGTTTAGGAGCCAGAGCCACACATCCGTTGGTATAATCGTTTTATAATTGTGCGCGGCCGTGGGCTAATGGAGACAAAAGATTGGCATTGTGTGCCTACGAATTATGACACGGACATTACGCGGGTTTGTTAAAAATGGTTTTAAATATCACATAACGTACAATCATGCCTGGAGGAATATCCCCAAAGAGATAGGCTGAGTTGTTTTGAGCATTTTGTTCTAAACCCCAGGAGGCCAATAATTCCGTACTTGAAACCGTTAAAATTCAAATGGTTGTCAATGCTGTGTTTACCTGTAGGTAATTGGCATAAATATTAGAATATTATCGATGATTTACTATTTGTTTTTAAATGTATGTCTAAATAATAAATAGTCTAGCCTTTTCCAAAGTATGTTGGGGTGGGGTTCCAGCTAAACCGAATCTAAAAGTCTGTATACCAGTATTTTGGTTTATAAATTACATTAGCATTTCGATATTCAGCATAATGATCACTACGCATATTTTTATTAGGCATTAATGTTTTACCATTATGTTAATTGCCATAAATACTGTTGCCCTAATAATAATTAAGCATAATGTTATAAAGACATTTATATAAAATATATACTCGTATAAAACAAACAAGTTCGTGGCGGGGCCCGAGGGCCACCCGCGCCGCTCCTTAACCTAATCTAATAGAGTAATTCCCAAATTTTAATAAAATAATTGAAATAAAGCACGTAACACAAAATTTTTTTTTCACATCCTAAATTTTTGCAAATTTAAATTGTAGCAAAACTAATTAGCCATATTGACAGTTATGCTAAACTTTGCATTATGCCAAAGTATTGATATGCCACAGTATTGTTATGCTAATCAAAGTTATGCGTAAACGTCATTCCAAACAATATTATGCCAAGTGGGGGATTACTCAGTATTTTACATGGAGCGACTGCCTACAACCCAGTTATTGGGTATACGACTACCCCTTGATAAGACTGGTTGTCAGAGTTTAGGGTTCTGACTACCCGTAACGACTGTGTGTGAAAATACGGTGATTGCGCCACAGACTTATGGACTATTCCTGAAAATGTATTTATGGCGCAAAATTTGAAACCCATAATATAAAGAATTGACATTTACGCTTCTATTGGCTCCAATAAAAGGTATCTGCGCATTTAATGTTAACAGAAAGAACTTTATCTAGTAATATCTTTTACCAGCGGCTTCACCCGTGTTTTATACATATAAATCTTCTTCTTGAATCGCTCTATCAATTGCTGTAACTGCATTAAAATCCGTTAAGTAGTTTAAAAGATCTAAGCGAACAGACAGCGGAAGCGTCCTCATTTATACTATGTATAGATACCGTATTATCTGTTGAAACCAACATTGACCCTTTCCTTTGGCCCTAATATATTTTATCGCTATGAATACTAATAGCTAACACATGAGTGTTAGCTATTAGAGACATGAGTCTCTCCAGATATTTAAATGAACGGTCTGCAGATGCATACCAAGCAATGAATATACACAAAAGTCTACGATCGTTAAATTTGCTCTTAATCTTCTTTTCACCAGATTTGACAGAACAGTCTGGTCTAAAGAAATGACAACCTGCGAAGCAGTTCAACAAGTCAGTAAGTAACCACAGATTGAATTAGACTTTCAAAAACTTAACATGGTGACGAATTTCCTTAAGCAAACGGAAAAAGAAAAAAACTTTTTTTTTGTAAAACGAATGTTTTCGTTTTAACTATGGTTTCAAGAACATGGCCAGTGACGAGATGGCGACATCATTATAAGAATACAATAGTCATAAGTTTACAGTTAGGGAACTTTATTGCCTTTTCTACTTTAATCGTTTACTGTTAATTTTATGCCTGTTTTCGTGCAAGCACTATTAGATATAACGGATTACCTATAAGCATAACTAGGAAAGCTATATTACCTATATGGTTTACCTACGACCTTAATATTGTTGAAGAGCAAAAACGATGCCTTTTGAATTTTGAATCTCGAATGTAAGTTTCAAAATTAGAATTAAGTAAGTTTTTTGACGCATTGTATAGAAATGGACTTGACCTCGTATTATAAATTATTATAACGTAGATGGTAAAACAAAGTAAATGTTTTAAATATATGGCCCTTAAAATGGCCCCAATATAGTTATTTTTAGAAGGTACATTTAAACTGGAAACAGGTCTTGATCTCAATCAGGATGATGCAAAAAGGAAGCTCAATCGAGCGAGGGACAGTAAAAAAAGCTCATTACTGAGAAATTGAGAAGCTCTTGCCTGTATCAACTTTTTATAAACTTAATGTTTTTGTAACAATAAAACTGCACTTACCAGAATCGCAAGCCGTTCCATTTTGTTTTAAACTTAACTATAAAAATAAAAAGTTCATTATTTCGGCCCTAATTTCTAAGCACAAAAAATTAACCAAACTTTCTTTCAATAAAACTTTTTTAACTTTTACATTATTAAAAAAAGGTTCCAACTAAAAAGTATTTAATATTTCGTGTCTATGCGCAGGTGGGTGCGCGGGCGTGTTATGGCGGACTGGCCACAGCGCATGCGTCCCCCGCTTATAATAATTATGTCCGCCGTTGGTTTTTTGTTTGCCCATCCGCCTAGGGCCTACTGGGTCGGTATTGTGAAGGCTACTGTTGCCTGTCTATCCATGTATCCTGCACCATTGATCGAAAGTTTTTTGACTTCGTTTTCCAAAATATGGGGGTCATGGGACGCGGCCAAAGCGCCTCATTCAGCTAAGCAGCAAAGCTATAATTTGAACTTCATGTATTGTAATTTTGTTTGCAGTAATTGTTTATTACCTTGTAAATATCCAGTCATTTGAAAAGATAATTAGATCCTACATATAATCATTCATCATTGTCAAAATCTAACTTAACCCATTAACGCCGAGATGATCAGAATTTTTACTAACTTTTCAACGTGTTTATTTATTATGTAATCGGACCAAAAAAATTATGCAATACCTCTATTCCTACGCGAAATTTGATGTTCTTTCAGAATTTGAGCTCAAAATTTCAATTAGACACCGAAAAAAAAATATGGTCGATTGAAACGTGAAAAACGTGAAAATTTTCGAAAAAAAAATTTTTTCTCAGTTCTTTTCACAGTGATACCGGAAAGGTACCAACTTTTTACTATGATCAAAGGTGATCATGGCACTCGAACATTAAGAGTTTTTTCAAAATGGCGGCGAGAATGAAAAAAATTTATAAAAATCTTACTCTATCGTTTTCTTATAAACGAACTTATAACTTTATATCTCGTCTTATAACTTTAGAAAAAAAAAAATCTAAGAACAAAAATGTCTTAAAATTAGTTAATAATAATAATTTATTTATTAATCATACAACAAAAGGTCCACACTGACAGAAAAACAAAACAAAACAAAAATACTTAAAAGGCTTAAAAGTTAAAAAACTTTTCAGAATTTTTGGAGACAAATTTTGATTTTCGAAAATTTCAAAAAATCGAATTTTTCAAAAGTACCTACCTGTTTTTTTTTTTTTAAATTTTATCAATTCACCCTGAATCCACTGCGGTCAAGAAATACATCACAACTCATAGCTCTTGGGAGTAGACTGTGATGTACGGCTATAGATCTCTCGAGATCTGAACGCCACACATTTATTTTATTTATTTAAACCTATAGACTTTACGAAAAGAATTTTAGGAAAAAAATGTCTTAAACTTAGTCAAGGAACACTCAAATTTTTTCAAAAATTTTTCAGGTATTACTGAAAAATTGGATTTTTTTTTAATTTTCTAAAATCAAAAATTATCTCCAAAAATTCTGAAAAAATTTGAGTGTTCTTTAACTCATTTTAAAACATTTTTATTCTTAATTTTTTTTTTCTAAACTTTATAGTTTTTAAGATAATGATAGAGTACGGTTTTTATAAAAAAAATTCATTTCACGCCGCCATTTTGAAAAAAAATCCTCTTAATGTTCGAGTGCCATAATCACCTCTGATTATAGTAAAAAGTTGATACCTTTGCGATATCACAGTGAAAAAAAAAAATGCGAAAAAAATTTTTTTTCCAAAATTTTCACGTTTCAATCGACCTTTTTTTTTCTCGGTATCTAATCGAAATTTTGATTATCAGATTCTGAAAGAACATCAAATTTCGCGTAGGAATAGAGGTATTGCATTAATTTTTTGGTCCAATAACATAATAAAATAAACACGTTGAAAAGTTAATAACAATTCTGATCACCTCGGCGTTAATGGGTTTAGAACTAGTTAACAAATTTTACTCGCACATTTCTTCCCTAAACATTACATATTCCAAAATTAAAGTTTCTTACGCACATTATGGGTTTTTTTTTCATATAATAAATAATATATGATTATACGTGAACACTAAAATAGTTCGTACAATAACAAATACACGGTTTTCCTAATTACCATTGTAATCAATTTAAGCAACACAGATTCGTTCAGAGGATATTGTCAATTGGTTTTTCCATTGTGTCTCAAGAACACGCATCTCCTTTAGTTTTGCAAAATTAATGGGATTCGTTGCGCGTTATTTAATCAGAAGATCCGGAATCAAGCCCTAAAAAATTTTTATTGGATTATTTTAGGGCTACTAGAATTGTTACCAGACTCCTATTTAAATTCCAATTATTCTGAAGCTCGCTCTCTTTTTACTAGATGCTGCTGAAAAGTCAAAGTCATTTATTTCAAAATAGTTTTTGTCGGCGTCACACAGTGGTCTGAAAATCGAGCTCCATACTCATAAAAACTCATAGTCAGGAAATTAAAAAAAAAGTTGCATGTGTCTGGTATACATACCTATATGTAATATTAACGTATGGAAGGTATTACGTGTGGTTTTTGAAACTGAATGGAACTGAAGGGCTGGTGCTCACATGAGGTATTGTACCATACACGGCGATCAAGGTGACATCAAATTCCTTATATATTCCCTATACCTTTCGGTGCCGCTTCGCACGTACCAAATTTTTGAATTTTCGATAGGTGATTTTTCAAATCTTTGACATGGTCAAACGAAGTTGACCATCGATTTACTTGTACTATCGTTAGTTAATAGCCTACTTATGACTTTTTGATGAGAATAATTAAATACGTTCTTGATCAAATACTTTTTTTTACAAAATTCACAAAAGTCACTGTTAATCGCCGTGATTATGCCTGATTATGCAATTAAATTTTTGGTTGGGATTTAAAAAAGTGTCCTTGGCGTCCAGTTCGTCTCCATAGACATCTACGTTTTGGAATGGGCCACTAGCTTCGACTTTCTGACTAACTGACCTACTTTTTATATTAAAAAGTCCCTATATATGGTTTCATTGAAATAAATGGTTTGGGCTTAAATATGAACAAATCTATAGTAATGCTTCACAGTTCTATCAGTCCAGGAAATGCAAAACTCTAACGATTTACAATGATTTCATTTAGTCTAAAATATTTGATTGTTTGGTGAAGGCCTTGCATGGGGTTCTGTAACCATCGCTCAGTTTAAAGGCCAGATGTCAGTGATAATATCTTTACATGCTGTGTAAAACAATGTCCCAGACAGGATCTGAATCCGAATTCATAGCGCTGAGTGTAGCTGCTGTGCATTACGCTGCTTCGGCTGCTGAGACCCACAACCGGCGCAAATACTGTAACCTTATAGGTAACTAGGTATAGTTTTCAGCCGTTTGGGGTTGAAACGCTCGAGTCATGGGGCTCCGAGTGTGCGTCTCCTGTTTAATGGGAATGCACCAACCAGCCCGCGAAATTCAAAATTTCTTGCGTTTTTTGCAATTTGCAGACCAGTGCTAGGTTGTATGTTGATTAAAATATTATTCACGACTGTAAGACATATGAAGTTACAGAATTATAATAATCAAAATCACCAATACAACCCTCCAAGTTCATAAAGGCGTAGGAAAAAAAAAAAAAAACAGAAAAAGTCATTCCTACAGCTTTATGAACTTAGAGCGTTGTATTGATGATTTTGATGATTATAATTCTGTAACTACATATGTCTTACAGTCGCGAATAGTATTTTAATCAACATACAACCTAGCACTGGCCTGCAAATTGCAAAAAACGTAAGAAAATTTTAATTTCGCGGGCTGGTTGGAGCATTCACCTTAAGGAAATTTCTCATCGACTGCTCGACACTTCACGTGACCAGAGGGTTAGGTCAAGCATTAGCATTGCTATTCAACGTGGCAATACTGCCAGTCTTCTAGGTACGTTTCCGGATGAACAGTGATGCGGACGAGTAGGTACTTCGACGCCTGAGTGTCCTTCTGTTTTCTATTTATTTGTATAGTTAGTAATTTAATTTAATATCCACGAATGTTGTTGGCATTGGGTATGACGTTGTCCATCCTGCAAAAACCAGTCGAATTTCCTAGGTCCATTCATATCATTACAAACAGTTTGCCCGCCTCGAACCTTGGTCGGGTCAGCCCGCACCTCTGAACCAGTAGATTTAAATTCTTTCCTAAATAACTATATAATTATCATTCCGAACCAGCCTGTCCCTTGCTGCCGTCGTCCAGCAATGCCCTAAGCTGAGGTCTGTACCCGACAGTGTAGTCGCTTAGATTTAAAGTTTTAAACCCTGGCTGGATGCCTTAATTTATTCAGGCAGCGGCGGGCGCGTCCAGGTAATTAACTGACCACCAAGGTTGAGCTGAGAAATGTATGTCCCAAAAAAAAAAAAAAACTTTGAGAAAACTCTACTTACTATAAGGATGAATTTCACAGTTTCGATTTGTAAAGAAACCATCTGCCACGATCAAGTATTTGCACAAGTTAGAACTTCTTCAGCCACGATATTCATTTTTTTTTTAATGAGAAGGTTTATCAATATTTTATTTTGTTAAACATATAGCCCGATACTGAACTGAAAATTTGGATTTCGCGGGCTGTCTTAAACTAGGCATAAGCTAGGAGAACAAAAGTTTTCGCGAAACTGAAAAATTATATCTAAAAACTGTGAATTCTTGTGAACGCCATGTAATTTATGGCCCAGCGCGGCACGGTTCGATTATAAATTATCAAGCAACTTTAGCTTGAAAATTGCACGTGTCATCTGGCAATCGTATGGACATTTCACGTCCAGGCAGTTACAGGTAAATTCTGTGTAGTGCATAAGCGGCCCACGTCTGTGTTGATTGTTGAAAGAAACCCATGCCCTTAACAAACGTGTCTCATCGGGACCTTTGACATTTTACGCACAGCGATGCAGAACGTGTCCACGTGAAGTGTCATCACTCCCCATGACAAAAACTTTACAGCTACTTTATTACGGTAGAGAAAATATGGTTTACATGATTATCTTGAGGAGGATGTGTCCAAAATTAAATAATAGCAGTTGTAATCTGCGCAAGTTCTGAAGCAGGAAGGGGAAGCGCTATTGTCTAAAACTAGTGGAGAAGTGTCCATTGCACTTTTTCGTGATGGTAAAATGACGGTAACGTTGTGTTAAAAACTCGAATATGATTATGATATGTAGATATATAACGAAAGTTCGGACAGCCGTCCAAACTTTCGTTAGTTTTCAAAGTTAACCGAAGAAACAGTCAGTTATTTTTTCCACACGTCTGTGGCAATATATAATCACACCAGTAATTCCCGCAGTACTTAATTCCGAAAATAAAAATAAAATAAAATAAATATTTGAATTTAAATTTTGAAAAGTCAAGGAGTGAGTTAGGCAGAAAGTTAAAGCTAGTTGTCCACCCCAAACGTAGATCTCTATAAAGAAGAACGGGTAAGAAACTACATAAAAGTCAGTTCAAACTTCGCCAGGGATAACTCGTTAAGGCAATGGCCAAACTTGTTAAAAAAAATTAGGTGGCTAGTGATTATCTGCTTTAAAAACATAGTCACAAAATGGTTTTCGTTCCATCTGTCAGGATAATTCCTAAAAAAATATAGATCAAGAATACAATTTCGTTTAAAATTGTCATTGTCCACTATACTAAGTCCACAACCTAAGTTGGTCCCTATTAGTAACCATTTACAATCACGCTTGAATTTCCCGAAGCCAATACAACCCAAATTTCGCCAGTTATGTTTCAGGGGAAACGCAAGAGTAGGCCACTAATCAAGAAAAAAATAGTTTAAAAAAACTAAAAAACACGCCTCCATAGAAAACCAAACTAAAAAACTGGCCAAGTGCGAGTCGGACTCGCGCACCGAGGGTTCCGTACAAACCTGCAGGAATTCACGGTTTATAAATAAAAAATAAAATAAAATATCTTTATTTCAGACCTAAGCAGTCCATACGTAGTTAGTGGTTAGTAACAAACTGCGCTTACATGCTATGTTATTGTTGTTAGTACTTAATTCTATTTAACATAAACCTATACCTAATTCTACCCAGTGCCTTTGGATGGGGCAGTCCACTCTGCTAACAATCATTTTCAGGATGCTGTTCCGAGTGCTACGCAAACGTTGCAGTAGGGAAGCCGCTTTCTTACGCATGATGGCGTGAAAGCCATCCGTACGTGCTTCAGCAAACATTCCCGATGCACTGCAACGTTGCGGCAACCGCAACAGCATCCTGAAGGCATTGTTGTATTGCACGCGCAGGACGTTGTAGGCTCGGCTCGTATATGACACCCATAGGCCGCTCGTGTAGAAGGACTGACAGAACGCTTTAAATAAACTGACTTTGACGTCTGCCGTGCAGCGAGCAAACCTACGGGCGAGCATATTGCTC
The DNA here is from genome assembly GCA_947507805.1 of Aporophyla nigra. NCBI lineage: Eukaryota > Metazoa > Arthropoda > Insecta > Lepidoptera > Noctuidae > Aporophyla > Aporophyla nigra. The sequence continues at coordinate 3,312,604 of OX382305.1, read as the reverse complement.
CTCACCGCCAACGACCTGCGCTCGCGTTCTATGTCCCCATCATCACGTAGGTCACTGGTGACAACGTGACCCAAGTATTTAAATTGAGTGACCACATTCAGTTCAACGCCGTTGAGATATACTGGAGGTACACGACGGGGCTGTTGCTTAGGTGCCGTAAACACTAACACCTCACTTTTTTTTATTGTATTTAAGGCCGTGCACCTCCGCATACGTCTCGCAGATCGTGAGAAGCTTCCTCAGTCCACTCATCGAGGGACTGAGCAACACCATGTCGTCCGCGTAACTTATGTTATTGACACATATACCGTCTATATGACAGCCGACATGTGTGCTGCTCAGTCGCTCGATGAGCTCATTTACATATAAATTAAATAACAGGGGGGAGCTTAACCCCCCCTGCCTTACACCGCATTCCATTCGATACTCATCCGACAGAGTACCGACCCATCTCACCCGATTCGTCTGGTGAGCATACCAGTACCGGAGAAGCGCTGTGTACTCCACCGGCACACCCGTGCCCCTCAACTTGTCCCATAGCACATCATAGGAGACAAGGTCGAAAGCTTTCGACAGTTCAAGGAAACACGCGTATACCGGCGTCCTCCTCATGGTGTAGTACTTGATGGTGTGCTTCAGGCCGAGAATAGCACTCTCGGTGGACACGCCCGCCTTGAATCCGAACTGGGCGTCGTGCACTTTAACATGTTCTGAGAGGCAGCCCTTCATCAGACCGTCAAGCACCTTAGCCATGGTGGTAGCTAGTGAGATGGGTCGATAGTTGTTCATATCGAATGTGTCACCAGTTTTGTTTTTAACTATAGGGACCACAATCGTCCGCATAAGTGGTTCCGGTAAATAAGAATGACCAAGGCACAAAGTGAAAAACAGTGACAAACTCTAGGCAGATGGACTCCCGCATGTTTAAAATGTTCGACACTGAGACCATCGTGACCCTGCGATTTCCCACGCTGCATCCTCGAAATAATTGAAGCCACACTCTTGGCAGGTATTTTCGCATTCCGCTCAGTCTCAATGGTCTCAGCTCCGTTCATTCCACGAGACCCCGAGCCCAAGAGTGACCGCACAGAAAAGTGGTCCCTAAAACCATCCGCAATATTCGTACGGTCAGTAAACCCACCGACGCTCACCGGGAGACCCGGTCTCACATTCATGTTATTCGTGTTCTTCCAAAAACGCCGAAAGTCTTTGTTCGCGTGGTTGAAAGCAAGGAGATTCATTTTAAGCTGGTCCTGCCTGTTCTGACACCACTCGAGTTTAGCCTTAAAATGTCTCCTTGCCTCCGCCATATCATGAAAGATAGGACCATTGGCTGGGCGACCAGCCATTGTCCACACCTGGAATCTAAGCCGGGCCTCGCGGTGAGCGCCTGCGACATGTTTGTTCCACCCCGTTATATACCCACCCTTCCTTCGACACTTTATCCTATAAGTCTGTACGGCTGCCCGTTCCAGTATATTCACAATATCAGAGTACATTTTGTCAAGAGCTGAACAATGTTCTTTGCTTCTACAAAACTTATCACAACAATCACTCAGCTCCCGAGGAATATCAATAAGTCTCAGCTTCGAGTGACAGAGGTCGTGGTACTCGCTTATCTGCTCAGGCGTCCTCTCACCCCACACAGCACGATTAACATGATTATTACTTTCTACAATTTTACAATTAATTTTTAACAAGTCACATTCAATCACAATCGGGAAATGGTCGGACCAATACATGTCATACAGTACTGTGACACTAGTGACTGATTGCTGGGCAGATTTAGTGACGATGCAGTGGTCCAACCATCTGTTACAGCCATGTGATTCACTTGTGAAAGTGTAGGTATCACTGTCACACATCTCCATATCTACACAGACCCAGCTTTAATCTGAACAAAAATTTATCATTTCGTTATAAAACAACTCATTCGGATCTGCATTATAGTCTCCTATGATGTAAAAAGCCTCAATTCCTTTATTTTCCTCTAATTCTATAACTGAGCGAATAGCACTAAGACAGGCTGTATACTCAGGAAGATTATCACTCGAGTTTGTTGGCATGTACACACTAAACACGACCACAGATCTAGTACTTACGGTTATTCTGACCGCACACACTCGCACATTATTGCACGCAATCGGCAACACTGACTCAAACGCACTTTTACGCCACAGTAACGCGACGCCACCGTATGGCCTGCCGCTCAAAAGGCCCGCCGATGTGTCTACAGCCGAAGTTCCGGTGCACCCGAAGCTGTCATCAACCGTGCTGAGCAACGGCAGATCGTGTGGCAGCAACCATGTCTCTTGAAGGGCTATCACATCCGCCGACCGACATAACGCTCTTATGCCTTCCATAGACCTCTTGAATGATTTGCAATTAAATCTTACTATCTTACTAAGGCTGTCCATTTTTGGTATCTATATTTTCATGTACATCTTTGTTTACAAAGATTTAATTCACCTCGCCTCATACAAACTCGCCTCATAGGAAAGTGCACAAAACGCCTAAATGATACTCCTGATGGCCACAACTTACCATCTAAAAATGTATCAATTTTATACTTTGTTACAAAAAGTTTGTAAGCATTATAGTCTCTTGCCTGTTTCATTTTAATTTTAATTAGTGTAACTCGCTCTCGAGTTTTTTCATACACGTAGTCTACAATAGCCTGCTCTGACACCGCCTTATGCACATTTGATATGAATATTGGTACTTTCGTGTCCGCCGCTCTAAATTGTACACTGTTCACCTCATTATTAACAGCCGCACTTCCTCTCTGACTAATATACCGATTTTTATGTCTCCGCTTCTGTACAACGGTCCACTCTTCCATATTATTTAATATTGGTCGTTCAACGTTCTTCTGAATAACCTCCGAAAACGAGGGACGCTTCTCATTTGAAACATTCATTTGTTTACATTCATTAGCTACGTCGCGATCGTGATGGTATAATATTCCCGGTGCGCTGGTACGCGACGTTTTTTATGCATAAGGTTTATGTTTATGAAATAAAATGTTTTTTATTTTATTTTTATATTTGAGTTGACTGAATGAAAGGTAAATTGCGGTTTACGATTTATGACGTATTAAAAAAAACCTCTTACTAGATCTCGTTCAAACCAATTTTCTGTGGAAGTTTACATGGTAATGTACATCATATATTTTTTTTAGTTTTATCATTCCCTTATTTTAGAAGTTACGGGGGGGGGGGGGGGACACATTTTACCACTTTGGAAGTGTCTCTCGCGCAAACTATTCAGTTTAGAAAAAAATGATAGGTATTAGAAACCTCAATATCATTTTTAAAGACCTATCCATAGATACCCCACAAATATGGGTTTTGATGAAAAAAAAAAATTTGAGTTTCAGTTCTATGTATGGGGAACCCCAAATATTATTGTTAAAAAAAAATGATATTAGAAACCTCAATATCATTTTTGAAGACCTATCCATAAATACCACACACGTATGGGTTTGATGAAAAAAATAAATTTGAGTTTCAGTTCTATGTATGGGGAACGCCAAATATTATTGTTTTTTTTTTTTCTATTTTTGTGTGACAATCTTAATGCGGTTCACAGAATACATCTACTTACCAAGTTTCAACAGCATAGCTCTTATAGTTTCGGAAAAAAATGGCTGTGACATACTCGGACAGACAGACAGACATGACGAATCTATAAGGGCTCCGTTTTTTGCCATTTGGCAACGGAACCCTAATAAAAAGTAGAAAATAATGGAAAAATAGCGTGGGGTGCCTGATATCAATAAAAAATACCTTAAAAAGCACCCCACCCTTTTTAGTTTTTTTTTAGTAAGCGTTTTTTTTAGTTCTTTTAAACTATTATTTATTTTCTATTTTTAGGGTGTTTCGAATTTTGAGACGTATATCAGCGTAGTTTTTGACGTATGTCAGAGTAGTTTTCGAAGACAGTTTTTTTGCTGTCCTGGTAACCCTGGCGAGGATAATGGCACAAATTTATGAAATTATAGTATTGTCATCGGTCCTCGATAAATCTACAGTGTTCTAAATGAAATCTGGTCGTTTAAAGTGGGTCAAAATCGCGCTATAATGAGTCGGTTACAAACAAACATACAAGTGAAGCTAATATAAAGCGTGTAAAAAAACAGGAATTTTTAGAGGGCTGTATTGATGATTTTAATTATTATAATTCTGTAAATCATTCATCAGCATCTGCTGGACATATGCCTCCCCCAAAAGAGGCGTTTTGCAATAATCACTACGCTTGGCAGACGGGTTGGCGATCGCAGTATGGTGGTAAAATAATAAGTATAGAGAACGCTGCTGTCCATTCTCTGGTAATTCTGTAAATAAATACTTGTTATTGTCGCGAATCATATTTTAATCAAAATATAACCTTACACTGACCTACAAATTGCAAAAAACTAAAGAAAATTTGAATCTCGCGCAGCCCTCTAAGTCTCATGTAATACGGGGCGAGCCTATTGCCACCAACCAGTCACAAACCCAGACTATCCAATAGGGCCTCCGGGCTCCCGTAGTACCTCTAGGAAAACCGAATCGACCAAATGCCGTGAGCAAATGGAAACAAACTAATTAAAACAAGTAAATCAAAAACAGCCGGGCACCGAACCACGACCGACACGTCATTGTGCTGAGTATGCTGACTGCTGTCCCGCGGTGCCGACCAGCGAACCGTACCGACGCACTCTATCGTCAAATTATTTCATGAAAGATTTTAAACGTGATTGATTCAGTTAGTGAGAACAAGTGCTATTTAATTGTTTGGTGTGGTCGAATGGTTCCCATCATTGATTTTATGGCCTGAGGAATACAATGCAAATAGTTGCGGAAGCCAATTAGTAAATTTAATTGTACAACATAGTACTTACCATGTTTATTTATCTACAAATGTTTTTTTTTATGTTTTAATGTAGTATGTAGATTAACATAATGCAAAGTTTGCTGTACAGAAATTATGACAGCAAGTTACCACTGACAGTAAGAAGATAACACAGTGGTAGCTTATTGGTAACGGCCGCGACTTTCGAGGTGAAAGTAAGTCGTAGGTGAGATCCCAGACAGGCTTTACTTTGTGTAAATAATTTCATCACCACTGCTCTCAAAACGTTGAAGAAAAATATCGTGAAAAAACCGGCAAGTCCTATAAACCAAAAATGAAATACATTATGTGAGGTCTACCAACTCGCAATGGGCCCACGTGTGGGATTATGGCCCAGTCCCTCTCACGGAGAGGCAGCCTGTGATGTGTCTCAGCAGTGGGAACAATATAGGCTGATTATGGCCCAGTCCCTCTCACGGAGAGGCAGCCTGTGATGTGTCTCAGCAGTGGGAACAGTATAGGCTGATTATGGCCCACTCCCTCTCACGGAGAGGCAGCCTGTGATGTGTCTCAGCAGTGGGAACAGTATAGGCTGATTAACGCCCACTCCCTCTCACAGAGAGGCAGCCTGTGATGTGTCTCAGCAGTGGGAACAGTATAGGCTGATTAACGCCCACTCCCTCTCACAGAGAGGCAGCCTGTGATGTGTCTCAGCAGTGGGAACAGTATAGGCTGATTAACGCCCACTCCCTCTCACAGAGAGGCAGCCTGTGATGTGTCTCAGCAGTGGGAACAGTATAGGCTGATTAACGCCCACTCCCTCTCACAGAGAGGCAGCCTGTGATGTGTCTCAGCAGTGGGAACAGTATAGGCTGATTATGCTTTCCGGGTAGTGCCGGACGGTAAGAATAGCACTGTCCCATTTCATCTCGTCGGTGTCGTAGAAGGCGACTGAGAGACTAAAGAATGAGCAGCAGCGCTTTCTATGCATTTTACCACTATATTGCAAACGCCAACTCGCCTGCCAAGCGTTGCGATTATGGCAAATTCCCCCAGATTGGGGGAGGCCTATGTCCAGCAGTGGACGTCTCTCGGCTGAAATGATAACGAGGAATGATGTTTATTCGTTACTAAAATAAACTCACAACTTTTTCACATAGCGGAAGGTTACTACATATTGGATGGTTGAACGCAGGCCCTTACCACCGATACGATTAGGTACGTACGATAAAACCTACACTTATTTACTGCAAACCAACTAATGAAGTGGTAATTATACCTACAGCTGCTATTTTGTCGTATTTTTATAGATATTTATTGTCAATTACCGTTATTGTTATAGTCAAACGTAAAATTATATCCAATTACAAAACGAGGCCTTGCAATGTAATTCGCGGTTTTTGTCATTTTTGATCGGATGACAGATGTCGTTCCCGCCCAAAGTGACGGTTGTACGCATGCGCGTGACGGCCAGCGCCCCCTGAACGATGACATTGGAACTATGTGATGTGATTCATACTTTTTTGTGTCAATGGGCATTATTTTTTTGCATAAATGTGTAGGTAAGTACATGTAAGTACCTACTTATTTCGTGTGATGGTGCAACTTCACCGGTTATTCTGATGTGAGTAATTTGCCCAGTTTTTCGGAAACCATGTTTAACTTTAAACTAAGGTCAAGGTACTGTGAAGATTGTACGTTATGGAAACCCATAAGAATAATATCGACACAGTATAATGAGAGATGGGTCTGCTTACATTACAGAAATTGTTAAGGTCAAGGCAAGCTATGGGACTATTCTGGTTTGGCCTTTACAACATTATGCTGTCTATGTAGTAAGCTGGAAGTAGTGGTAGAGCGCTTCACTTAATAAGCTCTTAAAATGCAGGTCACGGGTGTCGAAACACAGAGTTTCATAAACTATATTGATGAAGACGGAGTAATAATATTCTACTTTTCTTTTATACGACGACATCATTTCTTGATACAAAGCTAGACTGTGCAAGACCTACATGGCCTACAACCTATGCATACAACGAACTACTCGTATGCCTCAGCTCAATATAATAAAATCAACACATTGCCAATTCCATTTTCAAATTAAATTAGCAACCGCTTTTCCTGTCAGGCGTCTTTTTATAAAAAGATTGGCTAGCTATACGACCTATTTTAACGTGGTGAACTAAAAACCCCGGCCTATTGGGCCATGTCTTGTCTTCAATCAGCCCTTACTACTACTAGTGTGTGACCCAGATGCCGGCAATTTGTTTTGACGAATCAAACGGAAGGCTATTATCAACGGAATTGATTGACGGATAATCGATATTATTTAATCGGAGTAGTGACGTTGGATGGTTACTACGAATGTTGGTGAGAGTTGAGAGGTGATAGAACTGAGTGAATTAATTAATTGGTCACTCACCCTTTTACAAAAACATATTGTGGTACATTATTACAGGAAAATACTTAGAGTACCTGTTTTCAGAATGTGTCTAAAATTAAACCTATCGATTATCATCAGCATCATATTGTTTTATTGGTTTTTTATTTTTGTAATTGTAATGGATTTATAATTATGGATTATGTCTGAAATAAATGAATTAATAATAATATACTATTTTTCTATAGATATATTTAACATTGATTCTTGGTATTAAGGTATTTGAAGTTCAGTTATTAAAATGTTCTTCTGGAGAAGGTGTACCTGCACGTCAAACAATAAGTCCACATTCGGAGTTTCGGACGGACATATAAATATCACGGATGATTTTTTTTGCTGAGAGTAAAAGGTACTCCCTGTCCTTATGATTTTTTTGCACTGGACCATACCTGGAAACTCTCTTTATTTATTATCTTTATCTATTAACAAAGAGGTTGAAGGTTGAAATTCCCCAAAATTCATGAAAACAAGTTTAAATGATCACATAACTTTGAATACCCCTACAACTCTTGTACCGTGCTTAAGACTGAAAATCACTCATCATCATTTCCTTCGCTAGTAAAAATCATGATGCTCTCACAACCTCTCTCTGTAGAAAGTACATGTCTTATACCTTATACCTAATAAATAATTATTATAAATTGTCATTTTTAAGATTATCATATTTCATGTCTTTTTTTTTGTTTTAACCAACATTTACATAATACATAGGCTAATAGACGTAAAATTATATTCTAGCTAGGGCATCAACCAATTCGTCCCCATCGCTGTTCACAGGAAAAGTACCCAAAAGGCTGGCAGCCTTTGCCTTACAACTAACAAAACAATATCGACCGGAAATTCCACTCTCTCTATAAAGCCGCATGACAACAACACCTGAATTCACCTGACACAACAAAAATAACGAGCAGATACCAGAGAGGTCAATATTTTACCGAAAATCAGTGGACAAAGGGCAGCGGTGTCAACAACCGGTCACCCTCCCCCTAGCCGCTGTGGAATCGTGAATAATTGATAGTTAACGAAAACGTAAACAATAATAAACTCCAGCAGTTATTTGGACGATCGATAGTACGGAGTTAGGGTTTTTTTAATTAAAATGAAGGTGCAGTGTCAGCTTGGTACCGATCAATAACACCTAGATCTCCCGAAGAGTTAGGTCCCCCAGTGCTATAAAGTGTATACTAAGCTAGATAGGGTACCTATAGCTAGATAGCTATACTAGGCGATAGACTACCTAGTCTTAGATCAACTAATTACCTATTCGGAGATGTACGTATTTTTTAAGGTCTCATAATAGCCGGGGCGAGTCTATATCCTATATGGTCAAAAACCGGGTAGGTATAATTTGAGATGATGACTATTCGACTACTCTTTTTAATCGGTTTTCACCCGAATCTTGTGCACTTTTCACTCGAATACCAAATGCCAAACTATGAAAAAAAAAAAAAACATTACTCCGAGTTGTGTAATATATTTCATTTTTTTCAGCATCTCTTTATAGAAACACTGCCCGATCTGGTGATCGAACCCTGGACACCACAATCACCAACCACACATATAGCTTGACTAGATGGCAAGCTTTACCGCCAAACAAAAAATAAAACTTCCAAAAATAGTCGATAAAAACCTTCGCACCAATAATATCAATATCCTTCAGTTAATCAATCATCGGAAACATTTATTGTAATCTTCGACGTGATCCAACTACATAACGGATATGATTGATAGCGTAAAAGTACATACTTACCTATGGATAGCAATATGTATCGTCAGACGTGACAATAGACCAACCTTGAGCCGGTCAACATAGGGTGAAATGGCTATGACTTGGAACCTGGTAACAAATGTTAAAAGACTACAGTTTAGTTAGTCAAGTTTTCTTCAGAGGTTTTGAATTGACAATTAGTGTAACCTACCAATTATACAAATAACTTGAAATGTCTGAGTGTTTTATGTTTTTTCCTGCTTAGTAAGCCTAGACTTAAGCAATTAAGCATTGATTAAGGCTGGGGTAGAGAAATAACATTTTATTTTCCAAAATCTTTTATTATAGAAAAGTCCATTTCATTTCACGTCCCATTTGCTGTTTAACAACGAGAAATTAAGCTCATGTGGATCTGATCGTCATCGTCATTTCAGTCGAAAAATGTCCACTGCTGGACAAAGGCACCCACCATATAGCACTACTTCGACCGGTTTTGTGCTTCCCTCATTCAGCGGATTCCTGCGGCCTGCACAAGGTCATCAGTCCATATGGTGCGAGGCCTTCCAAATCTATGACCCCATCTTTCAGCCTTTACGGCCTTACAGCCATCTGTGGATCTACAATGTTTAAATACTTTTATATTCAGACATTACTATAACTTCGTATTTCTCGACTTTATCGTTATTTGGGGCACATCCAGGAACCGAAACATTGGCACTACACTCGAGAACATTGATTGCATTTACATTTACATCTTTGTTATTCTTTCTCCACACTGATTATAATTTCAACATGGATGATGGGGGTTACAGACAGCTTGCAGAGTAAGTAGGTTGAAGTGGCAGTGGCCTGGCACGGTCTCCTGTCGTGGAGACCGCGTATCGGTAAGTGTAGTGTGAGACGCCCCCACAGCTAGATGGTCCATCGACCTCAAAGAGGTGGCTGGGACAGACTGGATGCGGAAGGCGGAGGATAGTATGTTGTGGCGCAGCATGGGAGAGGCCTATGTCCGGCAGTGGACTGCGATAAGCTAAGTTTATTGATGTTTCAATCTTTTGTAACAATATTTCGATATAAAGGAGTTTCCATAGAGTTTATTGCCGTTTCTTCTACATAATTATGTAGAAACCTTTGTAATGGTCAACTAACTTCATCTTTCTGACCTACTCCTTGACAGTTCAAAATTACCTGTAATTGGCTTGATTGAAATAGACACTTATATGCTTTGAGTTTTAGTTTAAATGAACGCAGAGCAAAAAGGCTTACGGAAAGGAAACGAGACAACTGTGGTTAGGCTTCACAGCCAGATCTGAGAGCGTCTTGTGACGGGTCGTTGAGCTGCCTAAAATAGGGTTGAAATACACGATGACTGATACATACATGCCGTCTGATGGGACAGGTCAGCTCAAATCTGCAATGGCTCTTTCTTCAAAAGGTTCTTCCAGACATTGCCCTTGATGATTTATTAAAACGCTCAATACGAAAAAGGGTAATACAAAAGTCACTTGTAGCAGTTTAGCGCCTAACCGCTTGAACGCAACGCGCGCATCCTTCTTTTGACAAACCCTTTGGGAGAGCAGTGGACGTCTTTCAGCTGAAATGATGTAGGTGAGGTAAGGTCGCAGCCGACTGGTATGGGGGCGTCCATTTTTATTACGTGAGGTGTTCTAGGGGGGGGGGAGAGGATCAAGCTAAATCTTTCCAAATGTCACTTAGGGGGGAGGGGGGTCTTGGCAAATATCACGTATCAATAGGGCACTGATAAAAAATTAACTTGACTCAAGAGCCAAAATCTTGAACCAAGAATACCATTTTGAAGAAAATGATTTTCTTGAGTCAAGAGAATAAATTCTTGTTTTTGTTTTTTTTTTTTTCTCAATAATTCAACACGTTTACATCCCAAATAGAAGTTTTGAAGAATCTCGCGTGAGTTTAGGGGAGGGGGGAGGGAGTTGAGGAAAATATTACGATATCTCACCAAGGGGGGAGGGCGGGTCGAAAAATTCTCAAAAATGCCTCACATAACTAATGCACGCCCCTTATGGTTCCCAATCAAAAATAAGTTTTTCACCAAGTTTCAGAATGATTGCCGGTTAGCCTTCTTTCTGTGAATTTGACATTGGATCTGTCCGTTGGCCAAGATGGGGCATTTTAGTTTCTCGGTCTAAACATTCTAACCTAAGGTCAATCCTTGAGGTAGAGTCGAACTTGTGTCGCCATTTCTAAATGGGCCTACCGCCAATTCTCATAGTTCGGGAACCATTTTGTGAGCGGCTACCATAGACATGGGCCATGGATGAAAGAAAGAAATGTTTCTGCTTTCGCCCATAAGTTTAATGTATGGAATTTTCAAGATACAATTAATTGTGAAGAATTATTGGTACAAAATTGTACAACAGTGAACTAAGGACATTGTGTATATTCTGTAAAATTGGTAGGACACGAAATAATTATAGCAGTTATTATATTTGTTGGACTAAACGTTTACCACATACCCACGTGCCTACGTTGGTAAAACAATGAAAGACATAGCTGAATTAATTATTAGCCGCAGTATTATTGTTTTACTCAATCATTATAATCAATAAACCAACGAAACAAAAAAAATATATATCAAAAATGATTTGTTAGGTTCAAGGGGAAGGAAATGCTACCCTACTCCTACTACTATCACCTACTACTACTACTCCTACTTCTAACCCTACTCCTACTACTATCACCTACTACAAGGTAGTAGTGAAGAGGTATCTAAAAATATAACTGCCTAGGCTTTTCTCAACTATGTTGGAGTCGAATCCCAGTCTAAATGCAGCTGAATTCCAGTATAATACATGAACCGACTGCCTATCTGACCTCCACAACTAAGTTCCTGGGTAATACGCTACGCCCCTTTGCTTACCAAGTCTGTCAACCGGTCTTAACTGACAGACTTGGGTTTTTGATTACCCATAACGATTGTCAAAGATTTATCAATGACAGACGGGCCAACGATGGCTCAACGAGCTCTCAGAGACACATTGGGTTCTCGATAATAATATGTAATGGATGGTAACCCATCCACAAACCGACCGCGGCAAGTGTACCTTAACTTTCAGTCGACCCGTGCGAACCCCTCTCAGTTAGGTACCTATCGTTTTATTCCGGTGGGAAATCATCAAATAACGTCTCCCGCTCTGAGCGGAGCGGGAGGGTCGGAGTGTCAGACTTTTACTGACTAAAACCCAGCCGTGTTCCTTCAGTTACCTATGCGTAGGTAACTACCTAACTGCTAATTTTGCACAAATATTAAAATACAATATAACTACCTACCTAGCTAATAATACCTACTCATTCGAAGTGGACAAACTAGCAACTAACTAAGTAATTTTATATCGATCGAAAAAACTGGAAAGGTAAATAAAGTTGATGCCAAATTACAGTAAAGTTGTCTCGTTCATGAAACATCAAAACAAACAATATTGAATATGGTTTAAAAGCAATACTTGATGGTCGTATCGCGTGGAGTTCTTTTAGATACATATAGATACCTACTCGATCGATTCTATGATAAACTAAATTAACTCGTTCAAAATTCTAGCAATTTTAAAACGGTTAATGTCATCTAGGTCCCTTACTTTTTATTATTAATATCTTGCCCTTATTCCAATCCATTTAAGTCGGAGCACCCTAAATGTCTTCTTCCATGCATCTCTATTAGTCCTCATCTCGTCGGAAGTCACCCCCGTTCTAGCCATATTTTCTTTCACACAGTCCATCCACCGTTTCTTTGGTCTTTCGTTACGCTTATAGCCACCCTTATTCATAAGCAAAACTTGCCGTACGATATTTTCCTACAAGGTCTATTTTTTTTTTGGATGGGAAGTCATCAAATGACTTCTCCCGCTCTGGGTGCAGCGGGAGGGCGTGTCAGACTTTTACTGAGTAAAACTCACCCGTGTTTCTTCAGTTGCCCATGAGCCAGGGTCACGGTATCTCTTCCTACTAGGTCTTATTTTACTTTTCTTTTCTATAGAATATTCTAATAAAAATTCCTATTTTGTTGTGACGCAATTTTAAACGCTTTTATTTGATATATCTTCTCGCATTTAAATATTTTAGTCTAAGAAATATTTACATAATTTAAAAACTAACTTAAATAATAATATTTAAAAAAGAAAAGATTTTGTGGTACAGTATTCAAATAAAAAAAAAAAACAGCTCGTGAATTTCGTACATCATCAGGTAAGAGTGATGATCTTCATTCATCATCACTATGATTGTGGATACCTAAGTATTTACTATCTGGCCCATCATTTAATTCTAAATAAAGTTAAAACAATTTATCACACTCACACATGAATTCTCACTACTACGTTTTAATAACAAACCCCATAAATAAGTTTTTAAGCAACCCCTATGGCTAAAAACACTTCAGTCTGTGCCTCGCGCGCGCAAGTGACAGTTGCGTCCGCCATATTGTGGAAAATATTTCCCGCTTTTCCGTTCGCGCCATTAGTAAAAACGATTTTAATTATCTTTAAACTGAATACTGAATTGAGATTGTTAGATAAATTAAGTGGAGTGTTATTTAAGATTGATAATAATTTAGTTTTACACCTTTTCGTTCACACGGCATTGACAGAAACATCGATTATTATGATATAGGCTCAATAGACAGTGTTACTTATTTATTTATGATGCTAATTATCGTCCGTAAATTAACGTGAATACTGCTTAAAAAGCTTTGTTATTTCTGTACTACTTGCTAACTTTCTACAAAGTAGTTACTTTGCCCGCATCATGTGAAAATGTTATCAAAAACAGACTCTTGTTTACATCGTTTATTGGTGTTTTGTTTTTCGAAAATCGAATGCGGTCTGATATTCTCGTTGGAGTAACTGATAAATTAAACCGTTTCAATATAATGTTGATTCGAAGTGAAAATGGTCGTTGTGAGCTATGGCGTTGAAGAATCTCCAACTGTTCCACCCTCGGTCGGAGATGGTATATCAGCAGCGACACGCGACCCCTATGAGGGCTCCTCCTACGGCCATGTCGAGAAGTATATCCAAGTCTGCTGAAACACTCGCCGGCAGTACAAAATGTGAGTACATACATATCATCATCGTCATCATTTCAGCCGAAAGACGTCCAATAAAAAATAAATAAATATCTCAGGACAACCAACACACTGTTATCTGATCCCAAACTAGGCAGAGCCTGTACTATGGTAACCAGACAACTGATAAATATACTTATATATTTCTAAATACATACATATTATAGATAAATTACACCCAGACACAGAACAAATGATCGTGCTCATCACACAAACATTTGTCCTGGGTGGGAATCGAACCCACGACCTCAGTCTTAGCAGTCAGGGTCACTAACCACTAGACAAACAGGCCAGTCAATGTCCAATGCTGGACATTAGCCTCCGACAAGCACCAGACATGCATATACCTCAGAATAATAGTCAGTTTTGAACATTTCTTTCAGGGGGTTATTATGCACCAACCCAAATAAAATGGGGTAAGGGCAGGAGAATGATGATGAATTGTCAGTTTTCAAAAATAGTTTTCTGAAAATGCTCTAAGTAATAGGTGCTTAGGCTTTTTCCATAATCCTATAGTAGCAATCGCACAGTGAACTTCAAAATGCTGAAAATAAGTTTGTTGTTACAATTTTCCGAGTACGTGCTCCTACCCAGATTTTTCAATATCTGTTTAGAATGAATTACTTACAACAAGAGCAGTGGTGGCCCAGTGATAACGGCCGCGACTTAAGAGTTGTAGCTAAACCCTTGTTAACGCTATACTTTGTGTAAATTACTTCATCACCACTGCTCTTAAAACGGTGAAGGAAAACATCGTAAGGAAACCGGCATGTCTTAGAACCAGAAATTCAAAGACATGAAGCATCACCAACCCGCACTGCGCCCGCGTGGTGGGTTACAGCTCTTACAGTGACAAGGCCTGTGTTCCAACAGTGGGAAAAGTATAGGCTAATTACGCTGTTCCTTGTGGCGCCGTACGTAAATAGCACCATCCCCTTTCTTCCCGCGGGTGTCGCAATAGACAACTAACGGACTTACTAGAGAATGGGCAGCAGCGTTCTCTATGCATATTACCATCATATTGCGATCGCCAACCCGCCAGCCAAGCGTGGCGATTATGGCAAAACCCCTCCAAAGTGGGGGAGGCCTATATCCAGCAGTGGATGTCTAATGGCTGAAATGATGATGATGATGCTTCTTAAAACAACAAAATGTCTTCTCTTCAACAGGGTCTATTTCAATACTTATTTATTTTCTTCTTTTTCCCGATCAGACAAAGAACCAATAAAACGCAAGGCTCGGAGCACAGACCAGCCAGGAGGAGGTATGGCTAAAGGCAAAAGTGTGCTCGGCCTGCCAAACCTCACCAAAGGCTGGGGCAGAGATGACGACAGCATACGGAGTCGCTCCAGGACTGGCAGGTAAGATAATCCACTTGGACAGGCAGGTGTTTTGCTTGTTTAAGTTTATCGTAGGCTCGTAGGGTAGAAAAGGGACAATTTTAATTTCTGCCTACCGAGGAGTTTCTTGCAAGCTCTTCTACATTGGTAATCAATAAATTGGAACCGTGCACCTAGCTTCTGACGTTTCATAAGTGCCCATGTAGGTTTATGTGAAATAAAAATGTTTTGTTTTTGATTTTTGATCTGAATTGATTTTGTTTTCATTACGGACAGTTTTAATGTTCACGTGTTTTTACTCGTTGTTCTCACATGTATAGGCAATTTCAACATGAATGATGTAAGTAACCAATTTTTTGTAATGTTTTTGATTTCTAAGAGTGTCCATAAGGCTTGTTGCTCGTTCTTCAATGGGCAACTAGCTTCATCTTTCTAACTGACCGACTCCCTGACAATTTGAAAGTGCCTGAGTGAGTGAATTGGTTTTTTTTTTTTTTTTTTTAAACCAACACACTGCTATCTGATCCCAAACTAGGCAGAGCATGTACTATGGTAACCAGACAACTGATAAATATACTTATATGTATATTTCTAAATACATACATATTATAGATAAATCACACCCAGACATAGAACAAATGATTGAGCTCATCACACAAACATTTGTCCTGGGTGGGAATCGAACCCACGACTCAGTCTTAGCAGTCAGGGTCACTAACCACTAGACTAACAGGCCAGTTTGGGATATGTAAATGCTTTGAGTTTACGCAACAACTTCATTTTTTAAACATCCAATTTAATTTACATTGTACTGCCTCATTGGTCTAGTGGTTTTTCAATGGTAGCCCGGAGTTTAGATTGGTACCCGGTTGATGGCAATAGGCTCGCCACCTATTGTATGGGACTTAATCATATCGATATGTGGGTGTGTACTATAGGTACACCTCTAACCTTTCGGCGATTTCAGGCGCGATCCATGTTCAGGTGGATATAAAATTGATATTTGCTTCAGTAAAAACCGGAGTTTGTGTCTAAGAAATTACAGTCGCACGGGTTAATCGTTCAAGTTGAGCTACGCTTGCCGCGCCTCGGAAAGTAAGTCAAGCCGTTGGTCTCCTGCCAGGGTCGCAATATTCGTTCGAAAGAGGTACCGTGGCCCTGGCATATAGGCAACTGAAGGAAGACGGGTGGGTTTTAGTCAGTAAAAGACTGACACGCTCTTCCGCTCAACTCAGAGCGGGAGACATCATAATGATGATTTCCCAACCACAAAAAAAAAAAAAAAGCCGTTGTAATTCGCGTGATCTTTAGGGTTTCTGACAACTCGTAATGTCTGTCAAAGATCTACGAATGACATCCGTCAACATGCCTTTCCACGGTCAAGGTTACTTAAGTAGATATCATCGTTCTGACCTTTCCATTGAATAGCATTATTATTACCTACACCCTGGGAAAATAGTCTACTGACGCTCACCATCTGTCGTGATACTCATTACTTACTAAGTACTAAGTATACCAAGTACCTAGATAGCTACAGGTCAAACGTCACGTCGCGCGTCGTCAAACGCCGACGTCAACATATACAGGATAAGTTTTTGATCAGTGCGCAAATTTTAACAAAAATATAATAACCACGCAAGTTTTATTTTGATATATCTTAGTACAAAAAATTAAGTTATCGTTAACGAAAGATGTTTATTTTGAAACTGGTTTATATGGTAACTTGCGCGCGGCGCCAGCGCGGCGGCGAAGGAGAACGACCGAGCGTAGCTACAAGTGCCTACCAGATGTTCGGTCGGTCAAAATTCTAAGAAGTTCGAAGTCCCTACGCCGGCGTGCGTTTACTGACCTATTCCTATTGTCGATATCATATTACGAAATATGAAGGGTGTCCACAGTTTACTGAGTTAAGGTCGGATAAAAATAAAAAAAAAGAATTGAAAAAATAGTTGAAATGTGTTCTTTTACTGAAACTAAACCACAAAAAAAAATTGCGCAATGGTTAAAAAAAAAATTCTGTATAATACCTAGTTCGCATAAAAGGGTCGAATAATCAATTTTATTACTTTACTAGCTATTGCTCGCAATTTCTTCTGCAATCCATGATGATAAGCAGCCTGTGTCCTTACCCAGGTTATGGTCTATCTGTATTTAAAAAAAAAACCCAATCCGTCCAGCTGTTTTAGTGTGAAAAGGGGCGTCCGTTATTATTTTATTTGTTGGCCTATACTGTGCTTTACTGCTGGAAAAAGGCCTACCCTTTTGCCTTCCAATCTTATCTGGCCATGTTGGTACTGCTAACCTTGTCAGATGGTCCGGCCGTTGATATTTTGCAAACCTTTGTACTAATTAGGATCGGACATTACATACAACCAAATTAGCACCATTTTTAACCGACTTCAAAAAGGAGGAGGTTCTCAATTCGGATGTTAATGTTTTTTTTTATGTATGTTCGGCCATAACTCCGTCATATATAAACGGATTTGCAAAATTCTTTTTTTGTTCGAAAGGGGTTTATTTCGAAATGGTCCCATGTAAATTTCATATAGATCTGATGATGAGTTCGACAGACAGACACCGGAACTCTTTAAAAAATGATAGCAAATCAACCGCGATTTCTGCTATCGCATAAATATGCATTGTTTGTTTGGAATTAGTGCGGGGTGAATACCACAACTAAAAATTTTAAAATAAAAACTTTTTTACAAAAAAAAACCAACCGACTTCCTTAAAAACACTACAAAGTGAAAAAAAACTTTAATTTCGGAAGTCGGTGACAAAATAACCATAAATACAGATCCTAAGACACCGACTTCCGAAATTAAAGTTATTTTCCACTTTGTAGTGTTTTTAAGGAAGTCGGTTGTTTTTTTTGTAAAAAAGTTTTTATCTGATTGATTGAACATCAATAATCTTCCACAATTTTTAAGAATATGATGGATATGTTGAGACATTGCATTTCTTCCGTTCAACTTATTAGACTCATCAAGTTCTGAAGATAGGTACATTCCACCAGTTATGTTTAAGGCCCTGTCATAAAGCGAGCCTATTGGTATCTACTGGGTAACAGTCCGGCTGCTACTAAGAAAATCCAAATAAAAATACCCAATAACATGTTGCCCCACCAGGGAATCGCACCCATGACCTCATGCTGAGCAGTAGCCCTTGCAACCACTAGCTAGAATAAAGAGGAAAAAAATACTTCATTAATATAAAAAGCCTACTATAGGTTGCCTACGGTTAAGCAGGCACTTAACTTCCGAACGCCCACACGCAAACCTTTCTAACTTGCTTACTTTCAATTCACACTGAAGTAACAAAATATTTTGTATAAGTAAAGTGACGTCATAAAAATGGCTAACCTATGACGAACAGAAATGACGTGTTCTGCTGTTTTGTATTAAAATTTTCACGCATTTTACTAATAACTAAGTTATATAAAGTAGAGTTGGTGTCGAGTTTTTCAGTACCTACAATTTATTCAAATTCCATTAATTTAATACATTCAAACATTGCAAACGTATTGTCTAGGACCCTGACATCATGTGATATTATTTGCAGTATGTCCAAAACCGCGCCATTTTTCCAAATTATAAAAGGTCAAATATCGGAGAGCCAGCTGGAGAGAATTTGATCATAAACAAGACCGAATGTCGTAGTTTTTGAACAGATTATCTTGGAACAAGATAAAATAGACTGTTCAAGTCCATATGAACATATACTCATTTTATAGTTTTATACTTAGTTAATTTAATAATCATAGACAATGTTTGTGTTTTTTATGTAACATCTCTAGTCCCATAAACTGGCAACATCTTTTGGGACTTGCTTTATATTCGTACTTAGAAATTTGGTCTGTGTCATGGCGCACATTGTGCTCTGTTAAAATATTTAAATAAAAAGATCTTATCTTTAAAATTAACGCATTTCATTTGGAACATGCGTAGTGGTCCTTCGAAATAGTGAATCAATAAATTCAGTGCCTTTGGAGGTGTTTATTCGTCTTGCACCGTGTGCCTGGCGAGTTTGTTCGGGAGCAGTTGCTCGTTAGTACCGGCGGCGAAGCCTCACCCTGCTCATAGTTTGGGTGAAAATCCCGAGTAATCCCGACTTTGCAACAGTTCCAGCCTTACATCAACGTGAGATCGCTAATTTTGAGCGATTTTCATCATCAAGGTGGTACATTTCAGATACCTACATTTCTTGGAAAAGTTTTGACATCCCGCCAACGACTTGTCAAATTGACATTGTCAATTTGACACAACGTCGTAAACAACTTTCAGTCAAAGAAGTTTTTTAACAACGAAAAGTTGCAGTTAATAATTCAAAAGTGCATTAAAAGTGATACCTAGTGTTAAAATATATAGTGAATTAGTGTTGCGTTACAATGGCCGACCTAAAGAAATTAAAAATTACGCGTTCGCAGTACAAAGGAACATTAACACGTATGGAAAACTTTGCCAGTGATCCAATTAATATAAGTTCAGCTACAATTGATATGTTGGAAGCCCGTAAGGACAAATTAACTGCTGTTTTTAATCAATACGAAAGTGTACAATTAGATATTTTGAGCTTGGATGCTGAGGACTCTGAAGATGTTGGTGCATTTGAGGAAAAGTTTTATAACACTCTTGCCATTCTAAACGAAAATATAAAGTCACGTTCCAAATCAGATTCAGAGCCCTCCCAGACTGGCTATGTCGTTTCCTCAAAATTACCTAATATTGACATTCCTACTTTTGATGGGAAAGACTACACTAAATTTAAACCATTTTATGAGTTGTTTATTGCAGTCATTGATAACAACACAACATTGTCAGATGTCCAGAAGCTATTTTATTTAAGAAAATATTTACTAGATGAGGCTTTATCGGTAATTGTGAACCTGCCACTCACAAATAAGTCTTACTCAGAGGCTTTAGAGTTATTAAACAAACGATACGATAATAAGTCAAGATTGATTTGCAATCACATTAACCTGCTTCTGGACATCCCATCAATGCCTAAGGGCACAGCTGCATCTATAAGGACTTTTGTTTCCTACATTCAGCAACAGTTGCATGCATTGAAAAATTTAAATGAACCAGTCAATGAGTGGGATCGACTTTTGATTTGTGTGCTTTGTAGAAAGATGGATTCATATACATATCGCGCTTTTCAACTAGACCGCAATCCAGAAACATTACCAACAATGACAGATTTTTTATCCTTTCTTGAAAAACGTGCTACAGCATTGGAAGAAAGTAACCCTCATAAAGTTAATATTGAAAGTAAAGGTAAGTCTGTGACACGTGTATCTAATTTATCTGTGCCTTCAGGTTTAGTGTGCACTTTTTGCGATAAAAAAGAACATGCAATCTTTAATTGCCCTCAATTTAAAATGATCCCTGTAGATGCTAGACTGACTTTTGTTAAAGATAAAAAACTATGTTCTCTCTGTTTAAAAAGTCATGCTGACAAAGTTTGTAAATATAAATTTAAATGCAGAGTTTGTAAAAAACCACACAATACACTCTTACATTGTGATGATCAGCCAGAGACTCCAGTCTCACTTTGTTCAAATTCTCATGTTACAGCCTGTAATATTATGCTGCCTACTGTAATAGTAAAAATTACTGACAAATATGGTCGTGATTTTAAAGTGAGAGCATTGCTTGACAGTGGCAGTCAAGGTTCTTTTGTAACTAAATCTCTCGTTGAAAAGTTACACATGAGTCCTACTCAGCAGGTCACCAATATTATTGGGATCGGCAATCATTCTTCAAAAATTAATCAAACTGTTAATTTTAACATACATTCATGTCAATTAGATGATGTTAAATTCAATCTAACTTGTTATGTTGTTGATTCCATCACCACACCTTTGCCTCAACAATTTTTTGATGTTTCCAAATTAAAGATTCCTAAAAACATTCAATTGTCAGACAGTAACTTCAATGTTCCTTCAGAAATCTCAATATTGTTGGGTGCTGATATATATTTTAACTCATTGTTAAATGGTTGTATAAAAATTTCAAATGGTCCTGTACTCCAAAACACTGTATTTGGATATGTTATTGCTGGCACAATTGGGGAATGCAACAAAGAAATGGTATGTAATAACCTTGTATCAAATTTTGTTATAGCTGATAATGTAAAATTAGAAGAGGTGATGGAAAATTTTTGGCTTACTGAAAAGCTACCTGAAACTGTTGCCAAATGTACAGATGAGTGTCAAAAATCAGAAACTATCTTTCAGCAGTCTGTGCACCTTGAAAATAATACATTTCATGTTGACATGCCACTCATCTGTTCCAAGGAAAGATTAGAGCTTGGCAACTCTTTTTCTATTGCCCTACAAAGATTTTGGTACTTGGAACGTAAATTTAAACAAAATCCTATGTTATTGAAGAGATATAAAGAATTTATAGATCAGTATGTTGCGATGGGACATGCCATTGAAATTGATATAAGTTCATATGATATTGATGGTGGCTCTGTTTACTTTTTAGCCCACCATGCTGTCTTCAATGAGGAGAGCAAGACCACTAAATTGCGAGTGGTTTTTGATGGAAGTATGAAGACTAAGAACAATATTTCATTAAATGATGTAATGCTGAATGGGCCTGTGGTACAGGGTGAGCTTTTCGATATACTTCTTCTGTTCCGAACATATTCTTTCACTTTGATTTGTGACATAGAGAAGATGTTCAGGTGTGTTTTTATTAATGAACACTATACCAGCCTGCAGAACATTCTCTGGAGGGATCATCCAAGCAAACCCATCAGGTGCTTGCAGTTGCAGACTATTACATATGGGCTAAAGTCATCTACCTTTTTGGCCACTCGGTGCTTAATAGAGCTAGCCAATAGATATAGGGAACAATACCCTCTAGCTGCTAATGTTATTATATCTAACACTTATGTAGATGATGTCATTGCTGGTTGTGATAATGTAGAGGAATTACCCCTGCTAAAAAGTCAATTGATAGAGTTACTTAAATTGGGCAATTTCAATTTACATAAATGGTGTTCAAACGATTCTTCAGTTCTCAAAGACATTCCAGTTCAACGTCAATATTTTGATGAAGTTAATCTTAATACAGACAAGGTTGTTAAAACACTTGGTCTAAAATATGATGTCCTTTTGGATAATTTTACTTTTCAATCCCCACAGTGTGAGGAAGAAACTTTAAATACTAAGAGAAAGGTGCTTAGTTACATCGGTAAAATATTCGACCCTTTGGGTCTTATTGGGCCTATTATAGTAGTGGCCAAGTTAATAATGCAGGAATTATGGCTTTTAAAGATAGAGTGGGACTCTACTTTACCTCCTAAACAACTATTATTATGGAGAACATTTCTTGCTAATTTAAAACTTATGGTCAAAATTTCAGTCCCCAGATCCATCAAAGGTCATAATTTTGTATCAGTTCAGTTAGTCGGTTATGCTGACGCTTCACAGAAAGCTTTTGGCTGCTGTATTTATTTGCGACTTTTATATGAAAATGGGAGAGTTGAGACTAATTTACTATGCTCAAAATCGCGCGTTGCTCCCGTAGCTAAAAAATTAACAATACCTCAGTTGGAACTAAATAGTGCATTATTGCTATCACAGTTAGCAAATAGAGTCAGTAGAGTACTTGCATCTAGATTGAATCTCTCAGTTTATCTGTACAGTGATTCCCAAATTGTATTAGCCTGGATACAGGCTGAAAAATTAAAATGTAATATTTATGTTCAAAACAGGGTACGACAAATTGTCAAGCTCACACAAAAATCTTCTTGGTTCCATGTGAGGTCTGCTGATAATCCAGCTGACATACTCTCAAGGGGGATAGACCCGCAAAAAATGCAAGATGCTCTTTTAATTATCATTCGTTGTGTACAGAAACAGCACTTTGCAGACGAATTTAAAGTGGATAAGAAAACAACTCTTGCAAATTTACACCCTTTCATAGACGCACATGGATTGCTTCGCGTAGGTGGCAGGTTGCTAAATGCAGGCATACCACATGATAAAATGCACCCCCTCATTCTTCCAAAAAATTGCCATATAACTTCTTTATTAATTAAAAGAGAACATCTCAGGTTATTGCATGCTGGTCCCAGACTAGTCCTTAGTTCCCTCTCGCAGAAGTATTGGATCATAAGTGGCATTAGAGAGGTCAAAAAGGTATTGCATAGATGTTTAATATGTGTGCGATTGAAGGCTGAAACTGCAAGGCAGCTTATGGGTTCATTACCAGCTGAGAGAATCACTGCTACTAGACCTTTTCAGCATGTGGGTATTGACTTTTGTGGCCCTTTTAATATAAAGGTTGGTAGAATCCGTAAACCACTCGTAACGAAGGGGTATATTGCTCTCTTTGTTTGCTTTGCCACTAAGGCTATTCATGTAGAGGTGGTATCAGACCTTACCACAGAGAATTTCTTGGCATGTTTCAAACGTTTTATCTCCAGGAGAGGCATGCCTACAAAGGTTTTTTGTGATAACGCAAAGACATTTAAGGGTGCACAGAATAAACTTAAAGGTTTATATGAGTTACAAAACTCAAAGTCTCATAGAGACTCGGTGCACAATTTTTGTAAAACACATTTTATTAAGTTTTTATTCATTCCCAGTTATTCACCGGAGTTTGGTGGATTGTGGGAAGCAGGGGTGAAGAGTGTAAAACACCACCTTAAAAGAGTAGTAGGCAACTTAACTTTGACCTATGAAGAATTTAACACAGTTGCAGTGCAAATAGAAGGTGTTTTGAATTCTCGACCTCTGCTCTCACTGAATCCAAATGAAGGCAAGTATT
Organism: Aporophyla nigra; assembly: GCA_947507805.1. Taxonomy (NCBI): domain Eukaryota; kingdom Metazoa; phylum Arthropoda; class Insecta; order Lepidoptera; family Noctuidae; genus Aporophyla; species Aporophyla nigra. The sequence goes on along the minus strand of OX382305.1, from coordinate 3,288,396 downwards.
TGACCCCTGGTCATTTTTTGATTGGCACGGCTTTGTGCAGCTATCCTGAGGTTGATTTAACAGAAGTCCCTATAAATCGTATACGATTTTGGAAGGTGATAACCAAGCTTAAGCAAGATTTCTGGAAAACCTGGTCAAATGATTACTTGACTCAGCTGCAAAGTCGTCCCAAGTGGAAACATTTATCACCAAATATGAAGGAAGGTGATGTTGTCCTGGTAAAGCAATTGAATACATCGCCATTAGTGTGGCCTATAGCTAGAATAATAAAAGTTTATCCAGGAAATGATAAATGTGTAAGAGTGGCTGATGTAAAATTTAATGATAAGATTTATAGAAGGAGTGTGTCAAAGTTGTGTCCGCTACCTATTAATTAAAAATATGTCATGTTCTATGTTCTATCTGTTCTGTGTTGAAAGTAATCCTTCTCAATAATCAATATTTGTTATGACTGATTAATTATACCTATCTTGTTTGCTGTAGTTCTGCTTCTTGGCCTGGCCCAACTATGTTCAAGTCCATATGAACATATACTCATTTTATAGTTTTATACTTAGTTAATTTAATAATCATAGACAATGTTTGTGTGCTTTGTAGAAAGATGGATTCATATACATATCGCGCTTTTCAACTAGACCGCAATCCAGAAACATTACCAACAATGACAGATTTTTTATCAAAAACAGCAGTTAATTTGTCCTTACGGGCTTCCAACATATCAATTGTAGCTGAACTTATATTAATTGGATCACTGGCAAAGTTTTCCATACGTGTTAATGTTCCTTTGTACTGCGAACGCGTAATTTTTAATTTCTTTAGGTCGGCCATTGTAACGCAACACTAATTCACTATATATTTTAACACTAGGTATCACTTTTAATGCACTTTTGAATTATTAACTGCAACTTTTCGTTGTTAAAAAACTTCTTTGACTGAAAGTTGTTTACGACGTTGTGTCAAATTGACAATGTCAATTTGACAAGTCGTTGGCGGGATGTCAAAACTTTTCCAAGAAATGTAGGTATCTGAAATGTACCACCTTGATGATGAAAATCGCTCAAAATTAGCGATCTCACGTTGATGTAAGGCTGGAACTGTTGCAAAGTCGGGATTACTCGGGATTTTCACCCAAACTATGAGCAGGGTGAGGCTTCGCCGCCGGTACTAACGAGCAACTGCTCCCGAACAAACTCGCCAGGCACACGGTGCAAGACGAATAAACACCTCCAAAGGCACTGAATTTATTGATTCACTATTTCGAAGGACCATGCCATTGAAATTGATATAAGTTCATATGATATTGATGGTGGCTCTGTTTACTTTTTAGCCCACCATGCTGTCTTCAATGAGGAGAGCAAGACCACTAAATTGCGAGTGGTTTTTGATGGAAGTATGAAGACTAAGAACAATATTTCATTAAATGATGTAATGCTGAATGGGCCTGTGGTACAGGGTGAGCTTTTCGATATACTTCTTCTGTTCCGAACATATTCTTTCACTTTGATTTGTGACATAGAGAAGATGTTCAGGTGTGTTTTTATTAATGAACACTATACCAGCCTGCAGAACATTCTCTGGAGGGATCATCCAAGCAAACCCATCAGGTGCTTGCAGTTGCAGACTATTACATATGGGCTAAAGTCATCTACCTTTTTGGCCACTCGGTGCTTAATAGAGCTAGCCAATAGATATAGGGAACAATACCCTCTAGCTGCTAATGTTATTATATCTAACACTTATGTAGATGATGTCATTGCTGGTTGTGATAATCTAGAGGAATTACCCCTGCTAAAAAGTCAATTGATAGAGTTACTTAAATTGGGCAATTTCAATTTACATAAATGGTGTTCAAACGATTCTTCAGTTCTCAAAGACATTCCAGTTCAACGTCAATATTTTGATGAAGTTAATCTTAATACAGACAAGGTTGTTAAAACACTTGGTCTAAAATATGATGTCCTTTTGGATAATTTTACTTTTCAATCCCCACAGTGTGAGGAAGAAACTTTAAATACTAAGAGAAAGGTGCTTAGTTACATCGGTAAAATATTCGACCCTTTGGGTCTTATTGGGCCTATTATAGTAGTGGCCAAGTTAATAATGCAGGAATTATGGCTTTTAAAGATAGAGTGGGACTCTACTTTACCTCCTAAACAACTATTATTATGGAGAACATTTCTTGCTAATTTAAAACTTATGGTCAAAATTTCAGTCCCCAGATCCATCAAAGGTCATAATTTTGTATCAGTTCAGTTAGTCGGTTATGCTGACGCTTCACAGAAAGCTTTTGGCTGCTGTATTTATTTGCGACTTTTATATGAAAATGGGAGAGTTGAGACTAATTTACTATGCTCAAAATCGCGCGTTGCTCCCGTAGCTAAAAAATTAACAATACCTCAGTTGGAACTAAATAGTGCATTATTGCTATCACAGTTAGCAAATAGAGTCAGTAGAGTACTTGCATCTAGATTGAATCTCTCAGTTTATCTGTACAGTGATTCCCAAATTGTATTAGCCTGGATACAGGCTGAAAAATTAAAATGTAATATTTATGTTCAAAACAGGGTACGACAAATTGTCAAGCTCACACAAAAATCTTCTTGGTTCCATGTGAGGTCTGCTGATAATCCAGCTGACATACTCTCAAGGGGGATAGACCCGCAAAAATTGCAAGATAACGCTCTATGGTGGCATGGTCCACAATATTTATCAAAGGCAGACTTCTGTCACGAAAAGCCAATATTAAATGATATAAATAGTACAGAGATAGTTGAAGAGGAAATTACTTGTTTCTTACAAAAGGTAGAGCAGTCCTCAATATTGGATCATTTTGAAAAATTCTCTGATTTAAATAAAATTATAAATATTGTCTCATACATATACAGATTTTATAATAATACTTTAAAAAGTAAAAAAGAGGCTATTGACTCAAATCTATCACCTAAAGAATTGCAAGATGCTCTTTTAATTATCATTCGTTGTGTACAGAAACAGCACTTTGCAGACGAATTTAAAGTGGATAAGAAAACAACTCTTGCAAATTTACACCCTTTCATAGACGCACATGGATTGCTTCGCGTAGGTGGCAGGTTGCTAAATGCAGGCATACCACATGATAAAATGCACCCCCTCATTCTTCCAAAAAATTGCCATATAACTTCTTTATTAATTAAAAGAGAACATCTCAGGTTATTGCATGCTGGTCCCAGACTAGTCCTTAGTTCCCTCTCGCAGAAGTATTGGATCATAAGTGGCATTAGAGAGGTCAAAAAGGTATTGCATAGATGTTTAATATGTGTGCGATTGAAGGCTGAAACTGCAAGGCAGCTTATGGGTTCATTACCAGCTGAGAGAATCACTGCTACTAGACCTTTTCAGCATGTGGGTATTGACTTTTGTGGCCCTTTTAATATAAAGGTTGGTAGAATCCGTAAACCACTCGTAACGAAGGGGTATATTGCTCTCTTTGTTTGCTTTGCCACTAAGGCTATTCATGTAGAGGTGGTATCAGACCTTACCACAGAAAATTTCTTGGCATGTTTCAAACGTTTTATCTCCAGGAGAGGCATGCCTACAAAGGTTTTTTGTGATAACGCAAAGACATTTAAGGGTGCACAGAATAAACTTAAAGGTTTATATGAGTTACAAAACTCAAAGTCTCATAGAGACTCGGTGCACAATTTTTGTAAAACACATTTTATTAAGTTTTTATTCATTCCCAGTTATTCACCGGAGTTTGGTGGATTGTGGGAAGCAGGGGTGAAGAGTGTAAAACACCACCTTAAAAGAGTAGTAGGCAACTTAACTTTGACCTATGAAGAATTTAACACAGTTGCAGTGCAAATAGAAGGTGTTTTGAATTCTCGACCTCTGCTCTCACTGAATCCAAATGAAGGCAAGTATTTGACCCCTGGTCATTTTTTGATTGGCACGGCTTTGTGCAGCTATCCTGAGGTTGATTTAACAGAAGTCCCTATAAATCGTATACGATTTTGGAAGGTGATAACCAAGCTTAAGCAAGATTTCTGGAAAACCTGGTCAAATGATTACTTGACTCAGCTGCAAAGTCGTCCCAAGTGGAAACATTTATCACCAAATATGAAGGAAGGTGATGTTGTCCTGGTAAAGCAATTGAATACATCGCCATTAGTGTGGCCTATAGCTAGAATAATAAAAGTTTATCCAGGAAATGATAAATGTGTAAGAGTGGCTGATGTAAAATTTAATGATAAGATTTATAGAAGGAGTGTGTCAAAGTTGTGTCCGCTACCTATTAATTAAAAATATGTCATGTTCTATGTTCTATCTGTTCTGTGTTGAAAGTAATCCTTCTCAATAATCAATATTTGTTATGACTGATTAATTATACCTATCTTGTTTGCTGTAGTTCTGCTTCTTGGCCTGGCCCAACTATGTTCAAGTCCATATGAACATATACTCATTTTATAGTTTTATACTTAGTTAATTTAATAATCATAGACAATGTTTGTGTTTTTTATGTAACATCTCTAGTCCCATAAACTGGCAACATCTTTTGGGACTTGCTTTATATTCGTACTTAAAAATTTGGTCTGTGTCATGGCGCACATTGTGCTCTGTTAAAATATTTAAATAAAAAGATCTTATCTTTAAAATTAACGCATTTCATTTGGAACATAGACTTTATGGCCAAATAATTAATATTGCCAATAAACGTGGTATGACAGTGATGCGAACGAATACTGAGACGCCTGAGTGTCCTTTTGTTTTTGTATTTATTTGTATAGTTAGTAATTTATTTTAGTATCTTGCCTAATCTAACTGTAGGATTGATAGCCCCTCGTCATGTCATCGTTTTCCCAACCGATTACCACCACCAACTAACTTTTACTGATGTTATTTTACACAGTTTTCGGCAAAGTAAATGAACTATAAACACTCTCACAGAATTAGTCAGAAAAAAATCTACATAAATGACTAACAGCTTAAGCCTATTAAAACTACGCAATTTCCTCTTTTCCACTTAACACAAAGATTAGAAGCATGAAGCATGAGTAACAAACTAGGCACTACGCAAGTTTCCTTCGCTCCTGAAGTAATGAAATGAATCATAGAGGGGTTGTAACACGCAATGTGGTCACATCCCTAGAAATCGCGTTACACGTTGTAACGTGTAATCAAGGAGCACCTCTATTATACCCCTACGTTTTACACTTTGACATATTGTTTTCTTTGAATTATTTATCGTCTAAAGTGGTTTCAAACACCTTTGACTTTTCAGGCTTAAAATTTTGACTGAAAGACAAAGTTTTATTAAACTTTTCTTACTTTTACTTGTAGGTAATTCATGACAGTTTATCTTTACTTACGGGCCAGTGGTGGTAACGAACCGAAGCAGGCATTTTACTTTGTGTAAATTATTTCATCACCACTGCTCTCAAAACGGTAAAGGAAACCGGCATGAGCTAGGAACAAAAATTCAAAGACATGTCATCTACCAACCCGCACTGGGCTCGCGTGGTAGGTTACAGCCCACTCCCTCCCACAGTAAGAGGAGGCCTGTGTCCCAGCAGTGGGAATATTAAAGGCTAATTATGATGATGATTGTTCATCAGTTAGCTCTCGTACTCGGAAGCGGGACAGACGTGTGCGCACCGCGCTGTGATTTTTAATTTGTGTGTGACTTTTTGTGCTCTGATTGGCTGTTGTTCTAATTTGCGATTCCTTGTCGCTCTTGAAGTGTTTTTACGTGTGGTCTACGCCCAGTGGGCGGTGCTTGAGTGGGATAGAAGACTTCGGTGAGCTCCTACTTTGGTCATCGAACTCAAAATCTTCATTGAGAAACATACAAAAAGTTTTGCAGTTGGCGAGGCGCGAACCCGCGCCTTCTCGATACCGAAGTTTGGAATTGACGTCTGTGCGCGCCAGACCAACTCGTCAGTTACACACCAATGCAAATTGGATGAACTCTATCAGCTGCCCAGCCGACTGACCTCTATTGTCATTGTCATTTATATTCTTCTACCTTCGTTGTTACTGTTTTGCGGAGTTCGAATCAATTAGGTAATCATGCCTCGCATGATTCGATCACCCCCACAGGGCTCCCCAAATGCCCGTGTTCTACAGGCAACGCGTTCGGAACCCGACCTTTCCCCTACCGCTTCGGCACCGGAAAGTAACATCTGTGATCCGGGAAATATTACCTTAAGGCAGAGTATAAAACGGTTTCGTGCCGACGATAGCTGCATGGTGCCGCAACAGGATGGATTTGAGGAATTGAAGAGTATGCTGCAGTCTTGGAAAGTCGACCAGGATAAAGTACTTAATAAGTTAGTCGCAGATGTTTCAGAATTAAGACAACAGAATCTCTCCATCCAAAAATCGAATGCAGAGATTGAAAAATCCATTAAATTTTTCAATGCTGAATTTGAATCTATGAAATCACGCTTAAATACCATAGAAGCGGAACATAGGGATTATGTAAAGCGTTTTCATGAATTGGCCAACAATAATTGCGAACATAAGGTGATAATCCTTGAAGCCAAAATTGACGCCATGGAACAGCAGGCGCGTCAGTTAAACATTGAGATTTGCAATGTGCCCGAAAAACGCAATGAAAATCTTGTCACCGTTATGGAATCCATAGGTAAAGCCATTAATTCACCTGTGTCGCAAAATGAAATTGTTTCCATACATCGTGTTCCACATGCGCAACAGCAGGATAGCAAACCTAAGAATATTATAGTTAAATTCGGATCGCGGATCACTCGTGACAACTTACTAAGCGCCTACCGAAATGCGAAGAGTCTCAAGTCTGATCAAATAGGAATTTCAGGCGCTACTACTCTTTCCATCTATTTGAATGAACATCTGACTCTTAAAAATAAGGCTTTATTTCGGGAGACCAAAGTACTTGCCAAAAAGAAAGGGTTCAAATATGTTTGGATCAGAAATTCGACGATACTTGTGCGTGAGCGGGATGGAGATAAGTCATTCGCGATTCGATCCATTGAAGATTTCAAAAAGATCACTGCTAGCGAGAAGTCCGGTGCCGAGGCAGGCGAGATGGCCGGTGCCGAAAACACAATGTAGCGACTTGAAATTATCTGCTGTTTTATTTTTAAGTATTAAGTCTTATTTTTGCCCTTCGCTTCTGTGTGTGGTGCGTGTTCTAATCTATGCTTTCTCAGATTTATGTAGGAGTTCTTGTCCTTTTCCAATTTGTTATAATTGCTTGTCTTCATGCTGTGTGCTGTTTATTATATTTTTAATATTGCTTTTCCTCCAATTTCTTAATTGCGTGATATTACAAATTAATATTTTGATGCCTACGTTTCTTCATAAAATGTTCTATAGTCGTAATATACACTGTAAACTGTACTTCAGACTTAGAAATGCTTTTTCAATACCACTATTTATTTTATTCCAATCTCATTATTGCCGTAAAATTATAAGTATCAATGGCTACTAATAACATTGCGATTTATTACCAGAACTGTAGAGGGGTCCGCACGAAGCTGCATACATTATACATGAATATAATGGCATGTTCCTATGACGTCATCATACTAACGGAAACCTGGCTGATTCCCAGCATCCAGGATAGCGAATTTATTGACGATCGCTACGTAGGCTTCAGATACGATCGTGATCGTTCTGTGACGAATAAAGGTGACGGAGGGGGAGTGTTAATAGCTGTTCTTCGGGAACTACGCGCCACCATGTTACCGATACAATTCGTCTCTACAGAAGTGGAGCAAGTTATGGTCCAGCTGCCTGCTTCCCAACACAATCAACGCCATATCATCAGTGCCACGTACATACCACCACGTACGCGTGAAGAAACATACACGTATTACCTGGACATGCTGCAAGGCTTAGCTAACGATCCCGCTACCGACTCCTACTTTATAATAGGTGATTTTAACCTACCTGACGTCTACTGGTTGGACCAAGGGAATCATGCATTCGGGCAAGCTACGACCTCAATAGGACGAATATTATTGAATTTCATTAACATAATTAATGGCTCCCAGTTCAATGTTACCAAAAACAAATTAGGTCGAATACTAGATCTGTTTATCTCAAATGTTGATTGTCAGTCTATATCATGTAATGCTCTACTTGACCCTGATAGTCATCATCCTGTATTTTCTGTTTTGACTTCTCTGAATTCTCAATACACTCCACTAAAATACCGTGCGGTCCGTAGACATAACTTTCATAAAGCTAATTACCTGAACATAAATTGTGAACTGGGTAATATCAACTGGGACTTGGTACTTTCTCAACTGGACTCCGATCAGGCTGTTAACATTTTCTACGAGACGTTGTACGGTATCATTAAGTCACATGTTCCTTTGACAAGAATAAGAAAGTCTGGTTTCCCTACCTGGTTCACACCCTCTCTCATACGAATCTTCAAGACGAAAGAACGTGCTTGGATAAAATGGAAGAAGTACAGAAATCAATCGGACTACTTAAGATTTTCTAACTATCGCGAGCTTTTCCACAGAGAGTCTTTGCGGTGCTTTCGGAATTACATTAATTCGGTTGAAGATAGCATTCCTAAAAATATAAAGCATTTCTGGTCCTACGTCTCGTCTAAAAAAGGTAAAGCCAACTATCCGGCCAGTATGTATCTCGGTAATGTCTCTACAGATGATCCCATAGACATTTGTAATCTATTCTCAGCCTTCTTTTCTTCCGTCTACGAACCTTCTACTTTGGATCCTGTCAATTGGCAACCGTCTAATAACTACGCAAATAACTCGCCTTGCATAACCGATATTTATCTATCCACAGAACTTGTACAAACGACATTAAAATCACTAGATTCCTCTAAAGGTGCGGGACCTGATGGCTTACCACCCAGCTTCTTCATAAGGACTTGTGATAGCTTGTGTAACCCATTACGTATAATTTTTAATAAATGTTTGCATGAGGGTTCTTTCCCCGCAATTTGGAAGCGTGCATTCATAACTCCTGTTTATAAGTCTGGCGACAAAAACAATGTGGAGAATTATCGCCCCATTTCAATCCTTTCTACTTTGTCTAAGGTTTTTGAGAGTCTTGTACATGGTGCCATATATCCCCACATTCATCAGCTCATTTTACCCGAGCAACACGGTTTTGTCCAACGTCGTTCAACCACCACTAATTTACTAGAATTTACCAATTATTTATTTGAAAAAATGGACCAAAGAATTCAAGTGGATGCTGTTTACACCGACTTACAGAAGGCTTTTGATAAGGTGGATCATACATTGCTCTTGGAAAAAATTGCTTTCAATGGGATACGTGGTAATTTACTTCGATGGTTTGTTTCATATATTTATAATCGAACACAAAAAATTGTAATTAATGGTTACGAATCTGACCCTATTATTGTTAAGTCAGGAGTCCCACAGGGATCCATTTTAGGCCCTCTCCTTTTTATTATATTTATTAACGATATTAATAACTGTTTTGTGAATTCTAACTTCTTAATGTACGCAGATGATATTAAAATCTATCGAACTTGTAAAAACATTCAAGATTGCAAACTTCTGCAAGACGATCTCGACAGGCTTCATGCTTACTGTGGAAAAAACAAGCTCTTTTTAAGCCTTCCCAAATGTCATACCATCTCATTCACCAAAAATAGAAATAAAATTAGGTTTAATTACTGTATTAACAACACACGCTTAGATTGTGCTACTTCAGTTCGTGACTTGGGCGTTACACTAGATTCATGTTTACACTTTGACATACACGTCGATAATGTAGTAAATAAAGCATTTCGGATGTATGGTTTCGTCATGAGATCATCAGGTGACTTTGTGCGGCCCTCTACATACTTATTACTATACAAGACTTTGATACGGTCCCAATTGGAATACGCTATCCAGATCTGGAACCCTTTCTATGAAAAATACTGCTCACGAATAGAAATGGTACAAAAAAAGTTTCTACGATCCATGAACTATAGATGCCATCAGTCAAAAGTTCACTACGTGCAGTTACTGGATCGTTACGGCATTCTTAGTTTGAAGTCCAGGCGATTGCTTCTGGGCGTAATGACACTGCATGGCTTATGTAACAATAGATTCGATTGTTCTCACCTAGTGAATAAATTACGTTACATAGTGCCTAGAACTGTTATCCAACGGGGGGTGCGCGTGCCTCGACTGTTCCACACAGACATGTGCAAAACCAACGCTGGGGAACGTGCGCCCCTACGTCGCCTTGTAGAGGCATACAACAATAACTTTATGGAATTGGACATATTCGATCTCTCAAACCAAGTTTTCAAGAAAAAGGCTATAGATATACTGACTAAAATGGTGTAATAATAGTAATATTAATGGAGGCTAGTTTAAATTAATTTATGTTATAGCTATCACACGCATATTTTTCTTTGTATACATTTTGTCTTTCACTTCTTATTATTCTTTTTATTAATATGTGGACAATGGTGTGGGTTACATGTTTGTAATTCTAGGTTATGGATGTATTGTATTGCTCTTAGCATGTAACTGTTTTTTGTCCCTAATAAATAAAATAAAATAAAATTGTGATATCTTTATTTCATTTTAGCTTTTATTTCACTTGCCTTGCTTATTATTTTAGTGTTTGAAACTACGATAACTCCGTATGTTTCCGAACTAAGATAATATTAGATGTAGATACTTAACTAAACTAGAATATGCTTTATTGTAGTTGTAGGTACACCAAATTAAATAAACCTCATTTGACTTCTCAATTTATCTTTAGTAGCGATATCTGCTTGACGAACCTGCAACCTAATTGCGTAACAAACTATGAGAATCTGAATCATTTTGATGGATATAGCTCATTCATAGCTTCATGTGTTCGAAAAATTTGTCTGTTCAACAACGTAATATAGGTATATCGTTGAACTGTCAAAATGAATACCATTGCTACTGCTATTGTTTTACGCAATTAATCCTCTTGATGGACGGGAGACCATAAGTTTATAAGTCAGACATACTTCCAAATAATCTATCTTTGATGCTACTAGTTTGAACTTTTTCAGTTATTACCCATCGAACAAGACAACAATGTACATCATCATCATCAGCCTATAGCAGTCCACTGCTGGACATAGGCCTCCCCAATTGCACGCCATTTAGCTCGATTTTCGGCAACTCTCATCCAGCTGCTACCAGCCACCCTGCGAAGATCGTCGCTCCACCTAGCCTGAGGGCGTCCTACCTTACGTTTGCCGATTCGCGGTCTCCACTCAAGAACACGTCTACCCCAACGGTCATCGGTTCGACGGCTAATGTGGCCGGCCCATTGCCACTTCAGCTTGCTAATCCTATGAGCTATGTCGACAACTTTGGTTCTCTGCCGGATCACTTCATTCCGGATTCGGTCCCTCAGAGATACTCCAAGCATAGCTCGTTCCATAGCTCGCTGAGCGACTTTAAATTTGTGGACCAGCCATACCGTGAGTGTCCACGTTTCGGCTCCGTAGGTCATAACAGGTAGGACGCACTGGTTGAAGACTTTCGTCTTTAGGCTCTGTGGAATACGCGACAAGAAGACTCGACGAAGCTTCCCAAATGCTGCCCAGCCCAGCTGAATTCTCCTGTTAGCCTCCTTCTCAAGGTTGTTCTTACCAAACTGCAGAGTTTGCCCGAGGTAAACGTATTCTCGAACAACCTTGAGGGCACCGCCATTGACCGCAATCGGTCCCGGAGTTGCGTGATCGTTGAACATAACCTGTGTTTTGTCCAAGTTCATCCGGGGACCAATGCGTACAGAAGAATCAAGTAGGCCGTCCAGCATCTGCTGCAAGTCCTGCAGCGATTCCGCCAGTATGACGATGTCGTCTGCAAATCTCAAGTGTGAGATGTACTCGCCGTTGATGTTGCTTCCACGTCCTCTCCAGTTTAGCGTCTTGAACACATCCTTCAGTGCGTTAGTGAACAATTTTGGGGAGATTACGTCCCCTTGTCTCACTCCTCGACGCAGGGCGATGTGTTCAGTTTGCCGGTCCTGAGTTTGGTCGGTCATTGAGGCGTTTTCATAAAGACATCTCATCTTGGATGTATCAGTTTACAAATTAGAGGACTACATTCAAGATAAGACCGCTTGGAAACATGCTGGTCTCGCTCCATAGGACAGTCTTAGAGTTTATCAAACTAGTTGCTAACTTAATTGTGTAGATAATATTTATTTTTTCTTCTATGACACTGTTTAACATTCTGTAATTACTGTAACTCACACACTGACAGTTTATATGGGTAGTTCATATAATTGTTTTTTTTATTTTTTTTTATTTAACTGCTTTTGTTAATTTATTTTCTTTTAATTTCATTCGTTGTGTCTATGTATCATTTGCATCGTTGTATATGTAAGCGGGCACGCCCTTTATGCCTGGAGGCTTTAGTAAGGTTTTAAGTTCTGTTTACGATTTTTGTTTCATTTTTCATTTCAGCTTGAGTTTAGTTTTCAATGTTTTGTTGGTATAATGGCGTGTGCTAGCTGACATATGGCGAATAATGTATGTTTTGTTGTATTATATTAATAACTTATACAATATTGTATAGAATCAAGTTCTTCTAACTTAACAGACAACAGAGCTGCTGGGGAGTTTGTTCCGCCACTTCTTCTTCCCAGCCAAAGCACTAGGAAGTGTCGAAGGGCGAGCGTTTTGGGGGGACTGTCTTATGTGACTTTGACGTTCAAAAAGTGCTGACTCTCAGCCTAGTTTGAATAAATGACTTTTGATTTGATTTGATTTGATATCGCCAGTCGACTTGGCATCGCTGCAAAGACTCCAAAACAGACCAGGTCTCGATAGAATCAAAAGCCTTCTCATAGTCCACAAACGCAAGACACAGCGGCCGACTATACTCCTCGGACTTCTGTATAATCTGCCGCACTGTGTGGATGTGGTCTACGGTGCTGTATCCTCCACGAAACCCAGCCAGCTCTGGTGGATGAAACTCGTCGAGTCTTCGCGCTAGACGATTTGAGACGACTCTAGAAAACAGCTTATATACGTGGCTTAGGAGCGAAACGGGTCTGTAGTTCTTTAAAAGGGTTTTATCTCCCTTTTTAAAGAAAAGTATGACCACACTCCTTCGCCACGCTTCTGGAGTTATCCCAGAGAATAGGACAGAGTTGAAGAGCTCCCGAAGCTCTTTCAGTACAGGACTTCCTCCCGCTTTCAGGAGCTCGGTCGTAATCCCGTCCTCACCAGGGGCTTTTCCATTTTTAAGCTGTTTGAGAGCCGCCTCGATTTCGTCTTGGCTGACTTCTGACAGGTCTTCTGTGAAGTGGCGGATTAAGGTGGCTATATAATCCTCATTTTCGGGATCAGGTCGAGATGCATGCGATGCGTACAAACGGCCGTAGAAGTTTTCGACTTCCGAAATGATCTCCGGCTTCGAAACGACGATATCCCCACTAGATGTAGTCAACTTCGTCAGGTGGCTCCTCCCAAGTGGTTGGACGAACACTTTCGACCCCCGATTTTGCTCAATGGCTTTCTCTATGAAGCGTGTATTAGAGCGTCGGAGGTCGCGTCGCACCAATGATCTTTTCTTATTGTTGAGTGCCCAATGTTCTGACGAAGTGACAGGTGGGTTTTCACGTCGTTCCGTCATAAGCTCCAGAGTCTCCTTCGAAAGTTTGGACTTCCCGCCCGTACGCCGCATTTTGCAAAACCTCACACCTTCTTCCCTGAGGATTCCCACCATTTGGTAGAGGGCCTGGTCGACGTCATTTGTGGTTTCCATGGCAGCGAATCGGTTCTCCAGGTCTAACTGGAACACTTCAGATCCTAACATAGTTTGGAGCATACTTGGACGGAGCCTAGACTTCATCAAACGAGTTCGCTCGAGCTTGAAATTAATATTCAGAGAGCCTCGGACAAGTCTGTGATCACTGCCGGTCAACAATGTACACATAAAGATTATCTAACACACAACCAGAACCCAAATAAAATTTCCACCCACACAATATCGACGATTTCGTTTAAAACATTTTAATCCATCCCGCATAAATGACGTACCTACTTTTAGCAATTACACTTTCTGTATCAATAAACGAATTAAACCAACTATAACTCCACTAACTCTTTCCATTCAGAAGTTAATGGAGTATTGATACGTGCAACCTTGATCCAAATTGTTGCTGCTAATGATCCTACTTCCCTTTCATTCAAGAGGACGGAATTTTCGACAAAATATAAATTCATATTAGATATTGATTTGAAATTCCGGTTTTATTTGGTCCAAGGCTAGGAGAGACTCTTTACGTATCCTTATTTCTTTGGGGTAGCATTATGTGGTTTTCGACATCTCCCTCATACACACATATATGTACTTTCTGCCTACCCCCATGGGAAGAGGTTGTGAGTATAAACTCACACACATAAACAGAACGCCACCTGCTACGATCGATCCTTACATACTCTTTTTTCTATGTTAAATATTTTTTATAGATATTGCTATATATATTCGGAAAATTTGTCTGTTCAGCAATTTAAATATCGCAATGAATGTTGTTGCATTGTCAACATGAAAGCTGAGAAATAAATGGTACCTAGTGCGTTACGCAGTTGAATTGAATCCGAAAGTTTGTATGTATGGATGTTTGTTCCTCTTTTACGCAAAAACTACTAATTCGATTTTGATGAAATTTGGCATACAGATAGTTTATAACCTGGAGTAACACATAGGGTACTTTTTATCCCGGTAGTATATTCCCGCGGGATAATTTCCGACCTTCATGCGGGCGAAGCCGCTGGCAAAAGCTAGTCTCTATCATATAGCTGGAATCTCCAAGTTCACTTTTTCTCTAGCCATGTCACATTTTGCACAACTCATCTGTGTTTTCTTAAGCTTGCCTCTAATCTCAAAGCTTTCTTTTTAAGGTGGACGCGCTCGGATAGCCAACAAAATTAAAATTATATTCAGTTTTTTTTTTTTCAATTGGCAGGTCTGTTTCAGTTTGTATGTTGATTAAAATATGATTCATAACCGTAACAAATGTGGATTTACAGAATTATAATCATCAATACAACCTTCTCAGTTCATTCAATCCCATCGAATGGCTATTTCACGAAAAATTTCACCACTATATCCATCTTAAAGGAAAACGCATACTTACCCGTGCCGAAGGATTTGATCAAGTCGAATTTAAGTTAACCTTCCGAATTCTGCGGCGATCGTCTGATTCGACGAGGATAAGTGTGCGAGATTTCATAGGACTTCATATAAGTCTTTCGAAAATTCGGTTATTTGGGTTCTTTTGCTTCCTTCGCCTCTGATTAGTGCGTTTTTCTTAAAAGAACATAATGGACTCAGAATTGCAGTGTCTACTCCCAATATAATAGAACTGCTTCGGTTGGTGACACGCTAGACCTTCACAGGGTCTGTCTTCGTAGAAGTGTAGCGTTCAGCATACCAGCATAGTTATCGGTTATAGCCCTTATAGAGGTATATTTGAAAGGAAACGTCGACTATTTTTAAATTACTTCAAAAAAGGAAGAATTTATTACGTTTGTCGGTGTGAGCGCTTTTAAAAAAAATGTCTTTTCATCGATATTTTCGTCAATTGTAGACCGAATTAGAAAAATCTTTTTACATTTGGTAGTGGAAGCTTGCGCGGTAGACCCATATAAATTTTAGCAACATTGGTTCGGTCTCTTTGAGTTAGCGTCGATAATAAATGAATAATTAATAAATATTGCCGAAACGTTACGCAAGTTCAGACTTTGCGATCTTTTATAAAAGTGACATCATTAATAGTTAAAATACCTTCACTGTTGACATAGGCCTCAAACAAGTAAAAGCATGAATCACTAGAACTATTGCGAAACGCTTTTCTTTACAAGCGAAAAATATAATAAACTTAAGAGCGGCCAACTCGTCATAATTCTCATACAAACATTCGTACGTGATTATGGCGTTATTACAGTTTTCCTCCAGATATTTTGAACACACAGGTATCTTGTGGCTTTTATGACTAGGTTTCTATGTTGAAACAGTAGGGCCGTGGGGCCCGAGTGCTCATCGAGTATTCCGGGATATCGCTAAGCGGTTGGCCGAATGTTCACGTGACCAGAGGACTAGCCTATTTTTAGGTCAAAAAATCAGCATTGCCATCCAACGTGGCAACGCTTCCAGCCTTCTGGGCACTTTTCCCACAGATAGCGATGCGGACGAATTCTTTGATGACCAGTGAGCTGTTCCCTTTTTTTACCTTTATTTATTTGTACATAATATATTTATTTTAGTGTTAGTTTGTATATTTTATTAAAATTCATAAAGGTTTCTATGTAATAAAAAACACTTTTTTTGAGAAACATATTCAGTAATGACGCCTAAAAGCAGACATTTTCATTGAAGCCACTCACAAGTCATGGAGGTTTTAAGTGACAAATATATTTTTCCAAAAATGTATAAGGCTTTTTTATAAAAACACGTATTTCTTACAACAAGTAAGGTATGTGAAATGTTCGCTTGCCAACTTTCGTTCGATGTTATCGCATTATCACTCAGTCCCTTGCATTGCGTTAAATCATGCTCGCGTTGACGATAGGTACGGATCGGGAGATCCGCTGAGGTAGTGCCGGATGTGAAGGACAGTATCACCCTACTTCTTCCCGTGGGTGTCGTAAAAGGCGATTATGAGACTAGAGAATGGGCAGCAGCGTTCTCTATGCACTTTACCATTATACTCCGAGCGCCAACCTGCCTGCCAAGCGTGGTGATTATGGCAAAGCCCCCTAAATTGGGGAAGGCCTATGTCCAACAGTGGAGGTCTTACGGCTGAAATGATGATAATGAGTTGCCTAACTTAAGAGGACCCTTCCCGGTCCGCTGCTACCTAACTTATGACACGTAATTTATTAAACCGCCCACAATCTTAATGACTCATTCCAAACAAATCAGTTTGTTTTACTAACACAAATAATAGATGGAAGCCAACAATACTAACTGACCTTATAAAGGCGAACGTAATTAATCAATTTGTATCGTTCTGGCCGCCATACCGTAACAGTTATACGTCAGATTGAATAATTTATTGAAGCTTTTACTTTCAGTAGCACGAGTATCATGAACCTTGACCGTGAGGTATTCAGGGGTGATGTTGGCATAACGAAATGAAGAAAGAAAATGCCTTTATTGGCATAAATACAATGTAAATGTCAATAAAATCTACTACATATAGCAAAACGCCTGTCTCGGTTCGAACCTATGAGCTATAACTCGGCAAATCGTGGGTGTTATCACTAAGCCACCACTGCTTACCATGGTGTACGGAAAAAGCTACAGATTTCTGCTAAAGAACGGAAAAATACGTATATCTCTAACCTAGCATCTTCTCGCGATCAATGGTTGCCTCGCGACAGGCGCGGTCGCAGCCTAACATTTTGGGGGGGGGGGGGGGGGTCACCATGAGTACTGAAGAATATTTTTGGGAAGGTACATCCTCTTTGGTCTAGTAGTTGCAAGCGCTACTGATCAGCATGATGTCCCGGGTTATAATCTTTTTGCAAATGTCCATCGGAGTCTCCGTGGCTCAAGTGAGAACAATTTTAAGATATTAAGACAGGCAAATCGTTCAGGGTTTCGACAGCATGACTGTCTTTGGGGGGGGTCATGACCCCTAGGACCTCCTCCCCCTCGGACCGCGCCTGCCTCGCGAAGAGTACTTTTAGTAAGAGGTCCACTATCTGGGGCATCTGGGGGCACGGTAGTGACGCCAAGCGAAGCGCAAGGCCTACATTTCCTTGTAGTGTTTCGTCCAGCGAGTAGAGTTAGAAACTTGTCTCTACATGAGATGTAAATAACTTTTTGACAGTGCGAGCCATATGGTCTCGTCCTGGCAACATTTTACATGAAAATGGTTTTTGGTGGAATTCACTACTCAGCAATGAACTTCAAATTACTACCCATGAACTTGACTTACACGACCCAACTTTAATCTAATCGACATAATACTATTAGTAAGAAGCGCCCAATCAAAGTGAAAAGAGCGAAACCCTCATTAATATAGCCAGCGGTCAATAGGAGAGCCCTTGGCATTTAGTCTGTAATAGTCTATGGCGCAGCACCTGTCACTCACCCGATAGCATTAGAATATTCAACTACTTTAGTCAAAGCATTTCTGGGAACAGTGTGTTCCTGCCCTAATGTGAATCACGCCATGCTTTTGTTTTTGGTATAATTGTAATTAATGGTCGTGATTTTAAATGAGTATTTTATTATTCACTAGCTGACCCAGCGAACTTCGTAACGCCTCAGGTTCAATAAAGGTTGTAATAAACCTACCAAGTTTGACAACCTGGTACGTCGTCGGCATTAAGCGTTTTTTACCTGACACATACCCAGAGGGTACGTAATACACTATCAGTAGGAATCCCTTTCATTTTGACAGTTTTACTTCCTTTTTGTGAGAAATAATAAATTAATTTAAAAAAAAAACAACTAGCTCCTAAGGCTCATTATTAAAAAAAAAAAAAAAAATTACATGTATTTTCTATCAATAAAGTAACTTCGATTGAAGCATTTGTTTTGAACATTCTCTTTGATGATATTTGAGCACGCAGTCTGTCAATTCTATGTCAAATGTCATAATGTTACATTAAAAAAGTTTACATTAAGTATTCTTGAATAAGTGTTCTTAAATTTTCTAATCATCCGCGCAATTTTTTAATTTTTTTCTTTCATAAGAACCTTCTCCTGACAATTACAAACACAACAAAAAAAAAAAAGTGAAATTGGTCCAGCCGTTCACGCGTGATGTCGTGACCAAGGGAAACAGGGATTCAATTTTATATATATAGATTGATAAAGTGTTACCAACTGGAAGTGGAAGTTAAAAGAATTTGTTTTTGTAAACAATAAAATCCTTGTTGGTTTGCGGTCGCAAGCTCAATTACTGACGATCTTGAGGTCCTCGGTTCCATTTCCAGTCCAATTTTTATTAGGTTTGTATATTAGGAATTTAGTAGTTCTGACCTGAGTCTTCTTAGGAGCTCGTGACTAAATAATAACAGCCTCACGGGTCGATCGAAGGTTAAGCTTTGCTTGCCAAGGATGTTTCATGGATGGGTAGCCATCCATAACTTATCGGACTCCTCCGTGCTTCAAAAAGCACGTTAAGCATTGGTCCCAGCTGTTATGTGTGTAAACTTCTGTCAAAAATGTACACACATTTTTAACAGTAGTTTTGGGTAGTCAGAAGCCTGAAAGTCTGACAACCAGTCTTATCAAGGGGTATCGTATCACCCAGTAGCTGGGTTGCGGTGGTCAGTTAGTCCCTGTAAAATATTGGTATTGAGCGGCATGCGATAGACTAGAAGCTGACCTCAACGTAGATTGATAAAGGCTAGGTAGATCGATTGACCCCTGTGCAGAGTCCTAATTTGTGCCCGATTGATGGCGATAGTGTCGCCCCCATTACATGGGTCTTAAACATAACTGGCGAAATGTGGGTGTACTATAGGTAGGGTTGCCACCTTTTTTTCATGCAATTAAAGTGCTTTGGTTATTATAGGTAAGAAAAAAAAAGTACATGGTATAAAAATAAAGTACGATTTATTTTACTTTATTATTATGTTTCAAAACATATTTTTTATTGATTTTGCAGTTTGCATCAAATAAATTTCGTTTAACGAAAAAGTTTTTCGACTAATCTTTTCAAAATCCCAAAGAAATCAAATCTTGCAAAATAAAGTATTTTCGTGTACTTTATTTTTCTCATAAAGTATAGAGTACATTTATGTGAAATATCGTACAATACTTTATTATAAAGTACGGGTGGCAACCCTAACTATAGGTACGCCTCTGCCTAACCTTTTAGAGATTTCGAAGTACACGCATGCTGTTATATTAAAATAAATCAGATAAAGAAAGAAGAAAGAAAGCATTTATTTGTCAGAATATTTTACAAAGTTGTTATGTGGATTATTTCGTTCAAAATATTCTGCCGTTTCCGGCATACAAATATGATTTTAAAATTATGGGTCATCATTACATGAATATCAAGCTAATACGATTAGCTACTAACATTGCTTACTCTTCAAGAAAATAAACATCTTCTATAATACTACCCACGGTTTTTAAAAGTAAACCGTCACCCATAATCCATCATGGCGGCGATGCCGTGAGACCTCTGATTACCACGCAACGGAAACACTTGGACGATACATTTCCTTAGCTTTATGGTAAAATTACTGAGTATTAAATTCGATGCGGTTGTGATTATGTTTGATGGTGAAGTAATTCAGAAATTACTCACGAAGGAACGAAATGGCTTGTTTAGTTTGAATCGGGATATTTTATGGGATACTAGCTTTTCCCGCGAGTTTGTCGGATAAATATCGTCCCACTGGAACGTACTACAGGGATAAAAAGTGTGGTCTATCCATCATCACAGCATAACCTTCTCCCAACTATGTTGGGGTCGGCTTCCAGTCTTACCAGATGCAGCTGAGTACCGGTATTTTACATGGAGTCACTGCCTATCTGACCTCCACAACCCAGTTACTGGGTAATACGATACCCCTTGGTAAGACTGGTTGTCAGACTTTCGGGCTTCTGACGACCCGTAACGACAAGCCCTTGCGTGTGTGGTCTATCCATGTGCAAAATTTCATTTGATTCTGTTACAAAGTGCCAAAGATATTTTCGCATTTATAATAGTTAGCAGATATGGATTAGGTTATCGTGATGTTGACGAGAAGACCGACGAGGTGCTCAAAGCACTACCCGACGTGTCCTGCAGACATTTCCAGTCGCAGCGAAAAAATAAAATGTCCAAGCTATCCTCGGAGACTCCTCGGGAACTTCTGAGGGTAGGACGAGTTTTTGTCAGATAAGAGGGCCTTTAAACAAAAGATCAGAAAAATCCTTCAGTGCTTCAACACTCACGACATTAAGGTAGCGATTTAGCAAAACCGAGGGTCGAAAGTTGTTGCTCAGCAAATAGGGAAGTCTCATCAGTCGAAACTGAGATCTGCGGATGGCAAAATCGTGACTTCGAAGTCCGATAAACGTGAGGAAGTTCGGGATTTTTACGGTCTTAACGTGGACGAAAAAGCCAGCGGAACATAGTGCAGATGATCGTCGAGCCGAATTAAAGCGCCTCTGCAAGGAGGACATCCGGGATTTCGCCCAGTGCGAGATAAGGGCGGCTCTCGAGCTACTAAAGAACAATAAGGTACCTGTAGATGACGGAATAACGACAGAGCTCCTTAATGCGTTCGGGGTCCAGTCCTGGGAGACCTCGCGAATCTCTTCAACTCCGCCATCCAACGAGCGAGGCGTAGAGCAGAGTTGCGATGATTCTATGCTTCAAAACAGGCTGATTATGTATCATAAGCCTGCATTTTTCGGGAGTCGATTGCGGATCGGGAGTCGATTGCGGACTCCCGGCCACCGTAGGCACGAGCTTGCGGGCGGCGAGCAATGGGTAGCTCGCCGCCCGGTAAGGACCAGGCTCGGGTCGACGGCGCGTAGTGTTCCACGCGCGCCTCAAAGAGATGTCAGCAGCACTGAAGGGGTCTGCTAAGACCGATGCCTGCCGGGGTCGCGTAATTGTTCGAAAGAGATACCGTGACCCTGGCACATGGGTAACTGAAGGAACATGGGTGGGTTTTAGTCAGTAAAAGTCTGAAACGCCCTCCCGCTCCGCCCAGAGCGGGAGAAGTCATTTGATGATTTCCCATCCAAATGCATTTTTTTTTTCATAATTGTTTTTCCACTTATATCTAGGGCTATTTGTAGCAATTAATCTTGATTTAATATTAGGGTCAAAATAGCTTCAATATTATGAAAACTGCAAAAACATGTAGGTACGACTAAAGTATTCACGACGTTCTGTCAATATCTTGTCAAATTACCTACATGTTCACAACCTAATCGATTCCACCAGCACTATTACCGTTCATGCATAAAAAATGGGAAAATTCTAACATCAAAGAATTTTATGACAGTTTATACAGAAAATAGTCCCTTTGACCGTCTAATACACGTAAACACATATCGAGGTCAACTGGACTTTAAACAAACGACTCTTGCATATTACTGCTCATAAAATAGCAATTTTATATGATGACAGACAATTCGTTCTATTTGTCTGTGCTATAATAAAAATAGACGGAGTATCTGTAGAAAAATTCTGAAAATTGTGACTGTTCATTACTTAAAATTCTAATAAACAAAAACTTGTACCTAATCATAGGGGAGAAAACAATAGGAATGGAATTTCTAGAATTTAATTTTGACAGTTCAGTAATATTCATTGCGTTATTTACGTTGTTGAGTAAACACATTTTCAACCGACGAAAAAAAAACGGAGGAGGTTATCAATTTGACGCGTATTTTTTTTTTTTTGTTTTTTTTTTTATGTATGGCCACGCATAGCTTTTTACGTAGTAGTCCGATTGTGATAAATTTTTTTATTGGAAAGGGCATACTCCGAGGGTGGTCCCATATAAATTTGGAAAACAAAATCAAACTTTAAGGGTCAGAAAACAGGGGATTATTGATTGTTCACTCACTGATTGTAATGTAGGTATAACCACGCATAACTTTATACAGAGTAGTCCGATTTAAAATTATAAAATAAAACTTTTTAACAAAAAAATTTAACCGCCGAAAAACTGAAAAGCAAAAAATAATAAACCTTAAAATTTTGAAGCGGCGCTGAAAAATCAATGAACAAAGATCACTCAAAGCGCCGACTCATAATTTTAAGGTTTATTATTTTTTGCTTTTCAGTTTTTTTCGAATATACTAAGCAATGGATCAGCGATATCCTTCAAAATGATTCAATTCTGATTGATAGTGTGCTATGCAAAAATGATGCAGTAATCCAAATGCAACCTTTTTAAAACTTATTTTTAAAGAGGTGACATTGTGTGGTTGTTCGTTTGTAACATGTAGGAACTGCGGTAGTACGAGTAAGTACCTACCTATCTACTACTCAAATGAAAAAAATATTTTTTTTACTGAAATAAAGCTGGTCTATTGCAGAGGACCTTAGGATATGTTTTATGGCTAAAATATAGCGTTGCTAACCTAACCTAACCTAACCTAACCCTAATAAGTATAGTGGCCTGTCCTGCCTGAATACTATATGAAAAAATAAATATAGTACGTAAGCGAAAGTAATATATTTTCACTTGTTCACAAAATGCTGAGCTGATCGCGTAGGGCCAGTGTCACAAAAGTGGAATAAATGATATTTAATAACCTTAATTTAGAGCAGGTACTTTTAAAAACAGTTAAGTATGAGTTTTTTCTGCAATTATTACTTTATGACGCGATCAAACGCGATGAGTCGGAAGAACAAAAAATTTCACGTGGACGAAAAAGCTCGCACCCCATAGTGTTGAACTTGAGCCTACAACCGCTCACCGCACTTTTCCACACGTATTGGGCGATTAGACATCATAGCAGAGGGGCTATTCTCGTAATTTTAAGAATGTTCACAGTCTGATCTCAGTCTCAATCTGGGAAAAATGCCTCTAATTTCCATTATTTTTTGACAAACTTTTCACATTTCATTTTCGCCGACTGCTGCTATTTTTTTTTTTTAATTAAGACAATTGGCCTACTGTTAGTAGACAGACATCCTTCTCAAATTTTCCCATTCACGACACCCAGAATTTGTGCGCCATCTCTGAATACCGCCTTAACTTTATACACGTGAAACACTATCTCCTCTCCATGTTAAGTCCTAAGCGGTTGTATAATTACAGTGGCAGCAGCAGAGCAGGCAGTGTAGACCGCATCAGCACGCGAGGTTCCAGCACCACTCTCAATGCTGATGAGGACAACATCAACGTCGTTGTGAGGTTAGTAGATATTTGGAGGATATTTTTTCAAATATCATAATTTCATATTTTGAAATTGTTTTCCATTTAAACGTTTCAAACATTACCTATACACAGTCAAGTTAAATTAGCTGGCAACACCTTCCCACGTGTTAGGTATAAATATTGGACATTAATGGAATAAAAAAAAAACAATCATCAAATAACGGGTCATTTCAGCCGTAAGACGTCCACTGCTGGACTTAGGCCTCCCCCAATTTGGGGGGCTTTGCCATAATCGCCACGCTTGGCAGGCGGGTTGGCGATCGCAGTATGGTGGTAAAATGCATAGAGAACGCTGCTGCCCGTTCTCTAGTAAGTCCCTTAGTCGCCTTTTACGACACCCACCACGGGAAGAAATGGGGTGGTGTTATTTTTTATGTCCGGCACCACACGATACAGTTTGACGAGTTCACTTCGCAATATTGTAATCTAATGAAAAATAATACGGTAAATTGTAAGCAGTATGTTACGGTTCACAATATTTCTGCAGATTACAATCTCGCTAGAAAGATTGTAATCTAACGGTTTTTACAATTTGACGGTGACAATTATAAAACGTAGAAAATAACGGGTGAAGGTAAAGAATCAGCTGTTTTTGTAAAATTTCATAGAACATGGATATTTTTTACGAATTATCTAAAACTATAACATAAGAGTCGTTTGGTTCCGATCATGTCAGTTCGGATGTAAAGAATAGCACCATCTCTTCCCGTGGGTGTCGTAAGAGGCGACTAAGCCACTTACTAGAGAACGGGCAGCAGCGTTCTCTATGCATTTTACTACCATACTGCGATCGTCAACCCGCTTGCCAAGCGTGGCAATTATGGCAAACCCCGCAAATTGGGGGTGGTCTGTCGACTGAAATGATTATTGTGATAACATATTTCACCATATTTCGCCATATTTAGCATGCAAATGAGTCGATACATTACAATGAGTTGATGAAAATGCTTCGATTACAATCTACAATATTCTAGAATGTTTAAAGGCTCGTGCAGACTAGCGCGACGCGACGGTCGCGCACGATACGTCGATTTATATCCGTAGAACAATTTCTATGACCGTGTGGCGGCGCGACAGGTCGCCCCTGTGTGAAGTGTCGCGCGCGTTTTAATAGAAATTGTTCTACGGATATAAATTGCCGAATCACGCGCGACCGTCGCGTCGCGCTAGTCTGCACGAGCCTTAATGCGTCACATTTGTCAACTATTTTAGTAACAAAGTAGGTAGAGACCTAATCAATGCACATGATAATTATAGAGTCGATTCAAAAAGTATAAATCGGCTAATAATTACCAGTCAAACGGCTAAACCCTGTTATCTATCGACACTTTTAATCGAACACAAACTGTAGGTATTTGGGTTGTTGACATGCTCCTTTGATTGTAAAGAATCGATACTCGTTCGAATGACACCTTGGCAGTGTGTGGAGCGGTACAATGATACAACGTATTGTAGCGGAGAAAAAACTGCATCTCCCCAGCTTAGAACCTTATTATTATTATTCTACTAAGGAACTTGAAAATAGCATCACTTGTATGTTGGTTTGTAACCGACTCCTTATAGCGCGATTTTGACCCACTTTAAACGACCAGATTTAATTTAAACTCTGTAGACTTATCGAGGACCGATGACAATACTATAATTTCATAAATTTGTGCCATTATCCTTGCCAGGGTTACCAGGACAGCAAAAAAACTGCCTTCATAAACTACGCTGACATACGTCTCAAAATTCGAAACCTTAAAAAATAGAAAATAATAATTGTTTTTAGTTTTTTTTAAACTATATGTTATATGATCATTTTAAAAAAGCGTGGGGTGCTTTTTAAGGTATTTTTTATTGATATCAGGCACCCCACGCTTTTTTCCATTATTTTCTAGTTTTTAGTTTGGTTTTCTATGGAATCGTGTTTTTTAGTTTTTTTAAACGTATAAAACAGACTACAATTATCCTGCTAAGTTTGTGAGGATATATGAATGTTTGTTACTCTTTCACGCAAAAACTACAGAACGAGATTGGTTGAAATTTGGCACACGGATGGTTTATAGCCTATATTAACACTTAAGGTACTTTTTATCCCGATAGTAAGTTCCCGCGGGATAATTTTCTGACCTCCACGTGGGCGGAACCGCTGGCAAAAGCTAACTAATGAAAGGGAAGGTACTGAGGTGTCAATTGGTAGAGACATGAATTTGTGCATTTTCCTTTGAATTAAAATATATGAAACAGATAAATATGTACCTACTTAGACTTTCATTTAAACGAGCTATATCAATTTCAAGGACAAGCCCATTTTCAAAAACTTCTTCAGAGCAAACTGTAAATAACACTTTCAATTGACTTACAAAGTAACATAATTTAGCTAGAAGCAAAAATATAATATATGTAGGTTAGCACAAAGTAGCATAATTAGCTTATAATTTCTCCACTGCTGGGACACAGACCTCTTCTGGATGAGAGGGAGTGGGCCGTAATCCACTATGCGGGTTGGCGGATGTCATATGTCTGTGAATTTTTGCTTCTAAGAGATGCCAGTTTCCTCATGATGTTTTCCGTCACTAAACAGTGTGGTAAGTAGGAGTAATAAAATTAAATAGACAAAGCAAAGTTCCTGCCTGGGTTCGAACTCACGAGCTACAAGTCGGAAGTCAGAGCTGATACCTCTGGGCCATCACCACTCTCACACAAAGTCATCATTCATCGTTTTTTCAGCTGAAAGGCGTCCACTGCCTATAAAAGCCTCCCCCAATTAGGGAGAGTTTGCCATAATCGCCACGCTTGGCAGGCGGGTTGGCGATCGGGGTATGATGGTAAAATGCATAGAGAACGCTGCTGCCCATTCTCTAGTAAGTCCCTTAGTCGCCTCTTACGACACCTACGGGAAGAATTTGAGTGGTGCCGGCCGTAAGGAATATATTCTTAACGGCACCACTCGGCTCGCACAACGTAACAATGATAAATTAAAAGAAAACTCTGAACAATGAAAAGTACCAAACTAGTAAACAAAACAAACCAAAACACAAGCTATAAAACGACGGCCATTAATTTTTTTCTCACAATCAGTTTCAACCTGAAAGGACGACTCCGCCTTCGATTGATCGATGTTCCGGAACTTGATAAGTAATGTACAAAACTTGTCTAAGATTCGATATTTTGGGTGTTAATCATAGGTTTACCTTTATATAGTGTCGTAATTTAGTTCCGTTTGAGCTCCCCTTAATGTTCGAATGATTAGTTTTATAGTTTTCTGATCACCATCAGTCGAATACATTTTGTTTAGTTCATTCGGTCATTAACAGTCACTTTTGGAACAGAAATTGTCTAAACCAGTCTCTTGAAAATGAAAATAAAGCTTCTCGCCACTTTCGACGCCAAAAATCTCAGCAATTAAACTTTCATAAGGGGCCATCCATAAATTACGTCACACGAATTTCATGATTTTTTAAACGCCCCCTCCCCATCCTTGCCCCCTCCCTAGTGTGACATCACATATTTTACAATTTTACATCTAAAAATAATTACTGAATTAAAACAGCAGTTCTGAAATTAGTTTTATTTCAATTTAAATGTTTTTTAATAAAATTAACATCACATCAAACATTGCAAGAAATTTGAACCTTATATCTCTACAGCTAGAGTTGCAAATGTTTTTGAGTTTTGCGTTAATAGTTCAAAGTTCGTGTTTTACTTAACACTTAAATTAAAATAGATTTTTAAATGTGACTTCACGAAATTTAGGACCCCGTACACCCCCTTGTCACACAATGTCACACTTCGTCGACCTCCTCCCTCCCCCTTAACGTGTGACGTAATTTATGTATGGCCCCTAAGTAAGTACTAAGTTCCTAATCATCGACAAATAAATAATTTTGTTGAATGCACAACTGTTACCATAGATTCACATAACTACGATTCTCAACGTCCCTCATCACCATCATCATCATCATTTCAGCTGAAAGACGTCCACTGCTGGACATGGGCCTCCCCCAAAAGGACGGGTTTGCCATAATCGCCACGCCTAGTAGGCAGGTTGGCGATCGCAGTATGGTACTTACATGCATAGAGAAAACACTGCTGCCCATTCTGTAGTAAGTCTGAATGTCCACGTCCCCTGTGTGGCAATAAATCGTCGGAAAAATATCTGCTATTTCATAGAAAAGTGCACTTACGCGGTCAAAATGACTAAAAATGTATGCACCATGAATTCAGCTTAAGATTCTAGACCTCCTTTGTGTAATGTAGGGTGCTTCCCTAACATAAGTAATGTCAATGCAGATGTAAAATGTCAAATTTAAACTTAAATGCAGAAAATGTCAGTGAATGCTCAACGGGATGAATCTAAATAAAAATGCAAGTTGTCCGACTCAAACCACGTCTAATTGAACACTAAAATGTAGTACATATATATAAAATGCATAGAACAATGCAATATGTCAGTGTCAATGCATTGCCAAATGTAGGTCGCGCCCAAAGTGCAAATACGCGAGCCTACTGGCTAACTTATTGTAATAAATATATTTTAAAACCCATGTACGTGCACCGTACATGTAGAATCATGTGCTGAATTCATGTTATTTGGCGCCTCGATTTCTCTGCCACGCTTTTTTTCTTTTGAGGGTGGGATATCATCTTAAGACGTCTCCCGCTCTGGGTGGAGCGGGAGGGCGTGTTAGACTTTTACTGACTATAACCCACCCGTGTTCCTTAAGTTGCCTATATGACACCCTGTATTTGTAAATTAAATAAGTACCTCCATAATTATGAAACTAGGCTGATATTCGGCTGCATCCAGTTGCACAGGAAGCCGACTCCAACATAGTTGGCAAAAGGCTAGGCGGATGATGATGAATTATGAAAATGGACTCACTCATCTCATCATCTGTCTGCGTAGGTATCTGTTTCATCTACATACTATTAATAAAGCTGAACAGTATTTTTCGTTTGTGTAATATCTTGAAGAAAGGTATAGTCTTTTTTAGGACTCTTAGGAACCGACCGAAAAGAGTAAGATAAGCGAAAATGAAATAAAAGCGCAATAAAATGGAATGCGACGCAATGGCTGGGGGGATCATGTAATTTCCTGCGGACAAAGTTACCGGCAAAAGCTAGTACATAATATCGCTAAACGAATGAATTGTTTCTTAGCAGTAATGTAGTTTGGAACCTTCCATTGTCCACAGCTAGTTATTTAATACAATACCTTATCTTTATACAGGGTGTGGCGTAAGTAATGGTCCACCGTTCAGGATTCGATGAACCAGATAATTAACTATAACAATTAAAAATTTTAACCATTTTTACCCAAGGGTTCCGAAAATATTTCATTTTTGTCTTTTATTTACGAAATTTCCACCTTTTATTACATATTTGTTTATAGTTTCAACAAAAACCATTATTTTTTTCATTCTGATTTCTGTTAATTACTGCTGAATACTAGAGCTATCATGATAAATTATGATTTTTTTTATGTAAATTCAGCTCTTTTGAAGAAAAAGTTGGTTCTTCTCTAATTTTAACCCCAATTTTTAACACACCATCAAGTCCAAGACCGATTTTTGTAAAAAAAACCCTTGGGTAAAAATGTTTAAAATTTTTAATTGTTATAGTTAATTATCTGGTTCATCGAATCCTGAACGGTGGACCACTACTTACGTCACACCCTGTATATATAATTCTACTGTACGTGTGTATGTCACTGAACTCCTCCTAAACGGCTGGACCGATTTGAATGTTTTTTTTTGTATGGGTTTGGGTGGCACCCTGGATGGTTTAGATTCACAAATCAGCCCGGCAGATGGCGCTGCTATCGAGTTCTAGGAAACAGGACAACGTCTGTACGGTCAGCTAGTATATTATATTATATTTAATTCAATACCTTAACTTCTACTACTCATATTTTGCCAGAGTGCGTCCAATCAGCGAGAAGGAGCGTTCGTGTGGGGAGCGCTTTCTGCTGGAGTTTCCCGGTAAAGGGCAAGTGATCTGCAACAACACCACCCCCAGTCAGAAAGCGAAGGTCTTCTCCTATAATGTCGTCTTCGAACCTGAAGCGACGCAGGTAAATATTTGACGTTTCACGGATCTATTGTACCAGATCCAAGACATTTATTAGGTGTTGGAGTGTGGGAAGAAAAAAAATTGTTTCGTAAGTCCGAGACAGATCAAAAGAATCACAGATCTAATGTTGCCCCCTGGCTTGATTAGCTCTATGTTAATCTCTTCTTTTATATGTATACAGGGTTAGTTTTCAAAGACATGCCAAATTTAAGAGACTAGTATAACCCATCAGAATGAAAAATGTTCTCTAAGGGACCAACATCGTAATCCTGGAAAAAATGCAGCCGTCCCATACATTTGGGTCGAGCAGGTTTTGAAGTTTTGTATGGGACAGTTGCAAAGAGCTCGAGGAGCGTCTGAAAACAGTGCCTTACGTGTCCAAAATTACAAGATCGCAGTTGGAATTGATTCGACACTAGCGCATCAGGAATGTTCGCAGAGGCACGTATCTAAGACGTCTTTTTGGGCGTTATCATAATCGCTTGGCAGGCGGGTCGGCGATCGTAGTATGGTGGTAATATGCATAGAGAACGCTGCTGCCCAATCTCTAGTCTCCCCTAGTCGCCTTCTGCGAAACCCACGGGAAGGAATGGAATGCATCTTTACGTCAACACCACACGGTGATGGTATGTACCATATCCTTCAATTGGGCAGGGCTTTGAATACTCACCCTGTATGAAGACGAATACTAAAACTTTTCAAGAGTTTTTAAATCTGAAACCATTCATGTGAACAACACAAATCACGAACTGCGTAATAGATAAAGTACTTAACTAATGAAATGCTGTTTCACGCTATTAATACAATAATTACAAATTTTATTATGTTCCTAAACAGGAAGACGTGCTAGAATACTCTGGTGTCAAGAGGCTGTTAGAGATGGCGGTGGAAGGGTTCTCCTGCACAGCCTTCTGCTACGGACAGACTGGCAGCGGGAAAACACACACTTTGACTGGACCTCCAGGATTGGTGAGTGAATCTGGAGTGCTTTTTGCGCTGCGCATACGCAATAATTTTGGTTGATATTGTAAACTTCTTAAATATAGGAATCCTTCAAAAAGGATCACTAGGGTGGATAGTCCGCAAAATTTATTTTCGTACGATTTTTGTATCTTGTAAGTCAGTGCTTGGGTGTATTTTGAACAGAAAGTGATTCGCGATCCTAACAAATATGTGTTTACAGAATTATAATCATCAAATCACGAATCAATTTTTAGTCAACATACAACCTGACTCTGACTTGAAAATTGAAAAAAAAAACGTAAGAGAATTAGAATTTCGCGGGCTTACCTTAGCGCATCCTCCATAATGGCTACCAGTTGCAGCAACATCTACGTGCTCGCAGTTTCTTGATAAATATTATTATGAATAACGTCTTAAACAGATAGGTAGCTGCGGGGTGCCAGTTGCCGAAACTTGAGGATCAATTGCTGTCAGCGTGGCGCCTTATGTTCCATGTTTTGCGACTCTATGTTTTTTGTTATTTGATCATTGAAAGGTATAAATAATGTGCCATTCTTGGACTACGCTTGACTGTTGGTCTAGTGGTCGCAAGTGCCATTGCTCTCCGTGGGGTCTGGGTTCGATCAGCAGATATACGAGTATTGGTCGTAGTGGTGTAATGTTAGCGAACGGGCAACTTCACTTTTTCTTGGGCAGAACTGCTGAAATGTGGGTAGATTCTGAATGATGGGCGATAACGAAATTCAAATTTTCTTACGTTTTTGACTACGAATAACTATTTTATTAAAAAGTCATTCAATGGGATTACATAAATTTAGAGCGTTATATTAATGATTTCAATGGTTTGTAATTCTGTAAAGCCATGTTTGTTTTCACGGTAGCGAATCATATTTTGATTAAAATAGGTTCAACCCAACACTGACCTGCAAATTGCAAAAAAACGGCTAATCTAGCGCTTCGTCCTTAAGGTGAATGCTTCAACCAGCCCGCGAAATTCAAATTTTCTTACGTTTTTTGCAGTTTGCAGGCCAGTGCTAGGTTGTATGTTGATTAAAATATTATTCGCGCCTGTAAGACATATGTAGTTACAAAATTATAATCATCAAAATCATCAATACAACGCTCTAAGTTCATAAAGCTGTAGGAATGACTTTTTGTTTTTTTTTTGTTCTTAAGCCTTTATGAACTTGGAGGGTTGTATTGGCGATTTTGATGATTATAATTCTGTAACTACATACGTCTTACAGTCGCGAATAATATTTTAATCAACATACAACTTAGCACTGGCCTGCAAATTGCAAAAAACGCAAGAAATTTTGAATTTCGCGGGCTGGTTGGAGCATTCACCTTAAGTACCACTTCTTAATTCCATCCTCCTATACAGACCTCTCTCATAAACGCGATTCTCCGAAGGGTTATTTATCACTTACGTCACCTGAACACAATTAGATCATTTCCGCGGAATTCCGGTACTTAGCCAACTCATGAATACTTTTTTGTCTTAAATATTTAGCAATTCCCTATCCCAACCAACATCAGGGACAAAAGATCAGTACTGACAAACAAAACCCCCCTATTCCCTACAATGCAGTGTGAACAGGAGTTAATAACAGCTATTCCGAATGACAGTCGATTCCGACCTCGTGGGGCTATCGATCGTACATAATCATACATGAGGATGTATGCATATGAACATATAGTTATGTATGTATGTGTGTGTATGGTGCATTGATGAGTTATGATTGCGACAGATTCATAGATAAGCTGGCCATCCATAGTTTCAGGAATCGCGGCAGGTGGAATTTTTAATGTATTGTGTCTAGGTAGTTGGTAATTTCTTTTTGAAATGAAACTGTTTTAATTTTATCACGTGGTTTGAGTGTGTTAATTGAGTACTTTTTAAAGTTAGGTGTGTGAGATGTATTGTACTTATTTCGTGCAAATGATATGTTATTTATTTATTTATAATAAGCACACCAACAGCACAATCACTTACAATTCAAATAACATACAATTTAAAATTGGCACTTCAGTAACCATGCAAATAACAGGAGTGCATGACATTAGCATATGAATATTAGAGACAATAGAGAAAAAAGTAAAAAGTGTATCCAGAGACCCAAATCTAGAGCACTACAAAATACTAATTTTATACGCTACACAGACGTGCAGTTGTCACACTGTTTAAAAAGGGAACGCCTGTATGAAGCGAAAGTCATGGAAAATATATCAATGGGGTAATCTGTCAAATTGGACCTGTCATTATATTCCCTTGCCATACGTGGTGTTCGTTGGTCTAGTGCGCGCTACAGCTAAGCATGAGCTCCAATATTCTTCATCAAAATCATTTCAATCCACTGCTGGCAAAAGCCTCCCCCAAAGTGGGAGTTGGCCATAAACGATCGATTGACGATCGCAGTATGGTTGACAAAAGCATAGGGAACGCTGCTGTCCATTCTCTAGTAAGTCTCTTAGACGTCATCTACGAGTTCTACGACACCCACGGGAAGAAATGGAATGATACTATTCATTACGTCCTGCAACACACGGAACAGTTTTATTAGCCGGGGGGGGGGGGGGGGGAATAATTGCGTAACACGCTAACAGTGGGAATAGTCATTTGCGTTGTTTAGCAGACAGTTGTTTCAAACATATAAAGCAATATATTAGCAATCAATTTCAAAATGATTCGGATTCTGATAACGCAATTAGGGTGCAGGTCGGGCAGAGGTCCCTGGGTTTTTCTATCAGAAAGTTCAATGGCAGCCCAGACTCTGGATTCGTACCCGGTTGATGGCAATAGGCTCGCCCCTTAGTACATGGGACTTAAACATAACTGGCAAAACTGTAGGTGTAGTTATTTACACCTCTACCTAACGCTTCAAGGAATACTGGCGTGATGCTATGTTATATTTTTAGTTATTGATTATGCCATCACACGTTGCTGGAACTTCATAAGTATAATGTTGCCACAGACAGGCGCTACACGACTGTAATAGGACATTTTTTTTTTCAATTTTATTTTGTACGTTTATATTCAAACTAGCTTCTGCCTGCGACTTCGTCCGCATCAAATTTTTGCTCCCCTGATTCTTCCCTTCGCATTGAATTGTCTGCCAATTTGCGTCCATTTTTCGTTGCTGCTCCGCTCCTTTTGATCGTAGCGCGATGTTATATAACCTATAGCCTTCCTCAATAATTATTAGGCTGCTCAACACAAAAATAGTTTTGCAATTCGAACCGGTAGTTACTGAGATTACCGCGTTCAACCAAACAAACATACAAACAAACAAACTATATAGCTTTATAATATGTATTAGTATAGATTATAAGCTGTTTTTTTTTTATTTTATGTTTTCCCTTCTACTATTACACACGTTGTCTAGATCTCTTTTTTATCTTCTCTCCTATCGCAGGTATGCTGGAAGAGATTGCTGTAGAAATAAGCATAACCTTTGTACGTATTTTTCAGTTCCTTTCTTCTTGTTTAAATGTGTGCATAAATGGTTAAATAAACAATTTCTTGGAAATTGATCTAAGTACTAGATTTGCGTCGCACCATCGCATCACGCCGTTCTGCGGGATTCTTTAGGTTAAAAGTTCCACGTCTATGATTTAGTATGCAATGCAGTATTAGAACATGCATATTTTATGAAGTTCATTCTAAAGATCGAAGAGGGCCAACTCGACCTAGAAATGGAAACTCCGTGATTCTTAGCAGAAAGTTATGGATTATATATTTCTAGCATTTTACCTATTCGTTGTTACGACTCAGACCAGACTCATCATCTGCCTAGCGTTTTTCCAACTATGTTGATGTCGGCTTTCAGTCTTACCGGATGTACCAGTGGCTGTGTACCAGTATTTTACGTGGAGCGACTCCCTATTTGACCTCCACAACCCATTTACTGGGTAATACGATACCCCTTGGTAAGACTGGTTGTCAGACTTTCGGGCTTCTTACGACCCGTAACGACTGTCTAAGATCTACGAAAGACCCGGGAGGCCGGGACCAACGGCTTAACGTGCTTTCCGAGGCACGGAAGGGTCTTGGTATGTAAAGATGGTCACCCATCCACGGACCAATCGCGACAAGCGTAGCTTAACCTGAACGATCAATCCGTGCGGCTGTTATAACTTAACAACAAGCCCTTCGACGATGTTAAAACTCAGACCAGACATTGAGTAGGTAATGTGATGTGACTTTTACGTGGTGAGAGAAAAATACCACGTACAGTGTCAACATAAAAAATATCATAATCAACTCTTATAGTAGTATAAAACAAAGTCGCTTCCCGCGTCTGAATGCTTCATCATCATCATCATCATTTCAGCCGAAAGGTGTCCACTGCTGGACATAGGCCTCCCCCAAGCACCGCCACTTCGACCTGTTCTGTGCTTCTCGCATCCAACGTATTCCTGCGGTCTTCACCAAGTCATCGGTCCATATTGCGGGAGGCCTTCCAACGCTCCGTCTTCCAGTACGCGGTCGCCACTCCAGAACCTTCCGGCCCCATCGGCCATCTGTTCTGCGTTTTGTCTGAGTGCTTAAGGCCGGTTACAGTGCTCGACCGACGGTACGTCCTGACCGTACGTTCTGAACCTCAGCGCTGACCGTTGGTTGCGAAAATGCATTCAGTGCTACGCTGACGGCGAACTGCGACGCGTGTGTACAGTTCACAAGAAAAATGAATCTTTTTACTGAATGCTCTAATATGTGCGTACGGTCGGTCGCTCCGTCAGCGAAGACTGAACGCATCCATAAAATCTCATAACTCGTCGGTCAACCGACGTACGCGCGACCGACGAGCCAGACCGACGACCACGGCTCGACCGACCGTACGCGCGTTCATAGACTTGCATAGATATAGCTACGCCGATCGACGGTCAGCGCTGACCGTCGGTCAAGCACTGTTTCCAGCCTAAATCTTTTAAACTACGCAACGAATTTTAATACGGTTTTCATCAATAGCAAGAGTCATTCAAGAAGAAGATTTATACGCGCGTTGTTTAATACGCGGGCGAAACTGCTGGCAAAGCTAGTAGTTTTTAAAAGAAATTAAGGGGTAGGTAGGTTTATGTTCACAAATGTTTCGTTGATTTCCTTGGAAGTGGCACTGACCCCTCCTGGCTCAGCCTGGTGT
This sequence comes from Aporophyla nigra, assembly GCA_947507805.1. Classification (NCBI taxonomy): domain Eukaryota; kingdom Metazoa; phylum Arthropoda; class Insecta; order Lepidoptera; family Noctuidae; genus Aporophyla; species Aporophyla nigra. Next base: position 3,252,396 of record OX382305.1, on the reverse strand, counting down.
GACAATGACCGCAGAGGTTTGCCACGCAGCAGAAGCCAGGAAAGGAGTCGGTCGACGAGTTGAATCGTCAGACCTGTAGCTCGAAGCAGCCACGCGGATAAAATATGCATCCGGCGCGGAGCTCTCGAATTTCCGGATTGAGTTTGTTGATAGAAGGCGAGAACTTAAGGACTTAAAATAATATCAGATCTGTTTTAACTTCGAACTGACAACGTCGGCTTTTTTACTGCTTTTAGTTCACTCGTTTTAAAAATATCACCTGTATAAAATATAGAACTTTAAATTTCTGATTAGCGCTTTGGTGTACGTGCATTAAAGGAGGTAGGGCCTGCGAATTTTAAATTCTCTTACGTTTTTAGTTTCAATTCAATTAGTCCAATTGAAAGAGGTTTCATGAAATAGTCATTCATTGGTATTCAATGAACTTAGATGGTTATATTGATGAATTAATGATTTTAATCTATACTATACTAATAATACCTATATAGCTGAAGAGTTTATTTGTTTGGTTGGTTGAACGCGGTAATCTCAGTAACTACTGATCCGAATTGAAAAAATCTTTTTGTGTTGGGTAGCCTAATTATTGAGGAAGGCTATAGGCTATAACATTACGCTACGATCAAAATAAGCGAAGCAGCAAGGACAAAAAGGACGAAAACTGGCAGACAATTCGATGCGACGGGAAGGGTCAGGGGAGCAAAAATTTGACGCGGACGAAGTCGCGGGCAGAAGCTAGTTATTAAAATAAATACGTGTTACTAGCGCGAATCATATTTTACGCAAGAAAATTTCGAATTTTCTGGGCTACCCTTAGGAAGCTTTCACGAGAGAAGTCATACAATTAAGTATACCTATCAGGCACGCCCTTGGTTAGTCAGCTCCGTCACAAACCGTAACAATAGCACGTGCCGAAAAAAAGATGACACCTAGTTGTACTGTTGGACTTCTATAATAGGTCATACCGAAAAAAATAAGAACTTAAGTTTCCTTTATTATTACACCAGAAAAGTAATAAAGTTATCCATAAATTCACAGAAAAGCTTCACAACAAACCAGTGACAATTATAAACGTAATCACCGTAAAACAATGGCGTAACAAACGTCAGGCGACATGCATGGTTGTTTGTAGGTAATCTGTTTAATGTTGAACTGAAAGAATTACTTTACGCCTGGTATTCCCCAATGGTATAAACAGAGGAGTGAATGACGGACTTCTCGCAGGTCAACCAATGAGGTTGTCGACTGCTTTACCGGACTTGACTGTGGCTACCTTAATAAATAAATGCCTCCAGCCAGGGCTTAAAAACTTAAAACTAGAAGCGGTTACTCGCTACTGGCAACCCTCGTGGCGGAGGTGGAGAGCTGAAAGAGACGAGCTGGATCGGCGTGAAAACTCGAAGAAGAGCAGTGGTAGCAATTTATACTTAGAATCGTTATTAAGAAGGGGTAATTAGTCCCACGGCCAGTGCACTTTTACTGTCTAACAAACTACTTATTGATAATAACATCTTTATACTTAGTTCTTCTGTGAACAGCATTATATTGATACAGACATTATTCAAAATGAAGATATAGAGAAACGTAAACAACAAGATAGTTGAGTCCTTTATGTCCTTGTAGTGTAAACTACAAAGACATAAAGTGCCGTTATTAGTGATGTTCTTCAGAAAGGTCAGGTGCGTAGTACTCGCAAATGGATCGGTAGGAAAATAAAGAAGCAATAGGAGTATTTAAGGATCGTAGCAGATGGCGTTCTGGAGTTTCTGCCTACCCCTATGGGAAGAAGGCGTGAGCTTATGTTTACATATTACGTAGTATATTATTGGTCACACAATAAGCTTGACACAAACGAGCGACAGTTAAAATCGTAATCACGCTAAAACCACGTCCCGTAACATGTCACGTCACGCGATGTGCACATAATGCATTTAAATAGGTTCAAAACGATTGTTATTAAAACTAACAATTTCACATGTCGGTAGGTGTGACAAAAAAAGTAGTAGTCATGGGGACTGACGACAGAACAGAAAAAGTAAAATTGAAAAAAAAAAAAGATGTCACAAGATGTCTTGAGCACAGGGCACGCCACAATTGCGGCGGTAAGTCCCCTCTTTGAGGAGTGGATAGAGAGGCGCCACAGCGTCCTCACCTTCCGCCTGACACAAGTTCTCACCGGGCATGGGTGCTTCGGTGAGTTCCTGTTCAGGATAAAGCGGGAGGAAACGCCCGGGTGTTTCCATTGTGAGGATCGTCTAGAGGACACGGTGGAGCATACGGTGGAAGTGTGCCCTGCCTGGGCGGAGCACCGCCGTGTCCTCGTGGAGGCGATCGGCGGCGGCGACCTCTCGCGTCCGGCCCTGGTGCGAGCCATGGTACGGAGCGAGAGGGCATGGGAAGCCGTCACCTCCTTCTGCGAAGCAGTAATGCTCGCGAAGGAGGAGGCGGGGCGCGTGAGGGAGTGGCAGTCTCTGCGCCCTCACGTCCCTAGCCGCCGCAGGAGGAGACGCCCCGGGTCGACGGCGCGTAGTGTTCCACGCGCGCCTCAAAGAGATGTCAGCAGTACTGAAGGGGTCTGCTAGGACCGATGCCTGCCGGGGTCACGTGATTGTTCGAAAGAGATACCGTGACCCTGGCACATGGGCAACTGAAGGAACACGGGTGGGTTTTAGTCAGTAAAAGTCTGACACGCCCTCCCGCTCCGCCCAGAGCGGGAGAAGTCATTTGATGATTTCCCATCCAAAAAAAAAAAAAAAAAAAAAAAAAAGATGTCTTGAGCACGAAGCGAGTTGCTGTGAAAGGCCACGGAAGGCTTCAACATGCCGGAGCTATACAAAATAAAGGCCATGTTTTACCATAAATGAAATTATGTCAGTTTATACCCCCAAATGGCCCAACTGCCCAATATAATCCAAAATAGTGCCAGTCGAAGTACGTTTACGAGGTTTTACAACATTTTACTTAGGACAATGTTTGCCTCACGTAACGCTGCAACAATGTAAGTGGCAGCTTGTATATCAATTAGACATTAAAAACGGGATATCGATCGAGTATTACCTACTACTGTGGACAGTGAACACCCCGTGTGGGTGTCGTGTTGTCATTTGTAGTTAATGGCGCATTGCAACTAAACACATTCTTTCACACATTGTAACCGCTTGTAATAAGTATAATACTTAACTATTTCGACAAACAACAAAATAACAGCAAGCCTGTTTTTCTCAAAACAGTAGGCAGGGTTGTTAAGTTCTTAAAGTTTACACCATATTTCGCTAGTCAAGATTTAGTCTACTTTCTCATTTAAATGGAGGCGAATTGGGATCAAATCAGAGGGCTAATTGCGGAACTTGCTATCAGTAGGAATCGGTTTCATTTTGATAGTTAAAATACTGTCATTGTGTTATTTACGTTGCTGAGCCGACAATTTATTCGAACAAATGACGCAATCCATTAGAAATAATCTTCTATACGATTCAAATTTTGATTGATGGTGCGTTACACAATTAGGGTGCAGGACTACGGGCTACTACTTAAACTCAGAGTGAAAATTCCGAACACACTATGCCCGACATGGACAGTGTGGACGGAGCCCACGACCTTAAGCTCAGCCATGCAGCGTGCATGCGACCACGCGGGCTACAAAATGATCAAAAAAAAAAAAAAAAAATCTGCATTGTTATCACAACTCTTTTCATTTTGTCCTTCAGGTGGAGAGTGGAGCCAGTCCCTTCCACGCAGAACACGGCCTGATGGTCCGGTCCTTCATCTACCTGTTCCGGCTGATCAGCGAAAAACCAGAGTCGCACTTCATATTGAAGGCGTCTTTCTTAGAAATATACAATGAAAAGGTATGTGAAATAGGGTAGGTATACATTTTGGGGATAGCTTCCTATAAGAGGATTCATCATCATCATTTCAGCCGAAAGACGTCAACTGCTACTCTCCCACAAGCTCCGCCATTTCGACCGGTTCTGTTTCCCGCAGATTCCCCCTTTTCCCTTGTGGGATGCCATCCAACTTCGTCTCGTCAACAATCTTCTAGAATTATGTGCATGATTCCCATATTTAAGCAATTGCTTAAGAGTTCCTAGAGCACCCTAGAGAGGCGATTTTGCTCCTAAATCTATAATAATTCCCTAAATGAGTATAGGATAGCTTCTAGAGGGGAGAGCCTGTTGTGAAAAATTCAATGCTTCATCAAATCAATATCCTGAACAAGAAGTTGAGCAGTGGAAAGATTACGCGGGCCCTGGAGTAGGTATCCTAAATATTGATTTGACCAATTTTTACTCATTCATTTTTCTTTTTCATAAATAAGTAAAAATTAAACACTTTTCCGTATCTCCTTCTTTTATGAAACGATGATCATAACCATTTGTCCTCCCTTACAAAAGTTATTTGCTTACAGGTGATAGATCTCCTAAACCCGGGCAGTGCTAGGAAACCCCTACAAGTGCGGTGGTCTAAGGACAGCAGGAGTTTTTACGTGGAGAACCAGTTTACCGTGGACTGTGAGACACTTGACGACTTGTTTGCCGTGTTAGAAGAAGGTAAGAAACAGAACTGTATACTTTTCAATATTCTAGACTTTTCTTTTTATTAGACTACGTTCAACTATTAAATAGTTGAAACCTTTTGGAAGGGGCAAATCAAAGTTAGGTTAGGCAGGGCAACTGGATCTTCTACTTTGAAGAATTCTTCTACTTTCTTTAAATGTTTGATGGACAAAACTAATAAAAATATGTCTATATCTCTCAATGGAAAATTCTATATAAAGAGAACTACTTTATGTGATTTTGTTTGCTATTATTTTGATCCACCAGTCAACACCTAACATGAGATTAAACAGCAGATACACTCCTCAGAGGTTACAGACACCAGGGTTTTGAATTAACGGTTATACTATCTTCTACCAGGCATGCGCAACCGCGCTGTAGGAGCGCACGCGATGAACTCTAACTCGTCTCGCTCGCACACATTGCTCTGCGTGCGCGTGAGACGAGATTTGCGTGAGGACGCCGGCGTCGTCTGCTCCACGCACGGGAAGATCAACTTTGTGGATTTAGCGGGTAGTGAGATGACCAAGCGGACACATAGTACTGGGAAGACATTGGAGGAAGCCAATAATATTAATAGAAGTCTTATGGTGCTCGGTGAGTTAAAATTGTTAATTAGGTACTTACCATTAATTTACCAGGTATTAAACCAGAAAAAAGAAACGTAGATATGCAGTTCTCAATAATGTTGACAGGTCTTATTTCATATACCCTCACTTTCTAATAAAAACTGTACCAATCTCTACTAAATCTTGCTACTTTCCCGTTTTAGGACCTTAGCCAGACGACAGCGAAAACTCTTCCTACCCACTTATTTCACCAAAGTAACTTCTGTTGTTTTTGGCACAGGTTATTGCATATCACAGCTGAGCGATGGAAAGAAACGAGGCCATATACCATACCGGGACAGCAAGCTCACCAAACTTTTAGCTGACAGCCTCGCGGGAAACGGAGTTACCCTCATGGTAAGTCATGCATCCAAAGTATTTATTGTCCACCAACATACGGACTACCAAGTGTTTTCAACATATCTTAGAAGATACAGGAAAATGTACTCGAACTACAGTTACTATATCATATCACGGAATTCCTCAAGTATTTAGACAAAGGTTTACCTACTTATAGTACAACCACATGTCCCCAGTTGTTCGTGTTCAATTTTATTGCCATTAACCAGTCACAAATGTATTGTCCGTATTACTAGTAAGAAATTCCACAAAAACCCAATAACACTTAGCCCGACTTGCGAATTAAACACCTTTTGCTCAACAGTAGCGCTTGCCACTAGACCAACGAGGAGTTTCCCAACCTAATTTTTTTTTTCTTGTTAAACAATACTTTTAAGCCTAGAGAAAACTTACAGATCGCCTGTATAGCACCAACGAGATCAAATCTAAGCGAAACGGTCAACACCCTCCGGTACGCTGCGCGCGCCAAGAAGATCAAAACAAAACCCATCGTTAAAATGGTAAGCAAAATATTTTTGTACAACAACAAAAATATCTTTTTCAGTTGGGTTTTCTGACGTCCCTGATAATTACATTACATTTTCAGGACGCAAGAGATGCCCTGATATTAAGTTTGAAGAGAGAAGTGGAAGCTTTGCAAGCGGAGAACCAACATCTGAGAACAGCGCTACACGTGCAGACGGATTACAACGGAGACTCTTACAGTAAGAACATAGTCATTTTGTAATGAACTTTTCTGATTCAGTACACAGAGAAAGCACAACCGGGCAACCTGGGTAACAGTAGCCACATCATGACTAGGGTGGATAAGGTAGACTAACGACATAGTGATGGTTGAGGCATCAACGTAAGACTGTGGCAAAGTCACAACGTGGTGGGAAAGTCTTTATCCCGCAACATTTGATATGATGATTGATCACCTGGAAGTCTCATTTTATCTATTTTCCAAATTCGTACTCAATACTGAATGCAGCACTGACTGCTGACTGACATCTTTTGGGATATCATGCATAATGCGTTTCTTCCTCCCCACAGGCCCTGGGCATCGCCGAACGCCAACCCAAATAGAACCAAACAAGTTATACCAACTACCACAATCAGAACTTGTGGACTTGGTACAACTGCATATGGCAGAGAACTCCGCTTTGAGGACCGAGAACAGTGAGCTGTTCGGAGTCAGAGACACGTTGTTGAGAGACCAGGAGATGCTGAGCAGGGAGAACGAGAGGCTGTTGAAGAAATTGGAGGATGTTAACTCGTGAGTATAGGTAGATAAAACAAAGTATTGAACTGCTGATGATCTATTTGGATCTATGGAGAATTGGGGGGTATTACAAAGGAATGCTAGCGTCAAATGTTGAGACAACAGAAATGTAGGAATACCGACTTTTTCTTTCGTGAGGGTATTTTAAAAGGTGTGCTACTTATTTGAAAGATGAGAGGTAAAGATATTACTGCTCGATGGCCATCAAAAGCCTCAGATTTGGTCAGTATCGCCAGTAGATTGCACTGATGATACGAAAAAATTGGATCGAAAATTTAAATTTTATAAAGCTTGTCACATATTTTCAGAGTTCCGAGAAAACTCAAATAAAAGTTTTTACTTTGGAATAGACAGGCTAGATATCTAATTATTTGTGATGGTGTTCCTAGGACACTGTTTGGATTCAGCTGATACATCAGCAAGAACGAAGGGAGGTCAGTTACTCTAAAGGCTGTTACAATGCATGTTACACGACACGCGGAACCGCAAAAATATTTATAAATCTATATTAAATTATTGATCTAACTGATCTAAGCATGACAAAAAATAATTTAAACTGTTAATTACAGCACAACACCATCCCACGTGTGATTTAGTCATTTTAGGTATCTTCCATTCTTTCATATAGACATCGCTTGACAGACAGTTGGAAGACTTTAGACAGCTGCCTTACATTTTTTACAGCTTCCTTTAGAGTCTAGCCGAATTAGAAATGGAGACATTTTTGGAAAAAGTATTGGTCTGACAAGTGACAACTTCTTGGTCAGGGCTCTGCGCAAAGATCATTGAAGCGATTCTTGGGTAAGGCAGGGTTGACACCTATGTCTAGCAAAGGGTGTCTTTAGGCTACCATGACAATGCTGGTCACATTTCGACATTAACGTAAAAATTAACCCGGATCAAGTTTACTAAATAGCACATCTTTACCTGAATTCACGACATCCAAAAAAGTTTTCAATTAACATTTTTACTAATTTCGCAGTGTATGTGTTCGCTCGCCAATCATCCCGGCGCGGCCAACATACTCTGGCACCAATTCCAACGAAGCGAACATTTGGACCAACCCTATCAATTCGGCAAACAGTATTGGCAGTGCACGAAGTTCAAGCTAAGGGCTTAAAGCAAAAAGGAAAGGACTTGAGAATGTCTTACCATTGAATGTTATGAAAAAGCCGTAGAAATGGAGGTGACCCATCCATGGGTATAACATGTACAGTGAATACCATAATTTATTGTATTGGCTGAACCTTTGCTGGGATCAAAGCTCATTCAAGGGTTATGATTTTTTTATAGTTCATTGTTTAAATTGGGTAATGATGATAATGAAAATTAAAATATACAAATATTCCCAGTTTAACATGGATTGCCACCAGGTGGCAATCAAGTATAAGATTCCCAGTTGCCACCAGATGGTGACTGGGGAGTTATTGCCCCCACTTCAACTGCCGTAAACCCGCAGTGTACAGCACTTGAAGTGGGGGCAATAACACAATCCATGTAGGGGCAACTGGGAATATTCGGAAATGTGTATGCCATATCTAAGACAACTTTATGTTCTTGTGCATAGTATAATTAGAAGTTTAACCTATTGACCGCCAGAGTCATGTATAGATGACAAACCAAAATGTGTCCAGCACGACACGGTCATAATAGCAAATCGTGACCGTGGCGTGCTGGGCACATTTTGGTTTGTCATCTATACATGACTCTGGCGGTCAAAAGGTTAATACATAGATTAGAAACAACAAATAGTTTGTGAACAGATATTGTATTTTGGTATTGAATTATTTCTAGTTAGTAGCATAATTGAGAGTTTCCATGTAAATAGATTAGTACTTTAAGTACCTATGTAGTGATACAGATTTATAATCAGAGATATTTAAACACTATTAAAATGTTGATACAAAATAAATAATAAGAGAGTGTGGAAGTGTTTTATTTGAAGTTCTGATTTTATTTATAAATGTGGTTTCAGTCAATTATTAGAAATGTGTAGTATTTTCAGCCTTAAAAAATGTATACATAGACAATAATTCATTTCGGTGTCTAGTCTTTGTTTCACAATATTGCGTCAATGTCTAGCAACAAAACATATTATCACACATTCCCCAATGTGTGATAATGTTTTGTTTTACTAAATTGTAGCTACATAATGATACAATATTATAAAACAATGATTGTAGACAGTCAAATTAATTCTTGTTGATACATTCTTTTGGAGACTTGAATGTAAAAGTTAATGCCATGGGCACCTTTTTAGACCAACTGATTGAACACTGCAAACAGCGTTTAAATGGGCAAAACAAACTATGCAGTACCAAAGAACAGAGGATTTATTGCTGTTATGAATAGTACTCTTTATTTCAAGTAACATAAAGCTGAGAGTTGTAGCAATTGATATGGAAATTAAGATATTCCTGAAGGGTCCATGAACAGGCTAAACAGGCAACTTCCACTCACATAAAGTATATTATTCATTGTCATACAAATCCTTTACTTTGTAGTCCTCTTCGTTCTGCACTATGCCTTATAGAACTGAGCAATGACAATCACAGATAACTTATGGGGCATACAGTTTTATTTTCACAAAAATACTTTGTAGTACGCAAAATGTCTTTACACATTAAATACAAAAACCAACCAATAATATTATTCTAAATATACCACTACTAATGTCTTCTAAACCCATACTTTTTCCTTTCGTAGAACAGATCAGTCTTTGAACTACCTAAGTTCACAATCTTTGGACAACCATCTCTCTGTAACAAAACAAAACAGTATTTAAAAACAATACAGGTTTTCAAAGCAAAAGATTGAATAATTTTATGCAAATTATAACAAGTAACTACTGGTAAATTACTTAATAACTATGGCATACAAAACACTCCTCTTACAATAAAATTTATTAGTTTCATCACCCTGAATTACCAACTCCTTTGATAATTCAAAAGTATAAATGGTTTAATTAATTTTTTTTTTTTAAATTTGAGTTTGAAGAATTAGGAAAGAAAGCAGCTCAGTTTGACTTTGATGACAGCAGAAGATTGTATAGAAATTCTTAGAAAACACTTTTTTTTAGTAACAAGAAACGTTGAAGATTTAGACAATACATGCAAATGATTGCACAATGAGTAAATAGGTAGACTGAAAGCATACGATTTCCAAATGCTACTCACATCTTTTTCCTGTATAGTGCATTCTTTACAGTAGTATGCGTCAGAAACACCGGGCCCGCCGCAAATCACACATCGACCCTGATAAGACCCGTAGTTACACTCGTCGCATATCCTCACCAGGGTGCAGGGACGTACGTAGGAGTCGCATATCACGCATTTACCGTCACATTTTTCGCACAGACGACCAATAGCTAAAACAAACACCATGAAATCAAACATTGAACGGTGGCTAACATTTCCGATTCCAAATGGTTCCACTAAATTCCACTTACCCACGCCAGGTTGTTTTCTACAGAAGATAAGATCTGGATGATGCTTTGCCATGGTGTATCGTCAGTTTATGAGTATTTCTTGCGAAATATTCGGAAATATACAATAATAACAACTGACAGATAACCTCAAAAACACGACGCTTTGACGCTTAGCTGTTTATTGATGCGTTCGAATCGCAGGTACGAATGTTCGTTTTACAAAATACTTTTTAGAGAATTGTCATGAATACTTTACATTTATAGTTTTTGTTCTCTAAATTTTCGATTAAATGAATGAACAAATATGTATTTTTAAATATTCATAGTTTTATTCACATTTTGAATATATTCGAAAACATTTGGTCCATTTTAGCTCAGAATCGAGTTGAATATAAAAAAGGAAAGGGACTTAGGAGGCTTTTACTCAGCGGTGGGACAATATAGGCTGATTATTCCATTTTTTATTAATAAAAATCTTTTAGAACTTGTTTTGAGTCATTAGGTTTTGTTCTAGGGATTTAAACGAACAAACTTCGTTCAAAAACTCAATATTGATATTTGTCTCTCTCAGAATTTTGTTAAGTTGTGATACAATTATTAAGGTCAGCAATTGTTGGAATTTATTTTTTGCAAGTGTTAATTTATACAATGATAATAAATGCATTTTATACACTTTGTAGTATGAAAAAGGCTTAAGTAGATACAAATAAATGAAGTCCTTGTTCTTCCTTTACTGGTTTTCGAACGTATTATCTTTGACTTGACATTTCATTTTGACAATGACAGTTCGCAGTAGCGTTTTTGGCATATTGATACACATGTTAGTGCAGTGGTGCAGTGTGTAAAGTTAATTATTATAAATAACGAAAAATGACTCCTGACATAGAGAGTGAAAGTAGTGACGACGATAGCCAGCACTCTGAGAACGACGAAAAAGAGGAGGAACCAGTAGAACCTATAGTGGAAGAGGAAGATAACACGACATTCAAAGATTTGGTAAGTTCTTCGTGCATGTGTTACTTTACACTCACTACAAACCTTAAAAATATTCGATATTTGTGTTATCTAAACTAATAATCCTCATCACCTATCCCTCTGTTAAGTTTCGTAAACATACTTTCACCAAAACGTTTCACATAGAGGTTATGTTATTAAATCACACCCTTACATTTTCAGGGAGTTGTAGACGTTTTATGCGAAGCTTGCGAAGAGTTAAAATGGAAGAAACCGTCAAAAATCCAAAAGGAATCGATACCTGTGGCATTGCAAGGCAAAGACATAATTGGTTTGGCAGAGACTGGTTCGGGCAAAACTGGTGCCTTTGCCCTCCCAATCTTACAAGCACTGTTAGAGAACCCACAACGGTACTTTGCTTTAGTATTGACGCCCACAAGAGAATTGGCATTCCAGATATCAGAACAGTTTGAGGCACTTGGTAAGTTTCATTTTCTTGTAGCGGTTTTATTTGATAGATATTTTAATATATAAGGAAGTATTTTAAAGTCCTCTCTCATGTCTGGATAAGCTACAAAATGTAACCTACTACAATGCTATTATACTAGTAGCAGGTAGTAAACTGAGTATTCTGAAAAGGTGAAATAGTTCACCGATATTGTATGAAATATAATTAATTGCTTAAAAAGACTGAGCAATAGATAAGTTACTAAATGTCTCCATGTCTTTTGTACGCAATTTTTTTTCTGGTTCCAGTGGTTAAATAACAACTTTGGTTGGTGCTGATGGCTTAGGAAAGCATTGCCTGATGACATTAGGTATTAGCAGTTTACAAGGACTGTCAAATTATTTCTATCAAATAAGGCATACTCGGACAGTTATTCTATATCATATATTTTTTTATTAGCCTGCACCCTTGCGAAACGCACAATTTATCAGAATCTGAATGGGATTGAAGATTATTTCTAAACCATTGCGTCATTTGTTCGAATAAATTGTCGGCTCAGCAATGTAAATAACGCAATGAATGTTGTTTAACTATGAATATTAAACCAATTCCTACCGATCAAAAGTTCCGCAATTACCCCTCTGTATTGCGTTATATGGCTATGTCAGCCATTCAAACCTTATCAGATCGTAACACCACACTACCATGATCTACCATGGTCTACCTCAACAGTGATGTCCTTCCTGAGGCCAGGGCCGTCCAAAAGCGCGTTGAGTTGATGATATCGTCAAAGTCGCGGGAAACACCTGGTATGTCCAGTGAGTGACGATCTGCCCCATCTCTCTTACAATACTCGAGACTACAATAAATTTCAATATGTGTGCAATCATTGTATGAATAACATTTTCTATCAGGTGCCAGCATAGGAGTGAAATGTGCCGTTATAGTGGGAGGTATGGACATGGTGGCGCAGTCCCTCATGCTGTCCAAGAAGCCACACATCATCATTGCAACTCCTGGAAGACTTGTGGACCATCTGGAAAATACCAAGGGATTCAATTTAAAGGCTCTCAAGTTTTTGGTGAGTAGATTTATATCTTTTGTTCTTATGAGCATAATTATTTATCATCCAAAATATGAAGCTTAAAACTGAGGCCACTTAAGTTGCCAGAGTAGCTTCATATTCAGCCTATAATTTATCCACTTCTGGGACACTCACACAGAGCTACACTCTTTGAGAAGTGTGTGGCCTAATCCACCACACGGACCCAGTGTGGGTTGGTAAGGGACTAACTTAGTTTTTTTTTTCCCAACCTTTGTTGTCCCACTTCTGGGTAAAGGTACAGTTAGTTAAGTTCAATTGCTGCAGATAAATTCTGTATTTTCAAATTATGCTTCTCTTGGTCTGTATGTGAGATTTACGTTTGTGATACTTACACAAAAAATTACGAAAAGATGATTTGTGTAGCATGTTCCAAATAGTGGGAAATAAAGAAATCCTTGGATCAACTATAAAAAAAAAACACTTTAAAAATAATAAAAAGTCAAATCTGACCTTACTTCATGAATGTTGAGAAAGATAAACAAATGAATATGTCAACTTAGCACACAAGGTGGTTGACGAGTGCAATGTGAACTCAGCCATAATGATGGCCGAGTTAAATGGTACCGATTGTCGTTTTGGCCATTGTGTCGATGGCCGAAACCCTCGATTAACATCTCTCGAGGCTCTCATTAGGGGGGTGGATCAAGAGCCTGATTTAGAAGGCAGTACTCCGCGATACGGCTGACATCGTAAAGAGGTTCATATCTCTGGAGCCAAAACCACCGGTAGCATGGCGGACCACAATTTTTATATTTTTAAATGTTTCTTTTATTAAAAATACTAGCTTTGTTCCGCAACTTCGTCAGAGTGTAAATATGTCGGTTATCGCGGACGCAAATGAATGAAAAGTAGACTATGTCCTTTCTTGTGGTTCAAACTTACCCTATACCAAATTTTATCAAAATCAGTTCAGTGGTTTAGTCGTGAAAGCGTAACAGATAGACACAGTTACTTTTGCATATACGATATTAATCATCATCATCATTTCAGCCGTAAGACGTCCACTGCTGGACTTAGGCCTCCTCCAGTTTGTGGGGTTTTGCCATAATCGCCATGCTTGGTAGGCGGATTGGCGATCGCAGTATAGTGGTAAAATGCATAGAGAACGCTGCTGCCCATTCTCTAGTAAGTCCCTTATGCCCGTTTTCACCAACGACCCCTAAATTTTAAGTAGCCCCTAGGTCAATTTAAGTAACACTTATCGCAAGTTTTATTTTCACCGACGTTTAAGGGACACCTAAACCCTTAAGGGATCCCTTATATTTAGGGGCCCGAATGTTCGGCCCCTAACCGGCCCCTAACTTAAGGGCTGGTTTAATTTAAAGTTGTTTGACAGGTTGCGTATTCTTGAATATCTAAAAAATGGAAGATCTGTTAAGTGAGTTTTTTGATAGTATTGAAGCTGTGGAAACAGTGGAATTATTGGCAAACCCTAGATTATTTACACGGCCGCGTGTTCATCGTGAAAGACCAAACTTTTTCACACGATATGATGATAAAGACTTTTTTACAAGATATAGGTTATCCAAGGATAGTGTGATATTTCTACTTCACAAACTAGAACATATTTTGGAATATCCAGACGACAGGTAAGGCAAGGCATTAAATATTGAAATAGAGTAGGTGATCGTTATGTGTAGACAATACCTATTACTTATTTATAATGCTTATAACTGTTTGCTTTAACATGTTAGTTGGTACCAGTAGGTGTAAGTGTAGAAACTTAACTATTTTAGTAGGTAGGTACCTTTACCTATATTATCATTAACTTGTAATTTATTTTACAGAAATAAATCTGTGCCCCCGATCAAACAACTATTATGTGCCCTTCGATTTTATGCCACCGGTAGTCAGTTGCTGACGATAGCAGACATGGGTGGGATCAGCATAGCCACATGTAGCCGAATTGTCAAAAGAGTGTCAGAAGCTATCGTTACTCTACGACAGGAGTTTATAATATTTCCAGAAAGGGAACAAGATCAGCTAAGAGTGAAGGAGGAATTTTACAAGATAGCCCGTTTCCCTAATGTCCTGGGTTGTATAGATTGTACGCATATTAAGATACAATCGCCAGGTACCTAACTTAATCACAATGGCATCCAAGATCAGATTTTAATATTTCAACCAAACACTTAACTACACATAATTACTATTGTAGGTGGGGATGATGCTGAACTGTTTCGTAACAGAAAAAGTTATATGTCTGTCAACGTCCAAACAATAAGTTCTGCAGATTTACTGATGACAGATGTAGTTGCCCGCTGGCCAGGTTCAACTCATGATTCAACGATTTACCAAAATAGCAGACAGTATGCCAAATTTGAAAGAGGGGATTATAGAGGATCATACTTGTTAGGAGACAGTGGATATCCTTTGAAGGTAAACTAAATTATCAACCTTACAAGTAAATAAAGACAGTCATTTTATTTAAAACAGTGTATTTATTTTAATCAAACTTAAAATTTCTAAACATTACGCTTTATGGATCCTTTTTCGGCACCCCAAGCAAGCTTTGCAATGCTAAACCACCACCTGAAAACAAAAAAATTATAATTATAATTTATTTCAGAGCCATCTCCTTACTCCCTACTTGAATCCAGCTTCCAGTGGCCAGCAAAGATACAACGAAGCCCATATTAAAACAAGAAATGTAGTGGAACGACAGTATGGTGTTATAAAAAGAAGATTTCCTGTTCTGGCATTAGGAATACGGCTTAAATTACAAACTGGGATCAACGTAATTTTAGCTTGTTGCATATTGCACAACATATGCATTTTGAGGAGGGAACAGGATCCTATAAATGACGGATCAATTCCCAACTTAGAGCAACTGATACGGGATGGGGAAATTCCTCAATTATCAGAAACAACCAGAGACCCAATATATGGATTCCAGCGTAACCAAATGACTCAATATTTTGAAAACATAACATTTTAATATTATATGTACCTTTTATCTGTCGCAAGACTTCATCTTTTATTTCCACTTCTCTCAATGCTGCTTGAAGTTGAAGATTATAAAAATTTCTTTTAAATTCTAGTTCAACTTCCAGTAGCTGCTTCTTTAGTGACTCAATATCTTCTTTTTTCTTGTTTACATTTTGAAAACTAGAGCATAGGTTACTCATTATTTCTGTCCTCTCATTAGGTTGAGAGGATGTGGGTCGTCTTCTAGACCACAGCGGAGTTCTTTGTTTTGGTGTGGTTATTTTGTAAACAGTGTCCTGTAAGTTAATAAAGTAATATTAGTTTATTCCCAGTTAAACTGATTTCCAAGTACAGGAAGATATAATAATCTCTACCTTTGGCTCCTCGTGGGTATTTGTTGTGACGCTGATATCCTCTATATCAATCTCTGATAATTCATTAGTCCCAACACAAATAACTTTGGGATATGGTTCCTGGACCTGAACAATTCCCTCAGTGAATTCTGCATCACTGTCCTTAATACCAGTTATTCCAGTACAACCTCGGCCCATAATGTTGCACACTTGCTCCAGGATTGGGTCTGTTTTTATTTGTGAGGGCCCACCACCAGTTTGTGTGGCACTCCTTCGTGTAGAGCCATAATACCTCTTACTTTCGCTCTTCAATTTCTCCCATACCTTCATTAATGACTCTTTACTTCTAGAAAACAAAATATATTTAACTTAAAGTTTGTGTTCATGGTGAATATTATGTATGTACTCACAAGAATGGTGAAAATCACATAAAATAGGCACCAGACGTAGAGCCTTCTGTACTAATTATTATAATGTAAAAAAATACCATGCGTACATGACGCATGGTATTTTGTACATTATAATAATTAACACATGGAAGAGTAAAGATACATAGAAACAAAATAAGAGATATGTTAACAAATATACAAACCTGTAAACAGAACCTGAAGCATTAAAAGCGTTTGTAAGGTCCATCCATGAGGTGTTTTTCGCCTCGTTAGTGCTTCCATCCGTTTTTTTATTTAAAATTGTATCTCTGTGGTCTAAAAGCAATTTCACCAGCTTTTCCTTGTCCTCAGCAGTAAAATTCTGACCACGTTTCCTTTTCTCAGCCATTGTAAGTAGAATTGTAAGCAGAAATTAAATCCAAACGAACACTAACAGCTACACACTAACAAATTTAATAACAGAAACGAACTCAACTGAAATGTCACTGTCAAAAATGCATTTCAAAAAAAGGCACTGGAATTAAGTTACTCTGCCAATTTAAAAAAAAATAAGTTACTTTTTCGATGTTGAAATCAAATTTTGTAACGTAATTGTTGTTAAAACATTTTCATAACATAAAATGTTTTTATTTTGTTCTGAATTAGCGTAAAAATGTAATTTAAAAATGTTTTCGATTAAAATACGGTTATTGGAATCACTACGACATAAAAAATCTGTCACGTAACTAAGTAGCCCCTATATGAGTGTCCCCTAGGTTGGTGAAAATGAATTAAATTTAGGGAGGCATTTAAGGGGCACCTTAGTGTAAGGGATTCCTACCTAGGGTATAGTTTAGGGGTCGTTGGTGAAAACGGGCATTAGTCGCCTTTTACGACACCCACGGGAAGAAATGGGGTAAAATACGATATTAATACAGATTTAAAAAAAATGTAATATGTGTGAAAATAAACTAAACTACTAATAAAAAGTACTTCTTGATGATTCTGATTCTTGGGCAGTAAATTTATCATTTTCCTTTCAAATTCTCATAGAAATAACATTAATTCTATTTCATAAGGTAATGGACGAAGCTGACCGCATCCTCAACATGGACTTCGAAGTGGAAGTAGACAAGATCCTGCGCGTGATTCCTCGCGAGAGACGGACATACCTCTTCTCAGCTACCATGACCAAGAAGGTGCAGAAACTACAGCGGGCCTCCTTGCAGGACCCCGTGAAGGTTGAGGTGTCTACCAAGTACCAGACGGTTGAGAAGTTGCTGCAGTACTATTTGTTTATACCTGTGAAGTATAAGGTAAGGAATAGTAGTAGTAGTAAGATGACGATTATGATTTTGGTGATAAAAGACCGGCCAACATGAACACCAACTGACCAACATGAAGGCCAATAAGAAGACTTGTATTGATCTTCTTTTTAGAGCAAAAAAAACCCATGACAAGAAGTTTCAGGTGCACTTACTCCTCAGTTTTTAAAGCCTTGTAAGTCTCTGATTAGAGAATTTATCCAGAATTTGAATTTGACCAAAATATCAATAGCATTATAGCAGTTGTCAAAAAAAACGAAGGAATTATACAATTTTACAAAACATCAAAAATCACTTGTGATGTTATAGAGTTTGGTCTCTGCACTAAGTCCTTCAGTTGGACCATTCGGTGGTTATTTCACTCTTATAATTTTAATACATACAACATTTCAAATCACCCTACCACTTCACAGGACGTATACCTCGTCCACATCCTAAACGAGATGTCAGGCAACTCGTTCATAGTATTCGTGTCGACCTGCGCCAGCGCCCTGCGCACAGCGCTGCTCCTGCGCAACCTCGGGCTGGCGGCCGTGCCTCTACACGGACAGATGTCGCAGAACAAGCGGCTGGCAGCTCTCAACAAGTTCAAGAATAAAAGTCGATCAGTGCTGATTTGTACTGATGTTGCTTCGAGGTACGTTGGAGCTTTGTAGTTTTTACCCTCCTTCAGCAAAGCAAAAACTTGGGTCGATAACTGGTCTAGGTATAGCTGTGGTCGCATTTGGTTTCCTGCAGGGGAGTTTGTTGCGCCACTTCTTTCCAGCTATAAAACTAGGAAGTGGTGAACAGCGAGCATTTTGCGGGACTGTCTTATATAATTTTGACGCTCAAAAAGTGCTGGCTCTCAGCCTAGTTTGAATAAGTAAAGGAATACGTTTTAAACGTCAACGACTCAGGGAGCAGCTGAATTAACTTTTAATACTGAATCATAAAATGTATCTCATCCAACAGTCGAAAAGAGAAAAAATCCTTATGGTTTCCAAGTCAAAGTCAAATCATTTATTTCAAATTGGCGCTTATAATGCACTTAAAATACTATACCAACAAAAAAAAAAAAATATTCTGTTTCTCAGCATGGCATTTACGATTTTCAATGGCTAAGTTTTTTTTTTGTACACTGAACCTGTGGTTTTCGAGTAGATAAACAACAATTCAGTGTACAAAACCTGAGGTCATACGTCCGCATAGTTCGGTTGCCAGCAAGCACGTAACCACTCAGCGGGTGTGCGCCTTTTTTTCGCCTTGAGAGGTCGTAACTACCTACGTAACCGGGCTATCCTGAAGCCTCCAGCCAGGGGGGCGTGCGTCGCTACTCAAGTTTATGATACCGCTACGATACAGAACCCTTCTTCCTTTATTTCCGTTTGAATTCATTGTAAATTATAGTAAATAATCCGCTCGCAGAGGTCTGGACATCCCACACGTGGATGTGGTGATAAACCTGGACATCCCACTGCACAGTAAGGACTACATACATCGCGTGGGCCGCACAGCTCGGGCGGGGCGAGCAGGCAAGGCGATCACTTTTGTGTCGCAGGTATGTTGGTTCATCGCTTTTTATTAATTCAATAGAAGTTTAAAAATATTAAGAAACTTTGTTAAGATTTTTATCGAACGCTTTTCCACCAGGGAATTTGCTGTTTAATATATTTTGACTGCGTGGGTTTTGCATTTTTCTATGAAACAGCAGTTTTTTTTTATTACGAAACATTTTCACGCACACTACGCTAGAATAATTTGTGCTGAATTCATGGTTACTGTATGCGTCGACGTCCTTGCCACCCTGTATTATAAACCGACAGGATCGTTTGATTTTCATAACGTAGCTGAATTAACCCTGCTGGAAAAGGGTTTAGGGAAGTTAAAAGTTTAACACACGCAATCTTCACAGGCCATGTTACCTGATACACCACTTAGTTCGCGTGGAAATATACACAGCTTTGTATCTTAGCTTCACTGCTAAGGTATCTCAAATATCTTTGGTGGAAAGGCTATCTTTTGATCAAAGAACAACTATTTATTACAAACGACTTGAAGTTGGTGAAATGTAGCCATACAATCATTATGTCTACTATAAAGGAACGAGGACTTTACACCTGTTTGTGTAAAGTTCACTTATCTTCTACAGGGTGTTGTGTCTGGACGATATGTCGGGACATTGTATGATTTCTAAAGTTGCGCAGTAAATATATAATAAAATAACGTCAGTTTTATGCGTAGTTCGTATGTCGCGAATGGTGGCGATGTAGGTGCCGGTATACTACTAATCTTCTCTATATCGTTTCAGTACGACGTAGAATTGTATCAGCGCATCGAGCAGCTGATCGGCAAGCAGCTGCCGATGTACAAGACGGAGGAGAGCGAGGTCATGGTGCTGCAGGAGAGAGTCTCGGAGGCACAGAGACTTACCAAGATCGTACGTAGATATTTTATTACAAACCTTCGTTTGCAGTTGGCAATAATTTTGAAAGTTTTCTTTGCTGTTCTACGTTTTATAATTGTCACCGTCAAATTGTAAAAACCGTTAGATTACAATCTATCTAGCGAGATTGTAATCTGTAGAAATATTGTGAACCGTAACATACTGCTTACAATTTCCCGTATTATTTTTCATTAGATTACAATATTGCGAAGTGAACTCGTCAAACTGTACCGTGTGGTGACGGACGTAAAGAATAACACTACCCCATTTCTTCCCGTGGGTGTCGTAAAAGGCGACTAAGGGACTTACTAGAGAATGGGCAGCAGCGTTCTCTATGCATTTTACCACCATACTGCGATCGCCAACCCGCCTGCCAAGCGTGGCGATTATGGCAAAGCCCCCCAAATTGGGGGAGGCCTAAGTCCAGCAGTGGACATCTTACGGCTGAAATGATGATGAATTATGAACTCGTCAAATTGTGAATCCATCTGCTAGAAAAATTGATGATACCAATAGTTCTTGATATGATCTTCAATTTTGTTTCCGTTTTCATAGGAAATGAAAGAGCTAGAAGACAAGAAGAACTTTAAAGGCAAAAAGCGCGGCGCCGACTCCGACGACGACACGGAGGAAGCGGCCGGCGTGCGCAGACGCATCAAGGGCAAGCCCAACAATAAAATCAAACATGGTGGGAAGAAGCGGAGACGATAAATAAATGAGTTAATTTTTAACACGTGTTTTATTTTTACCTAGCGACGTCGTAATATACATAGAAACTGTCAGGAATATATTATTTCTTTTATTCGTCGGGATCGGTATGCTAGGTCACGTCATCATCATCATCATCATCATTTCAGCCGAAAGACGTCCACTGCTGGACATAGGCCTCCCCCAAGCACCGCCACTTCGACCTATTCTGTGCTTCTCACATCCAACGTATTCCTGCGGCCTTCACCAGGTCATCGGTCCATCTTGTGGGAGGCCTTCCAACGCTACGTCTTCCAGTACGCGGTCGCCACTCCAGAACCTTCCGGTCCCATCGGCCATCCGTTCTGCGAGCAATGTGCCCTGCTCACTGCCACTTAAGTTTGGCAATTCTTCGGGCTATATCGGTTACCTTGGTTTTCCTACGGATCTCTTCATTTCTGATTCGATCGCGTAGGGAAACTCCAAGCATAGCCCTCCCCAACAAACAAAAATTGCTCTTGTAGTGGCTTATATTGCCAAAAATAATATTCTTATAGGAGCCGTATTATCGCTAATAAGGGTGCGTTTGGGCACAAATTATAAGGACAATAACCTTATACCTCCCTTTTAGTTGCTTTATTGTCCGCTTTTTTTCCTTATACGTGTTTTACTATGGTTCGATACAAGGGAGTTAAATTCATTGCGGCAAATCAAAGGCTCTTAAAAAGCCATAGGCCCTTATAGCCGTCTGTTTATGATTCTGCAATAAGTCTTTTTCTTAGTGATTTACATTTTCGTAAAAGTTTCGCGAATAAAGAGAAACGTCAACCATTTTATTAAAAAGTGAATGGTAAGTTATTATTTTATGTAGTTTATTTACCTGATTTATGTGCTCGTTTATAGTGAAAAGTGTATGGGAATTCAAATGCATGATAAAATGTGGTACGCAGTGTCTTATAGTATCAACCCGCCCTTGAATTTTAGCTGTTTTTGTGCTACAAACGTTATTAATTATTTAGTCATGTTATAAACAGTGCTATTATGAGAGCAAAACGATTCGCACATCGTCTACAAGGAGTCTATGAGAGTGAAGACTTTATAATGGCATCATTTCCTGTTTATGCTATCGCCATTTTACATATCGTTAGGGTTCCTTTCTCACGAACAAAATCCTGTACCTAGCTAGTCTTGTTCCCATACATATAAAATTTATGTTTCACTATGTTTGGGTTGGCTGGAAGAGATCTCTTTATAGGGATAAGCTTGCTTTTGTGCACTAGTTTTAAGTTTGAAATTTAATTATAATTGTAAGTACACAATAAAGAATATAATTATAAATATAATATGTTTGTCCGCAGATATTGCATTGGTTTCAGTAATGCATATTAACATAATAATATCTTAATATCTTAGGACAACCAACACAACGTTATCTGATCCCAAACTAGGCAGAACCTGTACTATGGTAACCAGACAACTGATAAAGTTACTTATATATTTCTAAATACATACAAATTATAAATAAATTACACCCAGACACAGAACAAATGATTGTGCTCATCACACAACATTTGTCCTGGGTGGGAATCGAACCCACGACCTCAGTCTTAGCAGTCAGGGTCACTAACCACTAGACTAACAGGCCAGTCAAATATTACTACTTAATTTGTTTTGAGCAATGTACGCGCATCCAATGGCATTTTGTTTGGCATTACATGATGTAATATTTTTAATAGGTCACTTAAAGCGATATGGGAAATGTTGAATTTCACTGCCCATTCTCTGATCATCATCATCATCATCATTGCAGCCGTAGGACGTCCACTGCTGGACTTAGGCCTCCCCCAATTTGGGGGGCTTTGCCATAATCGCCACGCTTGGCAGGCGGGTTGGCGATCGCAGTATGGTGGTAAAATGCATAGAGAACGCTGCTGCCCATTCTCTAGTAAGTCCCTTAGTCGCCTTTTACGACACCCACGGGAAGAAATGGGGTGGTGTTATTCTTTACGTCCGGCACCACACGGCATCGGCACCACCATTCTCTGATATCACTACGAATATCAATATTCTTCAACTCTTCATTTAATAATATTATCATTGTCATTATATTATCATTGTCTATATCAATATCGCTACAATTATATTCTTCACTGGTTTCCTTTTCATTCTTATTTTCTACTAGCTTTTGCCCGCGGCTTCGCCCGCGTGGATGTCGGAAATTAATGCAAGAGGACGTACTACCGCGATAAGAATGTGTTATTCCAGAGGGGTAATTGCGGAATTTTTTATCGGTAGGAATTCGTTTAAAATTCATAGGTAAACAACATTCATTGTGTATTTTACGTTGCTGACCCGACAATTTATTCGAACAAATGACGCAATGGTTTAGAAATAATCTTCAATCCCATTCAGATTCTGATAAATTGTGCGTTTCGCAATTAGGGTGCAGGTTATATAGGTAATATAGACTCTGTGTGCTATTTTCGATCCAGATCCATTCATGATTGAGAAACAAACACCCAATCATACATATTTTCACATATTATTAGTAGTAGGATTATAACTCATATTGCTTAGGATTCATAGTTTATGAGAACATCATGTGTGTTGGTGTTTTTAAAATAAAAGTAATAGTATTCAGAGTAAGAAGACTGTGACATAGGGCTTGGTTTAGTTGAACATAAGTCTTCCTGGTTTTTCTTAACGCTCCTATTTTACCTATACAGACACTCAATCATTTACCAGACACCGAACATAATTATAGGAATAGTACTTTTGCCAGTGGCTTGGCCCGTATAGCTGTCGGAATATATCACCCGGGAACCTACTACCGGGATAAAGTAGGTATCCTATCTGTTACGTATCCATGATATAATATATCTTTGTGCCAAATTCGATCTAAATCCGTTTGGCCGTCTTTGCATCATCATCATCATCATCATTTCAGCCGAAAAACGTCCACTGCTGGACATAGGCCTCCCCCAAGCACCGCCACTTCGACCTATTCTGTGCTTCTCGCATCCAACGTATTCCTGCGGCCTTCACCAGGTCATCGGTCCATCTTGTGGGAGGCCTTCCAACGCTCCGTCTTCCAGTACGCGGTCGCCACTCCAGAACCTTCCGGCCCTTCCCCGTCTTTGCATCATTGAGAAACAAACATCCAAAAATCTAAACATCTAAGCCATTTCGCGGTCTCTTACTTGGAATAATACTATTAGGTTTATTTTGAGTATAATGAACACACATGATATTCGCAATTACTATGAAGCCAAAGTAATATGAATTACAATCCTACTTATCCCGTACTACCCGGCCGCTGCCAACGCGCTCCGCGCCCGCTTTTTAAATCTCTAATATCTTCTAAGATATTCATTTAAATTACATGCTGTAAAGGGCCATATTGATCTATATTAAATGCACAATGTATTTAAGGTACTTAATTGGATAAGGATGAATGCTGTATTGCTTAAAATCGCTTCGTAAATAAGCCCTTATTTCTCGTAAAAAGTAAAAGATAAAAAATGGTTATTCTGGGTTATCCCTAAGAGATAGACATATACCATTCAGGACATTTTTGTAGGCCTTTTTAAGGTGTACAATACTGTAGTACATTATTTTGGTCTATTTCGTAGGATTCAGCCAGGGTTTTTCGAATTTAGAGACGTATGTCAGCGTAGTTTTCGAAGATAGTTATTTTTTTCTAAAATAAAAGAATCTTTCTAAAATAAAAATAGCCTAAGTTACTCCTTGTTACATCAGCTATCTGCCAGTGAAAGTCCCGTCAAAATCGGTCCAGCCATTTCAGAGATTAGCGGGAACAAACAGACAGACAGACAGACAGACAGACAAAAATTGTAAAAAATGTTGTTTTGGTATATGTATCGTGTATACATCCATATACACTTAGTAAAAAGTGGTTATCTTAATATTAAAAACAGACACTACAATTTTATTTATTTGTATAGATAAAAAAATCCTCTGCGGAACAACTGGCTGATTCGTTAGTATCTGCTTGGTCTTTTTGTAGTATCATAGGAGTAGAGGTGGTGGTTGTAATGTTCAAAACCATGTTTTCGTAGACTTTTTTTTTACTTTTCTTCTGTAACCACTGCTCCTTTTTAACTTCTTCCAGTCTTTTGAATCCATTTTTTTAATGTAAATTCCCCTCCGTAATAAATTCACACAATCTGCTGTACTTCAAAATGGCGAATCTAGTTATGTAAAACATTTTAATGTGACCATATAGAGAATAATATCTTTATAATCACTGTATAAGGGAATACGGATTGCTTTCACCCTTGTAAATATCACATAAAATGTTAAAATTTGTTTGTTGGATAGACCTCTTATCAAATGCTCCTATAAGTTAAAAAGGATCATAATTACCTTGTGCATTACTTTTCTAAGAATAATTGACCATATTAAAAGCCTTTATATGACAATGAATATTATATGGCTAAAAAGCAATGTAACTAGCCTCTATAAGAAGAACACATTTTGAACCCTTATTGTAGCCATATTAATTGTATTTATTAACGTTTACCCAGCCAAATTATAAGAATAAAGGTAATATTAGCCAAATCTTCTAATAATGTGCTACTTTAAGGAACATTGACATAATAAATGCTCTTTTATAACAAGTATAAGAGTTTAGACCTTATAGACTTAATTTTATAAGCTTAGTTTGTTTGTTGGGTCTCCATTGCTCTTTGGGTGACTTTGAGCCTTCTTATGAGGCACATTGTGAGCGACCACGTCTCAGTGCCATATGTCATCACTGGCAACACACACTGGTCAAAGACTTTTGTCTTGAGACACTGCGGTATTTGGGACGAGAAGATATTGCGTAGCTTCCCGAACGCTGCCCAGCCGAGTCGGATTCGACGATTGACCTCTTTCTCGAAGTTGGATCTACCTAACTGGACAGTCTGTCCTAGGTACACGTATTCGTCCACAACTTCGAGTGTAGCGCCTCCGATCTTCATTGGAGTGGGTATCACACGAGCATTGGACATGACCTTTGTCTTGTCCATGTTCATCCTAAGACCCACTCTTTCGGAAGCTCTACTGAGGTCATCGAGCATTGTACTGAGGTCCTCCATAGTCTCAGCCATGACTACTATATCGTCGGCAAATCGAAGGTGAGTGATGTACTCGCCATTGATGTTGATGCCAGCCCCTTTCCAGTCCAGAACCTTGAAGACATCCTCCAGTGCAGCGGTAAACAGTTTCGGAGAGATTACGTCTCCCTGTCTCACCCCTCGCTGCAGAAGGATAGGTTTCGAGGCTTTGTCCTGGAGCCGAACTGACATAGTGGCGTTTTCATACAAACACTTCAGCACCTCGATGTACCGATAGTCAATCTGGCACCGTTGAAGAGACTGCAGTACAGCCCAGGTCTCGATCGAATCGAAGGCTTTTTCGTAGTCCACAAACGCTAAGCAGAGAGGCAGGTTATACTCTTCGGTCTTCTGTATAACCTGCCGCAGCGTATGTATGTGGTCTACGGTGCTAAAGCCTTTACGGAATCCAGCTTGTTCGGGAGGCTGGAAGTCGTCAAACCTGCGCGCGAGACGATTCGTGATGACTCTTGAAAACAGCTTGTAGACATGGCTCAGAAGTGAGATGGGCCTATAATTCTTAAGCAGGGTATTGTCACCCTTCTTAAAGAAAAGTACCACCACACCTCTGTTCCATGCCTGTGGCGTTTTGCCCTCGAGTATGACGGAATCAAACAGCTTCTGAAGGGCCTTTAGAAGCTAGGTCACGTACACTTAAATAATTCTTCCAAACCAGCCTTCTCATACCAGCTTCTTCAAACCAGCAGATCAGTAATGACCATTTGACATCATAATAGTTTGCTTCTATTTGGAACGTGAGTAAATTTGATGTTAGAGAAATATTTCAAGAAGTTATTCTATCATTTGAACCCAGCAAAGGAGGCTGTATTAATCCTACTAACTAAACGCGAAAGTTTGTATGTATGGATGTATAGATGTATGGATGTTTGTTCCTCTTTCACGCAAAAACTACTGACCCGATTCAGATGAAATTTGGCATACAAAATCAAAATCAAAAGTCATTTATTCAAACTAGGCTGAGAGTCAGCACTTTTTGAACGTCAAAGTTACATAAGACAGTCCCCCCAAAACGCCCGCCCTTCGACACTTCCTAGTGCTTTAGCTGGGAAGAAGAAGTGGCGGAACAAACTCCCCAGCAGCACAGCTGTCTGTTAAGTTAGAAGAACTTGGTTCTATACAGTATTATGTAAGTAATTAATATTATAAAACAAAACAAAACATACATCAAATTATGCGTCATAATGTCAGCTAGCACACGCCAATATACGAACAAAACATTAAAAACTAAACTCAAGCTTAAATAATAAAATCGTAAATAGAACTTAAAACCTAAATAAGAGCTTCCAGGCATAAAGGGCGTGCCCGCTTACATACACAACGATGAGGAAAGCTAATTCTGATTCTGGTTGAAAGAACATAAACATTGGTACCGATTCCCTTGTTCACAAACTAAACTAAATTTAAGTTCAGTGCATCTTTTTCTTTGTATTTCATTAAGAAGAGGACAAAAGAAAATTTTTAGTTTAGTCCTGTCAAATTAATCAGCGCCCACCATACAAGTTTAGACGTGATTAAAAAAATGCCTACTAAAATTACGTCAATTTACGTCAAGCGCTGATTAATTTGACAGGACTAAACTAAAATTTGTCTTCTGTCCTTTCCTTAATGAAATAGAAAGAAAAAGATGCAATGAACTTAAATTTAGTTTAGTTTGTGAATAAGGGAATCGGCACCAATGGCTAATAAAAGTTCTTATCTTGATCTGCACCTGCTATGTCCAAGGATTAACAGACGTGATCCATGGTACATCTGGTTTTTTGTACCTAGGATAGTTTTCTCTTTTTTTTTTTTCAAGTGGCTAGTGGTTCCAAGTTTTTTAGAATATACATAGTTTTATGAATGAATTATGTAGTTAACTTTATTATGTGTACTTACATGCACACTGGACAGGTGTAGCTAGCACCATTATTTAAATAAAAAACATAATTCTGGCCTAGGTACAAAAGGCTATTTCTAGTCTACTTTAAAAAAAGGTTCTTCTTCCCCACGACTTTGCTCGACGAAGTGCCAGCCCACGCCGTAGCTGAGCCTGTAGCTTTAAATTCGTACCTAAACAATAATCATTCAGATCTAACCCGTCTCTTGCTGCCCTCTACCAGCGACGCTCTAAGCCGAGGTCCGTACCCCACAGTTTTTATATTCATTAGCCCTGGCTGGAGGCCTTATTATATTAAGGAATTCGCAGCCAAGCCCGGTTCAATAGTAACGACCTTTTAGGTCAACTATGAAATGTCTATTAAAAGAAAAAAAGGTTATTGTTAAGTAAGTACCTACCTGATGAAAAACTTGATTCTACGAGAGCCTAGTGCGTTTTAATGTGTTAGTAGTCAGTACCTGTTCTAGACAAGAGATAAACCTCGACTTTCTGTACATTTTTCGTTAATAGCCTGTTGTACCCTTACTTACATATCAGGGGTATAGAATCAAACCTGGTTATGTCCATGGTAAAAAAAATCACAAAAATAAAAAAAAAACGTTTTATTTTTATGCCCAACGCTTCATTATGACGTACTAATTTTATATAAATGAAACGTAACTTTCTCATTACAGTGATATCATAGTAATCATGCATACTATAAAAGAAATAAGCCAAAAACGTAAATAACTGTTGGACGTAACTAGTTTTGTTCCCAAGCACGGCACGCAACCACGTTTGATACCAAGTTCCTGGACTTAACCAAGTTTGATTCCAACATGATAGCCAGGGTCGGTTTCAAAAACTGGGACATTTATTATAATAAAAATGGAACTTTTTATTTATTTAGGTACATTCATTTATAAAGATTACGTATTTAATAATCAGACTTAGCATTACAATTTAAGAATATTTCTTAAACCTTTTAACTTAAATTAATAAAAGTGGTGCCTCTTCTCTGGGCTCGCATTCAAATTCTTCTGCATCATTTACTTCATTGGTTTGGGTTTCGGCATTGTTCACAACGTTCGAATAAAAATTTAATTCCTCGAGATCCTGCCACTTTTCTCCAAAATGTTTTGTAAGTAAACTGTTGACGTCCCTTATTTTTAATGCTTTCATCGGTATATTTGGTTGTATTAAACCAGGATTAATCATATTTATAATTTTACCTTGTCTGCAAACATTTTCAAACTTTCCTATTTTAGTTTTATAAAACCTTTCTGACTCAACTAATACATTTCCGTTCCGCTTAGACCTTTTAATAAAAAATCTTTTGCACTGTGCAAACTGCACTTTCCATTGTCCAGGAGGCTTCAAAATAGTTTCTGCTTCCTTTCTAAAATCAAATACAGGAAAGTCTTCGCCTACTTTTATGATTGACGCTTGTTTTGAGATTATATCAATATATTGTTGTGGTGTTATAATTGTATCCATTTTACGAAAAATCTTCTCACTGTTACCGAAAACACGGTCTGCGGGCAAATATGAGTGGCCAGTCACTGGAAATACGAGTTCGACCATTTTGATTCCAGGTTGTCCCAAAAGCCACTTACAACACATTGCTATCATAGTGGAGTTTTTATTTTGTCCTCCACAGCCGTCTGAAATGAGTCTGATAGTATGTATATTAGATAAGTCGCATTTGTTCAAGAAGTTGTACACTGCAGATGCAATTGTGTTTGAATTTTTTGCATAGGTATTTTCTGTCCAGACATTAGCGAATACGTTGTTTGTATTAAGCGGTGCTTTGGAAGTTCCTTCTACAATCGTAAAATTGTAGAGGTAAAGCTGTCTGCTGTAGTAACATGATTGATCTGGAACTTTAGGCAGGTTCATATTTTTCTGACAATCATAAGAAACTATTTTAACACCGTCTTCTTCCGTCTTCAATAGTGAAAAAAAAGCTTTTGCCCTTAAACTGTGGACTCTTTTTTCTACCCTGTAATGGTCTTTCTTCTTTTCATCCTTTTCTATTTTTATCTTTTCTAGAAGCTGTAAGCAGGTAGAGCACATGTCTGTTTGAGGACTTCCAAATCCTATATTGTATTTCGTGTTGAAAATATGTCTAAAATAAGACTCTTTTGCTGGTTCTGGGCATGAAGATTTGTATAATTTGTATAGTTTTCGAATGTTAAGTTCGCTAGGCAAATATTTACGGATAGAAGATTGGCTACGGCAATAATGTGGTTCGGACACCTCTAGTTTTTGGATAAATGTGTGGATTGTTGTCTTTTTATCACTATATAGGTGGCTTTTGTGATCTCCTCCTCGTTTTTCGACGGGAAATTCGCCATTTTCAAAAGATCTTGAAACTAAATTTAGAATGCGTCCTTTTTTTAAGCAAAGAGCTGCTAAAAACATTTTTTGAGACACATGTACAGATTGTTTATCGACTTTTATATGGTATTTTATAGTAAATTGCTTGGTGGCTCTGGAAGAAGTCTGACTCCTTGGTCTTTTTCTTCGGATAGGACTTGCCTGGCAGCACTTTAATATAATTGCGTCTTGATAGGACTTGTTAGCATTTTTATAAAATGCCGTATGAAATTTTCGCAACACACAGCCCGTGATTTTACTACACTCAAATACTTTGCTTTTATGTTCACAACGTGGTGTTCTTGGTAAAGACTTTGCAGTATACCTAAAACAATATAAAACTGGATTAGAAAACAAGCACTCGTTAGAAGAAAAAACATCGAATGATCCTGATCGAGTGCATCAACCGATTTTGGTTTATATCAGTTTATTTCTTGTTTGTGACAAAAATACTGAAAACGACCAATAGAATAACAAAATACATGAATCTGCGACCTCAAACAGTCTGCAACCGAATACAGTCAACCCCATGTTGTAGGTACCTATTCGGCACAAATAAACAAGATGTGTAAGTACTTAATCGCTTTAAAAAAAATTACAAAATTTTTTTTTACTCATCTTTACTAGATATTAGTATAGTTATAAAAAGGTAGATTATTAATTGAATTGCTTTCGTGTATGTGTCACTTTGAGACGTCAATTTTTTTTTTTTTCAAATAAGATTTCGCGATTGATCTTTACGCAATCTACCTGTAACGTTGTTTATCGATAACAAACATAAATTTATGCCTATAGTTTTTAATTTTAAACAACCTAAATTAATCTTGTTATTTACTTATATCTATTATTTTCATGAATAAAAAACAGTCTTAGGCACTGAAATACGGCCCTGGAAAGATCTAACTTACCTCAGGTTTTTTGCTTGATTTGCTTTCCATTTTTCGGGCTGTGGCGTTCGTTTTCTTGCAATATTTTTATCAACAGGTGTAGGATTGCTATTCATTTTGAAGAATCACAATACACAACACACGAAAACTTATTAGATGTTATTTAAAAACAAATAAAAACAACAACCTCATTACACAGATTCCTAAGAACGGCCATTACTGTTTTGTTTCAAATGGAGCACTCTTATTGGTTAATTTGGACAAAGCCATCTTTGATACTCAATTTAAAGGGACAAAACCAAGTTTGATTCTAAACTCATTTTTTTTATTGAAATAACTAGCGACTGAGCCATGTTTGATGCTCAATTGTTTTTTGACGTATAATGTAGTTCCAAAATGAAAATGTTGCCATTAAAAACACGTTTTTGAAAATTGTTGGACATAACTAATTTTGATTCTATACCCCTGATATATTACTTACTTACGAGTGGATCCTCTAGGTACTTTCTGTTGGCCTAGTAAGGACACTAGGCGCAATGAAAGCTGAAGACCGTTTGTCCAATGAAGATGTAAGTGTAGCAATAGGAATTGCTTCCATTGATATCTGTGCGCCTAGTATCCTATTGCTACCACCAATATCTGTGCGCCAAGTATTCTATTGCTGCCACCGATATCGGTGCGCCTAGTATCATATTGTTCGTACTGATATCTGTGCGCCTAGTATCATATTGCTGCCACTGATATCTGTGCGCCTAGTATCATATTGCTGCCACTGATATATCTGTGCACCTAGTATCATATTGCTGCCACCGATATCTGCGCGCCTAATATTCTATTGCTGCCACCGATATCAGTGCGCCTAGTATCATATTGTTCGAACTGATATCTGTGCGCCAAAAATCATATTGCTGCCACTGATATCTGTGCGCCCAGTATCATATTGCTGCCACTGATATATCTGTGCACCTAGTATCATATTGCTGCCACCGATATCTGTGCGCCTAGTATCCTATGGCTGCCACCGATATCTGTGCGCCTAGTATCCTATTGTGGGCACTGATATCTGTGCAACTAATATCATACTGCTACCACCAATATCTGTACGCCTAGTATCCTATGGCTGCCACCGATATCTGTGCGCCTAGTATCCTATTGTTGGTACTGATATCTGTGCGCCTAGTATCATATTGTTGGCACTGATATCTGTGCGCCTTGTATCCTTTTGCTACCACCGATATCTGTGCGCCTAGTATCCTATTGTTGGCACTGATATCGGTGCGCCTAGTATCATATTCTCGGCACTGATATCTGTGCGCCTAGTATCATATTGCTGCCACCGATATCTGTGCGCCTAGTATCTTATGGCTGCCACCGACATCTGTGCGCCTAGTATCCTATTGTGGGCACTGATATCTGTGCAACTAATATCCTATTGTTGGCAGTGATATCTGTGTGCCTAGTATCCTATTGTTGGTACTGATATCTGTGTGCCTAGTATCATATTGCTGCCACCGATACCTGTGCGCCTAGTATCCTATTACTGTCACCTATATCTGTGCGCCTAGTATCCTATTGCTGCCACCGATATCTGTGCGCCTAGTATCCTATTGTTGGCACTGATATCTGTGCGCCTAGTATCATATTGTTCGTACTGATATCTGTGCGCCTTGTATCCTTTTGCTACCACCGATATCTGTGCGCCTAGTATCCTATTGTTGGCACTCATATCGGTGCGCCTAATATCATATTCTCGGCACTGATATCTGTGCGCCTAGTATCATATTGCTGCCACCGATATCTGTGCGCCTAGTATCCTATGGCTGCCACCGATATCTGTGCGCCTAGTATCCTATTGTGGGCACTGATATCTGTGCAACTAATATCATACTGCTACCACCAATATCTGCACGCCTAGTATCCTATGGCTGCCACCGATATCTGTGCGCCTAGTATCCTATTGTTGGTACTGATATCGGTGCGCCTAGTATCAGCTGCAACCGATATCTGTGCGCCTAATATCCTATTGTTGGCAGTGTTATCAGTGTGCCTAGAATCCTATTGTTGGCAGTGATATCTGTGCGCCTAGTATCCTATTACTGCCACCTATATCTGTGCGCCTAGTATCCTATTGCTGCCACCTATATCTGTGCGCCTAGTATCCTATTGCTACCACCAATAACTGTGCGCCTAGTATCCTATTGCTACCACCAATATCTGTGCACCTAGTATTCTATTGCTGCCACCATATCTGTGTGCCTAGTATCCTATTGCTGCCACCGATATCTGTGCGCCTAGTATCATATGACTGCCATCGATACCTGTGCACCTAGTATCATATTGTTCGCACTGATATTTGTGCGCCTGATATCCTATTGCTGCCACCGATACCTGTGCGCCTAGTATCCTATTGCTGCCAACGATATCTGTGCGCCTAGTATCCTATTGTTGGCACTGATATCTGTGCGCCTAGTATCCTATTGCTACCACCGATATCTGTGCGCCTAGTATCCTATTGTTGGTACTGATATCTGTGCGCCTAGTATCATATTGTTGGCACTGATATCTGTGCGCCTAGTATCATATTGTTGGCACTGATATCTGTGCGCCTAGTATCATATTGTTGGCACTGATATCTGTGCGCCTAGTATCCTATTGCTACCACCGATATCTGTGCGCCTAGTATCCTATTGTTGGCACTGATATCTGTGCGCCTAGTATCATATTCTCGGCACTGATATCTGTGCGCCTAGTATCCTAATATCCTGTTGTTGGCAGTGATATCAGTTTGCCTAGTATCCTATTGTTTGCAGTGATATCTGTGCGCTTAGTATCCTATTGCTGCCACCGATATCTGTGCGCTTAGTATCCTATTGTTGGCAGTGATATCTGTGTGCCTAGAGTATCCTATTGTTGGAACTGATATCTGTGCGCCTAGTATGATATTGTTCGCACTGACATCTGCGCGCCTAGTATCATATTACTGCCATCGATGTGTGCGCCTAGTATTCTATTACTGCCACCTATATCTGTGCGCCTAGTATCCTAATATCCTGTTGTTTGCAGTGATATCAGTTTGCCTAGTATCCTATTGTTTGCAGTGATATCTGTGCGCTTAGTATCCTATTGTTGGCAGTGATATCTGTGTACCTAGAGTATCCTGTTGCTGCCACCGATATCTGTGCGCCTAGTATCCTATTGCTGGCACCGATATCTGTGCACCTAGTATCATATTGCTGCCACCTATACCTGTGCGCCTAGTATCCTATTACTGCCATCGATACCTGTGCACCTAGTATCACATTGTTCGCACTGATATCTGTGCGCCTGATATCCTATTGCTGCCACCGATATCTGTGCGCCTAGTATCCTATTGTTGTTACTGATATCTGAGCGCCTGATATCCTATTGCTGCCACCGATATCTGTGCGCCTAGTATCATATTGTTGGCAGTGATATCTGTGTGCCTAGTTTCCTATTGTTGGTACTTATATCTGTGCGCCTTGTATCCTATTGTTGGCAGTGATATCTGTGTGCCTAGTATCCTATTGTTGGTACTTATATCTGTGCGCCTAGTATCATATTGCTGCCACGGATACCTGTGCGCCTAGTATCCTATTACTGCCACCTATATCTGTGCGCCTAGTATCATATTGTTGGCAGTGATATCTGTGTGCCTAGTTTCCTATTGTTGGTACTTATATCTGTGCGCCTTGTATCCTATTGTTGGCAGTGATATCTGTGTGCCTAGTATCCTATTGTTGGTACTTATATCTGTGCGCCTAGTATCATATTGCTGCCACGGATACCTGTGCGCCTAGTATCCTATTACTGCCACCTATATCTGTGCGCCTAGTATCCTATTGCTGCCACCGATATCTGTGCGCCTAGTATCCTATTGTTGGCACTGATATCTGTGCGCCTAGTATCCTATTGCTACCACTGATATCTGTGCGCCTAGTATCCTATTGTTGGCACTGATTTCTGTGCGCCTAGTATCATATTCTCGGCAGTGATTTCTGTGCGCCTAGTATTCTATTGCTGCCACCGATATCTGTGCGCCTAGTATCCTATTGTTGGCA
Source organism: Aporophyla nigra (assembly GCA_947507805.1). Classification (NCBI taxonomy): domain Eukaryota; kingdom Metazoa; phylum Arthropoda; class Insecta; order Lepidoptera; family Noctuidae; genus Aporophyla; species Aporophyla nigra. Next base: position 3,217,250 of record OX382305.1, on the reverse strand, counting down.
CTGATATCTGTGCGCCTAGTATCATATTGTTGGCACTGATATCTGTGCGCCTAGTATCCTATTGTTACCACCGATATCTGTACGCCTAGTATCCTATTGTTGGCACTGATATCTGTGCGCCTAGTATCATATTCTCGGCACTGATATCTGTGCGCCTAGTATTCTATTGCTGCCACCGATATCTGTGCGCCTAGTATCATATTACTGCCATCGATGTGTGTGCCTAGCATTCTATTACTACCACCTATATCTGTGCGCCTAGTATCCTATTGCTGCCACCAATATCTGTGCGCCAAGTATTCTATTGCTGCCACCGGTATCGGTTCGCCTAGTATCATATTGTTCGTACTGATATCTGTGCGCCTAGTATCATATTGCTGCCACTGATATCTGTGCGCCTAGTATCATATTGCTGCCACTGATATATCTGTGCACCTAGTATCATATTGCTGCCACCGATATCTGTGCGCCTAGTATTCTATTTCTGCCACCGATATCGGTGCGCCTAGTATCATATTGTTCGCAGATATCTGTGCGCCAAGTATCATATTGCTGCCACTGATATCTGTGCGCCTAGTATGATATTGTTCGCACTGTTATCTGTGCGCCTAGTATCCTATTGCTACCACCAATAACTGTGCGCCTAGTATCCTATTGCTACCACCAATATCTGTGCACCTAGTATTCTATTGCTGCCACCATATCTGTGCTTCTAGTATCCTATTGCTGCCACCGATATCTGTGCGCCTAGTATCATATGACTGTAATCGATACCTGTGCGCCTAGTATCATATTGTTCGCACTGATATCGGTGCGCCTAGTATCAGCTGCAACCGATACCTGTGCGCCTACTATCCTATTGCTGCCACCTATTACTGTTCGCTTAGTATCCTATTGCTCCTACTTATATCTGTGCGCCTAATATCCTATTGTTGGCAGTGTTATCAGTGTGCCTAGAATCCTATTGTTGGCAGTGATATCTGTGCGCCTCCTATCCTATTGCTGCCACCGATACCTGTGCGCCTAGTATCCTTTTACTGCCACCTATATCTGTGCGCCTAGTATCCTATTGCTGCCACCGATATCTGTGCGCCTAGTATCTTATTGCTGCCACCGATATCTGTGCGCCAAGTATTCTATTGCTGCCACCGATATCGGTGCGCCTAGTATCATATTGTTGGTACTGATATCGGTGCGCCTAGTATCAGCTGCAACCGATACCTGTGCGCCTAGTATCCTATTGCTGCCACCTATTACTGTGCGCTTAGTATCCTATTGCTGCTACTAATATCTGTGCGCCTAATATCCTATTGTTGGCAGTGTTATCAGTGTGCCTAGAATCCTATTGTTGGCAGTGATATCTGTGCGCCTAGTATCCTATTGCCGCCACCGATATCTGTGCGCCTAGTATCCTATTGTTGGCAGTGATATCTTTGTGCCTAGTATCCTATTGTTGGTACTGATATCTGTGCGCCTAGTATCATATTGCTGCCACCGATACCTGTGCGCCTAGTATCCTATTGCTGCCACCGATATCTGTGCGCCTAGTATTCTATTGTTGGCACTGATATCTGTGCGCCTAGTATCCTATTGCTACCACCGATATCTGTGCGCCTAGTATTCTATTGCTGTGACCGATATCTGTGCGCCTAGTATCATAGTGTTGGCACTGGTATCTGTGCGCCTAGTATCATATTGCTGGCACTGATGTGCGTTTTTTGTTTTGTTTTTCTTCTTTCTTTATTAGTCAAGTACTTTGTAATTATGAACTGGCAGGTTGAGTAATTTTTGTGGCCTACCCAAATGTCTTCGGTATTGTTCGTCGAATCGTTGAGCTTCTTAAGTTCTGAGTTGAGCTGCACGATTAGTGAAAAATGCGTGCACTGACTGCACAGGTGCACGCAATCTGTGTGGTTCTAACCTCTAAAGACCATTTCAGACAGCTATCTACATGGTTTTCACATAATATGACCAAGATTATGTCTGGACCAGACTGACCTCGGAGTTTGTTTCAGCCTTTCTTCTCAGAGTAGTCAGATAGGAAACGCCGACCTCATCTAGCTCAAAAAAATATTATTGACTTGTGAAAGTGTTTGTACAAACCTATTTACAGAAATAAAATCATTTATCACAGGTCAATGACCGCTATTGCCATGCTAACACGCGACAAATATATTGAATTCAACTTTCGTCAAGTTTTTCGTTCTGTATAATATTCTCACTTTAAAGATATCGTTGTATCAAGGGTGTCCTCTTCTCTTGCATTGTCCTTGCGGCCACTCACGAAAACAAGTGAAGATCTCGTTCAAAGTTTCCGATACATACAGTAGATACAGGTGAAGCTAATATTAGCGTGAGAGTAGAGAATAAAGAGAAGACTTGAATTGTTAACACTCACATATTATGTTACTATAGACTGCGGAGTTCAGCGGTTATTGCAGTTCTATGGTAATTTCGTTTTGTTGTTAAGTTACTAGTGATACTGGGAAAATGTGTTGTCTTAGTTGACAGCTTCAGTTATTTTGTAAAGAACTGTGCTCTGCGAGTCCTATTGCTGACTACAAAACAAAGTTTGAAGTGGCTAAGTCGAATTTTACCACTTACTCAGATTCAGTTTTTATTGAACGTTGTTTTTGGACTTTATACTTACTTTATATTTATTAATTATTTGTTATTGAACTTTATACGTGTAATAAGAATGCGTTCCAGGCGATTAATATTGTACAAAAGGTGGGGATTGAAGTCGTCTCTCGGTTATCAGATGTCTTCATCGTTTTGATTATGGATGCCTAGTTAATCATGTGATTAAATGCTTTCTTTATTTATTTATGAATATGACAATTATAACAATGAGTGTTATTCGGTTTATATACGTCCGAGTATCTAGGGTTAGGTTAGGACCTTAGCACCTTAGACTGGATAAACGTAATAACCGAATATTGACGGTATTTTATTCAATAGGCTTGTTTTTTTTTTTACCAGCAGTTTGGTCTACTTTTTAGGGTTGTTAGACCTGACGGTTATCTTCCATTAGGGTGAGCAACCACAAGCCTGAACCAACACGAACGTATTTGAACAGTATCGGGATATATCATTTTACACAAATAATTTTCATACAAATACTGGGAATCAGAGCGATCCTCAAACGAAACAAATGTTTTTCAATGCTTTCTTACAGTTTATTCTAAAAGTAAACAGTCATTTCTTTCAATAAAAATAAATTAAAAAAAAGAAATGCGAAAATCGCGTCACGCCCAAAATTCGGCGCACGCGCATTTGTAAAATCGTCGCACTTAAAACTAAGCGTTTAGGAAGAAATCACAACGTTGTTTTAATTTTTTTTAATTGTTATTTATTATTTCTATACAAATAGAACTGTACAGATAATTTTTTAAATTATTTACCACATTTCATCTGCTCTCACGATAGACTTTTTACAAAAGTGAAAACTATCAACATTACGCACGTAATAAACGAGATCGCGCGCAGTTACCGCTTACCTACCGCTTAACTAGGGACTCGCCGCGGCGTCGCTCGCAGCCGACAGTGGCGATAGTGCCGACAGTGGCGACAGTGCCGACAGTGCCGACAGCCGGCCCACAGCACAGCGCAGCCTCGCTGCCACCAACACGGACACGAACACGGCCGACGCACACCTAATTGAGCCGCGCGACGCGTGTGCCACTATTATGATTTACATTTAAATACAAAATTACACTATGGTCTGACGAACAATGGGAAACAACACGTGTTGGTTGGTGGAACTCACTCATCTGGCAGTAGCACTATTGCGTTCGCGTTCAACGTTCCCTTCCATAATATACTCTTTCACCTCGATACCAAAGCGGTGCCGGTGCATCACGATAAATTTATCACAAACAATAAATAAGTACAATTTATATATATACCGTATAACTATCCAATAATATAATACATTGGCAGTGTGACATGCATGCTCTTACATAATTTAACTTTTGTTCAAATTTAAATGCACTAAACTAATAAAATATACATAATTTTTGAGGTGAAAAAGTGTATTACTTAGCAAACTAATGAAATCACACTGGAGGTCCTTATTGTAGTTATATTTAGGTATCTATCCGCGCGCACCACGCCCCGCTCGCCCGATGCCCCGGAGCCATCAGCTCCATAGAACACTGACACTCGTCAGTATTGATCACAATTATAAGAAAACTAGTCAGTCTACAAAAATTAAGATCACAAATACAAAGAGCGTGGTGCGCGCGAGTTAGCACTTAAAATAATTTCAAACTATTCCAATGTCTATACACAAGTTAAAAAACAAATGACCCGGGACGTCCTCGAATCGACTTTCCTTTAACAAATCTTGCCAGTCTATACTGTCTCAAGCACAATACGTCTGCTAATTTTTATTAAATAATATATTAAAGCCATACGCTCCCAAAAATGCTCCAATAAAAGTACTACAATTAAAATGTGCGTTAGCTGTTTAATGGAGATTTTACATTTACATCATATGAGGTGTCCTCGGTGGCGGGTGTCAGGCGGGCGGCTGCGCGAACAATAAGAACACAACAACTAGGCTATCGCTCACAACGGATCGTAAAGCTCCGCGCAGCCGGCCGCCTGCCGCCACACTCGCGCCGAGTTCTGTCCGAGTAGTCGAGGCCGGCCCGGGCTCCTATAACAATATCACATGTTTCGCTACTAACAACCTTGTATGGCTGAAACTAATCTTCACGTTATCTTTCGCTTGTTCGTTCTTGTGTACAGTTTACAAACACTTCGGCTTCAATACTAACTGACTTCTCGTCCTCACAAATTATTCCATTTTTACAAAACTGCCAGAATATGTTCAAATACACTAAATTGTTTTTAAGTTAGAATTTACTTAATGTACGCAGCGTACTCGTGGAGTAGCCCTCGCCCGCGAGAGCTGTGTGTGTCGCCGGTAGTACTGACAGAAGTCGCATTAAGTCTACAGGCGTCCACCGCTGGGCAATAGGCCTCCCGGGCTTACTGTCACCATACACTACGGCTAATCTCACACACAAAACAATATGTAGCAGACAACACGTCATTCAATATCATCCACGGAGTCACACGTGACGGTGAAGTATCAGATCAGTAACATGTCCGTACTCCGGCCACACAGCCCCGCGGCGGCGGCAGGCGCTCCCTCGGCGCCGGCGTACAATACTGCAGCAAGGAATGAAGTGGCGAGCCCGTCGGCGAGCGGCGCGCGACACTACTGTACACTGTCACGCTCAGTTCAAGTCACGATCCTCTAAGTACTTATACTCGAACGTGAAGCCCTCCTTCTTGCGCTGGCCCCACTTCTCGTAGTCAAAGTAGATATATGTGCCCTGGAACAATACATACAGCATTACAAGTTATCCAGCAACACAAGCATTATAATAATTGTGCCAGTTCAGAAGATGTAGTCACCTGTTCATACTCCTCATTGATGACCTTGGGCTCCTCATGCCTCTGGAACCACATCATGTACTTGGTGTGGAAGCGCCAGCTCTGCTTCTTGAGTGCCTTAGCGGCCAGGTACTGCGCCTTAGTGCCCTCCATGTAGTAGAACACAAAGAATAGCGTCTCCGTCGACAACCGCTGGAAGAACTCCACGGAGTCGGAGTGCGGGAGTAGCACCTGGGAATGTTACAATGTACTACGTTAAAATTGGTTCACTTAGATAACAGTTTTAGTGAACTTTTGACAATTGACAGATATGTTCATCATAGACATCATCATTTTGTTCATCACAGACAATTGACAGATATGTTCATTTGTAGGAATGAAGTTCTATAATGCAACCACGTCGTTTTCATGGTTTTCGAGGGTGCTGAAGCCAAGAGTGAGGTCAAAATGAAAATTCAGGATGGATCCGACTAGTAGATCGTTCCATAGATTAGCGCGTTCCAGCAGAGAAACTCTTCAGCTTTATTATTAGTATATATACAGGATAAGTTTTTATCCAGTGCGTAAATTGTAACCATGAATTCAGCATATCATTCTAGACCCCTTTGCGCTGAAATTTTTCGTCGATTTAAAAAATAATAATCTGGTGTTTCATAGAAAAATGTAATAATACTTACGGGGTCAAAATGTATGGAACAGCTGATTATTTTTTTTTTGTATAACTGACAAAAAATATCTATGCTAGGGGGTCCAGAACTGCGAGGCGGCGAGCCTCCTTGCCGGAGTGCCGCCATGGGATCTGGAGGCAAAGGTCCTCGCCCACATGTGGGAGTGGCGCGAGGACGCGAAACGCCGGGGCGAAACAGCGGAGCTGACGGCGGGCGGAGCTCCGGCAGGATCTCATGGCGACATGGCGGGTACGATTGTCGCAACCCAGCGCTGGGCAAGCCACAATTGCGGCGGTAAGTCCCCTCTTTGAGGAGTGGAATAAGAGGTGCCACGGCGTCCTCATTTTCCGCCTGACGCAGGTTCTCACCGGGCATGGGTGCTTCGGTAGGTTCCTGTTCAGGATAAAGCGGGAGGAAACGCCCGGGTGTTTCCATTGTGAGGATCGTCTGGAGGACACGGTGGAGCATACGGTGGAGGTGTGCCCTGCCTGGGCGGAGCACCGCCGTGTCCTCGTGGAGGCGATCGGCGGCGGCGACCTCTCGTGTCCGGCCCTGGTGCGAGCCATGGTACGGAGCGAGAGGGCATGGGAAGCCGTCACCTCCTTCTGCGAAGCAGTAATGCTCGCGAAGGAGGAGGCGGGGCGCGTGAGGGAGTGGCAGTCTCTGCGCCCTCACGTTCCTAGCCGCCGCAGGAGGAGACGCCCCGGGCGTCGGGAGTCTATAGCGGACTCCCGGCCACCGTAGGCGCGAGCTTGCGGGTGGCGAGCAATGGGTAGCTCGCCGCCCGGTAAGGACCAGGCTCGGGTCGACGGCGCGTAGTGTTCCACGCGCGCCTCAAAGAGATGTCAGCAGCACTGAAGGGGTCTGCTAGGACCGATGCCTGTCAGGGTCGCGAGATTGTTCGAAAGAGATACCGTGACTCTGGCACATGGGCAACTGAAGGAACACGGGTGGGTTTTAGTCAGTAAAAGTCTGACACGCCCTCCCGCTCCGCCCAGAGTAGGAGAAGTCATTTGATTTCCCAAAAAAAAAGGCGGGTCCAGAATGATATGCTGAATTCATGGTTACAGTTTGCGCACTGGATAAAACTGATCCTGTATATTTATGATAGAAATATCAAGGTACAAACCTGGTTGTAATATATAGGTGTGGGGCATATATTTCTCGGCAGATATACCCTCGTTCTTTCCGAGTCGGACGGGTGCGGCATATGGTAGAACGACGATTCCAACATTTGGAATTGTAGCTGGTGTTCCTGCAAACATATCAGTATCATTAATTTGATAAGGCTAAGGTTTAGCTTCCGGTTGCTAAGACCTGGTGCGTAAACGATATTGATCCTTGGGTATCTTGTAAACCTCTATTATTTTATAAGATTTTATTGCGGGTGCATGTATTTTATGTGTTAATTTAGTGTAATGGACTACTCTCAGCCTAGTTTGAATAAATGATTTTTGATTTTTTGATTATGTCAGAATTATTATTATTTAAAAATGTCTTAAACATATCTCAGGGTCCGAGGGTCCTGGATCTTTAGAAGGCGTACGAACAGTCTAAGCGAACTCGCAGATCTCCTTAGACAATTTTAAATGAAGAGGAGGCATCAACTGACGATTATCCCTACATGTACTAACTAGCAAGTGACAAAGTACGGTGAAGGCGGACCCCTGGTTGGTGTTGGACTATGGCAGGATATTTCCGCTGTAATTATATCCTAATATTTTTCCCAGTTAGTATTCCCATTGCAATTTTGAATGTCACTTGTGTTAGTATGATCTTACTATAGATGTTAAAAATAATAGCAGTGTGGTCTGATATGAGATCAAAGTCGATTTCTGTTCTGGTATTATTGGTCGGAATGTTTTTGTTATGAAGAAATCCAGCAAGTCCGGAGTCTTTCGTGGGTCAGTAGGTTAGTTCGCAAGTGGACAAGCAGTCAAGGTTAGAATCCTTCACGGCTTGATAGAGTTGACTACCTCTAGTTGTTCTAAGTCCCAGAACAGATGTCTAGCGTTTCAGCCACCTCCACTTATAAAGCGATGTTCGACTTTGACGAGAAATAGTTTTTAACATTTTCCTTTGTTACCCGATGTTTAGGAGGGCAGTAAACTGCAGCAAGGATAATGTCAGAGCTTTTGTCATTTTCTTAAATAAGAGTCTTGTATCTTGTCTGTGGAAAAAGGTTTAAGCGGGTGATGTTTTATATTTGATTTTATGAGTACTGCCGTTCCTACATGCACATGAAGGTTGGTTGGTAACATAAATAGTGTAGCCTTTAATTAATATGTTGACTTTGTTGGTAAACTTTGTTTCGGATATAAATATCACGTCATTTTTTTATATGAAGAAACATTTCCATCTCTTATCGTCCTGCGACTAGTGCGTTAGAGTTCCATGTGGCTATTCTAGTTCGTTAGTTTTCCTGTTGTAAGTTTAGAGTTTCCTTGGCTGACTGTTTGTATTTTATGCATCCCCTGTAGTAAGATGAATGTTTTTCTTGGCAGTTTGCGCAAATAGCTTCTGTATCCCTACGAGCAGTGGCGTGCACAGGGTTTTATGATCGGGTAGGCAGTTCAAAAAAAAAACGTCTTTCGTAATTGCTCAAGTTAGTGAAGAAAAACTCACTAGGTGGTTTAAAAGTTTGAAATGGCGATTTCCTGATAATGCTAATAAATGATTTCGGCCACCTCAAATATCTGATCCAGGTGAGTGATAGTTGAAAAAGGCCCTTCATGTGATTCGTATATGTAAATATATTTAATAGGTAAATTAAGTACAGGTAACAGCAAAAATAATAAAGTAAACAAACTCATTTATAAATGACATCTACGCGCCTATCTTTTTTAAATATGATTTTAAACCATCGTCATAAAAAGTTGGTATGCGTCTTCATTCGACCAATAATTCTTTTTCCGTCGAAAGCACAGAAAGATGTGTAGGTACTTGTTGTTGACTTTGTGTGTTTGCGGCAGGAATTCGCTTTATGTGTGCAATGTATAGACACGAAAATGTAGAAGAAATTACCACTACATGCGTACATTTATGAATGAAATAAAGACACGATCGTTCGCTGCCTGCTTACGTCGCGATCTGTTATGAATGCGTTGCCGTAGTAAATAGAACGGTATGAACGTTGCTATTATATTTACATTAGGCGTTTAAACTTTTTGAATGGTTTTATTACTTACTGTTAGTATAATTCTTTTATTTTTGAAATATTAGTAACTAGTCCTTATCTAGGGTCTAGACCCTAGGGTCTGCAGTGTCTTTTTGCCTATATGGACTGCACGCCACTGCCTACGAGTGGTCTAACTTCGTGCCTGTGTTAATTGAGTCCTTTTATTTCGGAGGTCTGCGCTGAGCTGTGAAGACCTCGTAATACAACTTTAAAGGGCCTTTCATTTTTTTAATGACTGATATTTTCTGTGTGTACATTTTCTCTCATAATTTTGTATACTTCTATAATAGCTGGCATTATTTTCACAACGTGTCCTGACCTTTAGTGGGGTCATAGAAAAATAATCTTTTTCTTGTTATTTTTAACATTAGAACTTTGAGAGACATGATATCCAGGACCCGACTTACAGATTGGTTTTGGTTTTTGTGGCTTTTCTGTTTCTATATTACGCAACATTAAACTTCTGTTTTTATCATGCGTGACGGCTCACTATGTGTTCCTGTAAATATCGTTTAAAAAAGCAAATAAACCAAGTTATTCTTACAGAGTTAAGTGGTAGTGGGCCTAGCGGTGCGACGCCCAATAACGGAGGAATGTGCGCTTGCGCCAAGGGGACCCCTCGTCTTAGGTTCTGAAACATAAAAAATAACTATATTAGCAACTTATTTATAACTAGATTTTGATTTTTGTGATGTAGGGGGGTTGTTGTTCCTGTCAACTTCGTGAAGCGACCCTTCAATGTGGATTGAACTCGGCAAGGCGTGTGAACTATACAGTACTTTCATCTTATCCTAATTCCTGCGGCTTTCACTTCAATATTAATTCGACATCGTTGCAGAGAGCCTTCGAATGCTACAAATGCCATGATGCTCTATGGTTGGTGAAGCCTTTCCGAAAACAGGCTTATTCTGGTGGCTGGAACTTGTGAAGTCTCCTGGAGAGACTATGCGTGTCGATTTTCGAGAACAGCTTGTATTCGTGGCTCAGAATTGAAATAGATCTATAGTACTTCAGCAAGGTTTTGTCACCTTTTTTGAAGAACAGAACCACCGCACCTATGTCTCTCTCTCTATCTCCCAACGCTTCGGTCGTTGGACTTTGGTCGGAGTCCCGCGCACTCGATCGTTATTCCGTCATCCCCAAGTGCCTTGTTGTTCTTAAGCTACTCGAGAGCCACCATAATCTCGCACTGGCCGACATACGGGATGTCCCCCGTGTAGTGGTGCGTTAATTCGGCTCGATGGTCATCTGTACTATGTCCCGCTAGTATCACCGTTTGCGTCGAGGATCTCGGACTTCGCAGTCACGAGGCTGTCATCCGCAGTTCTTGGTTTCGTCAGATGGGACCTCTCTAGTTTCTGTGCAAAAACTTTCGACCCTCAGTTCTGCTTAGTCGCTGACTTAATGTCGCGGCTGTTGGAGCACCGAAGGTCGCATCGCATCAGCTTTTATATATTTCGATTTAAGGCCCTCTTATCTGACGAAGACGGCTGCGTGGACGGCAACTCTCGTATTTCCCTCATGAGTCCGAGAATCTCCGGAGAAAGTTTGGACACCTTACTTTTTTGATGCGACGGGAAAAGGTTGCGAAACACGTGACGTAGTGCTTTCATCACCTCGGCGGCTTTCTCGTCAACAGTGCCTGCAGTTCCAGGTGAAACTTTTCAGCCCCCAGAGCAACTTGGAGTTACGTAGATAGGAGGGTAGGCCTTACCGCTGCCTGCGCCTAGTACTGCCGCACTGTGTGTGTGTACCTGTGTGTGTGTCTGGTCCAGCCCCGCCCGGTGCACGGCTTCCTGCGCCTAGTACTGCCGCACTGTGTGTGTGTACCTGTGTGTGTGTCTGGTCCAGCCCCGCCCGGTGCACGGCTTCCTGCGCCTAGTACTGCCGCACTGTGTGTGTGTACCTGTGTGTGTGTCTGGTCCAGCCCCGCCCGGTGCACGGCTTCCTGCGCCATGCTCTTGAGCGACGCGGTGCCGGCGCCGGCCACGTGGGCGGGCGTACCGCTGCCTGCGCTTAGTGCTGCCGTACTCGATGCTTCGCTTACTCGACCACTGGAAATTATATCAGCCCGAATTAAAAAAATACTGCCAAATCTGGGTGTTGGTGTACCTGCCTAACCCTCCGAGAAAAAAATACGAAAATGGGTATGACATTAACTCATCGTGGATATTGGCTAAGCTAAAATGACGCTCTCTGGTAAGAAAACGTACCAGGGATCAATATTTTAAGCTATGGTTGGATCAAAGTCAGTGCAGGCAGGCCAAGGAAGCACTTTCTACTATCGATGCCCGCCTAACAATACAGGTTCTCCGGTTAGACAAACGACAGACGCGTATGGTTACAGCAGCCATAACTGGCCATGTGTAGTCTAATAAACATCTCTTTGTCTTAGGAGTAACAGACAGCCCGCTGTGCAGGTCATGCATTGAGGACGACGAGACAGCAGCGCACGTGCTTCTAAACTGCCCGGTGATCGCCACATACACGCCAAGTACTTTGGTAACCCAGGTACCCTACATGAGATAGTAACACCAAGGCATTGCTGGCCTTTCTCGAGGAGCTGGGGTGGATCGAATCACCGATTTCCCACCCGTACGCAAAATACGCGCTCAGACATGGAGTTGCGGACACCAGCCCGTTCTAAGCTAGTTATAAGTACTGAGCATTAGAATACAAAATAACTAGTGAAATCGATCATTGATCAGTTTGTTTTATTATTTCCACAAGAGCTTGTTGAAGACTATTGAAGATAATGCATGTTTTCATCTTGAGAAAAATTTAATAAGATAGAGAGAATAATATTTATTATTAACACTAGAAGCGCTGAACATACCGACTGAGGTACATTTGGATAAAAATATATATATATATATATATATATTGCAATTACGTGGTTGAAGTCATAAAAAGTTACGATTATATGCATAATAAAATATTAATAAGAGCAGGACTTCTAGTGTTAATTTATTTTTATATAAAAATAAAAAGTTGTTGCTTTAGTGCAATACAGTCAATTTTAAAAGATGAAGTTAGTATTCCAGTATCTCAGCCTACCCCAACAAAAATCTATACAGTTACTAGCATACAAATAAACTACCCACAAAATTAAAAGCACCATTATAATTACAAAACGAAGCATGTTTGTCTGTGCACTAGAACTTGATCATATTTTATCTGACCTCTGTGCTGTCTGACCTAGGGATCTTGTTACTCTTGACCTAAATATAACTTAACCGGTTTTCTGTGCGACTCGGTTTCAGGAACGGTTCATTTTCACAGCTCCGTTGGTATGAACGAGACTCATATCAAATATTCAGTAGGTACAGGTTTGTAGGTAGATTGTTTGTCACTCACGATTATCTGTGATATCATAATCAGCCTGTAAAGTTCCCACTGCTGGGAGACAGGCCTCCTCACTGTAAGAGGTCACTCCCTCTCCCGTCCCTCGGGCCTTTATCCATCACGGGTCGGTCCACAATGGGCCCACCATTGCGGGTTGGTAGATGTCACGCGTCTTCGAATGTATGTTTAGTTCCAGGACATACCAGTTTCCTAAGGCTTATGTTTAACTTACCAGCAGATATAGTAACTTATAACAGACAAAAAGAGTAAATGATCACCAAAATTAAACCCGCATTTTAATGTTAAATTATAACCAAAGTTTTAACATCTCGATATTCTATTTAAGCAAAATGACTCCAAATAAATCATTGTTAATCCAAAAGTAGTAAATGATCACCAAAATTAAACCAGCATTTCAATGTAAAACTATCACCAAAGTTTTTACATCTTGCTATCCTATTTAAGCAAACTGACTCCAAAAAAATCATTGTTAACCCAAAAATACTTAATGAACACCAAATTATTAAGAGTGTACTACGTGAGCTCGACAAATGGATGTGCGAATAACGCTTGTGCGACAAAACTGTACTGCAACTCACCATAGTTCGAATGCACGCTTGTGCGACACACTGAATCTAGTCGTTTCAAGCACTCGCCGGCCGCTGCCGCGGCACCGCTCGCTTTCCTCGCTCGGCTCGTGCATAGGAGGTCACAGTTTTAACCTAACCTAGTGAGCTTGAGTGTGTCGCACAAGTGTTATTCGCACATTCATTTGTCGAGCTCACGTAGTACACCCAATTATTAAGATTTGGTGATCATTTACTACATTTGGTGTTCGAATACATTTTGAAGTGCAGTCGTGACTAAAATAGCTAGTACTATTGTAATTTTAGACTTTATTTTTCTGGTGTCAAGTATATATTTTTGGTAAAAGAACTAAGGGTATCAAAGCATTTTATGGTGGTCATTATATTTAATCCCGTTTCCTAACAATGTTTTCCTTCACCGTTTTGATCACGTGATATAGGTATCCGATGGTTTTTTTTTTAATGTGTAAAATTGTATTTATAATTTAATCATTTTAATTTCTGCCAGGGTCGCGAGATTGTTCAAACGAGATACCGTGGCCCTGGCATATGGGTAACTCAAGGAACACCGGTGGGTTTTAGTCAGTAAAAGTCTTTCACGCCCTCCCGCTCCGCCCAGAGCGGGAGAAGTCATTTGATGACTTCCAATCCAAAAATTTTCGGTTTAGAACAACTTTATTTCTCATAAGAATTGCAAAACAAATCACTTACTGAGAAACAATATTTAAAACTAAGATTAAAATTAGAGCGCACAGTACTTATATAAAATAACAAAACAAAACAAAAATAGCAAAAAAGAAAAAAATGAAATTATGTGGGTAAACAGATAACAACTCGCCAAAACACAACATGGATGTGAGTTTGATTTTTACTGGATGTGGCATTGATGGCATAGTCTAATAAAAGTAAGTAGGTAGGTTTATTATAACAAGACCATTTTATTTTTAGTTTATTAATCTTTTTATACACATTTTGGGTACTTATATAGTTTGTAAATATTATTTTTTTCTTTCTAATATGGGTTATGTTACCTGAAATAACGTTTTTTTTTTTTAATAAAAAACTTACTATTGCCCGCGTGGAGTTACGATCGCGAACGACTCCGTCGCATCGCATCGCATCCCCGGCCCGCGCTATTAATTGTTTATTGCTTAGTGTTCTTACTGTCTTGTTTTGTTTTTGCTCGGCTCCTTGGAGTCGTAGCGTGATGTTAGACCTTCCGCAAGAATTCGGCCATCAAATGCAAAAATATTTTTTCATGTCCAAGTGGTAGTCCCAGACATTAGCGCGTTCAAACAAACAAACTCTTCATCTTTATTATTATTAAGATAAAATTTAGATACATAATAATTACTTTAATGCACTGCCGAAATATAAAAAAACTTTTATAAAAGCAAGTACTCTAATATGTCAACCTGTCTATCCCAGCATAAACTTCCGCCGTAATCATTCCATTTTAATAAACTACCTACAAAATGACAAGCACCATAATATTTACAAAACGAAGGATGTATGTCTGTGCACTAGAACTTGATCCTATTTTGTCTGACCTCTGTTCTGTCTGACCTAGTGACCTTGTTACTCTTGACCTAAATACAAGCTCTAACCGGATCACTTTGCGACCCGGTTTCAGGGAACGCGGAGCGGTACATTTTCACAGTTTTGGCGGTATGGACGCAATTCAAGTATTAGCTTCTTCCTGCAACTTCGTCTCGGTGTTTTTTTGTTTTATCATGAAATATATTATATAGCATTACATCGCCCGCCTGCGATATTTTACATCATTTTCTCAGCGTTCTTTCTGAGTTGTTTTTACTTATACTCGGCTGTTTAGGTTCGTAGCGTGATGTTGGCTAAACAAATTTAAAACTTACTACCTCACAAATATATTTTTTTTGTTTACTAATCGTTATTATTAAGAAAATAGCATTTTCAATTGAGACTTTTGCCTTCTAATGAGATTGAATTTTCTTTGGCTCAATCGACGGTAGATAGTATAGAATCTGCTCAATGCCCTATGCACTTCCTAGCTATTTTACTAATTAGTTTTCGTTGCGAAACTGGGTCATTTCTGAAATTGTTTCTAAAAAAGAAAGAAAACAAGTTGATTTATGCCTAATAATGGCTAACAATCATCCGCCTAGCCTTTTACCAACTCGTTGGAATTGGCTTCCAGTCTAATCGGACGCAGATGAGTACCAATATTTTACATGGAGCTATTGCCTATCTAACCTCCAAAGCCCAGTTACTGAGTAACCGACCGACCGACCCGACCTCGTGGACCCTGATATTTTCTTATATTTATTCTTTACTTTTGTACTTTTAAATGAACCCGTTGTAACTAAAGAAGCCTAGCGCAGGCTAGCTCGAACACTTCCTGAAATACACAAAAACTGGTACGCAATCAATACATTTGGAAACTCAACAGCTTATTATTAAATTCCATGCGTTATGATGAATGTTCATCTCACTATCAATGAACAGCCCAATAATAGTGCACTCACTGCACATTGATAGTGAGATGATGACAATTATCTCTTAAGACAATTACAGAGTTTCACGGCATTGATAAGGCTAGGTTAATTAGAAAGTGTCAAACAAAGAGAAGAAAAAAAAAGAATATGAACATAATTAAATTTAAAATCAAGATGAGTTGAATGGGCTCAATCGGACTTTATAATGAAAGAAACCCCGCGCCTTTCCGCTATCAATCACGCGCATATATGTTGCGCAAACATAAGTTATTTTTTTGTTATTTAGCGAAGGACTCACCTTCCGCAATTAAGTTATGAAGTAAGTTATGAGTGGATGCTGGACGCTGACCCCGTGTGTGAAACGATCAGATTAAAAGTGAGTCCTAAGGACATAAGAAGGATTTTGAAAAATATGAAAGTTGGGAAATCACCAGGACACGATGGGCTCAGCGTCGAACATCTACACAATGCAGGGCCACACATCTCCAGACTTTTATCGATGTTCCTTAACGTGTGCATTGGGCACTCTTACCTACCTAGTGAACTAACGGAAACAATAGTTACTCCCATAGTAAAAAACAAGACGGGGGACAGTTCGGACAAGTCGAACTATAGACCGATCTCACTGGCCACGGTTATTGCAAAGGTTTTAGACGGTGTGCTTGAGGCTCAGCTAACAGAGTTTATACACCTACATGATGCTCAGTTCGGTTTTCGCGCTGGACTTTCTACAGAGAGTGCTATACTGAGCCTTAATCACACTGTCGAGTATTACACGAGTAGGAAAACGCCCACTTATGCTTGCTATCTAGACCTCTCCAAAGCATTTGACCTTGTAAATTATGATAAACTATGGGATAAGCTTAAGGCAACCAATCTACCTGGTGAGACGATTGCTATTCTTAAGTTTTGGTATCAGAGTCAGGTCAATTATGTAAAGTGGGCTGGCACCCTGTCGGATCCATATGCACTACAGTGTGGAGTAAGACAGGGTGGATTGTCATCCCCAGTGTTGTTTAATCTATATATAAATGCGCTAATCGTTGAGCTCAGCAGCATGCATGTCGGCTGCCATGTAGATAATATTTGTGTAAATAATCTAAGTTATGCAGACGACATGGTCCTGCTGAGCCCAACGATTGGTGGACTTAGGAAATTAGTGAATGTGTGTGAGACGTACGCGGCTAGTCATGGACTTAAATATAATGTTACAAAAAGATAGCTCATGGTATTTAAAGCAGGCACCAAGTCACCTGATCAGGTTCCTCCCGTTGCTTTGAATGGAACACCCATGAAACTGGTCACCTGTTTTAAATACCTTGGGCACATAGTCACTGATGTCCTACGCGACGATGAGGACATGGACAGGGAGCGTAGGGCTCTGTCGGTCAGAGCGAATATGATAGCCCACAGGTTTAAGCGTTGTAACGTTCAAGTTAAAATAACTCTGTTCAGTGCGCATTGTACATCGTTATAAACGTGCTGCCTGTCGGCTTCTTATACGCAACGATCATTCAGCGCCCTGCGCGTCCAATATAACAATGCGTTCAGGGCGTTGTTGGGGCTGCCGCGCTGGTGCAGTGCGTCGGGCATGTTCGCGGACGCACACGTTGACGGCTTCCACGCCGTACTCCGCAAACGATGCGCTGCGGCGCTCTGCAGGTTGCGCGCCAGCACCAACAGCATCCTGGCTGTTATTGCGGATAGGCTAGATACGCGTTACGTTCAGCACTGGGTTAATACCCACATTAGGAAATAAGTTATTTTATTGTTTATTTTATTTCATTTTATTTTATTTTTTTAAGTACTAACACTAGTTTCATAAGTTTTACTGTACTAACATTCTATGGATTTTTTAAATCTGAATTAAAAAGTTTTTTTTTTTTTTTTTTTTTTTTTTTTATATGACAATTCCGCGTCTTTGTTTTCTATAAAAAGTGCGCGACGTAATTAGGCCTGATACGCCTTATTTAGGAAACATTGCTAGAAGTCACCAAATGAATCTGGCGTTAAACGCATTTAGAGAATTGCATTTTTCTATTTCTGTCAATTCTTTGAAGATGATAGAGGCAGATGTTTTAAATACGATTTGTGATGCAACAAGCCTAAATCAAGATATAATGACAACTGTTTTTGTAAAGTATACGTTCCCCAAGGGGCAATAGAGAAACTTCAAGCATAGTCCGCTTGGAATTTTCCTACGTGATCGAATCAGAGGAAATCCGCAGGAGAACCAAAGTAACCGATATAACTCGAAGAATTACCGAACTTTAGTGGTAGTGGACAGGGCACATTGCTCGCAGAACAGATGGCCGATGGGGCCGAAAGGTTCTGGAGTGGCGACCGCGTACCGGAATACGTAGTATTCGAAGGCCTCCCACAACGTGGATCGATGACCTTGTGAAGGAATCGGCTGAATGCAGGAAGCACAAAACTGATCGAAGTGGCGGAGCTTATGGGAGGCCTATATCTAGCGGTGGACGTAATGATGATAATCATGAAGTATTTCTATTGTAAGTACGTACTTGTTCGCCACATGTTGCGGCGTGTGATGCTGCGGTTGGCTGGGTCCGTTGATGGTGAGCGGCGACGCCGCGGTTTCGCTCGCACTCGCGCTCGACCCAAGTAGAGGCACTGACGAACTCTTTGACGTCTGCCGAAGGAAACACTCTATTAGTGCACAAAATAAATCATTCTACAAGTTCTACATTAAAAAAAATACTTTTATTTTACTAAGTAATCTTATCGCTCCGTAAAAATTAGTTGACAGGCATGAAGAATTTAATTGCAAAATATATCAGAGTAAGAAAGGAAAATATAATAATTGTCACGGCAACATTTGTATATAAAAAATACAGGTAAGCTCGAATACTTGTGTTAGAGTATTTTCGTTAAGATAGTTAGAGCATAGTACTCACTGGCGTTGATTGCGCGGGCGCAGGCGGTAGATGCGTGGCTGTGTGCGCGGATGTAGTCGACACCGGACCATTCTCCACTACTTCTGCAATAAAACACCACATACTAAACTCACTTAGAACAAACAGCGTCAAGGAAACGTCAGATTACATAAATACCTGAAGTATTTTGAAATCGTCCTTTCAACGATTTTCAACGACAAGGATATTTTTTAAATTTCTTTAATTTGTTAACACTAGGCAGCCACGCGGTAGATGCGATGTACAGTCAATCCGACGTGCCTAACGAACGTCAGATTGACCGCAGACTGGCTGCCTAGTTCGTTATCTGCAGAAAGAAATAAGGACACGTAAGTATTGTTTAAGGTGTCATGAATAATGTTATCTTATACCTAGTTATACGTTTTTGTTATGTATTGAGATGGCAGTAAGTGTGAAATTACGACAACCGCATAGCGCATGTTTGTATTATAAAAGAAATACCAGGAAGAGAAACCCAATAGCACTTTGCCCGACCTGGGATCGAACCCACGACCTCATGCTCAATAGTAGCGCCTGCGACCACTAGACCAAAGAAGCAGCCCTTGTCTCATCGTGACAGATCGTTTAGTTTAAAAAAGTTATATCGTTGTATTAACACGGGGGCACAATAACGAAAAAGAATTTAAAAAATGCTAAATTTATTAATGAAATATTTTTAAAAAAAATCTGTCGATAAAATTAAGCATAGTATCACATTATGGAGACTCACACTGTATTTGAATATTTTTGTACAAAGCCACCTTGTCACATCACATGTCACTTTATCAAAGCAAAACGGTGAAATGTTTCGAACGCTATAGAACCATAAAACATGACCGGTGTATCGATCACGCTACACGCCATGACGCTGTTTACAAACAAACACGTTCGCACGTGGCACGTGACTCAGTAGTACTACGGCTGCGCACGAACGTAAGGGCACTATCAATAAAATTCACGATACTAAACGTACAAGGACTTTCTGACGTATGTACTTGCTATTTACGTAACATGTACATATGTGTAGCTGTACATGTAGGCTCGTTACCATGCGGTAAGCTAAATTGGATGTTTACAAACAAATGTTAGCGTTCAGACAATTTAGTTGGAAGTGGCTTGTGTAAGTCAAAAGGATGAATAATGCAGATTTTAATTTCGGGTTCATCGCACTTTTCTTCTACTACTCTGTCAAGAAAGTACTGGGAAAAGATCAATAATATACAAAATGTAAGTTATTCATCCAAATATATTTTATCACCTTCAAAGTATGCTCCTTCATAAATGATACAGTTACGACAACGAATAATCCAACCATCAAAACATTTTTAAACACTTTCTCCGGAATCAAGTTCATTTCTCGTCGCGAATTCTGCTTTATGTCTTCTACCGAATGAAAACTGGTGCCACGAAGTGGTAATTTGAGTTTAGGAAAAAGAAAGAAGTCGGCTGGAGCCATATCTGGTGAATAAGGTGGTTGCTCGATGGTAATTGTTGAGTTTTTGGTCAAAAATTCGTTTATATTGATGGCCTTGTCCGAAGGAATCGTGGTGCAAAATCCAAGATACAAATCTGACCTTTTTCGTTTAATTTGCTCTCTTAAACGCCGCATAACGCTCAAATAATATTCTTTACTTATCGTTTGACCTTCCGGCAAGAATTCCGAGTGCACAACACAGCAATAGTCAAAGAAAACAGTCAACATGACTTTGACTTTTGATCGATTTTGGCGTGGTTTTTTCGGTTTCGGTTCAGTTGGAAGGCGCCACCCCGAAGCTTGTTGACTAGTTTGCATGTCAAACTCATAAACCCACATCTCATCACCAGGAACAATGCGTTTCATGGGTCGGAAATGACTCGTTCTAGCATGTCCTCAGCGACTCTTATGTGATTGAGTCGTTGGAGAAAATTCAGGTCATTGGGACTAGCCGAGTGGCATTATGTTTCATACCCAAGTGATTATTTGAAATGGTACAGATCGACTCGTGAGATACAGAAAGTTCGGCGTCCATCTATACGACATTTGAATGAGGAAGCGCAAAATGACTTTTTCTTACGTTTTTTTTTTGCTATTGCAACTCATTGTCAGGCTGTAAGTTGAACAAAATACGACACGTGACCGTAACACGTACGTATTTATAGAATTACTAGCTTCTGCTCGCGACTTCGTCCTAGTCAAATGTTTGCTCCCCTGACCCTTCCCGTCACATCGAATTGCCTGCCAGTTTTCGTCCATTTATCGTTGCTGCTCCGCTCCTTTTGATTGTAGCGTGATATTATATAGCCTTCCTCAATAAATTGGCTACCCAACACAAAAAAAAAAACAATTCGGACCAGTAGGTAGTTCCTGGGATTACCGCGTTCAACCAAACAACCTGCTCAGCTTTATAATATTAGTATAGCAGTATAGATAATCATTAAAATCTTCAATACAACCCTCTAAGTTCGTTGAATCCTATTGAATTACTTTTTCTTAAAACAGTCAAAAAACGTAATAACTTTTGAATTTCGCGGGCTGCCTTAGCGTTTCCAACTAAGGTATAAGCAGTGAGTACTGCGCGAGAGGTTTTAAATTCAATAACAGATGCGAAACACCGAAATCATCTATTTTTACAAAATAATGTATTTATGTGTTTGTCAAACTTACTTACAGAAATAAAATAATTTATCAATATTTAAATTTCGCTGTAAAAATATGGGTAATTCACAATTAAAGAGCCGACCGGTGTGGATTGCTACACAGTGACCTCGTTTGTATTATTCTTGTTTTACTTTTCAAGCTTCAGGTATTTTGGATTATTTGTTTATTAGTTATGCTGTCTTATTTCAGGACCTTTGTTAAAGATTTTGATTACAACCATATTTTAAATCTTTAAGTAGTTACCGCGGACAATAGCGGTGGGGCAGTTTGCACCCCTAAATCTTAAGCAATAAAGTATCTAATAAATAAAAGTGGTTGATGGTGTCCGCGATGGTACCTACATAACCATATTATCACGTCTGTATATCCCGAAGCGTAAAGCAGGTGTTTAAAGTTGCAATTATCGTAAGGAATTAATTATTGCTATTTCTGATTATGATGAAGTTAGATATCGACTACCTGCCAGGGTCGCGAGATTGTTCAAACGAGATACCGTGGCCCTGGCATATGGGTAACTGAAGGAACACGGGTGGGTTTTAGTCAGACACGCACTATTTCACATACAAAAAAAAAAAAAAAAATGTCGACTATAGTAGGTACTAAGTAATGAAAATAAACTAAAGACAATGGCGCCAATACTTTTAATTTCCCCCAATTATAGCCAAATTATTAACTTTCGAGGCTAAACCCACATATAAGCTCCAGTACCTGCTACAAACTTTTTTAAACTTTATCTTTTACACGACAACCGCAATTCCGTAAGCAAAAAAGTTTTTATTTCGTAGGTACCTTGCACGGTTAAAAATGGCCGCGTATTAAAATAATGATACAGTAAGAATGTCGCCCTTCTGTCGCCTCGGTCGAACGAACATCTGCGATGCGTAAACGACCCCTTAAAATATAAAAACAAGATGGCATTGTAATGAACTCATAAATATTTTGAAACAAATATTTTTTTTTAACTCTGCTATAAAATTATACATGTGAATACAAAATGTTTAATGAATATGAAGGATCGGATATTTCTGTATTTAAAGGAAAATAAATTTGCCTAGCTTTTTTCAACTATCTTGGGGCGGTTTACAGTTTTACCGGAGGCAGCTATTTTATATGGAGTGGTTGCCTATTGGACTGCGAAAACCTCATCATCATCATCATCATCATCATTTCAGCCGTAAGACGTCCACTGCTGGACTTAGGCCTCCCCCAATTTGGAAGGCTTTGCCATAATCGCCACGCTTGGCAGGCGGGTTGGCGATCGCAGTATGGTGGTAAAATGAATAGAGAACGCTGCTGCCCATTCTCTACTAAGTCCCTTAGTCGCCTTTTACGACACCCACGGGAAGAAATGGGGTGGTGATATTCTTTACGTCCGGCACCACACGGTACACTGCGAAAACCTAGTTACTGGATAACACTATACCCCTTGGTGATTGGTTGTCAGACTTTCCAGCTTCAGACAACCAATAACGAAAGTTCAAAGATGTAAAATGTCATTTTATGATTATGCTATAAAATTATATGTATGAATACCAAAAGTTTAACGAAGACAAATGACCGGATGTTTTTGTGTAAAAAAGCAATAAATCATAATAATGAGGTTGCACTGTATAAAGACATTAATTAAATACGATTTTGTGTGAATTAGGATCGCACCGAACGAATATCGTTCTGAATTTCTTCAGCTACCCTCATAGGCAAAATGAGTTTAAGTTAGGTTAAACAGAAAATAATATTTTCTACTATTGGCTAGCAGCAAATAGCAATAAAAAATAATAACTATAGCCTTTATTCTCCGAAGGGTTACCTAAAGCACACACGCAAGTCCCACGTAATAGGGGGCAGGCCAATAATTAATAATTACTTACAACAAAACGAAAAACTATAAATAAATAAATGCATTACATACCCACACGTGCAAATACCATGACAAAATAAAGCACGACTATCGCAAACAAAGAAAAGAGTGAGCCAAGATTAATGTTAGTTCTGGTAAACGTGCCAATGGGATTTCAGACGTCACGATGCCAATCAGTTGTGGAAACAACTTTAATTTTACGTTAATACACAGCTATTGACAAAAACACGTGTTATTGGTCAGACACATTAAACACACTAACACAGATTCCAATGCAATGTCAAGTTCACGTAAATAGTAGATTTGACATCACAGCTGTCAAAATTGGAACAACATGACCCCATTTGCAAAAAATTAAATCTTGTTGTTAGATATGAATAAAAGTTTCTAAAGTGCTAATAAAAACTATTTAAACATAGCCTAGAACACTGACGTCGACAGGACGAGGTGTACCCACTCACCCGCTCACTTAACAATAAAAACGAGACTTGAAGAATCGAACAAAATACGTTTCCCATAAACCAACAACACACCACAACAAAAAAAATTATGTAACTGCCTTTGAACTTCACGGAAACCACACAAAACATCAAACTACGCAGTTCTCGACATACCCGAATTATTTCACAAACACCACCGAAGATTTTGGGAAAAACATGCACACACACAACACTCGACATTAATATCTTTACCATCGTCCATATTTATCCTACATTCGCGCGGGAAACCATTGTTATTATGTTTTCTTAATTATTTCTAAAGTTAGGCACAGGTCTCGTCCGATACAGCCTAGTGACTGATCCGACGCTCTGCCATGTCATCGCTCTGGCTTACCGCCAGTTTTTAGCAAAATTTTACGAATATTGGCGGAATGCCAGTGTACGATTAATCGTTTTCGTAATGAGTTTGTCGGTCTCCGTGTTCCATTCATTCGCGTCGATAAACGTTTGTTTATTTTGTAAACAATGGAAGCGTACGTTATCGCGTTTAGTTGTAATTTAACGTGTGTTTTAATTATGCCTCACTTCGTGTTTGTTTGTGTTGTTATCTATCGGGGAGGAAGTTACACGGTGGCGATGCCTTGTTGGGTTTCAATTGTTGATTCAGCCGGAATTTGCGGTTTCAAATGCGAATGATAATTTATGTAAATGAGGGTATTGCGCTGGGAAGTATCGTGATTATTTCGGTGTGGTAAATTTAATTTGGTAAAGTTTGGAAGCATAATTATATTTGATTAACGGACGACAGTAATGGGGCTATTTCTGTATCCCGGTTGCCAATCACACGAAATAATTATTTTGGCAAGTATTATTGTCAGTCATATGTGTCAGGGTGCTTCCTTATTTCATTGAATTTATATTTTCTGCCAAATCCTTAAATAAACAAGTGAAAGTTCGCGACTGACGCACGAAATAACAGTAAATCGTAATTTTTCCACTTACAAACATGATATTTTTCCACACCCTAAACTTTTATTATACAGTTGTTTTATTTTTCTTAGTTCAATATTTAGTTTATCTCGAGACGAAACTGATAATCTTGGTACCCTATCTTTTCATAATCATAGAAAAAAAGGACGCACCGGAAACTAAACGATAATTTAAAAACTAATCTTACAGCTAATGCAAAAAAAAAAAGCTAATTCGTCAAATGCTTATGCATCTGTTTTGTCAAAACCAGGAATTTCTCGATCACGGAAAACGACACTGCATATATTTAAAAAATAGGTTATTTACTAAAACATTGTTAGTAAATTAAGAATAACACAAAATATCATAAATTATGCCAGCGACTGTGTCAACTCAACAATACAATATTTATAGCGTTATTAAAAGAATGCGTCATAAACTGTTGAAAGACACGTGGACGAACAGATGTTTGAATATTAACTCGCATGTTGTAAATACACAAAACGTCATTAATTATGGCGTCTCATAACAAAGCTACCATAAACATAAAGTGAGGAGGTAGTAGTCAATACATCAGAAGGTATGAACTCACCGTTACCATCCGGTTTCTCAAAGCCTAGCCAATGAATTAAAATTCTGATTTCGTCTCCCCTTCGCAAAAGGTAAAATTTTGAAGTATTTTACCACCATTCTCAAGAAATTCTCCACTAAATTGTGAGAGCCACGATTTTATATTTGAAAATACTTATTACACATGTAATATTAACTTATAGACAAGCTAGGCTATACTTAAGAGGCCCTATCCGAAAATTTTCGGATTTTACCATAAAAATACTGATACAGCTCGATTAGTCTATTTTAGTTATTTTCATAGCGTTATGTCCTACGGCATTCTGCTGTGGGGCAAAGCCGCGGACATTCAAAATATTTTTGTTCTTCAAAAACGAGCTGTTCGAGCTATATACCAACTAGGTACTAGAGTTTCTCTGAGAGAGTTGTTTAAAGATATTGGTATTCTTACGGTGGCATCACAATTCATCTTCGCCAACATCTTATATATTAAGCAAAATATACATCTGTACACTAAGAACAGTGATATTCATAATATTAATACTAGAAATAAGGACAAGCTACGTGCTCCCTTTCACCGGCTTCATAAGGTTCATAATTCATTTGTTGGTCTTGGTATTACCTTTTTCAACAAGCTTCCCTCTGCTTTCATAGATTTGCAGTTTAATGAGTTTAAAGCTAAAGTAAAATCCAACCTTTGTTCAAAGGCATACTATTCTATCAACGACTTCTTAAACGATAAGAATAGTTGGTCGCTGTAATTAACTCAATGTTTATGTTCTTTCAACCAGAATCAGAATTAGCTTTCCTCATCGTTGTGTATGTAAGCGGGCACGCCCTTTATACCCGGAGGCTCTTATTTAGGTTTTAAGTTCTATTTACGATTCTATTATTTCAGCTTGAGTTTAGTTTTTTAATGTTTTGTTCGTATATTGGCGTGTGCTAGCTGACATATGACGCATAATTTGATGTATGTTTTGTTTTGTTTTGTTTTATACTATTAATTACTTACATAATACTGTATAGAATCAAGTTCTTCTAGCTTAACAGACAGCTGTGCTGCTGGGGAGTTTGTTCCGCCACTTCTTCTTCCCAGCTAAAGCACTAGGAAGTGTCGAAGGGTGGGCGTTTTTGGGGGACTGTCTCATGTAACTTTGACGTTCAAAAAGTGCTGACTCTCAGCCTAGTTCGAATAAATGACTTTTGATTTTGATTCCTGTAACTTTTAATGCACTATATGAAAGGTGCAGATGCGGTATTTTAACTGTAAAATCATTTCTGTAGAATCAAGTAAATCGGCGAAATCGACAAAATTTCGTATACGGCCTATACGTTAATATTACATGCTAAACGACTATTTTCAAATATAAAAAATCGTAACGTTTATTACGTGCTAGAGCAGCAGACTTAAAAAAACCGGTGGTTAGTACACAAAAAAAAACAATAAAGAACATGTTAAAAACATCCCTAAATAATACAAATGCAGACACTCACCGGTATTGTTACTGTTACTGTTGCTATTGGTGTTGGAGCTGGGCTGCCGGACATGGTGATGCGTTGCGTGCGGCGCGTGCGTCGCGTGCGTGACGTGCGACACGTGCGTCACGTGCGGCGCGTGCGGCGGGCTGGGCGCGGGCGGCTGCTTGCTAGGCGTGCTGGCGCCCGACACGCCGCCCGTGTTGTTGCTTATACTGCACATACACCACCACTCACACGACTGAACACACTATTGCGAGGCGACGGACGTCTTGCTACTAGAGACATCTCTTCTATCTCAATGACCGCTTGTTGCATCCAATTCAGAAGCGAATTTCAATTGAGAATCGAGACTTAATATAAAATCATACTTTGCTTAACACCAGAGGGGTAATTGCGGAACTTTTTATCGGTAGGAATTGGTTTAATATTCATAGTTAAACAACATTCATTGCGTTATTTACGTTGCTGAGCCGACAATTTATTCGAACAAATGACGCAATGGTTTAGAAATAATCTTCAATCCCATTCAGATTCTGATAAGTTGTGCGTTTCGCAATTAGGGTGCCGATTGATAAAAACCGAAAATTCAACAAGCAAAGCATCCTTCTTAACTGCCTTTGAAAACATGGGACACTTGTTGACGTGAAACACGTCCTACATGTTTACTAACACTGCACAAATCCTTCCACCCGCCAAAAGACACGGATACAAGATCAAATATCACAAGAAAATTATGTTATCAGCAAGCAAAACGTGCGTACGGTATCGCACAAGTCACTTACACTATCTTTTATAAATAGAATCACATGAAATCAATAACAGCATGTATAAACTATGAGTATGCACCTAAGGCGCCGTCTGCTAATAGAATTTGAAACTTATTGCTGGCAATACAGAGATCAATATGGAATGCACCGCGCTTCTCGAATAGGTCTGCTAGATATTTCATTGAGATTTGAAGAGATGTCGCAACTGCCCTTTACAATAAGCTTAGGTTACAATGCTCGGCGGCAAATATGTATCGGCGGGGTTATAAATGCAACTTGTATGCATTTTTTGGTACAGAATATACTCAAATTATACTAATTCGTAATTACTTGTGTGAAGCTGTGCAAGTGATCGTGTTTTTTTAATAAAATATATTTACAGATACACAAACATTACTGCATTTTAAGTCACAAATTTATGAAAACTGTAACTTTCTAAGCTTATTGCACCAAATACCCAAATCTATACAAATAAATACAATTTAAGTGTCTGTATTGTCAAAATAACAGCTTTTTACTAAATGCATATGAATATGAAAGTATATACGGTACTCCAATAAACATTTTTTTTTGTCTGCCTGTTTGTTCCAGTTTATCTCCGAAACGGCTAGACCGATTTTGACGTAACTTTCACTGGCCAATAGCTGATGTAATAAGGACTAACTTAAGCTTCCTTTTTTGGGGTACGCACAACTTTTTTTTTTATAAAACCCATGGCCAAAGTCCACACGGGCTATTCATAATACAAATTATCTAATTTGAAATCAGAAATTATAATAATTATTCTAAAATGAGCTTGAATCATGCGCGCAATTAAATGAGAATAAAAAAATAACTTTGTAACGAAGTTTATTTTTGTATTCTCATTTTAATGTGAATTTTAAATCTTATAACTACATTCGAGTGTGCTGAGGACTATTTCAATGAAAAGATAATAAAAATGCATCACAATGAGTCACATAGCAACTGCTATATTAAAAAAAAAACGTTGTTATATAACAATGGAATGAATGATAAATATTATTTTCGAGTTCATAAACTTATATGACCGGTTTTAACATATTTATCGCGAATGTTTTTTGTGAAAATAATCCTTTTTATGTTACAATTTCGTGATAGTAATAATAACTTTTGGATATTTCTTGTCAACCTTTTTTACCGCCACGCACAGCACATTTTTAATAGAAAGGCAAGAAAACAATTCGAAATATTTCGGGTTTCGATTTCGACACTGAATATCTCCAATATTAGACATGAAAACTGATATGTTTTGATAAATATTTTGGCAGGGAAACCGTACAAGACTTTAATGAAGTTCATTTTCTCTTGGAATGTCATGTAAACTACAAATAAGACTTCTAAGGAACATTCCTACTTTAAAATTAACTTTTCATTACTCTTTCATTGGTCGGTTTAGATCGAATGATCGATTTTTCCATCCGTATGCAAAATACGCGCCCGTTATACTATATCGGCTTATAACGTTCCCACTGCTGGGAGACAGGCCTGTCGGTGAGAGGGAGCGGGCCATAATCCACCACGCGGGCTCAGTGAGGTTTGGTAGATGACACATATCTTGGATTTTTTGGTTACAGAACATGCCAGTTTCGTCACAATGTTTCTCACCATTTAGGGAACAGCGGTGATGAAAAAAAACAACAATGTCCCTACCTGCGTTCGGACCTACAACACGTAAATCAGAGCCGTTACCCAATGCTCTTCACGTTACTGTACAATTCTACCGTTCCATTGAAATAATCCTCATATAAATCGTGTGGTAAATTACATAAAGGTGGTAATAAATAGACTGGTGTCAGTGGACTGACCTATTGGTGGATGCTGCGGAGTTATTGAGCAAGGAACTAACGTTACACGTGCTGTTACTGACCGCGCTCGCGTTTCACCGCGCGCAGCGGCAGTGGTTTAACCGGCTGCAAATATCAACACATCATTTACCATTTGTGTCAACACACGATTGGTTTTGGGTTCTTTTATTGAGAAAATCACTGTTAATTTGTGATTTAGAAGATTTTTTTGGGTAACAAAATCAAGAGTAGGGGTTTTTTTTGAATCGTTTGAATTAAATTATTATGTTTAGTATTTTAGTTTGATGCCTTTTAGTCTTGGCATATTGAAGACAGTTACAAAGGGGATTAAGCTCAAATATGTTTGGCTTTAAATTCAGCGAAACTCCGATCATATTAGATGGTAGTTTTGCTACGCTAAGAAAGCGTACCGATAAGGGTTGAAAGTGACTTATTTTGTATTTTTGTGGAAAAGGGTAGCTTCTAAACAAAATATCGTAAAAAGCAGCACTTACCAAATTCGTATGAATCGTCGGTGAAAAAGACAGATCGCACACCTAGAACAAAAAGGGCGTAAGTGGTCACACCATCTTTACAGAAGGGGTAAAAATAACGTTTGTTATCATTTATAACAATAAATATGTCGGCATGCGGCTCTTTTGTAAAATTGGTGTTATTTAGTTACGCCCGTGTTGTTCTAGACATGATAATAGAGCATTAATTCATTATTATCACTTGGCAAAAAATATTTTCTACAATAATTTGATTATGGTCGATTTTTCAATCGTTTCCGAGGCATTAATAATAATATGACGGTATGACAGTTTTTTGTATATAAAATATTATGTCAAATCGCCGTGAACATTCTTCAGTAAAAAAATATTCGACGCTTGAAAAATCCTTAAGGCAAAGATAATTAATTAGAAAAACGCAATTTGTTACTGGACAGATTCCGCAAAAATCTGTTTTGTTTTTTATTATATCTGATTATTAATATTGTCATAGAGTTACGCTTCTACCGGGACATTTTATAATCACTAGACAATCTTTCTGGTTATGAAAACTGAATAGGAAAATGGTTTTATAAAAATAAATTGCAGCCTGGGAGATAAATAAGCCACAAGGCATTTATGTAAACATTATTCTTTTGAAGTTTACATGAAAATCCATTCAGTTTTACATGTAACACTTTACAAGAAACTAATGTAACGAATCGACGATAATATCGAAAAGATTCGACACACGATAACGCTACTAAGATTCGATCGTCGAAAATTAGTACGAAATATTCGTTTTAGAACCCAAAACTAATCATAAAAAGCAATAAATTTGGAAAATCCACATCAAAACTCCACGTAGCAGTACATTAGAAGGTAATGATTATAATAAATATATGTGCAATGGTTATGACGTATGTTTGTGCGTGTGACTACTCACTTTGGTTATGATCTCTTCTTTTTTCTTTTTTTCGACGTCTATGGAGTCTGTTGAATGGTTGTGTACCTCTAACGTTGGTGACGTTACTGGACTTGTACCTGAAAAAAATAAAAACCGTTGTTTTAATAAACCATACACAAAATAAGACTTGGAGTTGTATGCGTTTGGGCTCTATATATATAGTCCTCCAGACCGAATTTCGGCCACGGCGGCCAATCTCAACGGAGACTAGCCATCGGCGCGGGAGATATTATAGTGCTCAAGTGTATGCGCAGACACAGGAGCACTCACTCTTCCCTCACTCTCATAGTCCGATGGGACGGCAATCCGACACGACCGGAGAGAGATCAGGCGTAGGACCAACTGCTTAACGTGCTTTCCGAGGCACGGGGGTATCCACACCGCCAACTTCCAAACTCCGGGCTGCTACTAAGAAATTCCTAATGGAAAAACCCAGTAACACTTTGCCCGACCCGGGAATCGAACCCAGGACCCCACGCTCAGCAGTCGCGCTTGCGACCACGAGACCAACGGGGCAGTTTGGGCGTTTGGGCTCTATACCAAGTCAGTGATATAACTCGCATTCGCCTAGCATCAAAAGTCCCGTTGTTTGGGTTTCACGACCTCTTTCAAGTCAATGAAATCTCTCACGGTATGCGTCTTGTGTGCAGAAATATTTGCATTTAATATCTAACTGCAATAATCACTGCTTCTTCATAAAACGTTACGCCAATAAATTTAGTCTAGAAAAAATTGGTTCCATTCCATTTAACTTGATGTATGCAGTATGGAATTTAACACAAATGCGGCAAGTCTTTAAGAATTCGCTGGTCATGATTTTTTCATTAAAAATGACAAGGCATTTCTTTTTATAGGGGTTTGCTTTGTCACGTATGGATTCACACCCACAGGATGCCAGAATAGGAAGCGTTTTATAATACCACCATTAATTTGATTGCTATTTTTATTAGAAATAACAGTTCGAACACTACCGTCAACCACACATTAAGGGAACAGATGGCAGACCTCCAACAGTTTCCCTTACTCAGATAACATTTGTATCATACAATCCTCCAGTTTTAATTACATGTTTCCAAGACCAGTACTGGTCTGTCGTATGCCGAAGAGCTGTAAGCCTAAATAACCGTTACGTGGAGCTCTGATAGAGCCGAAATGCGTTGCAGCAGTCCCCTGGGCTAAACTGGAGAAAACGAACGAGCAGTTTTCTACTTTAGCTCCGGAAGTCATGGGGAGAGGCTTTTGCCCAGCAGTGGGACGATGCGGGCTATCAGTAAGTGGTTATTTAGGCATATGCGCTTAGGTTTTAAGATAGATGGATTTATACTAAGGTAAAGCACGCCTTTATCATAGGTAATAAGTTTGCATAGATACCTGAGAGCATACTAGTAGGAGATCCCGCGGAGTCATTACTGTTATTACTGTCGGTGGTCGCGGAGGAGGGGAGGCCTACGCCACTGAGCTCGATGTCATCAAGTCCTCGGATGTCGTCATATATGTACTCGTTCTCCTCAAAGCCAGGGTCTTGCGATGAGTCGATGTAGTATTCCACGTCGTCCTTTATCCTCTTTATCTGCAATGTAAGGTACACCTGCTTAGACTTGAGAAAGATTGGTCAATAATTTTTGGTTTTTGGTGCACATAAATAAATATACAAGTAAATTGGATAAGTGTGTTGGACAGAGAGACAACATTTTGGTAACGTGTCCGTATAAGTGGTGTAAGGGACACCGTAGCGATTACTGTTACCATGAATTCTGTACCCCCTTTTATACAAATACAGTTGTGAAAAAAAAAAGAAAAATACTGTGCTATGGGGTTTTTGAATCATGTGATGAATAATGATGGTAACAGTTTACATGTTGATGTCCCTTACATCCTGTAATGGTTTGGGGACTTTTGGACTATTTATCAAGGAGGGCTTTCAATTCCAAAAACGATTTGGGGCCCAATTTCGACATTGCCAAATAATACAACATTTCTGAAGCCTGGTTTCAGCTGTTCAGTGTCAGTTTAAGTCTTTACCAGGCCCATAGATCTATAGTGAGCGTACCGAAAAGGTATTAGGTAGTCTCGAGTACCTATAGCAATTGATCCTTGAAATGACGTCAATATAGGGTAGATGAGTACCCAGTCATTGACCCCTTAGTAATTCTAGAGCTAATGAAAATAATTCTGTATTAAAATAGATAAAAGCCAGACTTCAGTCTATTGATCCATTCATCGAATTATCATTCGTTAGTCATCACATAACTGATCTGCCTCAATATGTTCACTGTTTTGCTGACCTACATCAACCGGTCTGACTCAGGCGTTTATTGAACATATGCATAGCGAAATTACTATTACTGGATCGTATGGCATCGCTCACACGTTAGTGTATAAATTCAGACAGATACAGTTAAGTTTGGTAATCAATCTGCGCGTGCGCATCTTGATCGTTTGATGCCGTTTTTGGGCCTATACAGTTGGTGGCATAAAAGGTGACTTCATAATCATTATTTTTCCAACCTAAACGACGTCTACTGCTGGACATAGGCCTCCCCCAAGCGTTGTAGACTGATTATGTCAATAGTTTGGGCAATAAAAAAGCTGCTTTTTGCACGCAAAAATTAGTGAATAACTAGTATTGCAAAGTGCACCCAGTAATTCATTTGGAAATCATAATTTTTCCATAAACATTCCTTTAGTGGTTTACATTATATTGTGGTGGACATTACATATAACTGAAAATAAAATGTACTAAATCTATAATAAATAAGAAGTTTTTAGTACCAACCTGTTCTACTTCGACGGACATGTTGTCAAGCATTCTTAGCAGCGTCTCTAACTTCTTTATATGGAACCTGTGCTTCTCGAGCTTGAGTTTTAGGTCCTCCATCCGGTCTTGTTTCTCCTTGTCCAATCTTTTCTTCTTACCCACTAGCAGTGACTCTATTTCAGACTCAAATTGATCAACCTGGAACAGAATAAGTCATCATTAGTATGATCGAAATGGAGTACAACGCATAGCTTTTATCTAGTAGTATCTCAACTGGCATGTTGTCATAGTTAAAGACAGTATAATATGTGGTTTGTTCTAAGAGTATTTGATAAAAGTGTAAGCGAATGCTGTTTAGATTAATATCTTCTCTCTGGTATCAACCCAGATTATTTTATTCAATGCTAGTGGTGCTAAGTCATGAGAAATTACCTAGGGATAGTATTAAATTTTTGGGAAACTTTCTGGAGTCTCTCTTTCACTTACGGATTTTTCACAAGCAGTTGCAGTTCACATATAAAAATTATACTTTGATTTGAAGGATGGGCAGGATGGATATGATTCTTATGGTGTACTGGAGCTATCTATGGGCATTTCTTTATCAATTTTTAGTGACAAAATGTGTGTTATGTGTGTGTTACCATGCTGTACCCATGTCTGAAAAGCATGGTTATTATGACCATACCAATCGTACCGTCGCTGATCAACACCAAAGCAAATGGACCCTACACTAGATGTCCCTGGTTTTGTCCAATGAAGAAATGTTAACGGTAACTTTGAAGTCCACATTAATGACACAGATACCGGGGTAAGGGTGCCTTCGCATCGGACGTGGGTCCGGCGGAGACATTCGTCGAACGCACACGCAGCGTAGGCGCTGCACAAACGCGACGCTAGCGCAACAACACGTACGTAACTTTGATACAATTACGTCTAAGTGACGCTAGAATGTGCGTTTACACAGAGTCTACGCAGCGTCAAGGTGACGTCAACGTCTGCGCTGGACACACGATGTGAAGACACTCTGAGGATCTTCCGGCAGGTCTCTAATTCTAGTCTACACACCAGTGCCGCCGGCTGCGCGATGCGACACCGACGAGAAGCGCGCGCACCGCCGCGACACTTGGGCGGCCCGGCGGCACACGACCGAGATACCGGCAAGCCGCCGGCACCGAACCGTTGCGGCACGAAGTGGTGAACCAATAAACAGATTTTGCCATGAGGTTTCATTTAATTATGTTAAAACCGTGAAAATCTGTCTATAACGGTAACCTTAATTTTGTAGAGGACGATCGATGATGGCAGGAGGCGGTAAAAAGTATAGCTTAAAATATTATGAACATTTCTTATGAGAATATTCATTGCAATGTCCTAATCTACACGGAGTGGCAAACAAATGAAGTGTGCGCATATTGGAGTAAGAAGGGGAAAACTAAGTAGGAAAGCACGAGATGAACAAAAATACTAGCTAGACGATTGGGATAATTAAAGTATGGCGCGGCAACATGCCCTTTATTAGAAAAAAGTATGGATACTCCTGTTAGTCTATGTTATTTTTTCAAGCGATACTCGAGTAAGTATCGATACTTTATTCGAAACTCGATAAGTTATATTTATTTACTAAGAATTATAAGTAGTAATCATTCTTTTAATTCACTACTAACACTAGAAATTGACATTACAGTTTCGAAATTAGCGAAACGTGTTTATAGAAAACGGGACCTTTTCGCGCACAGGATCTACAATGCAGTGTGATGTTTCGACACTGTTGTATTTCAATGCTCGGTTCAACACTGAGAGTTGAAAAGCCAGCCCGCGATCAAATCCCTCCTAGATTTTTCTAAGGACGTAAGAACGTGGTCTATCTGATGACTTTTACAATAGTTTAATGTCAGTTTTTGTACTGGAACTTTTTGAATTACAGAGGTGAACTATACTTTTTATGCTATACAGCTTGGTGTACCCAAGATGCGCCGCAAGTCCCCCTCCCCTCCCTTTTAGCACAGAACCACTGCATTTGTTCACTTCTCCGTGTATTCTTGAGGTACTCACTTGTAAATTAAGTGCGTCGATGGAGGAGACGAGCCACGAGGACATCTCCTCTCGCTCTTTTTGCGCGGGGTCCAGTTTTTGCGCCGCACCCAGACCCTCCTTGGAATACGCCTTCGTTTTTGTCTCCCGTTCCACTACTTTAAACCTTTCCATTTGCTGGAAACAGAAAGATATTTGTTTGAAATAACTGTTATTTTTCAAAACCAAAATCTTATTATAAAAAAAAAAACTAATAGCATATGTGTCTAATCTCATTTAGTTTTAACAAAAAAAAGGTTTATTGAATTATGGAAAATGTGTGTCCTAAAATAAGTAAAATACTGCTTAATTCTATAATGATAACCATAGTCAAACTTTTTGACGAAGTGAAAGTCTCTCTGCAATACACAAACATTTTGTTATGAGTGGTGAGTAAAAATGATTGCAGTTAAGGTGTTTGAAAATCTCTACCTTCTTTTAATTTCTTAATACATCCGATTAATCTATTTTAGCTGACTCTTTAATCCTAACCCTAGCTCAAGATAATAATGTTATAGAAAGGCTTACTACACGAGGTCCAGCAGCCATAGCCAGAGTGCAGTATTTTAACATTTTGTAGGCAAAAGACTGCAAAATGTTTAAAGGAGCTGGTAGGTCGGCTGTGGCAAGTGGCCTTGTGCAGCGAGCTGAGTACCTATAGTTCTGACAGGGTATCCACTGCTTAGGAGACATTAACGCTCATTTTCACTGCGTTATTTTATGCCAATTATATTTTCTCCCATCAAAATCTAAGGGTTCAAATTTCTGTAGCAAATTTAATCTTCCTATTTCCCCGAATTTTGATAATTTCCTGAAAGTGGACACCCTGTGATATCCATCACCCTAGCTAATGGCAGCCTATTCTTTTAGGTGGCTTACCATATGGGGTGACAACATCCCTAGGCGTGGTCTCGGTGGTCGTCTAATCACGCCGTTGGGGGTCAAGTGTTTTCGCACGTGCCACGCTCCCGATCGCTACCGGGTAGCAATTTTTTTAAACTAACTTTAACTTGTCTCAACTATTTAAAACAACAGTAATACAGCTAATGTAGTGAATCATGTTCTGCTTCAGAACTTAAGCAGAGAAGTAAAAACTTAAAACATCGACTTGGAAAGTTGCGACAGTTATTTCCATGCTAAACATAAAAGAAATTAAAAAAAAGAAACGCTTCAATCTGGCAGAAAACAATACTTTGAGTACACGAATAATCCTGGCTTGTAAGAAAAAAAAAGGCGTCTAAATTCAACGTGTGGAATAATGGCGGGATAATGGTTTTTATTGAAATTTTAACCTTTCGAATCTTAACAGGGTTATAAATAAACTTGTTGTTTTCGACATCATTATTAACTACAAGCTACTCTTTACCTTTGGCATATTAAGTTTTTGTTTTGTTTGTTTGTTTATTAAGACCAAATCAGTAACGTTGGTCATTTGTTTATCTATGATAAATATCATTATTTATTCATTC
The DNA here is from genome assembly GCA_947507805.1 of Aporophyla nigra. Classification (NCBI taxonomy): domain Eukaryota; kingdom Metazoa; phylum Arthropoda; class Insecta; order Lepidoptera; family Noctuidae; genus Aporophyla; species Aporophyla nigra. The sequence continues at coordinate 3,180,372 of OX382305.1, read as the reverse complement.
GAACCAGAATGCGTTACGGAAAAAAGAATTTATTCAGTCGAATAAATCAATTTACGATTGTGATACCATTTTAAAAGGTTTCAGCATTAACATTATTGGGGACAGCAAAAAAACACGTAAACAATATTAAAGCGTTGTTGCATTCGCTCCGAATGTTGACTCTGAATTTAAATCAGTTTTATCTGTGTCAGACATGTATCTAATGCATGGGAGATTGTTTACAGGATACCGTTTCGATTGGCATACTGATGCCGCATAATTGAATGTTTTGGCAAAGCTTTTAGAGAATAAAGCCCTATTGTGTACCTATAGCAAAATATATTAAATAAAGCAAGACAGGCTTAAAAACGGTGTAAGTAGCTGTTCTACAGCACAAAACTATTTTCTTTATTTCAGTAAGACTTTTTACCTGTTCTCTAAAATTATCAGGTAGGTACTACTTTAGAAAATGTTGAATTACTGTAGCTGTATGTAACATTAAAGTTTCTTTTTAGGGTTCCGAACTCAGCATGGGCTGATGCCATGCTGAGTTCGGAACCCTAAAAAGACTTGACTGACGTCAATGGGACCGCACTACTAAGTCGGTCGGTCGGTCTATCTGTCTATCCATCTGTTTCAAGGCTGTATATTTCGAATCCTAACAAGCCATTTAGATTTTTCGCAGAATACATCTTACTATCGCCTTTTTCATAGCAAATAAAAAAAATACGAATAAGCTTTTACATGTTTTCTATTGGCAGCTGTTCCAGAGCTTGCACATAATTCGAAATAATTAATCATAAATAAGGAAAGAATACACGAAACACAAATAAAGCTTCAATGCGACATAGCCACAAACTACTAGCAAGGGAAAACAACTAAACTAAGTTACAAAACGCAATAATAAATGAAGTTTGTAAACTTTAAACCTCTGTGGACGCTTTTGAAAGTGTTGCTTTACTTATTCCTATGCTGTTAGGTATTACGAAATGCAAGTTTATCTCACTGATAAAGGATTATGTCACTGATTGAAGATAGATCACTTCGCTCGTATCATTATGAAACTTGGGGGTGTGTCTATAAATATATTATTCAATTTTGAAATCGTATTTGATATTTTCACGTTTAAAATATCGAAGTTGGTTATTTATTCAATTAATTTAGAAGGGCTACTATTTTTTGTTTTAGCTTGTTTAATGATATTTGGAAGGACATACATTTGGTTTAATTAATTTAGTAAGTATCCTATAATCATATGATTCTGATCAGAATTGTGAAAATAATCATCTCTAATGGACTTTTAATATACTAAATCATAGTCTATCGTGAGTGCTTCAGAGTTTTATTAATATATTGTACTAAATATTATTTTCGATTGAGTCTCACTGGGTCATAATAATTCAGAATGACAAAAAAACAAGATGCATACGGACAGAATCAATTGGCATTATTGGAAAAAGTTATTGGAGGAGTTTGTTTAATGAAATTTTGATTACAGTTAAACTGTTTATAATTATATGTTTATGTCTGTATCATACAAATGGAACAAGAATTTCTGATTCAAAAAGAGAAAAATAATGTGAAGACAGTATTTTATGGACCAGAGTCAGCACTGACGATAAAAGTGGAAAGAGAATAGCGCTCTTCAAAAGGAATCCAAGAAAAAGTTGGCAAATAGAGTAAACGATAAATAAGTGTGTGAAGGAAGACTTGCAGCCTGATAACCAGACCTATAAAAAAACTTCTAAAGATTGCAGTGGTGATTAGGATGCTACAATACAGCACAGTATTGGAATACTATGTGACAAGGCTGGCATGTAACATTTACCAGGCTTTCTTTGAGTGAAATTACTCTCTAACTTATTTAAGCAAGTGCCATCCAACATCCATAGATAAATTAATGGGAAATATAATCATTTTTAGGTTAGGATGGTAGTCACACTTCAGATGACATCGGGAACAAATAGTTTAATCGACTTTCTGATGCAGGAGAGTCTTGGTAATGTGTAAAGTATTGTCAACGTGATTCTAGTCTTATGCAGTTTTCATTTATAATATTTATCGGTACACATAGCCACAAGCCTATTTTGGGGTATGGAAGCATAGCTTGTTAACCATGAACTGAGTACTTCTAATAGAATAACCACTGCGACTTATAAAACATGAGGGATAGTACTTAAGGTACGTTCCATGAAAAGTTTTAGACACTTTTATTCATACTGCACTGCCTTCTTCCCGTTTTTTTAAATTAATTACATAATGTAGAGTATTTGTGGCAGAAAATAATAAATAAAAGCACCGCCTTAGCGAATTAAAGATTACAGAATGAAGTAGTTACAGCATTTAGGGTACTTTAGACGTTAATGTGAACAAGTGCATAATTTGTTCACATACCAGATTATGTAAAGAAAAGAGCATTTCAGGATTAAGTAATAATTTAACAACGAGCGGGAGTTGTGGAGTACCTAATTCATGTAAATTGAAAGGGGTTCGGGAATGTATTATGATGATGATGATAAGCGTATGTAATAGTTTTCAGTCATTTTTTTCAATTTTCATATAGGGTGAGTGTGTGCCCTATGATTATACAAAGGATATTGCTGAACAGAATAAGTCTACCGTATTTTTAGCCTATTTGTGTAATTGAATGTTCCTAATGAACTTATTGAAGTGCTTTGGCAGTTCGGCCAGGAAAATTTGATAACAACAAAAAACAATAAATCGTGTAAAAGTAATTAACATAATATAAACAAATAAATAATTTAAAAAAAATGATCATGCTAGGTTCCTGACAAAGGGAGACACAGGGTAGACAGTACATACAAGAGCACATTTAGAAACACATGGGTTTGATGGCATGTATAACTAATAAGACAAATTTAAAAACAAACAGAGAAAGTTTTAACAATTTAAAAACATATTTTATCAACAATATCAGATATTTAGTATGTAGCAACAGACTTTACTTATTAACTACTATATTTGACATTGATTTGAATGTCAATAAGAATAGTATTGATAACAGAAAGTAATTCATAATGGGTACAAGCTTGTTTTCAAATATTGGTTGAAGACCGGAAAAAATGTAAGTTAGATGAACTATCTTATATTAAGTAATAAAATAGATATCAACTCACTGTTTCTATTAGTTTCCTATATTCTAAAAGTGTACTCTTATCCTTAATCTCCCCGGAGGCGATCCACGACTTGATCTGATCCCGTAGCCTCTGAAGCTTCTTGATCTCCTTCTTGAGGTCTGCCTCATACTTCTCCTTTTGGTTACTGTTCGTCGCATTGTGTACCTTCTGCCAGATGTCATCGAACGTCTCCACGCCCTCCGTTACCTTTTTTAAACACCTGTCTATTTCACCTGCAAACCACATCATTGCATTAATGCAAAAAACCAGTTTCACTAAAAGATCACTTAAAAACAATTCAGTGTTTTGCGATTTTGTTATTAGTACTGAGGGTAGGCCTGATAACGATCGACTGGCAGGCTGTCAGTGTCGATGTTGATAGTTCATAACAATAAAATCGTGTCCGTAGTACTATAATTGTAAGAAACGCGGCAGTTTGTCAAGTTTTACCGACCACCTGTACGCGTTGCGATCTGTACGCGTGTAACTAACATACGTTTCACATATACTGCTCGCCACCACTGGCTCCAGTACGCCAGAGGTCTCATCAATTGACAATAATGCTCTAGAACACGTACCTACATCGGTTGGGGTCAATCAATCTCTAACCTGATAACATAACAAATTACCTTGTAATTTCCTTGTCGCAGCCATAGCTATTTACACATATGGACGAACGTTCCGTACATATCCTAAACATACAAACTATTTACAAGAAAATGCACAAAAATTATTGATAAACAGACAAACTACACATCTGAAGCTTTGTTCGATTCCAAGATGGCTACCGTACACCGCTCGAAGTATAGTGTCTGAACGCATCCAGGCTAACCACCACAGTGAAATCTTGCCCCGCGCCTGGAATGGTAATTAGCACGGAGCTTTCATAAATAATTATGAATTATAAGTTGTCACAAATAACAACAAACTTCAAATTTTCCACAAAATGATTTTAGGTACGTCGCGTAGACCATCAAGAGCGCAGGCGCAAAATAATAGAGCAACGCATAGACAAAATAGCAGGTAATGAAAATAATAGGGCATTCGATTTCAGTATTTTTATGTTTATCTTTAATATTTTGTATAACGAATAAATAGCCTCTAATAACTCATTGTAACACGATAATAATAATTAAAAACAATGAAATTATTTTAAAAATATCTCTACAAATATTCGTGAAGGAAAACAGTAACTCTTTCTCTATGGAACATTTGATTTAAGTCCACAAGATGGCAGCACTAATCTTAATATTTCTGTTTACGACTAGATGGTGCTAATTTAAGGAACGATCGTAAAGCTGCCTGTGCACGGGGGGCATTACCCTTTGGAATCAAGCACCATAACCATCCTAATATTCAGTGGTTAAGTAGAAACTTTCTTAAATATAAAAAAAACCATGCTTAAACGAAAAATGTAGGTACTAATAGGGAAGATGCAAATATAATATTTATGAAAATTGTATGATTTAAATGTTAAAAAAGTATAAAAGAAGGGCCACTACAATGTTTTTATTTTATATAATGTTGATTTTTAACAATAATTACGTATTAAAAATGACTTGAAACGAAACGTATTTCAAAACACCAATCAGCGTTTAGTGACGTCACTCCTGTTACGACAACTTGTTGAGGTTATGGTTGTAAAAGTGAATATTATTTTAAGGGAATATTAATTGCGTTTTTTAAATAAAATGGTAGTTGGGATTATCAAAGCAGACTCCAGGAATTTACCAAGAGTTAGTGTTGACATGAGATCTTTTTTCAGAAAAAGCTTTACACATTTTAAACTTTTACCAATTATCGACGTCGATCTCAAACTGTAAAATTAAAAATCTACTATAGACAAGTTTTGTAAGTATTAGGTAGGTAATTAACGTATTTTTACGTACAAGCAGATTAACTAAGCATACTCGTCTATCAAATATATTCGCCTTATGGCGTATAACACACACGACGTGTAACAAGTATATTCGCCTTATGACTTACGTCAGTGTTCTTCACAGCATCGAATAGTGGTCTTTGGAGAATAATTGTCATTTCTTTTTGCAGCTTGATATCACTTTTTCTCAAGTTCGGGTCAGAACGTTTAGTCAAAAACAATTTATTTGGAAACTGATGAAGTAGACACACGGACACATGGGCACAAAAGATGAGTCAACACGGCTTTTTTTCGGAATATTTGTGGTATTGTTATGATCACCTGATGTTGATGGATGTTGCATTTTAATTTTTTACAAAAAATATTTCGAAAGTCGAAAAAGTATGCAAAAGTATGAAAGCCAGCGACGAACAAGTACGACCAGTGACAGGAATGACGTCATCGGAGCTATAGGCCCGTTTTCGCGCGAAAATTTAAACTGTCAATTTAAAACCGCATTTTTTTCCGATAAATTAGAATGTTTTAATTTTTTAATATATTTGTGGTATCTACATGGAATTCTTTAAAGTGAAAACAAAAATAAAAATATTGCATGTTCCCTATTTTACCTACTTATATAATCGGCCTATATTATTCCCACTGCTGAGACACAGACCTCGTCTCGGTGAGAGGGAGTGGGCCGTAATCTACCACGCGGACCCAGTGCGGGCTGGTAGATGTCACATGTCTTCGAATTTTTGGTTCTAGGACATGCCGGTTTCCTCACGATGTTATCCTTCACCGTTTTGAGAGCAGTGTTGATGAAAATATTTACACTAAGTAAAGCGCCTACCTGGGTTTGAACCCACGACCTACAATTCTTAAGTCGGGGCTGATACCACTGAGCCACCACTGCTCTCTTTTTTTACCTACTTACCCAAGAAGTATATTTTCTCAAGGCTGTCCATCTATGTATTGTAAAAACATTATTGTTTTCTGAGCCAGTAACCTTTATCGTGATGGTGAGACCTAACTGTATCAAGTACATAATTTTAAATGCGGCATCGTAACAATAACTTTGAAGAGCTGGCTTCAAACAACAAGTTAATGGGTCGTTAATCGTTATATTGTAGCTTTCATAGCCTCTTTAATGCCACTAGGCATCGTAAACTACGCTGGTTTTGTATTCGTTTGTTCCCGCTGACCGATTTACAATCTGAAAATTTTATTAATGACGTCACAGCGACTGAAGATAGATAATAAAATCGAGTAAAAACAGCTACTGTTAATTTATATACTGCCATTAACAGAATAAGTACTTGTTTAACTATAGCACAATAGTAATGTTAGCATGTTGGTAAACAAACAGGACAGTCACTTGAATTAGTCTGTGGATAATGTGGTTGTAAAAGAGGTAAATAACAGAATTTTTCACCTCACCTTGGACAAATGAAACCCTGTACTGTAGAGTACTCTACACTGCATTCCTTTGCTACGGCGTAGGCGCGTAGCTCCATTGTAGCTACCACGGTACATTATGTGCGGGCAAGGTCGGATAGCCGGTTACAACGATATTTTTTCTTGCAAATTCCATTTAATTTTTCAGGCGTTTTTGTTTCATTACATCTTTGACAACTCTTCTGATATTTTCTTAGAGAAGTATGCAGATAGGGGCTGTATTTTTAACCGGCTTCGAAAAAGGGGAAGTACACATATTCCGCCTTATCTCCGTCAATTGTAGATTGATTTCAAAATAAATTGTTTCAATGGACAAGTTATGCCTGAGGTGTGGTCCTATATTAATTTTATTAACGTTACTTCGGTATTTTTTACGTGAGCTTCGATTATACGTATTTAATGCACTTTGTGTACATACATGATGTTCTAAAACTTTCTGTCACCGTTGCTTACATAGCAAGTAGTGGTATAAGAATTGTTGTGGGGTAGGTAACATAATTAAAAAAAAATACATAAAAACAACCGGTTTAAACAAACAGTCATCATCATCATCATCATTTCAGCCGTAAGACGTCAACGCTCACAACGCACTACAAACAAACACACAGTTGACTGTCCGCTAATACGGCAACGCAACGCACACCGCCACCAACAACACCGGTACCGGCGGCACACATGCATTATTCGTCGCCAGATCCCAATTTGGCTAAGGCAGATTTGGGTGGTTTTGATCTCCAAACTGAAATTTCTTCTATTTTTCGTGAAAAATCTGAAGGTTCAGGGAACATTACGCAGAGATTTAAGAGAAAATTCGACGAAACACTTGATTTCCAAACATCTGTAGCTGAAATTAAGGCTTTGTTCGAAAGTTTCCAACAACAGCAAAATCACAAGCTAGACCAACTCCACTCAGCAATGCACACCATTCAAAAATGTACCGCACACCCACATATTAAAAAAGACCAACAGTTTGTCTCTGATAAATACGACTCTTTCTTGGAGCGAATGAGCGGTTTAGAACAAGAAAATGCGATAAAAAAAAAACGATTACTTATTTAGAGTCAAAAATTGAGCTAATGGAACGGAATTCCCGAGCTGCCTCTATAGAAATTCATAATATCCCTAAAGACCGTAATGAAAACAAGAAAACCCTGCGCACCATTGTGCAAAACATTGAACAAATTATTGACCAACCTATTAATGAGTCTGATGTTTACGACGCTTACCGAATCAAGACTAAAGTCGAAAATAAAAACCCTATAATAATTCAATTCACGACTACGTTCATGAAAAACAATTTGATAAAAAAATGTAGAACATTCAACAAGGAAAACAACAATAACAAGTTAAATACTTCACATATTCAAATGGCCACAGCGTCTCAGTCTCAGCCGATTTATGTTGACGAATTTTTAACTCCTGTTGCCAAAAAACTACGCTATATTGTGAAGAACTTCAAAAATGAGAATAAGTTTCACAGTTTCTGGAATTCATACGGCAAAATTTATTTAAAAGAAAAAGAGTCATCTCGACCAATTCGAATTGACGGCGAGGAAGACCTTCATAAGTTAAAGTCTCAATGACTTACCGTCTATGTGTGTCATCTCCAATTTTATGTTGTACCTAACAACGCCATTATGAACAATAATTGTACTATACACTTCACAAATAAACACTTCAACACTTACATCACGCGAATTATACTAATCATAACACGAAACTTATTATATTATCCATACAGGTTTACAGTCAAAACTACACTTATAACTCATAATAAATGCAAAACGAATGAGAATAGAACTTTAGTCTTCGAGCCTATTTATCTTTGTTTACAACATCAACGATATTCCGATTCACGAACTGTACTAGTACAGCCAAACTACAAGGTTTTTACACCGATATTTTCTCTGCATACCCCACAATTAAGTTTTTTTAACACCAATTTTTCCCGTACCGACAAAGACAAACGATTTACTACTTTATTACATACGGCGTATACCCTCAATGCACAACCCAATGACGTTTTTTATTATTTTGATAAATAACGGCATTCCGTTTAAAAAATTCTTATTTGACCTATTATTCACAAGTTATCTATGCAGCATCAACATAAATATGACGTCACTATTCCTTAAAATTAAAATTCAATAGTACCAAAGATATAATCTCACCTTGACCGTATTTCCATTGCACGTTCGTCCATCAGTAACTGATTCTCAGGTTTCTCTTAAAATTATTCACCAAAATATCAGAAGCATTACCCGCAATACTCCAGGTTTACTAACTTTATTACAAAGATCACAAATAGGTTGGGACTTCATCATTTTGTCGGAATGCTGGTTATCATGTGCTCACCGCATTCCACTTCTTGAAGCTTACAATTATTATAAAACTAACAACAACCTTACCCAAAACGAGGGGGTTGTTATCTATTGCAACAATAACCTTGAGGTGCGCATAGAAGAACCTACTATATCTGATTGGAACTGTCTAATGATCAAAATTGATCAGAACACGGCAATGCTAGCAGTTTACCGACCTGCTGGTTACAAAAACCTTAATAATTTTCTTACCGCTCTTAACATTTTTTTAAGTACTACTTCCAATTTTAAAAATTTCATCCTAATAGGGGACCTTAATGTGGACATAACGGAGATTAACACAGACTCAAATTCTGCTCATTACCTTAACCGTTTAGCATCCCATGGCATGTTGCCGGCTGTCACTTTCCCTACACATAAAAAAACATGCTTGGATCATATTATATTAAAAACGCGACAGTCAGCTTCTTGTTACGTAGCTGAAACCTCTATTACTGACCACGATGCCATAATGCTTATATTGGATCTAAGTAAACCTCAGAATAAAACCGTTAGAGTGATTAAACGCCTCAATTACGAAAAGATGGACGAAGGAATGATTAACCTAAACTTTCATGTCTTGTATTTATTGACTGATGTTGATCTTGCTGTTCAGTAGGTACCTACTTCGTTAACTCAATCAACAGAATCATAAAATCTAACACTCAAATTATAAAAACGTCGAATCGTAAGAAAATTATTAAACCTTGGATAACGACAGGATAATTGCGGTGTATGAGGAATCGTGACAAACTGCACCAAAAATCAAAAAAAAAAACCTAACAACCAGACCATAATAACAATATATAAAAGATACAGAAATGTTTGCAACGAACTTTTAAAAAAGATAAAAAGGGAGCATGACAGATTGGCACTGCAGACCACGGACGTATATGTATTATTATTATTTTAGTCTCATGTACCTAACAGATAATAAGTTGGAACCATTATAGGCATAGAAGGGTTCCTACCTACTTTACTAATCGCGTTGGTAAATATGCAAACAGGTAACACACAGGTAGGTGTGTTCCTATTTCTTGCGTCTATTTATGTGGGTGTACTATAGGTACTCTGCCCAATCCCTCGGGAAAACAAACCGTGATGTAATGTTGTGTTATTTCATTTATTTTGTCCAGTGACATATCGCACACCTAGATCTAAAGTAAGACAACTCAAAAATTGTGAATTTTGAGTTATCATTGTATTCATATGCTCGATAACCCTACGTAGCTATCCAACTAACAGGTTCAATAAAAACTTGAAAGATTCGTCGCTAGATGGCTTAGTCTTCTTTTGTTGAATCACGCATGTCACCCCCCTCCCGCCTAAATAAATGAATACAATGATAACTCAAAATTCTCATTTTTGAGTTGTCTTACTTTATATCTAGGTGTGCGACATGTTTGTTCTCACAGTCCGGAGACTGTTAGTTGTTGATTGTTAGTTGTTCAAACTCGGAAGATTGGGCAATACTTTGTTGTCTGAGTTGTTTGCGGAATCGGATTAGTTACTTTTACTACGATTCCGAGTCTTAGCCCTAATCATTTATTCTTTCGATTAGAAATTCAGTCTATGGCTGTATCATCTAACTATGCCCTTTATAAAAAACATTAAATATTTCTGCTCTAAAGAGTAAACTAAAGAAAATACTAACTGAAAGAGCGTATTATAGTATATCGGAATTTATGAAAGAGGACAATTTTCTCCGTTTTTGAGATGACAATGTTGTATTTTGGACATTATTTTTGGTAACCATTGTATTTTTTTTTTTGGAATATTTGTAATTTTAGTGACATTTTATTTTAATTCATATTTTTATTGACCAACTAATTTAATCACTACTTTGACATTGAATTGTAATAAAAATACCTAATCTTTAATTAATAATGATGAAATGCAATTTTGATGAATATTATAACGGTTTATGCACCATCTCTTCCTACCAATTTGTACGCCACAGTATGCGGCTGAACATGTCTGATCTTTTCTGTACTTATCTCCTTATTATCTTGCATGCAATGTATGTAAACCATGTTTAAACAAATAAAATTTACTTACTTACTTATAGTCTCAGGTTTTTCCAACGGCTTCGCCCGCGCGGCAGTCAGAAATTATCACTGGAGTACGTTAAACGGTTATAAACTATATGTGTGCCAAATTTCATTCAAATCCATTCAGTAATTTTTGCGAGAGAGAGTAACAAACATCCGTACCTTTTCACAAACCATCACTTTATAATATGTATTATTACGACGGTTCTTAAGGTTAATATGTGTGTCAGTAGTAAATAAATAACCTTGCTAACTCTATCTATTTTTATTAAATGTATTTACCTGTCCTGAGTTAGACGCTCCCTTTGCATTAAGTTCGTTACCTACATCTACCCCATCTGCATAGTTATTCACAAGCATTCAACAGGCTATCGTATCGAAAATGACACATTTGATAACCTTGTATGCCTTACCAAACAACTGTCGCATGTCGGGAGAAGAGGTCGTCTATTTGACTTCTCCCGCTCTGGGCAGAGCGGGAGGGCGTGTCAGACTTTTACTGACTAAAACCCACCCGTGTTCCTTCAGTTGCCCATGTGCCAGGGTCACGGTATCTCTTTCGAACAATCACGCGACCCCGGCAGGCTATTTAATACTATTTAATACTTAAATCGATCGTCAGTTTAAAACCGACGAAATTTTCGGTTTTGGACAGCGTTTACAGGATTCCTATGATAACATTGATTGATTTTCGATTTGGTACGGAAGCGGATCGGATGGTAGTGAAGAGCTTTCCTCAACATTTCTAAGAGCCATGAGGATCTGCCAATTTATTAGAATGTTTCCATAGTTAACTCACAACCAGCGTGCGTGTATGAACGAAAACGAAGGAGAATGTTAATAAGGATGGTGTTCTGAAGTTTCCACCTATCCCCATGAAAAGGCGTCATCATCATAATTTCAGCTGGAAGACGTCCACTGCTGGACATAGACCTCCCCCAATTAGGGCGAGGTTGCCATAATCACTACGGTTGGCAGGCGGGTTGGCGATTGCAGTATGGTGGTAAAATGCATAGAGAACGCTGCTGCCCATTCTCTAGTAAGTCCCTTAGTCGCCTTTTACGACACCCACGGGAAGAAATGGGGTGGTGCTATAAAAAAAGCGTGACTGTATGTAATTACACGGTGGAAAACCATACTAGCGGAAAAGCATTTTTCCTTTATGTTATGAAGCGACACGTGTTCAAGGCTCGAGTTTTTAAAATTCGAACGTTTAACAACTTTCTTTCACGCCACTGCTGTAAAATTTATATAGTAAAGTTTTCTTTGAAAAACTCGTTTGTTACAATAACGGTCATTGTAATTACTAGTACGCTGCCAATCTGTTCATTTAATCAAATATTTTGTTCATGACGGTATTTTATAAAAAAACGTACTATTGACTCTAATCTAATCTAATTAGCCTGTATTGTCTCACTGTAGGGCAAAAGCGTCCCTCTCCGTTTTCCACACAATTCTGTATTTTGCTAGTGGTGGCCAATCCTTCGGTAGGAGTGTCTTTCGGTAGGATATTAAGCTTGGACATATCTGCCGGATGTCAGACGACAAATGGGCTTATAGAACCACCAATTGGGACCCACCAAACGCAAGACGACATCGCGGCAGGCCGAGACGAAGATGGCGGGACGAGCTTGGCTCCTACCGAAAAACTTACTAGGTTAGGTTAGGTTAGGTGTACCAGCTTTTTTTTATTTGTATAACAAATTATGTTGTTATTTTTATGGATTATTTATTATTCTTTTATTTATTTTCTGACATATTGAGTAGGGGAGCCGGGGGGAATAGGAGTCAGTGGGCAATGGGAGTCAATTCAAAATGAATTGAACCTTAAGGTTTACAGAATACGGCTATGTCGCATGGGGTTTAGCTCTGCACCCCTCCCGCACTGCCCAATACACCGGCCCGCCAGTCACGCTCGCGTCACCGGGAGCGACACACGTGTCACAGGGCAGGGGTCGTTGTAAAATTTCCAAAATTTCAATCGAAAACGTGAGTATCTATATTTATTCATTTTGCGTATAAAATAATCTTAAAGTGTAGTACTGGAACTAAATTTATATTTATTAATGCAAGTTATTAGATTTTCTAATGTTTTTGTGTAAAAAATTCAAATCTAGCTAACAAACCGTCATTGGGGTGATGAGAGTCAATTGACCCCCATTCCCCGCTTCGTCTTTTACTATGATAATTTTTTTTTTGTTAATTTCAGATGACAAGGAACTGGATAAGAAAGACCTCTAAAGCGAGTTGGACTGCAGGTGACCTGCAGGCAGCTGCGGTACGCATTAGACAAGGCGTATCAATACGCAAAGTTGCCAAGGAAACTGGTATTCCTTTCAGCACATTACAAAGAAGGATAAAGGAAAATGAATTCAAACCTCCAAAATTAGGAAGGCATGCCGTTTTTAATGAAGAGCAAGAAAATATACTTACAGAGCGTATTTTAAAATTAAGTAATATGTTTCATGGTTTGACGAAAAATCAACTAAGAAAAATAACATTTCAATGTGCTGAAAATTTAAAGCTATCACATAATTTTAACAGAGAGACTAGAATGGCTGGCAGGGACTGGATCCAAGGATTTCTTAAGAGAAATCTACGGATAAGCATTCGAAAACCTGAAGCTATAAGTATACAGAGAATTACAGGTTTTAATAAAACCGAGGTGAATAATATTTTTTTAAACTTGGAAGAAGTAAACGCAAAGGAAAAAGAACACAACGATCAGAAATTGTTACTGCTACACCACTGAAAACGGTTTTTGAAGAAAAAGCTAAGAAACGAAAGGAAAAAGAAAAACATACAAAAGGCAAAGGTATGATGAAGATAAAAGAAGTAAAAAGGAACTTATTTAAGTCAAGTTCATCTGAAGAATCGGCTGATGAACAGGTTCCCTATGATGAGAGTGGTGATAGTGACATAGAAAATATTGAAATCCAGCAAAACTCCCAGAAAGAGCGTGATCAGTCTGTGTGCACGATATACCTCGAAGAGGGAAAACAGAGAGAAATCTGGTACCATTGCCGTCTCTGTGCTGGATGGGCCCATGAGGCATGTACTGGATGTGATGATCCAAGTCGCTATCGCTGTGATGTTTGCATTTAAGTCGATTTACTTACTATTCTTTGTTATGATTCCATTGAGTTATCATTTCTAACTTTTAATTTTGTTAATTCTTATTTTTTGTTAAAAGAGATAATAATTTCGTTATTTTATTCGTTTTATAATTTTGACTCGTATTCCCCCATGGACTGACTTTCATTTCCCTTACATGTGGGTAATTCGAGTCAAAACTACTTTTTTGTTTTTTAATAGGTAATTACGTTTAAGGCAATGATAGCCAAAAAAGACTCATATAACTTGATACCTGATTAGTTTTTAAAGATAAGTAAATATAAACAAATTATAAGACTGATCATATGTGATTACAATAACGAGTTTTCCTTAAGTGACTCCTAATTCCCCCAACTCCCCTATATTTTTAAATATTTTTACAAACATCTTATTTATTATTATTATTATGGCCCTATGGAATTGAACTCTGGGGAACAGTCAAAAACTCCAATGTAGAGATCCTGCAAAGATTCCAAAATAAAGTTCTGAAAACCATAACAAATGCTCCGTGGTTTACCAAAATGTCTGAGCTACATGACTTCCTCAAAATTAATACTGTAAAGGAAGAGATTGAACACCGAACAAAATTATACAAAATGCGCATTGAAAAGCACGTTAACAGCCTAGCTTCTGTACTGATTAACCCATTGGAACACCGTCGATTGAAAAGACAGCACACATGGGACATGGCTTGATCTAGTCAAGCAACAAGAAGAGGGACGGCCCTCACTGGAGGACCGTACTCGAAACACCAACAAGCACAGAACGCACCTGCTGAAGGCTTTGGAAGCCGATTGCAAGATAAATAAAAAAAAAAATATAAGAGCTTTTCCATCATTCGATGATGTCATTATTACCTAGTTAATTGGAAATTACTTCCTTCTATGTGACCTACAGTTTACCTTATTTATGACTTTTCCACAAAGACTTTTATGTATTTCCGGTAACCGCATAAAATTTTCTAATCCATTAGGATTGTTAGTAAGACTATGTTGACCAAGAAACCGCTAACCTTACCTTGTGACTTAGAACTAGTTGATATCCCCGAAAGTACCTACAGTACATGTTCTCTCATTTTGTCAGTTATTTTGAAGTCCAGGTATACAACGTGTAAGGTATAGCCTTCCGCACACTGTCCGGCAGCATTCAGCTTCTTATTTTGAATCAAATTTCACTTACAAGGAGTCAGTGAAATTTTATTCAAAATAAGAAGCTATTTCTATGTCATCATCATCTGCCTAGCCATTTCCCAACTACGTTGGGATCGGCCTCCAGTCTAACTGGATGAAGCTGAGTACCAGTATTTTACATGGAGCGACTGCCTATCTGACCTCCACAACCCAGTTACTGGGTAATACGATTCCCTTTGGTAAGACTGGTTGTCAGTCCTTTATTTCCATGTAAAGTTATGTATTATTGCAGCATCCCGTATAGGTAAATAAAACAGCTAAAATAAAAAATCCAGGAAAGGCTGTTGGATTGCTCCAATAAACGATGCGCAGAATCAGCTGTTCTGTTCACTCTCTGCCTAGTTACAGAGTTCATTAAACTCAACACATATTACAGTGATAACGCTTAAACTACGAAACAGACGCGCCAAATATTACCATAGGTTCAGCACAAGATTCTAAACTTCTGTAGAAATGTTACGTGGGTTATTTAAAAAAGAAATTGTTCTATACATTTTGACCGCGAAGGTTTTGAATTTACACTTTCCTATGAACAGCTGTTTTTTTTAAGGGTTCTATAATCATTTGCGGAATTCGTGATCAATGGTGCTTACATGATGGTTACAGTTTGCGCGTCGATGCCCGACGCCCCTGCCGACCAGCACCCTAATTGCGGAACACACTATTAATCAGAATTTGAATAATTTTGAAGCTTATTTGTCATCCATTCCTTCATTTTTTCGAAAGAAATTTTTTGCTTAGCCATGTAAAAAACGCCATGAATGTTGCGGAACTGTCAAAATGAAACCGATTCCTACTGATAGTGTAGTACGCAATTACCCCTCTGTTTGGGCTCTGTCAATATTTTAAAAACAAGATGGCGCCGGAATTTCCCAGCTGACTGTTCTCTAAGAAGAAATGCCGAAAGAAACTCAGAGGTCATGGTATCTTTTATAGTACATACATATACCGGGTGACATTTTTTAACGTCTTGAAAAAAAAATAGGTGTAATAGGTGAACGGAGTAGAAGCCTTTGGCATAGAATTTTTTTTTATATATATTTTTTTTAAATAACATGTAATGAAATTGATCTAGCAATAAATACTACAAATTTAAAGTAACATTTTCATACTAGAACAACAAAAACAGAAATTTGGAAAAAATAATAATAAAAAAACAATAAAATCTATCGAAACTCAAATCATACGCACCCTACTCAATGCGCGGCATGTATCAATGATTTCGTAGCGCGGTCCTACTCTTTGAAGCCGGCCGATAGGCGGCCTCATTGATCTTTCGCAGGCGCACGAGTCGCACACGCATTCCCGTCCGCCCGCGTCCTGCGCTCCTTTAGTCACCAGCGATGAATCTGAAGACCTTTCTGCCTTCTATTCTAGTTACATAACACACCATATGAAGGTCGAGACGGTAAAAAACGTCATCCGGTATATTATTAGAATTTTATGAGCCCTGTCTGAAAGGGCCTTTTGAGGAAAGGAAAGAGCCATTGCAGCTTTGAACTGACCTGTCTTAACAGATGCCATACAAGTATCAGTCATCGTGTAGCTCAACCCTATTTTAGGGAACTCAACGACCCGTCACAAGACGCTACCAGATCTGTAGGACATTTGCGTAGGCCTTATACAAAATACTCAAGACCGCCAAACATGTGTTCAGTCTAGCTTGCACGATGCTCACATTCATAGTCAGTTTTCGTTTTGAGATATCGGTCAGATGGTTCTCATCGGCGTACGGTTATATTACTCTCAGTCCATCCATCAAACAGTTTCCTCTGCTCCTCGTTGTGTTACGTACCTGTGCCTGTACAATTACATTGATGAAGGTTGTAACTAAGGCTTTGTTGAGTTGGGCAGTAATCACAATCAAGGCTGTGTAGAGTCTGCCAGGGTCGCGCATCTGCCAGGGTCGCGAGATTGTTCGAAAGAGATACCGTGACTCTGGCACATGGGCAACTGAAGGAACACGGGTGGGTTTTAGTCAGTAAAAGTCTGACACGCCCTCCCACTCCGTCCAGAGCGGGAGAAGTCATTTTATGATTTCCCATCCAAAAAAAAAGGCTGAGTAGAGTTAGGGGGGAAAGGTAAAGCCCTTGTGTGCAGAAGGTAAATTAATAAAGCCAACTGCAATACAGAGTAGGTCGTGTTTATAAAAGGGGTGAGGTTCATAATTCAACTTATTATATACTCGTGGTTTTGCTTAATATTACCGTACTAGCGTAAGTTTTTTTTTTCAATTTCCGAAAATAGTTTTATATACCTACTTAGCTGTTTAGTGGTTTTGCTAGTGCCTTATTACGCGTGGCGCGCGGAAAAACTAAACCAGAGCTCAATTTTCCAGTAGTATAAATTTGTTAACATTTTCGTGGTATGGTTAATTACTATCGAAAATTTCGACTTCATGTAGGGAAGAAGAACAATAACATTACGTAAATTGACTGTGTTTTTTCGTCTCAAGTGTGTTGAAAAACGTCGTTTGAAACGCGTGTGCATTGATCATTATAACCTCGGTTCAAGGGAGCCGAGGCGACCGTGATTAGGATCGCACTCGCCTGCGGTTCGCGTGAATAATTCCCCCTCGAGTGTAATGACCAGTATAGCACACTTGTATCATGATGTTCAGACGCCAGCACATCGAGCTACTATAATCTGTCAAATTTCTTTAACAGATTTTCAACTTTATCCCTAAAGCATTAGGTTCAATGTTGATTGGAAGAATTTGACAGTTTCGGGTACCTTGATGTGCTGGCGTCTGTACTTGTACTATTATAGTAATTTTATAGGCTGATTCTGGTGATAATTTATATTGATTTGTTTCGTGGGAATTAAATTAATTTCTTTATTTGAGTTCGTAGTTAATTTCCGTATCAATCTACTTTCGTTGTATGTAGAGTCCTCCAGCCTGTATTTCAGCCATGATGGCCAATCTCATCGGAGGCCATCGACTCGGGAGATATTGTGCACAAGTGTGTGTGCAGACACAGGGGCACTCAGTGTTCCCTCACTCTCATAGATCGATGGCACGGCAATGTGACACGATCGGAGTGAGATAGGGCGCAGGACCAACGGCTTAACGTGCTTTCTGAGACACGGGGTATCACACCACCAACTTCCAAACTCTGGGCTGTTCGTAAGAATTTACTAATGGAAAGACCCAATAACTCTTTGCCTGGCCTGGGAATCGAACCCCAGACCCCACACTCAGAAGTCGCGCTGGCGACCACGAAGACCAACAGGACAGTTACTTTCATTGTACAAACATGGTGGCTCACATGTATATAGCTATTATTTTTACTGTCAATTACTACTTGCAATTGACTAGAGCAGCACCCTAATTGAGAAACGCACAATTTATCAGAATCTGAATGGGATTGAAGATTATTTCTAAACCATTGCGTCATTTGTTCGAATAAAGTCGGCTCAGCAACATAAATAACGCAATGAATGTTGTTTAACTATGAATATTAAACCAATTCTTACCGATAAAAAGTTCCGCAATTACCCCTCAGGGCTGTCCAAACTACATACCTTCGCGGGCTAATTAGGGTAAGTCAGGGAGAGATGCCTATAGTTTTTTAAAAAAACGTTATTTAATTATATATGTAAGATACTTAATAAAATATGCGTAGTCCATTTGAATCACTGTTTATTTATGCCATACAGATTAAATTTTGAACAATATTGCAACATATTTCAGTTTAATAAATATTTTTTTTTAATAATGAAAATAAGCATCTCACCCAGACATGGGGGTGAGTTGCCCATAGATATTAAGGATAAATGCCCACTAGTCATTTGCGAAGATTCAGACGTCACACGTTAGGCATTTCGCTAGATCTTCACTGCAGTCTTCATTGAACCACATTTGGCAAAGAACACACTGTAACCAGTGGCATTTCTTCTTAGTGGCGTTATAATACTCTCCACACACTACGCAAATATCTCCAAGAATGTCGTATTCTATGTCCCTTTCTGGTGAGCTATCATGTAAAGAAATATGATTGTCTTCAACGCTCGAATCAATATTGGTATAAACTCATTGTGCATGCAAATAGAAGAGCAGTGCTAACCCAGTGGTAAGTGGCGGGCGCGACTTACGAGTTGTAGGTTCGATCCCAGTCAGACGCTTTACTTTGTGTAGATAAATTATTATTATTATTATCAGAATACAATATTCCTTACAGAACTCTATGAAAGGATTTTTCCTTTCATAGAGATTTCAAATCTGTTTTGAAAAAAAAAAGTATTTTGTACAAGAGTAATGAGTTTTTCTAAATCTTCGCCACTCCACATAGCTCTATTCGCGCCAGTAGGTCTTCTTTTATATTCATTCGGCATCTAAAAAAATAAAACACCAATAATATTTACTGGGCATCTAACACTGAAACATCATTGGGCATCTCTCCCAATTCTTAGGGAAAGATGCCTATCGACACGGAATGCACCCTAAAACAGTTACAATTCAAAATGGTGGATTATCAACAAAACAAGATCACAGTGTTAGGTTATGAAACAATTTA
Organism: Aporophyla nigra; assembly: GCA_947507805.1. Lineage (NCBI taxonomy): Eukaryota > Metazoa > Arthropoda > Insecta > Lepidoptera > Noctuidae > Aporophyla > Aporophyla nigra. The sequence goes on along the minus strand of OX382305.1, from coordinate 3,160,708 downwards.
ATACTATTTAAGTGATTAATTAAAGAAAAACGAGTACTGCAATCTAGCTCAAAATTATATTCTTACAATTTAATTAAGTACACTTACCTTATTATACGAAAAAACACGAAAACATTAATTAAAAGTCCGTAATTTGCGTATAAAAACGTTCCACACTGACATTAGCTTCGAACTGACGTATTATAGATGCGTTTCGGGTCACGCCAAATTTTTATTAATTTTTTAAAATTTAGTTGGTATCTATACCGTATAGGCGTCTCTCCCTGACTTACCCTAAATTTACTACAAAAGCGGCAGGGCCGCAGAAACAAATATTTTCAGTTTTCAAGTAAAAAAAATACAAGGTAACCATTTCTTTATACGATTATTGGTTTTTCGTTAATTTATCTTTAACAATCATATCGATATCAACGTCAACATTCGTTGTTGCCAGACGCATTGCATGAAGAAGTGACTTATCTGAACAATGAAGATCTACATATAAGTACTTAGATTTTATAAAGTTCACTGTTGAATACGTACTTTCACATAAATAAGTGATCCTAGACTATATCTGAAGAAGTAAAACAATTTTCTGATTAATTTACACTTTAAGACATCCGTCGCGGGCCGCATGAAAACAAGCTGCGGGCCGCAGGCGGCCCGCGGGCCGTTGTCTAGACAGCCCTGGACTAGAGAAACAATAATAATCCAGATATAGTTTTAGATTTATTTTATAATAAGATATATGACGTTTTCAACAAGTGTGTTCCTCCGAAAAATAAAAATATTAATTAATTAAATAATAGATACGTTTATCCAGTCTGGTATACAGCTGAAATTATTAGAGATATAAAAAATAAATATTTATTACATAAAAAATATAAATCTAGTAAATCGCGTAGTGATTATGTGGAATTCGCCCGATACAGGGCAAGAGTGAAAACCGAGACAGCTCGGGCGCATGATCAGTATCGCAACCGCGTGCAAGGGCACTTGGCTAAGGATCCGCGAGCGTTTTGGAGTTATATTAGATCTAGGAAAGGCGATTCCAATCAGCGGAAGTTAATTAAAGACGGACGCGTATTATCGGAATACGAATGTGCCAATGAGTTCGCTCGGTTTTTTCAGTCGGTGTACAATCCGGAACCTCCCGAACTGAGTGTGGCGGCGGCGAGTGCGGGCGAAGCGGCGGGCGCGTCGCCGGGCGTTCGGGTGCATCTAGCAAGTGTGGGCCCCGCTGACGTACAGCGCGCACTCGCACGCTTGCCGCCTAGGCAAGCTTTTTAGGGATTGCCGTGCGGTGTTGGTGAAGCCGTTGCTACATTTGTTCAACGTTTGTATTAAGACCGCAACTTTTCCTGAGCGCTGGAAACTTACCAGAGTTGTACCCGTGCCTAAAGGTAGTAAAGGCTCAGCACCCTGCGATTATAGACCTGTAGCGGTATTATGCACTCCAGCTAAAGTGTTCGAGTCGACCATTCACGGTAGCCTGTATCCGCAGATTAGCGCTCTGTTGTCTGACGCGCAGCATGGTTTCCGTCCTGGGCGGGGGACAACGGGGAACCTACTGGATCTTATGACACATAAAGTACCGACGGTGGATGCGGGTCAACAGGTAGACGTTGCCTACTTCGATTTCAAGAAAGCGTTTGACACAGTAGATAACGACGTCCTTTTGGCTAAATTGGCTGGTGTAGGCTGTACACCTCACACTTTGTCGTTTTTTGCCAGCTACTTACGAGACCGTTGTCAGTACGTTGACTGCAGTGGGCAGTTCTCTGAGCCCTATTTCACGAGATCAGGAGTCAGTTAGGGCAGTAATGTAGGGCCTCTTTTCTTCATTTTAACAGTTAACGACCTGCCGAGCGTAGTTAATAAATCCATACCATTGCTGTTCGCTGACGACTTGAAATTAGTTCTTTAAATAAACCAGGAAACTGACCATGACGACCTGCAGCAGGATATTAATAGGGTAGTAGAGTGGAGTCGTAGCAATAAGTTGTATTTCAATGTGGCCAAATGTTCGGTGTTATCATTTACCCGTGCGCGCGACCCAAGTCATTATCCATATTGCATGGATGGAATCCAACTGCAACGTGTCTCAGAAGTTAAGGACTTAGGCGTGCGCTTTACAACTGATTTAAATTTCCGTAAGCATACCATTGATGTTTGTAAAAAAGCATACCGCAATTTAGGGTTGTTCTTACGCTTAGGAAACCAGTTCACGAACATCAGTGCTGTGAGATCGATGTACGAAGCGCTTGTGAAAAGTCATTTGGAATGCAATGCTGTCGTCTGGTCGCCACATGAAGCCAAGTACAAATTAATGTTAGAACGCATCCAGAACAAGTTTGTGAGATTCTTATTCTTAAAGCAGTATGGTGTGTATCCAGGGTATCCACTGCTGTATCCTACTCTATTTGTGCTGGGTATGGTAGGCTACTATAAACTGGAAGTAAGAAGGGAAGTAGCTCTCGCAACTTACTTATTTAAGGTTATGCGTGGTAAAATACACAACCCAGGCGTTCTACGCACGGTTGCGTTGTGTGTACCTGATGGGTACGTGGGGCGACGGAGGCGGCCGCCGCTCCTGTGGGTGACACCCGCTCGCACCAACTTGCTGCAACACGCGCCGCTGACGCGCGCCCTACGTACACTCAATATGGTGTCACAACAGATTGACTGCTTCAATTGTACTCTGAGCGAATTCACACAGGCCGCATTTTTTAAGATTTCTCCTGATTGTTTACAATAATACGCTATTGTAAGCTATTATAACTACACTATTGTATTAGGTTAGCCTGTAATGATAGTTGTATGTGTTTTTAAATAAATAAATAAGGTATAGGTATACAAGTGTGAAAGATAACAAACATATTTAGTTATATTTTTAAGTTTATACTTAAAATATACAAATAAGTACGAGTGCTATGTATGTATTGTTTGTGAATAAACAGTGTGATTAGCACTTCGCCAGACGTGACTCCAGTTTTAGAATCGGTGGCACCGCTGGCTTTGGTTCATAGATTTTTATATTATCAGAAATATCTTTAAAACGTTATCAGATAAATGCGTGCACTGATTAGTGTTGCAAAGGACTGGATTCCTCGAGTCGTAATTTTAAAGACTCGACTCAGTTATGCAAGACTCAGTGTGCTCAAAATGCTCGAAGTCTAGAGTCAAGCACTCGAGTCTTAAAAAGGACTCGAATCTTAAGGAGGACTCGAGTCTTGAAAAGAATGCGAGTCTTAAAATGAATTCGAGTTTTAAAGAAAAACGCGGAACATGAAGATGAGACTTGTAGCCCATCCTTCGAAAAGACTCGAATAGAAGTGGTGCTAAGGTGATAAGTTCTAATTAGTGGTTATAATGTAATTATGCGTACAAAAAAATCTGACGAGTTATTCATAGACTCGAATTCATTTTAAGACCCGAGTTCTTTTCTAAGATTCGAGTCCGTTTTAAGACTCGAGTTGCTGTTAAAAGACTTGGGCTCAGCTTGACTCTAGACTCCAAGCCATTTGAGCACATTGAGTCTTGCATAATTGAGTCGAGTCTTTAAAATAACGACTCGAGGACTCGAGTCCTTTGCAACACTAGCACTGATTGGACTGGTCTACCTCAATCTGTGTGGTTCTTTCCTCAAAAGACCATTTCAGACACCAACCCACACACATGGTTTTCACATGATCTGACCAAGATTATTGAACTTTAAAAACCGGCCAAGTGCGAGTCGGACTCGCGCACTGAGGGTTCCGTACAAACCTGTAGGTATTCACGGTTTATGCATAAAGTTTATGTTTATGAAATTATTATTTTTTGAATTTTTATATTTGAGTTGATTGAATGAAAGGTAAATTGCGGTTTACGATTTATGTCGTATTAAAAAAAAACTACTTACTAGATCTCGTTCAAACCAATTTTCGGTGGAAGTTTACATGGTAATGTACATCATATATTTTTTTTAGTTTTATCATTCTCTTATTTTAGAAGTAACACACATTTTACCACTTTGGAAGTGTCTCAAACCATTCAGTTTAGAAAAAAATGATATTAGAAACCTCAATATCATTTTCGAAGACCTATCCATAGATACCCCACACGTATGGGTTTGATGAAAAAAAAATTTTTGAGTTTCAGTTCTATGTATGGGGAACCCCAAAATTTATTGTTTTTTTTTCTATTTTTGTGTGAAAATCTTAATGCGGTTCACAGAATACATCTACTTACCAAGTTTCAACAGCATAGCTCTTATAGTTTCGGAAAAAAATGGCTGTGACATACTCGGACAGACAGACAGACAGTCATGACGAATCTATACGGGTTCCGTTTTTTGCCATTTGGCAACAGAACCCTAAAAAAACTGTTACCTCTGAGTTTGTTTCGGCCTATCTTCTTAGAGTAGTCAGTTTGGAAACGCCGACCTCATCTAGTTTTAAAAATATGACTGACATATAAAAGTGTTTGTAGAAACCTATCTGCAGAAATAAAATCATTTATCATTTAATGTTGGCACCTCACTTGCCGTATTTGCCCAAATATTCGAGTAACTTGATCATCTATACTAATATTATAAAGAGGTAACATTTGTTTGTAAGTTTGTATGTAGGAGGTAATCTCCGGAACTACTGGTCCGAATTGAAAAAATCTTTATGAGTTGGGTAGCCTATTAATCGAGGAAGGCTATAGGCTATATAACATCACGCTAAAACCAGGAGGAGCGGAGCAGTAATGAAAAATGTTGCTAAAACGGGGAAAATCCCACGGATATGCGATTCAACGCGACGGGAAGGGTCGGGAGAACAAGAAATTTAACGCGGACGAAGTCGCGGGCACAAGCTAGTTTTAAAATAAACCCCTACATATTGAGATAAATACCATTTTGTGTCAATGAAATAACGCAAATAGGTGTTTGTGCAAATACGCCAAATGTAGTGCCTGCATATCAAGTTATGTACTGGGAATAGGAACAGTACAGGCAACTTACTGCCTCGTTGGTCTAGTGGTCGCAAGTGCTATTGTTGAGCATGAGGGCCTGGGTTCGTTTCCCAGGTCAGGCAAAGTGTTATTGGGTCTTTCCATTAGTAATTTCTTACTAACACCCTGAAGTTCGGAAGTTGGCGGTGTGATATCCCTGTGTCGGAAAGCACGTTAAGCCGTTGGTCCTACGCACGGATATCGATGGTCCTACGCCTGAACTCTCTCTAATTGATTGATTCTCTCTCGTTTAATTGTTGTTGGATTTTTCCATCAAGATTTTTTCAGTAATAGTAGTATTTGTGCCCGATTGATGGCAAAAGGGTCGCCTCAGCCTTCTATTACCAGATAACTATCCCTTACTGGCGAAATGTGGGTGTACTGTGCCCTCTGCCTAACCCTATGGGGAAATAGCTTTAATTTATACTTCTATACTAATATTATAAAGCTGAAGAGTTTGTCCGTTTATTTGATTGAACGCGGTAATCTCAGGAACTAATGGTCCGAATTAAAAAAATCTTTTTTTGTTGGGTAGCCTATTTATCGAGGAAGGCTATAGGCTATATAACATCACGCTACAACCAAGAGAAGTGGAGCAGTAATGAAAAATGTTGCAAAAACCGGGAAAATCGCACAATAGGCGATTCGACGCTACGGGAAGGGTCGGGGGAGCAAGAAATTTAACGCGGACGAAGTCGCGGGCAGAAGCTAGTGTTATATATGATTTTGTTCCTTAGTTATCTTTACATAATATGGCACTCTGTTTTCCCGAAGGGTCGGTTAGAGGTGTACCTATATTTGCCATCAACAGGGCACAAAACGGAGTCCGGGCTGTTATTGAGAAATTCCATATGGTTATCCTAATTCAGCCCGACCTGGGCATCGAACTCAAGACCTCATACTTAGTAGTAGCAACCACTAGACCAACGAGTAAGTGGGAATATATAATACTAGCTTCTGCCTGCGACTTCGTCCGCGTTAAATTTCTTGTTCCCCCGGCCCTTCCCGTCGGCGTCGCGTCGAATCGCCTACCTGTGCGATTTTTCCCGTTTTTGCAACATTTTTAATGCTCTGCTCCTCTTGGTTGTAGCGTAATGTTATATAGCCTATAGCCTTTCTCGATAAATAGGCTACCCAACACAAAAATATTTTTTCAATTCGGACCAGTAGTTCCTGAGATTAGCGCGTTCAATCAAACAAACAAACTCTTCAGCTTTAGAATATTAGTATAGATGTATATAATATAGATGAAAATACACTAATCTAATCTAACTAGCCTGTATTGTCGCACTTCAGGGCAACTCAGTCTCTCTTTTCCACAGAATTCTGTCTTTTCCTGGTGTTGGCCAATCCTTTAGGAGTTTCACATTCTCCTCCAGTGTTCTTCACATTTACCTCCATTCACGTACACATCAACAACATTCACCTACACATTCGCAACCATAATGTTCACAATGCACCCTTTGACTGCTTCATTTGTGTTATTTTATTTTCTATTTTACTTTGTGTTCATTTAAAAAAAAATGTTTTAATTGTTTAACAGGTCTAGTTTTTTTTTGGTTTTAATTGCATTTTTACCTAATAATAGTTTAGTAAGAAACACATCTTACCCACCTGTCTATTAGTATCATGCCACAAAATGGGGTCTGGTGACCTGTAATAGAGGTTTTTCTTAAACCTACATCAGGCACCAGCTCTCACAATGTGAATTATTATAGTCAAAATTATTATGCTACAATCCATTGTGAGAGAAATAAATAAACTTTTATTATTATTATTAGTTTGTAGGAGTCACGCTCGCCCTGCCATCTTCGTCACGATCTGCAGCGATGTCGTCGTGCGTTAGGTTTAGTGGGACCCAATATACCCTAATTCATTATTTTTTTGTCTATATGAGTAAACATCGCTAAAACGCCACGTAGCGCTACGCCGTAGCAGCGTAGGCCGTGAAAACCTTTTCTTAGTTTTCTCCGCGACATGTCAACCGTAGCACTGGGAACTCGGAATTATTTAGCTTTTGTCTTTTCCTTTATAATGAAAACTTCTTTTGATCCTTTAATGGGAAGATAGACTTTGGCTCGGACGACCAAATCTACCAACAGGCAAAGAATTAACTGCTTAGAAATGAGGTGCTGGTGCCGCCTGTCAAGAGCAGGTATTAATCAAAATTACCCATCTGCACTTTTATTTTCATAGAATTGCTAAGACTTGTGTATAAAATTAAAATAATATGAGTAACTACATGATATTTACAAAACTATTTGAAGAACAGAAACACCTAATATTGAACATTCTCGATAAATAACATCATGTATTTTCGATTTGTTCTTAATATGTTAATTAGTAGTTGTGGTCCTTAAGTTTATTTATTTATCAAGCAAGGCACACCAACGACATATTTACTAAGATAGTAACATAATGTGATGACGGATTATAGTTCTGTGTATATATGTCGTGGCTGCATCGTAGAATTGCCCATTTCATGAAATGATCGGCCATTTAATGAAATGGTTGCATTTCATGAAATATTTCACTGTCCATTGGCCATATCATGATGTGCCCAGGCCAGATCAATAATAAGAATTCGTTTGACGATAGGGCCAGCTGGACGCACTGCTATTTCATGAAATAAACAAACTTAATCGATCATATCGTGGAATTGTTTCATTGACCACCGATAGAGGCGCTGTAACCGCCTAAACGCTTTGTTTGTGTCAAGATGGCGGCCCTTGTAAGAGAAGACGTATTTTCTCACTAGGCTAGATATTATTTTTAGTCATTAAACATTGTTAACTATGTGTGATGTGCCAAAGTTCTTACTTATTTTTATTTATTTTTTCTATTATTTTATTAGGTACCTTTTTGTTCAACATTAGTTAATGTTATGTTACCTATATTTTTTATTAATAATATAATAATTACCTATTAGTAAGTATGCGATTAAGACTCAGGTAAAGAAACATTCCTACCAAAAACTTGAGGTATCTCAAATCTATAAAACTCTAGTGTGCGCCAAAGATGTCACGTGTGGTTCAGCGCGTGTGAGCGCGTACGTCCATGTGCCTTTTTAGATTAAGTAAGTTTGTTATACTTATTTTAAAATTATTTTAATATTTCATAGTAAATTTAAACAACTAAAAATAAACAAGTAGGTACGTAACAAAATTGTTCTGGGTTTTCATTAAATATTTTATAGTTACCCTATTTTCACGATATGGTCAAACGTGAGTGACCAAATCGCTAAACGTTTATCGTTTAATGATTTTATTACCATTAGTTGGCAACTTCATGAAACGTGAACACTTCACGAAATGGTCAACCATTTCATGAAATGATCAATTCAGCGATTTGGCCACGACATATACATCACTTAAAGGCATGCACAACATTCATATTAAAGGTGATTAAATTGTTCGTTAACATTATTTAATTACTAAAGTATTACAAATGAGATTGAATTATAAAATAATAGAGTTCCGAGTTGAGCGGCACGGTTAGTGACAAATGCGTCCACTGACTGGACCAGTCCACTCAATCTGTGCGTATCTTTTCTTAAAAGACCATTTCAGTCACCAATCTACTTAGTCTTCACATGATGAGACCAAGATTCTGGACTTTAAAAGAGACTGTGACCTCTGAGTTTGTTTCGGCCTTTCCTCTCAGTATAGTCAGTTTGGAAACGCCGACCTCATCTAGTTTAAAAAATATCATTGACGTGTAAAATTTTGGGTACAAACCTACTTACAGAAATAAAATCATTAATCAATATGATAAAAAACGTATGTCGATTTATTTTTGACTAGCTTTTGCCAGCGGCTTCGCCCGCGTGGAGGTCGGAAATTATCCCGCGGGAACATACTACCGGGATAAAAATTACCCTATGTGTTATTCCAGGTTATAAACTATCTGTGTGTCAAATTTCATCTAAATCGGGTTAGTAGTTTTTGCGTGAAAGAGGAACAAACATCCACACATCCATACATCCATACATACAAACTTTCGCGTTTATAATATTAGTAGGAAGTAGGATTTCTCTGCTAGTAGACCGTATCTCGTGTAACGCCTACAGTATTCTGAGAATTTCCGCACACATTTCATAATCAATTTGGCTCGAACTAAAAATGGCGACGACAGTGCCCGCATGGTTTTGTATGAGTTATCAACGGTATGCGCTATTTAAGAGAATCGTATTTAAATACGTGACTAACTGTACTCATTGTGTTCTAATAGTACGGTTGTGCGACTTCATTAAAAACATGAGCGTAACAATACGCCTGTATTAGCCGAAGGGTCAGACAGAGGTGTACTTATCTATAGTACACTCATACTTCATCAGATTAGTTTAAATGTCATGTCCCCGACTTTATCTATACATCTATACAAATAAATAAAATTGGAGTGTCTGTTTTTAATATTAAGATAACCACTTTTTACTAAGTGTATATGGATGTATACACGAACATACACCAAAACAACATTTTTTACAATTTTTGTCTGTCTGTCTGTCTGTTTGTTCCCGCTAATCTCTGAAATGGCTGAACCGATTTTGACGGGACTTTCACTGGCAGATAGCTGATGTAACAAGGAGTAACTTAGGCTACTTTTATTTTAGAAAAATTCTTTTATTTTAGAAAAAAATAACTGTCTTCGAAAACTACGGTGACATACGTCTCAAAATTCGAAAAACCCTGGCTGAATCCTACGAAATAGATCAAAATAATGTACTACAGTATTGTACACCTTAAAAAGGCCTACAAAAATGTCCGCAATGGTATATGTCTATCTCTTAGGGATAACCCACAATAACCATTTTTTATCTTTTACTTTTTACGAGAAATAAGGGCTTATTTACGAAGCGATTTTAAGCAATACAGCATTAATCCTAATCCAATTAAGTACCTTAAATACATTGTGCATTTAATATAGATTAATATGGCCCTTTACAGCATGTAATTTAAATGAATATCTTAGAAGATATTAGAGATTTAAAAAGTGGGCGCAGAGCGCGTTGGCAGCGGCCGGGTAGTACAGGATAAGTAGGATTGTAATTCATATTACTTTGGCTTCATAGTAATTGCGAATATCATGTGTGTTCATTATACTCAAAATAAACCTAATAGTATTATTCCAAGTAAGAGACCGCGAAATGGCTTAGATGTTTAGATTTTTGAATGTTTGTTTCTCAATGATGCAAAGACGGCCAAACGGATTTAGATCGAATTTAGCACAAAGATATATTATATCATGGATACGTAACAGATAGGATACCTACTTTATCCCGGTAGTAGGTTCCCGGGTGATATTTTCCGACAACTATACGGGCCAAGCCACTGGCAAAAGTACTATTCCTATAATTATGTTCGGTGTCTGGTAAATGATTGAGTGTCTGTATAGGTAAAATAGGATCGTTAAGAAAAACCAGGAAGACTTATATTCAACTAAACCAAGCCCTATGTCGCAGTCTTCTTACTCTGAATACTATTACTCTTATTTTAAAAACACCAACACACGTGATGTTCTCATAAACTATGAATCGTAAGTAATATGAGTTATAATCCTACTACTAATAATATTATAAATGTGAAAATATGTATGATTGGGTGTTTGTTTCTCAATCACACAAAAATGGCTGAATGGATCTGGATCGAAAATAGCACACAGAGTCTATATTACCTATATAACCTGGAATAACACATTCTTATCGGTTATACGTCCTCTTGCATTAATTTCCGACATCCACGCGGGCGAAGCCGCGGGCAAAAGCTAGTCGTTAATATAATCCTCCGCACTCACGCATCGTCGCTGCAAGGACGCCGCCCGGTGACCATCGGCGCTGTTCGGCTGTTGCTCAGGAAACGACGATTCACGAAGACACCAGCATATGAAAGCCTGATTGATACTTGTGCGCATAGGAACAACTTAAAGTGATCGTGTGAGTAAGGCGCTCCATTAATATTATAAACAGTGTACCTACACATGCATGAAAATATCCGATCTTTGCTTATCTTTCGAATTTATAACTATTAACTAGTAACAAAAATGATTCGTTCACCTCCTAAAACAACATCATCGCCTTTACACTCTGAACCTGATTTAAGTACGAGTAATAATGACACCAAAAAAATTACTCAGAGGAAAAGAAAACGAGGCGATGACGCCGAGTTGCAACGCCTGGAAAATATGATGTTAGAATTGAAGGGCATGTTCACTGATTTTATCTCTGAACAAAAACAACACAACAATAAAATTTCCTCCCTACACTCAGCCCTTGATGAAATAAGGTCTCAAAATAGCTTAATACGTAGCCAAAACATAGAAATTCAAACTCAGAATGATGAAATCCGAACCCAGAATGATAAAATCCAAAACTCGGTACAATTTTTATCCGATAAATATGATGATGCATTGTTAGAGATAAATAACTTACAAACGGAATGTAACGACAACAAAAAAATTATAAAAACGCTTGAGCTTAAAGTGGACTACCTGGAGAGAAACTTAAAAGCCGCAACAATCGAAATAAAAAATATTCCAACCTCAAACCCTGAGACCAACACAACATTAACAGAGCTAGTTCAAAAACTCGGTACTATTATTAATAAACCTGTCCCACCATCTGATATAAAAAATATTTTCCGTCTGAGAGGCAAGAAAGAGACAGTAGGCACTGTCATTGTAGAATTTTCATCCACATCTGTTAAAGAGCAATTTATGCAATCCACTAAAACCTACAATAAGCAAAATTTTGGAAATCGACTCAACACCACTCACCTGTAAGCTGTAGGACCCCTGAAGCCAATATTCGTATCGGAATCGCTAACTTTCGCAACAAAACGCCTCCACTATCTTAGTAGGGAGTTCATAAAAAGCAGCGAATATGAACAATGCTGGACCGCAAACGGCAAAGTATACGTTCGCGAAAGAGAAGGGATGCCCAGTCGGCTTATAAAATCCGAAGAAGATTTGGCTAAGCTACGGAAAGAAAAAAACAAATGACTATTGTCCATGCTTCGGTGGCCTACCAAGTTGTTTAAAAATATTTTGTTTTGTATGTTAAAATCTAATACTAACCTACTTATTTACATACACTTATTTATATGTCTTAAACATTTTATATTCACAACACAAACAAAAACTTATACACATATTATCTACATTCGCAGCGTGCATGCTGCGAGAATTTATACTGCTAAATATGCACCACAATTATTATATAAAATTTACACTATTACACAATACAAATACATACCGGGAGCTGGTACTTTTTTTGACCCAGTATCACTTAGTCTTATTTCCATAAACCGTCATTGCGGCACTAATAGCTTAACTCGACCGAACATTAATTTCATTCGCCCAAAACTCAGTAGTACACAAATAAAAAAGCAACTAATGACACCTATAAACCATAATTCGATTTCACACAAAATAATATAGTCAACATAGATTCGGTCTCTGTGTCGGACTCATCCACCTGTGACTTAGATAACTGTATACCACCTAATTTTAATCCTAATCAATCACTTAAAATCCTTAATCAAAATATCAGAAGTATAACAAAAAATATGACAGGGCTACATACCATTCTTGCTAGAACGAAGGTTGAGTGGGATCTTATAACGCTGACTGAATGTTGGCTTCCTAATACCCACTTTATCCCCGATCTTCAAGGCTATAATTATTTCAAAACTGACAAAAATCTGACACAAAATGAGGGTGTAGTTGTCTATATCAATAAAAATCATAGAGTCATTGTGGAAGAACCTCCTATCGTGGATGCAAACTGTCTACTAATAAAAATTGACGTGCACACTACCATATTAGCTATATATCGTCCAGCAGGCTATAGAGACATTAATAATTTTCTTAATTCATTAAACTTAATCCTGCTGAGCATCGCCCACTGTAAAAATATAATTATCACCGGTGACATAAATATAAACATTCATGATGCATGTCATGACTCAACAAAACATAGTTACTTAAATCTATTAGCTTCACATGGTCTACTCCCTGCACATACATTGCCCACGCGACTTCAAACCTGCCTTGATCACTTTATTCTAAAAACCACCCTTCCAGCGTCAACTTATGTAGCCCACTCTGCTTTAACTGACCATGAAACGGTTTTATTGTTCCTAGACAAGACAATTCCAAAAATAATTGCAAAAAAAACCGCTGAACGCATCAATTACGATAACCTAGACGCTGAAATGAAAGAACTAGACTTCGGACAAGTTTACCGCACCCAAGACCCTCATATAGCAGCAGAAGAAATGATCACCCTTATTACAAAGACGATTGAATCTAATTCTAAAATCGTTAAAGTACCTAATCGGAAAAAAAACATGAAGCCCTGGCTCACCCCGGGCCTTCTTCGATGTATCCGGCATAGAGACAACCTACACAAAAAATTAAAAAAGTCACCTGAAAATGAAATGCTAAAAACAACCTTTATAAGGTACAGAAACTACTGCAACAAGCTACTGAGAAAGACTAAAGTGGAATTTGAAAGAAGAGAATTAAGTGATGCTGGTAACAATACCAAAAAAATCTGGACAGCTATAAATGCTCTAACAAATCGAACTAAGAAAAGGGACGACACATCACATCTACTACATATGTCAGCTACTCCGCTACAATCTGTTAACCTAGTCAATAAATTCTTCGCTGAAATAGGCAAAAATCTCGCAGAAAACATAGTCAGTAGGTCAAATACCGTTACATCCCACACTGCCAACAATGGACACTTGCAATCTATGGCACTATTACCGACAGACGAAAATGAAGTTTCTAAAGAAATAATGTCTCTACGTAACGACTGTGCTGCGGGATGGGATCGAATTTCTAGTGGCCTCCTAAAAAAAACACTTGGACACAGTTGTACCGCCCCTTACATACATTTGCAATCTTGCTCTCACTTCTGGTCAATTTCCCAAAGCCTTTAAAAGAGCTATAATACACCCAATCTTTAAGAGTGGGGACAGAGGCCGTGTCAACAATTATAGACCTATTGCAGTTCTGCCTGCCCTATCCAAAATATTGGAGCGGATCATGAACAACAGGCTCGTGGACTACCTAGAAAAATTTAACATGCTGTCGCCCTCCCAATATGGTTTTCGGGCTGGAAAGTCTACGTCCGATGCGGTTCATGATCTGACAAATTATGTTGTCAAAAACATGGATGGTGGGCAAAAGGTCTTAGGCATCTTTTTAGACCTTGCCAAAGCTTTTGACACGGTTTCTGTACCCATTCTCATTCAAAAGATGGAGGGATTGGGTATAAGAGGCGTGCAACTTAAACTATTTGAGGATTATTTGAGTGAGCGTACCCAGTGCGTTAAGATTGATGACGTCATTAGTGAGGAACGCTCTGTCTCCTATGGCGTACCACAAGGCAGCGTACTTGGTCCGACCCTCTTTCTTATATACATCAACGAGCTGGGTTTGCTCACTCTCCCCAAAGGTAAAATTATAACTTTCGCAGATGACACTGCCCTACTTTTTAGCGCTGACACATGGCATGAAGCATATGCGCATGCTCAGACAGGCTTTGACGTCGTAACGGAGTGGCTGCATAGTAACGTTCTTACACTAAACGCTGACAAAACGAAATACATTGCCTTTACCCTAAAAAACTACACGAAAACAACACCAACGACACCACTGTATTCCATTATAGCCCACACCTGTTCCAACCAAAATGACAACAAATGTACCTGCACACACTTACAAAAAGAAAACAGCCTAAAGTACTTAGGAATTATTATAGATCGCAACCTAAGATTTCAGGAACATATCAATACCCTTAGCAATAGATTGCGTAAATTAATATATGTCTTTAAGACCCTGAGACATGTGGCAGACGAAAAGCTGAGGAAATTAATTTACTTTGCCCTCGCCCAATCGCTGTTAACCTACTGCATAACATCCTGGGGTGGTGCACCTAAATACACAATCTTGGAACTGGAAAGGGCGCAGAGGGCTATCTTAAAGGTTTCCTCCTATCTACCATTCCGATATCCCACAGCACTTTTATACAAAGAGTCTAAAGTTTTAACTGTACGTCAGCTGTTTATATTACAAACGGTCCTAAAACAGCATGGACTCCTTACTTTCAACGCCTTACTACCACATGGTAAAAGACGATTTGATCCTATCGATCGCCATCATTATCGGCTGACTACTATCTTCTCTAAACGCTTCTTTTGCTACCTGGGTCGCTTTCTTTACAATACCATTAATAGATCGCTCTCTATTTATAGTCTTACCAGTAATAAGTGCAAAATGAAGGTAAGGAATTGGCTCCAGGAGTTAAGCTATGACGACACGGAAAAACTTCTTGCTGCCCCGATATACTTAAAACGTGAACTAAATGTTGCTAACGCAATGCTATACCAAATTTTTATTTTACTTTTTCCTTTCTTAAGAAAACAATTTAATCATATTACTCTGTCTTATTCCCTCCCACACACACACACACACACTCACACACATGACACATTTTTATTCAATTACTAACACTGCAATTAAAGATTATTGTTAAAATTATTAGTGCTAATAAGGCTTATTCTACCGCATTTAATATTGTGCGAGTACATAATTTTCTACAAAATGTATCTCAGAATGGGGGGAGTCCTGGTGTCCTGAAATACAGGCCTTACGTCTAGCTTAGGCACCAGTCTCCCACAATGTAATTATTGAAATGTAGTAGTTATGTATACTGTGTTAAATGTATTTTATATTGTGGCGAGAAAATAAATCTTATCTTATCTTATCTTATAATAAGTAGGGATGCGCCGAGTACTCGTTTATTACTCGAAACTCGGCATACTCGATTACTCGGGCATTTTGGTAGTCATCGTTGTCAGTCGAATAACTCTGTCTGACGGTCAAGGTACTCGAAGAAAAACTCATTAACTTCTGCTCGCACTGTATATGTGACAAGCTTCTGCCCGCGACTTCGTCCGCGTAAAATTTTTGTTCCCGTGACCCTTCCCGTCGCATCGAATTGCCTGACAGTTTTCGTCCATTTTTCGTTGCTGCTCCACTCCTTTTGATCGTAGCGTAATGTTATATAGCCTATAGCCTTCCTCAATAAATAGGCTACCCAACACAAAAATATTTTTTCAATTTGGACCAGTAGTTCCTGAAATTAGCGCGTTGAACCAAACAAACTCTTCGGCTTTATAATATTAGTATAGATTAAAATGATTAATATAATAAATAGTATTCCAAGATGTAGTAGTATACATGGTAAAGTATTTTGATATTTTCTAAAAACAGGGCGACAGCTCTCTACTTGTTTCAGCCCAAACATAGCCCTTAAACACCTTTTCGCATCACGAATGCGTGGTCAATTTCCACACAGCGACCCCAAAGAACGGTACCATACTGCAGAATGGCGAATTTATAGCCGTCGCCGTCGTATGCAGTTATTGCACCGTTTCGAGATATCTCACAGCTACACAGGGTAGATAAAACTATTCGTTCTACCGCAAACGTTATTTACACGGTTTTTTCATGAGCAAAATTTATCTAAAGGGTGAGTATGATTTTCTGAACGTACCTACAGCACTTAGAAAGATTCTGAGCTTGCATATCAACATGAACGTAGCCCAATTTAATTAATTCCCAAAAACTCGGTAAAAAGAAGCCTACAAAACGCCAGTCAGTTTGTTTGCCTCAGATTGCGTCAGAGGGGCAATTAATCATGGTCCTTCAGAGTGTCGGGCCGTCAGGGCCATTGATTCTCGATTACTAGCCGCAAACAAGCCGCGCAAATATTCTGGACAACACTCTACGAGATTGTGCAATCGCCTGTTTAAGCTGGCTTTATATAAGGTCGCGAACTTCGCAGGTAAATATTATATACAGAGATCAAGGCTCGTGGGTAAATAATAATAGCTGCGTGAATCTTCAAGGTTAATTAACCGAGCTTACCGAGGTCGGTCCGTGGATGGGTCAATTACAATACGAACCCCGCCGGTCGTTGATAGTCGTTAGATAGGTACGGGTCGTCAGAAGCGCGAAAGTCTGACAACCAGTTTTACCGAGGGGTATCGCGTTACCAAATGTGTCGCTCCATGTAAAATACCGTTGTTAAGCCGACCCCAACATATTTGAGAAAAGACTAAGCTAGATTCGGCTAGATTGCTTGAGCGCTACATTTGTCAGGGTGAAGTACGGGGTGTTCTTGGTATATTAAGTAGGCCTGTGTCCCAACAGTGAGAACATTATAGGCACTATGTCATGTATTAAACCTAAAAATTATTGATTCTTAAATTAAATATTGACGGGCTAATATAATACACATTTATAACGATGTATATCTCAATGCCTAACTCAAAGAGTTTTATTATTTTGTTTTTAACGAAATCAACTTCAAGTTAAATGACGTCATAGCTATAAATAAATTGTTATCTTAATTATGATTATCTTAAAATCTAATATAACAATAAATTCCAACAAAACATTTTGGCAAACAAGTCAATTGTTGTATTATAAAAGGTATTAAATATTAAGGCTTTAAAGCCGGTTGTTAATCGATTTAATTAATTGTTATTGCTGTAGATTGTTCGGGCATTCGCTTTATGTAACTAGATAAAAGGAAAATGTGTTTATCAGGATGTATCACTTCGAAATAATGCCTCCATCTATATTTGAAATATTTGTTACATTATGACCAAGAAGTGAATGTTTGAAAAGTGCAATAAAACTGGGAAATTCAAATACTTGAATAGCGATGCCAATGGTCAGAGCATATGTGACGTGAAAGTCTATGACAACAATAAATGTCAATGAGTGTTATTGTTTGTGATTCAGTCCGTTGTCAATGTGGCTATGACGTCACACCAAATACGCCGAAATGTAGGGCGTTTAAGTAAGTAGTTTAATACAAATTATGGCGATGTAAGCTATTAAGGGGGATGCTCCGACCAGCCCGCGAAATTCAAAATTTCTTACGTTTTTTGCAATTTACAGGCCAGCGCTAGGTTGTATGTTGATTAAAATATTATTCGCGCCTGTAAGACATATGTAGTTACAGAATTATAATCATCAAAATCATCAATACAACGCTCTAAGTTCATAAAGCTATAGGAATGACTTTTTCTCTTTTTTTTTGTTCTTAGGCCTTTATGAACTTGCAGGGTTGTATTGGTGATTTTGTTTAAGGTGAATGCTCCAAGCATTCACCTTAAACAAAATATTAAAAAAATATATATGTGTAGAATCCTATTGATTCCGTATTTAAGTTAATCATATCAATTCACTGGCTCACCACCACATTAAGCGCTACTGTGCAGACATGTTTCACCTTCTCTATTTTCCGCCATGTTTCGTGACTGACAGATGACATTAGTGACAGCAGCTGCCTTCGCTCGTGTGCATGAGACAGTGTTTAACATATACATATACAGGATCAGTTTTTATCCAGTGCGCAAACTGCAACCATGAATTCAGTATATCATTCTAGACCCCCCAGCGTAGAAAATTATCGATGGTTATAAAAAAAATCTGCTGTTTCATACATTTTGACCCCGTAGGTCATTTAGCAGGCCATTTTACTATGCAACAGCTGATTTTTTTTTGTAAAACCGACGAAAATTTTCTGCGCAAGGGGGAATGATATGCTGAATTCATGGTTACAATTTACGCACTGGGTAAAAACTTATCCTGTATAGATACACTATATGCGTATTCCAGATTAAGAGATAATTAGGTATAATATAGATGTCAAAACTTTTTACCTAACTAATTTATAGCTGAATTTATAAGTAAGCTGTTGGGTTAGTTACCTATGTAATATTTACAAGGTCTTTAATTAGCTAGCGCAACTCCAAAGACATGGTGGGTATCTATATCTTAACATAAAAAAACAGTTCCGCTAGCTAATTTAATTTGCCCTGTAGATACTTTCGGTACACTAGAATAAATAAAACCGCTTCGCTATAATATTTCAAACGCCTATGGCTACTGACGTGCGTGAAGGGTGACAAATTTAGCCCATTCAAGTGGTCCGGCTAAAAATATACCTACTCACAGCGTGCGTCTATGAATGGGATGGGCAGAACGCCAGAACATTGCGTTTTAACCTCCGCTAAAGGAACGAGAGAAAAATGGATTGCATTTTGGACAGTCGTAAAATTGTTTAAAATAATCTTGTTTAATGGGTTAACCAAAATAATGTTCGTAACAAACATAATCGTGGGCCGTTATATCGAGTTTCACAATTGAAATCGACGATTTATTTTGTTGACTGGCCTGTCTAGTGGTTAGTGACCCTGACTGCTAAAACTGAGGTCGCGGGTTCGATTCCCACCCAGGACAAATCTTTGTGTGATGAGCACAATCATTTGTTCTGTGTCTGGGTGTAATTTATCATATGTATGTATTTAACATTATATAAATATGTCAGTTGTCTGGTTGCCATAGTACAGGCTCTGCCTAGTTTGGGATCAAACAACGGTGTGTTGGTTGTCCTAAGATATTATTATCCAGGTTAAGGTTTTATATGGCATAATATGTCTTGGATTCCATGAATTTTCTCCTCTACAAGCCCCATTTGAGGGGTAATTGCGTAAAAACTACCGGTAGGAATGGCGTACATTTCAACAGTTCAACAAGTTAGCATAGTTGAGTAGTTTTTTTTTCGAATATATGAAGTAGTGGACTAGCAATATTCGTCAAAATGATTCAGATTATAATTGATAATGGGTTCCGCAATTGCTGGTTTGCTGTGGATGAGAGAAACGTCCAGATAATGTTACGATGCTTGAAAGGGGCCTTAGTCCAGCAGTGGATATCTATCGGCTGAAATTACGATGATAAACACATTCATGTCAACAATTTTTCACATCCAGATTAGGAATAGTATGCAGTAAGTAGAAATATCACCTTGTACTGGCTCGATCCACCATCACTGACAGGACTATTGTTGCCAATAAGTCTGATATAGTGAAGATAGATCGAACAGAGCGGCAAAATGATTGTTGACTTAACGGTCCCACATGAAAGGAACCTCGTGAAAGCTCAGGCAGATAAACAAATATCTTGAACTAGCTTCTGCCCGCGACTTCTTCTGCGTCGAATTTTTGCTGACCCTTCCCGTCGCATCGAATTGCCTGCCAGTTTTCGTCCATTTTTCGTTGCTGCTCCGCTTCTTTTGATTATAGCGTGATGTTATATAGCCTATAGCCTTCCTCAATAAATAGGCTACCCAACACAAAAAGATTTTTTCAATTCGGACCAGTAGTTCCTGAGATTAGCGCGTTCAACCAAACAAACATACAAACAAACAAACATACAAACTCTTCAGCTTTATAATATTATATAGTATATAGTATAGATGGGCTTGCGAAGTTGTCGACTCAGCGATATTATGCCGATAGTCTGTTATGCCAGTAGCTTAATAGCCAAGAGCCTCGACCAACATCTGAGGAGGCTCTCTTTGGCCAGCTGGATCCAGAGTTTCATCCACAAAGCGGAACTTCTGAACACGACTCATATTGTTAGGAGCTTGGACCCTGCTCTCCGCAGACTACTATTGTCTTTGTATACTGTAGAGTTTGTTTACATGAGACATTCGAACTGTCTAACTAGATTAAGTACTACTATTGGAATAGGAAAAAAACAATTATTTAAAAGGGGCCCGGGCTGACAAGCCAAAGAAGAAGACAAATGATAAATATGAATTCAAGGAATAATTAACCATATTCCTCAATAAAATATTGTTATATTGTTAGATCCCAGTACAAGGGACATTTAACGGTCTCACAGGAATTACCGTCGGTAACCGACATAGCCCGAAGAATTGCTAAACTGAAGTGGCAGTGGGCAGGGCACATTGCTCACAGAACATATGGCTGATGGGGCCGAAAGGTTCTGGCGACCGCGTGCTGGAAGATGTAGAGTTGGGAGGCCTCCCACTAGATGGACCAATGACCTGGTGAAGGTCGTAGGAATCAGCAGAATACAAAAAGCATAGAACCGGGCCAAGAAGCGGTGCTTGGGGGGCCTTTGTCCAGCAGTGGACGTCATTCGGCTGAAATGTTGATTATGACAATAATTACACAATACACGTGCTTAATCATAATCAAGGTCACACGAGATTCTTTTCGTACAAGTCAAAGCGCGCGATACGTACCATCTGGCACTAATTTATTTTAACAGTTTGCTAACATAAATGAGATCCACCACGATTGACAGCTGAGTTGAGCCGAGTCTATTATCTACACGTAAAATATTTTTACTAGGGTTTGTGTAAATGTTCTTTCAACAACGCCTAAGGCGCCGTGCATGTAATTGATTGATTTTGATGTTTTTTTTTTCACTGTTTATGAGAATGGGGAAAATAATTTAAACAAAATTGATTGTGATTTGAAAGGTATTGAAAGGCGAGCGCTACTTCCAAGCTGATGGCAGTTGCTTGGCTGTTTAGTATTTGTGCAAGATGCAATGCAAAATTGATACCGGTGCACAATTTCACTCAACAGATTGTAATCTAACGAAAACGAATGCGTTAGATTGTAAATGGTTTTTGCAGTTCACAATTTTTCGACAAATTATAATCTCGCTAGATAGATTGTATTCTAACGGTATTTACAATTGGGGACTATATTTCTTGTCACCAAAATGTATATTTGTCATCAAGTTGTATCACCTAATAAATAGATCTATCGCCACGAAATATTTTCGTGTATTAACAAAGAGTGTTCCCAGGTATGAATTATCAAATTATTGTTAATATAATGGTTACAATTTGACGGTGACATATATACAAAATATCAATCAGGCAGTGGCTTTAGTCCTTTCATAGTTCTTGGTAACCAGTCCATTTCAGCCATCGTAATATTATATTCCAACATATTTGTTTCCATATCCTGCAATAGTCCAACACCAGCTGGGGGTTGTCCTTGGATGCACTTGCACAGTGCATACAAGTTTAATCGTCGGTTGGTGTCGCATTACATTTTTTTTTTTTTAAGGGACCTCTGTGAGTTGGCGTTGGCCTTTTCCAAAAGACCGGAACCCCATGGTTTCAAGCTATGTTAACATAAAAGGATAATATAATAAATAATTTAAAATAAAGTAATTTGTCTGTGTGACCGTGTTGTAATTATAAACTACGCAACTGATTTTTATGCAGTTTTCACCATCATTTTGATATTTTATTCCATAAATTGTAAACATACACCATATTTACAATTTATTCATATTCTTATATATGTATTTAACTAGCTTTTGCGCGCGACTTCGCGTCGGTTATCAACTTATCATAAACGCAGACGAAGTCGCGGAATAAAAAGTAACCAAAGGGGTTCAATTTACCTCGTGCCAAATCAAAATCGTTTCAGCGGTTTCGTCGTAAAAGCGTAACAGACAGACAGAGTTACTTTCGCATTTATAATATTAAAAAATATTATAGTCAAGAAATCTCTATCTTTTGTCAACTTATATAAACCGTGTCAAGCAGTGAGCATAATTATAAAACAGAAGTCTTCCTGAAATTAACTAAGTAACGATGACGACGCTAAAAGATCTAATCTGACAGATTAGCGATAACTCACACGATTGTTTACTACTGATGATACGAATCAAGTGAACATTTTGCAAATGGGGTGAATTTCTACTCATTACTTTATTTAGTGGTGAAAAATATCCAAAGTGTTACAGGCGTTACATGGTTTTAATAACATGACATTTATAATTACTGGCTAAATTAAGATGAAAAAAATATGTTGAAGCCATTCGGGGCGAAGAAAAAAAAAGACATAAAATTAGTTTCCTTCTTCAAAATTTCGATTATTTTTTAATTATTAATTCCTGCGTCATACCCACCATGGCAGAGAAGAGCGGTGTATGTGATCAAAGAAATTCAAATATTAGAAAATCTCGAATTTCTAGAACTGTAAACACAAACATGTGACGCGAGCGCATATTTTAAATTATCTATCTTCCTCGACCTATGTAACAGTGCTTTACTTCCACCGAAATGCATGACATAAAATCGATAAAAATATAATATAAATCTACTCAAACAGTTTGGAATAATGCCAAAACTCACTGTTTGTACGTACAGCAGTTCAATTATGATTTACGGCTGGAGTATAGTGATCTATACATTTATATTCAATGCTTCAACACATGTTTTATCTGTACACTATACTTTTTTTTTAATACTCCGAAATTCAGGTTTCTTTTCTTATAATTTCATTTTAACAGAACGAATACGACCTTCTTACGAACGAAAGAGACACTGGCCATAGCATGACAAAAAAATGGGATGCCATTAGATATTTTCTTTTTATTTTTTTTTCCGGCTTTTACAATAACTTTGTTTCATTCAAATCAGCCAGAAACTTACCTTTATGTTTGAAAAGCTGCCTTCGTTGTATAGCCTCACTTCTCTTGATGAACCAAAACAAAAAAGAAAAGAATTGTAGCTGTTTAGAGTTCAGCTTTGTATTTTACCTTTTCATTTGGCAAAATATCTTTAGTTTTATGTGATTAATTACTTCTTTTTCTTCATAATTCTGTGACTATGAACAGCTAATGTAGATTTCGTAACGTCAACATCATATTGGCATCAAATGGTATATCGTACAAAAACTGGAATTAAATTTTATACATAACATAACCTTTCATACATAGTATGCGAACCTATGATGTCGTAGAGTCATTTGTATTTAGGTTTCTTAACCAGCTTCAAAACACGCTAACTTATCAATTTCGAAAAAAAAATCTGTAATCTTTTGTTTCTTGCAAGATAAGCAGACGCATAATTAACCTGTATTGTTCCAACTACATAACCCTCCTTTCTATGAGAGGGAATAGGTTAGTGGCTTGCAAGATAAATTACATCTATTAATCAATTTGCCTAACCTTTTCTCAACCAGAGGGGTAATTGCGGAACTTTTTATCGGTAGGAATTGGTTTAATATTCATAGTTAAACAACATTCATTGCGTTATTTACGTTACTGAGCCGACAATTTATTCGAACAAATGACGCAATGGTTTAGAAATAATCTTCAATCCCATTCAGATTCTGATAAACTGTGCGTTTCGCAATTAGGGTGCAGGGTCGTCTTCCAGTCTAAACCTGATGCAGATGAATACTAGTGAATTACATGGAGCTCCGATTCCGCCAAAGTGCTACAATTGACTTTTGTCCCTTTTTCGTATCGAGCGATTTAACAAATCATCAATGTAACAACGGGAATCGAACGTCACGCTTGTTCTTATCTGGCGCTGGTTGACCTACCCCACTGGGTTCGATTCATAAGCATTGTAGAGAAATCCACACTAAACATTATAAAAGCAAAAGTAACTCTGTCTATCTGTCTGTCTGTCTCGCTTTCCTGTTAAAACTACTAAACCGATTTAAATGAAATTTGGTACACAGATAGTTTAGAGCCTAAGAAAGGACATAGGCTACTTTTTATCCCGGTAGTACGTTCCCGCGGGATATTTTCCGACCTCCACGCGGGCGAAGCCGCTGGCAAAAGCTAGTACAATATAAAATACGAAAAATACAAAAAAAATGGTGAATTCAACCGGGTATTTGATCACCACGACCCTAGCGAACACGATACCTCTTGGTTTGGATTGGTTGTCAGAGTTTCGGGCTTCTGAATACCCTTAACAACTGTCAAAGATCTTCGAATGACAGCTAGGACTGGTCTCGATAATTATGTAATGTTTTGGCATCTTTGAACCGACCGCGGCAAGCGTAGCTTAACTTTCGGTTGACCCCTTCTGCTGTTATTATTTAGCAATTCATATATACATTTTTGTTTCTGATCTATCACATCGAGAATTTCTTTTGTTTCTGTTGATATATCACATCTCTAAATACTTGAAGTACGCTGACATAAAAAAATCGGTCATTGACTATGCCTGAAAACTTTTGTTTTGCGTTCGGATTTCCCTCGCCATCATCAGTTGGAACTCGGAAGGCGTCGAGTGCACGTGTGTTTTCCGCGCCAATCTTCCGATAAATTACGACAAAGGAAATTGATGATAAATGGTTAGTTAAATTATAAGTGGCCTGAACTAATATTGGATAGTTTATTGGTGTTTCTGTAATATTTACTGGAAGACATGTTTTTATAGTGAAGTTGTTATTGTGTTATTAATAAGATGTAGTGTTTATAAATTTAAAAAAGACTGAGTATTTTTAAATTAAGGACAATGTGTAGAAAACACAAAAAAGGATGATTTTATTAGTGAATAGTGTTTTGTTAACTGTGATCAAGATGTATTGGCGATTATTTGTCTGGACCGCTGTTCTACTTTTGCTGGGTAAGCATTTTTTTACACAATTCTTTTGTAACGGGTTAGTCAACTCTTGCTGAAAACTCGTGCTATATTTTTAACTGTCCGTTTTTTATCGTAAAGTTTTAAAGCCAATAGATACTTTATTCAATATGATGACAAAACTATTTTTTGAAATGTCAAAATTAATATGACGAAAAAAACATTTTTTTATGTCATAAATTACATGTGGATTTAAATACAAATGATTTTGAAGTAAACCTAATTTATAGTATAAAATTGTTATTGAAAGAGACACTGAATAAAAAATGTTAAGTAAGATATGCCGTGACCAAGATTCCTTAGAGTGATTCCGATTCAATGACAAATAGAGTAGTTCCAAATCCTATCTTCTGGGAATTATAAATTAGTCTAATTAAATGGTTCTATAGGGATTAACGAGATAAATTAAAGCATAAATGCAACTATGCGGTTTGTTTACACCAATTAGCATTCATTAGCGACGACACGATTAGACTCTCATTTTGAAACTACTTATAGATTTTAAATTCGTAATACAGGGTTATTTTAAATTACATTAGACAGTCCCCCAAAACCTCACCACATCCTAGTGCTTTAGCTGGGAAGAAGAAGTGGCGCAACAAACTGTCCAGCAGCACAGCTGTCTTTTTAGTTTAACTTGATTCTATACAAAAGTAGGAAGACAAAGTAATTATCATTACGAGACACAGAACATTAACATAAATCATTTGCCATATAGTCAACGATGGCTGTTGTGACATGAGTTGAGAAAAACCCATCGCGTTTGCAGAGTTTAGTTGCTAATTAAAAATAAACCCTGTATTACATTAAACATGAATTCCCCCAAGTGGATAGTATCCATTTACCTACACAAATTTGGCTAGATAATGTTTAATCCTATAAAATAGAGGGCGAGCTTATTGCCATCAACTTGACACAAATCCGAACTGTGATTTGTTTTTCCATTAGCAAATTCCATTTAATTTGATTGTTTAAATATATTCAGAATCAACCCTCCACTACTTACAGGGTTTAATCTGACACAAAGGATTCAATGTCACTTAGGAACTAATTAGAAAAAACCACATAATACGTTACTTAACTAGTTACATAAACTCACTCCTTTTTCATTAGAAGAAGGAGTGACATTGAGAGTCAAGAGTTGTCTATGAAGACAGGAACTGCAGAACGCCACCTGGTACATACACACCTGGATCTTACACACTATTTTTTCTTCGATTACGTTCATTGAATAAGTTCATTGGAGGGCCACCGACACAACTTGTAACCATGGATTTTACATGATTTTGAACCCCCTGCATGTAAGAAAAATTCGACTTTCCATTCTTTTTGAACGCGTAAGTATCGGACTTTTCTAAGAAACAGCCGATATTATTTTTTTTCGATAATTGACGAATTTATATTCATGGTTACAGTTTGCACGACGATTTTCGCTGTCATCTTGGTTTTCACATTGCAAGTAGGTATAACATACCTGACCTTTCTGAAGAACATCACCAATACCGTGACCTCTGAGTTTGTTTCGACCTTTCTTCTCAGAGTAGTCAGTTAGGAAACGCCGACCTCATCTAGTATAAAAAAAAATATCACTGACATGTAAAAGTGTTTGTACAAACCTACTTACGGAAATAAAATCATTTATCAATAAGGTCACTACAGTTCCTATCTATATGCCCTGCCCAGTCCAGTGTTCCTGTGTAAAAATACTACGCGTCATTTTGAATATTGTGCAAAATTTTGCGTGTTGGTCGATGAATCCGTGTATATGTATCAATTATAATTTAATTGAGTACTCACGCCCCCGCTTCGTGATCAGGTGGTTGTGAAGTACCGACACCCGCTGTTTGCTTATAATATTAGTTATCATTTGTAGTATCTATTTAGTTATCTTTGCGCTGGCCCCTTGCGAGGAAGCCAGACTTGGGCCATGTTTTATGATCTTTAAGTAATTCCACTTAATATATCTGCATTAACATTCTTGATAACTAGATAACTAATGTCGAAGAAACGTACGCGTTCATTTGTTGTTCTAAATGTACTAAAAAGATTTTAACGACTGACGAAAATTCAGGACGATACGTACTAAGGAACGGCTTTCATTTTGAGAGTACGACAACATTCATTGCGTTATTTACACTGTTGTGCAAACAATTTTTTCGAACATATGAACCAATGAAGGCCTTAATATCCTTTAAAATTATTCAGATTCTAATTGATAGGGTGTTACGCAATCAGGGTACTGCCTTTTATATTTTATCTTTCACATTTAAATGACTAGATGTATTTATTTCGGTTTAAACATCGCAAGAAGAATTACAATAATCATTATGATTTCACAGAACTCGATAAGGCTGTCAGGATTGGCTATCTTGAAAGCCTGGTCGAACATCTATAAAATCCTTTGTTTCCAGCGCTAGTTTTTCGATTTACTATTCTGTCATCTTCCTGGTACTTATTCTGGCATTAATTTACAAATCTACATATTAATAACAATGACATGGCTGTTTAATTGTAAGGACAACATACACTAATCTGTTAACCCGAGCGTGGTCTGCAAACAGTCATCACTCATGGCGGTGTTTATCAGTTACGAAAATGCGATGGCCGCGAACGGGTTAGTAGATAGAACGACACACATGTCACATGGTATCGTTTTTTTTTCTTCCTGGTTGGGAAATTATCAAACGACGCGACGTCTCCCACTCTAGGTGGAGTGGAGGGACGTTTTAGACTTTTACTGACTAAAACCCACCCGTGTTCCTTCAGTTGCCCATATGCCAGGGCCACAATAACTCTTTCAAACAAATCTCGCGACCCTGGGAGACATGGTATAGTTTGTAAAAGTATTTTTTTTAATTTTCTTATATGCCGATTTTTGAATGTGGGGGTCAAAAGTGACCCCCACATTCAAAAATCGAACAGTATGTTTTCACTGGGATGGGATAGAGTCGAAAATCCGGTGCGCGATAAAATGTCGCCGCGTTTTTTGTACGTCCTGTTTCTCATTCGGACGTACGAAATTTCCTCCATTTTAAGGAAATAGAAAAACATGTATTCCAAAACATTCAATCGAAATAGTTGTTGTGCTTGTAAATAGGTGCTAAAATAAACAGTTTAATGCTGCAACCCGTATATTATGGTAAATTATTCTTTTGTATCACCAATTCCAGATTTAGGTAATCTACTAATATGGTTTTAGTCTTTTGTTTTGTATTTTTAGTCAAATAAACATTAGGTAATATTATAGTGCCTCGTTAGTCTAGTAGTCGCAAGCGCACCTGTTGAACATGAAGTCTCGGGTTCGATTTCAGGGTTCGGAAAAGCGTAATTGGGTTTTAGCCCGGAGTGTAAATTCGTACCCGGTTGGTGGCATATAGGCAAAATGTTTAACCAGTCAGCAAACTGTAACCAACTATTCAGTAAATATGATTCTAGCTAGCCCTAGAATAAAATTTTTTTGACTGCTCAGCAACGCAAATAACGCAATGAATGTTGTTGAACTGTCAAAATGAAAGTGATGGCTACTTATACTGTGTTACGCAATTACCCGGCTGGTTAAAATGTTATCCTGTAGATAGGCTCTGCCTAACGCATCGAGGAATACAGGCGCGACCACTAAAAAGGGTGTTTGAGGTCAGCTTCCAGTCTAACAAGATGCAGCGGAATACCAGTATTTTACATGGAGCGACTGCCTATCTGGCCTACGCAACCCAGTTACTGGGTAACACGATATCCTTTGGATGTTAATCTGATCTCTTTAAATGATTAGTTGTTTTTATTTCAGTGTAAAAATTGCAACAAAAATTACAATATGGATTGAGATTTCATAGATGGCTGGCTCTGGTTCTGGTTGTCAGACTTTCGGGTTTCTGACTACCCGTTATGACTATCAAAGATATACAAATGACAGCTGACCAACGACTTAAGGTCCGAGGCACGGAGGGATCTTGATATGCAATATATGGTTACCCATCCACGAACCGACCGTGGCCAGCGTAGGTTAACCTGCGATCGACCGATACGACTGTTATTATTTAGCCAGGAGCTTGATGGTCTCTTAAATATGACCATACAATTTTAATACACGCCTTATAGACTGATGAACGTCGCGCAAGGTTCTAGGGTAGGTAGGTAAGCACTGGGCTATTCACGTGTCCCTTTCAGTTTGACAAATGAATGAAATGAAATAAATATATACGTTTATTCTGTAAATACGATACCTGAATCACTATGATACATCATATTATAAAAAAATATAATATAGATGCAGTCGATATTTGCTATCTGACTAAACCTGAGATGAAATTGCGAAACAAACTCAACGGTCAGTCTCTTTTAAAGTCCAGATATAATTTTGGTCAGATCATGAGAAGAGAAAACTAATTAGCGCCTGACATGGTCTTTTCAGGAAAGAACCTTTTCACTTCAGTAGCTCAAACATGTAGGTTTTGCTGCCTGAAATCAGTGAGCAAAATGCGATTTTGCTCACTGAGTGAGACAAAGTAACTTTTTAGGGTTCCGTTGCCAAATGGCAAAAAACGGAACCCTTATAGATTCACCATGTCTGTCTGTCTGTCTGTCTGTCTGTCCGAGTATTGTCACAGCCACTTTTCTCCGAAACTATAAGAGCTGTGCTATTGAAACTTGGTAAGTGGATGTATTCAGTGAACCGCATTAAGATTTTCACACAAAAATAGAAAAAAAGCAATAATATTTGGGGTTCCCCATACATAGAATTGAAACTCAAAATTTTTTTTTTCATCAAACCCATATGTGTGGGGTATCTATGGATAGGTCTTCAAAAATGATATTGAGGTTTCTAATATCATTTTTTTTTTAAAACAATAATATTTGGGGTTCCCCATACATAGAACTGAAACACAAAAAAAAAATTTAATCAAACCCTTACGTGTGGGGATCTATGGATAGGTCTTTAAAAATGAAATTGAGGTTTCTAATATCATTTTTTTTCTAAACTGAATAGTTTGCGCGAGAGACACTTCCAAAGTGGTAAAATGTGTGTCCCCCCCCCCGTAACTTCTAAAATAAGGGAATGATAAAACTAAAAAAAATATATGATGTACATTACCATGAAAACTACCAACGAAAATTGGTTTGAACGAGATCTAGTAAGTAGTTTTTTTTTAATACGTCATAAATCGTAAACCACAATTTACCTTTCATTCAGTCAACTCAAATATAAAAATTAAAAAAAAAACATTTAATTTCATAAACGATGATGACGAATGATGATGATGATGACCTGCAGGTTTGTACGGAACCCTCGGTGCGCGAGTCCGACTCGCACTTGGCCGGTTTTTAATTTTTGTTTTCAGAAAACAGCGAATATCTTATTCAGTCTTTGGTTAATCCTACAATTCGAAACATTTACACTCTATCTATTTCCCACCATTAGAAAGAGAGGGAGACAAAGACCAGCCCTTTCGAAGTTCCGATTTTGAATTCGACCTCAAAGACAAACACGTTCGGAAATTTGTACTAACTAAAGAAATTATTCAAAAAGATAATTATGTCCTTTAATGTAATTTATTGAATTTTTAACTTATTGTTGTATTTAAACGAAAATAAGTATTTACTGCAAATAAAACTAATATTTAACCTGTAAATATTTATTTCTAGTTTCAATAATGTTACGTAAATATTTTGAATAATAAAATATCATGGGTGCTATTTCCGAAGACGCCTTAATTTAAATAAAAGAGCGGGAATAAAAATTTTCGTAGCTGGCGTAAAGAGTTGAATAAGTTAAAAAATATTAAAATAATCGTAAAATATGAGTGAAACTAGCGACGAGAACAGTATTTTAACACCGGAAGAGTTAAAACAACAAGTTATTAATGCAGAATTAAGTTTCCTACCTGAGAAGTCTCGCAAGAAATATCTGAAAGCATACCATGTCTTCAATGAATGGAGACTTACAAAGGGCGCACGCAGTTTTTCGGAGACGGTGTTGCTATCTTATTTTTTACATTTATCACAGACGAGGCGATCACCTACAATGTGGAGTATTTACTCGAATGTTGAAAGCTACTTTAAAAACAAAACATAACGTGCATATTGAAACATACGCAAAACTCGTATCTTTTCTAAAAATACAACAATAACGTTGCCAAATAAATCTGTTACTTTTAATTTGCAGAATTGCAGTATTCAGTAATTTTACTTTTAACTTTTAAAATGTTCCATTTTATTGAATTGGTACGTCTACCTACAATGTTAATTATTTTGATTCACAATAAATAGTTATTTCAATCTATTCCTGTTTATTATTTTATCTCCTAAAGTGTTCTCGCTGCTGAAGTGTAAAGTTATGTGTGTTACACGAGAGCAAAGGTTTTTGCATCTCGTGCCTTTGAATCCCTCGCCACACTCAGGATTCAAAATCAGCACTCGCAGCAAAAAAAGACTTTGCTCTCTTGTTGCACAAATAACTATTGTGATTTGAGTAAACCGGTCTAGTCAGTGCAAGCATTTGTCAGTAACCGTGTAACTCAACTCAAGAGAAGCTCACCAACTCTACGCACAATACCAAACAAAGGACATTTGGGTAGGCCGCATAAAGTACTCAACTGCCAGATAAACAGAGAAAGAAAAATAAAATCCCCCACATAGTCCTCATATTCACAATAAATTAATGTATGTTTGGGACCGTGTGTGCTTGTCAAACAAAAACAAAACCGTGAAAGACCCTGAATGACCGAAGTGAAGGTTATGCAAGCGGCCCTGATTTGCTAGTTGGTGAGTCGTGCTCATTACATTATTGTATCGTCAACTGTGTGACAAAATCAACATTCAGTTTTTTCATGTCTGTCATCTTTAGGACTGTATCTGAAGTAACCAAATCTATAGTAACCGTCGACTGCAGATATTTTTTTTTTAAACCGGCCATGGCCAGTGAAGCATACCTGTAATACACTGGTTTTAACGTGTAAAGTACAATTCTGTGAAGAATGGCACGTGTGCGATTATAGCGAGGACTAACAAGGTGGGTAGATGGTGCATCCTGAGCTCCACGAATCAAGCACGATAATTTTTACACTTCGCATATGTTAAGTTATTATTTCTCCATTCATTTAACAAGTAACTTTGTCGAGCTATGGAGAAAAGCACAACAAGAGACTGTAGG
Organism: Aporophyla nigra; assembly: GCA_947507805.1. Classification (NCBI taxonomy): domain Eukaryota; kingdom Metazoa; phylum Arthropoda; class Insecta; order Lepidoptera; family Noctuidae; genus Aporophyla; species Aporophyla nigra. Next base: position 3,128,285 of record OX382305.1, on the reverse strand, counting down.
AGTCAAGAGCGAGCAAAGTGAGCTCGATAATTTTTGCATCTCGCCTCGAATGGGATAAAGTAATACTTTGTCCATGCATACAGAGTCTGTGTCGATTTATGTAAAGAAAGAAATGTAAACAAAGCAAGCTCGCTAGGGTCGAGTTGATTTTCGGAAAAAGGAGTACGGTACTTTGTTGACTAATGCACAAAAGATTTATAATTCAGAGATAATCAAGTGCAAGAGCGAGCGGAGCGAGCTCTTATATTTTCGAAAATCGCCTCATCCTGGTTAAGTGTCTATTATTGTTATAGTCTTTTTCGCATATTTTTTTACTTTTGAATGTTTCTACTCTTACATTTTATTTTGAAGCCAAGGAGGTGCATGTGCATCCTCTTGCACCCTGCTCCCGGCGGGCGCCCACGTGTCCTCGTCATGGTATCCTACCTCGATCTTGTGCCAGTCGTTATCAGGTTTTTGTTCCGATTTATTCGATGTTGTTAAACCAATCTGTCCTGACAACTGAAAGTAATGCATTTATAACGTTTTAGCCACCTTCCGTCTAGTTTTTGCCCCATCTACTCAACATCATCGTATTACTGGAGTTGTGTATTCGTCCACTCCCATTTTACTGGAGGATGGTCATATATATCTGTGTGTGATACCTGACATATGGCACGTTCTATGTGTATCTATGTGTCATCGATATGTTTACAATTTTCCACACAATGGTCCATATCCATAACCGTTTATCTGTGCTCAATAAATAGTACAATGATTGATTGCGTAGGTACAATATAGACGCCCTACTCGTTACGTACCTACGTCACTCATTCACAAAATCACGAGAACTCTCATTTTGTTGATTCGATATTAATTGCACTGTTTTGTTTTAAATAGGTATTATGTTTTTTAGTTGAATGATGAATGATAATTAGTTATTTAAATCAGTTGAAAAATACTTTTACACGCCAACATTGAAAAAAAAACGCCTAGATTATTCAACATTTATGAAAAAACTGAGGCATTTATACAATACTAGCTTTTGCCAGCGGCTTCGCCCGCGTGGAAGTCGAAATATATCTCGCGGGAACATTCTACCGGGATAAAAAGTACCCTATATGTTAATCGAGATTATAAACTATCTGTGGGCCAAATTTCATCCAAATGCGTTCAGTAGTTTTTGCGTGAAAGAGGAACAAACATCCACACATCCATACATACAAACTTTCGCGTTTATAATATTAGTAGGATAGGATAGGCGTCTCACACTACGCTTGTCGATACGCGGTCTTCACTCCAGAGGGGTCATTGCGTGACTTGCTATCAGTAGGAATTGGTTTCATATTGATAGTTACACAACATTCATTGCGTTATTTACGTTGCTGATCGAAATTTATTCGAACAAATGATGCAATGGTTTATAAATAATCTTTAATCCCATTCAGATTCTGATAAATAGTGCGTTTCGCAATTAGGGTGCAGGACTCGTTTGCTCCACCAGCCATCGTCCCTTCGACTAACATGGCTAGCCCACTGCTACTAATTTCTACTCTGCAAGCTATGTGTTTCTCTATCTACACTAAACTGATTAAAACATCATTTGGGTGTAAATCATCTTCAAACGATTGAAGGAATTAGAACGATGTTTTAATTCTTTTAGCGCTAAATTTCATTTACTGAGTTGTGGTGCGAATAGCATCAATGATGACCAAAAGCATCAAAGTTTTATGTATTTATAATGCTAATTCGTTGTGAATTTCTGTTTGTTTTTGAGAAATCCTTTCATTTTCTAAACTACATGCAAATTCAACTTTCTAAGCTATTTTTATAATCAAGTTATTTTTCTAGAACATAGACAAACAAGTTCACTAACACCACACAATAAAATGATAATATCTCTGGCCATGTATTCGGGCGTGCGTGCAAATTGCGTCGTCTTACAATTTGCCGCCCGCTGAGCTCGTCAGCCGAAGGTACTTGTGCTCTGATGACCTGTCACGTGTCGCATTGTACTACATTGTTTATTATGGGCACAGGCAGTTTAATGTCTAGACAATCCTCCTTGATTACAATCTGGGGTGTATAAAATCATTTAACTGGTTCTTTTATACGGATTTTTCGAAAGCTGTCTTTTGTATTCTTCTTTTCCATTCAACTTACGACTTATGTACAACTAGCTTCCGCCAGCGGCTTCGCCCGCGTGAAAATTCAACCCCCCAATTCACCCTCTTAGGGATGGAATTTCAAAAAACCCTTTCTTAGTGGATACCTACTCTTCACAAAGAATAAACCCTCCAAACTTCATGTCTCTAGGACCAGCGGTTTAGGCTGTGCGTTGATATATCAGTCAGTCAGTCAGTCAGTCACTCAGGACTTTAAATTTTATATATTTAGATAAACGCTTAATTCCAAGTCATCACGACAGAGTTTCCTAGGCCTCTCTCGGCGACTGTCCTTTGTTCTTCTCCGGAAAATGGTACCTAATCTACTAACAGATATTCCAAAACTGAAATATAATCATCATCATCATTGCAGCCGAAAGACGTCCACTGCAGGACATAGAATATAATACATAATTGTAAATGCGTAAGAAAAGCTACAATAAATAAAATACTTGGTCACTTTTGTAGTCATCGCTTATTTGCACTTTTTTCACTTCGATGTTGATGAATTTGCGATTTGGACGAATTCCTTGTTAGCTTCAGTAAGCCAACCATTCATAGATTTACCTGCTTATAGCTTTCTTTGGACAAAATTAAAAGGAAAAAGAAATAAAAAAACCGGCCAAGTGCGAGTCGGACTCGCGCACCGAGGGTTCCGTACAAACCTGCAGGTATTCACGGTTTATGCATAAGGTATATGTTTATGAAATTAAATGTTTTTTTTTTTAATTTTTGTATTTGAGTTAACTGAATGAAAGGTAAATTGTGGTTTACGATTTATGACGTATTAAAAAAAACTACTGACTAGATCCCGTTCAAACCAATTTTCGGTGGAAGTTTACATGGTAATGTACATCATATATTTTTTTTAGTTTTATCATTCTCTTATTTTAGAAGTTACGGGGGGGGGGGGGGGGATACACATTTTACCACTTTGGAAGTGTCTCTCGTGCAAACTATTCAGTTTAGAAAAAAATGATATTAGAAAACTCAATATCATTTTTGAAGACCTATCCATAAATACCCCACGCGTATGGGTTTGATGAAATTTTTTTTTTTGAGTTTCAGTTCTATGTATGGGGAACCCCAAATATTATTAGTATTTTTTCTATTTTTGTGTAAAAATCTGAATGCGGTTCACAGAATACATCTATTTACCAAGTTTCAACAGCATAGCTCTTATAGTTTCGGAAAAAAGTGGCTGTGACATACTCGGACAGACAGACAGACAGACAGATATGACGAATCTATAAGGGTTCCGTTTTTTGCCATTTGGAAACGGAACCCTAAAAACAAGGCAATTATTGGCATGCTGCTTATAATTTAGGTTTATGAATAGCTCCAAAATACTTAATTGTATATGTTACCAATTAATTGAGTAGCAACCGAAGTAACGATAAATTGCACGTGAATAGATGTAAACACCTAAAAATTGGTTATCAACATGGATAACGCATCGATGTACTCGATATATATATCGATAACCGAAAATAGAATCTATTTTATGTCTTCAAAAACAGTGGATGAATAAATTGTTATCTGTGCCTGATATAGTAATGATTAATTATGATATTAAATGGCATGACGGTTACAATTTGTGATTTGGTTTGACGGTGTTGTTGATAATAAACAATTAATCATAGTAATTACTGGGTGGTGCACTTTCAGAATATGATAATGATGAAAATACATATTTATGATTAGATGATGAACGTATAACGATGTAAAGAAGAAGTAGAAGTTTATAAGAATCCCAGCAGGTGGCGTTCTGTGTTTTCTGCCTAACGTCCACGGGAAGAAGGCGTGCATTTATTTCATGTGTATGTTATAAATATCTATTTTTTATTGCAAATTATTTTCTGCAAGTTTTGATCCGATTACAAAAATTCTTTCACTAATATTTATCAGTATTTATATAAAAACTTTTTTACAAAAAAAAAACAACCGACTTCCTTAAAAACACTACAAAGTGAAAAATAACTTTAATTTCGGTAGTCGGTGTCTTAGGATCTGTATTTATGGTTTTTTTGCCACCGACTTCCGAAATTAAAGTTATTTTTCACTTTGTAGTGTTTTTAAGGAAGTCGGTTGTTTTTTTTTTGTAAAAGAGTTTTTATTTTTAAATTTTTAGTTGTGGTATCCACCCCGCACTAATTCCAAACAAACAGTGCATATTTATGCGATAGCAGAAATCGCGGTTGATTTGCTGTCATTTTTTAAAGAGTTCCGGTGTCTGTCTCCCGAACTCATCATCAGATAACCCAGAAACCCCTTTCGAACAAAACAAGAATTTTGCAAATCCATCTATATATGACGGAGTTATGCCCGAACATACATAAAAAAAAAAACATATAAACATCCGAATTGAGAACCTCCTCCTTTTTGAAGTCGGTTAATAAAAATATAATAAATGGCCAGGCCAAAATGATTAAGGCTGCTTTTTTTTTATTAAGCAGACAGTAGAGTGGGTAAGAGCCCACTCTAGTGTCTGCTGAGGAATCAATTCTCGATGTCAACGAGTATGTCTATCTAGGACAAGATATCTTCTAACTCCTGATCGATAAGGAGTTGTACCTTCCATCATCAGCTCAACGGAATATAAGAATACAAGTAACGGTCTAAACGTGCCTATAATATTCAAAGAATTATCCCCTAACCTTCTAACCTTTCACTGTAAGTTCCTATATGTACTGTTCACCGATGAGGAGTTCCATGCGGTATCTTCGAAGACTATAATTAGTTCACCACGGATGGATAGATAGAACCAGCAATTATTTTTGATCTTTAGTACAATATCCAAATCACATTACGTGTACTGTTTGTTTTTGAGGAGTTCCTTCGTTTATCTCCCAAAGTATACATCAAATCTTCACAAAATTAATATGGGACCACCTCAGGAGTATACCCTTACGAATAAAAAAAGAATTTTCAAAATCGGTTGACAATTGGCGGAGAAATCGGTGAACATACATAAAAAAAAAAAAAAAAATTCATACAGTCGAACATAAATAACCTCCTCCTTTTTTTGAAGTCGGTTAAAAAGCTATATTATTACGGAGTGCCACAGTAAATGTTTTATGGTACACCTAGTTGATTTTCACGCGGAGGGAAATCTCGGTCAGAAGCTAGTCTAGAATAAATTGTACACGGTATGTGTCTGAGATGTGCACTTTATTTATGTGCAGTTTTTTTAATCAAATTAGAGAGATGTGCTAAGGTACTCCGCGAAATTCGTTTTTTACATTCCACTGAAAGTATTTGCTTGAAATAGTAATTCAATGGGATTATATGAAATTAGAGGGTTGAATTAATGATTTTAATTATTATAATACTGTAACTAGATACATTTTACGGCCCTGTATCATATTTTGTTCTACATACATCCTGAGCTGAGGCTGATCTGCAAAATTGCAAAAAAACAAAATAAAATTTTAATTTCACAGGTTTCCCCATTAATGTGTGGATTGTTCTTTAAATACCTACCTGAAATTAACTTTTGGGGAAAATGTTGGGAAAATACATTGTGCAAGACTTTCGTAAAGTGCTCAGAATTATAAAAATAACTTTAAGTGACTAATTTATTTGTGTGACACATCGGAATTCGGACCTAGCTCATGTTTACACACGTATCATGATAAACGATACTAAAGCCGGATGTACATTTTTGTAACTCTATGGTTTATGTAATGTAATGTTTATTTATGTTAGTAGATCTTATAAGACACTTTTACACGTCAATATTTTGATGGTCATTTTTAGGGTACCGTTGCCAAATGGAAAAAAACGGAACCCTTATAGATTCGTCATGTCTCTGTCTGTCTGTTCGTCCGTATGTCACAGCCATTTCTTTTTTGAAACTATAAGAGCTATGCTGTTGAAATTTGGTAAGTAGATGTATTCTGTGAACCGCATTAAGATTTTTACACAAAAATAGAAAATAAACAGTAAATTTTGGGGTTCCTCATACTTAGAACTGAAAACTGAAAAATAATATTGAGGTTTCTATCATAATTTTTTTCTAAACTGTATAGTTTGCGCGAGAGACACTTCCAAAGTGGTAAAATGTGTGTGGCCCCCGGTAACTTCTAAAATAAAATAATGATAAAACTAAAAAAAATATATGATGTACATTACTATATAAACTTCCACCGAAAATTAGTTTGAACGAGATCTAACAAGTAGTTTTTTTTTTAATACGTCATAATTCTAAACTGCAATTTACCTTTCATTCAATCAACTCAAATATAATAATTAAAAAATAATAATTTCATAAACATAAACCTTATGCTTAAACCGTGAATACCTACAGGTTGGTACGGAACCCGCGGTGCGCAAGTCCGACTCGCACTTGGCCGGTTTTTCAAAACTAGTAGAGCGTTCCTAGCTGACTGTTTCCTAGAAAAAATGCCTAAACAAACTCAGAGGTGGTTTCTTCTAAAGTCAAAACATTATATTAATAAAATAAATATCTTAGGACAACCAACACACCATTATCTGATCCCAAACTGGCAGAGCCTGTACTATGGCAACCATAGAACTGATAAACATATTTATATATTTATAAATACATACATATTATAGATAAATTATACCCAGACACAGAACAAATGATCGTGCTCATCACACAAAGATTTGTCCTGTGTGGGAATCGAACCCACGACCTCAGTCTCAGCAGTCAGGGTCACTAACCACTAGACTAAGAGGCCAGTCTAATTATATGTGAGTCTAACAATGCAGGGCCATGTCTTAAAAGGCCTCTTGCAGCTCGGAGCTGACCTGCCCCAACAGATAGACAGAAACGATCTATTCTTTAGAACTTAAAACAAAATCATACCTATTAGTATTTAAAGAGTCGTGGCGCTAGTTTAAAAATCACATAACAAGGTGCCTTATTAATCAATAATAATGTAACTTACTAAACCTATAATAACTTACTATGGCGTGTGGCTAAGTAATAACAGCCGCACAGGTCGATCGATCAGGATAAGCTGTGCTCGCCGCGGCTGCAAACCGACGCGACACAAAATGTACCTTATGTTGTCGCGCTGCTCGACTGCTCGCTGGTCGCCCCTGTGTGAAGTGTAAATTGTTCTACGGATATAAATCGGCAATTCGCGCGCGACCGTGGCGTCGCGCTAGTCTGAACGAGCCTTTACCCGGTAACTGAGTTGTAGAGTTGCAGTGGTGGCCCGTGGTATCAGCCCCGACTGCCGAGTTGTAGGTCGTTGGTTCGAACCCAGGCAGGCGCTATACTTTGCATAAATCATTTCATCACCTCTGCTCTCAAAACGGTGAAGGAAAACATTGTGAGGAAACCGGCATGTCTTAGTACCAAAAATTCGAAGACATGTGATATCTACTAACCTGTACTGGGCCCGCGTGGTGATTATGGCCCACTCCCTCTCACCGCGAGGAGCCCTGCGTCCCAGCAGTGGGAACAATATAGGCTGATGATGATGAATGTTAACATAGTTGGGAAAAGGCTAGGCAGATTGATAAATACCGAAATACATTAGATTAAGCAAAATAAATTTTAGTTATATACGCAAAATACGCGCTCAGACGTGAAGTTGCGGACATCAGTCCGTTCTACTTATTACCTACATTTTTTTTTTATATCTTAGGACAACCAACACACCGTTATCTGATCCCAAACTAGGCAGAGCCTGTACTATGGTAACCAGACAACTGGTAAACATACTTATATATTTCTTACACCCAGACACAGAATAAATGATCGTGCTCATCACACAAAGATTTGTCCTGGGTGGGAATCGAACCCACGACCTCAGTCTCAGCAGTCAGGGTCACTAACCACTAGACTAACAGGCCAGTCATGCCAACATTAGATTATATCTTAACATAATGTACCAGCAAAGTACCGACCACCCACTGGCGAACACTTACCGTTTTATTACAAACGGCGCCACTATAAAAAATCCTCATAACGACAACTTAATTTCAGGTACATTGACATACCTAAATCTGTTATTTCGGTAACACAAATGTTGAACATAGTCTATCGCTACGTCTTCTAAGATTTATATTTCTATGTCACAAATACTTTAAAGCTGCTGAAATACCCTTATCAGATATCGTAGTTCCTCAGTATACAAAAATAATGCCATGACGTCATAGTTTCGAGTTAATAAGTCCGTTTCAAATAAAACTAACAAAAACAGCAGGAAACTAGTCACGAGACTGTGTAGGTAGTGTTCTGAAGTAGCCACAGTCGGGGTATCTGGCTCGTAGCAGGCGGCTACGATAGTGCTACGACTGTGCTACGAGATGAAAAGAAACTTAAGCTTTTTTTTTACTTAAATGATATTTATTCATTTACATAGATGCTTTATTGTAAACCAAGATATAATTAACAAAGAAAAAAAGAACATTTCTGCGATGTCTTCCAGGCTATCTTGGAATGGACATTGATTGCGTGGACATAAAAATGGAGTTGTAACTGGTGCAAAATGTTGATGCAATCTACCATAACAAATACATAGATATATTTATAATATATGCTGTATAACATATACTTATAAATATATTTACCAAGCAAAGAAATGTAATGACGACTCTGCTGTAATATCTGTATATGACAGCTACGTGAAGAGTATCACAACAACAAGTTGCATAACATCCTTCACGACTCTCTTAAATATACGTTTCGATTGTGAGCATTTTATTTGAACTGGCAATGCAATGCATTCCACAAACGAGCGACCTGAACAGAAAAGTATTTGTCGAAGAAAGTTCTGGAATGCATTAGCATTTCAAGCTTTAAGTTGTCTCATGAAATAAAATAATATTAACATGAAATTAAATAATATCAACATGAATAAAAAAAAAATCTTATCTAACTAAAACTGAAACTAAATATACGAATTACAATATGAAATATGTAAATAAATACTTAATAAACAATAATAATATACAATTTAATATATTATTGTTAAAAATACAGACCAATATTAAGAATTTATAGGAAAATAATTAAAGCGCTCTTCCTTTAATCTAATTAGAATTTAAAATGTTGCTGTGCCCGACAGGATCCTTAATTGTTTCTACATATATATTAAACCCACCACCTGTATACATTATGGAATGCAATAAAGATTTGAGATTTGAGATGAACTCAACAACTTCGTGTGAGAGTTGCAAAAATATTGGAAACGTTAACTAGAAAAAAAAAGAAAAACCTGTTAATCATACCTTAACATTATATGAGGTCGTCGTTTCCTACTATCTGACTACTCTGAGAAGAAAGGCTGAGACAAACTCAGAGGTCCAAGTTCCTTTTAAAGTCCAGACAGAATCTTGGTCAAATCATGCAGAAACCATATAAATTGTTGTCTAGAATGGTCTTTCAGGGTAGAAACACACAGATTTAGTGGACCTTTCCAGTAAGAGCACGCATTTTTCAGTAATCGTGCAACTCAACTTACAACATTAGGAATGCCACTGCTGTGCAAAGTTCATCCAGGAACTATCTGCCCGAGCCAAATCAGCCTTCAAGGTAAGCGCCCAGGTCATCTCGCCAACTCGTTCTGGCCCTGCCTTGGTGGAGCCGTCCATCTTCAGGCACCACAGAACCTTACTTACCTATAGAAAAAGAGAGATACCTACTGGATTGAAAATTATTAATCACATTTGTACATAACTACCTGAGTCCAGGGCTTCGCTCGCGAGGATGTCGGTAATTATCTCACGGGTACGCGTTACTGAAAAGCCTATGTTATAGAAGGAGGCCTGTGTCCCAGCTGTGGGAACCATATAAGTTGATTAAGTTTATGATGCACTAATTACGGCTTTCTTTGAAAAAAATCGTCGTCGTGAAAGTATGAAATTCAAGTAGGTACACATTTTGCCCGCTTTGTCCTCTGGTAGTCTCGGCGCGGTAGGCGATTAGGATAATTGCGTGTTGTTAGTTGTTAACGACGGACAGCTTGTCAGAAACTAATGAGGCAGTCAAAGAAAGCCGACATAGTAGGTCTTATGAAAGTTAGGGGCTTGCCTTAATGTATTCAAGGTGTGATAGGCAACCATTATAATAAACAATACTATATAGAATAAAGAGCGACTTTGACAAATAATAATAGCTGTACGGATCGATCAGTCAGGTTAAGCTACGCTTCCCGCGGCAGTTTTGTAGATGGGTGACCATCTTTACATAATAAGACGGTTCTGGTCTCCCATATACGTTCGTGCCGTGAAAAGCACTAAGTCGTAGGTCCCGGATGATATTCCTTTGATGAAAGACTTCTTTGGAATGCGCTCCCTCTGAACATCAGGACGGCAACCAATCGCTTATCTTTTAAAATGAAAGCTCGTGAACATATCCATCAGAAGTTGACAGAAACATACCAGCGCTGATTTGCTGGATTCGTTTTCTCCTTTACCAATCGTAAGTTCTCCAGAAACTCCACACTTTCTTTAAAGATTGATACCTACATCAACAGATGGATAATTGGATACAAAGAGACATTTCATAATTAATATACCTTTATCCACTTAACGTATGCAAATAACACAAAATAACATAACATAATATTGTGTAATAATATTGTAATATTAATTAACATATTATTGTCAATTTCGTTATGCAAATAACACAATATTACGCCTCTATTACCCGAAGGGTAAGCCATTGGTGCACTATAGCACACCCACAGTTCGTCATAGGGGCGAATATTTTGCTATCATCATCATCATCATCATCATCATCATCATCAGCCTATAGCAGTCCACTGCTGGACATAGGCCTCTCCAATTGCACGCCATTCAACCCGATTCTCGGCAACTCTCATCCAGCTGCTACCAGCCACCCTGCGAAGATCGTCGCTCCACCTAGCCTGAGGGCGTCCTACCTTACGTTTGCCGATTCGCGGTCTCCACTCAAGAACACGTCTACTCCAACGGTTATCGGTTCTACGGGTAATGTGGCCGGCCCATTGCCACTTCAGCTTGCTAATCCTATGAGCTATGTCGACAACTTTGGTTCTCTGCCGGATCACCTCATTCCGGATTCTGTCCCTTAGAGATACTCCAAGCCTAGCTCGTTCCATAGCTCGCTGAGCAACTTTGAATTGATGGACCAGCCGTACCGTGAGTCTCCACGTTTCGGCTCCGTAGGTCATAACAGGTAGGACGCACTGATTGAAGACTTTCGTCTTTAGGCTCTGCGGAATACGCGACGAGAAGACTCGACGAAGTTTCCCAAACGCTGCCCAACCCAGCTGAATTCTTCTGCCGTCTGACTGTCTGACGGTCATTTTGCTATCAACCGGTCATAAATCCAGATTCCGGACCGGTACCTACTGAGAAATTCCAGATTCACGTTGTTCGACTCGGGAATCAAACCCAGGACATCATGTTCAGCAGTAGCGCTTGCAACGACTAGACCAACGATATAGTAAACAAAATAATCAACCTAATAAAACTCTTATTGGAATTATCCAAGCCACAATAATATTGTACCCACCTACAGACAGCAGAATAAGCTGCAGTATGCTAACAAAATATCCATGCGCATCAAATGAACGTATTTACGTTAATTTATTATGCAGACGGTACTGTTTTATGAATATGTCTGAATAAAACGGGTTTTACTGCCGGACGCACTTTTTCGTTAATCGTCCATAAACACAGTTAAATATTTCTGGTATTTGGAAAATAATTTATCTATACTATTATAGTAAAGTAGTAAAATTTATTTTTATATCTAGGGGTAAATCCAGATAGAATATAGTCGGATTTGAAAAATACTATATTTTAAAAACTATAAAGGAGAATGTGGTGTGTGGTGCCGGACGTAAAGAATAACACCACCCCATTTCTTTCCGTGGGTGTCGTAAAAGGCGACTAAGGGATTTACTAGAGAATGGGCAGCAGGGTTCTCTATGCATTTTACCACCATACTGCGATCGCCAACCCGCCAGCCAAGCGTGGCGATTATGGCAAAGCCCCCCAAATTGGGGGAGGCCTAAGTCCAGCAGTGGACGTCTTACGGCTGAAATGATGATGATGAAAGGAGAATCATAAAGCTATAAGGACTCATATTAATTGAAAAGTTAATTAAATGTTTGCATATTTATCAAATTCATGAAGCAGTCAAAACATCACGTTATAGCGATTACTAGCAGATGCTAGCCAAACATAGACTTTATTACGTATTCGGGAACTCAGTGACGCTCATATTGTCCTGTGTATATATTATTTACAAAATGTTTACATCAGCTGTGCAATAGAGACAATAGGTTTTGAAGTATCAATATTGTTATATCCTGAACACGTAAGTATAAGTACTGTCTGATAATGTTGGAATGAACACTTATTGACGTTATTAAATTCATGTTGTGAAGTATTATGTCTACCTAGGAAAAGTCATACAGCTCGGTTTATACAACTTTGGGAAAGAAACTGACAGAAGGGTCCAACAAGGTTGGGTAGGTGTTTAGAAAACTACGTCAAGTCTTTTCGCCACCTATCCCACATCGTTTGAAGTCTCCTTAGTCTTCAACCAGCACGTCCTCCCCGTTACGACATACGGTGCCAAAACGTGGACACTGACAGTCAGGCTGGTTGACATATTTAAGGTAACTCAGCGTGCTGTTTCTCCACAGCACGCTGAGTTACAGGCTATGCTCGGAGTTTCTTTGAAGTATAAAATCAGGAATGAAATTATCTGGAAAAGAACCGCAGTTACCGACATAGCTTGCAGAGTAGGCAAGCTGAAATGGGCTGGCCATGCATGTTGCTTGTCGACAGACCAATGACCGGTGGAGCAAACGAGTCCTTTTTTTCTGTGGGATGGAAATCGTCAAATGACCTCTCCCGCTTTGATTTTCGTTTTTGTGTGTTGCCGCACGTAAAGAATAGCACCACCCCATTTCTTCCCGTGGGTAAAAGTCGAGTATGGAACTTCTAGAGACTGGCTGGAATGTAGGTTTTAATATGCTACGACATTTGTATGCCACATAGCAACCTTTCATTTTGAAATACAATAAGAACATTGACATAATTATCTGTTAAAATGACGGCCTCAGCATCCATTTTGCAAATGGCGTGCCATGACGGAAGTACTTAAAATAATAAATATTAATGTGCAGATTGTTTTGTCTCATTCATTAGTTTTAGTGGTCTTGGAGACGGATCCTATAATTATGTAAATATCAAGGTACAGATGCCAGCACATCAAGGTACCCGAAACTGACACATTCTGCCAATCAACCTTGAACCTAATGCTCTAGCAATAAAGTTGAAAATCGATTAAAGAAATTTGACAGATTGTAGTAGCTTGATGTGCTGGCGTCTGTACCAAGCACCTATTTTTATATAGATATTTGTTTACTCAAGCAGTCTGTTGTCTGTTCACAAATATAATATCAGTATGGTAATTGACTAGGTGAGCGAGCTGTGTCCACAATGAAATGGTTTTTAAAATGCTTGAAGCCTTTTCCTTTTGAGAGGCTCGTGGCTAAATAATAACAGCCGGTCGGGTCGATCGAAGGTTAAGTACGCTTGGTGTGGTCGATTCCTAGATAGGTGACCATCCAGTACATATCGAGACCTCTCCCAGTTGGTTCCGGCTGTTATTCATATATTGTAATGTGTTTCGTTTCGTTTCACAGTCGTAACGGGTTGTCAGAAGCCTAAAAGTCAGACAACCACTCTTACTAAAGGGAACGCCAATACCTGGAATGTGGAGGTCAGACATGCAGTCTCTCCATGTAAAATATTTGTTTTCACCTGCATCCGGATGGTCTAGAAGCGGACGTCAAAATAGTTTAGAAAGGATTGCCGCTTTTGGCAAGCATTTGTGCAATTCTTTTTCAATTAAATTAAAAAAATATATGATAGGAAATGTTTATTTTTACACTTCTACATTTCAATATTTTGAATCATCAATATTTAAAACAAGATGACTCTGGCATTTCCTAGGTGACTGATAACTGAAAATAAATAAAGAAACAAACTTCGAAATCATGGTCTCTATTATAGTCCAAACATCCTATTATTAGGTTTTTATGTGACTCTAACAATGCAGGGCCATGTCTAGAGGGCGTCTTGAATAAAGAGCCATAGCAGCTTTGAGCTGACTTGTCCCGACAGACGACATGTATCCATCAGTCATTGTGTAGCTCAATCCTATTTAAGAGAGCTCAACGATCCGTTACAAGTAGCTACCAGAAGACCAATTCTCCTAATTAAAAACGTTCAAAATCTAGTGGCGGTTTTATCTCGGCGACAATCAAATGTCAAAAACTTATCAAAAATGCATGAAAACTCGAGGTATTTTTAAGAGATTGAGACTGAAAGAAATCAGACTGTGAATGTTCTTAAAATTACGAGAATTGCCTCTCAGATCAAAACTAATCATATAGCTTTACTTGGTGTACACCTATACGGTATAATAACAAGTTAAGTAAACATATTTAATCATACCATGATACCATGCCCAAATATGCGCCTTTAATTTTTTTCCCTCATGTTTGAACAAATAGTTTTGTTTTGAATAACTCATCGATAATTTTAGCGAGTTCGCTTTAAGTGGATTACCTTCATACATTTATGGATTTATTCTGATCTCTGGTGTTACCATGCGGTTTTGCCAGAAACAAAGGAGATGTTTCATTTTCCGCCATCAGATGTAAATTTATCAAAAAAGAAGAAAAAATACTACAAATTAGGGAAAAATATTCCCTGGTTAATTTGCGCCTGATTTGTTGTGTACAAAAAATAATAGTTTTCCAATATTATTACCATGTTTTATTCAACATGGCGTCTCGTTTGCTTGCAGACTTCATTCGTTCTGAAATCATGTCTCATCAAATCAATGTCAAGTAGAAAATAATTAAAAAATGTGTGTATTCTTGTAGTGTTAAAAATAAATTACTATTATTCTCTTGTAAATATTTTTGAGTAAACATAATTAAGTGTGACCATTTCATCGTTACAAAAATCTTTAGTCTCCATTCTTGAAGTGTGTTTCTAAACGAATTCAAAATAACCACTTGCTAACTCTTAGGACAAACGTCAAACATTTTTAATTTTTATTTTGTATTTAAAAACCATTTGATATTATGAAAAAAATATTACTTTATTCTATTCATGAGTAATTTACCCAGCTTCGCTAAACGGTACACGTTATGGCCGGAGCCCCATATAAAATTGAAACATCTCCTTTCTGTCTTAGTAAATAAAGCACTTTAAATCTCATAAAAATGTATTATGCATTATCTTGTTTGCTAAATAAAGACTAAGATATCTAATCGAGTTTATTTTTAGTTGGTAAAGTTGTTTTGATAGTAGATTTCGTCAAGTTTATGACATAACGTGAGAGTCACGATGATCCATTGTGGCTTCACAAGTTCTGATTAGTGATAACATTCGTATACTGACTGAACACTGCTGTAAGAATATTTTAGAACTCAATTCTCGAATGACGCTCATACACTGAAGGTGTCCCCTAGGACCAGTGGTCTCGAACGTCATAGAGCGAGATCGGTAGAATTGCCAGCTAAAACGGTATATTTGTACCCAAAATCGGTAAAGAGAATTTCGATGTGTACTGTGAAATCGTAGAATATTCGTTATATTTCGGTACTTCGGTAGAACAGAGCCCATATCGGTAGAAATACCGAAAAATCGGTAGGTTCGAGACCACTGCCTAGGACTGATGCCAGGGTTGCGGACTGGTTCGAAACAGTTACCGTGCCCTGGCAAAGGCAACTGATGGAACACGAGTACTCAGTAAAAGTCTGACACGCCATTCGTTCCACCCAGAGCGGGAGACGTCATTTGATGATATACTCCACAAAAAACGGGGCTCTGTTGACACCCATTTTTGCAATTATTTTATGAAAGGTAGTAAAAACACTACGAAGTCAAAAATATCTCTAATTTCAAAGTTAAAATGATTTTTGACTTTGCAATTTTTTTTTTAAAGTCAGTCACTTTGAAAAAACGTTGTTTTTTAAGTACAAGTTTTCTGTGAGATTTATTATACAATTCGTTGCTAGTCCTTGCAGCTTGTTAAAACAATAAACAAAAATATTTGACACTACATGTAGATTTTGTCAGTGTAAACGCGGGGCATGTGTAGGTAACCGCTGTTACTAGACACAAGGAATAAAATACATAAAACACTTTTATATACAAGAACTAACTCAAATATGTATATAATTATCCCAATAATAAAGCAAGTCATGGGCTATCCTAAATAGCTACAAGATGCTTCAGTGTAATCCAGAGTGCATCGTCTGCAGAACGTCAATATAATGCATCAGACAGTTTAAGGTTGCAGTTATTTAGGCGAAACATGAGTGTAATTCTCCTGTACGTCTTGTATCTAAACTAAACACAATTAGGTATTGTAGAGGTTGCTTGCAACTTGGGTTTTAGTCAGTTAAAGTCTGACACGCCCTCCCGCTCCGCCCAGAGCGGGAGAAGTCATTTGATGATTTCCCATCCAAAAAAAGAAAAAAAGAGGCGACTGACCATTGATTTAAATAGTAATATAATATAATATGTCAATGCGACTGACGGACTTACTAGAGAATGGGTAGCAGCGTTCTCTATGCAAATTACCAACATATTCTGATCGCGATATTCCCGCCTGCCAAGCGTGGCGATTATGGCAAAGCCCCCAAATTGTTGGGGAAGCCTATGTCCAACAGTGGACGTCTTGCGGCTGATATGATGAACTTTCAAGTAGATTTAGCATAGACCTTCAAAAGTTTAAGCATAGGTCATAGTTCCGGAAAGAAGTAATTCGCATGGCAGGCGCGGAGCTTTTCACACGAAGACATTGTTTAAATGAAATTTCCATATTAAATCACATATAAAAGTCTTTTGTTCGATCCTAGTATAGAGAGCCCCTATGGCACTCACAGTATTTGGGTAGGGAATATATTGAGGTAATATACCTTGTTTTTTCAGGCGCTAATTAAGTTAATATGTGCGGTACTTCATTTAATGGGTTTAGGGTGCAATATAAAAGCTTTCACGACCTCCAAATATTAGACAGACACACCTTGGGTTGTCCACCTATCATCATGAGCCTATAATGTTCCCACTGCTGGGACACAGAGCTCCTTTCGGTGAGAGGGAGTGGGCCATAATCCACCACGCGGGCCCAGTGCGGGTTGGTAGATGTCACATGTCTGTGAAATTTTGGTTCTACGACATGCTGGTTTCCTCACGATGTTTTCCTTCACCGTTATGAGAGCAGTACAGTGGTGATAAAATATTTTACGCACAGTAAATAATTTATGTCTGCTTGGGTTCGAACCCACGACGTAGGTACAACTCGTAAGTCGTGGTCGTTACCACTGGGTTTCCACTCCTCTCTACCCAATCTAGCAGTTAGGCAATAATCTCCTTGAACAAAACATTGTGTAACCCAAGACAACACGTTAACTACCATGTCGGACTATGTGTCCGATACTTTTTAATCAATAACCGACTTAAAGTCAAATCACACTAAGTGCATTTTTGACTTTTTATGATATTACCCATGGCAGTTAACGTGTTAATATACAATTTGCTATTATTTGCTTACCTCCGCTATGACATTTGGTAAACCTCGGCAAGTTCTCTATATAATACAGAAGTTGAATAGCTATTTGATTTTAATTTTGTCACCTCCCCACATTAGTTTAAGTAAGTAAGTATTTATTTGCATAAAACATGGTATACATGGTGTTACAATAATTTACAATAAAGATCTTACATTTTTTGCCAGAATTGTACTTAGCATGCATATTATGTTCACTTAATACTAACATGAGAATTTGTTATCCATAAATTCTTTAAGACTATAGAAATTTTTCAAGTTTAACCAGTCAAACAATTTTCCCTTAAATAATCTGAAGTTTAAGTTTTTTATGCTACTCGGTATGTTATTATATATACTCACACAATAAAATTAAATTCGGATAAAGTTTCAATTCGGATAAAGATTCGGATGCTTTTACAAAGTAGGTACTAGTAATGGTTAAGTTAGTTATTAAAACTAAACTAAAATTCAATGTTCTAAGAATTGTCATTTGCTTTAACATCTGGGCCGAGATAGTTGGTAATTTGTTTTTGTATGCACAAAAACAAATTACCAACTTTCACATCTACAATTTACATCTTTCTAAGAACTTGTCAGAGACAATTGAAAAGTAAACAGTGTTTAATTGGCACTTGAAGTTACTTGATAACTTCTTTTTTTTTTTTTTTTTTGGATGGGAAATCATCAAATGACTTCTCCCGCTCTGGGCGGAGCGGGAGGGCGTGTCAGACTTTTACTGACTAAAACCCACCCGTGTTCCTTCAGTTGCCCATGTGCCAGGGTCACGGTATCTCTTTCGAACAATCACGCGACCCCGGCAGGCATCGGTCCTAGCAGACCCCTTCAGTACTGCTGACATCTCTATGAGGCGCGCGTGGAACACTACGCGCCGTCACTTGATAACTTCTTCAGATCTGTAACTACATTATAGAAACGAAACTTTCGTCGGTGTGCATTGAAAAATATGCTGTTATCTTAATCACATTAGCAAGTAATCTAGAAATTTTTAACATTTTCATGAAATAATTTACAACATGATTCAAGCGTTATTAATATTGTAAAAAGTCTCTTTCATGTCTTTCCGGTACTCATACCGGAAGTAATAATTATTAAAATAAAAGTAGTTTTTTCATCATAACATCTGTCACGTTGTTGCACTGAAAATATAATTATAAACTATGTTTAAAAATTATCACGAAAACACTTTAACGATAAATTATACGTATAATACCTATAGTATTATAATATGTATATAATACGGTCTACATAAAAATACACATAAATTACATAAAAGTGTCTATTTGTAATGCCAAAATGACAACTTTTTACTACATGCCTATGAAGATGTAAATATACGGTAAGTACATAAATCAATTTTTAATTACTTGCCGGTGTGTCTGTCTGTTTGTTGCGGCTAATTGACCGATTTTGACGGGAGTTTCTCCGGCAGATAGCTGAGAAGGAGGAGATAGGTTATACTTTTTGTCCCTGTAGCACGTCCCTCTGGGATAGTTCCCGACATCCACACGGGTGAACCAGCAGATATACCTAGCTATATATTGTATATGGATCACCAAAATATTGCGAATTTAATCACCTGTAGAGCAGAGCTATCAGACATATTGAATAAGAAATTAAATTTACTGACAGATATACTGCACTCTATAAATATCCTGATTTATACGTCGTGTGCTGAACGATAACAAAATACAAAAATTATGACTTGATAGCTTGTTTTTAACATAATACTGTATGTAAATCCTTATCGATACCGATCCCATAAATACAGGAATTTTCCACAGTGCAGCAGATTTCAATTGCTATTATCTGTAGCATAAAGTGGTTACGAGTGTTTATCAATTGTCTTTGAAACTCGGAAAGTCAATAACATCGAGCTAATCCAACTCATCGCAGTGGAATGCGGCTTTAATATAGGATTTTCATTTTTATTACCGTTGCGTCTGTGATAAAAAAGTATTAGCCCTAGTTTTGAATTTAGAATTTTGGAACGGTAACCAATAAAAGTCGGGCGATAACAAATTGATTTAGAGAGCATTACGTTCTTGATATTTTTTTTCTTTGGGGACTTACTTTTATATTATTAACCTTAATACAATTTAAAAACTAATAATAAAATAAATAGAGTATGTGCAATTAAATAAAGGTAAAGAAAAGGAAAGAGCTCTCTGAGCATCAAAGAATTCGTCCGCATCGCTCTCAGTGGGAAAAGTACCCAAAGGCTGGCAGAGTTGCCTGGCAGTGCTGATTCTTTGACTTAAAAAAATAACAACCGACTTCCTTAAAAAAAAAAAACACTACAACGTGAAACATAACTTTAATTTCGGAAGTCGGTGTCTTAGGATCTGTATTTAAGGTTTTTTTGCCACCGACTTCCGAAATTAAAGTTATTTTTCACTTTGTAGTGTTTTTTTTAAGGAAGTCGGTTGTTATTTTTTTTGTAAAAAGTTTTTATTTTTAACTTTTTAGTTATGGTATATAATATATAACCCCGCACTAGTTTAATCGCGCTATTCGTTCATTTGTCGCGCAAACACTTAATGCAAATTTAAGACTTATATGGTTTTCACATGGACCCCATTGTCATAATGGAAAAAAATAAATAAAATGGGACCACACGGGAAGCACCAGCTTTCAAATAAAAAATCATCAAAATCAGTTCACCCAGTCAAAAGTTATGAGCTAAAAAACATTAAAAAAAAATACAGATGAATTTATAACCTCCTCCTTTTTTTGAAGTCGGTTAAAAATAGGCCAGCCCTCCGGTCACGTGAAGAGTCGACCAGCCGCTTGGCGATGTCCCGGAATACTCGATGGCCACTCGGATCCCACGGCCCTAGTGTTACAACCCCAAATTGCTCAAACATATAGTTCCCAATAAGGTTGTTGTTATATTTGCGCGTTATAAAATGACTATATTTTTAATAACGGCACATGTCTGAATAAATTGATATAATTATTTCAATTAGATATTAATAACCCGATCTACTGACGCTAGATTATATCGTTTACAATGATCCAGTCTTCATTACTATAAATAGAGTTGTAAACGCTAAATTCCTGCATTAAATTGATAAAACCAGTTAGTATACGCATAATCTTTATTTAATTTTTAATTAAATAATCTTAGTCATTGTAAATCTGATGAACCTAAGTGCCTACTCTTATAAGTTGCATTAAAAATGTTTACGCGCATACGACAGGTTTTTCCATAAATTCTGAGAAATTAAAGAAAAACAAAGTTGTTTACTTAAAAGGTATAGGTAGATTAAGATTTTAAATGGTATTCGTTATTGAACTGCTAATATTGTGCTAATTAGGTACTGCTCGCTTCTGACTTCACAACATAGCTCTGTTCTAATACACGTTTACAACTCAATAATTGTAAGTCAAAAGTTCATGAGTGCTGGGAGAGGAGCGCAAGAGGGTACACTTCAGAACCTCCCGCTTCAAAATAAAATGTATGTGTTAAAACTAGAGATGTGCCCACTTTGACATTTGCCGACTAAGTTGCATTTCGTTTATGAATGTCATAGATATTTAATGTTTTTCTTTACATCATTATCATCATCATTTCAGCCATAAGACGTCCACTGCTGGACTTAGACCTCCCCCAATTTGGGGGGCTTTGCCATAATCGCCACGCTTGGCAGGCGGGTTGGCGATCGCAGTATGGTGGTAAAATGCATAGAGAACGCTGCTGCCCATTCTCTAGTAAGTCCCTTAGTCGCCTTTTACGACACCCACGGTAAGAAATGGGGTGGTGTTATTCTTTACGTCCGGCACCACACGGTAGTTTTCTTTACAAGCAAGTTATTTTAGAGGCTGATTACCAAAGGAAGGGTTGTGTTACAAAATCTGTATTACAGTAACGAATTGACATTAATTAACAATTAAGATGTAATTCCTCCTATATTGAGAAATACGTACCAAGTAAGAAGCCGAAGACAGTCAGCGCTCTTTGCCAAATAGTCGCCGACTACGAACGTGGTTGTATAGTCGGTTTAACTAGTCGGATCATCTCCAGTAAAAACATTCAAAACTTTTATAAGTTTTTGTATATTTTTTTAATCCAAAAACGTCTACAGCAACAACTTAACCTATCTACCTACATGATCTTAACATTTTGAGGGATGCTAACATTATAGACCTTGCTTCACTTCACTCGCTCTTGTATCCTCCTCTACCTTAATTTATTGTATTTCAAAAAAAACATTACAGTACAAGACATAGTTTAATGTGTAATTGCTATTAACTTGCCTTCAAGAATCTATACGTAATAGTACACCCACTTTTTCCTTTTCACCACAACACTGTAAAAATTGTGTATCTAATATTTAACTTATTTATTTTAATTACGAATACCTTCCTCATAAGTAATTCTTATATTTAGTTTTAAGATTACCTTGTATTTCTCATATTAAGTGAATTACGGTTTACATGGGTAGTTCATATAATTGTTTTTTTTTTTTTTTTTAACTGCTTTTGTTAGTTTATTTTCTTTTCATTTCATGTATTGTGTATATGTATCATTTGCATCGTATATGTAAGCGGGCACGCCCTTTATGCCTGGAGGCTTTATTAAGGTTTTAAGTTCTGTTTACGATTTTGTTTTATTATTTATTTCAGCTTGAGTTTAGTTTTCAATGTTTTGTTGGTATATTGGCGTGTGCTAGCTGACATATGGCGAATTATGTATGTTTTGTTTTATAATATTAATAACTTACACAATACTGTATAGAATCAAGTTCTTCTAACTTAACAGACAGCTGTGCTGCTGGGGAGTTTGTTCCGCCACTTCTTCTTCCCAGCGAAAGCACTAGGAAGTGTCGAAGGGCGGGCGTTTTGGGGGGACTGTCTCATGTAACTTTGACGTTCAAAAAGTGCTGACTCTCAGCCTAGTTTGAATAAATGACTTTTGATTTGATTTGATTTAATTATATTCTTTTGAGAAATAAATGTCTTAAACCGTAATTTAATAATTATGGTTTATTTTTCTGCAATAGTCGACAAAGTACTCCTTATATGAATAGAAAACTATAAAAATGATTGAGCTCGATTCGTGGAGTTGTAGATGCAAACCCCTGAAAATAAACTTACAGGCGCCTATGCCCAAGTTCTAATCATCATCATCATCATTTCAGCCGAAAGACGTCCACTGCTGGACATAGGCCTCCCCCAAAAGGGGGGGGGGGGGGTTGCCATAATAGCCACGCTTGCAGGCGGGTTAGCGATCGCAGTATGGTGGTAAAATGCATAGAGAACGCTGCTGCCCATTCTCTAGTAAGTCCCTTAGTCGCCTCTTACGACACCCACGTGAAGAAATGGGATGATGCTATTTTTTACGTCCAGCACCACACGATCATCATCATCATCATCATCATTTCAGCCGTAAGACGTCCACTGCTGGACTTAGGCCTCCCCCAATTTGGGGGGCTTTGCCATAATTGCCACGCTTGGCAGGCGGGTTGGCGATCGCAGTATGGTGGTAAAATGCATAGAGAACGCTGCTGCCCATTCTCTAGTCAGTCCCTTAGTCGCCTTTTACGACACCCACGGGAAGAAATGGGGTGGTGTAATTCTTTACGTCCGGCACCACACGATACCACGATACAAGTTCTAATAGCCGGATCCAAACAATAGTAGATAGCAAATTCATGTTTTATTATACAAACATCAACATAACCTAAGCGGAAAATATTTATATTATTGAAGCTAACTCATAAACCATTCATCAAAACTTGACCAAAATTTATATGGATGGGACCATAAGGTAAATATACCCTTTCAAAGTATAGAAAAACGATTGAAATCAGTTCTGAGGAAAAAAACATTGTAAAAACTACAACCAAATTAAGAACTCTCTTCTTTTTTTGAAGGTGTTCGAAAACAAGATGGCGTCGTTGATTCCGATTTTGGGCTACGAGCCAAAGTAACTTTGGTGCGTTATACATGTGGTTGATGTCGTTCAAACGAATTCTGAAAAGCCACGACAGTCGCTTGTTCTCAATTACAGTCACAAAGTTGTGAGTGCTTATAAAAGCTACATTGCGTCATGTTGTCTGCCAATAACAATTTGCTCTTTTGTTAATTCAATTAAAATTAACTGTCAACAGCTTGCCGCGTGTTTCAATTTTCTTAATTGCAAGCTCTCCCTGTTACACGAGCGTAAATAAATATTGATTTTCAGTGAGCTGTAGGTACCTGTGTGTTAAGTAGGCACTTATCCATACCTAATTAGCTTAAGTATTGTGATGAAATGACCTTAGCCTTGAGATTTTCTTACGTGGAATTTCTCCAAGCTTTGTTTTGTGACCTTGGTGTTTGTAAATCTGTTTTGTTATTGCTGTAATTTGTGGAAGCTTCCCGAAGGTTTCATAAGCAAGTTTGCATAAGAATTATTGGTTTTCAGCCAGTAATCAATATATAGTAGGTACCTGCTTTGATTTACACGTAGGGACAGTGTTATAATTTGTGTAAAAGGTCGCTTTATATGTAGCTAGACGTAATATCAGGCTTGTTATGCACGAAAGGTTAGACACAGGTGTACCTGAGATACTTACATCTACATTACGCATGTTACGTTTAAATCCATCGTCATGGGATTTAAACATAACATAAAATGTTAGCCCTCTGTTATATTGGACTCCAAATAAATGAGTTTTGTTTCTGATTTTGGCGGCTGAAAAATACTTTACTATAATAATATTATACATAGTATAGTATAGTTTTATCGTAATACATAATATATTATAGTATGTATTGTGATACTTTTCGATTAATTTACAACGAATTGTTTACTTCGACAGTGCATCATAGAGATTGATAGGGAGATTACGTAGAGTACGTACGTAGGTATCTAAGATAGCAGATTCGCGTGTGCAGATGTCATGATGAAGGGTGTCGGTTCATTGCACTTGCTGCAACTATGTTGTTTTATTTACGTAAATGCATTCACGTGTAATATTTTTAGGACGACTCATTAGGAATAAAAAGAGAATTAAAACCTCTTTTTAATTTTATCCAAGGTTAAAACAGTGCTGCCTGCCTATTTTTAAACGTAGGTATCTATAATCAGCCAGTCTTTTTGTTAATTTAAAAATTAAATAAGGCCACAAGTTTCTTTTTGGTGGTGGTCGTGACATTCTTAATTTGTATATTTAAGAACTATTCTTCAAGTTAAACACAAATTTGCTCTAAATGTCATAAAATGGTAAAAATCAGCTACGGTTTAAAATCCGGGTAATTATGACCTACCATGCAGTTGCTGTACGTATTTTCTACTATGCTGACGCCGGGTTAAAGATTTTCGGATACAACTTTATAATATTTTTCGAGTTCTAGCCTTTCAAGGGTTACGTAGGAGCAACGGTGGCCAAGTAGTACCTAAAGGCCGTGACGTGCGAGTTGGAGGTCGTAGATGTGAATCCAGCCAATTGCTTTAGTTTGTGTACCTTATTTCATCACCACTGCTGTCAAAAAGGTGAAGGAAAACATTGTGAGGAAACCGACATGTCCTAGAACCAAAAAAAAATTAAGACGTGACATGTACCAACCTGCACTGAGCCCCAACCACCCGCGTGGTGGATCACGGCCAACTCCCTCACACCAAGAGGAAAGCTGAGTTCCAGTAGTAGAAACATTATAGACAGATCTTGCAGAATACGTTGCTTATTGTATTATTTTCAGTTATTTAAGTCCTTTACAGCGGTGTATAACTACGCTGTTACAAATCTTTGTATATTTTCAACCGATATAAAGTCGTGATGGCAAGTTGACAGTGTCATTTAGATCTTCGTGACCGTTTCATTACAGTTTCAACTGAGGCGTACGATAAGTAGGTACTTACCTATGTACCTACCTGCCAAAGGCAAAGACACTTCGCTTTGAAAACACGTTGTAAAGTCAATTAATCAACTCAGCCTATCGCAGTCCACTGCTGGACATAGGCCTCTCCCATGCTGCGCCACAACACCCTATCCTCCGCCTTACGCATCCAGACTGTCCCAGCCACCTTTTTGTGATCGTCGGTCCATCTAGCTGGGGGGCGTCCCACACTACGCTTGCCGATACGCGGTCTCCACTCCAGGACTCGTCTGCTCCATCGGCCATAGGTCCTTCGACAACCATGGCTAGCCCACTGCCATTTCAGCGTACTTACCCTGCAAGCTATGTCGGTAACTCCAGTTCTTTTCCGGATAACATCGTTTCTGATCTTATCCATCAAAGAAACTCCGGTCATAGCCCGCTCCATAGCGCGCTGAGCGACTTTAAATTTGTAGACCAGCCCAACCGTCAGTGTGTCTACCAAGCTGTATGACTTGCCCAAGGTACACATACTCCTTCACAACCTCGAGAAGCGACCCTTCGATGCGGATTGGACTTGGCAAGACATGCGAATTGTACATGACTTTCGTCTTGTCCAAGTTGTCGTTGTAAAGTGTTTGTACGCAAAATACGCGCTCAGACGTGGAGTTGCGGACACCCAGACCGCCTAAAGTGTTTAGAAAAAAACGATGTCGAGTGGAAAAATGGAAACTCTTCATATACTTTATATAGATTCAGTGAGCCTTAAGCGACGAACCAGTTTCAGAACTGATTCATAATCATCATCATCAGCAGCCTATAACGTTCCCACTGCTAGGACACAGGCCTCCTCTCGGTAAGAGGGAGCGGGCCATAGACCACCACGCGGGCCCAGTGCGGGTTTTTGGTTCTAAGACATGCCGGTTTCCTCACGATGTTTTCCTTCACCGTTTTGAGAGCAGTAGTGATGAAATAATTTACACAAAGTAAAGCGCCTGCTTGGGTTCTCGTAAGTCGCAGCAGTTACCACTGGACTACCTCTGCTCTCCTGAACTGATTACATTTCGTAAAAGGTAAAGACAAACACAAGAAAATACCAGAATTTAATAGAACTCGGTAGTTTTTATTAGGGAGTTTCAACTTTTATAAAGCTTGGCAGGCTCAGTTCTGACAGGTGGCGTGACAAAGGGACGTCCAAGGACTAGAAGACGAGATATCGGTCGTCTGGCAGTGAGATGGGTAGACGACATTGCTGCCAGCGCAGGCGAAATCTGGATGAGGCTGCCACAGGAGCGTGTGTATTGGCACAAGAAAAGAGAGGCCTATTCCCAGCAGTGGCTGTGGATGATTATGATGATAATGAATGCAAAACGTCGCGTTTTGTATTGGACTGATAGGTATCTAAAGGGACTTACTAGAGAAAGGGCAGCAGCGTTCTCTATGCGTTTTACCAACATACTGCGATCGCCAACCCTCCTGCCAAGTGCGGCTATTATCGTAAAGCCCCCCAAATTGGGGGAGGGATATATCCAGCGTTGGACGTCTTACGTCTGAAATGATGATGATGAATAAACTGAATATCATGTAGGTATAGGCTGAGACCTATAACAACATCAACGAATCTGTCCCTAAAAACGCCGACCCTTCCAACCACTAGTTTTTCCTACCAATTTGCATAATGATGAATGAGGCGGCCATCGTCAAAACGACGTAAGTGCGCATTAATCCTTGCTGTAACAACAGTTTGCTGTGCCAACAGGCCACACTGCCTGCTTGTTTGTGCAGCGATCATAATACTCACTGATAAGATACGGCGCCGAGTGATAAACGAATGTTCCTAAATGTGAATGACATGATAATTATTAGAAATTAAAAGTTGAAGTGGCCGGTTACCCATACTCTTTATTTATCACTGAATTTTGAACCCAAGATTTGCGCTTGATACTATAGTTTCTGAGAATTTGTAGGTATGTATGTGTACTCCTCTAGACCTTATTTTGGTCATGGCAGCTAACTTAACGGAGACTAGCTATCTACGCAGGAGATATAGTTATACCAATAATATTCAATCTCTCTAGTGTTACTTAGCTATATTTTATGGATATTCATGTACTTATCTATTCTGTCCGACTTTTATTACTTATATCGGCATTGTCTTGATTTTTGTTTTTCTGTGGGGCACGAAGTTGGTTGCACATTTATTTAACACCTTATCTTCAATTTATTTGTCACTTGTATAATTTGCAAAAAATAAAATTCAAATCACCATACAAACAAATATCAGTGCACAAGTGCGCACAGATACAGCATTCTCTCTTCCTCACTCTCATAGTCCGAAGGGACGGCAGTCCTATACAACCGGAGAGAGATCAGGCGCAGGACCGATGGCTTAATATGCTTTTCAAGGCAAGGAGGTATGAAACCGCGAACTTCCAAACTCCGTGTTGATACGTAGAAACTCCTAATTTAATTACATAAATAAGAAGCTGCATATTTTTAACCGAATAGCACTGCAGCGTCCGGATTTGTGCCTGGCTGATGGCAATAGGCTCGCCCCCTATTACATGGGACTTAAACATAACTGTTGAAATGTGAGTGTACTATAGGTACACCTATGCCCAATCCTTCAAGGAAACACGGCACGATGTTGTACCTAGTGCATAATATTAACCTTCATGCAAACTCTTGCATTTTTGAGAAATGCGTCAAAGTAATCTGAACTGTGTGAGCAGTGGTGGCCTAGTGGTAACGGCCGTGACTTACAAATAGTAGGTCGTGAGTTCAAACCCAAGCAGGCGCATTACTTTGTGTAAAATAAATAAATAACAAACTAGGCAGAGCCTGTACTATGGTAACCAGACAACTAATAAATATACTTATATATTTCTAAATACATACATATTATGGATAAATTACACCCAGACACAGAACAAATGATTGTGCTCATCACACAAAATTTGTCCTGGGTGGGAATCGAACCCACGACCTCAGTCTTAGCAGTCAGGGCCACTAACCACTAGACTAACAGGCCAGTCTAATTATAACATCACCACTGCTCTCAAAACGGTGAAGGAAAACATCGTGAGGCAACCGGCATGTCTTAGAACTAAAAATTCGAAGACATGTGACATCTCCCAACCCGCACTGGGCCCGCGTGGTGGATTATGGCCCACTCCCTCTCACCGAGAGGAGGCCTGTGTCCCAGCAGTGGGAACATTATAGGCTGATGATGATGAATCTGAACTGACGTCCAACACGTCATCGAGGTACTAAACCACCGCGTGCTGAATGCAACGTGCTAATTTTGTCAACATTGTTTTAAGGATGACCCACTGACCTACATACAGCTTTGATCTTCACTCTGCAGCAGATGCATGCAGTATCGTATGTCTTTCATTTATTAATACTAATATTTTGTTTGTTGAGCAATAAACTGCTCTGAGGTTTCTACTAATTTTTTTTATACTTTATTAATAAGAACAAAATTCTTAGTAATTAATTACGATCTAGCCAAAAAGGCTAATAAGCAATTTAACTCTAACTTAATATGTTATGTAATAGATTATGTTAAAACTAAGAATAGTGTCCATTTGCACTTTTATACAAGTCCGTAGCACTTTCTTAGAGTCTAATACAATTTTAAAACACTATTTTCATGTGTTATATGTATAGCACAATATTGTTACTATTATTAACTCACTTTTTACACTACACTAATTCAAAAGGTTGAGTTCTTTTTAGTCTTCGCACTAAGTCTGTGTTGTCTAGTAGCTGGATTGCCTCAACATTCACGTGTCGGTGAAGTCTGTGTTCGTGGGCTTCAGCAAATTTCAGGATAATGGTGGTGACGAATTCCATTTTTAGGTCACGGTGAAGGTCGTCATTTCTTATGTACCAGGGTGCATTGACAGCATCCCTGAGTACTTTATTTTGGAATTGTTGGATTATTTTGACGTTGCTTTGTTTAGTACAGCCCCAAAGTTGGATACCATACGTCCATATTGGCATCAGAATATGCTTGTATAGGGTTATTTTATTATGTAATGATAGACAGGATTTCCTTCCGAGTAACCAATACATACTTTTATAACGTATATCGAGCTCCTGTCTTTTCTTTTTGACATGAGCTTTCCAACGCAGTTTCGCGTCGAGAGTTATGCCAAGGTATTTGGCTGTATTAGCATAAGGCACTTGCTTGCCATTTATGTTGATTGGATGATAGTCCAAGTGTTTATTTGTGAAGTCAATGTGAATTGATTTTGACTCATTCAGTTTGATCTTCCATTTTTGTGTCCAGTCATAAACTTTGTTCACAGCTAGTTGAACTTTTTCTACTGCTTCTCTGTGGCTTGATCCAGTAGCCATAATTGCAGTATCATCTGCAAAGGTCGCAATGGTGTTGTTTTCCAGTTCTGGGATGTCACATGTGTATAACAAGTACAAAATTGGGCCTAGGACACTTCCTTGAGGCACACCAGCTTTTATAGCTTTTAGCTCGGAATAAGCATCATCCTGCCGTATTCTAAACATTCTATTAGTTATATATGACTCTAGGATATCTGCAAATTCTGGCAGCATGCGCCTGAGCTTGAATATTAGACCCTTATGCCAAACTTTGTCAAAAGCTTGCGCGACATCTAAAAATACGGTGGCGCAAACTTCTTTATTTTCAAGCGTTTTTTCAATGATATTAATTATTCTATGTACCTGGTCAATAGTTGAGTGTTTTTCCCTGAAGCCAAATTGATGGTTTGGTATAAGGTCTTTATCTTCTATTAATTAATGGTTTTAACCGTTTCAATAACAGTTTTTCGAATACTTTTGATAATACCGGCAACAGAGAAATAGGTCTATATGATGATGCTTCATGGGGTGGTTTCCCAGGCTTCGCAATCATGATGACTTCAGCAACCTTCCATGACTCAGGTACGTAATTTAATATAAATGCAGCATTGATAAGCTTGGTCAGCTATACTATAGCTTTGCGCAGGAGGTGTTTTAGAATTTCACCTGTAATGAGGTCGTAACCCGGAGATTTTTTCGAGCTAATGTTATGTGTTGTACTAATTGATGCAATGATGATGATTTGATGAAATGGGTTTTATTGATTAAGGCGAGGTTGCAGTACTTTTTAACTTTTTTAAACCTCTGTAAATCTAGCAAAACGGCTAGTTTCCGTAAAAAAAAATATATTTAGCAAAATTGAACATACTGTTAAGCGCTGTGTGAAGATAGAAACGTGAATTAAAACAATTAGCTCGATAAAAAATAATCATAAAGTTGACACTAAATCGCCATTTAAAACGTGTACCTTGAAGAGATTCCATCATTAAACCATGTAAAACCCATACCAAAAGATAGGTTTTATTGTTTTTAGGGCATGGTGAGAAAATATTTTATAATTTCCTTCTAACAAAATCTAGCAGCTCAAGCGCTCGCAACGACCGGCCAGTGTTCGCCGAAACGTCTTCAACTACAAGAGGACCTTAATGAAATAGCAAAATAATTTATTAACTTAACTAAAAGTAACACAAACTAAAATAAAGCGTGAAAAAATTCATCCTCGTCGCTGTCGACTGGTAATGTTCGTACCCAAGAGACTGGCGGCATTACAGATACAAAATACAAATAGTTTATTTCTCTACCACGTTGTATAGCAATGCTTAGCCGCTGGATAAAATTAAAACCAGCCCTTGGGTCACGAGAAGTGTCAACCAGCCATTTTAATTAAACCAATTACAGGCACTTTTGAAAGATGAGTCTAGTTGCCCATTCCAGACTAGAGAGTAGGTTCCAATGGAAAAGTACGGGCATGAACCTTCACGGACACTCTTTTGATCCAAAATGTTATCACAAAATATCGGTTACATAATTCGTGTTGAAATTATATATGTGGAACGATATAACGTCAGTACGTTCGTAAAAAAAACCGTGGCAGCAACGACCCGTCCCTTCTGACAGTGCCCGTTCAGCAACATGACGTATGGCTCAGTACCATTCAGTTTACCCATTTTGATGGCAACTTAACGATCCAACTCATACGCCATCTTCAGCGAGTTATTTGAGAGAGCATGACATACTCTGAGACGCCGCGCGCCGTCGCCGTCACCTTACATTGACGGCGTTAAAACATATTTAATTCTCTGGAAACGCTTCGGTTCATTTCAAGTTTCCTAAAATAACAATTCGATGCTCTTAAACCTAAAGCTTGAAATTATATAAGTACCTATTCTTTCAGGAAATTCTCTTTTAAAATTTTCTCATATTTCCTCTCCACTGTTTTAAACACATGAACTTTACGATTCACTTGCAAGATTTTAGTACTTCTTTACAAACAAAGATGCAATAAAATGTTTGTTAAATACAATAACTCACAAATACGACGGATTGTTTACACTACAACAGCTAACACGCAATTGGAATCAACTGAAACTGAAACATGAAATGTTCCTTTCATCTGCGGAACAACATTGAATAATATTTGTAAATACATCGCGCGTATGATTCCTAACGAGGCAGGCAGAGATATAATTAGTGCTACTGTAAACAAACGTAACAAGGACACCTAATTAGAAGTTCCGGAACTCATAGTCGTAATTATAAAAAAAAAACATAGTTTTAGTTAATTAGTTGAACTTAAACTGGTGATTCTACATATGTTGTTTTGTTTTATCTCACGCTGATGGCAATGTATATTGTGTTTTGTTTTGTCAATGAATTTTAGTTTGTGGTTACTTATTATGTACTAGCTTCTGCCCACTGCTTCGCCCGTGTGGATGTCGAAAAATTCACCATTTCAACCCTCCATTTCACCCTCTTAGGAATGGAATTTCAAAAAACCCTTTCTTAGTGGATACCTACTCCTCACCAAGAACACACCCTCCAAATTTCACGTCTCTAGGACCAGCGGTTTAGGCTGTACGTTGATATATCAGTCAGTCAGTCAGTCAGTCAGTCACTCAGGACTTTGAATTTTATATATATAGATTATGTTATTTTTTTTTGGGTGGGAGATCATCAAATTTTGTCCCTGGGTGGAACGGAAGGGCGTATCAGAATTTTACTGACTAAAACCCACCCGTGTTCCTTCAGTTGCATATGCCAGGTCCACGGTAACACTTTCGATCAATTCTGCGACCCTGGCAGGCTATTATGCTTAACTCTGAAATGGCCACCGTCCAACTTGTTCTTGTACAATCGGTTAGTAAATAATTTAAAATTCTTTAATAATCTCAAAGACTCTTAACTGGAATGAAATGGATAGTAGCTACCTACCTGTGTCTAGCTATGAATTTAGGGGGGACGCGCTAAAGTAGCCTACGCCTAATTTAATTTTTCTTATGTCACTCAATTTCCAATTCAGTGTCAAGTTGTATGTACGTTGATTAAAATATGATTCACGACCGGATAAATATGAGTTTACAGAATTAAAACCATGAAAATCATCAATACAATTCTCTAAGTTTATGTAATACCATTGAATGACTTTTTTTTATAAAATAGTCTTTCATTACAGATTCAGATACAGCGCTTCCACCTTAAGTATACATTTCCTCGCAACAAAATTCTTTTGGTAGGTATTAAAAAAAAACGAGTAGAAAAGTAATTTCTTTCGGGGCTAAATTGGAACAACACTCGGTTCTGTGCTGTGTGGAGTATACTTGTACTCTGTAAGAGGGTCACTAAGGGTACCTACCAGTCAAGCTACTATAAGCTAATGTTTCTTCTGTCTTTCTTTCAAAGGCCACAAACAAACCGTGTATGCAGAGATCTTCATTTCCTCTGAACCCGGCAAGATCTATCAATTTCCAACCAAGATCGGCAAGGCCGTTACGTTATCTCTGCAGCATTCGACACGTCACAGATAACACTGTTTTTAATTGACAACGACCATGTTTGGTTAGCAAACATACGGTTATTCAACGGGCAGCCATTGAAGATATTTTCGGTACGTTCGATAGTGGACAGGAGGCTGAAACCGAACGGGATACTTCATGAATAATTTGACAACCACATGGGATAGAAACATTATCTCTCCTGTGAAGTTAGTTATGTCAGCCATTTTTAGGATTCCGTACCCAAAGGATAACTAACGGGACCCTGTTACAAAGCCTCTACTGTATGTCCATCCGTCCGTTTGTCTGTCAGCGGGCTGTATCTCATCATCCAAAATAGGTAGACAGTTGAAATTTTCACATAATGTATATTTCTGCCACTATAACAACAGCTAAACAAAAACAAAGTTAAAAATTGAAGGGGTCTCTATACCTACACCTGTTTTTATTTCCGGGAGATATTGCCTTGTGATAACCGGAACCCTTCGTGTGCGAGTCCGACTCGCACTGGGCCGGTTTTCATTTTATTTTTAACAAGTAAACCTAAATGGGCACTTATGAAACGCAGCCGTAAGGCATGCAGTCCTAATTGGATAATTATAATTAATAATAATATAATAATAATAATTAATAATAATAGGAGTAATATTGTGCAGTATTAACATAACACAACATCTCTCCTTTATGTCCTGAACCTAATCCTTTTTTTTTTTTTTTTTTCTGGATGGGAAATCATCAATTGACTTCTCCCGCTCTGGGCGGAGCGGGAGGGCGTGTCAGATTTTTACTGACTAAAACCCACCCGTGTTCCTTCAGTTGCCCATGTGCCAGGGTCACGGTTGAACCTAACCCTTCGGTTTAAAGACATTTATTTCTCAAAAAAAAAAACAAGAACATTACAGTTCACTTAAAATATTGAGAAATGTAAATATAAAACTAAAAGTAAGTGTGATTCTCTGTGCTCACAATAAAGAATTAGGCAATAAAGGTGAAAATTGATATTGTTAGTGTTGTATTCTAACGTCAGCTTTCAGGACATAAAGGAGAGATGTCACAGGTAACAGGTAACACATATTTCGCCAGTGTTTAAGTCCCTTGTAATAGAGGGCGAGACTATTGGCATCGACCGTGCACAAACATGACTCCGGGCTGGTACTATGAAATTTCGAATAGAAAAACACGTTGACCGACGTGGAGATTGAACCCAGGACCTCATGCTGCCTGCCAGGGTCGGGATTTGTTCGAAAGAGTCACCGTGGCCCTGGCACAGGCAACACGGGTGGGTTTTAGTCAGTAAAAGTCCGTCACGCTCTCCCGCTCCACCCAGAGCGGCATTTGATCATTTGCCACCGAAAAACAAAGGACCCATGCTTAGCTGTAGCGCTTGCGACCACATGAGTGGTCATGAACGAGAACAAAACGGTTGGCCGACTTATTAAACTTTTTATAATTCATATTACAGTGTCAATAATAATAATCATACGTAGATTCTTAACAGATATGATAAAACAAAATAGAAAATAGTCCACAAACCGAAGCTTCTAGGAGTATGAAAAAATTAATAGAACTGCATTTGGAAAGAACTTAACTACAATACAAAACACACCGTTTATTACTCTGATTCATTCACTAAAACTAACAATTAATCGCCCGTAACCCACTTTTCTAACTAAATAACAATAAAAGCATCGATTTATGTTCTCCCCAGTACAAAATCTATACATCTACACCAATATTATAAAGGGGAACAGTTTGTTAGTTTGTGAGTTTGTTTGTAGACAGTACCCTCTGGAGCTACCATTCAGATTTGAATAATTATTTTTGTATTTGAAAGCCCCATTCTTGAAAAAGATTATAATTATGCTATTTAACATTTCGCTATAACCTTTGGGAGCCGGACGAACGGACGGATGTCAAAACCCTTTTTCTCAGGAACGTGTGTAGGTATCAAGCTGAAATTTATATCAAATACTCAAGTCTACTGTCCCTTGGAGCTGTGAAAAAATCAAACTCCGCCTCCGCCTCTGTACGTTTATGTGCTTAAAGTGTAAAATAAATAAATAAATAAATAAACTTCTAAGCTAACGCAATCAAAAGGTATAGCCGTTTATGCTGCAAATTTCCGCAAATTTTCGAAACTCGCAAGGGAATCAAAACCTAAAGGGTACTTCTACGATGGACGGACAACAAAGTGATCCTATAAGGGTTCCGCTTTTTCCTTTTGAGGTGCGGAACCCTAAAAAGGTCTGTATTTTTGTACCGGGCAATCTCTGAATCTTCAATCAATAAAGAAAGAAAGAAAGAAAATACATTTATTTAGCACAGTTTAAAAGGCACACAATAGGTATACAGCAGGAAAGAGTAAAATAAAAATAAATTTAAAAAGTATATGGTGTAAAGTCAGAAACTAGTGGTATAGTGAGCCTCGCGGCTGCGCCAAAAAGGCCCAGTTCAGCAAAATGCCAGACTACTAGTGCCTGACGCTGGTTTTCAACTGGACCTGAAGTGTGGGGTGACGGATGTAAATCAGTTTTATATCAATAATCCAACGTGATGTGTGCATGTATTTATAAATTAAATTAAAAAAGTATCAGACAAACAAATAAAAATAAACAAAATTGTAACGAATATGTACATAAGTAGTGTGGTATTGAAGTTGTTAGTTAGTTAGTAATTTAATTTACTACCTAGAGTAAGAGTAATATGTAGTCAGCTGTAATAAGTATTGTAAAATTAATGTAAGTAAACTAATAAACCTTTGAGTACACAGTGTGATATTGAATAAGATTGCAAAGAAAAAACATAAAAGAAAAAAATAAGGAAGACAGGTCGGCTGGTAAATAAATAAGCGAAGCGGGTGCATGATATGACCTCAACGTGTAAATAGGGAATTTAATCTTTCGAAGACAGTCAGAACGCAAAAAAGTGAAACAACATCAGCGACAGAAACAGAAACAATGATACACACTCAAGTGAGTAAGTGGGTAGATATATACATCATATAATTGAGACATTAAGTGTGACCATATCTAGCTTCCGTTGCGCTTCTATAAGGTACTGCCGTAAGCGTCGTCTAAAAGCGTCTATTGTCTTAATTATTCTAATTGGTGGTGGTATATTATTCCATATTTTAGAAGCTGCGTAACGAAAGCTGCCTCTAAAAATCATTCAATCATTTATTTTGTTAAACATAGGTATAGTTACAGATAGTCCATGTCAAAAATATGTGCACTATCTTTGACTTTGACGGCTGGATCAATTTTGAGGGATTTTCGCAGGCAGATAGTTGATGTAGTACGGGAACGTGCTAACAAAGCGCCTATGCTAGAAGCGGCATTTGCGAGAAGGCGCTTTTTTAATTTCCAACATCCACGCAGGCGAAGCCGCAGGCACACAGCTAGTCGATAATAAAAGTAACCAGTAATTACAAGACAGTTGGTCTATCGTAAACCTTGCGGCATGTACACCTGTGTTTAATGTACTACGAATTGCCGTGTCTGGCATCTCTCAAACAGCCCACAAATCGGTATTTCAACATGAATTTCCTGAAATTATGTGCGAATAGTTCGCATATTTGAAAATTAAACAGCATTTTCGACATTTTCTTGGCTTTTTTTTCTTTTTTGGATGGATGAGTGAATGAGTGGTGATGGCATAACATGCCAATCAAAATTATCGTCAAGATGTCGGAATCTGTCGATATACCTACAAACATTAAATGCCGATAAGACATCGTAGGTTTTTCGAGGAGTAGACTGTTCTCAAAAAATTTAACATGTATAGCCAATAAAGGGTCCTCATATTCTTACACTTACGTTTTTGAGTTTTTGATAATGTCTTTAGAAATTGATTTGAACATAATAAGACCATTGAATCTTGTGGGGATATAAAGCATCATAGCTAATCACAACCATTCCAGGATTCCGAGTCGCAAAAGAAAGATTTTTGGGAACGTTTTGCCTAGTTCCCTACCGCAAATAGCCGTCGGGAGAAAAGTGTTCGTCTATTTGATTTACTCGTATTAAACTGACAATAATTTCGGTTTTTGAATTTGTGGACAGCGTTTAGATGGCTCTATTGCTAATATTTATTGATATTTGATTCGGTACGGAAGCGTATGGAATAGTTGTGGTTGTGAGTAGCTATGCTGGGTTCGTTTTAGGAACCCATTTACCCAGTCGCCACCAGACCATGAACTTCGAAGGCACGATCAAAACAATATTCAAAATTATTGTGCACTTTTATATTTATCATGGAACGCGTACGAATCATTATGGACGTGAAGTGGTTCATATATTTCTATGCAATTTGAAGTTCAATCATTTTTATTCAATTAAACCATTTACAGGCACTTTATAACCATCAAAGAGTTGCTCAGTCAGAAAGTTTAAGTTAGTTGCCCATTCCTAAACGTAGATCTATATGACTGGCCTGTTAGTCTAGTGGTTAGTGACCCTGACTGCTATGGCTGAGGTCGTGGGTTCGATTCCCACTCAGGACAAATCTTTGTGTGATGAGCACAATCATTTGTTCTGTGTCTGGGTGTAATTTATCTATGATACTAGCTTCTGCCCGCGACTGCGTCCGCGTGTCAATCGATCCAAAGAATAAAAAGTTTCACAGAAAATTCAACCCCCATCTCACCCTCTTAGGGATGGAATTTCAAAAAACCCTTTCTTAGTGGATACCTACTCTTTACAAAGAACACACCCTCCAAATTTCACGTTTCTAGGACGAGCGGTTTAGGCTGTGCGTTGATATATCAGTCAGTCAGTCAATCACTCAGGACTTTGAATTTTATATATATAGATGTATGTATTTAGAAATATATAAGTATGTTTATCAGTTGTCTGGTTACCATAGTGCAGGCTCTGCCTAGTTTGGGATCAGATAACATTGAGTTGGTTGTCCTAAGATATTATATTATATGGAGCCAAACGGGCTAGAAACTTCAACGTTAATCTTTTTAATTCCCAGTGTTATAGTGATGTCCATGCGTTGACTGCGGCTAAATTGTATGCCAAAAGGCACAAACTCATCATCATCGTCTGCGTATCCTTTAACTAACTCTGTTGGGGTCGGCTTCCAATCTATTCGGATGCAGCTGAATACCAGCTTAATACATGGAGCGGCTGCCTATCTGACCTCCACAACCCAGCTATTGGGTAACACTCTACACCTTGGTAAGACTGGTTGTCAGACTTTCGGGCTTCTGACGATCCGTAACGCCTGGGACCAGAGGCTTAACGTGCCATCCGAGGCACGGAAGGTCTCGATGGTCACCCATCTACAGAGAACATTATGGCCATGCCGTGGACGACCACGGTAATATCATCACATTTGAAATTATAAAAGCGCACACTCATTTCGGCAAATTTGTGTGCCAAATGACACAAGCTATCGCCATCCCTATAAAAACAAATATCTCTATTTGTAAAGTCAAAATACTAGTTTTTCACTTAAAACATATGCATATGAAAGTTCAAAAAAAAAACAACAAAAATATTTCCAAAAAATTGACTCTTTTTAACCGACTTCAAAAAGGAGGAGGTTCTCAATTCGGATGTTAATATTTTTTTATTTTTTTTATGTATGTTCTGCCATAACTCCGTCATATATAGACGGATTTGCAAAATTCTTTTTTTGTTCGAAAGAGGTTTAGTCCGAAATGGTCCCATATAAATTTCATATAGATCTGATGATGAGTTCCAGAGATAGACACCGGAACTCTTTAAAAAATGACAGCAAATCAACCGCGATTTCTGCTATCGCATAAATATGCATTGTTTGTTTGGAATTAGTGCGGGGTGGATACCACAACTAAAAATTTAAAAATAAAAACTTTTTTACAAAAAAAAAACAACCGACTTCCTTAAAAACTCTAATTTCTGAAGTCGGTGGCAACAAAACCATAAATGCAGATCCTAAGACACCGACTTCCGAAATTAAAGTTATTTTTCACTTTGTAGTGTTTTTAAGGAAGTCGGTTGTTTTTTTTTTTGTAAATAAGTTTTTTAGGGTTCCGTTGCCAAATGGCAAAAAACGGAACCCTTATAGATTCGTCATGTCTGTCTGTCTGTCTGTCTGTCCGAGTATGTCACAGCCACTTTTTCCGAAACTATAAGAGCTATGCTATTGAAACTTGGTTCGATCGGCTCGGTTCTGTGAACCGCATTAAGATTTTCACACAAAAATAGAAAAAAAACAATAATATTTGGGGTCCCCCATACATAGAACTGAAACTCAAAAAAAAAATTTCATCAAACCCATACGTGTGGGGTATCTATCTTCAAAAATGATACTGAGGTTTCTAATATCATTTTTTTCTAAACTGAATAGTTTGCGCGAGAAACACTTCCAAAGTGGTAAAATGTGTCCCCCCCCCCACCTCGTAACTTCTAAAAAAAGGGAATTATAAAACTAAAAAAATATATGATGTACATTAGCATGTAAACTTCCACCGAGAATTAGTTTGAACGAGATTTAGTAAGTAGTTTTTTTTAATACGTCATAAATCGTAAACCACAATTTACCTTTCATTCAGTGAACTCAAATATAAAAATTAAAAAAAAAAACAATTAATTTCATAAACATAAACCTTATGCAAAAACCGTGAATACCTGCAGGTTTGAACGGAACCCTCGGTGCGCGAGTCCGACTCGCATTTGGCCAGTTTTTTGTTTGTTACCTCCGAATCGGTTGGATCAATCTTGACGTGACCGCGGGCTTCAGCTAGTCAAGGTAAATGTATTCCGTAGTGCCAAATCGCAGTACTTCTTAATCACAGTCAGATTGAATTTGTGCACATATTTTAACACTAATCTTCGAGGAAAAGATAGTATAGGTTGCCAATGATATTTGGCCAGTATTTCTATTTACCATGAGGCATCAATTATTTCTGGAAATAACTAATTTTGATTCTGAATATGGGTCGTTATGAAACATACACGTAGATTCAGTAGATAAACCAAAAAAGTAATGTTATAAAATCATAGAATCCGACTGCGTTCAAAGTGAAATGAAAAATGGATAGATTTATTTTGTTTCATGAGGTTTACTATTAAACTTAATTCCTACTATAAGCAATATCATACAGTCGGAAGCAATAAAGGTATTTTTTGCTAAATTTAAGAAGACACCGATGATTTTCAAAGTTCATCGACTTTGATTTTTTTTTCTTTTTCAGAATATGGCGTCTAGTTGTCGACATATTGAATTCTGATTACTGTCAAGTCTTAAGTCTTGTCAACTCGCAAGAATAAGACAAATCGATTGACTTCAGAATCATCAAAATCGACCCACACGTTTGGTCTCTAGAGTGCCACAAAGGAACAAACATACATACTCATATAGGCTGATAAACACAATACCCTCCTTTGCGTCGCATAGTCAGGTAAAAAACCATTAATCGGCCTATCCTTTTCCCAACTCTGTTGGGGTCGGCTTCCACTATAACTGGATGCAGTTGAATACCAATATTTTTCATGAAACGACTACCTATTTGACCTCTAGAACCGAGTTTCTGGGTAACACGAAACCCCCTAGTAAGACTGGTTATCGGACTTTTGAGCTTGTTTTGACCCCGTCACACCCCGTCGAACCGTTTGTAACTACTGTCGAAGATCCAAAAATGACAGCCAGGACCAACTATTTAACGCGCTTTCTGTGGCAATGAGTGTTTCCGATATGAAAAAGATAGGTCACTCATCTACGAAACCACCGCGACAAGAGAAGCTTAACCTTCGATCGACGTGTACGGCTGCTATTACTTATATTATTTTTTTTGCTTTTCCTATAGTGTCCCACTGCTGGGCAAAGGCCTCCCCCAATTTCTTCCACGATCTCATTTCCCGCGCCACCTCAAACCAGTCGTCGCGGTGCGCTTTAGCCATATAGTGACCATAAATAGTATTAGCTAAAAAAAACATGAGTTTGAGGAAAGCCGTACCTTTAAAGTTTAGACGCGTGAGGCTCCTTAGACAGCTCTATCCGATATCGATGAAAATGCATTCTATATAGTTAAATAAAATCGAATCATCTGAACAGATTGGCCATTCAGATGATTCGATTTTATTTCACTTCCACCGCCTGGGTAGCCCGTACCCCTAATGGATCCGACCTTGTCCATACCAACTACCTACAAACAATAAAATATGATACATACATACATACAACCACGCCTTTTTCCCATGTAGGCAGAAACCACGGAACGCCACCTGCTACGATCTCTACACACTTCTTTTGCCTCGTTTAGGTTCATACAATTGGTCATACACACACGCCGGTTCGCAACCGTACTACGCACCTGACCTTTCTGAAGAACATCACCAATAAGGTCCCTATATGTCCTCCTAGGGCGTCCCCTCCCTGTGTTTCCACTCACATCTGCCTTGTAAATACCTTTTGTGAGCCGACCTTCATTCATCCTCTCAACATAAAATATGATGTGCTTTGAATATAGTTTGAATTCACAACTATCTATAACCACATGATTGTTTGTTGTGTGTTGAACTTGAATGCAAAAGTAGACGAAAGCCGCTGAAATAAAATATGATATTTTGAAATGATCATAAATCTATAGAATACCAATGCATACGCACATACTCGGATTGGATAATAAACATTACGAATTCCTAGGTGAAAACGTAATAATGAAAAGTTATTACAAGTAAGTTTTCACCAGGTTTATATTTATTTCTTTTCTATATTTCTATCTTCTATGTAATACAAGTGTAATGCTGTTCGTGGGTAACCGCATCAATTCGGAACGGCTAGACCGAATTGGAATTTTTTAAACGTTGGTTCTTACATAAAAAGATATTTGAAAAGTGGAAAATTCGTCTAAACTGAAAGTGCATTTTCTAAGGGAATATTGAAATAACAAAATAAAGTGTTTACCGTGTGTTCATCAATCATCATCATTATTATTACAACCGAAAGGCGGATTCCTGCGGCCTTCACCAGGTCATCGTTCGATTTTTTATGAATTATTCTTTGTACAGGACAGCGTCTGTTGGGTCGGCTAGTATTCAATCCTACGAGTACTATTCTACTTCCTAATAATCCTACTATAATATTATAAACGTAAAAGTTTGTATGTTACTTAATCCCGTAAAAACGGCAGAACGGATTTGGATGAAATTTGCCACACAGGTAGTTTATAACCTGAATTTACATATAAGGTACGTTTATCCTGGTAGAACGTTCCCATGAGATATTTAAATGGATTTCCGATTCCATGGGATATTTACATCAATGCGGGCGAAGTCGCTGGCAAAAGCTAGTAAATAATAGTAATACTGTATCAAAAAGATTACAGAACCAACCTCCTTACATAATATCATAATACTGAAAATCCCCGACGCAGTTGCACATTATAGGAAACAGCAGCATAAATAACAATAAACAATGGCTATTTGTTGGAAAACACATCGATATCTCATCTACAATTTGATTACCTCAGTTCTATTAATATTGTATTGTAATGTTCTATTGACCAAGTCCTTGGTACTACTCCTACGTCGTATTTCTATGGATGCTTGGACAAATATATATATACAGACAAATACGTTTGATGGTGTGACTCATGAAATCTTTGATTAAGATTCAATTTGCCTAAACTGCGGATAATTTGATTGAATTTTTGGGCTAAAGATGAAGGGTAGGCGGTATCCTTACTCTTCATCAAGTCTGCTGTCCATTGATAGCTGATTGCTTCAGAACATGACTTTCTATGCATCTATAATTATATAGGCGCTGTGTCGGAACTTTATCAATGCTTTCGAAACCGCAATCCTGTAACTTTCTTTTGTGTAACCCTCTCCATCTTTTGTATGGCAGACTGTATCCTTCGGGAACATGCTACCGAGACAAAAAGTTATACATAATTACATAGAGGTATGCATTACTGACATGACTGCACAATTTATCCCTGTGTATTATTTACTCTTAGAGTCCTGACTTGATCTGAAGTTATGTTGGACTAAGTGAAACACAGAATCAGCGTTACGATAAATTTATAGATGACTTTTCGTTATTATATCGTCTATGCTTCCCAGAAAAATATGTCACTATATTTACTAATAAAAAGACTAAATGGTTATCTCGTGGAATTAAATTATGCAGTAAAAAACAGAGACAGCTACTCTGGGCGTATAGAGTTCATCCCAATTCAAAAAATAAACTTGTTTTAAAAAATAATCCAGTCTTTACCGAAAAATAATAAAATTAACCCAGAAAGCTCAAAATAACCATTTCA
This sequence comes from Aporophyla nigra, assembly GCA_947507805.1. Classification (NCBI taxonomy): domain Eukaryota; kingdom Metazoa; phylum Arthropoda; class Insecta; order Lepidoptera; family Noctuidae; genus Aporophyla; species Aporophyla nigra. The sequence continues at coordinate 3,084,665 of OX382305.1, read as the reverse complement.
TCACTGTTTCACAAAACAAATCAAGGGCGGCCTGGCAAGTAATAAACAAATCAAAATTTTGTTTGCCCCAAGAACCAATATTATCTCTTAACAAGGATAACTTAATTTTAACCCACCCATTGGATATAGCCAACGAATTTAATAAATATTTTATTGAGACTGTCGAAAACAATCAACAAACGAATTGTACGTCAACAAAAAAACCTTTTAGTGAAAATTCGACATCGCATTCGTTATTTATGATGCCTGTAGTAGAGGATGACAGTTTAAATAATTACCAGCCTTAAAAACACAAACACTGTCGGAAATGATGGCATTTCAACAAAAGTGATAAAATATGTCAAGGAAGTAATAGCGAAACCACTGTCACATGTAATCAATCTCTGTGTTGCTGATGGTATATTTCCAAGTAGTTTAAAGAAAGTAATTATTAAGCCCCTTTTTAAAAGAAATGACAGAACGAATGTTACAAATTATAGACCAATTGCTAAAATTCCGATATTTTCAAAAATAATAGAGAAAGTAATTTATAATTCTATTTATGCTTACTTCGAAAAATTCAAATTATTTTGCAAGATACAAAAGGGATTCAGAAAAAATATGAATGTTAATATGGCACTGTTTGACCTATTATCAAATGTCTTGACATCTGTCGATAAAAAAAACCTGTTTGTGCAATATACACAGACATGACGAAGGCTTTTGATTTTGTAAATCATGAGATTTTATTGCAAAAATTAAACAGCTATGGCATTAGAGGGAACATCCTTAAGCTTTTAGAATTATACCAAAGTGACAGATTACAATGTACGGAAATCTCTAGAATATGTCCTACAACAAAATTAGGAATCACATATACCTCTGAACCAAGGTACATAAAATATGGCGTACCTCAAGGTAGCGTTCTAGGACCACCGCTTTTCTTGATATATATAAATGATCTCCCAAAATTCATAGGGCAAAAAATGGTACTCTTTGCAGACGATAGCACGGCTATTATAGAATGTAATAATCCAAACAATTATCAAAATGTGATTAATAATTCTTTAAATAAAATAATAAATTGGCTTAATGATAATAATCTAATAATTAATTTAAATAAAACGAATATAATGCACTTTCATCAACGGCTTGAGAAACTACTTATTAGTGTTGCTTATGATAATTATGAAATTGGGGAAGTTAGTACCGCGAAGTTCTTAGGTATAACTATAGATGAAAAGCTGACTTGGAAACCTCATTTGGAGGAAATTTGCAAGCGATTAAGTAAATCAGCATATTTGTTATTTCAACTTTCAAAAAAAGTAAATATTGATACACTATTGATGGCATATCATGGACTTCTTGCCTCAGTTTTGCGACACTGTGTTATTTTTTGGGGACAGTCAACGAATAGGGAACTTGTTTTCAGGATGCAGAAAAGATGTGTACGGTGTATGTGTGGTTTAAAAACAACAGATAGTTGCATTCCTTACTTTAAAAAGTTAAAAATATTACCTCTACCGGCTTTATACATTCTAGAAACTGCATTATTTGTAAAAATGAATCCACATTTTTTTAAGAAATTCAGTACAATAAAGAAAACACCCATGCGTGCTCAATATAATAATGATTTATACCTTGTAAAATGTAAAACTTCTCTTATGAGGAAAAGCTTGGTATTGCACCGCAAATATATAATAAAATACCCAATGCAATAAAATGTATGCCAGTGCAGAAGTTTAAAAAAACGCTTAATGGGTTACTACTTGAAAAATGTTATTATACTCTAGGTGGATTTCTTAATGATGAATCTCTGTAACTTTATAATATTGATATTTTTACTTATACTTGACATTTTTAATATATTTTTTTTACTTACTTTATTTTTAAATTAATCTTCTGAATTCACTATAGATTTTGACATGAGATGAAATTGATTATGAATATTGTAATGTTACTTGCTTGCATAATCATATTATGACGAATTTATATTTTAATATAATAGTACTTATATATTTTTTTCTCTTAATAATTTGTATGTCAATTGGCAAAACATAGCGCACTACCTAATCCTTAAGATCTTGTATATAATTGTCACCTATGTTTACGAATAAATGATTTGATTTGATTTGAGCGTACCTCGAAGGTAGTCAACTGCCTCATCAAGTTGGCAAAGAAAGGTCCTCCAAGAGAAACCGACTAACATCGACGATTCTTGTCATATCAATAACACATTTCTTTCTATTGTTTTAGGAAACAGAGAGGCAGCATGCCACGCAATGAGCGAGAGCGTTTCGGTGGTACTACATCAGACGAACATCACGAGGCTCACAGCTAAGGCCATCCACGCTGCCGGCTACCATCTGCATCGGGTGGAGCATCTGTGAGTATATTGGATTCTGTTTTGTCCCTACGTGTTTGACAAATCATCCACTACAATACTACCGAAAATGGATTCCGCATTTCGGAATATTAGCCTAGCAAAATTGGACTGTTCATAAATTGATACATGATTTTATTTCTGTCAGTAGGTTGGGAGTTAGGTTCTCTACGTGGGCGATAGCGATCCCTCGTGGGCATTTCAAACATTCTTGTTTAAACTCAGAATAAGGATTGGGGTCATATCCTATCTCACGAATAATATTACATGTTTAAATACAACTTGTTCCTATTGAAATACCATCACTCTAGGGTATTAATGAGACCATGTCAAAAACATCAACTGGCAAATGCTTAAAAAAAAAGTAAGAAATTGGTTTTATTTTCTTGAATGCGAGTGTAAGTTTCATAGATAAGTACGAATGAATCTTTTCATTCAAGTTTAAAGCTAAGAGAATGTGACGTTGTCATATTTCATATCGACGTCATAATATTGTCGTCCTTTGTGTCCAAGTCCATAGTATTGGGCATATCTTTCTTTTCTAAGATTAGATCTTTATCGTCCTTGTCACTTGAATAAACTGATTCAGTTCTTTCTAGTAGGTATTACTTTTTGAGAGGCTCATTTCCTGCAACTGAGTGACTTGAAAGATTGTCGCTAATGTAAGAAACAAAAATATTTTATGTAATCTTATGATCTCTTCGTTAATACTAGTGATATGCCGGATTATTAAAAATGTATATCCGCGGATACGGATCCGAATACGGATATTTGGTGTCAAGATCCGCGGATACGGATCTTAACTTTCTTTCTTAATCGGTGTCGATGCGCATGGCCTTGCAACGATAGTTGACGCCACTTGACGCTTTACTTGACAGGACATTTTTCTTCTTGCATTGTGCAGGTTTGGTTTTTGTTTTGTTAATAGTTTAGTTACTATTATAATTATTTGATTTTAAGATTTAAAAAAAAAATATTTTTTCAATTGTATTTGTATTTTATCTGAATGTTATTTAATAGCTTTTCATTGCTATTGTACCTAATTACCATATAGAGAATTTCATCTATGTATTGAAAATCAATAAGATCCATTAAAGATCCGCCAAAACAGTAACGTATACGGATACGCATACGAATCATTCTTCTCCCACGGATATCCGCGAAAACGGATACGGATATCCGGCATATTACTAGTTAAGACACTCACCTGTTACATCATTTCTAAAATGGACATGGTAACACCATTCATGAGCGTTTATTTTTGGTTCCAGAACAATCATGGATGCGCCGAAACTGGACCACATTGCCGTCGAAGATCTGACTAAGATGCCTAATCTCAAATCTTTGTGAGTATTTACGATACAAGCCATAAAACTATAATAGTTTATCGACTTGTAGCATTACTGAAATTTTTCTGAAGATAGATTTTGAAAGGTATTTTTCCGGTTTATAATGCGTTTGTGCTGCTTTAACTAAAGTGAACTTTAGTTTGCTTGTTGGTCTAATTTAAAAAATGTAATCTATGTAGCAGAAATGTTCTCAATCACGTAAAAATATTGGATCTCATCGTTACGAAAAAATTTTATCTATACTAATATTATAAAGCTGAAGAGTTTGTTTGTTTGGTTGAACGCGCTAATCTCAGGAACTGCCGGTTTGAATTGAAAAATTCTTTTTGTGTTAGGTAGTCCATTTATCGAGAAAGGCTATAGGCTATATAACATCACGCTACGGTTAAAAGGAGCGGAGCAGCAAACGAAAAATGGACGAAAACTGGCAATTCGAAGCGACGACGGGAAGGGAAGTGAATTTGACGCGGATGAAGTCGCGGGCAGAAGCTAGTATAGCATAATCCGCCATGATGTTCCCATTGGGGCACAGGTCACCTCTCTATGAGTGGGTTCTTTGGTTTGAACGGGTATACTCATCGAGTGGTCTCATATTTTGAGCAAATTTTGATGAGCGGTTTTTCAGTTAGCTTCAACATTTCGTATTTTTCCGCTTAGTTGATGATGTTACTATTAAATGATGATGATGTAATTTCCTGTCACTGTTAAATATGTTGTATTTATGTAGAATAAAGTTTCTTTAAACCTAAGCCTAATTACTTAGCTAGTGTAGGTATACGAATTAGTGTGGAGTAAGTACCACAACCAAAAAGTGGAAAATAAAAGTTTAAAACTTGGTCGTGGGTTCGAATCACGACAGAAGCTTTACTTCGTGTAAATTATTTCATCACCACTGCTCTCAAATCAGTGAAGGAAAACATCAAGAGGAAATCGGCATGAACTTAAAACCGAAAATCCTAGAACCAAAATTCAAAGACATGTGACATCTACCAACCCGCACTAGGCCCGCGTGGTAGATTACAGCCCACTCCCTCTCACAGAGACGAGGCCTGTGTCCCAGCAGTGGGAACGATATAAGTCTATTATGAACAATCAACGAGCCACTGTTCTCTAACACTATTACTCAAGACAACCTTCAACAGTGTGTCTTGGCAAAGTACCAGAAACCTGACCCGTAGCCTCGTAGATTCGTAGTTACGTTGGACGTCAAACGCAAACAACCTCCCACACCACGGTTTAAAACTTTAGTGACGTAGGAAACAGTATGCTGCACCCAACGAAGGCAAACAAACAAATAGTTGAGGTGTAGAAAATGTGACGTAAGCAAAGATACTACTTAATAAGGAATAATATCGTAAGAGATGGTTTCGTTAGTGCAGAATCGTTTTAAAACATAATTAGGGATACCATGCCGACTCTTCTATAGATCGCACATAATAAGGGATATCATATCGGCTCTTCTATGGATCTCAAATAAGGCATATCATACCGGATCCTCTGTGGATCATACATATATTATGGATACCATACCGGCTCTACTATGAATCGCACATAATAAGGGATACCATACTGGCTCCTCTGTGGATCATACATAATTAGGGATACCACACCGGCTGTACTATGGATCACACCAAATTTAGAGAAATATTTTCAATTTATTAAGGTGATGTGGATGCGGATTTGATATTAATGGTCTAATGGTCTGATGGTCTCATAATAAATACCTGCTGTTGATATATATCTTAACCTTCATGAACCAAATTCTGCTAGTGCTTTAAGATTTCGCGGAACTTGACAAGGTGGAGATGTCATACGTTGTACGACATTTCCGAGAAATGTTGTTTCAATTTCATTTGATTATTCAAGTCCCAAAGAAGTGATTTTTTTTCAGCTATATTTCGTCTCCGCCTAGTCCAATAAAGTTCTGTGTCTGTATTCCACAGTCAAAAGTATAGTGTTCGAGTCTTTTTTCAGTCCGGAGTCACCCACTACTTGAGACGCCTTCCTCTTTTTCCCGCCTTGCTTCTCGATTCCATGCGTTCCTCATCTAGGTGTTTCTCGCAACTTTAACGATGTCATCAACTTAACGCGTATTGGGAAGGCCCAGACTCGTCTTACTGACTAAAACGACCCTAGTGTTCCGTCCCACACAAACGCCGGGGACCACGGGAACTAATACAATACGTCTTCCGCGATCCCCGACTGGTACCGGCTCGCCTCTGCGGTCCTCCTCACGTTAGGGGATGACTGAGGTGTTAAACTCCCCCGCCCCCCGTACATCACAGAGAGCTGTGGATCATACATATATTATGGATACCATACCGGCTCTACTATGAATCGCACATAATAAGGGATACCATACTGGCTCCTCTGTGGATCATACATAATTAGGGATACCACACCGGCTGTACTATGGATCACACCAAATTTAGAGAAATATTTTCAATTTATTAAGGTGATGTGGATGCGGATTTGATATTAATGGTCTAATGGTCTGATGGTCTCATAATAAATACCTGCTGTTGATATATATCTTAACCTTCATGAACCAAATTCTGCTAGTGCTTTAAGATTTCGCGGAACTTGACAAGGTGGAGATGTCATACGTTGTACGACATTTCCGAGAAATGTTGTTTCAATTTCATTTGATTATTCAAGTCCCAAAGAAGTGATTTTTTTTCAGCTATATTTCGTCTCCGCCTAGTCCAATAAAGTTCTGTGTCTGTATTCCACAGTCAAAAGTATAGTGTTCGAGTCTTTTTTCAGTCCGGAGTCACCCACTACTTGAGACGCCTTCCTCTTTTTCCCGCCTTGCTTCTCGATTCCATGCGTTCCTCATCTAGGTGTTTCTCGCAACTTTAACGATGTCATCAACTTAACGCGTATTGGGAAGGCCCAGACTCGTCTTACTGACTAAAACGACCCTAGTGTTCCGTCCCACACAAACGCCGGGGACCACGGGAACTAATACAATACGTCTTCCGCGATCCCCGACTGGTACCGGCTCGCCTCTGCGGTCCTCCTCACGTTAGGGGATGACTGAGGTGTTAAACTCCCCCGCCCCCCGTACATCACAGAGAGGCGCTCGTGGAACACTACGCGCCGCCATCTCGGGTCCTAAGGAAAAGGGGGCGAAGGATGTATCGGCCATCTCCTCGTCTAACTAGATGTCTTGCCCAACGCCACTTGAGGTGCATCGCCCGGTCCCCTACGTTGAAAACTATCGATCGACGATGGACTACGGTGTTACGCATTCAGTCTAGTAGAGTTATGCCAACCATGTCTCGGTCCATGGCATTTTGTGCTGTGCTGTACGGTGTAAAGTCTCCTTTGTAGGCGACCATGTATCGGCACAGTTGGTCATTGTTGGCAGAATACATTGGTTGGAAAGGCGGGTTTTTAGGCGCTGCATCTTTTGGGCCGAAAACTATGTTCCAGCTCACCAAATGCCGCCCAGCCAAGCTGCATTCTCCTGAAAATCTCTTTAGGAGAGTAATGGCAATGGATTGTGAAACTGGCCATCACACCAGATGTGACGACCACGACCACTCTGTCAAGAGTGTAACGATGAAGAAGAAGACGAATGTAGCGATAGTAACTACTTACGATTGATATTCTATACAGAAGCTGTCAGTGTCTGGCTTACTTCATCATCATCAGCCTATAATGTTCCCACTGCTGGGACACAAGCCTCTTATCGGTGAGAGGGAGTGGGCCATAATCCACCACGCGGGCCCAGTGCTGGTTGGTAGATGTCACATGTCTTCGAATTTTTGGTTCTAAGACATGCCGGTTTCCTCACGATATTTTCCTTCACCGTTTTGAGAGCAGTGGCGATGATATAATTTATACAAGGTAATGCGCGTGGCGATTATGGCAGAGCCCCCCAAATTGGGGGAGGCCTAAGTTCAGCAGTTGACGTCTTACGGCTGAAATGATGATGATGATGATGATGAATGCGCCTGTTTGGGTTTGAACTCATGACGGAGTCGTAAGTCGTGGCTGTTACCACTGGGCCACCACTGCTCCTGGCTTACTGAGATACCTTTATTTATATTTAAGTAAATAAATAACAGTAAACGAAAAACTTTTTTTTGGGAATGACATCTCGCAGGTACCACCTATGTGTTTGTCTACTGCTTAACCGGACTTGCCTGTGGCTACCTTAATAAAGTAAGACCTCCATCCAGGGCCTAAAAACTTAAAACTAGAGCGACTACTCACTATGGGCACCCCCCGTAGGGTACGGTCCTCGGCTTAGGGCATCGCTGGTAGAGGGCAGCAAGAGACACGCTAGATCTGAATAATAATGATTTCAGGACAAAAGTAACGAAAAATGTTCGTCTTTCCTCAGGTTTATAACGCAAGCACCGCGGCTTCACAGGGTGGCGCCATTACCGTCACTGCCCGAGCTGCGCACATTGTACGTATGTATTTAATGTTATTATTGTTTTGTTCATAATAATAACAAGCCATGACTCATACCATGAGCGCACCAGCATTATTAATATGTAGGTATGCACGTGATACCTGTTCATTAATTATGTATGTAGATTATTTGATCGTTTATGAACGACTAGCACTTTGCCCGCAACTTCGTCCGCGTGGATTTATTTATTTCAAATAGGCACTTAAATGGTACTTTTGCCGACCGCCCCCGTTCTGAGTACCCCTTTTCACCTTGATACTGGTGGATTATTGAAAGACCCTGAGTTATTTATTTCTTTTTGTTCTTAAGTTTAAAAACTGTGTTTTGTATTAAGGTGAATGCTCCAAACCTGCCCGCGAAATTCAAAATTTCTATTAAAATATTATTCACGCCTGTAAGACGATGAACTTAATGCGTTGTATTGATGATTTTGATGATTATAATTCTGTAACTACATACGTCTTACAGTCGCGAATAATATTTTAATCAACATACAACCTAGCACTGGCCTGCAAATTGCAAAAAACGTAAGAAAATTTGAATTTCGCGGGCTGGTTGAAGCATTCACCTTAATCAAATTTTAAAAATTCTTCCATACAAACTTTGATACCCTCCATATCTCTTTCGGAGGTAGTTTAGAGAAACAAAAATATTACAAACTTTATAATTTACCTAGTTAAGTATTCGTGTCAAGTTTAATAAATAAAGGATTAGGGTTTTTCAAACAAAATCCCCTTTTTGAACCCATTAAACGACGAATTTCTAAAAACCTCTTATTGCTTTCCTACGAATACAACGAAGCCGTCTACAAAATTTCACGTTCCTACTCCCAGTAGTTTCAGATGTGGGTCAGTTAGTCAGTCAGTTTCATATTTGTTTTTTTTATGTAGATTTAATATATCGTCGTTGCAAATTTAAAATTTCCTATGTAAAAATTTTCACAAATACGAGTTATGCATATATTTTAAAAGCGATTTTGTATACCTACCTATTGCAAAAATTCATATGTGAATATCTTAATGTATCGTTAAAATATTCGCTAATTTAATAAAATCTCATGTTTATTGACCATCGAAAACTCCTATGTGCCTGATGTAAAACCACTTATGTGACAAAAAGTTGCAACTTAAATCTCCTATGTGCAGAAAAATAATTATATTTATATAAATATACGCTGAACGACACATTGATATAAGACAAATTCTATCCCAATACATTATAAGTCCTTTACACTTTACATCTAAAAAAAAATAAGAATGTTTCCTCAGTTTCTTTTTCAGGAAACAGTTTTTTTCGTTTTTCTCGAAAAGTTACTTTTTACACATAGGAGATTTTAGATTTGCAACGACGATATGCAGATAGGACTGGGCTTAATGGCATGAGTGCGGGTTTGTTCAAAGGCTATCGGTATAAGATGAAACAATGTTCAAAGATCCTACTCCTAATACTAATTTTCGTTATCTTTCAATTTATTTTGACCCAGCTAGGTACTGACTGAGATTAGGTACTGAGTCTCTTGGTAATACAGGAGCCCTAGGGCTCCCTGTACTGTAGCGGATCGAATAATAAAACATGCTTTCCTGTTTACAGTCACGTATCTTCCATGATCCTTCATCTTTTCGAAACAAAAAACTTATTCTATTCAATTTGAAAGCTTATAAAAAAAAAACTCGAATGTGATTAATAATATTTTACCGCCAGCCTGTGACTTACAACATAAAGTCCTTTTGTAGACAACCTCTTTATAGAGGGGGTACTATATCTTCATAAGAATGAAAAAAAACATTACGAAATTATGATTTTGTATTTAGAATACGAAGTTCGGACATACTTTTTTAAACCTAATGAACCATTCTTTCTAAATTATCTGTTGAACCTATAGCATCATCACGACGTCTGGGCTGGTGGAGGTTCCCAACCTGAGCCATGTGCACGACAACAAGAAGGATAACAACTCGCTCGCCTATCTGCAAGCTATGTGAGTACCTTATCTCCAAGTCTGGATAGAAGCCTCCAAAACCGAAACCCTCCTTAGGAGCCCGACTACTAAGACGGGTTATGGTTGTCTCGTTGGCGTACCTCCATGACTACTGTAGGTCTCTACTGTACCGACTTCATGAGTTCACGACACTACGCAAGTGAGGCAGCCACACCACCTCATGTGCCTTTTTAGCCTCGCAAACTGGGGTGGACAATAGGACTCACCGGTTATCAGATTTCAACGTATGGTAGTGTTTGTAAATAGTTAAAATTCCATGAATATGGAGTTTGAGCAATTGCTTTTTAATCTCCGTGAGATCAACCCTTTTTGAAGTTGTTTTTTTTTTTCATGTCCTATATTTTTTATCACTGCTTTCTTCTTTCTTTGACAGAGATTTGGAAGGCAACCACATAAAGCGATTATCACCGCACGCACTGCGCGTGCGCGCCGATCAAGTGTAAGTCCCTAGGTACATACACAACATGTGCTATTTTATTTAGTTTCCTTGGTTTAACGCCTTATTTGCCATACATTATTGCAAGCTGGCTGTGAGAAAAAGTATTTCGTAGACTCCTGTAAAAGAAACTACCCCACCAAGTAATTATTAGACCACCGAAATTGCCAGTATCTACAAAAAAAAAACTCAATGCATCTAGCTGCTACTACATTGGGCAAAATTTGGTTAGGATAATTATTCTCAGATAAACCGTAAGATATATAATTGATGAAAGAATAAAATATAGGACAGTTTGTCGAAGAAATAAAAATAAAACACTATAACGCTCTAAAAGTATGGAACAAGAAAATATTCTCATCATAAGCCGTGGTCGTATGCCACTTTGTCCTAAGGCAATTAACACACGGCGCCGCGCACCGCCGCGGTAGGCGGTGAAGTGGATCTCATATCGCATTGGCCTCTAATAAATCCGTTGATGCCTAACACACGTACACGGCACCGACAGAACGCGCGGTCAAGCGTTGCTCTCACCGCCACCGCCGCGCCCCTCCGCTCCGCGCTGCAATCCGCGCGGTGGGGCGGCGCGCGGCGCCTCACACACGCACGGGGCGGCGCCGCATCGCCGCGTAGATCATCGTGGGTGCAGGACGTGTTGCAATTCAAAAATAAATTGATCAAACTGATCAAAACTGAGTATCCAACCGCGCGGTTAGGCACGTAAACCGCCTTACCGCGCGGGACACCGCTACAAAATCCGCTTTACCGCTACCGCCCTCCGTGGCGGTGTGCGCTGCCGTGTGCTAATCGCCTTTAGCTTATGATCGCTTAATACTGTAGAATGTATTTGTTAGGGCAGGTTAAATTGTTAATTGTTTTTTATCAGGACTTTGTATGCTCTAAATAAAAATAAATAAAAAAAAACTTTATTTCTACAACTTATGTAAACAACAATATAATTATAGGAAGTACCTATTAAGCAAAGCATTGCTTGTTTAGGTACTACCAATCTTCTGCTAAATTGAATAAATCATCCGCCATATTCAATTCAAAGTAACGTCACGTTGAAGGCTACGTATCAACGGATGATCAAGATGCTTCCAACGATATCTCATTTGTCAAATTATGAAAAGCAGTCATAGTCATAGCATGATATAATTATCTCAGCCAAAATCATTATCCTCGTTTTTGCTTTGCCGTAGTTGAGTAAAAATTTTCACACGTTGAGTTGTTGTCTTTACTATGGCAAGTCAACAAACTATTTTTGTGTTATGAACTCGACAACTTCAATATTATCTCATGGAGTATCTTCGCAAATAGCTAGATGCTTATCCTGCGCTATCTCTAATCAAGTCTTAATTAGTTTGCTCAAGTAATTGCAACCATAAGTGAAAATTATTATCTTTATTGCGGCAGCAACTAGGTGGGTATCGCGGAAAGGTCGATTAGGTACCTACCTACATTCTTAAATGTTATGGAATGTGGGTATTTATAATTTTCTCTTTACCTTTCCTCTGTAGATATCTGATAACTTATGTTGCTCTATTTAATCTATGGTTTTTAAGATAATAACGCGAATTTGGGGCTGTCAAAGTCAAAAGAAGGACAAGATTTAATTCACCCGCCCGCGTCCCTTCCTACCTCACCGCTGACGCCTACCAGTACGGTTTGCAGTGCCGTGTCGTCTGCACTATTATTTTCGTTTATAATACTATTGCTAACGCTATTAATGCGGCCATCATGTCAATATTTTGACGTTGACAGTTGCACAGATAAAAAATTGTTGATATTTTAATCAGTCAACATGTTTCATATTCTCAACAAACAAACCAAAAGCAGTTTGGCTCACTGTCGCAACAATGAATTTCTCTCTATTGGCAGTATCTATCTATGGTATAAGATTTTTTACTTTTTGGCTACAGGTCCCTGAACTACAACTTGCTAGAAGAAGTGCCTGCGTTTGCGTTCAAAAATGCACAGATTTCCAAATTGTAAGTTGAAATAAATTCTGTTTAGCCGAATTATATACATACAACAGCAATGACCAAAACATCGAAAGGTTTGTGAATTGACGATGTATTTGTTTTATTTTTTCAGAAGTTTCAAAGGCAACACTAAGCTGAAACATATAGACGAAAATGCCTTCGCGTCTAACCTGCTCCTCCGACAATTGTGAGTTCGTCATATTAGTTTATGAAATAAGTCCAATCCTTGGAATTGCTTTACACTCTTCCTAGAAAACCGCCTGAAAGCAGAATCGGGAAAAGAACTATAGAAATTCAAAAGGGTTTTATTATAAGGGTTAATATTATGGGAATACTATCCAACTGCATTTGTCCACTCTTCTTAATGGTTTTATGATGATAGAGTAAATTTGATTAATCAACAAATTCGGTCGCATGCGTTACTGTTGAGCATGAGGTCTTTTTTTTTTGTGGGTAGGAAATCATCATATGACGGCTCCCGCTCTTGGTCGAAGCGGGAGGGCGTGTCAGACTTTTACTGACTAAATAAATAAAAAAACCCACCCGTGCTCCTTTAGTTGCCCATGTGCCAGGACCACGGTATCTCTTTCGAACAAATCTCGCCACCCTGGCAGGCATCGGTTCTAGCAGACCCCTTCAGTACTGCTGATATCTCTTTGAGGCGCGTGTAGAACACTACGCGCCGTCGACATGGGCCGGGCGGCGAGCTACCCATTGCTCGCCGCCCGCAAGGCCTCGCCTACGGTGGCCGGGAATCCGCAATCGACTCCCGGCGTCTCCTCCTGGCGGCTAGGGACATGAGGGTGCAGAGTCTACCACTCCCTCACGCGCCCCACCTCCTCCTTCGCGAGCAATATTGCTTAGCAGAAGAAGGTGACGGCTTCCCATGCCCTCTCGCTCCGTAGCATGGCTCGCACCATGGTCGAACGTGGAGGTCGCCGCCGCCGATCACCTCCACGAAAGCACGGTGATGTTTCGCCCAGGCAGGCCACACCTCCACCGTATGCTTCACCTTGTCCTCCAGACGATCCACGCAATGCAAACACCCGGGCGTTTCCTCCCGCTTTATCCTGAACAGGAACCTACCAAAGCACCCATGCCCGGTGAGGAACTACGTTAGGCGGAAGGTGAGGACGCCGTGACGCGTCTCTATCCACTCCTCAAAGAGGAGACTCAATTGTAGCGTGCCCAGAGCATGAGGTCTGCGGTTCAATTCCCAGGTCGGACAAGCTGTAATTGTGTTTTTCCAGCTGGAATTTCTTCGTAGCAACCTGGAGTCAGGATTTGTGGCAATTGGCTAGCTCTCTATTACGTGGGACTTAGACATAACTGGCGAAAGGTGGGTGTACTATAGGTACATATCTGCCTAACCCTTCGAGGGAACAAGGCGTGATGTAATGTTATGTTGTGTTTTTGTTTCAGAGATTTAAGCGACACCGCCATCACCTTCCTGCCCACTGCAGGCTTGCAGAACTTAGAAACACTTAGAATAGAGAAGACACCTTCACTGAAATACATCCCATCGATTTATGAATTTCAGGTGAGTTATCTACCCGTATTAACTCATCCATTTATTAAAGCAAAGAAAGTTCAATGCCGCCACCTTGTGTACCTACCCCGACAAAACATGTTGCCACTCCTTACTTCCTGTCGTTCCTCTTCTTGTTAATAAAGGTAGACAAAGTTCAATACGATGAACTGTAAACTAAATGTACTGTTTTCTTTGATATACGTTTTTAGGGTTCCGTTGCCAAATGGCAAAAAACGGAACCCTTATAAATTCGTCATGTCTGTCTGTCTGTCTGTCCGAGTATGTCACAGCCACTTTTTTCCGAAACTATAAGAGCTATGCTATTGAAACTTGGTAAGTAGATGTATTCTGTGAACCGCAAAATTTTCACACAAAAATAGAAAAAAAAAAAACAATAATATTTGGGGTTCCCCATACATAGAACCCATAGGTGTGGGGTATCTATGGATAGGTGTTCAAAAATGATATTGAGGTTTCTAATATCATTTTTTTCTAAACTGAATAGTTTGCGCGAGAGACACGTCTAAAGTGGTAAAATGTGTGTGTCCCCGTAACTTCTAAAATAAGGGAATGATAAAACTAAAAAAATATGTGATGTACATTATCATGTAAACTTCCACCGAAAATTGGTTTGAACGAGATCTAGTAAGTAGTTTTTTTTTTTAATACGTCATAAATCAGAAACCACAATTTACCTTTCATTCAGTCAACTCAAATATAAAAATAAAAACACTTAATTTCTAAGGTAATTTCTTCGCTTTTTAAGGTATTTTTTATTGATATCAGGCACCCCACGCTTTTTTTCCATTATTTTGTACTTTTTAGTTTGGCTTGCAATGGAAGCGTGTTTTTTAGTTTTTTTAAACTATTATTTATTTTCTTAGGGTGCTTTTTTAGGGTGTTTCGAATTTTGAGACGTATGTCAGCGTAGTTTTGTGACAGTTTTTTTGCTGTCCTGGTAACCCTGGCAAGGATAATGGCACAAATTTATGAAATTATTGCATTGTCATCGGTCCTTGACAGGTGTGCAAAGTTTGAATGAAATCTGGTCGTTTAAAGTGGGTCAAAATCGCGCTATAAGGAGTCGGTTACAAACAAACATATAAATATACAAATATACAAACATACAAATATACAAACATACAAGTGAAGCTAATATAAAGCGTGTAAAAATAAAAACACTTAATTTCATAAACATAACCCTTATGCATAAGCCGTGAATACCTGTAGGTATGCACGGAACCCTCGGTGCGCGAGTCCGACTCGCACTTGGCCGGTTTTTTTTTGTATATTGACATTAGTATTTCATAGGTATTTTATATGGACATTAGTATTGTATTTGGACTTATTTTGTGTGTTGATATGCAATGTATTGACTTTAATTTCAATTGCTATTTATTATTTATTATTTTGTATTGTGTATAATGTAATTCTGTATAATTGTTTTATTGTTCAGGCTTATTGTATTTATTTTATCATTAAGACTTGGCTGGCTTTATACTTCATCACAAACATTTGTACGCTCAATGGCATGGCATAGCGCACTTTTTATTTTCTTTAAATATCATCATTATTGTACCTATGTTAAACAAATGATTAAATGACTTATGACTTATACACAGATTCGATAGGGATTTTATTTTAATATTCAGTCAAAATTTGACTGAAATTTGGTTCAAAACTAAGGCTAACAAAATACCTGCCAAGGTCGCGAGATTGTTCAAAAGAGATACCGTGACCCTGGCACATAGGCAACTGCAGGAACACGGGTGGGTTTTAGTCAGTAAAAGTCGGACACGCCCTCCCGCTCCGCCCAAGAGCGGGAGACGTCATTTGATGATTCCCCATCCAAAAAAAAAGGCTCACAAAATACAAAGAACACAGCTTTTGACTACTAGACTACGTAACCAAATTATGAAAAGTATGAATTATTTTATTTCTTAAAATAAGGGTTTTGGCAAAAATACTAATAAATAAAGGATTACTTATGACAATAGGGTAGGGCTTTTTAATGTGGGTGGGATATCATCAATTGACGTCTCCCGTCTCTGAACGGAGTGGGAGTTGAGGTAGGAGGAAGTATCCTCCAGACACTTATTTTCAGCTGCAGCTTTCGAGAATAACTAGTCTAGTTCTTTATACTACTCCTTCACACACAATGAACTGATTATCTATTTACTCTATGTTTCCACCCCTAGAGCCTCCAGAGGGCGTACCTGACGCACCACTTCCACTGCTGCGCGTTTCGCTTCCCGGAGCGACACAACCCCTCACGACACAAGCTCTACGAGACGCAAGTGGCTCTCATGCAAGCGGTAAGAACAGGGCGTAGCGTGAACGCAACATGGGGCGTAAGCGAAATATAAATTCGAGCGATATTTAAATAGAAAATACAACTTATTTTAACTATCCTCTCTTGGCAAGACATAAGATACAAATAAAACAGACAGCATACCATATCTTTAAAAGAGACTACAACTTGAATATATTCAAAAATTTAAGGAATGCTTACAAAATATGTCCTAAGTTACGCAGAAAATTATACAGATGTAGCAAGCAGTTCTTTTCACGAATAGTATGCCGTTTCTATAATGTATACTTCCCAAAAATAAGAGTTAAAGTTAAAAGTAATCAAAAGAAACAAAACTGAATCAGCAAAGGAATTAAACAAAGTTGTGAAACCAAACGGTACCTACGCTACCAATATTATAGAAATGAAAATATAGGAAATAAAAGTAAATATATGCAATATTCAAAAATCTTACAGAAATGATCTATCAAAAGAGAACGCAAATATTAAATTTATTAACAAAAATGAAAATAAATGCAAAGGCGTATGGAAAGTAATTATGGACAAAATCTGACGGACAAATACTGTTCAAGTAACTTCAAGGATAATCTAGAAAATATTCAAATTCATAACACAGTTATCACGGATCCTATAGAAATAGCAACTGCCTTTAATTAACACTACAATGGCGTATACTTCTAGTACGGATATAAAAATAAGCCTGAAAAATTCAGCAGCTCATTCGATGTTGTACCTCTACTAACCTTTGTGTGAAAACGAAGTCAAAACGGAGGGCATTAAAAAACTCAAACTCTGAAGGATTCGATGAAATTAATACGAAAATTATAAAAACATATACTTAATAAACTGAGTGAAATTATAACTAATTTAATCAATTCATCGCTATCACTTTTCTTGAAGCATTAAGAGCGTAAAATTCGACATTATTTAATTATCGCCCAATATATTGAAATCTATTTTGTCAAATATAAGTATTTGAAAAGTGCATGTACAAACGTTTGATTGAAATCTGTAATAGATTTAACATAATTGTTTCTTCATATAGAACAATTCGGCTTCCAAAAAAAAAAAACAAATCCACAAGCTATCTTCAGTCTTATAAAAAATATATTGACGAATATTAATGAAAACCGTGTTACTACAGGTCTGTTCTTTGATCTATCTTAAGCCTTTGACCTAGAGTCTCATGACCTATTACTTTAAAAACTGGAGGCAATTGGAATAAGAGTCATAGTGCTTAGTTTATATCGACAGACCTAAATAACAGACGACAGCGGGTTACCATTAAAGAAGTGTATAGAAATAACGATATGATACAACACTCATCCGAACTCAAGTTCAAAAGATGTGTGTCCCACAAGGAAGTGTGTTAGGCCCAATTTTATTCCTTTTATACAAAAATTCTATCCACACTAATATTATAAATGCAAAAGTAGGTAATTCTGTCTATCTGTCTGTCTGTCTCGCTTTCCTGCTAAAACTACTGAACCGATTTAAATGAAATTTGGTACACAGATAGTTTAGAGCCTGAGAAAGGACATAGGCTACTTTTTATCCCGGTAGTACGTTCCCGCGGGATATTTTCCGACCTCCACGCGGGCGAAGCCGCTGGCAAAAGCTAGTAATTAATAAAACCATCCTAAATGTATAGTACCGTGTGGTGCCGGACATAAAGAATAACACCACCCCATTTCTTCCCGTGGGTGTCGTAAAAGGCGACTAAGGGACTTACTAGAGAATGGGCAGCAGCGTTCTCTATGCATTTTACCACCATACTGCGATCGCCAACCCGCCTGCCAAGCGTGGCGATTATGGCAAAGCCCCCCAAATTGGGGGAGGCCTAAGTCCAGCAGTGGACGTCTTACGGCTGAAATGATGAAATGTATAGTTTGCTGATGACATTTCTCTTATTGTGACAACTGATAGGAAAAATAATACGATTGTAAAATGATTGGACTGATATTAATAACACTATTGAAAGTCCAAAAATCAGGTTATATGCAATTTGATAAATCTAATAATGCTAAATACAACTTTAAAATGAATTCACATAAAATTGATGAAGTGATGCATTCCAAAATTCTAGGCATAATGTTAGATCAAGGCATAAACTGGAAAGCACATATTGATACCATCTATAGTCAGATAAATAAGTTCGTATATGCACTTAAAAAAGTCAGGAATATAATAAACTTTACACAACAATAACGTCCTACCATGCATACATTGAATCGGTGCTCCACTATGGCTTGATATTGAGGGGCATAAACCAAAATAGAGCATTTATTGCACAAAAAAATGCATTAGAGCAATAAGCGGGTTTCAACCTGACGAAGCCTTTAGGCCGATATTTAAAAAGCTTGGCTTGTGGCTGCTACCGTGTCTTTACATATATGGAACATGTATGTTCGTGAGGAAGCTTAAGGAATGGTTTTGTAATGCAGATGATTTATATCCTCGTAAAGTCGTAACTGACGAGACCCCCACAGGCTCGTACTGGATCCCCTTCCGAGACTAGCTAAATATAATAAAAGTTGTATATCCATGTGTGTACCTACATATAATAAGATACCAAGTAATCTCAAGACTTTAAATATGAGATTATTAAAAAATAAACTGCATGAATGGCTGTGTAGTCATACTTTTTATAGTGTCAAAGAGTTCTTAGATAATAAATGTTATGTAAGATTGTGAAAATTTGTACGCTTATAAATTAAGCAAAAACTTTTATCAAGTGAATATTATTCGGTTAAAATTTGGCAACAAGCACAATTCATAACCCATAGATATATGAATATCTCTTGAGAAGAGAAGAGCAGTGGTGGCCCAGTGCTATGGGCCCCAACTTACGAGTTCTAAGTCATGGGTTAGAACCCAGGCAGGCGCTTGGTGTCAATAATTTCATCACCACTGGTCTCAAAACAGTGAGGATAAAGAAGCCGGCATGTCTTAGTAGTCTTAAAACCAAAAATTCGAAGACTTGTGACATCTACCAACCCGCACTGGGCCCGCGTAGTAGATTTCGGCCCATACCTTCTTACCGAGAGGAGGCCTGTACCTATCCCAGCAGTGGTAACAATATAGGCTGATTATGATTAGTATGATTACATCTGAACACCCACTTCGGCACCCTAATTGCGTAACACACTATTAATCAGAGTCTGAATCATTTTGAAGATTGTTGCTAATCTTTCTGACATAAAATGTTCGTAAAAACTGTCTGCTGTTGACGAATTATCGAAAGGAAAAGGATTTCTACTGGAGGTAATTACCCCCTGTGAACAATTTAATATATAAGTAGTGTTTATGTAAGTCTTAGTTATGTAAGTTTCATTGTTATTATAAAGAGCGCCTCTCGCCATCAAACGTAAAAGTTTGGCGAGTTTAGAATTAAGTTACAAAACTGTACTTTACTTTCATTAAATAAAAATATTAAAAAAAAAAAAAATCTTAAAACAAAGTAAATATTATGTGCTTACCATTTCTCGTTTTCTCGCGTTCGTGTGCGTTAAATAGTTTGTCAGATTACACAGACCTATTTCAGTAAACTGCTGAAGTATCTGTATGCCTGAAGTTCTTAATGCTACCTCAGACGAGTACGAAAAATTGCAAGACGATCAAATCTTATCAAGTCTTGATCAGCTATATGTATAATCCATTTCCAAATCCTTCGATAACTTATCACAAGTTACTCAAGAGCTTTTAAAACAGATTTATTGATCCACGATTTAGAAATAGGCGTTTGTGTTTGAAATCTTGCTACCAGAATTACAGTCTTCTAGAAAAACGATACTTTAGATTCAGCGTAAAACATTCCACATTGTTTTTGTTCAGAAATGCGCGAATGGCGGTCAGCAGAGGACTCCGCAGTTCCGCAAGCGAAGATCGTTGGAGCCGATCAAGATCTTCTCGCCACAGAATAACTCGAACATCACCACGTAAGACGAAAATTATGTATTGACGGGACCGCTTCTCAAAATTCTACCATTTCAACGCACTGTGCGAACTATCGCACATGTTACAAAAAAATTATCTAATTAATTTTGGAAAGAAAAATATTTAAAACTCTACAAATTTAGACTTCTTAACTGCCGGGAGTACGCATGGCCACAAATTACACATTTCCAGTATAAGCTGACTTTTTACTGTGTGAAAAATGTATCCAATGCGACCTCAACTAAAATTGGAAATGTATATGTTGATGTGCAGCCGTGTGTACCAAACAAAGCAGCTTTTAGACTAGGTGAAGTTCTTTCATGGCAAACCATGCTATCATCAGCAATGCCAAGAAGATAAATTATATCCCCAAGCAACAATTAATTCTCCAAAATAAATCTAGGACCCGCCAAATCTTTTCCACAGAGACTCCATGGAAGACGACGTATCAACAGCCACAACGAGCGAGGAATACGACGCAAACATGATGGACGATTACTTCTCCGACTCCGGCAGCTGGGAAGACGAGGACGACCAAGGGGAGTTCCATGATCCCGTCAACAACAGCCTGGGGGTCGGGTTCGCGACCGTATCGGCGAAGTGCGGGAATTTTAGTATAAGGTGGGTATTGGGAACTTGAGAATCGACTTTGTCATTTTATCGAGGTTGATAGATCAGATAGTCAGACTACCTACTCTTTATTTTTTACATTTTTTGTATTTAATCGACTCCAAATCCCTGATAGTGTTTAAAATGTACAGGATTAGAAGTTAATCTGCTTGCTTTATTCCAGCCCACGAAAAGTGGAATGCACGCCTGCACCAGACGCACTCAACCCCTGTGAAGACGTAATGGGCTGGTCGTGGCTCCGCGCAAGCGTGTGGTTCGTCATCGCAGCTGCAGTCGTGGGCAACGTTGCCGTTCTTCTCGTCTTACTAACCAACCACACAGAGATTACCGTACCAAGATTCCTTATGTGCCATCTTGCGTTCTCCGACCTCTGCACAGGGCTGTACCTCTTCATGTTAGCAGTCGTAGACCTCAGGTCCTACGGAGAGTTCTTCAATTACGCCTATGATTGGCAGTATGGCGTCGGCTGTAAGATCGCTGGCTTCCTATCAGTATTTTCTGGACAGCTATCAGTCATTACCCTAACCATAGTCACGTTAGAGCGCTGGTTCGCCATAACGTATGCAATTTACTTAGAAAGGAGGATCTCTTTATCAGCCGCTGCCAAAATTATGGTGGGCGGTTGGCTGTACTCCTTTTTGATGGCTGGCTTGCCGCTGGTCGGCGTGTCAGACTACTCGTCTACCTCAATATGTTTGCCGGTCGAGAGTAAGGATGTGGGAGATGCTGTGTACCAAGGGGGCATATTCATGGTGAGCGCGCTCGCGTGGGTCACGATCGTTGTGTGTTACGTGCAAATATACAGGTCTTTGGGAGGAGGGGAGAGCTATGGAGGGAGAGGGGCAGCCGCAGCGGCTGAACGACGGATCGCGAACAAGATGGCTCTACTCATCGGAACAGACCTACTTTGCTGGGCGCCAGTCGCGTTCTTCGGCATCACGGCGCTAGCAGGCGTTCCACTAGTCGACGTCAGTCACGGGAAAGTGCTCCTAGTCTTCTTCTACCCTCTAAACGCTTGCGCAAACCCGTTCCTATATGCGATATTAACAAAACAATACCGAAGAGACTTTATGACGTTGATTGCACGTACGGGGCAGTGTAATTGGTTGGTAGAGAAGTATAAACTGGCGGCAACCCCTCCTCCCACCGCGCACACCAATCAATCAGCGCCTGCGCTGCTCATGCCCCTTGTAGACTCCGTTACGTACCAGAGGAGCCAGTCACAGTACTCACAGTGCAAAGACAGTAGTGAAGTAACGCTTTAAGTGTGTAGTTGTAATTTAGGTTATGTTGACATTATTATATGATTATTTATTTTTAATTTGGTGTTTTATTACTACTGCAATGTCCACACGAAAAATATCTGCCAATTTGGAAGAAAGTGAAGAAATGTTTGTCTTGCTTTGGATAATGTCAAGTGTTTAGGGATGTGGAATTGATATGTTACCGGCCAAACCCGATTTCAGGATGAATTAGTTTCGCCTTGGTCAAACCAGTTCTCCCTTCACGCGATAGGACAAACCAGTATAGACCTATGCTGAAAAGACAAAAGAAACAGCATGTTACAGCCTACTACAGTAAAAAACCGGTCAAGTGCGAGTCGGACTCGCGCACTGAGGGTTCCGTACAAACCTGTAGGTATTCACGGTTTATGCATAAGGTTTATGTTTATGCAATGAAATGTTTTTTTTTTAGGGTTCCGTTGCCAAATGGCAAAAATCGGAACCCTTATAGATTCGTCAAAATCAAAATCAAAAGTCATTTATTCAAATTAGGCTGAGGATCAGCACTTTTCGAACGTCAAAATTACAAAAGACAGTCCCCCCAAAACGCCCACCCGTCGCGCACTTCCTAGTGCTTTAGCTGGGAAGAAGAAGTGGCCAACAAACTCCCCAGCAGCACAGCTGTCTGTCCAGTTAGAAGAACTTGATTCTATACAATGGTATATAGTAAAACATTAAGAGACACAAATTAAATTAAATGATTTGCTATATGCCAGCTAGCCAACCCAATATACCAACAAATAAAATGAAAACTATACTCAAGCATAAGCAAAAAAAAATATGTATATAGAAACATGGCTGCAAAAATAAAAAACTGGCATAAAGGGCGTGACAGCTTACATATGCAATGCTGAATGTTCACATAGCTGTTACGACCTGAGTTACAACTCGAGGCCACAAATGATAAACTAGGACCATCGACGTAAAATAAATTAAACAGGTAAGTAATATTAATAATAATATCAACATCAAAGTCAGCAAGACGACCAGTCACCACAAGCAGCACCCGTTCACGAGCATAACGCAAAGATCAGCCATTGCCCCCCTCGCCATATTTGAGGGAAGGGGGTAACCCGACCCCCGACGCTACCGCAAGCATTGACATCTAAGGGAGCATGACGAACTTGCTGCCGGTTGCTCAAGCAAGAATTGAATGATTACTTGTCGAGGTCGCTAACAAACCACATTATGCAATACTAATAAAATAAAATTGGCATAAACAGGAAAAAAATATGGAAACAATTATATTGAACCTATCACTAGGTACGCTAATACTGGAGAAAGAACATAAACATTGTCTTGAGTTAATCACAGCGACCAACTATTCTTATCATTTAAATAATCGTTGATGGAATAGTACGCCTTTTGACAAAGGTTGGATTTTACTTGAGCTTTAAACGCATTAAAAGGTAATTCTAGTAAAGAAGGTGGTAGCTTGTTGTAAAATGTTATACCAAGCCCAACAAATGAGTTATGCACCTTATGAAGTCGGTGAAAGGGAACACGTAGTTTGTCCTTACTTCTAGTGTTAACAGTGTGAATATCACTGTTTTCGTCATGTCTGTCTGTCCGAGTATGTCACAGCCACTTTTTTCCGAAACTATAAGAGCTATGCTATTGAAACTTGGTAAGTAGATGTATTCTGTGAACCGCATTAAGATTTTCACACAAAAATAGAAAAACAAAACCATAAATTTTGGGGTTCCCCATACATAGAACTGAAACTCAAAAATTTTTTTTTCATCAAACCCAATCGTTTGGGGTGTCGGACAGACAGACAGACAGACATGACGAATCTATAAGGGTTCCGTTTTTTGCCATTTGGCAACGGAACCCTAAAAAGGAGCGATGTAGTGTCACGGTATCTTTCCAATACTTTAACCTTTGTAAACTGTTACACATACATAAACATGTAGAGTAGAGTCATTATGTTGATGAGAACGGAGAAATGGTTTGGCCTAGGCGAAACAAGTTCATCCTAAAATCGGGTTTAGCCGGTAACAGATATACATAATTATGACTCAACAGCTACTTCTGTTTTCTTTTACACCCAGGACTCATGGTCTGATAGCTGACTTCAGATTTCACAATAGCTTATTTTACTACGCCACATTTCACTTTTTTATTGATGAAATGGCGGGAAAAAAAATGTTCCGGAAACAAAAACGTGTTAGCGACCCTGCACTTTTTTTTTTGGGGGGACCCCGTTGAGAAGTAGGTACGTTCCTTACGTTTTTTTTCTTACTCTATCTTTAAAATATTCAACCTTTATTTTGACCACACTTTCTATAGGTTCAGCACCCTCGAAGACGATGACGAAAAATTTTAAAACTTTCGCAGCCGCCATCTTGAGAACGATACCCATGATAATTTTTTTTATAATTGTCTCGCAGTCGCCATTTTGGATTTACAATTTGACCTCACTATTGGCTTTCATAATTTCATCCGAAAGACATCCACTGCTGAACATACGCCTCCCCCAAGCTCCTATTAGCTTTAGCACTCTCGAAAATTATCTTTCTGTCTAATAAAGCTGCATGGGGGAGCTTAATGCTTTTGTGATGATTTCTACTATTTACTCTTACCACATACCTACCACATGTATTAAAAAAAAAATAAAAAAAAATAAGCATACCAATTTAATAGTCAAGAAATCGGTGTGCATATGTTTATTTACAACCTCCTCAACTCAAGAACAACTGAGCATGTTCTTCCAACTCGCTCAACACATTACTATCAATATACTCCACCACCAGTTTATCTCCTTCCAATAAAACCTCTGCTTTCATGAGCTCCGATACTTCAGCATCCATCTTTATGGGACTTATGCAGTAACTGTCCAACTGTCTAAACAATCTAAGCTTTACAGAACTGATTTTGTTATTATCATTTTTAATATTACAAGAGTCACATATACTGTCTATGGAACGTCCCAAACTCCATTTAGAACTAATAAATACTGGCACGGTATCTTTTAAATCCGGGTCTAAAGTTACGGATTCAAACTTTGTGATACTATCCTCTTCTTGAATGATTTTTATTGGTTTGGGTTCCATGTTTAAAGGTTTTTTGATGGCAAAGTATACTCTGTCAGATGGTGGGATGGTTTTTGGACCGATTGCTTTTTGTTTTATTCTCATGAGGTGTATTTTTGAGGCTGTCTTTACTTTCGCTGATGATTGGAGGGCTCTGCGGATGTTTTCTGTGATCTGTAAAAGTAATGAATAGGTAAGGTTATAGTAGTATTTTGTAGTAGTATGCAGCGTCAGCATGTAAATAGCTATATGTCATTTAAGAACTTCAGTGTTTCAGGTTATCCAAGATTGAATTCAGGATTATTCACCTTTTCTTGTAAATGTTTGTTGGCCTCTCTGAACTGTCTCCTTGGAGCTTCAAACTGCTCTATCTTGGCTGCCATTGTTTCATCATCTATTTCTGGACAAGTGCTGAAGATACAAAGAACAGAGTTTATGCATTTACAAATTAAAAAAAGCTTGACACAATTTTAATAGTCGAATCAGTTTTTATAGTGTTTCAGAATTTTTAACTGTAACTCTAAGAATACTTACGGATGAAACCTATGTTCAATACAATAATGTTTGTCACACTTTGAACACAACATTTCATGTAGGTTTCCTTTCCTACATCCTTGTTCTGAACACCTGAATATCTGGTCATCATTTTTGAGGTGAACTTCCTTGGGTTTTGGCGCCAACTCACATTCCCCGGACAAGCAATGTTCGTTGAAGTGTTCCCGGCAGTATACCTTGCCACATTTGCATTGAAGAGGTAGGAAATCGGTTTGGTTACAATTCTGATACTGGCAGTGTTCACCAAGTGTAGGAAACTCCATCTTTTTCTAAGGTACTTCTCTTTTGCCAAGTTTAATGTAGTGATTAGATTTTAAATTTCACAAAGCTTTTTCTTATAGAATATTTGTATATTCTTGCAGTGGTAATAATGGTAAACAGAAAACACAAATAACCCGACGCTGCGTTCCAGCACCTTATTTTACTACTTTTCAAATTGACAACAGGATAGCTAAATACGTTTACCATACAAGTGAGAAAGACAGCAGATGTCATTAGTGCTTAAAGTTCATAAAATACCGAAACGGAACGGAATTCCGAAACGTCAGTATAATTTTCGCAAAAATGGCAGTCATTGTGATCGTTCAGAAATTAACGACGTTAGAATTTCGTAAATGATGAGGTAAGCAGCGCTTTTATCACATTCTGGATCATAAATGTGGATTAGCAACAGAGATGTGCAAAATCTATATATATAAAAATGAATACCTATTTCCCTTGGTCACGACATCACGCGTGAACGGGTGGACCGATTTCACTTTTTTTTTTTTTGTTGTGTTTGTAATTGTCAGGAAAAGGTTCTTATGAAAGAAAAAAAATAAAAAATTGCGCGGAAAATTAGAAAATTTAAGAACAACCATATAATAGTCTCAATAGTACAATGTAAACTTTTTTAATGTAACATTATGACATTTGACATAGAATTGACAGAATGCATGCTCAAATATCATCAAAGAGACAGGACAAAGTCTGTCGGGTCAGCTAGTAGGTTATAAAATGTATTCAAATGCAAAATGCAAATACTTTTGTATTTTCTTATTTCAAATACAAAATTCAAAATAGTTTTTCATTTTATATTTAAATTACTAAATGCAAAATACGTATTTACAAAATGCTTTATTAAAATAAAATACTTTTAGTTTTAAAGTATCTTTATTTTGTTAAAAAGTTTATTTAACAGGCTGGTCAATTTACTGTGATAACTTACTTAAATTAAATTTACTTAATATATTTTAATAAAATAATTTGCTCAAATACACTGTCGGCCTGTCGCTCATCTTTCTCCTGTGTGGTCTCATAATCATGCCACCATAAGAAAAAAGTAAAACTAATTATCTAAGTGGCCTGACAAGAAAGCAGTTCAATTCAGTGTTGCCATAGTGAGAAAAACAAGTACCATTTCTCATCACATTAATTATTAATTCTTTGTTTACAAAACTTAGGAAAAAGTATTTTGCATTTTGCAAATACAAAATATGTCTTAAAAAGTATTTCAAATAAAATATAAAATGCTTTTCTAAAGAAAGTATTTAAATACAAAATGGAAATAGGTATTTTGTATTTTCTATTTTGCATTTCAAATACTGTTATTTATAAATGTCACATCTCTGATTAGCAATTCCGATCAATAACAACAGATTAAATTAGCATCGTAACGAGCACCAAGCTTGCAATCTACCTATGTGTACCTTTTCCCAGCCTTAATCGATGGCGTAGCAGTTTATAACTACATATTAGCGTACGTATGTACACACGGCTATATATCAAGCTATACATTTCTAGTTTTAGCTGACCTCGCATTGTATACGCTTTTTGTACAATGAGATGTCAGCCTATGCTGGAAATTTATGGAGAAATGGAGCTTGATTTATCGCCCCGCGTAGTTGAACCTTGTTTGCCTTTATCTCTTAGTAAGGGCGGTTTTCGTAATTCAACAGACATCTCTTATGATTATTATTTCAACAGAGAAGTATCAATGGGAAAAAATAAACAAACAATACTCCTTATTTAAGCATAGTTTATTGCAATAAAAACAATAAATAAAAGACATTTCACTTAGAACAATACCACAAATCGGTGTCACTTGACTCAAGGTAACATTTTTAGAATATCTTAAGATAATGGGTACAGGTAAAAATGCAATTTGTTAGGTACAATGTTGGACCAGTTCTTACCGTTCGTTAAAATTACTGGAGGGTTCTAAACTTTGACTTCTAATATTTAAGTAGATCATCTATTGTTTGTAGATATAAAAAAAATTGTGCCGAATTATGTAGACAAGATACTCACGAGGTAGTTACGTCTACTATTAACTGTACTGTTATTAAATTAGTTCATACAAGTGCCTTTAACATCTTGACTTCGCTTCTCCTTTTTGCTATCTAGCTAAATATCTATAAATAAATAGTTTGATTGCACTCATTTAAAAACGAAATCACTTTCATTTTCACTATCAACAATAACCATTGCACCATATGTTTGGAAAACTAATGCAAAAATATTGTTAAACCTTTATGGTGTTGTTACTGGCAGGCGTAAATATGACAGGGCGGAAAAGAGATGACGCTATGCGTCTTGTATCGCTCCATCTCTTTTTGGTTCTGTCAAATAAACGTCAGTCATACTTCTGTCACTTTAACATTGCTTACACTCAGAATAATAATCAGCACTTTGTATATTCCTCTAGGCTAAATTTTGCTATATGAGTTTCAAGGTTTCCATGGCCGCTTGTAACCTCGCGATCTCTCCCTGTGACTGCGTTAGTTTCTCTGAGTTGGTCTTCTGTACTTCTGCCGGGACTTTGGTAGTGTAGTCATCGGCGGCCATTGCTTGTTCTAACTTGGTAATCGTTTGAGATAACGATTCTTTCTTCTTTTCTAGCTTAGTTATCTCTTTTTGGGGGTCGATGAGGCCCTGTGAAAATGGAATGAATTGGTCATTTATATACTAATAACTAGCTGACCTGGCAAACGTTGTTTTGCCATATACATTATTTCTAGAAAAAATAGGGGTTGGTGGTAGAAGAGTGAAAACTTCGAGTTGTATGTATTTTTCAATGCTAAATCATAATAAAATAAAAATATATTGTTTTTGTCAAAATATATAAAAAAATATGTTTAGGGGTGGGTCACCCTTCTCATTTAGGAGTATGGAAAATAGATGTTGGCCGATTTTCAGACTTAACTGATATGCACACAAAATTTCATAAAAATCGGTCCAGCCGTTTCGGAGGAGTTTGGTAACAAACACTGCGACGAGAATTTTATATATTAGATAAAGCTTTCGTATAAAGAGTTCGAACAAAGAGTTCGTTTGTTTAAACGCGCCTACCAGACATATTTGAAAAAATATTTTTGTGTTTGGTAGCCCAGTTGTTGAGGAACGCTATAACAAGACGCTAGGACCTATAGGAGCCGAGCAAAGACATAAATGGTAGTATGAACATTAATAAATACGACGTAATAGCCCGTGCCCGGCGATGCGATGCGATGGACTGGGGAAGTCGGGTGAACAAGAAATTTTACGCGGACGAACTCGCGGGCAGAAGCTAGTTGCTAAATCTGCATCAGCATCAAAATATTCAAACATCGTAAATATTTGTACATTGCTAGATAGGTGGCAGATAAAGAGTGAAGGTCTATAACAGGCGACTATAAGACTATGATATTTACGATTTCTTAATGGTAGTACTTTTGGCCATTACCAGAGGTCGTAGTAGGTAGATTGATTTTACGTACTCGCATCATGAATAGTCATAGAAATCATAACAAGGATAAGCCTTTTTTCCGGAATTTCATTTCGGTACATACGGGATTGAATCAAATATTGTGAAAGTAAGGATTATTAAACTAGGTACATACTACATTAGAAATTTATATGAATGCGATAGATAAACATTCTACACATTACTACATTTGAAATTAATTACAAAATCCCTGAATCCCGGAGTCATATCCATACTAATATATACGTGCCAGTTCATTGATCCCATTTCAATCTACCTACTCCGACCTCTGGCCATTACTCAGGACTGTAACTTAATTAGAGAAATATGGATGTTATATACCCCTGCCTGCCCCTAAATAATAAACCGAGCTATTGTAGTACATACCTTCAAAACAAGATGCACTTCAATCTTATCCGACACGGTCAGTATGGAGCATCCAATGGGAGGTTTTTCATCCGAAAGCTCACTGTTGGCTAACGACTGCACACTCCTGAACAGATTCTTCAGGGTTTCTACCTATAATACAAGGTTATGGTCACTATAAAGTCATATTAACTGAAAAAAATCACAAAGCGAAACTTCACTTATAGGTATTTGAATCATCATCAGCAGCCTATAATGGCCCCACTGCTGTGACACAGGCCTCCTCTCGGTGAGAGGGAGTGGGCCATAATCCACCACGCGGGCCCAGTGCGGGTTGGTAGATGTCACATGTCTTCGAATTTTTAGTTCTAAGACATGCTGGTTTCCTCACGATGTTTTCCTTCACCATTTTGAGAGCAGTATATTTGAATACAGAATTTTAAATAATTCGCAATCAACTGCCACTTACTCAACTCTCAACTTTAGCGATATGTAGTCAACGTTGGTTTTTGAGCAGCAAAAAAGTCCTACATTTTTTATTGCAATGGAATTTGAACCTTATCATAAAGGACATTGAGTTTGTTATTCTAAAACTTGTTAATCATCTGAGATTCTAAATTTAAAAAAAATCGTGAATGTTTCAAATAATAGGCGAAAACTAAATTATCTCTTATTCCTTTACCTTCAAGTCTTCAGCAATGATGAGATGGGCCGTGGTCTTCTGCTTGTTGGTCAGGTTGTACTCTGAGCGTGTAGACCTTATTAGATGCACCATCTTGAGAACTGTGTCCACGTCAGATTCTAGCTCCTCTGAACGCCACGGAGTATCAACGTCCTGGGAAAGTAGAAATAAGTTTGATTTTAGTAGATTCGTTAGTAAGGAGTACGTGTCAGAATGAAAATTATGGTTCAGCGCACTTTTGCTTTTTTCTCACACATATTTGAATAACGAAAAGTTATATACAAAAATATAATAGTCGAAACTAAGGGTGATTGCTTGTTACTTCTCATCAGATCATAGTCGTATCACGGGATCTACAACACGAAGTCCGTAGTTTCGGCCGAAACTATGGGTGTTTCCAAATCTGTATCACCTACGGACATCCGGTTCACGATCTAAGAATGAGTGACAATAAGATTTGACAGTTATCCCTACGTCCGATGTGTTTTTCTCATCCAAAACATTGAAATTAATATTAGTTTTGACAGATCAACTACTTTCAGACGGGACCGTATCTTCGTTGACGGATTTTGAGAGTAGACCTTATATAAAACTTTTTGGTCAGTAATGAGGCAGCTAAAGAGACTGATTATATTTTATTTCATTTTTCTTTAAACAGGTGATTATTTCGGTTTTAAGAACAGGATCAAGTTATTGGTATGTATTGGCAAGGATCCAAAACAATTAACTCCTTTAAAACAAGAATATAAGTGACTCACAGTAGGATAGCTAGCCACACAGATGGACGGACAGCTGGTGTCCTTCCTGGGCAGGCGCTGGAACAACTCCTCGCTTACAAACGGCATGAAGGGGCTCAGCAGCTTGAGCCCATACTCCAAGGTTGTGTAGAGAGTGCGACGCGCGGCCGCTTTTTCAGTTTCAGAGCCGGATGCGAAGACTGGTTTGAGGTATTCCTAGAAAGAAAGACATAAGTAAATTAGTTACGTTGCAAGAGTCAGGCTTCAAAACATAAGATGTTTGAGAAATAGTACACAAATAAATTATAATAAATCTCACGAGTTTGGAATATTGTACGAATAAGGCGAGTTTAACTAAGCTTTGCTTCATTTTTAATTATTTTTACCTACTGTGGTATAGTAATTTTATGATAGGTGCATCATCTTCACACATTAAATATTCTAAGATATTTTAAAAGAGATTCTAATCCATTCGAAACTACCTATTGGAATTCTATTTTAAAATAAATATTGACGCTCATCGACTTTTTAGTTTATAGTTCATACTAGCCGACCCGACAGATGTTTTCCTGTCCTAAATTGAATAATTCATACAAAAATCCAATAGAAAAAATCACTTCTCCCGAATTTCAAAATTTTAATTTTTTCTTTCTCAAACACCGTATTGGGTGGGACTTTAATGAGGAACATTAAAAGGAAAACAAATATGTCGAACTGTTCCCAAGTAATACGATTTAACAACGAATAACATTCTATTTTAATAGACAAGGACTGCTTCAGACTCAGTATAAACTTACCAGATACACATCACAGAGGTCGTAGAGCCACAGGTTGTAAGAGTGCGTGGTAGCGGACGGGAAGTCGTACGAGGAGAACCCAGCGTTCACTTTATTCACGGCCAGGGACAGCCGGGACAGCATCCAGTGGTCCATGGGGGCCAGCTCCGATGGTAAGGTGGGCGGGTGTACCTGGATACAATGATGCAGGTTAATCAGTATGAACAATTTTTGCACCACAAATCACCAAATGCGTATATCGCTTAACAAATTTAAAACATTTCTGTCAATCGTTTCAAGATAATGATACGTTTTAAATACGTTAGTTAAGGTGGATCCGCTAAGGTAGCCCGCCAAATTAAAATTGTCTCATGTTTTTAAGAACGTAAGAAAATTTTAATTTCGTGGGCAACCCTAGCGCTTCCCTCTTAACTATGAGTTAAGTAATTTTTTTTTTTATTTATCTTCCATAATAAGTTTATGATTTTATTAAAGAAAAAACGAATCAGACCGTCGAGCTATAGGCAAAGTCTAGTTAGTATTCACGCAAATCAATCAAATACGCATTTTTGCCGCTATGTCACAGTAAACGTAATTGCAAATCTCAAACAAATCAAATATGGAGAGCCAACGAGAGTGATAAACTCTACTATCTCCCTCTAACACCCGATACTGACCTCATACACGGTGTCCTTAGGGAAGTAAAGCAGCGCGAACTTGGTAGCATTCCACAGCTTGTTGCAGAAGAACCTGTAGCCCTGTACTCGCAGGATGTCCAGGTTCAGGTCGCGGCCTTGAGTCATCGCGCACAGAGCGAACCTGATAGTTGACACACATGAAATACACAACAACAAAAAACTACACAATACAGTACACGGACGGTTTGAGAACACAAATTAAGTTTCATAAACATTTATAATTTTCGTCTAAATAAGAAAAGAAACTTTAGAGGTGTCAAGGGACACCCGGATGGAACGAAGTTCCTGTCCTGGATTCATAATTTTTATATTTTATTATTTATTATGTACAAAAAACCTGTATACACTCAACAAAAATATTCTCTCTCTCTCTCTCTCCCTCGCTCTCGCCCTCTCTCTCCCTCTCTCTATCTCCCTGTCTCTCTCTCTCTCTGTCTCTCCCTCTCTCTCTGTCTCTCTCTCTCCCTCTCTCCCTGTCTCTCTCTCTCTCTACTCACAACAAAAAAAACAACAATATACAAACAAATACAAACAACAAAATATATACAGTCGAATTGAGAAACCTCGTCCTTTTTTGAAGTCGGTTAAAAAGTGTCGTGACAACTTTTCGTAAGAATTTTTTCCGTCTAGCCCCCTTTCACAACGCGCGATAAGGAACTTCGTTCCAATAAGTGCGGAGAACTGTGTCGTTATCATTTCTCTGGGTATAAATTAAAACACGAATTAACACCATTTGTATGACACGTCGTTTAAATTATAAGTCATCAAGAAGCCTACCTGAGCGCATCAGTCCCACACTCTGGAATACCATTCGGGTAGTCCTGTTTCTGGCCCTGCTTGGCCCTCTCCACCTCCTTAGGCTCTAAATTGGACTCCTCCAGCTGTTCGTGCAGGGTTTCCAGCGTGACCCCCTTCACTACGTCCACGGGGTCGATGACGTTGCCCAGGGATTTGGACATCTTGCGTCCGTGGGCGTCGCGGACCATCGGATGGAGGTAGATTTCTCTGTGAAGTTAGGTAGAAATGGTAGAATATGAAAGATCAAATGTCCCTGATATAGTTTTCAATACACTACCGAACAATGGAACCATTCGTCCTTGGAATTGCTAGATATGGAATGTTGATGTTTAAAATCTCTTCGTCCACGTAAACATGTACGTAAAAACGTCGCGGCGGCATTTTCCGCGCATTTAAACTTTAACGCACTGCTTAGCGCGAAGGGTTGAAAATAGGACAGTGTTTTTTCGACACGCTGATGGATTCTCAATGGTCGGTTTAACACTGAGTTAAAAATCCGACGCGTACTAAAATTCCACCGCGATAATTTGAAGTCCCCGCGAATGTGGTCTTTTTGCGAATTAAATCGTTTAGTGACCTATTTATTCAAGATTTCCGGTCTGAAAGTCATCTTCTTGTGTGATTTAAGTTCTTAGCCGCAAGTTGCAGGTTTCCTGTTTTTTTTTTTTTTTTTTTTTTTTGTACTGGTCATATCATAAACTCGGATACAGGAATGAGACCAAACCAACAAAAACAGAAAGCAATATACGGTGGCATCGACGAGCAAACCAATGAATAAACAAACAATGAATTCAGCACTTGAATTTAGACCACCTTGCGTAAAAAAAAGTGAGCCGTCGCGGGACGCCTGGCAGATGTGAAACATGGAAATTATTTTGTAAAGATAATACTTATAAAGAATACTTTACGAAAGGAAATAAATATGTTATAATAAAAAATTACGTATTAATTATATGTTAATTATATAACCGCATCGATATTGGAACTTTGTTGCCTAAGTCCACTAATTTACAGTATGGGCCCACTGTGCGTCGCCACACTCGCCAGTCCAAAATTTAGGTTGACCCCTCGCCTATAGATGTTTCACATCAAAATTTTTATCGGTTATCAAGAGAAAAAACTGCTGTTTCATAAACAACTGCGATACCTACGCGATCAAGGTATATTGAACAACATTTTTTCTTCTGTAACCGTAGCAATATTTTTAAGCGAGAGTCAATTGCTGAATTCATGGTTACAGTTGGGGGTCGATGTCCATACGATCCTGTATATTAAACTCTATTCACGTAAACAAAAAATGACATGTTTACTTACTTAAATGGTAGTTTTCCAAGTAATCTCTGCCCAAAGAACACCATCCTCGCGACCCAGAAGAATAGAATGTCGTGTCCGGTTTCCAGTAGTGTACCCGGGTAGAATGCCTGGCGGGATTACCAGTTATTACAGCACATACAACACACCCACAATATAAAACGACCCAGCAGTTGGACAAACATCGTTTCAGCCAAAAGACGTCCACTGCTGGACATAGTACTACCCCAATTTAGGGAGGTTTCCCATAATCGCCACGCTTGGCAGGCCGGTTGGCGACCGCAGTATTATTAAAATGCATAGAGTACGTTGCTGCCCATTTCCTAGTAAGTCCATCAGTCGGCTTTTACGACACCCACGGGAAGAAATGGGGTGTTGCTATTCTTTTAGTCTGGCAGATTTGATTACAACACAAATATTTATTTTGCCTATATTTTACCACTTACCTGCAAATCGTCAGTCTGATCTGGCCAGCCGAATATAGAGAAAGTGAACAGTGCGGACGAGAACCAGGTGTCGAGTACATCATCGTCCCTCACTAACTGTATGTCAGTGGCAGGCACGTTGAACTTAGCGGCCGCTTTGGTGCGAGCCTCCTCTTCCGTGTGAGCGGATACCCAGAGTTCTTGGTCTTTGGTCTGGAAGGAGATAAGGGCATTTAGTTTATGGTTTTATAATATATGGGAAGTAAGTGCAGGATGGAATAATGTAAATAAAATATGCGAGCATCTTCTGTTACCTCAAGTATGGGTATTTTTGATAAATATCTGTGCTTAAATGCGAGATTATCACAACTTAATTTTATACAGGGTTATTTTTCAAAGACCTGCCAAATTTAGGGGTGTGATACAGACGATCGAACTGAATAATTTTCTCCACAGAAAATATATCGCGACCGCAAAAAAAAAATGTCGTCCCATACATTTAGCTAGCATGCAGCTTATATTTTTTTTTTGATCTCGAGGTGGAAATCCTCATGGATGTCCTCCGCCCTTGGGGGGGGGGGGGGGGGGGGCGGAAGGGTCTGTCAGACTCTTACTGACTAAAACCACCCCGGTGTTCCGTCCCACACCTACGTCGGGGACCACGGGAACCAATATGTCTTCCGCGATCCCCGAAGCTAGCATGCAGCTAGCTCAAGCTCAATTTAGCTCAAGTTATGTATGGGGCAGCTGATATATTTTTTGTGATTACGATATTGGTCTCAAGGAAAAAGTTGTTCAATATGAAGGTCAGTACCACATCCTCAAAGGCCGGTCTTTGAAAACTAACCCTGTATGCATACGTGCAAAAGAACGAGCATAAGGTACAAAATAAAAAAAAACATTATAACGAACAAAATATAGTACAACAAAATTTAAACTAGCACTAACTTTACAGGCATCCATGCTAGCATATCATAAAAGTTTGAGTGTTTATTTAGTTGAGTTTAATTAATTGATTCCTAAGGATTCACAATGGTTTATGCTAATCTTGCTGATGTATTATCGAATTTGTAAAATTATCAGAAATGGATAGTCATTTTGTTATTTCTCAATTTTGAAATGGGCCATTCAACTTTTACAATGATTGTTACTATCACAGCGAAGCGTGACTTTTAGTCGATTATTTTTGTTTTGTGAGTAATGAGCGAAACAGTTACATAATGGATATTAATACTGATTAAAAACTCACAACACATTGGTACTCTACAACACATTTTTACGCCGAAAACATTGCATCGATCTAAAAAATTACTAAACACAGTAAATGCACGCCATGCAAATGAACCATAAAGCCACTACATCCACGCGGAGCCCGTCTCACAAAAGAAGTCTCGCAGACTGCGAAATCATAAATCGTTACGTATTTATTTATCTCAACATCATATTATGGACACTGTTTATTAAAATATACAATCAACGCCATGGTAGCCCGCGAAATTCAATTTTTATTACGTTTATTTGCAAATTGCAGGTCAGTATCAGGTTGCATGTGGATTTAAATAAGATTATGACAGCTACCTTTTTTAATGACATTTCTTGACATTGAGAGGTCGTTACTACTTAACCGGGTTAGCCTGGACGTTTTGTTTCGAGTATAGTACTGGTGACCCTATTGCCTTCCTGTAGGAGGGTAATGGCGTCATCAAGGTCGGTCAGAATATATGCCTTGGGCGGCGAATTCTACTGATTCGGGAGGGCTGTAACTGGCAGCCGCGACGGACAAACGGTTGCAGAGGGTTACGGCTTCATCAAAGAAACGCTTGGAATTGCGTTGAATTGATGAATAGTGAAGATTTTCAGATTGAGGTGGAGGATTTCATTCCGAACGTACCAAGAGGAACCTGAGACGTTGCGGAGAAAACGGTTTTGGAGGGTCTGCATCCTATGGATATGATGAGGTTTCGCGTGTGCAAAGACTGCACGGGCGAATGAGAGCTACCTTAGTACATCTCCCTAAAATAGAGAAAGGTGTAAGATTTTGGAGGGTTGTTGAGTGAATGTTGTTAATTATATTATACTAGGTAGTTCTAGTTATTGCCGCGAGACTTCTTTCATGAGCCGGGCTGAATGTCCCCCCGTAGTGACGTACAGTAGTCCCGCTGGCGCCGGGCGCGGCGAGGCGGCGGCGCGCGCGGATGCGGGGCGGCTTCCTGCGGCCCGAGCGCGTGTGGCGCCGCCGCGGGGCCGTCTTACTGCGCCCCGGCCCTTCCGCGTCGCTCAACTCCTTGGCGTTTTAACAAAGTTCACAGATGAACGAGTTTTAATCGATTTTTGAAAGCGGTACCGCTAGATTTTGCTACTTAAGCCTTATGACGTCCTCCCATGGTCGCAAAATTTGTTCGAAAGAGATACCGTGGCCCTGGCATAAGGGCAACTGAAGGAACACGAGTGGGTTTTAGTCAGTAAAAGTCTGACACGCTCTTCCGCTTCAGCCAGAGCCGGAGACGTCATTTGATGATTTCCCACCCAGGAAAAAAATGCTTTATAATATCTTCTGATCTGGTGAAGCGGAAGAGCGTGTCAGACTTTTACTGACTAAAACCCTCCCGTGTTCCTTCAGTTGTCCATATGCCAGGGCCACGGTAACTCTTTCGAACAGTTCCGCAACCCTGGCAGACATCGGTCTTGGCGGAGCCCTTCAGTTTGCTGACATCTCTTTGATGCGCGCATGGAACACTACGCGCCGTCGACCCGGACTTGGTCCTTACCGGGCGGCTACTTAAGCCTGGCAGCAACATACAGCGGTACAAGTTTCGTCCATCATCAGCGTCATAATCTTAATGCAAACGGGACTTTCTGCGTCACAGAACTTCTTGGTAATTCAAAAAATTTGAGATATAAAAGAGTTTAGTCGATTTTTGAATTAGTATTTTTGGTAACGTCACTAGTTGGCTGTGTCGATTAATCTGGAGCCTTTTTTTCTGAATAGACACCGTAGAAAAACTTTTAATTCTTCTCAAATTTAACTTTGTTTTTTTAGAAGGATAGTGTAAATATTTCTAAAGTCCACTTAATAATTTGTTTATTGAGATAATAAATCTTTGTAAGGTTACTTATGTCCCATCGCATTTGTGTTGCATTATTTTTCCAAATAATTATTGTTCTACCTGAAAAAGATCCTGCCATTTCTAAAACCAAACACCATAACTCATTTTATTGTCCTTCACATACATATATACATAAAGTCACGCATTCTTCCAATGAGGGTAGGTAACTATAACGTTCCATTTCGTTTGTTTGCTTCGTTTACGTTCATACATCTGACTTATCTGAGGAGCATTTTTCGTGATTAAGAATGTTCAAAGTCTGATCTGTCTCAATCTGCCATAAATTTTTGACAGGTTTTTGACATTTGACTGTTTCTTTGAGACTGCGACAAGATTTTGAACGTTTTTAATTACGAGGGATGGCCTTTTGCGGATTGCGAGTAGATACTACATAACAGACCTTTCTTTTACTCATGAACTATTTATAATTGTTACTGTATCTATTCTTGTCCTTCCTGGCCATCGTAAAATGTATCTTACCTCAGATTCCGGCAGTGTAACCCTGTACGCGGGTATCTGGTGCCCCCACCACAGTTGCCGGGATATGCACCAATCCCGGATGCCCTCCATCCAATGGAACCACGTCTTCTCGTGCACGTCGGGGATAATCTTCAGCTCACCCGTTTTGACAGCCTTGATCGCGTCGGCCGCCATTTTGTCGCATTTTATGTACCTGTAATTTATAGAAGAATTGTAAGGCTCTGCGAAGACCAAATAGGAGCGTAGAGTACAGGATTTTTGGGTGTCATTGAATAGTACATCTTATTGACAGTGTCAATAAGTGTAAAGTTGTACGAAGTCGTGTACAACTGAAAAGTCAAATAAGACATTGATAATGAGGTTTATTATTGAAAGTAATTTTTAGGTATAATTATTCTTACAGCCACTTATTCCACATAGAAGTACTTTCTATTTTGGAAACGTCAACCGCCTAACGTTCATTTGCCAATAACAGCGACTTTAAGTCGTAGCACTAAAGGCCGTTTTAAAACGACTTCAAAAAAGGAGGAGGTTCTCAATTTCCTGCCAGGGTCGCGAGATTCGTTCGAAAGAGTTACCGTGGCCCTGGCATATGGGCAACTGAAGGAACACGGGTGGGTTTTAGTCAGTAAAAGTCTGACACCCACTCCCGCTCCACCCAGAGTCATTTCATGATTTCCAATCCACAAAAAAGGTTCTCAATTTGGTTATATTTTTTTTGTTTATACCTCAGAACAGATTTGAAAATTTTTCTTTGGATGGAAAAGTATTCTTACTGACTAGTCTCATGTAAATTCAGGCAAGTTCAAAGCAGTGGTTTTTGAGTTAGTTTCACTAACACGTATTTTTATAGCACAACGGTTGTTACAGGCATGCAGTAGACAGTAGGTGGTACTCACCACTGCGGCTTGAGCATGGGTTCCACGACATCCTTGGAGCGGCTGCACAGCGGCACCACCATGGCGTGCTCCTTGGTCTCCTTGTACAGCTTGGGGCCCTCCAGCGCCTTGATGATAGTGCGCCGCACGTCGTAGCGTTTCATTCCCTGTACACAATTATCCATATACTAATATTATAAATGGGAAAGTGTGTGTGTCTGTTTCTCCGTCTTTCACCGCAAACCGAAGCGAAGAATTGACGTGATTTAAGTGGAGATAGTTGAAGGGATAACTAACCCCACACTTCCCTAAAAAGGGGGGTGGAAGTTTGTATGGAGAAAAAAAAATTGAGTAGGTGATGGAAATTTGTGTGAGACTGCTCTCTTATTACCTATATAACCTGGATTAATGCATTCTTAATACATTAACCGCGGTAGGACGTCCTCTTGCGATAATTTCCGACATCAACGCGGCGAAACCGCGGGCAAAAGCTAGTATTATTATAATGAGGCATGTATTCTACAAAGTTATATTGCTGAGTCATCATCATCTGCCTAGCCTTTTCCCAACTTTGTTGGGGTCAGCTTGCAGTCTAACCAGAAACAGCTGAGTACCAGTATTTTATATGGAGCGACTGCCTATCTGACCTCCACAACCCAGTTACTGGGAATTACGATACCCCTTGGTAAGACTGGTTGGCAGACTTTCGGGTTTCTGCGACCTGTAAAGACTGTCTAAAATCTACGAAAGACAGCCGGGACCAAGCTTTTCGAGGCACGAAAGGGTCTTGGTATGTAAAAATGGTCACCCATCCACGGACCAACCGCGGCAAGCGTAGCTTAACCTGAACGATCAACCCGTGCGGCTGTTATTACTTATCCACAAATTGCTGTGTATAAACTACTATTACCTTTGAAACGATTTTTTTTAACGCAGCTTATGGCAGGTCTAAAGTTGCAGAAATA
This sequence comes from Aporophyla nigra, assembly GCA_947507805.1. Taxonomy (NCBI): domain Eukaryota; kingdom Metazoa; phylum Arthropoda; class Insecta; order Lepidoptera; family Noctuidae; genus Aporophyla; species Aporophyla nigra. The sequence continues at coordinate 3,043,877 of OX382305.1, read as the reverse complement.
AAAAAAAAGCGAAATGAAATGTTTATGTATGTAGGTAGATCTTATAAGACACTTTTACACGTCAATAATTTGTTGGTCTATATTTTTTTAAATAGATGGCGGTGTTCAGTCATTGTATAGCTCAACCCTATTTTAGGCAGCTCAACGACCCGTCATAAGACGCTACCAGAACCACAGGACATTCATCATCAGCAGCCTATAATGTTCCCACTGCTGTGACACAGGCCTCTTCTCGGTGACAGGGAGTGGGCCATAATCCACCACGCGGGCCCAATGTGGGTTGGTAGGTATCACATGTCTTCGAATATTTGGTTCCAAGACATGCCGGTTTCCTCACGATGTTTTCCTTCACCGTTTTGAGAGCAGTGGTGATGAAATAATTTACACAAAGTAAAGCGCCTGCTTGGGTTCGAACTCACGACCCACTACTCATAAGCCGCGCCCGTTACCACTAGGCAACCACTGTTCTCCGCAGTACATTTGCGTAGGCAATAATACAAAATACTCAAAACCGCTAGACAGTTGTTATGTATTCGAATCTAGCCTTCTTGGTACTCCCGTGGTTCGGGATGCTAGCCCACAATAGCATATCAGTTAAGTTAAAGAACTTACAGCGAATGCTCCGCAGTTGGGCAGCATCTTGCCCTCATCGTCTAAAATAGTTACGAACGGTAGATTGTGACGCTTGGCGAGCTCGTAGTCGTTTACGTCGTGCGCTGTCGAAATCTTCACCGCGCCTGGAGAAATTACAATTTCATAATAAATACACAAAATTAAAGGGGGACTTCATACTACAAAGGGGACCTTATAAACATAACAGTACGCCATGTTCCTCAGAAGGGTTAGGAAAAGGTGTACCTATAGCACATACACATTATGCCAGTTATGTTAAAGTCCCATGTTATAGAAGACAAGCCTATTGCCATCAACGGGATACAAATCCACATCCCGGGCTTGCTCCTTCTGCCAGGGTCGCGAGAGTGTTCGAAAGAGATACCGTGACCTTGGCACATGGGCAACTGAAAGAACACGGGTGGGTTATAGTCAATAAAAGTCTGAGACGCCCTCATACTCCGCCCACGAGCGGGAGACGTCATTTAATGATTCCCATCCAAAATAAATAATAGTTTAAAAAAACTAAAAAACACGCTTCCATTGAAAATAAAACTAAAAAATACAAAATAATGGAAAAAAAGCGTGGGGTGCTTTTTAAGGTACTTTTTTATTGATATCAGGCACCCCACGCTTTTTTTCCATTATTTTGTACTTTTTAGTTTGGTTTTCAATGGAAGCGTGTTTTTTAGATTTTTTAAACTATTATTTATTTTCTATTTTTTAGGGTGTTTCGAATTCTGAGACGTATGTCAGCGTAGTTTGTGACGTATGTCAGCGTAGTTTTCGAAGACAGTTTTTTTTGCTGTCCTGGTAACCCTGGCAAGGATAATGGCACAAATTACTTTGTGACGTATGTCAGCGTAGTTTTCGAAGACAGTTTTTTGCTGTTCTGGTAACCCTGGCAAGGATAATGACACAAATTTATGAAATTATTGCATTGTCATCGGTCCTTGACAGGTGTGCAAAGTTTGAATGAAATCTGGTCGTTTAAAGTGGGTCAAAATCGCGCTATAAGGAATCGGTTACAAACAAACATACAAGTGAAGCTAATATAAAGCGTGTAAAAAAAGGCTTGCTCCTTAGAAATTCCAGTTAGAAAAACCTCATAACACTTAGCCTCCACCTGGGAATCGAACCCAAAACCTCAGTCTCAGCAGTACCGCTTGGGACCACTAGACCAACGGTGCAGTCTTTACAACTAATAATACCAATGGTATTCAGCACCAAAATACATGTATAAACCTCGGATATCCATCCTGTGGGGTTCTTGCGGAACACCCTTTTTTCTGTATGGGAAATCATCAAAGGACTTCTCCCGCTCCGGGCGGAGCGGGAGGGCGTGTCAGACTTTTACTGACTAAAACCCACCCGTGTTCCTTCAGTTGCCTATGTGCCAGGGTCACGGTATCTCTTTCGAACAATCTCGCGACCCTGACAGGCATCGGTCCTAGCAGACCCCTTCAGTGCTGCTGACATCTCTTTGAGGCGCGCGTGGAACACTACGCGCCGTCGACCCGAGCCTGGTCCTTACCGGGCGGCGAGCTACCCATTGCTCGCCGCTGCGGAACACCCTTACAATGCAATTGTTTGCCAATTTTGGTTCTAGGACATGCCAGTTTCTTCCTTTACCGTTTTTAGAGCATTGGCGATGAACTTATTTACACAAAGTATAAAGTCTGCTTGGGATCGAGCCAACGACCTACAGCTTGTTAGCCGGTGATCACTGGGCTAACACTGCCCTATGCTATTTATGTTAATTTCTTTTATTTTTTATGCTAACCTGTTCCGAAGTTCATGTCGACGAAATCGTCAGCGATGATCGGCAGCTTCCTGTCGACGAACGGATGTACCACGTGCTTCCCTATTAGGTGCTTGTACCTGCCATACAAAATAAAGTGATTGAAAATGAAATAATTATTTGTATGAAACAGCAGATTTTTTTTGATAACTATTGAGACATTTCTACGCTAAAGAATCATTTTGCCAGGGTCCCGAGATTTGTTAGAAAAACTTACCCTGGCCCTGACACGAAACTGAAGGAAAACGGGTGGGTTTTAGTCAGTAAAAGTCTAACATGCCCTCCCGCTCCGCCCAGAGCAGAAGAAGTCATTTGATGATTTCCCACCCAAAAAAGGGGGTCAATCATGTGCTGAATTCATGGTTTCAGTTAGCCCATCGATTTCCCACTGTTTACTATATTATACTGCCTTCAAAGCACGAGTGAACAGACATCTCTTGGGCACGCTCGTTCCATTACAAACCTCATCCATCGCTCTCCATCAGGCGTGATCGAGGTCGAGAACAGGCTCAATTAGCATCACTACATAGTCTATACTAATATTATAAAGCTAAAGAGTTTGTTTGTTTGATTGAACGCGGTAATCTCAGGAACTACTGGTCCGAATTGAAAAATTCTTTTTGTGTTGGGTAGCCTGTTTATCGAGGAGGGCAAGGCTATATAACATAACGCTACAACCTAGAGGAGAGAAGCAGTAATGAAAAATGTTGCAAAACGGGGAAAATCGCACGAGTATGCGATTCGACGCAACGGGAAGGGTCGGGGCAGCAAGAAATTTAACGCGGACGAAGTCGCGGGCAGAAGCTAGTTTAAAATCAAGTTGCTTCTTGCGTCTGTACATTTAGATCTGTTTAATTACGTAACGGATTTTAACCCGGTTTTCATGAAAAGACAAAGTGATTCAAGAGGAAGGTTTATAAATGTATAATTCGCGGACGAAGCCGCTGGAAAAAGGTAGTATGAAATAAAATATAGAAATTTCGAGAAATATGTACTATAAAACACACTTTTCTTTTCCGATTGTCTAGATATTTAAGGTAATCCCATGCCATATGTTTATCACAACTCACCTGCTATCATTAGGATGCACGGCAATCGCCACATCTGCAAGCATGGTCTCTATACGAGTGGTCGCTACTATGACCTCTTCGTTTGTGTCCTGCGTCTTATACGCGAAGTACACTAGCACGCCGAATTCCACCTAAAACAATGAGTGACAAATATAAATGTTCCATTCGAACATGAATCTTACACTAAATGCAGATAAAGTTCATATTCCTATAAGAGAATTTGAAGTTTCATTCGAAAATTAACTTTAATGTTTTACGAATAACGTTTGCTTCGTCAAACAGCAATAATTACTTCTCGGATAATTACGTCTAATACGAAATTACTACTAACTTTGTTCGAAACTTAAATCTCAAAGCCCGTTTTTGTATTTGGAATCTTGTTCCAACGAGGTCTTAATAAAAAATTGACAACTTTGACTCGGGTTTCCAAATTCGTTTTTGAATTTGGAACTTTACTTAATCGGAAAAAAAAGCAACTGAATGGTTTGACAACTTTTGTCTGAAGATTAAATTTGATTTGTAAACCCTTACTGTTAAAAAAAAAAAACGCTTTTATTTTAATCTTCACTGCTCTCATAACGGTGAAGAAAAACAGCTTGAGGAAACCGACATATCTTAGAAACGATTCGAAGACATGTGACATTCCCAATCCAGATTGGACCTGCATGGTGGATTATGGCCCACTCTCTCTCACAGAGAAGAGGCCCTGTCTGCCCACTGTTTGGCACAATAAAGGCTTATTAATTATGCTAATGCAGCCTTTCCTTAATAAAATTAATAACCCACCTTTTGCGAATACCCCGGTATAGTCATCAGCGTCCGTCCAGTAACCTCAATTTTATCCACCTCAATATCAGATATCGCGCTCTTGAGCGTACAAGACCAGTTCACGAGTCTGTTCGCGCGGTAGATGTCGCCACTGTCGTGTAGGCGAATGAACGCCTCGTTGACGGCGCGACACATTGACGGGTCCATTGTGAAACGGACGCGCGACCAATCGTAGGATGAGCCAAGGGAGCGAAGCTGTTCGTAGATTCGGACGCCTTTTCTGGGGAAAGAATGTTGAATTTGTAACTGAGATTACAGGAAAAATAAAACGATGTCACTAAAAATCAGACTTTTATAGAAATCTTCAACAACAATTACATTAGTTCCACTATCGGCCAAGAGATGGCGCTGACCTAAAATTGCAATACTATAAATAAATTATTTATTATGATGGTACGGAACTCTCGGTGCGCGAGTCCGACTCGCTCTTAACCGGTATTTTCCTTTAACTTTAGGATTCTATCACTGATAAGTTGAATGGAAGTATAGATTAAGAGCCTTTTAGACTGTCTGTCTATCTGTGGTGTATGTGAATAGTCGAAGTCCAAACGGAAACCAACATGTAGGCGTGCATTTGCCTGATAGCGTAGTCGCTGAACGATCCTAATGAATTTACTATAAAATATTTAAAAATACTAGTTTGTACTATTGTTTAATGTAGAAGCTATTAAAAACAGAACATAGAAATAAGAGGTGTACTTACTGTTCCTTCCACTCCCACACTTTCTTGATGAACTCCTCTCGCCCCAGGTCGTGCCTGGTTTTCTTCTGTTCGCGCCACAGCTTCTTCTCCACCACTACCTGAGTGGCAATGCCCGCATGATCGCAGCCTGGGTTCCATAGGGTGGTTTTCCCATTCATCCTGTGGATGGAAGGAATAAGGTGCTTATAAGAACGGGTTACAATACATTGTATTGTGATGTAATTAACATAAAATAGAGTTTATAAGCTCAATGATTGAGTAAAAGTTACAGGGTAGCCCGTAAAATTCAACGTTTTTTTACCAGTTTTCTATTGAATGACTTCTTCACGAAATAGTCAATCAATGAATTTAGGAGGTTGTATTGGTGATTTTAATAATTACTAGTGGTCGCCCAAAGGTTAACATTCAACCATGTTTCTTTAATAATTTTACATAAAAATATTAGCTTTCTGCACTCCTCCATATCCATTTTCATACTCAAATTTCATACTCCTTCGTCCGCGTAAATTTCATAAAAATGGGTACAAAGTTTTCGCTCCACATATACAGGATTTTTATTAACCAGTGCGCAAATTTTTTTTGGTGGTTCAACATCAGTAATAAAATACATTTGAACTATTTTTTCAATACTTATTTTAAATTTTTATCCGACTTTAAATCAGTAAACTGTGGACACCCTACATATTTCGTAATATGATATCGACAATAGGAATAGGCCAGTAACCGCGCGCCGGCGTAGGTACTTCGAACTTCTTAGAATTTTGACCAATCGAACTGGTAGGTACTTGTAGCTACGCTCGGTCGTTCACCTTCGCCGCCGCGCCGGCGCCGCGCGCAAGTTACCATAAAAACCAGTTTCAAAATAAACATCTTTCGTTAACAATAACTTAATTTTTTGTACTACGATATATCAAAATAAAAATTGCATGGTTATTATAACTTGTTTAAGTTTAATTTGTTAAAATTTGCGCACTGGTTAAAAACTTATCCTGTATAGATAATTCTGTAAATAAATACGAGTTACGGTAGCTAATCATATTTTTTGTCAACATACAACTTGACACTGGAAATTGCAAAAAAACGTTAGAAAATTTGAAGCGGGTGAATTTGGGTTACTCTGGATTAGGTAACTAGATTGCATCTGTGGGGCGAAATTCTTGCATATTCGGGAACACGAAGATTGCAGAATCGTAATCCATTTCTACTTACTGTACTTTAGCTAGAAATTACGTGTTCATGATGTTATTTATATGTTTTGAATTACCTGTGCCACCTCGTGAGTGCATCTTCAACAGCATTGGTGAGTGCATGACCAAGATGGAGAGTCCCCGTCACATTGGGAGGAGGGATCACCATCACAAACTTGCCTTTTGGATTTGGTTCTAGGACAGACTTTCGCTGTAAAAAGTTAAATAAATGAATAAGAATGTCGCTTGTACTCACTCAAAATATTGCATTGTAACAACACAAATTGTTCTTTATTTATTGCCTCTTTATTTTGATTCCTGTAAGCTTGTATTGTATGTGATTGTGTAGCCTAATAAATAAGTAAGTAACTAGGTTTTACGAAAGAAGCGCTACAAGGAGTGTCCATATTGACAATGGTTGCTTGGGACATCTGGAACCAAAAAGGTAAGTGCGTGCTTTTATATTGAAGTATGATTTGTTAAGTAAATTGATGTATTGTAGGTTACATATTCTTTTATTTTAGAAAATATTTCTTTGAATACAAAAAACAAGTCATAGTATATGTTAAGAAGTATGCTAACATCTTAGCATAAGATTATTATTTTAATATTTTTAGTTTTATAACAAAACTTGTCTCATCCTTTCAGCTACTAACAATAACAAATAACAACTACCACAAAGTGCCAAGTTAGACGGCTCATTTTGCTGTGCTGCCGTCACTACGTGACACTGGCATAATAGTCGACATTGGCTCAGTTGCCAAAAGGAAAAAAAAAGGTTATTATTTAGATACTAACTTAAAACTATTAAGTAATCTGTAGGCGAAGCCCAATAAAACGAGCTATATTTAATGTTAATCTTTCATTGTTATTGTAGGCAAAGCCCAATGAAACTAGCTATCCATTGACACCAATATTTCCATTCTAATGTAAAAGGTAACTAAGTTATAGCCCATGTAAAATACCTAAATAAATACCTAAATGTTCTTTCGTAACCAGTAGTAGATATCTAAGACAATACTGACTTGAATACCGTAGAATGTTAGTAATAACAATGTATTGACTTATGTTTTAGCCTGTTGAATGCAAAATAGCTTGTAGGAACAACCTGTTGGAATCTAATTAGACTGTAATGCCGGTGTCATTGTTTACTTAATACTAATTACCGTTTGGATACTTTAAATGTAAATGGCTAACTATTAAACGTATAGTTCAGTAATCATGGTGCAAGAATGTATGCTCCAATAGGACGACGTCTATTTGTTAATCCAATAAGAAACTAGGAGCCTTGAACTTCCTTACACGTGTTTTCGAATTCTCGACAGGTCGAGACCTGCTCCTTTGGGAAAGTCCATTTTTATTAGTGGTGGGTCGTTGTCGCATTTTTGACGGACGACACGCAACCGTTTTTCCGACGATGAAAACGGTTGCAGAAAACGGTCGTCGTCGCAACTGGTTTGAAGAACCGTCTTCAAACCAGTTGTTGCGACGACGCACGACCGTTTTGTAAAAGACGAAACGTATCGAATATGGAACAGAATTGCGTTTTCGTTGCGTGAAATAGTTGCAGTTTCTTCCAAAGTTACGACTACTTATAAATGCCCAATTACACAACTGACCAAAAAAATGTAAACAAACATATGACACGCTCACCGGCTCGAATTCCAAGATATTTATTTAACTATTATCCCAATTCAATATGCTGGGCGATTTTGCACTTAACGGCTATAAGCTTACACAGGTTTGACCGTCGCATCACGAACGACAGTAAAGAAAAGTAGTAATAAAATATAGACTCTATACCATTGACAAAAAGTTCCCTTTTTACTGTAAGAACTGTTTTGTGAACGAACGCGGTACGCTAAAGACGACGTCGCGACGAGTGTGTTAGTTGAATCAATGCCTTCTCGACCGTATTTTCTTAGCAGTAAAATAAAAAATCGCATCAAGTAATTCGAAGACTGGTTTGTGTAACGAAAACTGTTTCGATCCAAGACTTAAAAACAGTTTCGTCGTCGTAGTCGTCGCAGAACATAAAACGGTCTTTGGAACGGAGGGACTAAGGACGACGACGCGACGCGACGAGTGTGATAGTTGAATCAATGGGTTCTCGACCGTATTTTCTTAGCTGTAAAATAAATAATCGCATCTAGTAATTCGAAGACTGGTTTGTGCAACGAAGACTGTTTGGACCCAGGACGTAAAACGGTTTCATAGTTGCAAAACATAAAACGGTCTTCGGAAACTGTTCTTTGTCGCAACGCCCACAACTAATTTTTATCATTTGTAATTGGCGGAGCGCCCGGGAAGTAAGGAAGTGCGTAGGACATTTGCACTATGCGGTAAAACCTATATAAGGGCCGAGTGTCTATTTTTAGTTTAGTCTTCTTACAATTTCGCACGATTCAACAAGTTACCGCGTAGTGTTTGTGAAGTAAGGGGCTCCGCTGTCCACTGCTTAGTCGCGATGTACCCTATAACTAGTTAGCCAGTCTTCAGTAATGTGTAGCTAGGATTTAATTGTGTGTTCTGATTGTATTTTATATTGTGTGCTGTGTATCTACTGACTATTTCTCATAACCATTTTATGTGTGATTTCTGTGTAATTTTCTATATCATTTCTGTGTACCAAATATAAGCAATGATTGCGACATTCTGACTGGTTTAATTTCACTGTTTCGTCAAGGGAACACCGTCACCCCCGCCTACAACACCTGACTCCCGTTTTAATAACATAATCTTTGCTAACACTACTGTGTGGTGATTGTGATTTGATAATACATGCTTAATTAATTAATTAATAATTTAGTTTTTAATACTCACTCCATATTCAGGTTTGAAGAAGCCCTGTTTCTCCCACCAGGTGTACCAAGCAGCCTCCACATACTGCGGGCTATAAGCATCGGGCATAGCACCAGTAATGTCCTTCTTATCACCCGGTGCTGTTTCCGCTGTGTATACTGCACTCTCTTTTGTTTCCTTCACCTTTTTCTGAGAGAAAGAGTTAGGTAGAGTATTTTGGATGTCAGATAGTTTTAATAAAAACCTACTTTTTTTTGTAATTTTTGGAGAGGATTATGGGGCAACAGTAGAATGTAATAGACAAGACAGAGTGGGAGAGACATCAACATGCATACTGAAACCATGAATTCTAGACCCCTTAGGCAGGGAAGTTCAGAATTATGTATGGAATTCATGGTAACAGGTTGTGCTGAAGTCCTTGCCGTCCCGTTTAGGTATATTTTACAGTATAAGGATTTAGTGGAGCAACAGAATGTGTGTGGTTTTATTATCTATAAAAATAAATAAAATTGAAGTACCTGTTTGTAATGCTAAAATAACAGCTATTTACTAAATATGAAAGTATATACTATACATATAGCAAAACGGTATTTTTAATTTTTTTGTCTGTCTGTGTGTTTGTTCTGGCTAATCTCTGAGAACGCTGGACTGATACTGACGGAATGTTCACGGGCAGTTTGTTGATGTTGTAAGGCGTAATATGTTAGGTTTTTTGTCCCAGTAGCATGTTTCTGTGAGATCGTTCCGACATCCACATGAGTGGAGCTCCTAGGCACAGATATTTTACAAGAACAGATTTTGTTAATATTTTATTCGATAAATAAATAAATTTGAGTTGTAATCTTCGGATTGTAAAGATAAAATACATATTTAATTTATTACGAGTTATAAATAACTTTTGATTATTTTTCAACCATTTGAATAAGAATATCGCGATTATTTATGAAAGTGTGATTGATTTTGTAACAACATTATTTTCCTTCTTTTTTCATCATTTAGAATAAATCTGAATAGTAACAGGCATAGTTTAAAAATCAATTTTAGATTTCATTTAATTGCTATAATCAAAGTGATCTCATTACATGGAATACAGATCATAGACCAATACGCGTTGAAAGACAATGAGTCTGATGCAACGTGACTAACAATATTGCGGCATTACTTTCACTTGCGTATACCAGATTTCAAGTTATTAACCTAAGAATTTCGCTACAGCAAAAGAGCAATAAAACTCATTCTGATATAAATAATCTGCAATAATCGGAGTTTAATTGCTAAAAGGTATTGTTGTAGACGTATTGTAGGGCTCAAAAACCTACCTCTGGTTTTTCTTTCGGCACAGCTGGCGAAGCGCTCTTTTTATCCAATTTGGCTTTCAGTTTATCCAACTTAGCAGCCTTTTTTGCTTCTTTCTCTAGTTGTTTAGCAGTCTTCTCTTGTGGCTGGTCCCCTGAGGGATCATTTTGTACTTCGTTATCAGTCATATTTACGCAAAAACGAAATGAATTTAAATATTGAGCGAATCACACCACATTCCGCAAATGTGATGTGGATAAAGAGATTTGACAGTCTACTGTGCGTTTAGAAACTTGACGTAAGCGACCGCAACAATAACTCGCGTTCGGAAATTACTAACCAGTGTAGGCCCATCAGAAAGAAACTAAAACAGGTTAGTTCTTCTTCCACTGAGCATCGTAAGTTGACAACACTAGCCAACGCCATTTTGTTTTTCGTTTCTTGCTGTACGCGATTGAGGTGTGCTCGCGAAATTTTATTCGAATTTTACACATCAGAAATAGATTGAATACGTTTTATCTTATTTTTATTCATCGGATTCATCACGTCGGATAAAATGTCGGACCGAGAGGTACTATAATTAACCGTACTTTGTCACGTCCGTCTCGCATTCCCGCCGCGTGTGTTTTATTTTGTCGGCGGATCGTTCTATATTTAATGACGATAATATCGCTTGGGTGATTTCAGAGGAGTCGCTCGAGGACTCGTAACGGGTCCCGAGAGCCGGCACCGAAGCCCGTCGCAATGTCGCGAGGCCACAGCCGAAGCCGGTCTAGGACGCCGCCCCCGCCAAAAGCATCGAGCAGAAAATATAGGAGCCCGTAAGTCTGCAATTACTAAATTTTGGGGAAGCTTATTTGTTACTAACCTATAGTTAATGAATATTTGGCATTGTAAGTTGTTTTACCAACAAATACTTCATAACCTCGATCTCAAGGGTAACGCTCGCGTGTGTTGCGCAATGGTGTGTATCGTTAAACTCAAACACAGTTTACATGTGACTCGGGAAGTGCAAATTTTGTAGTAATTTATGCTAGAGTGTACGACCTTGCTTAAATTTTGGTGTCGATTCCGCATACTAATCTGTTAGTCGATAGGCATCTGTTTTTAATTGCTTAGTTTTTTCGATATTAACAAAAATATCGTAGCAACAGTTTTATCAATAATGTTGTGTGTTTGGGGGGAAGGTAAGGCGCGCGGGGAGTGATAAGAAAGTAGTAAATAACATAGCTTTTCATTACTATTTACATAGTTGGAACATGTTTTCCTCAAATGCCAGTTTCCTACCAACTTTTAATTTGAGTTAGTAGTTTTCTGAGTAATTATTACTTTTATTTTCATTCCAGTTTCAACATTAGAATTAGGTTTGGAACGTAATACAAGCATAGCTAACTATCTAATAAATTGTCTGACGAGACTCCCAAGATAAAAAATTGTCAAGATAAACAAGCATCAAATTAGTTGATTGTTTGACCAATAAACAGCATTTGATTAATAACTTATGTTCAACATTTGTTGGGACACATAACTCGAGTAATTAATGATATTTTCAAGTAAATTAATAGCGTAAACTGGAACATGGCCATATAGAATCTCATAGAACTAGCATATAGTACCTACAGTCAGTATTAACAACAATATCCTGTTGTGCTCACACAAGAGCTTCAAAATACAAGTTAGAATAATAACTGGGTTTTTGTGGATTATGTCTAACTCTATCATCATATAAGTATGTCTACTAACAACACATTTTTCGCTGTTTCGTACTCACAATAATATTGATCACACTTATCAGTATCACCAAGCATACAAATGGTGTCCAATTACTTAAAAACTATAGTTACAAAGTATAAACAATGTTTATTGATGTGTGCTCAATAATAATGTGTGTGGGAAACCATGACAACTGTATTTGTTTGCTAACTAATGAATAAGCTTTTTGGTTGACCCTTAAATGATTACACAGAAATCCAGACTGAATTTAAATTAACGTTGGAAAGTTACAAGACAAACAAAATTGTCATTGTAATAAAACTCCAAATTGAGTATGTATTGGATGTTGACATTTCAAAATAATATTGCACTGAGATTCTCGGTTTGTCCCACTTCAATAACAGTTTGTAATCAATCAATATGTACCTTATTTAGGAGAGGCGTTATATAATATACAATGCAATGGACTGCAATTGGCTTAATTGAGGAGAGGTCTATATCAAGCTATGTCTTGCAAGACGCCTGTGTCTAATAATAAGATGTTATATGCAGACTGAATTGATTGAATGATTGATGCAGCTCTTAAAAAATATCTGTCCATGTTCCGTCACCCAGCTTAAAATGTCAACATCCAACACCAGTCACCAAAAAGCAGCTTAGCTTCCTTCACTTTGTGTGTTCTTGCATGTTAATTTGAGCGTTCCTGCTGACGCTAGGTCGGCCTCCAGGTCGCGGTCGCGGTCGGGCTCTGCGCGGCGCGGGTACCGCTCCTCGCGGTACTCGCGTTCCCGTAGTCGCTCGTACTCGCCGCGGGGCTCCTATCGACGCTCCCACAGCCACAGTCCCATGTCCTCCCGACGCCGGCACATGGGCGACAGGGTGAGGAGTGATGTTTATGTGAATACCTTTTTTTTATATTACTCCCTGTAGTTTTAAGTGGTCCCCGCATGCCATGAAAATTATTAAATGATGGTTGGTATACAGTGGCCCATTGTTTGAGCATGTATGTATGTTTCATTCATGATGTAGCATAAGTACTTACTATAAAAATAGTCTTCCTTGAATATTAATAAAAAATACACAAACAAAGGCCATTGTATACTTAAGTAACAATGTCAGCAGTAAGCACTTTGCTATCTGACCATCATAAAATTTTATGTACCAACGGATTGTTGGAACATAGCAGTTGGCTTTGTGATATAATAAACCATTATCACTACAGTCCCCAAAAAAAGCCAGTTGCATATTTTGCTAAGAAAGCAAAATTTTAGTTGTAAGAATAGTTTTAAGTACTTTTAAGTTTTTTTAAAAGTAATGCATGCTGTATTTGAGCTATTTGCAGCCATGGTGCTAAAATGTTATCTGAATTTGGTTATAAAAAGAACCAAATGCACCTTTATCAATATTTGATAAGAAAATAATAATGGCCATAGCTCTGTTGCAATTAAATTCAATATTAACCAGCACAATATTAATTTTTGTATTGAATTTCAGTATTCCCTTTAAAACTTCTTGTGTCTGTGTTAACAAAAACAATGTCTTACTCTTGAGAAATGTAACTTCTTTTTTGTATGTCTCATATTTCTAATCATTTTACCGAAAATAGTATCAGCTGATACATTTGAGTACCACAGTAATACTGGACTGTCTACTCAAAACAGAAAAGCAAGAGAACAAATAAAACTCAACATCTTTTGTAGCTTTTCAAAGCATTATAAAGAGTGAGACTCGCCTACAAGAAAATAGACCCCATGTACCGTCAACAGGAGAATCCCACGCCGTCTAGATGCCTCGGCGTGTTTGGACTGAGTTTATATACAACTGAACAGCAAATCAACCACATCTTCTCTAAATATGGACCCGTGGATAAAGTACAAGTCGTTATTGATGCTAAGGTGAGCTCCACTTCTTTTTGTTGTGTTTTATGTCATTTTGCTTTTTGAAAGTTTGAAGAGGTGACCATGGTGTAAACAGAATCAGCATTTTTTAACCTAGTCTCGAATTTAATATGTCTAAACAGTTACCATGTTGCAGTCTTTTGGATTGCTTAGATACTTATATATTTCAGGAATCATCAATTTAGACTTTTGTCAGAGTTTAGTACCCATTTATTGTGAATCACGATTTGCATCAATCAACTTTTAATTTTAAGCAACATTGTTTGCCGCATAAAATGCCCGTCACGTATGCTAGACCGTTTTGCCCCAAATCAAACCAAGCAATCTCAATGAAACCGCCTAAGACTATTGCGTATTACAGACCGGTCGCTCGCGAGGCTTCTGCTTCGTTTACTTCGAGAACCAGGAGGATGCCAAAGTAGCCAAGAATGAGTGTACCGGCATGGAAATAGATGGGCGCCGCATCCGCGTAGACTTCTCTATCACTCAGCGAGCGCACACACCGACACCCGGCATTTATATGGGAAAACCTACGTTAGTACAATTATTTAATTTTACTGTCTTTAACATACTAAACCAAAAAAACTAGACTTTTCAACTAGTTCCAAAACTAAAGTTATTTTTAACTTTGTTTTTGTAAGAGATTTTTTACATACATATCAATCAAATGTTCAGTGATCCGTAGTTTTCATTGAAGATGAACTAAATCACAGCTAAAATAGAGTTGAAAACAGCATATACTTAAGAATTTCACATGGACAAAACATACAAAGCATGCTATTTTCAACCATATTTTCGTTGTGATTTAATTTATTACAAAACTACATCATCAACCAAGTCCTTTATAGCTCTGGAATATTGATGTTTGCATTCTTACTGTATGGTATTTTATAAAATCACATCCAACATAGAAATTCACTCATAGCAAAGATTGCATGGTTGATTCCTAGATGTTGGAAAATCATAGTACTACAAACGGATTTAGAGTAAATTGTCCTGAAACTTTAGCGATTTATTTAAGGCCTGTTTGTACAAAAAAAAAAAAAACTATTTATGCTCAAGAAACTTAAAGTAAATTACAAACAAAAGTAAAGAACCAAATGTATTTATTTACAGCGTTAGCAGAGGTGGCGACAATGGATATGACAGGCGTGGTGGTGGTCGTGACAGAGAGTGAGTTTTGTTTTTACCACTTTATATATTAATACTTGTTTATGACTGTTTAAGATCGTAGCCAAGCAGTCATTGCATTAGGATCAGTGACCACTGGAAGCCGAATTGTCTTCCATATATTTATTTTGAAATGCCATAGCAAATAATATGTGGTACTCTCATTTATCGGTTTCAAATTTTTCAAGTTTTCGCTTTTGATACATTATAAACATGAAATGGCGAGGAATTTTGTATCTCATTGTATTCGTTTTAGTTGCTCCCTAACAGGAACGCACGTATTTTTGAGGATTCTGAGCATTTTAATCTGTCAAAAAAGCCTCTAATTTACCATCATTTTTGATAAGTTATACATGATAGTAGATAACTAGAATTTGAACATTATTTACGGATGATGCCCTAACATAGCCCGCAAAATTCAAAGCCCAGTGTCAGGTTGTATATTGATTAAATATCATTCACAACCATAACAAACATGACTTTACAAAATTATAATTATTCTAATCATCACTACCACTTTCAGTGTTTCACTACAGTTCAGTGAATCCTATTGTTTATTTCTATACATATAATACATCGTGAATAAGTTATGAGATTAATTGCAACAAACACAAAATCTTTGAATTTCACGGGCTATTATGGCACTTCCCCTTTAAGTAGGAGAATTGTTCTCCTGAGCGTCGATGTCGTCCTAGCACGCTGCACTGTCCCCAATAACACTATCTGTCCCGTCTGCAGCGACTACTACTACCGGTCTGGCGGCGGCGGCGGCGGCGGCAGCTA
Source organism: Aporophyla nigra (assembly GCA_947507805.1). Taxonomy (NCBI): domain Eukaryota; kingdom Metazoa; phylum Arthropoda; class Insecta; order Lepidoptera; family Noctuidae; genus Aporophyla; species Aporophyla nigra. The sequence goes on along the minus strand of OX382305.1, from coordinate 3,028,014 downwards.
CCGCTCGGGCGACTACTACCACCGCGGCTACCGACACCGCTCGCCATCGCCGCACTACCGGCGCCGCCGCTACGAGCGCGAGCGCTCCTACTCGCCGCGTAAGTCCTATTACCACCAGGAGCGGTAGACCTGCGCTGTCCGCTCCTTTACCCGCCCAGACCACTGGTTTGCCAGGAACTACTCATCTAAACCAACTCTAGTACTTGTAATTTAGTCTAGTGCTGACTAATATGCTGGCATGAAAAAGAATAAATTCCAGAGCAATACTGGTTACATTGAATAGAACCGTATTAACATAGCCTAAAGTAGAAATAAAAACAGCCGAGTCGCAAGCCGGATGTGCTGATATTCGTACAATTTTCGACTGTAGACTATGGTAATATGGTCCTGTTTTCCATGAAACCAGTAAATTGCTCAGGCACTTATTCGTTCTGTCTGAATTGACCCTACATGTGTATCAAACTATCGTTTGGGAAAGAATTTTTGTTATTTTTTGACATTAGCTGTAAAATAATAACCATTATTTTTCACATAGACAAAGTTTTCTCACTCAAAAAGGATTAAGTTGTGGAAACATTTCTTTTAATAGTCAGTTCATCTTGATTGAGCATTAGGAGTCTTATAAGCAAAAAATTCTACACAATTCCTTGCTAAAAGGGTTTTATTAAATGGGAGTATAGACACTTGACTAAATTACTAGTCCCAATAAAGTGCCAACAAGGCTATAGGCGTCATTTTGATATTTCTAGTTTACAAGCCAAAATAGCTCTTATTCCATAAAGCGTAAAAGACGCATGTTGCTGGTAAACCAATTCTTTGGGTCATCGTAAATGCAGGGCTACTGAAACAAAGACGTTACTAGCAACTAGGGCTAGTTGAATTGTAGTCGGTTACCTTTTGGACATATTTTTTTTTAATTTTTCGGTGGTGGGTGTGAAAATGTGTGTAGGTCACGAAAATGTCTTGATAATGTGTGATACAAAATTTCTATCTGCACAAAATGCAGCAAGTGTGTCTAAATTCATTCTTCTTACCTTTTATTGGCTGTATAGTAAAATTAATATAGTAACTATGTAAATAGTCAATTAGCTAGATAGGAACTAGAAAAAAGGTGCGTGTTATCAGGTTTAACATTTTATAGATTGTTGTACCTAATGTCGAGTTTGAAATAGAAGATAGAAGTTATCTTTAATAATAAATTATAGTTTCAGTAGCCCTGTTTGATTGACTTGCTAAATGTGCAGTAAATAGCTTATTGATACCCACTATGTGAGAATATGTATGACGAATGAAGCTCAAGCAAAATTGTACAAAAAATATTATTTTATTTTTGACACAATGTCATTATTCGTTCTTTATTGTTATGATAGGTTAACTTGAGTCAGTGAACTCAATAATTAATTATAATTTCAATTAATTATTCTACAAAAAAATTAATTATTTGAAACAGATATGTGTATGGGGTGGCACCTTTGCAATAGCTATGAGAAAATTGTACTTATTCATTTCAAAGAAAACTTTTCATATACCAAAGAATGGGCATCCCCAAGCTCTTCCATAATAATTGGTAACTTGCTACAAAACTCCTGTATATAATGTTTGTGATTGTATGAAGTGGGGTCTGTCTTTGAATCTTTGTTTTAGTTTAATTAGGAATAAGTTTCTAAATGTTGTCTGCTATATCTGTTTTCTATCAATTTATTCTACGAAATGTCCATGTTGAGAAGTTTCTACGCGCGATCAGAATTAGAATTCAGTTTAGAGAATACTCGTCAGCTCGCATGACGCCTCGTTATTTTTCATAACGAGAAGCAATACTACAAGGCTCCGTTCCATTGTTATCGCCCGCGAGCAATATCATGTGTAAACAAAACAAATTATGTAATTTGTCTGTTATTGATATAGAATAAATTGATAGATATTGTAATGCACACCTTAGCATCATAATGTTCTGGTATAACACATAGTTACTCCCCTCTTTGACTTTGCAGGTCGTTATTAGTAAGTGCGTGACGCTGAGTTCAACTTCAGACATAGCGTAGCATTTTGATACAACAGATCCCAACTATGTGTCGGCCGGCTCCTATGCATTTATTAGTGCGGCCGGTAGTGTAGCCGTAATGTTAACGTGAACGTTCTGTGACAGGCGGGCCGCAGCCAGGCGTGCGCCGGCCGCGCGGCCCCAAGAGAGAAGCTCCTTTGTGTTAATTGTAATTTCATGAAAGGGTCTAGCATAAGTTAGCTGTAACGTCCGCGTGGGCGGGCGAAGTTGCCTCTAGGATGTAAAACTAGCTCTTAATAAAGATTTAACACTAAGTCTAATATTGATTTTGTTTGTTTGAAAAGGTATTGAAACAAGAAGTAAAGGATGAAGTTCCTTGAAACTAACTGTGTTGAAGTTTTGAAAATGTTTGATTGAAAAGTCCTTTCGAAATGGCGCTCGCCGGAATCGGGACCGGACGGCCGCCGGGCGTCCGTGTGCCGTGCCGTGTCGCAGCCGACGGCACCGGCTTGTCGAAGCGCAAAGAATATGATCGAGTTAGCCGCTAAGTAGGAAGCCCAAGCTTTACGAAGACATTGAAGAGAGAAGTCGCGCGCATAGATCATATTCTTTATCTTCCGACTATCGTACATACATTCTAGCGTTGTGGCGACGTGACCTTGCATTTCTGGTGTTGCTAGTTACATATGTATTATTATGTATTCGGTTGTATCGAGTCTGGCCTCTCACGTTATTAGAGTAGCGTTGTGTTGTACGACTTGTTAATAAACAATAGTTTTGTAACGTCATTATGGTTCTTCTTCATTCACTTTGGTTCGTCCCACCTTCTCTATCCATTGTATCCTTTCTTTTCTCGACCGACGCTGCGTGGGATCTAGGAGTATTCCAAGGTATGCACTAAGTCCCGAAACAATATTGAATTTGCGCAGTAAAAAGTGCGCAAACAGGAAGATCATGTAAAAAAAATGCTTATCCAATTAAGTGATTGGGTGCAAGCAGGTAATATGAAAACGCTAACTTCAGTTAGTTAAAATATATTAATTAAATAAAAATTAGTTTCGTCTTTTAAATGTTTTTAGGTAAAAGCTGAATCGGAACAAAATTTAACACGTATTACAAAATTTCTATTTTCTGTCCTTTGTATAATTTGATTAGCAATAAAAATACAAGGCAGAACTATTTAAAAGAATCTAATTGGCGAGTCAAATGAAGGGATCTATCACATAATACTAATTAGTCAAATCATACCCTGATCCAACGCCAGCGTCGTTACAAATAGACCGACATGTATGCTTGTATACTATTATACCTTGCTTTTATATTAAATATATTTTAGTATAATATTTGTTAGTTGATATGTAATATTGATGGCATTTAGTTAGTTTTAAACAGTAAGACCATGTTGCATAAAAACTGTAAATAGGTACTTTGAATTTTTGACCCATTGATGTATTAGTATACCGTAGGATCCATGTACTATGTAAGGCAGTACCTTTAAAACTAATGAAGTCCCTAATTTTATTATAGTTGTCCACAATAAGATATATAATCACACTAGGCAGTCAATTCTGCAGCACTGACCGGTCTCTTGGTGCCAAGTGCGTATCATTTAAATTGTTTTTGTGGAAAGTAGCAGTAACGGTTGTTCTCACTATTCACTCACCAGTAGTATTGTGAATTTACTTCACAGTTTACCTACCGGGGACGTGGATTTCACATAATTACTACTTGTAGGAATATTGAGAAGAAAATTCATAATCTTCCTATTGGTAAGAATTCATTTTAGGGAAACCAAAAACACAACAGTTTTTATGCAAAGTAGTACTAGAATAGTATGGGTACTTTTAGTGAAATAATATTAACAAAATTCTCACTATCAGATTTTTATTAAAATTCTTAACAATTATTTATGTATAATTATTATTATTATAAATATACCACATAATTGTGTAGTGTTGGCACTCACCATGGCGACTACGCTAACCGCTAATAAACTTAAATTCTCGTAAAATATACAAATAACATTAAAAACAATTCATGGCAACGTATGATCGTTTGTTTAGCATTACTTTGCATTGGACGCGATTTCAAATATGGCGGAATTGTGTTACTTACAGCTACGGGACGTGGAATGTGTTCAAAATATTGCAATGTTTGATTTGAAGCTGTGAACTTTTCAATTATAATGTTAAAATATAACGTATCAAACAACGTTTTTCGTCAATGCTCCTGGTGAGGGAGTGCCTTAAGAATAGCATTTTGTTGTCGATTTCATCCAGACACCCCATAGGAGTTGGCCAATAATAAGATCAATTTTGGAATACACTGATGACCAATTAAATTGCTCAACTAGTGTATCTAGTCTCATTTCAAAAGTTTCCACAAATACTGCTTCAAATCAAAGTTGCTTTAAAATCTGGAATGCATACATATAATAATACTGCTAAAATAAGAGTACACTTTAGGTACTTGGCAAGCAACATTACAACAATAGATACTTATAGCTAAGCTGAAAATACTAAACAGTTCGGACACAGTACCAAACAACATTTTATAAAAACGTATAGAAAATACAATTTTCGATACAGCAGCCGGCTTTTCTTTACTGTTTCCACGATAATTGTCTGTCAATATTTTCTTTCCGTTTCCAATATACCTGAAACATCGACGGACCGCTATCGTGTCAAACCACCAACACATTTCAGAAGTCTGCAGCGGCATACAAAGCTACTTTAGCAAAGTCAAAACTACAAGATAATTTCTGGAAGGACTAGAGATTTTCAGCTGTCTATGAAAATAAATATTAAAATTGGCAACACCGCTTTCTGTAGCAACACTAATCTAGAGTTGGCCGAATAACTTATTTTCTAGTGGCAAGAATAGAATGAGCTCGAAACGATTAGACTACAATGCAGTTACTACACTACTGCAAGAAATATAATAGCTAGTATAGGAAGGAAGGAAGGTATGTATAACATATGTGCTATAGATGGACCTACATAACCCTAGTGGTTTTCAAACCCGCTATGTTCCCATCAATGTAGAAACAAATCCGTTTTGGTCAACAGATTGAGTGCACACCTGTATTGCCCCCGGAAGGTGGTGGGCAGAAGTGTTTGCCCACATTTCGTCAGCTACGAAAGTGGGCAAGTTGAAGTCTCGTGCAATGGGAGCTGAGTATTCACGATTTTTGAACGAAAACGTTTCTCGTTGCGAGATCATGTAAGGCATATGGCGTTTTATTTTATTGGATTGTGTAGTTGTGTTAGAACTTTGATGGGATTATACCAACAGTCGCAATAAAAAAATATAACAAAATAAATCTAATAACATCAAATTCGGCTTACTTTTTCTAAAGGCTAATAAAATGGCACTAAGTATTCTGGCACAATATCATTAGTGCGAAACAGCATTTTGAAAAATCTGCTTCATAAGTGTTTGCTTATGAAAATAAGCGTCCTTGTATAAAATGGTAATGAATACTTCATAATACAGACACCGTGTGACATTCATATAAAAAAACTTCAACTCGTAATTATTCTTACATCTAAACAACAATTTGGCAATATTTACAAGCACTCGTTTACGTGGGTAACATTCTAATTTAACTGCCCCATACGACTTGCAATGTAACGCCTTAAAACATTGGCAATGTACTTCATTGATAGAAGTCGCCTGTATGGGGCTAGAACCGCGTTTACACAACCGAGATAAGAATATTAATATAGTTTATTTCTGTACAGCAACACTGCCATAGATTTGGATTCTAAGCGTTTTTATTCATAAAACACATGGTCCGTTTTCAAGTAGATATGGCCAGTTATCAAACGCCATTGCTAATTGCTTTTTCATACTCATCTCGGATATGGAAATGCGGTCGAAATTCTTAATACGATTATTGAATACATTCTGTATTAAACAATGGGATCTAAAGGATATTTTCTGTAACGTCACCGATTGAATATATGTAATTATAAAACTAAAAACGATTGTGATAAAAATAAATATCAGAATATCACGAAATAAGTAAGTACTTATTTACTTATGTGCATATAACATTAACTTATGTTAAATATATGTCGAATATCTACTAGTTTGTGTATAACAAAATGATAAATGTGACTCAAGTGCTAAATGGATCAGTATTTGGTATACGGACTAAGAATATTTGGTATTATGTAGGTACTTATGTAGCTGGCTTCCTATCTACATTGGATATGTGATTACTGTTTGGAGAATTCTAAAATACAACAGCTGTTTCAATTATTATTATATTAATAAACTACAGATAAGTGAACCGATTTTTAGTATGTATAATAGCATTTTAAGTGTCTATTAATGATTCAGTGATTAAAGATTTTACTTGTGGTGATTAAATAATGCTTTCTTTTCCGTTCTAAATACCCACATACAACATAGTTTCTGTCAATATCCTTCTACAAAACCTGACTTGTGAAAACGAATCATTTACACAAAAGAAGTTTGTATAAATGATACATTCCTACTGAATTATTGCGACTAACATCGCAATTTCAAGCACGTATTACCGGACTTATCAAATCTAACAAACATACAATATACCACCTGTTCAATCTATACAACATCTATGTTCATTCAACTGCTTAATTACAAACGATCCCATACAATAACATTTTCAATTAGGTGGTAATTGCATTAGCATTTTTTTACCACATACGACGCCTTAAGAAGTTCACCCTCGCACCTAGCATAGGTTTTTGCAGACGCTGCACTTGACGTTAACGCAGCGTCAATGTGACATCAATTAATGCTAGATGCGAAGACAGCCTAATATACGCGATGCGTTGGCGCTTCAGCATGCAGTTCTCTGATATTGTGAGTATAATGCGAGACTAAGGATCCATCCTAGATTGCATCTGAGAAGTATACCTCCAGATAGCAGGTCTCTTCTTCCAACGGTAAGTTCTCTACAACAGCAGCGTGGCGTGGTCGCGGTGCAGGCGCCTGCGAGCGCGCAGGGGGGCTACTGCCAGCACGTCGGAGGGCGGCGGAGGCCCGGCCCCTCGGGCTCCTTTCTCTTGGTAGTACACTTGAGCTCCGCCACATACTGAGCCCACTACCACACTTTCGTCGCTCCTGTAACAGACATAGTACATACATATACAGTCATTATCATCCTTTAGCAGTCCACTGTTGGACACAGGCCTATCCTATTGCACGTCATTCAGCTCGATTTTTGGCAACTCTTATCCAGCCGCTACCAGTTACTTATTGTAACGCAAATGTAAAGATATAAGTCAGTATTAAAACACGTAAAGGAGAAGTTGCACTGTTGAGGAAGCGTGAAAAGATCATAAAAAATATTTACTGAGAAATAATATTGCCAATTGGAAAAACAACTTTAAAAATGAAATGATATTCAGTTTTAGATCTTGCTAGTTTGGAGAACGATAGTTTGGTAGCTTATTCCTCCATGAGAAACAAAATATTACCTCAATATAAATTCGGACATTTCGGGATCTTCAGCGAAGTCGTTATGTATGAGGCCCATGGTGGCAATGTCGAGCGCGGCCCAGGGCCCCCCCTTGCGCACCGTGCCCCAGTCGGGGTCCAGCGTGAGGTAGCTGTAGTCCGTCGCCTCGCCCACGCCCGCCAGCGGCTCCATGCACTTCTGTTCGATGGGGCCTAGGGCGTTTAGTGAGGTTTCCCACTGGAAAAATGAGAAATCGTTTCTGTAAGATCTTGCAACAGTCCTTATAAATCAGCATATAAAGAAACGTAATAGTTTGATCGGGGGAGGAATCGTGCCCTAGAAATGTTAACAAAAAAAGGTAGGCAATCACTTACACACATAGACCTCCAAATTGCACACCAGTGCCATGCCACTCTCATCTGTTACTATACTCCATTTGAAATAAGATTAGACATTTGAACAAACCTGTTTTACAGTCCGTTCAACGGATTTTGACTTCCATACCGTAGGCATAAGGATGACATTAAAACCAAAAAAGTGGTTACAATACCTACCAACTGTTTACTGCAGCTGCCATTTTTCTTGCAAAAAACACAATGGAAGTCAAAATCGGTTGAACGGTCTAAAAAAAAGGTTTATTTAAATGTCTAATCTTATTGCAAATAGAGTATAGCTACTTTAAAAATATCGTCTAAAGGCGACGCGCCCCTGCGTTTTCTATTTTTTTTTTTTTTTGTAGGAAATCTCGTAGTTAATCTGAAAAGATTCTGACTACTTAAACGGATTTTTGCCCGGCGATTTCTAAAAAGTTAAACTTTTTAGACCTCCAGCCGGGAGCGTTTTCTAGTTCCACGCTCTAGGGTACACAGGGAATCTTGTTACGCTAATTGCAATTTACAAGTCAGTGTCAAGTTATATGTTGAACAAAATATGATTAGCCACCGTAACAAATATGACTTCACAGAATTATAATCACACAAACATACTAATTACGTTCGCGAATCTTATTTTCATCTTAAGATCACGTCTGGCCCAAGTGTCGCTCTTTTGACCATAGCTTTTTCCGTTAGCGGTACCCACATACGTGTCGACCAAATTCTAATCATTGCGGATCCCATCATCATTTCAGCCGAAGGACCTCCTCTGCTAGACATAGGCCTCCCCTAATTTGGGGAGGTTTGCCATAATCGCCACGCTTGGCAGGCGGATTGGCGATCGCAGTATGGTAGTAAAATGCATAGAGAATGCTGCTGCCCATTCTCTAGGAAGTCCCTTAGTCGCCTTCTACGACACCCTCGGGAAGAAATGGAGTGGTGCAATTCTTTACTTTGGCTTAAATTACCATCATGGGAGATTTATCATGAATTTAAACAGTAACAACATAAAACATACCAAACTATTAATAGTATCCACATTATTGGCGGCCTCGGTGTCAATAAGCGCCAGTAGCGCCATATTGTGCAGTCCACTCACGAACAGCGCACACTTGACGGCGTGCTTACTGTACTCCGGCAGGAGTTCTAAGTCGCTGTCCGAATCGTCGTCACTTTCTGCGTCTTGGCGCTGGGCTTTTGGCCTGTAAGTAGGTAGTAAGTTTTCATGATTTATTCGGCATTTGGGCTACATTATCTTGTCCCAAAATAGATAAAATTCTTGTAAGTACTAAAGAGAAAGTTTTTACCCAGACATCTTAATTCGTCTGTGGTAGTGACAATCGATTTTTTACTATTATAAAATGTAAAATAGCCTAGCCATTTTTTTTTTTTTGGATTGTAAATCTTCAAATGACTTCTCCCGCTCTGGGCGGAGCGGGAGGGCGTGTCAGACTTTTACTGACTAAAACCCACCCGTGTTCGTTCAGTTCCCCATGAGCCAGGGTCACGGTATCTCTTTCGAACAATCTCGCGACCCTGACAGGATAGCCTAGCCATTACAAAACCGCATGCTTTTAAAATGTCTAGTATTTTCGATTTCTGCCACCAACTTCCGAAACTCAAAAACCACTCAAGTTCTGATATCTTGATAATTTTCTTATGGGACCACTCAATACGTACTCTTTGTAACAAAAGAAGATTTTTTCAAATAGTTTTGTAAATTATGGGAGTTCTGAGGCAACAGACAAAAAAACCTTTGAATTGCAAACTTCCTCTTTGAAAGTCGGTTACAAAGTTGGAACAACATAAATAATTTAACCATTATTTCACAGGAAGAGAAGTTTACAAAAAAACAAGATAAATTTATTAAAAAATCTATCCTTTAGAAACTAAAGAGTAATCATAATTTAAGAAGTAATATATACATACCTATCAGTAAAAGTGATCTGCCTTTCTGTAGCCGGCGTCAGAAACTCTCGGAGCTCCAGCGGCGTCATAACCCTACTGCTGTACCCACTAGACTTGTCAGAGAACGCCAAGTGACTGAGCTTCTCCATCAGAGGCGTTAGTTGCACCCCAGTCAACTTCTTCTTGAAACTCGTAGCTTCAGACTCGGAACCTACAGATAGATAGAATATGCTTTATTGTACACCAAGGACGGGTTTATTAGGAGATCAAATTAAATTCTTTGTGAAATTTCAGATGTGATGGGTATCTACCCACGATAAAAAAAAAACAATCGTCAGCAGTTGCTTGAAATTATGAGTTTAGAAAATATTTATTTTTGTTTTATCCTCATTTTATATATATCGATACCTTAGGGTTGGGTTCTTTTTGTTTGATAATTACCAAAATTTAAAATTAAGATTTAACACGTTAACACCTGCATTATAAGTAATGCAGGTGTTAACGGCTTTAATAAATCGAATTGGGGATGTTTATTCTTTAATTATAATTTATTGAATTTAAATTTGGTTAGAAAATTATGGTTGTTGTAATGATATTTTTTATTTAGAACTAGCCGAGCCCCGCGGTTTCACCCGCACATGTTTCGATCTCGTGGAAATATCGGGATAAAAAGTTTCTTATGTTCTAACTCAGGTCATAGTCTGCCCATGCACTTTCGTCCCGCCGTTTCAGTGTGAAAGCGTAACTAACAAACTTACAAAAATAAAATCTATTACCTTTTCAATATTAGTTTAGATATTTTTTGTTTTATAAATAATGATTGACATCTCAGTGAAGTTACGCCAATTAATTTAATTTAATAAACAATCGTGACGTTCGATTCCCGTTGTTACGAGCGTTTTGAAAATCTTTTCAAAACGCTCAATATGAAAAAAGGACAAAAGTCACTTGGTGCATTCGACCGGATATATATTTACCCCAAGTATCTCTAATTTTAAAGGCAAAATGGCGGTCTTACCTACTTGAGAATCCGTACTTTCGTTCAAAGACTTCAAAGGTAAAGATAAAGATTTCCTCCTCGACTGATCCGACGGCAGTGTCTTCGTCGAATCTTTCGCAATCTTTTTAGGAGTTCTTTGAGGAGATCGATTTAATTCCGAATCGAAATCTTCGAATTTTTCTTGCTCACACAATTTCATATTAAATGTAAACATATTGTCGTTGGAATCATTTTTCATTTTCGAATAGTGTTGTTCTAAGTATTGATTGAATAGAGACTCTGATATGGCAACACCGTCGTTCCTAAAGACGGGGAATAACGGATCATTTATGGTCATAGTGCTAGGATTCTTAGGAGTATGTTCAGGGGACGGAATATCATCATTTAGAGACACTTTTGACCGTTTCAACTTGAATTTAGAAGTTGCACGATTCGATAATTTCTTAATAGTTTCTTGTAGGTCTGTGACACTAGCAAGCTTTCTGATTGGTTCCGGCTTATTGATATAATGGTCGGCAATACAGTTGATGTCTAACACCATTTTATTGTCACGTTTCTCATTTTCAAGATTGATTTTGTTGCAATTATTTTCTATATTTTTGAGGACATCTGGTTCTAAGTCTGATTTGTCATCGTCTTGTTGGCTTTCGGGTATCTGACAGATGGACAGCATATTGCCGTGTAGCCGCTTATATTCCACCATCGGTGTTGAGCAAACGCTAGTCTGTCCTGTGAAGACTTTATCATTTTCTTGTGCTTCTTCGTCTAACGATAACTGTGTTTTGAAGCTTAGAGATAGTTTCGTAGGTCTTTGTCTCGGTTTGTTCGTGAACGGCACGACATCTGGCATGGTAGGTGGTTTCCTCTCCCGTTCTTCGTCAGGATTACGTTCCTCGCGGCTGGGTGGCGATATCATGGTGTGGTCCTCTTCGGGGACGGCTGTGAAGAGTAGAGATTTGTCTCGCTTCATCCCCGTTTGGGGGAACTCGCGTTGTTTCTCGCGTTCGATTTCTTGATTCTAGAAAATCAATTTACTCTATGAAATTTTTAAAGCAACACAATCACAATAGAATGAATGCATTACATTTTAAAAAAAAGTGACTTTATTCGACACAAACCTACAATGCATAAAATGCATACTGTTATCAAAAGTCATAAAAATATGCCATAACTTATAGATAACACTTTCACAGCACTCGACCATAAGAACCAATGCTCAAGGAATGTTCAGTAAAAATCAAAACACGTATTTTAGCAAGTAACCAAAGGAATTGAAAAAAAAACACGAACTCCATTTTCTTACTGACCTTTTTAAACTTCGCAACCATCTCCTCCCCATTATGCTGGAACTCTTGTAACTTATCCACCTGCCTCTTCAGGTTCTCATACAGCTTCTTCCCCACATAGACCACCAGGAGTTGAGCACCTAAAGGTAAGGGTGTCTCCGTGTCCAGGGTCTCGGCAGGAGACTTTATCCTGTATGGATCTACCACTGTCAGGTAGGAGGTCAGACCAGGGGGTAATTGTGTAGAGATTATTCTGGAAGAAAAAGATAGGTGCTGTTAATGATCTTATGTCATGTTAGTTCAGTACTTCGTCTTGCACTGCAATATAAAGACAATTTATACGACATAAAGGTTAAATCAAATATTATTGTTACCATACGGCAAAGAAGTTTTAGTCATTGTATTATGCCTTTAACTCAATACCAATCTGGGGTGAATGAGGTCGTTAATTATGTCCTATAGATTCTATAGGATAAAGGATAATGTGGTGAAACGCTTAGCTAAATACTAAGGTTTTTATGGACGTATCAGGAACTCCATTCGTTTGTGAACAGTAGATTGTTTGTTACTCTAAGAAAATGTAGAGGTTACTTACTTGTTATTGTATAATATGACGCCGCCCAAGACTCCTTTACTTTTCCTGCAATGTTCTAGTATTTGCATGGACTCCATGTAAACTGATGTCGCACTCTGAAACAAAGTGTACAATAGAATAATACTCTTTATTATGTACTAGCACTTCGTTCACGTGACTCACAGGAATTGTGCATTTTTTCGGAATAAAATATAGCCTATGTTACTTGGTGATAATGTAGCTTCCTATAGGTGAAATATATTTTAAATCGGTTCAGTCGTCTTCGAGTTTATCCATTACAAACATACATACAAAAAATCAAATCTTTCCTCTTTATAATATTAGTTTAAACTAACTTTTGCCAGCGGCTTCGCCTGCGTGGAGGACAGGATTTATCACACGGAAACGTACTACTGGGAATTAAAGTATCTATCCTATATTATTTTCCAGGTTATAAACTATCTGTGTGCCAACTTTTTGGCATTCCTTTATGTTTGCATGATTGAGTAACAAAAATCCAAATATACAAACTTTCACAATTATAATATTACTTAGTAGGATTTCATATAAATTACAGATACAAACGGTATTCTTTCTATTGCCAGCGCCATTTTAATCTTTATATCTACGATTCTACGTTTCATTTCCCGCCATCTCATTCAACATGGCGACAGGGCAGTGGCACTCACTTCAGTTACTGTTGCACTTCATAATATTTGCTCCGGGAGTGATAAGCGCTAAGTAAACACCCTCAAACAGTTACTATACTTTGCTATCGTTATCAAGAATGGTATAAACCGTAAAAGATGTCTCGTGGGTGACGAATCAACGGGCTTTGATTATTTAGACGAGTTGTTTCAGGATATTTGAATGATAGCGTGACCGTTGATAAGAGAGAATAAAAGACACTATGCCGGACCCGTGTAATATGGTACAGTCAGCGTCATTAGTATCAGGACGAACATACTGTTCAATATGATCTCGATAACTAAAAAAATTAAACTATATCTCAATTGAATAAGGTTGTTGTCAGAATGACAGTTGTCGTCATTCTGGAACATTTCTTGCGTCATTGAGTTAATATTATTTTTCATAGTTGTTTAGATCAATGAACCCGGTTTTTAATAATTGGCTAGATTGTAAACAATTATCAAGAACTGGTTCTTTTTAATAAAGGTAAAAAAAAGTTGTTAATATCATTTTGGAAAGTCTGTTCGTCCCGATATTATTGATGCTGACTGTGAAAGGCTTGGAAGAAATCTCAGAATGGCAGGGACATCGACGTGAAACCAGAAACCATGAATTCAACACGTAATTGTAGACACCCTAGGGCAATAATTGTTCGTCTGTTAACCAAATGATGAAATTGTGTAGAACCTTCCTTTATGTATTTAAAATTGAGTCTTATTGCCTTGAGATAACATTGAATTTTGAACCTATCGACGGCAGGTATTACCAACGAAAAAATAAATCTTCACTAAAGCACTGTAGGTCGCCTACCTTTGGCAAGGTCAACATGGGCACCCTCTGAAAGATATGGCATCCATACTGCAGGACCGGTAGATAAGTCTCAAACACTTGGTACAGCTTCTCCGATAGTCGGCGCTGGTCCTCCATCTGACTAGCCAGGACTTGAAGGTCGCCGTGGTACACCTTGATCATGGAGGTGAGGAGGTTCGCGCGGTTCTTTAGCACCCAGTCTGGAATGTTCCTGTCGCTGCCTATTGCCTGGGGAGATGGAATCACAGGTTACATTAAAAGTGGGAAGTGTTTAATCGAATCAGAAAGTGAATCGATCGTTTGATACGTTCGTTGATGGTACACATATACAATAACTCACGGTTTTTTCCCATGAGGTAGGCAGAAACTACAGAACGCCACCTACTACTACGCACCTGAACTTTCTGAAGAACATCACCAATAAGGTCACTTTATGTTCTCCTAGGGCTTCCCAGCTGCCTCGTAAATAGCTTTTGTTAGCCATCCTTCATTCATCCTCTCAACATGACCAAACTATCTAAGCATAGTCTTTTAAATGTATGTCACTGCATGTACTTTTAAACGGCGCCGTTGTCTTATCACATAATTACTCAGCCTTTCATTTCACACATGCGTCGCAGGAACGCGTTACCATAGCATTTATTAGTTGATGGTGGTGATTAATAAACAATCTTTTTTTAATAGTATTTTTCAAACTGTGGGATTTCTAGTACTCTAACTTTGGCTGATCCACGAGAGAAGGTATATGCTTATGAAAAAAAAAAAAAAACGTAACTACATCGATTGTCACCATAGCTTTCAGACGCTGACGATTTTCTAGCTGGCTGTGAATGCAGTCAGCCATTACCCAAGAAGATAAGGAAGATTTTCCTTAACTAACATAACCTAAGAATATTTTCCTGTAGCTACAACGTTAAAAGTACCTTACTGTCTCGTCTCAAAAATTCATTCAGTATTGTACTTCCAACTTATAGCAGCATAAAAGACTTTATGGAACTTGGTAAGTCAGAACAGAGTAAAGGTTTTTTTGCGACTTACCAATATGTATCTGCCATATTCCCTGATGATGAACTTCCCGCTCTGTAGTGTGATGGCGACTGGCTGGGAGAACAGCGTCTTGATGCAGTGTGCTGCGCCCACGACCTGGCGAAAAATGTTATCTTAGAAATAGTGGAGCAAGAGCTTCTACAGAATTGTTGCTTGACAGAAACTATGAAGATTTTAGATTTGGATATTTCTAGACTCCTGTCATCTAATCTGCATAATAGTCTAAGTCTAACCGGATGCAACTGAACACTAGTAAACTGGGAAGATTATCAAGATTTTTATTATATTGATAAAACGTCAAATTATCATAAAACTACGCGAATTAAATGTAATGCATTTAAGTGACAGTGTTTCTTGTTTACGTTTCCAACCCCAATAAAATATTCCTTGGGAATTGGGTCAGGCAGACCATTCTGATCCAGCCCGCCCCTTGCTGCCCTCTTTCAGCGACGCTCTAAGCTGAAGTCCATACAGAACAGGGGGTGCGGGTAGCGTGTAGTTGCTTAGATGTACGTTTTTAAG
Source organism: Aporophyla nigra (assembly GCA_947507805.1). NCBI lineage: Eukaryota > Metazoa > Arthropoda > Insecta > Lepidoptera > Noctuidae > Aporophyla > Aporophyla nigra. Next base: position 3,012,349 of record OX382305.1, on the reverse strand, counting down.
CCCTGGCAGGCAGTCACAGATAAGTCTGGTCAAGCAGGTCTGGAACACCTCCTAGGTTGACTAGGGAGAGGTCATTCCCCAAAAAAAAAATGGGGCTGTCAGATTAGTTACAGAAAAAGCGCAGAGTAAAAGTAGTGTTAGGTAAGTAACAGATAGTTTTGGTTATGGGTAAACTTTACATTGTATAGTCGACCTTTCATTGTTTTATCACTTATAGGCTAATTGTTACTGACACGTTATAAATCGACAAGGTGTATTTGTCATGTGACATTTAGGGGATTTACACTAGGTCGATGTTCACCATGTGACTAGTCGCTTACCGAATTGCTTTACAAGCCGAATCGCCACCCCAATTACACAGGTCGATATAAATACGATAAAAATTGCAGGTGGCTAGTTCATTTTGCATCAAAATGTCTACCTTCATGCGGCGAGCGATCGCTGCAAGTAAAAAAGTACTCTTCCTTGGAACTGGCGATTTTATTCACCAGTTGCCTAGCCTAGACTTTTAGGCTTTTGACGACCCGTAACTACTATCGTAATATAAAAGATAGTCACCCATCCACGAACCAACCGCGGCAAGCGTAGCTTAACCTGATCAATCGACCCGTGCGGCTGTTATTGCTTAGAAACACACCGGAGCCAACAGTGAGGGTTAAAAATAACAATTCGACAAACATGTTATTTTTCCTAGTAAAGATAATAAACAAAGCGTTGACACGCTCTAATCTATAAATAAACTTGCTCATTTGACCTTTTCGCTTACCTTTAGAAGATTCGATCAATAATCCGAAACTTTTAACACATTAGCTCGATAATTCAAGATTTTTAGCACATTAGCAAACTTACTTATGGCTCACGTGTATTTCCGCGCATTAGAAAATGTCATTCATTTCAATGTTTACGAGGCAGACGAGGCGCAGAAATACAACTCTATACTCAGAGATTTATTTGCATACTTATTATATTATAATACAATTTTAAGTGAAGGGCTTATGATTCAGTGGCAGGGTAATTGCGTAACACACTATTACGCATTCAGTTTGCCATCACCATCATCATTTCAGCCGAAAGACGTCCACTGCAGGACTTAGGCCTCCCCCAAGCTCCGCCACTTCGACCGGTTTTTCTGCTTCCCGCATCCAGCGGATTCCTGCAGCCTTCACAAGTTCATCGGTCCACCTTGGGCGGCCTTTCTAACTTTACAATGTAATAATTTAATTACGTTTTGAGCAGAAAAAATAATCGAATATAAAGTAATGGATTTATCAATATCCTTCAAAATGATTCATATTGAGGTGGACAGTGTGTTATGCAATTAGGGTGCTGTATGTTGTCATAAGGTAAGTGTTAATTGGGTTTCGGCTATACTGATAGGTATCGTCGCTTTGCTGCTATTGTTTCTAGTCCTCAGGACTTAATGACGCGAAATATTTACATTGTAATTCAAGCAACCCCTTAGATTGTAGTTCCTACCTTCTTTTATAATAGGACTAGCTGCAGACTGCGGTTTCACCCGCATAGTGGTCAGAAATATCGAATGTCCTACCAGAACAATATACAAACTATATAACATCAGAAGGCTAATTCTCGTGATTAAAAACGTTCAAATTTTAAAATTTAGTCGCAATGTTAGCTCAACGACCAAATGTCAAAAATGTATGGAAACTCTTTTTGACAGATTGAGATCAGACTGTGAGCGTCTTAAAATTACGAAACCTGCCCCGCTGCTATCTGCCAGTGCAACTCCTGTCAAAATCGGTACAGCCGTTTCGGAGCTTAGCCGGAACAAACAGACCGACCGAGAAAAAAATATATTTTGTTCTAAGCATCGTACATACTTTTATATACTGGTACTCAGCTGCATCCGGTTAGACTGGAACCCGACCCCAACATAGTTGGGAAAAGGCTAGGCAGATGATGACATACTTTCATATGCATTTAGGTAGTAAACGTTATAAACAAACACTTCAATTTTATTTATTTGTATAGATGTATAGATTGCGATTACGTTCAATTATCACATACCGACGAACATTACCCGCTCTTTTAAACCTATTAAAAACATGAAAACAAATGAACATAACGCCAATGAACATGAAGCATACGCTAATCCTACATAACTACTAACAGGTGTCTTTTTTCTGTGGGTGGGAAATTATCAAATGACGTCTCCCGCTCTTGGGCGGAGCGGGAGGGCGTGTCAGACTTTTACTGACTAAAACCCACCCGTGTTCCTTCAGTGGCCCATGTGCCAGGGCCACGGTATCTCTTTCGAACAAAAAGCACGACCCTGGCAGTACTAACAGGTGTCTCGAAACATCCTAAACAGATATACTTTGTCAAATTATAATCGCTACGTCTATAAGTCTGCCTGCATAATACATAGTCAGAACCAGTTTTAAAACTATGCGAGTTCAAATAACTTATGTGTCCGAACAGGTTGCACATTCCACGGGCTGATTATGTCAAGACAAAATACTTTCCAATCAGTCTTTTGTGGTTATTATAAAGAGTTGTATTCAGGTCTTGGATAGCGGGTTTGTGAGCTACCGACGTGGCATTGAAGAGCTTTATTGATTTAATTGTTGAATAATTTAATTTAGTACATAATAGTATACAAGTCAGGTGATTGGTCGATAAAATCTGGTTAAGTGCGCGGTATTCGTATTTGCGCAGTTGGGATACCTACAGTTGGATATTTTCCATGCTTTTTAAAATGAATTAATCAAAGTGTGGGGTATTTGCGTAACACAGTACCTACCAGCCGGAATGGTTTTTATTTTGACAGTTCTACAACATTAATTGCGTTATTTTAGGTTGTTGAGCAAACAAATTGTTTCGAACATATGAAGCATCAAAACAATGGATGTGCAATATCTTTCAAAATTATTCAAATTGTTATTAGTCGTGTGTTACGCTAGTATCTGTACTGTGCTTTAAGTCTGTAACTGCGCAAATATGATTCATATTTACACGCAGTAGGTTTTTATACACTTTCGTATTTCTGAAGACACGGGCTTTTAAACGCAATTGGGGATAAATACTCGGATAATTCTGTTATGTACCTACACCGAGCTTTAGACGTAGCGCTCGACGCTCTACATAAGACTATTTCATTAGCGAATTCTTATCAACGAATTTCTAAGAAGAATGAAAGACATTTTTCAATAAATTTTATCATATTTTGTTCAATATGCAGCTGACACTGACGTGCCAATGGCTAAAAACGTTAGAGGATTTGAATTTAGCTATTTGATCTTTTATTTCTATTTTTTCAATATAATTACTGCACAGCAAGGCGCGGTCGCGGCAGAGCACGTAGAACATGGCGGGACGAGCTGGATAGATTCCGTGAAAACTGGAAGGGAGTCGAGTCTCTTAAATATCTAAGAACTAAGGCTCCAATGTAATCTGTTGCTACTTAAAAAAAATATTCTACTGTGTTTTTACAGAACTGAATAAAAATTTGAATTTAATTATTTATTACGCGGTGTTTTGTTTCCGTGATTTCTTGATAACAAAAGCAGTCTTTCGCGAAATTAATCCGAACATTTTAACACTCCCAGGAGAATTCTCTGGCATACGATATACCCTAGTAAATTAGGGAGGTAAGCCAATTACAGGCTCTATTCTCATAGATTAAGAATGAACATTGCTTGGCAGGCTTAACCGGCTTCGGCGCGCGCCGCCCTTGAGGGATTATATGAAGAGCACAGGCAGTTAGTTAGGTATAATTTGAGAAGATACTGTTGGAAGAATACCACTTTTCTGAAATGGTTTAATTGTTTGCAAATCTGCAAACAATTTGAAAGAAAGAAAAAGTTAAGAAGTTTATACAGAAAATTATACTAAAATTAAATAGTAATTTAACTTAGATACATTTTTGCTATAATGAAATCTTTATTATATAGTACCTACCTACTATTTGTTAAGTCCTGGCATCCTAATATTACATAGGTCAAATATACGATCTTTTATAATGCACTAAAAATATTAGATTCACTCCCAGAAAAAGAAGTTTTAGAATTGCTTGCTTAGTCTGTTTAGAAATTTTAATGTCTTTAAATAAACATGCATTAATGACATTAAATAATTTCCTTAAAGTAATATTTTTTCCAGTTCTCTACTGAGAACTGTTCTAATGAACAGTAATTAATTATTAGCACTAACATTATCACAGGTTAAAAATTCTAGATAATGTTATGCATTATTTATTGATTCTGCAAACTTAATCTGTGAAATGAATACTGATATAAAATTAAAGATATAAAATGATAAGGTCAAGGATGAAATTGATCTTCTTAACTAAACTACTCTTTGATACGGGCAAGTGGGTTCACTTTATTTAAAGAGTATTATTCTATGTCATTTATATATTGCACCCCTAGATCTAAAGGGAACTACCTCAACATTCTTAATTTTTCAGTTATGCACACCTTCGAGTCTGTCATTTCAATACCTATCGACCAATAAACCAGATTCAAAACTATTTTCAATATTAGACTCCAATTATTCGAAATAGTTTTGAATCTGGTTTATTGGTCGATAGGTATTGAAATGACAGACTCGAAGGTGTGCATAACTGAAAAATTTTTTTTTTTTAGTTTTCTCCCTTTAGATCTAGGGGTGCGATATTTCTAACAGAATACGGCGAATTTGACCAAACTTTTATATTTAGAACTAGCTTTTGCCTGCGACTTCATCCATGTAAATGTCGGTTATCGTTGACGCGGAAAAAGCCGCGGAATAAAAAGTAGCCTATGTCCTTTCTTAAGGTTCAAACTTACCCCATACCAAATTTCATAAAAATTGGTTCAGTGGTTTAGTCGTGAAAGCGTAACGGACAGAATGAGTTAGAACTGATTTTACCAGTCAGATGACTGGTAAAATCAGTTCTAACTCACACAATTAAAAAACATCATTTGATGATTGACTAAATTGAATAAATGAAAATGAATTAGACAGTTTTTCCATAATGGAACTATAAGATCTCAATTTTATTCAACAGATAAAAGATATCGGACTATGGTAGAGTCAGTCCTAACTCACACGATTTAAAAGCAGTATTTGATGATTGACTAAATTAAATGAATAAAGTAGCACGAACCTGTCCTGCAAGTGCATGCCGTTGTGTGTCAGACACCCATCCTGGATGGAAGTACAGCACTGCATTGATAGGGTCGTCCTCCTCAGCAGTGCAACACAGCGTGTCGTACACAAACACTATCATCATTTCTCTGTAGACAAGGAATATAATATTAGATACCCATTAAAAAGTATACATTAGGTGTGGTATTAAGTGCCAAATGTTACCAAAAGTTATTCAGCTGTTAAGGGGTGAAAAGGTTACAGACAGACAGTAACCACCCTAACCCATAATTAGAGATCGGATATTCAGATGCATATTCACCTAAAGTTGAAATGTTGGCTAATATGGAATGCGCGTTTTTACCGTGTTTTATGTGTTGTTTTAACTAACACATACCACCCTACACACATATGTATTTGCATCTGGGGTTAAACATTAATTTTAAATAAATATGATCCGGCTTTAATAAAAATACGAAGCCGCTTCCATGCTTTCACAACTAAATAGTAACATTAGGTAAATATGCATCTGAATATCCGATCACTGCCCATAATCAAAATATCTATGTTTCCATATCCTGCCCTACAGTAACTGGGTGCTAATTGTTTTGGGGTGTTCGTGCATAGTGTATACAGGGATAATCCTTAGTTAGTATCTCATTTAATTAATAACATCTAACAGGGTTCTGCGAGTAAGCTTCGTCTCTTAAATGCCTTCCAAAGGTCTGGAAGCACTGGGTCCCGATAAATATCGAAGACTTAATAATACTAATATTAGGGATTGTTTTACAACAATATTTGATGGGACTAGGTTTTAGTATTTTAACAGAAATAGGAAACCTAACACCAGCAGACAGTTGAGATAAAATCTAAAATAGACTAATGTTTGCAACAAGATTTTTTTGCAAACGAGATCTTGAATTTTATTGGCACTAATGAACTATTATTCTTCATTCATTATGATTCAACTTTTTATACATGCTGTATCGGTTGTTCCAAAATATTTATTGTATTGTAGATAGTGTTAAAAATTAATACACATTATTTATAGGTATTTTTATAAGAGAAAGCACAGAATCATTGTAGCTAACTAATGAAAATATTTGATAACACTACAGACATAGTGGTAATGTCTGAAAAGTATTTTTTTAAATCTTATTTACTAATAAAGTTAAGTCCAAATAGTATTGATTCTCCTTGAACCTACATATTTAAATCTATCATTGCGACATCTCATCTCAGTACAAGCTAAGCAGACGAGAAAACGTCGCCTACATATAAAAACAGAAATAGGATTAGTTGCCATAATATTATTGAAGACTGAACACATTCGTAACCGGAGATTTCATCAGCCGTGTCTAATCAACCGCAACATCGCGTAGGCGACACTTTAGTATTGAGTTACTAGACAATAATCCACTTAGAATCTAAAAGGAATCAATTTTTTACTCACTTAGCCATTTTGCAGGTTTTTGTCGTTTCACTTCACAGATACAAGTCGTTTCTCACACCATGTCAATAAAGATTCATCTGAATGTTATTGTAAAATGTAAATTGGTTTAAAATGTTTCGTTTATTTTCATAATTTTATTAAAAATTTAATGAACAGCCGTCCGCTCTCTGCGATATCTAATTTGACACTTGCTATTTAAAAGTTGCCATTTTATAATACATTTGCGTTTCTTTTTTTGTTATTGTCATTTTTATTTTATCTTTACGTATATTTTATCAAATTGTATAAATACTTTATATTTTGGTAAATTATTCTTGAAACTTTTATTTATGTCAATAAAATCTAGCTTAAGCCCATAATACAAATTATCGTGTATTATTATTTGTACTGTGCAACACTGAGTAAAATATAGTTTATCATTTTGTCAAGAGATGGCGTCGATAACATCAAATGAAGTTAAAATTCGTAAGCAAACAAAAATGAATAATTCACCAATAAGAAATACATCTCGACATGACGAGGCATCAGGTGCTCGCCCCGCTCTGGTACGTCCCGGCATGCGGCACCACCAATATAGTGACGCCAAAACTTTGCCATCAAGATCCCAGAGTGGTGATACGAGCAAGAGGCTCGCCGCCTCAAAGGAGACCGTACGGTATCCCCTTATCACCCTAACGGCAGATACCGACGTGGACACCTCCTACCATATTGTTGGATCTGGAGGGTGGTGCTTTTCTAAGCCCGTGGAAGCATAGTTAGTATAGCTTCCGACTTGTGCAATGCCACCTGAAGACCCAACCACCGGATCCTGTCTACGACTTACGCGACCCCAGCTGTCGCTAAGAGACTTGCCTCCTGAAGCGTCTGCCCCCGTGCCATTACCAGCGTGTCATCGGCATAACAGATGACGCGTACGCCACAGAGGAGCGCACCGCGCAGCATCCAGTCATATCTGGTGTCCACAGGGGTGGCCCCAAAACCGAGCCCTGTGTTCCACCGCATAACACGTCTCACCGACCCCCTCCCTCTCGACTCAGGTAGATGAGATCTGTCCATCAGATAAGCCATTCCGATTCCTACTGACTAAAACACACCTCTGGATGTGGCAAGAACTAGCACTGGTCTCGTAATCAAAATACACCACACCTGCCAAATATTAGTAAACGCCTTTCACATGATAAATCAACTAAATTATTCATATTAAGTGTGAAGAAAACCATGAATAATTATGAATATTATTTTACTTCCATATTTATGCAAAATTCATACAACGCGTGTCTTGAAAGTCAATCGCAGTGTTTGTAATACTAGCTTTAATATCCGTTTCCGTCACAGGGTTTTTGTTTGAAGTACCGACAGCGTCCGGTCTGGCGGACATCAGGCCGAAATGGCGGACAGACATTAAAGAATCTTAATTAGTTAATTGTGTTTGATGAAATCAGAATTACAGAATAGGTATTTGCCTCCGGGAATAGAGCTCGATCATTTGGACTTCACCTCGGATATCTATCTTAGGCTATCGCTTGTCCGTTCATACAAGGAGTAACTTTCTCAACTTGTGCAGAAAAATTAACAAATACAGTAATAAATAAATATCTATACCTAAAGCGAGCACGATAATTTTTACTGTGAGGGAAACAAGCTTGATAATAATATTAGCACCTCGTCTAGGGTCGGACAGATTTTTGGTAAAAGGAGTTCTGAAATTGAGAGATTGCAGAATGTAAGAGCGAGCGAAGCGAGCTCGAAAAATTTTGCATCTCGCCTCTAATAAGTTGAGCTCTCTGTTATTCTATAAGGCGTTTTCGGATGCTTTTTTTTAATCTGATTGTTTTTGCTCCTATAGATATTTCATTTTGAAGAAACGGAGGTGCAAGAGCATCATTTTGCACTCCGCTCCCGAAGCCCAAACCTTAGTAGACGAAAACAATAAGAAAACTGGGTAAAATGCCGTTTGTCAACTCGCTTAGAGCATCAGGATCCTGCGGTCGTCTTAGTAGGAGGAATACACATCATCATTATAAGATCACTTCTTTAGTCCCCATAGGGTTACGCAGGTGTATCTACACCCTTATTTCGTTCTTTTTAGGACACTGAACGAGACAATAGAAGCAGAGCCCGATCTAAGGGCAAACCGACAAATTTGAGGGCGCCACCGGGCAGTTTCACGGAGTTCTTAATTATCTCTACAAAATAGGAAAATCTTATAAAAATTATCACGCTTAGCATCCCGACTAAAAAGAAAATGATAAAACTGCACCTAAGCAAGTCAAGGCGAAAGGAAGAAAAAGAAATAGCTAGAGGATTTGATAAAGACAATTGGTCAGTAAGTATGTATCAATTTACGACAGCAGGATTGCTCAACAGCATTTTCAGCAGCTTCATGTGTTCAAAATTTTTGGTGATTGCCCGTTTCTATTACCAGGCAATCACCAAAATTTTACTTATCTGCAGACACCGTGATGATTTCAGCCGTCAGAAATATACATTAATGCAGATTATTCCTTAAAGAGGAAGTAAACAATTGCATCAGGAGATTTTCGAAATCAATCATTGATTTCATAATGTGATGTGGAGTTCACTGACTTGCTCAGAATTTCATATGATCAGCAGTCTCGTCACGGACGTCGAGACAAACATGGCGATGCCACGGAGAAGATGAGTACAGAAGATACACAGAACGAAATTCAGGTAATCTTACAAGTTTATTAGGTGTAACTACAGACTAAAGGCCTTTTATCTCTCTTACCTACAAAGCCCATGTCCATTTTTCCTAGTGAACATTATTTTCTCAGTTAGGCAATAGCAGGAATAACAAAACTGTACAGTCTGTGTTATTCATTTATATAATAATAGAAAAAAACCATTTGTGTGCCAGTACACCGTTAGCGTATTATACGATTATCCCACGGGTTTTAAAAACGATTCTTGCGAAGAGGACTACTTAGAATTTTCCATGACTCCACAATCGTTCGAAATCTGTAATAATATAAACGCAGGGCAGGATGTAAACAACTGTTCAGGGTTAGGGTATGAGAGGCTCTAAACACAGTGAGAGACTAAGTTCCAAATTGTCCATTGTTATGAGATGGCCTTCTGATCTGTTAGAGACTGCGGCAATTCTCTTTGTTTTGCGCCTGCGCCGTGTGCAGAATACGACGCACAAGGAAAGTTTATTTGTCAATGAAATCACAAAAAAAAGTATCCGGAGAAATTTCTCGTTACAAGAATTGTTTTGTAACAGTTTTTGAATGAAAACATTGTAAGTTTAGGGATATTACATTTACTTGATCATTTTAAAAACCTGGACTTCCACTTTGCTTCTTTACCATCTGCTCGTAATGAGTATGGTTCAAGAAGGAATAAATTCAGCCGTCTGATGATGATGGTGTCTCAGACATATTCCAAAGATATCCACTGCTGAAATGGCGTTGAATTGGGGACTCTCTTTAGAAAAGGATAATATTTTTGTGTTCACCAAAAATCTTAAGGTACATCTATGTATGCATTTCTAAAATATTGATCTTAAACCCGTTTAATTGTTTTACTATAATTAAACTACTCGGCCAACAAAATATGTTACATCAAACAAATTCCAAATTAACACCAAGATATAACACTTTTTTATTGTAGTGCGCTGCAAATATTCTATTGTAACAATAACTATTTTATTGTTCCCCGAAAAATACTGATCGTGCACCAAATATTCCTGAATGTACTACTTCTAGGTTAGGTTAAAACTGTGACCTCCTACGCACGAGCCGAGCGAGCGAAGCGAGCGGTGCCGCGGCAGCGGCCGGCGAGTGCTAGAAACGACTGTGTGCCGCACAATGCAGTGCATTATCTGAAGTAAAACTAAAAAAATAAATGCTTGTTTTTAAAATTAGGTGTATTACTATTTTTACAAATTTGCAACTGTTGTTAAATAGATGCTCGTTATAACACATATTTTGGTGCACATTCAGTATATTTGGTGGAACACAGGCAAAATTAGGTAAATGAAATGGGAATAAATTGAAGTACTTTTAAATACCATCCTTTAGAAAATACATTTCTTTATGCTGGCACCACGTTTGCGGAGATAAATAAAAAAGAACTTAAAAAATACAGTTTATTTCTAGGACATTAAAACATTTGAATTTACAGATAAGGAAAAAGTAAGTATCTTTATTTGCAAATGTGATACCTAAAGAATGATACAGTTGTAAAAAAACCTGACTTCCTACTTAGAAAAGACTTCCGCAGCCCTACAGGAAACTCAACTAGTTTACGAGCAGGCTAAAATCACTCACGAGCTAAGTGACTACTTAGTTTGTTTAAAAATACATGTCTGGTCACTATCAACTGCCCTTCTCCGTCACACGAGCAAGCCTTCAACATGTGTCCTAGATCACGCGTGACCGGTTCAACGAAAAGGCTGGAATGCAGTCGGGCTGCAGGCTAGACTGGCGCGCCTTACGAAAAAACTTGTCAAACATATTTAAAAAATATATATTTTAAACTTATTGCGGTGTTTACTGAGAGTTTATTTAGGAGCATGGTCGGACATACCGAGTAGTCAAAAACTCTGACAGCCAACCTTGGCAAGAGGCTTCGTGGTATTAGGAAGTCAGATAGGCCTCGGATTCGGGTTGCCTGGAACCCAACCCCAGATTGTCGGACGTATTGGATGGAAAACCCATGATATAGAATTTTTCTTTTCTGATTCCAAGGATTCCTTTTAGGGTAGGCCGCACGTCAGTCATAACAATACCAGTGTAAGAGCGAAGCCACACGATGTGTTTACGGCGCGTTGTGATGTTTGAGCGGTGACGCTACGTCATTTTACGTACAAACCACAGGGCCATGCTACACGGAGCGTTGTGACCGATCCCTTGCTGCCCTCTTCCAGCGACGCCCTAAGCCGACTTCTGTACCCGATAGGGGGCCTTTAGCGTGTAGTCGCTTAGTTTTTAAGTCCTAGTCCTGGTAGCCACAGGCAAGTCCGGTTAAGCAGCCGACAACCTCTTAGGTTGGCTTACGAGATATCATTCCAAAAAGCACTTGCCATTACGTGCGCCGACGTAACGCATGCTCAACGGACAAGGGGATTAGAGAGAGGAACCAGAAAGGGATGTTGCGGTACGACGCCGAATATGGGAGCGGTATTGCAGTGGAGCGATGTGTTGTTTGTACTTTGTAATAGACTGATACACCCAATACCGAGACCCTGCGACGTCGTACTATGTCGCGTTGCGTTGTGACACCGCATAGCCCGTGTGGCACTTAATGTGACGACGCAACGACGACGAGTGACCTCTCTCTCAGTTGACCTCTGATTTGATTGAAACTCTGTATACTAGCTACTGCTAGGTGAGCTCAACGTCACAGTGTTGTCACTGAGGTGCCGCCTACCTACTATACGTATCGTTTTGATATCTCTTGAGATGTTCGTAGACAAACTCTGCTGGGGATTTTGTTACGCTACTTCTTTTTCCCAGCGAAAGCATTAGGAACTGGTAAAGGGCAGGCGATTTGGGTGACCGTCTTATGTAATTTTGCCATTCAAAAAGTTCTGATTCCCAGCATAGTTTGAATAAATGAGTTTTGATCTTAGACGCACAATTTTTTCCATTGGTATAATTATTCTGGTTCAGTGTAGTGTCGGGCGTAAAGAACAGCACGATACCATTTCTTCCCGTGGTTGTCATAAAAGGCAACTAAGGAACTTATAAAATGGGCAGCAGCGTTCTCTATTCACTTTACCACCATACTGCGATCACCAACCCGCCTGCCAAGCGTGGCGATTATGGCAAACTTGCCTAAATTGGGGGAGGCCTATGTCCAGCAGGGGACGTCTTTTGGTTGAAACGATTATCCATTTTCCGGCAATAATCTGAGTTTCCAGCATTGAACAGGGCCCTCTATGCTAGTAGCTTGCGGTTAGTAGCAAGCGCTCTGGACTTAATCTGGATATCTACGCAATTATTTTAATCTTGGATCACTCGGATATATTACCTTACTCCGTGGAGATAATAGTAAACAATCATCATCATTTCAGCCGTAAGACGTCCACTACTAGACTTAGGCCTCCCCCAATTTGGGGGGCTTTGCCATAATCGCCACGCTTGGCAGGCGGGTTGGCGATCGCAGTATGGTGGTAAAATGCATAGAGAACGCTGCTGCCCATTCTCTAGTAAGTAAACAATACTTCATTGCAATTATTAGGTAAAAAGAAGTATTACTAGCCTAGAACATTTCTACAGCTGGGTCACTGGCCTCCTCTCTGTGAGAGGGAATCATTACGCGGGCCCAGTGGGGGTTGATGGATGTCGAATGTCTTAGATTTTTAGTTTTAGGATATCCTGGTATCCTCCCGATGTTATCCTTCACGGCTTTGAGAGCAGTGGTGAATAAATTATTTACATTAAATAAAGCGCCTGCCTGGCCGTTACTACTGACGGGTCATTACTGCTCTTAAAAGAAAAGCAATAAGTACAAATGCATCTATTAATGTGTTTACCTCAAGATTTCATCGTCAGGCTCGTGAGGTGAGTGAAAACGAGCATGTAGGCAGTTATCCGAGCAAGGGAAGGGAATAATAAGGAAAAAAAAATGTATTACTGGCATTTTTTTTTTCATTTTATTATTACTTAACGAATAACACGATTGTAAAACGATTTTTAGGGTTCCGTTGCCAAATGGCAAAAAACGGAACCCTTATAGATTCGCCATGTCTGTCTGTCTGTCTGTCTGTCTGTCTGTCTGTCTGTCCGAGTATGTCACAGCCACTTTTCTCCGAAACTATAAGAGCTGTGCTATTGAAACTTGGTAAGTGGATGTATTCAGTGAACCGCATTAAGATTTTCACACAAAAATAGAAAAAAAGCAATAATATTTGGGGTTCCCCATACATAGAATTGAAACTCAAAAATTTTTTTTTCATCAAACCCATACGTGTGGGGTATCTATGGATAGGTCTTCAAAAATGATATTGAGGTTTCTAATATCATTTTTTTTTTAAACAATAATATTTGGGGTTCCCCATACATAGAACTGAAATACAAAAAAAATATTTAATCAAACCCTTACGTGTGGGGTATCTATGGATAGGTCTTTAAAAATGAAATTGAGGTTTCTAATATCATTTTTTTCTAAACTGAATAGTTTGCGCGAGAGACACTTCCAAAGTGGTAAAATGTGTGTCCCCCCCCCCGTAACTTCTAAAATAAGGGAATGATAAAACTAAAAAAAATATATGATGTACATTACCATGAAAACTACCAACGAAAATTGGTTTGAACGAGATCTAGTAAGTAGTTTTTTTTTAATACGTCATAAATCGTAAACCACAATTTACCTTTCATTCAGTCAACTCAAATATAAAAATTAAAAAAAAAAACATTTAATTTCATAAACGATGATGACGAATGATGATGATGATGACCTGCAGGTTTGTACGGAACCCTCGGTGCGCGAGTCCGACTCGCACTTGGCCGGTTTTTAGGGTTCCGTTGCCAAATGGCAAAAAACGGAACCCTTATAGATTCGCCATGTCTGTCTGTCTGTCTGTCTGTCTGTCCGAGTATGTCACAGCCACTTTTCTCCGAAACTATAAGAGCTGTGCTATTGAAACTTGGTAAGTAGATGTATTCAGTGAACCGCATTAAGATTTTCACACAAAAATAGAAAAAAAGCAATAATATTTGGGGTTCCCCATACATAGAATTGAAACTCAAAAATTTTTTTTTCATCAAACCCATACGTGTGGGGTATCTATGGATAGGTCTTCAAAAATGATATTGAGGTTTCTAATATCATTTTTTTTTTAAAACAATAATATTTGGGGTTCCCCATACATAGAACTGAAACACAAAAAAAAAATTTAATCAAACCCTTACGTGTGGGGTATCTATGGATAGGTCTTTAAAAATGAAATTGAGGTTTCTAAAATCATTTTTTTCTAAACTGAATAGTTTGCGCGAGAGACACTTCCAAAGTGGTAAAATGTGTGTCCCCCCCCCCCGTAACTTCTAAAATAAGGGAATGATAAAACTAAAAAAAATATATGATGTACATTACCATGAAAACTACCAACGAAAATTGGTTTGAACGAGATCTAGTAAGTAGTTTTTTTTTATACGTCATAAATCGTAAACCACAATTTACCTTTCATTCAGTCAACTCAAATATAAAAATTAAAAAAAAAACATTTAATTTCATAAACGATGGTGACGAATGATGATGATGATGACCTGCAGGTTTGTACGGAACCCTCGGTGCGCGAGTCCGACTCGCACTTGGCCGGTTTTTGTATATACTGTAGTCATGTGTAATTATCATCACACGTGTCTATATTCCCACATCAAGTTATGACAATTTTTAGGGTTCCGTTGCCAAATGGCAAAAAACGGAACCCTTATAGATTCGCCATGTCTGTCTGTCTGTCTGTCTGTCTGTCTGTCTGTCTGTCTGTCTGTCCGAGTATGTCACAGCCACTTTTCTCCGAAACTATAAGAGCTGTGCTATTGAAACTTGGTAAGTGGATGTATTCAGTGAATCGCATTAAGATTTTCACACAAAAATATAAAAAAAGCAATAATATTTGGGGTTCCCCATACATAGAATTGAAACTCAAAAATTTTTTTTTCATCAAACCCATACGTGTGGGGTATCTATGGATAGGTCTTCAAAAATGATATTGAGGTTTCTAATATCTTTTTTTTTTTAAACAATAATATTTGGGGTTCTCCATACATAGAACTGAAACACAAAAAAAAAATTTAATCAAACCCTTACGTGTGGGGTATCTATGGATAGGTCTTTAAAAATGAAATTGAGGTTTCTAATATCATTTTTTTCTAAACTGAATAGTTTGCGCGAGAGACACTTCCAAAGTGGTAAAATGTGTGTCCCCCCCCCCGTAACTTCTAAAATAAGGGAATGATAAAACTAAAAAAAATATATGATGTACATTACCATGAAAACTACCAACGAAAATTGGTTTGAACGAGATCTAGTAAGTAGTTTTTTTTTATACGTCATAAATCGTAAACCACAATTTACCTTTCATTCAGTCAACTCAAATATAAAAATTAAAAAAAAAACATTTAATTTCATAAACGATGGTGACGAATGATGATGATGATGACCTGCAGGTTTGTACGGAACCCTCGGTGCGCGAGTCCGACTCGCACTTGGCCGGTTTTTGTATATACTGTAGTCATGTGTAATTATCATCACACGTGTCTATATTCCCACATCAAGTTATGACAATTTTTAGGGTTCCGTTGCCAAATGGCAAAAAACGGAACCCTTATAGATTCGCCATGTCTGTCTGTCTGTCTGTCTGTCTGTCTGTCTGTCTGTCTGTCTGTCCGAGTATGTCACAGCCACTTTTCTCCGAAACTATAAGAGCTGTGCTATTGAAACTTGGTAAGTGGATGTATTCAGTGAATCGCATTAAGATTTTCACACAAAAATATAAAAAAGCAATAATATTTGGGGTTCCCCATACATAGAATTGAAACTCAAAAATTTTTTTTTCATCAAACCCATACGTGTGGGGTATCTATGGATAGGTCTTCAAAAATGATATTGAGGTTTCTAATATCTTTTTTTTTTTAAACAATAATATTTGGGGTTCTCCATACATAGAACTGAAACACAAAAAAAAATTTAATCAAACCCTTACGTGTGGGGTATCTATGGATAGGTCTTTAAAAATGAAATTGAGGTTTCTAATATCATTTTTTTCTAAACTGAATAGTTTGCGCGAGAGACACTTCCAAAGTGGTAAAATGTGTGTCCCCCCCCCCCGTAACTTCTAAAATAAGGGAATGATAAAACTAAAAAAAATATATGATGTACATTACCATGAAAACTACCAACGAAAATTGGTTTGAACGAGATCTAGTAAGTAGTTTTTTTTTAATACGTCATAAATCGTAAACCACAATTTACCTTTCATTCAGTCAACTCAAATATAAAAATTAAAAAAAAAAACATTTAATTTCATAAACGATGATGACGAATGATGATGATGATGACCTGCAGGTTTGTACGGAACCCTCGGTGCGCGAGTCCGACTCGCACTTGGCCGGTTTTCTTTGTAAAATCCGTAACAGACACTTCATAAATTGATTAATCCCAATGAGTTTCCATTTGTTTTAATCATCATAAATCATACTTTCTGTAGGTATAACTTTGATAGTTGTACGTTTAATACTTTTTGAGTAAATCGAATCTGACTGCCAAGGTAGCGGATGGCCCGGTTTATTTGCTGTCCAGAGTGCCGAAAAAACCGCGTAATTTTTTTTGCAATAACTCACGGCTTCGCCATAAATCACTTTAATTGCCATTCGTTAATTTGTTTTAAAATAAGGAATATGAACAGCATAGGTACCACACGGCTACATATCAAGCTAAGCATTTCCAGTATTAACTGATCTCACATTGTATAGGATTTCCGTATAGTGAGAGGTCAGCTTGAACTGGAAATGTATAGCTTGATGTGTAGCCTTTTATACAAAATGCATTCAAAAAGGTGTTGTGGCCTCTCTTTTTTTTAAATAATATTTTTAATAGACCTAAAAGAATGAACATGCTACATAATTTTTCTTACCTATATAAACTTGTACTTACACAATCACTCACAAATGGGAATTAGTAACACGTTCATTCGTATTCATAACAACAGATATTGTTTGAATCGCATATGGTAAATGAATAAGGAGAGTGCAACTTAAAATGTTGGATGTAAGTTTTCAAATAATTAATTCAAAGCACAAGATTTATATCTGGCATTACAAATTGGCA
Organism: Aporophyla nigra; assembly: GCA_947507805.1. NCBI lineage: Eukaryota > Metazoa > Arthropoda > Insecta > Lepidoptera > Noctuidae > Aporophyla > Aporophyla nigra. The sequence goes on along the minus strand of OX382305.1, from coordinate 2,995,008 downwards.
TCCACAGGAAAGTTTCCTGTAGGCCAATTCTTTTAATTACAAACGTCTCTCGGTGACATCCAAATGTCAAAAACTTGTCAGAAATGTAAGGAAAGTCGAGGTATTTTTGACAGATTGAGACTGAAAATTTGACGGTGAACGTTCTTTAAATTACAAGAATTGCCCGTCAGATGCATTTGTTTACATTTTCTTCAGATACTATTGAAACAGACTATAGTAGTTCAGCAAAAAATTATCTATCGATTTTCCAAAGCTCGTCTTTTGACGGTGCAATCAAAAGTTTTTATTTATCGAACTGTAATAAATACCTATCATCAGATATAAAGGTCAGATTTGGATTGCAACGTACAGTTCACTCAGTGTTCGATCTAGGCTGAAGGTTAGGCGAACCGAATCCATACTATTGATTCTAAGGTCGAGAACTTGTTACAATAAAAGAGTATGTGACAAATGCATTCGCTTCTAAATAAACTATTTTATTATAGGTGGCAAATGTATAAAATAACTTGTGGCTAAGCAATAACAGCCGTACGGGTCGATCGATCAGGTTAAGCTACGCATGCCGCGGTTGGTCCGTGGATGGGTGACCTTGTTCACATACCAAGACTCCTCAGTGGGAAGCACGTTAAGCAGTTGGTCAGCTGTCATTCGTAAATCTTTGACAGTTGTTACGTGTCGTCAGAAGCTTAGAAATCTAAAAACCAATCTCACCTATGAGTATCGTAGTCCTCAGTAACTGGGTTGTGGAGGACAGATAGTCGCTTCGTGTAAAGCTGCATCCGGATAAAAATTGCTGCTGCAGGTCGGATAAAAATGTAAAAATAAGTATTGAAAAAATAATTGTAATGATAACCGTTACTGAGTTACCCATTACCGATACTGAACCACCAAAAAAATTTGCGCACTGGTTATGTTTGCGCTGTATCGCACTGATGGCTTTCATGCCGTCATCCGTAAGAAAACTGCATCCCTGATCTACAGAATGCGTGGCAGCTGCAACGGAATTCTAAAGACTATAGCAGATAGGATCTCTTCCCCGCTATGGAGATCCCTTATTAAGCGGGTAATTTGAATGTTTATTTATTTTGATTTTTCCTTTTTTATTTATTTTCATATGTTAAATCGAATTGCATGGATCATCTGTAATAAATGGATTTAAATTTAATTTTAATTAATGGATATTCTGGATTATGAATTTTGAATTTAATTTATTTAATTTGTGTGTTGTATATGTTGATATTTTTATCTTTTGTATTAATTTATATGTGACTTTGTGTTTATAATTTGATGATTTTAATGTTTGTCTGATATGGGTTATATTATCTGAAATAAACGAATTTTAATTTAATTTAATATAAAGTTTTCCTGTATATATTTTTTGTTTTTTGCTTGAGTATAGTTTTCATTTTATTTGTTGGTATATTGGGTTGGCTAGCTGGCATATAGCAAATCATTTAATTTAATGTTATGTGTCTTTTAATGCTTACTGCATACCATTGTATAGAATCAAGTTCTTCTAACTGGACAGACAGCTGTGCTGCTGGGGAGTTTGTTGCACCACTTCTTCTTCCCAGCTAAAGCACTAGGAAGTGGTGAAGGGTGGGCGTTTTAGGGGACTGTCTTATGTAATTTTGACGTTCAAAAAGTGCTGATCCTCAGCCTAATTTGAATAAATGACTTTTGATTTTGATTTCCGCTTAGACTAGAAGCCGAACTCAACAAAGCTGGGAAAAGGGGGAAATGATGAAATGTAAAAAAAGCAAAACAAAATATTTTTGATTTTATATTGGACACTAGCATCTGCCCGCGACTTCGCGTTAAATTTCTTGTTCCCCCGACGCTTCCCGTCGCGTAGGCTCGCTTACCCTTGCGATTTTCCCCGTTTTTGCAACATTTATCATTATTGCTCCGCTCCGCTACAACTAATTGTAGCGTGATGTTATATAGCCTATAACCTTTCTCGATAAATAGGCTACCCAACACAAAAATAAATTTTCAATTCGGACCAGTAGTTCCTGATATTAGCGCGTTCAATCAAACAAACAAATTCTTCAGCTTTATAATATTAGTATAGATAGTATAGATTATTGACATCGGTGAAGGAAAACATCGTGAGGAAACCTGCACTTTGCGTGCACTTGTGTTACTTGCGTAAAACACAATTAATCACAATCTGACTGAAACTATTTCCAATATTCGACTCCAAATATTGGAAATAGTTTTGAATCTGGTTTCAATAAACCAATGTCGATAGTTATTGAAATGACAGACTCGAAGGTATGCATAACTGAAAAATTAAGAATTTTGAGTTAGTTCCCTTTAGATATAGGGGTGCGACATATTCGAAAAAAAAAATGTCTGCCTAGCAACGTAAACAAAGCCATGAATGTTGTGGAACTGTCAAAATGAAACTGATTTCTACTGATAGTGCATTACACAATTACCCATCTGGACGTAAAATTTACATAAAACTGAAATCGTACACCCTTCTTGAGCAAGTGTGATTGATCAAAGATCGTGCCAAAACTGTCTGAGAAGAGGTCTTTACCCAGCAGTATTATTAGGAGACAAATAGAGCATGGAAGATTGTAGAAATGGTAGAAGAGAAATATGGAGTTAAAAGATAAAACACATTGGTTAGTGACACCTTTTGGGTGCTTAATCATTTTTCCAGCATGTATTTCTGATCATGAAATATTTGATTGGCAGCTTTAATTATTATATCCGTGTAATAGGCTAAACGCGAGAAATTTAATTTATAGGAAGTTTGAAGCGTTCTTAATGTTGAACTACCCTCAATTATTGCAAACTTTGAGGAAATAAGCGCCAAAAACATCAATATTTTGGCACACTGACAGACAGGTGTCCTAAAACCGAAATATTCGCGGAAATCAAATTTGACATGGGTTACATCGGCGTGTTACGTAAATCTTTATGCTTAATTACGAGTCGCATACGCCGTAAGGTCGTAGAAAGTGAATCGACTCGTGTGAACCGTCAAAAAAATCGGCGGCCATGTTGCCAGTCTGTGGCGCGCAGTCCGCGCGAGTGAACGCTTCCCGCCAAAACTTGAATTTCGAACGCGACTTTTTATAACTTTTTTTTAAATCGCGTGTTTACGGCCAGTGTCAATATAGTTTTTTTTTTATTGATGTGCATTAGATCTAGTTCGCATGTGATGTTGTGAATAATGTGAATAACAGTAGTGTTTAAAAATAACAATCGATAGATTCTTTGTGTACTTACGTTTTATAAGGATGGGGAACTTTGACAGGACGAGTTGGTTTTATACGATATTTAAAATGGTAAGTTCTATTTTTAAGTTAAAAGAAAAAAAAATGTAGTCCATAAAAAAATAAACAGAAAACTTTTCTTTTTAAATGACATGCAAGAAAGCCAGTATTAATGTGATACAGCCTAATTAATGTGCGTTAGTCGAGTTTCGTAACCGCATAATATATCTTTATTTCCATAAGTCATACGTAATCGTCAAAATTGGTCACTTTTACGAAAGGCGAGGAATTCATCTGAGTCCGGCTTAGTTGGGTAACAAACTGGTTAATAATTTAATCGGTATACAATCGTAGTATCGAGTTAAATCGACTATGGAATTTCACTTGATTTGTTTCGCGATTTCTCAGGAGATCTCTCTGTTTGGTTATGCGCTTAGCGTTGGAAAATTTTGCGTTAGGAAATAATTTTGTAATTTAATCTTAAAACTGCTGTATTTTTTTAAATGCCACCTGTTGCAGTAGTATAAAAACCAAAATATGCTTAGGTTATTTATTTTCTTAAAATACAATTTACAGCTTCTCTACGTCTCGATTATGACCTTAGCAACAACACGTTCTCTATACTCCATTTGTTTAGGTAGTTAACTAAATGTAAACAATCTTAACATGTCTTTTATCTAAAAAACTGTCTAAAAATTGAATCTAAAAATGTTTACAATTAGGTATTTACTTAAACCGATGTTAGGTAAGTAACTTAATTTAAATAATATTTGTTGGTCTTTTATACGATTTATTTTATATAAAAAGACATATCAAGATTGTTTACCTTTAGTTAATTACCTAAACAAATGGAGTATAGACACTAAATTAATAAGAAAACTGACTACAAACATGGTTACCAAACATGTTTTATCAGCTACAAATAAGGTTTCACATTCATTGGTATTCGGTCATTCAGGATATTTTGTATTGCCAGATTTAAAAAAAAACATTTGCAAAGGTAAATGCGTTATGCAGCTCATCTATACATCTATACAAATAAATAAAATTGGAGTGTCTGTTTATAATATTAAGATAACCACTTTTTACTAAGTGCACATGGATGTATACACGGTACATATACCAAAACAACATTTTTTACAATTTTTGTCTGTCTGTCTGTTTGTTCCGGCTAATCTCTGAAATGGCTGGACCGATTTTGACGGAACTTTCACTGGCACATAGCTGATATAACAAGGAGTAACTTAGGCTACTTTTATTTAAGAAAAAATAAATAGTAGTTTAAAAAAAACTAAAAACACGCTGAACTTTGAGACGTATGTCAGCGTAGTTTTCAAAGACAGTTTATATGACAAACTTTTTGTTAAATACCATGCGGACTAAGTCGCGGGTAACAGCTATTACCTATAATATAACCTGAATTAACACATCTTACCGCGGTAGTACGTCCTCCTGCGTTAATTTCCGACATCCACGCGGGCGAAGTCGCGGGCAAAAGCTAGTAGTAAATAATATCGTTTGATGTCAGTTAAATATCAAACAGGTTGCAAATTGGGGTAAGGGCAGGATGGTGAAGATAGTCCAATAAAGGTCTGATTACAATGAGTTGATGTTTTCAAGATCATCAAACCACAGACATTCACTCCTAGGACGGTCATACGCTAAGTTGAAATCATGAGACAAAAATCACTTCTTTTCTGGAAATAGGCATACATATCTTAGTGTCTGATGGTTTCCGAAAAAAAAGTTACGCAAAATAAAATGAGTAAAAGCTAATGTCTACATAAACTCAATTAAAATAGATCTTAATTAGCTAACTGCAGCTGAGTAAGTGCTCACATTACGTAAATATGTTATAAGTAGTCGTTAAACTAATAAGAGAGTCTGACTAATGGATCCGAGTAATGATCCGGTTTGTAAAACTTTCTTGCTGATATCGTAACTTCCAGGTTAAGGAATTGAGTCACTAATAGAATCTGAAATGCCGTTGGATAGTCCTACTGAAAATCCTTACGTTTTAGGTTGAAATTGCAATATTTTAAAAGTAATTTTTATACCTACTATGAGTTTTGCCACACAAATTCAGTTCATGATTGAGGAATAACTACTTAAATTTTTAATCCACTTAAGTAAAGTTGTAATTTTTCAAACTTTTGTCAACCATATCGAGCTTTTTTCAGCTCAAATTTAGAGGATACCAACCCAAAGCACGGCAGTACAAAACTTCGTAATTTTACTTCTGTGGAGCTCGTTCAAAGTCATAGCATTTATTTCATATAGGCACTTATAAGGCAATTTTAAACGTCACATTAAAATAGAATTGATTCTAGTCGCCCCTTCCAAAAGATAGATTCGTATAGTCGACTGTTCTAATTTGGAAATCCGAAGATTACCGACGTGGAAACTTTTTCTGGTGTAGCTGTATACAAGTTTTTATTTCTTACGTATTTTCTTTCTTATTAAAAGTTAAAGTTGTCCACCGCACCGACTCACTGACTTATACCAGTGCGTGCGTTCGGAATGTTAACCAACAGATACTGGTTTGAAAATACTTTACGTAATGCGCAGTCATTCGGACTCAAGATTCTGTTGCAAACTGATTATAATTTTGATTCTAAACCGATCTATCTTTAATCTGCATGTTGAAAAGTTTACGGATTAAGGAGATAACAGAAAGATCCACTTAATCGAAATGTAAGACTTATTTCAGGCCCGTAAAATCTTTATTACCAAAGCTTAAACATTTCTCTTTTGAAATTCACCAGCGCAAACGCAAAATGATCTTGTATTTGGAAACCTGCACCCTAATTGCGAAACGCACAATTTATCAGAATCTGAATGGGATTGAAGATTATTTCTAAACCATTGCGTCATTTGTTCGAATAAATTGTCGCCTCAGCAACGTAAATAACGCAATGAATGTTGTTTAACTATAAAAATTAAACCAATTCCTACCGATAAAAAGTTCAGCAATTACCCCTCTGATTCGATTGAAGTGTTTATATTCTTCAACATTATCAATGGACATACTTCTGATGGCGGACGTAAAGAACAACGTTGCCCCATTTCCTCTCGTGGGTGTCGTAATAGGCGACCAAGGGACTTACTAGAAAATGGGCAGCAGCGATCTCTATGCATTTTACCACCATACTGGGATCCGTCTGCCAAGCGTGGTGGTTATGGTGAATTGTGGGAAGCCTGTGTCCAGCGGTGGACGTTTTACGGCTGAAATGATAGTTATCAATGAAAAGAATGGGGTTAATCGACATGAGGTTGCAATTGCTGCCGTTGCGTGCCACTCGTGCACACTATAAAAAATATTCTCTGGATCGGGTAACTTTGGTTTTAATTATTAATCACTAATTCTAGAAATTAGTTAACCTCTCAGTATACTGCTAAATACAAGGATAAAAATCATAAATGAAAAAGAAGATTGTAAGTAATTAATTTAAGCACACACATAACACGCAGGTATTATGAAAAGAGTCATTACTAAAATTATAGACAAAAGGCCATCTTTCGGTCAAGCCATTCACACATAAATAATTATTTACTCCTATAAATCCCACTGCCTCTAACATAGACAAAATAATAATTATTGTGTACTTAATTGTAAATTGCTGGAAACAACGTTTTGTACGACATGAATTCTCTCATTTTTAGCATAACTGGTGTAACCTACATAACTTTACAAGAATGCCATTATATTGCTATATAAAGATAAATAGTTTATTAAATACTAACCTTTAAACCTGACTTTCAATATATAAATCTCTGTTGCTAAGCCTCCAAATGTTATGCCACAATAGGTCATAGAATTTGAACCTGCGACCTTTTGGCAGTTTTAGCTATTGTGCCTACAGTCAATTTATTTGACAGGAAAAACTTACATGTAATCTTAGATGTCTTAAAATAGGAAAAATAATATTTGATTCTTTACCAAAAATAAACTCGATGAAGACGACAAATGAATTTTTATTAATATATGTTAACTTAAACATGACTCGTATTTTTAATAGCTTAATTCTATAGAAATAAAAGATTTTTTCTTATATATGTTAATGATCATCCTTGACAATTCGCGAATCTATATTAGTTCTGTAATACCACAATTTATATTCACAGTATGACATGTCTTTGTGCTATTATTTATTTTGTAGATGACATCAATACATATTTTTATGAGAAACAAATTGTGCTGGTTTTTTGGGATCCCATCAACCAGTAGCAGACTTCTAAAGTAGGCACAAGACTCCAGTAGTATTGAGCACGTGTCTGTGGGAGGATTTTATAAGAATTATTCGACTTGATGACCTTATTCTGTTTTAGTTTTCAGTAACCTAGGTACTAGTACGTGTACTACCAAAACAACCAAAACAAACTAAGGTCACATTGGCATGTTTTGAATAAATCATCAACGATAACGCAAAGTTAAGTAAAAGTACACTTTAAGTACGGTTAAGTATTTTTAGTATTGTTGATATGCCAACAAATAAATTAGCTGCGTGCAAATCGCCAACAGAAAATAAATAAATAATTTAAAACTGTCGATTCACCCGTTTCGGACAAGTAAATTTGTGCGAATCGACTCATAAGTAATAGGTATTAGGTAGAACGGGCTGGTGTCCGCAACTCCACGTCTGAGCGCGTATTTTGCGTACGGGTGGGAAATCGGTCATTCGATCCACCCCAGCTCCTCGAGGAAGGCCAGCAACGCTTTGACGTTGCTGACTATCTCGCGTAGGGTACCTGGGTTACCGAAGTACTTGGCCCTGTATGTGGCGATCGCCGGGCAGTTTAGAAGCACGTGCGCTGCTGTCTCGTCGTCGTCAATGCAGGCCCTGCACAGCGGACTGTCTGTAACTCCTATGAGAAATAGATGTTTATTAAACGACCCATGGCCAGTTATTGAATCGACTCATACGCCGACTGCGAAATTCGTTTCATTGAAACGCTGACCACATTTAAAGCTAAGCTAAATGCCCTTTGCCTATTGACGTTCTCTATAATATTGTAATCAAGTACACCTGCTATGTATTCTAATTAATACCACGATGTTGAGACCTGGTTCTTCTAATAGTGGCGAAGGTCAAACGACATAATTATTATCAAGTTATCAACACGGATTAGGGAACTGGTTTAGTGGGTACTAATGAGGACACTACCTGTTTTAAGGCTTAATGGCTAAAGGAATATGGCCAAATTATTTTAATTATGGAGTATATGGGTGGCGCGTGATATGTTTTCTTGAAATAATAGGCCGAAGCAATTTTAAATGTTGCAAAAATCTCAAATTAGAAACCAGGAAGTGTTCGATAAATAACGTGATCTGTGTTTTTTTGGGTATTTTGGTTAGTTTTAAAACATAATTAATGCTTAAAAAAAGGGTACCTAAATTGACTTAATTTTAAAGTTATCTAGTCGTGACTAGCCCCCAAATGACCTTAAGCTTAGGCCTATTATTTATTTAAATTACAAAAATTAACTTTTTTTCAGATTACACATCCTAGTTCAGAAAATGTTTCATTAATCACCCGATCTGCTTTTTTAAGAGACTACTTTAATAGATGGCTATTTCTATAGCTAAACGATATGTTTTTCAACCTTCACCGATTACCTATTCTTTTGTAGTTCTAGTCGGTCTTGCTAATTTTTCAGACTTACTAGAACTACCAAAAGGCAAGCTAGATGAAAAAAAAAAAACTCACGATAACTATACCCATTTAAGAATGACTTCAACGTTCGTAGAAATATCTTATATTTGGATTGAAACCATATAACGTACAATTCCGCGCGGTCTGCGCTCGGGTACTGGCGACACGTCCTTGGCTGCTCGTGCGCACATTCCCCGGCGCGGTGCTATTCCGGCTCTTCTCAATAGATACTACTTGTAGTAAGGATATATTTGTGCAATTTTATTGGCTTGTTGACAAGAAAACTCTGTGCTTTCTGCAAATTACAATGACCTGGTGAAGGCCGCAGGAATCCGCTGGACTCACATCAGGCGCGGTCGCAGCCCATGAGTTTTGGGGGTGGGGGGGGGGGTCACCATGAGTGCCGAGGAATATTTTAGGAAGGTATACCTAGCGGGCGAAGCGCGCTCGAAAATTTTAACAACCCGCCTCGTACAGGCTAGGTTTTGTTTTATATTTTATGGCTTAAGTAAGTAGAGTTACAAGTATATTTATTTAAAACGAATGTGTATCATTCAGGCTCTCGACAGCTCGAATACTTTGGGGGGGTCATGACCCCTAGGACCCCCCCCCCCCTCGACCGCGCCTGACTCACATCCGTACATCCAGACATCCGCACAGTAACGGTCATAGTAGCGGTGCTTGTGGGAGGCCTATGTCCAGCAGTGGACATCTTTCGGCTGAAATGATGATAAGCAAAAGTTCAACAGAGCAAATGGACACGTTTACATCAACTTGTTGAAATCAAATAAAAAAATAGTTGTAAAATATGGGCGTACCATAAGTATTCTGTTAACCTTTCGGGGATAAACAGGCGTGATGTCATGTTGTGGAACTATTAACGTGAATACAATACTAGATTAGTCATATTTAAGATTAAAAAAACTGCTGTTCCATGGAAAAGTGTATCACCTGCGCGGTCAAAACATCTTTGTTATACCAACTTTGTTATAACATTTATGTAATATGTACATATGGAATGCAATAAATAATTGAGTATTGAGTAAAATGAATAATCGGTCATGACAGCGAATTAAAAAAAAATATCAACGAAAAATGTAAGCACTCTAGAATCATGTCCTCAATTCGTGGTTTCAGTTTTCGCGTCCATGTCCTTGCACCCTGTACACACCATTCAGCTAGGCAGCGAAGCTTACTACCCAGGCTGTACTGAAAGTATCACAAAAACAAAATATTGCTGTATGGGTCACAGAAAAATACAAGAAAAATATTATTTAAAAGTTTAAAGCAATAACTTCACAATGCAATGCTGCTACTGTACCCTTAAAACCAAACATAAAACTTAATATCCATCGATTTCCTACTCAATCGATTACTCAAGGTCACAAAACTAATAAAACACCATAGAGTATGGAGTTCTATGATAAAAACTTTCACTTTTTACGATACAACTTGTTAAGTGAGAGTTTTCTACTTTTCACAGTAGCAAAATACACCCATTCATAACTCGTATCATCGTGCGATACAAAAGAGTTCAACGCGCTCACCTAAAAGGTGCTTTTCAATTATTTTTTATTAGTATGTCTTATTTTGTATTTTTTTGCTAAGTGTTTAGATGAGTTATATAAGTTTCGTAAGGTGAATATTACTGTAGATGGGTTTTTATTGGTTATTATGACTCAATCGTGAGGAGAAAATCGTCGCGAACTTTGAACTTTTGAAGTGGTATCAACGAACATTTTAAGGCTTTTTTGTCTAGCTATCGATTACGGACTTGAAATAGCAAAAATAAAACTTGTCTATCACACAAAAAGCTGTTTTGATAAATTAATAACAGCTGCACGGTTCTTCGCGGCTGGTCTGTGGATGAGTGACTATTTTTACATACAGAGATCCCTCCAGGCCTCGGTGTGTACGATAAACGTTGGTCCCGACTGTCAGTCGTGGCTCTTTGACAATCATCATGGGTGGTCAGAAACCCGAAAGACTGACAACCGGTCTTACCTAGGAATATCGTATAATCCAGTAACTGGGTTGTAGAGGTCAGATAGGCAGTCTCTCGATCTAAAATGCATTCAGCTTTCAGCTGCATCCGGCTTCACCCAACAATTTTGGGAAACGTCTAGGCGGATGACACATAAAGCTTATTATTCATGCCTTTTCCTCTAAAAGCTTGTTAGATGCATCATTCGTCCTAAACAACCTTGATATTATTCTTATACCACTACGCAATTAACCACATACGATCTGCCAGGGTCACGAGATTGTTCGAAAGAGATACCGTGACTCTGGCACATGGGCAACTGAAGGAACACGGGTGGGTTTTAGTCAGTAAAAGTCTGACACGCCCTCCCACTCCGCCCAGAGCGGGAGAAGTCATTTGATGATTTCCCATCCAAAAAAAAACCACATACGATTTAATTTCATGTTATCCCAATTAAATACATCAGTAGGTCAATCTACTTCGATAGCCGCCAACAGAGCAAAAAAAGGTTTACAAAAACTGTTACAGACATAACGTGTGCACGACTTGTTTCATAACGAAGTTCTTGTACTGTGGCTTATTAAGTAATTAATCTTTTTGATCGTGTTTCTTTGAAGAGCTTCAAATTAGGATAGCGTTACACTTGTCAATCTTGTTTGATGTGTATGAAGTTCTTTAGCTTGTTTGTGAAGTTTTTTGTGTGGTCCTGGTATGTGACTCAGTTGTTATATTATTTCAGAAGCCCTAGAGTATCATTCAAACTTTACATAACAAGACTGCTTCGTCTCACAGAAACCACGTTAAGTTGTTGGTCCTGACAGACATTTCTGGATTACAAAGACAACCGTTACGGGTGTTTAGAAGACACCTTCGGGAGGTGTGACAACAAGTCTTACCAAGACAGTAACTTGGATGTCGAAGTCAGATAGGCAGTCGCTCCATGTAAAATACTTAGGTACACTCAACTGCATCTGGTTAGGCTAGAAGCCAACCCCAACATAGTTGGAAAAGGCTTGGCAGCTATGACTGGGTCAGACTGACTAGTTTGAGAATGGGACATATTAAATGCAACACAATGGTGCCGATTCCCTTATTCACAAACTAAACTAAATTTAAGTTCAGTGCATCTTTTTCTTTCTATTTCATTAAGGAAAGGACAGAAGATAAATTTTAGTCTAGTCCTGTCAAATTAATCAGCGCTTGACGTAATTTTAGTAGGCAAGTTTTTAATCACGTCTAAACTTGTATGGAGTAGTGACAGGCGCTGATTAATTTGACAGGACTAAACTAAAAATTTTCTTTTGTCCTCTTCTTAATGAAATACAAAGAAAAAGATGCACTGAACTTAAATTTAGTTTAGTTTGTGAACAAGGGAATCGGTACCAGTGATTCTGATTTCAATATTTTTAGTTGCCAACGTTACAATTATATTTTCATCATGTTATTTACTTACAAGAAACCACCAACCAACCGCTTCATTAGCACTCTGTTATTAAAATATTTAACAGCGAGAATAAGTTGTTTTATCTTAATTTTCAGCAAAGCTCATCAGTTTAACTTTAGCAAGACATTGCACAGTAGTAAAAAGAGGTTATTATTACCAATTAATTGTTCGCAAATATATATTATTAATTACACAGGGTAGTAACATGATCAGACTCTATCTTACTAAACTGCAAGTGTTGATAGAACAGGTTTACATTACAGTAAAGGGTTACACAGCGGTTGGCCTCAAGGGTGCGCCTGCGCAGGCAATGTCAACGAGTACTTATTAATACATTGTAGATATGATAAGATATGGCTCGTTCTGATTGTATGATATTGTTAATGATACTGATAAGGTATTTGATGATAGGTGCATGAAAATTGGAAAATGTCTGGGTGGGAAACTGCGTCAAGCCTGAATATGCTTCTCGAACACGATCTAATACAATTTAAGCCATATTTTAGAAGAAATATAAATCCATTTAAGGCTCCCGCTGTCAGGTGCCACGTGATAGCGCGACGTGACTCTAATGGGAGAGTTTCTATGAAAACGTCATGGAAATTGATCAACAGGAGTTGCGTCACGCTGTCACGTCGCGCTGGACAGCGGGAGCCTTCGTCAGGAAATTACTATTTGCTTATTTATTTAATGCTAAGCCTACTATCCTACTAATATTATAAATGTGAAAATTTTGTAGGTTTGGTTATTGGGATGTTTGTTACTCCATCAAGCATAAATGGTCAAAGGAATTTGGATGACAATGGGCACACAGATTATAACCTGGATTATCATAACTTACTATCCCCGTATTATTCCCGGTATAACTTTTATCCCAATAGTACGTTCCTGTGGGATAATTTTCAACACGGGCGAAGCAAAAGCTAGTAATAAATAATACCGGCCAGAAACTAGCTAGTCTCAGAGTAGGACAGAGTCCTCTTCAAGTTAAGTGAATGCAGTGCAGTGCCACTGTGGTAAAGTAGACTGGTTTCTGTTTCGGGAGTGAGTATATACTGAGAGGGAGATGATAGAGTTTCTCGCTGGCTCTTCTCCATAGGAATCAACCAATTAGATCCGTGTATCTAGCTTCTCACGTTTCATAAGAGTAGGGTTATAAAAAAAATTAGAAAATAAATAATAGTTTAAAAAAACTAAAAAACATGCTTCCATAGAAAACGTTAGTTTTTTAAAACTATTATTTATTTTCTATTTTTTAGGGTGTTTTGAATTTTGAGACATATGTCAGCGTAGTTTGTGACGTATGTCAGCGTAGTTTTCGAAGACAGTTTTTTTGCTGTCCTGGTAACCCTCGCAAGGATAATGGCACAAATTTATGAAATTATAGTATTGTCATCGATCCTCGATAAGTCTACAGAGTTTAAATGAAATCTGGTCGTTTAAAGTAGGTCAAAATCGCGCTATAAGAAGTTGGTTACAAACAAACATACAAGTGAAGCTAATATAAAGCGTGTAAAGATTATTTCTTTTGATTTGAAAAAGGAGATGTAAATGGTACTACGTATAAAATTAACATGGTTGACAAAGTAACTATTTATAAAAATGATTGTTAGAACTAAAATAACACATTTAACAATACAATAAAATACTCATTTGACATAAGTACGCTAAAGTTCAAACAGCAAGTTGCGTCACCGAGAGATCCGCTTGTCAAATGTCTATGAAGCTGATTCAGAGCTTTTTGTATAAAACTATATACATGTTCATGTAGCTAGGCATAAACAAAAGATTCCGATGCGTTTTATAACTCTATGAGTCAGACGTGCATCCTGTCAAGTGCAGAATGTCAAATTTATAAAGAGAATTGTGTAAGATAAAACGGTTTTGTGTAAATAGAGAGGATGCTTATTTTATTTGGCGTATATTTTTGGATTGACAGCTGTCAATACTTTTGACAGCTATACTATTTAATCATGTTTTGTGTTATGAAACAAAACAAAGTAGATGAGAAAAGTTTTCGTGAATCGAGTTCAGTCAGCTGGTTGGGTGGTACTTATAGCGGGGTTATTAATAATATCAGTAGGAAGGGCTTCCATTTTGACAGCTGAACAACATTCATTACGTTATTTATGATATTGTGTAGATATTTTTTCAAACTTAGGAAGCAATGCAAAAGCGATAACTACCAAAATGATTTAAATTCTGATTAACAGTAGGTTACGGAATTAGGGTGCAGGTCTAAGTATAATCATTTGGTGCATTATCCAATAAAACAACTTATAATAATGCCAATTCACTTATAATCCTATAAATATTATAAATATGGAAGTTTGTGAGGATGTATGGTTGTGTAGATGTTTATTACTCTTTCATGCAAAAACTACTGAAGGGATTTGGATGAGAATTTGGCAACACAGATAGTTTATAACTTGGCTTAACACATAGAGTACTTTTTATCCCGGTATTAAATTCCCATAGGAGGGTCTCTAGTAGGCTTCTCATGTTTGTAGTAAAAAATGTAGAAAAAAACAATACTCTACGAAAAAAACATATTTTTACCAGCACAATAATTGCGTAACACAATATTAATCTGAATGATCAGATCAGAATCTCAATCATTTTAAAGTTTATTGCTAATTCATTCTTTCATATGTTCGAAAAAAAATGTCTGCTTAGCAACGTAAACAAAGCCTTGAATGATGTGGAACTGTCCAAATAAAAGCGATTCCTACTGATAGTGTATTACGCAATCTCTCCTCAGATATTATTTAAAGGAAGGATGGTGTCCTCGGAATGAAATACAACAAGAATTAATAGGCACCTGCATTCACAATTATTAAGAACACCAGTTTTTTAAGACAGAAACTGGTTTAGTCCATATTAGCCTCATATAGGAACATAGGTATGTACATAAGTCAGCAGTCGTCTTCCTTGAGTCTCCTCTATAAGGACTGGTTTTACGGATAGTGCTTGATTTTAAAGCTTTTTGTCGAAGTTGGTTAAATGAGCGTTTTTGTTTTTGTAGGTATTTGCCAATTTTTTATGTTGTATGGATTGAAAAGTGATTTCGATGCAAAATTTGAATAGATTTGGCTTGTAATTATGTATTTATATATTGCAATATTATATTTATACATTTAGCATACGTTTTTGTAATTAGTTTAGGGTGTATTATTTTTCCGTGTCGCGGTCATTTCCGTTTTGTGGACAATTTTAATTGTAGGACTCCAACTCTTAAATTCGTTTCCTTCTAGCTGCTTGATTGCTGTTAAAAATATTTGATTAAGGATCGCCTAAAATTCCATAATATTAAAACATTTTGAAGAAAAAAAAATCACAAAAATTGCATCACGTTAGAAGAACTTTATGCTATCTACATAATTAAAAACAATCCATAAAAATTGATTAGAAAACCATCTTAATGACGTTAAGGACCACTAATTGCACTAATTCAGTTAATCATGGTTGCACAACCATGAACTACGGGTGCTGGTCGTCTTTAGCAACCGCTGGCAACCGTGAGAACTGCGAGCGAAATCTGTATATTGCAAGGGAATACATGAATAGTATCAGTTTTATGATGATAGTTATTATTAGATCGCAGGAAATATAGGAGATTTTCCAAATAAAGGAAATGGTTGATCGTTGAATTTTCCGTTTTGCGAGCATTAAAATGACTACGGGCTTTGAACATGAAAGTCTTGTCGTGGAATAAATCCGCAGTCGTTTTCGTCGATGTTATGGTCTTGAATATGATGTGGTAAAATGCAAAATTATCAAGATTTTGTATTCCTATTATGTAGTATGTGTGTGACGGGAATGTGATAACATCTAACGATTGTCAATCCGCTTTCTTTCAAAGTGTGAAATATTACGCTGACTTCTACTATTTATGATCTTTTAATGAAGTTGTCCATGAAGCCAGTACTATATACTTATAGGTAAAAGCTGTAAAATTTGTCAGAAAGAACTCCCTTAGCTTATCAATTATGAAAATCCATTCAATGTCCCATGTAATAGGCCGCCTTCACGTGGAACTTAAACATAACTGACGAAATTTGAGTGTACTTTAGGTATACCTCTGCCCAAATATTCAACCCTTCGAAGACCCAATATATGTTCGGAAGTCCTCATTGTTCTACTTTGTAGAGTATCCACTAGGCTTTGAGAAGTCTCGACAGTCTCACAGTCTCGGTTCATGAGGCAACCCACGTTCAAAGTCCCGGAACTTTAAGACTTTTCAGATTAAAATAAGAATCGAGTTAATGTTGGGCCAGATTCAACAATAAAAAAACTGTGCTGAGAGCTACTTGTACCAGGTTCGGCGAAGATTATTATCACATCTGGCGTAGCAGGTAGGGTGGGAGCTAGGTTCGGTGACGATTATTACCAAATTTGGTGTTTGGATACGAGGGACATTTTCAAAAGTCTGCATTCAGTACATCGCAATAAGTGCAGTTTCACTCAAAATCGAAGTAAAACAATCAGTATTTTTGGACTGTAAGCTATAGTGGCCAGTGTTGAAACACTGGATACTATTAGCCCAAGACCTTAAAAGTTGAGCCTCAAGGGTCTAAACTTTTAAAGTCATGGGACACGAGACAAAAAAAATTGCAGAAAGTCCCGTGACTACGAGATACGAAACGTCCATTGATCTTCTTCGCCCACTCGATTCTCTAACCGATTCTAACTCGTACTCATGTCGTAATACTCGTTGTTACGTTGCACTTGTAATTAGTGTTAGCTAATGAGCTCAAACATTCGGCTTTCTATAAATATTTCCTCAAGGGATATCGTAATTATTTGTTTTGCCGGAATACGAGGCCGGAATACTCGAAGCAAATTGTCGATTATGCCGTTTATGTAATATGTTTAAGGATGTTTTGTGTGAGTTCATTGCTTTGGAGAAATAAGGATTTCATTGTTTTCTTAACTAACACCAGAATATAAATTATGTTGGTTGATTTTGAGATATATCTATATATATATTCATATGTGAAGCAAAAACTCTGCACCTCTTATTACGAAAATTACGAGGACGCGGACGTATCTAAAATTTGGTACTGTTAAAGTATATGTGGAGAAGGAATGCATGTTTAATAATTGTTGATTAAAATTTAAATGAATTACTTTTGATCAATTTTCGGGACGACTACTAGTAGAAATAAATAGGCTAGGGTTACTCAAAATTATCATCATCCCAGTCAGAAGCTTCTGCTGGATTTGCTTGGCTTGGGTTTTAATAAAAGTACTAAAGTAACATATTTTCAATATAAATTAGACCTAAAGTTCAATAGAAACCTAAGATAGTAAAATGAGGATGGAGTTTTATTGACCTTAAAAATACTATACATGCAAACCTGTATGTTTATAGCGTCAAAAAAAAAACTATTAAAGAATTATGGGAAGAGATCATAGCAATTAGCATCAAGTTCTTAACAAGCTCTTGCGTTAAAACAAGCAGAGCCATAACCACTTTTCTAATCAAGCGATCATGCAAGTATCAGACTTTCGCTTGCAATCACCTCTGACCTGCAGGTCTTAGCGCGCAAGTATGTTTTACAAGCCTGCCTTGCATATCTGTACATTAAAATTTTCGTGTTTTGCCTTCTCTAGCTAGTTTCTGACATTTCACAGGCAGATAACGTCGAACGTAACTCGTACGTCGTAGATAACTTAAAGCTTAAAATGCCAATGCATTCTACAACTTTCTTCGATAAATCCTTTACTGTTCAGGCTGCTCGTTTGTGGAATGCATTGCCAATTCATATAAAACGCGCACAATCTTTACCGGTATTTAAAAGATTCGTGAAGGAGCATTACTTGTTGTCGTGATCTTGTTTCCGTAGCTGTGATAATCTGTAGTCGTCTTTTATTTTCTTAGCTCATATATTTAGTATGTATGTATATAAGTATCTATTATACAGGATATATATGATTATTCTATGTATTTATTAAAGTAAATTGTATTTTGCACCAGTGACAACCCCATTTTAATGTCCACGCAATCACTGTCCATTCCAAGGTTGCCTGGAAGAGATCGCAGAAAGCGATAAGGCCGCCCATTGTATGTTTTTTTTGTGTTAAATGTTCTTGTTGTTATGTATTTTCTGGTGTACAATAAAGCATATATAAATAAATAAATAAATAAAAACGTCTTACCGTGTAGCGCCGGACGTAAAAAAATAAAAATAATATCTTAGGACAACCAACACACCGTTATCTGATCCCAAACTAGGCAGAGCATGTACTATGGCAACCAGACAACTGATAAATGTACTAATATATTTCTAAATACATACATATTAAAGATAAATTACACCCAGACACAGAACAAATGATTGTGCTCATCACATAAAGATTTGTCCTGGGTGGGAATCGAACCCACGACCTCAGTCATTGCAGTTAGGGTCACTAACCACTAGACTAACAGGCCAGTAAAGAATAGCACCATCCTATTTCTTCCTGAGGAGGTCGCAAAAGGTGACAAAGAGACTTAATCAAGAATGGACAGCAGCGTTCTCTGTGCATTTCATCACCATATAGCGATCGGCAACCCGCCTGCCAGCGTGGCGATTTTGGCAAACCGGTAAAAATAAACCGGTCCATGTGGCGGTTCTAAGGGGAGCCCTGAGTTCAGCAGTGGACGTCTCTCGGCTGGAATGATGATGATGATGATGATAGCGATAATGACAGTTGGGAGTTCAAACTAGTGTAATTATTGCGAATTATTATCCTACAAGTGATTAAGGACGAATGTCGGCTAATAAAACTGAAAGAGATCCGCACATCTAAACCATTTCATCTTTTGAAATTCACCATGAGTGTGATGTGGTTTCATGATTACATTATACAAGGTTTTGCTAATGGCTTCGCCCATGTATTACACATTCCTCTTCAATCACCCTGTCTATTGATAAAAACCGCATTTATGACGTTGCGTAGTTTAAAAGATCTAAGCAAACAAACGCGGTGTGCGACTTTGTTTTATACCATGAAAAGATGTTACAGATATAATTAGGAGGCTTATAAAAGTCAAGGTTAAAAGAAATAAACCTATTAGTTTATAATTATTATTTACACCTTACCTTACAAAACTACATAGATTAGGTATTGAATTTATGACAAGAAACTTATTCATTTCAAAACGGAAAGAAATTATGAATGAACGTTGACTTACGTTAAGTGATTGCAAATTGTATGGTGTGCAAACAATGGCATGTTTTTACCTTAATGATTGACAATCGATTGAGTAATTTTAATCACTCACGCAAGAATAAATACTTAGACATGTAAAGGTGCGTAGTGTAGTGTATAATAAATATCGCGGAATTTTTCGAAAGAGGTACCGTGGCCCTGGCATAGGCAACTGAAGGAACACGGGTGGGTTTTAGTTATTAAAAGTCTGACACGCCCTCCTGCTCCACCCAGAGCCGGAGACGTCATAAGATGATTTCCCACTCATAAAAAAAGTGTTAAATGAATGTTTGAAAATAACTGATTTAATTTTATTATTTTAAATAAAATGAAAGTGCAGTTATTGTACAACTTTTGACTTTTGATGTCATAAAGTTTGCTCAAATATTTTGAAAAGTATTTCGTTTACAAAAGTTCAACAGACAAAACCAATTTGTCCTCTATGGCAGCTTGTCACAATGACTAAAAAAATACCTTACCTTAAAGTTTCAACTATTCCTCAAAAACTGAATAATTGTGAAGGTTATTGATAATCCATTGGTTTATTTGTTCGAAAAATGAGTCTGGTTTTCAACGTAGATAACGCAATCAATGTTGTTGAACTGTCAATAGGAAAGCGAAGTGTTACGTAAAAACCCCTCGGGTTTAACCTTAGCCTCTTACAGAATTATATTCAAACATATTCCCAATTCCTACGCACGCACAGCTATTTTGCAAAAAAATCTTAGCCTTATAAAATTATTACGTGAATTACGGTGCCCAGTTTTTGCCAGGAAACAATTACAATCCCAACAAGCTTTATTTCTTACGAT
This sequence comes from Aporophyla nigra, assembly GCA_947507805.1. Classification (NCBI taxonomy): domain Eukaryota; kingdom Metazoa; phylum Arthropoda; class Insecta; order Lepidoptera; family Noctuidae; genus Aporophyla; species Aporophyla nigra. The sequence goes on along the minus strand of OX382305.1, from coordinate 2,974,684 downwards.
TATTGATTTCATTTCCGTTCGTTATCCTAGTTATATAATATTATTGAGGTGCAGTTTCCAGCTATTATTGATGAGGTTTTCCATATATTAATACGTGAAGTTAATAAATTGTAAACCGTTTACGAAAATTACGCGGACGGAGGAGGGTACAGTTAAAGTTTAAATGGACAAGGAGTAAATTATGGACGAATTTCGTATATTTATTAATTTATGGTCGGACCATTCGATCTGTAGTCACTACAATTACCGTAACGAACAGTTTCATCAGTCTAGCCCTTTTTGCGGGATTGAGTAAGAAATATTCAAGCATACAAACTTTCTAATTTTTAATATTAGTAGGATTAATATTAGTTTTAAGAACCTGGACGATTAATCAAAGAAACCTGAAGCTGACTGTCGTCAGGGTTCCTATGTCATCGGTCATCTAAAAATTACGTCTCATTTGATCTTTATTGAGTCTTAAATGATTGCGTCTCAAAAGCGTGTCACTTGACACAAGCATTATATTATAATGTCTATAGTACACACACAAGGGCCAAACGCATCCGATCCTCAAGTATAGAGCCACTTATCTCTCAGAAGGGCGTTTCTACACCATTGTGGAAAAAACAATGAATGGGTAACAAGCTTTACAACTACAATCTAAAAGTAAAAACACACGGGTCAGCGGTTCCTAACAAAAAACGAACACAGAGGTCATTCTCACGAAAAACAAACATAGAATAGGCATATTTAATTAAACAGCTTGAAACGATAATCATCTTAGTTCGTACATTGCTGGTTCAACACAAGGTTGTTTTTCGTCTGTACAATAGACAAAATGTATTAGATAAGTGTCGATGTTATCTCGATTCTTGAAGAAGGTAATCAAAACAATTGCGGCCTTACATTCTTATGACTGTGTGGTCTGTGAGATATTGTGATGGATGGACTTTGAAGGTTCTGACTACAGTATTTGTGACGATGAAATGTAGTATGTCACCTTTGATAAGGTTTTACTACAATAAGTATCTAACAAGGGTCATCTGTGTCTATCTATGTATCAACAAGAGCTGTTGGTTGATTTTCAGCAAGCATTTAAGTGCGTAAATCTCTTTTATAGCCTAACTTACAATATAGCCAGTGAATGTCTTGTGACACATCTAAACATCCAAACTTTCACATACAATAGTAGGATGTTTACGAGTGTGAAAAACTACACATTACCCAATCACCTCATGCCCAATACAGTCACAATTAGAAACTGTAGCACTAGCACTAACCTCGGGGTGTATTCTCATATCGGTACACATTCTACGCAGATATGCGAGAAAGTGCGACGTGATTCGAGTTTCAATCGATTACTTATTCTTTCACTTTTCGCCGGCATTTTTGCGAAAGAGTGACATTGTCGAGTGATTTCTAGAATAGGTGCCTTATCGATGAATCGAAAGGGAGAATGAAAGTTGAAATGCGAGTTTAGAATTTAAAGTGTAGGTGCTTGTTTGTAATTGAAGTTATAAAAAAGAAAAAATAGGTACCAAAATTTGGAAAATGAAGCGTGAAAAATGTTGTAAGCATGCAGAAAATTTTAATATATTTTAAATTCACTGAACTCACACTTAAATTTTATTTATTCTAATAAATAATCTGTCTGTTTGTAATTTAAAATTAGCAGCTGTTCATTAAATGCATATGAAAGGATATATTAAATTAAATACATATTAACTTACTTACATGCAGAGTGAGAAAACTAATTTATATTTTTAAAACTCTTCGACACGTCGCGAAGCAGCCTATTATTCGCAATGTATATTACGCCTTATGCCAATCTATTATTTCTTATTGTATTATGTGCTGGGGTGGGGCCACAAAAACTGCCCTTAAACCTTTGGAAGTGTCCCACAGAGCTATACAAAAAATTGCAACATTTAGACCTATTCTGTTTCCAACCACAGAACTTTACAAAAGTTGTAGTGTCCTCAACGTAAGGCAACATTTCATTCTGCAAACCGTTCTTCTCCAACACCAAAAAACTCCTCTTACTACTATTACCAAACGAAGGAAAGATATTATTTGTACTGTTCCACAAACTAAGTTTAAATACACTAAGAGATTTTTCTACTATCTTGGCCCTTGCTTGTACAATAAAATTAATGCGTCCTTATATATCTATAATTTACCACACAGCAAATGCAAAGTCACCTTACGTGCATTTCTCCTGAATAAAACCTATGACGAGACTGAAAAGTATTTATTGACAGTTACATGAAAGTTACCCTATTTCCTATTTTTCATTTACACACACTTAAATTCACCCTTACACACTTACTCACCCACCCCTACACTAACACATACACACATTCACTGGACTGACCACACCAATACTCCTTATTGTAATTGTTTTATTTAATTTTAGTTTTTGATGTTTAGTCATTTTAATTTTAAGATTTTTCCTTTTGTTTTGTTCTACATTATAAGCTCTAAAGCTTACTAACATGATTATTGTGCTACTCAAACTGGGAGTGGAAACTGTCTCTCCTAAATACAGATTACTCAGTGATCTAGCTAGGAGAGTAGCGATTCACCCAAGAATTCGTTGTACCATGTACCTTACTAATAATGCTTACTATTTAAGTCCCTTATGTACTACAAAACCTTTATGTACCTAAATAAATATTATTATTATCCTTTATTCCATTTTACAAACATATAAATTATATTTTTAAATATTAAAATAACAAAAATTATCAAAACATTTAAAAATATAAAAAATAGTAGCCCACCGGTATCAGGAACAAGGTCCAAGCTACCGGCGGTCAGGGCTCCAGAGAGAGGAACCTCCTGACAATTCGAGCCGTGTCCAGAAGTACCGCTTTCTGAATCAAGCCCTTGACCCAACTGCTTAACGAGAGCCTCTTCAGGTGTTGGTCGAGGCTCTTGGCTATCAACCCATTGGCTGTGACGACTATCGGCACAATAATCGCTGAGTCCACATCCCACATGTCGACAACCTCGCGAGCCAAGTCTAGATACTTGATTTGTTTATCTTTCTCGGCTTTCACGAGGTTCTCGTCATGCGGGACCGTTATGTCAACAATCATTGTGCGCCGTTCTAGTCGATCCACCACCACGATGTCAGGCTTATTGGAAACAACAGTCCTGTCAGTGATGATGGATCGATCCCAGTACAATGTGATATGGCCATTTTCAAGAACTGGGTCGGGCACATACCTGTAGTACGGCACTTCCGATTCCACAAGGTTGTATTTCAGAGCAAGTTGCTGGTGGATAATCCTGGCTACAAGATTGTGTCTATGCAAGTACTCTTCGTTAGCTAGACGAGAACACCCGGAGATAATGTGTCTAATTGATTCCCCTGGACGGTGGCATGCCCGACAGATGTCCACCGTGCCGTCTTTTACAATGAATCTCCGGTAGTTGTTCGTCAACATAACTTCGTCCATAATTGCACAGACAAAACCTTCGGTTTCTCCAAATAGATCACCGAAACGCAGCCAGGCTACGGACGCTAGAAAATCTACGTCGGGTCCGTGTAGGGCCCGGAAAAAGCGTCCGTGGAGCTCCTTACTCTGCCATACCTCCATGCGGTCATTAGTGTCAAGTACTGCAGGCTTGCGCCAGTTCTTGTTAGCCAAGGAGAGCGGGGTGAGGCCCTTGTCCACAGCGACCACATCTCGATGCATCCCCACGTCGGCTTCCAGGAAATATTCCCTGAGACTGCATATCTCGCGATTGTGGAGAGTCTTAGCGTTTAAAAAGCCTCGACCTCCACACTTTCGCGGGATATACAGCCTCATAACCGATGACCGTGGGTGATGCATTCGATATGCAGTCAGCAGCGTACGGACCCTTCTATCCAGGGCGTCGAGTTCGGTCTGAGTCCATTTGAGTATGCCGAAAGAGTACATCAAAACTGGCATGACCCAACCGTTGAAGGCGCGCACCTTGTTTCCGCCTGAGAGAAGACTATTAAATACTTTCTTCAGGCGGCCAAAGAAGCGCTCCTTCAACGATTGCTTCATGTCAGTAACATTGATTCCCAAAGCTTCCGACATACCCAAATACTTATAGGTTTCGGATGTGGGCTCGAAAGTTTGTGGAATCCGAGAGTTGGGTTCCCACGGACTCCACAATCTCCCCTCGCTTTACATGCATGACTGCACATTTGTCCACACCAAATTCCATCTTGATGGCGCTACTGAAGGTTTCAGTTACCTTCAGTAGTTCCATCAGTTGCAAATTGTTGTGGGCAAAGAGTTTAAGGTCATCCATGTACAGGAGGTGAGATATAACCTGACCACCTCTTCTCAACCGATAGCCTATACCTGAATCCTCAAGCAGTGTGCTCAGAGGATTCAGAGCTAAACAGAACCAAAGTGGACTCAAACTGTCGCCCTGGAATATGCCACGCTCGATCCTTATCGGCTCGCTATTCCTCTGGATATTTCGACATCCTGGATAGCGAAGGACCGTTCTCCATTGCCCCATACATGATATCAGGAAGGCGCGCAGAGTTGCATCTACTTTATACAACTCCAGCACCCTCATGAGCCATGTATGTGGCACCGAGTCATAGGCCTTCTTGTAATCTATCCAACATGTCGACAGATCCTTTCGGGAACGACGAACCTGTTGGCTAATGGCCATATCAATGAGGAGCAGCTCCTTAGTACCGCGGGACCCGTTCCTACATCCATTTTGAGAGACAGACATGATGGAGTTAGCGTCTATATGATTGTAAATTTTAGCTCTCAAAATGGATGTGAGGACTTTATAGACCGTCGGTAAACACGTGATCGGCCTATAATTTTTGGGTTCCGCGGTGCTACCTGATTTATGGAGCAGGTGGGTAACTCCTGTTGTAAGGAACTGGGGTAGCGAACCAGACTCCAAAGCAGTCTGGTACTGAGCCGCCAAGCGAGCATGCGATCCTACAAACCATTTTATCCAGAAGTTGTGCAGTCCGTCCGGTCCTGGAGACTTTCAGTTAGGCAACGGACGGACTGCACGAGCAACATCTTGGGGGCAGATAGTAATAGCCCCCATTTCTGGTATAGGATCGCAGGCTCGTTCGACTTCTCTAGCCCAATCACCTTCGGTGTGACTGACAGGCACCGACCAGATACTGCGCCAAAAAGAACACATTATTATTATTATTATTATTATTTTCATATATATATTTATATATCTCGGGATCCTAGGATCCCGGTCTTTTAGAAGGCGTACGAGGGGCCGAAGCCAACTCGCAGAGGCCCCTTAGAAAATTTAAATGAAGTGAGGCACTAACCGACGGTTATCCCCGTATGCACTGTGCAAGTGCACCCAAGGACAACCTCCGGTTGGTGTTGGACTATCGCAGGATATGGAAACCAAGATGTTGGACTATGTATTTGACTGGCTAAAATGGACTGGTTACCAAGAACTATGGAAGGTCTATGGCCCCTGCCGCATCAATGTTTGTATTTACACGGATTAAATGGCAGGGGGTGACTTGCACACTCAATAATGGGCCCCCGGAAACCGTCGCTGGCACATAGTGACGCAGCGACAAGGGGGCAACACTTCCTGAGGTGCTTGAGAAGTGGAGAGGTATTCCACGGCTTTCAGAACAATCCCAGAGCCCGGAAGATGGTCAATATCCCTACGAGCACTTACTGGAATACTTCCTTTCCCCGAGCACGTTTGCTCTTGCGAATCTCCACTCAAGCCGGCCAATAAAGGCAAGAATGAGGTGGGAGCTCTGAACCTCTTCATTGTTCACTCCAGCCGGCCAATAAAGGCAAGCCAGAGATGAGGAACAAGAATTCTCCCGGGAGATAGGGTCCGTGGGGTCGCTACTGCCCAACAGCACGCCACATGCTGCCCTGCGGGTTTATTATTATTATTATTATCCTTTATTCCATTTTACAAACATATAAATTATATTTTTAAATATTAAAATAACAAAAATTATCAAAACATTTAAAAATATAAAAAATAGTAGCCCACCGGTATCAGGAACAGGGTCCAAGCTACCGGCGGTCAGGGCTCCAGAGAGAGGAACCTCCTGACAATTCGAGCCGTGTCCAGAAGTACCGCTTTCTGAATCAAGCCCTTGACCCAACTGCTTAACGAGAGCCTCTTCAGGTGTTGGTCGAGGCTCTTGGCTATCAACCCATTGGCTGTGACGACTATCGGCACAATGATCGCTGAGTCCACATCCCACATGTCGACAACCTCGCGAGCCAAGTCTAGATACTTGATTTGTTTATCTTTCTCGGCTTTCACGAGGTTCTCGTCATGCGGGACCGTTATGTCAACAATCATTGTGCGCCGTTCTAGTCGATCCACCACCACGATGTCAGGCTTATTGGCAACAACAGTCCTGTCAGTGATGATGGATCGATCCCAGTACAATGTGATATGGCCATTTTCAAGAACTGGGTCGGGCACATAGCTGTAGTACGGCACTTCTGATTCCACAAGGTTGTATTTCAGAGCAAGTTGCTGGTGGATAATCCTGGCTACAAGATTGTGTCTATGCAAGTACTCTTCGTTAGCTAGACGAGAACACCCGGAGATAATGTGTCTAATTGATTCCCCTGGACGGTGGCATGCCCGACAGATGTCCACCGTGCCGTCTTTTACAATGAATCTCCGGTAGTTGTTCGTCAACATAACTTCGTCCATAATTGCACAGACAAAACCTTCGGTTTCTCCAAATAGATCACCGAAACGCAGCCAGGCTACGGACGCTAGAAAATCTACGTCGGGTCCGTGTAAGGCCCGGAAAAAGCGTCCGTGGAGCTCCTTACTCTGCCATACCTCCATGCGGTCATTAGTGTCATTATTATTATTATAAATGCATATGAAAGGATATACGGTACTTACACCAAAAGTCGATTTTTAAAATATTTGACTGTTTGTTTCGGCTACGCCTGAAACGGCTGGACCGATTTTGATGGGACTTTGGGGAGCTAATGTAATATGGAGTATCTTAAGCTTTTTGTCCCAGTATCACGTCCATTTACACATCGCGAGTGAAGCCGCGGGCCCAGCTAGTAGTTAATAAAAAATTAGTTGAATAATATATTAAAAAAAAACAGCAAAGAAACAATAACGTTGTACCCGTACTGGGCCCGTGATGTGAACTACGGTCTACTTCCTCATAAAGACGGTGGGAACTTCATAGGCTGATTAATTACTCGTGAGGTTGAATGTTGAACCATCTTAGTTTTTGGAACGAGGTTCCTTAACGTGGCTTGTGTAGGAGCTGACTGCTAGGTTTTTCCCTAAACCACATCCGCACACACTTCAAAATATCGTTGCATAATTTAATGGAGCGTTTAATTTTCATTTTTCTGTGTCGAACCTAGCAATGACAATCTAACAAAGTGCATCCCAGTGCGTCGAAAAAATGCACTATTAGATTTTTAACTTTCGGCGATAAGCAGTGCGCTGAAAATCTATTGCGCGATAAAAATCCTGCCACGATATTTTTCAAATGTGCGACTTTCTACCTCTCTCTCTATCTCTTTCTATTATATACGATAGTGTGTGTACGCGCAAGTATCGCGTAAGGAAATGTGTTCCAGATGTCAAAATCAAAAATCAAAATCAAAAGTCATTTATTCAAATTAGGCTGAGGATCAGCACTTTTCGAACGTCAAAATTACAAAAGACAGTCCCCCCAAAACACCCACCCGTCGCGCATGTGGGTCCCCGGTTCTTTTTTATTAAATCTACTTACACCATTCCTTCAAAGTTTCAGTCATGCTCAGACAATCAGACAATGATTTGTGGTCAGACAGAAAAATTTAACTTAGGTAATTGAAAACTACTTTCCCCAACCAAATCGAATGATTCTATCAATTTGTTAAACCATTATAACCCCTTACAGCCTAGGATTATAGCGTGAGGTAGGCACTTTACAGGCGTTACCAAATTCATTACCGCCACTTCACCCATTCAAACATTGCATGGATCGCGTAATATTTGACAATCACAAACACTCACGCGATATTAGCCTTTATGTTGAAGTGTGATATCTTATATTCCAATGTTTTTTAAAAGTATTTGTACACTGTCCCACATATTTAGTGGGTTAAAATTGCGTGACAATTGGAAATATCTTCGCTAGTGTGTGCGTATCGTAATAGTCAAGTTATTTCGTTGAGAAAAAGTTTACGCATCTCTTCTCCATATTAGTTTGTCAAGATGCGTGTGACAGATGTGATCATAATAGATATTAAATCATTTATTCTGAGAACAGAGGTCATATTCTGAACAGTGATTTTATTTTAGAGATTTGACATCTAAACAGCTTTTTTACAAAAAAAAAAAAAAAACAACGGACGTCCTTAAAAACACTACAAAGTGAAAAATAACTTTAATTTCGGCAGTCGGTGTCTTAGGATTTGTATTGAAGGTTTTTGCTACCGACTTCCGAAATTAAAGTTATTTTTCACTTTGTAGTGTTTTTAAGGAAGTCGGTTGTTTTTTATTTTTGTAAAAAACTGTTTATTTTTAAATTTTTAGTTGTGGTATCTACCCCGCACTTTTCCAAACAACAATGCATATTTATGCGATAGATCGCGGTTGATTTGCTGTCATTTTTTAAAGAGTTCCGGCGTCTGTCTCCGGAACTCATCATCAGATCTATATGAAATTTAAAGGGGACCATTTCGAAATAAACCCCTTTCGAACAAAAAAAGAATCTTGCAAATCCGTCTATAAATGACGGTTATGGCCGAAAATACATAAAAAAAAAAACATCCAAATTGAGAACCTCCTCCTTTTTGAAGTCGTTTAAATAACACTAGCTTCTGCCCGCTGCTGTGTGTCAATCGACCCACAGAATAAAAGTTTCATAGAAAATTCAAACCCCATTTCACCCTCTTAGGGATGGAATTTCAAAAATCCCTTTCTTAGTGGATACCTCCTCTTCACAAAGAACACACCCTGCAAATTTCACGTCTCTAGGACCAGCGGTTTAGGCTGTGCGTTGATATATCAGTCAGTCAGTCACTCAGGACTTTGAATATTATATATATAGATATCACGCCTTGTTTCATTGAAGGATTCGGCAGAGGTGTACCCACAGCACTTCGTCTGATAGGCCCATGTAATAGAGGACGAGGATATTTCCATTTGCCATCAACCCGACACAAATCCAGACTACTACTGACAAAACAAAAAAAAGGAAAAAAATTGCACTCCGGGAGTGCCGGCAGAAGTGAAAACTTGATTATTAACGTTGAGCATGTTTGATATTTTGGAATGGTTAGGGAATAATTTGTTGTTCAATTTCCATATTTTAAGCACTTTATATTCACGAATTTTACGAATACACAACAATGTGATCACTACACAGACGGTCGAGCCATCAGCTGTCACCATCCATGGATGCGCGTGGCACGCTGTAACATAGACGAACATTCGCGCAAGCGCCCTGCGCCGCCTAAACGAAACAGTAGGCCCAGGCATACATTTTCGCCGCGCCGTAGAGAGGGGATAGCTGTCTACTCTCCATCCGTCCTACGCTTTTTCGATCAGGTCACGTGTCCTGACGCGAGTTTAAGATTTTATACCCATTACAGAAAAAGTGCTCAACGCCGCTAAAGAAGTTTTCACTTCAAAAAACTAAATTCTAAGTCTAAGAAAAATTCAAACATCAACATCCCTACAAACAAATTCCTTTATAAATGCCTAATTAAATCATTAAAACCAGGTTCCATCACATTTAACTAACACTAGTTCTACCTAAAGACAAGAATAGATGTTCTATCAACTCATTTTAAGCCTACAAAGCCAGGTTCCCATATAAATCAAACATTCAGTTGCTTAAAGCTATATATCTAAGTCTGAAATGTACCTAGCTTACAATCCGATCACCTAGTTAACCAAACTGCCTCTCTAACTCGGAATTCACTACACTCATAGTTATTATTTGCTGCGGTAAGATGTTGAAATGTACGAGCACGATCAGACCAATAGGCAATTGAATCGATATTCGAAACTATCGGCATCGAATTGGGATTTGGAACTATCTGATTATAAATTGGTTTTTACAGGAATTTGAACTTTCTAGGTACGAATGAAATACGAAAATCGAAAGATTAATTCTCCCCAAACAGACCAGCCGATCTATTCTGTTAAAATCTCACCGTGAGAACTTAGGTGAAGTGACCTAAATGTGAGCTGTCATTCCAACTCATGCTAGGGATTCACAGTAATCACAGCTCACTTTAAGCTCACTTCACCCAAGTTATCACGGTGAGATTTGTACAGAATAGCGCCACAGTAGTGCTATTCTGTAAAAAATCTCACCGTGATAGAGGTGGGTGAAGTGGGCTTAAAGTGAGCTGTCATTAATGCCAATCCCTAACATTAGATGGCATGACAGCTCACTTTTAGGTCACTTCCCCTAAGTTCTCACGATGAGATTTTACCAGAATAGATCGGCAGCACCCTAATTGAGTAAATCGTTAATTAGAATCGTTTTAGAATATTGCTTATATCCATTGCTTCATCATCATTATTTCATTCGGAAGAGGTCCACTGCTGGACATAGGCATCCCCCAAGCACTGCCACTTCGACCGATCTGTGCTTGAAAGAAGCATATGTTTGACATTTTTTGCTTCATATGTTTGAAAAATTTGTCTCCCAGTAACGTAAATAACGCAATTAATGATGTTGAACTGTTAAAACGAAAGCAATTCATTTTGTTAGTGTGATAAGCAATTACCCCGGGTATAATGGTTCTTGGTAAAGTATTCATTTAGTATTTAATTGTAGAGAGTCAATTTGGATTACCATTAAAGTCTACGTCTGTTCTACCTTATGCATTTGAGGTTTATGTCTGTAAACTTAGGTACCTTCAGGAGAAATTCCTACTCTACGTCTACATGGTGTCTCAAAGTGATACAAAGTGAATCTGATTTCTGTTATTTATTCATTGATTGTGCGTACATAATCGACTTGAGAAATGTTCATATTACTGCGTGTTGTTTGTTGCGTGGATATTACGAATGAAAAGTAACAATTAACATGGGTAGTGCATTCTATTGATGCAGGAGGATGTGTACTACTTTTAAAATAAAACACATTTAACTAAAAATATACTAATACCAGTAGCAATACTTGATCGGGGACGACTGCAAAAAGCATTTCACGATTTTCATTACATAACGCCTTGTTTCCACGAAGGGTTGGGCAGAAATGTACCTTATAGTACACCAACAGTTCGCCAGTTATGTTTAAATCCCATATAATATGGTGCGAGCCTATTGCCATTAACTAGGCACAAGTCCAGTCTCCGTGCTGAGAAATTCCAGATACAAAAGGCCCAGCAACACTTTTCCCGACCTGGGAACCGAACCCAGAAACTCATACTACGCAGTAGTGCTTGCGACCACTAGACCAACGAGCCAGTCACGATTTTTATTGAGTTAAAACCTAGGAAAAAAAAGAAACTTTAGAGGTGTCAAGGGACACCCGGATGGAACGAAGTTCCTTTCCAGGATTCATGATAGTTATAATTTTTTAATTATTTATTATGTACAAAAAACCTGTATACACTCAACAAAAATGTTCTCTCTCCCTCTCTCTCTCTCCCTCTCTCTCTCTACCTCTCTCTCCCTCTCTATCTCGCTCTCTTTCACTCTCTCCCTCTCACTCTCTCTCTCCCTCTTCCCCTCTCCCCCTCTCTCTAACGAAGCAAGAAAGTGGTTTCATAACTCCGATTTACGCACTATCACTATCACAATATCCTCATTCAATGCTTAATTTTTTTACGGCTTTTATAAGTATAAAGTAACGTTTGGAAAATATATAATTTTCGAATGAAGAATGTACCTCGTAAAAAGTGACTGTGAATATGAAACGTTAAGGTGACCGTTGACTTTCTTGTCGGCTCTTCTCCATAGGAAACAACCAATTGGATCCGTACATCTAGCTTCTGACGTTTCATAAGTGCCCATATTGGTTTATGTGAAATAAAGCATTTTGTTTATGATTTGTAGAAAGTAAGCGGAAGGAGTGAAATTACAGTTTCGCCTACAAAGAAAACTGTTTGGGATTTCCTGGATATTTTTTGACGTGAAAACTTTTCAGGCGCTTTTTTGAACAGTGAACGAAACTAAACCATCACGCTCGTGTCTGGAATAGTGAAAACACTGGATAAAGTTGTTGTTTAGTGTAGTGTTATTTTGGCTAGCCTGAATGTTCCAACTGCAAGGCGTCAAATTTCTTGCTCCCCCGACCCACCCTCTACGTGTATATTAGTGTATGTTAAAAGAATTTGAAGAGGCTTGGCTTTCCAATCTCGACTTAAACCTTATCATATCTACATCTAATCTAGGGATATATCTCTAACCTTTACAGAAGTTACTCATAAATTGCTACAAATAGGTTTCTCTTACAGCCATATTAGTTAGTATCAGTAAAAGCACAAGTTACGATCGAACGAGCTAGCGACTGCGCGCGCGCCGAAGCGTGACCAAAGGTTACGTGCTTGTTTATATTTTAGTTCATTTCCTTCGCTGTTCGCCGTGTAAATTAGACAAATATTAATTGGCTACTCGGCCTAGAACTATCCGTAAATAGAAATTGTAAATTGATTTATTAGAAATTTTAACGGTATGCTTTGTTTCTGTGAGTGAAATCTTGTGCTTGGTTTGGTTTGATAGCATTTTTCCGCTGCAAATCTGAAGTTGGGGATCCCTTATCCATTGCCGCGGGATTTTAAACACTCTGTCTCGAACCGATCATTGAGAAGCCAACAGAATGCATCCCAGAACGTTGAAAACACACACTGTTTAATTTTTGATTTTCAACGCTAAGTAGTACGTCAAAGATCCAGTATACTAAAAACACGCGGCGATATTTTTACGCACAACAACATCTATACTAATATTATAAAGCTGAAGAGTTTGTTTGTTTGTATGTTTGTTTGATTGAACGCGCTAATCTCAGGAACTACTGGTCCGAATTGAAAAATTCTTTTTGTGTTGGGTAGCCTATTTATCGAGAAAGGCTATAAGTTATACAACATCACGCTACAACCAAGAGGAGCGGAGCAGTAATGAAAAATGTTGCAAAAACGGGAAAAATCGCACGGGTAGGCGATTTGACGCGACGGGATAGGTCGGGGGAACAAGAAATGTAATGCGGACGAAGTCGCGGGCAGAAGCTAGCAAAAAATTACAGAGAAAAATATTATTTTGTTTTGTTATAGCGGTAACAGAAAAACACACTATGAAAACTGTCTACCTATAACCGTTCGTGAGATACGACCCGCTGACAGATGGACAGACGGATAGCGGAGGTTTAGTAATACGGTTCCAATGGGACTCTTTAAGTACGGAACCAATAGACATAGATCTACGTTTTATTTGCCAAAACCCACATTACCTATACTAGAGAGTCTAGAGTCAATACAGACGTAACAATACAACCTTGCATACCTCGCGAGGACGTCAGCCATGACAGTTATGTAAGCAAAACAAAAATAACAAAATGTAAAGAAACTAAGGAAGTGAGCGCTCCGTAATGATTCGTCGTCCATTTTCTACAATAATCTGCTCGCTCGTGAGATATGAGTGTACACTTTCACACGGATGAGTGTTATTCTACGTTATTTATTTATTACAAACTATGATTAGTTTGACTTAGCAGTTTAAACTGTCATTTGACCATTTTGATATGAAAGAAACTTCTAATAACAAAAAATTTAACCGCCGAAAAAAAACAGAAAAGCTAAAAATAATAAACCTTAAAATTATGAGTCGGCGCTTTGAGTGATCTTTGTTCATTGATTTTTCAGCGCCGACTCAAAAATTTAAGGTTTATTATTTTTTGCTTTTCTGTTTTTTTCGGCGGTTTAATTTTTTGTTAAAAAGTTTTTATTTTGTAATTTTTTGTAGCTTTAATGTACTAATAATACTTGGCAACTTACCCTATCCAATGAGAAAAGAATTATCACAATCGGACTACTATGTAAAAAGTTATCAGTGGTTATACATTAAAAAAAAATACAAACAAAAAAAAAAAAATACACGTCGAATTGATAACCTACTCCGTTTTTTTTCGTCTGTTAAAAACCCGCATCATAAATGTGAAATAATTATCCAATTGGTATGTGCTTGGGTCGGTCGTAGGTCGTAGGTTCATACGCACACAGGCGCTATACTTTGTGTAAATTATTTCATCACTACCGCTTTCTAAACGGTGTAGGAAACCATCGTGAGGAAACCGGCATGTCTTAGAACAAAAATTCTAAGACTTGTGACATCTACCAACCCGCACTGGGCCCGCGTGGTAGATTACGGCCCACTCCCTCCAGAGAGAGGAGGTCTGTGCCCAGCAGTGGGAATATTATAATATGCTGCTTATGTTTGTATTTATGATTAGTTTTAGTTACCAGTTTAAACTGTCATTTGAGCGTTTTGATATGAGAGAAACTTCTAAAAACCCGCTTCTTAAATGCGAAATTATTATCCCATTGACAATCCCATTGATAAATGTTTGGAAAAATCGTCTCTTCTGGGACTTATTTACGCAATGAATATGGCTTTAACTCATAACTTTTATGTAATTAAGGCCCCGATTTCGCCATAATCTAAAGATATAAGTTATTCCTCTGAATTAATAAATTAATAAGGGTTTTTCTGAATTAATAAATTAATGAGGGTCCAGGCACCTGTCAAAAGTGTCAATGTGCCTGTATTTTCCTTAGTCGTGACTGAATGAAAACGAATGAATGAAATAGTTTTTATTCATTGTCGAAATGGAGGACCTCTTGTCAAAGTGGCGCCAGCTGGTGGCCTGAATTTTCTTGAACACCCTCATTAGTTTTCAACACCATAGATGTCAAACATGCTTTTAAATACACTTGCACAAAATTTAATTTGTTTTTTTTTTCTGGCATGAATGCTTTTTATAGAACCAGTACAACGTAAACAGGTGTGTAGACAAAAACCCGTAGTTCTCAATAATAGGTACGTAACTCAATGGTGCAAAACCGCGAACCTCGGCCCGCCTACCTGCCTGTCCAGATTACAGTGTATAACCACATTCATTGTGAAATTGCCATTAGGTATCGTTAATTGTATCCAGGTAATAATGTAAGTGGTGATGGTGAACCGTTGGGCCAGTTAAATTTGAAATACTGTACTGCAATTTTTTTTATGACTTATGAACTGTTATTGGAATGTGATCTCCAATAAACAAAAATCTTAATTAGTAGATAAGTAATAATTAGTAATTCAAGATCTTTATATTTTTTCTTTATGTTGAATATTTTGAGTCCACATAATCACTAAAACCAAACATGGTGGAACTAATAATGTACTTGGAGAACATGCATGTTCGGTATGTAGACTCATGTTTCAAAAAAGAAAAAAAAATCCCGTATAAGGAAGGAACACAAAAAAAAAACATATAATCGCGAAAGGATTTGGACTTATCTAATAATATAAATTTATTATCACAGTATATATAAAAATACACATCACCTTTTGTGAAGAACCATGCCACAATATCATCAATCACACCGCTAAATAGACATAAGATCTCAGGCATTTACTGTACAGAGCATAAACTGCATGCTTCAAATCGCTAGAGTGGTATAGACGCGCATAGACTATTAAAATATCTGTTGGTTTAATGTCAAAGTCGTGCGGTGTCTCACCCCTGACATTTTAGTTGCCTGTCGAAGTTACATACTTGTGGGCTTAAGTTTTGGACTCATAGTACTATTAAATTGTTACCATTGTAGTTGTAGTACCATTTGTAATAAGAAACGTAATCCAACGAGTTGACATTTCTTTAAGAATGTTACTCAGTCACTGTGTAGGTGGTCAAAGGTTTCGGGGAACAGAGCTCACTCATATGGCTCTGTGTGGTTCCTGACGATAATAATAGCACCATCCCGTTTCTTACCGTGGGTGTCCTAAGAGGCGTCTTAGGAACTTACTAGAATATGAGCAGCAGCGTTCTTTATGTATTTTACCACCATACTGCAATGGCCAACCCGTCTGCCAAGCCTGGCTATTATGGCAAACCCTCCCAAATTTGGGGAGGCGTATGTCCAGCAGTGAACGTCTTACGGCTGATGATAGTGGTTATATGCATATTTAACTGCATTTTTTGGGATACCAACAGGTACACTGGATTAACGATTTAAAACGTATTTTTGTAGTATCTTAGTTGTTGTATCTATCCTACTTTGGGTGGATATTTTGGAGGCCTACATACATACGTAAATGATGAAAGGCATAATGATAAGCTTGCTCATGCCATCACGTACCGAATCTTTACAAATCTCGTCTGACAAGCAGTAGGTATAATCTTGTATTTAACATTAGTAGTAATAGGACCATAATTAACATGACTAGTAATAGGCTGGTTATTAAAAAGAACTGATAATTACATTAAACATTCCACCATTATATTAAAAAGACGACTATTAATCGATAAAATTGTATAGCAACTCGACTAATTTTGGAGATGTGACATTCTTAATTCAAACACGGAAAAATCAAATTAAAAACCGACAAGGGACTTAAAAATAACACTTTATCATCAAAGAAAGGAAAAGCGACCTTACCATTCAATATTAAAATCCAAAATGAAATGTCAAGTCGATATGTTAATAGGGATGTGGCCTTTTGCAAGGTCGAACCGGTGTTTCAAATGTCAACTTTGACATTATTGAAACTAGTCGACGGATTACAAAATGAGAAGATGAGCTTAAGCAGGAATTCGGCATTTTTATGTTTCTGTAAGTAAAAAATAATAATTGGTATTATATTATAATGAATAAAGTGCGAGTTGATTTAGTATGTTAATGTAAATATTATTTTTTAATATCATATTAAAACTTAATCAGTATTTTTAATGGATAAGAAGAATTTTCTGGTTTATTAAGAAAAATAAAATATATTTTGCTAAAAATCTATATGACTTATTTCGTGTCACATTGAATTTGATATTTTTCACTCATGAGAATATTGCTATACAGGACGTTGAATTGATTTTTTTACACATTTTTTTCTTCAAAATTATGAAGGTTCTGCCACTGACATAAACCTCTCAACATTCAATTTAACCAAAAATTATAAAAACCCATCAAAATTAAGAACGAAAAAAATTTAAATGGAATAAAAATTTGCTACCAAGAGAATCCTAAATTCATCCCATCATATCTACAAGTGTAAATCAAAATGTTATGCAAACATTAATCAATTCAGAGAAAGTCGACTAAAGATTTAAATAGATAGCGCAAATTGGAATCGATTCGTTTATGTGTGAAAACAAATTGATTGACAATTATTTTGTTACCTATCATATAATTGTTGTTGCTCTAGGAAGATAAAAACTTTTATTATTTTACTAGCTTCTGCCCGCGTCTTCGTCCGCGTTAAATTTCTTGTTCCCCCGACCCTTCCCGTCGCGTCGAATCACCTACCCGTGCGATTTTTTCCGTTTTTGCAACATTTTTAATTACTGCTCCTCTCCTCTTAGTTGCAGCATAATGTTATATAGCCTATAGCCTTCTTCGATAAATAGGCTATCCAACACAAAAAGAATTATTCAATTCGGACCAGTAGTTTCTGTGATTAGAGCGTTCAATCAAACAAACAAACAAACTCTTCAGCTTAATAATATTAGTATAGATTTTGCACATAGAAATGTGTTATGTGTGGAGCATTGGTGGCCAAGTGATATCAACCCCTAAATACGAGGTTTAGGTCGTGAGTACGAACTCAGGCAGGCACTTACTTTAATTGCACAACCACTGCTCTCAAAATGGTGATGGAAAACATCTTCAAAAAATCGGCCTATCCCAGAACCAAAAAAATCAAAAAGATATTTGACAGCCACTAGCCACCAAAGTATCTCAGTATCTCCCAAATATTCAAATAGTTAAAAGATTGTATTTTGGAATCTAGCAAAAGCAGGCAAAAGGAAACAAAGAACATCTGAATATTGACTAGATCAACAAATCTAAGACCGGTAGTCTACACCTTTTTGGGTAGGTAGATACGATTTTCAAATTTTAAATCCCATTAAGAAGGGATCGATTACTGAATAAATATTGGTGCACTCTGTTGCACCCTATTAACAACATTTCCAAATGCATTGTCAGCCTGTCAGTCAGTCACGAAACTGTTTCGAATGTAAGTATAAATAAACAGACACGACATCGCTAAATATTAGTATAAGACATCAAACATCGTACATCTACTTACGTAACACAATATAGTTAGCCATTTTTGTAATGACTGAGCTTTTAAAAGACGCCCAAGGCCATATCAGAGTGTTCTTTGTTAGAAAGAAAGTTTCTAATGTACAGTTACGTAAGTAATACTTCTTAATATGTGTAGATTGAAAATGGAGAGATTCTATTTGCGAATAAGTATTGTTCAGTAAGTCGCTGTGGGGGCGGCTCTACGAGTTTCTTATGTATCCATTTAATCATCCGGGAGATTATTCCTGGATGATGGGTACATTAATCAATCATGTGTATCAATCAATCAGGTAATCGTTAGCATCATCTCCTTAGCCTTTTCCTCACTAGGTTGGGGTCAGCTTGCCGTCTAACTGATATAGCTGAATATTAGTATTTTACTTAGAAAGACTGCCTATCTGACCTCCACAATCCAGATACTGGGTAACACGGTAAGCCTTAGTGGTCAGTCTACCGGTCTTCTGATATTGGTTGGTTGGTTCTTATTCCCCTTGAAGACTCAAAACGGTGAAGGAAAACATTGTGGGGAAACTCCTAGAACCTCCTCCTGTCCTAGAACCTAAAATTGGAAGACATGTGTCATCTACCAACTCGCGTTGGGCCCGCATGATGAATTTTCGACTCCCTCTCATAGAGAAGAGGCGTGATAACCAGAAGCGGGATCATTATAGGCTGATTATACATACTACGTCAGAAATGCAGTCGCTTCATGTAGAATATTGGTACATAGGTTGCTTATGCTTGAGTATAATTTTCATTTTATTTGTTGGTATATTGGGTTGGCTAGCTGGCATATAGCAAATCATTTAATTTAATTTGTGCCTCTTAATGTTTTACTTATATACCATTGTATAGAATCAAGTTCTTCTAACTGGACAGACAGCTGTGCTGCTGGGGAGTTTGTTGGCCACTTCTTCTTCCCAGCTAAAGCACTAGGAAGTGCGCGACGGGTGGGCGTTTTGGGGGGACTGTCTTTTGTAATTTTGACGTTCGAAAAGTGCTGATCCTCAGCCTAATTTGAATAAATGACTTTTGATTTGATTTGATTTCGGTTAGTTACTGGAAGAGCTAACAAAGTTGAGAAAAAGGCAGATGATGATCAGGTCACTAGGTGCGGTATGACTTGTGTTGCAGAAGTCGTTCACCTATTACTTTTTGGTTCTTAACTCACCATAAAATTATTCAATACTAACTTCTGCCCGCGTGTTCGTCCGCGTCAAATTTTTGCTCCCCTGACCCTTCCCGTCGCATCGAATTGCCTGCCAGTTTTCGTCCATTTTTCATTGCTGCTCCGCTTTTTAGGGTTCCGCACCTCAAAAGGAAAAAACGGAACCCTTATAGGATCACTTTGTTGTCCGTCCGTCCGTCCGTCCGTCCGTCCGTCTGTCAAGACCCTTTTTCTCAAGAACGCGTGGAGGTATCAAGCTGAAATTTATATCAAATACTCAAGACTACTGTCCCTTAGGGCTGTGAAAAAATCAAACTTCTAAGCTAACGCAATCAAAAGATATAGCCGTTTATGCCGCAAATTACCGCAAAAAACTCGCAAGGGAATCAAAACCTAAAGGGTACTTCCAGTCGATCTAGAATTTTGAAATTTGGTACGAAGCAACGTCTTATAGCACAGATAAAGGAAAAATTGCGAAAACAGTAAATATTTAGTTACATCATATAATAAAAATATTTTAATTTTTTTTAAACTTTATACCTACAGGTTTGTACGGAACCCTCGGTGCGCGAGTCCGACTCGCACTTGGCCGGTTTTTTTTATTGTAGCGTGATGTTATATAGCCTATAGCTTTTCTCAATAAATAGGCTACTCAACACAAAAATATTTTTTCAATTCGGACCAATAGTTTCTGAGATTAACGCGTTCAACCAAACAAACAAACAAACTCTTCGGCTTTATAATATTAGTATAGATTAGGTTTATTTTAAAGTATTGCATCAAAATTAACCTAATAACAATAAATCACGAATCATAACTCCATTACATCACCCATAAAATACAGCAATAAAACATAAACCACAAAGATTTAATTCACCTTTGTGATCACTTTCTTTTGCTCTCAACAACTTTTTTCTTTCTTTTTTTAACTTTATTAGATTTAATGGCTACAAAATGGTTGCCCGTTATCTGGCTGTGGTCCACTCCGCTCCAATAACCCCATAATTAAGAACAGAGATAGGCTTTACTGGTTTCACAATAATATCTCGATCCAAGATGAAATTCGTCATATTTTTTTAAAGAGAGCTGTAACTGAAATGTTTGTGATATGTCTATGTACCTGTATGTCAATCAACCAAGCAACTCAGCCTATCGAAGTCCACTGCTGGTCAAAGGTATTTTCCAAGCTGTGCCATAATACCCTGTCCTCCGCCTTCCGCGTCCAGTCTATCCCAGGCACTTTCTTAAGGTCGTCGGTCCGTGTAGCTCGGGGGTGTACCACGCTTGCCGATACCCGGTATTTACTTCAAGACTTTGCTTTTTTTCCCTGCTCCAACGGCCATCGGTCCTTCAACAAACATGGTCATCCCTCTGCCACTTCAGTTAGCTTACTCTGCAAGCTATGTCGGTACTGCCGGGGTCGCGTGATTGTTCGAAAGAGATACCGTGACCCTGGCACATGGGCAACTGAAGGAACACGGGTGGGTTTTAGTCAGTAAAAGTCTGACACGCCCTCCCGCTCCGCCCAGAGCGGGAGAAGTCATTTGATGAGTTCCCATCCAAAAAAAAAAAAGCTATGTCGGTAACTCTGGTTAATTTCTGGATAACCCCATTCCAACTGCGTGTAGGAACTTTAAAATTTAAAAATATTCTACAAGAGCACTTATGAAATGCCTGAAGCTAGGTGCATGGGTCCGGTTGGTCGTTTCCTATGGAATTGTCGTTTTAGAAGTATATAGATCATACTGGGTAACTTTATAAGAGCCGATTGTCGAAAATCTAGGTATCCATTAGGTGACCTTCTGGTTGAATACGATTTTGAATTACACTTCCAAATAATATTGCATAATTATGAACTTTTTATAATCCGATGAGTCATGACATTCTTCAGATATACTGACCAGTCTCGCTGGCTGTCTAATTTATTCAACCAACCTACCCATAACACAGCATGCATTATTCTTGTTTGCCTCGTGTTACTGGAGATGAATCTGTTTCCTCAGCTTCAATCATATGTATTAAGAAATCTCGATAAATATCGAACGCGGCTCTAGCGACGTGTGAAAGCGGTGCGCCGGCGCAGCAGCCGGTGCGCGCTGATTGCGAAACTCCTGCGCACACCGCGTTCCGAACTCACGCCTTGTGAAACACATCCAAGGAATCTGTTCTGTTATTAATTATATTAGACGCTCAATATGCAAAATCTGTAAATCTGTCGGCAATCTAGAAGTGAGAGGGACCGGAATGACGTAGTTTGTCATTTTTCCGATCCCTCTTATTATTATTTATCTACGCACACAAGAATTGCTTAATGCTACAATAGGGTTGTTTTTCATCCCATATTCGGATTTTGTGTTTAACAATGGATGAACTGTTTGCATGATGATATGGTTAGCAACGGGGTGACTAACAATATGAAGAGTAATAGCTAAGTATGGAAGAAAATACACAACTTGCACCGACCAAAATAAAAAATGGGATAAGAACAGAAGAAAGATGATCATTCAAGTATTGTATCTGTTTGCTAATTTACGTGAAATATGGGTGAGAAATATCTGCTTATGACTTAGAAGAATACAAGTGTGACGTTACGTTATCATAGGGGGAATACTCAATTTTGGGACTATGGAATACAATCCGTCACTGACTATGAAGTAGAAAAATTCGTCTGATAAGGGATGAAGAGTCATCTTTTCTATAGAATATTGTTTAGTGGTTAGGCTTAGCGTTGATAATTAGCCAATTACAGAACTGCTTCACATCTAAATATTACTAACTTTTGCCAGCGGCTCCACCCGGGTATTATACATGTCAACCTTCTTCTAGAATCACTCTGTCTATTGATGAAAACTGCATTAAAGTCAGTTGCGTTAAATGATCTAAGCGTACAGACACGGAAATCAACTTTGTTTTATCCTATGTAGAGATTGTGTCATTATCAACAGTATGATATCAATCAGTAACGCAGGTAGCCACAGTATCCGTTCCACACCGGTAGATCAAGTCGGACTAGTTGGTAGTTGTCAGGGCGTTACACTCGCGGTACATTTTTACATAGAAATGTGGATATCCTCTCGGAGACTCTTCCGTATCCGTTGTGCACCTCGTAATTGATGTTATGGGTGAGTGTTACTGGTTTTGTGAGGAATGGTATTTTTTTAAGGTTTCTGGTGGATGTACATTTGGTTTTGTCGTGAAGTTTGGGTTAGCTAGGAAGAAATAAGGGAATAATGAGGAAATTAATGACTTAGTGTTCCGAGCATTTGTATTTCTTGAGGTGTTGAGGTGATTGAAAGGTTAAGACAGATAATCGTATCAAATATCCTTTTGCACACATAGTCTCAGTGCCAAAACTCTACCTGCGTAAAGTGCATAGTAACAAGCTGGATATTTTGTATTTAGGACATGCTTGTACACTATATACAATACCGTTATAAATATCTCTAAAATACAACGTAATAGCGAGTTCTCAAAAACAGAACTCTTTATTGCCACTTAAGCTTAGAAATTCAGCTAACCAACAACCTAGCTAATATCCGGAAAATCTTAAATTATTACGAAATCTTATTAAATCTTATCTGAGTATCGCTAAATTACCGCTAAAAAAAGAAAGTACAGCTTATTATGCTCGTCGTTCTTTTAATTACAACATCAATCACTTGTGTTACTTATTTCTTGAGTAAGTAATTGCCGCTATTTATAAAGATTACCTAAAGAACTTGAGACAAAGGCTTTGTGCAAACGGGCCAGTTAAAAAGGTTCGATGAGCTGATTAACTTGCTAACTGGCAATGAGTCATTGCAGGGTTGCCTATGACAAAAAAGAAATTACGGTTAAAAAAACGAACGACACGATGAAGTTAGGACGCCCTCAGGATACGTGGAGCGACGATATTCACAGAGTGGCTGGTGGAAGCTGTGTGAGAGTTACCGAGGAATGGCGAATGGTTGAATGGCGTGCAATTGAAGATGAATAATTAAATAACGTTTATAGGTACATGTTTTCAGTAGGCCAACATACACAGGATGTAGTTAGGTAGTTTTCGTGCAGATAGTAGTACAATTAAAGCAGGGTGTTCTATCTACTAATTATTACGTACGTAATCCAAGGGTGATGTAGGGTCGCTTGCACTGCTAAACAATAAATATATTAGATGCAAGCGACTTTTAATAAAAAAAAATGAGTTTAAAATGTACTCCAGAGTTCTGAGCTAGGTACATTTCACTCCCAGAGTGCTGGGAAAAGACCCCTCCCCTTTTTCCTTCCCAACCTGTCTGTTTTGTTCGATTTCTAACCATGATAGCCCCCACAAACGTGATAAGATCGCCACACCACCTTCGCTGCAGTCTATCTCGACGGCAATGTCCTCGCTCTGACGTCCAATCAGGATGGTCTTTGTCCGTATCTCTCCGATTGCATTCGTGAACGAGGTTCTGGCGCAACATCCACCAACCCAACCCTGGACTAGCGCGCTGGACCGTTATCCAAATCCACCTTTATACTATGACAGATCAAATACAAATTGCGTCAAACTATTGCGAAATACGTTCTAAATATTTTACTCAGTTCCGCGATAACCCTGCAAGTCGTGCAGCATTTCATCAAAGATTTCAAACACAGAAACTCATTGATGGATTTCGCAGTCAATGATCTGTGAAGAGGTTGCGCCCGCGCACTGAGGAAGAAAGAAATTCATTAGAATTTGTTGTAAACAAATTGTTTTACTCAACGCTTCTTATTATTGATACTTTTTGCGTTTAGAATATAATAGATAAAGTTTTGAAACTGTGTCTTGTCATCTTTTGACTTTTGTTGCTAAAGTACCATCGATCAACTGATTTGTTTAGTCTGTGTGTTTTTTGTTTTAATGATGAAACTGTTCTTTTTGTAGGCTGTGGCCGTTATGTCAAATTGAATGCGTAATAAAAATAATTATTGCCAATACGTTTAGTCATCGACAGTTATGATGAAAAGTCGGTCATGTATGCTAACCCTTATTGGTACGGGAAGTCGTTGCAGTAGAGACTTACTTTAAGCGTCACCCATAAATATTATATGAAAGTACAAAGTTGCTAGTGTGATAAAGTTTCAATAGTAAAAATAATAGTTTCAAAATGCGCACATGTATGTTGCTTGTTACCTCGTTGATTGTAACAGCTTCTTATTTATCAGCTGTCAATGGGGTCTTCAATCCTAAGATTGAGATTGTTGATTTTTGTGGTTCAAGTAACTTTCTTGAAATAATTCTACCGGTGAAAATCATAACTTTATAACATTACACCACCCCTCCAAAGGGTTAGGCAGAG
Organism: Aporophyla nigra; assembly: GCA_947507805.1. Classification (NCBI taxonomy): domain Eukaryota; kingdom Metazoa; phylum Arthropoda; class Insecta; order Lepidoptera; family Noctuidae; genus Aporophyla; species Aporophyla nigra. Next base: position 2,949,974 of record OX382305.1, on the reverse strand, counting down.
GTGCATCTATAGTAGACCCACATTTTGCCATAAAACGGGGGCGTGCTTACAACTTTACTTATAATATTTACTTCAAAATTTTTCGTTACCACAGTAACGAAAAAAGGCTGTCTTGTATGGGTCAGAATGTTGGGCCACAAAAGGAATGAATGAAAGGCAATTGCATGCAGCTGAGATGAGAATGTTAAGAGGGATGTGTGGTGTTACACGAATGGATAGAATAAGAAATGAGTACATAAGAGGAAGTCTGAAAGTGGCACCGATAACTGAAAAGTTGTGTGGGAATCGGTTGTCATGGTATGGTCACGTGATACGGAGGGATGAGGAAAATTTCGTGAGGGAAGTATTGAGTATGAATGTCGATGGCTTTATGTGTAGAGGGAGACCAAAGAAACGAAGGATGGACTATGTGAATTGTGATATGGATAGAATGGGGGTGACTACTGAGATGACGACTATTAGAGAAGTGTGGAAGAAAAATAATGGTTTAAAAAAACTAAAAAACACGCTTCCATAGAAAACCAAACTAAAAAGTAGAAAATAATGGAAAAAAGCGTGGTGTGCTTTTTAAGGTATTTTTTTATTGATATCAGGCAGCCCACGCTTTTTTTCCATTATTTTCTACTTTTTAGTTTGGTTTTCTATGGAAGCGTGTTTTTTAGTTTTGTTAAACTATTATTTATTTTCTATTTTTTAGGGTGTTTCGAATTTTGAGACGTATGTCAGCGTATTTTGTGGCGTATGTCAGCGTAGTTTTTGAATACAGTTTTTTGCTGTCCTGGTAACCGTGGCAATGATAATGGCACAAATTTAAGAAATTATAGTATTCGTCGCCAACACCGCAAAGGGGCGAACCTCAAATAAGAAAATTTTACAGGAGAGCCAAAAAACGTTTTTTTTCTCCCGATGACGCGCTTATTTTGATAATATTAAAATAAAAAAATAAAATAATTAAAAAAATCTAATGCGAAGGTGTACTATGGAAACAGGACTACAAAATTAATACAAATATAAAAATTTACAATGCCAGGTTTTCCGAGGAAAAGCCGAGAAAAAATATACGCCTTTTCGTCGCGCCTCTGTATCACTAAGACATACCGTTTATCTAATATTCTCTTAGAGATACGTCTCGATGCATTATGATAAAATGCGTTGTTTTAAATAAAAAACTATACTCAATACAATCAAAAATATTTATTTTAAGTTATTATAATGAGATCACAAACTTCTTGACTTATTCATATTTTTAAAATACACCAAATTACTTAATAAGTTCGGATTCTTCGTCACTAAACCTGTGTATTATGGTTAATATCAAATAAAAACAATAACTAACACAATAACAAATACAATCAGAAATCAAAACAAAAATAAAACAATGCTATACTTACTGAAGTAGGTACAATATCATCTGCAGAAAAACAAGTATTTAAAGAAAATGTGTAGGTACTATGTATGTATTAAACTTAAGACGAATAAGTTGGTGCTACAGTAATTAACAGTAAATATAATCTCTAGTTATACAAAAAAAACTAAGACTAGTATTATAAAGAGATCAATGACAATTTCAGCCATAAATAGTTATAATTTCACTAAATGAAGTGACTTTTAATATCTTATAATTATGTATTCATATTTGTACATAAATTAATAAAAATAAGGTTTGTTATAACCTTTATCACCTTACTCATGTGGCAAATTTTTATAGTAATTTTGATATTCATGGAACCTAATAATAGGGCAGTCTCCAGAACAAAGGCTCAGCAAATCGTCAAATTTAGGCTTCGAAATCTTTATTTGTGAATCATTTAGTGGCCTTATAGGTTCCTTTAAGAATTTGACTTGCGATCTTCTGACAGTAATGGACCTGTAAACAACGTCAGTGTGACTTGTCTTAAAATACAATGTCGTCGGCGTTTCTTTATCTACCTTAAACTCCACTACTTCAGTCCAGTTTATTGAAGCACCAGATTCATTGTCTTTGCGTAGACTGAGCATCTTTATGTTTTGTGATAGCTCTTTATAGTCTTTAAAATCAGAGTATTGCAAGGGTCGAAGAATGTACGGTTGTGAAGATCTAGCCATTTGAATAATAGGATACAATTGGGATGGTAGGAATATATCTCCAGCTTTTTGCACGGCGTAACTTATGGCACTATGTGCAGAGTCTCCCTCATTCTGTCCGTGGCTTGGAGCAAAGAATCTTAAAGTTATAGTTTGCAGATGTGTAACGTTATTAATGCAGTATAGCAGAGCAGAAGCGACTATCGAGTTTTTATTTTGCCCTGCACATCCATCCGCATACAAGCTTATTGACTTATAACCTGCAACGTCATGTTCATGAAGGAACATAGATACAGCGGTAGCAATTTCTGAAGACCCGCGTCTACTTTCTGTTTCAGGCCACGTGAAGCAATAACAATCTCGATTTGCTATATTGTAAATTGTGAAGTTATACACTGAAAGCTGTCTTTTATAAAATATTGCTCCTTCTTTTGTTATGGGTAAGAACATGACTTGTTGCAAATCAAAAGATGCACAAACTAGTTGGGGGTTTTCGGCAGAAGCTTCTTGCTTGTCTGTGTCCTTAAGTTGGCGAACAGTTTGCTTTTCCGTAGTATGTTTATCATACTTTTCTTTTAAATTCGATTTAGTCTCAGGTGATCCATCGTGATAAGCAGCACAAAGACTACATTGGTCTTTTTTTGGTCGATGAAAAGCCAAATTCATGGATTTGAACATCTTTTTATAGGTTGTCAAACCTGGAGCCTCTTGGAATGGTATTTCAAGTTCGTTAAGTAGCATACGGTGCATTTTTTTGACGCTTAAATCAGTATGCAAATATTCTTTCGTTGAATTGGCCCGACAGTAATGCGATTCAACTCTAGGAAAACGATTTATGTGTTCACGTATCATGTTATTAATTTTGCTGTCTCTTTGTTTAAGTCTTTCCACACGACCACCACGAGACTCTTGAAAAAGAATTCCCGACTGATTAGGCTTAGCCAAAGAATTTCGAACAAATTTTTCCGAAACCGCAAGTGTATTCAAAAATAATGTTCTACACACTGGGTATTTTTTCCCTTCAACAGATAAATAATACTTAAGTGATCTCTTTCGTCTTGAAAGTCTACCTCCGGGTATTAGCGTTCGTTGTTTCGGCTCACATTCAGTAATGTGTCGTAGAATAAAATCCCTTCTTAGCGAGGTTTCACCTATGCTATAAAAATCGGCGAAAATAACTTTTCTATCAATCTCTGTGAAGCGATAACAACATCGGTTGTTATCCTTACAATTTGCTACATTACAGTATGCACCGACAAATTTTGCAGGTACAGTTTTTTTTGTTATAGGTGAAATATATTCCTGGCCAGTATTTCGTAACATTTTAGCTAATTTCCGTTTGTCTATTTTTTCTTCCTTGGCTATTTTAAATTCGCGTCTGGAACCTTCAATGGGATAAAGTTTTTCAATATTAGAGCTTTCAGTGGAATTATTCTTGTTAACTATAGCACCTGTTGTGTTTTTGGCCGGTTCCTTTTTTTTGTGTATTTCACACGAAATATCTCCGTCAAAATGAGTCCAGCATAAAAGTATATTGCATCTAAAACATGAGCTAAAAACTTCGCTGAAACAGTTAGGAACTTCACAAGTTTGTGATCTGAATTCGTCAGTGTTCCTATGTGTATCTATATCATCTAAAACAGATATGGGACTTATTCTAGCTGAATGTACCTGTAAGACCTGTTTTCTTTGATCAGGAAGAATATCATGGTGTGGTATTGAGCCATTATTTTCAACAATATGTCCATGCATAGTGCAGGAAACCTTCTCTGAGAAATGTTCAGAACACAAAAATAGGAAACACGAATTGCAGGAATTGAAAATATCATTTCCACAATGAGGTACTTCACAAGACAGTAACATAGGATGATCCACAGTTATTTCCTGGTAGTCTTGTAAAACCGTAGGTGATAAATCTCTTTCAGGGTGGTAATCCGGATCATCAACGTCAGCTATATCCATATTTTCAAACAGTCCCGAGTTATTTTGATTAGAAAGACAGTAAGTAATATTACTTTGATCAGAAGGACAGTTGGTAATATTACTATCGTCATTCGTTTGAATTTCTATTTCAGATTCAGGTGCTTTTTTATGGTCACTTTTGGTAATATTACTATTGTCGTTCGTCTGAATTTCCATTTCAACTTCAGGTACTTTTTTTTTATTGTCACTTCTGATATTGAGCATAGAAATAGGAACATTATCATCAGAGCATTCTGACCCATTTGATTGTCTTCTCTCAAGTGGTGTCATAGTTTTTATTTCACCAGTTTCATCATCTTCTATAGTTGTGACAGTTCCATAATACCATTTTGATTTGAAACGCATTTTAACTTTGGTTCCCAAAGTTATAGGCTCATTTTTTATCATGGGTTTCAGTTCAGATATGCAAACGCAATTATATGTTTGGTCTTCCCACGTCACTATGACGTCCATGCTATAACAAACCAAAAGTTTTGGTAAACGTACAATGTTAATAAATATCACAAGACAGACACCAAGGCTCAAACTAGGTAGAGCTTGTACTGTGAGAATTAGCTAAGAGAACACGGATTTATATAATATATAAATACCTACTATAAAACAGACTAGGTAATATTACTGCAGTAGGTACCTAAGCTATGAATATTGAAAAAAATCTTCTAAAGCAGACAGACACCTGAGTTCACGTTTGCACGGACGTAAAAATATCGCGGCGGTATTTTATTGCGCACTGGAATTTAAACTCTCAGTTTTGATCCGAGCGTTGAGAATCCAACGAAGTGCATCCCAGCGCGTCGAAAAGACACACAGTTGGATTTTCAACTCTCGTCGCTTAGCAGAGCGTTGAAAATCGAGTCTGCGGAAAAAATGGCCGCGGGAAAAAATCGCCTGTGCGAACCTGGGTTATCAGTACCTACCTACTCTAAATTTTGTTTCCAATTTAGAGTAGGTACTGATAATGACAATTTACTTTGTATATATTACTACCCCTTATTATCATAGGGGTTGAAATATTTATATTACCGATTAGATAGTTTAGCTACTGACTGTACCCACCTAGATACCTACCTCATATTTTCAAACTACTAGAAATCTTCAGATTCTAATTACTACCTCTAGAAGTTTTAGCTAAGGACTATACATTAAAATTATTTTTGTCCCCATAATTTTAAAACCTACCTAAAAAAATAAGTGCGCCGAAATAAGATAATATAATTAAGTCATAATACTCAGAATGAAACAACTGAAACAAGGTGGTGTCGATTCTGGTAATTTACCTATTATCAATAATTGAATAAAGTTTTTAAAAGTTATCTAACCTCAAATGTTCGGATATGATTATTAAAATTTCTGTTGTTAAACCAATATACTTACATTATGTCACAAACACAAACACACTGTTATTAGTAATTCAACGCGTAATGACTTAATAAACGTAATAAAAACAATCGTAACTCTCGCGCAGCCTCTTAGCCGGGGGCGAAACACCGACGTAAGCAAATGAAGCGGGCCGCGACGAAAGGGCGAAACTGAACTAGGGCTTTCTGCATTACTCGCGAGATGTCACCGCTATAAGGCGAACTTCGAATTTCGTCTTTTCGTTAAATTTCCCTAGAATTGATTTTGAGTTACGCCGTCAATCTTTTTTCGTTTCTATTAGTCTTAGAGCTTCGCCCTTTTGTGACGACATAGATCTCGACAAATGGAGCATTTTTGTATACTTAACTAATTTTTGACCGTTTGTATGAGGTTCGCCCCTTTGCAGTGTTGGCGACGTATTGTCATCGGCCCTCGATAAGTCTACAGAGTTTAAATGAAATCTGGTCATTTAAAATGGGTCAAAATCGCGCTATAAGGAGTCGGTTACAAAAAAATAAACATACAAGTGAAGCTAATATAAAGCGTGTAAAAAGGGATGTTGCGCCGACCCCAAATAAATTAGGATCAGGGCAGGAGAATGATGAGTAACGCAAAAGGGCTTGTGGGCTTGTGGCTAAGTAATAACAGCCACCTGGTCGAGCGATCTTGTTGCGCTACACTTGTCGCGGTTGGTGCGTGGATGGATGACCATCTTTACATACCTTCGTGCTTCGGAAAACTCTTAAAATACGTTGGTCCCAGGTGTCATTTTTGGATATTTGACAGTCGTTATGGCTCGTTAGAAGCCCAAAAGTCTGACAACGAGTCTTACTAAGGGTATCTTCCTACCCAGTAACTGGGTTGTTCAGGTCAGATAGGCAGTCGCTTTATGCATAATACTGGTAGTCCGCTGTAGCCGATTTGTAGCCCTGTAACGAAATAATTCTTGAAAGTATTTTTTTGAAGAAAAAATATCCGTTCTTAATGAAGTAAGCGTAGTCCCTATGTTCGCAATATTCTGTTCTCATTTCACAACTTTTCCTGGCAAACCAAACTATTGGATTACCTAACTTACTGTCTAATTATTCACCTGTAGCTTCAAAAATGTGGCAACACATGACCTAAGGGTCTGCTTGCGCCAACAATTACCACGGCTATGCTAAAATGAGTGAAATCTACCGTTAAACTGATTGACACGAGCTCTGCCTGCGCTTGCGCCGACCGACGTTACGCATCATCAGTGACGCGAATAGCATAGGAAATTATTTAGGCCTGCCTTTTTTTCTAGGTGGGAAATCATCGAATAACGTCTCCCGCTCTGGGTGGATTGAGAGGGCGTGTCCGAATTTTATTGACTAAAACCCACTCGTGTTCCTTCAGTTGCCTATGCCTGGGTCACGGCAATGCTTTCAAACAATTCCGCGACCCTGTTAAAGATTTTTAAGTTTTTTGGAGTAAAGCATCACGATGTTTTCCTTCACCGTTTTTGACACAAGTGATGATGAAATAATTTATATAAAGAAAATCGCCTGTCTGGGTTGGAAACCCTGACCTAAGAGTAGTAGGTTGCAACCTACTGCCTACTCGCAAGTTGCGGCCGTAACCTCTGGGCCACCTCTGCTCTTACAGTAACATAAACTGAGTCAAAAAATTACGAAAACACTGCTAGGAGTTGTTACTACTTTTTTTTGTGGGTGGGAAATCATTAAGTAACGTCTCCCGCTCTGCGCCGAGCGGGAGGGCGTGTCAGACTTTTACTGACTAAAACCCACCAGTGTTCCTTCAGTTGCCTCTGCCAGGGCTACGGTAACTCTTTCGAAAATATCATCGATCCTGTCAGGGTTTAGGCCTGCCTATTTTTTTTTTTTCGATGGATCGTATTGAACGCCAAAACACAGCATTTCAAAAATATAATAAATCTGGCACATGGATAATGTGTTCGGCGATAGTCCCCAAAATTTTAAAAACCTTCGTCTTTCATAAAAAAATAATTGGAATATACTGTATTGTGCACCAAAAGAGAAGCGGCAAGTTATTGATCATTATGTTAGTTTTAGATTCACAAGTAGCCCTTATAACTTACTAGCTTTTACCCGCGATTTCGTCCGCGTAAATGTCGCTTTTTTCAGAAACAGCAGATCTTTTCTTCAAAACCGGCGAAAAATTTCAACGCACGAGTCCAAAATCATGTGGCAGGTCGAAGTCCCTGCCCTGTCCCTGCAATAATATTGCGAAACATCGTATAAAAAATAGCTATCTATTACTAAAACTACATTCTACAAGTTATAAATCTAACGGCTAATCAAAAAACGAGGTCGCAAATGACAGAGCAGAATATTATGTCATTTTGTTTGGTAAGCTATTATCACTTTTATAATATTCTCATTAAGTGTCATAATTGCGTGAAATTATAGCTTCTAAATTATGCATCAAATTGCGTTAGGTGGTTGTTTTTCTTTTTTTCATAACTCTCAAGACGAATTCTGATGGAAATGTTATGAAATGACAGCTATAAGTGGTATTTTAGGAGTCCTTACAAAAATATCTATATGTAGGTACTTTCACGGAGCAAGGTGGTCCAATGGAAATCACAGGTTCAAAACCAGAAAAGCGCTTAACTTTGTGTATATCATTTCATCACCACTGCTCTCAATACGGCGAAGGAAAACATCGTGGGGAAACCTGTATGTCATAGAACCAAAAATTCAAAGACATGCGACATCTACCAATCCGCACTGGGCCAGCGGGGTGGATTACGGCACGCCATCTCACAGAGAGGAGGCCTGTCTCCCAAGGCAAGGAACATGATAAGCGGATTTTGCTATCAAAAATATTGAAGTATATATCTTTATATATATAGTTCTACTGTACGTGTGTATGTCACTGAACTCCTCCTAAAGGGCTGGACTGGACCGATTTGAAAGAATTTTTTTGTATGCGTTTGGGTGGCTCCCTGGATGGTTAAGATTCACAAATCAGCCCGACAGATGGCGCTGCTATCGAGCTCTAGGAAACAGGACAACGTCTGTACAGTCAGCTAGTATTTTAATAGAATTGAAATATAACATTGAACTTCCAAAACTTTATAACTTTACAATACATTTTTGTTTTGCTGATTTTTACTTGTTTGAATTTATACAGATATTTGTTTTGCCGTAAATACTTTTCTTTGAATGCAACTTTTTTATGGCGAAGTTCTATTTTTTATACTTACCAGTGATTGTTACCTAACTGCATTCTAGGAATTTTGCGAACTTTGTGCAATCCAAAGGCAAATACTATATCGCGACAACATTTTACGAAGATTGGCCATTCCAAGAAAGGTTCATAAAAGCTTGTAGAATATTTTATGTCTGTTTACACGAAAAAATCGTCATTTTTACCAGATTTTACTGTCGATATAAGTGAATGGAATGTTAAGTGGACTGGACACTGACTATTGACAATAATACTGCCGTCTTACGAAAGAAGGCCGTAAGTACGTCAACGTTGATTCCGAGATAATTGACGTTTTATCTAAAATGATGGCCGAGGATTTACTGAATGGTTTTAGTTAGTGATTCTTGTTTTATAAGACGTCAAAAAATATAGGCTTTATTTTGAACCATAATTTATGTAAATTCATAAACGCGTATTGTTTTTATTTTTATTTTTCCCTTTTGTTTTAGCAGAAATATAATAATAAATTGTGAAATACTTATCTGAAAGGGCGTAATAGCGTAGAATGTAATTGCGGCTTTTCATAGAAGGAACTCGATCTTCCTAAAGCCGAAATCCTTGCATGTAAAGCCTTAAATGTGCTGTTGCGCCGTTTTTTGATAGTAAACTAAGTTACGAATCGTTTTCAAAGCAGGCATTGCAGCATAGTTATTTTGTCTAAAGGAAAAAAAGCCTTCGTCGGTCGATTGTAAACAAGACTTATTAAAATGAAACCAAAATTATTTACTAAAATATGTACTTTATTATTATGAGTCAGTCTCTTATGTTCTATTTTCAGTCAAACTTAAAATAATACGTAAGACACAAGTAGGTACATAACTAACACCAGTTACCTTATTACTATGAAGCGTTTTGAAGTAACCAATTCTTGCTAGTAATAATAAACAAATAATTTTTGAAGGAACATCTTTATTAATCACATTTTTCTCATTATGTATCTAAACAAAATCAACAAAACATATTATATACTCATAAAACAAAAATATATCTCTTGACAATAAAATAACACACAACACAACCAATAATCATCTTCAACAGTTTACATATAGGAACTTTTACCAGCACTCTGAATCATAATTATCTTTCATTTCACAAAATAAAAACATAATTATCTTCTGAAACAATGTCAATAGAATCCCACAAAACTACTAATAATATAATTTTAAAACATCAGCTTATATAGATAAAGGAACTTCAAATAGAAGGGAGCCTAATAATAAAGCACTGAGAATCACATATTATAATTAACAAACTTAAACAAAAACAATCAAGTTTCGGGATTGAACAAAAAATCAGTTAATCAACGAATTTATCTACGTAATTTTATATTATTTCACAGTTAGTTACTATTCACGAATTATAATGTAAAGTAAATAAACATTACTTACCAAGATACCAATATTATTTCAAAAGAAAAAACGGCTGCCGCGTCGTCCCGTCACCGCACACGCACACTGCACTTTGTGTGGCCTCTTTTTTTTTTTTTTTTTTCTGGATGGGAAATCATCAAATGACTTCTCCCGCTCTGGGCGGAGCGGCAGGGCGTGTCAGACTTTTACTGACTAAAACCCACCCGTGTTCCTTCAGTTGCCCATGTGCCAGGGTCACGGTATCTCTTTCGAACAATCTCGCGACCCTGGCAGGCATCGGTCCTGGCAGACCCCTTCAGTATTGCTGACATCTCTTTGAGGCGCGCGTGGAACACTACGCGAAGTCGACCCGAGCCTGGTCCTTACCGTTGCTCGCCGCCCGCAAGCTCGCGCCTACGGTGGCCGGGAGTCCGCTATAGACTCCCGACGCCCGGGGCGTCTCCTCCTGCGGCGTGAGGGCGCAGTGACTGCCACTCCCTCACGCACCCCGCCTCCTCCTTCGCGAGCATTACAGCTTCGCAGAAGGAGGTGACGGCTTCCCATGCCCTCTCGCTCCGTACCATGGCTCGCACCAGGGCCGGACGCGAGAGGTCGCCGCCGCCGATCGCCTCCACGAGGACACGGCGGTGCTCCGCCCAGGCAGGGCACACCTCCACCGTATGCTCCACCGTGTCCTCCAGACGATCCTCGCAATGGAAACACCCGGGCGTTTCCTCCCGCTTTATCCTGAACAGGAACCCACCGAAGCACCAATGCCCGGTGAGAACCTGCGTCAGGCGGAAGGTGAGGACGCCGTGGCGCCTCTCTATCCACTCCTCAAAGAGGGGACTTACCGCCGCAATTGTGGCGTGCCCGGCGCTGGGTTGCGACAATCGTACTCGCCATGTCGCCATGAGATCCTGCCGGAGGTCTGTCCGCCGTGCCGTGATTTGTCGCGGCAGCGGAGTTTCGCCACGGCGTTCCGCCTCCTCGCGCCACTCCCACATGTGGGCGAGGACCTTTGCCTCCAGATCCCATGGCGGCACTCCGGCAAGGAGGCTCGCCCGCTCGCACGAGACCGTGCGGTATCCCCGGATTAGCCGGATGGCCATGACCCTCTGGGCCGCACTTAACCGGTGCGCTGGGCGCAGCCTCAACGAGGGCGCCCACACCGGTGCCCCGTAGAGGGCCATGGACCGCACGACCCCCGCGTAGAGTCTCCGGCAGGAGGCGTTTGGAACCCCTAGATTGGCCAGGAGCCGCTTTAAGGCAGCCCCAGCCCGCTCCAGTCTGGGAGCCAAACGTCGGAATTGCTCGACAAAGTTCCACCGGCTATTGAGGACAAGTCCCAGGTACTTCATCGTCGACTCGACGCCGATGTGAACCCCTCCTTTCAAAATACTCTCCCCGCGCCCACTTCCGCACGCGTGTCCCTTCAAAAAACTTATATGAAAAGCCCTTATTGCGAAGTTAGGGCTTTTTACCGTAGTAAATTGAGAGGTTTTGCTTATTTAAAAAGCCCTAATTGGTAATTGCGGCCTTCCAGACTAGCAATACGAAAATACTAACAAAAAAGGCCGTTATTGTGTAATTAAGGCTTTTCAGATTCAAAAAACAGAATTTATGTCGTAGTTAAGCCTAAAATCCTTATGATATCTCTAATCTCATAAGAGTTAGAGCTTTGTGAGTAAGTCCATAAGATAGCATTTTCTTTGCTGATTCCGAATATGTTAATAACACATTTTTGACAAAATTGTCAGTTACGGCCTTTTTTCTTATGACGGCAGAATAATTTATTGAAGTCTCATATTTACTTCCTGCTCTTAACAATATTTATTTTTATTGCTTTTCTTGAGTATATTTTACGATTTTCTGGCGTATCGATCGTAGTTATTTGTTCTTGTTTTTACTTTCTGTAACCTGCATCTTTCTTGTTTTCTTATTCATTTAATACATACAAACATACATACAATCACGCTTTTTTCCGACGGGGGTAGGCAGAAACCACGGAACGCCACCTGCTACGATCTCTACACACTCCGTTTGCCTCGTTTAGGTTCATACAATTAGTCATACACACACGCCGGTTGCGAGTACTACGCACCTGACCGTTCTGTAGAACTTTATTCATATAACTGAATTGTAAAACTGGATAAAGATTATTTATTTATTATCATTTATAAAACTAGCTTTTTCCGGCGGCTTCGCCCGCGTATTACATATAAACCTTTGTCTTGAATCACTCTATCTATTGATGAACCGCATTTAAATCCGTTGCGTAGTTTATAAGATCTAAGCGTACAAACGCGGGAAGCGATTTTGTTTTAAACTATGTAAAGATTAGGGTCCCGTGGTTCCTAAAATTGGTTTCAAACAAAGAGGTAGGCTAAGTTAGACCTCGAACTCACTGGTCTTATCCTAGTTATCCCTAATTTGGAACATGGTCCACTGGAATAGGGACAATGATAGCGTAAAGCTGACCGCGTTTTGCGGACAAGACTAAGATCTTCGTACATTGTGCTACGGCTAAATAATAACAGGCTACGCTTGCCGTGGATGGGTGACCGTACATTGCATAAAGAGACAAAACCCGGAAACCCCGGAAAGCACGTTACGCTGCTAGTCTCGGCTCTCATTTCTAGATCTTTGGCAGTCGTTACGGGTTGTCAGAAGTACGAAAACTTGACAACCAGTCTTACCAAGGGGTATCGTATTACCCAGTAACTGGGTTGTGAAGGTCAGACAGGCAGTCGCTTCATGTAAAATACCGGTATGACTGCATCCGGTGAGTTTGGAAGTGGACTTCAACATAGTTGGGAACAGGCTACGCATGACGTTCAAAAGACCAAACATCAATATGAAGTATTAATTAGCAACTTCTCCTATTTATGTGAAAATTACTTAATATTCAAGTAAGAAACTCTCCATTTTCCACACTTGGCACTGCAGGCTAATTACGAAAGCTAGGTATTCACGCCATATTAATTAGCCAATAACATCGAAGTACCGAGGTAACCCTGCACTGGGCTGCAGTAAGAATACCAATGATTCACTTCTTTGAAACTCGGTAGTAAACGGTTTGTAGGACGTTTTATAGGCTGAAGCGAGTTTATAATATCCGCTAAGTTAAGTTAGTAAACTTAATTGATATGAAGACTGATTACCAAATTAAATTGTCCGTATATTCAAATTAAATCCGCATTTATTGACAAAATCGAATCTATTTGAAATGGGTATATAAACATGGCAATGGGTGTCAACAATTAATTTTCCTTAATGTAGTTGGAGTTATCTGTCAAGTGTCAAATCAGAACAGAAAAAAAAAACAGGTTTTATAGATGAGATCGCTCGCCACTTCCTCTTAGTTACGTAAAATTATAAATTAACTCATGAATGTCCAACCCTTCGGAGAAACAAGTGTGACATTATGTTATTTTATGTAACTTATGACTAAGAACTGTGTTAGTTTTTCTACTCTCGCGATTTCTATAAAGTCTTGGCATTTTCATCCAAAATCAGATATAAGTAAAAAAGCAGGGGAGCGTCAAGACTTCCTCATACAAAAACAGGAGTAGGTACCTTTCCATATGAGGCTACAGAATTCCAATCGTACAGTTAAGCGAGAATAAATCCGGTATCTAGGGTAATAAGATTAAGGAATGAAGACTTCGTCGTAATCAAACCATAGACAGGCATCAGACCTTTTTGGAACGCTTCAAGAATTATGTAACACCATTTCCGTGAAAGTATTTAAAAGGAAAACCAGTTTTTCTCATTTGCGTAAATTGCATAGATTTACGTGTTTATTTTTTGCTAATCTTACTACATTCCTTAAATTATTATTTATAGTCAAACGTGTATATATCAGAGTTTCTATAAGAAATCTATTCTCGTGTCACTTACACCACACATTTCGCAACTCGACCCGCATAGTGATGTCCCTAAACACGAAGACAGCATTGCACACAGTTCTTATTATCTATGTGTAAGCCGCATCACTATTCAGACATAGAGGTCTTTATTATCTATTTTTTAAGGGACACATTAGCACCATTCAGCCTATAAGAAAAGCTGTTGCAATGGTTTGCTACTTTTCCTTATTTAGTACTTCAGTTGACTAATTACTAAAGGTAGTGAGGTAATGTGTCTTTTTGTGGGTTATGTTTACGCTTTGAAATTTGACTGTGGAAGTAGCAAAAAAGTTCGCCTGTTAAAGTTCCGCATCTGTTGTATTGGTTTTTTTTTTCAACTGGATGCAAGAGTATGTTGACTGCGCTTTTCTGGTTTGTCCTTATTGAGATAACCTGCAAATGCCGTTTCAAAAGGAGTTTACTACAAGTAGCGTAAAAATAAGTTATCTTCTTTGGAAAAATATTAAGGTTAAAAGCGTTTGAAGATTGCTATAATGTGTATTGCGAGATAAATCTGTAATTTGATACATAGCTGAAGAATAACTTAGACGATTGTCACCTGTCAAATTGGTTGATTATTTTTGATAAATCAGGGCTGACACAAAACAAGTTTTCATTCGTAAAATAGGGTCATTACATCATTCTTATATTTGCCTTGAATTTAATCATGATAAAATCAAGTTTTTTATGACCAAACACCTGTATTGGACAACGCATGCCATGTTAACGAAATTACGTAGTAGAAAGCGATATTACAAAGTGATGTAATAGGGCGCGGCCGAGATGAGCCGACTGCGCCCGAATGGGCTTTCCATTTTCAAAATCGAAGGATTTGATTGGCGGTTACGAATGTATGATTTGTTTTTGGTTCTATTGTTTTGATAATGAAGCGTTGAATATGCAAATTGTTATTGTAGATAAACATGTTTTTCTGTGGTAATCATTTGATTAAAAATTGTTTAGAATTTATAGGAAAATACTTTTTATTGTTTCTAATACTAATGAAATGTTTTTAATTTTTCCAGGTACGTTCCTCATTCATTTAACCTTGGAGCCCAGAATAATTACAGGTTAATAAGTTCAGGGAAGTTGGTAATAATAATGAGTAGTATATATGGTGTAGTAGTGGCTTTGGGTTCGATCCACTGATCAGAAAATGTAATAGTAGCAGCCTCGAATCTGGATTAGTGCCCGGTTCACGGCGGGTGAAAGCCCATACATAGTTAGTTAATTAATCAAGAAGTTATAAATCATTATTACCGCCAAGTAAACGACTTTCTATCATCAACACATAATAATAAAACAAATAATTACCACATGCGGCGAGTGATTGGCATACGCGTGAAATGGCATTTCCTACAGTCACTGACATGAAATCATTTAAAATGGCCGCCGATCTAGATTCATTTTTAATTGAATAATGTAACTAGATTGTCGTAGGTATGTCGCGATTTTAAAATGTAATTTATTTTAAAGTCTTATTGCGTGGCCTGAAATTGTTAGTCTTATATTATTTTTAGGTCAATGTCATCATATATGTTAGGTAGGTACTGAAACTTTACAAATGTTTTGTAAAAAGAAAAATTGTTGATTCTGCACAAACAAAACGCACCCTACCGAAAAATACGATCACAGAGTAACAAAAATATAACTATTACTAGTTTTTAAAGTTTTCTTCATTTTTAAAATGAGGACGTGTGTTGATTATGCAAATGACTTCAAAAGCTTACCGCTATGATGTGTGATGATTGTGATGAAGATGCATTTATAGAAGGGGTCTTGCAGTGGTGGTCTTTTTAGATTTCAAGGATTCGTTAACATATATTTTAGCCTAGAAATAGGCCAAGTAAAGTCGGAATATTTTAGTTTGGCAGATTAACCTTCCTTCGTCGTACAAAATATCTGTATAAATAATTAATTATGTAGACGTAATTGTCATAATTAAGCTACCAAAGTATTGCATCAACGAAAGTACTTGTAAAAGCGTAAAGGTTCAATAAACAATTGACCGATAACAATGATTGCGTCATAAAACGCATTAAAAAAGAACAGATTATAAAACAAATGATCGATTCTTTTGCTAATCGATTACATTGGTAACGACACTAATTACTTTAGTCGATTTATTGTCAATCACGAATATTTTAATTTTATTGTTACCCGTTTTTTAAACGTTAATTTCTTTATTTTGTACAACCTAAAGCTGATTATCAATTGTAGTTGGTATTATTAAGAACGAATACTCCGCGTGCGAAAAATCTATTGAGCAATGGCAATTTTGTAACTGGCTGTTTGTATTGTATTGTCTGTGGGCTGGCGTGTAGACGCTGTTCTAATTTTGAAATAATATTAATTGTTCGAATTATGCTTTTATTTTCATTTCGTGCTCAAAGTGGCGGATAATGATATAAAAATTAAAGTTTCTCTTGAAATCAGCTCGTGAATTTCGGAATATAAAGCTAAAAGAATTCCATAGTACAAACAGGGCAAATTTAATTGTAATTTCATTCATAACACAATAACTAGAGTGTGTTTAGCCATTAGAAGTGGATAGTATAAAAAATAAGTTATCTTGCATGCAGGCTGTCAGAATGCATGAGTAGTTTCAGCAATGTCCTGGTTTCATAGCGAATTTAACGAACTACGCACCTAAATACTTATAAAGATATGAAATAGTTTGATCACGGCCTCAATTCAATGTACATAAAAGTGATTGTAATCACAAAATTCTATTTTTTTTTCATTTCTCTTTTGGCTTCTCTCTAACGTATCAGCTAATATCGGCATCTACCTTCATAACATGGAGATTAAACTCATTTGTCAATGTTCAGCCTTATTTATTTACTATTTGCTTGCCTTCAAACCTCTCGTGAAAGCTATGATTAATACATGCTACTAAAGTTTCACTGTGAGCTTTGAGTAGAGATTCAAAACTATAAGTAAATGGGTTTTGTAGATCTAACAAGAGAAAGAAATGCTTTTTTCAATAATTCATATTCATATTTTTCATAATAAAAAAAATAATGGTTAATTTAATAATTTCTCCTTTGATCAGGTATCAATTTTATTGATGGTAATAAAATATGTTGAATCTAGAAGAGAGAAACCGGTTCATTTTTACAAAAATATATACCTATATCTATGTTATTTTTAATTGCCTCAGGAAATACTAATCAAGTCGATAATGTCAGAAATAATTAATTGATTTATTTATGTTTCCGCTAGATTCATGTTTACAATTTAGTTAAGTAATATAAATTAAAACACAAAACAAGATCCAATTCTGTATTTAAATAACATTGACAACTAATGAACAATGCACCATTCGCTTTTTTTTTTTCGAGGCAAGGACAGAATTGTTATTCAGCCTCTAATTCGGAAACGATTGTACATTGAGACGATTTATCGACTAAGTACATGTTTAGTTTGTTAAAATCGTCTAATTTAACATGTAGATGGTCTAAGTTGACCCTGACCAGTGTCCGAATATCTACGTGATGTAATTGACCTTGATGGATTGGGCTTGGTGAATTGGATGATGACAAATTTAAGCTTCTGTTCCGATGTTTTAGTAGAATTGTAATCGATGTTTACAGTGTGGGTTTGGGTATTCGATGGTGAATAACGTGAAGGTTTAGATAATGTGTACTCAGTAGCGAATATTTTTTAATTTTAACCCGCTTTTATTAGCTAGCTTTTATTATCTATGTATGTATGTAATGGAATATTTTAACGTGATTTTCACCCCATTCAAAACGTTAGATTAACTTGAGACTTTGCACAATTATCAAGGACCGATAACAATACAATAATTTCATAATTTTGTGCCACGATCCTGGCCAGGATCACCAAGATAGCAGAAAAAAAGGAAAACCCGCTTTTGTAGCTAGCCGAAATAAAAAATAGAAAATAAATAATATTAAACAAATAATTATTTATTATAAATATAATTCAAGGAATCTATGGTTGAAAAGTGACTGCCGTAAAAACTTACCGGTTGACCTGGACAATTCAGTTGTAACTGGCGAGTCTGCTCTTTTTGGTAGCATGATCCAAATTTCCGTAAGTAGACAGAGTACGTACGTGCGTGCTAAATGTACATATATCATGCATGCATGAGACAGGAACTCCCAGTGGGGCAAATGGGCTATGAATGGGGCGACTATTCCAAGTCTTTAAGTCTATTTATAGAAATGCAAAATTCATACTCTCTATGGAGCTGGCTATGAATATGTAATAGCACTTCTTTCTAATTATAGAGTTACTTAGCCTAGCTTTACGTACTGAAGGTGGGGCGGGTAGGGGGGCAGCTTCCTTTCCTTGTACTTGGAATTTCACCCTTTCCTATTTATGCCTAAGCACGCTAGTACAGAAAATGCTTGATTTTCCCTTCCCAGGATGATTTATAGTTGGGCATGGCCAAATACGGTCACTATAAGAGATAAGTAAATAAATGATATCAAAACTAATGAACTGTTTTTTTTTTCCATTACATAAATTACTTAAAAAACTATCCATCGGTTACTTATTAAATTTCGACTACATCCGAAGACCCTGATAATCAATCTGCTTTGGTTACTGTACATGTAGCACAGTTTCACGCGTCACCTTCTTTGATCAACTGAAAAACAATATCTTTTAGTAGATTTCTTCGAGATTTTTCTTCTCTTTCGATTACCAAGTAGCGAAACTCCTCGATAGATGTTATGTCAGCTATGATTCCTGACTACAGACCACGTCAACTCTTGAACTACAAAGGCAAAGCCACAATACAGAAATCAAATTCTATTCATTTTTCATCTATTTCGCCACCTGCCAAGCAAGCCGTACAAGACAATAACCACACACCCACAATTAGCGTACTCACGGAGTCAATAACATAGACAAGCGAGTATGTAATGAAAGTGAGAGTGAACCGGAACCGGCTGGCATCCACCTGCCAGTTGCGCCTGCGCTGGTGACGTCACTATACAGTAACTATTACTAGGTGTATAGTTGACGAAAGAGTTTGGTTTGCAGGCAAGATTAATACACTTAAACCCAATTGCCCCACAAATCACTCAATACATTTTACTTTAAAAGTTTGAAGGTGACAGAGACAGTGTGATGTTTTAATCATTCTATCTCTGTCCTCTTGAATCAATTGACAGATATAGATCAATGTTTAAAATTAGTAGTAGGCCTTAAGATTTAGATACTGCAGTTTTCTTACAATTACAGAATGGGTTTGCTGTTGACCTCAATCTTGCCTGATGGAAAGACTTGGATGAGATTTACGATGGTACACATACATTTAAATATGACAGATAGTGAGCTTAAATCTTGTGCTATCACGGTAGCAATATATTCATTATAATTAAACATCCTTCTCTCATTCAAGCTCCTCACTCCTGCTTCGTCATTCGTCTACCTATCAGGTCAATATCTCGATTACCAGCCCTCGCAAAACGTAACATCACACCTGTATTTCCCAAAGATTTTGCCAGAGATGTACCTATAGTTCAACCTCATTTCGTCAGTTATTTCAAGTCTCTTGTAATAGCGGCCGAGGCTGGTGTCATCAAACGGGCATTAAACTAGCAGACCTATCTCTTTTGTTGACTGTACTATAGAGCTATCCATAGCCGCTCTAGACAATTTTTAGAAAATAATTGTACAATTCAATTATTTGCGCAGAAACTTGTTGTTTCTTTTTTGATCTAGATAACATTGCATCGTGAATAGGTTGGAATAGATTTTGAAAGGTAGACATTAACAGTCAAGACCTCATGCTATAAGTAGCGAGTGCTACCACTGGACCAAAAAAGCAGTGCACAATGTAGTATTACTTTCATTAGCTGCTATCTTTGGAAAGCACTTATAATCCAGTTTTCAGTAGCACTTAAGCACGATCGACGAACGTCAAAACATTACACTACTGTTAATTTTTTTATTCCTGGCGCTAAGCCGACCGTTAGAAACCAACAATGTGTTTTATTTAGTTATTCATTTAGGTGTCACCTGGTGTCGAAACGAGCATTACTATTTTAGCAAATTCTTTAAGTTGTCATGTTAATAAATGCAGGCACGTTTCGCTAAGCACCTACCACTTTAGTTCCGCATAACTTAGGACAAACAGACTATGTCATGAAAGTTATATTGCTGATCTTTATATTTAAATAAACGATTTTGGATAAAAACTACTACCGGGGTCTGGATTTGTTCCCGGTTGATGGCTCGCACCCTGCCAGGGTCGCGAGATCTGATCGAAAGAGTTACCATGGCCCTGGCTATAGGCAACTGAAGGAGGGAGGGTGGGTTTTAGTCAGTAAAAGTCTGACATACCCTCCCGCTCCGTCCAGAGCGGGAGAAATCATTTGATATTTTCCGACCAACAACAAAAAAAAAAAAAAATCGCTCGCACGGTGGAACTGAAATTTCAATGGGGAAATTATTAGTCTGAGGTCTGGATTTCTATCTAGTTGATGGCTACCCCGGACGTGGGATTTAAATAAGACTTATAACTGGTAAAATGTGAGTGTTGGACTATTTATAGATACACCCCTGCCCAACCCATTGGAGAAAATGGGCGTACTGGTATGTTGTGTTAAAAAAGAAGTAAGATTTTTTTGCTAAGCTACAGGGTTGCCTAGTCCTATTAGCAGGCGAAAGCGGGCGGTGGAAAACGATGGTAAAGGTTTCCTTTTGAATAAATTTGGGTTTTGCACTCCAAAAATTTCAAAAGGGGCAGGTACATCCTCTATGCACCTTACTTCTCTTGGTTCCTCAGTTCCATATCAGTTACTTAGGGGTTTTTTTAATACCCATGATAACTCTAATAAAAAAACCACTCTTAAAAAAAACTTAAACATCCGCAAACTAACACACGAGTGCTATTCATAGAACCACAGAGTATAAATTAAGAGTACAGCATATCAATGACATAATGCTATAAAAATGTAACAGGAGCCGCGGGGCAAGGCCAGTGGACGCGTTCATTGCGTGTTGGCTTTGTAATGTTATATGTTGTGACCTAAGCCTTATTAGTCACTAATAAGGTAATTATTTCAGGATGTTGGGTGAGAGAGTTGGTTATGGTCATACAGAAATGGTCTGCGAGAGCCTTAGTTTTGACAAGTTGCTAGACAACGCCCTGTAGGACTACTTCAGGACAAAATCAAAAGTTCATTATTACATAAGACAAACCCCAAAATGCCCGTTCTTCACCACTTCCTAGTGCTTTAGCTGGGAAGAAGTGGCGCAACAAACTTCCTAGAAGCACAGCTGTCAGCTGTCTGTTCAGTTAGAAGAACTTGATTCTATACAATATGAAGTAATAAACGCCTTAAAACCCAAAACATTAAATTAAATATTTTCTATTAAATATTTTTCATCCTACTTGTCATTCCATTGCCATCGGAAGCTAGATTTTTAGAGAGGAGTCCAATTCAACTTACCATCTTCTATTTGGAAGCTGCCGCGAAGTCGTTTGCTGCTATTTAACACTTTCAGTGCCCAGTTGAAAAAAGAATTATTCAAAAGTACACACTATTCACACCTAGCTTATTTTTGTGATTTGCACCCGGTACGCGGGTGCTCGGCATGGTCGCAAGACACATAACTACTTATACGTAGGACTCGGAAGCGAGTTGTGGGCATGCGAACGAATCGTCGTTCGACCCGGGAGCCGCGTGCTTGGCACTAAAAGATCATATTTTTAGCCCACATCTCATCCAGCAGACATCAAACATGCCAGGCCACTAGTTCACCAGGAGAGATCCACTAAAACTCGGTATTTTATACTTAGGTCCGCTACTTCAAGAGCCTTGAAAATGCTAAGAAGTTGCCCAACCAAATAACAATACTAGGAATAAAAATATATCCATCGCGGTTATTCAAAGATGATCCATCCAACTTTCATTTGTAAAACCGCAAATACCAATCTCCTAGCATTTAAAAAGTGTCTATGTTCAGTCGACCACTTACCACGTGTCGTGAAAAGGTCACATATATTTCGCAAAAGCGAGTTAACATCGAGTTGCAATCACGACACGTTATAGTGTCAAGTGGGTGTCGTAAGGGATGCCTTTACCTTCGAATTTTAATTTTAATTGTTCTGTGGCGAAAGAATTGGGTTTCGTGTGTACGTGTCGAGTTTCTATGGTATTTGGCGTAATGGGTTTTTGTGATAGGAATGTAGAATAGAGGAAATAAAATACTCTTTACTATGTAGACCATATAAATTACAGATTTAAATGTAGGAATTTTACATAGGGTGTTACAATGGGCGGTCTTGTTGCTATAAGCGATATTTTAAAGACAACCTTTGGAAAGATTAAAGAGAGATAGAGAGATAATACTTTAGGTATTCTGATTGGTATTCTATTGGAGTAAACTTTTGGCACACAGCCTGCTCCTATCTCATACACGTCAGTGGAATACAGCTCTTGACCGCTCGTAACCTTCACTATGTATTGCTAGGTATTAAAATGTATTACAATCAAGAATGCAAGTCTCACTGAGCTAGAATTTTGAAGGTCGTTGCTGGTTGCTTCATATTTTACTAAAAATACAGCAATAACTTAGATGAGGAAATTTGGCGATTCAACAATATTAATCATAATGTCTCGAAAAAGTATTCAGAATTATTTATTAAGAATCATAATGTTCGCGCCCTCTTTCAATTTACTCAAGGTCGTCGCAGTATGTAGCTTTAATGTCCTCAAATCGCTGTAAGTCATTATTGATGAACGTTTAAAAGTAGATTCCTAATATGTTCTAATGACTTACCGACGCTTTTTGGTTCAAAATTCAGAGTTGATTTGATCCGAGTGGGTTGGTAAGTCCGAAGTTCTTAACTTTACAAAATTATTTTATTTTAGCAATCCGTAATTACAATAATAATAATTATTGATTCATATAAATGAATAAATAGAATTATTATAATATATAGTAGGTATATAAAAATCATATAAATTATGTTAGTATATTTTATAGATAAATAATGGAAATGTTAGTTTATTTTACGCAATCTCCTGACCAAATGATCTTCAAAAACAGAGCTTACTCTCTCCTATCCTTTTGCTGTGCCCTACAGGGTCCAGAATGATCTAAATTATATAGTTACCACCTAAGTACACATTATGGTAAAGCAATAAAGATGTTGAGTATTGAGTACAATAGACAAGCTAAACTAGTATATTATGTACAAGTATATAAGAACCAAAAAAGGAAAGAGCTTATTGGGCAAAAAACATTCGCCCGCATCGCTGTCAATGGCTATAGTTGCCAAAACGCTGGCAGGTTCGTAACTAAGTGAAAAGATTTTTGTTGCTAACATCACGCCTTGTTTACCCAGAGGGTTCGGCAGGGGTGTCTCTTTAACAGCATTTTGCGTGCGTGCAAGCATGAGTATGTGCGTAGTGTATTAGTGACTGTAGTGTGTTAGTTATTGCATATTATTCTAAAATGTGTGAGGGAAAAATTGCTTACCTCACAGAAATTTATTGAAGCATCATCTACCTTTGCTATCCTTTTTCTCCCGCTCTGGGCGGAGCGGGAGGGCGTGTCAGACTTTTACTGACTAAAACCCACCCGTGTTCCTTCAGTTGCCCATGTGCCAGGGTCACGGTATCTCTTTAGAACAATCACGTGACCCCGGCAGGCATCGGTCCTAGCAGACCCCTTCAGTACTGCTGACATCTCTTTGAGGCGCGCGTGGAACACTACGCGCCGTCGACCCGAGCTTGGTCCTTACCGGGCGGCGAGCTACCCATTGCTCGCCACCCGCAAGCTCGCGCCTACGGTGGCTGGGAGTCCGCAATCGACTCCCGGCGCCCGGGGCGTCTCCTCCTGCGGCGGCTAGGGACGTGAGGGCGCAGAGACTGCCACTCCCTCACGCGCCCCGCCTCCTCCTTCGCGAGCATTACTGCTTCGCAGAAGGAGGTGACGGCTTCCCATGCCCTCTCGCTCCGTACCATGGCTCGCACCAGGGCCGGACGCGAGAGGTCGCCGCCGCCGATCGCCTCCACGAGGACACGGCGGTGCTCCGCCCAGGCAGGGCACACTTCCACCGTATGCTCCACCGTGTCCTCTAGACGATCCTCACAATGGAAACACCCGGGCGTTTCCTCCCGCTTTATCCTGAACAGGAACCCACCGAAGCACCCATGCCCGGTGAGAACCTGTGTCAGGCGGAAGGTGAGGACGCCGTGGCGCCTCTCTATCCACTCCTCAAAGAGGGGACTTACCGCCGCAATTGTGGCGTGCCCTGCGCTGGGTTGCGACAATCGTACCCGCCATGTCGCCATGAGATCCTGCCGGAGCTCTGTCCGCCGTGCCGCGATTTGTCGCGGCAGCGGAGTTTCGCCCCGGCCTTTCGCATCCTCGCGCCACTCCCACATGTGGGCGAGGACCTTTGCCTCCAGATCCCATGGCGGCACTCCGGCAAGGAGGCTCGCCGCCTCGCAGGAGACCGTGCGGTATCCCCGGAATAACCGAATGGCCATGACCCTCTGGGCCGCACTCAAGCGGCACCTTTGCTATCCTAAGGTCTACATCTGAAGTCAGACGGTTCATTATTGGGTCTTAGTATAAGACATAAGCATCCAACTAACATGATAAACATTTAACTCAACTAACAGATCTGCGGAATTCTCGGTGTCGCGTGACGCGGTAACTGGAGCGGCGCTGGCGCAACGCCTCACTTGCGCCTGCGCATATCACAACCGATGCAAACGCCATTAGCGTACTGTTGGGATATTACAGTCTGAATGACTTAGACATTAATACAGTTGGAATATTTGGAAATACACAGGAATGGTAGTGACGGGACATCGCTATGATAAAAACAGATAATAATCAGTATCGGAAGTCTATTCAAATTAATCTGTTATTTGTCATATGCCATATGTCAGCTAGCACACTGATGTTGAATTATCTCGGGGGAAGGCACCAGAAAATGATGACTAAAGAAGGTACTATTTAATAGCTTGCCAATAAGGCAATATGCCATCCCATAAGCAAAGCGAAAATGAAGTGAACCTTCTGTCTTTAGACTAGAGATTTTTTTATTTTATTAGCCGTTGATATCCTGAGATCCCGATATCACTGCTGGGCGAAGGCCTCCCTACTCTCTATCCACGTCTCTCTCTCTCTTCAGAGCTGCCAAGGACCAATCTTTATTGAAAAAGTTCAGCTCATCCCACCATCTCCGTCTGGGCCTGCCGCGACGTCTCGCGGGACCCATTGGGTAGAGTAGAGATTACATAATATAAAATGAATATGAATTTTGTCATTGATAAATTATGTGGCACATGTTTACGAAATCGGTCTAAATATTTTACGTTGGAAAAAGTTTTCAATATGTTTGTAGGTACTTGAAGATACATATGTATTTCTTGATAAACCGGTCAGCAAGTTGAACGAATAAATTCAACTTAATTTGGACACGTTCTTGTTGACAAGTTTTTGGAAATAAGTATCCAATTATAGTTTATTATTTTGTCACAAATTAAGGGCTGAGTAAGTTAATTAATTAATATAATTTTCAAATATTTATCTTTAGTGCTCACCGTCGTAACATCAAGAACTCTTTTGCAACATTTTTGCTTCTGAATCCAGCGATTTAGGTTGTGAAATATGTGTAGTTATTGTTGTCTCATAAGATGATATAAAGATACAGCCTTTATGCTAAACAGACCGACAATCTTATTAAACTTACAAAAATTACGGAGAACAACATACCGAAGACAATGGAAAACTCAGTAAATTGTTTTTACAAAATGTCTGACAACACTTATCAATGAGGTACCCCTTTATTTTTATTTTTTTGTAGGTGGGATATAATCAAATGATGTCTCCCGCTCTGGGCGGAGCGGGAGGGCGTATCAGACTTTTACTGACTAAAACCCACCCGCGTGGTCCTTCAGCTGCCTATACCTGGGCCACAGTAACTCTGTCGAACAAATCTCGCGACCCTGGCAGGAATTACGTAGCCCTAGTTAATGAGTGCAGACTTAAGCAAACATTACACAAAAACAATGATAACGATATTAGAATCGTAGACGCTTTAAAAAAAACATTACCTAAAGCGCTACAAGGTTATTTGAGCGCGTGGCCAAAATTAGAACTAATGACGCCATTTTGGTTTTTCAATACATTTTACAACATTGCATTTTACCAGCAGCCCTTGCTAACGCCACCCGAGCGCCTAAAGATTATAATTACAACCTTTTTAAATAATATGCTGCTTCAACTAAAGTTCTTTTTTTTAAATCCCGATACTATTTGACAGGTGTATTGTCAAACTTTACTAAAAAGCAAACACTAACGCGACGTCCTGCGTGAGCGATCTAGACGCGAACGCGAAGCGGCGCGGCGCGACGCGAAAACAACAAACAGTCGAAACCTATTGAAGTGTCCTACGTGACCAAACGCACGTGCGTGCGGTGCGGAGCGGCGCGAAGCGAAGCGAACGCGATCAGTTGGCTTGATATTTTCGCGCGAACTGGATGCGGTGCCGTCGTGTTTTTGTTTATATAATGTCGGAAATAGAAATTTTAATTATTGCTATCCAAGAACGTCCTATATTATGGGATAAAAGGAATAAAAAATATCACAACCGATTAGTATCGTACCGCGAATGGGAGGATTTGGCCAAATTAACTGGGACTTGTGCGAGACGATTCGCGTGCACGTAGGACATGCCGTCGCGTCGCACCGCATCGCGTTGAATTCGCGTGGCACCGCTTCGTAATCGCGTTCGCGTTGAATCGCCTACGTAGGACGTAGCGTAAATGTTTGAAATGTCAAATTAGTCTATGGTATTAAAAAAGAACCTCAAGTAGGTGATAATAACACATATGTTCAAATAAATGCGCTAAACTTATAGAGTAATTTACGTTGAATAGGTATTGAAACCTGGAAGCTGTTTTCAACTATACGTACATAGGTAATATGATTTAGTAGCGATGGCAACGTGCGAGCTATACCTACAGCCTAGATATTCGTTTAAATGTAGCTAAAAGGATATAGTGAGTCGTGCAACACGTATGAATCATCGATAATATTATAATGGATGGAAACTACAGGCAATTTAAATAAAAGCTTTTAAACCACACCCGTTTCATAATTTATTGAGAACTTGGCTTCTGCCCGCGACTTCGCCCGCGTGGTTTCCCACTATACCATAAAACGTATGATATGGCATTCGGAAATAAATATAGCAATCAGCCAGTGACAGGATTTTCGAATTTCGATCAGTACTTTCAGAGAATACCTCTTACTTCAAAATATACAAATTTTACCTTTGTATAATTTTAATTTAGACTACATTTCCTGCCCATCTAGTAAAGGCTAAAGCTGTGGCAATATAGTGCTTCCCTCCCAACCCGTTCGTTCCACCTGCCGAAAATCTCAAACCAGGACATAAGTTGCCTTGCCTCACCTGAAAGTCTTTAAATAGACTTCGGACTCAGCTAGTCTGAAGCAAAAAAACCTGCTCCGTTGGAGATTCACAGATGACTCCGCCTTGGAGTGTGAATGTGGTGTTGTCTGACAAGCAGTGGGGCACTTGATATCATGTCCAGTATGTCCTGATATCTTCACGCTAGACGAGTTAATGAACGCTACTGAAAGTGTCAAGCTCTTACCCAAATTCAGGGCTGACTGTATAGAGATTACTATCTAACCGGTAAGAAGACGTACCACTTACCTAACTTACCTGTAGGTGTATTTGTTTGTTTAGTTGCATTATTTATACAACAAGACAACTTGCGGAATCCACCTTTTAGAGATAAACCTAGCTATGAATCATCAAAGTAAAAAAAAGATACTAAATATAACAAGTTGTGTATTAAGATATGCTAAAAGTTTATAAATGAGGATAGGAAATCATTAAATATTTTGTGCTTCTCATGGCATATTGTGAGACAGGATATATCAACCGCTTAGCATTCCAATATTAAAGCCGAAATATTTCTCTATAAGGTTGACTTAATGAGGTTTTAGATAAAGGATGGCTGTAGATTCAATGATGCAACGGTTGGTGAACGTAAGACGTTGGCTTAATGGAGAATGTTGCTATCCATTCCCCAAATATACCTATTAGAATACGTTAGTGTTTAAGGCTGAGATTTATAAAAGTTACTTAGAACGAATTTTGGGAAAGCGTTATCCTGTCAATATCGCTCAATTGTTTCAAGACCGAGACAGGGACCAGAACCAAACCAGCTAACCATACTCTTTTCAATTTTGGTCACTATACCTTTAAACCATTGCTAACACACTTGCCAAAAGGACCAAAAGGATTCTTGTAAAACACTGGTTTTCAGCTGTATCCGGTTAGGTTGGCTTCTGATCCCAAAACAGTTGGGAAAAAGCTAGGCATGCTAAGGAGGGGAAAGAAATTCAGTAAAAGTACATAATTTGAAACGGGGATATGGGATAAGGGCGTAGAAATGCTTCGAAATAATCCATATAAGACATAATCTCATGCTACACATAAAATCGAAATAAATAATACCTCATTGGTCTAGTGGTCGCAAGTACTATCTGGAATTTCACAGTAATAACCCGGAATCTGTATTTGTAGCAATAGGCTCGCGCCCTGTTACATAAGACTGTAACACAAACCTGGTGAGATATGGGTGTAACACACTTAAACATAAACCCACCATTCACACGTAGCAGCAGTCCCAAGAACTGGTAAATATGATCTGTAACGAGCCAACCACTTTCTCGAGCACTAGGAAGTACGCTCGCCATGGTGAAATGTAGTGAAACTGCCATTAGGCGCGGAAAGGTACTCTGCGCTCACATGTCCTGTGTCAAACGTGTTCTGTGTTTTAGATGGATTTAGCATTAAGTTTTAACACAACATCACGCCGTGATCCTCCGAAGGGTTGGGCAGAGGTATATCTATAGTAAACCCACATTTCGCTTGTTTAAGTCCTGTGTTATAGGGGGTAAATCTATTGCCATGAACCGGGCATAAATCCAGACTCTGGGCTGCTACTGAGAAATTCCTGATGAAAAAACCCAATAACACCTTGCCCAACTTAGGAACCGAACCCAGGACCTCATGTTCAACAGTAGCGCTTGCGACTACTAGACCAACGAGCCAGTAAATTGCATTTAACGACAAAACCACGTGTTGGTGATGACGTACGTGTACTTTATACATTAGATGTCAATGCCCTTTGAAAAGCGTGCCCGTTACTCATCCAGTAGTCACAACAAATGACGTAATCACGCATCTTCTCCGACAACAATAAGAGCGTAAAGATCTAATCTTTAGCACGCAACGAGAGCTCTTTACTTATCTTTATTATAGACTACTTCATAACTTCCACGAGTACACCACAGAGCGACAATATATCAAATATGAGTATACAAAGATACTCTTTTACAGTCAGGGAAACTAATTGTTTAACAAATTGACATGACGCTAATTTACCATGCATTTCATAACACTATCTATCATCTATCTTCTTCCTTTTCTTCTTCTTCTATATTATAAAGCTGAAGAGTTTGTTTTGTTTGTTTGTTTGGTTGAACGCGGTAATCTCAGGAAATGCTGGTCCGAATCGAAAAAAATATTTTGTGTTGAGTAGCCTATTTATTGAGAAAGGCTATAGGATACATAATATCACGCTACGATTAAAAGGAGCGGAGCAGCAACGGAAAATGGACGAAAACTGGCAGGCAATTCAATGCGACGGGAAGGGTCAGGGGAGAAAAATTTGACGCGGGCTAAGTCGCGGGCAGAAGCGAGTCAAAGAATAAAAGTTGTAATTTGAATTATTTATTCATCATAATTTTAGCCGAGCGACGTGCAATGACATCTCCTTCTCCCAAGTTATTTGAATAAATGGATAATTTAACTTGGTAGCAATTTGCTAAACAATACATTTTCCTTCTAGCTTACTCTTGCATGTAACTGCCCGCACTAATTGCATACTTACGTTACCTAAATTTTCCCGGTGACATTTTACAGAATCGATGGTCTGTTGAAAACTAACTCGAACAGTACTAACCTACTTAGCCATAACTTAACCACAGATTAACAAATATTCCCACAGTATACCATAACGCCGCCATAGTCTAACAACTGCTCCTACTGTAAATGTATCTAGAACGATGACCGTGACATATTAGCGCCAGGAATTCATCGGCATGAGTCGAGCCGCTCTCCTACTGAATGGTTAGAATAGTTCACGAGCGGATCTTGTTAACAAGGAAACTGAGAACGGATTGTAACTGTACACGATATGGCTTTTATCACGTTTAAAAGACTAACAGTCTATGTCGAATCACTTTTTTTTTTTGTAAACAACGTACGATCGGTCACATCGCTTGGCACTCAAGTTGAAGATAGTTGAAAACCTTTAAAAAGAAAAGGAATTATAGAAGGAGGGTTGTAAATGAATTAGATATTTTAATGACGGTAATCATGAGGGGCATAGGGTACAAAAAAAAATAAAAGGCATTTTATAACTTTTCGTTGCTGTGTTACAGCTACAACTTACTTTTATTACATAACTAGCTTTTGCCTGCGGCTTCGCTCGCGTTAAATTCAGGGTAACACGGCTCCCCTTTCCTGATTTAGTACACAGAAGAGAACTCGGAACAGAATGTTATTTTAATACGCTACTGTAGATGATATTATATGTCTTTCCATTTGGGGATAGAATGTAAAGATTCTGGGCATTGGACACACGCGAACATGCTACATACAACTGTCCGTGGGAATAGCACGGCTTTTCTAAGTTCACGCCAGCCACCCAAAAAAGAAAAAAAAGTAGCCTATGTTACTCTCCATCCCTTCAACTATCTCCACTTAAAAAATCACGTCAATTCGTCGCTCCGTTTTGCCGTGAAAGACGGACAAACAGACACACACACTTTCCCATTTATAATATTAGTATGGATTTGTGATGTTTAAAATTTATAGCTCGCACCGACTCGAGACAGAAACTTTAATTAAAATTGAAGTAATGGATTAACACAGCCATGAACAATAATTGTTACCTTTACTTGACACGTCTCGCGTATAACAAACTTGAACTAGGAAATACAGAAATAAGTGAAACCTCCATTAGTAAGGAAAGCATGGCGTGGTCCGGAGCCTGTTCAGAATAGAATAATAGAACCGGACGCAGAAAGTAGTTGCACGGTGGACACAACCGTAGATAAAGATTCAACAGTAGAACTAGTAGGTGAAGATGTAATAAAATGTGTTTTGGTGGAATCCTTTGAAGTAGGTAAAGACGTGGGTTGCAATTTTCCTTTTTGACATAGTTCCTGCTTCGAAAATTGATGGAACTGTGCAAAAAGCAGCACGTGAGATGTCGGTGAAGTGGAAAACACGAATTGGAAATAGAGAGCCCCGATATTCATATATTTATTAGATTACAGTCTTCTTAAAAAAAACATGCCTGCCGAAATATTTAAGAAATTTTTTTTGTTGCATCTGGTATTAAGTACCTACATCCAACGACAAATTCTCCTCTGCCCAAAAGATCTTGACGACAAGTAGTGCACACGTAATCGTAAGAAAAACTGTAGTAATAGTTAGATAATAACTAAGATAAACTATCAAAATGAGACCGTGTGAAGAAAACAACAAAAGAAAACACAACTGTATCAATATAAAGATCAACAACTCATCTAAAGTATATTATAAAATGTGATCCATTTTAGAAATAATTCTGTTACTTCGTTACAGCGAAGTGATATATTTTGATTTTTAATAGCAGTCATTGGAAGGCCGAAGTTCTGCAAGGAACTTTATACTCTTAATTATTTTTAAGAAGTGACTATATTTTCATCTTTTGCTCATCTTGCTTCCCAAAAAACTACACTATCCATACTTATTTAAACATAGCGGTCTTATAAAAAAAAATCTTGTAACTGGCTGTTTGTATTGTATTGTCTGTGGGCTGGCGTGTAGACGCTGTTCTAATTTTGAAATAATATTAATTGTTCGAATTATGCTTTTATTTTCATTTCGTGCTCAAAGTGGCGGATAATGATATAAAAATTAAAGTTTCTCTTGAAATCAGCTCGTGAATTTCGGAATATAAAGCTAAAAGAATTCCATAGTACAAACAGGGCAAATTTAATTGTAATTTCATTCATAACACAATAACTAGAGTGTGTTTAGCCATTAGAAGTGGATAGTATAAAAAATAAGTTATCTTGCATGCAGGCTGTCAGAATGCATGAGTAGTTTCAGCAATGTCCTGGTTTCATAGCGAATTTAACGAACTACGCACCTAAATACTTATAAAGATATGAAATAGTTTGATCACGGCCTCAATTCAATGTACATAAAAGTGATTGTAATCACAAAATTCTATTTTTTTTTCATTTCTCTTTTGGCTTCTCTCTAACGTATCAGCTAATATCGGCATCTACCTTCATAACATGGAGATTAAACTCATTTGTCAATGTTCAGCCTTATTTATTTACTATTTGCTTGCCTTCAAACCTCTCGTGAAAGCTATGATTAATACATGCTACTAAAGTTTCACTGTGAGCTTTGAGTAGAGATTCAAAACTATAAGTAAATGGGTTTTGTAGATCTAACAAGAGAAAGAAATGCTTTTTTCAATAATTCATATTCATATTTTTCATAATAAAAAAAATAATGGTTAATTTAATAATTTCTCCTTTGATCAGGTATCAATTTTATTGATGGTAATAAAATATGTTGAATCTAGAAGAGAGAAACCGGTTCATTTTTACAAAAATATATACCTATATCTATGTTATTTTTAATTGCCTCAGGAAATACTAATCAAGTCGATAATGTCAGAAATAATTAATTGATTTATTTATGTTTCCGCTAGATTCATGTTTACAATTTAGTTAAGTAATATAAATTAAAACACAAAACAAGATCCAATTCTGTATTTAAATAACATTGACAACTAATGAACAATGCACCATTCGCTTTTTTTTTTTCGAGGCAAGGACAGAATTGTTATTCAGCCTCTAATTCGGAAACGATTGTACATTGAGACGATTTATCGACTAAGTACATGTTTAGTTTGTTAAAATCGTCTAATTTAACATGTAGATGGTCTAAGTTGACCCTGACCAGTGTCCGAATATCTACGTGATGTAATTGACCTTGATGGATTGGGCTTGGTGAATTGGATGATGACAAATTTAAGCTTCTGTTCCGATGTTTTAGTAGAATTGTAATCGATGTTTACAGTGTGGGTTTGGGTATTCGATGGTGAATAACGTGAAGGTTTAGATAATGTGTACTCAGTAGCGAATATTTTTTAATTTTAACCCGCTTTTATTAGCTAGCTTTTATTATCTATGTATGTATGTAATGGAATATTTTAACGTGATTTTCACCCCATTCAAAACGTTAGATTAACTTGAGACTTTGCACAATTATCAAGGACCGATAACAATACAATAATTTCATAATTTTGTGCCACGATCCTGGCCAGGATCACCAAGATAGCAGAAAAAAAGGAAAACCCGCTTTTGTAGCTAGCCGAAATAAAAAATAGAAAATAAATAATATTAAACAAATAATTATTTATTATAAATATAATTCAAGGAATCTATGGTTGAAAAGTGACTGCCGTAAAAACTTACCGGTTGACCTGGACAATTCAGTTGTAACTGGCGAGTCTGCTCTTTTTGGTAGCATGATCCAAATTTCCGTAAGTAGACAGAGTACGTACGTGCGTGCTAAATGTACATATATCATGCATGCATGAGACAGGAACTCCCAGTGGGGCAAATGGGCTATGAATGGGGCGACTATTCCAAGTCTTTAAGTCTATTTATAGAAATGCAAAATTCATACTCTCTATGGAGCTGGCTATGAATATGTAATAGCACTTCTTTCTAATTATAGAGTTACTTAGCCTAGCTTTACGTACTGAAGGTGGGGCGGGTAGGGGGGCAGCTTCCTTTCCTTGTACTTGGAATTTCACCCTTTCCTATTTATGCCTAAGCACGCTAGTACAGAAAATGCTTGATTTTCCCTTCCCAGGATGATTTATAGTTGGGCATGGCCAAATACGGTCACTATAAGAGATAAGTAAATAAATGATATCAAAACTAATGAACTGTTTTTTTTTTCCATTACATAAATTACTTAAAAAACTATCCATCGGTTACTTATTAAATTTCGACTACATCCGAAGACCCTGATAATCAATCTGCTTTGGTTACTGTACATGTAGCACAGTTTCACGCGTCACCTTCTTTGATCAACTGAAAAACAATATCTTTTAGTAGATTTCTTCGAGATTTTTCTTCTCTTTCGATTACCAAGTAGCGAAACTCCTCGATAGATGTTATGTCAGCTATGATTCCTGACTACAGACCACGTCAACTCTTGAACTACAAAGGCAAAGCCACAATACAGAAATCAAATTCTATTCATTTTTCATCTATTTCGCCACCTGCCAAGCAAGCCGTACAAGACAATAACCACACACCCACAATTAGCGTACTCACGGAGTCAATAACATAGACAAGCGAGTATGTAATGAAAGTGAGAGTGAACCGGAACCGGCTGGCATCCACCTGCCAGTTGCGCCTGCGCTGGTGACGTCACTATACAGTAACTATTACTAGGTGTATAGTTGACGAAAGAGTTTGGTTTGCAGGCAAGATTAATACACTTAAACCCAATTGCCCCACAAATCACTCAATACATTTTACTTTAAAAGTTTGAAGGTGACAGAGACAGTGTGATGTTTTAATCATTCTATCTCTGTCCTCTTGAATCAATTGACAGATATAGATCAATGTTTAAAATTAGTAGTAGGCCTTAAGATTTAGATACTGCAGTTTTCTTACAATTACAGAATGGGTTTGCTGTTGACCTCAATCTTGCCTGATGGAAAGACTTGGATGAGATTTACGATGGTACACATACATTTAAATATGACAGATAGTGAGCTTAAATCTTGTGCTATCACGGTAGCAATATATTCATTATAATTAAACATCCTTCTCTCATTCAAGCTCCTCACTCCTGCTTCGTCATTCGTCTACCTATCAGGTCAATATCTCGATTACCAGCCCTCGCAAAACGTAACATCACACCTGTATTTCCCAAAGATTTTGCCAGAGATGTACCTATAGTTCAACCTCATTTCGTCAGTTATTTCAAGTCTCTTGTAATAGCGGCCGAGGCTGGTGTCATCAAACGGGCATTAAACTAGCAGACCTATCTCTTTTGTTGACTGTACTATAGAGCTATCCATAGCCGCTCTAGACAATTTTTAGAAAATAATTGTACAATTCAATTATTTGCGCAGAAACTTGTTGTTTCTTTTTTGATCTAGATAACATTGCATCGTGAATAGGTTGGAATAGATTTTGAAAGGTAGACATTAACAGTCAAGACCTCATGCTATAAGTAGCGAGTGCTACCACTGGACCAAAAAAGCAGTGCACAATGTAGTATTACTTTCATTAGCTGCTATCTTTGGAAAGCACTTATAATCCAGTTTTCAGTAGCACTTAAGCACGATCGACGAACGTCAAAACATTACACTACTGTTAATTTTTTTATTCCTGGCGCTAAGCCGACCGTTAGAAACCAACAATGTGTTTTATTTAGTTATTCATTTAGGTGTCACCTGGTGTCGAAACGAGCATTACTATTTTAGCAAATTCTTTAAGTTGTCATGTTAATAAATGCAGGCACGTTTCGCTAAGCACCTACCACTTTAGTTCCGCATAACTTAGGACAAACAGACTATGTCATGAAAGTTATATTGCTGATCTTTATATTTAAATAAACGATTTTGGATAAAAACTACTACCGGGGTCTGGATTTGTTCCCGGTTGATGGCTCGCACCCTGCCAGGGTCGCGAGATCTGATCGAAAGAGTTACCATGGCCCTGGCTATAGGCAACTGAAGGAGGGAGGGTGGGTTTTAGTCAGTAAAAGTCTGACATACCCTCCCGCTCCGTCCAGAGCGGGAGAAATCATTTGATATTTTCCGACCAACAACAAAAAAAAAAAAAAATCGCTCGCACGGTGGAACTGAAATTTCAATGGGGAAATTATTAGTCTGAGGTCTGGATTTCTATCTAGTTGATGGCTACCCCGGACGTGGGATTTAAATAAGACTTATAACTGGTAAAATGTGAGTGTTGGACTATTTATAGATACACCCCTGCCCAACCCATTGGAGAAAATGGGCGTACTGGTATGTTGTGTTAAAAAAGAAGTAAGATTTTTTTGCTAAGCTACAGGGTTGCCTAGTCCTATTAGCAGGCGAAAGCGGGCGGTGGAAAACGATGGTAAAGGTTTCCTTTTGAATAAATTTGGGTTTTGCACTCCAAAAATTTCAAAAGGGGCAGGTACATCCTCTATGCACCTTACTTCTCTTGGTTCCTCAGTTCCATATCAGTTACTTAGGGGTTTTTTTAATACCCATGATAACTCTAATAAAAAAACCACTCTTAAAAAAAACTTAAACATCCGCAAACTAACACACGAGTGCTATTCATAGAACCACAGAGTATAAATTAAGAGTACAGCATATCAATGACATAATGCTATAAAAATGTAACAGGAGCCGCGGGGCAAGGCCAGTGGACGCGTTCATTGCGTGTTGGCTTTGTAATGTTATATGTTGTGACCTAAGCCTTATTAGTCACTAATAAGGTAATTATTTCAGGATGTTGGGTGAGAGAGTTGGTTATGGTCATACAGAAATGGTCTGCGAGAGCCTTAGTTTTGACAAGTTGCTAGACAACGCCCTGTAGGACTACTTCAGGACAAAATCAAAAGTTCATTATTACATAAGACAAACCCCAAAATGCCCGTTCTTCACCACTTCCTAGTGCTTTAGCTGGGAAGAAGTGGCGCAACAAACTTCCTAGAAGCACAGCTGTCAGCTGTCTGTTCAGTTAGAAGAACTTGATTCTATACAATATGAAGTAATAAACGCCTTAAAACCCAAAACATTAAATTAAATATTTTCTATTAAATATTTTTCATCCTACTTGTCATTCCATTGCCATCGGAAGCTAGATTTTTAGAGAGGAGTCCAATTCAACTTACCATCTTCTATTTGGAAGCTGCCGCGAAGTCGTTTGCTGCTATTTAACACTTTCAGTGCCCAGTTGAAAAAAGAATTATTCAAAAGTACACACTATTCACACCTAGCTTATTTTTGTGATTTGCACCCGGTACGCGGGTGCTCGGCATGGTCGCAAGACACATAACTACTTATACGTAGGACTCGGAAGCGAGTTGTGGGCATGCGAACGAATCGTCGTTCGACCCGGGAGCCGCGTGCTTGGCACTAAAAGATCATATTTTTAGCCCACATCTCATCCAGCAGACATCAAACATGCCAGGCCACTAGTTCACCAGGAGAGATCCACTAAAACTCGGTATTTTATACTTAGGTCCGCTACTTCAAGAGCCTTGAAAATGCTAAGAAGTTGCCCAACCAAATAACAATACTAGGAATAAAAATATATCCATCGCGGTTATTCAAAGATGATCCATCCAACTTTCATTTGTAAAACCGCAAATACCAATCTCCTAGCATTTAAAAAGTGTCTATGTTCAGTCGACCACTTACCACGTGTCGTGAAAAGGTCACATATATTTCGCAAAAGCGAGTTAACATCGAGTTGCAATCACGACACGTTATAGTGTCAAGTGGGTGTCGTAAGGGATGCCTTTACCTTCGAATTTTAATTTTAATTGTTCTGTGGCGAAAGAATTGGGTTTCGTGTGTACGTGTCGAGTTTCTATGGTATTTGGCGTAATGGGTTTTTGTGATAGGAATGTAGAATAGAGGAAATAAAATACTCTTTACTATGTAGACCATATAAATTACAGATTTAAATGTAGGAATTTTACATAGGGTGTTACAATGGGCGGTCTTGTTGCTATAAGCGATATTTTAAAGACAACCTTTGGAAAGATTAAAGAGAGATAGAGAGATAATACTTTAGGTATTCTGATTGGTATTCTATTGGAGTAAACTTTTGGCACACAGCCTGCTCCTATCTCATACACGTCAGTGGAATACAGCTCTTGACCGCTCGTAACCTTCACTATGTATTGCTAGGTATTAAAATGTATTACAATCAAGAATGCAAGTCTCACTGAGCTAGAATTTTGAAGGTCGTTGCTGGTTGCTTCATATTTTACTAAAAATACAGCAATAACTTAGATGAGGAAATTTGGCGATTCAACAATATTAATCATAATGTCTCGAAAAAGTATTCAGAATTATTTATTAAGAATCATAATGTTCGCGCCCTCTTTCAATTTACTCAAGGTCGTCGCAGTATGTAGCTTTAATGTCCTCAAATCGCTGTAAGTCATTATTGATGAACGTTTAAAAGTAGATTCCTAATATGTTCTAATGACTTACCGACGCTTTTTGGTTCAAAATTCAGAGTTGATTTGATCCGAGTGGGTTGGTAAGTCCGAAGTTCTTAACTTTACAAAATTATTTTATTTTAGCAATCCGTAATTACAATAATAATAATTATTGATTCATATAAATGAATAAATAGAATTATTATAATATATAGTAGGTATATAAAAATCATATAAATTATGTTAGTATATTTTATAGAT
This sequence comes from Aporophyla nigra, assembly GCA_947507805.1. NCBI lineage: Eukaryota > Metazoa > Arthropoda > Insecta > Lepidoptera > Noctuidae > Aporophyla > Aporophyla nigra. The sequence goes on along the minus strand of OX382305.1, from coordinate 2,911,503 downwards.
AAATAATGGAAATGTTAGTTTATTTTACGCAATCTCCTGACCAAATGATCTTCAAAAACAGAGCTTACTCTCTCCTATCCTTTTGCTGTGCCCTACAGGGTCCAGAATGATCTAAATTATATAGTTACCACCTAAGTACACATTATGGTAAAGCAATAAAGATGTTGAGTATTGAGTACAATAGACAAGCTAAACTAGTATATTATGTACAAGTATATAAGAACCAAAAAAGGAAAGAGCTTATTGGGCAAAAAACATTCGCCCGCATCGCTGTCAATGGCTATAGTTGCCAAAACGCTGGCAGGTTCGTAACTAAGTGAAAAGATTTTTGTTGCTAACATCACGCCTTGTTTACCCAGAGGGTTCGGCAGGGGTGTCTCTTTAACAGCATTTTGCGTGCGTGCAAGCATGAGTATGTGCGTAGTGTATTAGTGACTGTAGTGTGTTAGTTATTGCATATTATTCTAAAATGTGTGAGGGAAAAATTGCTTACCTCACAGAAATTTATTGAAGCATCATCTACCTTTGCTATCCTTTTTCTCCCGCTCTGGGCGGAGCGGGAGGGCGTGTCAGACTTTTACTGACTAAAACCCACCCGTGTTCCTTCAGTTGCCCATGTGCCAGGGTCACGGTATCTCTTTAGAACAATCACGTGACCCCGGCAGGCATCGGTCCTAGCAGACCCCTTCAGTACTGCTGACATCTCTTTGAGGCGCGCGTGGAACACTACGCGCCGTCGACCCGAGCTTGGTCCTTACCGGGCGGCGAGCTACCCATTGCTCGCCACCCGCAAGCTCGCGCCTACGGTGGCTGGGAGTCCGCAATCGACTCCCGGCGCCCGGGGCGTCTCCTCCTGCGGCGGCTAGGGACGTGAGGGCGCAGAGACTGCCACTCCCTCACGCGCCCCGCCTCCTCCTTCGCGAGCATTACTGCTTCGCAGAAGGAGGTGACGGCTTCCCATGCCCTCTCGCTCCGTACCATGGCTCGCACCAGGGCCGGACGCGAGAGGTCGCCGCCGCCGATCGCCTCCACGAGGACACGGCGGTGCTCCGCCCAGGCAGGGCACACTTCCACCGTATGCTCCACCGTGTCCTCTAGACGATCCTCACAATGGAAACACCCGGGCGTTTCCTCCCGCTTTATCCTGAACAGGAACCCACCGAAGCACCCATGCCCGGTGAGAACCTGTGTCAGGCGGAAGGTGAGGACGCCGTGGCGCCTCTCTATCCACTCCTCAAAGAGGGGACTTACCGCCGCAATTGTGGCGTGCCCTGCGCTGGGTTGCGACAATCGTACCCGCCATGTCGCCATGAGATCCTGCCGGAGCTCTGTCCGCCGTGCCGCGATTTGTCGCGGCAGCGGAGTTTCGCCCCGGCCTTTCGCATCCTCGCGCCACTCCCACATGTGGGCGAGGACCTTTGCCTCCAGATCCCATGGCGGCACTCCGGCAAGGAGGCTCGCCGCCTCGCAGGAGACCGTGCGGTATCCCCGGAATAACCGAATGGCCATGACCCTCTGGGCCGCACTCAAGCGGCACCTTTGCTATCCTAAGGTCTACATCTGAAGTCAGACGGTTCATTATTGGGTCTTAGTATAAGACATAAGCATCCAACTAACATGATAAACATTTAACTCAACTAACAGATCTGCGGAATTCTCGGTGTCGCGTGACGCGGTAACTGGAGCGGCGCTGGCGCAACGCCTCACTTGCGCCTGCGCATATCACAACCGATGCAAACGCCATTAGCGTACTGTTGGGATATTACAGTCTGAATGACTTAGACATTAATACAGTTGGAATATTTGGAAATACACAGGAATGGTAGTGACGGGACATCGCTATGATAAAAACAGATAATAATCAGTATCGGAAGTCTATTCAAATTAATCTGTTATTTGTCATATGCCATATGTCAGCTAGCACACTGATGTTGAATTATCTCGGGGGAAGGCACCAGAAAATGATGACTAAAGAAGGTACTATTTAATAGCTTGCCAATAAGGCAATATGCCATCCCATAAGCAAAGCGAAAATGAAGTGAACCTTCTGTCTTTAGACTAGAGATTTTTTTATTTTATTAGCCGTTGATATCCTGAGATCCCGATATCACTGCTGGGCGAAGGCCTCCCTACTCTCTATCCACGTCTCTCTCTCTCTTCAGAGCTGCCAAGGACCAATCTTTATTGAAAAAGTTCAGCTCATCCCACCATCTCCGTCTGGGCCTGCCGCGACGTCTCGCGGGACCCATTGGGTAGAGTAGAGATTACATAATATAAAATGAATATGAATTTTGTCATTGATAAATTATGTGGCACATGTTTACGAAATCGGTCTAAATATTTTACGTTGGAAAAAGTTTTCAATATGTTTGTAGGTACTTGAAGATACATATGTATTTCTTGATAAACCGGTCAGCAAGTTGAACGAATAAATTCAACTTAATTTGGACACGTTCTTGTTGACAAGTTTTTGGAAATAAGTATCCAATTATAGTTTATTATTTTGTCACAAATTAAGGGCTGAGTAAGTTAATTAATTAATATAATTTTCAAATATTTATCTTTAGTGCTCACCGTCGTAACATCAAGAACTCTTTTGCAACATTTTTGCTTCTGAATCCAGCGATTTAGGTTGTGAAATATGTGTAGTTATTGTTGTCTCATAAGATGATATAAAGATACAGCCTTTATGCTAAACAGACCGACAATCTTATTAAACTTACAAAAATTACGGAGAACAACATACCGAAGACAATGGAAAACTCAGTAAATTGTTTTTACAAAATGTCTGACAACACTTATCAATGAGGTACCCCTTTATTTTTATTTTTTTGTAGGTGGGATATAATCAAATGATGTCTCCCGCTCTGGGCGGAGCGGGAGGGCGTATCAGACTTTTACTGACTAAAACCCACCCGCGTGGTCCTTCAGCTGCCTATACCTGGGCCACAGTAACTCTGTCGAACAAATCTCGCGACCCTGGCAGGAATTACGTAGCCCTAGTTAATGAGTGCAGACTTAAGCAAACATTACACAAAAACAATGATAACGATATTAGAATCGTAGACGCTTTAAAAAAAACATTACCTAAAGCGCTACAAGGTTATTTGAGCGCGTGGCCAAAATTAGAACTAATGACGCCATTTTGGTTTTTCAATACATTTTACAACATTGCATTTTACCAGCAGCCCTTGCTAACGCCACCCGAGCGCCTAAAGATTATAATTACAACCTTTTTAAATAATATGCTGCTTCAACTAAAGTTCTTTTTTTTAAATCCCGATACTATTTGACAGGTGTATTGTCAAACTTTACTAAAAAGCAAACACTAACGCGACGTCCTGCGTGAGCGATCTAGACGCGAACGCGAAGCGGCGCGGCGCGACGCGAAAACAACAAACAGTCGAAACCTATTGAAGTGTCCTACGTGACCAAACGCACGTGCGTGCGGTGCGGAGCGGCGCGAAGCGAAGCGAACGCGATCAGTTGGCTTGATATTTTCGCGCGAACTGGATGCGGTGCCGTCGTGTTTTTGTTTATATAATGTCGGAAATAGAAATTTTAATTATTGCTATCCAAGAACGTCCTATATTATGGGATAAAAGGAATAAAAAATATCACAACCGATTAGTATCGTACCGCGAATGGGAGGATTTGGCCAAATTAACTGGGACTTGTGCGAGACGATTCGCGTGCACGTAGGACATGCCGTCGCGTCGCACCGCATCGCGTTGAATTCGCGTGGCACCGCTTCGTAATCGCGTTCGCGTTGAATCGCCTACGTAGGACGTAGCGTAAATGTTTGAAATGTCAAATTAGTCTATGGTATTAAAAAAGAACCTCAAGTAGGTGATAATAACACATATGTTCAAATAAATGCGCTAAACTTATAGAGTAATTTACGTTGAATAGGTATTGAAACCTGGAAGCTGTTTTCAACTATACGTACATAGGTAATATGATTTAGTAGCGATGGCAACGTGCGAGCTATACCTACAGCCTAGATATTCGTTTAAATGTAGCTAAAAGGATATAGTGAGTCGTGCAACACGTATGAATCATCGATAATATTATAATGGATGGAAACTACAGGCAATTTAAATAAAAGCTTTTAAACCACACCCGTTTCATAATTTATTGAGAACTTGGCTTCTGCCCGCGACTTCGCCCGCGTGGTTTCCCACTATACCATAAAACGTATGATATGGCATTCGGAAATAAATATAGCAATCAGCCAGTGACAGGATTTTCGAATTTCGATCAGTACTTTCAGAGAATACCTCTTACTTCAAAATATACAAATTTTACCTTTGTATAATTTTAATTTAGACTACATTTCCTGCCCATCTAGTAAAGGCTAAAGCTGTGGCAATATAGTGCTTCCCTCCCAACCCGTTCGTTCCACCTGCCGAAAATCTCAAACCAGGACATAAGTTGCCTTGCCTCACCTGAAAGTCTTTAAATAGACTTCGGACTCAGCTAGTCTGAAGCAAAAAAACCTGCTCCGTTGGAGATTCACAGATGACTCCGCCTTGGAGTGTGAATGTGGTGTTGTCTGACAAGCAGTGGGGCACTTGATATCATGTCCAGTATGTCCTGATATCTTCACGCTAGACGAGTTAATGAACGCTACTGAAAGTGTCAAGCTCTTACCCAAATTCAGGGCTGACTGTATAGAGATTACTATCTAACCGGTAAGAAGACGTACCACTTACCTAACTTACCTGTAGGTGTATTTGTTTGTTTAGTTGCATTATTTATACAACAAGACAACTTGCGGAATCCACCTTTTAGAGATAAACCTAGCTATGAATCATCAAAGTAAAAAAAAGATACTAAATATAACAAGTTGTGTATTAAGATATGCTAAAAGTTTATAAATGAGGATAGGAAATCATTAAATATTTTGTGCTTCTCATGGCATATTGTGAGACAGGATATATCAACCGCTTAGCATTCCAATATTAAAGCCGAAATATTTCTCTATAAGGTTGACTTAATGAGGTTTTAGATAAAGGATGGCTGTAGATTCAATGATGCAACGGTTGGTGAACGTAAGACGTTGGCTTAATGGAGAATGTTGCTATCCATTCCCCAAATATACCTATTAGAATACGTTAGTGTTTAAGGCTGAGATTTATAAAAGTTACTTAGAACGAATTTTGGGAAAGCGTTATCCTGTCAATATCGCTCAATTGTTTCAAGACCGAGACAGGGACCAGAACCAAACCAGCTAACCATACTCTTTTCAATTTTGGTCACTATACCTTTAAACCATTGCTAACACACTTGCCAAAAGGACCAAAAGGATTCTTGTAAAACACTGGTTTTCAGCTGTATCCGGTTAGGTTGGCTTCTGATCCCAAAACAGTTGGGAAAAAGCTAGGCATGCTAAGGAGGGGAAAGAAATTCAGTAAAAGTACATAATTTGAAACGGGGATATGGGATAAGGGCGTAGAAATGCTTCGAAATAATCCATATAAGACATAATCTCATGCTACACATAAAATCGAAATAAATAATACCTCATTGGTCTAGTGGTCGCAAGTACTATCTGGAATTTCACAGTAATAACCCGGAATCTGTATTTGTAGCAATAGGCTCGCGCCCTGTTACATAAGACTGTAACACAAACCTGGTGAGATATGGGTGTAACACACTTAAACATAAACCCACCATTCACACGTAGCAGCAGTCCCAAGAACTGGTAAATATGATCTGTAACGAGCCAACCACTTTCTCGAGCACTAGGAAGTACGCTCGCCATGGTGAAATGTAGTGAAACTGCCATTAGGCGCGGAAAGGTACTCTGCGCTCACATGTCCTGTGTCAAACGTGTTCTGTGTTTTAGATGGATTTAGCATTAAGTTTTAACACAACATCACGCCGTGATCCTCCGAAGGGTTGGGCAGAGGTATATCTATAGTAAACCCACATTTCGCTTGTTTAAGTCCTGTGTTATAGGGGGTAAATCTATTGCCATGAACCGGGCATAAATCCAGACTCTGGGCTGCTACTGAGAAATTCCTGATGAAAAAACCCAATAACACCTTGCCCAACTTAGGAACCGAACCCAGGACCTCATGTTCAACAGTAGCGCTTGCGACTACTAGACCAACGAGCCAGTAAATTGCATTTAACGACAAAACCACGTGTTGGTGATGACGTACGTGTACTTTATACATTAGATGTCAATGCCCTTTGAAAAGCGTGCCCGTTACTCATCCAGTAGTCACAACAAATGACGTAATCACGCATCTTCTCCGACAACAATAAGAGCGTAAAGATCTAATCTTTAGCACGCAACGAGAGCTCTTTACTTATCTTTATTATAGACTACTTCATAACTTCCACGAGTACACCACAGAGCGACAATATATCAAATATGAGTATACAAAGATACTCTTTTACAGTCAGGGAAACTAATTGTTTAACAAATTGACATGACGCTAATTTACCATGCATTTCATAACACTATCTATCATCTATCTTCTTCCTTTTCTTCTTCTTCTATATTATAAAGCTGAAGAGTTTGTTTTGTTTGTTTGTTTGGTTGAACGCGGTAATCTCAGGAAATGCTGGTCCGAATCGAAAAAAATATTTTGTGTTGAGTAGCCTATTTATTGAGAAAGGCTATAGGATACATAATATCACGCTACGATTAAAAGGAGCGGAGCAGCAACGGAAAATGGACGAAAACTGGCAGGCAATTCAATGCGACGGGAAGGGTCAGGGGAGAAAAATTTGACGCGGGCTAAGTCGCGGGCAGAAGCGAGTCAAAGAATAAAAGTTGTAATTTGAATTATTTATTCATCATAATTTTAGCCGAGCGACGTGCAATGACATCTCCTTCTCCCAAGTTATTTGAATAAATGGATAATTTAACTTGGTAGCAATTTGCTAAACAATACATTTTCCTTCTAGCTTACTCTTGCATGTAACTGCCCGCACTAATTGCATACTTACGTTACCTAAATTTTCCCGGTGACATTTTACAGAATCGATGGTCTGTTGAAAACTAACTCGAACAGTACTAACCTACTTAGCCATAACTTAACCACAGATTAACAAATATTCCCACAGTATACCATAACGCCGCCATAGTCTAACAACTGCTCCTACTGTAAATGTATCTAGAACGATGACCGTGACATATTAGCGCCAGGAATTCATCGGCATGAGTCGAGCCGCTCTCCTACTGAATGGTTAGAATAGTTCACGAGCGGATCTTGTTAACAAGGAAACTGAGAACGGATTGTAACTGTACACGATATGGCTTTTATCACGTTTAAAAGACTAACAGTCTATGTCGAATCACTTTTTTTTTTTGTAAACAACGTACGATCGGTCACATCGCTTGGCACTCAAGTTGAAGATAGTTGAAAACCTTTAAAAAGAAAAGGAATTATAGAAGGAGGGTTGTAAATGAATTAGATATTTTAATGACGGTAATCATGAGGGGCATAGGGTACAAAAAAAAATAAAAGGCATTTTATAACTTTTCGTTGCTGTGTTACAGCTACAACTTACTTTTATTACATAACTAGCTTTTGCCTGCGGCTTCGCTCGCGTTAAATTCAGGGTAACACGGCTCCCCTTTCCTGATTTAGTACACAGAAGAGAACTCGGAACAGAATGTTATTTTAATACGCTACTGTAGATGATATTATATGTCTTTCCATTTGGGGATAGAATGTAAAGATTCTGGGCATTGGACACACGCGAACATGCTACATACAACTGTCCGTGGGAATAGCACGGCTTTTCTAAGTTCACGCCAGCCACCCAAAAAAGAAAAAAAAGTAGCCTATGTTACTCTCCATCCCTTCAACTATCTCCACTTAAAAAATCACGTCAATTCGTCGCTCCGTTTTGCCGTGAAAGACGGACAAACAGACACACACACTTTCCCATTTATAATATTAGTATGGATTTGTGATGTTTAAAATTTATAGCTCGCACCGACTCGAGACAGAAACTTTAATTAAAATTGAAGTAATGGATTAACACAGCCATGAACAATAATTGTTACCTTTACTTGACACGTCTCGCGTATAACAAACTTGAACTAGGAAATACAGAAATAAGTGAAACCTCCATTAGTAAGGAAAGCATGGCGTGGTCCGGAGCCTGTTCAGAATAGAATAATAGAACCGGACGCAGAAAGTAGTTGCACGGTGGACACAACCGTAGATAAAGATTCAACAGTAGAACTAGTAGGTGAAGATGTAATAAAATGTGTTTTGGTGGAATCCTTTGAAGTAGGTAAAGACGTGGGTTGCAATTTTCCTTTTTGACATAGTTCCTGCTTCGAAAATTGATGGAACTGTGCAAAAAGCAGCACGTGAGATGTCGGTGAAGTGGAAAACACGAATTGGAAATAGAGAGCCCCGATATTCATATATTTATTAGATTACAGTCTTCTTAAAAAAAACATGCCTGCCGAAATATTTAAGAAATTTTTTTTGTTGCATCTGGTATTAAGTACCTACATCCAACGACAAATTCTCCTCTGCCCAAAAGATCTTGACGACAAGTAGTGCACACGTAATCGTAAGAAAAACTGTAGTAATAGTTAGATAATAACTAAGATAAACTATCAAAATGAGACCGTGTGAAGAAAACAACAAAAGAAAACACAACTGTATCAATATAAAGATCAACAACTCATCTAAAGTATATTATAAAATGTGATCCATTTTAGAAATAATTCTGTTACTTCGTTACAGCGAAGTGATATATTTTGATTTTTAATAGCAGTCATTGGAAGGCCGAAGTTCTGCAAGGAACTTTATACTCTTAATTATTTTTAAGAAGTGACTATATTTTCATCTTTTGCTCATCTTGCTTCCCAAAAAACTACACTATCCATACTTATTTAAACATAGCGGTCTTATAAAAAAAAATCAGCCAATTTTTAAATTTCGAACTTTATGCTGAGTTGGGTAAAGTTTTTAATCCAAGCGAATGACAATGATAAACTTAGCGCCAGACTTAGTACTCAGTTTTGTAAAAAGAACCAGTTTTTTTTTTATTTCTATTAGGTACTTATTTCAAAAACAGGCTCATTGGTTTCAACCATACCTAAAGAGAAAAGAAGTTTTTAAATTCCATACGTTTCCAATCATAAAATAATTATGACATCTGTCAAACTGTAACCAGCAAAGAACAAAAAAATATAACAAATGACTAAAGAAAATAAAAGTAGTATCAACCAGTCGTGCGTACGTCGAAAGTGAAATGGCGGCTTTCGTCGGAAGAATGCTGCCTCGCACAGGAATCGACCCTGCGGCTATTACGTAACCGACATGTGACGGATTCTTGCGTTAGGGTTCGGTGGACTGAGATGAAGATGACGAGGTTGGAATATTAGAAACAAACATATAAATAAATTGAAAAAAATTTTAGACCTACAACTAGGCATGACCTATAAAACTTCATCATCATTTCAGCTAAAAGAAGTCTACTGCATAGGCCTCCCTGAGTATTTATGGAGGGGGAGGGGGGTTAAAGTTAAAAGTTACCATAAGCAAATGGTACTGCTGTATTTAAAGCATAACATAATTGACAAGATCGGGCTCGGGGCTCAGCGCTAAATTATTACAGCCCCAGGGGTCAATCTTCAATTGAGTAGGTCCGTCCATGCATGTATGGATGCCTCAGAAAGAAAGTCAAGCTGATGGTTCTGGCTGTCAGTTATGCTTTTAGACGGTTAGACTGGAAGCTGACCCCAACTATGAGGCAAGGCTAGGCAGATGTAGATGAAGTGGAAAGATCTACCAGGATGTTATATTTTTATACGGTCCAGTATTTTACTTAAATATACGTACTCTACAGAATACGATTCTCGCCAGTACAATATATTTGTTACTGAATCTACTCAGGGTTTTTCTCATCGATGACCTAATCCTAGCAATAGAGTAATTCATCCATTTACATGCAATTTTCAAATCCAAAAAACTTTACAATAGGGAACATGCAATATTTTTATTTTTGTTTTCAATTTAAAGAATTCAATGTAGAATAGACCACATATATATTAAAAAATTTAAAACATTGTAATTTATCGGGAAAAATGCGGTTTTAAATTGACAGTTTAAATTTTCGCGCCAAAACGGGCCTATAGTTCCGATGACGTCATTCCCGTCACTGGTCGTACTTGTTCGTCGCTGGCTTTCATACTTTTGCATATTTTTTCGACTTTCGAAATATTTTTTGTAAAAAATTAAAATGGACTATCCATCAACATCAGGTGACCATAACAATACCACTAATATTCCGAAAAAAGCCGTGTTGACTCATCTTTTGTGCCAATGTGTTCCTGTCTACTTCAACAAAGTTTCGAAATAAATTGTTTTTGACTAGACGTTCTGACCCAAAATTGAGAAAAAAGTGATATCAAGCTGCAAAAAGAAATGACAATTATTCTCCAAAGACCACTATTCGATGCTGTGAAGAACACTTTGACTAAGTCATAAGGCGAATATACGTGTTATATGTCGTGTGTGTTATACGTCATAAGGCGAATATACTTGTTATACGAGTATGCTTAGTTAATCTGCTTGTACGTAAAAACACGTTAGTTACCTACCTAATACTTACAAAACTTGTCTATAGTAGATTTTTAATTTTACAGTTTGAGATCGACGTCGATAATTGGTAAAAGTTTAAAATGTCTGGAGGAAACCTTTTTCTGAAAAATGATCTCATAACAACACTAACTCTTGGTAAATAAATTCCTGGAGTCTTGATAATCCCAACTATCATTTTTATTTAAAAAACGTAATTAAAATTCCCATAAAATAATATTCACTATTACAACCATAACCTCAACAAGTCGTCGTAACGGGAGTGACGTCACTAAACGCTGATTGGTGTTTTGAAATACGTTTCGTTTCAAGTAATTTTAACACGTAATTATTGTTAAAAATCAACATTATGTAAAATAAAGACATTGCAGTGGCCCTTCTTTTATACTATTCTAACATTTAAATCATAAAATTTTCATAAATATTATATTTGCATCTTCCCTATTGTTTCATAATATTGCCTACAGTCAACCGAAGTCTGAACGTAAATAGTGACAAAGAAAAAATGGCTTTCAAAATTTGCGACCTTACTGCTATAAAATAAGCACGCTTTAATAGAAAACGAAACCCAGATCCAGCCTGTCCCTTGCTGCCCTCCCCCAGTGATCGCCTAAGCCGAGGTGCGAACCCCCCTCGGGGTTACCCTTAGGACTTTCGCTTTAGTTTTAATTTTACTATGGCCCGGCTGGAGGTCTAAAAATTTTAACTTTTTAGAAATTGCCGGGCAAAAATCCGTTTAAGTAGTCAGAATCTTATTTCAGATTAACTACGAGACGTCCTACAAAAAAAAAACGAAATTAAAAAAAAAATCTATCCTGGTGATCCTGGTCAGGATAATGGCACAAATTTATAAAATTATTGTATTGACATCGGTCTTTGATAAGTATGCGAAGTTTCAAGTTATTCCAACGTTTTCAAGGGGGTGAAAATCACGTCCAAAGATTCCGTCACGTATAATATAATAATATAAACGTTTATTTTCTCTACACAAGTTAAGTTATGAACTTAATGCTAAGCTTACACAGTAGTGCACGTAAAAGGAACTAACTTTGTGAGAGACTGGTGCCTGAGGTCGGTTTATTTAAAAACCTGTATTACAAGTCACCAGGACCCTCCCGCGGCTAGATACCTGATAATTGGATACACGACATAATAACATTACAGGATACATAACTAACAATAAATTAGATAATACATACTAAAATATTAAAAGCGTTGCTCTGCCAATGTTAAATGTTTGCCATATACAATGTAAAGATACTTTATTCGCTTTTCAATGTTATATAATCAGTGTTGCTATATTATAATTTGAAATTTTGCGGGTCTTTAAAATAATACTCGTAAATCTCTAAAATGAATTCGGACTATTCATGCCACCGCGCGGTGTTGACAGAGATAAAATAAAACGAGAAAAAAATATAATACCCGCAATTTTCCCACGGAACAATAGTTTGTGCCAACAATATTCTGATATACTTTTACTTTCATATAAAATATGGGAAATTCGTTTTGACGTTAGAATAGTGTAATATTGCTTGCTTTTTTGTTATTTTTTGGGTTTTATGAAAGTGACATTGTGTAGAGTTTTATCTATATATGTTACAAAACGGTTTACTTACAGTATATTTCTTAACATTTTTGTAGCAGCTAGCAGCACTCTAGGCGTTTATTTTGGTGGATTTTTCGAACTTCTTAGTTTAGTCAAAAACTGAATTTTCATTTACTTCGTTTTAATTTTATCATTAAAGGAATACTGTATTAGTTTTCCTCTTGAAATGTGTACCCAAATTGAATTGAATATTTTATTCTTTATATAACAACTTCAGTTGATTTGCAAATTCTTTATTTACAATTTTAATTATTATATTTATTATCTTAAATATATAATACAAAAAAGGATAATCCATATACATACTAAATTAGTCGAAATAATAATGTATGTGTGAGTGTTGTATTTGCAAATTATTTAGAATATATTTTGTACTACGAAGACGGTTTTAAAATCCGTCAGTAATAATTCATAATATTAATTTTGTCGTACAATTACGTCTTCATGTTGTCTCAGTTTTTACTATGATACATAACAACAAATACATAAAACTGCACAACGATGACGACACTAACACTTGTCAGTGTCATCTAAAACTTGGTTTAGACGCTGATCACGTTCAGTTTCATTAGTGAAATTTACCTATAGCAACGACTAAGTGGTGCCGGAGCTTCGTCACCTCACATTGCAGCATTCAGGTCATCAAGATTGTAAGACTCATCTTCATAAAAAAGAGGCGGTTACCCTGTCACTGCAGTTACTCAATACAAATGACCTTTTTAAGATAGAATGCCTGAAGAAAGAATCAAGGCGAATAAGATGCGAGTCATCGGTATTAGCAGAAGAATAAGAATAACCTATCACGAACTAACATAGTATATCGCCTGGTGTTAAGAAACAATCTGTTCGGTCTAATGGAAATTGGTGACACCATCTTGCAGGCGGTAAGGTCGGGTCTAGGTTCGACTAGTAACTTCCAGGGTCCAGGTCATAATAAAATTTAAAAAAATAACAACCGACTTCCTTAAAAAAAAAAACACTACAAAGTCAAAAATAACTTTTATTTCGGAGGTTGGTGGCAAAAAAAACCTTAAATACAGATCCTAAGACACCGAATTCCGAAATTAAAGTTATTTTTGACTTTGTAGTGTTTTTTTTTTTAAGGAAGTCGGTTGTTATTTTTATTTTGTAAAAAAGTTTTTAACTTTTTAGTTACGGTAGATACCCCGCACTAATCTAATCGCGTTATTCGTTCATTTGTCGCGCAAATACTTAATGCAAATTTTAGACTTATGTGGTTTTCACATGGACTCCATTGTCCAAATGAAACCAAAACTTACTAACTGACTTAAAACGAGACCATTCGAAAAGCGCCAGCTTTCAAATTAAAAAAAAAATCATCAAAATCGGTTCATTCAGTCAAAAGTTATGAGGTAACAAACATTCAAAAAAATACAGTCGAATTGATAACCTCCTCCTTTTTTTGAAGTCAGTTAATAAGGCTCTACGCATAAACAAATATAAGCTAGTTTCCGGTTAGACTAGAAGCTGACCCCAAGATTGTTAAGAAAACGCTAGGCAGATGATGAAGAACCTTTATAGTTTGGCACAGCTGTTCCTTTAGAGATTTAATTTATGTAATATACAATAGGGATGCCAACCTGCAAACAGGCTTATATTATGACCCTCTTGATACAAGTAGTTACCGTGTCCTAAGGACACTTGGATGGCCGATTCCCGTTGACATACATATATGGAGCGGCTCAGGCAAAGTTTAAAAAAATATCAGGTTTCTTTCTGTAGTTTCTGCCTCACTCCATGGCAAAAAAGGCGTGAATGTATTTCTGTGCCAAAGAATAGACTGTGGTAATAATATGGTTTAGCTGTAAAATGGAATAAGCATAGCGTAATCAACATTTAATGTTCGCACTGCTGGGACACAGGCTGCTTCTCTAAGCTAGGGAGTAGGCTGTTATAGATAGCACACGTCACTAAATTTTTTGGTTTCAGGACTGGTTTATTTATGGATTTCCTAACGATGTTTCCTTGATTGTTTTAAGAGCGGTGGTGGTGCACTTATTGACACAAAGGAAAGCACCTGCCTGGATAAGAACCTACAACTCGGAAGCCTAGGCCGTTACTACTTGGCCACCACTGCTCTAAAATGGCATATACTCTGAAAATGACTCTGTATTTATTTAAGTAGTTGTAGAAAATTGTAAACTGACATTTGAAATCAACCATAACTAAATAATGTAAATTAACACCGACACATTAGCAACTGCTCTATATTACCACTCAAGGCGTGCCCCCCTGTATCCCTGCTTGCCTCAGAGGAAGTCGGCTCGATAGCCACAATAATCAATGAGAACCACTAGTCACAGAGTGGCGCAACTTCCTGTATCACAGATGAGGCAATTGCATGCAGCTTGGAAATGCGACTGGCTATCTCTGGGATAAGTACTCGTTTTAATGATTGGGAGCAAATCGAGATAATGATTTAGGATTAATCTGGCTTGGAAAAGATACTGGTCTCTAAAGGAAATAGTAAAGAACCCCAATGTTCCACTTAAATCTAAGAAAAAAATATTCGATTCATTTATTCTACCGATTATGACATACGGATGCCAAACATGGAGTTTGACAGAACGAAACATACGCAAACTAGAGACCTGCCAGCATAGTATGGAAAGGAGTATGCTCAATATCCAACTGAGACACAGAATACAATTACAAACAATTCGCAAGCAAGCTGGAGTTACGAGTGTGACATACTGCATAAAAAAACTAAAATGGAAGTGGACAGACCACATGATGAGGAGCAAGAAGGAAAAGTGGGCCAAAGACGTAACCAACTGGTGTCCAAGCCACTATAAAAGAAAGAAAGGGAGACAGCGTCGTAGATGGGAGGACAACATTAAAAGTATGGCTGGCATTACGTGGAGAAGGAAGACACGTGATCGAACTCTGTGGCAAGCTTTAGGGGAGGCCTTTGCTGGTAAGCAACACAATCTTCGCGAAACTGGTGTCCAATAATGTAACTTAGCATGTAAGAAACATATGTAAGATTGTTGAATAATAATATAATAATAATAATATAATAATAATAATAATAACACGGACCCTATCTCCCACGGACCCTATCTCCTGGGAGAATTCTTGTTCCTCATCTCTGGCTTGCCTTTATTGGCCGGCTGGAGTGAACACTGATGAGGTTCAGAGCTCCCGCCTCATTCTTGCCTTTATTGGCTGGCTTGAGTGGAGATTCGCAAGAGCAAACGTGCTCGGGGAAAGGAAGTATTCCAGTAAGTGCTCGTAGGGATCTTGACCATCTTCCGGGCTCTGGGATTGTTCTGAAAGCCGTGGAATACCTCTCCACTTCTCAAGCACTTCAGGAAGTGTTGCCCCCTTGTCGCTACGTCACTATGTGCTAGCGACGTTTCCCGGGGGCCCATTATTGAGTGTGCAAGTCACCCCCTGCCATTTTATCCGTGTATACAAAACATTGATTAGGCAGGGGCCATAGTCCCTCCATAGTTGCGGTTACCAATCCACTATAGCCATCCAAACCTATAGCCTAATTTGCTTTGTTTCCATATTCTGTAATAGTTCTGCTCCAACCGGGGATTGTCTTTGGATGCACTTGCATAGTGCATACAGGTATAATCGTCGGTTGGTGCCCCCTCATCATTTAAAATTGTCTAAGGGGCCTCTGCGAGTTGGCTTCGGCCCCTCGTACGCCTTCCAAAAGACCGGGATCCTAGGGTCCCGAGATATGTTAACAGGATAATAATAATAACTCACACAGACAGACTACACTCACAGACACAACCAGGTTACAAACATCATCCATCAAAAACTAGCACTCAAACATAGTCTCATACAAAAAACTAACACTCCCTACTATAAGTACGCGCCACAAACCATCCTAGAAAATGATACACACAAAATGTATTATGACCGCGCCATACTTACAGATAAGACTATTCACTACAACAGACCAGATATAACCCTACAGGACAAAATAAGTAAAACCACTTACCTCATAGACATTGCAGTTCCCAACACCCATAACCTACAAAAAACCATATCTGAAAAAATAAGTAAATATGCTGACCTTAAAGAAGAAGTCAAAAGAATCTGGAGACAAGACAAAGTATACGTTATCCCTATAGTTCTTTCCACTACAGGCGTTATCCCCAACCATCTTCTCCGTAGCCTAAAATTATTAGATTTAGAAGAATCTGTTTATATTAATCTTCAAAAAGCTGCCATCTTAAACACCTGCAGAATAGTAAGGAAGTTCATGCAATTAGAGGAAGAAAACACACCGTCATCATAAATACACACCACACGCTGCTTTTACTTGGCTTTGGCCCGTAAATGCAGCAGAAACCAGCCTGAGAGCTGAGCAAAAGAACACTCTCAAAATAATAATAATATTCCACAACTATCACACAACGCCATCTAGTCCCAAGCTAAGCAGAGCTTGTGTTATGGGTACTAGACAACTGATAAACATACTTATATATATTTCTAAATACATACATATTATAGATAAATTACACCCAGACACAGAACAAATGATCGTGCTCATCACACAAACATTTGTCCTGGGTGGGAATCGAACCCACGACCTCCGGCATAGTAGTCAGGGTCGCTAACCACTAGACCAACAGGCCTGTCTTCTTCTCTGAATAAAGGCTAATAATAATAAAATAATAATAGAATGTTTTAAGAGCAGTGGGTTGTTTGTAGCAGTTGTAGGTCGTGGGCTTGAACTCAGGCAGGCGCTTTACTTTGTGTAAATAATTTAATAACCACTGCTCTCAAAACGGTGAAGGAAAACATCGTGAGGACATCGACATGTCCTAGAATTTAACATTCGAAGACATGTGACATCTACCAACCCATACTGGGCCCGCGTGGTAGCTGTAGCCCACTCCCTCTCGAAGAGAGGACGCCGGACTCCCAGGAGTGGGAATATTATAGGCTGATTATGGTATAGGATATTCTACTGTAAAGTAAGATACATAGTTCTGATCCGCGGTAGAGTCATGTTTAGGCTTCGAATTAATGGCCGCAAAAAAGTGCGACACCATAATTTTCAGTTTATATTTATCACTGTTGCGTATCTATCTAATCGATTGTCAAGCCGGGTTTTATTTAATCTAACAATGCGACAGAACATAATATCATCACACCTTATTTTCTTGAAGAGTTAGGCAGAGGTGCACTTATATTATATCCGCATTTTTCCAGCATAAGTCCCCTGTAATAGAGGGCAAGCCTATAGCCATCAGCCGGCTACAAATCCAGACTCCGGGCTGCTACTGAAAACACTTTTCCCTTCCTGGGAATTGAACTCAAAACCTCACAGTACACGGACGTTGATACAGCTCGATTAGTCTATTTTAGTTATTTTCATAGCATAATGTCCTACGGCATTCTGCTGTGGGGCAAAGCCGCGGACATTCAAAATATTTTTGTTCTTCAAAAACGAGCTGTTCGAGCGATTTACCAACTAGGTGCGAGAGTTTCTCTGAGAGATTTCTTTAAAGATATTGGTATTCTTACGGTGGCATCACAATTCATCTTCGCCAACATCTTATATATTAGGCAAAATATACACCTGTACACTAAAAACAGTGATATTCATAATATTAATACTAGAAGTAGGGATAAACTACGTGCTCCCTTTCACCGGCTTCATAAGGTTCATAATTCTTTTGTTGGTCTTGGTATTACCTTTTATAACAAGCTTCCCTCTACTTTGCTAGATTTGCAGTTTAATGAGTTTAAAGCTAAAGTAAAATCCAACCTTTGTTCAAAGGCATACTATTCTATCAACGACTACTTAAACGATAAGAATAGTTGGTCGCTGTGATCAACTCAAGACAATGTTTATGTTCTTTCAATCCAGAATTAGTCTTCCTACTGAAAGTTTATATGGGTAGTTCATATAATTGTTTTTTTTATTTTTTTTATTTAACTGCTTTTGTTAGTTTATTTTTATTTTCTTTTCATTTCATTTATTGTGTATATGTATCATTTGCATCGTATATGTAAGCGGGCACGCCCTTTATGCCTGGAGGCTTTATTAAGGTTTTAAGTTCTGTTTTCGATTTTGTTTTATTATTTATTTCAGCTTGAGTTTAGTTTTCAATGTTTTGTTGGTATATTGGCGTGTGCTAGCTGACATATGGCGAATAATATATGTTTTGTTTTATAATATTAATAACTTACACAATACTGTATAGAATCAAGTTCTTCTAACTTAACAGACAGCTGTGCTGCTGGGGAGTTTGTTCCGCCACTTCTTCTTCCCAGCTAAAGCACTAGGAAGTGTCGAAGGGCGGGCGTTTTGGGGGGACTGTCTCATGTAACTTTGACGTTCAAAAAGTGCTGACTCTCAGCCTAGTTTGAATAAATGACTTTTGATTTTTTGATTTCACGCTCAGCAGTGGCGCTTCCAACCACTACACCAACGAAGAGTTCAACGATGTGACACATTTATCAAAACTGTTTTTTTTTCATATTTTCACGAAAGGTGATGCTAAACAAAAGACTAATAAAGAAACTAACAAAACTGTCAGATTGTCGCCTGTCATTTGTCACCTGCCACGGTAAATAAATAGGCCCCTGGGACCCATATATCACGGGAAATTACAACCAGCATCGTTTGACTAACTCATACGATGCGCAAATACTAATAAATATCTTCTAACTCCACTAACTGCCATTTACTTCACATAAGCTAACGCACCAGTTAACAAGATTACACCACGCCAATGGTTCGTCTTCACACTTCCTTATTCTTCTATGTAAAGCGGTTTTTAAACGCTTGTGAACGTTATGCAAGCCAGCATAGAATAGCAATAACAATAGAGTATGCAATTTATTATGTAAACTGAGTTTATAAATTGTGTAAATCATGTACATCAGTGGTGGGATTTACAGATATGAAATTGCTTTTGAGTAGGCGTCTAAAATCAGGATTTAAAAGGAAATTATCCAAGTTGCCGAAACCTTAGGAAACGCATTTATCAAAATCAGCCCCGATTTAGACTTGTAGGTCCCGAATTGGAACCCAAACAAGTACTTTGTGTATTTAATTTCATCACTATTGCTCTCAAAACAGTGGAGGATGAGCAAACCAGCATGTTCTAGGACAACCAAATTTGAATACATGTGACATCCACAACCCGAACTGGTGGATCATGTCTCACGCCCTCTCACAAAGAGGATGCCCATGTCTCAGGATTGGTAGATTAACATAGCCGATAATAATAAGTTACAGGGCCTCCCAAAAGAATAAAGTTTACTACAGGACGAGGCTCTTGTACCCCTTAAGCTTGGCGCAATACTATGCCTCAATTGTATTGTTGTTCATCTTACAAATTCAAATTCATGCTAATATTACAAATGCGATAGTAACTCTGTGTGGTCGTCTGTTACCTTTTCACCTCCATTATAGCTGAACGGATTAAAAGCAGGAAGACCATGTCCTAAGTTTGAATATAGGATATTTTTACCCCGGTAGAACGTTTCCGTGTGACATTTTCCGACTGCCTTACGGACAAAAATAAAGGTGCTACAACCTTTTTATTATATCCGTCCCCAAATTGCTATACTCCCATCACTAAAGCAGCTTTTTGTACTCCTTATAAACCGCTCCTAAATTCACTCTCTATAAAACCCAGGAACAAAAGAAAGAGAGATAACACAATATCGATTTTCAACTCTTGGCGTTGAACCGAGCATTAAGAATCCATCAGAGTGCACAGCACGTCGTAAAAGACACAATGTTCGATGTTGAACCCTCGACGCTAAGCAGTGCTATGAAGATCCAAAGCGCAGACAAACCCCGTCGCAATAATTTTACATCCTTGCGAACGTAGACTTAACAATGGTATCATAATCACAATCACATCACCCCAACAAAACCTTATCAGGTGATGTTCAACAAGTATGTAAACAGTAATTACATTATCTAACACACGTTTACTCAGCGGTGGCCAACGTTGCGTCACGGTAGCGGTTACTCAACGTTTACCGTTGCGAGTCACCGCTACACGATGTGTAGTTAATCGGTTATCTATGGTTCAGATTGGAATTTTGAGTTATTGAGTTCATGTTTCTTAATACTTGAAATGAATAATGCATGGGTAATACTTTTTGTTTGTTGTGTGTGACTTTTGTTGCTGAAAGGATGTTTTGTTACAACGTTTTTGAAATCTGACTTCCAGAGAAAGGACATTACCAGTAGGGGTTGGGTGCTTGCCTAGGTTTCAAAGTCAATATACAGCAGATTTTGTTTTATTTTTGAATTTTTTTGTGTTCTATAGTATACAAATAAAAAAATTCACAAGTCTGAAAGATCAGGAAACTGAAAGAGAAAAATACAGAGAAGTTTTCCAGAAATAATTCTGATTTTCTCGATATGAGATGGCGCTCGGCGTTGTGCAGACTTTAGACAATTGTCTATCTTATTCAGTACCTGGTACTTGTTGACAGGCCTACACCGTCCTCCCATACCTATTAACACTGTAATTTGAACCCAACAACTCCACGGTTACTATTTTAAAAGTAATTGGTTTTTACACCAATTATTTTTAAAAGAGTAACCGTGGAGTTTCTTGCCGGCTCTTCTCCAAAGGAATCAACAACTGGAACCGTGCACCTAGCTTCTGATGTTTCATAAGTGCCCATGTAAGTTTATGTGAAATAGATTTTTTGATTTTGGTTATACCATCGTTTATACCATCATGAGGCCAAACGAAAATCACCTGTTGTTATGCAAGAACCGCCGCTAATAGGCATTAATAACTCCAGGGTTATTGCTGATGCGTTGCCTCCCTTTTCCGTGCATATTGCAAGTTATCGTTACACTGTGTTTTCTCTTCTTTATTTAAGCGATAAAAGTTGCACGACGCACTGGATCTATTGCTTATGGCACAATGTTGGAGTTCAAAGATCATAGTTATGTCACTTAGCTACAGGTTTTTAACGTAATATATAACTTATTGTTATCTCTATCGTCAAGATAGTTTTTCCTTATGATGGAATCTTTTCTACTCAGAAACTTTATAGCAGAATTACCTGTACGTCGCAGTTTATGAGAAAAATAATATTTCTTTACATTGCTGTATCATCGCATGATCAGATCAGCAATCAGTTCTGATTGTTTGATTGAAATATATTATTTTAGAGAGATTCAAAAATCGAGTGCCTCTGTCTTACATTGTTTTAAATCTACGTTATTTTTACAAGTTATGTTACAAGTCATTTATAATTAATTAATTGCATACTATTCAAAGGCAGAATGTTTCAATACACATCATTCGCCTAGCCTTTTCCCATCTATGTTTGCGTCGGCTGCCGGTCTATCGGATGCAGATGAATACCAGTATTATGTTAGAGCGTCTGCTTGCATGATCTCTACTTAACAAATTCACCCTATAATATTCCCACAGCTGGACCAAGGTGTCCTCTCGTTGAGAAGAAATGAACCTTAATCCACCACGCATGCCCAACTCTGGTTGGTAGATGTTACTTATTTTTTGAATTTTTGGTTCTAGGACATGCTGGTTTCCTCACGATGTTTTCTTTCACCGTTTTGAAATCAGTGGTGATGAAATAATTTACACTAAGTAAAACGCCTGTAATGGGTTCGATCCTTCTACCTGCACCTCCAAAGTTGTGGCCGTAACCTCTGAGTCACCACAGCTCTCACCTATAATTAACACTAACATATCATTCAACGACTCAATCTACGACACATAAATTAATATCACAAGCAGGAAGACCCACAGACGCCCCATATTCCAAAACCAACAAAAACAATTGAATATTCATAGCTCGTTACGATACTGCTATCTAACGGTTGCGCCTGGTTGGTCAGCAACCTTCAGCTACTGATAACGGTTACATCAACCTATTTAACTTAATTGGAGTGTGTGAGGTGAATCGTAAGGAGTTTGTGTGTGGTTAATGGTTCTTTTTGGTTAACGATCGGCGAGGACGGAATATTTAATTAAGGACCACCATAAGTGTCTGAGAACTGTATTTTGAATGAATGAATGACTATTGAAGTGTCGAAGCGTCTTCTTGAACATAAATTAGACGCCGCTATTCAGAACCATCGCTTTGTTACATAGCAAGAACTCCGTGTTCTGTATTTATTATTTATTTAAACTTCTCGCATACAAAAAGGTACAAAGGCGGACTTAATGCCTTAGGCATTCTCTATCAGTTAAGCAAGGGTGGACAAGACATTAGATGGCAAGTGCTATGCAGTGCTGCAATGTTAAGTGCCTGCCTATTACGGCTAGTGGTCGATTCAATCCTGGGCTCGAATCCCAGGTCGGGTATAGAGATATTGGGCTTTTCTACATGGAATTTCTCAGTAGCAGTTTAGAGCCTGGGTTTGTGCCCGCTTGATGGCAATAGGCTTGACCCCTAGTTCATGAGATGTAAATATAATCGATGAAATGTAGATGCACTATGAACACACCTTTGCTCAACACGCTGCGGACACAAGGCCTCATTGTGATGTATGTTATGTTAAGGCCCTCTTGTAGTTGAAGACGTTTCGGCGAACACTGGCCGGTCGTTGCGAGCGCTCGAGCTGCTAGATTTTGTGTATAATTGTTTCGTGGAGGTTATTTTCTCAGCAAGCCCTAAAAAAACAATAAAACCTATCTTTTGGTATGAGTTTTACATGGTTTAATGATGGAATTTCTTCAAGGTACACGTTTTAAATGGCGATTTAGTGTCAACTTTATGATTATTTTTTATCGAGCCAATTGTTTTTATTTCATGTTTCTATCTTCACACAGCGCTTAACAGTATGTTCAATTTTCCTAAATGAATTTTTTGTTACGGAAACTAGCCATTTTGCTAGATTTACAGAGGTTTAAAAAACTTATAAAGTACTGCAACCTCGCCTTAAGTGCGTCGCAAGGGAAGACAAATCATATAACCTGGAATTTCCTTAAATTAAGGCCATAAAGAAGAGGATAATATCTTTAATATAATTTCTCAAAACGATCCCCATTGATCATGATGATGAACAGGATCATTTAAAAAAATACAAACAGTGACACCTACGAGTACGACGCGTTGATGTCTTTCTTCTGGATTTCTTCAATATCTAACTATTCCTATTTAACAAGCGGCAATTAAGTAATTAAATGAAATATAATAGTTATTACATAGTAATATAAACTTTACTGCCATACGAAATATGCAGCTATTATTCAGCACAATTTAGAATTGTTATATAACGAAATAGTTTCGCACTTATGACAAAACTGCAACAATTTCTTTGTTAAAATTAGCCCCAGTTTCAATTGACCCCATTTTTAACACATTGTGTTTACAGTACGTGACACTACTGACCTCTACGAACTTGTTTCCTCATATTTCAATAACGTTTGACAAGTTAATGAATTAATTTTCTGTTATTCGCAAATCTAATTCCTCTGCCTAGTTGGTTTAGTAGTGGTTGGGGATCGTGGTAGGCGCACAAGTACCCATGATCCCCGATCCAAATGTGAGAAGGAAAAACCGGGGTGGTTTTGAGTCTTTAAGAGTCTGACAGACCTCTTCGCCCGCCCCAGGGCGGAGGACATCCATGAAGGTTTACCAAGCCGAAACAAAAATTAAAATATATAAAAAGCAGTGGTTGCAAACTCGACAGCTGAAGTCCTAACTGCGATTTATAGGTCGGTCACTTCTTGGCCACTTCTTTTGTTGGCCACTTCTTTTGTTGGTCACTTCTTTTGTTGGCCACTTCTTTTGTTGGCCACTTCTTTTGTTGGCCACTTCTTTTGTTGGCCACTTCTTTTGTTGGCCACTTCTTCTTCCCAGCTAAAGCACTAGGAAGTGCGCGACGGGTGGGCGTTTTGGGGGGACTGTCTTTTGTAATTTTGACGTTCGAAAAGTGCTGATCCTCAGCCTAATTTGAATAAATGACTTTTGATTTTGGTTTTGGTCAAAGTGTCATAAGGTTTTATCCGTTTTTTTAATTCCTTAGTAGCAGTCTGGATTTGTGCCGGGTTGATGGCAATAATTTTGACCCTATAAAATAATATAATGTAATACATGGGATTTAAATTTTAGCACGGGAATATGAGATACGTCCTACTAATATTATAAATGCGAAAGTTTGTGAGGATGGATGTATGTGTATGTGTATGTTTGTTACCCTTTCACGAAAAAACTACTGGACGGATTTGGATGAAATTTGGCACACAGATAGTTCATAACCTGGATTAACATATAGGGTACTTTTTATCCCGGTAGTACGTTCCCGCGGGATATTTTCCGACCTCCACGCGAGCGAAGCCGCTGGCAAAAGCTAGTCTATCATAAATACATAATACCCTTCTGTCCAGCCCTCCAAAGAATACAGGAGTAATCATATCGCACATCCTCTAAAAAACTATCATAACACAAAAAAAGTAAGAACACAGTTGTTTTTGTGTTATGACAGTTTTTTAGAGGAAAAATACTAAGAACACAGATAAAACAGTCATAATATAACCGTGTTTTTGTGTTATGACAGTTTTTTAGAGGAAAAAACTAAGAACTGTGTTCTTACTTTTTTAACCGACTTCAAAAAGGAGGAGGTTCTCAATTCGGATGTTTATATGTTTTTTTTTTATGTATGTTCGGCCATAACTCCGTCATATATAAACGGATTTACAAAATTTTTTTTTGTTCGAAAGGGGTTTATTTCAAAATGGTCCCATATAAATTTCATATAGATCTGATGATGAGTTCCAGAGATAGACACCGGAACTCTTTAAAAAATGACAGCAAATCAACCGCGATTTCTGCTATCGCAGCAATATGCATTTTTTGTTTGGAATTAGTGCAGGGTGAATACCACAACTAAAAATTTAAAAATAAAAACTTTTTTACAAAAAAAAAAAACAACCGACTTCCTTAAAAACACTACAAAGTGAAAAATAACTTTAATTTCGGAAGTCGGTGACAAAAAAACCATAAAAAGATCCTAAGACACCGACTTCCGAAATTAAAGTTATTTTTCACTTTGTAGTGTTTTTAAGGAAGTCGGTTGTTTTTTTTTTTTGTAAAAAAGTTTTTTTTTTTGTGTTATGACAGCTTTTTACGAGGATGTGCGATATGTTAATTCAGGCTTAAGTCACATTATAATGGCATCAAAACAAATCTTTTAATACTTAAACAAAATAACATAACGCCTTGTTTCCCCGAAAGGCTGGGCAGAGGTGTACCTTATAGTATACACCCTTTTGAAACTTAAGAATACTGTGAAATAAATCATTTATATGGAAAGAAGGCGGCTTTCGCCTTTACCATGTAGGTAACCACGTAATTTAAACAGAAATTATCATAACCTTTTAGACATATCCTTAACAACTAGTAAGAACTTACGTGTCATGAATTTAAAGATGGCGGAAAGGAATATTAATTTGTAATTAATGAAGATACGGCAAACAGGTTGTACCGTCGCGAAGAGACTCTTTATTATGTAGTTAACCTTGCATATTGGCAAGCTTTTTCATTTCTTTTAAGCACAGTGCCTGTACGAGTCCATTAACAAACCGAAGGATCATTACAATAAAAAGTTATTACGATATTGCAATTATCATAATTTTTATCACACCGAATGGTGATCCTAAAGGCTACTGCACATCTCCGGGGTTCTTTTTGTGGGTGGGAAATCATGAAATGACGTCTCCCGCTCTTGAGCGGAGCGGGAGGGCGTGTCAGACTTTTACTGACTAAAACCCACCCGTGTTCCTTCAGTTGCCCATATGCCAGGGCCACGGTAACTCTATCGTACAAATATCTCCTGGCTTAAGTAGTGTATATTATATAGTATATTACCCAAATGTAACCTTTTCTTGTACCGTGTGGTGCCGGACGTAAAGAATAACACCACCCCACTTCTTCCCGTGGGTGTCGTAAAAGGCGACTAAGGGACTTACTAGAGAATGGGCAGCAGCGTTCTCTATGCATTTTACCACCATACTGCGATCGCCAACCCGCCTGCCAAGCGTGGCGATTATGGCAAAGCCACCCAAATTGGGGGAGGCCTAAGTCCAGCAGTTGACGTCTTACGGCTGAAATGATGAACCTTTTCTTAAAATGTACGACTACTTTCAAGAAAACGGTATAGTCCAGAGTAGGAGAGCAGTGGTGGCTCAGTGTAACGGCCGTGACTTACGAATCAGGTCATGGGTCCGCACCCGAGCAGAAATTTTACTTAGTGTAAATAAATTCCCACCATTGCTCTCAAAACGGTGTAAAAAAGACCATCGTGACGAAACCGGCATGTCTTAGAACCAAAAATTCGAAGACATCTGACATCTACCAACCTGCACTGGGCCCGCGTGGTGGATTATGGCTCACTCTCTCTCAACGAGAGGCGGCTTGTGTCCCAGCAGTGGGAACATTATAGGCTGATGCTGACGACTATTTTTATGAAAATGGTATAGTGCTATTGTTTCCTGAAAATTAATTAGACATGCCAACATCTCATAGTTGAAAATTCAAACTGTTATCATATTTAAATTGCAAAACAAATCATAAAGAAAAATCATCCGCAAAAATCACCTTCACTTTTTAGCCACAGTCGATGCACTAATAACTCTTCATACAAAAGACATCAACGCGCGACCGTCTCCTGCGCATCTTTTTAGACTATTTCAAAAGTAACATTGTATTGCAAACAATGCACAATGGAGGTTTTCTTGCTTTATTGTATTGTAGGAAGTGTATATTGTATTGTGTGGTCGAGTTCATGTGTTCAGTTCAAGTTCTTGAAATTAATGTGTGTGTGTCTGCTTTTTGTGATATTTGGTCGTTTTCTATCATTAATTTTACTTTCTGAAATGAAATGGATTTTACTTGTGTATAAAAGCCACGCTGGAAAAGGATGCCTGGAGGGATTTGAAGGAGGCCTTTGCTCAGCAGTGGAACAGTGTGGGCTAATAAAATAAAAGTCACAGTACTAGTACAAGCATAAGAAAGCTACCTGCACCCTAATTGTGTTGCGCACTATTAATTAGAATCTGAATCATTTTAGATGATGCTGGTAATCTATTGCTTCATTTGTTCGAAAAATTTGTATGCGCAACAACGCAAATAGCGCAGTGAATGTAGTAGAACTGTCTAAATAAAAGTAATTTCTACCCCTTAAATACCCCTTAGTTATCCTATCTTTATTTCTCTGGTAACCTTCACGAATCTTTTCCATTAGACGTAATTATTTTCTTTCCTCTAATAATAGAATTAAGTTTATTGCAGCGTACGATATTTTTTACTTCTGTTTTTCATTGCACGTTTTCTGATTATTGTGTTCATGTACTAACGTTGGTTTTACTTTTGTCAACAGGAAGTCACAACATGGCTGTCACTACTGTTAGCAGTTATAGCATTAGGAACAACAGGTAAATACATATTTTTTTTTTTTTTTTTTCATTTCCTCTTAACACCTCTATTACTGAACCGATTTCGGCATAGATTTTAAACACAACCGAGACTAGGATATACCGGGTGTTTCCATTGTGAGGATCGTCTAGAGGACACGGTGGAGCATACGGTGGAAGTGTGCCCTGCCTGGGCGGAGCACCGCCGTGTCCTCGTGGAGGCGATCGGCGGCGGCGATCTCTCGCGTCCGGCCCTGGTGCGAGCCATGGTACGGAGCGAGAGGGCATGGGAAGCCGTCACCTCCTTCTGCGAAGCAGTAATGCTCGCGAAGGAGGAGGCGGGGCGCGTGAGGGAGTTGCAGTCTCTGCGCCCTCACGTCCCTAGCCGCCGCAGGAGGAGACGCCCCGGGCGCCGGGAGTCGATTGCGGACTCCCGGCCACCGTAGGCGCGAGCTTGCGGGTGGCGAGCAATGGGTAGCTCGCCGCCCGGTAAGGACCAAGCTCGGGTCGACGGCGCGTAGTGTTCCACGCGCGCCTCAAAGAGATGTCAGCCACACTGAAGGGGTCTGCTAGGACCGATGCCTGCCGGGGTCGCGTGATTGTTCAAAAGAGATACCGTGACCCTGGCACATGGGCAACTGAAGGAACACGGGTGGGTTTTAGTCAGTAAAAGTCTGACACGCCCTCCCGCTCCGCCCAGAGCGGGAGAAGTCATTTGATGATTTCCCATCCAAAAAAAAAAAAAAAAAAGACTAGGATATACTGTTTTCTACGTAGTTTGGATTTTCCCAGGAGGTGACTGGAACTATGACGACCTAAAAAATGAATAATTGAATAGTTAAAAGAATAAACTTCAACATAAACATTATAAATAAAACACAATGTCTTGAAAAAGCTTCCTTTTTTATACCTACATTTTTGAATGCAAGATATACGAGTCAGTTGCCAGTTCTGTTATTTATTCCTTATTTTAAACTATTTGTGATACATGTTCATATTATTATTTTTGTGGAGTTGTAATAATGAAGTACTTTACTGAGAATAAAGATGGTATTTACTGAAAGTAAAACACAAAACTCAAGTTAACAGTAATTTATACACTCTAGTTATAAAGGGTAGCTTCTTTGTTTTCACTTTACGAGGTGCTTTTTGTATAGAGATGATAGAATGCAATTAAAATGGTCATACTTTATTAAAGGTCATTTTCAGGGTCATTCTGTAAATTAAACTGCTTGGTGATTTTCTTTTCAGTCAGCAATTTAGCTGTAGTAATAAAATAATATTCACAAACAGGATGATACTAAAATAAAAACCAATTATCTTATCTTGCGTCATTTGAATTTCCAAGACGTTTGTGACTCCCACCATATTTAGCCATATTTAGCTCAAATACAAAGCTGTTCTTTGTGAGATAAAACAAAGATAAAAATCCTTCAAAGGAACATTTTATCCTACTAATATTATAAATGCGAAAGTTTGTGAGGATGGATGTATGTGTATGTGTATGTTTGTTACCCTTTCACGAAAAAACAGCTGACCCGATTTAGATGAAATTTGGCACACAGATAGTTTATAACCTGGAATAACACATAGGGTACTTTTTATCCCGGTAGTATGTTCCCGCGGGATAATTTCCGACCTCCACGCGGGCGAAGCCGCTGACAAAAGCTAGTCTTATATAAACAGTAAATTTATCAAAGAGATGTTTTATCTAAGGAAGAAATACTAACTAAACTTTAGAATCCCTTATAAAAAGTTTAATCCTAACTATCAAATTGTCGGCGGTTGCAATGCCTTTCTATACTCATTTTTTGTTAGGAACCTTCTACAATGTGCACTTAACAACTTACCAAAGTTTAATCACAATCGACACACAGACTAACGTATGGCAATTTATTTTTATATGTATGTATTAATATAGAAGATAGATAGACGTAAACTTTGCTTTAAACTTGACTAGACCCAATAACTAAAATGTCATCGACAAACCTGCCCAAATAGTCTAAACTAAAATATATATTGCTCTACCTAGCGACTTTCTTTCTTTCTTTCTTTCTTATGAAAATGTATGTGTACAAAACAAAATTTTGCTTATAGTTAATGTAACAGCAAGCAACATATTTGCATTTAAAATACCTAAATCATTTATAATCCCACATCGTTACATCCTTTTAAAAATTTCTTTAAATTATTCTTAAGCCCTGAGAAACCTAGAATAACCTTCAACCCTGAAAAAGAACTTTAAGTTATAACAGCTAAGGTTGATAGTCCAATGGTAAATTTTTCTAATAAATCTGATAGTACTTTACAATGTCATACAATCGTGAGCGGCTGGAAGTGAATCCTGAACAATGGATCATTAGTCCCACGTACTCCCGCGCACTGCGCCGGCGCAGCGAGCGACGACCTTTACTTACTTATGAGTACATACAACATGTATGTTACATAC
Organism: Aporophyla nigra; assembly: GCA_947507805.1. Lineage (NCBI taxonomy): Eukaryota > Metazoa > Arthropoda > Insecta > Lepidoptera > Noctuidae > Aporophyla > Aporophyla nigra. Next base: position 2,881,491 of record OX382305.1, on the reverse strand, counting down.
TCAGGTATCATGCATCGGAACGTACAGAGCTTATTGGGGCTTTTTTACACAAATAAAGGACGGTAAAGGTAAAGACAGGTAATAAGGGGTAAAGATATAAGAAAATTTTCACTTTCAACAATAATTCTTGTTCATAATGCAACATTGTCCATAATTTTTTCTAATGGCAACATTCTATGTTATATGTCAATGTCAAATAACGAGTGTCAAATGATCTCTCTCTGCTTTGCCGCGAAAAATATAGTCGATAATAGTTTTTACTCCGCTGTTTTGATAAAGTAATTTACCCGTAACCTAAATTTAACATAAAATCTTCAATTCTGACTTTTCCAAAATCAGATCATGGTAAAGAGATCAACTGCCAAGACTGTGTCGCTGGTACTAACTTCCTATCTTCTTTCGTAGAGCTGACTACCTGAGGTCGTGGCTCTCAAAACCTTCCCGAAACAAACAACAGAACTACCAACTCACGTCTACTGAAATAAGTTATAAAATGTCTACACCTTATGAAGGTTAACATACCCCATATTTATCATCTGCCTAGCCTTTTTCCAACTATGTTGAGGTCGGCCTCCAGTCTAACCGGATGCAACTGAGTACTAGTATTTTACATGAAGCGACTGCTTATCTGACCTCCACAACCCAGTTACTGGGTAATACGATACCCCTTGGTAAGACTGTAACCTTCCCCATATTAAAAGTCCTATAACATAAAACCCTTTATAAAATTAGTTCTTGTAAATCACAACTCATCTTTTTGAGTTTGCTGTTGTTGAGTGACGAAATATGCCACCTCCATACAGCAGTTTTATATTGTGTCTGCATTTATCTTCGCAAGCATTCCTGCTCCTTCGTCGTAATTTCTTTGTGTCTGGCTACTGACCTTCTCAGCCTTATTTCTTTTTGTCAGAAAGACATAAAATAAAACTTATTGCTGCTCCTCGCTCCCATGATCTTCCGCCAGTCGCAGCCAATGAACGATGACCTTTAAAAGCATGTTTACAGACATACCTACATGTTTTTGTACAAAGCGACATTGGTTATAAATTATTAAGGTATAAGTACCGGCTGTAAACTGTTCTTGTCTGATTTATTGTCCGTAAGTTGTGTGGTTACCGTCTGTTGAACGAAAAAGGTTTAAGCACATCTTTTTAGAGTAAAATCAGGTAATTTTCTTTTGTTGCCACCCGTTTAATTATATTTTCTGATTTATTATAATAAAATATGTCGTTATTTTTGTTACATTAAGCAAGATTACTTGTTTTCATGAATGTGCAAAATGGAAAATAGGGAAATAAGCGACTGAGTAAAAGAAGAAACATATGCACGTAGGTTAAATGATAGACTAGATTATCAAAGCATGATGCTTACAGCACGACGTAGGTATATAAACAGAAACATAGGTTAGGTGGAGGCTTTACTCATTGTTCAAGAATTCGCATTGTGAGTCACTAGATGAATCGGTTTAAAGTTATCTCTGTGCTTTTAAATAACGCTTCCAGTTGCAAGGAGTAACGAGTTTCCTAGATAAGTTCGTATAATAATACCATGGTATTCTTGTCATACTGTCGGACAAAGGCTTCTTCTCAGACAGAGATGGCAGGAGAATTGATCATGATCAATTGCTCGTTTGACGATTTCAGACTTACATCTAAACTAATAGCATGTTCAGCCTATAATGTTCCCACTGCTGGGACACAGGCTTCCTCTCTGTGAAAGGGCGTGGGCCATAATCTACCACGCGGGCCCAGTGCGAGTTGGTAGATGTCACATGTCTTCTAATGATTGGTTTTACGACATGCCTGTTTCCTATGTTTTCCTTTACCGTTTTAAGAGCAGTGGTGATGAAATTATTTGCAGAAATTAGGGGGCCGTAATCCACCACGCGGACTTAGTTCGAGTTGGTAGATGTCATATTATGTTTTCGAATTTTCGGTCCTAGGACATGCCGGTTTCCTATGATTTCCTTCATCGTTTTAAGAGAGGTGATAAAATTATTTACATGATGTAAAGCGCCTGTCCAGTTTCGTTACCACAGGACCAGCACTTTTTTTTTTTTTGTATGGGAAATAATCAAATGACTTCTCCCGCTCTGGGCGGAGTGGGAGGGTGTGTCAGACTTTTACTGACTAAAACCCACCCGTGTTCCTTCAGTTGCCTATGTGCCAGGGTCACGGTATCTCTTTCGAACAATCTCGCGACCCTGGCAGGCATCGGTCCTAGCAGACCCCTACAGTGCTGCTGACATCTCTTTGAGGCGCGCGTGGAATACTACGCGCCGTCGGCTCGAGCCTGGTCCTTACCGGGCGGCGAGCTACCCATTGCTCGCCGCCCGCAAGCTCGCACCTACGGTGGCCAGGAGTCAGCTATCGACTCCCGGTGCCTGGGGCGTCTCCTCCTGCGGTGGCTAGGGACGTGAGGGCGCAGAGACTGCCACTCCCTCACGCGCCCCGCCTCTTCCTACGCGAGCATTACTGCTTCGCAGAAGGAGGTGACGGCTTCCCATGCCCTCTCGCTCCGTACCATGGCTCGCACCAGGGCCGGACGCGAGAGGTCGCCGCCGCCGATTGCCTCCACGAGGACACGGCGGTGCTCCGCCCAGGCAGGGCACATTTGCACCGTATGCTCCACCGTTTCCTCCAGACGATCCTCGCAATGGAAACACCCGGGCGTTTCCTCCCGCTTTATCCTGAACAGGAACCCACCGAAGCACCCATGCCCGGTGAGAACCTGTGTTAGGCGGAAGGTGAGGACGCCGTGGCGCCCCTCTATCCACTCCTCAAAGAGGGGACTTACCGTCGCAATTGTGGCGTGCCCAGCGCTGGGTTGCGACAATCGTACCCGCCATGTCGCCATGAGATCCTGCTGGAGCTCTGTCCGCCGTGCCGCGATTTGTCACGGCAGGCAGGACCAGCACTGATCCTTACCTTCACTTATATTCAGGTTATTTTGTAGTTTGTTTATTACTGAAGTATGGGAGCGTAAGGTTCTTGGGACATTTTACCTTAAAAGGGTATTGATGAAGCTGTAAATTGGTGAACTAAAGTTTTTATTGTAATTTTTTTAGTTAAAATTGTTGTTGCTAGCTATGTTATGCGATTATGGTTTAGGTGATATTCAGATCAATACTTATAATGTGAACTGTGGTTTTAACTGCTGTAGTTGCCTTGTGAATAATTAAATAAAATCATTGTTGCATTTGTACTTATAGGTTCATAATTAAACAGGTTCCTTAGCAAACGAAATACCTGTAGATCCTTGACCCCGTAGAATAAAAAACTAACTCAAATACGGATGGATTTACCGGCTCCAGCAGGGCTATTCTGGAAAAAGAAATCTATTTCTTTAATAATATGAGTAGTAAAAGTTTCCAAGACAGACATTAGATATCTTGCGATTTTGATTACACTTTTTTTCTGGTTTAATATAAGATTACCTGACATCAAATAAGAATACATAACATAAGGTCACGACAAAACCTCTTAGACAATCCTGCCCTATTGACCACAGCAACCGGTTTATCCTCAAGTCAAGATGTCAAGCACTTGTCTCTTGACTAAAGAGCGTGCAAACACGCAATACCTCGCTGCACAGTGCAGTCGGTCAACTGTGACGCTGCGTTTAGTCGCACCGACACATTTCATCTCAGTGTCGTCATTGAGATGCTGGTCAATAGGTTAGAGTTTTGACGTTGTAGATATAATACAAATGTCGAAAGACCGTCTACGTGTACTGGGTTCTAGTTTTATTTGAAGCTGGGTCAATCGGTGTAGGAGCAGAGGGAATTTTTGCTATAGTTCGAAGGTTTGAGTCCCGTACATATATGTGAGGGACCTGTCGAGTTGTATAATAGATATTATAAAATCAAAACTTAAAAATGAATAGGAATAAGTTAGGCACATATTACTGTCTTAACAAACAGTTCTGAAGGGTTAGAGAATTCTCATATATTAGATATCTCGGTCGGTACATTCAGTACTCAATATTTTCATAAAGAAGTATTGATATATAAGCAAAGCCCCAAAGACAGCAGTAAAATGAAATCAAAATCAAAAAGTCATTAACTGAAATTAGGCTGATAAATCAGCACTTTATGAATGTTAAAATTATATGACTCAATTCCCCAAAATGCCCACCTTCTTTTAATCAAAAATCAAAAGTCATTTATTCAAACTAGGCTGAGAGTCAGCACTTTTTGAACGTCAAAGTTACATAAGACAGTCCCCCCAAAACGCCCGCCCTTCGACACTTCCTAGTGCTTTGGCTGGGAAGAAGAAGTGGCGGAACAAACTCCCCAGCAGCACTGCTGTCTGTTAAGTTAGAAGAACTTGATTCTATACAATATTGTATAAGTTATTAATATAATAAAACAAAACATACATTATTCGCCATATGTCAGCTAGCACACGCCATTATACCAACAAAACATTGAAAACTAAACTCAAGCTGAAATGAATAATGAAACAAAATCGTAAACAGAACTTAAAACCTTACTAAAGCCTCCAGGCATAAAGGGCGTGCCCACTTACATACACAACGATGCAAATGATACATATACACAACAAATGAAATTAAAAGAAAATAAAAATAAATTAACAAAAGCAGTTAAATAAAAATAAAAAAAGCAATTATATGAACTACCCATATAAACTGTCAGTGTGTGAGTTACAGTAATTACAGAATGTAAAACAGTGTCATAGAAGAAAAAATAAATATTATCTACACAATTAAGTTAGCAACTAGTTTGATAAACTCTAAGACTGTCCTATGGAGCGAGACCAGCATGTTTCCAAGCGTTCTTATCTTGGATGTAGTCCTCTAATTTGTAATAAGCTCGTTTACAAAGTGTACTTTTAATATGACTTTTAAACCTCCTTTCATTTAATTGCAATATATCAGAAGGTATTTTGTTGTAACATTTAACACAGTACCCCATAAAAGATGTATGTACTTTTGCTAATCTGAAAAATAGTTGATCTATCTTGTCTTTATTTCTAGTATTAAAATTATGTCTATCGCTTTTTTTATTAAAAAGATGTAGATTTTTTCTTACATACATAATATTTTCGTAAATGAATTGGCAAGGTACCGTCATAATATTAATCCTTTTAAATAGTTCCCTGAGAGATTCGCCGCGACATAGATTATAAATGGCTCTGACAGCTCGCTTTTGCAAAATAAAAATGGATTCAATGTCAGCAGCCCTACCCCACAGTAAAATGCCATACGACATAATGCTGTGGAAGTAGCTAAAATAGACCAAACGCGCGGTTTCTACATCTGTTAACTGTCTTATCTTTCTAACAGCATAAGCGGCCGAGCTCAACCGCCCCGCAAGAGATGTTATATGAGGTCCCCAGTGTAATTTCTCGTCTAGCGTGATTCCTAGGAAAACCGTTTGATCAATAAATTCCAGTTTTTCCCCATTCAATAAGATGTCACATTCGCTACCTCTGACATTAGGCAATTGAAATCTAATGCACTTGGTTTTTTTTTTATTAAGTACCAAATTATTTACCGTAAACCAGTCTTGGACCTGAAGAATGGAGTCATTGACGTCGTCAAGATTTTGAGACCGTCTGTCGATTTTAAATATCAATGATATGTCATCTGCAAATAACACCATCTTCGGTTGGTTTGGAAGTAGATGGGGTAGATCATTAATGTATACTAAAAAGAGGAATGGACCCAATATCGAGCCTTGAGGAACGCCCATTGCCATTTCAGACCCCAATGAGTTTACGCCGTTTACTTGGACTTTGACCAGTCTATCCTTCAGGTATGATCTTATTAAGTCAAGAGCTGTATTTCTAATTCCATAGTGCTCTAGTTTCAGCAAAAGTGTCTCATGGTTTACGCAATCGAACGCCTTGGAAAGGTCACAAAAGATTCCAATGGCATCTTGTGCTTCTTCCCAGGCGTTAAAAATGTTCTTTATTAGGGTAACACCAGCGTCGGTGGTACAACGCCCTTTGGTGAAACCGAACTGGTGTTCATGAAAGATGGAGTTTTTATTAAAGTGACGTAACATTTGATTGAGCATTAACTTTTCAAACACCTTACTGAGAACTGGCAGAACTGACACGGGCCTATAATTGTTTGGTTCTTTACTATCACCGGATTTAAACAAAGGAACTACTTTGCTGTGTTTCATCAGATCCGGAAAGACTCCTTGGTCTACACTGGTGTTAAATATGAAAGCTAAATAGGGTGCAATGGTTTCAATAATAGAACTACAAAATTTGACAGACATTCCCCAAAGATCTTCTGTTGATTTAATTTTAAGATCTTTAAAAGCTTTTATAATAGCCTGGGGGTTAGTATGCTGAAACCTAAACTCTAAAGGGCATGCCCCTACATTCTTTTTGAGTAAGGCAGCGGAAAGCGCGGGTGACGAATTTAAAGCTTCAGTAGTTTTAACGGGAATATTAACGAAAAAATTTTGAAATTCCTGAGCTATTTCTATATCTGAGTTAATGGGGCCATGTGCAGTCTCTAAATTAAATTCAGTATTACGCTGTTTTTTCCTACCTGTTTCATAATTTATTATTTGCCAGGTAGTTTTTATTTTATCATCCGCTGATTTTATTTTATTGCTAATATAAAGCGCTTTAGCCAAGCTGCACACACTTTTAAAAATTTTAGAATATTTTGCAACATACTGATGAAAACTTCTATTAGTCATATGTTGCTTTAGGCCATAAAGTTCAAAAAGTTTTTTTCTGCTTTTACGTATACCTGGAGTTGCCCAATCACTAAATAAGAACTTTGTGCAAATACTTTTAGTCTTTAGTGGGAAATTGTCATTAAATTGCGTGTTTATAATGAGAAGAACTCGGCGTAGAACTCATTTGGGTCACATTCATTATTAAAACTGTGAACACATAATGTACTGGCCAAAGAATGATTAAATTTCTCTAGATTTTTACATGTCATTGGCCTAAACCTTATTTGAATTTTTTGTAGAGGTATGTACGAGCAAAATGTTACTGTTTGACCACTGTGATCAGATGGCAACTTATTTACAATTTGTTTGTGTAAGTAATCACAGTTACAAAAAATATTATCTATACAAGTGGCAGAAGAAGCTGTCACTCGGGTTGGTTCCATAAAAACATTTGACAGATTAAATGACTTAAAAAGACTTCATAATCTGAAAGTATTTGAGTTATTTTCTAATAAATTAATATTAAAATCACCACATATAAATACCACATATTTTAACCAATAGGCGTTAGAAATTGGATAGTATCAAACGCAGACAAACAAATTGTTTCTCAAATAAACCGGCAGTCAAGATACGAATATGTCGACATCTTGAAATAAATAACATCACTAGAACATCAGTGTTGTCATACGTCCATCAAATATTACTTTTATTAAATGTTGCAACATACAAATAATCGTAAATTAATTATATTGTTGATTGACAAACGATGTATTGTAACAGAGTATGATGGTTTTTATTCATAGCTTATGTTTCGTCTATAAAGATAATTAGCGTATGGTTGCTAAATTGAGGTTAAATATTATTTACAATAGTGTAAATGACAGATAACAATTTTAATCTGGGTTAAGAGAAATATACGCTAAATTTCATAAGTTCAAAAAATATGAACAAAGCCTCGGTGGTCTAGCGGTAGCAAGCGCTACAGCTAAGCATGAGGGTTCAATTCCCGGGTCGGCCAAAGTGTTATTGGGGTTTTCCATCTAGAATTTCTCAAGCAGCCTGGAGCCTGGATTTGTGGCCGGTTGATGGCAATAGGCTCGCTTTTTACACGCTATATATTAGCTTCACTTGTATGTTTGTATGTTTGTTTGTAACCGACTCCTTATAGCGCGATTTTGACCCACTTTAAACGACCAGATTTCATTCAAACTTTGCACACCTGTCAAGGACCGATGACAGTGCAATAATTTCAAAAATTTGTGCCATTATCCTTGCTAGGGTTACCAGAACAGCAAAAAAACTGTCTTCGAAAACTACGCTGACATACGTGACAAACTACGCTGCATACGACACAAACTACGCTGACATACGTCACAAACTCCGCTAACATACGACACAAACTACGCTGACATACATCACAAACTACGCTGACATACGTCTCAAATTCGAAACACCCTAAAAATAGAAAATAAATAATAGAAACTAAAAGGTACAAAATAATGTTGTTATTGTTGTTTGTGACAGTTTTTTTCAGCTAGTGAAAATAAAGCGTGTAAAAAAGCGTGGGGTGCTTTTTAAGGTATTTTTTTATTGATATCAGGCACCCCACGCTTTTTTTCCATTATTTTGTACTTTTTAGTTTGGTTTTCAATGGAAGCGTGTTTTTTAGTTTTTTTAACTATTATTTATTAAGTCCGCACATGGGACTTAAAAATTACTGGCGAAAGGTCTGTGTTTATCACAGGTGCACTTTGCCTAACCCTTTATGCAATACAGCCGTGTTGTTTTGATGTTATGAAACACTACAACAAGTTTTTTTATAATCCAAGATGAGGCGAAAGGGTATCTCATAGAATTCAAATTTTCATACGTTTTTTTGCAATTTCCAGATTACTGATAGGTTGGATGTTGATTTAAATGTAGGTCGCGACCGTAATAATTATGAATTAAAAAAAAAACGGAATTATAATAATTAAATATTATAGATATGAGTGTATATCGAAATATGGTCTTATTTAGTATTTCGCCGGCTACCTTACCGCATTTACCTTAATCTGCTTTTCTGTCCTGGGTATTATTAACCACGATGCCAAATCATATCGTAAGATCACGAATCTTTTGCGGACACTAATCGACTCTTGGAAACCCAAAAACTTTGTGGTTTTTCGGAGAAACACTACGCCGACGCGCGTCGTTTGGGAAAAAGCTTCACAATTAATTTACTTTAAGAGGTCATAAACTAATTTTAGCTTATCTTTCATCTTATGAAATCAGGATTATTATTAAACAAAATACTATATTAAAAATAATTCTAACTCAATGCAAGTGTTACACAAAACCGAGTACACAAAATAAAGTATTATTTTCTTTTTCTTAATAATTTTCCGCTGCGTTAGTTGTACTGATTAGTAACAACGACAGACGGCGCGCCGCGCGCCGCTGCAATAGGTAAACTGTAGTAAAGGCGGCACGGCGTAGCATGAATTTCTTTAGCGGAAATTAATTATATATATTTTTTTTTTTTTTTTTTTCTTAAATTTCTTTGACATCGTCACAAAGTGACTTGAGTGCATGCCAAGTAAGCGCTGGCTTTAAGCGTTGCACTTTCAGTTATTCAATAAGTCTATAAACCCAGCCATGCGGAAAGTTTATTTGCTAACAAAAGTATTGTTTTATTTCTAGAAACAATCTTCGTAATAAAGAAAATAAACGTATACAGATTATAATTATCTATGGTTGATGAAACATGGCGATGTTATATTTTTATTTTGTTTATGGTTATAATCGTTTGTTTTGGTTCATTACCCGAATAATTTTAGACACAAACTTCGCAATTTTTCGTACTTTTACGAAACACAGGATTTACCCTCTCCAGTCATAAGGAAAATACGATTAAGAATTTTGACTGTAAAAAAGAGGGTTGATTGATTTGGCTTGTCACCCGTTTGTCACATGCACTATCTACCCGCATTCCTCAGTCACCCTGCGATCACGACGCTTGTTACAGACCATAATTTAACAAAGAATCACTAAAGTATAATCCATGAAAATTAGATTAGATGTTGCTTCAAAGTCAAAGTCAAAATTCTTTATTGGGAGACAGTGGTTACAGAGTTGTTATTGATATACTTTGGTGTGCGTTTGCACTGCTCTACCATGTTAGGCATACAATCGTATGAAATAATTTGTCATCTTAGACCTAAGTTTATGTGATATATGTAAATTCAACAAGACATTTAAATGGAATTAAAGTTAATTTTTCTTCACCATCATAATCATCATTTCAGCCGAAAAACGTTTACTGCTTCACAAAGGCCTCCCCCAAGTACCGCTACTTCGACCGGTGTTGCATGTAAGCAATAAATAGTAGGTAAATGCAATAATGCATGCACCATTATCTGAAACCGATCATTTGTAAAGACATAACGTCTGTGATTAAGTTATTACACGCCTGACAGGTAACGTGTTATCATTTGACGCTCTGCTTTCCATGTCCGGGAAAAGTTGGAAAATATCATTTTTATACAATATAATACATACATATTATTTTCTGTAAATATTAAAATTATTTACTTTTGTACGTATGATTGAAATATCTTAAAAGTAGTAGAAATACAATCAAAGCAAGTACGTATTTAATTTTCATTTAGTAAGTTGACTCGGTTAATGAATTGAAACGGTTTGCAATACTTATTTAGCCAATTTTAATAAGTGAAACTTATTTTCAAATGTCAAAGATAAAATGTTAAGTGTTTAAGTGATCGCTTAGTTTTGAAGCTAACCAAATTGGATAGCATTCAATGAAGCATTTAAATTACAATCTAAGTACTTGAGTACGCCATTTAAAATTCAGTCGCGACTGTATTTTCCAAAGGAAGAGGCTGAGTTTTAAAATTAAAACTGTTATTAATTAATTATTAAATTTAAATTATAGGTAATAGAATTAAATAGTTTTTTAGTTAGTTATTCTTAGTAACAAGTTTTTTATATTTATGTATTATTTAATGCACGGACTTACTTTAGGCCTATCTAGTGTTTGCCAAAAATCGATTTGAAAACATTCATCGGTTTCTTTACTAAACTGCAACTATATCCACCAATCCCGGTTACATAACTATTTGTAGGCACTTTGTAAGTCTATTTATCCTCTTTAAAGTAAGGTTATATGATGAGATGACCAGAACGACCTCAACAATTGTCACTCATAAATCACCACATGTTACACTGCAGTGTAACACAACCCTATCTAAACAAGCGTTAGGTGAGTTATGTCAGACTCGGCCATGTTTCTGGTTTACGCAACTGTGCGAACGATTGTAGTGCTAGTCAATATTTAGTTTAGTTATATTTAAATATCAATTTTTAGTGTGTAATTTTATGTTAGTGCTATGTTTAATGTGCTAAATACCGTGTTTTATTTGTTAGATTATTTCAATAGTTGGTTTATTACACTTTTAATTTCACAACTCCATGCATTACAACGACTGTGTGTACCGATTATGATTGATTTGTATTAAGCTGCAATGTCTGTGATTTACACGACTTAGGTATACTGAGCATCCTGCAGGAATCGCTGATTTCTTAGAAAAAGCTACCGTGGCCCTGGCACAGGCAACTAAATGAAAACGGCTGAGTTTTTGTTTGTAAAATTCAGACACGCCTTTCCTCTCCACCTAGAGCGGGAGACGTCACTTAATGATTTAATAAAACATGTTTACAACATTTTTGTTTTGTTTACGTCTTTCTTTTTAATTCAACAAGGACATACACTTTAAATTCTAAACTCGCATTTCAACTTTCATTCTACCTTTCGATTCATCGATAAGGCACCTATTTTAGATATCACTCGACAATGTCACTTTTTCGCAAAAATGCCGGCGAAAAGTGAAAAACTCACCCAAAATAAAAATAGGAATACTGGGCACGCCAGGAAGCTTCTCACTGAAGGTTCTTACTGAAAGGCGCGACGCAACTTGGATTGAATAATTTCTTTGGGAAAATCATGGAAATTGATTAACTAGTGTCGCGGAGCCTTTAACGTATCCCACTTCAAAATAATACCTAACCCTTCTTCATTCTTGTTTCAGCATCAGCAAGCGAGCCCCGCGTGGTGTGCTACTACACAAATTGGTCGGTCTACCGGCCTGGGACCGCGAGGTTCAACCCCCAGAACATCAACCCCTACCTCTGCACACATCTTGTCTATGCCTTCGGAGGATTCACCAAGGACAACACGTTCAAGCCTTTCGATAAATATCAGGATATTGAAAAAGGTTAGTACATTAAGTTATACTCATTTGAATAAAGGATTTTAATCATTCTTGTCTCATAAAAATAAAGAAATAATCTCTTTCATTAACTCGATTTATTTGCGCGATATAATGTTGAGTCCCACACTGGGCACCAATTCCTCAATTTATTTAAAATCAATAAATTCGTGGGATATATTATTGTGGTCATTCAGTAATTGGTTGAGTTAACAATTAGTGATACCAAACTGGTAGGACTATCAAAAAGTAGGTCGTCCCAGTTGGGCGCCAATTCACCAGTATCCAAAATATGCCTAATCTTTATTTTAATTATTTTAGTAATTAAGTCTTTGTTAATTATTGAGTTGAATTATTTTCTAATTTAAAAGTAAACATAGCTAAATTGATGATAGCGGGAAAATCCACCTTGTCCCAGTTGGGCGCCATTTTAATGTTGTTCTTTATACCAGGTGGTTACGCCAAATTCACCGGACTGAAGACATACAACAAGAATTTGAAGACAATGCTGGCCATCGGCGGGTGGAACGAGGGCTCCTCCAGGTTCTCTCCCATGGTCGGATCCAGGGAGAGAAGGAAGGAGTTCGTCAGGAACGCCATTAAGGTATTATAACCTGAATTGAAATTTTGTTTACCCCTAATGGTAAAACAAGGTCGTAATACGTTAGCATCAAAATTAACGGTCTGCCTTTTTCGACATTTTTGACGCAGACTATACTAAGAACTAGACTCTACAAATATTGTGTTTCCTACTTTATTTAATGAGAAAATCGAACTAAAAACCTCGAACATTCATAATTCACCCAGTAAATCACATACGCAGTACTTAAAAACTATTAGAGCCTCTTAAAAAGGCGTGAAACCTGTCCTTAAAAAAAATTGTATCGCTAATGTTTACTTTAACCACCATAACCGCTACCATTTCTTTAGTTGAAAAGATAGATCAAAGCTGTCAATTGACGTGAATCAAAACACAAATCGCACAGCCTTTTACGTCAATAATTGTCATTATATTTTCTCTTCATCGATAAAGTCTTCATTCAAAAGATTGGACATGTTAAACATCGAAAGCCTCTCTGATGTCTGCATTCGCGAGACTACTACTTTCCCCATAGACCTGTAATTACTTTGCACCTTTCTATATGAAATGAGATTAGAAAATACGACTACAATGTATTACGAATTATACGGTAGTCATGACTTTGGGAATTTCTGCACAACGTGGCTATTTGTGTCTCTCTCACAATAGCTTTTTGTTTATTTTACGAGAATTTCTAACGTAAATATGAGTAATGATCTTAAGGTGACACATTGTGAAAACCGTGCTTTTTCTTTTAAGTGTATCTTTCTTACCGTATGATATCAGAACTAAATATTAAAGTGTATGATTTTTGACTATATGATCTAGTATCCTGTAAAAGGAATACACGATACGATAAAATTTTCTCGATACAAAAAAATCGCAAAGTTCTATCCATGTTTATGATTTTTTTAGCCTCAAGGCGCAATGCGCTAGATTTATTAAACATAGTTTACTTTAAAACATTGATAATAATCTTATCTAAGTTTTTGTAAAACAGTTTTCGTTTTAATAACACTTTTCATTCATAAAAGACGGCGATTCGTTTTGGCACATACGTTATTTTATTCCAGGCGCATACACATTATCGCCATCTCTTTTTTTGCCTATAATAAGTAGTCTCATCACTCTCGTTCGTTCATAAATCAGTCGCCTAGTAGGGCTCATCGACGACGGATCTATGTCACTTTTTTACAAATCGGTGCGATCAAAATTACGTGTTTTAAATATTTATGTCCACAGAAAAAGGTAGTAGTGAAGTATTTTGCTGTAAATATTTAATATAATAAATGTTGTCTTTCCAAAAACTTTATATTTAGACTGTATACTTGTATGTGTCTATTTTTGTGACTGTGAATAATATAACAATCTTTTTCTATTACTATTTAGTGACGACCTAAATTATGTATGACAATGGGAAGAACCATAAACCAAAATTGAACAGTACCTTCAAGGTTAGGAGTACCTGCACAGGGCAATTAATTAATTCATTTTGCAGGAATTCAATACCAATAAGATGATGATAATAGTAAGAGGAAGTCACCACCTTCACTAAAGCATTACAGCAACAATCTATTCTCACTTTGTAAAGTAATATTGAGTTAACACCCTATTTTTTTAGAGAAGAACGTCTGTTTTATCCCAAAAACTTATAATAATCGTTCATTTAGAAATAAATTAAAATATATGATTAGTATTTAGGTTTGAAGTACGTCAACAATATATCTTTATGTCAAGTACTGACACTATAAATACAAGAGCACAATGAAGGAATAGAGTAGCATTACAAGTGTGAAAAAGGTGAGGTTTTATAACTGACTGCGGCTCAAAGGAGGGTAATGATTTTACCACGCAAATGTATGGTGATCGGTGAAACGAAGTTGGAGTTTATCAATCTCTTATATACCAACATCCATTTTATTTATATACCTCTAGAAGATTAGTTCGATATTTTTAATTTCATGTCGTAAATAACAAAGGTATGCAAAATTTACCTTTTTGAAAATTACAAACAAAGCTACTACTTACACATTTCGATTTTCATGACGTTTGGCATTAACTTGACTCACAAAATAAACTATTATAAATCCTTGTAATACCTTATTTGCTTGTCCCTGAAGCTTCTTTATCATATTTGACATTAAACATTTTCATTAGCCCGTTTATATCTTTACAGTAAAACTGAATCACCGTTTTGAGCAAAAATTGGGACAAAAGCTTTTTCTCCACATCTATTTCTCTATATAATATTGAAAAGTAGTGCCCGTAGCCATTTTTTTTATCTTTGAGTCGAGATCCTAAAAGTTCTGCTGCAATTTTAGAAAGATCTGATTTACGCACTGAGTTGTTTAATTCTGGTTCTGTAAATAGCTGTGGCTCGGTTTTGTCGATAGAGAAATCAATCAGTCGACAGTCAATCACATTTACTAAATATTTTTTTTTATAACTACCAACAAGTAAAATAACAGTCAAAAATAATAATTGTTCATCATCTGCCTAGCCTTTTCCCAACTATTTTGGGGTCGGCTTCCAGTCTAACCGGATGTAGTCGAGTACCGGTATTTTACATGGAGCGACTGCCTATCTGACTTCCACAACCCTGTTCCTGGGTAATACGATACCCCATGGTAAGACTGGTTGTCAGACTTTTGACGACCCGTAACGACTGTCTAAGATCTACGAAAGACAGTCGGGCCCAACTGCTTTTTTTTTTTGGATGGTGGATCATCAAATGACGTGTCCCGCTGTAGATGCAGCGGAAGGGCGTGTCAGACTTTTACTTACTAAAACCCACCCGTGTTCCTTCAGTTGCCCATATGCCAGGGCCACGGTACCTCTTTCGAACTAATCTCGCGACGCTGGCAGGCGGACCAACGGCTTAACGTGCTTTCCGAGGCATGGAAAGGTTTGTAAAGATAGTCACCCATCCACGGACCAACCGCGGCAAGCGTAGCTTAACCTGAATGACCGACCCGTGCAGCTGTTTTAAATTAGCCACAAGCCCTTCCGAAAATAATAATTGTTATCCTATCATATCTGTACTATGGTAGCATTTATGAAGATTTCTACAAAACCTTAGGTGATGGAATTTTTTCTTTATTTTTCCGTTAATCAGGACCTAGAGGTCCTGATTTCCAGGTGAAGGTCCTGATTCTATAAGAAACCATTATTCGATTTCAATTAATTTTACCCATGCATATCATTAATCAAAATTTAAGTTTCAGGTTTGTAAATATTTTGTATTAGTTGTCTACTCCATAGTTTACTATGCGCAAAAATTTCAAAGACCGAGACAAATTAACGTCACTTGGCATGCTATTTTTTTTTTTAATATGTTGCTGTCTTTATCTTGCACTTTTATTTAAACAGTTGTGCGACGGTGACAAGAATAATTCTTAACGAAAGGCCATGCTAAGTAACGTTTTTAAATTTCGGTCAGTGATAATTCCTTCGTTCCACTTTTGGCCACTGGTAAAATAAGTCATTAAAGTTTGTGACGATGACGTGTCGGCCGACCAATGAAGATAGATCCGCCACTCCCCGCGTGCGGGGGAAACAATCCAACTATCATTTATTTTCAAGGTGGGGTCTTAATTTGGACTGTGTGTCATTACTCTGGGACTTTTTATATGCGCCATATTGTCTCTTTTATGCAAATTGCATTTTAATACAATGAAAGTTTGTGACTGGCGCAAGCGCACTCTCGAAAATACATCGTAACCTTGACTGGTGATCTACATTTTGTTAATCCAGATCGTTATTTCGTATTATTTTATCAATGTCCTTTCTCTTGCTTTTTCTGTAGTAATGTTTTTTCAAGAAGGAATCGTCGAACTTGATTTTTGTTTTAAAATGATTTAAGCATTAGAGGCACTTACAGGAGGTTGTGTTTTTCAAAGAGCTCAGAAGTCAAAATATACTTAGAATAGTTAGAAGTATTGTGTGAAAGAAAATAATTATTTTCTGTACTGGGTTGTTGGCTAAGTAAGCACGGGTCGAGCGGTTAGGTTAAGCTACACTCGCGGCGTTTGGCCTACGGATGGGTTCAAAACCCCTCCGTGCCTCGGAAAGCACGTTGAGCCCCCAACATAGTTGAGAAAAGGGTGGACAGATTGACTGCACCTTATCTACCATATTCATACATCATCTTCTTTCTCCACAGTTCCTCAGACAGAACCGCTTCGACGGCTTAGACCTGGATTGGGAGTACCCAGCGTTCCGTGATGGAGGGAAGCCCAAGGATAGAGAGAACTACGCTAAACTTGTGAAGGAGCTTCGGGAGGAGTTTGACAGGGAATCCGAGAAGACTGGCAAGCCCAGGCTTCTGCTGACCATGGCTGTGCCGGCGGGCATCGAGTACATACAGAAGGGCTTCGATGTGAAGACACTGAACCGGTGAGTGTTGTTTTATTTGGGTTAGCTGTAATTACAATAGTGTTTAGAATAGGAAGAAAGGACACCTTTTTTTAAGGCCAAAGCAAGGAAAAACTATGCAGAATACCATTTAGTCTGACAAAGAAAAGAAAGAAATAAACTCAAGATTTACATTTTGTTTTTAACAAAATTCTTTTTTGTTTTAAATCTGCAACGACCTCAGTCTAGTATAAATTATGAAAAACTATGAATATAAAAAAACTGTCTGACATTCAATTTAATAGATCCCTACCAGTTCCACAAACAAACACTCCTTTAAATTATTACAAAACAAACCACAAATACACACATGACATTGTACAAATGACCAAAGACTACACTGTGCAAATACTTAATTGTCACATGCAAATACATTGCTCCATACACATTACATACTCACATACACTACTCATACACAAGACATCACGACACTTGGTAAATTTACTAGTTCAATGTCGTCTTGCCCAATATATCGCCGGTGGTGAAAGTGATAGGCGAATGAGCATGTTCGGATGAGCTTTTTGAGATGATTTAAGTGTAACACCTTCTCATACATTACACATAATACCACGCCTTGTTAACCCACAGTTGAGCAGAGGTGTAGGTAACTATATAGTACACAATTCACCAGTTATGTTTAAGTACCATGTTATATAGGGCGACCCTATTGCCATCAACCCGGCAGAAATCTAGACTCCGGGCTACTACTGAGAAATTGCAGATAGAAAATCCCAATAACACTTAGCCCGATCTGGGAATTGAGCCCAGGACCTCATGCTCAGGAGTAGCGCTTGCGACCACTAGAACAACGAGGCAATTATACTTATGTGGATATTTTCGTAAACTCACGTCTTTTTCCCAAAAGGTTTGGCAGAAACTACAGAAATCCACGTGCTACGATGCTAACAGAATAGCCTTCTTACTTCCTGAATATAACATGGTGCTTGATATATCAAACAATTGATTGCGGAATTTATATTTTAAATTTTCTCGTAGAAAAACGAAAGGCAAATTCATTATAAAAATAAATCTATACTATAATATTATATAAAGCTGAAGAGTTTGTTTGTTTGTTTGTTTCGTTGAACGCGCTAATCTCAGGAACTACTGGTTCTAATCAAAAAAATCTTTTTGTGTTAGTTAGCCTATTTATTGAGGAAGGCACACGACGATCAAAAGGAAAGGAGCAACAATGCAAAATGGACGAAAACTGGCAGGCAATTCGATGCGACGGGAAGGGTCAGGGGAGCAAAAATTTGACGCGGACGAAGTCGCGGGCAGAGGTTAATTTGATAATAAATTAAATAAACTTTTTCGTTTATGTGGTTAGAACCTGTTTTACGCGTTGACGTTAGGTAATAGGTAGAACGGGCTGGTGTCCGCAAATCCACGTTGATGTTTGGTTTCTTGTTCCAAAGTATTTATTCCTAATGTTATTTGCTCTAGTTACTTAAAGTCGCTTTCCGCTTCTATCTTACACCACCGCAAAATTGCCTCCAACAAGAATGTCACACGATCGAAATCGGAATTTTAATGATTGTAAATGTAAAGCCTAACCCGTCGGCGCGGGCGCACACTTGTAATGAACATTAAACACGTCACTACTGAACTTACGCCTCGTCGGTATGGCCGCTCACATTTAATGATCGAATACCAAGAATTGTGTCAGCTACATAATAAGGATTCTTATAAATAAAAGTTAATTTAATTCCTATGAACTTGTTCAATCGAGTCTTGGATATTTCGTTTCGTAATTCATAAATAATATATTTTTAACATCCATATTGACTCATAGCTCATACTAAAAGCTTTTAAATCTGCATTGGGATTGAAACCATTGCAATTATGTTATGATAGTTTATATTTAGTTTAAAGAAATATTTTCTGTCAGCATTTTTTACCTCCTGTCACAAATTATCAATGGAATTTCATATTATTAACTAGCTTTTGCCCGCAGCTTCGTCCGTATTCAATTTCTGGCTCACCCGACTCATGCCGTCGCATCGAATCGCCTGCCCGTGCGAGGTCTTCGTATTCGTGACATTTTTTCTTTTTGCTCGGCTCCGAAGGCTTCTAGCGTGATGTTATATAGCTATAGCCTTCCTCGATAAATAGGCTACCCAACACAAAAAGAATTTTACAATTCGGATCAGTAGTTCCTGAGATTATCGCATTCAACCAAACATACAAACTCTTCAGCTTTATAATATTAGTATAGATTAATAGAGAACAGTGGTGGCTCAGTGGTATCAGCCCCGACTTACGAATTATAAGTCGTGGGTTCGAACCCAGGCACGCGCTTTACTTTGTGTAAATATAATATTTTCATCACACACTGCTCTCAAAACGGTGAAGGATAACATCGTGAGGAAACCGGCATGCCCTAGAACCAAAAATTGGAAGACATCTGACATCTACCAACCCGCACTGGGCCCGCGTGGTAGATTACGGCCCACTCCCTCTCACCGAGAGGAGGCCTGTGTCACAGCAGCGGGAATAATATAGGCTGATTATATATTATATAGATTAGTTTTATAACAAAACTTTCGCCAATCTTTTTAAAGAGCTCTATGTAACAATCTGCCCCGATTCCCTTTCAGTTTAAACACCATTAAAAGGCACCACAATCTCCATTGACTTACAATCCCATAGCACATTCTCATCACATGCCCCGTTCAGTGTTCCAATGTTAGCGCATACGAGTACTAGTGGTTTCACAAGTACCAGCTGATTTGAATGAGACATACAATGCATCGGAGATTGGAATACACAATGGGAATTGCTACGGTGACCATGGAGCAAGGGTTATGCAAGTTAGATGGCCTTGGGAGTTCGTGTGATGTGCAAACGAACCTTCGGGGTAATTTTGCAATTATTGAAGTGTAGAAGTCAAAATCCACTTGCAATGTTATGTGCCGATAGCTACCGTATTAAAATTCTGTTTATTTGATAGATCATGGTTTTTGGGCACTGATACGTAGACCTCGATAAAGGACCTAAGGAGACTGCACTAGCTTTCCGCACAGCTGATCCCATAACTAACATACGAATAAGTGCTCATACACACGAGCGGTACGCAGGCAACAGCAGAGGAAACTTCAGCCGTCGACAACATGGTTCTCGTGTATTTAAGTCTACGACCGTTGGCGGTGCCCAACGGCTACACGTCGTCGGTTGCGGTGGGCATGTAGTCAGATAAATCCTAAGCTCACATACACGAGCGGCCAGTTGTCGACAAGTATCGACTTCTGCAGTTGCACGTGACTCTCATGTGTATCAGCACTACACGTTTGCCTTCTTTATAGATAAAATGTAACTAACTATCATTAGATATTTCATTCGTTTTTATTTACAACAAGAAGAGGAACGGCCTTCACTGGAGGATCGTACTCGAAACGCCAACAAGCACAGAACGAATCTGCTGAAGGCTTTGGAAGCCGATTGCAAGTTAAATAAAAATAAATTTACAACAACAGCTTCCAACACTGAGTTCTGTTAGCTAACCCAGTGTAAACTAAACAGTGACATGAAAAATAACATGACTATCATGCCTGTCCAACACACAGTACTCACTGTGTGACATTCACTTTAATAAGACTCACTAAATTACCTCCCAATTACCATGTAATCTTGGCAGCCCTACAAAGTTCTAAACAATGAGATGTCTTAATTCTTCTGCACCGTCCTTCAACGCTCTGGTTCCTTCGCTTAGCTTTGTCTTAACATATTTACGCAAAGTGCTCGGAAGACAATGGCTTAGTTTATGATTCTGGTTTTACGATAAATTAAGTAGCGAGTGATGAAAATCAGCGCTAACTGTAAGTGCAGGATTTGTTGGTGTTTGCACTTTCTTGATCGCTATTTTGTTTTCTACTAGGTACTAAGATTTGCTTTTAAATGAACCGATATAATCGTTTACAAACTCATTGCAGTACCGTTATGGGCTACCTAGCCTTTATTTTCAACTATATTGCAATCAAGTATCAAGTCAAATATAATTTAGGTTTAGACCAACTAGAATAGAATAGAATGTAATTTATTTCTGAATACGTGGTACATTGAGATCGCAATATTACTAAACAGCTTCACATGTACTACCGTTTCCAGTGTAGAAAAGTTAAAATAGTAACTAATTACCAGACTTAAGTTGAAAGCTGCAGGTAGACAATTATATAAAAACGTCATTAAATGCACAAAAAGGAACTTAGAGTGTTGTATTGATGATTATATTTCTGTTAAACGATACTTGTTAGGCCGCAAATTTTAGTTTGATCAACATATATCTACAGAATATCACGGGCTGCCCTAGAGCTTTCATCTATATACGTGGGACACTCAGAAAGTTTTGCGAAAATAAAAAGAAGTGCTCTATAGGTAAATATTTTTTATTAAATCTTTTCAAAATACTCTCCACAAGCCTCTATGCAAAGTTTCATGCGTCTGAACCAGTTTTCGAAACACTTTTTCCAGTCCGCCGCAGACACATCGTTTACAGCCTGATCGAACGCTGACAGCGCATCTTCCGGCGACGAAAATTGTGTCCCTTTGAGCTGATTTTTAATTTTTGGGAATAAAAAGAAGTCACACGGTGCTAGGTCAGGGCTGTTAGGAGAGTGACCCAGAAGTTTGACCGGCGTGCTGTCCAAGAAGTTCCTCGTTTTGAGCGCGGTGTGCGTGGGCGCGTTGTCGTGTTGGAGCAGTAGCCCGCGGAGCCCTGTGTATAGTCGCTTGTTGCTCACAACAGAGAAAACTTCTGCCAAGAATTTGGTAGTATACCATTCGGCGTTGACGCTTCTTTGGTTCCGTAAAAGGATCGACATCAAGTAGCCAGTCAAATTGAAAAAGCTCGCGATCAAAATCTTCCCCCCGCTTCTAGATCGCTTCACTTTGGTAGGCATTGATTCGTTTTGAAACACCCAAACCGTCGACTGGAGCTTCGTTTCTGGATCGTATTGATAAATCCAAGACTCATCACCTGTAATAATGTCGTAAACACGCCGAGACGAGCCTGCTTCAAATTTGTTTATCATATCACGGCACCATTCCACCCGGGCCTGCTTCTGAGCATCGGTGAGGTTGTGCGGCACCCAGCGTGAAACTATCCTCCTCACGCGAAGATGCACGTTTAGAATTTTGTGAAGGCTTCGCGATCCAATCTGCAGTATGTGTTGTAATTCGCCTATTGTCTTGGATTAAATGTTTCACTGCTACCACGTTTTCCTCCATAACAGCTGTCAAAGGGCGACCACTTCTTTCTTCATCCCCCAAAGTTAGTCGACCACGTTTGAATTCGTTATACCAACGATACAAAGTTGCCTTGGAAGGGCCTTCATCCATGAATGCAATTTGAAGTTAATCGTATGATTCGTCCAGTTTCAGGCGACACTTGAAATCGTAAAAAATCATATCGCGAAAATGTTCCCAGCGCAAATCCCTTTTCCAATGAGACACGATAATTTAATTAGCTCGCAAAAAATGTGGAGGGAAATTTTAAAATTGGAACGTACCTATTTTTACTTATAAATAATCATTATTTTTATAATAGTTTATAACTGGCCAGTCTCCCATACAAAACTTTTTTTTCGCAATACTCTGAGTGACTGACAGACTGACTGACTGACTGATATATCAACGCACAGCCTTAACCGCTAGTCCTAGAGACATGAAATTTGGAAGGTGTGTTCTTTGTGAGGAGTAATTATCCACTAAGAAAGGGATTTTTTTAAATTCCATCCCTAAATGGGTGAAATCGGGGATTGAATTTTCTGTGAAACTTTTCATTCTCTGTTCGGATAAGACAAAGCAAGCAATCCGATAAGACATTGTTTACCTGGATTAACACATAGGGTACTTTTAGCCCCGGTAGTACGCTCCTGTGGGATTTTTATTGATATCCACGCGGGCGAAGCCGCGGGCAGAAGCTAGTCTTACCATAAGATTATACAAGAAACAATTCCTAAATAGTTAGTAAACAGAATACACTCGTTTCTTTTATTAATCCGAATATTATCACTATCGAATCCCTGTAAGATTTTGTGTCAAGTTCTGTCGATGATGGCCCCTCCCACATATTTCCGACATACTGCATTTATACATGAATAAAAACTAATAATGCACGTATATTAACATTACAAACACACCGATTTAATAACACACCCAACAAAGGACCGTCTTTGAACCCACACTAATTCATCTCTAATTCATCATCATATAGGAAATACGTAATCATCTGCTGGTATACAGTCAACCACAACTGCATGGTAACAGATTTGATTTTGACAGCACATTTGTTTCGCAGTAATAAGTGTGATTTTCACAGTTCAAGTTTATTACTAACGTGCAGTTGACTGTACTATAATTATATTTCCTTTTCATTCATACATGAGTATAGATCACGAATAAAATAATTTAACGTCTTAATGATGCGCGTAGGTGAACTGGTTAAACAAATATTCCGTGCTATGGAATCCGATTGAATTCTTGCAAAGGTCAAGGCAAATTTGTTTCGGACCATATTTAATGATCGTCCGTTCCCATGGCGATCTTGAAATTATAATCATGGTTTGTCAGGTTTAAATGGTGATTGAGATATTCCACATTCGATAAGATCGGAGTTAAGTGTAAACATTCGAACTTAGTACCTACATGCTTTGATCTGCGGCTCCGCGCGTTTGCATGTTGGAAATCATACGACGAGAACGTACTACCGACATAAAAAGTATCCTATGTGTTCATCCAGCTTATAAACTGTCTATGTGCTAAATTTCATGAAAATCCAATCGGCTGTTTTTGCGTAACTGCGAGTAACCAACAACCAAACATCTTCACATTTATAATATTATAAAAATCAACTATAACTATAGTAACTATAAATATTGCCGATACTGGGTCTCCTGAATTATGAGTTCTTTAATACAGAGAAAAGCAACCACATACATCCAAAATCAGGGCACCTATTCAAACATACTTGTTCCATGTCCCTTCTAATAGCCAAGATTTTTGTATTCCTAAGCTACTGTGTGTAGATCCATAATTTGTTTATGGTCTGTAGATCGTGATCCATAAATCATTTACTGTCATTAAGGGCATGAAAAACGTGATACAGTACTACGCGGATACGCCCTAGGCCAAGCTTTGGCCCAATTCGAATAAACTACACCTGCTTCATTAGTCGTGCATTGTTACTATTTGTTGCAGGTTTAATATACATGTTTAAATTGATATACTCACTAACAGAATAATAGGCTATTTGAAAATATGAATAATAATGATTAATTGTATGCCAACCGCGTACATTACACAGTAACAGTAGTAACAGTGGTAGTTGTAACAGTATATTAGGTACACTGGCGAACCAGGTTGATGGTCCATTTATCAGGCTCTGGGCTGGCAGGCACGTGCGTGCACATGTTCACGTGCCGAATTAAGGTGTTATTATTTTATTTTATTAAGTTTGAGTTTACTAACATAGACTAAGTTTTACTAACACTATGGATCCCTGCTCTGAATTAAAATTTGGAATTTGAATTAAGGATTTTGATTAACTCAACCCAAAGCAATTTGCATTAAACCCATAAAGAATATTCAATACTTTTACTAAACATTCCAAAATAAAATTATTCGTTTTGGGGCTGGAACGATATGATTCCATAAAGTTTCAACATATACATACATACTCACCCCTTTTCTCATGGGTGTAGGCAGAAACTACAGAACACCACTTGTCACATTTTTTTTTTAATAGTTAAAATAATTTCAATATTTCTTTTAATACACAATACTACTGACGAACTTGAACTGGCGAAAAGTGGGTGTACTATAGGTACAGTACACTTATGCACAACCTTTCGGGGAAACACACCATGATTTTGAGTCATTTTATCTCGTTCTAATTATAAAGCCAATCCTAGTATAATGAAGTTGGAAAAAGATTACGCAGATGCTGATGATCTACAAGGTTCTAAATACACCCTGCCTGTTTCAGATACTTGGACTGGATGAACCTGCTGTCCTACGACTACCACTCTGCGTTCGAGCCGGCAGTCAACCACCACGCGCCCTTGTACCCGCTGGAAGAACCCAACGAATATAGCGTGGACAACGAACTTAATATTGTAAGTTATGTTTTAGAGAATCGAAAGCTTTATACAAATCAAATAGTTTAATCTGAAAGCGATACATCATAGACTAAAGATTATGGCGACCAATTTCCGTTTTTGAGGTTTACTTAAGAGGCATTTGTTTTCTCATTCAAAGAGAGCAAGAGCACAATTGTCTGTTGCGAGCATTTTCAGTCTTTCAAAGGTAGTGGTTGCTCTCATTTGTAACATAGATGTTATGCAAACGGTTTTAGTGCCTTGAATGAACCCGAAATAATAGCACCTACTCCGGTGAGATTGAGATTCAATGACAAATTCAAAATACGAAGTGGCAGGAAAATCGACGCGCAAACTGGAACCATAACTTCAGTGCCTACATGATTCTAGCGTGGAAAATGCTCCATTATTATTTTAAAAAAATCTGCTGTTTCATTATACAGTACAATACGAACGCGGTCGGAATATACGCAATAGCCTTTTTTTTTCCAACGTATAGGTGTTCTTAATCATTTTCTGAATCCGTGGTAGCAGGTTTCACTTCAATGTCCCAGCCACCCTGTTTTTTTTTATATGCATTGCTCAATTGCTGGAGTCATTATTTCATTGGCTTTAGTGTGTGTATCTCAGACAGTTGTCCCTATTCAGTGAGAAACCGGTCGAACCTTCAATCAATGTATTATAGACGGCTGCGAGACTTCGGCATGTCAGTTGCAACACGATTTGACTTCAGAAGACCGGTATACTTATTGTACATTGTACTGCCAAGGTCAACGGAATTCCAATCTGTAATAGCAGATACCAATCAGCCCCTGGTGTTAGGATGACTGATCAAGAACTCTGACTCAATATATCTGTTTAAAAAAAACTCATTTAGTGTGACTCACAGCATACATACATACATAACATAGATATATAAGCAGCCTATAATGTTCCCACTGCTGGGACACAGGCCTCCTCTCTGTGATAGGGAGTGGGCCGTAATCCACCACGCAGGCCCAGTGTGGGTTGGTAAATGTGTTCTAGGACATACCGGTTTTTTCACGATGTTTTCCTTCACCGATTCAAGAGCAGTATTGACGAAATAATTTCCACAAAATAAAGCGCCTGTCAGGATTCGAGAACCTACGACCTACAACTGGGCGTTTCCACTAGGCCACCAGTGTTCTCGTTTATTCATATTATCGTTCATATCCAGCACCCTAATTGCGAAACGCACTATCTATCAGAATCTGAATCGGATTGAAGATTATTTATAATCCATTGCGTCATTTGTTCGAATAAATTGTCGGCTCAGCGACGTAAATAACGCAATGAATGTTGTTTAACAAAATTAAACTAATTCCTACTTATAGCAAGTTACACAATTACCCCTCTGAATATAATACAACCAATAAAATATAGACGGCTGAGTTTTTGAAAAGCGATAAAATTGAAGACACTCTCATAATCTGAAGATAGGTTTCTTCAGAACAACTGCTACCCATAGATTTTGAGGCTATTTTTCATACTAAATCCTAAAATCTGAACTCTTCCTTCCAGGATTACACGATCAAGTTTTACATCGAGAGCGGCGCGGACCCATCCAAGTTGGTACTCGGTATACCGACGTACGGACGCTCCTACACGCTGTTCAACCCTGATGCTGTGGAGATCGGATCACCGGCTGATGGGCCAGGAGAACAGGGAGACGCTACCAGAGAGAAGGGGTACTTGGCTTATTATGAGGTAAGGAGAAGTGTCTCAATTGTTCTTGTAATATAATGGTCTCGGTTATCATTCGTGAGTTTTGACCGTAGTTACTGGTCGTCAGAAATCCGAAAGTCAGTCAAGCAATCTAACTGGATTGTGGAGGCCAGATAGGCCGTCGTTCCATGTAAAATACAGTTATTCAGTTACATGCAGTTTGAACGGGAACCGACACAAACTTAGTTGGGAATAGGCATTTTTTTTACAGTGTCTTTTATTTATTTATTTGGAATCTCAACAGCTCACCTCACTATCAATGAACAGCCCAATGCAGTTGTGACAAAGTTACTGGCATCCACTGCACATTGATAGTGAGATTATGACAAATATCACTTAAGCCTATTAAAGAGTTTCACGGCATTGATAAGGCTAGGTTAAATAACAAGTGGCAAAAGAAAGAGAAGAAAAAAAAAAGAAAGAAAGTTCTACAATACAGTAATTATGTGCGATTGTGGGCACATAAATCAAAGTTAAGAATTTGTACCTAAATACTACGGCAATATTAATAAAAAACAAAGTAAAACAAACCAAAAATAAAAATAAAATTGTGTATGTCCACTATGTAATTGAACGTGCTTTGGTTGAATATAATCCCCATTAGATTTCTTCCAGATTTTTTTTATGGATGAGTTATGGCACAATTTGTTTACTAAACAATATTTGATTGACTTATTTCCGATATGATTGTTTGGATAAATGAAATATATCGACACTTTCAAAACCCTCAGAATAGATGCGTGGCAGTCGGGTCAGAACAGCATTTCTACCGTATTTTGTGCGACAGCCAGGTAAACTGAATAATTTCGTATGTCTGGTACGTGTTTTTGGGGTACAGAAATCAATACATGATAGCAAATCACTGCTGTCCAAACGATCTCGCAGGATATCAAAGAGCATAAAAACTTTTTTGCAAAAGTTTTGTCTTAGGATCTGTATTTATGGTTTTTATGCCACCGACTTCCGAAATTAAAGTTATTTTTCACTTTGTAGTGTTTTTAAGGAAGTCGGTTGTTTTTTTTTTTGCAAAAAAGTTTTTATTTTTAAATTTTTAGTTGTGGTATTCACCCTGCACTAATTCCAAACAAACAATGCATATTTATGCGATAGCAGAAATCGCGGTTGATTTCATGTCATTTTTTAAAGAGTTCCGGTGTCTGTCTCCCGAACTCATCATCAGATCTATATGAAAATTATATGGGACCATTTCGGAATAAACCCCTTTCGAACAAAAAAAGAATTTTGCAAATCCGTCTATATATGACGGAGTTATGGCCGAACATACATAAAAAAAAAAAAAAAAAAAAAAAAAAAAACATATAAACATCCGAATTGATAACCTCCTCCTTTTTGAAGTCGGTTAAAAAGCATATCCAACACCTTACGCCTATCCAAAAGGAGAAGCATATTTTAGTGTTTGCAGTCTTGGGCATAGGAATCATGACGATTCCGGGATTTGAAATTTAAAATTTTACTAACTTTTTCTGTAGATTTTCTATTCTTTTATTTAGTATATACCTCGTATTGGGGTGATCAGATTGGGCTGCAATACTCCAGAATACTACGCACATATGCAAAGTATATAATCTTCAGACTATGACAATTCCTGAAAGGCTTACAAGTATGCATTACAAAACCAAGGTTACGAGAGGCTCTATTGGTGATGGTATCAATATGTTGGTCAAAAAGCATTTTGGAATCTAACATTATACGAAGATCTCTGACTACATCAAGCCTTCCGAACGCATTATTATTAAATCCATAAGGATACTTAGTTGGGTGTTTAAAACGACTAAAAGTAATGCACTGGCATTTCGAGACATTAACAGTGATGTTATTTTGCTGATAATACCTGAATAATGCGTCAAGATCACGCAGTATCAGTTCATAATCAAGACTGGATAATTTTGATTGCCATGTCAGATAAGTTATTTGTACCAGTTGAAACAGCATTAACAACCAACGGCATTCTCACATCCTAGATCACTAGATTTATGATATACGATTCGTAACTATAATGTCAACTGCCAAGTTGCTTGACTTGGGAGGGTCAGAATCATGTACTGAATGCATGATAGCGGTTGGGGCATTGTCGTTCCTGATACCCTGTATTCTCATCACCAAGATTTCAATGCATACCTACGTGTAGTCTCTATGTGGTCTCGTCAATATTCAAACACACCGTCAAGCGATAGAGTAAAAGAAAAAACAGAATAAAAATATAATTATGTTAACTTGTCTCGTTGTTAATAAAAACTATCAGAGTTCACAATCCTTAAAATATTCTCATTCCTTCCAGATCTGCGAATCCCTAAAACCCAAAAAGAAGAAGCGCCAGGCATCTGATGAGGATTCCGAAGAGTATTCAGATGAAGAGGAGGAGGAAGAAGAATGGACAGTCATGCACCCCAACCCTGACGCAATGGGTCCCGTCGCCTTCAAGGGCAACCAGTGGGTTGGCTATGATGACGTGGATATCGTTCGGAAGAAGGCTGAATATGTCGCAGAGAATGGACTTGGAGGTCGGTTGCATTTAGAATCAATTCAAAAATCAAAATCAAAAGTCATTTATTCAAATTAGGCTGAGGATCAGCACTTTTCGAACGTCAAAATTACAAAAGACAGTCCCCCCAAAACGCCCACCCGTCGCGCACTTCCTAGTGCTTTAGCTGGGAAGAAGAAGTGGCCAACAAACTCCCCAGCAGCACAGCTGTCTGTCCAGTTAGAAGAACTTGATTCTATACAATGGTATATAGTAAAACATTAAGAGACACAAATTAAATTAAATGATTTGCTATATGCCAGCTAGCCAACCCAATATACCAACAAATTAAATGAAAACTATACTCAAGCATAAGCAAAAAAAAAAATATGTATATAGAAACATGGCTGCAAAAATAAAAAACTGGCATAAAGGGCGTGTCAGCTTACATATGCAATGCTGAATGTTCACATAGCTGTTACGACCTGAGTTACAACTCGAGGCCACAAATGATAAACTAGGACCATCGATGTAAAATAAATTAAACAGGTAAGTAATATTAATAATAATATCAACACCAAAGTCAGCAAGACGACCAGTCACCACAAGCAGCACCCGTTCACGAGCATAACGCAAAGATCAGCCATTGCCCCCCTCGCCATATTTGAGGGAAGGGGGCAACCCGACCCCCGACGCTACCGCAAGCATTGACATCTAAGGGAGCATGACGAACTTGCTGCCGGTTGCTCAAGCAAGAATTGAATGATTACTTGTCGAGGTCGCTAGCTAACCACATTATGCAATACTAATAAAATAAAATTGGCATAAACAGGAAAAAAAATAAGGAAACAATTATATTGAACCTATCACTAGGTACGCTAATACTGGAGAAAGAACATAAACATTGTCTTGAGTTAATCACAGCGACCAACTATTCTTATCATTTAAATAATCGTTGATGGAATAGTACGCCTTTTGACAAAGGTTGGATTTTACTTGAGCTTTAAACGCATTAAAAGGTAATTCTAGTAAAGAAGGTGGTAGCTTGTTGTAAAATGTTATACCAAGCCCAACAAATGAGTTATGCACCTTATGAAGCCGGTGAAAGGGAACACGTAGTTTGTCCTTACTTCTAGTGTTAACAGTGTGAATATCACTGTTTTTAGCGTATAAGTGTATATTTTGCCTAATATATAAGATGTTGGCGAAAATGAATTGTGATGACACCGTAAGAATACCAATATCTTTAAAAAAGTCCCTTAGGGAAACTCTGGCACCTAGCTGGTAAATTGCTCGAACAGCTCGTTTCTGAAGGACAAAAATATTTTGAATATCAGCTGCAGTACCCCACAGTAGAATACCGTAAGACATAACGCTGTGGAAATAACTAAAATAGACTAACCGAGCTGTTTTTAGGATGAAGCTTCTCGAACGTACTTTTATAAAACCAGTACCTACTTATGTCCATTTGAATTGAGAATCACAGATGATCTGGAAAAAAACATTCAATCAATGTACAGACGCCAGCACAGCAAGCTACCCGAAACTGACAAATTCTGCCAATCAACCTTGAACCTAATGCTTTAGCGATAAAGTTGAAAATCTATTAAAGAAATTTGACAGATAGTAGTAGCTTGATGTGCTGGCGTCTGTACATAACATTTCTAAGTTCAAATTCCATTGTCTTCAAAAATATTTAACGACCTTTTTATCACAGATGATCACTTAAAAATCCAAAACTTAGAATGCATAACGCTAAAGAAGATAGTTGAGTAAGTAGCGATGGAATGTAAATTTTCTGGGATTGTGACCTCACGTCATTCATACCTAAGTTGATTTTTTTGTTCTTTTGAACGTGCTTCTTATTTATCTATAGTGCCTTTGGCTTATCACGTAAACTATAATACTACTACAAACTGCACAATGCACAAGAACTGTATTCGAACAAGCTAGATATCACATGCGGAAATTGTAGACAAATAATACAGGTATATTTTTCTTATTCTAGGTATTATGTTCTGGTCTATCGACAACGATGACTTCCGCGGTACGTGTCACGAGAAGCCCTACCCGCTCATTGAAGCTGCCAAGGAGTCGTACTTCGCTAAACTTGGGTGAGTATCTACTGGTTTCCTTTCAAATAAACACAAACCAGCCTTTGTTGGTATTATTATATACTAGCTTTTTCGCGTAAATGTCGGTTATCGCGGACGCAGACGAAGTCGCAGAATAAAAAGCCTATGTCCTTTCTCAGGCTCTAAACTATCTGTGTACCAAATTCCATTTAAATCGGTTCAGTAGTTTTAGCAGGAAAGCGAGACAGACAGACAGCGTTACTTTTGCATTTATAATATTTTTAGTGTGGATTTAATTATGAAAATCTCCCTTACAACTATCCTTACAGGTTTACACCTAATACGATAGTGCAGTCTTAAAATTAACTTACTACGAACAATAAAATTAAAATAACATAATATCTACAATACCAACTATGTTTCTAAATAAAATACACAATATTTAAAATATAATGTAATAATTATGTCTACACTATTGTATAGAATCAAGTTTAACTAAACAGACAGCTGTGCTGCTGGGGAGTTTGTTGCGCCACTTCTTCCAAGCTAAACTAGGAAGTGGGGAATAGCGGGCGTGTTGGGGGACTGCTTTATGTAATTTTGACGTTCGTAAAGTGCTGAACTTAGCCTAATTTGAATAAATGACTTCCTATTTTGATTTTTTACTTTGATTGTCTGGTTTATGACGTCTTAGGGTTTTGTAAAGTCAGATAATGGTTTTTATTTTTTGAAACTTCTACAGAACTCTCCACATTCCCCAAACTTCTTCATTTCATTGTACTAGTAATTCTAGAGACAAACTATGTATTGTTTTCTTTTAAATAGAATACTTATAATAAGAATAATATCGATCTTTTCTTTAACAGATCGACAGGCAACGTTATTAAGGAGAAGGTACCCACCAGCACCAGGAGGAAGAGCAGGCCGAGGAGTTCCACCACCACTACCACGACCACCACGCCTAAACCATCTTCCAAGTGAGTTGTTTCTATGTAACCTTTTGTTACTCAAGGAATAATTAATTTTACCGATGTTGATCTGACATAGAGAACCATGGGATTTGTCATTTACTGCAAGCGTATTTAAAGATAGAAGTGGTAATTACTAATATCTTTACTCTTCGAAGAATAAAACACAATTCTCTTTCTTAAAAAAATGACATTCCTCTTTTTCTTTTTCAATACTTTCGCTTTATTTATTTGGTGGTCGTTTGACTTAAAATGTGTATTAATACACTCGAAGAAAAAAAAAACTAAAGCCAAATAAGCATGTCATACAAATATCCTCAACTACTTCATTATAGAATGATATGTAATTTAAACTTATTGCAGGAGCAACAGACGCAAGTCAACCACAAGTGTCACCAGCACGACTCCAGCCTGGAACATCATCACACCGGAGCCACCAACCACCCCCGATCCTGGTTCAGGTACTTTGTTTGTTTTATCTTACCAAAGTTAAGATCCAAATTGTCAGACACATTATGTCTGTTTCATTGATCTGTGTAAAAGAAACTGTGGATTTGAATTTTACATACAAAGTTTGATACGTGTATGCACGTAGGCAGGAATTTTTACTCCTCCACTCATTTAAATGCATTGTGCCTGGCTTATGATGTCCTTCCCTAGTAGCTATTAATACAAAGGCCAAGTTATCGACTGAGGCAAAATTGTTTCTTAGGAAGTGATCAGAAACGAAACTAGATATCAAAACTAACAGCCCCTTCGAATAAATAAATCGGTTCAGAATACTCCATAAATTTCATGATCTTATGCCAGATACCTTAGATATTACATTTTGCAAAGAATATATTCTCTGCGAACTGTAATATACAGTAAAAAATATATTGAATATGTATGTAACAAAATGTTTTGTCTTTCTTCCAGACTTCAAGTGTGTTGACGAAGGTTTCTACCCTCATCCTCGCGACTGCAAGAAGTACTTCTGGTGTCTCGATTCTGGACCATCCAACCTCGGAATTGTTGCTCATCAGTTTACTTGTCCTTCTGGTAAGTTCCTCTCATTTAACGAAAGCATCCATTTGTTACTTTTTCTTGGTAATGAAACACTTTAGTTGCCATTTCAAAATCAATGCCAAAGTAAATATTTTGATGTAGTCTTTGAATTTTTTCTCTTAGAAGTCAAATTCAGGCGAGGAAACTCGTGAAGGAGCATTACTTGTTGTTGTTATCTTGTTCACGTACCTGTGATTATCTGTACTTGTCTTTCATCGTCTTATATATATATATATATAGTACTTATTTATGTATATAAGTATCTATTATATAGGATATATATGATTATTATATGTATTTATTAAAGTAAATTGTATTTTGCACCAGTGACAACCCCATTTTTATGTCCACGCAATCACTGTCCATTCCAAGGTTGCCTGGAAGAGATCGCAGAAAGCGATAAGGCCGCCCATTGTATGTTTTTATTGTTAAATGGTTTTAGTTGAAATGTAATTTCTGGTGTACAATAAAGCATATATCAATATCAATATCAATCAATATCAGGCTTTTGCCTAATAGCGGGATAATGAAAACTGACACTGTTTCTCTGTATCAAGCTCAACTATTAGAATATTGTCTATCTTTGAGTATAATTGTGGTAAATGCCTATGATAAATAGACATTTATCATAATTATATCAGATATAATTTTTTTACCGCTCTACCCATTCCTCAGGTCTATTCTTCAACAAGGCGGCTGACTCCTGCGACTTTGCCCGCAACGTGCTCTGCAAGATCAAAGACCCCACCACCAAGGCGCCCACCACTCGCGCCCCCACCACGAAGGCCGTCACCACCAGTACCACCACCACCACTACCACTACTAGGAAGCCGATTAGACTGAGTACCAAGAGTTCTTCGTTGTTTAGGACTACTTCGACGACTACTCCTGAACCTGAGGTTAGTTTAAAGTATTCGACATTATTTATTTATGATACCATTTTTAAAAAAATCCTAAAATTTTTCTCTCCAAAGCTTTGTTGACGATGTTATATCTACATTTATTACTGAAGGAGATCAAAATATTTTATACTATAATGCGTTCAAAATTAAAATAGGAATGACTTTCTACCAGATCTTTTGAAACAAGTTAAGTAAGATTTATTCATATAGTATGAATTAACACATATAAATATCCAAGTAATGTTGGTAATATTATTTCGCCAAAAGCTAATCTGATTTTTATGTCGATCACAAGTTGTTTATTATTAACAAAAAATATTTGTAATCGTTTAGGAAGAAGAATACGAAGACGAATCTCGTGAAGACCCAACTGATGAAGATGCTGAAGATCCCAGAGTATTAAAAGAACTGATTGATCTGATCAAGAAAGTCGGTGAGTAATAACAAGATAACAATAATATTTTGAACATCTATTTGTTACTATATAAACCGATCTCTTGGTTTGGACTCAGGGAAGGCACAGATGGAAATATTGTTTTATTTTGTAACAACACATGTTTTTTTATGATTTGGCAAAAGATAGGCAAACTATACTGACACAATCAAATTAACAATGCAACATAATAATATATTGAAATATCGTACCAGCACAATGTATTTAACTATACCTTGTTTATTTGTAGGTGGTATCGAACAGTTGGAGAAACAGCTTCATTTCGGCGAGAGCAACCAGGCTAGCACGGACGGCGCCGTCACGACCACGCCATCTCCCTACAAGAAGAAGCTGTACCAAAAAGTATTGGAGAGGACACGCGGACAAAACAGGTACTCATTTAGTAGATAATATAACTGTCTCATAGAAACACACCACAAAATACGTATTAAATATCTCCGTCAAAGCAACCTTTGTGAAATATTTAGACTGTATTTCTGATTAAAATGTAATAACGTCTTCTACAGATATACTGGACCTAATAGCATACTTGAAACTTCTGGAACAAACAGTAGGCGAGGACCACAAAATGCTGGTATAGAATCATCAAACGATAAAGACACCCTGATAAGGAAAGACCGACCACAGTAAGTCTTAAAACTCCCTAAAATATATAATGTACACCGATTGAAATGCGTGCGTCGACAACTTGAATAAAAATACACACACTACTATTTTTACTCCATACTTATGTACTACAATATCGTCCAGGTACACAACGATAAATCGTCAACGTGGTTCCAAGGGAACGACTGAAGCTACTCCTGAAAGCGAAGAGACTGAAGATGAATCCCAAGAGGAAGTACAGTCGAGCTTTAGAGCTAAGCCCGCCGCTACAGTCCAGGAATCCAGGTTCGGTACAACAGCCAAGCCACTGCAATATGTAAACATCCGACGAGCTAGACCAACCACTTCAGATACAACTGATGATTCTGCTTCAAGGTAAGCTTTCAACTTGATGAGAAATCATTTTAATGACTTTTATGCGCGATGCGCATTAAGTCGAGCACAAATCAAACACAAATACAGAATTGATGTTGGCAAAAATCTGACACTGCAAAATTAAATTATTATTACTTGAACAACGAATCAATGGCCATTCTAATTATATTTCATTATTCTAGGAACGCCCTGTTCGAACGTTCAGAGCCTTTCGTGACTATTTCTGACACACCGAACTCACTGGATATATTGAGCGCAAGACGAGAAAATCAACCAGAATACGTTACAATCAGGAGACAGCGACCTACCACTCAGGAAACTACTACTGTGCAGTAAGTTATATTTTATATTACAAATATAATTACAATTAAAATGATTTATATTTAAAACTAATAAAAATCAACTTTCTCATATACTAAAATATCTTTCTCTTTTTTTTAGATATCAAAATTCTGAAGATGAAGAAGTTGAACTCCAAGAAACAGCCTTAGAAAGAGAAATATCAACACAGCCCCAGTATACTTCTATCGTGCGATCTCGTGCAACCCCCCGTCCCATTGAAGAGCCTAGCTCTGAGGCCCCTGTACTTAGAGTACGTTCCACCACAGTCGCTACTGAAGAAACAAGTGGTCCTGACCCTACTACTGTCCTATCTGTCCAAATATCCTCCTTACTCAACTCTCCGAGCTCCGCCGAAATCGAGACCACTGAGACCGAATCACCCGCTCCGACTACTGTAGTTGAAACTACAACTCCAACCACAACTACAACTACGACTACTACAACTCCAGCCCCTCAAAGTCTCCCCACTCGACGTACTTTGATCAGACGGCGAGGCTCCACGACTCCATCTACAGTAGCAAGTACAGCAGCCCCATCAAGCACCTCACAGGTGAGTCCCAGGAATTATACTTTTGTGAACCGACGACGACCTCAGCCAAGGCCAAACGAAATATCTTTGGATTCAGACGATTCTGCCGATGTTTCTCGTAAAATTAGATCCACTACTCCGGATAGTCGTGAAGTCGATGAAGCTATACCTAGGGAAACCGGTCCGGTCGGTAGGAAGTTTAGGAGTAGGTTCCAAGCATCACAGACCGCTCGCAGTGATGACTCTATTCCCGCTGCCGCGTCTCCTGTATCGAGGGGCTCGTTCAAACCCCAAGTCTTGAACCCTGATGAAGTTATTTCTTTGACTCCAATTGACGTGGAGCCACAATTCGTTCCGAGACAAGTTTCTAGCTTTAGTGCAAGAGCTGACAGACGTTTCCGCAGACCTATTACTAGCACTGCGTCTGATGCGATTCCTGATAGTGAAGGTTCAGCTGCTACTGTAGAGACTAGTCGACCAAACCTTCTCCCGCGTGGTCGTAGCCGTTTCACAATAAGTACCACAACAGAGGCCACTGCTCAACCAGCTTCTGTTTCTTTTGCTCAGAGAAGACCAACATTTGCAAGATTTACTCCACGGCCCTTCACACGTTCGCCATCTTCAACTGCTTCACCTGATGCGGATGATGAAAATACTGAACTGCCTCAAGAAACTACAACCCAAAGAATAGCACCTCGTCTACCTTTTGGTAGATCTAGACCAACATCAACCACTTCACCGAGAATAATAGCCAGAAAATTACCATTCCCGTCACGTCAATCAACTACACAACAAACCTTATCCAATAACGACGATGATGATGACGATGAACCTGAAGGCAGAAGTGACGATATTTTACTTTCTGAGAGCGCGAGAGCAGAGAAAGAGCACGAGGAAGATGAAGTAACTGAAGACGAAGAGGTGCCTAAACGTAGAGTTATTATTAAGAAATTCAGGGCTCCGGGTGCAGCCGATAGTGAGACTATCTCTACTGAAACAGTTCCTATTGATGATTCTGGTAAAAAGAGATTCAGAATTATCAGACGCAGACCAACTTCTACGACAGCAGCGCCAGAATCAGTTACTACTGAAGCGCCTACTGCACCTGGCCCACAGAGGATTCGTAAGGTCATACGCAAAAAACTAAAACCTGCTAACGATAATGCGGAATCAACAGCCAAGTCTGTTGGGTCTCTCAACACTTTCAGAAGCTCGACTACTGAAGAATTTAATTATGGAGAAAAGACACGACCCACTACTACAACTACTGAAATTGTAACAGAGCCAATAATAGAGGAAGTTACCGAATTTTACAAAGAGAAGAAAGTTAAAGCGGAACTCCAAAATATTGAGCCCAAGGAAGAGGTTACAGAAAAAACCATTGAAAATGAAGAAGAAAAACTAGTAGAGCAAGTAGTTGAACAAACGACGGTAACACCTGCTACTCAAACGGATGTACTTAAGAATACAGAAAGTAGTCAAGAAACGGTTACAGAAGCCCAATCCACTGATACTAAACCAAGTTCTGACGATAATTCTAAGTCTGAAGGAGAAAATAAGGAAAGTTCTGATAATTCTGAAGGCGAAGCAAAAATTGAAACAGAAATAAAACCAACGGAAGAAAAATCCGAGGTGACAGTAATATCTGATGGTAAATCTGTAGATATTTCTGAAAACAAAGAAACAACTGGAACTGAATCAACTGTAACGGATGATTCACAAACAGAAACAACAACCGCGAGCACCACTGTTTCGACTACATCATCAAGCAGAACTAGGTTACCTTACAGGCCACGAAAGAAATTATATACACCATCCACGGAAGCTTCATTACCATCTACTAGTAGAGTTTTTAGCCGGAAATACAATCCTGGTGTTTACACCAGTCCTGCGTCAGCAGATAGACCATTATTCAGACCAACTGGAAGTACAAGAAGACCATTTTCTTCTAAACTATTTACTAGAAAGCCTTTCACCCCAAGGACTACCCAGAAATTCGAAGATGATGAAGAATACAATGACGAGGAACTTTTAGAAGAGGATCCGGAATCTGATAACCCATTCGTTTTCGTACCGCCTAACCAACTGTTTACAAGAAAGCCTGACTCCGAAGAAGATATACGTGACGAAGCTGCTAACTCTGAAGAATTGTTAGATGAAGAAGAAGAGGGACCGTACGACGAAGAGGTAGTAGATGAGGATGAGACACCAACAAAGTTTGCGCTCACAACAAGGAGACCAGGTTTTAGACCTCGTGTAGTAAATTCAAACACATTTAGAGCTTCCACTTCTACAACAGAAATTCCAAAAAGATTTCCAAGCTCTCAAAATAGAACTGGAATCATAACTAGATTTAGTAACAAACCAGCAGATGACAATAAAAAACGAGTGCAAAACTTCCCACCAGGTTACAACTCCCCGGTAAACGCATCTAGACCTAAAGGTACTGGTTCAGTTATTATTAGGAATGGAACTCAAGGAGCTGAGAAGGAATCTAAAGATGTAACTACTACGACAGCTTCAGCTACTGAAGGTGAAACCACTACATCATTTGATGATGATTACCTCACAGTAACTTCAACAACTTCAACTGATGATGGTACAGACCTCACTACCTCTGACGATGCATCTACAACAAATACAGATGAAATGGAAACGGCAACGTATGAAATGGAAGTAGATAATAGTACTGATGATTACTTAGAAAGTACAGAAGGTACTACGAACTACCCAACAACACAAGACATTACCACAATTTCACAAACTGAGGCTGAAATTAAAACAACAATTATACAAAATACTGTTGCTTACACTGTTCCTAATAAGGAAATTACAACTGAACCAATAGCTACAACTATTCCTTCAACTACTACAACTGAGCTGGCTCCGCCACCACCACCTATCATAAAAACGCAATTTGACAAGTTATTCTCCATCACTAGAGTTGTGGAAGTAAATTCAAAATTAGATAAGCACCACATTAACAAAAATAATGAAACCACTCTCGTTGAAGAAGGCAAAATCATGGTCGAAAAGAAACCTGTTGTTGATAAAATCGGTGAAGTTAGTAGATTCAGTCTTATCAAAATAGTTGAAGATGATATCCCGATCTATTTGACTAAATTCGGTCACATATATCCAGTTGAACACCCACCTGAAAACCATATCCGTATTGACGAAGCAAGAAATGCTAGAGCTTTAGTCGATACTTTTCCTGAAACACCCAGAGAAAATTTAGTTGCCTCGGAGAGTGTTAATGAAGCTTACAGGCATATCAAGAAAGTATCCGATTCTGAGAAAGCCGATGAAAATAAAGACCATGTTGAACATCTACCAAGCGATGACTTTTTATCTTACGTAAACGAAGAAAACAAAACTGACTCAGAAAATGACAGCCCACTGTTCGCTACATGGCAGTTCGTTCCTGCAGCATATGAAAATGAAAAAGTAAGAGCAGCTAAAAGTTTTGAAATAGTAACACCACGCTCGATGCTCACAAACCCATCAACTTTATCTTTAGAAGGATTATTTAAAACTGAAAACCCACTTATGGCACGTAAAGTAAATGATGATAAAAATCAACCCTTTGTCGTATATTCTGCATCAGTACCTAACCAAGAAGAAGACGCGAATATTGTAAAAATAACTCCCCTGAAACCTGAATCAGGTCGTAGTATACTTACTTTTGCCAAAGGTCAAGAATTTAATGGAGGCTCAGGCGATGAAGTGGCTACGGTGAAAAATCCAATAATCAATATTTCAGTGCTACCGCAAACTTCTGAAAGTTCAACAGTGTCGCCCTCTTCTACGACACCTGCAACTATTTCCTCGACTGCTCCCACAACAACCACAACAACGGAGAGTCTGCCAAGTTCAAGTCCTATCATAGATTTGCTTTCTACGACACAAGCTACTACCGAAATACCAACAACTACTTCAACAGACACACTCTCAACTACAACAACATTGCCAGAAGAAACGACGACAGTGAAAATATCGCCTTTGGATGCCAAACGGGCAAAATTCGGATTACCTAGAAGACCCATAATAAAATCTTCAAACTTTACTAGACCAAGCGTAGCTCCAAGAACATATAAGAAAATAAACGTGACTATAGCAACGAATTCGAACCAAAAATTAAACAAAACTGCTTTTAGTCCATCTAAGTCCCGTTTCAGTGCAAACAGAGTTCAAAACGTCCCAGTAGATCTTAAAAAGAAAAACAACACATCCAAAGTTGTCATTAAGACCTTTACTACAGCAAAAACATACACGACAGAAAGTCCAAAGACCACAACGGAACGAAAAATATATTTCAAACCAATCAGACCTAACTTTAGACCAGCTTTCTTCCCAAGAAAAACAACAACGCCTCCCGTCGTTGAAGACACTTAAAAATCCGACTTAATCTAGTTTTAACTAGATTTATGCGGCTCCCACTAGTAGGATCCGGTTTCTCTGGCCATAATAGCATGAACGACTGATATTATTTGTATAATTGGTTTTAATAATGCAAACTCGTTTCCTCCGAATCCGAAAATATGAAATTGCAAAGTTTTAAAATTGTCATTCGTTGATCTTTCACGGCATAATATTTTAACATGATAATTTTGACAAATACTCTTTTATACTGATGGGATAACTTGTATATATAGGTACACAACATCATTATAGTCATATTTTTTAGAGATTTTAATAGCTTTAATAATATTCTAGGTTATAATGAAAGTTTTATTGTACCAAATAATTGTATTTATTAGTTCGTTTTGGTAGAAGAGACTTTCAGTTTACAAAATGTCATAGGTTATGATTAGATTACATTTATTTAAAGGTTTTATTATTATATTAATAATTATTAATCGTTACCATTAAATGTACATATGGATGGTTAGGATTGGGATGTTTTTTTTTGTAATAATGTGAATGAAATATTGTAACATTCAAAGAAAAAGGTTTGTAATAAAGTATTAGAATTTATTTTTTATGTTATTTTAGTTGTAACAAAATTGTCGGACACATATGTGTTTTGCTCGGACCCCTTTAATTAACAGAGTCGTCACAATATCTTTCAACTTAATTCATAAGTAAACATTGATCCATTTTTATA
This sequence comes from Aporophyla nigra, assembly GCA_947507805.1. Classification (NCBI taxonomy): domain Eukaryota; kingdom Metazoa; phylum Arthropoda; class Insecta; order Lepidoptera; family Noctuidae; genus Aporophyla; species Aporophyla nigra. The sequence continues at coordinate 2,839,832 of OX382305.1, read as the reverse complement.
ATGTTTGTGCTCAACCACGACTGGGATTCGCAGGTAAGTGCTTATTTTTATATTCTTCCTATTTAAGTTACAATAATGGCCTCTATTACAGTAAATTGCAACAAAGAACTAAGTATAAATAATTGGCAAAAGCCATCACTCGGATAGAGAAAAATATATTTGTGATTTTAACACTTCTTTAGCCACGTTAAGCGATTTTTGGTAGGCGCAAAACTTTTGGTTCTAGTCAACGACCTGTTGTTTTTTTTCAAAGTATGAAGTTTTCTCTTTCGTCGATAGTCCCCGTGAGTGTCTATTTCTTTTAAAGTTGGACAGTTATTGAGATACAACATGACTTTTTAACCATTTAAAAAATTGAAATTATATAATTTGCCATTATCTGTAGAATTTAATTTAAAAAAAACCTAAACGTAAATAAATATCCGCAACATCATAATGACCTTCAGTTTCATGGAGGTATTTTTAACTATCAATTTAACTGAATGACTATTACGTTTTTATTTCCAATCTATTTTCATTTATTAAACAAATTAGTTCCTAACGAGTACTTTTCTAGAATGTTTTTATCTACCTATTACCGTAATCGCCGTTTTTATCGGCACCTTTTAAAACTGCATTGTGCTATTTCTTATCGCGTTCGGAACAATAGTTAGCTATTATTGAAAGACAATCGGCTCTCATACTCAAAAGATTTTCACAGAGGCATGTCAAAATATAATATTGTGTAGACATTTCATTAGAAATTGTACATCGAATGTGTAAGAAATACAAACTGCCAATTATCATTTACCAAAAGTTATAGTAAAGCCATGGAATTAGTATTTACTAGGTATATTATGTACATAGAGTAAAGTGGAAACACAGATAGTATTTTTATGATCTTTATTGCACACACAAAAAAAAAAAATAAGAAATTCAAATATCGAAATAAATTGTATTCAGCAATTACATTTTGTAATTTACAAAAATATACTCTTTGTCAATCACTGCAGAAACACTAGGACGTCTAAATTAAAACTATTACTCAAATTAAACTGCATAGTTATCAGTGCATAAACTGAAATGATTTATTACCCTTTCTAGCTGCATTAAACATTGTAATTATCAACACTAAAAATGTGGTACAGCAACAGTAATAAGGATGTACCCAAACTATCACCTACCCAAAATGCCGGGGCTTATTTATAAACATTGCTTAAGTAAAGAAACGTTACAACGTTATAAATGTATGGTTAAACAGACTTAACGTTTATAAATAAAGGAGTTTATAAACAAAGACTTTGAATTCATTCACAAGTACTCATTGTATATGAATCATTCATAGCTAATGGTCTGTAGAATGCTTTGCCATTCCAATCCGTAGGTACTTATTGTTTCTCATTGATTCTGAAATTAAACTTGTAGGCTGACGCGTGCGAAGATTATCTGTGTTTGTGATGGGCTGATAAAGTCTCTTATTGGTTAAATTGCTGTCATATCTCATATTTACTTGCTGTGATTGGTTGATGAGTGACAACAGTCAATGGCTTGATAGAAAAAGTAATTGAATATGCTTTTAGAACGGTAGCTATTACAAAATATATACTGAAATTGTCATACATTCAGAAGATACGGCTTATATTTGAAAGTACATTGAGCTTCAAAATTTAGCGGCAATAATCGTTAAACAACGTTCCACAGTAAAGCTATTATGGATTTGCCTTCAGGCGAAAAACAGAATTGTAGCACAGTGACAATAGAACAGGTAATTATTTGGTAGTTTACGATCTATTTATCTATAAAAGAGCACCGTAAAAAGGGGTTTTGTCAACGGAAGAATAGACAAAAGTACAGATTGTAGAAAGATTAAAGACAGAATTAAAGATTGTAGAAATATTTGTACCATTTTATGCTGGCGAAGCATGACAATTCTATCTCTATTCTACCAAGAATAGACAAAGTTCTTTCTATGGTGAACATGCTACGCGTGCAGGGGTAAACGTTGTCGAAGGTAAATAGTGTTTATAGGATGGTATGAGGACATTAAGATGTTTCGACTTGAATAACATGGGATTTAAATATATCTGGCGCAATGTGGGTGTACTATAGATATACTTCTGCCCTAGCATAACTATAATGTTGCCACAGCTTGCCAGGCCTCCACTCTGTGAGAGGGAGTGGGCCGTAATTCACTACGCGAGCCCAGCACGGGTCGGTAGATGTCACATGTTTTTGACTTCTTCTCCTCTGCCCTGACACTACTAGAAATACGTGCGTGACGTTGTTATATATATATATATTTTTTATCAATCCTAGCCGAGTCTCTGTTAATTCAAAGTTTGCGGTTAGAGTTAATCAGTTGGATGATTAATTTTCTCATGGTCGTAGCAACCTAATTAGTTTACAAAAATATAGTCTAATAGCAATGACCCGCATTGCATTAGAATTTTAATCACACATGAGATTGTCAGCTCACAGTGCCCTTCACTTTTATGTTTAAACTAACAGCAGTTAAATGAAACCTAAAGTTAGGTAACCTAGGTTTATATCGATAGCAGTTTCTAGTTAATCATACGTTCGTTGATATCTGGAAGTGGTTGCGCTACAGATTTAGTAAGGATTGCAGTAGGCTTGCAACAATGATATATAGTATGAAACTGTAATATGGCAGCTGTCGAAAGTAGTTAAAGAAAATTGATAGCCTACTTTAGTATGGACGTAAAAATATCGCAGCGGGATTTTATCGTGAACTGTATTTACTATAATTGTAGAACAGCAATGCGCAAAAAATAATTGCCGTGGGAAAAACACGCCCGTGTCTGCCTGGGCTTATGTTGCATTGCAATCAACAGATTCCTCGTTTTCATAAAATCTTTCTGAGTCATTGTCTAGTCAATAATGGCCATTGGCTATTGTGTAATGGCCTGTTGGTCTAGTAGTTAGCGACCCTGACTGCTATGCCGGAGGTCGTGGGTTCGATTCCCACCCAGGACAAATGTTTGTGTGATGAGCACGATCATTTGTTCTGTATCTGGGTGTAATTTATCTATAATATGTATGTATTTAGAAATATATAAGTATGTTTATCAGTTGTCTAGTACCCATAACACAAGCTCTGCTTAGCTTGGGACTAGGCGTTGTGTGATAGTTGTGGAATATTATTATTATTATTATTAATGAGCATTTTGACATGCAGTACATTTTCAATAATAAGCTACAAACTATGCTGACCTGCTGACTGTTCTTTGACATCAAAATGATAAAATTTATGAAAAATAGTTGCTTGTGAAACTACACTGAGTACTATCTTGTCATCAGGAACTTTAGCTTCAAACCCCTAGGCCATCCTTATAAAATACTCACGATCATAAATAATGAAAAATCGTGACTCTTGCGCATCTTATGATACTGGATCCTCGTGATTCTCGTATACTAACCTGCTTATGTACTGTCTTTGTCTATTCATTCATCGTACTTGCACGGTAGGTGGTTTCATCATTTTGTTAGTGCCTCCCGTAAGGAGCTTAGCAACTACTATCTAGCATATGAACCGGTCCGAACAAAAGTTTTTGTTATTCGGATAATTCACTGTTTTAATATTGATTCATACTTTTAAAGATTTATCGCCTGGATGTCACCAGGTACCCATTGACTAAACATTAGGATTCAGTTGAAACTTCTTAATAGGATGTGCTGATATATCTGATGACTAATTTAAATTGGAAGTTTGTTCATTAATGAACTAAGCTTTTAGTATTATTTGTTCATTATTTTATTTACATGGATGACGTTATAGTGTCCATAGTATAATTGCATTGATTTCTTAATTTCATTGTAGATTTACATCAACATATTATGCATTTTCATGCTTTATGGATAATTTTAAGCAGTGTTTGTTTTGATCTAATTTTTTTAGTAACATGAATATATTCTGTTCGTAGATTTGCTAAGAGAATAACAGCAGGATATTTTTAATGGTGAAATCAAGGTTGTGATTCAATCGACTTCCAGCTACGACATGTGGGCTAGTTTACCCTTATTATCCCTATTACTTCTTTATAATTCAGCAGTCATTTGCGTAATATCTCGAGTTAATACTACTTTAGCTAATAAATGACGAGTGTTGTATCATCGGCGACCCACTTGTGGGCCGGTTTAGCAGACGCTGCTATGAATATCAAATAGATTGTTAAGTACTAAACTATTTTCCTTGTGTGGTAGGCAGAGAAGGGCCATCTTATTTGAATTGGCATAAGATTCACAATATAGGCTGTCATGGACCGATGAAGTGTTGTGTAAGGTTCTATCGTAAGTTTAATTGTTTATCTATTTAGCACATTTTTGCTAGGTGTTATGAGTTCATGAGTCGACTTCACTGTCCACTATAGAAAGAGGACCGTATTACTCGATCTAGCTCTATATCTTTCATTATTTTCCTGCCCTGATCCCAATTTATTCAGGGTCAGCGCAACATGTTACTTTCTTACACACTTCTCTATTATTCATCATCTCGGTTCCGTTATAATCTACTACAACTTTGTAAAGCTAAATCTGCTAATCTTCTCTCAGATTTCTGCTCCCTCTTTTTATACATATACTCTGTAGAGCAAATACTTCTCAAAAGTACAATCTCTTCATCTTTGACTCTTTAAAAATTGTCTGTGTAAATATTATGTAAAACTGGTTCTATTATACTGCATTTAATTTTATCTTCGTAAAGTGAAAGTTCTTATCACAATTATGTTGCTTTTATTACTATTGGAGTAAAAGTCATACCACCTCCAATCACAACTTTCAATATCAAATTACATCGTTATCTATAAAAAATCCTGTTAACCTACCTACTCTATTCATCGAAGTTACTTAATAAGGGTGTTTTAGGGTTCAGGGTCAATCAAGGAAACACGCAAATTGACTTGTTTTATTTTACAATCTGTATCATCATTGTCTTCTAAAATCTACCCTGGAAATCTTCCAAATTTTTCTCCGAAGTCCCAATGTCCTTCTTCATTATTTGTTCTTCATGTCACCAGACGAATCTGACTTCGAAGTTTTTGCTTCATCCCCCTTCCATGGTCGTTCTGAAACAATTAAAAAAGGAACGTTAGTGTGATATAATTGACGACATTATTTTCAGTAACATGGGGCATAATACTCCTACTACTGCTGAGCTTGAGATCCTGGGCTTAAATCCTAGGTCGGGCAGTGTGCTAGGTTTGCCTATCTGGATTTTTTTAGTAGCAGCCCAGACTCTGGATATGTGCCCGGTAGATTGCAATAGGCTCGCCCCCTATTGCATGGGACTCAAACGTAGCTGGCGAAATGTGGGCGTACTAGATACACCTCTGCCCAACCATTCGGTGAACCGGGAGGAGGCGTGATGTTATTTTTATAATACTACTATCATTGGTTAGGTAGATTTGGTGTCCTCAATACATAGCTAGATGTTTCCAACTTCAGAGAAGTCATGTAAATAATGTTCAATCATTGCATCGAGAATATCGTTATTTATTACGTCTAGACTATATAAACATAGTATGTATGGAACGATTGGTTCCCACGCGAACTGTGAGAGTTGTTAGCATCTGAGAGGAATGGCCGGTTTCTTGCGATGCTACTGGTCGTCGATTTCACTACATATACATTATTGGAATCTTGTGAGTTCGCACGTTGTTGCTATAAGGCAGTTAACGCGTCAGAAGCTGTGGTTATATCGAGAAACAAGTTCTTTGCTGATTCAATGTGGCTAGTTTAGCGTTAGTTCCCTGGTTTAATTTGGTTTTTTCTCTATCGGATTAGTTCAACCTGGATGTGGTTTGCATTTTGCGCAACTACATTATAATATAAACTATTATAATATTCCTTAGTAAAGATAAATAAGTTATTAGGTCACAAAAGTTTATTGATAGTGGCGTACTATTGTCATATGAATCTAATTACAAGATCATTCTTTCATCTCCCGCAATTAAAAATGATCAGCAATTCTGTTCTATGTTTCTTAATGTACACATGACTAAATTTTAAGTACCTTTTATAACATTTATATTGGACGGATGGATGACCCCTGTAACACAGGTTTTTCCTAGCATAGGGGTCATTGATCATTTATCTTGTACCAGTCTATTTGCACATAGATTAAGTGTCACCCTGTATCTGTGTACTTTATGTCAAATAAATTCTATTCTATTATATTCTATACTCCATTTGTTTAGGTAGTTTACTAAATGTAAACAATCTTAACATGTCTTTTATCTAAAAAACTGTCTAAAAATTGAATCTAAAAATGTTTACAATTAGGTATTTACTTAAACCGATGTTAGGTAAGTAACTTAATTTAAATAATATTTGTTGGTCTTTTATACGATTTATTTTATATAAAAAGACATATCAAGATTGTTTACCTTTAGTTAACTACCTAAACAAATGGAGTATAGTAATATTATAAATGTGAAATTTGGATGTTTGTTACCCAATCACGTAAAAATGGCTGAACGGATTTGAATGAAATTTTACACAGAGATTGTATATAACCTGAATTAACAGCTAGAGTACTTTATACCCAGGCAGTACGTTCCTATGGGATAATTTTTGACATCCGGCATGACATGATCGAAGCTACTGGTAACAGCTAATCATACCAAAAATTGAATGATCAATAATTATAACATCAGTAGTAACACTAGAATTACGAAAACCACTCTTTAGAAATATAGGGACAATCGTCGTATATTGTTGACTGTACTATTGCTACTACAACGGCTACTAATATAGCACCTACTCGCTAAATAATACATCAACTCATCAAAATTGCGCGCACGCATTTCACCCACATTATCGACGCGCAGCATCCGAACGGAGAAAACTACTTTCTCTGAGCAATGACTTGTTTAGCGAGATATTATCTAAGAATTGCGTCAGATGCTGATGTTGACACGTTCTTATTTCAACTCTTTTATTAATTAATGTTCTTTTTTTAATCTGATAGGTTTATTTTTCCTTTGATAATAATTGTCAATGGCTCCGAATGAACGGCGTTCGTCCAGTGTTGAAAGGGTCATTTTATAACTAGTATATATAGTTATATTTAGTTCATCAATAAATTATAATTGCTAGCCGTTATTTATGGTCACGTTAGTTATAATAAATAAAAGGAAGTTTTAATAGATTTGCGATATTTATCTGTAAATAGTAATCCACACTAATATTATAAAGAGGAAAAATTTGTATTTTTGTTTGTTTGTTTGTAATGGATAAACTCAAAAACTACTGGACCGATTTTAAAAATTCTTTCACCATTAGTAAGCTACATTATCTGCGAGTAACATAGGCTATATAACATTACGCTACAATCAAAAAGAGCGGAGCAGTAATGAAAAATGTTGCAAAAACGGGGAAAATCGCACGGATAGGCGATTCTACGCGACGGGAAGGGGCGGGGGACCACGAAATTTAACGCGGACGAAGTCGCGGGCAGAAGCTACCTTATATAACGTAAATGCCATTTAAGTACTTAGTGCTTCTATAGCAATTATTAAAACTTGATATTGTAACGTTTATGCACTATAATAAAGAAAAAAAAAACTTTATTTGTGGTAAACATGGCGAAGGCAAGAAAGATCAAACACACAAAAAAGGAAAAAACTGGGTGACAACATGCGTCACAGCTTCGCAAAACGACGAACGCTTAGCATATTAATGCTGCGACGCTATGACAGACAGAACCCCAGCGCTGGTAATAAATAAAATGATAATGTTAATTATCTAGTATTTGTTTACTAAAAGAAGTTCAATCAGTCCAATGGTAGTCCGAAGGACTGAAATTAATATTGATCTGACAAATATTATTACCAAATTAATTAGCCGACATAAAATAAATCATGTATTAAAAACGTATTTACGAGGTAGAGGCCAACCAAAAAAATATTTAATAATTTTATTTATATTAATTTAACCGACCTTTGATAATAAGCATGTAACTCCAATTTATAATCATAAGCTAATTAATTTAAATGAGAAACGAATCCAATATATTTTTGTTAAGTAGGCAGAAATACTTGTTATTTTTTATCAGTTTGGTATAGGTTGGTAAACGCAAGATAATTATATACAACGTTCCTAGTAAGGGTAAAGAAAACACCTAATCACATTGTAACATTCGTTTCCCCATACCTTGGAGAACTAACTCATATATCACTACAGTTTTTCTATCGTTCACGATCACATAGTTCGATTAAATACAGCTACTTTTTCCTATTAGTCACGTGAATACCTGGTATGAACCTATACCCAGTGGCAGATACAGGGGAGGAGGTCTAAGTAGCTCAAGAAAAAAGCATCTGACTTCTGCTGTGACAAATCTTTACGTGAACTTGATATTATACCAATTAAACTTTTTAGCAAACATTAAATTAAGTACCTATAGTAAATATTACGGTTATCTGTTGTGTATAGTTTGCGAAAGTCTAACGGTTTCCTCCTGATGTTATTTCACCCTAATGAAAATAAAAACACAAATAAAGTGCCTGCCTGGGTTCAAATTCACGACCTACGAGTTGTAAATCGTAATTTGGGGTCGCGGCTATCACGGCTCTAGTGTTAGGTTAGGTTGCAAATAATTAGGCAATAAGATATAGGTGTGAAAGTTCCGCCCGGCCCTTGCTCGAACCGGCCCCCGCCGCTGAGGCCTTAGCTTTAAATTTGTCCCTAACTAATGATCTTCCCGACCCAGCCCTCCTTTGCTGCCCTCTACCAGCGATGCCCTAAGCCGAGGTCCGTACCCTACAGGGGGTGGGTGCCTTCAGCGAGTAGTTGCTCTAGTTTTAAGTTCTTAAGCCCTGGCTGGAGGCCCTAATTTATTAAGATAGCCACAAGCAAGTCTGTTTAAGGAGCAGCTGACAACTTCTTAGACTGACCTGCGAGATGTTACTCCAAAAAAAAAGATGTGAACGTCGATTTGTCTATATTGCATACCACTGATGGCACTCAAACCAAAGCTTATTGATATACCTAATATTAAGAGAGAATTCACACATGAGCCCTCCATTCATATTACTTCATGAAAGTAAATAGCACCTCGATGTAGTTACTGACGAGTTGTGTAATGACATAACGAGGTGCGATCATATACCCGTACTTTTTGGTAATATTGACCGAGTCAATGTTTACAGATGATTGAGTATAGAGTTCGTATAGCTAGAGGCAAATATTATATTTGTAGTAATTTCAAGAGAGTTCTTTTTGTTAGTGTGGCAATAGCAATCTAAGTAGCCCACGATTTGGCTACAAGGTTGGCACTTTCAGTAGCGTCCATAAAATCCTGTAGCGTACAATCAACAGGACACGCACACGTTATGGGAGTTAACCTTCTTTCTCTACTTTTTACTACTCTCTACGGTTTTAACACTTTGAATTTGGAATAAGCATAGATCTAACAGGTTTAGAAAAGTAAAAAAATATATTTTTATTTGAAGCCTAGGGAGTTATTTCGTGTTGTTGGTGTGTTATGTTTCAGTTGACGCATATGCAGTGGGAAGGGCGGAAAAATTGGATTAATTATGATATGGGATGGGATGACAAAGGAAAGTTATTAAATTACAAATGATTAAATTAGAGAATTTCTGCCAGGGTAATTATTAATGCTGATGTAATCACTAAGTAATCGTACACAGGAATCTAACACAAGAATTATTAATGACAAGTTTATGCTAATTTGATATTACCACGGTAGGTAAAAGAAGATTGATAATGTTGCCACAATTTCACATTTCCGCTTCCGTTTCTCACTGTACCCGGTAATTTTACAAATTAACCGGTAACATTCGCTTATTAACTGGTTCACATTCTCGTTACATTAACCGATGAGGTAATGACTTATGTAATGTTCGCTTTACTCCGCATAGGCTGAACAGGACCTTTTGTTAAATTCCTTTGCCTACTTGAAATGTTAATTTGAGTTGACTAAGTCTATTATAGATTTCCTTAAAGAGTTTTTAAGAAGCTTGAATATGTATGGTCAGAGTAAAATATTTGTGTAATGAGACCATTACCTGTACTTTACAAGATATTTTCCATTGAGAAATAAATGCAGACGAATTATCTTGAATACTGTTAAGTAATTTTGTCGTAGTAAAATGCGTGTGAACATTTTACTATGTTGATTTCTCAGATTATGCATTTGTATAACGCAACGACGTTTGCAGCTGTCATCCGGTATTTCTTTTGTAACATTTTTAATTACAAGCTTTTGCATCACGTTGTTATTAAGACTAATACATGTACATACCTTATTTTAATCCGGCCCTATTAACTTAGAACCCTAGAGAAGTCTCTTCTCGGCCTAAAACCACATGATTCTGCATCTACCAAAGTCATTATAATATACTTACGATCTACCCCATAGTAAATTTAAACGAAGGTGCTACCGCAATCTTATTCCCTTCAAAAGCACGAATGAAGCGATTCCAATGTCCGCAAAGACATTCCTATATAAGATATCATTGCGCATGTCACATTCCTCAACAAATTGGCATAGCAGGAAGCCGTGAGCTCTAATACTCAATTACCTAACATCTAATTAAATAGAAAGCTCATCATTCAAGTTTCCCGCCATTTTTTGTCGTGTTGCGACAGGCGTTATGCAAAATTCCATTCACGGTCAAACAGCGCGTAAGTCGCCACGCCTCTGTGTTAATAGCCGGCTTTACGTTATGCCGTAGTAAAACGTATTGAAGGGATATCAAAAAAAAAGAAATCTTACCATAGCTGATAAAATTTCAAATATTACAAAAAGTTGGCCACAGTAACATCCAATATTATATTTAAAAAGTATTCTCTACAAGCTTTGATGTGACTATTTCTAAAATTATTACTTCCCGATATTAATAACTTTGAATTCTAAAAACGAAAGATCTCATTCATAGGTTTCAGAAATGTCACCTGACTATATCAGCGTTCGTTGCACATCATCCACACGGTCAGATATGGTCAGTGACACGGTTGGCCAACGTAATCGCATGTAAGTGGACCCTCAGTTCCGGCACAGATGCGGGACGTGAGTCATGGCTTTGTGAGTCAGGATTAAGAGTTATGTAAAAGGTACTTTATGGTATAGTTTAGCATAGACATTCGAAGAGCTCGTGTCAGAAGGGCGACAATGCAAGCCGTATCAAGCTAACACGAAAAAAATTTCAGCATATTTCCTAAATATATAAGAATATCAGCCTACCACCTTTTTTTTCGGATGGGAAATCATCAAATGACTTTTCCCGCTCTGGGCGGAGCGGGAAGGCGTGTCAGACTTTTACTGTTCCTGCAGTTGTGCCAGGGTCACGGTATCTCTTTCGAACAATCTCGCGACCCTGGTAGGCATCGGTCCTAGCAGACCCCTTCAGTGCTGCTGGCATCTCTTTGAGGCGCGCGTGGAACACTACGCGCCGTTGACCCGAGCCTGGTCCTTACCGGGTGGCGAGCTACCCATTGCTCGCCGCCCGCAAGCTCGCGCCTACGGTGGCCGGGAGTCCGCAGCCTACCACCTTCACTGAATATCTTTCTCACACATACTCCTTAAGACTGTGATAGCAAGAAATAGAGGAAAAATGATAAAATGGTGAAAGAGGCTTAATTGTATGTGATTATTAAGTAGCTCCCAGTCTCATAAAATGATACTACGTGATGTTAGTCAAGTATCTACATATTAGCTGGTAACATAATCGTTACGTATATCCTAAATTTTAATTCAGGATCAGAGGTTTTTTGCTGCAAAAAGACTGACTGAAAAATTTGTTGTTGTTTCGATTTAAAAAAAAAAAAACAAAAATAGACGTAGAGAAGAGATGGTAAAGGACAAAACCCGGCAAACCATGGCATGGAATTTAATCTGCCAAGTAACACCACTGGCTCTATGTGATCTTAATGCCGTATGGACTTTGTTACAAAGCGACCAATGCCCACACATGGCATCCGAACAAAACTGGCCTCCATGACAAACGAGCTAACTCCTTGAAACAATTCTCGATGAATAGGTAAGGAGACGTATTCGAGATAATCTATAATATGCAATTGAGGCGTGATTGGCAATCGATTCGGAAAAAGAAAGAGTTTTTATGACACCTTGTAAAAAATAATTACTGTAAGTACACCAAAAGTTGATGGTAAAGGATGCCTTGCGGCATTCACTTTGTCTCATGTATCACTACTCCCACTCCCTTTCATCGAAAGTAGACCTGTGTCCCAGCAGTGGAAACATTATAGGCTGGTAATGATGATATATCGCTCTTTCAAACAAAAAGCAAAAATAGAATATCTTTGAAATCATTACAAAAAATAATAGTTTAAAAAAACTAAAAAACACGCTTCCATGGAAAACCAAACTAAAAAGTACAAAATAATGGAAAAAAAGCGTGGGGTGCTTTTAAGGTATTTTTTTTTTTGATATCAGGCACCCCACGCTTTTTTCCCATTATTTTGTACTTTTTAGTTTGGTTTTCCATGGAAGCGTGTTTTTTAGTTTTTTTAAACTATTATTTATTTTCTATTTTTTAGGGTATTTTGAATTTTGAGACGTATGTCAGCGTAGTTTGTGACAGTTTTTTTGCTGTCCTGGTAACCCTGGCAAGGATAATGGCACAAATTTATGAAATTATTGCATTGTCATCAGTCCTTGACAGGTGTGCAAAGTTTGAATGAAATCTGGTCGTTTAAAGTGGGTCAAAATCGCACTATAAGGAGTCGGTTACAAACAAACATACAAATATACAAACATACAAATATACAAACATACAAACATACAAGTGAAGCTAATATAAAGCGTGTAAAAAAAAACCGGCCAAGTGCGAGTCGGACTCGCGCACCGAGGGTTCCGTACAAACCTGTAGGTATATAACTAAAAGTTCACCCATCACGACAATCGAGTCGTAGTTCTGTTCTGTTTCTTAGCTTGGTTTTATTTCTGTCTGTGTTTTGTTCTGTTTATTATATGATGTAACTAAAAATTTACGGTTTTCGCAATTTTTCCTTTATCCCTGCTATAAGACGTTGCTTCGTACCAAATTTCAAAATTCTAGGTCGTCTGGAAGTACCCTTTAGGTTTTGATTCCCTTGCGAGTTTCGAAAATTTGAGGAAATTTGCGGTATAAACGGCTATATCTTTTGATTGCGTTAGCTTAAAAGTTTGATTTTTTCACAGCTCCAAGGGACAGTATATTTGAGTATTTGTTATAAATTTCAGCTTGATACCTCTACGCGTTCCTGAGAAAAAGGGTCTTGACAGACGGACGGATGGACGGACGGACAACAAAGTGATCCTATATATGAGGTGCGGAACCCTAAAAAAAATGAGAGACTCGAATTGATCATCAAAATATCGACTGCCACAGTTTTACGATATATCAAATCTATTTATACCACTAATCGATTCAAATATCGAACACGAGATCTCATTAAGAAATATGTAACTTACTGCGTAGTTTCGCAACGAGTTACATAAAAACCTTTTTTTATTAAAATGGGAATGAACATTCAACATGAATGTTTTTTACCATGGCCGATTGGCAATCTGGGTGTAATGTTTCATGTATTTTTTGTCTTTATCTGGACTGTGATCTAGTTTATACTGCGCCCACTAAAAAAGGACAATACGGAAATACAAGCAATGTAGGTACCTATACATGTCATGATCAATGTGATAATCTGCGTAGAATATATTGTATGGCGTAGGCACTTTGTGAGTTTTTCCTGGGTATTGACTTTGGTGTGTGCAGGAAACATCGTAAAAATCTGGACATACAGTTACATCTGAAATCGCCATCCTGTCTTCAGCAAGTGTGGTGAACTACTCGTGCCTTTACACCAGGACTGTCATGGGCTGGTATTATTTAATATTACAGCTGATTAGTCAGCAAATCTTGACAAATTCTGCGAATTTAATAAAGTTTTTAGAAAGGTTGAAAAGCTTTAATCAATGATGCACTACTGAGCGTTCAGGATGGGCAAATTAATTAAAACTGATTTACTGATAGCATGTATAACGTCTTATAGCAACGTATAAAAAGCACAAGGAGAAACATAACATTCGTTGTCAACTTTTGAATACGATAGACTAAAATGTTGCGACAAAACTTCACATTATTATAGAGTTTGCTGTCACAATCTGCGCGGGAAAATGAGAAACTGTCATGGGTGTCATGGCTACTGTGTGCAATCGCAATCATGATACAAAAAAATGTAGAGAAGGAAGATATTTATGTATGTATCTACCTAAATTGCATTATTATTTCCTAACATTACCAAAAAATTAAGCAAAACAAAGTAGTTGGAAAATGTCTTCAAAATGGATTTATGCTTACGGTAGTTCTATCCATTTTTGAAGGGCAAGCGTGAATTGCAATTACTAATTTACAACAGTTAGTTAATTGTTTTACCAAATGTGCACAAGTTCATAGTGATCGACGTAATGGTACTAACCGCCATTAAGATTACGCCAGAAGGGCGCATCTTTTTACATATTTGTAAGTGGTTAAAAAACACTGGTTGCTGCTTGTACGTGATGGAACGGTTGACCATGGCAACCGTTCCATCACGTACAAGCAAATATTTTTAGAATTTTGCGCAATTATTGATGCATAAACAACATAAACACCAGGCGCGGTCGCAGCCTAACATTTTGGGGGGGGGGGGGGGTCACCATGAGTACTGAAGAATATTTTTAGGAAGGTAAATCCTCTTTGGTCTAGTAGTCGCAAGCGCTGCTGATCAGAATGATGTCCCGGGTTATAATCTTTTTGCAATTCTCCATCGGAGTCTCCGTGGCTCAAGTAAGACAGGCAAATCGTTCAGGGTTTCGACAGCATGACTGTCTTTGGGGGGGGTCATGACCCCTAGGACCCCCCCCCCTCGGACCGCGCCTGATAGACACTTGGAATTTTAGGATGGATGTGTTTATTCAAAAATAATAAATTACTGGCCATTATTAAATTAAACTATGATCGTGAACTACGGTTGTAATATTTCCTGGTTTTGGTAAAAAAGAGGTAGGTGGTCTTAACGACTTAATTGTGGTAGGTAGTTTTTTTTTTAACTGCATCATCTATTTTAATTTGAAAAGGTTAAAGTTTGTTTAGTAAACATACAATTACCTGCTCATAATATTATATTCATATTTCTATTCGAAACAGAAGTGTAAAATAAAAACTTACTCAAATTATAAAACTTTAATAGCTTGAGGCCTGCTACAAGATAAGGTACAGGTGCATGACAATAGGCAACCCTAATCTTAAAAACAAGAACCAGAAACCCGCTACACAATAATACTACATCCTTCATGACAGCCAACCTTCACAGAAAAATGCACGATAACAATTTAAAAACACATTTTTCTTCATAAAGAACCCAACAATTCCATAGACAATTCAAAGCTGCCTGCTACCAGGAAAAACAAGTTCCACTTAACATTCCTGCTTCGTATATCGTAAAGCAATAACATTGTTATTCAGCACTCCGAATGACCTTTAACTCGATTCACAAGTCGATGTGATCGCGATGAGCATACATTCATGAGGGTAGCGTAAAACTTGTGTTTACATGTGCTATACTTACGTTGCTATGCATGCTAAGGCATGACGTCATTTGACAGTGGATTCGCCATGTTGACATGTTGGCGTTTTGGCGACCAGTGTGGGTTTTGTAAGTAGTTCGTAAGGGTTTTTGGTATGCGAATAGATGTTGCAAATTATTGAGCTTAAGGCCGTGACACATTTAAAGGTTTGCGTGGGCTCAAATTTTTGTGGCAAAGGCGTTTTTAATCCATCGAATTCTTCGTTTAAAAAACTTTTGGTAATTTTAAATGACATGGATGGTTGAAATCCTTCCTCAATTACCTTTTATAACTAGAAAGCTAGCATATGAAACCCAACCCATACCTTGTCATACTTTGAAGTACTTGTAAGCACGTTGCATTGGGTAACTAAGGTGGACTTACATTACCTAACAATACCACCTACATAGGTAGGTAAAGCAATTACTGATAAACATATCAGAATAGCATTGTGAAAGTGAAGTTTACACTCTTTTATGTTTTTCCAAATGAAAACGAATAACAACCCTGTGGTTTCTGAAGTCTGCGTCAAATCTATAGTAAGCTGAATGGTTGATTTAAATAGTCCGTTTATGAGTATAGTGAGTTTATGCGATTGGTTTAAATCAACCAACAACCAAACAGTTTAGCTCCAGACAGATGAAATTATATACATGGTATATAAGCTGTGAGGAACCTGCCTCGCATTTAGCTGTCAATAATGTCCATACCTGTCATCAGGTGGAATGACAGCTCACTTCGAACTAATAAAAAATGAGGAGGATATGCGAAATTCTAAAGTTTTCTTACATTTTTTTGCAATTTACTGGTCAGCGTCAGGTTGTATGCTGAATAACAGAATTTAAATCATCAACGCATTTTTCTTTCTTTCTTTAAATACAACCCTCTAAGTTTCAAATGAACTTATCTCATAATACCTAGTCATTCAATGGGATGACAGAATAGACCGTCCGATGTACTAGTTAAAATAAATGTAAATTAACGTGATCCTCCTTCCCATGCAAATTGTATATCTCTACCGGCCCGGCCTACTTACCAACGCAAAATAATCTGTTATTTTTATTATTTCATCACACAAAAGGCCAAATTCCTTGACAAAAGCCCAGTTCGCCATGATCCATGCAATCTTCGCACCTTTTTCGGTCACGCAAGGGCGACCAGATGGTTTTATAGATTTAATTGAAACAACAGTGTAGCTGGTCATACTCATGAGACAAATTACGTTGTAATCAAAATGGCTTCCGTGTCTTTTTTTCCGTAAGTAGTAAATACGGTATTGTTGTTCGGCATACAGCCTTAATTTTTTTGGACTGATGATTAAAGTCTGGTTTCATTTTCCTATGTCATTAAGACATTATCTTGGAGTGGTTATTTATATTTGAGCGAATACCTATACTTTACTACCTAGTGAATTGATGATGCTTTTAAATATTGGTTGGATTAAAAGCGCTTCCGCTCGTTTTTATTTATGAGTTTGAAAGAAAAATAATGCAGTCATTTAAATGTTTGTCGTGAAAATAAATCAAATACGACTTCACGAGCTAGAACAAAAAAGGGTACAGTCGTATTCAGTTGACATAAAACTAAGATTAATGATAGTCCGTAACTCAGTGAACATGTAGGTACATAAGCTAGTTCTTATTATACTCGTCTACTTATCATTAGTTTAGCAGTAAAAACGAAAGAGTTGAATACCAACATTACAAATTATTACATTATTATTATATTTATTTATTAATTCATTTATTGCATTCCATATTGTAAGAAAGATGTTACAAAAGGCTTAAAGCTAGGTACAAAAATATGGACCCTGTAAGGGTACAGCAAAGCGATACAATTAAGATTACTAGCAATAAAATGAAAACTACTAACAAAATAAAAATTCTTGGTATTGAAAACTATTCCTTTCAAGATCGGTGCAGTTCGCTACTGGAACCAAGTAGTCTAATCTCTAAGCTTAGCGAGTAGACCTGAAGAAAGTACCGCAGCAAAAAGTGGTAATTATTCAGTACCTATGACAGTTTCACTTGGAACCTTTATGGTAGGTAGTCTGGTATTTATATTACTAGATAGCCTTTAGGCATAACATTTAGCATAGACAAGCAGTGTTATAATAAATACATATGTCTTCACAAAGAGCCTGTTGCACTGGCTGGTAGTTAAAAAATAAGGCTGTAGCCTCAGCCAGTACCAATTATGATCATTATGAAGTTAACTGTTATGGATGATTAATTGATTATGTATATTATTTACATTTAAATATAGTTATGCTCTCGTATGTCCGTAGGAATTCGACGATCACCAGTACATACTTTGGTAGTTACTAGTTATCATAACCTGCTTACCATTAAGTACGAATACCATTGAGGAACAAGTTATTGTAATCTGCCCTATTATCAAGTTATGTTAATTAACTTATCTACTCTACTTGGTTGACGACCAACATAAAAAGTACAAAAATATGGTACCTACTATAAAAATATCTTGTCTCTGGATATTTCAAAGACAACATGCGATGAGAATTAGCATAAATTCTAAGAAAAATGTAATGATAAAACATTACGAATAGAAAATTCGCATTTATTCATGCTGGTAAAAAAGTGACAACTTTGCCACCAATTTACATAATTATTACGACATCCACGTGAACTAACAGGAAATTTGCATTTTAAAACTAAGTTCTTGAAAAGTGCTCTTCAACTGACGCATTTTTTGCGCAATCAGCCAAAAACACGTAGAGCAATCTTTACTTTTCTTTCATAACCTACATTACACCACCATTATTTACGGAAATACAAATAAACTTAACCCGAATTTCGAGCAAATAAATCTTGCTTACCTTCCATAAAGCCCACTACGTTTAAAATTGGAATATTAAATCTTCACTCACGATAGTCACGATAAAATACTCCAAGGGCACTATAACGAGTATGGTCGCAATTACAAGAGTATTTTATAATCTGTGCCGAGATGATCAGTGGTTGATCACCTTGAGTGATGTTGTAGTGTGATTATGTTACAAATGTTGAGCATCCCACCTGCACGCCTACGATTGGTTTAAATTATTGTTAGGTTGTTAGGATAAGGTTTGTTTGAAGAGTTAGTTCAATTAACTGTAAGGATTTGGCATGCATGCAAAGTTGTAGAGGTTAGATGATACCTACTGTGTGAAGACACTGAAATTCTGTAAAACCCTTAATTCTTCACCACACGACATTTAGGGCCAGATATTTACTTCTTGTGGTTTTAAACTCTTACTCTCTTTGTCCATTCTGATTTAGGCGAGATTCCCTGAATAACGCGTACCTAATTCAATATGGTTTTAAATCCTAAACAGAGGGAAGAAAAGGCCAATGTAGTTAACAAAGGATTAGGATTCGATTTGACACCAGACTAGTTTAGATAATTATGAAGAGTTGGTCCTTAAAGTAAGTAGGTATTAGGTATACATAGTTGGTCAAGTAATGGTCAAACAAGGCAGACAGGTCTGTATATCACCTAGAGCAACACCCATTGATAAAATGTTGTGATTTAAATACATTTTGCAAATCTGTGGTTCTTTAGTGAGAACACGGAATGCGGAAAATTCATATTTACATAAATGAGTTTCTATGTAAAATTATTTTGATATCAAATCAACTCTTATCACATAAATATAAAGACCGAAAGTCCTCTTTAAGGAAAAATCTTACAAAACATGTTTAGTTATACATAGAACCTTAATCCAACAACTCTTGAACCAGTTTTTATAAAAACATCATTAAAATATTTATCATTTTCGTCTCCATATTTTTTTTTATTTCGCGACATAAGTACCTTAATGTGCCTGTCACGAGTTAAGGTTAAGATCACACTAGAGTAATAAGCGGTTTTTTGCAACATATTTTTATAATGGTCTGTGCAAATGCATTAATCTTTTTAAATATAATATGTGACATGATGACCACTATTAAAATGTGTTGAAATTCATGTGCAATGATTGTGAAATCATAAAAACTTGAGAAGAAAAAACTGAAATGGCCTGGCCGTTAATTTAGAAACTGTGTCGTTTGCTGATGCATGAGGTTTTGGCTACTACTTTGCAATATTAACGTTATAAATAGTTGATATACTTACTTGGCAACATGGTTATAATACGTAAAGCCAGTAATTTATAAAATACCTACAAAAAGATTTTATCAAAGCGGCTACAACAGACAAGCGAATTTCTCAAAAAAAAAAAAAAAAAACTTTACGTGAACCGAATGTGACAATACGTATTTCATCACAAAATATTTTCTCATAACCACGTGGTGCATTCATGCTGCATTTATTTTGAACTAGCTGACCCAGCGAACTTCGTATCGCCTAAGATTCAAAATGTTGTAATAAACCTTCCAAGTTTGACAACCTGGTACGCGGTGGTGATCTGGTAAGCGTTTTCTAGCTGATACTCATATGTTTGGGTAGCTCCTACTCGGTTATGATAACCTGTTACTTCGAAGGCATAAAGCGTTTTCTGGCTGACACTGCTGTTTAATAAGCTCATACCAAGTTATGACCGCCTGGTACCTCGAAGGCAAAGTTTTTGTCATACCACGTTTTATAGTGAAATGTATTCTCTTTGACGTTTTATGTTTATGTCACATCACACGAGAACGCGGTCGAAGGGGATAAAAAGTATCCTTTGCCAAAAGCAAAAAAAAAAAAAAAGTATCCTATGTCCTTCTCCTGGCTCTAAACTACCTCCCTGCCAATTTTCAGCTAAATCGGTTCAGCCGTTCTTGAGTTATAAGTGAAGTAACTAACACGACTTTCTTTTATATATATAGATGAGTCAGCGAGAAAATGCTAATTAAATAAGGTGTGCCAATGACGAACAGCATAAGACCTTATGATTAAAATTGCTGCGGCGATATGAATCAATTGAGGCAGGGACACAAACATGCTTCATCATTGTCACGCCCAAGAACGATGGGAACAGCTACCAGTTTTACCTAGTACCTAGTGCTACTAAGTGTGCTTTTATTTACTTGTCTAATTTAGTGAACAAGAATGGCAGTGTTTAGACTTTGAGAAAATTCTGGTATTTAATTGGTTAATTCAAACTAGTTTTATATTATTCACATTGATGTTGCTTCATACTAATATTTAATCCCATATTCTATCTCATTTCCTTTATTGACCCCACCTTCTTCGGACACATTGACAGAAGAGGAGACTCATAATTTTTTGGCAGTTTTGTACCATTTTTCATGATGTTTGTTTTCAAAATGAGACATGAAAGAAAATATACTTAAGCCAAATACTTTTTTTTTCTGGTTGGAAAATCATCGAAATGACGTCTCCCGCTCTTGGGTGGAGCGGAAGTGTAGGTATATTAGACTGTTACTGACTAAAACCCGTGTTCCGTCAGCTGCCCATATGCCAGGGCCACGGTATCTCTTTCTAAGTTCAAATACTCTATGTTTGTTTACAATATCAAAATATGAGAGGCAAGTTTCACTATAATTTTGTTACTTGTGAGGTGTACGTACAATAAACACACACAGTATCTACCGTATAAATACCGTATGAGTAGGCAACCAATAAAATATCTTTGTACTTAGGTTTAGTGGGTCAGTAGAGACTTTAGGCTTTGCGTATGACCTTTATTACCGAGTTAAGTAACGAGGAGTGTCTGCAACCTGTTACGTAAGAGATTTATGGAGGTATTGGCTACGCACTGAACACATTATTTAGTCATTTCAATTAATTAAGATTTATCAAGATAGTGAGTTATTACTTTTTGAGTTTTCAGAATCATGATAAATAATACCAACCTACTAAAATTACACTCTAATACTGAAATGAATAATACCTACTCATCGAAGTCATTCAGAGAGTCATCTCTATCCTATAAAAAGCTCCGTGAAAAAATTGTAATGCAATAGTAAATTATTAATAAATACCGAAACAATCAATGGGCGTTAAGTTATCTCCAATTCCGAAATCAGATGATTGCATTTGAATGTCAAAACAAAAGAAAAATCAACGTTCGACTTTCAATTTAACAAATAAAAAATACAATGACAGATCTTTCCGCTCCGCTCATCACAAACCTCCAGCCGTCACGCTCAGTTTGCGCGGCAACCGAGCGTGTCTCACCATAAACAAGAAAACCCAGATATTGTCCGAGTATTAATTAATAACAGATTTCACCTAATGATTAAATCATAACGCGCTAATTGGCGATATGAATGAATTTAAAAATATTCTTAAATTGTTCAGGATTCGTAAACAGAATCACTAGCGAGGTGCGCACTTGCGATTTCTTTTTCTTTTTTATTTAGACGTTTATGTTGTGGTATGAGCCTTGTCAGTTGTGAAAAGTTTATGTAACATTATTAACTTTCTTTAAACTATTTACATTTGTAATGAAATTACGATTTTTTTATTTGTGAAGTTGTGTTCATTATCACAGTGGTAAAAAATACAACAATTCAAATTGTACGTAATGTGTAAGGTATGATAATTATAATCAAAACAGTAGATTAATCAAACCTTCGCATAAAATACAGAATAAAAAGTAAATGATTTATAAATATGAGAAAAGAAAGAACGTTGTATTATAACATTTGAGACCATTAAACTGAATATTATGAAGCTACGAACGTTGATTTAAAATTTAAATGAGATAGAAATTCTTTACGTAATAAGGTATATTTTACCCAAACTAGGTTTTGACTGGTTTTCACTGACTGGGGAAAAAATAGCCATCTGTTGCCGAAAGTACCCAACGTAATATTCAACAAATTATGTTATATCACTCTACATGGTCTATGTACACGCTTTTTTCTTGTGGATATCCTGGAACAATATAGGTTCGCATATAATCATGCTTAAATAGATTTTCAGAGATCCCAGTGAAGAAGAAAGATCGTCCACTGCTAGACTTAAGCCTCTCCAAAGCACCGCCCCTACGATCGTTTCGGTGCTTCATGCTTCCAGCGTATTCCTTTCTAAACAGTCAAACAAAACCTATTTAAAGCCATAATATGTCTCAAGACCAATAGTTTGAAGTTACGTGATGCTAAAATGTGGAAATCATGTTGATAAAAAATGGCGGAATTTTCCTAAGTTTTTCATTAAAAATCAAAGCCAATAAAACCTTAATTTACAACCACAAAATCTGTCCTACGTTATGTTAATAAAATTAGGTAACACATTTGAATTTTAAATTATGGTGATTGGGTATACATATTTTATGTTAGATTTCAAGTTTTAACACGTGATTTGTTAGAATTAAGAAAACAAGTTCACGATCTATACATAATCGATTATATTTCTGTGTCCATAGACGTGTATAATAACGACCATTTTTTTTTTGCATAGCACCGATGTAGCGTTCCTACTAATCTAAAAATAATTACCTATGCGAAAATCTTCACTAGTCAAATGGCAAGAAAAAGCTAAAGGTTGGCATTATTATATTACGTATATGGGAACCTACGAAATAAGTTAGCCTAAGCTACGAAGATCGTAAGTTTGAATGTAGGAAGTAATCTCTGGAAGTTTACTGTTCCGATTTCAAACATTGGCATACAGCTACACTATGCCGAATGTCAAGATATACCACGCGGGCGAAGTTGCGCGCAGGAGCTAGTCCTTCAACATTTTATTGTATACACTAATTATTACCAAAACATATCTGTCAAAACAATGTGGTTTGTTACTAGCCCTAATTTAATTTTTGGCAATAGCGGACATAAAATTGCAAGTCATATTGCTAATGTTCCATTATTCTACGCAGTAAATTGCGGATGTAGGTGATTTAGTCCAAACTTAAACAAATAAAGTAGGCGGTAATGTGGGTCACAATTTTTTCGATTCAGTAATTTCAACCGCAAAGGAAACCGCACGATATCTTGTATTACAAGCTCTATGAGTTCAAATAATCCCCAGACCACAATCAAGCGTTACCTTCGATATAATTCGCGCCATTACATTTGAACAACACTAATTTTACCAACCATAAACAAACCATGACCAATTTCGTAAATAAACACAGTGTGGAAATTGCCTATTAGTTCTAGAAAAAAAAATGTTTATCTTTATTTCTTCATTCGGTTTTAAAAGAATAGTATATCAAATTAATTTGTATCGTATAATTTTACAAATGCTTTTAAAAATTGCGAAACCACATTTAGTTATCAAACCACAACGTTAATTAGTATTTAATTGTTTGCTCTATGAAAAACACAAAACTTTCTAACTATTAAACATTATTTTGATAGACCAGTTGATTTCCAATAAAGCTTACATTTAAGTTAGTTTATACAATTCATAACAGATGCCTTCTCTTGTATAAATATTGTGCAATTTAAAGTTCAAGCTAGACCTTTGCATAATGTTCTACACATTGATAACTAAAAGGATATTGTGACGACCTTACAAACAGGGATACAAACAAAGCTATAGTACGAAATAGTTTTACGTAGTAACTCCATTTAGCAATAAACAACATTCCATTCGAGTCGAGGCATAAACACAACTCAATGTAAGAAAACTTTAATTCTAATAAAAAAATAAAACTTTACTAACCGTTTTATTTTTTCCACAGGCTCCAAGGCGCAGTTTCCTTCGCCGTACAAAAGCGACAGCGCCTCCAGACACAACGGAGACGGAATCCGCCACAGATAAAATAGAAACCACCACAAACAGGTTCACTAGACGCGGGAACTCCAAATTCAAATCGCGAAAAGAGGCTGAACTCGAGAAAAAAGGTGCGACTGCGAACAACGAAGTAGAAAATGCTTCGCGTCGGCCATCTTTCAACGGCGGTGCGCGGCGTAGTGAGCGCCCGACTCGCAAGTTTGTTCGCGTGCGGCCTGGGGGGGCAAACGGTGAGTCCGGTTTTGATCTAAGCTATTTGCGTTTATTTTCTGTAGATTCTGTTACAGTTTCCATGGAAAGCCGAATGGAAATTTGCGGTAAAGCTGGTTGCTGGCTTACCTACAGAGCGTGATTTGACATTGACTATACTTTCTAAAACATTATAAGGGTTAGTTCACACTTCATTTACAGATCAAACATTTTTAAATATTTTAGCATCTGTGTTTCCTCGCACATATTCTTTCAGATAATTTTGGCAAAGCAAAAAATAACCTTTACTACCTAACAACCCAGACTTGGTCTTCCATAAACTTTATAAAACAAAAATATTTACTAATCATCTCAAAAATACTGTTTTACGTAAGTTTTAAAACATGTTAAAACAATCGTAACTTTTCCACCGGAGCCCTTACTCATAGAGTGGAAATCGAAGGTCGTTGCGATTGACTATCGTCACGATTTCATGGTGTAATGATAGCTGTAAGTGCTAACTATAGAATTTAGAAGGGAAGACGTGGAACGTGGCTCGCCAATGTAGGAATTGATGAAAAAGATAGGGCTCTGTCTTGCTTGTTAGATAAAAAGTCGGATTTCGTTTCAATACTTCTGTTTTTCGTGTCGATGGTACTCGTACACACTCTTTACTTTTATATTGTTTGAGCCCAGCAGATAGATTAAGTAGATCATCATCTGATGGTGCTGGTGAACGGGCACTTGGGACACTCCATCAATTGGGACATTGGGTCTGATCAGACGTACCGCACTCGCACTGGGATTACAGACTCCGGGTCCGAAAATCCCAACTTTGACGAATTGTGTCGCAGCTTAATTGGGTAGGCAATAGATTGTAATACTCTGGGATCACTGCAGCTGTTTCCTGTTTACACACGTTCTATTTACAAAAAAAAAAACAGCTACTTAACAGTATAGAGCTTATTTATTTATTTTAACATAAAGGGGACACAAACAATAAGTTAAATACAATAACAAAAACTACAAAACTACTCGACAGTCATACGCTCATCTCACAATACTCCATACATACTGAAAAGATCCTATTTTATTCATCTGCAAACATATCAAAGTCAGGCATAGCGTCCTTGAGAGCGTTTATCCCAGAGAGTGTTCTAGGGTCAAGAGACTGGGCGACGACAATCTGTGCCTCCTGTCACGGCTATAATTGATTTACTTATCTTGGAAAAAAGTAGAGAGAGAGGTAGTCATTGAGATATGGCATAGAATACCGCTAAGAATCAGAACAAAGTGCACAAGCTGTCATTATAACCGTATGTACTTAGGCATTGTGCTTAAAAAACGCCCACTATCAGCAATAACAATAAGGTGTCTGATTTGTTGGGTGTTACCAATAATTGACATTCACATCACATCAAACTCAAGAGTAGTGTAATCTCCGAAAAGACACGACGAAACCTCCTTTAATATTTACTCACTTAGCGAATAAAATATGAACAGCTCATTTACATTTGGACTTTACCATCAGCGTAAACACAAGGAAACAGTATTATTAACTACTTACCTGCCCGAAGAACAAAATCCTCGCTTCAACCGGAATATCATTCAAGCTTCTACACCTTAAAATAACTTGACGGAAAACCGGATCCCTATGACTGTAAAGGGATCTGTTTTCCTGTCATTTTAGTTACGGAGTTAAAACAATTTTACTCCTTAATTTCCAACATAATAAAGATAAATCTATAGTACATCACTTTTACCCATAATTAAACCACCTCTCTCTCACCTTTGACCAGTATTACATAAAGCACTTCAGAGCGTGACCCTAACTGTGGAGCAAGAGAAATCGAACGCTCACTAGATGAAAGTCATGCCCCATTGTAGAGCCATCTGAAGTGTTTTATTGAAGTTCAATATCACTGTCGAAAGCCTTAGATTCTGATACTTTAGCACAAGTTTATGTTGCGTTTTTCTTTCTTGTCCTAATAATCCCATATCAGTGTTATAACCTCTTTTCAATTGACTTGGAACAACATAATAAGTTTAACTATATTCTTTACATAGTATAAAACAAAGGTGCTTCCCGCGTTAGTACGCTAAGATCTTTTAAACTACGCAACGGATTTTAATGCCGTTTTCCTCAATAGACAGAGTGATTCAAGAGGAAGGTTTACATGTATAATACGCGGGTGAAGCCGGCAAAAGCTAGTAATATATAATTCAACAATTTGGTTTTCTTTTCGATGAGTTTTCTCATTAATATCCTGACTCGAGCCTTTCCAAAGATGATCAGATCTTTTTCCGAAATCATCATTAGCAACTGAAAATGTTCAACACTGGATACAATATTGTCAAAAATGCAATTGGTTTATCATGAAATTGATCTGTAACTCACAAGTTCATGACCTCTCGATCGCCATCACAAACTTTCTAAGTTCTAGAAAGTTTGCAACAGATTACGCACTAACTTCTTAAGCAAAACAAGATAAGTAATAAAATGCTAAATATAAATCTAGAAAATATTGTAGGACCTTGAATTAATTCCAAGTATCTTCGGAAAAAACGAACAAAAATTATATATTTGTTTACGAATAAATTCGATCAACATACAACCGTATGACATCATCGACCTCAAAATAAGAGATAGGTATTACAAAATAAAAGAATCAAAAGATTAAAATACCAGAGTCAAAAAGATAAATGGCGATACGGTCGACCCCAACATGGACTTAATACCTTTAATGGAAATCTGTAGGCGTGAAATGCAATCTTTTACACACTTCTAGCCGTAACCATTTATCAGAGACGTACAAATATTTATAATTTCTGCGTACAAAATATTGTAGAACATTTAAAATATTTACTATGGATTTCTTTCCCATACTTTTCCATACGAAACAATTAAATTTTCTTGTACATTTTTCACATTCGAATGGGGTTTAATTGGCCCATTAAATAAATTATTTTTCTGCGACTTTGATTTCCTTACAGTTTAAGAAATCGCTTAAGGCGCGGTGTTACCTCAATATTCACAAAACACTGGTGTCTTTGACAATCGAGTATGACGTAACGCAATGAAAATATACGACACAAAAAATACAGTGGACAGAGAAGGGTTTAAAGAAAAATTCTAACCGAATAGAATAGTGAAAAATTGTTTGATATTCCCAATAAAAATTGTTTCACAAAAAAAACTTTGACGTCGAACATCTCTGTATTTTCAGCGATAACAACATTTTTTTTTTAAAGAGTTCAATAGAATAAACATTACTTTAAAACTTTAACCAGACAATTATTTAATTTAATGTGTGTAGTCCGAATAATCTAAATAAAACCGTAAAATAAATGCCAATTCGCAGCTTAGTCACATCGTCAATCCAAATATTTATTCAATTTTCAACCTTATTTGTTCGAGCTGTAGCATGTAGTTGTAGCATTTAAAATCGTAGTCAGTCCGCGCCTTAACGGGTAAATATGTTAAAATTTCAGGTACCTTTGGCTCAAAATACGCCATCATCATAAAATCGTTGAACATTTTTGAAATAAGAAAATTCTTCCGACTAAGGCGGCCCTAACATCGAATAACAAGCCAACCCATTCAGCCAGTACTAAGAACTAAAATAAAATAAAACAAGCATAGCCTAGAGTTCGACCTAGACATTCCGGGGACGTTGTCCTCACCAGGCAGTGTGGTACAGACCTCCACGGAGGTCGGTCGCCTTTAGAGAAGTCAAATAAATGCTAAAATTATCATTTAACTATGTAAAGTTGATCGTAGTGATATCAGACTTGTGGAGATATCCCACTTTACATATTTATTGGCTAGAATGTTAGAATGAAATGGTCTTGAGCTATGTCTGTAAGAGCCTGCCCACGCAAATGATCGGATAAATTGTTTCGTCTAGTAGTCTTAAAGATAGAGGATAATGGGTGAATGCAAAAGTAATTCTTAGGTAAGTATAGCTAGGGTAATTAACTGTATGTATATCAAACTGACATACTACGTTGATTTGCTGTGTTACAGCCATTTCATACAACTGTCAGTTATGATCCGAATATCCCGTCAAACGGGATGCAAAGGTGAATCGAGATAGCAACTTTAAAGAGATGTTAACATTGAAATAATATAGTTTGTTGCCAAAATGGAGTCTAATGTTTCTCAATTCTCAATTCTTTACTGCGTACATAATGTTAAAGCATAGTTGGAAGGGAAATCATTATTTAAGTCACAATTATGGACCCTGTCGGGCACAGCAAGATCAAGTAGGAGAGAGGAGGAAGAACACTGGGTGCTTAATTGGAAATTATACTTTTAGTTAACAATATTCTACCTACTATTTTTATAATAATGTATAGAATTTAAGAATTATAATTATTGTTTTATACACTTGTTCAATTAGTAACTGTAAACTGTTAAAAAAACGATATTTTTATATATATTTTTAAATGATTAATTATTGTTTAATTCACTATTATAATTGATTGCGTATTTAATCATTATTTATTATTCATGGTAAGTTTATTTAATTGGATGCTCCACATATGCACTATAAGTTGGTAGGCGTATGTTAATTATAATTTATCATTTATGTATTCGCCTATACTATAGTAACATTTACTTACAAGGAAAAGTTTCAATTTATTGATACAGATGTTATGTTTATTTAGATTCTTTATTATTTCGGGTAACTTATTATATATTTTTATGGCCATGACAAAGTGGCCATGAGTTTTATCTGTATTATCATCATCATCATCAGCAGCCTATAATGTTCCCACTGCTGTGACATAGGCCTCCTCTCGGTGAGAGGGAGTGGGCCATGATCCACCACGCGGGCCCAGTGCGGGTTGGTAGATGTCACATGTATTCGAATTTTTGGTTCTAAGAGATGCCGATTCCCTCAAGATATTTTCTTTCTCCGTTTTGAGAGTAGTGGTGATGAAATAATTTACACGCAGTGCCTCCTTACTAGAGAATGGAGAGCAGTGTTTTCTATGCATATTACCACCGTACTGCGATCGTAAACCCGCCTGCCAAGCATTGCAATTATGATAAACCCCTCAAACTGAAGGCTGAAATAATGAATGATGATGAAGTGGTGACTCCTTGGATTCGAACCCAAACTCGTAAGTCACCGTTACCACTGGGCCACTACTACTCTTAAAACGTAGCTGTCCAGATCCACACAAAAATACAACTACAACCAGCATTAATAAATCAAATAACCAGTCAATAAATATTCAAATTGGTTTAATAGTTCAGTGTGAAACAGTAACTAGCACACCGGTAGTCGCGCGTAACTAGATGACGTTACAAGTCCAAGATCACGCAACGCTGTGAGGAAAACTTGGATGTGAGAAGAAAATTCTTTGGTAAATAAATATATGGCTGTTAATATTTGACGGCTTTTTACTGTCAATAAAGAGTAAATTATCGTAGAAAATTGATTATTTAGTAGTGGATGGAGTGTCTGATCTCATTAATAAAAGATCTGGCTGTTACTGCCACCTAGATGTATTGTAAACTGTAGAGCAACTACGCGAATAGATCAATTTATTGTGGTTGCCGGTCCGTGAATTTGATGCTGATGACTATTAATATAATTCACTTCTTTATCGTATACTATGTTACACGAGCTACGTAATAACAGCCGTACTGGCCGATCGATTAGGGTAAGTGCGCTTGCCGCTGTTGGTCCGCCGATGGACTATCTTCTTCTCCTCATCCATCTTTTTAGGGTTCTGTTGCCAAATGGCAAAAAACGGAACCCTTACAGATTCGTCAAGTCTGTCTGTCTGTCTGTCCGAGTATGTCACAGCCATTTTTTTCCGAAACTATGAGAGCTATGCTGTTCAAACTTGGTAAGTAGATGTATTCTGTAAACCGCATTAAGATTTTCACACAAAAATAGAAAAAATAACAATAATATTTGGGGTTCCCCATACATAGAACTGAAACTCAAAAAAAAAATTTTCATCAAACCGTGGACCATCCATACGTGTGGGGTATCTATGGATAGGTCTTCAAAAATGATATTGAGGTTTCTAACATAATTTTTTTCTAAACTGAATAGTTTGCGCGAGAGACACACCCAAAGTGGTAAAATGTGTGTGTGTGTGTGTGTGTGTGTGTGTGTGTGTGTGTGTGTGTCCGTAACTTCTAAAATAAGGGAATGATAAAACTAAAAAAAATATATGATGTACATTACCATGTAAACTTCCACCGAAAATTGGTTTGAACGAGATCTATTAAGTAGTTTTTTTTTATACGTCATAAATCGTAAACCACAATTTACCTTTCATTCAGTCAACTCAAATATAAAATTTAAAAAAAAACATTTAATTTCATAAACATAAACCTTATGCATAAACCGTGAATACCTGCAGGTTTGTACGGAACCCTCGGTGCGCGAGTCCGACTCGCACTTGGCCAGTTTTTTATACCACGACCCCTCTGTGCCTCGGAAAAAACTTTAAACCGTTGGTCTCAGCCGTCATTCGCGGATCTGAACAGTTGTTACGAGTAGCCCGGAAGTCTAACAAACAGTCTTATCAAGAGGTATCATGTTACCCAGTAACTGGGTTGTGGAGACCAGAAAGGCAGTCTCTCCATGTGAAATACTGGTATTTAGCTGCATCCGGTTAGATTGGAAGCCGATTTTAACATAGTTGGGTGTAGGCTAGATAAGTGATGGTAATGGTAGACCATGTTACCAAAGTAGCATCTATCTCTATGGTTTTAAAGTCTGGAATAAAATTTCCTCTGGAAAAGATGAACATGAAGCAAGTACCATTAGATATATTGGCAAACAATCGCACCTAGAAAGACAGAATGTCGAACTACTCAGCCCAAAATACTCATAGTTGTATAGAAGCTAAAGCTACGGATATGTATCTTAATTACCTATGCAGTGAATGGAGTCCATTCAGGCCGTATTAACCGCTCCATTGGGTTTCTGCGATGCAAATCTATAAATAATGATAACATCCTGCCGGCCTTGTATCTTTCTCCACATCTTTACGTTTCCTGTCACGAGTTTTCTCTTTGCATAAAATAACGAGTTTTGCTCACATTAGCGAGCACCTTATACAAACATAAACCTTGGTGTACACGAAGGTATTTTCATCGTAAATTTCGCTTTGGGATACTGAATATTTTTATAATACAGCAATCGGCCTTAAATAGAATTTCACTTTTCTCTTCATCAAAGTCAAAACATTTATTTCAAATAGGCCCAAAAAAGGCACTTTTGAACGTCATCAGTTATATGAAAATATAATTGATTCTAGTTGCCCCTCATCATCTGCTTAGCCTTCTTCCTACTGTGGTGGCGTCTTCCATTCTAACCGGATGCAACTTAATACCAGTATTTTATATGGAAAGACAGCCTATCCGACCTCCACAACCAATTTACTAGGTAATATGATAAGACACTTTGGTAAGACTGGATTTCAAACTTTCAGGCTTTTGACGACCCATCACTGCCATTAAAGATTCACTAATGACAGCTCCCGGCTGTTGTTCCTTAGCCACAAGCCAATTCAAGTAAATTCTTTGAGTAGACCAATGATTATCTATTAAATCATTTGCAACATCAATTTGCTAGCTTATCCCAAATCCTCGTTTGATCCAAAAATCTTCATGAAGCTTAGAGCTCTACCTTGAACGACCCCAAAGTATACCATCTAAGAAATGATCTTCCAAATGTCACGTTTCATCTTCATTCATATACGTCGTCACTTCATCAGTCACGGCACTGTTTCATATGTAAATACTGTGAGATTCCAACTGATGTAATCTCCTGATCTTTCGTCACCCACGTGCCGTGTCAAGCTAAAAACAATAAAGCCTAAATACATATGGTGATGTCACATTGAGGTTCCCATCGCACTTTCCACCTAACAATGGGTGCGTCGTTATGTAAGCCGCCTAATGATGCGCCCGCGCCGGCTCTGTGTGTTGACCCAGAACTTTCTCCTGTTAAAACAATAATATAACTTGTGAACTGTGAAGCTTCTAGTGCTATTCTGTAAAGGTCTGTGAAATTATGGCGTGTTCTTTTATTAATTATAATTTACATAATATCTTACAATATTTACATAATTTAAAATCTAAGTTTAAATCCAAAGAAAAATATATGTAGGAACATGTATATATAAAAAGAAATAATTACAAAGCATCAAAAAATTCTTCTGAATCGTTGTTAACAGGAAACGTGCCCAAAAGGCTGGCAGCATTGCTACGTTGAATGGCAATGCTGATTCTTTGCCCAAAAAATAGGCCAGCCCTCTGGTCACGTGAAGAGTCGACCAGCCGCTTGGCAATGTCTCGGTATATTATGTGGGCACTCGAACCCCATGGCCCTAGAGGTTCAACCCCAAACGGCTCGAACATGTAATTTCCAATTAGGTTGGAATATTTGTATGTTATGGCGTGTTAGTATTTGAAGGAGGTAGCGTAACATACATAATCAGAATTTTATAGTTATTCCTAATCCATTACTTCATATGACCGGAAAATTTGTCTGCTCTACAATGTAAATAACGCAATGAATGTGAATGAACAGTCAAAATGAAAACCATGTACCGTTGGTGTGCTACTAAATTTCCTCGCAGGACTCTCGACATTCGATGCTGCTAATTTATTCCTGTAGTTACTAACCCGAGGTACCAACTAATTTCGTGTCATCACGATGAGCATCGTTCATGCCAATGAATCCTTCCAGACATAGTCCTGCATTGTTAAACTCACTCAAAATTCACGAACACAATGTTTGGACTTCAAAAGTCCGATGACCTCTGAGTTTGTTTCGATATTTCTTCTCAGGGATCAGTCAACTAGGAACTGGTGGCGCCATTTAGTCTTAAAATATTGACCAACAAAATATTGACGTGTAAAAAAAGTGTCTTAAAAGATCTATTTAATTAAAAGTTTTTTTTTTTTTGTAATTTGTAAATCAGTGTCAGGTTGTATGTTAATTCAAATATTACCCACCCAGATTGGGGGAGGCCTATGTCCAGCAGTGGACGTCTTTCGGCTGAATTAGTGGTGATGGTGACATGAACTAAGATTAATTCGAAATTCTCTAAACAAACGTGTTACGATTGCGAATTATACATATTTTATCCTCCTATACTTTGTAAGTCGGTGTCAGGTTGTATGTTAATTCAAATATTATTCACGACTGTAACAAACATGGCTTTACTGAATTATAATAATTAAAGTAATCAATGCAACCCTATTTTATGAAAAAATAATTTAATGTGATTACATGAACTAAGCTGCTGTAGCTGGCTCCTGATGCCAGACGCAAAGAATAGCACCATCTCATTTCTTCCCGTGTGTGTCGTAAGAGGTGACTTAGGGACTTACTAGAGAATGGGCAGCAGCATTCTCTATGCATTATACCACCATACTGCGATCGCCAACCTGACTGCCAAGCGTGGCGAATATGGCAAACCCCCCTAAATTGGAGGAGGCGTATATCCAGCAGTGGACGTCTTTCGGCTGAATTAGTGATGATGGTGACATAAACTAAGAGGGTTGTATTGATGATTTTAATTATTATAATTCTATAAATACATATAAGGGGGCGTCCAATAATTACGTGAGGTGTTCTAGGAGGGGAGGGGATCAAGCTAAATCTTTCCAAATCTCACTTAGGGGGGAGGGGGGTCTTGGCAAATATCACGTAATTATTTTTCTCGCAGAAAACGGTATAAAATTGCGTGAAAACTTATTTCTACAATAAAATATGGCCAAATCTGAGACAATAGTACACTGATAAAAAAATAACTTGACTCAAGAGCCAAAATCTTGAACCAAGAATACCATTTTGAAGAAAATGATTTTCTTGAGTCAAGAGAACTAATTCTTGAGTTAAGAAATTATTCTTGCTCTAAGATTTTTTTTTTGTTTTTGTTTTTTTTTTTTTCTCAGTAATCCAACAATTTACAGCCCAAATAGAAGTTTTGCAGCATCTCGCATGAGATTATGGGAAGGGGGGAGGGAGTTGAGGAAAATCTTACGATATATCACCAAGGGGGGACGGGGGGTAGAAAAATAATCCTCACGTAATTAATGGACGCCCCCTAATATGTGTTACAGTTACGAATTGTACTTACATATTTTATCCTCCTATACTTTGATGTAAAGATAGCTGGCGAAACGATCAGTTGCATCTATTGTTTGGCAACAATTTGACCGTGAACGTTTTAACATCTGCCCGCTAAGTTGACCAGCTCGAAGTGATTTGTTCGACCCCTCTGAAATCGCTGGTGTTGATTACAGAGAAGCTGAATGATTGTATTTATTTAGCAAGTTTGGCAGGGTCAAATTCATTATGATCTTTTGTAGCCATGACCGCGGGTTCAATATACGTGTATCTTTATCGTGTTGTGTGTTTCTAAGAGAAAAATAAACTATTGCATGATTGTATATCACTGGCTAAATAAACGAATGTTTATGGCTAACTTATAACAGCTGCATGGATCAATTGATCAGGTTAAGTTTCGCTTACCACAGTCGATCCATGGATGGGTGAACATCTCCACATACCGTTGGTCCGTTGGTCCTGGCTGTCATGGCTGGGCAACCAGTCGTACCAAGGGGTATCCTGTTCTCAGTAACTGTGTTGTGGAGTTAAATTAGGAGTCGAACCATGTAAAAATACTGGTGGTTAGATTGGAAGCTGACACAACATATTTGGGGAAAATGTTAGGCAGATGATGACATGCTAAATAAACACAGAACATTATGCGCATTATCTAAGTAATAATATTGTTTTGGTGTTGTTGTGGTTTTGCTTGCACGTAGTATTTGAGTAATTTTCTCATACTTTCGACTTATACGTATATTCAGCATCCTTATTAAATTAATGAGGATCAACTGCCATAGTATTTAATACGGTACCTACTCCTCAATATGTCCTTGGAGTTTCTTGCCCGTTCTTCTCCATGGATTCTTTTGCATTTTGATACAAAAAAAAAGCTTCAACTTTTCGACCAACCAAAAAAAATACCTGTAAATGGAAATAAATACTTTTAACTTTTATCCTTCTATAATGTCAACTATTCTCTTACATAATCTCATTTTCCAGGTCTTATGCCTGTCGCAATGCCAACATCGCACGCAATCAATATAGTTCCATTTACATTGAATACCATCCCAAAAACATAAACTAATTAATTAATTTTGATACATTCACAATAAGTGTGAATTCAGCCAGAAGTTACTTAAGCCTTAAATTTTTCAAGTAGCGGTAGATTATATTTTTTGTTTTTTTTTTTTCTATTATTTCAGTCATATGCTAAGTATTTTAATGTATTTTCCTTTAATTAAGACGATGT
The DNA here is from genome assembly GCA_947507805.1 of Aporophyla nigra. Classification (NCBI taxonomy): domain Eukaryota; kingdom Metazoa; phylum Arthropoda; class Insecta; order Lepidoptera; family Noctuidae; genus Aporophyla; species Aporophyla nigra. Next base: position 2,804,089 of record OX382305.1, on the reverse strand, counting down.
GTTTTTTGTTTTTGTGCTCACACCATAATATTAATATAAGTCTATACGTGAGGACTTGTAATTGGCTTTCGGATGTCTATGGTTTTCTTTTTTGTCTGTTTTAATTAGCTGTAAGTTCTCCATGTACTAAATAAATAAATAAACTTACGTCTTCTTCCAATGGGGGTGGGCAGAAACTACAGAACGCCACCAGCTATGATTCTCACATACTTTTTTGCCTCATTTACGTCCATTCATATAGACAAACATGCACGCCGGTTACGAGTATTACGTACCTGACCTTTCTTAATAACATCACCAATAAGGTCAATATAAATAGAACTATACACACACTAACTTCCATTAGTTTCCAATTAACAGTTGACACAAAAATCATTTCCTGGTACGAACGTGCTAACATAACATTTTGATTGACACTTTCAAACAATATAATTAATGTTTGTATTTGTTTACAAGCAGTTATCTGTAGATCATTTCCATATGCTCTGCCAAGGCTTCGTCAACACCGTGACACCATTCTGTCATAAGTGTCAGGATCATTGTCATGTTTAGACATGCAGGTGTACTACCTGTTCGGTTATTAATTTAACAGTAGGCATTATCTATTAACACATTTGTTTTTTCATGTTAGCAGAACATAAACAGTCTTATGTTCCCACAGTTGGGACACAAGTCTCCTTTCCGTGGAGGGAGTGGGCCATAATCCACCACACGGACCCAATGCGGGTTGGTAGATGTCACATATCGTCGAATTTATAGTTCTAGACAATGTCACTTCCTTCACCGTTTTAAGAGTAATGGTAAAACAATTATCCACCCAAAGTAAAGTGCCTGCCTGGATTCGAACCTACAACAACTCGTAAGTGGAGGCCGCTAACACTGGGTCACTGTTTTATATTTTTCGCTTGTGTCTTGGCTTGTCAGACAAATCTCACCTACTGTAGAAACAGTAGGTGATGGTATCTAACATTTCGTTTCTAAATTTACTTGACTGCTCGACTGATAATAGAGTTATATTATCTTCAGCACGAACAACATAAGGTCGACTTTTGCACACAGTGTTAACAGTACCTACCTAGGAGTCTCTAAAGGAGAATAACTTTGATATACTGCTCTATCATCCGAATTTAGATAGAAATGCTTTAAATTTGGAGTAGTACCGGATGTTGACAATCTGCATGCTCACATCAATCAGTGTCATGTGGATATTCCGGAAATGCGCCGGCAATCCGGGCTAAATGAAACCCACTTGCAATTTGCCATATTGAGTAATATTGCTGTACTTTACGAATAGTCAACTCAGCTCCAATTTGTGAAAGCTTTCTAAAATCTTAGATGATCAAAAACGACTGCATCGTCTTAGATTAACTGTAGTAGTATTTACTTAATAGACTAACAAAATATAACAAAAATCAAATCAATTAATGTGAACTTATTATCATACTGACCAATTTCATTTTATTCCATTTTTATTTTGTTGAAAATCTTCAATATTGACATATTACTCTTTTATTTCTTTCATTTTACTCAATTTTATTTTATTAGAAATCCTCGAGATTGGCATGTGAATGGTCTTTTTATGTTTTATTTTTCTTAAATTTTGATCCTCAATTTTTTTAAATCCTTTATTTACCTAATTATATGTGCATGCTGTGGTCTCTTTGTGGACCTTTATGACTGTGATTCTCGTGAAGCTTTGGGCAGCATATACCTTCTTGACCCTGAAAAATCTCTGCGTTTCGAAAACACATCGTTTTGTTTGCCCATCACCATCATTGCATCATTTGACGACTTATTTCGAGCCATTCATGTCGCAACATTATAAACTGCTAGACTCACCATATCGACGCTCGCGTGACAGTAATGGCAGCAATTAGCATTTCTTCAGCAGTTCCTATGCGCGGATGATCTATACGGAAATTAAGCGTTGCGTAACCATGCGAGAGATTTATTGAGATGTCGAGCGGTCTTTACGCGAGCATTTTGCGCGATGAAGCGTTCTTTTATAATAATCTAACTATGAATACGTTTTCAGTTATTTTCGTGCGTTTATTATAATAATAATATATAATGTGGCCATTAGCCAACAGGTTCGTCGTTCCCGAAAGGATCTGTCGACATGTTGGATAGATTACAAGAAGGCCTATGACTCGGTGCCACATACATGGCTCATGAGGGTGCTGGAGTTGTATAAAGTAGATGCAACTCTGCGCGCCTTCCTGATATCATGTATGGGGCAATGGAGAACGGTCCTTCGCTATCCAGGATGTCGAAATATCCAGAGGAATAGCGAGCCGATAAGGATCGAGCGTGGCATATTCCAGGGCGATAGTTTGAGTCCACTTTGGTTCTGCCTAGCTCTGAATCCTCTGAGCACACTGCTTGAGGATTCAGGTATAGGCTATCGGTTGAGAAGAGGTGGTCAGGTTATATCTCACCTCCTGTACATGGATGACCTTAAACTCTTTGCCCACAACAATTTGCAACTGATGGAACTACTGAAGGTAACTGAAACCTTCAGTAGCGCCATCAGGATGGAATTTGGTGTGGACAAATGTGCAGTCATGCATGTAAAGCGAGGGGAGATTGTGGAGTCCGTGGGAACCCAACTCTCGGATTCCACAAACTTTCGAGCCCTCTCCACATCCGAAACCTATAAGTATTTGGGTATGTCGGAAGCTTTGGGAATCAATGTTACTGACATGAAGCAATCGTTGAAGGAGCGCTTCTTTGGCCGCCTGAAGAAAGTATTTAATAGTCTTCTCTCAGGCGGAAACAAGGTGCGCGCCTTCAACGGTTGGGTCATGCCAGTTTTGATGTACTCTTTCGGCATACTCAAATGGACTCAGACCGAACTCGACGCCCTGGATAGGAGGGTCCGTACGCTGCTGACTGCATATCGAATGCATCACCCACGGTCATCGGTTATGAGGCTGTATATCCCGCGAAAGTGTGGAGGTCGAGGCTTTTTAAACGCTAAGACTCTCCACAATCGCGAGATATGCAGTCTCAGGGAATATTTCCTGGAAGCCGACGTGGGGATGCATCGAGATGTGGTCGCTGTGGACAAGGGCCTCACCCCGCTCTCCTTGGCTAACAAGAACTGGCGCAAGCCTGTAGTACTTGACACTAATGACCGCATGGAGGTATGGCAGAGTAAGGAGCTCCACGGACGCTTTTTCCGGGCCCTACACGGACCCGACGTAGATTTTCTAGCGTCCGTAGCCTGGCTGCGTTTCGGTGATCTATTTGGAGAAACCGAAGGTTTTGTCTGTGCAATTATGGACGAAGTTATGTTGACGAACAACTACCGGAGATTCATTGTAAAAGACGGCACGGTGGACATCTGTCGGGCATGCCACCGTCCAGGGGAATCAATTAGACACATTATCTCCGGGTGTTCTCGTCTAGCTAACGAAGAGTACTTGCATAGACACAATCTTGTAGCCAGGATTATCCACCAGCAACTTGCTCTGAAATACAACCTTGTGGAATCGGAAGTGCCGTACTACAGGTATGTGCCCGACCCAGTTCTTGAAAATGGCCATATCACATTGTACTGGGATCGATCCATCATCACTGACAGGACTGTTGTTTCCAATAAGCCTGACATCGTGGTGGTGGATCGACTAGAACGGCGCACAATGATTGTTGACATAACGGTCCCGCATGACGAGAACCTCGTGAAAGCCGAGAAAGATAAACAAATCAAGTATCTAGACTTGGCTCGCGAGGTTGTCGACATGTGGGATGTGGACTCAGCGATTATTGTGCCGATAGTCGTCACAGCCAATGGGTTGATAGCCAAGAGCCTCGACCAACACCTGAAGAGGCTCTCGTTAAGCAGTTGGGTCAAGGGCTTGATTCAGAAAGCGGTACTTCTGGACACGGCTCGAATTGTCAGGAGGTTCCTCTCTCTGGAGCCCTGACCGCCGGTAGCTTGGACCTTGTTCCTGATACCGGTGGGCTACTATTTTTTATATTTTTAAATGTTTTGATAATTTTTGTTATTTTAATATTTAAAAATATAATTTATATGTTTGTAAAATGGAATAAAGATATAATAATATTCCACAACTATCACACAACGCCATCTAGTCCCAGCTAAGCAGAGCTTGTGTTATGGGTACTAGACAACTGATAAACATACTTATATATTTCTAAATACATACATATTATAGATAAATTACACCCAGACACAGAACAAATGATCGTGCTCATCACACAAACATTTGTTCTGGGTGGGAATCGAACCCACGACCTCCGGCATAGCAGTCAGGGTCACTAACCACTAGACCAACAGGCCTGTCGAAGTATTTCTTTAATAATGCGCGGCTACGTCACATAGTCCAGCTTTGAGTACAGCCATCGATATTCACACACACACACACACACGCACACACACATACACACACACATACACACACCCATACACACACACACACACACAAACACACACATACATATCACACATTTGAACCATTCCTACTTTTTGTGTGTATTACCTACATAAAATCACGAGACTTGCCCCTCTGATTTTTATTTAGTTACCTTTACCTAGCAAAACCGAAACCCTATTAAAAAAAGTCACCTCAAAAAGCATGCAAAATCTTATTACTACTAGGAAATAACTCCAAACGGTAGAGGTACAACATAAAAAATCCGGAGCCACATAAAAACTAAAAGCATCGATAAAATTCAATTCAGCTTTAAAAATTCGAAAGTCACCCATAAAAACTAACAGCAAAGAAACCAGACAATCTATAACAATTACAATTATTCACACTTTTAAAACTGCAAAAACATGAAAGAATCTGCATAAAACAGCTCAATTCTTCTCTAAACTCTCAGCTTTATACAACCGCAATAAGTATACAGAAAACAACTAGCAATAACAATAGCAATTATCAACAGAGATGAGGTGAAAGCGACCGGTCAGGTGTGATCGTTGGCGATAGCAACTCACTTTCGTTGGTGACACGTAATACTTGCGAGAGTGATGTGAATGTGACAGATGCTTGGAAATGGCGTTTTTGGGGGATTATGAAAGCATTGTGGGGGTGGCGATTGGCCTATTGGTCTAATGGTCAATCAAAATCAAATAATTTTTAATTCACATAAACCTACATGGGCACTTATGAAACTCCAGAAGCTAGTTGTACATAGGTGGTCATATCGGACAGTGGGTTCTTATAAATAAACTAGGTTTTGCCAGCGGCTTCGCCCGAATATTATACGTTATAAATATATAATATAATACATAATAATATAAAATTATACATTATAAACCTTCCTATTGAATCACTCTGTTTATTGATGAAAACCGCATCGTACTCCGTTGCGGAGTTTAAAAGATCTAGGCGTATAGACGCGAGAAGTGACTTTATTGTATACCACTAGCTTCTGCCCGCAACTTCGTCCGCGTTAAGCCCTCTTAGGGATGGAATTTCACAAAACCCTTTCTTACTGGATACCTACTCTTCACAAAGAACACACCCTCCAAATTTCATGTCTCTAGGACCAGCGGTTCAGGCTGTGCGTTGATATATCAGTCAGTCAGTCAGGACTTTGAATTTTATATATATAGATGTAGAGATGATAAAAAATATAATCATATAGACCCATCATGTTGCATGGGTGATGTGATGCCTTCCTCGATGAACGGACTAGTTGACAGTAAACGTAGTTCCTGAGGATAGTACGTTCAACCAAACAAACTCTTCAGTTTTATAATATGTATTTAGATTACATTACAATTAAAAACGTTATAGTGAACCAACCTTAAAAGATAGACAAACGTATGTTAGTATTTATATGTATTAATTTTTAGCTGATTTTTTTCAGAAAATTATTCCGTCATACATGTTTGTTGCGTTACTTTAACCGTTTACGCAGCGCGCACGCAAAGGAAGCTGTCAAAAGGAATAATTTTCCCACGTTTTTGCAAAAAAAATTCACTAATGCTCTGCTCCTATTAGTCTTCCTCGATACATGGGCTAACAAACAAATATTTTTTTTCAATTTGAACTAGTAGTTATGATAAATGATTTTATTTCTGTAAGTATGTTTGTACAAACACTTCTACAAGACAATAATATGTTTAGAGCTAGATGAGGTCGGCGTTTCCTATCTGACTACTCTGAGAAGAAAGGCCGAAACAAACTCAGAGGTCACAGTCTCTTTTAAAGTCCAGACTTAATCTTGGTCACATTATGTGAAGACCATGTAGACAGCTGTCTGAAATGGTCTTTAGAGGAAAGAACCACAGTTCCTGAGATTAGCGCGTTCAACCAAACAAACAAACAAAGTCCACCGCTTTATGATACTATTATAGTATAATATATGATTTTAAATTAGAGTAAAATTCCATTATGATCGAAAGTGAATAGAAATTGCATCCGACCTTAAATTACAAGCTGCAGCTGATGGATTTAGAGAGTTATAATTGCAAGAGTTGATAGAACTTGGTGCAACGACGCAAACAATTTTTTTTTTAAATTATGATTGCCAGTCCCATGCATATACTTATAAACCCATTTATCCTTTATGCCTGATTCACATAACTCTACTAGCATTCCAGTCTAGCGATCGAAACTAGCGCTGGAATGTCACTGGAACAATGGAACGTACTCATCCCAATTAATCATCCAGTCCCGTGACTGGATTGAGAGTCTACTTTTCATTCCAGTTCGCCCATTTCAGCCACTGAAATATTGTATACGGACAATCCAGTGCCGAATTAAACGTTAAACTGCGAACACACTTTGTCGTTTTCTATCTCAGTGACTGAATGATTTGAATATTGTAGACATTATGATCCAGAGTTTAGCACTAGACTCGGTTGATAATCTCTGGATTACTGGACTGGAATAATGTGATACGGGCATTAGAAGCTTTCAGAATTTTTAAAGGAACGCGATACCAAATGCTAAGGTTTGGAACATCTATGTTATGGGGGTGTGGTTTCCGCACTTAGTCCTTTGAGTGGACCCTTGTACGTGGTCCATGGCGGCTGTCGGTTTCGCAAACATCCCGACAATTTAATATCAGAATCATAAGACGTCCCCCTTTGTACCTTTATGGTCCACAAAATTCATTACATCACTATGTTGAATTGTATCCCCAACATCGCTCATCACTCAGTTTTTTTCATACAATAACGATCAATGTCGCAAGATCATTAGGAGCACGACACCATCTGCATCAAGGTTGCCCCTGCGCATAGTCTGTTGTCTGTCGCGCAATCGCCCCATAGTCACAAAGGCGTGAGAAACTAGACCGAATGGATTGCACTCAACCCTCATAATGAGCATGTGCTCATGTGGTTTTTAGAGGAAAGTCTCGTGCTGAAACTAATGCTACTTTTTCTCGCGTATCAGTATATCGTGCCATGGTGAAAATATGTACAGTGTGTTTGGTTAAACATGGGACATACTTTAAAGGGATGTAGTATTCATGAAAATGAACAACTTTCAGGTTGAAATATTTAAAAAAAAACATGTCCCAGGTCTGGCAAAGTGTTATTTTGTTCTTGTATCTGGAATTTCTCAATAACAGACCGGAGTCTGGATTTGAGCGCGGTTGATAGCAATAAGCTCGCCCTTATTACATGGGACAAAATATAAGTGGCGAAAGGTGGGCGTACTATAATTACGCCTCTGTCCAACCCTTCGAGGAAATAAGGCGTAATGTGATATTATTAAAAAACCTCTGCTCTTCTATACAAAATCTATTTTCAAATCACCATGCAATACGTTATGGCAAAGTTGGTTCCATTGTAAACTTTTCCCGAGTCCTTCGTTTATCTTAACATACTGTACAAGGTAGTCACCAAGGTAGTAAGAGTTGCCTGCCCAAGTTGTGCTGGAAGTGCACTAAAAGTACGTAGGTAAGGCAAATAACATCCCATCTAGGAAGTTTTCGCATCTGGCGTTTGTAGAGGACGTGTTTACGCCGTGTAGACGTCCCGTTAACGCGCAGTTACTGTTGCGTATACGCGTCATATTCGTTTGGCGAATGCCCACACCATATTATGCGAAGGCCTTATGCAACAATTATAAGAATGTCGTGTTCTACCACGACTGTTATCGTAAAAATGTGCTGTTCTACATAAAAACGCAACTTGAACGCAAACCCTTACAGTTCCCACGCTCTGGTTGAGCCACGCGTGTTCCATGGTGTTTGTGTTAACTAGGTAACGTTGGGAAACGCGTTAACACCGTGATTTTCGACAGGTTAACGTAAACGCCTGCATTCAGGTTTATAGGATTTGAGATCAGTCATTATGGTGTTGTTGCGTGACGATCTGATTGGTGTGTTTTAATTGCAGTGCATGTTATGTCTATTTTGTTTATGTCTTCCATTCGTCGTTTAAATTGATGTATTCAAGTTATGTATTTGTGAAACATTAGAAGTATCGGCTGTGAAGGTACCTACAATCTATTTATGACAGCATATCAAGCAGCATGGTCTCGTAGGTTAAAAGCAATGAATAAGTACAGGCCGTTGGGAAAGATTTAAATATGTTTTTACTTTTGCATGCCGTAAGGTAGAGTGTGTTGGAACTGTTTTTTCTACAATGCTTACATCTTATTTTGTACCCACATTTATGGCAAATAAATTATTTCTTTCTTTCTTTCTTTCAGAAAGCAGTCAATTTAACGTAAACGAAAAAAAAACCAAATGTACAGACGTCGTCGGTTCTTCGTCGGTCGTTTCTTTCTTTCTTCTTTTCATTTCTAATTTGTCAATGATCTGTCTTTATCCGGGAGACCATTGACGCTGAAGAAGCAACAGATATTTTAGCCAACCCATCATTAAGTTATTAATTAACTTGGGTACTCGTATCTGGACCTGCAAGTTTCACATTTCACATTTATCTTTATGAATTCGGTTATCCAAATTAACATACTACAAGATATGCTCTACTTCATAAATGCGGCCTTCCCATACAAGGATATATAGAGCTCCAATCACAAGATGATGTAACGAACTATTAACAAACATAATATATTGTACTCGATATTCATTCGGATTGCTTACACACGATTACAAGATCGAATTAAATAATTGCTCTGCACGTTGAAGTAACAAGATGTAATGAACACGAGCATCTGAATAAACCGCCAATCGTTGCAGAAAGTTGCCATAATTACTACCTGTACAGGATGTATGGCGCATGGACCGACGAAATTTTTTGGAGGATTAGGTGGACCCCCATGTCCTAAGTGTCACTATAATCGAGATTCGATTATTTATTTTTTTGTTTTTTAAAAAACCTTGATCAATTCTAATTTTTAAATCTGCTGTCCATATCACATGATAGCGTTAGTAAGTCACTAGACCAAGTATTTATAATGAACATATAATTGGTTTTAAAAAACTTGGGATTTTAGTCAATACGACATAATCATCATTAGCGTAGCCTTTTAAAACGATGATGGAGTCGGCTTCAAGTCTAACTGGATGCAGCTGAATACAAATATTTATTATGAAGCGACTGCCTGTCTGACGAACAAACCGCCGCCGTAACCCTGGATAATATTTACGATATACCCTTTGGTAAAACTGGATGTCATACTTTCGGGCTTCTAACGACCCGTAACTACTGTCAAAGATCCAAGAAAATCAGCCGGGACCAATGGCTTAACGTGCTTTCCAACGGGTCTTGGTATATAAAAATGAACACGCATCCCCGGACCATCCATCGGCAACGGTTGCTTTACCGGATCGATCGAACTGGACGGCGGTTATTACCTTAGCCACAAGTACGACACATCACCATCATCATCATCATTTAAGCCGTCAGACGTCCACTGCTGGACTTAGGCCTCCCCCAATTTTGGGGGCTTTGCCATAATCGCCACGCTTGGCAGGCGAGTTGGCGATCGCAGTATGGTGGTAAAATGCATAGAGAACGCTGCTGCCCATTCTCTAGTAAGTCCCTTAGTCGCCTTTTACGACACCCACGGGAAGAAATGGGGTGGTGTTATTCTTTACGTCTGGCACCACACGGTACCAGGTAAGGACGACACAACAGGAACAATTTATATCTGCCAACGACACAGTAATTACAAAAGTAACACCAATCTTTGACCACACATTCCTCAATTACCATACAACCTACAATTATGTGGGTAGTCAGGTAGTTAGCTACCGACAGCCGCGCACATTCAGTGGCGTGTCATCGGTAATGGTTACCGTACGATTAAAATTAATTGCGTAACGAGCTTCTTGTTAATTACTTTAAGATTTGGAGATTACGATATAAAAGTTACTGACTGTTGAGCGCTTGCTGACTTCTTGTAATAGACAAGTCTTAGAGTGAATATATTCTTCACTTGTCGTTTTCATAGAATTGAATTGTGCATATCTTGTGTTGTCTAAAAATTACTTTTATCGCGATTACTTACTAGTGTCTTACGCGTCTAGCTACTAACATACCTATATGTGTTTCCTTTTTCATATATAAACCGTGAAGCCCGAAAACTTCTTTGAATTTGGCCGGATTTCTAAATTCAAATTCAAATTGTTTTTTGCAAGAAAATACATAGTTTACAAGGGAAGATCTTACAGCCTACTCTCTTGCCTTTTGAGCTGATTAGCATAGTCAGCCTATAATGTTCCCACTGCTGGGACGCAGGCCTCCTCTCGGTGAACCCAGTGCGAGTTGATAGATGACACATGTCTTAGAATTTTAGATTCTAGAACATGTCGGTTTCCTCATGATGTTTTTCTTCACCGTTTTGAGAGCAATGGTGATGAAATTATTTATACAAAGTAAAGCGCCTGCCTGGCTTCGAAACCATGACCTACAACCCGTAAGTTGGAGTCGATACCACTGGGTCAACACTACTCTTGAGCTGATTATTTCTACCAATTTCTTTCTTGAAACGTCATGTCTTACAAATCGAAACAAGAGCACGGCCATTAAGTATGTATTCTATGCGTTTTAATTTCAAAATGCTGCCAAATAACCTCTACATAGTTCCCTCAGCTTTCTCAATTCTTTCGATCCTTTCTCCTATCTTAATGTCACATGATAAAATGATAGTGGCTGCATAAATAAGATCAAATGAATCAATGTCTTACGCGTGAACTCGTCTCAGTATGTCTTGCGAACGAGCACACATTGCGTCACCGAAGCTGCCTTATTTGCAGCATAAGATGCTGTTACCAATGAAATGCTCTTAATTTCTTGTCTTACATTCACTCACGACCGTCTTGTTAGTAGACTGTCTTCGTAAACGTGTCGCCACGAATCGATTTTACTTAAATGCGGAGAGCATTCAATTTGGTTAACTTACCTTATTGGGACTCTAAACATAATAAAACTACACGCTTGTATTTCCTAAACAGTAACGTTATTGTTAAGTCCCATGTAATAGGAGGCGAGCCTACTTCCATCAACCGCGTACAAATCCTCCGGGCTGGTGCTGGGAACATTCCTAATGGGAAACCCAATATCACTTGGCTAACCTGGGAATCAAACCCTAGAGCTTATGCTTAGCAGTAACGCGTGACCAAAGTCAAAGTCAAAAACGTTTGTATACGTAACGTTGGTGTTATATTATGTTAGTACTTATGACTTAGCAGCCTTTTACAAGCATTGCAATTATATTTCGCCTGCCCTAATCATCATAAATTAGCATGCATTAAACATTATTATTACTTGATTATTTTATTTTACATTAAATTAAATTGAAAAATAATAGTTGTGGTAAAATTAAATGTCAATAATTATGAATGTAATACAATTATTCAGCAATGTCAAAGTAAGATCTTTATGTCATTCTTTCCAGGTAGGTAGTACAAATTATAATTATAATTCTTATTCTAATTGAATGTATAGGACAGATCGCCAATTTTGTACATAACAGATAATCGTTATACAATACAATACAATACAATACAATCCTTTATTTCAGGCAACTTAGGCCCATAAAAACACAATAAACAAATAATATAAAACAATAAACTAATACATATTTTATAAAAACAAAACTTAAACTATCACTAAACACGTAATGATGACGGCGTCGTGTTCCGCTGCGTGGTGTCGCATAACCGTCCTCGGAAACGATGATACAAGACACCTTTCGGCCAAAAGTCCTCTCTCAGGCAGGTCTGTAGATGGTGGGTTGGAACTCGTACCACAAACGACTTAAAATTGATGTTGTGGCGCGATTCCAACCTTTCGACCCTCAGAGTCCAATTGGTCTTTACTTTTAAGTACTGCACAACTTCCTCAATCGTGGTGGAGTGATGCAGACGTGAAATATACAGCTGCGTCGTAGGCACAGCAGGGCGCAGCAGCATGTTGGGTCCACTCGGAGCTGTACCACACTGGTTTCGTGAACAGGGCTTCTTCTTCTTCCTTTCCACTTTCGTGAAACCCTCTTCGTCAACTTGGCCCGATCTCGGCAAGGAGCTACGGACCGCAGCCAGGGCAGGTTGTGCATCCTTCATTTGGTTTTCCCCAATTTTAGCTAGACTCTAGACGCTAGACCAACCACTAGACCATCGATGTAGGCTGCTATTCCTGTAACTATGTAGTTCGAATGCAACTTCGAAGCTATGTTCATAGAACTTGCATGTTAAAAAAGGGTGATCTGAAAAAACCTAAATTTTCAGTTTGTAGAGTAGTCTCATAGAAGGCGTTATTTGTTGTTCTTCACACCTTATTATAATCCTATTTATTCAGGCATACAAAACAGCACCCTAATTGCGAAACGCACTATCTATCAGAATCTGAATGACACTTTATAATCTATTGCGTCATTTGTTCGAATAAATTGTCGGCTCAGCAATTTAAATAACGCAATTAATGTTGTTTAACTATCAAAATGAAATCAATTCCTACTGATAGCAAGTTACGCAATTACCCCTCAGGTCCGTTGAAATTCATTTATTTCTGAAATTTTGTACCATTATTTACCTAAGTGCGAAAATAATCGGCAGAGCAATGTAGCCCGGCTTGATGTTTCACGATCTCCATTAGTCACAAGCTCTCTTACAAAGAAGTGACTTGTTTGGTGCGTCGGTAAAACTCTGGATTCTCAGCTAACTTTATTGCTGCTTCGTTATTTAAGGCTCCAGCAAAAACAAGCCCCACAATTTACACTCCACATCAATTCAAACGATACATTGTATCTCTGTCTGTCCGGCAGAGCGTCCGGCTATTTCACGGTCTGAACCCGAACAATAGACAACACTTGTTTGTTTTAACAAATGTCTGCTCGGACCTTGGAATTATGTTCATTTTGCAAACTGAATTTTGTATGCATAATTTATGATTATGACAAGAGATGTGAATGGGATAAGTGGAGTTTAAAATTGTATTATCACTTGTATTTCATGTGCTAGTATTTTGTAAGTAAGGACGATGCATAATTTACGTTATGATAAATTGGTACACATATATACAACGCAGGTGTCTTCTCTGTGGGTTGCTGGATGTCACATATCTTCTAATTTGTGGTTCTAGGACATGCCAGTTTCTTCACGATGTTTTCCTTCACCGTTTTGAGAGTAAGGGTGATGAAATTGAATACGCAAAATAAAGTGCTTGCCTGGGTTCGAACTCACGACTTACAAAGAACTCGTAATTTTTTATGCGCAATAGATCTTCTACGCACTGCCGAAAGTTAAAAAAAGCATCTGTGTGTTTTTAACGCGCTGTTGGATCCTCAATGCTCAGTTCAACACCAAGAGTTTAAAAAAGATATTTTAATACCTAAAGTTTAACTAACCACCCTATTATATTTGCAGGCACAACAACAACAACATCAACACCAGCGCCGCTATCCACATCGTCATCAACGCTAGTAACTCGGCGTCCGTTCCGCGTGACCAGTCGCCGTCGTCTAGTATCCTCGACAACCACAACGACGACTACCACTACAGCTGCACCTACAACTACAGTTGTGCCTACGACTGCTGCTCCTCAAGCGGTGACTAACGCGTATGAGGATGAAGAGTCGCTACAGGACATTGGTGATATCGGTAAGTGAACAGTTAATTTACTAACAACACCTAAAGCTGGGCAGTGGGCAAGGCAAAATGCTCGCAAAACAGATGAGCAATAGGGCCGAATAGTTCTGGAGCGGTAACCGCGTAACGGATGACGTAGAGTTGGAAGGCTTCCCTTAAGGTGGACTGAAGACCTTGTGAGGGTCGCAGGAATCCGCTGGTTGTGAAAGCATAGAACTGGTCCAAATGGCAGACCTTGGGTGAGGCCGGTGTCCATCAGTGGACGTCTTCGACGTTCGCGAGGATAAGGAATCGGTTAAAAATATATTTTGTTCGGTTAAAAGTCAGTGTATATTTTTTTCCACATGCAGCATACATAAGTCACTACTATCGTTGAGGTTCATAATTAATGACAAATGCGTGCGCTAACTGGACGAGCCACTCAAGCTGTGTGGTTTTTTCCTCAAATTACCATCTCAGACACCAATCTACATGGTCTGACCAAGATTATAATCTGGACTTTAAAAACACTGTGACGATTTGAAAAGTGAGATTATTTCGGCCTCAGAGTAGGTAGGATTCTCAGAGTAGTCAGATAGGAAACACCGACCTCGTCTAGTTTTAAAAATATGTTTGACGTGTAAAAGTGTATGTACAAAACTACCATAGCTGGGCACCGTTAATCGAATAGTTAACTTCGTTAATCGTTAATCCGCTAAAAAAAAAAGTTAGCTTCGTTAAACGGTAAAGCGTTACATTTCGGAAGAATTAACGCAAGTTAACGTTAATCGTTAATCCGTTAATATGTGTAAAATTGCATTTTTATATCGTTGCGCTATTGAACTAATAAAACCTGTTGGTTTAGGGTCTGGAAGTTAACAGGTTAGGAACAAAACAAAATACTTGTATAATTCAAATGTGTGATTTAATCGTCGGGCATAAGGTGCATACTCCCCTTCTCGTCTGAAAGCGAGGCTCGTTTTGGTGTTAAAATCTTTGTCGTTTCATACTTGTCTAAGCCAGTTTTTCGCGCCGCACCGCGGTGCTGTGCGGTAAATAGTAGGAATTGGATTAATGATTAACGGACTTCTGCATATTAACGGAAGTTAACCTGTCCGTTAACATTTTTAAAAGTTAACTTAAAAGTTAATCCGTTAATCAAAATGTTAACTTCGTTAATTAACGATTAACGGATTAACGAGTTAATGCCCAGCTATGAAAACTACTTACAGAAATAAAATCATTTATCATTTCCATATATCGTTAGAGCGTGTGTACCTACTTAGTTTCATTAGAATGTACTCAACTTAGGTTATTATTATAGTAGATGTAGCTGATATTAAGTACTCATATTGCTTTGGATATCTCTGTGTCATGGGTGTGTGATGTGGATGTGCAATTTTGATTCTAGGTCTAAGGAGCATAGGTTACAATTACCCTTCCAATATTTAATTAATCGTGTCAATATTGAAATCATGAATCAATTGCAGAAATAAAATAGCTGTCGATAAATTATTTTATTCTATCATTTTTGTCTTCCATAACAGACGCAATTGAAGATCCAACTCTAGAGCCTAAAGCAGCCAAAACGAACTCCAAAGTCCCACGCCGTCCTCTAGTCAATCTGAAGGACGATACGAAAGACCAGAACCCGTCAGCAACCAACGAAGAAGAGAACAAGAGACACAGTAAGAAGTACAGCGCGACCATCAAGCAGAACCAGTTGAACGAACTTCTGGCGCTGAAAAGTCAGGAGGAGACTTCCACGGAGAGGAAGACTACTGCTGAAGGTGAGTTTATAGATAAGACTATAGAGGAGGAAATTATTGAAGTACAGATACTAAAAGAACACGGTGTAAGGGACCTCGATTCTGTACATGATCAAATGATATAATCGTAGCGACTTTGCGTCGAATATTTAAAAATAAGCTGCTGTCTCATCCAAAACTGCCTGCCATTGTAAAAATGTATGGAACACCTGATTTTACTCTTTTTTTGGTAGGCATTAAGAATGAAAGTTTAACAAGGCATAAAGAATTCAATAAACCACACAGACTTAGCACCAGCACATAACCTTTATACGTAGCTAACGCATATACGGCACGACACGCACAACGCTTAAGATATTTTACAAATTCAAAATGCAAAGCATTACATACCATAATATACTTTACAAAAATTACAATTCCATTTCAGATTTTAGTGCCGAAACAGCTCTAGCGATAGCAGCACACCAACTAATCACAGCACCAATACCGAGCATACCCGACTTCGAAGAAGATGTCAAACCTACCAGAAAGACTCAAACCACCGTAGAATACAAATACTCGAGCCGGGAGTACAACGAGTACACAGATATCAGCAGAACACCTACCTATGATGAATATCAAAGTACGCCAATCTATAGAGGCTCGGCAACTTTCGATCAGACTACAGCCTACAAAAGTCCTACTGACTTCGATACAACTAAAATAGCCACTGACTTCGATACCACTAAAATAGCCACTGACTTCGATACAACCAAAATAGGTGCCGATTTCGATACCACTAAAATAGCCACTGACTTCGATACTACTAAAGTAGCTACTGACTTCGAAGTGCCAAAGTTGCCAACAACATCAACTATTTATAATACTGATTACGCTCAAACAACACCAAATGAACCGTTCACTTCAGCATTTGATGCTCCTAAGATTTCTACTACAACTTACGACGTTCCAAAATCAACAGCTTTCCCTAACACTATAAATACAGCAGATACGGCGAATTTGGAGCTTGTGAGAACCAATCCAAATGATTATACTATCAATACTTCTGTATATCAACTTCCTGAAGTCACTCCTACCTTCAATCCCAGGTCACGTTCAACTAACTTCCCTAATACAGTAACAAACGAAGAATTTGTTAGAACAACATTCGGAGGCGCATACAATACAGGAAGCACCTTCAAATCCAGAAATACTTACCTTCCGAAGGCAACTGCGACCAACTTCCCAACTAACACAATACCTTCAGAATTCGCCCGAACAACCGCCAACACCTACCTGGATACTTCAACAGAATTAGTCGAAAAGACATCTCCAACCTACGTTCCTAATTTCCCATCAAACGACTTCCAGAATACAATAAGCCAAGAATTTGTGAGAACGACACTTAATTCGTACGACAATACGCAAACAGAATTGAACGCTCCTAAAATCTCTTCGACTGTAGCTCCTCCAACCCCGACGAGATACTTCGAGAGAACGACCTTCGCAGATACACCAACTGAGAACTCCCCAAGAATTTCATCAACATACATACCAAAATCTACAGCTACCACCAAGTTCTCAAGAAGCCGCTCCAGATACAGTGAAGCTTCAACGGATGCTGCTCCTACTGGGTATACTGGAATCCAGAGGAGTTCTACTCAGAGGTATAGAACTGAGAAGCTGATACCGGTACCAGTGGAGAATACTGGTTACTCTACGGTTTCGTATACTGGACCCAGTCAAGAACCTTCGTACTTTACCAGGGAATATCTTCTTGAATCGCCTGTTACTAAAACTTACGATGGTAAGTGAAAAAGTATGATTAATCATTTTGTAGCCATTTAGCTCATTATTCTAGGGACAAAAATAAATTAAATTGCCACTCATTTGACTATCACTTCGCAATCGCAACAATGACTTATGTTGTTTTTTTAGCATAAGATATAAATCAATCCTGCTGCCAAGCGCTTATCACAATATTTTAGCCATAGGTTACACCTACGAGAAGAAAGGACTAATACCATTTCGTTTCTGCAAATCGATAAGTACTAATTGTTTTTCAAAATCTAAAAAACTTTTTTACAAAAATAAAACAACCGACTTCCTTAAAAACACTACAAAGTGAAAAATAACTTTAATTTCGGAAGTCGGTGTCTTTGGATCTGTATTTATGTTTTTTTTTGCCACCGACTTCCGAAATTAAAGTTATTTTTCACTTTGTAGTGTTTTTAAGGAAGTCGGTTGTTTTTATTTTAAAAATATTTGTTGTGGTATCCACCCCGCACTAATTCCAAACAAACAATGCATATTTATGCGATAGCAGAAATCGCGGTTGATTTGCTGTCATTTATTAAAGAGTTTCGGTGTCTGTCTCTGGAACTCATCATCAGATCTATTATAATATATGAAATTTATATGGGATTTCATTTGGAATAAACCCCTTTCAAACAAAAAAAGAATTTTGCAAATCCGTCTATATATGACGGAGTTATGGCCGAACATACATAAAAAAAATATAAACATCCGAATTGAGAACCTCCTCCTTTTTGAAGTCGGTTAAAAAACGTACTTTTTCAACAGACGAATACCAATACCTCTCACCGATCACCACCCCACAAACGCCCGCGACCCCACCAACACGGAGGGTCATCAGAAAGAAGATCCAGCGCAGGATCTCCACAACTCTGCGACCCACCGAGGCACCATCTACGACTACGCCTGTACCACGCCGCCGAGTGTCCAAGCAGCCGTTCGAGAAGGTTCCTAAGGTCCCCAAGAAGACTTATAGGCCGATAGCGAACTATGATTACTATGATGACAGTGATGAGAAGGTGGCTGTGAAATACGTGGAGGGAACTAAGATTGTGATGCATGATAATGGTGAGTAAAATTTTAGTTTTGACTAAGAAGTGGGACATAGGTCGGCTCTCTTTGTGAGGGATTGTGCTGTAAGATGTCACATGTCTTCGATTTTATGGTTCTAAGACATGACAGTTTCTTCACGATGTTTTCCTTCACCGTTTTGCGAGCTGTGGTGATGAAATTATTTACACAAAGTAAAACGTCTGCCTGGGTTCGAATCCACGATCTTCACCTCGTACATCGGTGCCGTTAACACTGGGCACTACTGCTCACTGTGCAAAATCTTAGGCTATTTTTTTTAAGGAAATCATAACTATGGTTTGGTATATGTATTTGTAGTGGTTTTCTAGAAAAATTACTGTATTTCACGCTGAAAGGAAAAAATAGGGTAGCTGGAAGCAAATGAACCTACGATGAAATAAATATTACAAAAACTGACTGCAGTCACCATCACATCAGCTTCCTTGCCATGTCCTTGCCGTGTCTATGCAACAATATTTAGCAGGATGGCTCTGTGGTTCTATACCAGCTAATCGCAAACATTATTAAGACCGACACTTGGTCACTCCATCTGTCTCAAAGGCTAGATCTATTTATAAACTTTATTTACACACCTTTGTATTTCTTCACAGGTCAAATCGAATGCCTAGACATCGGTAACTTCCCTCATCCGAAGTCTTGCAAGAAGTTCATCTCCTGCGCCCGCATTGACAACGGATCGCTTCTGGGATGGGAATATGTCTGTCCCAAAGGCCTGAGTTTCGACCCCGTAGGAGGCATCTGTAACTGGTCTGCAGGACTTGGTTGCGACGAGAAAGACAATTGAGACAATCCCGGAATCAAAGTGGTTCATAGAATATATAATGTGGATTAGGATCGAATTGGACAATTTAGACATGAGTTTTCAGGAATTTCAAAATTGACTGTTATTCTTTTTCCAAATTGAAAAGAAACGGTTTTCAAAAGTGTATTAAGATACGAACGATTTTTATTTTAATCGAGTTTTTAATTCAAGTCTCATCTCAATTAATTAGAATTTTATATAAATTCATTTTAGAACACGAAGACTATACTTGATTTTAAATATAACTAAAACAAATGAATGTAAATAAATAAATAAAATAGTGGTTTTTACTATACTTGTTCACAAAATATTATGTATTGAATTTAATTTCACATTTATGTATAGGTACTTATTATTTCAGTCTTATATTTTATCTTATTTTAATATTTATGTTAGTATGATATCCAAATTTTGTAAAAAATCTATGTGATATTTAACTATCCTGTATCGTTGACTGAACAAAGTAAATTAAATTTTATAAATAAAATATTTTAGTTAAAAAAGGAGTAAGCACAAGTGTAGGCACGATCTGAGTGGTCTGACAAAATTTTGTCATTTTCATGACAACTTTTTGTCACAGTTACAAGATTTTGTCATTAGTCATTGCAATATTTTGTCATTGGCTGACAAAATTTTGTTAAAGACAAAATATGACCTGAAAATTATTATTATATTATCAGTCTTTTTTTCTATTGCAGTTTGCTCCTTATTATTATAATTCTAAGTCAAAGCTGGTACTTTTGTATCAAATTCGTGCGAACACTGCCAATACTCGTAGACTAAGTTCGGATACAAGTGTGTACCTAGGCAGAGAGAGATCCTGAATGTACCCGCTGTTGTGGATTTACATACATTTCAGAATGTGCCTTAATTATTTTACAATTTTAGCTATAAGTTTATTGAGACAAATAAAATATTAAAATTATTTTGTTTTGTTCTTATTTTTTCTACCAATTTTTGAAATTCAAATGACACAACTATTCTTAGTAGTCCGGCCTTTGCTACGACACTGCTCGCTCCGCTCGTTCGGCTCGCGGTCGGTATCTAACCTAACCCGCTCGGTCCCCTAGCTTAGTTACTACCAGAAACTAACAGAGTAACTGTCAGAAAAGACCCGAATTATTTTTTACAGAATCAGGATAAATATAAGACAGAATAATCTTAAAAATACCGTTTATTAACAACTATTTACAGCGTCCTTTTACTAATATTAACGTATCCTATACCGACGCAGGTCATCTTGATCTTGCTGGCGGGCGTGACCTCTTCGTCATCAGACTCGTCGTCTCCAGACCCTGAGCGCTGCACCTCTAGCTTGAACATCACGCCGAAGAACTCTTTGAGGAGTTGCAGGAAAGTTATCGTGTAGTCTGAGAGGGGCCCGACCTGGAAAAGAGAATATTTTATTCATTTTATGGCCCACGTCACCACATTAGGACAGATTCCAGATAAATAATTCAGCAGATTTTACTTCGACCAAACTTTAAGTCTTGTCCCGTTTTGTGATTTTATTAGTAACTAGCTTCTGCCCACGACTTCATCCGCGTTAAATTTCTTGCTCCCCGACCCTCCACTACGCATCGAATCACCCAACGGTGCGCACTCAACGGAAGTTTTTCTTTCCCCGTTTTTTCAACATTGCTCCGCTCCTATTGGTCGTAGCGTGATGTTATATAGCCTATAGTCTTCCTCGATAAATAGACTACTCAACACTAAAAGAATTGTTCAATTCCCATCAGTAGTTCCTGAGATTATAACGTTCAACCAAACCAACAAACAAATTCTTCAGCTTTTATTAGTAGAGATAAAACATGGAATTTAGTGTGATCCCGTGAGTCAGGTACAAAATTTAAGTAGCGCTTCAGTTTATTTCATTATATTAAACTGAAAAAAAAAACAGTAAAAAAATGAATATCAACTGACAGACAGGCTAATATAGGAAAGAAAGTAGTGAATATCCTAGAAAGCAGTTATCGAATAATTCTGTGTCAATTTGATAATGTGAACTGACCACCACCACTAAAAATCCCCAATTTTATCCGCTTACAACTTACATCTATATATATAAAAGAAAGTCGTGTTAGTTACTTCACTTATAACTCAAGAACGGCTGAACCGATTTAGCTGAAAATTGGCAGGGAGGTAGTTTAGAGCCAGGAGAAGGACATAGGATACTTTTTTTTTTTTTTTTTTTTTGCTTTTGGCAAAGGATACTTTTTATCCCCTTCGACCGCGTTCTCGTGTGATGTGACATAAAACGTCAAAGAGAATACATTTCACTATAAAACGTGGTATGACAAAAACTTTGCCTTCGAGGTACCAGGCGGTCATAACTTGGTATGAGCTTATTAAACAGCAGTGTCAGCCAGAAAACGCTTTATGCCTTCGAAGTAACAGGTTATCATAACCGAGTAGGAGCTACCCAAACATATGAGTATCAGCTAGAAAACGCTTACCAGATCACCACCGCGTACCAGGTTGTCAAACTTGGAAGGTTTATTACAACATTTTGAATCTTAGGCGATACGAAGTTCGCTGGGTCAGCTAGTATAACTATAAATGAAATAACTTACAATACATTCACTGACGTCCTTCTGCCCGAGCGCCATCCAAAGAGCGCATAGCCACTGGAAGGAAGAGTCCACAGCGCCTCCCCGGTATATCTCATCCAGTAACCTCTGAGCGCACTCGCGCCCTAGGTCCTCAGGTAGTGTGATGTCACCCGTACCGACGTCGGTGGATTTCTGAAAGGAAATAATTTGTTACTGAATGCGGCCATTTTAAAAATGCAAAGTTGAAAAGTGCCATGTCTGAATTTATAAAACACCATGGAAATAGATACTGGGCGATCGATGCGCAAACTGTAACCACGAATTCAGTACATGATTGTAGCGTAGAAATTTTCGCTGTAATAAATCTGCTGTTTCATCCCATTTCTAAGTCCTTCCAGAAACCTCTTTCCCGCGCCACCTCGAACCAACCGTCGCGATAGGCAACTAGGTCGTCTCGTTACCGCTTTCTGGGACGACTGCGGCGGCGTCGTCCATCTTCAGGCACCCATTGTGTAGAGACCTTTGCCCAGCGGTCACCCTACATGCAGCTAATGTGACCCGCCCAATCCCATTTGAGCCTGACAGCCTATTTGCCTACGTCTCATATACCGGTTCTGGAACGCAGCGTGGTGTTCCGAATTTTGTCCATTCTGTTTATCAACTTAAAATAACAAAAGGTACTTACAGCCTCAGCGCAGTAGAAAGTCTTCTCATTAGTCTCAGCGACGAGACTGACGCCGAAGCCGGGACTCTTGCCCGCGTTGGAGCCGCGGCACTGGTCCGTGTTTATATATACGTCCGGGATAAAGTTTAGCATTACCTGGAAATCATAGAATGAATGTGTTTAGCGCATATACCGACCGCAGCTAGGTTTGTTTTATTTTATTTTAGACCTTATACTAAAAGTTCATACTTCTTAGTTTACTTTTTATACGTGTATTTATGTGAAGCTATGCAAGTTGAGTCGGATAGAATAGTTCCAATCTAATCATCTTATTAACGTTTTTAGATCATTTTAACATAATTTTTGTTTGATATTTAACTCAAGTAATTAACTAGAACGAAAACTCTTTGGTGATTCAACATAGGTTTATTTTGCAAAGGGGCATGTCTGACAGACTCTAGCAGTTTTAAATCAACTGACGACTTGAAAAAAACCGAACCATATGTAAGCTTAATTTGAATGCACATACAAATTCTAAATTTTGGTGATAACCATATCAAAATTAATTATGTAGTGTAGATCAATTAAGTGGTAACTCAAAAGCGAATATATTTTAGTGAACCTAACGTGCATTTCCCTGCCTGAACAGCACCCCTTACCGGGCCTTATTGTGATTCTAAACCATCAAGCGACCCGCTTAAACACATGCAAAAAATGTCATCAAAATGGGTTCAGCCGTTCAGGAGGAAATCACTGACAAGAATTGTATAACTATATACCAGTACTAACACACACTAGTATACACTTATCAACTTACTCCTTTAGCAGCATCGACAACTCTGTTAGCCATGGTCGGCGACACCCGCAGCGCGTACACAACGCCTCGTATTCTCTTCACCAGGCCCCATTGAGTCCACTGGAGCGGTCGCAGGCTGCGCCGTACCGGACACTTGAATACTACCTCGCCACCACCGAGAGGGGGCGCCCCTGGAATAAAATAATTTATAAGATTAACAGAAATTCTGGAAAGATTAACATTATTATTAGCTTTTTCGTTTCGTTTGTTTTTATTTTCGTAATTCGGTTATTGTTATTTGTTTAAAATATTGTTATCGTTATCCTGTAGTATAAACATCACCATCACCATCATCATCATCATTTCAGCCGTAAGACATCCACTGCTGGACATAGGCCTCCCTCAATTTGGGAGGCTTTGCCGTAATGGCAGGCGGGTGCTAATATTAAACAGAAATTCTGGAAGTCTTTATAATAACGGCAAAGTGTATGCACACAGTATAGCATTTGCAGATAAGTTATATTTTTTTGTTCATTGCAATTAACTTCATCTTTCTACCTAACAAAGCCTTGAATATTAAAAAGTGTTGGTAAGAGGTAGGTATAGTTTAAATAAATGCTTTGAGTATAGGTATAGTCTTCAAAGTTCTATATAATATATATGTTACCGGCCAAACCCGATTTTAGGATGAACTAGTTTCGCCTAGGCCAAACTAGTTCTCCCTACACGCGACAAGACAAACCATTTCAGACCTATGCAGAAAAACAAAACAAATAGCATCTACAGCCTACTACAGTAAAAAAAGTAGCGATGTGTTGTCACGGTATCATTCCATTTTGGAACTTTAACCGTTGTAAACTGTTACACATAAACATGTAGAGTCATTATGTTGATGAGAAGGGAGAACTGGTTTGGCCTAGGCGAAACTAGTTCATCCTAAAATCGGGTTTGGCCGGTAACATATATATATAACAAAAAATTGTTCTTCACAATAGTTCTTTTTTGTACTATACAATTGTGGACTATGAGAATGTGCATTCTCAGTCATTTTACATGGCAATTGAGTTTAGTTAGTGCACTTAACTCATAAATTAAAAAGCATTATTATGTAATTTTTAGCTTTAAATCCCATAAAAATAGTTTTCAGTTAGCTTATATGCAATATTAGACACTAATTACCCTAACTTTCTACACAAGCTTACTCACCTCTCCTGACAACTTTCAACTCTAGTCCATCATCAACTAATATAAACTTCAGCAGCACCGGCAGCGCAGACGTCTTGATCTTATCTACTGAGACGTCTAGGTCACTATGTGTGACACCTTGGAGGACAGCATTCAGAGGCTCCTTGCAGAACGGACCTAGGGCTAGTAGGATTTCTAGGTAGTATCCTGAAAGTTCGAATAAAATTAATTTGAAAGGTTTCATTATTACAAAAGATACTTTTTATTTTAATTATTTTGTTTAAGAAGTTATTCTTATAATAGTCATATCAGTGGCGGAAGTTCATGATCAATCAGAGAAATATAAAGGTACGTATTTAAGATAGATTTGGTAATAATACCCACCTTTTGAGGAAAGGTGTACTTTGTGATTTCACTAAGAGACAATCGTCAGCTAAGCCTATACAAGTATAACACAAGAAGAAACCACTTTTATGAAGAAAATAAATAAAAGTAAGTAAATACTAACCTATACCCCTCTGCGTGCTGCAGCTGTGGGTAACTTGCCCGCCGACCAATATCCCAGGCTGGTAGTACACAGAAGTACCCGTCTCACTCAGCTCCACCCTGGTCCCGTTCGTTACCTTGTCCAGAAGTCGTATTAAACTCACTTCATACTCCCGAAGACCTGGATCATCATTTGTACTACGAATCTCGTCTATTTTAATTGTACGACCACTAAGTGTGGCTAGCAGCAGTCTTTGGCGAAAGAAATTGCTGCCCTTGTATACGATTAAGTCATTATGCACTGTCGCTACCATTTTATCTAGATTCAGTGTAAATTATAAATGTAAACATTCGGCCAAATAAAAACACGTGTGGTCCGGCACAGACTAAAAAATACTGTCACTGTCAACTTGTCAAGATGACAGATATCCACTCTCCCTAATCTTGACGCTAAGTTACACTTTTTCTAACACAATAATTTTATAATGGTGTACTGTTATGAAAGATATGTTCAGTTGTTCATATTCTTTGAGATTGTCAGCATCATTCCGATCCAGCCCGTCCCATACTATCGTCTACCAGCGATGCCCTAAGTTGAGGTTCGTACCCTATAGGAGGTGCCCTTAGGAGTAATCCCTCTAGTTTTAAGTTTTCAAACTATGGCTGGAGGCCTTAATTTACCTGGAACTTAATGTAGCCACAGGCAAATTTGATTAAGTTGCTGAAAACCTCAAAGGTTTTTTTTTTGTAATGACATCTCGTATTAAAATATGAGATGTCATTACAAAAAAAAACCTTTGGCCTGGCCTCTGGCCTGTGGCTACAAAAAAAAAAGGTTTTGACAATCCTTTTTTATAGGGATGTCGGAAATGCAATAAAGTATCGATAAATATCGTATCGATATTTTTTGAAAACATCAATATCGATATTGATATTTTTATCCAAAAATATCGATACATCGATATATCGGTATGATTTGGCCGAGAACATTCGTGCTCTAAAAAATTATTTGGCCTAATCTAATTCAATCATCTTACATCACTAGATAAATACTAATCCATAGACATCATTTTTAATAAATCAAGAAAAACGATAAAAAAATATATTCATCAAACCAATATTTATATACAGACATAAGAAAATCTCTTTGGTTTATGTGCTCGGCTGTAATGACTTCTGTTGTTGGGTACTGCGAGATTTACGCAGATCCCACTCTCTCTCTGAGGAAAACGAGGACGCAGGCGATATCAAATATTTTAGAAGCTAAAGTTGAAGCCGTTAGTGTAACATTCACGTCACTTGAACTTGCGTTTGTATTTTCAAGTTACAAAAACGCATGGTAAAGCCTATTTTATAGATGATCAGCTAAGTTCGTCGTATTGCCACTGGTTTTATATGTTTTTCCACACAGATTATATTTATACATCAGTCATGGTAATAATACAGACGGGCAGTTGAAGTTGAAATTGACAGACAAAGTTGTCAACTTAAAAACCAAATTAAAAAGCAGCAAATCGAGTCGACCATAAACAAAAAATACATAAAATGTAATTTGTTAAAAAGATGATAGTATAAAAGAAAATATTCCTTTTTAGGATTTTTTAATCTTAAAACTTGTAAATGTTTATGGCCTGAAAAAATATCGATTTTTATACCTTTTCGATACTTGGATTTTTATATCGATTAACCCATATATCGAAATATTAAATATCGCTCAAAATTATCGATGCATTTAAAATATAATAACGATATATCGATGTATCGATATTTTTTAAACAAGCGTACTTTTTTATTTGCCCGTCTGTCTGTCTGTCAAAACAAACTTTGAGGTTAGTTATTTGTGTGCATTTTGTGTGGAAGTTTCTGTTTGTGTGTTATGAAAAAAGCTTATTTATTTCCTAAACGAATGATTTAAGGAATCAGTCATGAAAGTATCAGTTGGTGACGTTGTTCTACCGGGAGATTTCTCCGAAGATATTGCTGCAGTTGGCGAGAAAAGTAAAGTTATCCTCGGACCAGGATTACGGAAAGAAGCAGACGGTATTTTTATAACAAAAGCTGGAACTTTAAAGAAACGAGCACCTAACACGTACTGGGTGGATAACTACCAGAAGCGATACATTCCAGCTCGCGGGGAGAATGTTATAGGCATTGTGGTGCAGAAAGCGGGAGATATCTTTCGAGTCGATGTCGGGGGCAGTAATACCGCATCTTTATCTTACCTGTCCTTTGAAGGTGCTACGAAGAAAAACAGACCAAAAGTACTGAACGGTGACGTAGTATATGGCAAAATGCTTGTAGCCAGCAAAGATATGGAGCCTGAAATAGTTTGCGTCGATTCTCACGGGAAGAAAGGTCGTTTGGGAGTACTAGAAGACGGTTTCGTATTCAAATGCTCCTTAAATTTGATAAGAAAGATATTAAATCCTGAATGTCCATTATTAGCCTCTTTGAAGAATGAATGGCCCTTTGAATTGGCAGCAGGCATGAATGGTAGGATTTGGATCAAAGCAAACACAATGAGAGAAACCATTGCATTAGGGAATGCAATATTGGGATCAGAATATCTTAGCAATGATGAGATCAAAAGCATGTGTACTAATATTGCGAGCATTTTAGCAGGACATATTTCATAACATTATAACTTCATTTGTTAATTATATTTATTAAGCCAAAATTGATGTTTTTCTTTATTAAACTACTATTTCACTACAGAGGTGCATAGTACTGGTAACCGGTATGCGTGTATGGCCAGTTATGAAATATATACGAAGCTAAGAGTATTTAAGGTTCATAGTAGGTGGCATTCTGTAGTTTCTGCCTACCCCCATGGGAAAAAGGCGTCAGTTTATGTATGCATGTATTTACTGTTTCTGATAAACCAGGAAGGAATTATACAGTTTGACGTAGTCTTGATATGCCCAGCAACAACTCAGGCCATAGAGGACAGTAATATTTCGAGTAACTTAGGCTCAAAAGAACTTATCCTTTCACACTTCTACAATTTTATATACCTACCTTTCACATTAGCCAATCCAAACCCTACTGCAACCAAACATCACACTTTACATAATGAATTTGAACAGTTCAGCCTCTTGTTATAACAATCATATATCTTTTCTAGACATGAGTTGAATTCTGACATTGGCTTACACCAGCCATCTACTGGTAAACTATTGTCATACCTTTAAGGAGTCTGTCCACCGCTGCCATCACCAAGAATGAGACGAAGTAACAAAACAATACATTTACTATAACCGCATGTCAAGCATACGTCAGTCATCCAAGCGCCAAAGTTAAGTTTTAGTTGGGTAGTGGTGAAGGCGTGCTTTGGTTTGTGTTAAGAATTTTTTCGATTTAAGTGTTTTTACAAGTGTGAACTTCAATCGAAACTATTCTTTGTGTTTGTGTTTTAGCCTAAGGTTTGTTTTAATCCTAATTTTGTATTAATTTTAAAGATTTTATCCGGTATTCATCCATAATGGATACCAAAAAACCCCCCGACCCCCCTGATCCCTTTGAATACACTCTGGTGTTAACGGTTTCTCTCCCTGACGAAAATGTGCTTGAAAATGCAATGGACTCCGAATCTGCTAGTAGAAAAAGATTAGCTACTTCTCCGACTACTCTATTAAACCCTCCAAAGTTACTCAATAAAGAATTTGGAAGACAAGCGTACACTTTAAGAGACAGCCCACCCTATGTTATTCATGTTTCTTTGAAGGATGGCTAGACCCCAGGTACTGTTTACACCTGGTTAAATTTGGAATGTTTTTAACAAAGAATAATTACAGCAACATTCTATTAGGTAGTGTAAGGGGGGTCGAGGGGGTCGAGCATGACACCGGTGGGACCAGAACCCATCGCGCCACTCCCCTTTGGGTTCCTACGCTCTCTGGTAAGGAAACGTACCAGGGATCTACACTTTAAGCTATGGGTGGACCAAAGTGAGTGCAGGCAGGCCAAGGAAGCACTTCCTACCATCGATGCTCGCCTCACAAAACAGGTCCTCCGGCTAGACAAACGACAGCTGCGTATGGTTACAGCAGCAATAACTGGCCATGGGTCGTTTAATAAACATCTATTTGTCATAGGAGTTACAGACAGTCTGCTGTGCAGGGCCTGCATTGACGACGACGAGACAGCAGCGCACGTGCTTCTAAACTGCCCGGCGATCGCCACATACAGGGCCAAGTACTTCGGTAACCCAGGTACCCTACGCGAGATAGTCAGCAACGTCAAGGCGTTGCTGGCCTTCCTCGAGGAGCTGGGGTGGATCAAATGACCGATTTCCTACCCGTACGCAAAATACGCGCTCAGACGTGGAGTTGCGGACACCAGCCCGTTCTACCTATTACCTATTAGGTAGTGTAAAACGCCTAGGCAGAAACCGGGTGTCAGTTGAGTTTAAGTCTCACCAGGATGCTAACAGCTTCTTAATTAATCAAGTATTAGTCCAAAATAACTTTATTGCAAATATTCCACAATTTAATATAACTCGTTTGGGTCTAGTTCGAGATATACCATGTGAATGGACAGAAGAGGAGATCATCGAAAATATTAAGGTTCCTGCTGAACGTGGCCCTGTTATAAAGGCCAGGAGAATGAACCGAAAGGTGACCTCTCTGGGTATTACAGAATGGAAACCCACTCAAACGGTAGTTCTGACATTCGATGGGCAACTTTTACCTTAGCGGGTATATTGTTTTTATTCGGCCCTCCCAGTCGAGAAATACATGTACCCGACAATTCAGTGTTTTAATTGCTGTCGTTTCGGTCACACTCGTACGGTATGTCGCTCGCAGCCTCGCTGTTTTAAATGTGGTTAAGCTCAAGACCACCCAGGTGATGGATGCCAAGTTTCAACTGATTATGCCATTTGCGTATCTTGTTCTGGGAATCCGCCAATGATAAGGCTTGCCCTGAATTTGGTCGGCAGAAGTGCATTAAAGCTCTTATGGCCGAGAAATCTGTTTCATATGCGGAAGCAAGTCAGGTTTTCCCTCCAGTCTCACGATCATATGCGGAAGTGTCAAGAACATCACATAATCCCAAAGCAACAACCAATTCACCTCAATACCACAGTCCAGCTCCCCAAACACCAAAATCATACCGTAAAACGGTCTTCCTTAAACCTAAATCCCATGCCCCTCTTTCACCTAGCTACGATAGGCAGGCTCATCAAGTCCTTACTCAGGATTACTCCTTCTCTCCATCTCAAAACGGTTGTGCCCTCCCAAGGGAAGGTGCTAGTACTCCTGATAAGCCCGAACACATACTAAATACTATAGCCAATATGCTAATAACTGTACTAGCCAACCCTGCACTCTCTATACCTAACCACGTTGCCAATAAACTGACTACAATAATCCATTATATAAATAATGTTCCATCCCCTGACACTTCTGCAGTGGAACGTGAGGAGTATTTCTCCCAGGAAACCTGACCTACTATTTTTAATTAATAAATTTAAACCATCGGTCTGCGGCATCGCTGAGACATGGCTTCGTTCTGGAAGCAATTTCAGGATCCCGTGTTTCAGTAGTGTTCGCCATGATAGACCAGACGGTTATGGAGGATGTGCTTTGTTCATCAATAACAAAGTATCATTCTCCCCAATCCCTCTACCCTACGTTGGCGATAACATAAATGTTGTTGCTGTTAAGGTTGAGGGCATAAATATTTTTTCTTTTTATATTGCACACCCACGTCTTGACGATCTTGTTTTAATTAGAAACTTACTAAGTAGTGTTAACGGCCCACTACTTGTGATGGGCGATTTTAATTATTGTCATTACTACCGGTGGGGATCGAAGTCTTGCGACAGTACTGGCATAGGCCTAGTGGATATGTTGGACGATCTTGACCTATGTATTATTAATGACGGCAGTGTCACACGTAGGTCTGGATTAGGGCAAAGTAATAGTTGCGTCGACCTGACATTTTGCTCATCCGGCATAGCCAGCCTCTTTATTTGGTGTCGTTTGAATATGACCTATGGTAGTGATCACTATCCCATCACAGTTGAAATTCCCTCTAAACTTATTGCTGAAAAAACCTTCCCACCCTTACTAAAGTACCAGCTTAACTCTGTGGATTGGGATCTTTATTCAAAAATTTTAGACATGCGTATTTCCTCTCTCCCATCTGTCAATTCTGAGAATGCCCAAGAATGTTTTGTTAATTTTTCCAACACCATATCCGCTACAGCAGATGATTGCTTCCCTTTAAAAAAATCACCTACAGGCAAAATCCCTTCTCCGCCTTGGTGGGATAGGGAATGCACTATCATGATCAGGGCCAGGAATGAGGCAGAAGAGACTTTTAACCTTGAAATGAACCTGGAAAATCTTCTCACTTTCAATAAAATTTTGGCTAAGTCCAGGAAATTAAATAGGAAAAAGAAAAGAGCAGGCTGGGTATCGTTTTGCAGTTCCCTGAATCCATCCACCCCAGCGTCGGTGGTGTGGCAGAGATTAAAAAGTTTTAGAAATGGTCTAAACCCAACAACCACGAACATCTTATCGGAAGATTTGGGGTGCCAGTTTTTTAGTAAAGTCGCCCCAGTCTATGTTCCTGGTGTTGATGAAATAAACTTCGTAGGCTCTGCAACATCAAATGATCCTCTTGAAAAGCCATTTTCCAGCGACGAACTAAAAACGGTCTTTCTTATGTTAAGGATTCTGCACCTGGTGTGGATGGATTCCCTTAGTCTTTCATTGCCAAAGCAGGTGTAAAATGCCACCAATATTACTTGGACTTGGTAAATTTTTGTTTCATCTCCGGGTATATTCCTCCAGCTTGGAAGGTTCAAGTGGTTATTCCTCTGTTAAAACCAGGCAAAGATCCTAGTGATCATTGTTCTTATCGACCAATTGCTTTATCGTCTATCCTCATTAATCTTCTTGAACATCTAATTAAAAACCGTCTAGAATGGTTAGTTGAAAATAGAAATCTGCTACCAACGACTCAATTCGGCTTTAGGAAAAGTCTGGGTACGACTGATAGTGTGGGTATACTCACATCAGAGATCCAGCTGGCCCTAAGTAGAAATGAGTCTGTGGTAGTCGTTTTTCTAGACATTTCAGCGGCTTATGATTCTGTTCTCCTCCCAGTTCTCAGGCAAAAGCTGCATGAGCTGAGAATACCGGCTAGGATTATTCAGATCATCAGCACTATTCTTTCCAACCGTACTCTTCAGCTGAGGATTCCAGGGGAAAGCTCTGAGCAGAGGGTAACCTGGCGAGGCTTACCTCAGGGATCCGTAATTAGTCCTATTCTCTATAATATTTACACTTCAGATCTTCCTTCATGCTTAAATTATAATTGCAAAATCCTTCAATATGCTGACGATATTGCATTATTGGTCTCCGGCAGTTCCATAGAGGATGCCGCTCAATCTATAAACGTCTCTTTATCTTCATTAAACCAATGGCTTCTCGATCACGGGTTGTCTTTGAGCGCTCCAAAGAGCACAGCTGTTATTTTTACCCGCAGACGTTCTGTCCCCCTGGTAGATATTAACCATGGTCAAGCGATCCCGATCAAGGAAAAGGCCAGGTTTCTGGGAGTTACCCTGGACTCCAAAATGTCGGGTGTGGATCACATCAACAATGTAGTGAAGAAATGTGAACGCTCAGTATCAGTCCTAAAAGCTTTATCTGGAGTCTAGTGAGGAGCTCACCCATACACTTTAAAATTAGTGTACAATGCTCTGGTCAGAAGCGTGATAGACTATTGCTGCTTCTTACTTGAGCCTTGTAATAAAGAGGCGCTTCGTAAGCTAGACGCCATTAAAAGCGAAATGCCTTAGGATTGTCGTAGGAGCAATGAAATCCTCCCATACAAATGCCCTCCAAGTAGAATGTGCAGAGCCTCCCCTTAATCTTCGAAGACAATATTTAGCAGATCGCTTCCTGTCAAAAGTTTTCGCCCTTTCGTCCCATCCACTACTTCCCATCTTAGAACAAATCCACCTATCTTTAGAGGTATCCCCTTATTGGAAACATAAATACTTTCCTCCGCTAATGAATAGGTATAGAGAGCTTAAAAACCTCTCCTCACCTGTTTGTCAGTATCCCACTCTGCCAGTATTTTCTTCCGCATACGAGGTGGTCCACTTCAGGCCAAAAGTCGTTTTGGAGCTTGGTATTACAAAGAGTTCCGACGACGTACAAGGGGACTTTGATCGGGCAATTGAAAGATACTGGAAGGGTTGGAATGTATTCTACACGGATGCGTCTAAATTATCTCCAACGGGATGCACAGGAGCAGTGGCGGACTAACAGGGGGGCGAAAGGGGCGGCCCGCCCGGGGCCTCCGGTCTTGGGGGGCCCCCAAATGCCTCCACGTTCCCCTGATCAAATCCTAAACAAGACTTTAAAAATGTGGTTAGGTAGTAAATAAATAAAAGGTTTATTTCAGAAACTTATACAACTTTTACAGTAAATCTTACATAGAGGCCTCCTTCGAAAAAAAATTATTTATTCGAAACACTCTAAAAAATAGAAAATAAATAATAGTTTAAATGCTTTTTAAGGTATTTTTTTATTGATATCAGGCATCCCACGCTTTTTTTCCATTATTGTCTACTTTTTGGTTTGGTTTTCTGTGGAAGCATGTTTTTTAGTTTTTTTAAACTATTATTTATTTTCTATTTTTCAGAGTGTTTCGAATTTTGAGCCGTATGTTAACGTTATTAGTGACGTATGTCAGCGTAGTTTTCGAAAGACAGTTTTTTGCTGTCTTGGTAACCCTGGCAAGGATAATGGCACAAATTTATGAAATTATTTAATTGTCATCGGCCCTCAATAAGTCTACAGACTTTAAATGAAATCTGCACCCTAATTGCGAAACGCACAATTTATCAGAATCTGAATGGGATTGAAGATTATTTCTAAACCATTGCGTCATTTGTTCGAATAAATTGTCGGCTCAGCAACGTAAATAACGCAATGAATGTTGTTTAACTATGAATATTAAACCAATTCCTGTCGATAAAAAGTTCCGCAATTACCCCTCTGGTCGTTTAAAGTGTGTCAAAATCGCGCTATAAGGAGTCAGTTACAAACAAACATACAAGTGAAGCTAATATAAAGCGTATTATATACCTGTGCTAAGAGGTCCCAAAAAGTAGTAGTACATAATTTCATCAAGATCAAAACACTACAGACTTTTTACGCGGTACTAATATTTTTTTTTACTTTGTTGAACGCGTCCAATACGCTGGGGGAATTCCCGTCTTTGTAGCGGGTACTTCCCCAGGAATCCCAGAATGAATGAAGTGCAAATAATTTACTCTTGTACGCCTACATTTACATTCACTAAGTACATTCTATTTACGCCATCTATCATGAGCAAACTTATTCCTCTGTCTGTCAGGAAAATACCGTAAATCTTTGGCAAACTCCATGAAATGAAGCAATTTTGATTTTCGTTAAGATCGCAGGCAATAAGCACTAAATAGCTTGTATTTTGGTTTGTGAGCGTATGGGGCGTAATTTCAGCCAAGACACGTCACCAGAACAGGCAAATTATCTTCGATCTACAATGGGTCAACGTCAAGAGCGACTGGAATCTAGCTGTGCTTTCTTTAGAAAAAATTCCAAAGAAATAGATTTCACAGAATTTATTAAGGAGTTCAGTAAATTGAAGGCACGAAAACACATTATAAAACGCTACAAAAAATAAAATAAAACTATCTGTTAACAATTTTTTTTGTCGACCGTTTCGCATTTTATTTTCCTCACCCATATCCATTCCATATTGTAGGTATGTATGTTTATTTAGCCTAAATAATTTAATTCGAATTTAAATTTCACTTGCCAGATTTTAACGAAATAAACATACTTAAACACTTATTTAAACATACAAATGTGAACTGAATAAAAGCTTGTTAAACTACTTTTTTTTTAAAGCTGGGGGGCCTCATTCAGCTTTGCCGCCCTGGGCCTCTGACGGGCTTAGTCCGCCACTGCACAGGAGTTGCAACATACTTCCAGAATTCCAGAATTGCCCTTCTCTTTCAGTGCCCTCCAGAGGTTTCGGTATTTACGGGAGAATGCATTGGTATTTTAGAAGCAATTAATTTCATTAAAACCCATAATATTCAAAATTCGGTCATCTTTTCAGATTCTCGCAGTAGCATTCAGGCTCTATGTCAAAATCAGTTAAAATCAAAAATCCACAGTAAAATGATTTTAGATATCCAAAATTTACTCTTCACTTGCTCTAACAACAATTTGAACATTGAAATAGCTTGGGTTCCCAGTCACTCGGGTATAGGCGGCAATGAGTGTGCCGACAGGTTGGCTAAATTTGCTACATCCAACCCTGTTGACCAAAAACATTATGTCGTTCATAGCTACGACTTACGAGCTGATACCAAACTCAAATTAAATAACTCGTGGTCCACAGTGTGGCAAAAAACGCCAGTATACAACCCGACATACAGCGGAAACCTTGGCTTTTTAAATGTACTAAATTGTCGAAAAGAACTGTTTCATCGTTGTGTAGACTGAGACTCGGTCACTGTTGCAGTCCCGTTTTCCTGAACAAGATCCGTGTTCGTGACAGTTCTCTGTGCGAATGCGGTCTTGATGATGGTACTCTAGATAATATATTTTTTTCATGTCCTTCAAACTCACAATCTTTTGATTTGTACCGTATGCTTCCCAGAATTAATATAACGCTTCCTACTAACTTCCATTCCCTCTTGACTAACTTTTCCCCTAAATTAATCCAAGTCCTATCAATTTTTTTTAATGACAATTATCTAAAAATGTAGTGTGTAGTTACTTGTGTAATAATTATAATTTTATGTATACCTGTGTTGTTTTATAGTAGTATAATAATTATTAATATTTTGTAGATAACTTACAAAACTTGTCTCATCCTTTCAGCTAGTACTGACAATACCAAATAACAACTACCACAAAGTGCCAAGTTCGACGGCTCATCTTGCTGTGTTGCCGTCACTACGTGACGCTGGCAGAATAGTCGACATCGGCTCAGTTGCCAAAGAGGAAAAAAAATAAAGTTTTAGTTTTATCTGCCATGCAGTTTCGTCGCAGTGGACATGACTGCCGTCACTGGAACGTCGTGTTATGTACAAATAATCTCATTACTTGGTGGCGTCACGGTGATCGGCGGCGGTGGATACATACCTAACAGCAGTAATCTAATGTTCTATAGAAGAAAGATTTGATTATTTTTTCTGTAGGTTTGTTACGCTATCAAACTAATATGGCTGAACAGATTTGGATGAAATTTGGCACATGGTAGACCATGACCTGGATTAGGACATAAAACACTTTATCCCGATATTCCCACGGGATCGAGACATATGCGGGTGAAACAGCGGGGCGCAGTTAGTTTTATAAATAAAACAACAGAGAAACAGTGATCGGGAAATTTATTTTGGCAAATGCAACTAACCTAATCATTTCAAATCTCAATACATAATGTAAAACTACATCCATCTGCATTCCAACCATTGTTCTTGTCTAATAAATATATATTACAAATGGCGGGCGTCCCGCGATTTTCATATTTACAGTACTGCGGGACACCATCGCCTTTTTTACAAACTATCATAATAGGAGTCGACTGACCAGAACAATTTTCCTTTATAACAATAATTTAGTAAACAATAAAATAATGAGCTGTTGTTTTTCGTTTTTTTTCTCTTCATTTTAAATGATAATTTTTTAGCTAATTATTGATGATTTGATGACAGCTTTGTTGTGACGGGTTTGAATGTGACAGAGATTTTATAAATTTTCTAAGACAATTGCATAGGTATGCACTTATTTCTAACAATTCGTGTCCACTTTTTCACACACATTTTACGCCTAACTAGATTGACACGTTTGTCACAATAAATTAGCAATTTTGGTGTTGTATAAAATACTGATCCACAATTCAATCATTTCCACTCATTTAAAACACTATTTTTTTAAAGTACAGTCCAGTCACATCTAAACCCGCGACATAGCATAAACATCGCCTGTATTTCAGCCTAGACTAATGATAAGCCTCTTAGCAACGATATATAAGAAAGTGGTAACTTTTAAAAAGATACAAACTGATGTACTACATCTTGAATAGTAACTATCAAGTTTTAAACCTCAACAACCTACGAAAAGGAATGTTATATTCTTTTATTTACAAAACATATTTGCCTGTCGAACCCAAATTATCGACATTGACGAATGACGCCTGGTTTGTACCAAATTGAGGTGATTTTTCATAACCAAAGGTATAAAATTGAAAAATATGAGGCCGTATAGGGAAGTGTCAAAGTCTTCATTGTTGCATGTCCAATGCTCCTTCTTGCAATGACTGGAGACAAATCATGAGAAACATTTACGACTTTTTTCCCCAATTCTAATAATCTCAGTAACTCTAGCAAAAATGTTGACTGTTCAATAAACTGTCGTGTCGTTATACTATGTAATATCAAATAAATTCGTGTCATACCGCGATGGGGGCTATCTTAGTTTTAATAAGAAAACCAGTAAAAATAATGTAGTAGGTATGAAATATGTCAACTCTTAGCCTAGTTTAGACGTAATATTTTGTTGAATGCACTGATCTTCGTGTATTTATAACTATGTAATTTTAAGACGTTACTCTAATAAAGGTTTTTCGCTTCCATATATTCGTTTCTTCGGGACTTGACTTACATTACAAAAATTCGTATCTTCGGGGACTTACGTTACAAAAATAACAGTTTTAACTTTTAATAACTAAATCTACGAGTTTTTTATATACTTATAATATTGTTATAAGGCTTTATCTTGGTGTGATCAGATCAGTGCATTCAAATTGATTGCCCTAATAAAGAAAAAAAAACTCATTTTCGACATTTTTGGAAAAGGAATGACTATCATTAATGCTTGTAAGGACAATTTTGTCCTTTCGGGTCAAAATTGTGTGAATTATTCAGATCATAGAGAAGCTAAATTCCTGTCTCCAAAAAATGCTAGTAATGGCTTATGTTCACTAGAACAGTCGATTCATCGATCACAGCAAAATTGTAACACTGTACATTTATTTACATTCTATCAACAAAGCAGTCATTTTCACGTTTTTTTTTTCCTTTTTTTACTTGAATTAATTATTATTTTAATTACGAAAATATAATTTACTCTATCGATTATTTAGAGATCAAGATTGTTTACTTACAATAGACGTTATTAACATATTTTACATTTTATTTATAAATGTTTACACTAAGTATCGAAAACCCGTTTGTTGTGTTATACTGAGTATAACAGTTGTTTTAACATTTTTGTTTACAATTTGGGAGGACAATTTCTGGAACTTTATTTTTTTTTTAAAGTTATAACAATTCGAGAAACACAAAACGACTTGATAGCAATACTGTATTGTTGCCTAACTTGTGTCTGGGCTACGATCTCTTGAGATCGTCAAGAACTCCCTATTTATAAGTAGACGAAAAATTGATTACAACGATAATGTAAACAAAAAAAGCGTTAAATTACACGTCCACAAAAGAAACTTACAACATTTTTACAATTTACATAAATTATGCGAAATTTTGGACGATACTAACCAATTCTCATTACATTATTAATTTAATAAATAACTTAGAAAATAATATTATATCGAATTGTTCTCCCAATTTGTTGAAGAGAAAGAAATCTTTTAACACTTCAAATTATAAATATACAGTTTTTAATTAGTTCTTTCGTCGAATGAGAGATTTGTGAGAGAATACTTTTTGTGGTTAAAATGGCTAGTGTGGTATAGTTGTCGATAAGTCGATATTCGATACACTATTAGTTACAGGTCAACACAATTAACTACTTAAATATTTCGATTTTGGTGACTGATGATTACGTGTATGATCAGAAGGCTAATTCTCGTAATTAAAAACGTTCAGTCTAGTCGCAGCCTCATCTCGGTGACAATCAAATGTCAAAAACTTGTCAAGAGTGTATGGAAACTCGAGGTATTTTTGACAAATTGAGACTGAGATCAGACCGTGATCGTGTGAAAATTACGAGAATTGTCCCTCTGATAAATAAAAGTAGTCGAGGCAAGTAGTAAGGATCGTAGCAGGTGGCTTTCTGTATTTGTGCCGTTGCTGAGATGTCGTTGCAAAGCGTATTAAGCGTATAGTTGTAAGCGTATATTGTGTGTATACGGGAGGAAGGAGGCATGAAACGAGCCCGATATTTTTCCCTTTTCCCTCATATACTGCACTGTACAGTCTAGTAATATTATAAAACAAAGTCACTTGTGTCCGCATGACCATATTATGTATGTTCAATCCGTTTAGTTCTTTTAAACTACGTTGACTTTGTTGCGCATTTCACTATTTAGACAATTTATTTTGCAATATGTAAATTATAAATACATTTTTAACTTGGAAACAGTACATAGATCTAAGATGTTCATCAGTTGATTGCACGGGGCGGGCCGCCAGTTTTTTAATGTAAATTATCATGTAATGTATATTATCATTTATTTCTTCACAGAACAAATATAAATAAATTGTTTAATTTTGTAGAATTAACAGGCTTTGTATGTTGTTCACATAAATATGGAAGAGGGAGATCTGCTACAGGTATCTCCGTATTAAAAGAATGCCTCTACAACTTATTTGTTAAAACCTGTTGATTATGAAATAAATAAACTTAAACAAGTATCGATAAGTATAACAGGTATTGACAGTACAAGTATCGACAGTACAAGTATCGACAAGTATAACAAGTATCGACAGAACAAGTATAACAAGTATCGACAGAACAAGTATACCACACTGCGCCACCACGGTCCCGCCGCACTAGGGTCGCACACACAGTGCCCCCGCAAGCCGCTCTCAGAACACCGAGTCGGCCGAGCGGGACAGGTGTACCGGGTGTGAAGGAGAGCGCGCGAGGCGCTTGCGCGGCAGCTTCTGCAGCGTAGTCAGTAGGTGCGGGAAGTCCGGCCGCTCCGACGATCGGTACGACCAGCACAGCATTAGGATGTCCTGGGAATTATCACAAATTCTCTTTTAATCGAGGAGTCTAGTGTATCAATGTATTAAAAAAAACTGGCTTGATAATTGGTGCCATTACTGTCATGACCAGTGGCGTGCATTGCATATAGGCACATAAGCAGTGCCTACCTCGAAAAATCACCATAAGTCTGTCAATTACATTTTAATGCGTGTCCCGAAATGATTAAGAAACGAAACGAAATTATCATAGCTATAAAGAACAGGCGACCTAGTGCCTACCTACACAGAAAATCAATGCACGCCACTGGTCATGATTTGAACAGGTCAGGTAAATAAGAATGGCATAAGAATTTCGCCATATTCATTTACAAAAAGTTCATTTGTTCAGACTCTTGACTTACACCACGTTCGCACGGACATAAAAATATAATTTTATCGCCCAACTACTACAACTCTCGATGTTGTTGGATTTTTAATCATCGGTGTTAATGGGTTTTCAAGTCTAAGTGTTGCTGTATTTTCAACTGTCGGTGTTGATAGATTTTCAACTCTATGTTTTGATGAATTTTCAACTCTAGGTGTTTATGAATTTTGAACTCTAGGTGTTGATGGATTTTTAAGTTTTTTTAACAATAACAATATCTTAAAAAAAAAGTTTTGTTCATTGTATAACGCTTTTAACTGAATACTCGGGGGTGTATGGAGTCTTGCATAGATTATGTTATACGTTGTATAACTTGGTATTATGACGTATTTAGAAAACAATGTTACAATACAATTGATTACTTTACTAGAATAACTGAATTAAAAAAAAATGCTAGTACCTGCATATAAGAAAAACAAGTGAGCTAATTAAAATGAGAAGAAAGAAAAATGTAGATGTTACCTTGATATCTCTAGAAGCCTGCATGTTGGCCAGTGACTGCTTGACGCCCTTGCCAACTTGCCAGATCACAGCTTCAGGCGGCTGCCCCTTGAACGGGTACTCGCCGCATAGGAGCTCGTACCATACCGTGCTGAAAATGAGTTTGCACTACATTATTATCATCATTTCAGCCGAAACACATCTATTGCTGGACACAGGCAAAGGGGGGTATTTATCATAATCGCCACGCTTGGCAGGCGGGTTGGCGATCGCAGTATGGTGGTAAAATGCATAGAGAACGCTGCTGCCCATTCTCTAGTAAGTCCCTTAGTCGCCTTCTACGACACTCATGGTTAAGGTTTGTAAAACATTTAAATGATAAAAAACTGGCCAAGTGCGAGTCGGACTCGCGCACCGAGGGTTCCGTAAAAATCTGCAGGTATTCACGGTTTATGCATAAGGGATATGTTTATGTTTTTTTTTTTTAATTTTTATATTTGAGATTTCATTCAGAAAGGTAAATTGTGGTTTAATGACGTATTAAAAAAAAAACTA
Organism: Aporophyla nigra; assembly: GCA_947507805.1. Classification (NCBI taxonomy): domain Eukaryota; kingdom Metazoa; phylum Arthropoda; class Insecta; order Lepidoptera; family Noctuidae; genus Aporophyla; species Aporophyla nigra. Next base: position 2,762,584 of record OX382305.1, on the reverse strand, counting down.
CGTACTAGATCTCGTTCAAACCAATTTTCGGTGGACGTTTACATGGTAATATACATCATATATTTTTTTTAGTTTTATCATTCCCTTATTTTAGAAGTTACGGGGGGGTGGGGGAGACACACATTTTACCACTTTGGAAGTGTCTCTGGCGCAAACTATTCAGTTTAGAAAAAAAATGATATTAGAAACCTGAATATCATTTTTAAAGACCTATCCATAGATACCCCACACGTATGGGTTTGATGAAAAAAAAATAGAGTTTCAGTTCTATGTATGGGGAACCCCAAATATTATTGTTTTTTTTTTTCTATTTTTGTGTGAAATTCTTAATGCGGTTCACAGAATACATCTACTTACCAAGTTTCAACAGCATAGCTCTTATAGTTTCGGAAAAAGTTGCTGTGATATACTCGGACAGACAGACAGACAGACATAACGAATCTATAAGGGTTCCGTTTTTTGCCATTTGTCAACGGAACCCTAAAAACGTCGTTACAAGTCGTCCCAAAGGTCTGAAAACCAGTCTTATCAAAGGGTATCACACTACCCAGTAACTGGGTTGTGGAGGTTCAAATAGGCAGTCGTTCCATGTAGAATACTGATGTTTAGCTGCAGCCGGTTAGAGTGGAAGTCGACCCTAACTAAGTTGGGAAAAGGAATGATAAAAATAACAGTAAGTAATATGTTGACATTTTAAAATAATTAATTGTTACTTTATAATTCTTCATTGCGTGTCGAGTTTTATTAAACTCAATAATAAAAAATATCATAATCACATAGCGGACATTATGTTTTGTAATGCCGACTATATTTGTATTTGTTATATAGCTAAAAATCCGAAATGTTTAAAACTCCTTTAAAGTCGTGAGTATTTCAGTATCTGTGTGTACCCGTCGATCTGGAGAAGAATACCTATAAGTGATGTAGAGGACGCTCTACAAAGAATATTTTGTTAAACTGAGTAATGTACGTATTAAAAAAAAAAACTAAGCGAAAACGAAGTTTGAACGGGAGCACAAAAAATCTAAAAAGTAGATTCTAGATTTTTATAATCTTATAGATTATATTGTACTAGATTCTGTCCACGACTTTGCCCGCGTGAAATTCCTTGTTCAAATCAAATCAAATCAAATCAAAAGTCATTTATTCAAACTAGGCTGAGAGTCAGCACTTTTTGAACGTCAAAGTCACATAAGACAGTCCCCCCAAAACGCCCGCCCTTCGACACTTCCTAGTGCTTTGGCTGGGAAGAAGAAGTGGCGGAACAAACTCCCCAGCAGCACTGCTGTCTGTTAAGTTAGAAGAACTTGATTCTATACAATATTGTATAAGTTATTAATATAATAAAACAAAACATACATTATTCGCCATATGTCAGCTAGCACACGCCATTATACCAACAAAACATTGAAAACTAAACTCAAGCTGAAATGAATAATGAAACAAAATCGTAAACAGAACTTAAAACCTTACTAAAGCCTCCAGGCATAAAGGGCGTGCCCGCTTACATATACAACGATGCAAATGAGACATATACACAACAAATGAAATTAAAAGAAAATAAAAATAAATTAACAAAAGCAGTTAAATAAAAAAACAATTATATGAACTACCCATATAAACTGTCAGTGTGTGAGTTACAGTAATTACAGAATGTAAAACAGTGTCATAGAAGAAAAAATAAATATTATCTACACAATTAAGTGAGCAACTAGTTTGATAAACTCTAAGACTGTCCTATGGAGCGAGACCAGCATGTTTCCAAGCGTTCTTATCTTGGATGTAGTCCTCTAATTTGTAATAAGCTCGTTTACAAAGTGTACTTTTAATATGACTTTTAAACCTCCTTTCATTTAATTGCAATATATCAGAAGGTATTTTGTTGTAACATTTAACACAGTACCCCATAAAAGATGTATGTACTTTTGCTAATCTGAAAAATGGTTGATCTATCTTGTCTTTATTTCTAGTATTAAAATTCCCCAATTCAAACTTCGTTTTCACTAATTTTTTTTTCTTTTTGCTTGGCTCCTAAGTGTCGTAGCGTGATATATCACAGCCAGCCCGCCGGGATGTATAGTTAGTGTGTGTGTGTATAGTTACCCGAAGGCGTACACGTCGGTTGCCTTGGAGAAGGGCAGATGCAGCGAGGCGTGCGGCGTGAGCGCGCGGCACAGCTCGGGCGCCAGGTAGCACAGCCAGCCCGCCGGGATGTATAGTTAGTGTGTGTGTGTATAGTTACCCGAAGGCGTACACGTCGGTTGCCTTGGAGAAGGGCAGATGCAGCGAGGCGTGCGGCGTGAGCGCGCGGCACAGCTCGGGCGCCAGGTAGCACAGCCAGCCCGCCGGGATGCCCAGGCTGTCGCCGCGCAGGCTGCGGGCAAACCAAGTCAACACAGCGGCACACACCGGCCGGGTAGTGGCAGGGAGATAACTTGCCCTCCAGACACAGTTTGCCACAACTCACAGACATAATATGCCTACTAGACACAATTTATAATATCCTCCAGATACAATGTATAATGTCCCCGAAGCACAATTTGCAATATCTCCCAGACATATTTTACAATCACCCGCAGACACAATTTATAATATCCTCCAGATACAATGTATAATGTCCCCGAGGCACAATTTGCAATATCTCCCAGACATATTTTACAATCACCCGCAGACACAATTTATAATATCCTCCAGATACAATGTATAATGTCCCCTAGGCACAATTTGCAATATCTCCCAGACATATTTTACAATCACCCGCAGACACAATTTGCAATATCCCACAAATTGTATCTGAGAAATGCATTCTCCCACAGGCACATTTTGCAATACTCGTCCCAAGTGCGGCGTTATTGCAGTTAAAATAGGTAATAGGTAGGCCTAAGTAATACATTTATACTTAGAGGGGATAAAGTATTTTAGTACAATAAAACACACACATTTCAATTTTAAATTGCCATTGGCCCAATGATGTTTCACTTTCACCCCAGGTCTAAGCTGTGTGTAGTCGGACAGTGGAATAATATAAGATTTTTATTAGGTACATTATCCGGGGTAAGTACACCAGGGTGTAAGGGGCCCACCAAGATCTTAGGGCCCAAGCCAACCTCACCTGCAAGTCGGTGCACCTGCTGAATGACGAACGAGGCACTGGCGAAGGCTTTCCCTTCGGGGTTGGGAGGTCGGACGGCAGTCGTTCCCGTAAAGGCCACAATTAGCCAAACACAAAATGGATAGTACAGTAAAGAATTATGCCATGGATAGGGCGCCGCCGCAAAACGGCGCGCAGGAGCTTCGCCCGACTCCTGTGGCAAGTGGACGAGGGCTACCGTGTCGAGGGTGGACACGGCCAAAGACGCGAGCCCCTACCCAAAAAATCCGCTTCGCGACCTGGAACATTGGTACGCTGACTGGACGTGCGAGAGAGCTGGCTGATGTACTCTCCAGGCGGAGGGTGGCCGTGGCATTCCTGCAGGAGACTCGGTGGAAAGGCAGTAGATCCCGGTCCATTGGAAATGGTTACAAGCTGATCTATACGGGTGCGCCAAATGGGGAGAATGGGGTTGCCGTAGTGCTCTCTGAGGAGTTACAGAATGACGTCTTGGAGGTGAAACGCATCAACGACCGGCTAATGGTCGTAAGTGTGCTTATTGAAGGGGTTGTGACCCACTTGATAAGTGCCTACGAACCTCAGGCTGGATGTTGCGACACCGAGAAGGCTGTGTTCTGGGACAAACTTGGTGGAGTGCTGCGTAGCATCCCGCTATCTCAGGATATTGTTCTGGGGGGTGATCTGAACGGACATGTGGGTGAGGTGAGGGCGGAGTTTGAGTACGTCCATGGTGGCTTTGGATATGGCAGTCGCAACGCGGAAGGAGAAGATATTCTCCGGACGTGTGCGGCTGCTGACCTTGCCATCGTGAATACGTACTTCAAAAAGAAGCCCGAACACCTTATCACCTACAAGAGCGGGAGATACGCTACCCAGATCGATTTCTTTCTCACTAGGAGGCACCATATCGGCAAAGTAGCCAACTGCAAGGTCATACCCGGTGAGAGTCTTACTGCCCAGCATCGTCTTCTTGTCATGGACCTCTGCGTAAAGCCTAAAGTCAAACGCGTTGAGCGCTGCCGACGCCAAATCAGGTGGGGGCTGCTTGATGAAGCAAGATCCCAGGAGTTTGCCAAAGCTACCAGCGACATACGCACGGGGATTGATGGCGAACCAGTCCAGGACCACTGGGACAGGATTCAAGCAGCTATTACTGGAGCGGCGAAGGCAGTGCTCGGCATGTCTAAGGGTGGACGCAAATGTGACAAGGAGACGTGGTGGTGGAATGACACAGTCCAGAGGGAGATAAGGGTGAAGAAAGCCCTCTTTAAAAAGTGGCAAGTGTCCAAATCTCCTGAAGATCACGACGCGTACAGGGTTGCAAGACGTGCGGCTAAGAGAGCCGTAGCCAGAGCCAGACGAGACCACTTACAACCACTCTACGATAAGCTGGAATCGTCTGAGGGGCAGAAGCTTATCTACAAGCTGGCACGCTCCAGGGTCAAAGCGGCACAGGATATTTCCAAGTGCCGCTGTGTTAAAGACCCTAACGGCAACCTGTTATATGAGGACGTCGCGGTGAAGGAGAGATGGCGCTTGTATTTCCACGACTTGCTTAACAAGCAGCATAAAGAGGTGCAGCCACCGGACCTCCCTCCGAATCAGGGACTAGTGCCGCCTGTAACACCTGAAGAAGTGGAAAATGCTCTTCGTCGCATGAAAAATCGGAAAGCTGTCGGAGCCGATGGAGTACCAATCGAGGCCTGGAAGGCGATGGGTTCTCGTGGTGTGGGCATTTTAACTGACCTTTATAACCGCATACTCCTCACCAGCCAGATTCCTCGTCAGTGGAGACTGAGTGTTATTACTCCGGTCTTCAAGGGCAAGGGATCGGTGCAGGACTGCGGCAGCTACCGCGGTATAAAGGTCATGGCCCACACCATGAAGCTCTTTGAGCGAATTATTGACTCTCGGATCCGTCAGGAATGTACAGTCTCGGATGGCCAATATGGTTTTCGCCCTGGTCACGGGACCATGGACCCTATTTTTGCCCTAAGGATCGTCATGGAGAGGTACAGGTCGAAGAATACGCCTCTACATTTCCTATTTTTGGACATGGAGAAGGCCTTCGACTGTGTTCCTCGTGTGATGATCTGGTGGGCACTGCGGTCCAAAGGTGTACCAGAGGCTTATATTGACACCATCCGAGACATGTATCGCGATTCCGATTCCGTGGTTCGGACCGCTGTTGGCGACACTAAACCCTTTCCCATTACTATAGGTGTACACCAGGGATCCGTCCTGAGCCCGTTCCTATTCAGCGTAGTATTAGACGTTGTGTCAGACAGCATCAGGAACTCCCATGAGCAGCCCCCGTGGCTGCTCATGTATGCTGATGATATTGCGCTGGTAGACGCGGACAGGGGACGACTGGTGAGACGCGTGAAGGCGTGGAAGGGTACGCTTGAGAACGGTGGTCTGAAGCTTAATGTGGCGAAGACAGAGTACTTGGCCTGCAATTCAGCAGATCTCACATCCGTCCGCATAGGCGAAGACACGGTCGAGCGCACGGACCAGTTTAAGTACTTGGGATCTGTACTCCACGCGTCTGGTGACATCGACTACGACGTCAAGGCACGCATTGCTGCAGCGTGGGCTAAATGGCGAGAGGTGTCTGGTGTCATTTGTGACCCCAAGATACCGGTTAAGCTGAAGGGACAGGTCTATAAATCCATCATTAGGCCTGTCCTTTTATATGGCAGTGAGGCGTGGCCCGTACTTGAGCGGCACAAGCAAGAACTGCGTGTCACGGAAATGAAAATGTTGCGCTGGATGTCCGGAGTTACGCGGAAAGACCGCGTCAAGAACTCACGCATTCGCGGCAGCCTTCATATCCGTGACATAGCAGACAAATTGCAGGAGTGTCGCCTACGTTGGTACGGGCACGTATTACGGAAACCGGCTAGCTATGTGGGGAACAAATGCCTGGCCATGCCGCCTCCGCCGGGTCCCTGTAGAAGGGGCAGACCCAAAAAGTGCTGGCTTGACGTCGTAGCGGATGACATGCGTACCAACAAACTCACCATAAGGGATGCACAAGACCGTCCGAAGTGGAGAGTTAAAAGCAGGAAAGCGGACCCCGGGCTCCGAAAGGATGCAACCGGGATAACGCTAGGATGATGATGATGACATTATCCAAGAATTTTCTGCCGTAGATGCGTTAAATATCTTTGCTATACCGTGCTTGACCACATTGTATTCGTGCTTATACCGAATGGCAGGGATATCCACACGCAAACTGAGACCATGACCCCTAGAACACAAGATTCTAGACCTCCAAGCATAGAAATTTTTCGTCGGTTTTGAAAATAAAAGTCTGTTGTTTCATAGAAAAGTACAATACCTATGCGATCAAAATGTGTGGGACAGCAATTTCATTCCTACGAAAAATTTCAACGCAGGTCCTGAATCATGTGCTGGACCCATGGTGACAGATTCCGCATCGATGTGTTTTCCACTCTGTATAGTATAGATAGATAGAAGACTTCCCCACACATATAGGCGCCATGCAGTGGCCGTGCAACCGCGTGCTGTATTGCAGTTGAAAATCAGTCCCTCCGTGTACATTTTTGAAGATGCTTGTATAAAGAAAGTGTTCGTCTAAGTTAATGGTTATTGGTCGTACCGCAGAACATTTTATTTTACGTTGTGTATCATACACAGGCCAGCAGGGATTGAAAAGGTTCCTAAAAGCCCGGTAAAGAACCGGTACTTAATGGTTCCGTTAGTAGAACCAGAACAAAAAATTAAATTAGAACCTTTATTTTGGCTGAAGATACGGGCCTGTTTTTTTTTTTTTTTTTTGACTTGCAAAAAATTGTCTTTGGGCGTAGAGACAACTGTCAAATCGTGTTGTCATTTATTCTTAGGTCGAGCCCCGAACTTATCTATGTCCGTAAGTGATACGGAATACGGGCATACCAATTATTTCTGCCGAAATTTCGCTTAGTTAGGGAGAGTGGACGCCTGTTCCGAACAACTTATTTATACAAGCCTTGTCTGTGATAATATTAGTTTACAAGTTGCTTATACAAAGAGCATGTAATTGAAACATGTTTGTTGCAAGACCGCTAACTCTTGCACTGGTGGTGGCATTTTTAACATACAGTATGGAAACCACATTTATGCAATAATCTAGCTTTTGTCAGCGCTTCGCCAGCGTATTATACATATAAACTTTCCTCCTGAATCACTTTGCCTATTGATGAAAACCGCATTAAACTCTGTTGCATAGTTAAAAAGATCTAAGCGTACAGACGTGGGTAGCGACTTTGTTTTATACAATGTAAAGAAAGATAAAGAAGATGAGACCACAATTAAACTTAAAACCGTCAATTAAAAAAGTGAAATATTAAAAGAAAATTAATTCAGTAGAAGTAAACCATCTGTTTAGATCAGGTACCTATGTAACCTTGTCGTGAAACGATTTTACAAAACTCAAAATTAAAACTCATTTATCCAAACTAGGCTGAGAGTCAGTACTTTTTGAACGTCAAAATTACATAAGGCAGTCCCCCAAAACGCCCGCCCTTCACCACTTCCTAGTGCTTTAGCTGGGAAGAAGTGGCGCAACAAAGTCCCCAGCAGCACAGCACAATTATTTGATAAGAATAAGAAGAATAAGAATAATTTATTGGTTAAGAAATTACAGTCATATGCAATTGATTCCTGGAACTCACACTAGGATTCCCTGTGTCGTGAGATCCAGGCTCCTTCGTTCCATTAACATTTGCTGGTATACACAATATGTAGGTTGTTGATGAAAATATGTTACAGTAAATTTCTTAATTTTATCTAATCTAGAACTAATACATTAAAGAAAACTAATACTTATACACAGAGAAAATACAAAAGATAACCTAGTATGTATAGGTACACATATAATTATGTTGTGTGTGATTGTGTTTGTGTGGGTTTATTAATTAAGATAGTCGTGTTGGTGTTGAGTGTGTCTGGATGTTATACTGTGGATGTATGTTATATGTGGAAGCTTGTGATATAGAATAATAAATATATAAATAGAGATATGTATTTGTACCATTCAAATTGTTTATTTCTTTATCTAATTTAATATTTAGATTAATATGGTCTCAGTCATGCCATAGTCCAGTGTAAAGAGCCATTTTGTAACCATAATTTTACATTTGCTTTGAGTGTGTTGTAGGATTTTGAGTCGGTTGTTGAGTTTTGTGTAAATATGGGGTCCCATAAAACCGTACGACCTTCTACCAATTGCTTTACGGCATTGAACTTTTTCCCAATATACTCTACGACTTGATCGGATGGATGTTTGCATGGATATTTTGTGAAATCTTAGAGAAACTGCGAGGATGTAAAGTTGTCTTACTCTAAGAACTCCCACTTCAGTGTAGAGTGTGTTAGTGGGGTATCGAAATGGTCTTCTGTAAGTAACTTTAAGCAGAGCTCGTTGAGCTCTTTCAACCTTAATAAACGAGGTTTTACCAGCCGCGCCACATGCTATTATACAATAGTTAAGAACTGATTGACAGAGGGAGAAGTAAATCATTTTTAGGACAGTCATCTGCAATTTTACCGAGTTGCTTAAAGATACGGAGCATCTTTCGAACCCTACTTCTTACAGCACTCAGATGTGTAGACCATGACAAACGGTTATCTACAAAGACTCCAAGGTATTTAATGGAGTCTGTTTCTTCAATGCACGGGCAAGTACAGTTTTCAGGGCTAGAGCAGGAGTGCAGCTGTGAGTTAAGTATGTGAGTAGTTTTAATAAGTAGAATACGTAACAGCGTCGTAAATTCAAGTTCATTGAATCATTGAACTATTTCAATCTACAGATTGTTCAATAATTTTTGTACATCGTCAGCAAAGGTACGTCTTCAACAACTTCAATCAATATACAAGTATGTATGTAGTTTCAATTAAGGCATATATGTGGTTTCCATACTGTATTTCAGTTCCAGAATATTACATGCACCGTTGACAAGCGTCATAATTATTAAGTTTATAATTAAATTAAGTAAAGTGCAAAATCCTGTATTGACCTTTGTACTAACTTGTTTCCAAAACACAGTTTGGTAACGCTGAAGAGGCCGAAGTCGGTGATGACGACCTTCCCGTTCTCCAGAAAGATGTTCTTCGTCTTCAGATCTTTGTGGATGATGCCTCGCGCGTGCAGGTAACCCATACCCTGGGGAAAAAATAAAGGTTTTTGATGATGGAACTGTTACAGCATTAGACCAATAGGGAATGGGTAAAGTATCTAACTGGCGAGCAAGACGGCTTTTTGCAATATCGACACTTCGAAAGTGGTCATTTCAAATGTCGTAAGGTTAAATTGCTGTCCCTTTGATTTGTCCCTACTACATTTAAAATTTCCGCCGTCGATACTGATATGGGTTTTTTAACCTAAATTTGCCAAAAAAGTTAGTAAGTTATGTTTCCGATAACATATAAAAAACAGTATTAGTAAAGCAACATTTCAAAATCTTTAAAATATGTCTTTAGAGCCTCTAAGTCTTAAGATTAAGACATTTACGAGGATTTCTATAATAAATTAGTATTATTTTTATTATCAGCCTGTATTGTCCCACTGCAGCGCAAAGGCCTCCCTTTCCTTTTTCCACTTATCTCTATCCTGAACCAATAACTCACCAATCCCTAATGTAGGCGTCGAGTTCGTCCCACCATCTACTTAGGTCTTCCGCGGTGCTGAATGACGTTTTCGGGGACCCATGTTGTAGTATTTTGTTCAATTAATCACGCTAACAGAAACATTATGTATGCAAGAGCCAATTAATATAGCGTTTAGCACGCACATCACGCTATTTGGGAACCCCCAAAACTGACATAGCACCGACCTGTGAGATCTGCTGCGCCACGATGACGCTCTTGTTGGCGGTGAACTTGTCCTTCCGCAGGTGGATGTGCGTGTAGAGCGTCATGATACCGACCTGTGAGATCTGCTGCGCCACGATGACGCTCTTGTTGGCGGTGAACTTGTCCTTCCGCAGGTGGATGTGCGTGTAGAGCGTCATGATACCGACCTGTGAGATCTGCTGCGCCACGATGACGCTCTTGTTGGCGGTGAACTTGTCCTTCCGCAGGTGGATGTGCGTGTAGAGCGTCATGATACCGACCTGTGAGATCTGCTGCGCCACGATGACGCTCTTGTTGGCGGTGAACTTGTCCTTCCGCAGGTGGATGTGCGTGTAGAGCGTCATGATACCGACCTGTGAGATCTGCTGCGCCACGATGACGCTCTTGTTGGCGGTGAACTTGTCCTTCCGCAGGTGGATGTGCGTGTAGAGCGTCATGATACCGACCTGTGAGATCTGCTGCGCCACGATGACGCTCTTGTTGGCGGTGAACTTGTCCTTCCGCAGGTGGATGTGCGTGTAGAGCGTCATGATACCGACCTGTGAGATCTGCTGCGCCACGATGACGCTCTTGTTGGCGGTGAACTTGTCCTTCCGCAGGTGGATGTGCGTGTAGAGCGTCATGATACCGACCTGTGAGATCTGCTGCGCCACGATGACGCTCTTGTTGGCGGTGAACTTGTCCTTCCGCAGGTGGATGTGCGTGTAGAGCGTCATGATACCGACCTGTGAGATCTGCTGCGCCACGATGACGCTCTTGTTGGCGGTGAACTTGTCCTTCCGCAGGTGGATGTGCGTGTAGAGCGTCATGATACCGACCTGTGAGATCTGCTGCGCCACGATGACGCTCTTGTTGGCGGTGAACTTGTCCTTCCGCAGGTGGATGTGCGTGTAGAGCGTCATGATACCGACCTGTGAGATCTGCTGCGCCACGATGACGCTCTTGTTGGCGGTGAACTTGTCCTTGCGCAGGTGGATGTGCGTGTAGAGCGTCATGATACCGACCTGTGAGATCTGCTGCGCCACGATGACGCTCTTGTTGGCGGTGAACTTGTCCTTCCGCAGGTGGATGTGCGTGTAGAGCGTCATGATACCGACCTGTGAGATCTGCTGCGCCACGATGACGCTCTTGTTGGCGGTGAACTTGTCCTTCCGCAGGTGGATGTGCGTGTAGAGCGTCATGATACCGACCTGTGAGATCTGCTGCGCCACGATGACGCTCTTGTTGGCGGTGAACTTGTCCTTCCGCAGGTGGATGTGCGTGTAGAGCGTCATGATACCGACCTGTGAGATCTGCTGCGCCACGATGACGCTCTTGTTGGCGGTGAACTTGTCCTTCCGCAGGTGGATGTGCGTGTAGAGCGTCATGATACCGACCTGTGAGATCTGCTGCGCCACGATGACGCTCTTGTTGGCGGTGAACTTGTCCTTGCGCAGGTGGATGTGCGTGTAGAGCGTCATGATACCGACCTGTGAGATCTGCTGCGCCACGATGACGCTCTTGTTGGCGGTGAACTTGTCCTTCCGCAGGTGGATGTGCGTGTAGAGCGTCATGATACCGACCTGTGAGATCTGCTGCGCCACGATGACGCTCTTGTTGGCGGTGAACTTGTCCTTCCGCAGGTGGATGTGCGTGTAGAGCGTCATGATACCGACCTGTGAGATCTGCTGCGCCACGATGACGCTCTTGTTGGCGGTGAACTTGTCCTTCCGCAGGTGGATGTGCGTGTAGAGCGTCATGATACCGACCTGTGAGATCTGCTGCGCCACGATGACGCTCTTGTTGGCGGTGAACTTGTCCTTCCGCAGGTGGATGTGCGTGTAGAGCGTCATGATACCGACCTGTGAGATCTGCTGCGCCACGATGACGCTCTTGTTGGCGGTGAACTTGTCCTTCCGCAGGTGGATGTGCGTGTAGAGCGTCATGATACCGACCTGTGAGATCTGCTGCGCCACGATGACGCTCTTGTTGGCGGTGAACTTGTCCTTCCGCAGGTGGATGTGCGTGTAGAGCGTCATGATACCGACCTGTGAGATCTGCTGCGCCACGATGACGCTCTTGTTGGCGGTGAACTTGTCCTTCCGCAGGTGGATGTGCGTGTAGAGCGTCATGATACCGACCTGTGAGATCTGCTGCGCCACGATGACGCTCTTGTTGGCGGTGAACTTGTCCTTCCGCAGGTGGATGTGCGTGTAGAGCGTCATGATACCGACCTGTGAGATCTGCTGCGCCACGATGACGCTCTTGTTGGCGGTGAACTTGTCCTTCCGCAGGTGGATGTGCGTGTAGAGCGTCATGATACCGACCTGTGAGATCTGCTGCGCCACGATGACGCTCTTGTTGGCGGTGAACTTGTCCTTCCGCAGGTGGATGTGCGTGTAGAGCGTCATGATACCGACCTGTGAGATCTGCTGCGCCACGATGACGCTCTTGTTGGCGGTGAACTTGTCCTTCCGCAGGTGGATGTGCGTGTAGAGCGTCATGATACCGACCTGTGAGATCTGCTGCGCCACGATGACGCTCTTGTTGGCGGTGAACTTGTCCTTCCGCAGGTGGATGTGCGTGTAGAGCGTCATGATACCGACCTGTGAGATCTGCTGCGCCACGATGACGCTCTTGTTGGCGGTGAACTTGTCCTTCCGCAGGTGGATGTGCGTGTAGAGCGTCATGATACCGACCTGTGAGATCTGCTGCGCCACGATGACGCTCTTGTTGGCGGTGAACTTGTCCTTCCGCAGGTGGATGTGCGTGTAGAGCGTCATGATACCGACCTGTGAGATCTGCTGCGCCACGATGACGCTCTTGTTGGCGGTGAACTTGTCCTTCCGCAGGTGGATGTGCGTGTAGAGCGTCATGATACCGACCTGTGAGATCTGCTGCGCCACGATGACGCTCTTGTTGGCGGTGAACTTGTCCTTCCGCAGGTGGATGTGCGTGTAGAGCGTCATGATACCGACCTGTGAGATCTGCTGCGCCACGATGACGCTCTTGTTGGCGGTGAACTTGTCCTTCCGCAGGTGGATGTGCGTGTAGAGCGTCATGATACCGACCTGTGAGATCTGCTGCGCCACGATGACGCTCTTGTTGGCGGTGAACTTGTCCTTCCGCAGGTGGATGTGCGTGTAGAGCGTCATGATACCGACCTGTGAGATCTGCTGCGCCACGATGACGCTCTTGTTGGCGGTGAACTTGTCCTTCCGCAGGTGGATGTGCGTGTAGAGCGTCATGATACCGACCTGTGAGATCTGCTGCGCCACGATGACGCTCTTGTTGGCGGTGAACTTGTCCTTCCGCAGGTGGATGTGCGTGTAGAGCGTCATGATACCGACCTGTGAGATCTGCTGCGCCACGATGACGCTCTTGTTGGCGGTGAACTTGTCCTTCCGCAGGTGGATGTGCGTGTAGAGCGTCATGATACCGACCTGTGAGATCTGCTGCGCCACGATGACGCTCTTGTTGGCGGTGAACTTGTCCTTCCGCAGGTGGATGTGCGTGTAGAGCGTCATGATACCGACCTGTGAGATCTGCTGCGCCACGATGACGCTCTTGTTGGCGGTGAACTTGTCCTTCCGCAGGTGGATGTGCGTGTAGAGCGTCATGATACCGACCTGTGAGATCTGCTGCGCCACGATGACGCTCTTGTTGGCGGTGAACTTGTCCTTCCGCAGGTGGATGTGCGTGTAGAGCGTCATGATACCGACCTGTGAGATCTGCTGCGCCACGATGACGCTCTTGTTGGCGGTGAACTTGTCCTTCCGCAGGTGGATGTGCGTGTAGAGCGTCATGATACCGACCTGTGAGATCTGCTGCGCCACGATGACGCTCTTGTTGGCGGTGAACTTGTCCTTCCGCAGGTGGATGTGCGTGTAGAGCGTCATGATACCGACCTGTGAGATCTGCTGCGCCACGATGACGCTCTTGTTGGCGGTGAACTTGTCCTTCCGCAGGTGGATGTGCGTGTAGAGCGTCATGATACCGACCTGTGAGATCTGCTGCGCCACGATGACGCTCTTGTTGGCGGTGAACTTGTCCTTCCGCAGGTGGATGTGCGTGTAGAGCGTCATGCCCTTACACAGCGAGGTGACGATGGCGAGGCGCGGCGGCTTCATGCACGCGCCCATGAACAGCACCAGGTTCTCGTGCCGCGTCTTGCGGAACGTCGCCACCTGACCACGGGTAGATGGTTGGTTAGTCTTTTGTCAGTTTTCGAAAAAGGACACGCGTTTTTATTGGATTAGATCACGTTGATTTACTCAGAGGCACAATATTATGATGGTTCAATATGTAAAATATTGAAATTTATTAATTGTATCTGCTACAAATAAGTGAGATACAGCAAGTAAGAGTTGTCCAACCGAGTAATAACCGGAACTGCATCATTGATTTTTCAAATAATAGGTTGGGGAAAAAGTTTCTTCGCATTTTTTAAGAAAATTCTAAACATTTTTTAATAAAGTTTATTTACATTTAACTAAAGTATGTAGGTACCATTTTGTTCGATAACTTTTTGCCATCTTGTAGGTAGCGACATGATCCCATTGCTATAGAAATTTTGGGACTTCTGGTCAAAATACCGCGACAAGTGGTTTTGGCAGTCCTCTCGTGATGTTAACCTGACACTGCCTAAAGAATTCTGAAGAGACCGAAACAGGTGGAAATCTGAAGGTGCAAGGTCAGGACTATACGGCGGATGCATTAACACCTCCCAGCCAAACTCTCTTAATTTTTGTTGGGTGGCTAAAGATGTGTGAGGTCTAGCGTTATCATGATGAAAAACCACACCCCTTCTGTTGATTAATTCCGGCCGCTTTCTCTCAACTTCTTGCTTTAATCTCATCAATTGTTCGCAGTAGAGTTCAGAATCGATGGTCCTGCCTGGTGGTAACAGCTCATAATGAATAACGCCCTTCCAATCCCACCACACACACAACATCACCTTGTTGCGAGTTAACCCGGGTTTCGCCACGGTCTGTGAAGCCTGACCGGCCTTTTACCACGACCTTTTTCGCACGTTCTTGTCATACGTGATCCACTTTTCATCACCATTTATCAGCAGCTTCTTCAAAAATGGTTCGGTTTCATTACGTCGTAATAAAGAATCACAAATGAGTATACGGTTCATTAGGTTTCTTTCAGTGAGCTCGTGAGGTACCCAAATGTCGAGCTTTTTTGTGTACCCAGTTTTTTTCAAATGCGCCAAAACTGTTTTGTGGTCAATTTCCAGTTCTTCAGCTACGTCGTAACTACTGGTGCTCCACTTTTTCAAAAATGGCATCCATTTTATCCGTAATAGGGCGACCAGAGCGACGTGCATCTTTGACATCAAAATTTCCGGATTGAAAACGCTTAAACCAAATTTGTGCTACTCTCACAGACACTACACTAGGTCCATAAACATCGCAAATTTTTTTCGCGGCTTGCGTTGCATTTCTACCTTTGTTGTAGTAAAATTTTAAAATGTATCGAATTTCTTCATTAGATTCACTCATCTTGACGGTACGAAAAACAAATGAAAATCACACATTTTCCTAATTTGAATTTGGAATTATGTTCTTTAAAATTTAAACTTTCAATGATACCAAAACCAGCCAGATACAAATAGTATAGCCAAAGAGATTTTATTACAAGTTCGTACATACTATAATGCGAAAAGACTTTTTCCCCAACCTAATATATATTTATTTAGTATACATCCCCAATTATCCAGATTAAGTTAAAGCATTTATAAATAAAAATAGGCACTTGAATTGATTCTAGTTGCTCTTTCCATAACATAATTTCACTTGGAGAAAAAAGGGCAAAAATCTCCACTAATTCTCTTTTTAAATGTTTTACAATATTGTATTCATTTATTAATATGTAAATACGATGCACCTAGAACAGAATTACTTTATCACAATAGGTACAAAGAAATGTAATAATTCAGTGTGTAAGTTAAAGTAACCACAAATTCAAAATCTGTTTCATAAAAATTATACAATTTAATTAGCAACCAGTTTGATTTCGTTTAGACTCTATAGATTGTCTTATGTAGTAGGACCAACATGGTTCCAAACATTCTTATCTTGGTTACTCACTTCATTCTTGTTTTTTTTTTCTCTCACTCTAGATTATCTTAAGGATTTATCAAAAAGTATTCGTCAAGTTACCTCGTGCTTGAAGGTGTCGAGCGGCACGCAGTCGTCGCTGAGCACGTGCAGCACCTTGACGGCCACGGCGCCGTGCCAGCTGCCGCGGTACACGGTGCCGAACCGACCTGTACCGATCACCTCGAACAGCTTCAGCTCGTCGTACGGGATGTCCCATTCTTTCATAGATAGCTGTGAGGAACACAAAATTGCTGTTACTACACTGAACAATAGTCTAAATATAAATCTGCGTTATCTTTGGTTTTTTTTTTTTTGTAAATGGTAAAAAGTACACGTTTATTTCGGTCAACAGGACCGCATCAAATACACAAAAATATAATGGCTTTAATACCACGATGAATAGCCCCGTTGGGTCTTCTGCTTCTAATAGTTTTTGTTTTATTTTATTTTTTTATTTATTTATTTTGGCCAACCAACAACTGTATATACTTATACAATATAAAAATGTTTTTCTATTAACTAAGGTTAGTATTACAGTTTATTATAGGTTAGCACCGCATGCCCCATAAAAGTAAGAACTATGATACTAATTTACACGATGCTAAAAAATTAAATTATATTTAAGAGACATATAAAAATCAAGAGAAAATAAAACAAAATTAAGATTAAAACATGAAATAAAACTACACATTGCTAACTGTTGCTCTGTGGAACTTGCCAAACGAGTCAAAATGCACTGTTTTGATTACACCTTTCAATACACACATTAGGTTTAATACAAATTAATGTCAGGGCGGTATTGAACTGCCCTGCTCTTGACCACTGTGTTACTGTGTAGACACGGACTCCCCAATATGATCATCCCCATCTGTCATTTGTGCCTTTTAGTGTTGTGGTCTGATTCCAGTTTCACCGGATGTAACTAAATACCAATATTACACATAGCAGGACTTTGGACATTTCATCAGAGATCGGTTTTTTTTATTAAGAAGCCAATATGTATTGCAAATTTGCAATGCAGTTCTTTTTAGAAGACTGACAACTTAATCCAGCACTAATTTGTCATTTCTGTATTAATAACTTTACCCAAATCAAAATAAATTTGAAAATGAAAAAATACGCCGAGTGCTTAAGGCTAAAACTAAAGTTAAGTTTGCGTTTTGTAATAAAATGTTCTGCTGACAGAAGTGTAAAACTTACAAACATTTTTGTGAACTTACACAAAAATGTTTGTAAGTTTGAAACCCTTCCTTTGAATAACGGCTCCCAAAAATCAACTATTGTTCAGCCAAAACGACTGAAAAGTAGCTACACTACCAAAAATTTTACACTTCTTTCAGCAAAACATTGTAGTGATTAAGGAAACAAGCGCAAAAGAAAATACTTCTCAAAACAACACAAAACCACCGATATACTCACTTCCTCAAACAGTCTACGTCTTGTTACAAACAAAGACATTATTAGCTATGGCTTGTCTCTTTATAAACCTTTATAACATACAAGTTTTATTCAAAATCACAATTTGAATGACATGAGTGTGTATTTTAATTTGAATGTTTGAGTATTATTTCGATGTCTGACTTTTATAACAATTTAAAGATTTAATTTAATTCAAAGTAATAATATTATTATTATTTACATCTATACCATCACTCCATCACTACATATCGTTAACCAAAAACCATATTTATGTTTTATAATTAAAACACGAGTTAAAATCACAAATTTATCAAACAATCTACAAATTTATTTCAAATATAGATATTTTAACACAGTTTTACAATAATAATAATGGTTTCCCAGTGGGAAAGCTTTACAACTGACAAGTAGACTACAACAATACACAAAGTTAATGTCATGTATCATTCGTTATCGCGAGAAGAGCGCCCTCGGGGCGTTATCAGAATAATGACCGGAACTATACCTACTACTGTTTGTATGGGTTTACGTTATTGTAAAGTCAAAAGGGAACTTATTATTACGAGTAACGCGAATGAAGACAACAGGCTAAAAAAAACATTCGGGGATGTTCTATCATGATTGGTCTTAATTAAATATATCAACTTGCCTAGTCTTTACCCAACTATTTTGAGGTCGGCTTCCAATGTAACTGGATGCAGCTGAATGCCAGTATTTTATAAGGAGCGACTGCCTTATCTGACCTCCACAACCCAGTTACTGGGTAATATGATAGGACTTTTTGGGTAGGACTGACTGTCAAACTTTTGAGTTCTGATGGCGTAACGACTTTTAAAGATCCACGAATTAGACTCGTTGCACAAAAACAAAAGAAAATACGATTTACAGTGAGGGAACCGGCATGTCTTAGAACCAAAAATTCGAAGACATGTAACATCTACCAACTCGCATTGGGCCCGCGTGGTGGATTATGGCCCGCGCCCTCTCTCCGGGACGAGGCCTGTGTCCCAGCAGTGGGAACGTTATAGGCTGCTAATGATGAATTGCGTAACATACTAATTAGCAGCACTGGCTTTCGTTTTGACAGTTCAACAACGTTCATAGCGCTATTTACGTTTTTTATCAGACCTTTTTTTGAACTAAGAAAGCAATGTAATAGCAATATCCTTCAAAATGATTCAGATTGTTATTAACAGTATGTTCCCCAGTATAGTGGCCCACGTACAATGGTCCAACTGAATGACTCTTCTAAAGATAAGAAGCAACTAGTGTGTAACACAATTAGGGCCGCTATGCGGTCATCAAAATAAAGAAAAATACAAAATACAGGAAGACTGGATCAAAAAACATTTAAAAAAATACAGATGAATTGAGAACCTCCTCCTTTTTGGAGTCGGTGATAAATAGTAAGAGTGTAATAACCTAAATTACTGTAGGCACATTTTAGTCCAGTTATTTTTTTTTTTAATTACCATATTTATTGCGGCGTCAGAGGCGTTGTTCAAATCATCAGAGGTGCAGGTGAACGGACCTTCCAGCAAATGGGACATAAGTTTAATCCGATCAGGGTCACGGTTAGTATACTTACACTATTCTGACGCGGCCACCGGTTGTCGTGCTTGTTGGACATGTCGAGCGAGTCGCCGCGCTGGCAGCCGCCGCTGTCCGTGGAGCCCGAGCCCGACAGCGACACGCAGCGGGAACTGTCGCCTGCAATACGTACAATGCATATATCATAAACGTCTGGTTGACGTAGTCCAACGTACTAGACCAAACAATAACCAAGAGTTTTAGTGGGAAGTGTATCCGCCAAAACGGCACGAATGCGCAGGAGTATCTACTGCACGGCTCCGGACATCTATAATATAATATTATAAAGCTGAAGAGTTTGTTTGTTTGGTTGAACGCGGTAATCTCAGGACCTACTGGTCTGAATTGAAAAATTCTTTTTATGTTGGGTAGCCTATTTATTGAGGAATGCTATAGGCTATATAAAATGCTACGATTAAAAGGAGCGGAGCAGCAACGAAAAATGGACGAAAACTGGCACGCAATTCGATGCGACGGGAAGGGTCAGGAGAGCAAAAATTTGACGCGGACGAAATCGAGGGTAGAAGCTAATTTATTCTAAATTACCTAAGCAATGGAAAGATTTAGCGCTATAATTGTTTACTAACAGGCTACGAAGCTTTTTAACGCATAAAGCATACCATAATGTCAGCGAATTTCTTACTTAGAAAGAATTTTGCATGAGTATTGTGTAGTGTTTTTGTTAAGAATTTTGTATATTTTATTAATTAATTGTGTGGTAGTTAGTGGTCTATATGTCACGGTAAATTTGTAGATACCGTTTGATCTATCTCGCGAGATTGTGAACTGTCGAAAGAATTTTGAACCGTAACATACTGCTAACAATTTAATACATAATTTTTCGGTGGATTATAATCTATCGAAGTGAAACCGTCAAATTGTGAAATGGCTTACGACGGAACGCAACTCGCGCTTTGATTGGTTGAGCGTCATGTGCATAGCGCCGCCATATTTGTTTGTTAATAAATTCGTTTGCTGTCGAATGTAAATATCACCGTAACACTATGAACATCGTCAGATTATAGATTAGGCTAGGTTAGAACTGTGACCAACCACGCGCGAGCCGAGCAAGCGCTACTTCCAAGCTGATGGCAGTAACTTGCCTATTTAGTATTAGTGCAAGATGCGATGTAAATTGGATACTGGTTCACAGTTTGTCGGTTTGCCTTGGACAGATTATAATCTATCGAAAAAGAATGCGTTAAATTGTAAATGGTATTTGCAGTTTACATTTTTTTACCGACAAACTGTAAAACAGTATCCAATTTACACACAAAACAATTTGCACGCGGTATAATTGTAATAACTGACACTCGAAAATGAAATCATCGCGAAGTTGTTTTTTTTTTTTATTTATTTTTTTGTCAGTTTTTTTTTGCAAAGTATTGTTGCATTTATTGTTAGCATTTTTATTTCTTCTGGTAGATAAATTGAAGCTGTATTATTGAACCCATCATTATAGATTAGTTCAATGATAATTTCGTTCGGTGCTCAATTATTCCATTTACAGGGTGGATAGCTAAGGTTTTTCAACGATAAATAATTATTAGAACGAAATTCTTTAACGCGGCTTGCGGTAAGAGTAAACTGGTAGAAATCAGAAATCGTCACGTAACGGAAACGCATTTTGCCCCCACATGCGACTTTTTCTCTTTCTGAGAAACCAAGATGGCGGCGGCGAATAAGTTAAACTTTTTCATCATGCATATCGTTTTCATGGTTTTCGAGAGTGATAAAGCCGAAAGTGAGGACAAAATGAAAATTAAAGATAGCGGTTTAGAAAATGTTATTTTTTTTTATCATAGGTGTCCTTTTTACCCGACTGCGGAAGATAATGTATTTGATGATTTTAGAGAGTGTTAAAGCCAAAAAAACAAGATGGCGATAACTTTATGAGGGGTTTTAAAAATGAATACTAGGTGGCGCAATATTAAAACGCGTATTAAATTCATACACTCTTTGTCATATATACGAGTGTCTCTCCCAACCGCACACATTAATTATAATTGATTTGAACTCACCACTTTTAGCACTAGCCATGAGGTCTTCCTTGTTCTCTTGTTGTCTCGCCGGCGACTGAACCGACGCGTGGTTTGGACTAGACACCACCGGTTTTAGTTCTATCGACAAAAACAAATCTTTATTGAAATTTTTATTTAAGTGAGTAGATCTTTTAAGATACTTGTATTGGTTAATATTTTAAAACTAGATGGCGCCACTGTATCAAGACAAGGAAAATTCTCTTCTAAATAATTGTATTTTGAAACTCCCCAGGTTCACTTCCCAAGCACGGAGGCCGTAGTTTCGGCCGAAGGACACTAATCATCTGCCTAGCCTTTATACAACTATGTTGGGATCGGCTTCCAGTCTCACCGGATGCAGCTGAGTACCACGGCGACTGCCTGTCTGACCTCCACAACCCAGTTACTGGGTAATAACTCTTGGTAAGACTGGTTGTCAGACTTTCGGGCTTCTGACAACCTGTAACGACTGTCTAAGATCTACGAAAGGCAGCCGGGACCAACGACTTAACGTGCTTTCCGAGGCACGGAAGGCTCTTGGTATGTAAACATGGGCACCCATCCACGGATCAACCGCGGCAAGCGTAGCTTAACCTGAACGACCAACCTGTGCGGCTATTAATCTTGAATTTAAGAACACTGTAAATAAAAATATGCCTTACCTGGGAAGTGGAACTGCTGCTTGGTAGTGGGCGGATGATGCGTGTGATGCGCGTGCGGCGCGTGCGACGCGTGGTGCGCGTGCGGCGCGTGGTGCGGCGTCAGCGGCGGGGCTAACGCTGGCGACGACGGCGTCGAGCTGTTGCACGACGACGTGTTGGACGACGAGTCGGGCCCGCCCTGTACACATCCAGTTGATAAATATCCTTGCTTCAACTTTCTGGCTAACTTACTGACTCTTGGACAATTCAAAAGGGATTTTCATCAATCAATCAACTCAGCTTATCGCAGTCCACTGCTGGACATAGGCCTCTCCCATGCTGTGGGATTTGATATTGGTTAAATTGAAATGAGTGCTTTGACTTTGACAGGAATAGAACGTGCATTTAACAAAGCAGCAATGAATTGTGCATACGTAGAAGTTACATCATTTGTAATTCGAACATGTTCTGAATATAATTATGCTGATATTCGGATTTAGATGGTATTAATCTATACGTAGGTTCCTGTATTTTGTTTTTCTCCGAAATATTTCATCCAAAGACTACCGAAGTACCTAAAAATAATTTTTCACTTCATAGTATTTTTTTTGTTTTTTCTTTTATTTTGCCAAAAAAGTTTTTGCAAACGACAACCAGCGACGACACGAAGCCGGAGCCTCGCCCCAACTGCGGGAATACGAAGCCTGTGTCGGATACATACCGTGTGGTGCGGCACGGGCGGTGCGTGCGGCCGGCGGCGGTGCGTCAGCGACGACAGGAAGCCGGAGCCTCGCCCCGGCTGCGGGGACACGTAGCCGTAGTACCCACCTGCGGGACATACACCATAATCAATCTACACCATTCCCACTGTTGGGACACAGGCCTTATTCCGGCCTTAGGCAACACACAGGCCTAATGCGAGCTGGACGATGTAACATTTCTTCAAATTTATGGTTCTAGGACATGCCGGTTTCCTCAAGATATTTTGTATTACCGTTTTGGTAAAAAAACACACAGCTTAAACAATTAATTTGTAGTTAAATATCCAATTTTATTCCATAAGTTATTTTGTAAGGCAAACATAACAGTGAAATTAACTTAATTTATTTATTCTATAGTTAATTAAAACGGTACAACACCTATTAAATTAATTAACATAGAAACACATAAAAGGTTGTTGTTACAGCAGCAATAGAAATACACATTGAAAATATCAAGTGTCAACATGTTTATGAGATACAGACGCTGACAGACAGACAGACGTAGGATAGTAATAAATAAAGTTCCGTTGAACGCAAAACTGTCACCTTTTCTGTAGCTAATGATCGAAACAAGGAAGGAATTTGATTTCAAATTATTTAAAAATGTAATTCCTTAAGACACTTACCGTCTTTGTGAAACTTTTCTTTGAAAGCATCCACAAACTCAGGTGGTAAACCACACGATGGAGGTACTTTGCTTTCGCAATCCCTGAAGTAAATAAAAAGGTTTCATTACTATTTTTGCACTTATAATGAATTAAAGAATAATAAATGTTTCATATGTAACTAAGAAAGTTATTAGGAGAGAAAAAAAACCATTTTACCAACCACTAACCTGTGACATTTAAACTTGCACTCCTTACACTTCAAACCAGATCCGAACAGCATCTGTTTATCACAGTAGTCACACGTCGCGATCATATTGAAGGTCTTCGTGAACCGATGCGCGATGTCATGCGCCATACATCGACTCACCGTCGGCGTACGAGGCGACCGTGGGGCCACACCCACCACTACAGCCTGGGGAAAGAAAAGGGGGGTGTAAATTGAAAGAGCTGCAATGCCAACACTGCATTTGTGCATTTTTCAAAATATTCGAATTATTTCGTTAATGCAAAATTAACTTTAATCCATTTGAAAATAAAGTGTATTTTGTATTACCACAAGTAACTCGTCAATTCCGATAAATGAGCGTAGTGAGAGCATTAAAGGACGTAGTGTGTAGGTACAGTTTATTTGAACAAAGAGAAATGATCCTTAATGATTGTGAGCTTGTATCGTGAGTTTTGTCGATCGATACTTTTGACAAAATTCTCGGGACATGTTTTTTACTATCATTGATGATGACGTGTATTTTTCTTAACTCGAATAAACTGTAAGACTTGGTTCAGATCGTCAGCGGAGCGCCGCTTACTTAGCGCATTTAATTTAAATAACTGATAGGATAGACCCTAAACTAACGCTCGAATTTTCGTTTAGCGTGAGGTCGTATATATTTAAATATTATACATTTATACGTATGCTATTAAACATAGTGTGTGTTCGAGTTGTATACGTGAATTTGTAAATACCGTTAGATCATAATCTATCTTGCGTGATTGTAAACTGTCGAAAGATTGTGAACAGTAAGATACTGCTTACAATGTAACGCATTTTTTTACGGTAGATTATAATCTATCGAAGCGAAAACGTCAAACTGTGAAATAGCATACGACATAACGCACCTCGCGCACTGATTGGTTGAACGTCATGTTCACCGCGACGCCGTATTCTTTTGCTGTCGAATGTAAATGTTGTTCGATAGTTTATGATCCCGCGAGATAGATTGTAATCTAACGGTATTTACAATTTTACGGTGACATGTACACGGACAGAACTAGCATTTACATAGGCCTATATTATTTGAAAAACGATGAGCCAGCTAGTATCGGAAATGAAAGAACAATGTTACCGATGTATTTTACGGTGTTCTGTAATCATGCCGCACCAACTCTATTATACATTTTTCTCCATGCTTTTGCTGGCTCAAAAACTCATAGCTCCCGTACTATTTACAAATGAATTTTCATAATGATGGTAAAATTAAACTAAGAAGCATTGTATCTGTACGGTCTCATTGCCGCATATTTTTCTACTTACTACGTAACCTACTTTAGGCCAGCGATGCGCATCATAATTTAGAATAATAAAATGACTAACGAATTAAATTATAGTGTACTTAAAACTGAGTAGCTATCATCAACTGAGATAAATTATCGCCTTCCACTCTACTACTGTTATTTACTCTTAATTTAACTACTTAGTGCATTTGACTGGCCTGTTAGTCTAGTGGTTAGTGACCCTGACTGCTAAGACTGAGGTCGTGGGTTCGATTCCCACCCAGGACAAATGTTTTTGTGATGACCATAATCATTTGTTCTGTCTGGGTGTAATTTATCTATAATATGTATGTATTTAGAAATATATAAGTATATAATTAAATATAATTTAAAAAAAAATCAGTTGTCTGGTTACCATAGTACAGGTTCTGCCTCGTTTGGGATCAGATAACGGTATGTTGGTTGTCCTAAGATATTACTATATTACTATCTTAGTGGAACGTGTATCTCTATCTAACCGAACTTAAAAACCTTCACGACAAATAAGTGTACAGAGTTAACCACTACGAGCCGTACAGTATCTGTACAGAGGCATGTGTAAGCGCTCGCTCGCCGGACGATCTGAGTAGTGTGCAGTGACGCATACCCACCGGGTCGTGGTGCGGCAGGGCGGCGCGCGTGCGGGGCGGCAGCTGCGCCGCGCAGGCGCACGCCACCAGGCCGGCCAGGCGCCGCGCCAGCCCCGCGCCCTGCGGGCCCGCCTGCGCCGCCGGTACAACAAGCCTATATCTACACCAACGTTCATGGCGCCGAGCGGCACAAACAACCCTTCCTACGTTCACCTATATCTAATTTCCTATAACTTAACCTTGGCCGGAGAAAGCAACACATAAGGAAAAATTAAAAGCAATGGGGCCAGCTATGCCCAGCAGTGGGACAATACAAGTTGAAAAAGAAAAAAGCTTTACCTGTGTTTAGAGACTGCAAATCTACCTAGTAATGTGTGTGCATGATGAACGCAGTTGAAGTCAATAAAGTATTCTATGTACATCCTATTCTTGCTACAATCTAAATTATTCAAGGTAATGCTCAATAGGAGCTTTGCAAATTGTACTCAACACATGCTTAACTACAAAATATCAAAAGGACTGAAATTCGCAATGAGGAAGTTCCCATTTTTTTAATGCATCAATTATAAAAAAAATATTAAAAAAAAAATGTGAAAGAATCATTAAAATATCACTAGAAATTAAAATTTTATGGGGCTTTGAAGTTGCGCTTGCAAATACAATTTCGTTACACGCAGCGCTCCAGCGTGTGACGTCATTTGACCTAGACGACGTGGCTCGTAGTCGCTAAGTACGTACAGATTCATTGGTGTGTAGTCACTTGCGCCGTTCAAGACTCGTTTTGTTTATTGCACGATGGTTGAGGTAAAAAAATACGCCTAGAAATATTCTATTATCCCTGTGTCATAAGTTCATAACACGACAGTTAAAAACGCCAATATATTATTTTTTTCGTGTACCAAATGATAAGAATACCAGGGAAAAGTGGTGCAAACTAATGAGACGTGAATTAAGGAGGAAAAAAGGTGTAGGACGGCGTATTTTTTGTGATTTTCATGATTTTTGTAACACATAAGGAATATATATCACCATCAAATTGTAAATACCTTTAGATTACCTAACGAGATTATAATCTGCCGAAAGATTGTGTATCGTAACAAACAGCTTACAATTTTGCGTATCATTTTACGTTAGATTACAATCTCTCGAAGTGAAACCGTTAAATTGTAAAATGGCATGCGACGAAACGCACGTCGCGTGCTGATTGGGTGACCGTCATTTGTCGATTCGGTTGTTGTCGAATGTAAACAAAGTGTTTTGGTGATTGTAAACTGATTTCGTGTTGAAAATAACTCAAAGCTTTAGAATTAGTTATATGACAATGTTTTGAAAGTAAAATGAATCTGTGATTAAACAAACAAGTGCACAGTGAATGATAAAAATAAGTTAGTTTTAGTCACCGAACGTAACCTAAGTTACATACATTTTCCGTGTTAAAATACAAAAAATTTTAAGCGTGTGACCTATGTGATCTCATTTGATAATATTCAATGTCGGATTTTGAGTCTGTCCATCAACAAAACTCAGAAATACCAGTTATTAATCACGATGAATTTACCATAGAGTTACAAAACTATTACAGTATTATTATTGAAGTAGCGCTCGCCGGCCACTACCAAGGCACCGCTCGCTTCGCTTGCTCGACTTGCGCGCGGTTGATCACGGTTCTAACCAAACCTATAAATAATCTAACTATGTTCATAATGCTACATAACAACAAACGATTTTACAAACAAATATGGCGGCGCGATGTAACCAATCAGCGCGCGAGGTGCGTTTCCGCGCATGCCATTTCACAATTTGACGGTCTCACGTCGAGAGATTGTTATCTAACGAAAAATAATGTGTTAGATTGTAAATGGTTTTTTCTGTTCACAATCTTTCGACAGATTATAATCGCTAAATAAATTGATTGATCTTACGGTGTTTACAATCTGACGGTAACATATGAGGATTTGAAGAAAAAATCTCCATCACTGTGTACATTTCAATATTAGGCAAATTATCACTTTCTCCTTTTAGAAACACTTCAATTATAATTAAATAAAAGCTACATACTCATTCATTAAAATATCAACTTCGCTTAAATAACGTCATACAAATGGCGCGAGAGCCGTGGCACGACTACGAAACTTATACTTGAATGATTTGTGATGCGACGATCTCGGATAGGTCAAATGACGTCACAGGTGAATCAGAAACTACAGACGTTCCATGGTAACTTCAATCATTTATTTCTAAGTAATTTATTGAAGGAGTTCAACTATTTTTTCAGTGATTATATCCATATTTTAATACCATAACGTTAAATATAGTATTAACAACATTATGAAACTTCTCCATTAGGACAGGCGTAACCATTTTTCTGCAAATAAGTGATGATAACATTCCATTTCCAGGCTGATATCACACGGGATGTATTAGAAAGCTCTACGTCCTACAGAGGACGGTCTAAAGCGCTAATCTGTACAAATGCGATAGTGTCTTACATTACTGTTGTAATATGCAGGAAAGCAGTGCTTAATTCCTACCAATATTGTGACGATAGCACTCCTGTACTTCACTTTTGAGGACTTTTAATAGCACACATCACAGTCTAAAGCGTTAATCTGTACAAATACAATAAGTATTTGCCTGACATTATTGTTGTAATATGCAGGAGTGCAGTGCTTTTTTTGTAACAATTGTGATGATAGCATTCCTAAACGTCACTTTTGAGGACTTTTCACAGCACACATCACAAGTCTAAAGCACTAATCTGTACAATTGCAATACAATAAGCACTGGTGTCTTACGTTATTGTTGAAGTAGGCTGGAGGTCTGTGTTGCGGCGTGTTTTCTGACTCTGTGTCGTGCGGAGAGGCAGGGGGAGTTACTTCCACTGTACCCACAGCGGATGATTGGCTGTTATCGCTGCAATTTAATGGAAAATTGATGAAATATTACGGTTTATTTACCCTGATTAAAGCATCCTATATTATAGCTTGCATGAGCAAACTGTAAGTAATGTGGTGTCCACACGATAGCAAACAGTTTGCACAGTATGCAGTTTTGACCTCTTTAACGTTAGAGTGGGTTTAGGCACAAACATTCTAGTCTATGTTCGTTGTAGTCAAAACTTTAGACCAATAATGACCATAGACTAAGAACAAGATCATAATTGATTATCTTGACATTTTAGTAGGAAGGCAAGATTGAATGTTTGCTCGAATGGGTGACAAAAATGAACAAATAAAACAATGCTCAGGTGTATTATTTACACGAAAGAATTTGAGTTGGGATAGAATGTGCGTTCACTTGTATATCTTTACATAGTTGCTTGTGCAAATTAAAATTCACGCAAAATACAGTGTGTACCTGGGCCATTTGAGCGCTTTCACAATTTATCGTTAGGCTCTGGGAATAGAAGCTACTTTTCTCTTCATCTCCGCAACTTACCTGAGGTCGGAGGCGTCAGGTCTGACAGATAGTTGCGACTCGTGTGATCGAGATTTGGTGAGGGCCGCGGGAGGAGGAAGCGTGCTGTTCTGTTTCCGCTTGGCTACTGGCGTGGGAGGAGATTTAGCACCTGGAATATTATTGTTTGGTAAGAGCAGTGTCATAAAAGTAGAATGTCGCATTCCACTTCACAATTTGACGGTTTCACTTCGATAGATTATAATCTACCGAAAATTAATGCGTTAAATTGTAAGCAGTATGTTACGGTTCACAATCTTTCGACACTTTACAATGTCGATAGATAGATTATAATCTAACGGTATGTACAATTTTACGGAGAAATATATTAATGTTTTATAATTTTAATTATAGGTTTATTTGTAGTTTAGTTATAAGTAATAACTATACTAATTCAAATCAACTAATAATAAAACGGAACAGTTAATCTGAATGTGCTAATACTAACTGTCTACGCATCATCATCATGAGCGGCGAGCCTACCACCACTGGACGGCAGAGGGGAGGAGTGCGGGGCGTAGTACAGAATTCCACCATGCGCGGCGCAACCGTCACTACCATTAGCGCTCGACAAGCACGCACATACAACATCACTATTTTTTGTAAAAACTTAAATCATCAATTATACGCCTAATTACTATCGAAGAAGATTTTCATTCATCTCCATAATTTTCTACCGCATCACGGTGTTTTAAAGGCTGATAGTAGTACTACCAAACTTAGGGTGGTTTTTGATGGAAGTGCAAAATCAACATCGGGCAAATCGCTTAACGATATTCAGTATATTGGCCCAAGTTTACATAATGACGTGTTTTCAATTTTGTTACGTTTTCGACAATTTAGATTTGTTGCATGCGCTGACGTCGAAAAAATGTATCGACAAATTAATATTCAACCGGATCAAAGAAACTTTCAGTTAATTCTTTGGCGTGAAAATAAATCGGACGAACTCGGTGTATACCAGCTTAATACAGTGACTTACGGAACCGCGTCCGCTCCTTACTTAAGTATTCGATGCATCAAACAGCTGGCATCGGAGTGTGAGGATGACGTCATAAAACAAGTTATAGACGAAGATCTGTTTGTAGACGATCTAATTACTGGTCATGATGATAAACAATGTTTATTAGACATTTGTACCAAAGTAAATGATGTTTTAAAATCTGGTTGCTTCCATTTACGTAAATGGTTGTTTAATTTGGAGACTTCTACAACAGATCAACCAAAAGAATTGACATTAGGTGAAAATTATTTAACTAAAACTCTCGGTCTTGGTTGGTTGAATTACTCTTCAAGCTTCGTTCTCGATATTAGCATTATCACACATGTAGTTTCACTTACAGACTCGCTATTTCGCACTGAATTTAGGAGAAATTATTCAATAAATAAAAATCTAACGTAGGGTAGATTGAAAAACTTTGTTCTTGACTTTGACATAACCACCTTCCCAGCTCATTCACGTATCAGTGCTTCGCTGTTTCGCATCATTTCTTTGTTCTAAATTAATTTAAGTGTGTTTTTCTTTGTTATATTTAAAGTTATTACGTAATAATGCCGAAAAGAAAGAGTGACAAGCGCGATAATTATAGTTACTTAAGTAAAAAACTTAAAAAGTTAGAACGTGAAATAAAACGGCGACGCCAGGACAGTGAATCGTCATCGGATGGTGAATTTTCTACGCCTTATAACCTGCAGGGTGAGTCATTGACCTACTTATTTCGTGTTTACAGTTCAGTTTGTTACTTTTAACATCGCACCTAGGTGGATTAAAGAGCTTGGATAAAAACCGTTACATAAAATTGTTGATGTGATTTTAAATTCATGACGGATTTTATGTATAGTGAATATACATATAAATGGAAAATCGGATTGTCCTTTGGGGGCCTTCCACTTCCACAATTAAGTACTTGCTGCTCGGATCTACCTGTGGGGTTTTTTCCATAGCATGTACATTACCTCTAGAGGTATAAAAAGGTACTAAACCGCCTATTGGGATTGCGTGTTTCTCACAAGGGGTCTCACTTCCCACCTAAAATAACTTCCCACGGAATGTTTAAGCAAAATGTTTATTTTGCTTGCAGAGTGCGAATCAATCCCAATCGATGACGATTGTGCTATATATTACGGCGACACGGATCCACAACCTGGATGCTCGTACTGGCAAGGAGCCCGAGCTGAGTGTAGTGATGAGGAGGAAGTACCGGTTGCAACCGTCACACAGTCGCCTGCCGCCGACAACACCACGGCACAGGTGCATACACTGCCGCCGAGCGCCCCTACCGACGCGCTGCCCTTCGAACAAGTACTCACTGCGCCTGCCCAGGAATCTACTGCCGTCATTCTGGAGCAAGCTACCGATCCTACGACCCCTTCTCTTGATCGAGATGCTCCCGAATTAGATCCAGATTTAATGCAAATATTAGGCGAAGATCCCACCTCCACTAAAGAGTACGGCGGTGAAATTCAAAAGGATTTGGCAATTAGATTAAACCATATTGCTACCTCCGGCCTCTCCAAAGAGAATCGCAAAGAATTAAAAGATAGATATTTGGTGCCCGTAAACTGCAAGTTTATAAAAGCGCCTACCCTCAATCCGGAAATTCGAGCTTCCTTAATTGAAACTCAAGCAAAGCGAGATAAGGGCATAGAAGGTAAACAGGTATTAACAACCTGTGCCTTGTCCTCCATCAGCGAGGCCATCACTACGCTGCTCTCATCAGGCCATAAAAACCCTGAGCTTCTCAAGCTGTTGATGGATACAGCTCGAATCCTCGGCGACATACAATATACGGACTCAATCTGTCGGCGTTCATTCATTCTTTCAACTGTTAAGAAGGAACTAAAAGAACAGTTAGAAAGAACAAAAATAGATGAAATGCTTTTTGGAAATAATCTATCTGAAACATTAAAATCCGTGAAAACTATTATAAAATCTGGAGCTGATATAAGGTCATCAATAATGCAGTCTACGGCTCATAAACCACCAAAAGCTGCCAACAGGCCTTTAAACTACCGAGGCCCCCCGGCGCGTCGCCGACAGTTCCCACCACCGCCGCCGGGGGGCGCGAGATATGCGCGAGCGGTACCATCAGCTCAGACTCAGAGGCAGCCGACGAGGACGACGCAGAACAACGCTTCCAGGACATCGTCACGTCAGCCGCAAGCAGGTCACCGACGTTAGAGCCGGTAAGCCTCGCTGGTCGTATTTCGTTTTTCTATGAACAGTGGAGTTTATTAACTAGTAACCCTGTCATACTCTCCTGGATTTCTGGTTATAAAATTATTTTTTCTAAACCAGTTGTTCAGATAACCGTTCCATCAGAGCGTGTTTATTCACAATCCGAATACAAAGCTTACAATGCATCAATACAAGATCTTATTAGTATTGGGGCAGTGTCCTTATGTGAACCATGTAAAGGTCAATACATATCCAGTGTATTTCTTGTTCCTAAGCCGAACGGTAAACAACGATTTATATTAAATCTTAAACCATTAAATAAATTTATACCAACTCAACATTTTAAACTTGAAGATTTAAGAACAGCTTTGAAACTAATATCAAATAACTGTTTTATGTCAACAATTGATTTGAAAGATGCATATTTTTTAATAAGCATAGATCCTGAATCAAGAAAATATTTAAGATTTCAATTTAATGGCAATCTGTACGAGTTTAACGTGTTACCGTTTGGCTTAAACACTGCACCGTATGTTTTTACAAAAATTCTTAAGCCTGTCGCCAATTTACTGAGATCTTTGGGATATTTATCTACATTTTATTTAGACGATCTGTTGTTGATTGGCCAATCGTATAGCGACTGTTTACAAAATGTGAATTACACAAAATCATTATTAAAATCATTAGGGTTCATTATTAACATAGAAAAAAGTTCTATAGTGCCCACTAATTGTTGCAAGTTCTTAGGAAACTATATTGATTCAAAAAGATTTGAAGTTAGATTACCTCATGAAAAAAGAAAGAAAATTGAAACAGAATTACTTAAAATTAAATTAATTAAACGATGTAAAATAAGATATTTTGCTCGATTCATTGGACTTTTAACATCGGCTTGTCAAGCCGTGGAATACGGCTGGCTTTATACCAAAGACTTCGAAAGGTGTAAATATCTCAATCTCAAGGATGATGGAAACTATGATAAGTTTATGAATTTACCAAGTTATTTGTCCCCCATCTTTGACTGGTGGCTTAATGCAATACGAGAATCCGTTTGTAAAATTAAGAATGACACATATTCCTTAGAGATATTCAGTGATGCCTCAACAACGGGGTGGGGCGCCGCCTGTGGTCACGAGACTGCATGTGGTCCCTGGAGTATTCATGAGCAATCTCTGCATATCAATTATTTGGAAATACTCGCAGCTTTTCTTGGGCTAAAAACCTTTGCAAAAGATTTAACTCATTGTCAGATTTTGCTTCGTATTGACAATACAACGGCAATATCGTACATAAACAGAATGGGTGGCATACAGTTTCCACATTTGACAGATATTACGAAGCAGTTGTGGAAATGGTGCGAAGCGCGTAAAGTAATGGTTCATGCGGATTACATACGTTCTTCAGATAATATAGTTGCAGACACTGAATCAAGAAGAGTACATCCTGACATAGAGTGGGAAATTTCTCAAATTGCTTTTAATAAAATAACGCAACGCTTCGGTGTCCCTTGTATTGACTTGTTCGCGAGTCGAATAAATCATAAGTGTGATATCTATGCTTCGTGGCATAGGGACCCTGACGCTTATGTTATTAATGCGTTCACTATATCTTGGACTAAATATTACTTTTACGCATTTCCACCAATTTCAGTTATCTTAAAGACCTTACGTAAAGTTATTAACGACAAAGCCACGGGTATTGTCGTCGTACCAAAATGGCCAACACAGCCTTGGTACCCTCTTTTTAAAAGATTGCTTACCTCGAAGCCACTACTTTTTAAATCTGATGATTTAATTATTTCTCGTTGTAGCGAACGTGCAATTCACCGACAAATTACATTGGTTGTCGGGAAGTTGTCCGGGCATCGCTTCTCCGAAGAGGAATCCCACAGTCATCCATACTCATAATGTTAGCGTCTTTATCGGACAACACTGTTAAGCAGTATGATACTTGCCTGTAGAAGTGGTTTGCGTACTGTAACGATAATAGCATTGAACCCTACAGTGCTTCGACATCAAATATTCTCTGTTTTCTTACGCATTTATTTGATTCCGGAGCTCGGTATGGCACTTTAAATAGCTCTCGATCCGCTTTATAGTTGTTACTTGGACACGATAAAGTAAATAATGAATTTATACACAGATTCTTCAAGGGAATCTTTCGGTTGCGGCCCACTGTTCCTAAATACAATTTAACGTGGAACACTGATCAAGTTTTAAATTATTTGGCAGAATTATATCCCAATGAAAATTTAAGTCTTGAAAAGCTAAGTAAAAAGTTAGTGACCCTTCTAGCCCTGGTAACAGCCCATAGAATGCAAACTTTATCTAAAATATTTATTAAAAATATAACAAAATCTGATTCAGGGTTTATTATTAAAATAACTGATTTAATCAAAACTTCAAGAGTGGTTTCCTTACAACCAGTGTTTTCCTTACCGTATTTCTCACAAAGGCCGCAAATATGTCCTGCTAATACTCTTCAAGTTTATATCGATAGGACCAATCACATACGCCAAGACTTGCACCAGTCACTATTTATTTCATTTAGAAAACCATACCGAGCAGTAAAGTCGCAAACTTTGAGTAGATGGGTTAAGAGCGTACTACAAGCCAGTGGTATTGATGTCTCGCTGTTCTCTGCCCACAGCACCAGGCACGCAGCCACTTCTAAAGCGTATAGTGTAGGAGTTAGCCTGGACGTTATACGTAAAACTGCCGGGTGGAGTTCAAACTCTTCCGTATTCGCTAAATACTATAATAGAATAATATCAGACGATATATCTACTCAGGGTGATTTTGTAACATGTGTGTTAAATGTATAATAATGTCTATCTCATTACTCACAATATTGTGATCATTAAAAAAAAAAAAATACAAATTAATAATAATTAAATATAGTACATTTTTATTTGTTTCCCTTATTTAAACTTATAAAGCAAAGATGCAGTATCCACTTATGTAACTGATTATATTTCACAACACTATCTCTCAACGTCTACATGTGTGATAATGCTAATATCGAGAACGAAGCTTGAAGAGTAATTGATGATTAAACGAACTTACCTGTACGTGAAGTTCAATCACAATTACTCGAAGAGCTTCGTTCGAAGATATTAGCAACCCTCCCTCCCAGTCATGCTAGACCCCCTAGTTGTGAAATAAAAAACAGCTCAGCAAACCTCCAAACTAAATGAGCTGGGAAGGTGGTTATGTCAAAGTCAAGAACAAAGTTTTTCAATCTACCCTACGTTAGATTTTTATTTATTGAATAATTTCTCCTAAATTCAGTGCGAAATAGCGAGTCTGTAAGTGAAACTACATGTGTGATAATGCTAATATCTTCGAACGAAGCTCTTCGAGTAATTGTGATTGAACTTCACGTACAGGTAAGTTCGTTTAATCATCAATTATTCAGATTTGTTTTACTTTACTACAAAGATTGATCAAACCTACACTCATGTGACTAAGCGTGTTATTTTGTCTGTTGTCTCGCAGGTGTACGACCCATTAGGCTTGTTATCACCCTCAATTATAATTGCAAAAATACTTTTACAAAAACTATGGCTTTGTAAGTTAAGTTGGGACGATCCAGTACCTAACAATGTTTTGTTTATGTGGAGAAACTTTATGGACACGCTTAAACACCTACAAAACATAAAAATTCCTCGTCACGTTAGACAAGTGAATACAAAATACACGGATTTACATATTTTCACGGATGCATCACAAGATGCATATGGTGCATGTGCATATATAAGTACATATAGCGACAATTCGCCAGTCACCGTTAGGTTACTGTGTGCTAAGAGCAAAGTCGCACCAATTAAACCAGTAACAATACCGCGCCTTGAACTATGCGGAGCATTAGTCGGTGCTAAGTTATATAAAAAAATAATTCAGTCATGGAGATTAACTTTTGATAACGTATACTTTTGGTCTGACTCCACTATTGTCATAAATTGGATTAAGATTTCACCAAATTTGTTAAAATCATTCGTTCAGAATAGAGTAGTGCAAATCAATGAGTTAACTGGTGAGTTACCGTGGTTACATGTTGCTGGTAAAACCAACCCGGCTGATCTTTTATCTCGCGGGCTCACGCTCGACGCGCTTCAAAATTCAGATATTTGGTGGCACGGGCCAGCATTTTTAACCGAAATTAAAACTAACTTTAAACAAAATAATAACGATGAAATAATTAAAATGCACGATTTACCAGAAACTAAATTAAATGTTAATTCTTTATTTACACAATCAACAGTTACTAATATTTTCACCTTTGAACGTTTTTCAAATTTTAATCGTATGAGACGTGCAGCCGCTTTCTTGTTACGATTCATTTATAATGCACGGATCAAGGTCAAAGCAGAACGGAGGACTGGCGCGCTTACGTCTGATGAATTAAATAAATCAACTTTAGTTTTAGTACGCTTAGTACAACAAACGTCATTTCCAATCATTTTTAATGCATTAATAAAAAACTTACCTGTTAAATCGATGAGAAATATATCTAGTCTTGATGTGTTCCTAGATTCTGATGGCATTATTAGAGTGGGAGGTAGATTAGTAAATTCACATACCTTCTCTTATAGTAAAAAACATCCAATATTATTATGTTCCAAACATACTTTCACGCGACTTCTTTTCCAATTTGAACATATTCGTCTACTCCATGCTGGTCCACAATTGCTCTTAGCTACTATTAGAGAAAGTTGGTGGCCTCTCAAGGGTCGAGATTTAGCCAAGCAAATAGTGCATAAGTGCGTTACATGTACTCGCCAGAAAGGGAAGGCAATGTCAGTAAAAATGGGTAACTTGCCGCCTGAAAGATTGGAACCAGGGTATCCTTTCTTGCGCTGCGGTGTAGATTATGCGGGACCTATGTTCATATTGAACCGCAAGGGAAGGGGTTCAAAATTGGAAAAGTGTTATGTTTGCCTATTCATATGCTTTACTACTCGTGCGATACACTTAGAATTAGTCACTAGTCTAAGTTCTGAGGCATACTTATTAGCTTTAAAAAGATTTTTATCTCGTCGTGGAAAACCCGCAGAAATATTTTCCGACAACGGAAAAACGTTTGTAGGCGCACTAAAGGAGTTCTCTCAATTTTTAACTACTAATAAAAATGATATTTTAAATTTTGCTGCAGGCGAAAATATTAAGTTTAGCTTTATTCCTCCCTACTCACCACACTTTGGAGGTTTGTGGGAGGCAGGGGTTAAATCTTTTAAACACCATCTACGTCGTGTAGGAAACGTAAACCTCACTTATGAGGAATTTTCCACTTTATTAACACAAATAGAAGCCCTCCTAAACTCCAGACCTGTGTATCCCATGTCTTCTGATCCAAACGACCTACTCCCTCTTACACCAGCCCAATTCTTGATTGGCCGGCCGCTCGTTGCGCCTACCTACAAAGATCTCACAGAGAGAAACACTTCACGTTTGGTCCGCTACGAGCGCATAGAGCAAATGAGGCAGAACTTCTGGAAGCGCTGGTCGCAGGAGTACGTTTCGGAGCTGCAGACGAGAAGCAAATGGCAGTCCAACACAGAAACAATAGCACCTAATACCTTAGTGCTAATAAAAGACGACAACTTGCCACCCTTAAAATGGCGTCTTGGACGAGTCACACGCACTTCACCTGGCAAGGATGGACTAGCACGTGTAGCTGACATTAAAACAGCTAACGGAATGATAAGAAGATCATACCCCAGATTGTGTCCGCTGTTAAAAGAGGAAGAACCTTAACTTCTCTCAACTTCTACTTCTCCATTGGAGGCTGCTACTCCAAGGCGGGGGGCATGTCTACGCATCATCATCATGAGCGGCGAGCCTACCACCACTGGACGGCAGAGGGGAGGAGTGCGGGGCGTAGTACAGAATTCCACCATGCGCGGCGCAACCGTCACTACCATTAGCGCTCGACAAGCACGCACATACAACATCACTATTTTTTGTAAAAACTTAAATCATCAATTATACGCCTAATTACTATCGAAGAAGATTTTCATTCATCTCCATAAACACTAACTAAACTACCAGTTGGATTTTTTTTGCATTTCATAGACCAATTCTTGAAGAAGGCAATAGGCTAACATCATGCTAGAACCTTTAGGATCCGAGCATTAACAAAAAAAGTCAGAAAGAACGCAGAGCTTCAAATCAAATCAAATCAAATCAAAAGTCATTTATTC
Organism: Aporophyla nigra; assembly: GCA_947507805.1. Lineage (NCBI taxonomy): Eukaryota > Metazoa > Arthropoda > Insecta > Lepidoptera > Noctuidae > Aporophyla > Aporophyla nigra. The sequence continues at coordinate 2,724,529 of OX382305.1, read as the reverse complement.
AAACTAGGCTGAGAGTCAGCACTTTTTGAACGTCAAAGTCACATAAGACAGTCCCCCCAAAACGCCCGCCCTTCGACACTTCCTAGTGCTTTGGCTGGGAAGAAGTGGCGGAACAAACTCCCCAGCAGCACTGCTGTCTGTTAAGTTAGAAGAACTTGATTCTATACAATATTGTATAAGTTATTAATATAATAAAACAAAACATACATTATTCGCCATATGTCAGCTAGCACACGCCATTATACCAACAAAACATTGAACACTAAACTCAAGCTGAAATGAATAATGAAACAAAATCGTAAACAGAACTTAAAACCTTACTAAAGCCTCCAGGCATAAAGGGCGTGCCCGCTTACATATACAACGATGCAAATGATACATATACACAACAAATGAAATTAAAAAAAAACTTCCTCCTGTATTTAATCGGACTGAAATATTACAGTACCTTTTTTATTATGCGGCGTGCCATGATGTTCGTGGTTGGCATGCCTGGCCCGGGGCGCTCTAGGTGACGCCCGCACGGTCCGCTCCCAAGAGTCCCAGAACAACTGGAGCTCTGCACCGCCCTCGCCGCGACCTAAAGCCTCTGTTGAGAAGAAAAAACAAGTTTATAACTTTCATTTATGTTAGTGCACAGCACAGCAATGCGTAGTTATTGTTAATGATACAAAAATGTCTGGAAAAAGTGGTTGGAGTCGTCAAGTCTTTGACAGTTTTACTTAGTATTATTTTATTTTAACTTGTGGAAAAGTATCAAAGTTATAGTTTTGACGATGACTGAAGATCTGCTAAGGAAGTTTGTTCTATGACAAACGAGCAAGATACGTTATCATCTCATTCGTCTTTTGACACGTAAAAGTTAAATGTTCAAAATGATCTCAACAACTACGAAAATTAAATATTAACTCAATGACACAAGGAAAGTATTAGACTGAAGACAGCATACGGCAGCTGTCAATCAGCACGCGTAGCATGACCACCGTAGAAATGGGTTTTGTCGACGGAAGAATAGATAAAGTTACAGATTGTAGAAAGATTAAAGACAAAATGAAAGACTGTAGAAAGATTTGTACCGTTTTATGCTGGCGTACCATGACAATTTTATCTCTATTCTACCAAGAATCGACAAAACCCATTTCTACGGTGGTCATGCTACGCGTGCTGACCAGAACTTTATCCATTTGAGGTAAAGTTTAATATTCTGAGTTGTTGAGATCATTTTGAAGATTCCGTTCGTCCGAATATTTTGACGCTGACTATACAAACATACTCGATGTGGCAAAAAAGGATTTTTCGTTATGATTTGCTTTAAATAGGCGGCTTTGTTTTGCTTTTATTTATTTCCGTGTAGGGCCTGACGTAAAGAATAGCACCATCTCATTTCTCCCCGTGTCGTAAGAGGCGACTAAGGGACTTACTAGAGAATGGTCAGCAGCGTTCTCTATGCGTTTTACTACCACACTGCGATAGCCAACCCGCCTGTCAAGCGTGGCGATTATGTTAAACCCCCAGACTTGGAGAAGGCCTGTCCAGTAGTAGGCGTCTTTCAGCTGAAATAATGATGATGATGATTCTTCCAACAGCTGTTTGCTAGGGGCAAGGCAAATGAGGTTATCGAAATTTGTAATTTTCGAGACTATAGCCCGTCTCCCCGCTCGCAAAACTTCGCGGAACCTGTTTATTTTCCAAGTTAGCTCACCTATATAACTCCTGAGCCGCTGCATGGCCCGGCACAGCCGCAGCACCTCCTCGTCGCGCGCACTGGCGAGGAGCGCGCGCATCTCGTGGTCGGAGCGCTCCCGCAGCGTCTCTAACGACGCCACGCGGGAACATACCGCCTGCGAAACAAACATTATTTATTAATATGTGATGTGCTCAAAAGTAAAGCGACTAACTGGTTTCTAACCCACGACCAACAACTTTTAAGTCGCGGCCGTTACCACTAGGCCACCACTGCTCTTGTCATTATTTAATTTAAAATAATTGAAAAAAAAAATGCGTTGGGAGCACCCCACGCTTTTTTCTTTCAATTATGTCCTATTTATTAACACGCTTTTATTATTAGTTTGGTTTTCTATGAAAACTTGTTTTTTAGTTTTTCATATATTTTTTTAATACTTTTATTTTACCGCACCAAAATTGTGAAACACACTATTAATCAGAACCTGAATCATTTTGAATGTATTGCTAATACATTGCTTCATATGTTTGAAACATTTGTCTGTTCAGCAACATAAAGACCGCATTGAATGTTGTTGAACTGTCAAAACACCACATTCCATTTCGACAGATCAACAGTCAGTTCATATACCGGGCGGGAAACCCCATAGTAGTTTAGATAATATGCCTTATAAAATGTGATGATAACTGTTGATAATTTGATTGCGAAAGTAAACGACTTATTATTGCTTCTTAAGAAGCCCACACCGGAACCTCTTTATCTGTCTTATCATACCTTTTCACATATTTGACGACAGTTTATAACTGATAGGATGTTGAATTTAAAGAATACAATACGTCAAAACTGACTGTTATTTCCCGTGGTATTTATTATCTTCATTGACTATAAAACAATCTACAAATATTTACTTCCTCTTTTGAAATAGTAGAAGTCAGTGTCCTAAATTCAGGGGTTAAATTACGGTTTCCTAGAAGAACGTGAGAATTACGCAATTTACCGGCAAATGACGTCATTGAAACGGGTCGGCAGGGACGTCGGCAGACAACCTGTTACCATGGACTCAGTACAATATTTTGTAACACCCTGCGTTAAAATTCTACAGTCAGTTATAGTTAGAAATAATAAAAAAAATGCTGTTCCACACATTTTGACTGCGTAGGTATTTTTTTTCTTTTTTAAATAAATATCGAAACATTTCTTCGCTGGGGGTTCTAGAATCATGTTCTAAATTCGAGGTTACAGTTTGCGCCACGTCATTACCACCCTGTATATGAAAAAGTTAGTGGACAATGTGTTAGCGTAAAGAGCGTTTTTTTACACCGTGACGTCAAATGTCACTGTCATCATTTTCATGACAACTGACCCGACACTACGGTTGTAAGGTGGCGAAAATTATAACAGTAATCCATGCAAGTAATCGCTGGGCCATGAAAACTTACAACATGAGATACATTTAATCACGGTGAACCAACACTTCCAACAGTACCTATCACATATCTGTCAATTTTGTGACTCATAATGAACAGAGTGAGTCATAGTCGTCATTTTCTTGTTTAGGGTAACCTACCTACAGGGTTGAATTACTGAGCTTACGACGTCAGTTTGTCCGTCTTTTATTCTTTCATGACACAAACATTTTCTGGCTTTATTATAACATGAAGCAATTGCACAAAACAAATACTTATTGAAATGATTTGGTGTGTGGGCCTTAGTACACCATCCTGTAAATCTAAATACAACTAAACCAAAGGAATTATGTTCTTCGGTAATTTTTGTTTCTCCGAATTAGTACGAACGTTGGGCCACAGAGAAACTCCCGGCATAGCTTCAAATTTTTTATGAAGTTTGCTCTGTCAGGTTACCTATTCCGGTCGCAGACCGTCACCTGACTCTCAAAAGTTTTTTGGAATGTCTTATAATTGTTCATCTCATCATCTGCCTAGCCTTTTCCCAACTATGTTGGGATCGGCTTCCGGTCTATCCGGATGCAGCTGAGTACCAGTATTTTACATGGAGCGACGGACTTGTTCATCTACAATACTGTAACCATTCCATGCAGATATTAGATGGCATCATTGCGTTCGTATTTCCGAAAATGGACGTTTCCGAAGCGCATATTTCTCTTGGGAAATATTTACCTCGATAGAATCGGGGCCGAGCCCCACAACCCTGAGCCACTGCGCGAGACACGGCACGTCGCCGAGCTCACGCCGCAGCTCCTCACCGAAGCTGGCCTTGATCACCAGCTGCCGGGAGAAGTGCTTCACCAGCTTGCCCTGGAACAGAAGAAGTTTGGTTATACAGTGATGTAGATAAGTTATAGAATTAGGCGTTACTTTACGGAAATCTATGACACTAAAATGTTATACATGAATGTTTAATTTTGATTCCACAAAAACCTAGATCTAGCATTCAAACTTCCGACACGCATCAGTGCCAAATCGAACATCGGAATTTAATCAGTTTAAATCAAATAAATGACTGCTATTGTTCCGGCAACTATTTGCTGTCGGGGTAATGAAAATCCAGTAATTAAAAACTGTCTTTTTGACGCAACAGTCCGGCGAATGGTTGTGAATCAACCTACACCAACCAAAACACCAACCTATCCTATGGCTTGGATGCAGAATGCAGCACCACCTTTGCACTATCAATCATAATCTGAATAATTTTGAAGGATATTGCAATGCTTCTCAGGTTTGAAAAAAATATCTGCTTAACAACGTAAGTAAACCAATGAATGTTGTTGTATGGTCAAATTTAAAGCCATTCCTATTGTTAGTGTGTTATGCATTTACCGCTCTCGATCTAGTTTTTCCGGAATCAAAACTAAACAACATTTTATAGTGCTGGAGGTTTTGAGGAAACAAGGTTTTTTTTTTTTTGGGTGGGAAATCATCAAATGACTTCTCCCGCTCTAGGATGGAGCGGAAGGGTGTGTCAGACTTTTACTGACTAAAACCCACCCGTGTTCCTTCAGTTGCCCATATGCCAAGGCCACGGTATCTCTTTCGAAAAATTCTCGCGACCCTGGCAGGCATCAGTCCTAGCGGACCCCCTTCAGTTGTTGTTAAAATCTCTTTGAGGCGCGCGTGGAACACTACGCGCCGTCGAAACGGGCCAGGTCCTTACCGGGCGGCGAGCTACCCATTGCTCGCCGCCCGCAAGCCCGCGCCTACGGTGGCCGGGAGTCCGCAATCGACCTCCCGACGCCCGGGACGTCTCCTCCTGCGGCGGCTAGAGACGTGAGGGCGCAGAGACTGCCGCTCCCTCACGCGCCCCGCCTCCTCCTTCGCGAGCATTACTGTTTCCTAGAAGGAGGTGACGGCTTCCCATGCCCTCTCGCTCCGCACCATGGCTCGCACCACGGCCGGACGCGAAAGGTCGCCGCCGCCGATTGCCTCCACGAGGACACGGCGGTGCTCCACCGTATGCTCCACCGTGTCCTCCAGACGATCCACGCAATGGAAAAACCCAGGCGTTTCCTCCCGCTTTATCCTGAACAGGAACCCACCGAAGCACCCATGCCCGGTGAGAACCTGCGTCAGGCGGAAGGTGAGGACGCCGTGGCGCCTCTCTATCCACTCCTCAAAGAGGGGACTTACCGCCGCAATTGTGGCGTGCCCAAGGAATCAAGGATGAGGATGGCTTTAAGAGTAGGGCAACGTGTAATAGATATTATGGCTGAAGCCGGTGAGAATGGGGAGTTCTTCTAAATTATTTTTGTCACTGATTTGCTCAGGATAGTAACCTATGATGTTTTTAGTAAATCACTAAATGTATTTATTGCAAAACTAGCAGACTCGATTTTTTTTTTGTTCTTATGATAAAACTCACAACGAAAAGGCGACCAAATGTTGTCTAAAGACGTACCAACCGCTTTTTAAATTCTTTGCCACCCTATAAACGCTATTAATATTTACACTTAGACGTCGGATTTATATTTGCTAATACCAACAAAGAAATCTGTAATTGTTAATTTGTTAGCTTCACGCCGAGAAATTACAACTGGATATCTAGCGAATTGTAAACACGCATCGAGAACCGTACAATCATTGAATCGTAAACAAATAATTCTAGTAATTACAATTGGAACATTTTTAAATCTTTTAATAGAGCTGACTGCCTCGTTGGTTCACCATATTGGATTTTTCCATATGGTATTTCTCAGTATCTGTCCGGTTTCTGGATTTTAAGTGGCGAAATCTGGGTGTACTATAAGGTACACCCTTTTTTTTCTGGATGGGAAATCATCAAATGACTTCTCCCGCTCTGGGCGGAGCGGGAGGGCGTGTCAGACTTTTACAGACTAAAACCCACCCGTGTTCCTTCAGTTGCCCATGTGCCAGGGTCACGGTATCTCTTTCAAACAATCTCGCGACCCTGGCAGGCATCGGTCCTAGCAGACCCCTTCAGTATTGCTGACATCTCTTTGAGGCGCGCGTGGAACACTACGCGCCGTCGACCCGAGCCTGGTCCTTACCGGGCGGCGAGCTACCCATTGCTCGCCGCCCGCAAGCTCGCGCCTACGGTGGCTGGGAGTCCGCTATAGACTCCCGACGCCCGGGGCATATAAGGTACACCCTTGCTAACCTTTCGGGGAAACAAGGCATAATGTTTTGCTCAATAGAGATAAACGCGGTTTCGATTACGACATGATATCAGGAAAATCCGTGGAAAACCCGTCGTCGGACAAGTCTTCGATGTCAGTTAAGTCTCAAGTGAAGTTGGGCAAGACATCTAGTTAGACGAGGAGATTGTTGATGGAATATTACAGTGATCGAGTGGTGGCCAAGATGAGGCCAAAGAAATCAAGGCCGTACAAAAGCGCGTTGGGTTGACGATATCGTCAGAGTCGCGAGAAACGCATGTATGAGAGTCGCACGGAAACGAGATGTATGGCGGAAAAGGGAGGTCTATAGGCTTGGAATCACCCAGCAGTAGGTGATTCCGGGCTGAGATGATGATAATGTTATCAGGAATTAAGATATGGAGAGATCGGAATATGAACTTCACGAACGATAATATTCTTTTAAAGGTCCGCCCACTGAGGCGCTGCGAAGCCATATCGGTCGTTTGCGGCGCTGCACCGCAAGATCTTTGTGATTCCCTGCTGCTCTTTCCATATTTATGCATCATCAACTGCCTACCCTTCTATGAACTATATTTGGGGTTAGTTTCCAGTCTAACAGAATGCAGCCGAATATCAGTTTTTTATATGGAGCAATTGTCTATCTGACCTCCACCCTGCCAGGGTCGCGAGATTTGTTCGAAAGAGATACCGTGGCCCGGGCAACTGAAGGAACACGGGTGGGTTTTAGTCAGTAACAGTCTGACACGCCCTTCCGCTCCACCCTACAGCGGCAGAACTCATTTGATGATTGCCCACCCACAAAAAAAATAATAAGATGGACGATCCAGTTAATGGTTAACACAAAACCCCTTGGGTAGGGCTGGTTGTCAGGATTTTGACGACCCTTAAAGACTGTGAAGGATGCACGAATGACAGCCGGGACCAACGGCTCAGCGTGCTTTCCGAGGCACGGAGGGGTATCGGTATGTAAAAATGGTCACCCATCCACGGACCGACCGCGGCAAGTATAGCTTAACCTGCCGGATTGACCTGTCTTGCTGTTATTACTTAGCATATCTATTCAATGTACTTTTAATGATTGCTCTAAACAAATATACATATTAAAATAGTGACTGTGTTGTGAGATGACCCACACACAACAATTCAATCTCAAAACTCTGTTATTAAATGTACACTAATTGTTTATGAAAACAGATGTGCAATAAAGATGATTTATTTATAAGCAATATTTGTCAACAAACTATAAATGACACCAACAATATTTTTTATTGTAGGAGCAACATTGTGTGTGAGTCACGAAGAGTGTTTAACTTTATTAACACTAACCTACATTAATCAATCTGCCTAGACTTTTTCCAACTACGTTAGGGTCGGCTTCCAGTCAAACCATATGTAGCTGAATACCAGAAGTTTACATAGAGCAACTGCTTATCTGACCACAACCCAGTTATTGGGTAAAATAATTACCTACTTAACATGTTCAAGATCAGAATCATAAGATTAGATTACAGTTCTTGTGGTTGTATGATTGCAAACCAGATTGAACTGAGGAAGAGAGATGCTTTTAATTTAAAGGATATGACAGAATTCTTTTGACAAGTTGACAACACCACGAAATTGTATGCTAGGAGCATACAATTTCGTAGTGTATATTATTCTTCTTTCCTGGTAAATCGGCAATCAGTCACCAAGACTATAAGCTGATGTGTTACATACAAATAATAGGTAATAGGTAGAACGGGCTGGTGTCCGCAACTCCACGTCTGAGCGCGTATTTTGCGTACGGGTGGGAAATCGGTTATTCGATCCACCCCAGCTCCTCGAGAAAGGCCAGCAACGTCTTGATGTTGCTGACTATCTCACGTAGGGTACCTGGGTTACCGAAGTACATGGCCCTGTATGTGGCGATCGCCGGGCAGTTTAGAAGCACGTGTACATACAAATAGCGTTTTGGCTAAGAGACCAGTGTCTTGACTGCCTTTCTTTTTCAGCCTTTTCGCTGTTAGGGAAGGTGTTAAGATATTGATTACCAGAGTGTTTGGAGTGGACTGAGAGCCGATCTGCATATTTAAGTAGCTTAAAATAATACAGAGTTGAAATCCCATCTCAGTCAGAATCATCAATGGGAGAAGATCTTATGAATGACTATTATTTATAATTAAAGTAGTGGGCACATGCATATTGCTGAGCATGAGGACTTGGGTTCGATTCCCAGGTCAGAGGCAAATGGCGAGGCTGTTGTAGGGTTTTTTAGAATTTCTCAGTTTCAGCCCGGAGTCCTGATCTGTGCATAACTGACGATAATTGGCTCACCCCCTATTACTTATACAGGACTAAAATCGAACTGACAAAATTTGGACATACTGTCGGCAGACCTCTGTCTTACCCTGCGGGCATTACAGGTGATGTTATGTTATTTAAAATGCATCATTTAATCTATAAATGCAAAACATTTGTTTATGAAAAAACAAGGTATCCTAGAAGTTCTGAACTCAACTCCTTTCTCACTGAATAATTGAACGCTCTTATAATTTTCTTAAAATCTGTGCCCAGCAATGCATCATTAAAACAATACATTAACACAAGTGTCAATAAGTGTGAGGAACCATATCAACATTAACATTGAATCACTTGGCTAAATAGCCCACCCATTGTTGATAATATTATGGCACAATGACACATTGGCACGGCTGCTTGTTACAATTTTTTTTATGTATGTGTCATTCTGGTTTGTAGTCAGGAACTTAGCTTTTGGATTGAAGTTCACTACTATAGATTTTGATTGAAAAAGTATAACATTTTGAACGACACAACACTTTTACATAGCAAAAGTTTTGTGAATGTCAAAATGTAATACTTTTATCGGTCTAGCTTTTATTACCCAACTGTGTAAGGCAAAAGGAACTTTCTTCCAACCAGATGTTTCATGACCACTCACAACTGTTTTTCAGTTTATTTCGAGAATGAATGAACAAAAGGCATTTAATTGATATTCATAGGTTCCATGACCAGCTTATTTGTTAAATTGAATAACTTGATTTTAGCGCTTTCAGTGCCCAGTTGAAAACAGACTTATTCAAAAGTACACACTATTCACACCTAGCTTATTTTTGTGATTTGCACCCGGTAGACGGGTGCTGGGCATGATCGCAAGACACATAACTACTTATATGTAGGACTCGGAGGCAAGTTGTGGGCATGTGAACAAATTATCATTCTACCCGGGAGTCAGGTGCTGGGCACTGAAAGTGTTAGAGTTTGAGTTGAATTGATACCTTATTTTAGTTTAATGTACTAGGCCTTGTGGCTAAATCATAGCAGCCACACAGCCCAATCAAAAGCTAAGCTATGCTTGCTGCAGTTGGTGTGTGTGACCATCCATTCATATCTCCCATAAACACTGCCTCAGGAACCAGTCTTACCAAGGGGTATTGTGTGACCCAGTTACTGAGTTGTGGAGGTCAGACAGTCGCTCCATTTGAAATACTGGTATTCAGCTGTTGGACTGGAAGCCAACCCTAACACAGTTGGGAAAGGGCTAGGCAGACTAATTATGACTTAGTCAGAGTGTCAATAGCAGGCCATCCCAATAAGATCTATCTCAAATAAGGGTAGCAACCTTATAAAATAGTAAATTGGTTTTATTTTTGTTACTAATCCTTTTGATTGAAAATGTTCTGCAGTTTTAATACATTTATATACTACATGTAGAAAGTTTAAAATTTTGTATAATTTGAATAAAAGCATACATAAGAAACCCATGTATTCGAATAAATTGTTCTGCTTGGTAACAGAACTATGAAAGAACTAAAAATTGATTGAAAATAATTATGTTACTCTGAGGTAAAGATGCATTGTAATTTCAAGACAAAATCATATCACTTAGTACTTTTTTATCATGTCTAATCTTTATCTGTGGCAGTAAAACCAGTGGATCAATGATAATTATCAGATTCCTTAACCACTGACAACACAACAAGCAATAATTTAATCTCTCCTAAGGAATGCATTTTTTCTCATTAAAATGCTATAAACATGCCACATTTCACATAATGCGAATTCCTAACACAAAAACCTACTTTTCTACGAATATCTACGCACATTATGTTTCTAATTTTATGTTAAAATAGATTTCACAACCTAACTGTAGCATCAGAATTCAAATACCGATAAAATGACTACTACAACTTTCCAACGCGTGAAATTAAAAAGGTAAACATTCAAGGTGAGAGGGAGCGGCGCGCGCGTACGGCAACGATTTCCACTACGGCAATGAACTATTCACCCCAGTCCTTGAGTGCACCAAAGTCCTTGAGGCCCGGCCTCTCGGCATAATACTTTCAAGGGCATTGCTTATTTCCCCTTGACGTATAACAAGTTGTGAAGGTTAGCACCCCTACCTCCAGGGTCCGGATCTCCTGCTGTGTCAGCTCGGCGCTCGTGGAGCATTGTGTCCGTAAACCCTCGAGTCTATCAGCTGAAACGTCGATCATGGACTGGATAGTCTCTATCGTTTGTATGGCCTCACGAACTCTCTTTATTTCGTACTCGTTCTCTGCATCCATTACAAATATCACAGCACTGTACACGGTCCGCTAATCACTATACATAAGTAAAAAACACCTTATTCATTTTATAAAAATGAATTTACAAAACATTGCAGATGTTGTATTGCCGATACAGCGGCCATATCCGAGGAAAATCTATATTTTAGTCTATGATCGTGCATTGTAAAACCATAGAGAAGCAGTATCTGACAGTTGTCAGAAAAATGGAATGTCACTTTCACAAAAAACAAAGAAAGTGGACCTAAAATCCTTGCAAATATTCATGAAATGTAAAATTGATATAGTTATATCTGAATTACAGTAGTAAAGAATAATTTGTTAATAAGTATAATTCGTTTTTTTTATTGTTTTCCTGTGGTTTTCCTATTCTGACAGCAAACCGTAGTCGTAACTGTTTGTCGATGGGCCTCTAAAGCATAGAGTTCACAAAGGATAATTGATTTTCCCATTTTCTATTTGTAAAAGGATAAAAGTGACATACAAAGCATTGGAAAATGCATGTAAGCTTTACGGTGTAAAAATATTATAAACTCATATTTGTTACAGTAAGTTTTGTTTGAAAAGCAATTCAAAAGTAAAATTTTCCTTAATGTACAACTACCTTTACTTGCAAATGACATTTAATTTTTTGAGTAGCAATATTGTGTTGCGACAAATAAGATAGAGCAACATAATTTACGGCAAAATTAAATTAGTCTATGCCTTTTATCAATGGAGTGAAGACGTTTGTTGTGAAATTTGTTTCCTATTATTTCGCCTTCCGTCGTTTAATTAATTCTGTGTGATGTAAAATAAATAGATAGGGAATAAATCTTTTTTACTTTACGAAAAGTATAGCTGGAGAATTTTTTCTAAGTGTCTAGATGTAGTTTTAGTAGAATGTTTTTCGAGCGTATATTGTTGTCTGTGTTCTGCCTTGGATTAGAAGGTAAATAAATTGCATTCGTATAAAAACCGGCTATAAATAAATTCACAAATATAATTTAATATAAAGAAAATACATTAAAATAATATAAAAATATTTTTTTATTATATTATTTTTTGTAGCCTTCCCCTTGGCTCTGGCCGAGGAGGTGGAGATCCGGGATGTAGCTGCAGACAAGGGCACTATAAATGTGACGGTTCCTTGTGGCAGTTTAGACACGGTTCCTGTGCCCAATGTGCAGTGGGTGCACAGGGGCAACCGGACACACCATGAAGTTTTGGTGAGTTTAGATTTTTTTTTTTAAATAGGATGTAATATTACCTAAGAAAAAAACAGTTTATTGGAATTTATAATGAAGTCGGCTTTTTTGAATTCTAAATAATTATTAAATAGATAATAATTAAATGAGAAAATAACGCAAAAAATAATAATAATAACCTATTAAAAATATAATTAGCCATTTAAGATATACAAAAAAAGGATAATAAAAAATGCAAGCAATAGTACTTACAATTAAACCATTATAACTCTATGCAATTGAAATATTGCACAGCATACAAAACCCTGAAGAGCTATACTATTTTACACCTCACTCAAAAAGCAAGTATAACACTTGCTTTTTTTCGTTTACTCTGTACTGTCCCACTGCTGGGCAAACTCTACCCCCCAAACCTTCCAGGAATTCTTCGATATATCCACTAAAACATAAACATACATAAACCTAGTTAGATACTTACCTTAATCTTAAATTAAGTACCATGTAAATAGTGATGTCAAACAGCTGTAATATGCAGCCTAATAAACCATTGCATAAGTGATTATTTACATAATTCATGAATGGGAGATTAATCTCAAGCTATTATAACAATAATAACATGTAATAGTAATTGGTAAATCACGATTAATAATTATTGTAGGGAAAATTACACTGTTCAACCACGTTCTTATAAGAATCTGACTAGATTTGATTTACTTGAAAAGAAATAATAGAATAATTTTACAGTTAATTGTATGTACGTACATACATTCATGTACGGATAATATTCTTAGGCAAGTTTCATCATCTGCCTAACCTTTTTCCAACTATGTTGGGGTCGGGCGACTGCCTATCTGACCTCCACCACCCAGTTGCTGGGTTGACGACATCTTTCGGTAAAACTGGCTTTCAAAGTTTCGAGCTTCTGACGACCCGGAACGACTGTCAAAGATCCCCTAATGACAGCCAGGACTTACGGCTTAACGTGCTTTCCGTGGCACGGAGGGTTCTGGATATTTAGAGATGGTCATGGCTGAATTGGATTCACGCATCAACCGCGGGAAGCGTAACCTTATCGATCGAATAGTGCGGCTGTTATAACTTAACCACAAGTCGCTCTATCTTAACTAGGTGTCATCACACATCATCACTTCAGCCGTAAGACGTCCACTGCTGGACTTAGGCCTCCCCAATTTGGGGGGCTTTGCCATAATCGCCACGCTTGGCAGGCGGGTTGGCGATCGCAGTATGGTGGTAAAATGCATAGAGAACGCTGCTGCCCATTCTCTAGTAAGTCCCTTAGTCGCCTTTTACGACACTCACAGGAAGAAATGGGGTGGTGTTATTCTTTACGTCCGGCACCACACGGTACACAACTAGGTGTATAATATTTAATTATTAACATAATTTAAAAGCTTAATCTTAAAATAATAAGATGTACCCGTATATAAAAATAGAAGAATCATACGACATCATAAAAATTCTCCGCATCGTTGTCAACAAGAAAAGCATGTATCCGAAATGCTGGCAACATTGCCACGTTGTATGGCAATGCTGATTCTTCGGCCAAAAAATAGGCTAATCACTTGAAGAGTCGACCAACCGCTTGGGAAAGTCTCAAAAAACAGAGATCACTCAGATCCCATGGCTCTGGACTTAAAACTCTAAAACACACGAACATATAATTACGAAAAAAGGGAAATGCCTGTACCGTTTGGTTTTTCGCACCTGCACAGCACACCGTGCTAAAAAGATGGGATGGGGTGTGAACACATGTTGCTTCCCACACCAATTTTTCAATAGATTCTAAAAAAGCGTTTCGTAAGTAGCGTACAAATATGTATAGTACTTGTAGGTATTCAAAGAATAATAATTCCACTATATTTTATACTTAAAAAAAAGAAAGAAATAGTTACCTACTTACTTTCCATCCATCCATATAAACAAAGGCATCAAACAATGCACAGCTCGGAAATTAAATTGTTCCTAATCACACTTCATCAAATTAATCTTCATTTATTATTGCTAATAAAACATCTGTATTTTTATTTATATTCACTGTCATAAAGGCTTCCAAAAACAGGCGCGACGCGACTCGTAGAACTATATGTTTAAAAACTCCATGGAAATTGTTACACAAGAGACGCGTCGCGCTTGTCTGAAGAAGCCTTAACTCGTATTTACAACTAAGACCTGTTAATGAATGGACAAACACATGTTCCAGCTGGTTGTAAGGCTTACTTCTTTCTGCCAACTAACTGGCTGGAATATTTGATCAACGATACAAAGCTACTGAATTTCCGGCGCTATAGATCTCTATAGTTCTAGAAATTCAGATCGGAACCTTTGAAAATCGCTGCCAAAAAAATCAGTCTACGCTGCCCGCACTCGTCTTTTAGGAAAGGAAACTAGTACTTGCCAAAGTCGAAAACCTCATCATCATTTTAGCGGAAAGACGTCCACTGCTGGACATAGCCCTCCCCCAATTTGGGGGGGTTTGCCATATTGCCACGCTTGACAGGTGGGTTGGCGATCGCAGTACGGTGGTAAAAAGCAAAGAGAACACTGCTGCCCATTCTCTAGTAAGTAGTCCCTTAGTCGCTTCTCACGACACCCACGGGAAAAATAGTTTGGTGCGTATATTCTTTAATTCCGGCACAACACGGATCGAAACAGTGGAAAACAACCCTGCAATAACTGTTCATCTTACCAGAATGTCTGATTAAATCAATAAGAGGGACAGTTATTCTTCTTTGCGTTGATGGCAAAAAGCTCAAACATTGTCAGCCCAAAATTCAGTTGTGTGAACTCCGCACACTGACGCAGCCATAATCATTAAATGCAAAGGTCACAGGCCTTACAGAGCAGGATGGGAGGTGGGACATTGTTTGTGGGGAAGTTATTACAGTGGCATCAAAACCTCACAAAAATAAACTTCATAAATGTGAGGACTTTCCTCAGGACACGGCCAAAAGAGTTTCAAACCGACTCCGTAAACTTCCACGCTACTGCGTCAACAGTCTAAATAAGTTATGAACGCACGTCTTCTCTAACGGCAGCGGACCTAATGACCATCAATATATTCCGAGCGACTGGCACTGAATGCCACGTGCATCAATAATTGTTAGGTTCAAAGACCAAATACCTACAAAGTCATTTTCCTCGTCTCGTATCGTAATGAAGTAATGATAGACAGAACGGGGTGTAATTATTTGATATTTTAAATTGTTTTGGTAGGCTAAGAACTTTCGGAAAGATGGTTCCTGTCTTGGTAGGCTCAGCTAGATAATAAGTCGTCCTACAGTATCGATCATGGCGGCCAAATCTTAGCGGAGACTAGCCATCACTACAGAAGATAATAGTGGAAAAGTGTGGATGCAAATATAAGGGCACAGTCGTCCGTTGGCTGAATAATTAGTAAGCCACGCAGCAGCCGTCAATCTATCTTTTGGCCATTACAGCTTAGTGATAACCAAAGACCTTCCCTACTTGTTTTCCACCTTCACCCGCTCATCAAGTGTCTATTTTTCAAGTCGGCATCTTGGTACAATTTTCCGGGACTCTGTTTTGCGTGCTAGACACTGAAGAACATCTTGTGATGTCCAAAATAGTTTCGATTAATGAAATCCTGGTAAAAAAAGGAATTTTTGCTAAAACTAGGCTGAGAGTCAGCACTTTTTGAACGTTCAAATTACATAAAACAGTCTCCCAAAACGTCCCACTTTACCACTTCTTAGTTTTTTAGCTGGGAAGAAGAAGTAGCGCAACAAACTCCCCAGCAATAATTCGGTATGGGCTCATCCGAGGCGTTAGGCAGAGAGAGGTGCCCCTATAGTACACCCACATTTCGTCAATTGTGTTTGAAGTTCTATATAACAGGGGGCGGGCTCTACCTGGTACAAATCCAGTCTCCACAAAAACGGTTTACAAAAAATAGTCGTCCAATAAAATTAAAGCGAAATTGTTATTCCAATGACCTCAGCATCTCTGTACCTAAATCTTTATTTTGTGAACAAACAATTGCCAGAAAACCACTTAAAAGTTTTATTGGTTTTGTTCATAATATTTTATTTGCAGTCACAGTACTTGTGTGTTTATAAATGTAAGTGCCTTCAAATGGTAAATCGTTTACCGGTAAAATATGTTTTTATTTCGGCGGACAAAATAAAATCCGCGTTGTTTTAACATTTATACATAACTAGCTTCTGCCCGCGGCTTCGCCCGCGTGAATGTCGAAAAATATCCCACAGGATCGTACTACCGGGACTAAAAGTACCCTATGTGTTAATCCAAGTAAACGATGTCTTAATATCGCACTGCTTGCTTTGTGTTATCCGAGGAGCGGCGCTCGGATTGATAAATGATTGCTGTAGGATAAATAAATCCTAAAACGTAACAATAGTAACGGAATATATAACGGAACGGCAAATTACCTACTTGCATGCCAAATTTGAAGACAACTTTAAAGCGAAAATATAAATCCTCTTTATTCCCTACATAGTTGTTCACAGGCAGGGTACAGGTTACCATATATTTTTGAGTTTATTCTTAAAGTACCTCTTTATATACTACTCAAGAAGTTCTGCCCTCAGGTGTTGATACAACCAGGCTGCTAGATGAGCTCACTCTCGAGCATGCCACGGAAAACTGGCCGTGCGAATAGTAGTCCCCTCTAAGATCATATCCCGCTGTTTTCACGCAACCTGGTCCCATTGCACCACTTGGCCGGAATATATGCATGCAATATAAACAATTAATGTTGTTTACAACTAAATAATATACCTACCGCAGTTTTCTTTGTAAGCATTATTTATTGTTTTTCCTTCAGGTGTTAGAATCACCAGGCTGCTCCGTGAGCTTACTCTGGAGCAGGCCACGTATAACTTACCATGTGAAAACAGTTCCCCCTTAAGTATATAGTTCTATGGTCATGGCAAGCAGACTTTGAATGGAAACTGCACGTTTCTGAACTCGAAAGGGTAGTTCGATGGTGTTAGAGGAATCCTCGGAATAAACTGACCAAAACTGACAGGTTGTTCCCGAGAGGAGTCTGTACTCCTCTCGGGAACAACCTGTCAGTTTAGTTGCCTCGATAAGGTTTCAATGTTTTTACTCACAACCTGGTGTCATTACATAATTTTGGCGGTTTTAAATTACGCAGCAACATAACTGGGCGCCAATTCTCAATTTTAATATGTGAGTTGGGTGACCCGGAGGCTTCAATGAGTTAAGAAATTCAACCGGGTAAAGTATGGCGCTCCTGTGTCCCAGCAATCAATCAAATCAATCAAATCAAATCAATCAATCAGTCATCAATCATCAATATGTCCCAGCAATGGAATCATTATCGGCTGATTATGAAAGTATGGCGTCATCGTTGTTTATCACTGAGTCCACTTATTTATAATGATTTTCAACTCCTTCGAACGATCTCAAAATAACGCAAGAAATTGTATGCGGACAAAGTCGCGGGCAGAAGCTAGTCGTGAATATTACTAATATCTGGGTAGATTTTAACTATTAGCTGTAGGGAGAATTAGTTTATTATCCACATCTTCGAAGCCCTATTTGACTCTGTAAGGGGATGATTTTGGAAAAACTGTGATACACGTATCTCATAACTATAATTGAAGAGTATGTGTACCAATTTTTGTGTCAATCAACCGACAGAATAAAAAGTTTCACAGGAAATTCAACCCCCCATTTCACCCTCTTAGGGGTGGAATTTCAAAAAACCCTTTCTTAGTGGATACCTACTCTTTACAAAGAACACACCCTCCAAATTTCACGTCTCTAGGACCAGCGGTTTAGGCTGTGCGTTGATATATCAACAGTCAGTCAGTCATTCACTTTCTCTTTTTATACATATATAGATCAGGGCGATCATAAATTGAAGTCGGATTTTCACAGTCCTATAGTATTTAGATTAATAAGTCTTTCATGTGATGAATCAACCAGCGATGCTTTAATGTAATGGCAGTTTCTATTACAGACCAACTATAACGCCTCTTTTCTTACAACAAATTTCCTAAACGTGGCCTGCAGTAGGAGTTGACTGGTACAAATTGTCACGTCGGGAAAAAATTTCATACCCTCCCATGCTACTTACTTTCCCTCTCTGTACGAGTGTGCGTGCGCGTGTGAACTCCATTCCTGACCCCTGACCGCACACTTTTTGTGATCCTGTTGTCGCATTGCTGGGCCAAGGTCTCTTTCCATATTTTTCTGTTATCTTCTTGTTGCCTCGTCTCCGGCCTATCAGTCAGGAACGAGAGAAAATCGTCACGCCAGCGTTTCTTAGACCTGCCATTTCCTCTATCTCCTTAAAATTTTGCTGGACCCACTAATGCAGCGCAGAATGTAATACTATAGAGCCCTTAGGCTTATATTTATGTGCTTCCTAGGAAGGTTAGGGAAATAGTTCTGAATCAAGACCCTTTCCTCGACCGACCGCATTTCCATAACGGCTTTTTACGATACGCCAATACCACGGCAAATTGATGAGGGTAATTCACGTAGGAATAAAACTCCTATCCCGTTTTGGAATCCGGGAGCCACTCGATATAGGAAACAAATTATTTCCCCGCCTATAAACTCTTTTTATCGTCTTCCGGTAAACAATCATCCGACAGTACCTGCCTATAATAAACCACTCCACACCATTCATTTTAAATGTTCATAAAATATTTACGTTTGCTCATAAAAAGTTCGTCGTTTCGTTGTTCAGTGTCAAGTTTATGTGCTTAGTGGACAGACGACCGACTATGAATCGATCCGATAGTCATAATCGTCAAAAGTAGAATTTAGGAAGAGGCCTCGAAAATCGCCCTTGTTGCAAATAGGATAGGGTATGGGTGGTCCAATCAAACCTGGACATTTCCACAAGTTGACCACATTTTAATAGAGAATATGACTGTGCGCTAAATCACAAATTATCTGGTCGGTAAAAAACAGACAATCACCAAATAAACTCAAAGCATTTATTTCAATTAGGCCCAAAAAAGGCACTTTTGAACGTCAATAATCAGCATGGCAACAATACATTCATAGGTACTAGGTAAAAATGTTTGCATTATGTGAATAACATAAGAACGAAACCTGTTTGAGTATGTAAACACTTGTACAAACATATTGCTATGATAAGAAAAAATCCGCTCGCGTGCCCGAAAAGTACCGCAAGTTTTCTTTGATGTGAAGTTTTCTTTCAAAATAATTATTGATTTCAGTCACTCCTTTATGGATTTATATGTAATATTACACTTTCTGTATTAATGCCTAGCTTCCGTCCGCAGCGTCGCCTGCGTAGTATGTAGATAAAAAGTAGCCTATGTTCTTTTCCAGGGTATCACTATACCAAGGAGGTAGGCCGAAATAAACAAACAGACAACATATTTTTTTTTATTACTTTCGTCTGCATTTATTAACGGGGATTTAGTAGCAAGCTGTAAATGAGATATTCATATTACAGACACTTATTCATTCGTATGTAAAAATTAATGACAAACATCGTATTTACATTTCCTGAAATGGTCTATCCATTGATCAAGTTTGTCCGTATGTCAATAAAAAAAAAACTATTTTACTGAACCCTCATCATGACTTCGTAATGCCTGTCCGCCATGTCCAATACGCTTCAGTCCAATGTCCCCCAAATGAAGGGGGGTGAATATGTAAAAGCAACTGTGTCTCGTGCCTCGTTCACAGAGATTCGGATCATTGATTTTGTCCCATTTTCAAAGGGCAACCTTTCATAAAATCCTGTACGGTTTCCATGTCGTTAGATCATAAAGGATAGCTAAATTACGGTATTTTATTTCCGCCACCGATACTAGCGAATTTTTCACCCGAGATCTTCCACGAAAAAGAAATGAAATGAAAACAGAAATTGATTACCTTTGCCATTCAAAGTTAAAAAGTAAATGTCAACCGCAGAAAAAAAATTGGATAATATTTTTGTAGGTGCCAATCTCTGGCAACTTAATTTCAACGATTTTTTTCAGATACAGGATTTTAATTCCTTAGAAATTTTGCGAGGGCAAAAAATAGCTTTGGATATTTTTGTTGGCAAGATTCAATTCTAGAGGTCTTTAAAATCAACTCAATTTTCATTACTAAGGTTATATGCCTAGTTATTCCCCAACTTTGTTGGTGTCGGCTTCCAGTCTAACCGGATGTGTAGCTGAGTACCAGTATTTTACATGAAGCGAATGCTTATATGACCTCCACAACCCAGTTACTGAGTAATAAGCAAACCCTTGGTAAGACTGGGTGTTAAACTTGGGTTCTGATGACCCGTAAAAACTATCAAAGATCTACGAATAACAGCCGGAACTCAACGGCTTAGCCTGCTTTCCAGGGCACAGTGGAGTCCTCATAAGTAAAGATCATCCACCCATCTACAAAACGATGCGGCTGTTATTACTAACCCTTAAGCCCCTCCTGGTCTGCCAGGGTTGCGAGATTGTTGGTCGCGAGATTGTTCGAAAGAGATACCGTGACCCTGGCACATGAGTGGATAGAGAGGCGCTACGGCGTCCTCGTCTTCCGCCTGACGTAGGTTCTCACCGGGCATGGTTGCTTCGGTGGGTTCCTGTTCAGGATAAAGCGGGAGGAAACGCCCGGGTGTTTCCATTGCGATGATCGTCTGGAGGACACGGTGGAGCATACGGTGGAGGTGTGCCCTACCTAGGCGGAGCACCGCCGTGTCCACGTGGAGGCGATCGGCGGCGGCGACCTCTCGCGTCCGGCCCTGGTGCCATGGTACGGAGCAAGAGGGCATGGGAAGCCGTCACCTCCTTCTGCGAAGCAGTAATGCTCGCGAAGGAGGAGGCGGGGTGCGTGAGGGAGTGGCAGTCTCTGCGCCCTCACGTCCCTAGCCGCCGCAGGAGGAGACGTCCCGGGCCTCGGGAGTCGAAAGCGGACTCCCGGCCACCGTAGGCGCGAGCTTACGGGCGGTGAGCAATGGGTAGCTCGCCGCCCGGTAAGGACCAGGCTCGGGTCGACGGCGCGTAGTGTTCCACGCGCGCCTCAAAGAGATGTCAGCAGCACTGAAGGGGTCTGCTAGGACCGATGCCTGCCAGGGTCGCGAGATTGTTCGAAAGAGATACCGTGACCCTGGCACATGGGCAACTGAAGGAACACGGGTGGGTTTTAGTCAGTAAAAGTCTGCCACGCTCTCCCGCTCCGCCCAGAGCGGGAGAAGTCATTTGATGATTTCCCATCCAGAAAAAAAACCCTGGCACATGGGCAACTGAAGGAACACGGGTGGGTTTGAGTCATTAAAAGTCTGACACGCCCTCCTCCCGCTCCGCCCAGAGCGGGAGAAGTCATTTGATGATGTCCCATCCAAAAAAAAAGCCCCTCCTGGTGGTTTCCAGTACACTTAAGTACATGGTTTATTACCTGAGCAACTAAATCTTCTCATTTAGACCCCAGAAATCAAGGACCTGCAATTTCATAATCTTGAAGTAATTTATTACACATGGAAATGCAATTAAAACTTGTAGTCATCTAAAAGCAGCCTGGAAACGCGTGCGGTGACTGGTGGTACAAACCTTAATTACGATATATTGACTGCCTCTTGGCTATTTATGGCAAATTGTTTAACGACCGCATTACGTCACAAACATGCGTTCCAATAAAAAAATATCGTTTATACTGAATCGTGGAAGCAACTAAGCACGATAGCAATTCAGGAAAAAAAATTGCATCCATATTTTTCTTGTGGGTGCAATGGTGGCCCAGTGGTTACAACTTACGAATTGTAAGTCGCAGGTTCGAATACAGACAAGCGCTTTACTTTGTGTAAATTATTTTTATTGCCACTGCTCTCAAAACGGTGAAGGAAAATATCGTGAGGAAACCAGCATGATCCGCATTGGACACGCGAGGTGAAATTCAGCCCACACTCTCTCACAGAGAGGAGGCTCATGTCTCACTAGTCGAAACATTATAGGCTGATTGTGGCATATTTTCATAGTTAACTCAGTAAGATTTTATATTACAAAGGAACTTGCTAATGATTTCTTTAATTTAATGTATGATATACATAGATGTTCCCTAAATGATTTTTGATGTAGACAACAGTCGTTGCTACGAAGCATGCCAGCCTACAAAATTCTCTATATCTAACTATACCGACACACAGCAACCCGCACTGGGCTTGCGTGGTGCATAACAGCCGTTTGTTTCCCAGTAGCGGGAATATTTAAATAGGCTGACTGATTTACTGTGTCGCTTATTAGGTTCTGCATATTTCAACTATGCAGAACCTTATAAGCGATACAGCTTACGCAAAGCGCCTATGGGAAATCAGGCTGAATACCTATGCTTGCACGCTGTCTGCAGTCTTCATTTAAAGCAATTCGCATTGTGCTTCTAATGATCGATGGAAAAGAATTGGAAACATGAATTAATAGCTTGTGGACCTCAGTTTGACAGTGAAATATTATCCTTATTTCCAGCAGCGTGTCTGTCCTTATTCTCAACCTCCCCTTCCGAATTGCTTCAATTCTTGTTGTCTGCGACATTTCTTTGCTTTTCCAGTTCATTAAATATTGAAAATAACACATCAACTTGTACATTTACGTAATTGAATGTCCACATAACTGCAGGTTTGTTGGGTTCTGATGTAAATATGATAAATGATGGTACGATGGTATCGTATTCCCCATGTCCCTAATGGGCTTTCACACCTGGCTACGTTGTAATCCTTTACAAGCCTTTGGTGAGTGTGAATTAGGGGAGTCACACTAATAGTCAAAACGATTATCGATAATTATACGTTGGAAAAATTGAGGATGTCTTGTGTCATCGTGATGGTATAATTTCGGTTGTGTATAGAGTTGTCTAAGCAATGTATGTTTGGGACCAACAACGTTACAGTTTTGTATCTATTAACAGACTTACAAAAGGAAGAGGTTCTCTTTTAAACTGACTTCAAAAAAAGTAGGAGTTTCTCAATTCGACTATATATTTTTTTTAATGTTGGTTACCTCCTAACTTTTGACTGGGTAAACCGATTCTGGTGATTTTTTTATTTTTTTTATTTGAAAGCTGGTGGTTCCCGTTTGGTCCCATTTAAATTGGTTCCATTCTGACAATGGGATCCATGTGGAAACCATATAAGTCTTAAATTTGCAATAAGTATGTGCGCGACAAATGGACGATTAACGCGATTAGAATAGTGCGGGGTACATGACATCCCATAACTAAAAAGTTAAAAATAAAACTTTTTGGCAAAAAAAAAACCTTAAATACAGATCCTAAGACACCGACTCCCGAAATTAAAGTTATTTTACACTGTGTAGTGTTTTTTTCAACGAAGTCGGTTGTTATTTTTTTTAAAGTTTTTTTTTTTTTCATGTATGTACTACGATATCTCCGACAGTTGTGGATCGATTTCAACAATTCTTTTCTCTAAGGTAGCTACCCTTGAGGCATATAAATCTTATTAATTATTCTAATACATACTTCCTGTCACTGTTGTTTAAATAGCAAATAGTGGTATACGAATTGGTGTGGGGTTGGTACCATAACTAAAAAGTGAAAAATAAAAACTATTATACAAAAAATATCCTGTAGCCCGGTCTATTTTAATGGCAGTCTTTACTGATTCTTTTTAAATTGTCGAAGACTTATTCTTTTAGGCTTTTATTCCGATTTTTTTTTCATCAGCAGCCTATAATGTTCCCACTGTTGGGATACAGGCCTCCTATCGGTGAGAGGGTGTGGGCCATAATCCACCACGCGGGCCCAGTGCGTGTTGGTAGATGTCACATGGCTTCGAATTTTTGGTTTTAAGACATGCCGGTTTACTTACGATGTTTTCCTTCACCGTTTTGAGAGCAGTGGTGATGAAATAATTTACACAAAGTAAAGCGCCTGCTTGGGTTCGAACTCACGACCTACTACTCTTAAGTCGCGGCCACTACCACTAGGCCACCACTGCTCTTATTCCGAATCGCTAATTGTAATTAATTTCTTAGTTTACTGAAGTCTGCACAGTGTCAACGCTAAGGATGATCCTCCGTCCCCAGTCTGCAGCTAATGTTTCACTATTAAGATCTGGCACTCAACAGATGACCTAGCCATCCCGTTTATGTAACGGCTCAGCGTAAAATTTTGTATTTTCATTGTAAGATTTTTTTTTCTCTTCAACTTTGTAGTACTAACATTAGCAAAACTGTTGATCATTCGTTCTCAACTGTAGTTAGAACAATGTATGGTGCATAGACCTTCCTAAATGATTATACTTCTTTTCTTAGTCTAACGATAAGTGTTATTACATTGTTAGCTAGTTTGAAACTCTCTGGTAAGATAGTCATATTTTGTGTCTCTGAAAATTGCATGTGCCTGAAACAATGTCAAAGCCAAGAACTTTGATATTAAAAATCTTTTCACGCGTAGCGGTCGATCGTCCTTTCTCATTAAATTGTCTGGTCATGCCTACGTCGAACAATTTAAGCCTTGAAAAGAAATTGATCAAAAATTTTCCTTACGTAACTCTTCCACTGAAACCATAAATATTACACAAAATGAAACAGCATGTACAGTTAATCCAGATATGTCGCCCCGCCTCTACATTGTTTCAGCGAAAATATATCATTTCCACGATACACAATCTTTCCAACGAAGATATTAAATATGTATCTAACAAACACGTATTGTGTCACACGGCAGATGGCGTACATGAGAAGTGGGAGCTCCTTAGAGACCTTTTGTTTCTAAAACGGAAAGATAAAACGAAATTTAAAAAGAAAAGAGAACATTCTTTGTCTTGGTTTGAACGTAGCACACTTAACTTTATGCTCTGTGTCCTGATACCTTCATAGAGGTGTTACTAATGGAAGCTTTTGATAAGATGTACTTGCAACTAGGTGGTGGAACTTGTTTTCAAAGTTTTTTATTTTATTTTTATTTATCAACTGTTCCGTGCAAAATTTCAAGACGTTTCGACGTTTTACTTGACGTAAGTGTATTTGGGGACGACTGATTCTTTTCCAGCGATTACGATGTCTGTCAAATTGTTCAGTCTAATGATCTGTACTACAACCTGAAAGGAAGGTCTTTGAAACCTAACCCTAAATGTTTGATTCTTCTCTCAAGTATTTTGTTTTATATCTAAGCTGACACTTCTTCAACCCACAAGTTTTAAAGAATATGTTCGTTAAAGCAGAAACAGTGTTCCCGAAACCATCGATGCGCTTTTCCCGCCAAACCTCAACTATCAACGGTGAAAGGCTAATTGGGTCGGCGGCCTTTCAGATCTCTATTCAAAGAGACTGCATATCGGTATACAGTGGTGGGAATCCAATCATATCCGTTACGTTCACTGGTTCAATCAATCAAGTCGGCCTATCGTGGTCTAGTGATGTTACACAATGGCGGGGCAGGCGCGTGATGAAGCAGCGACCGTATTGCCCATTGCCAGTCTGTTAGCGATTTACATACAACACAATATTTACGATAGAGCTGCAACACACCTTATGTTCACAAAGCTTTTGATTGTACTGTTTTTTGCAGTCAAATGTTGGGATCGACTACGTGCAACCATCAGGCATGACTTAAATACAACTAATCTATATCTATACAAATAAATAAAATTGAAGTGTTTGTTTGTAATTTTAAATTAACAGCGGTTCACTAAACGCATATGAAAATATATACGGTACTTACTTTACTAAAATGTTGGTCTGTCTGTCTGTTTGTTCTCGCTAATCTCTGAAACAGCTGGACCAATTTTGGCGGGACTTTCACTGGTAGATAGCTGATGTTATAAGGAGTAAAATATGCTAATTTTGCCAAAAAAACACAAGCCATTTGTCTGAGTAGCACGTCCCAGTGTGATAATTTCCAAACACCACGCGGGCGAAGCCGCGGGCACAGAGTTAGACTCAATACCAACCTCAACACAATCTCTATTAAACCGTCCAGTGACGTTGAATTGAGCCTTTACCAAAATAGCTATAAGCTAGGTAGATCCGGGTTTTGTCAATTACGCTACACATACCCAGATATACAAAATAATTGGGTCAGCGCCCTTTGCGGGCCTTGGTTGATACCGAACCGGACCAAATAGACTTTAGAGTATACGGGTATAGACCGCAATAACCTTGCACTTGCAGCCAATTTGGAGCAAACGGTTGGTGCCTGCGTGTCTAGTTTCAATTGAGTTGCGAAGTGTGATCGCCTATTATGTGCAACTGAGGACCAATCAGCAGTTGATACAAAGTTTCTTTAAAGAAATACGCGTTTCGTAACTGGCCCAAAATTTTAAACCTTTAGCATAGGAGCTTGAGTGAAGAAATGAAACGAAATTGTTTATTCTGTAAATAGGGTATAAAAATCACTTTTACATGTCATATTAATGAGTTGACATGTCTTATCTGTCTACCCCTGAGAACAAATGGCGAAACAAACGAAGGGGTTAAAGTGTACCTACTTTAAAGTACAGACATAATCGAGGTCAAATCATGTGAAACCTATGTAGATTACTATCTGAAATATAAGTTCAAAGTGAGCCCCAAAAATCGATACTCAGTAACTTCGTATCGAGACCACATGTTTTACGAACATACAATTTTGTTGATGGAATGAGAATATCGGTAAAAGCATTAGCAGCATCAATGCCCGACGACTGTCCTTGGAAGACGATTACAGGCTCAGAGCCTCCCTTACATTGTATGTCGGATAAGTGTCTCCAAAATTTTCGTGCGGTTTTTAAATACTCATTAACTTCATATCCTTACGCAAAAAACATTTAATTAATGGATTATTGTGAATAATAGTTTTAACTTTCGTTCTATATTCTCGAATGTAAACATAGTAGAAGTTTCCTGGCAAACACTCTGTAGATTGCATCACTTAACCCAAATTAGGAAGAAAAACAGACTAGTGACTTTAGCTAAGGTACCAATTGTAGCGAGACGGTCAAGAAAAAAACACCAATTCACCACATTAAAAACAACACGTATAATTTCGATTGAAAATTAAAAAAAAAAACAATATAATATAAAACGAGGTACATGATTGACTGCAGATAGAAAAAACTGATTTTAAAGAAAGGCGAGTAAAACTTAGTGGTTAAACGAGTAAAAGTGAAATTATCCCCGCGCACGACCTATCTTGAAAACGATTGCAATCGGTTAAAATACAGGCCTATGCACGTCGATTAATGTGATCGCTTTTTGCAATATACACCAAGTTAAACCGCGAAGTACACGTTATATCAGTATGCGCAATTAGGTAATAGACTACAGTATAATAAATAATTTACTACGATAAAATAGAAATAGAAGTATTGTAGAAGGTCCCGTTTAACTAGCCGGATGTAGCGCTCCAGAAAGGTGCCGCTGGTGCCACGTAAAGTGATGGCAGTACTCGCTGTGGTACGAGGCTCTCAGGCTCTGCGACGGGCGTCGAATGTCCGCAACTATGTTGACGACATCGGCGACTCGAGACGTCGTAGACCTCACCGTAACCTGGTTCTTGGTAGCCCGTTGGGGAAAAGCCAAAATTCGGCTCGTAGGGTCGTCGTCAGTTGCTCGGAAGAATTGCTCACAGAACTTTTTCCTTTGAGCGGATAGCACTTATAAAAGTAGCACCAGGTTAATATACGCAGGCTTTAGTTATATATTTTGTACTAAATATAGAAAATTTTAGCGTAGAAGTCCAAAAATCAAAAATTGATCAGATCTGTACGGTCTCAATCTGCAGTCTGCTAGTCGACAAGAACAAAATTTGGCGTTAGATTTTTACAGGTTCGAAATTTGAAAATGAATGAAAAAATATAGAGGCCAGTGTTTCTAAAAAAGGTTGATTTAGAAACCAAAAAGTTTCGTCCGCAGCGGCTTTACGCTGCACAATGTCAATGTAGCATTACTTTACTTCGAAAGTCTAATGCACGAGCAATTTACTTGAATGGAAATTGAATCTGATAGATACTAAATATCTACTGAATTTTGCTTGTATTTTGTCTTCCTTTTCGTTTTTTTTTAATTTGAATACTATGTGTGTTTTTTTTTTTTGTTTTTGGTTTCTTTTTCTTATTTAGTTAGAATCGTGGTCTGTCAATTTGATTAATTTATGCAGCCTACCCAAATGATCTTTCTTTGGTATTGTTTGTCGAATCGTTGAGCTCCTTAAGTTCTGAGTTGAGGTGCATGATTACTGATAAATGCATACTATAACTGGACAGGTCCATTCAATCTATGTGGGTCTGTCCTCATAAGACCATTTCAGAAACCTATATACATATTTGTCATATGATCTGACCAAGATTATGTCTTACTTTAAAAGAGACTGTGGCCACCGAGTTTGTTTCGGCCTTTCTTCTTAACGTAGGCAGATAGGATAATAGGAAACACTGTCCGCGTCTAGTTTTAAAATATGATTGTCGTGTAAAAGTGAAATCAGTTATTATTTATCAAGGTTGGGTAGAGAGAGAGAAGAGTTGAGTGTTTTATGTAAGCCAAGACTTTTTAATTTAAGTAATGGTGGATTTTCACATACCTCATATTTCACCTGCTATTAAAATATTTTATGGAACCAATTTACAAAATTAAATGCAAATAACATCGAATTCGTTTATAACCATTTCCATTGGCGTATTTTAACGGTGGATCTTTTTCTAGGGGGCTCGACAGTAATTCCTCCCTTCAATGCATTTAATCAGGATTAGGGTCGTGCATTTTCCATTTGCTTAACTCAGCTTCGGCTTAGGGGATGAAAAACCAGTTATGGGCCGCGCTTTTGAAGATCCGCTAAAGATAAGTTTTAATAATATCTATATTTCATAGAAAGAATGGTCTGGTGTAGTTATATTATACTTTCTATACTTGAATGTAAACTTATTATAAGCCCTGGAGCTCAGAGAGCTTCAAAACTAATTTGAGAATTCATAATTGAGAAACGAATTATACTGAAAGATTTGTTTGCGTTTGTGCTGAATGCTGAAGCGTTATCATCTTTATTGTCATTATTTCAGTTACCATAACAAAACGTTTCATCTAACATAAACAAACAACAATATGAATCTGGCACACTCAACATCCAAATATCATGTTTATCAGAATTTTTATAGCTCCACTCTATCTACTGCAAGATCGTTCCCGTTGCCCACCGTCGGCCTCGACAAATCTGGATACAACTGGTATTCATTTGGAGATAATCAACGTGCTCCACTATGTTCCATCTCTCTCCATCACATTCGTTACAACAAGGACAAAAATCTCGACATACCTATATTGATTCTCAAAGGATTTGCGGTTTCGGAAGCAGTCCTGGGAATCAGTTGCCGAAATTTTAAGCAAAGGAATGGAAGGACCAATTTCTTATTGGTTTTGTTTAGTTGTTTTGCTCGGATATTTCTGGATAGCTCATCCGCTGGGAGGTGATATAAATCTTTAATCCGGGCACGCTTTGTTGCATTGTCTTCCATTCTCTACGTGTCTGCCTTTATGTCTTGTAAGATTAAACAAAAGTCTAAAGAATATTTCGTTCCATAAAAATGTTTGCCGTTATTTTTTTCAAAATTTTTCATTCCGCTGAGTTTTGTGTTTCATAAAATCTTAATGAGACGTCGAGTTATTTATTGTAATGCGTATATGAATGTATCATCAGTACTTTGACGAAAAACGATAAAAATCTCCTCCCATAACAATTCAATGGTATTAATTGAGTCGAGATCTTGCGAAGATGGCTACCGCCTACCGTAAAGTAAATTGGCCAATGTCTCAATTCGGACAGTGCTCCATCTATTTATAGAGTCCTATCAAGGCAGATGTTGTTTGATAGAGCTGATGAATGACATCCTTTTATTGCTTGTGGGGCTAGTGACTAGAGGCTACATAATAACAGCCACTTGGGTCGTTCGAAGGTTAAACTACGCTTGCCGAGGTCTGTCCATGAATAGGTGACCATCCGCTACGTATAAAGAGATCCCTCCGTGTCTCGGAAAGCACATTACGCCGTTGGTCGCGGCTGTCATTTATACATCTTTGACGGTCGTTTCGAATAGTCAGAAGCCTGACAACCAGGCCGACCAAGGGGTGTTGTGTTACCCAGTTACTGGGTTGTGGGGGTCAGATAGGCCATTTGTCAAATATTAGTATTCAGCTACTTTCAGTTACACTGGAACCCGACCGCAACATAGTTGGGTAAAGGCTTGGCAGATCTGTCAAGGTCGCGAGATCAGTTCGAAAGAGGTACCGTGGCACTGGCATATGGGCAACTGAAGGAACACGCGTGGGTTTTAGTCAGTAAAAGTCTGACACTTCCGCTCCACCCTAGAGCGGGAGAAGTCTTTTGATGATTTCTCATCCACAAAAAAAAGGCTAAGCAGATTAAAATAGCTCTGTCAAGTTCAGTTTTATGAAACTCCACTGTGTTCGAAAACAAAGAAACTATATTATATTTGTTTAGTATCTCTGTTCCAGACTTTAATTAACTTCGCACAAATGGCAATGTTGCTGAGAATCTGAGAGAAAATTGAAATGTTTGGGGCTTTTTCCACTCCGAAACAGTTATTAATATTGTGAGTTTGTGTCACTTTATAGAGAGGACATAAGCGTTGGTATTATTACTTTCTATGATTTTAAGATGGATGTTTGTCTTTGTCATCTTTGACGTTACAAAAGCAGTATGTTGAAAACGATCATTATGTTCGTGTTTAAAGTTTTTGTCATTAACAACATAGTTATTGCTTTTACATTGTTTTCTTTTTCTTTTCTACCAAGCCCAGTCTGTCTGTAAAACAATTTCCTTGTAATTATTATGTTCTTCCAAGCCTCCAAAGCCGGGAGGTTATTCAACCGGAGTATCCTCAAGGCTCCTACTTATTCCAATTAAATCGGAAGAGGGCGAGGGATCAGTAACTATCTCGTTAGTTAATTAATACTTACGTTCAATTATATGTATGGTCTGTATAAGATGTCTCTGGCATATGGTCATAATCTCATGAAATTATCCGTGTGTTTATAGGCAGAATGATTTACACTGTCAAAAAAGGACAGTTTTTTTTTTCCTTTGTTGACCGACGTCCAAAAAAGAATGATCAATGTTTATCTGTTTGTATTTTTTTTTGTATATGGTCAACGATACTTTCAGTATCCATTCTCAATAATCCAATTTGTGTATTATTGATGATGTTATAAAACTGCCTAGCAATGTCGTCTACATAGCATATAGTGGTATAATGGTATGTTTATTTGGTATACGAGTTTATTTCGGTGTTTTGTACTTTCGTTTTATTACCATCGACTTCTGAAATTAAAGGTATTTTTCACAATTATGGTTTTGGAATGCGGTTGTTTTTTGTTGTTGTTAAATATTGTTCAATGCTGGATGGATCATTGTTTCCACATTTATTACAATTTCATGATACACCATGCTTTGCCTAGTTCTTAATTAGATGCCCTAGAGATTACGTATTGAATTCGTTATCGGTTAGCATCTTCTATGTCTTTTCAAATTCGATCATTCTTGACCTTATCTCTAAGATTCATCTATCAACATATTGTGTAGCTTTCATATATTTTCAACATCACTTTCAGCCGTACATGTACCATTAAATATCAGAGTTTTATGATCATAGTAATCTACTTTTATGAGTCAGTCAATGTTTGCCCTCGTTTCGCGCTTTCAGTAATATTTTTAATCAACATCTCTCGGGAATTAATGTGGACTTGCTTTTTCATTTCATACGATAAGCCAAGCTGTAAATGGAAATGTGTCGCCGAAACCTTTGCTTTTAATGTGATTTTGACGTGTATTTTCTAACTACACGAAATATGTACTTTAATATTATAAGTTATACTTTATAGGGTAATGTTATTTACTTATAAAAAATATGACTTTTTATAAATATTTTGTAAGGAAAAATAAACAGTAGTTTTTGAAGTGAAAACTTCTTTAGCGGCGTTGAGCACTTTTTCTGTAATGGGTATAAAATCTTAAACTCGCGTCAGGACACGTGACCTGATCGAAAAAGCGTAGGACGGATGGTTTTAATTTGGAAAAGCGCCATCTATTAAAACGAATACGAATCACTTGGCTAGCCTTGGTTAGTATGGTTATGGAATCATAGATGACGCTAATATAAACTACTAAACACGAAGAGTTTACAGTAAAATATATGTCATTAAAAGTGTGTCTAATTCTAAAAAAATAAAATCGTAATATAGCATAAGCCATAAAATAAATATTACTTATGAATTAAATAATTGTAACAAATAACTTTTTCTAAGACAGCAACTCGATTATAGATGGCGCTCAAACTAATCATTCAATTTTTGAAGTGAAAACTTCTTTAGCGGCGTTGAGCACTTTTTCTGTAATGGGTATAAAATCTTAAACTCGCGTCAGGACACGTGACCTGATCGAAAAAGCGTAGGACGGATGGAGAGTAGACAGCTATCCCCTCTCTACGGCGCGGCGAAAATGTATGCCTGGGCCTACTGTTTCGTTTAGGCGGCGCAGGGCGCTTGCGCGAATGTTCGTCTATGTTACAGCGTGCCACGCGCATCCATGGATGGTGACAGCTGATGGCTCGACCGTCTGTGTAGTGATCACATTGTTGTGTATTCGTAAAATTCGTGAATATAAAGTGCTTAAAATATGGAAATTGAACAACAAATTATTCCCTAACCATTCCAAAATATCAAACATGCTCAACGTTAATAATCAAGTTTTCACTTCTGCCGGCACTCCCGGAGTGCAATTTTTTTAGGGTTCCGCACCTCAACAGGAAAAAGCGGAACACTTATAGGATCACTTTGTTATCCGTCCGTCCGTCCGTCCGTCTGTCAAGACCCTTTTTTCTCAGGAACGCGTGGAGGTATCAAGCTGAAATTTATATCAAATACTCAAGTCTACTGTCCCTTGGAGCTGTGAAAAAATCAAACTTCAAAGTTAACGCAATCAAAAGATATTGCCGTTTATGCCACAAATTTCCGAAAATTTTCGAAACTCGCAAGGGAATCAAAACCTAAAGGGTACTTCCAGTCGATCTAGAATTTTGAAATTTGGTACGAAGCAACGTCTTATAGCACAGATATAGGAAAATTTGCGAAAACCGTAAATTTTTAGTTACATCATATAATAAATATATTTTTAATAATTTTAAACTTTCTACCCCTTTCTTCATGAACGCGTAGAGGTATTAAACACTTATAGGTTTGTACGGTACCCTCGGTGCGCGAGTCCGGCTCGCACTTGAACTGTTTTTTTTTTAATAAATGGAAATAACTTAACAGTAATGTGATGTAATAATATCCTAATAATATAATATTGGAATTTTAAGAGAGATCATGACCTCTGGGTGCTTTTCGGCATTTCTT
Source organism: Aporophyla nigra (assembly GCA_947507805.1). Classification (NCBI taxonomy): domain Eukaryota; kingdom Metazoa; phylum Arthropoda; class Insecta; order Lepidoptera; family Noctuidae; genus Aporophyla; species Aporophyla nigra. Next base: position 2,691,164 of record OX382305.1, on the reverse strand, counting down.
CTCAAAGATCAGTCAGCTAGGAAATCCCGGTGTCATCTACTTTTGAAATATTGACCGACAAAATAATGACGTGCACAACAGTCTTTAAAAAATGTAAAACACAATATTGCGCTCCAAAACAAAGATAGCTGACGTGGCTCAAAAAGCTGCCCAACTTAAATGGGACTGGGCAAGACATGTTTGCCGCCAAACTGTGGGCCCAAGTAGTACAGAACTGGTGCCCTGAGACAGTGAGGCGGGCAGGCCACGTAGGAGATGGTGGGACGAGCTGGATGGGTTCCGTAAAAACTGGCCGGAGGACGCGCGGGTTCGCGATGATTGGAAGAAGTGGTGGGAGGCCTTTGCCCAGGAGTGGGAATTTATTATTATATATTCTTTTTTTTTGGTTGGGAAATCATCGAATGGCGGCTCACGCCCTAGGGTGGAGCGAGACTAAAATCCACCCGTATTCCTTCAGTTGCCCATATGCCAGGGCCACGGTAACTCTTTCGAACGAATCTCGCGACCCTGGCAGGCATCGGTCCTAGCAGACCCCTTCAGTATTGCTGACATCTCTTTGAGGCGCGCGTGGAACACTACGCGCCGTCGACCCGAGCCTGGTCCTTACCGGGCGGCGGGCTACCCATTGCTCACCCCCCGCAAGCTCGCGCCTACGGTGGCTGGGAGTCCGCTATCGACTCCCGGGGCGTCTCCTCCTGCGGCGGCTAGGGACGTGAGGGCGCAGAGACTACCACTCCCTCACGCGCCCCGCCTCCTTCTTCGCGAGCATTACTGCTTTACAGAAACAGATTACTACTTAATTATTTAATAACTGACGGCAAACGGAACTTTAGTCAACTGTAGACTGGAAAGCACTAAGCTTTAATTCCTCTTATTAATTTAGGTAAAGCTCGCTTATCTTTTCGCCTTTAGGCATTTATTAAACTTGATAACCTAAATTTTGCGTGTTCAAACCCACGCCCAAGCCTACGCCTCACTCTATCTCAAGAATCTTCGTCTTGTTACCATGTTTCTTCATACTTGTGCTGTTTATATTCAAAATTGCATTTAACGTAGCTAAAATATTAGGGTGGGAAAAAAGTCTTTTCGCATTATAGTATGTATGAACTTGTAATAAAATCTCTTTGGCTATACTATTTGTATCTGGCTGGTTTTGGTATCATTGAAAGTTTAAATTTTAAAGAACATAATTCCAAATTCAAATTAGGAAAATGTGTGATTTTCATTTGTTTTTCGTACCGTCAAGATGAGTGAATCTAATGAAGAAATTCGATACATTTTAAAATTTTACTACAAAAAAGGTAACAATGCAACGCAAGCCGCGAAAAAAATTTGCGATGTTTATGGACCTAGTGTAGTGTCTGTGAGAGTAGCACAAATTTGGTTTAAGCGTTTTCAATCCGGAAATTTTGATGTCAAAGATGCACGTCGCTCTGGTCGCCCTATTACGGATAAAATGGATGCCATTTTTGAAAAAGTGGAGCAAGATCGGCATACCAGTAATTACGACGTAGCTGAAGAACTGGAAATTGACCATAAACAGTTTCGGCGCATTTGAAAAAAACTTGGTACACAAAAAAGCTCGATATTTGGGTACCTCACGAACTCACTGAAAGAAACCTAATGAACCGTGTACTCATTTGTGATTCTTTATTACGACGTAATGAAACCGAACCATTTTTGAAGAAGCTGATAACTGGTGATGAAAAGTGGATCACGTATGACAAGAACGTGCGAAAAAGGTCGTGGTCAAAGGCCGGTCAGGCTTCACAGACTGTGGCGAAACCCGGATTAACTCGCAACAAGGTGATGCTGTGTGTGTGGTGGGATTGGAAGGGCATTATTCATTATGAGCTGTTACCACCAGGCAGGACCATCGATTCTGAACTCTACTGCGAACAACTGATGAGATTAAAGCAAGAAGTTGAGAGAAAGCGGCCGGAATTAATCAACAGAAGGGGTGTGGTTTTTCATCATGATAACGCTAGACCTCACACATCTTTAGCCACCCAACAAAAATTAAGAGAGTTTGGCTGGGAGGTGTTAATGCATCCGCCGTATAGTCCTGACCTTACACCTTCAGTATTCCACCTGTTTCGGTCTCTTCAGAATTCTTTAGGCAGTGTCAGGTTAACATCACGAGAGGACTGCCAAAACCACTTGTCGCGGTATTTTCACCAGCAGTCCCAAAATTTCTATAGCAATGGGATCATGTCCCTACCTACAGGATGGCAAAAAGATATCGAACAAAATGGTACCTACATACTTTAGTTAAATGTAAATAAACTTTATTAAAAAATGTTTTGAATTTTCTTAAAAAATGCGAAGAAACTTTTTCCCCAACCTATTATAACATAGAAAAAACATTATATTCTGTGAATGAGTACCTAAACTCTAAAGATTAACACTTACATTTATTGCTATTATAATTTGAGAAACGATTGAAATTATTCCAATTTATTATCTTCATTTATTTCATTATTGTTATCAATTATTTTGCATGCTAGTTGTAGGGAATTGTATTAGATACTGTTACAAAACCCGACAATCTGTAATGTACTAAAAACACTTACTATTGCTATTATAATTTGAGAAACGATTTAAATTATTCTAATTTATTTTATCTTCATTTATTTCATTATTGTTATCAATTATTTTGCATGCTAGTTGTAGGGAATTGTATTAGATACTGTTACAAAACCCGAAAATCTGTAATGTACTAAAATTCTTGCAAATAAAATTCATGTCATTAAATCGAGTGTGTTGATGTAGTATGCAGGTTTTGGTTTAAAGAGAATTTAGGCCTCAAGAATTTAAATAACAGTTTACTTAAAATGAGACACAACGTGCTTACGTCTTAGTAAAAATATTAGCCTCTGGGGTGTTGGCGAAGTTACAGAGTTCATACCTACATGTTTCGTAACTTCTGTTTTAAATATGTTTATACTATCGCACGTCTTTAAGTCCTACGATAAACCATTGAACAGGAGATACATTTTCGTAATTAAACATATTCAAAATCTAGTCCCGATCTCATCTCGGCGACAATCAAATGTCAAATACTTGTCAAAAATGTATAAAACTCGAGGTGTTTTTGACAGGTTGAGACAGAAATCACACTGTGAACGTTCTTAAAATTACGAGACTTGCCCCTCAGTTGTGCAGATGTGTGCAAAATTAATTTTCTTGACACCCCGGATTGTTTTTTTGAAGAACATTTGACATAGTATTGAATGTTTCATGGACCTTGTTGATGTCCAATAACACCATTATGTTTGTTAACTTATTCTTTACAAAATATTATTATTAAACAAATAAATTTCTAGAGGATATGCGCACTTTTCGGCCAGTGTTCTATGACTGGTTTGACAGTTCCACCTTTTTTTTTTTCTAGGTGTGAAATCATCAAATGACGTCTCCCACTCTGGGTGGAGAGGAAAGGCGTGTCAGACTTTTACTGACTAAAAACCCACCCGTGTTCCTTCAGTTGCCCATATGCCAGGGCCACGGTATCTCTGTAGAATAAATCTCGCGACCCTGGCAGAACAGTTCCACCTAGACAGCCATTTGAACCGGGGTATGAAATGTGAAGAATACACGCAGTCAAACATCTAACAAGCTTTTTTCCAAGTAAGCCTTCGATTAGTCTAAAAAGGTACGATATTTCTAACGTTTCAAATCCAAATATTCACCATTTTCAATTTATTTGATAAATGTACTCAATTTTATACCCTCGTGCGGTCCGAGCCATTCCCACTTCAATCCAATCCCACTTAGCCATGTTTGGATCTCCAATATTTACACGCAATCGCAGCCGATGTGGCGTTGAACGAGCGGTGTAGTGCAAACACTTATATAACCATAATATCATAACTTCACGACTGTATTCCCAGAAGGTAGGCAGATTGCACATCAGCTACATTGGTAGAGACATATTTGTAAGTTATTTTAAAGAATATTTTTTTATAAAGAATTGATTTTAAATAATAAGGGATGTGCTTATGTATCCTGCAAAATTCATTTAATTTTGCGGGTTTGTATCTGTTTAATGTTTACTAAAATATGATTTGCGACTTATATAGATGTATTCACAGAATTGTAACAGTTAGATCTTCAGTAAAATCTATAAGACCTCAAATGTCTTGTTTTCATGAAATGGGCACTTTATAGTATAGGACATTGTTTTTGTTTATTAGAGTGCAGTGATGCATGTTGGAAAACGACGTGAACTTACTAGTTGTATGACTTGTAGATCTTAAATTCGAACACAGACCGGTATTTTACTTTGTGTAAATTCTTTCATGACCACTGCTCACTCAACGGTGAAAGAAAACGTCGTTAGGAACCCGGTAGGTCCTAGAACCAAAAATTCGAAGAAATGTGACATCTACAAACTCGCATTGGGCCCGCGTGATGGATTACTCTTTACTCCCCCCTTTCACAGATAGGAGGCTTGTATCCTAGTAGTAGGAACATTAAGGCTGATTATATTAGGCCAATATTTTCATGTCTTTTAGGCTACCCGGGCGCTTTCGTCTTTAATCCTGTGATAGAAAGATCAACTTACTGGTCATAGCTGTTAACCGGACACAATTCTCCGGGCTGGTATTGTAAATATCCATGAATATGAAGATAGAGCTCTTACGCCCGTTCTAGGGATCAAAAGACCACCAGGACTCCACCCTCAATAATCCCGCTTGCCAACAGATCAACGAAGCAATATCCAATAGTCAAGGCAGTTTATATGAACTAATTGTAAAAATACATTAAAAAGTCAATTTGATGGCCTTGGTCGACGTTACATTTCCTCTATGTTCGATAAAACCACGTGGTGCAGTTGTTTTGTTTTTGCTACCGAAATTTCTAGATCTTGGCTAAAGTGCGTATTAGAATAAGAAACTGGTTTTTCCATAGGAAGTTGGAGTTTGTTATGGTACTTAGTTTTTGCGTAGGTAGGTTCGCGAATTTCGTTAATCGTGAATTCGTGAGTGAATCTACTCCATTGATAATTGGCGCCTGATATATTTGCTTGATTGCGTTCATTTTTGTAAATAACATGATTAGTATCCAAACAATGCATTATAAATATATATAAAAAAAACGTTCATTTTAACCAACAAACAATTACAAAATAACAATAAAAAATATATATAACACATCCAATTAAAAATACCACACAAAACGACACGACGATGACGAACGATAATGACTGAACTATTTCTGTTAGTTAGATTTGTAATTGGATTTGTGAAATTGACTTCAACTTTTTTAATTTTAAACTTGTCAAAAATCTCGAATCTCACCCTCGAGAAAAGAAAATTAACTCGTTTCAGAAACAGCAAACGTAATCATAATCAACATCTACGGAGATGACAGCTCTAATCTGCCGACCTACCTCACAAATCCTGTCGTTTACTGGCCCTCCCAACTGTGTATTGAGGTCAGCTACAAACTTGACGCCAGCAAAAACTTTATCAATGTCAGATGCAGGAACGATGTCGATTTGATAGCGGTCTCCGGGTTTTTGCTTTCGAAAATTTTTAGGTTTGCTTTTTTGTGTGTATAGCTCTACAGAAAATCAGGTCGGCAGCCTAATACCTTCATGTTTCTGATCTCCTAGTACCTTGCCACTTTAATACATATACGTATCTCAAAATCGTATATACATGTCCAAGTATGTTCCCCATTATCATACAGCATACTTCTTTATGATTATGGTCTCCAGGTAATTCGTGACAGTTTATGGCTCATCTCCGAGTTCTCCGTGCCAATTTACCACTACCTATTTGTGAGTTTTAACTCTTACCTGAGGCTCATAATCATTTTTCCAGTGTTTTTCCGAACTATGTTGGTGTCGGATTCCAGTCTAACCTGATTTCGCTGAATTCCACAGTATTTCTGATGGTGCGGCTGCCTATCTCACCTACACAACAACAGGTTACGCCTTGTTAAGATTGATTGTCTGTCTTTCGGGCTTCTGACGACCCGTAACGAAACCAAAGAGTCACGAATAACAGCCGGTACCAACAGCTAGACCAAGACGCCTACGTCCCTCGGAAAGCACGTTAGCCTTCCGAGGGACGAGGGGTCTTGATCACCCATGGACCAACCGCGGCAAGCGTAGCTTGACCTGATTGATCGAGCCGTGCTGCTGTTATTACTTAGCCACAAGCCTATCTAAGCTATTCGTGCCAATATACCACTGCCAAAAATAAGAGGGCTAGATTTTCAATATGCGAATATTTCAACGTCCGTATTTACACCTACGCCATAGGGGCGCAATACCAAATACTCTTGCAGAATTTATAAAACAAAATTTCGTTACCTCTACAGTGGTGCACGTGCACAACAGTGTGTACTCGCTTTAAACTCACAACCGCTTTGTTGTCAAAACCTTTTGAGTGAGGCAATTGCTCCGTGCTACTAACAGACTTTATTTTTCTCGGTTTCAATCAAAAAGACGAAATAAACCTAGTTTGCGATACAACAGTTTCCTCAAGCGGTTAAATAACTTCCCTACTTTGCCGCAAATCAAAATAATGTTGTTAGGTACAGTATCATAATATCTGTGCAAGTGTACGAAACTCTATTCCCATTCCCATAAGAGATTACTTCAGCCCGATACGAAAAGCTATAAAATCCCAAAATCTGGTCCTCGATAAAATTTGCCAAGCGCCAGACGTACCTACCGGACGTGTCTTTTATCAATATCCCATCTGGCTAGCAGCCACCCCTACCCCCCCGGATGTCGGATGAGATCCCTCGCGTTCATTGTGTCCAGATATAGCTTCCGCCTTCTAAAACGTTTTCTTAAATATATGAGCCGCGATGTTTGGCGCCTCGGAGCATGTATCAATTTAATAAAAAGGTTTATTTCGGTCCTGTTTTGATATACTGGCTTTATTTACTAGCCGTTCATGATCCTGAAAATAAATATAACTCGAGGAGAACATTCTGGTGTTCGTTGGAGCGAGATTGCAATTTTTGAAATTGCTGCCTTTGGCACTTGGTGTTTTTCTTTCAAATTGCTGTGTTGATTCATCGCTAGAGTTTAGCTCAGTCTGCAAAAACATATTGGTGTTTAGTATTTACTAAACTAATGTTGTTTTCTGAATCACACAGCACTGGATACATGTTGATTTGTTGGTTATTGTGCTGCACAAGTTATGATAGTCGTCAATTATAAGTGGATTACTGCGGCTGTCGCAAGACTCGGTGTGAGCCATCTCGCGACTTAATGCAATTATGATCTTAATCAGTTTTTGTGCTCTGTCGTCCTCAGTTCAGACAGGAACAACACAATTTCTGTGGGATTTGAAACAGATTATAACATCCGCTTCCGAAATTGGGAAAGTAAACAAAGTTTTGATGACCGCAGTGACAGTTTTAAACCAATTCCAGATTTTCCATTCCATTCACCTGTACACCTGCAGGTAGCCGTGACAAACAAATGAATGATTCCCTCGACTCATCAGAGCACAAAGCCAGTGTACCGTCGTTTAATCATAGACAATGAGCGTGCTAAAAGCAACTGTGCGTTGTAATGCCGCTTTTGTCGTACTACAATAAGGCTGTGTGTTTGTGCAACAATATTGTCATGATAATATGTTTTTTCTGCGTTTACACAGCGCGTTTGTCTCTGACAAAAACAAGTTTTTCTTTTGTTATTTAATGATGTGTACTGTCGTTCTTGGTTTCACATGTTTTGGCTACTTTGAACCCGTTAAATCATATGCCGCCATTTAACTTGGGTACGATCAAAGATTAATGTGGCTATTATATGTACTGAACCCTTTTTAGGTCAAGCCGGATTGCCATTCGACTTAACCTATGGCACCAAAAGTCATTAACGTCTTTATGAGACGTTTATCGCATTTGAGACATTAATGGCAGTGAAATAATTCCGTTCTGCATAAGCATAATCAGCTGGGGCACAGGCCTTCTCTCTGTGAGAAAGAGTGGGACGTATTTCACCACGCGGGCCCACTGCGGATGGGATGTTGCCTTTTGATAGTAGTGATAGTGAAATAATTTACACAAAGTAAAGTGCGAACCTACGACCTACTCGTCTGTTGCGGCCGTTTCCACAGCTTATTATCATTCTGTGCATACCAAGAATGGTGACCATGGCAAGATATAATTGTATTTACCCCGTCAGAAAATTAACGAGGGACACCCGTTGCGTATAAAAAAGACAGTGAGTGAGTGAGTCATCATACAAATGTCGGCAATTAAGAATAACCAAGTACTTAACTCAAATTAAAACTGCAATGTCTGAATCAATTTATACTAATATTAAAAATGCGAAAGTAACTTTGTCTGTCTGTTACGCTTTTACACCTAAACCACGGAACCGATTTTGATGAGATTTGGTACGGGGTAAGTTTGAACCCTAATAAAAGACATAGGCTACTTTTTATTCCGCGATATTTCGTTTGTGTCCGTGATTACCGACATTTACGCGGACGAAGTCGCGGGCAAAAGCTAGTCGGTCATATTTGTAGTTTTGGTCGACTAGATGTGGCAATAACCGCTCCGTCGTCGGAAGCATACTGGCTATCTAACCGAACACATTAAAGCTAACCGCATACATCCGAAATGAACTCGAAAATTGTAATAGAGCAATTCTGTATGGACATCGTCATTATGAGCTGAATGGCATGCAATTGGGGAGGCCTATGTCCAGCAGTGGGCTGCTATAGGCTGATGATGATCATCATTATGCAAGGCTTATTCTTACTGTGCTTGTCGCATCTATAGCAAGGGATATGGATACCTTAGTAGTGGTCGTATAGTACCTTTTAATTTGTAAGGTGATACTTGCTTTATATGTGTAAATACAACATTGCGCCAAAATCAGGTTAGGGATATTACCCGGAAAACTGCTTAGCTTAAGTGGGACTGGGCTATCAGAACCACCATTTGGGTCCCATTAAACGCTTGAAGCCATTGCGGCAGGTCGTGACGAAGATGATGGGACGAGCTTGACTCCTACTGAAACGACTAGGGGACACTAGCAAAAGAACGAACTTTGTGGAAAAGGAAGAGAGAGGAAAATAAAGGCAGAGTAAAAGTTAGATTAGATATGAACTGTGAATATAAAAGGTTTATTTATTGAACGTTTTAGGTGCAAAAGTTCATAGGTAGTCACGAAGCGTCTGTTAGCTGTGTAAGAGCTTGCCACTGAGCTAGATATGATAGTATCCCAGAGGTAGATTGCCTGTTATTTTAATCTTTTAAAGCTCTTTTCCCAATACCATAGATTGGAATGGTTCATGCCTATCAGAGACTTAAATTTTTCCTTCCTTTTCTTTTTATCCGGGGTTTAAAGGATCTGGATGTGTAAACAGCTAATCCATCGTAACTTGTGCAAGACAATGTTATAATCGATACAGAAGTGTGTGTCTCTCAACATTCAGAGAATTTGACTTCCGAAACGGAAGACAGGAAAAATTATACCGAATGGATGCTTCCCGTCTCGTATAAGTCAATGATGTATCGTATTCCCGGAAATTGAATCGGGAATTCCGGACCGGAGCTCCTGATGACATTCAGGATATACGCAGCCGGCTATTGGTGGTATTTACAATCACTCTGAAGTTTCCAAATTGCCTGACACTTATAAATACTGATACGGCAATATTGCGAATATACTTAACTCAAACGTCATTCAACAACAAGAGTGTATGTAGGTACCTACTGCAGCGTAAACCCGCTGCGGACGAAACTTTTTGGTTTTTAAATCAACCTTTTTTTGAAACACTGGCCTTTATATTTTTTGTTCTACCTCAAATTTCGAACCTGTAAAAATTGAAGGCGAAAATTTTCTCTTGTCAACGGGCAGACTGCAGATTGAATCCGAACGAATCAGATGAATTTTTATTTTCGGAACCTCCACGCCAAAATTTCTATTATTGAGCCCTAAAATTTTAAATAAACCTACGTGTATTAAGTGCTATCTGAAAGCTATCGCTCATAGTGAAAGTTCTGTGTGCAACTCTCCCGTTTAGCTGGTACGTATCACTTCAGTTCTTCTCCCTTTATTATTCTAATCTGTCCTACCGGCGATTCTCGCTAGCTTTATCGAAAATTCTGCTTGTAACCTTGGTCTGATCGTTCTGTTTATTTGTCTTTAGACGACGACCATACAAGCCGAATTTTGGCTTTTCCCCGACGGGCTTCTGGGAACCGGCTCATTGTGAGGTCTACGACGTGTTTAGTCGACGTCGTCGTAACATAGTTGCGGACATTCGACGCCCGTCGCAGAGTTTTGGTGACCTCGCTGACACCGATCCATTGGCGTCGCTAGACATCGGCACCAACGGTATCCTTCCAGAGCGTCACATCCGGCTAGTTTTAAGGGACCTCTTTACATTACCTATTTTCTCATTTTACTGTAGTAGATTATCTAATAATTATTTTCTACTCTGTTATCTAACTTCGCATACTAATAATTATTACGTGTATTTTACGGTTTAACTTAGTGTACGTTACGAAAAGGATCATATTAATCGACGTGCATAGGCCTATATTTTTGAATCGATTGCAATCGTTTTAGGAATAGGTCTTGTTCTAAGATAATTTTGCTTATACCCGTTTAAGCACTAAGTTTTACTCGCCTTTAAAAAAAAGTTTTTTTAACCTGCAGTCTGACATATACCTTTTTATATACTATTGTTTTTCTTATTTTTCAAAATTATACAGTAATTTTTAAAAGTGGTGAATTGGAGTTTTTTTCTCAACCGTCTCGCTACAAAATGGCGCCCGAACTAAAGGTAAGTTCATTACTAATAATTTAATTTTTTTGTTACCTTGTGTGTGGTTGCTCCATATGAGCAAATTTTAATTTTATTGTGAGTTTCAGATTTTACAATCGGCAGAAACCGGTGTGGAACTAGAAAGGATTTTGTCTCGGATGCTTCGTTGAATATACCTCATACGCGTGTGGACTACGGAACTGCTTACTGAAGTTTATTTTCCTTGTTTTAATGTGATGTTTGTGCATTATTATTTCAAAGAATAATTTTGTAACCATACCCAATATCTATCTCTTTTATTTCTCCCCCAAAGAAATACATATTTAACCCGTGTTTTATTCCATTCCTATAGGTAGCTGTAGTTAGTTTCCCGTAGTGTGTGTTTGATGTGTGGATGTTTAGGCGTCGCGATAATAAGGTAAGTTTTTTGAATGTTGGTTTGCTAGTGTCTATTTTCTTTTTTTTAGATTCTGAGCCCAGCTGTTACCTTTGTCGTTTATTTGTCGTCCTATTTCCCTATTGATCTTACTACTTGGTATCTAACGCGTTCCAGCTAGTTTCAGCAGACTTGACATTTATTCCTGATTTCTCCTTTGCGTTATAAACATGGCAGAAGAAGCTTCTATTAGTGAGACACCCCTTCGCGAAAGCCCGATTATTTCTAGACCACCACCGCTCCCACCTAGGGCAACTCCAGGTTCTAGTCTTCCATCTCCTATGAAATCTGAAGATTGTCCGCCTTACCCCCAAAAAAGATTCTCACCTATGAAATGGCACGTTAGTTTCTCTGGTGATAGGTCTGTATGGATTCATTTCGCGCTAGTAGCCCGACTCGTAAGCACTAATTTAGCTGAAAGTCGGGAACAACACGCGAAGAATCTGACTTCTCTGGCTGAGATTTATGCGAAAGTGGCAGACAATCTCTCTTCTGCTTTCCTACGAAATTCTCGAACTTATAATACAAACCGGACAGCAATTACACTTAACACTGGCGACATTGTATGGAGGCGTAATTTTTCAAAGTCTTCAGCAAGTGAATATTTTTCTGAAAAGCTTGCTCCTCGCTTCATTAAATGCCGAGTGATCAGGGTCGTGTCTAGGACTACATATATCCTACAAGACTGTGATTCCTCTCATACCGGCAAATATCATATAAAAGATATTCTTAAATAATTAATTACGTTAATTTAACCTTTCTTATAAGTATTAATTTTTTTTGTCTGACTGAAGTCATTTTTTTTTTCTGACTGACGTCGTGTTTTGTCTGACTGCATGTCGTTTTGTCTGACTGCATGTCGTTTTGTCTGACTGCATGTCATTTTGTCTGACTGCATGTCGTTTTGTTTGACTGCATGTCGTTTTGTCTGACTGCATGTCGTTTTGTCTGACTGCATGTCGTTTTGTCTGACTGCATGTCGTTTTGTCTGACTGCATGTCGTTTTGTCTGACTGCATGTCGTTTTGTCTGACTGCATGTCGTTTTGTCTGACTGCATGTCGTTTTGTCTGACTGCATGTCGTTTTGTCTGACTGCATGTCGTTTTGTCTTACTGCATGTCGTTTTGTCTTACTGCAAGTCGTTATGTCTGACTGCATGTCGTTATGTCTGACTGCAAGTCGTTTATTTTTCTTTGTTCTTGTATATATTTAGGGGATTCCCAGGATTTAATTAGGTTCATTAATTAATTCCTAGTTTTCATGTCTTTTGTTATTGTTAGGTTTAGTGGACACATCTGGAGCTCGCACTGATAACGTTTAAGTGAAGGTCGACTTTCAATTTTATTCTGTATCAGCTGCACTGCGATGTTGTTAGTTTTTAATTCCTTTGCTGAGTCATATTATTTATAGGTTTATTAAGTTAGGTTATTTAAGTTAGTTTATTTAATTCTAGTCCTCCCCTGTAGGGTTGTCTCCTACTTATACATTTGACAGTCTTGTAGGTTTGGCACTCTGATATATGGTTGTCACTTCCTTTAAGGGTTGCCACACACCTTTTTTTTTTTTGCTGGAAAAGGGGTACTGCAGCGTAAACCCGCTGCGGACGAAACTTTTTGGTTTTTAAATCAACCTTTTTTTGAAACACTGGCCTTTATATTTTTTGTTCTACCTCAAATTTCGAACCTGTAAAAATTGAAGGCGAAAATTTTCTCTTGTCAACGGGCAGACTGCAGATTGAATCCGAACGAATCAGATGAATTTTTATTTTCGGAACCTCCACGCCAAAATTTCTATTATTGAGCCCTAAAATTTTAAATAAACCTACGTGTATTAAGTGCTATCTGAAAGCTATCGCTCAAAGTGAAAGTTCTGTGTGCAACTCTCCCGTTTAGCTGGTACGTATCACTTCAGTTCTTCTCCCTTTATTATTCTAATCTGTCCTACCGGCGATTCTCGCTAGCTATATCGAAAATTCTGCTTGTAACCTTGGTCTGATCGTTCTGTTTATTTGTCTTTAGACGACGACCATACAAGCCGAATTTTGGCTTTTCCCCGACGGGCTTCTGGGAACCGGCTCATTGTGAGGTCTACGACGTGTTTAGTCGACGTCGTCGTAACATAGTTGCGGACATTCGACGCCCGTCGCATAGTTTTGGTGACCTCGCTGACACCGATCCATTGGCGTCGCTAGACATCGGCACCAACGGCATCCTTCCAGAGCGTCACATCCGGCTAGTTTTAAGGGACCTCTTTACATTACCTATTTTCTCATTTTACTGTAGTAGATTATCTAATAATTATTTTCTACTCTGTTATCTAACTTCGCATACTAATAATTATTACGTGTATTTTACGGTTTAACTTAGTGTACGTTACGAAAAGGATCATATTAATCGACGTGCATAGGCCTATATTTTTGAATCGATTGCAATCGTTTTAGGAATAGGTCTTGTTCTAAGATAATTTTGCTTATACCCGTTTAAGCACTAAGTTTTACTCGCCTTTAAAAAAAAGTTTTTTTAACCTGCAGTCTGACATATACCTTTTTATATACTATTGTTTTTCTTATTTTTCAAAATTATACAGTAATTTTTAAAAGTGGTGAATTGGAGTTTTTTTCTCAACCGTCTCGCTACACTACATACACTCTTGTTGTTTTTGCATTATGCGTTTCAAACGTCAACATAAAAAGTTAGAAATAGCATTCATAATCGCCATTTGTCTTTGCTAATAATCCAAGCTGTTCCTTTCTTTTTGAGACCCGACACTTGAGGGCCTACTCCCTTAGAACGAAGTCCGTAGTTTTGACCAAATACGGAATACGGGCGGTTTCTGCTCCATACCACGGAGATAAGTTCGTGGTCCGAACTAAGAATGAATGACAACGTGATTTGTCAGTTATCCCTATTCCCGACGTTTTTCATCATCATCACCATTTCAGCCGAAAGACGTCCACTGCTGGACGTAGGCCTCCCCCAATTTGGCGGGTTTGCCAAAATTGCCACAATTGGCAGGTGGGTTGGCGATTGATGGTGTTAAAATAGACGTTGCTGCCCATTCTCTAGTAAGTCTCTTAGTAGCCTATTACGACACCCACGGCAAGAAATAGGATGATGCTATGTCTTTGTCTGTCAAAAAAAATGAATTTGGCAGTTGTTTTGTAAGATCCTTTAGTTTCCGACGGGTCCATACCTTTGTTGATGGATTTAGAGAGTAACCCCTACGACTTTAAATGCTAAAAGCTAAGAACTAAGCTTAAACTTCAAATTCCAACTGAAATAACTCCTATTTTTCACACAAAAGTATTCAAACTTTTCAATTAAAAGCTGCCTCGGCAAAGTTACTACATTACAAAGTTGGACACTTCCCATACGTCTTGCAGTCCGCGGTTATGATTCAGGCGGCTTCACGACTATTCGCAAGGGTGCATGGCATTAACTGAGGGTGCGTTGCCCCTTGTAGGTGACTCATATTTAGATGGGGTGTAGGAGTAAGTGACAAGGGATGGCGGCGCTGGTGACTAGTGACTTGTGAGTCAGCGTCAGGGATGTAGGGGGATGCTCGCTAGACTATAATAAATTGGGGGATGACTAGACAGCCACATAAGGATTTCGTTTTTCTATGCATTTGTTTCAATGAAACCATTTATAGTCACTTTGGAATTGTTTTTCTGTACTTCTATATGAATCAGAAGGGAAAATGAGAGGTGGGAGGAGAGAATTGGTTATAGCTTTTTTAAACAAATCTTGTCGTTTTCTGCAATATGACCGACTAATTTCATGGTTCTTGAAACACGTTCATTCAGAACCAAATTGCATAACATTAGAATTGTAAACTTCATTCATTCAAGAGCCGGTAGGTATTATGTTACATTCATAATTCTATACGGTCTGTCTTTACAAGTTTCATTCAACAAAATTTTCTTCGCATAAAATTCGAATGAAAAATAAACGCTGAACGAAGTTGAAGTTTCAGACTTCGTTACTTTATAAAAACACAGATATTTATTGCTCCTTTCTCATTTAATACTCCCTGAAGCGTTCGTAAGTTTGCCAAGTTGTGCTGAGTTACTATCTTTAGTTCTTATTTAGTTAGGTCCATCGTCCACGAGCTCCTCGAAGCTACTCGAAAGGTTTTGTGTGATGCCCCGGGCGGTTGCGTGTTGTGACGGACGTAAAGAATAGTACCATGCCATTTTCTTCCGTGGGTGTTGTAAAAGGCGACTAAGGACTTACTAGAGAATGGGCAGAAGCGTTCTCTTTGCATTTTACCACCATGCTGCGATCCCCAACCCGCCTATGTCCAGCAGTGAACGTTTATTTGCGAAAATGATGATGATGATGATGAAGACTCAAAAGTAACCGATTACAAACTCATTCGTGTATACAATCAGCTACCACCAGATATTAAGCAATAAATGGAAATACGTTTTACACAAACAAAAAAATCAAAATGTGTTTTGTAAAACGAACGAGTTTTTTTGAAAAAAAAATATACGTTTGCATGTAATTTATAATATTGCATATTCGATATAGGTAGACTGTTGACCCTAAAAATTGTATGTTTCAGATAAATAATGTCTTGTTGTGTGGAGATTTTAAAAAACAACCGACAGACCATATACAGTGGAACATAGTACCTCCTCTTTTTTTGAAGTTGATTAAAATAATTCATTGCAATTATCGAGGTAGGGATGCACATTGTCATTTAAAAGCGGTAAAATAAAATAAAAAAGATAAAAGATTATGTCTGTTATTAGTTGCATTGTGTATGGACCGCCATTGAAATACTGGTGTTGTAACATTCTGCATGACAGTGAGTAGCCAACTCACTATTAATTCGAGTTTGTAACAAATTACTTGAAGGTAGCGTCGTGGACGATCGTCCTAACTCTCTTTACTTTTTATTCAGTTACGCTCTCCGTCTTACAAGTTTTTATTCTTGTAGTTACGTTACCCGCTGCCGCTTATAACTTGGGTATTCGTGGGCAGAGTTTAGTT